>CM074775.1:0-2904346 GCA_037355735.1 Pseudo-nitzschia delicatissima | reverse complement strand
ATCGCAAGTTGCTCTGCAGGCTCTTGTCGAACAAAGGACACGTCAATTCGCAAGCCGAAGATGGTAGTGTTGCTGTGGAAATGGTTATGGAGGCGGAAAAGAAGGGAGAGCCCTTCGACTTGGTTCTTATGGATTACGAGATGCCAAATATGACGGGACCTGAAGCTGCAAGAGTGATCCGAAGTTACGGAAGCGATGTCTTCATCGTTGGGGTGACTGGAAATCTAATGCCCGAAGATGTTGACTACTTCCACGAATGTGGTGCCGGTGCGATCTTGTCCAAACCTTTCCGAATGTCCGAATTGGATAACTTGATCTTTGAACACAACATTACGGGAAGTATTCTTGATGACGAACTTGTCTAAGCCTGCAATCTTCCATTTACACGGATCGATTCAGGCGGGGAGATGTTTGTTGGGTAGTCAAAAATCAAAGTGAGTGTAGCATTAGCGCTGCTGGTTGAGTTTGTGGGTGGAAGTTTCCGGAGGAAAAGTTACTCGGTCGTCCTTTCCAAACAATTCAACAAGCCTGTTCAAGAAGAGGACGAATTACATCTACAATATATATATATATATACATTAACAATTAGTACATTAATAATTAGGGAAAACAATAAGTTCCATAATGCTACATTGCGCCAATTTACTTTCTTCAGAAGCAACATCGTACTATTAGAATAACTAATCTGAACTAGTTATACGAGCTGTGCCCAGTTATGTGAATGAGAATTCGAAGGACATTCTTTGTAGACTCTGCTATTCAAAACGGAAATAGGAGGGGTCTCTCCGAAGAAATCGAAGTGAGAAAGACTGAAAATTCACCGATCTATCGCCAATTCTGTGGCAGAAACCATGGCAAAATTGCTCAAAATGACTTTTTGCACTGCTCTCGACCCCATTCGCTGCTTCAATAATAGTCTCCTCACACATACGACTGATCCCTCCTCATTAACTACTTATGGAAGGATAGCCTGAAAGAAAAGGAAGTGAGAAATATTGGAAATTGCCCAAGTTATCACCATTTTTGTGCAGAAAATCATGAATTTCTCAAAATGGACGGTAGGCAATGCTCTCGACCCAATTCTCTACTTTAACCAGCAGTCTCCACACAAACGATATTGGTCCAGTTTCATTATCTACTCATAGAAGGGCAATCTGAAAGAAAATTGAGTTAAAGAATTTGAAAAATTAACCGATCTATCGCCAATTTCGTGACAGAAACCATCCCAAAATGCTGCAAAATGGCATTTTTGCACTGTTCTCAACCCAATTGACTGCTTCCAACATAGCCTCCTTACCAATATTATTGATCCTCCCTCGTTACTCCTTTATGGGGAAAAAATCTGTACGACAAAGAAGTGAGAAATATTGAAAATTGACTAAGTTATAACCATTTTTGTCGTAAGAGACCCCATCACGGTGGCGCTATAGTAAGCCATAAATCGTTACACACAAAAGCCAATTCAATCCCATTGGTCACATAAATGATTCAAAAATGTTCTACAAGTCACAAGAGAGGGGTTTACGAAGTTGTATCACCAAAAACCTAGCTCTAGAAGTGAAGTTACGGCCATCGACAGACTCTGATAGCCAAAAAATAGACATGGAAGGGGTCCCGCGACACTAAAATCGCGTTTCTGACCGAACTTCCAACCACTTTCGGAGAAAAATAGACGGCAACCATTCCTACTTATCCAACATGGATTTGAAAAATAAAGAGGAAGAAAAAATAGCTCTAGAAGCAAAGCTATAGTAGCGATAAGCAGCCTTCGCCAACCCAAGGAGAAAATCGGAGGGGTCGCAAAACATCGCCTGCGACGAATTTGTCAATTCCTTTTATTTGCCTCAACAAATGATTCGAAAATGTTTTTTATACATACGCGGTGGGTTTACAAAGTAGCAGTGCAAAAATGCTTGCTCTAGAAACAAAGTTATAGTGATTAACAGCCTGCACAAGCCCAACGAAAAATGGGAGGATTCCAAAAACAGTCTGCCTGCGACGAATGAGTCAATTGCTTCCGAATGCTTCCAAAAAGGTAACGCAAAGAATCTTCACTAGTAATAGATGGATTTAAAACCTCGGACGACTCAAAACAGAGGTCTAGAAGTGAAGTAATGGTAATCCCTGATACTGGCATTTGATTGAGACCAAAAAGGAAGTTGATGAACACTATTGTGTAGGAAAAAAGGGAAACGAGCACACTATTCTAGAATACAATGTGAAACCTATGCAACCATATCACTAATTAGTGGATTATTGAACAGTATTTTTGAACATTGTAGAAAAGTTAACCTCAAACAGAGTGTATTTACTGAAATAAAAGTTGTAGCATCGTCATGCTAAGAATGCTACCAATTTTCGTTTAAAAAACTAAGTCTGTTCTTGATGTTGCGATTTTCGTTCCAACATTATTTATCCTTAACTCTACTAAGAACTTATCCTTGACTGACGTCAGACAATTTCAAACATGACCCACGAGTCGTGCTCAATTGTTTTTTGCAAATTATTGAATCATCGAAATACCAGAGCACCCAGTGGTCGTGACTGGACTTTTTTCCCCATTTTTATCGAAAAATAGAACTCGAATGAAACTCAGGTGTTGGTCTCTCGTAACTCCTGAATCAACTCCTGAATCGTGATTCAGGAGTTCACGAGTTGATAGAATTCAGGAGTTCAGGAGTTCAAAATTAATACGACCGCTCCTGAATTACAAGACGGCCGCCTTCATTACCAATAGCGATGGACAGCTGCATTATAAGGTTACAATACCGACAATAGATTCAACCGCATCACCAAACCATGACAAATGCTGGTGGAATATGATCATTTTCCAATAGACTGGTGAGAAAAATCAGTCTGATGGAAAACCGTCATATTGAAAGACTAGCAATAACACGAATAATTCTTTTACTTATACAAAATCTTGGTCGTGTTTCACTAGGTATATTTATTCAATACATTTTTCCACCTGTCTGTTGGAACGCAATCATATTTAATTTTCCAACAAACTGGTGGAAAACGAGCTTTTTCTCAAAATAACACGAGGTTTTATTCCGTTTCCATCTGTCCATTTTCCACCAGCCTCACTCGTATCTCGTGAATCGTATCTCCTGAATCACGATTCAGGGGTTCCAGGAGCGAGACTTCATGAATTTCATTCGAGCTCTCAAAGAAGATAAATAAGTCAGTCTCAGGGTTAGGGTTAGTTTGACTTAGTCGTGGGTATAACATGCGATAATCTAGCATTTTATTTTTATTTTTCGACTTTGCGTCTGTTCTCGCCCGGATTTCTGCTAAATTGAAGTCGATTCGATCATCCGATCAAAGATTGATTCAAAACATCAAACCTACTTCACTTAACCATAATCAAGATTGGGTTTGTCTCGAGTATTACAGGAAGCACCATATCCACCTTTTGCTACACATTCCATCTTTGTAGAACACCGGGGCTCATACTCTCGGAGCAGAATAACTCTCGTCGTTCAGGTTCGATCAGTTGGAAACAAGCAGGAAAGAAATGCGGTATTCTGGGTCGGGTCGGAAGACCTTTACACTTTTATCTCTTCTATTGGCAGTTTCTACGCATCTAGCATTTTTGGAACTTGGTGGGAAGATGCGAATCGTACGAAATAAAGCCCAAACGCTGGGAATACAAATCACGATATGATATTGGATATGAGGTAGCCAAAACCACAACAACTCGAAGCAACGAAAATGTCGACGACGATAAGAACAACACGAAAGAACCCATTCTTTTGCTCAATGGATTTGGTGTAGGTTCCTTCCACCAACACCGTCTCATTCAAGAGTTGCTTGCAGAAGACAATGACAATAGTTCGCAACGAACGATCTATTGCTTGGATTATCTGGGTCAGGGGCGAAGCTGGCCAAAGGATTGTCAGGACGGGCTTGGCGAAAATGAGAACTGATCTCCAATACTCTGCTGACACGTAAGTCAGATCGTAGCCAGAACAAGACAATTGCTCTTTGTGATGTTAAATCTTGTTCTCGCTGTTGCCTTCAAAATACAACAACAACGAACTTGAACCGAAAACACACAGTGTCACTCATTTGATTTGTATTGTATTAGTTTCTTGTGTACACGTACAATACTCATTCCATACGTGTACGACAAATAGATGGTGCAACCAGATTATCGATTTTCTCGAAACGATCGTCCTTCCCTCGTACGAAAATGGCGAAAGCAAGGACGGGAATGGATCATCAACGTTGCCAACTTCCACTACCAGGGTACACCTTGTTGGAAATTCGGTGGGTGGACACCTTGCAGCTCATGTCGCGGTTCGTCGACCGGATCTCGTTGCGAGTCTTTGCTTATTGAATCCAACACCCGTGTGGGGTTCGAAATTACCGGGATGGAATGGTCATCTTCCGGCACCAACAATCCCAAAGGCCGTGGGCAGATATCTCTTTGATCGAATCCGAGATCTAAAAACCATTGATCAATTTCTGACAGCGACATACTCGCGTCGACAGGCCTTCACGGACGAGCTGGTATGTACTGTTTCTGTTCTGTTCTACACCTATGATATTATTATACAGACTGACCGAAAAAGTGTTATATCCAATGGATTCATATAACACCTATAAGTCGCCTCACCACTCTTGTTCCTGCTCGTGTCCATTTTCTATAAACTAACTAAATTCGTTTACAGATGCATCAGATTCGTGGCTGTACCCTTGGAAACGGAGGCCATGCCGCGTTTGCGTCGATCATGTGGTCACCACCCGTTATTTCAAATTCTGAAAGCAATCCGGAAAGCAAGGGCGACTTTTACGATTGTCTCAAGAACGTATCTTGTGATGTCCTGTTGGTGTTTGGCAAAGACGATCCATGGTGCAAACCGTCGTTTGCCAGGAACATGTTATTGGCGCTGGAAGAACGCATTGAGAACACCAGCAGCATGAGTGGACATGGTACGTAGTAATCATCATCATCATCATCGTTACATTGAGATCACCAATGCTGGTCATTGTCCGAACCATGAAGCTCCAAAGGCGGTGGGTCATCTCGTGAAGCAGTGGGTCAATTGCGGGGAGAAGGATCGTTCCCGCGAGGATTTCTCAGCTCTCGACTGAACAGCATGCGAATAATAATATGCCGTTGACCTTTGTGGAAGAATGGGGCGAAATGGTAGTCCGAGAACGACAAAGGGACGAGATTGAAGTGGGTTGGGTGGATAAGATCGTGACTTCTCTTTTGTAAACATTGGAAGATCTTTTGATTCAAGTCGTCGATGATAACCGTGTACCGAATTAAGAAAAAATAGAAATAGACAAAACTCCAATATATACTATATACTGCTCGACTAGACGTATACGTATACGTGTACCATTGAATGCCAGACGAATCAATTCTGATTGAATAGTGTAAACGAATTCGGTAATACATACTGTGTGTTGAATAAATTCATTAAGTGCAGTTTTCGTTACTGTAGTTGAAGTATATAATTCGATCTCTTGTCCGTCTCGAATTGTTAAGTGTCGGTATTTGTTCAATGCGCCATTCGCTTCTTGATCTGAGCAATCGCCTTTCCGGGATTCAAGTGCTTTGGACAAACCTTGGTACAATTCATAATGGTGTGGCATCTATACAACTTGAAGGCATCGTCCAAATCGTCCAGTCGCTTTCTTGGTCATTTTGTCGCGAGAATCCTCGATCCATCGGTAGGCCTGCATCAGAACATGCCGGCCCAAGATACTTGTCGGCATTCCACCAGTAGCTCGGACAGGACGTCGAGCAACAGGCACAAAGGATACACTCAGTACATTCCATCGAGTTTGGCACGGTCTTCTTTTGTCTGAAGGAATTCTCCCTGGAGTTTGGTGTTTCCGTCCTTGCCCGGAAGGGCCCTCGGGCTTTCATCATCGTCTGCTCCCGCCTGCAACCAGGGCTCGATGGATCGATATTGCTCATAGAAATTGCCCATGTCCGGGACTAGATCCTTCAAGACATACATGTGCGGAAGAGGGTATATCTTGGTGGCCGTCTTGGTGTCGTCATCGATATAGGCAAGACAGGCCAAAGTGTTGCTTCCCTGAATATTCATGGCGCAGGAACCACAGATTCCTTCGCGACAGCTCCGGCGAAAGGTAAGAGACGGATCCTGTTCGTTTTTGATCTTGATGAGAGCATCCAAAACCATGGGACCGCAATCGTCCAAGTCAACGGGATAAGGTGCTGAGATATGGCTTTTGGTTGTCCTGTTCGGGGTCCCATCGATAAACCTTGAAGTACTTGATGCGTTCGCCGGGTGTCTGATCGACGGAAGGCTTTGAGGTCGGCTTCCGAAGACGTCGAAAAGGAAGACTGAAGAGGAATGTCGCCAGCAAAGGAGATTTCTGTCAACACAAAACAGTTGCTATGAGAAGAATCGAGAAGAAGAAGAATAACAAAATAATGTTGAGAACAAAATGTTGAAGGAGAATAATGTTATCTGTTGTTGTGTTTGTTTTTTCATCATACAATATGTATAATTCGAAACAAGGCTTCGATATCGATAACAATACATTGTAGTCGATTTTGATTTCAGGACCAACTGTTATCGTTGATTGGAATATCTAAATCTCTCGTGTATTGTTTTGTTTTCGCTTCGCTTTCTCTTCTTTGTTGTCATGGATTTGCAATCGCCAAGACCCTTCTCTTTTCAATGACTTGAATGGCAACCATTGAATCGTTTCATCGTTTCAATATTGAACATATTGAACATATTACTCTGCAAATTGAAAACTACAACCTGTCAAGTCTTCACTCACATTGTTTGCTGCTCCGAATCGCCTGGTGGCGGATTTGGCTGTTGCCAATAGTCTTTGCGTAGATCTCGTTGAAATCATTCTCGGAATTTGATAGATGATGGATATTCGAACAATGCAATTGAAATGCAATTGAAGTTAAAAGTAATTTCGAATAACAAGTACTTGCTATCTTCTTGGCTTTGCTTACTACAAGGACTTGTAGTAGGATATTGATTGTTATGACTCTTTGATGGATGATTTGAGTGTAGTCCTATTGATTGAACCATTGATTGATTGATTGATGCAAATATTACAATAATCAAAAACGGCGAATCGCTGATAATGATTCATTCGTTCCCTCACTCACACACTGTCTCGTACAATAATGATTTCTTTGCCGAAGGAGAAGAAACCCAACGAGTTTCTCTCAACGAATCAAAAAGCGTTCTGTGACGCAACCACTACCATACCTTTCTCTACTAGGACTAGGTACTACATTGTACTACGCAAGTGATGGTAGCATCTGCAACAAAGGTCTGTTTGTCCAATCACGAATGACGAAGACGCAAAGAATTTTTCATGAAGAATCCAAAAGAACAAAAGAACAGACGGAATGTTTTCTATGCCAAGATTCAGAATCAATCAATCAATCCCGCATGACAATCGTTTCTTGAGGCTTTCAAAAAATTGTGCAAATAATTATCTATAGAATTTCAAATACTAGTATGAAAAAGTTATGTATAGTTCGTTTTCGACATACAGTGACAGCGTTTGGAAGGAGAAAACGCGTTTCATCAAGTCCTCGACGTCGTAGATGTCGTTGTTTTGCTCATCTTGAGCGGAAACCAATGATTGCGAAAGAAACTCGACGCGAATGGATGAATCGATGAAAAAAGTTCAAGAAACGAAGGGCTTGTTGTTCTCTCGAAAGTATGACGTGAATGTTGTTTATATTCATCAAATCAAAATTAGATGGAAATCGCTCCGGAAGAAAAGACACGTGGTGTGCATGTACCTTACATCTTGCTGCAAGATTGGGAAACCGGAGCAAAGCGTTTTCATCCGCTTTTTACCAAGAATTTCGATCGTTGGCCTGGAGGCATGATACTCGAATTCAAAAGAAAGAAAGCAGATCGATTCCATTGGAATCAATGATATATTCAATGTGCATAATGATCAATGAGTGCTCTATGTGTCATCATTCGCGAAATGCATTTTTTCTCAAGTCAAATTTCATGTTCCTTTATCGGAATTCCATAATCGAGCTAGAGGCGGTTCCAACGGAAGAATCTTCCGCTGTTGGCGATGCTGTGGGTGACAAGGTTGGATCGGTATTGATTGGCGCGGGAATAGTTGTTGGTGCCACTGTAGAGTTTCCAGTTGTTGGTGCCACTGTAGAGTTTCCAGTTGTTGGTACCACTGTAGAGTTTCCAGTTGTTGGCGCTACTGTAGAGTTTCCAGGGGCACCCACAGGAGCGGTTGCAGTAGTATTCGTGGGTGCTGGGACGTATACGGGGGGCAGAATTGTGGGTGGTGCTAAGACTGTCGTTGGGGAGACAGAAACCGCAGTTATTGTAGGCAAAGAGGGTGCAAGGGTGCTTGAGGGTATTGTGGGCACACCCGGAGCGCCAATAGCAACGGGAGCTGGTGCCGGAATATCACCGGGAGCCGGAATGTCACTGGGTGCCGGAATATCACCGGGAGCCGGAATGTCACTGGGTGCCGGAATATCAGTGCTCATGTCTTGAACGCTAGGCGAGCTGCTGGAAGAAGATTCCGTGGGCACGCCAGGAGCACCAATGGTGGTTGGAGCTGGCGCTGGAACAGAATCGCCGGGTGTATCACCGGGTGTATCACCGGGTGCATTCCCTGGAGCATTTCCGGGAGAATCTCCGGGAGAACCTCCGGGAGTATTTCCGGGAGTATTTCCCGGTGAGTCGGGAGCCGTAATGGTGGTTGGCGAAGGAATGGTTGTTGACTTGCTGGTCGGTGCAATAGAATTAGTGGGTGAATTCGAACTGGTAGGTGAATCGCTGGGTTGACGGCTAACGGTGCTGTGATAGGTTGTCGTGGCAGTATCCGAAAACGTTGGCGATTCACTGCGCTCAAGAGTATCTGTGGGATACGGCGAATGGCTGGGCTTGAAACTCTCCGTGGGAATTGGCACGGTTCTTTGGTCGCTGCTGGGCAAACTGCTGGGGAAATTGCTGGACACGTCGTTGTCAATCGTCTCATTGCTACTGGGTGGTTGACTCGGCAAATAACTCGGAGATTCGCTCGTCATGTTCATGTTCATGTTCATGTTCATGTTCGTGGGCATTGCGGTGGGTTGAATGGTAGGAGCAATGGTTGGAACAATGGTTGGAACAATAGTTGGAACAATAGTTGGAACAATGGTTGGAACAATAGTTGGATCTTGTGTCGGCAATCCTGACGGTGAAACCGTGGGTGTGAACGTTAGTGGAGTGGGAACAGTCACCGTTGGAGATATTGTCGGTTCCTCCGTCGGCGGTTGAGTAGGACGCTGCGTTGGCGATTGAGTTGGAGGCGTGGTTGGTCGAAAGGAAGGAGAGTAGGTAAATACCGGGATCATGCGGGGAGGTATCGGGTTTGAGAAAAAATTGTTGCTGAAGCTGTTGTATTTGTTGCGTGTAAAAATATTGTTTCCAGTTGTAGATGGTGAAGATCTTGAGGCTGTTGTCACTGGTACTGTTCTCTGGCCATAGGTTTGGCCGGAACGGAGATTAGGTCGCGATGACGTTACTCCGTTTTGGAGATTTCGATTACCGCTATTGTTCTCTTCACCATCTTCAGAAAGAATGATATTGACATTGACATCGCGTTGGCCACTGAATCTTGCAAGCGATGGCAGAAGAAGGACGGACAGCAGCAGGTGTCGAAATATCAGCAACTTTAATGACGGCATGGCCAATTACAGTTACAGTATTGTCCAATTATTGCAGAAGAAAAAGAAACAGAAGCTCTCTCGATGAAAAAATTATGTCGACTTGGAATGAACTTGAACCCCTCTGTGGGTAAGCCGAGATCACTTTCTGTGCTTTCGGCAATAGTATATTGTTGTTTGCTTCTTCGAAAGTTCAATGATCTTATTACGGACGAGTCGCTCTATCCATTCACATTCTCTTTTTCAAATAATACTCGCTTTGAGTTCCGTACTACATATGGTATTTGATATGATTAAATATGGTTCGAAAATCTGAAATATGATGTGAAGTGAAAGACTCCGATTACAATATATATGTCTGAACTGTATTGGCATAATCATTTTTCGATCACTTAACGCTCCCGCGAGATTGCGATGGGAGCGATTTCTACTGAGCGCGGGCTCTAAAATTTACGACAATATCGGCGAATCTCGCCATCCCGGCGAATCAATCTCGCCATCCCAAATTCATACCTAAAACAGAGAACCCGATATGACCGAGACCTTGACCTCTTTGATTCAATTCGCGGATGATGTTTCAGTCTTGTTAAAATGCAAAAGACGAATTTGGGCATGAAAAATCCGAGAATTCTCGCATGGCACGTGTACGTACGTAGGCCTCCTACGACGTACTTCATACGTGTACATTATTTCACATACCATATCATTCTTTCTTGGCAGAGCATCAAAATATCGATAGAAACTGCTCTCACAAAAAGACGACCTCCAATCCAAATTGAACATTCAGCACGAGCAAGGCGTTCAGGACATGTACCAGAATCCTTATGGTGATCCCTTTGCGTCAACGACAAAGGCCAAGAAGCGAAATGGGAAGAATAAAGCAAAGATCTCACGCTTCATCATCTGGATAATCCTCGGAAGCATTAGCGTATTCATTGTTCTACGCCTATTCCTAGAAGTCAACCTCGTTACCGAAACGGAAGTTGTCGAGAAATGCACCGACTTAAAGTCGAGAACGAATCCTTGCATGTCGTGTGGATGTCAATGGTGATTCTCAAAAACAACAGCAACAACTATGCTATCCAACAACGAATTACCGTCTGTCACAACGCAAAGGTCAAGAAATAATACTGAAGAGCTACTATGGTTCGAAAGAAAAGACGACGGGAGGTGACGAATTCTACCCGACTATAATATTCAACAACAATTCAACAGAAACCGAACAAGTTGTTGCTGTAGGTCGTGTTTCTGATCTTTCCGACGGTCGATATGCGGTAGTCTTCAAGAGCCTTGTAGACCTCGAAAAATTCGACAATTTTCCTGATACCAAATCTCGATTCTACAATGTTTCTCTGACGAATAGCAACAGCAACATCAACGGCAACGACAACGACAACATCAGTGGTTTCGCGCTCAAAAACATATTACAATACTCGTGCGGAGAAGGCGCATTGCCGCCCCCATCGAAAGAATTCAAACCCGATCACGGAGCCGTAAACAAAGAGATTCGCATGGAATACCCTTTGTCGTGGATACAGATGGAAAAACCATTGCAACAGACACAGCCACAGATTGACCTCAACAACTTTGATCGTGTGATAGCACTTGGAGATTCTCTCATGGAGCAGCTCTTTCAGGGGAGCAATTCCGAAAACGAGGTTGCAGTTGCTCCTCCCTGGACCTATGAAAAGATTCAAGCGCCGCTCTTCCCGGATACTCTTAATTACTTCTTGGATCCAATTCGGGAAGGCTGCAAAAATCCAAATCAACCCAATAGAAGACGCTCTTTTCTTGGGAACGACACTGAGCGATTGTGCCTACATGTACCACCAGAGGGAGCCTGTTCTACCAATAGAACCTTGCTGCTTCTCAATTCAGGAGTCTGGGATCTGCTGGAGGACAAAACAAATTTTGCGACCAAAAGCAAAACGTGCTGCGACTATGACGCTGATTTCAACGACCACGTGGCAGCGCTCCGAAAGCTTCTGACTTTTATACGACAACGATTTCCAAATGTTACCATAGGATGGAAGTCCATGACAGCAGTCCACATCCATGCAGTTGTGAATTGCAAAATAGGAGATGACAGCGGGTGCATTTCGCGGTTGAAATACATGAGTTCGTCCCGTGCCGAGACCATTTTCCACAAGCAAAAGGAGCTAATCGATGAGGAGTTTCCCGATGTGCTGTTTATAGATCTATACAATTTGACCTATTCTCGGGCACACCAGCTTCGATACAGCGACGGGAGACACTATAAATGCGAGAGCGACGTCTATGTGTGCCGAGACATGTGGAACGAAGCCTTTGGAAATTCGGGATGGGCATAAGATTGTGCGATTGAACGAATGGAGAATCACAAACAGGAGCAAAAGAATGAGATTCGTCGCGAATCAATTGAATATCTGCAGGGTTCTTTCGAACGACTCAAAAAGTCGACTCATGCAGCGCTAAATTATGCATTTGCACGATGGTATAATGAAGTAGCTCTATACTATTTCATTTATGATTGGGATTCGCAGAAAAAGGCTTTCGAATGCGAATATGAAAGAAAATGATTGTCGCATCATTTGAATCTGCTATCGATCGGAAGAGAGGTGTTTCCATAACGCGTCTGGTGAAGGAATGCTTCAAGGATTTGACGAAACATCAGCAAGAATGGCGATGACTCGGTAGGAGACGTGCTGGGTTGTGACAACTTGCTGGGAAATGCCCTAGGGCTTGATAATGACTGCATTGAGACAGTAGGGGACACACTGGGAGCAGTGGAAGGAGACTCCGATGGAGAGAAGCTTGGAAACTCCGAGGGAATCGTGCTGGGAACGTCCGAAGGAGATACAGACGGAACAGAGCTGGAGAAATCACTAGGAGGCGTCGAAGGAACATCGGAGGGAGACTCGCTGGGATTCGCCGAGGGGACATTGGAAGGGGAGACGCTGGGTGACGCCGAGGGGACATTGGAAGGGGAGACGCTGGGTGACGCCGAAGGATGATCAGATGGTTGCGAAGATGTGCTTGCGGAGACATAGAAGCTTTTTGGGGGCACGTGTGTCGGATAGTGGGTTGGGCGTTGAGTTGGCAAATTGGTTGGCTCGGGGCTTGTGGTTGGCTCTGGTGAAATTGTTGGGGGCAACGTTTGCCGTATTCCTACCGTGTTCGCGCTGTAAAAGCTCCTGGGCTCCGGTGAGATTGTTGGGGGAAACGTATGCCGTATCCCTAACCTGTTCGAGCTGTAAACGTTCTGGGGCATGTTTTCGGGTGGGTTGTAGTTGAATGTTGGACTATCAACTTTTTGTTCTGGTGGCAAGAAGTTTGGGAGGAAAGCACCCGTCTTTTCATTCGAATTGTGGAGTAGATTATTACTTCTCTTCACTGAAGAAAGATTCGTTGGATTGAAGATGTTATTTCTGCTGGAATTGCTTTTGGAATTGGGTGCAGAATGATCGAAGATATTGTTTATGTAGGGATTGTTGGAAGAATTGGAATGATGAATGCTGTCGCCGTCGGGATTGCTCTCCTTATAGGAATCATAAATAATATTGTCACCAATAGAATTGCTGTCGGTATTGGAATTTGGAAAATTGATCTTGTTAGACGTCGTGTCGGTATTGGAATCACGAAGGAGGGGTTCATTTGTCTGAGAACCTGTTTCTTGGTTCAATTGGTCCGTTCCTGCATCGGTGGCTACGCTCTCCGTCCTTCTTCGTAGGTAGTAATTGCGGGTATGTTTTATGCCATCGGTGTTGACTGAATCTGCGAACGAGAGCATCACCAACACAGACAGCAGCAACATTGTAGCTGGAGGGCGCATCTCGTGTGAACGTAAATGGTGGTGCTCATGTACTTTTTATGACTCTAGGATCGGATCAATGGTAAACTTTTAGGAGCAAGCAACAAGAAACTTTTCCCAGATGATAATAATCCGTACGTAGGTGCCAGCGAGATCGCAATTAACTCCGACATCGTTCGCTCTCTGTAATTTTTTGAGTGGCTCATGATAGTGTCCAATTCAATGCCGTAATTGTCAAATTTAGTGAGGGACTTGCCATAATTAACCTCATTGGGAACCACCCAGATTCTCATCAATCACACTTGATATTTTCTTTTAATCACGCGCGTCCCAACCAACGATAGACAACCTTAATTGCGATTCTCAAAATCTTGGTCAAACCTTAAATGCTTGAATATTTTCAGGATTAACAGTCATTTCGATGGCAGCATCGATTATTTAAAAAGAGTCATGCAAGTCGGAAAACTTGACGATCGGAAATCATAAGATGTTCCACGTACTTCAGAGCTTTTCATTGAATACTCGTACGAAATAATATTGTTATTATTTGCTTGAATTTTCGTAGTGGCAAACCAAGGTACTTTCATAAATTCGAATTGACGACAGTCCTCTATGCCACTGCTGTTTAGTCGGAAAACCCATCTCCTGCATTGCCATTTTGTAAGACCGTTAACATTTCTTTTCCTGTTTTTCAAATATGATGGATCCTATCAAGCGTCGTGTGTCGATATGAGGCTGAAGAATCTGGACGAATGGAAGAATGAAATTCTATTTTGTTTTTTCTTCGTAATTGCTTTTGCCGGATATTGTAGGCCAGCTACGTGTATGCTCTGTCACAGACGAGAATACGATTCTTGCTTCCGACATCATTATGGCCAACCTCCTTACGTCGTACGTACGGGAAAATAAATTACTCCTCGATCGAGAACCTCCTTGTGGGCTTCCTGATTGGAGAGCTTTTCACCTTTCTCATTGAATTTTTCGTCGGGTTGATTGTTGGCTGTGGTGGGCAAAGATTGATATTCGGTGCCAAACGCTGTTGTTGGGGTTTGCGATAAAGTGGACCTGAAGTCCGATACCTCCCTTGATAGAATGTATATCTCCACGTGAAGATCGCGATCACTTGCTAGTGTAGTTTATGATTGCGATTCCGATTATTTCATGACGATTAATTTTCGCGTGTCAATCATTCGTGATGATCATTCGTGATTCTTCATGTGGGATTGCGATCGAGAAAGCCTCGCCTTGTGGTTGATCTTGGATACGAATACCTTTCTCTCATAACCTTCTCTCAATCGAAATCAAAGCGTTCGAACTTTATTCGTCTTGTTCTGTTTCATGTTGAATTATTTTTTGTATTCCTCTTTCAGATTGAGAATCGTATTTACTGAAATATGCGTCAGTCTTGGTGTTGGTCTTGTTGATAAGTTCATGCATTTCAAAAGCTATGCCCAAAACAAAAATCGGTGAAACGTGGATTGGAACCTTCTCTGATGGGTGCGCCAAAACGGATCGTTCTGATTGGTTAAAAACATCTACGGGTCTTATTTGAATCGCATACTTATTTCTTCCCGGACAAAATATTCCATCGAACGGTCACGCGCCGTAATAAATTCGAAACACAAGCTGTTTTCATTGGATGATCCACCTGCCGATACATACCTCAGTGGACAAAGTATTTATAGAACATGAGTATGAAAATTGAGACGTGGCGGTAGTTATCCGTGCTTTAACGATTTTTGAAGGATGTAATTTTCTGTTCCCTTGGTACTGCACATAAAGAGTGCACGTTGTTCCGCTACCAGCGTTATTCATCGACCGGCTATTCTATGTATTCTGTCGCTGTATTGCACGTCTGCCGCAAAGGCGATTAGATTCCACTCACAAAAATACTGAAATTGACGTTGTGCACGAGTTCTGCATACGATATTATTCAAACGAACAAAAATCTTAATGCACAAACATCACGTACAACCAGATTTTTTTGTGTTTGTGCCGATCTCTCTGTGTATAATCGTTCACACGACTTTTGCTCCCATTATCAAGATCGAGACTTGAATCATATATTATAATACGATAATGATCCAGTTGTGTTTCGAAAAGAGAGCGTGACGTCTCACCTGTCCAGAGTATAATTTTCAGTACGTGATATGATTTCGAATTTGTTATCGGATGGAATGACACTGTGAACAGTTAGCATTGAGCGAAAGAGAAAGAAAGAGTAGATTCGATTAAATTCGATTCAATTCTAATTGAAGCAGAAGGTTTGCATTATTTTGAAATCTTTCTTACATCGTTCGATTGATTCATCCTTTGGTTCATCCTTTGATATATCCTTCGATATATCATTGTGTATGTATATGCATAGTGAACAGGGGCAACACCAAGCAACAAGGATGATCCATTTCCCCGAACTAGAACCATCGCCACTACCGCCACAGTTATTACAACCCATTTCAGCCCTTCCTTTTTTCGGGGGATCTACTACAGGAAGAACAAGACACCATGTTTCCGAACAATTATCATTTCAACCCTCCAAACACAAACGAAATCGGAAATCACTCGAATTGTAACACTGAGTCTCAACCATCAGGCGACCCAACTTTCCGGGAACAACATGAACATCAACATCAACATCTTGAGACAACTTCCACTTCTGCAGATGCAATCGCAGCGCAATCGCCGGATTTTTCCTCCCTCTTGTCCGTTCACTGTGCCTCCAATCCTCGATTCTATTCAATCGCTATCCAAGACCTCCACCATCTTCAGGCCACGAGAGGGATGCCTTTCACACCATCAATGGTTCCAACGGCAACAATGACGTCGGCATGCCCCACATTCCTACCAAAAATAGAACTGTAACGTTCTGCGATTTGCAACGAGAACTATTCTCGGAAGGACAACTCCGCTGTCCCAGGTATGGGTGTATTCGGTAGCTTCAACCAATCAGTATCTCCATCATTGGTGTTGGATTTGAATCATCAAAACCAGACAATTGGGACGAATGCTGCTATCAATACAAACGCAACGATGACATCAAGAAAACGAACTTTAGAGTCTTCTACTAGCTTTGAACTCCAACAACAACACTGGGGAGTCTCGGACTCACAATCGCTATCGGGCCCTGGTCCGGCGCTTCTTCCAAGTAACCCATCTTCCTCCTCAGTTCGAAGTCACCGGTGTCAAGAAACAAAAAACCTCTCACGGAAGCAGGAACTTGCCATTGTCGATTCCCAGGGCCGTTCGCCGAAGGCTTCAATCCATGACCCGCAATTCGAGGCTCGTTCAAAAGAAACTCCCACCCATTGTGATCGAAAGCGGAGATAACAATCCCACCAGCAATACTGGATTGCGAAAGCAACAACAAGAAGCAGACTCTATCACTGTCTCTGGTTCTACCTGCCAATACACTCTGTGTCTGGAAATCCAAACGGCCACAAGAAACACACGTGGTTCCCCACCAAGTCTTTCTGCGAACGCACAAACTCCTTGGCCAAGGCGCTTTTGCAACGGTAACTTCCGTGACCATTGAGGATTCTTCTTGTTCAAATACTTCGTCCTGACGACAACTGCCACTACTATGCTTGCAAATTCATCAAGGAGGAACTTTTTTCAAAAGCATCTAGGATTCTTCAAGATAGCAATGCAAGTCGAGATGAAAACGGAAATTCCATGGATGCCAAACACCGTCGTGCGTATGTTCAGGCCGAGTCGCAATTGGCCTACGAGGCCCATCTTCTTGGATCCCTCAATCATCCCAACATTGTCCAATTGATGGGATTCTTTCCAATGGAGCATCGAACATGTACTGCAACTCCACGAAAGCAGCACAGTTTCCAGTGCCGGAGCGATCCTTTGTCCTCACGGAGATTCTAGACGAAACCCTTCGCCCAAAAACTCGCAAGGTGGAAAAGTGGGAATCAAGATTGTGCAAACGCGCTGGAAAAACTCCGAATTTGCCAACAGCTCGCAAGTGCCCTCGAGCACTTGCATTCCAAAAACATTGCCTTTCGAGACCTCAAGCCCGAAAACGTTGGGTTTTCTAGATCATCGACCCTCAAGCTCTTTGATTTTGGTTTGTCGCGGGAAATGATTCAAAAGAGCAATGTCGGTGACAATTCGAAAACTTTGGTGCCCGTGTCCTCGTCCTCCTCGCTACAATCCTCCGCTTCTTCTTCTTCGTCGTCATCGTCATTCATCGTCGTCTAAATTGAGAGGCATGGTCGGGACTATGCGATACATGGCCCCCGAGGTCTGCCTGGAAGAATCCTACGATTGCTGATTGCGACATTTATTCGTACTCTGTTTTGTGCTGGGAGGTCTGGACGCTCAAGACGCCCTATGCGATTCTCACTCCGACATCCGTATCGGGAACTGGTGTGCCTAAAGGACGTTCGACCCCCTCAGATTGCAGCCGAAATCACAAAGCTTGAGGAGCAAAAGAAGTTTGTCAACCATGACGACAAGAACAAGAAAACTACAACATCCTACAGTGCTGAATCTATTCCCAAGGACATGGAGAAGTTGTTGAACAAGGGGTGGGTTCGTGATCCAAAGGCTCGAATTCGGTGGCAGGGCATCCATCAAGAATTGTCCAAGATTCGCCAAGGCTGCCACTGACATTACAACAAACAACGTGAACCACCAACAGCTAGCTAGCTATTCTGTATAGCGAACAACAAGATGCATCCACTCCTGGCGCAACAAGGGATATACATTCGGAACCATAGATTCCTCGAAACGAACAAATCACAACATTTTTCTAGAACGACGACGATGAGGAGGAGGAGCAGGATCTTCACAATCATCCTTCCGGGGAAGCGATGAATTTGTTTCTTTCCTCCTCAATGTTGTTCATCGCACATCATAATATGGTACACGTAACTAAGAATCATTTTGAAGATCGACATCGAACAATCATGCAGTGGTTCGAATGCAATTGGGCTGCTGTAGCGAATCTATTTCGTACATTAGTGAATAGTAGAGTATTCTTGTGTAGTACTGTACTTCTATTTGATACTTCCTCCTTCAATACATTCGAATTTTTACAGAATACTTTCCGATTTTTCAGATTTTTTCTCAAGTCCTCCATACCTATCATCCATGTTTGAAAAGTAAGCAAGGTGGGCATGCAAGACGGTCGAAAAAAGAAGATCCAAGAAATCGATTGATTCATTCATTCGTCTTCATCGACAAAAGGACAGACAGATTGGAATTGAAATTGAAAAAGACTCGCAACGAATACAATCGTGTACGTACAAAGCAGTACAAAACCCACGAAAGAAGCACATGAGAAGAGTGGTATGAACTTTCAGAAAAGCGGTGGTGGTATGACTGAACAGATTCATTCAATGAATATTGAAAAAGCCTATTATCTCAACTCTCTCAATTAAGAGTTCATGTTCATCCAACCAATATCAAGCAAGAGCTTTCACTTTTGGCAAGGCCTTTTCGTCATTGTTATTATATTATTATACTTTGTAGTTGATCAATTGATTGATTCGCAATCGCAACAATAATAACAGTATCAATCAATACTACAATCTGCAATCGGCATAATACAATAACAACAATAACAAGAAGCAACAACAACGAAGTCCAACTTCCAACTCCTTCTCAAATTCAAAATCAAAATCAAATATTATATCAACAATGAGCGACGAATCAAGAAAGCAAACTCACACCCATCACAGGTCATTACTGGGTTTCTGGGAGCAGGAAAAACAACCCTCGTGAATTACATTCTCAAAGAACAAAACGAATGGAAGATTTGTGTCTTGGAAAATGAATTCGGAGAAGTCAGTATCGACGACTGGTCCTCGTTGCAGAATCTCTGGATGCTCCGGAGGATTTAATCACCATGGACAATGGATGTGTCTGTTGTTCTGTTCGTGGAGATTTGGTGAGAACTCTGGGACAACTCGTCAAACGCCGCCACGAGTTTGACGCGATTCTCTTGGAAACTACGGGACTTGCCGATCCTGCACCGATTGTGTATACGCTCCAAACCAATTCCAAAATGAGTGACAATTACACTCTGGACAGTATTGTCTGTCTGGCAGATGCCAAGCATTTGCCAATGCATTTGGACGAGAAGAAACCAAAGGCCGGAGACTGTCAATGAGGCCTTTCAGCAGGTTGCCTTTGCCGACAAGATTTTGTTGAACAAGGTGGATTTGGTTACACTCGAGGAAAAGACAAGTTTGATTCAGCGTCTAGTCGAGAATCAACAACTTTTGCGCAGGTTATTGAAACGGAACGATCCCGTGCTCCGCTCGAAAAGATTCTGGGTTTAAACAGTTTTCGTATGGAATCGATTTTGGGAGTCGATCCGGATTTTTTCGAGAGCCAGGAGGGCGAATCGCACCACAATCTAGGACGTTGTCCAATCCGTCGGTCTGCAGTTTGAAGGGAAATCTGCACGCACAGTGGTTCAACATGTTCATGATGGATTTGTTGAGGGAACGAGCTGCCGATTTGTACCGAACCAAGGGACTGCTTTCCTTTCAGGGACAGGGTGACTATCAAGTTTGTCTTTCAGGGAGTTCACGAACAAATCAATTTTGGTCCCGCCAAGGAACCCTGGAAGGCCGATGAACCACGAGTCAACAAGTTTGTCTTTATTGGCAAGAATCTGAATCGAGAAGAATTGACCAAATCGCTCAAGGCATGCCTCTATGTGGAAGGAAAAGATGCACCCAACTAAAAAAGAACGAAGAAATAGGAAAGAGGAACTGAATGAATAGATGAACTATATATATGGCACGCGAAGCGACCATGGATCCTTACAATAACACGAATCATGAATTACGAATTACGAACGATGAAGTGATGCGTGTTGCCTACCGTATTATATTTTAATCAAATACCGCGAAACTATATAGCTTTTTGTTCATTCTATGGTGATTTTATATTCTATAGTTTAGAGATCTTGATTCATTCCTTCAAAGTTTCGATTCCTAAGTTTCGATTTGCGATTGCTTCCATCAAAGACCAATTTACCATACCACATTCAGCTCGAGGTTGGATGGATTCATTACGTCTGGAGCAAGACAATCCAATGCCTCGGCATCGACATCGTATCGATTGAATTGAAGTTCTTCGTCCTCGTCGTCGGCCAGCAACATGGCCAAGGCGAGCCGCTGGATTTGGCTCACGGGTTTCTTGGAACGCTCCAAAACGTTGCTCAGATTCTCCGAAAGCAATTCCTTGGCACCCTTGGGGGTTCGTTCGATGCTTCGGCTTCGGCTTCGACTTCGAGTACGAGGGGGAACGATATCGACGATGCTCTTGTTTTTGTTCTTGCTGCTGCTGCGATTCGTTTCGATGCGTTCGGCGCTTCGACTTCGGCTACGTCTAGTATTCTTGCTGACGTCTTTGGTGCTCCTGCTCTTGCTGCGAGGCTTTTCGATGCGTTCGGCGCTTCTGCTTCTGCTGCGTCTAGAATTCTTGTTGGTGTCTGTGGTGCTCCTGCTTCTGCTACGAGCTTTCATTCGTTCGATACTTGTGCTTCTGCTGCGTCTGCTCTTGTTTTCGGCGACTGTGCGTCTACTTCGTTCACTCTTGTGCATGCGTTCGGAACTTCTGCTTCGGCTGCGTCTGCTCTTTGTGTTTTCAGCGCTTGTGCTTGTGCTTCTGCTTCGTTTGCTCTGATCGACACTCCTACTCCTGTTGCATCTACTCGTTTTTTCGTCCCGACAGTGTTGCTTGCCCTTGGATAGATTCTTGCCGCTGCTTGACCTGTCTCTGTTGGAGCTCGTTCTTGACGACGACTTTGATCTGGATCGATTCTTCTTCGATGCATCGTTTCGATTTTCGGAAAGCAGGCTAGCACTGTGATCGCTCCAATCCAAATCTTTGGATGGAAACTTGTGCCATTTCTTTTGATTGTTGATTTCGTGAATATCCTGGATGGATGATTCGATCGAACTGCAATTGGAAGTAGCACAATCGTAATTCTTGTGGGTATTCCTGGTTCGTTCACTCTTATTCCGAGAGTGCGATCTGCTCGTTCTTCGGCGTCCATTGTTACTTATAGACTTGTGACTGTTCCTGGATCGATGGTGTTCCTTTCTTGAGGATGATTTTGATGGTTTGTGTGGTTTGTGTGAACTAGTAGTAACAGTAACAGTGCTTGGGTCATTATACTCTTTCAAATTCCACCAGGAATAGGATCGAGTTGGTTGTTTTGCGGGGGGTGTCACGTGTGATGGTTCCCTTGGTTGTTCCTCACCCGCAGATGCCCGTCTTCGGATTTTGTTCACCCCATTTGGTAGTGATCGCCGACGCTGTTTTTCACGAGATTCTCCCAAGGAGCCTTTTCGCCGATTGCTTGTAGTATTACTTGTAGTATTACTTGTAGTATTAGTTGAATGTCTCTTTGTTGTGTTCCTCGTGGTTTTGCTTTGCAATTCATTCAATCGTTTATTGAATCGTTGCAACAAATCACTATGGTGTTGTCGTTCCTGATTCTTTTGATCACTCGAATACAGAAAACGCAACAACTCCTTTTCGATCTCTGAGGATGTGGATGCGCTAATACTTCTGCTTTTGATCTTGTTCTTGCTCTTGTTCTTTTTGTTCATTTTCTCGTCCGAATATTTGAACCAATCCCAGTCTTGATCTTTCGTGGGGCTATCAAAGAGGCTTGGGCTGCTAATTGGTGGTATGCTTTTGCTTTTAGATTTGCTTTTGGATTTGCTCTTTCGGCTACTCTTTGTGGCAGTGCTCTTATTGTCATTACAAGTAGTCAACGTTGTTCGACTCGTGACACTCGTGGCTGCAGTGCTGCTTGCTAAAGAACTCGTATCGGATCGCTTCTTCCTTGGCTTTTTCACCGTCATGGACAGTCTAGGCGTGGAAGGAGCTTCCAAAGGAGTTTCCAGCAGCATGGGTTTCTTTGCCATTTTAGCGTTGTTACACTACTCGTAGTATGGATGTTGTTGAAGAGTTCTTTGTGGCATGCTGAGTTGATCTCGCTTGAAGTGAGTTACTCTTGTTGAGGTTACTATTCTTGAGGTTATGTTCAACGAATGTTCAATGTGCGACTAATACTGCATGTGCATGTCATCACTGACACTGCTGCATGTGCATTAGTGACATTACTGTTACGGGTTCGTTGAATTAGCAGGGCTTATGCTTTTCTTACACTCTTCGCTTGCACAAGCAAGAAAAAAGTGAGTGACTCGCAAATCGGTCCGACCAATTTGTGCAATTTTCAGTGATGAAAGAACGGCACGATTTACATCACGGAGTATGTAACCGGCGCCCGAATGCAAGTCCCTAAAATGACCGGTTAAATGATAGTGCTGGTAAATTTCCATAAGAGTTAGATTGAGAACCTACTACAGCGAATGAACGCGTTCCATAAATGTCAATAAAAATTATTTACTGTCCCACTGCCGGATGCTTCTCAAGTCTCATTTCTTTTATATTGATATTCCGAGTGCACGACTCACTTTGAGCAGCATTATCACGCTTGGTCTTGGTTACAAGGAGGATTATCACGCTTGGTCTTGGTTGCGTTCGTGATTATTGAATCGAAACAGTCGCGCAAAACGAAAAAGGTCCGATCCGGGAATCGAACCCGGGACCTCCTGCACCCAAAGCAGGAATCATGCCTCTAGACCAATCGGACGTTAACACAAGTCAGAATGCAAAGTATACAATCTCAGAGTTACTGATTTGGAAAACGTATTTATTGCTCTACTTTTGCACTCTGTGGAATGGAAAACTAACGTCACGTCGTATGCAATTTAATTGCGTTGCATTCATGAATGTCTTCTTGCTGTGGCGTGAACTTTACTACTCTAATCGGTGAGAAGGTTCACCATTATTTACACTACTTCTTTGTGGTGACCGGTTCTCTTTTTCGTTCGTGTCGTTCTTCTATCTACAGATAAATCTAAATCAACACAACGATCGATGGGGATCAGCTGCGCGAGGGCAACTCGCATCACCAACACTCTACACTAAAGTAGTGGAGTGGAAAACAGAAAGTAGAATTGGCACTTGATTCTCCGCTCGATGGCACAAAAAGCGAATGCATCCGCCCTCTTCTCATCTATTCGTGGTGGCACACCTCTCACCACATTACCATAACAACAGATGTTGGTGAGGTCCATACGAAGAAAGAGCGGAGAAATTACTATTTATTGGATTCGTCACGGACTCGCACATTGGGACCAATGCCTACCGTTTAGCCTCTGCCTCCTTGCGAATGCGTGTGTTAGTTCGTATGACCGTTACTGTACATGTACAGTGTACATGTACAGTAACCATCGTGCAACAAGAAACACAACAACCCTTCTCCTCAAAATACCTTCTTTTTCACAATTAAAAAGTACAATTACTTCAACTTGTTGGCGTTCCACGGGCTTATGATAGCGCGAAAAAGAAAGAAACGGGATCGAAGGCTGCTCGAGCGTGATGATTGCATTGACATTCAAGCTGGCATTCAATAATTGGCAATAAAAATGAAACCAAAGAAGGGAAAGAGAACGCCTTCTCGTTCTCCGATTGATATTTTCAATCATCGCCAACAAATTTGGTTTCCTTAACGAATGTGAAACAGGAAAAGGGGAGATTAAGTATACGAAAAATTTAATTAGCAAGACACTACTCATCGAGTAATTAAGGGATTTTTTCAGATAACCCCATGGTCGATTGAGATTTTTGCAATTTTGATCCCACTGGTTCACAACCCGCAATCTGCCGGAGTCGTTGAACGGAGAACCCTATTCGATCAAATTTATGGACCTTAAGTGTCATCAATTTATATTAGTGCCACGATCTCTAAAATACCTCTCAATAGGATTTCAATAGAGAATTCTATAAATCCTATTTGTCCGAGAATACTATTACTCTTAACCGCACGAGTCCACTTTAGCATCACGCTTCCTCGGTCTTATCATTACCGTTTCTTCTATTAGGTATTCTAAGAATCGAAGCATCACAGTTGATGTATTATTTGTTGGTCTCAAGCCGAAAAATGTGAACAAATTGAAGAGTACTTCTAGTAGTGTATACAATATACAATAATTCAAACACAATAACCTTTCCAACGGCATTTTATTGCCATTTCTTCTCCGTTTCAATTAGAAAAGCAAGCAACATGCAGTCCATCTCCGCCGCTACCTATTCGAGTGGTATTTCCGTCCTGAGATTTCACAAACCGATGATTGCAAACAACTATAACTGTAATAGTAATAACGCAAGCAATCGTGGGATCCTTCATTGGACACCACCATCATCAGGAAAAGACTCGGATAAATACGAATACAAAAACAATTTCAATGCCTTTCATGAAGACACGAGCCAAAGTTCTTCCGATTGTTGCACACTCGATACATCGACGTCTTCTTCTCGATCCGATTCCATGGAAGTTGACAACTCTTTGCATTTCCATCCTCACTTGGATTTCCAAAATTCCAATGCTCACGAATGCAATTACAATTGCAATTACAATCGCAATCAGAAACGAAAAAGGAGAAAACACAATTTCCACGTACGATTTACACCCGGAACTGCTTCAGAACCCACCAAAAAGCGAATTTTGAAGAAACGAAAGCACACATCGTCATCGAGTTGCGATCCATCGAGGTGGTATACCAAACAAGAGCTCAAAGAGATTCAGAAATCGTGCATCTTTGCCGTCAAAACCCAGGATTTCATGGCGTCCATGTGGCCACAAACGTCCAGCAACTCGACACAAGACCCGTTTTTGGATCGATTTTCCTTGCACAACCGCAAACGACGCAAGCTCGTAAGATGGAAAATGAACGAAACCACAAAGGTGGTCAAAGAATTCGAAACTGTTACGGGACAAAAGGTTCCACCGGAACTTTTATCGGAACTCTTACGTCTCCACAGCAAACCCATGGAAATGGATGCCGTCGAGTGGGCTCTCAATATGAAAAAGGCTGCTGCTGCATCGGATGCTTCGCCAATGAAATTGCTCAAGCGACAACAACTTTTGGCAAGAGATCATGCCTTTAGCACGAACATGCTCTCGGTTCTTTCGAATGGGGTGCAACAGCTGCGACAACAACCAGTGCCTTCTCAACAATCTCGTGCTAGCCTCTTGCGAGAATTACAGCTTCGCGGGCTTTGAGATTCATCTCAATCGTATAATCCGAGTTTGCGCATGGGAATCTGCATTGTTTCATACACTCAATTGTACATACTATTGTGATAATAAATAATAAGAACTCATTACCAAGAACACAAATCATCATCTGCTGTACGTAGTATCATTTCTTCGACATCTATTTTATCCGAAAACAAGCTACTAAGGTTCACTAAGGTTCTGTTTCGAATCCTTTAATGCTTCGCCTCTCAGAATATTTGTGAATCGTTCAATAATTGTTTGCTAGGGGGATTCGTTCTTCAATGAAATCAACGATCAGTACAGGAGTGACTAGCTAGTATTATTATTGCATACTGATGGCGTCGTGTGCAGATGGTGATAGTTGCACTCACTTTCTTCTTCTGCTCTGGAGATCTCCAGAATAGTAGCTTTGATAATAACGCCGCATTCAATAGTCATTCTCACCTTTCGATACTTGTTGTAGCACTACTTTTCGTCTGTAGCAATTACCACGTTGCCGAAACGGCCGTATCAGCAGTAAAATGTATTTCGGAGAACCATATAGGAGGACAAGTTTCGTCGGTTTCTGCTAGCAGCATGCCCCAGCAACGGGGGTCATCTTGAGGCTCCACTATTTCGTCACACTATTTTCACGATTACAAATCCTTTCATGTTATTCCATACATTGCTACCGCCACCGTCATTATCAACTGACGAATCAATGAAAGACGAATCGGAAATCGATGACGAGAAAAGGAAGAAAAGATATTGGAAAATTGCCGAGAAGAAGAAAAGCATATCATCTGTTCGGCAATAGTAGTACAACGAGGAAGTGTATGACTACCCAGTTCCTTCTATTTACTTCACAGTACGATCCGTCGATGATTGGTATTCGCAGGGGATCGGTATACAACTTTGCAGCGCAACTTGAGTAGCTCTAGAAGTGAAGTTACAGCAACAAACAGCCTGTCATTGCCCACAGAGTGAAGAAGAGACGTCTCGCTACTGTGAAACTACAGTAAAAATAAACGCGACTATCCAAAAATACAACCAAATAAAACGTATCGAATAGGAGATGGATTTGAAGCCTTGAATGGTTCGATTACTAACTACGGAAGTGAAGTTATGGCAAAAAAAGAGCCTCTGCTAGCCAAAACGGGAATGGAAGGTGTCTCGCGAGACTAAAATGACGTTTCTGACCGCAATTCCATCCGATTGCTTCCGCTTTTTCCTCCAAAATCATTTAATCTTATAGAAGATACATTTTAAACCTTGAACGTTTCAATTAGAGCCTCTAGAAGCAAAGTTACAGCGATAAATATAACCCTCACCAGCACAACGAGAAATGGGAGGAGTCCAAAAACAGGAAAAACATTATGCGGAAGCCTATTCAATATTTATTCTTCCAAAAAAGTTTCGAAAATGTTTTTAATACATACGAGATGGGGTTGAAAAGTTCCATTGTAAAAATGCTTCCTCTATAAGCAAAGTTATAGTGATTAACAGCCTGCACAAGCCCAAGGGGAAATGGGAGGAGTTCCAAAACATCGCCTGCGACGAATTTGTCAATTCCTTCATGTTCCTTCCGAAAAGGCAACAAAACCATTCTTCACTCATAAAAGACGGATTTTAAACCTTGGATGACTAAAAAAGAGCCCTAGAAGTGAAGTTACAGTCATCAATAGCACAGACGGTACTATGATTCAGAGGATGATGAGAGAAGTCGAACGGGCTCGTCGTCTATCCCCGCCGCCTCACGCGAGGAGACACCTTTAGCTTGTACAAAATGATTCCTGTAGCATTTCTAGGGATATTAATCCCAACTCTTATGTGAAAACTATATGTTCATACTGCTACAACTAGACTAAGAAATGTAGTGTTTTTACAAAAAATACGATAATATTTTCTGAAACTATCTGTCTATGTTCCACGTGTAAACGTTTGAACCCTCCGCGTTTAGTAAACTCGTAACCGTAGTATTTCGATCACGCAATCGAGCACGAAATCGAAATTTTGCAATCCGAGAAGACAAGTTCGATAATTTCAAACATGACCCAAGTAATGAGTCGTGCCAAATTGAGTTTTGCAAATAATTTAATCAACGGAATAAAATACCAGAGCACCCACTGGTCGTGACTGACGTTTTTTTGCCATCTTTATCGAAAAATAGGGCTCGAATGAAACTCAGGTGTTGGTCTCACTCCTGAGTTCAGGAGTCACGATTCAGGAGATTTTCCTCATTCAGGAGTTCGAATTGAGGAGTTTCAGGAGTTAAAAATTTGCGCCTGTCCGCCCACCATCCGAAACCATCTTGCAAGGTATCACAAACACTCAAGTAGTCCTTTCATCCACATTTTGAGATGTCAACCGATCACCAAATCAAGACCAAATCGATCGGATCGTGCTGCTAGAGCGCCAATATGGTCGATTTTCACCAAGTTCTACCAGTTTCCCCAAGCCTCGAAGCTGGTGGAAATGCGATCGGTTTAAGAAAACAAGTCCATTTTCCATACGAGCTCTCAAAGAAGATAAATAAATTTAGTTAGGGACAGGATTAGTTTCATGAGTGAGACTCCTGAATTTCATTCGAGCTCTCAATGAAGATAAATAAAGAAGAGTTAGGGTTAGGGATCATTTGATTTAGTCGTGGGTACAAGTGCGATAATATAGATTTTATTTGTATTTTTTGACTGTGCGTCTGTTCTCGCCCGGTTTGTGGTATTGTTTTCTTCTCCTCATGTTTCTCTCGCCAATCTCGACAATGATCGTTCGGCGAGCATGCACTTTTTGCCTCTAGAGCAAGCATCGATCACCACATAGTATGATGTAACAAACTGTGTACGTATTCCGTCCTCGACTGCGCCTTTGGTGACAATTCGAATCGTTCAGCGAGAATTGAACGTAGTCGTATCGTTAGTTTGAGTAGTATGATGCAAATACCAACAGCACCAGTGCTATCAACGCGATTGCTTCAGCAGTACATTCTATCGCTCGAAAAAAAGCGTCTCTGCACCAAAAGACGATGCAAATAGATTTCGCCATTGCCTCGTAATTCTGTAGTGCCCATCATGTCCGCTGGCGAGGTTACATGTATTGGGAGAACATACATCCATACGAACTTTTTGATTTTGTTCTGCTCCTATCGCTTATTTTCGTTTCGCATCGCCGCTTTCATCAGTTGTGCTCGTGCGAATTGTCCTCGAACCAATGCTATCCGAGCAGAGGAAACGAATCGATTGTGAATGATTGTTATAATTACGAGTTTTGGTTAGGGAAAATCATTCTTTATTCGTTTAAATTGTTCTAAATTGTATACGTATACTAATATGTAGGAGTAGTAGTATAAACATAACTTGCTGCACTACTCGTGTTCGGAGATGGAGGAGAGTGACGCCCAGTAGCTATCGTCGCCAAATGTGCTACAGGCGGCAGTGGCTTCCGTAGTGACGGAAGAATCGCCCGGGAAGAAGGACTTGGGCATCTTGCTGGTGGATGGTGCAGCTGGTTCCTCGTCAATCTCCATTTGCAAGGATTCAAACGAGGCCGAAAACGTAAGGTAGAATCCCTCGTTGTCGTTGTTATTGCTCTCGTCGACTGCAGCAGCATTGCCCTCCTCTTCTAGAACAACCTCCATTCCTTCCATTGCTGTAGTATTTGAGTGTTTTGGAGTTTCATCGAGTGGTTGTTCTTGTTCTGAGCAGTATTGTGGAGAGGAAGCAACGTTTTCCAAAAAGAGACGGCGCTTCATGCGACGCAACCTCGTGGCAAGACCGTCCTCTCCTTCCAGATCTCCCTCAATGACAACGAGTTTGCGTTGCAATGGCGAATCGACGGACATTTTCCGCATGCGTTCGAGTCCAAAGGTTGTGGATTTGCGAAGGATTCTGTGGGGCAATAAAAGTTTTTGTTCCTGGCTGGTGCTGTGCGGTGTTTCGTAGATTTGTCGCTGTTCCGAGGACGATGAGGATTCGGCATCGTCGGCTTGGTCAAAGGCATTCGATAGCTTTAGCTTTCGAAAGGGCGAAGGCTTATCCTCCTCTCGCGGCGATTCCAGAGACATTTGCTGCAAGGATAACGAATCGAGGCAGTTCTTTTGTTTTTGGGGAGCCGGGGGTTCAAAGTCTTCAGAGCTGCAGCTGCTGCTGCTGTTGTTGAATTGATCGTCACCAAACACGTAGAGGGGGTGGTTGGGAGTCACAAAGGGGCTCCTGGGCGGAGAGGATGGAGCGGGAGGAGCAGACTTTGTTGGAGTAGAAATGGGGCTTCTACATTCCATCGCAGTATTTGCAACGGACGATCGATTCTCATCGTTGCTGCGAGGAGAGTAAGAAGCGTTGTTGTTGTAGTAGTTGTTGTTGTTACTCTTCCTTCTTCCGTAGAGGGACATGGAGGATGAAGAATAACTGTACATGGTGAATAGTGATTCTTTGTGATTGTTTGTAATTGTTTTAGCGAATGAAAGTTTTTATGAGAACAAGAAGAAGTCGTCACAAGTTGTGGACAATTGTTTGTACTAGTAACCAATTTTTGAAAGAATCACTCGCTATTTTGTTGTATGAGTGTTATTCTGCCTATTCCCATCACCAAATTCGAAAGAGGAGCAACAAAGAAGAAGAACTTTGTATCATTGGGGAGACATGGAGGCCCATGGGGAAGAACTTTCACCATCCATCAGTGTCCATTCTAGGCATACCTCTGTGCGCCACTACTAGACTCGCCGATCCCGGTTAAGGAATCTTCTTTCCTCTGCGGAGCTAAGTCTCGACAAAAAAATACTTAAGCGATTTTCGCGGTTCGGCATAATAAGGGGAATGAAACCGGCTGGGAGAGTGGGTTTGGGCCATTTGAAGAAACATCTGTCAAAGACACGGCGGGAAACCTGGTCACAAACGTGTTCTGTGTCGCAAGAGACAACAAATCGGACACCGTTCAAGCCGGCAAGTTTTTCGCTTTCCGAGTCGGCCACACCAGAACGCCCTTTCGAACCATTAGTTCTAGAATTTATTGCCGAATTTTTGGTTGCGGACTTTTGGTTGCGGACCTCGAAAATATCTCCAAATGTCCGAGGCACGACGGTTTACATAGACTTGGGGATCGGATTACTCCATGTATGGGAATTCGGTCTTGGAAGAACCTACCGCTGTGCTCGGGCAGTCTTGTAATGAATCGTTTTGAAATTCGGATTCTGATAATCAATCGAATGAATCAAATCAAAAAGGTCTATGTGTAGGTATTCACAAATGCTAAGAAGTTCTAATATAAGTACGTACGTAGGTGTAGTTGACGATAATTGACGATGATGATGTGTGATGTGAAATAACTGCTGCCGACTCACATGCCATCAAAAGTTATTGTGATGATAACCACCTATTATTATTTCTGATCTTTGTCTCATCCCATCAACTCTGTTCAACTCCATCTATCCGACATATGATCACTCGAATATAGCGACGAATTCTTCTTTGCTCGAATCATCTTGGGAGCAAACTTCACATCTTTTTGCGGCGATTCAACAATCTATATTCGATAGTTCTCTTGACATTTCCACACTCGATTCCACATTCCAATTTCGATGCCCGATTTGTTCCGTAAGGGAAGGACGATCCCGTCTTCCTTGTTTCTATTTCGATTCACAGCATTCTTCTGTGCGTTGGTGCTATCTACAGAAGTTTTCATGGGGATGAAGAAACGGCTGCTATTCGGGGCGACTACCGTTGCGAGTAGGCAACGGAACGTCATCTTTTCTGCTCATGCATATACATATACACATCATGCACGTGCGTGGATTTCAGTGAGACAATGCCATCGCGGCAGAAGGATACCCACCTCTTTGCTGACACAAAAGGCAAGAGCAACTCGACATATCTCTTGCCCCACTCACCGCTTGTGGTCCACTTCCTCCACAAAGGATTCTACAAGCAGCACAGAACAAGATGACACAAATCAATCATCAATCAACATTGAAGCCCCACCCAACGAGCGCGCAAGTCTGTTGAATCGCTGTCTAGATGCTGTCCTTGCCTCATCCTCACAGGAACTCATGGAGGCAGCCCTCTCGTCTCTTCGAGACCCCTCGGCAGGTTACGATCCAAAATTTGGCCGTCCTGCCCTTCGAGCCTATCGTTCCTTTGTGTATCCAAAGAAACTTGAAACAGAAGCAGACACGCTCCAACTGGAAGCAGCAGCCAAGCGGACGGCCAATCAGATTGATTTTCTGGTCAAGAGACAGACGAGTCGAATGAACGAGGCCGTTCGAAACCACGACGATCCCAACAGCATGGATAACGAGAACAATCCAATTTCCTCAAAATTTCCCATTACCTTGGTGCTGGACAACCTCCGGGGATCCTTTAATGTCGGAAGCATATTTCGAACCGCCGAAGCCTGCGGGGTTTCCAAGATATTGACCTGTGGAATCACACCCCATCCATTTGGAAGCGGGGCAGAAAAGGTGGCCAAGTCTGCCCTCGGGGCTGACCTGCTAGTGCCCACGGCTCATTTTGGAACGACGTACGAAGCCCTGCAAAGCCTGAAACAAAAAGAACAACAAGAAACGGCACAAGAGCCACCCTTTGTGGTGGCCCTCGAAACGACTTCGGCCAGCAAGCTGTATACCAGTGTTGATTACCGCCCGTATTATGAACCAAATGCTGGTGAAAAGAAGCAAGACGATGACAATAACAACATCGAAAACCAAAGCAATGGACGGGGTATTGCTCTGATTCTGGGAAACGAAGTCACGGGCGTCGATGTGGAGCTGCTGGCACCCTTGCTCCAAAACGAGGATGACAAGCAGGATAGCAACATCTCACTCGTCGATGCGATTGTGGAATTGCCAACACACGGACAAAAGAATTCTCTCAATGTGGCAGCGGTAGCACCCGTCATTCTTTACGAAATCCTGCGGCAGTGGGATACTGATTCTGCGACAAACGAATGATCCAAATAAACAACATACTATAGGAAATAAAAAAGAAGAAACTACAATACACGTACAATTAACCGTTGTGATAAATGAATCGAATAGAAATCGTAAACGTGTAGCAACTTTCATAATTTTGAAAAAACTATTTATCATCGCGCTTGCAGTTGTTGTTTGAATTGTTGTTTGTAATCGAGGAATCGTCCCGAGTTGTGGAGAATCTGTAGCTGTTCCTCGTCCAAGTCGAGATTCGATTGATTCTTGGCTATGGAATCCAGAGCCCCACTGATGACTTGCGAGACTCCAAGACTTTCGTAAAGGTGAGGATAGAAATCATCGTTTCCATACCAGTCCATAAAGGCTTTCAGAATCGATGTTTGAGTCTTGGGGTGGGATGATGGACGCAGGAGAGCGAGAAAGACCTCCGTAAGTCCCCGGATTGTGGCTTCGGTTTCGGCAGACACCTTACTGTCCGCTGTTTCCAGGAGAACCACAGCGGAGATGAGACACACCGCATCCGAGCGGGGAAGGAGTCTTTGGAACATTTGAATTTGGTCACTGCTGCTTCCGCTGCAAGAGGAACGAAGTATTCCCGAATCCATCTCTACCGCAACCGCGAGAATCGAAGAGCAAGCATCGAGGACGACTTGCGATGGCGAAGGAGTACCCAATTCGGTGTGAATTTCGACGAGGGTAGATTCCCATAGCATGTCGAGGGGATTGGAAATACCGCTCAGGAAACAATTGGCGACACAGGCGGAAATCTTTTCGATTGTTTCTTCGGCATCGCTCCGAATCGGATCATCGGGCGATAAATTTTTTGCCTGAATCATTCGTAGAAATTGCGAAAGTGTTTGCAAGGTCTGTGCAAGCCTGGGTGCCATGGTTACGCCTTGAATTGTTTGAGCAAGTGTGGAAGATTTGTTGTTTCCACCTTCCATAAGGTCGTCCCCATCTACCACCCATGTCGAAAGAAGATTGGTAAATATTTCGAGTCCCAACTGGATTGGTCCAGTCGTGCCAATCCACTCCAGCATTGCCTCGCTCTTTGCTTCCTCTCCATCTTGTTCTCGAATAATTCTTCCTGCTTTTTCTTCTGCTGGTTCGTCTTCATTGTCGGAAGCATCCATCATGTCGGCATCATCCTTTGATGATTCTGCTTCGGCAATCATTTTTGCTTTTTGTTGCTCCCGGAATGCCTCGCGCTTGGCTTCCTTGACCTTCTTTTGGCGCCTCGCAATGAGCTTGGCAGGTTCTTTGCGTTCCTTGACCATGGCGTCGATTTCTTCTTCGAGTTGTTGGTCGCGTTGCTGTTTTTCCAGCAGGGCCTCGGCGGTTCGATATTTGGCTTCCAATTCCGTCAGGCGGAGTTGGAGAAGAGAGACAGAAGCATCCTGATTGGACTTGTTTGACAGGAGAACCTCCAGCAAGAGTCCTTCGGAGTTTAAAGGAGAGGATGTTCGGATTCCGAATTCGAGAATAGCCTTTTCGTACCACGATACCGAATTACTGCCTTGGCCGTGCAGAGACAATTGATACAAATTCACAAGGCAGCCAATCAAATGGAGTCTCGTCATGATGGAAAGAAAGTGATTCGTTCCATCCGATTGGATTCCAAGCAGATTGATCCAGAGTTGTTGGTTTTGTTCTCCACCATCCAATGCCTCGGCAAGCTCCCAGTTGTCGTCGAGGGCAGAGTGAAGACACCGTGCGGAATACAGCGCCGTGTTTTCGCGGAGCTTGGCAAAGATGGCATCCTGTTGTGCTTCATCTGTGGCATCATTCATTGCCATATCGTCTGCTGCTGCTGTTTCTATGGATTTTGTGCTGTCGCATTCCAGAGAGAGCATTCCAAAGACAACTTGGACAAAGGTCTTCTTTTGAAGATTGATTTGATCCAGAGCATGTCCGTTGTCCTCGATCAATTGACACAATGCAATAAAACACGGAGCTGCTACTGCATACCACCGCTTTTTGATTTTCTCTGCCTTTTTCTGTTGGTTCTTGGATTTGGTTTCCTTGGAGGATTGTTGTTCTTGTTGTTGCTGCTCCTCCAAAGCCTTTCGACAATCGTCGAGTCTTCCAAGCAACACCAGTGCCCAGCTTGCCATGGTTTGTTTCTGTTGATCGGTATTGTTTGCATTCTTTTTGTTGGAACTTATCGAAAGAAGATATTGGGCCAGACAATCCGAAGCCACTGCGGAGCATTCCAGATCGTTCGAGGTGACCTGTTCTCGAACGGCCTGTAGAACCTTCATGGAAACAGGCTTGTGTGATGCGCATCGGGCCTGGGAAAGAACGCTTGCTTGCAAAGCCACGAGTGCTGCATGTCTCACTTTGGGATCTGCGTGCCTCAGCCGCTGCACGGCGGATTGTGGGTTGACAATAATGTTGGAGGAAGCATCGTTTTCACCGTTCGAATGGATCGGATCTCCGTTTAATTGCTGCTTTCGCTTTTGGCGGTTTTTCTTGCGACGGCCTGCCTTTCCCATTTTTCAAATCGACACTTTATCTCTGTGTATGTTTAAATGCTTATCCTCCTAGCTCTCTCTCGACATGTGTTGCCAAAGGATGGGAAGTATAGTATGATATACTTATATTATGCAAATAATTGCAAATTGAATCGAAATACCTTTTCCATCCTTTGTTGCACACCGTGTTGTTCAAATTCATCGACGTTGTGAATGCGGGACTGATTCCCATTCGTGGATTCAAAGAAAAGTGGGGGAGATTTTGAAATTAGAAATGAATGGCCAATTTTGAATCTCCAATTCCGCACTCATGACAGACACAAAAATCATTATTTTCAAAAAATGATGTGAGAGAAGATTCTCGAAAGAGAGGCGATCATAGTCTTTCTCTTTTTCTCGAAGAACCATAAACTCCCAAGATCGCAATTCATTGATGATGATGATGATGATGAAGAAGAGGTAGCGATTGCAATGATTTGACGCAGAAAATGAATCGCAGTTTCCAGATGCTGAACAACAATATCGAACTCGAATGAAAGTGCAAGTTCATCTTTGTATCTTTCACTTGGCAGTTGTACGATGCCTTCCATAACACCGTACGCATGAAACGAAAAAGGAATCTCTCGGTGATCCTAGTCTTCGCAATAGCAATAACGCATGTCTTTTTCGCAATTCCAAAGTCAATGGAATTTTACAACGACAAATATCCTCGTTGAGTTTCGAATCATGCAACCAACAAAAATGGCAACAACAAAACACCAGAGCAGATATGCCAGTTACCATCGATGCTACTCATCGGAGTTCAAAAGTGCGGCACCCGTGCTCTTGCAGAATGGCTTTTCGAAGGAGATTTTCGTCGTTCTCGTCTCTTTGAGGGTGACCCGGAATTTTACAACAAGGAGCCACACTTTTTCAACAACAAGAAACGATTCGACAAGGGCATTCGTTTTATGCCAGTCATTTTGCATTTCAAAACAATGATACCGAAATAGGCCCTGCATTGGATGCCACGCCGAATACGTCTCCATATGCCAATCGCGTGAGGATTATCTACGAGTCCGCCGGAGGCAACCAAGTCGATCAAGTCAAATTCATTTTGATTCTACGCGATCCCGTGGCACGTGAATTATCCTATGACTAGTACAATCACAAGGCCTACATCTGCCGCAAGGAGAAGATTTCCGGGACTACCGAAGAATGGTATCAGAACGTGAGAAACCCCAATGGATCTATCATGTCATTCGACGAATATGTAACTACTATCTCAATACATTGCTTGTCTTGAGTCACGATGACTATCCAGAGACGGACAGAAAGTGCAGAAACTCGTTCAGAAGTTTCTGGGAGAGCATATTCCTGGAGAAATCGGCGTATCCAACAGCAGTGATATCACACACACAGACACAAGGTCCGGGAAATATCGTCGGGGGCGAGGGAGCGATTGAATTATCTCTTGAAACCGCACAATGAACTATTGTATGGCCTCTCTTCCATAGGAAAGCCTGGCCGAGATTTGAGTGACTCGAACCCTAATGAATTGTCGAAGGAAGGAGGCACCCGAATTGAAAATCAGATAGAGGAAGAAGGCATCTAATCGTAAACTAGGAGCAGAATGGTACTTTTACTCGATAGAAAACTAATTGACAAATTTCGATATACATTTACGTAATTGGGTACAAAAAGAGAATTGTCTTCGTTCTGATGACCCAGAAGTAGAACGGCTTTTTTAACCATAATACGTATAGTATACAATATTACTTCAGAATTCATACACTATGTTGTTGCCAGTACTTTAATTTTTCCGAAACACGACTTATTCCACTTTCTTCTTGGGTGATCCCCTCGACTCTTCGAAGATCGATTTAAAACTGAAACACGTTTGAACCAATCATAGTACAAAAAAGTACGATCGAAATACGTACACTAACTGGAAAACCGACTCACTTTTGCAAGAAACACAACATTTTCAATTTCACATCATTATTTGTCTCACAATTTCCGAAACGAAAATACGATAATCTTTCGAACTATCAACCAACAACACAAAACCCACACGAAAATCGAACAAACAAATCACCATGTTCTCCACTAGATATTACGACGCCGATGATTTGTACGGATATCATCCTCCTCGTCAATATGGAAACCGATACTACCAAAACGAAGATTCCTTCGATCGCTACCTTCGAATGAAAGAGCAAGAAAACCTCGAGGCCGCCTACGCCCGTCGTCGTCGGAGAGAACTCCAAGAGCGACAACTTTACGAGCGTCGTCGCCAGCTTGCGTTGGTGGAACGAGAAAAGGAGCTTCGAAGATGGAAGAGGCAACAGCAACAATTGGCATATCAACAACAACGACAACGAGAGAAGGAAGAAAACGAAAATGACGACGACAACGACGACGACAACGACGACGACGTCGACGACTATGGCATTGACATTGTCCGCGGTCGTGATGGCAACTTCTATTATGTCAAGAGACACTCGAAGCCTCAACACAACGTCCAACCAACCATTACAGAAGAAATTCCCCGACAAAAATTCCCCTCAGAACAACTTGTCGTGGGGGACGATTCCGACTCCGATTCCGAGTACCAGTCGGCAGAAGAATCCGATGCGAATTCCCAAGCGGATGAAAGGTCCTTGGAAGCTAGACTTTTTGGTCAGCGTCGCAAACCACCATCGCGCAGAAACAGTCGAAAGCATCGTATCACTGTCACCGTGGAGGATGCCTCCGACAGTGAATGCGAGAACGAGTTTGACTCCCCATGGCGAAACCGCCGCCCGTCACCGGGACAATGGATTGAACCTGTTGAACCCTACTACGGATAATTGAACCAATGTTCAATTGTTCAAACGCTAAAATACCCTCGGCAATCATAATTCATGACAGGAACTATCATGATGACGAGAGAAGGACAATGACAAGAATCACAGAGCAATAAATTAATCTCATAAGACAGCTATAAATAATACCCTATATTGAAATAAAAAAAGGAAACCTATTTTCGATCTTTTCATCCGTATAAAGGAGATTTGGCTCTGCGTGTGTGACATGTGTATCTTGTTGCGTGGTATATCAACCCAAACACCAATCTTCATCGACGAATTCATCGAAGCGAAAGACAGTAACCATCGTGACCAGAACTCATTATGCTATAATAGCCGCTTTTCAATAGTTCGTTCTTGAAATTTTGACTTTGCGGAAGTCTTGTTCTTGAGTCTCGTTTACTCGCGTCGGAATTTTTCGAAGCCTGACTTGTTGACACCCACTCCTCCATTCATGGTTGATCCATTTTCCCCTTCCATATAATATGTTCTCAATCCATTTTTGTCTTTTGTCGCGAACGAATTTTCTCGACTTTATTCTGATGGTTGGGGTTCTCGGATTGGTTTGATCGATTGCCAAGGCAGAAAAAGTCAGACTGGAAAGTTTCGTTTTCCCATCGACAGTATCCCGATTCTCTGCATAGAATTTAGAGAATCGCTTCCTTTGTCCGGCCCAAACATGGCGAGAACAGTATTCTTCTTTCTTGGACAAACCATCCGAGTCAGTCACCGATGGACTTATTTTCTCTCATTCGTGCCGCTTCAGATCGTCTTTGATACTCTCGCATTGGTTTCTACCGAATTTTTGGCAATTCTGCTTCAGGCTTTTGAAAAAATGAATTGCGTGAACATTCCGCGAGATAGCCCCACCTTTTCCGGAGATACGAAAGTTTCCAAATTCTCACTGGTATCGTACAAACTTCCGAATTTTCGCATCGTACGATATTGAAAGCGGAAGTACTCGCACTTGTGATTGATGTTTTGAAAGCGCGTAAACTTCTTTTTCAATAAATTCTAATGTCAACAAGAGTTGAAGAGGTACGATATTTTAATTATTACATCACTCATTTATATTTTCACCAGTAGAGCCCTATTGGCTGAAATGACTTTTTATGTTTCCAGATATTCTATGCGAGTTCAACATATATGTTCCACTAAAACTGCAAAGAAGAACCTTCTCTCGTGCTGTCACGCGAACACAAACTTCGCAAAAAGAGCAATAAATGCGTGCCAAACAATACGGTAATTTCGAGTCTTCCGTGAAAGAAACAAACACTGTTCACTTCGACAGAAAAAGAGCAACAAGAAAGTTCTGCAACGCCATTTCATTACAATTTGAAATGGTTTGCGTCATGTCTCCACACCCTCCCCTGACACAATCTAGCTCGTGGAAGAGGACTGGACGACAATTAACAGCAAAGCGGCACAAGAAATGCAAGGTGAGCGTTAGGTTTGACTCCCAAAAGAATGATGTAGTCTCGTATGACGGATCGACATGGCTGTCCAAAAATGAATACACATCGATACGAAAGGAAGTTGAAGCTACCATCATTCTTATGAATCATGAACCAGGTGGAGATAACAGAATACTTCCAGAAATGCTCTGTTCCCGGGGCCTCGAGGACTTCTACTACTTACAAGAAAAAACCCGCCTCAAACGCGAGGTGTTTCTTCGCCGAAAGCAGGTGATCAGTTCCATCCTGGACGAACAAGAATCTATGAGAAGACGAAGGAACAACTACACCGCTTTTCAATGCAGAGGATATCAGTTACAAAAGCAAGAACAAGCCCTCAGCGCATTGCGAAGTGCCACTATTCTACAGATTAACCAGCAGAACACCTTGAAGGCCATCGAGCGGGGATTGAATGATGCCCAACAAGCCAACACTGTGTATCAAGAATGGATACAATGTAGGCAAAACCCGCCGAGTTATTCGTAAGAGCGATCTGCAGATAGGCGTGTGCAAGGGAACAGAAGAAAGCAAAAACAGTCCGTGGTTGGATAGCGATCTTCTGCTTGTTATGATTACCGGGCAGATGCCGAACGAGTAGCGATGATCGTCGCAAACGAAAGAACAGAATCAAATGAAATCAACCCAAATGAAATCAACAGTTCAGCAAGTAAAGGAACTAAGGATCACGATGTCGTCCCGAAACAGGGAGGCGGTTGGTGGTCCGAGTGCTTTCGAGTGCTTCAGACAGGTGAAACTTGCATCACGAATCATTCATTATGGGATAGCGACTATCGGAATCTTGAACTCTGTCTGATGAATCATTGAAACAGATGGCTTAGAATGCCACGAGTGACGAGTACGACTTATTGTAAATATTTTACCATAGTACGCAAGAAGTTGATCTCATAATGATGACGAGCAGTACGCAAGAAGTTGAGCTCATGTTCCCAAAGATTGTGTGGCGGTTCGTTTCTTCAGGAAGAAGTCCTTCCACATCTACTGTAAGTACAGGATTGATAAACAATAATTTTACTAACGGAGTTTAATATTATTTAACAACTCGGGCCTTGTGTTTTTCAATCCTCCTTGCTCCTATCGGCAACGTGGCGTACTGTGGCGCTATAATCTATAGTTCGTTAATTGAAAATACCTAAATACGTGTACACGTACATAAGTGTTCGTCACTGTTCTGTCCCAACAATAGAAAAGAACTGGTAGTGATGAGTCCAAACGTGTTCTTTTTTTCTTTCTTAGGACTACTTATCTTGATCGACGCTTTCGTTACTTTTATTCGTGCACTCGCTGAGGGAGCACGACTCAAATCACGGAATGAATGAATGAATCATGAATCAATCAATCCCTAGCTACTCACGATTCAAAAACGACCCGTTCGACTTCTACAATTTCCAGTCATAGCGTGACACACGAGAAACCATCGAATTGAAGTGCCGCAACGCACGGGGCTTAACGAAAGGTGCGCCTTAAACCCCATCTTTGGGAATCAAAAGACCAAGACTTCACATCTCTACAGGACCCACCTATCACTTCGGGTTTCGCAACGTTCGATTCTTTCTTTTTTCTAAATTTGGAAAGCTGGTGGCTCCGACCGACTATGCAACTCTAAGGCTTCCCGTAGGACTGTCGACGCATATGTCATTGAAGCAAAGCGAGTGGAATTCGCGAACGTCATACCCAATCTAAAATCTCAACAACTTGAGCATAGATTCTTTATACTCCTCGAAGAAAACGAATCAAAAGAATATCATCACCAGCAGAAACAACATCATGTCTCTATTGCAGATCAACGAGGCACTTCCCCTTGCCGAGCCATTGCTCGAACAACAAAATGAACGAACGAATGATAAAACAGTTTCAATCGAGGGAGAATGCAAAAGCAGAACCAAGTTTGTCCTTCTCGGAGCCATTACGGGATTCTTCATCCAGGTCGTTTCCCTGGGAGCGTATGCATGCCTTCTGATCAACTTTAACGGCATGTCCTTGGCAGAGAGTGGAGCCGTGTCCATGGATGGTTTCTTTCAGCCAATCAGCGGCGACAACAAGGCTGTTGACACAGCCAACGAGGGCCAATATTTCGGAAAAGATGCCCTTGTTTACACTCTCCTATCGGTATTGACACAGGTCGATCTCATTGTCTATGTTTTGATCTGGGTTGGGTTTACGTGTACCATGACCCGCAATGGCATGAGATGCATCCGCAATCAGTTCTTTGCTTCTTCGTCGTCGAAACATTCCAAGTCGGCAGATCAACACCGATACGTATTTGTCCTTGGGGTCTCCTTTTTGGTGGGAATTGTCATTGGGGCCTTTGGGGCTTGGTCCGCCATTGATGTGTATCTGGACTTTCCAATCCCCCTTCAACCGATCCTGGTGACCGTCGTCGTTGACCTCGCCCTCTGCTACATGATGGTAATGTGTTTCGACATGGGTGGATCCCGCAAGTCGAAGACAGAGCAAAGAAGCAAATATTGCGACGAGGAAGAAATCGACGTTGATACCGACGATGAAGAGGTAGCGCCCATGTGCTGCTGAACAAACTGCTCTCGATGAATAACAGACTTCTTCCAGCTGGTGTTTCCGGATCATACGAGGTAGCAAACTTCTTCCAGCTGCTGACTTCGGACCATACGAGACAACATGGAGAAACACAACATCTTAGAAAACCGCGTTGACAACACACAACAGCAAGAAAATGTAATAGTTGTATGATAAGTGAATAAATATGACTGTATTTGGAATTAATACGACACATGAAAAACCAATCTAGTAAACTTTGGCGTTCGCTTTCTAGCTACTGGCGTCTAGCAGCAGCACCAACTACTATTTCCTTTTGAAGTGGCCAAAACTTTTAATTTTTTCGTTACAATAAATAGTTCTTGACCATCATTACTTTTCTAGTGGTGGTCTATGGAAAGCGTTGATAGAGTCTATGTATGGAGTAGTTGTGCATGAGAGTTCTTGTTAAAATCGATCTTGTGGATTGTGGTGCCGGGTGGGTGTGGAGGATCGATCCGAAACTTGTTGACGTGTGCGCTTGTCGGCTGGTTTGAGAATTTGGAAGGAACACATTAGCGTCTCATCGACCGTCATGAAAGCCGCCGCATTGTCAAACTCTCCGCAGTAGTTGGGTGCCGAAAAGAGTGTCACCAACTGGCGGCGGGCAAAGAATTCGTAACCATCTTCGACTACCTGGTGGGCACGACAAATGAGATCGAGATCGTGTTTGTGCAAAAAGGCATTCACAATGTCTTCGCCAAAGGTAAAAGAAACACCCCGATCGTTTTCTCCCCATCCATCGATTTCCTTGTCGGGATCACTCCAAATGACATCGCACAGCAAGCCCGTATCGGGAACGTCCGTCGGACGGATAATGTTTGCGAGCTGTTTCAAATCGGTCAGTTCGGGGCTGATTCCTCCGTGAACGCACAAAATCTTGTCTTCGATAATGGCGGCGCATGGCAGACAGTTGAAAACGTCTGTAAAGGTCTTCCAGAGCTTGATCGAGTGTCTTCTCTTGCACTCGTCATAGAATCCATAAATTCGATTGATTGAGGCACACTCATGGTTCCCACGAATGCAGAAGAAGTTTTCCGGATACTTGATCTTGTAGGCCAAAACCAAGACGGCACACTCGATGGATTGCTTCCCGCGATCGACATAGTCGCCAAGAAACAAGTAATTCGAGCCAGGAGGAAATCCCCCGTACTCAAAAATCCGGAGCATATCGTAGTATTGTCCGTGAACGTCTCCGACAATCTTGATCGGTGCCGTGAGTTCCAACATCATTGGTTGTGCCATGAGAATATCACGGGATCGCAACAAGACCATTTTGATTTCGGCAGTGGACAAATCGACGAGTTTTCCCGGTCGTGCACCTCGAACACTGTGAATACGCGTTGATGGAGAATATGTATAGTACAATGCATACACATAGTATAATCATTATAATTGAACATACAATCCAATGCTTTTGTGAGTTCTTTGTCACATTTCGCAAAACAAATCACATGATATCGTCACGTTGTAGAATTACCTTAGAAGTTTATCAATGACAATGTCAATTGGATCATCCACCAATGATCCCGTCATCAAAGAAGCCACAGCTGCATCACTTTCACTGTTGGTACTATCTCTCAAATTCGACATTTTGATTGGTTTCGCAATTCTTTCTATTTCTTGTTGTAACAGTATCGGCTGGTTACGATTCTTTGTTACTGTTCGTTAGCGACGTATTCACTCAATATGCAATACCGTACTGGTGTTCAACGCTGAAGCTGTGATAGTTTGGTTATGCAGTACAGTACTATTGCTGCAATAGTGTGAGATGACTGATTGTATTGAATTGGCCTAAAGTGCTCTGTAAAATGTAATTTCCAAAAAAGTGGCATGATGCTGTGTTGGTTTCGAAATTATCGCATCCAATGCCAGCTAGCGTTGACACAGTAGACGTTTGTACGGTACAATACTTGTAGTCTTGCTCACTCGAACGAATGCTCGTCGGACGCGATTTTGCGATGAGGCCGTTTTTTAGGCCAAAAGAAAGTGTACGTGACTGATACTCGCGGGATTGCACATTCGTGACAAGTTTGGAAATTGAGTTCCGAGAAGATTCCAATTTATTCCTCTTTCCATTATTTCTCCGCTCAGAAGTGGTCTTCCATCTTATAAAGTACGAAAGAAGGGTACTGCAACGACACCAGCAATCAAGCAAGTTTTGTCTTGGAGAGAACGGGAAAATAAGGTTTGTTGTTATGTTCAAACATCGACACAGGAATGTTCTTTCGTCGTGAGAACGACACCAGTGGTGAAGCAGTATTGCAGTTATTGAGGAGACCTGTAAGTCTCCGGGGCAAGGTATCAACGAAAATGCTGCATTTCGCTGATACTAGAAATTTCCGATCGATTTGTTTCAACCGAGACCTATAAATCACAGCAAACGCAGAATGACGACTTGAGGTTAGTGCGAGTTCCTTATGTATTGGTAACTGCTTTGGGGAGGAGCCGGCAGCTTGTTCAAGCTGGACTAAGAAGGTATGTCGGTAGTATACTCCATCCGAATTTTCCTCTTTCTTCTCATAGAAATCTACTTCGGTAGGACAGGCCCTGCAAAAAATGCTGCGGAAAAGACCTCGATAGTACATTATTTGTGCGCTCATTTTTGGAAAATTGTTCATTGGTATTTTTTTCGAGCACCTCGCATAGAAAGAAAAGAAGTACGCATTTTCGATGAAAGATGTTTCTTCTTGTCCTCAAGAAATATCATGACGTTCTTAGGTTCCGAATGACTTTGAGAAGCATAAGTATTAGCGAATCTACTGTGTCTAGCATATAGTAAGAAATTTATCATGCAATAATTTTCTAATCACTGGCTCGCGATCATCTTTCCTTTTTTTCCTTAGATAATTCTTCTGGAAAAGGACGTGCGATTAAAATAGCTGAATCCTACGATTGAACCGACAAAAGAAATAGATTCACGGTTCCGCTCAAGAAAAGAAGGCGATTCCCGGTTCAAGGAAAATTATCATCTTCCTCGCAAACTGGCGAGAATGTTTCAAAAACATACGGAACAATCCGCTGATAATTTGAGCGAGCGCGCCTTGCTCCACTGATTTCAATGGTCAAAACACGAAATGATAAGTGTTTGAAATGTCAATACCGTATATATGTAGCAATGACCCCCAAAAAACAAACGTGATTCCGTTCATCCTATTTAAATCATAACCGCTCAAACCCATTATTTGAAGTTCATTCTTGCTGTTCGTTACATTATATAAATGAAATGAGTCGCAATGATGACGCCAATAATAACGACGACAACAGTAGAACCGCCTCCCGGGGTAATTTCACAGTCGAACCGCTATAGTTGGTCTTGTCTCCTTACTATCGTTTCTATATGCTTGCTCCTCTCCGATAGAGAAGCAAGGAGCAGCGGAAGTGTCAAATGCAAAATTCATGTGTTCCATTGCACATGAAACATACCACTCTTGGAGATTAATTTCGGTAAGACAAGAAATATCTCTAATACCTCACGGTACGTAAATCGGAATAGAATTGGAACTGTTGAAAGTTGATCCGATATTATTCTGTAGTCGAGGTGCAACTACATTCTCACATAATATATACAAATCGTTGCTTTCTTCCCCGAATGAATTCCACCACCGAAAAAGAAATTTACAGTTATTGATCAACGAACGAATCCATTGACATTCGATATAACATAACAACATGGAGGAAGACAATCGATCACTCCATCCGTCTCATCCCTTTCGTCAATACCAATTCCATCGCATCTCGGAAGCGAATGCAACGAGTTGTAATGGGATCATCATTGACAATGAGAGATTCGCACAAATCCGATGGGGTATCGAAGAGGGCTTGAAGAGCATTCGTGGTCGGATCAATCTTCCGTCCGTCGAAACTCGAAGAATAAATGTTTCATCGGATACTGGTACACGTACAGCAACAAAAACAACATTTATGGATGACGATCATCAAAACAAAAACCATCCCATTCTCGGAATGACACCGGTCGACGATGATATTGGAAATAACTTCAACAACAACAACAAGAATTCCACCATCTCAAGGCCTGGAACTTTGGGTACCCATAAAGAAGCTACTTTATCGGGCAATGGAGAATTTCATCAATACCACCAACGGCAGTTACGGCAAGATCAAACTACCATGAGTTACCACCAACAAGACGAAAATCCATCGTGGATTGAAGAATCCGAGAGATTGATTCAAGATTATCAACGGCGCTTTCATCGACAATCCTTGACAGATCAGGCCAAGAACCTCTTCGATCGAGCTTCGATACTGGCGAGGGGAGGACACAGCGACGAGAAGAACAATATCAAGAACTCAAAAGATAACGACAACAGCAATAGCATTTCCATTGCTCTCTGCACCGAGGCGCTGGAACTTTGCAAAACAGCAATCAAGGACCAGGAAAAGGCACTCGACCGCAATGATTGTGTTGGGGGGTCCTATTTGGTCACGGGGGATATCCGTCTCCGACGAAAGCACGAAGGTCTTGCCTCCAAGATTCATTGTCTCCGCGCAGCGGTTCGTTACCAAGAGGGCCTTTACGAAGGGGCTCTAGAGGACTGTGAGGCAGCCATTGCCATTTGGAATCAACAATATGGTAGCCAACGCGGACGTCGCAATTGTTTCGGAATCAACGGGAAGCAAGTTTCGAAAATGAGCAACAGTGTAAATAGTGAATCGACTTGCACCAAACATTCACCACCGAGGGCCCGAAAATTGTCCCACAAACACCTCTATCTCCTCAAGGCTAGGATTCTTGCCGCCATGGGTCGACATAGAGACGCAGTGGTGTGGCTTACGCATCCCCAAAATCTTCCGGCACGAACATTTCGTAGATCGAGTGCCCTTCTGGAAACCGATGCTGCCATGAATCGTTTTCTTGAAAGTCATTTGCTTCAATACACTCGAGGAGGAATGGTAATTCACAGGAAGAATGATAAGAAAGACAACACACCCGTAGGTTCTTCAAATCTAAAAGCATCCGTTCCAAGAATTCCCACAAACAAAAAAGTTTGGCCAAAACTCCTTCACAGCATCGATAGGCGTCTGAACGAGGGTATGATTGGAACATTTCACGCAACCAAGAAAAAGACGGGAAGAAGCGAAGATAAGCGAAGCAACAGTGGGAGCGCAATCTATCACATCCTTCGTCACGGAACCGTCTTGTTCCATCACTACCAAATTCAAGACGAGGACAAAGTGCAAAGTGAAAAAATGCACGGCATCGAACCTGAATTGTAATAATAGTGTCGATGAAATAGTAAAAAGATAGATTTTTCTTTTACAAAAAACAATACACAACGGGAATGGCTGCATTCCACAAACACTATGAATCCTTCGTCAAAGATTTTGATCAATATAACAGTTTCCTAAAATATACCATAGATAAATTGATTGTAGGAGTGAGACTGAACTGACGGAAGAAAAGTGAAAACGATCGACGAAGATCCGCATTTCCCTAGAAACAATCTCCATCGCATTACATCCATTTCATCGTCAATACTCCATCATATTTACGCCAGAGCCTCGAATCGAATCAATGGACGATGAATTTGTTGGGTGGAAATTCTCCGTTTTCAATCGCAACAATCACTTCTTGCTGTATTTCACAAGTATTTTTTGTGACACGTGTTGATTGGTTTATTATTATTTCATTTCACATTAAAATTGCGCCTGCTGTTGTTGCTGTGCCTTCTTTTCGAGACGTCCCGTGATGAATTCATTCGTGTCCATCCACTTGTTGACGGTTGCCTTGACACAGGCAACCTGCGATCCCGTCAGCGTTTCCGAGGGTTTGGAGGTTATGCATTTCTCGTAGGATCTATCCGACAAATCGTTAATAACCTGCTGCACCAGCATTTGCTGTTGGAGCATCATGGACATTTGCTGCATCTCCGCGGCTGCGCTCGAAGCCGAGGTTGCGCCTCCTCCTCCGGAGGCCATCATGTTGGTTCCCGCGCTGCCAAACCCGGCGGCATCGTCGGATGTGAAGGAAGTTTCTCCGCCTCCGCTAGAATTGTCATCGCTACCGCCGAACCAGCCCATGCTTGATAGTTATGATTATTTCGTGGATGGAAAACAAAAAGAGTAGAGCACGTTATGTACTGAGATGGGTTGTTATATCTCTCTATCTTGTCAATGTAGATGTCGACTTTTGTTCCAGAAGGTTTGGATCGGAACAGCTGCTGCTGAGTGAATCAATATGAAATAGTTTTGAGTTTTCTTTCACAAAACATGCGGTTTGGTTTGTGGTGAGGTCAGCGTCCTTCTGTCGACCGTCAAACAGTTGTTCTCGACTACACGTAGCTATATATTTATCATACGTATTAGGAGATTCTACGAAACTTATGTTATTTTTGTGAAGAGACCATTACAAAAAATTGCGACACAAAATTTTGAAACGAAGGGTATCGATGCAAAAAGAGAAATAGCATTTGTGAAAATGAAAGTAAAGTTGGAGCATATGCGTTATATTCTTAAGTTCTACTGTATTGACTTTAGTTGTATTTGACGTACAAAATTATAAATGATGCGTTGCAGATAACACCACTGCATTCTTCTTCCTCCCCAGAAGTGGACGACATTTGGAAAGATGACCAACAAAGACTTCACGACTTTTGCTGTTGTTGTTGTTATGTTTCAATAAAGGATGAATGATAAAATTGTATCGTCGTCTATGGTGAAAAGGTTTAGTCCTAGAGCGCAGGAAGACAGGCGAGCCAGTTGTTTGGATCGGGCCGACATTCGAGGCCGGGGCAGCATTTGTTGGGATTGTTCTGGCATCCAACCCATTGGCTAGAATTGATATTATGAGACGATCAAAGTATAGGTCAACTAGATCATCCATCGACAGATCGATTCAGCATTTGACGTGTTGAATTCGGTAGAAAAAATTTCGATCTATGATTCCGGCAGTAAAATATCCAAATCATCTTTTCAAGTGTAATTGGAATTTCATCATTGCTGTACTGTTTCCGACATCGTCCGTTGGATCTTTTCAAGTGTTGTGCATCTCTGGAATTCGATCATGATAGGGCCCAGTTGATATTTTTGGTCGAGGAATTCAAAATAGCAACAATATTTTTTTGGTCGAGGACTTCAAACAATCATCGTCTCAACGAAATGATGTTGAACCAATTACAAGAATGGACACCTTTAATTGTTCTAATCGTAAAATGAGAATTGCTTTGAATGTTGAATATGACGCATCGTTGCGCGCGAACCGTTCGTCGTTGTTCTAAAATTGTACGCGATGAAGAAAAACAAAAGCTTTTGTGTTCTGGCCGATCAGCAAAGTGTGAACGCCTATCGGATACCAAGTTGACAAGAAGAAGACGAAGTGAAAACCCTGCTCGGGCCTACTATCTTGGTTTAGTACGAGTGAATTGGAATTGCTGTTTCTAGAGCTACGAATATCGCGAACTTGAGCGGGTGAATTTAAATGCTATCTCGAAAACATTCGGAAAAAATCCAGTGGCCCGTCCCTCGCAAACACAAGCGCTAAGAAACATCAGTTGTATCTCTTTCACTACCAGTTCATCTATTTGATGTCGTCTACTATGAACCTTCGCTTAGATAAACAAATATATTCTGCATTCTCATCGTCCCTTTAAATCCTGTATGGGATAGCATTGTTGAACGATACGCTTTGAAGTACTACCTCAGAGAAAGTTGATTGATCAAATCTCAAATAGGTTGTTATCGGATCGATCGCATGCGTGTTTTGGCGATCTTTTCTCGCCCTATCTAGTTGTTCGAAAGAAGAACATATTACGATAACTATTTTTCATCCGGCACGCGTCTCACTTTTTGGTAGCGGTTATTCTGTCGTGGGAAAATAGCAGCTGTTTCTCTACAATCCCATAGGGCATTGCTTTCGGCATGAGTCAGGATGAACGGATTCAGACTTTTGCTTAAGGTGTTTGCCTTCGGATTGACGTTCTCGTTTGTGTTTCGATTTGCAGCTGTTTCGTGTGGAGAAACGTGTTAGTTTGGATTGATTGTTGGATTGAACAGGTTGCAGTTCTTCATTTCTCTCGATAAGGCATGTATTCGTTCTTCCTTTGTCTCGATGCGACATATAGGAAGTTCTCTTTATTTGGAAACTCAACCAGGCGATGCCGCCACCAACACAGTTCGTTCTTAAAGAATCAAGAAGATCATAGTGCCAGCGATAAATTCAACACACTTAATTTTGACTTCAACCATGGCGTCAACTTTTTAACCTATTTATATATGCCTCATTGAACATGACTTCACCGGAAACATCAAGTTCAATATGATCATAGGGCGTTCACGATCTGAATTATATTGCCTTCGAAGTAGGTGGCGACTCGAGCGAATACCGAACGCATTGAGAACGGAATGACGAATTTCATCACTCCTGTTTGGCTGTGTCGTCACCATAATAGTCAACAATTTTTCTGGTCACGTCGCGTTGCACGTCACAAAATTCCCCTTTTGGTTCGTGTGTAACAACAACAGATGCAAATACAGTTGTGACTAAGAACATATTCGTGGAACAGTTTCATCGATATTCCTAACACAAAAGCCACAAAGCAACCCATTCAAACGGTCATAAAAATCAAAAATGAATACCTATCACCAGAACCGAAGAGCAGAATCAAGAATAAGTCGTAGGACAAGGACAGCATCACTAAGAACAAACATGTGCAGACCATCAGTATCCCTAGAACGACAAAGCAAACGCCAGAGATCCCCTGGAAACCTCCGAAAACCATCATGGGGAGGACTTGCGGGACTTGGAAGCATTCGCCGCATTGAGAACAAGGAACTCCGGGAATTGTTGTTGCCCCGACGACCTGCATCTGTCGATCTTCCAACAACAACAACGGCCGGATGCTTGCCTCGCCAACCGAAACCACTCGGAGTAGGCCCCAAACCTGGCTTTCACAACCAAAGCTGGGAAATCAGCCCTAATACCCGACCTCAAAAGAAGTTGAAAAAACTGAAGCTCCTTGAGGAACTCCAGAAGGGTCCTCTTAAAACGAGAGAAGAAATGAACGAATCCAAAAAGTGGAAAGCCCTCGACGATATCGTCGACATGGCCTACAAGATCCGCGTATCGGATGACTACAACTGGGAAACTCTGCTGGAAGAAGACGTAGAAGAAGAGGATTCTGACTACGATTCTTCCTCAGCATTATCTCCACAACAACGAAGGAGGAAGGTGTACGAAAAGCCAAGCATCCACCTCCATCATTGCAGAGAGCGCGATCTACCTACCATTGGGCCGGGAATCTTGCTCATCTAAACGATCAGACTTGCTCGAAACTAACTCGGTTCCTCGGATGACAATCGGAAAGCCAACTTCGAGACACCGGTTAGCATGAGCGAACACAAGCCTGCAAAGCCTTTCTTGCGAACAAGACATACATTTTACAACGATAAAATCATAGACATAGATTCAAATTTTTACAACTACTTTTACATTCGACTCAACGGGTATCGTAGTCAGCATAGCCCACCGTAGTCAGCATAGCCCACATGCATGATGGGGAGGTGTTACCGTCAAACGAGAACACTACAAGCTGTTCTCCTCCTCTTCGTTCTTCTTTTTTATCGCCGACTTTAACGAAGAGCTCGTTAGTCACGAATCAATTTCAAATCGTGCACTGATACAGTGTTCGATGAAATATTTTCTCACGCGATAAAAATTTGGGGGAAAAATCAAATTTACAACTGTTGGCAAAACAAACATTGTATGAAACGGGAAAGCTTTCAGTCGGAATGGAGACGCACCATAATAATTTTTCTTCGCGCGTTGTACGTTAGATTCTGCATGTCGATGTATCTCTAACGCTTGCAACGGATGGGCAACGCCTCACAAAATTCATCGCCAAGATTTTCGCAGAAACCATGAAATAACAATAATGATACTGGTAGTAAATGTATAATTGACCTCAATCGGTTTGCATCCAAGAGAGATTGTTTTCTTCCTGTAAAACCGTAAAGGAGCGCGTTTGAGCACGTGCACTCTATCAATTGGATTCAGTCACAAAAGAAAACCACTTTTTCTCTCAGCAAACATCAAGAACAAAATTCTTTAGAACAAGGACAACAACAATGGCATCCAAAATTGCCGCCCTTGCCGCTTTCATGGCTACCATGGTTGCACTAGCTCCTGCAACAACGGCGATGAGCACGGAACAGCATCTCCGAAGGCTTTCTTCGAACGAACTTGTGCATCAGGGCAATGGTGCCTTTGTGGACGGAACCGAAACCGTTTACGACGATTTTAGTCTGGCATGGAGGTTTTTGGGATTCTATACGGATTGCAACGTCTGCGTCGATGGAGATGGAGATGATGACGACAACGACGAAGATTTCCAGGATCCTGCCAATTGCATAGAGAACGGAGAGGACAATACCGTCTGTCGCCGATACGCTCTTTGGGCAGCCTATGTCGACGAGGGATACGAGGGGAACGGAAAGAATGAATACATATTCTATGATCGCCATCACAAGCGTTGGAACGATTCGCAATGCAATGGGGGTGATGATAGCCGATGCGTTAAGATGGATTGTCATGACCCGTCCAGCAAAAACTTCAAGCTGATTGGCGTCTACAAGGACCACAAAATTGGAAACTTTTTGGAGAACATGATTGATTACAGTGGGGATTGTGTCTGGAACGACAACGAATACAAGTTTATGCAGGCCATGAACAGCGACGACAACAACGCCGCCTATTGGCCACCAAAGAAATGCTCTGCTTTCAAAAACGGTCATGGCTACTACGATGTCATTCCTACATCCGGTGGCACGCTCGAATTGGCTGTTTACACCGACGCGTCTTGCACTATTCCGTACGAAATCGATAGCAGCAGCGGATTTTCACCCGAAAACAAAATCGGAAGAAGCGCTGGCGATATTGACTCGTGGAACTCGGCAATGGATGCCTTCAAAATTTGCCAACCATGTCTTTCCTACGACACTCTCTTTTTGAACAACATCAACAAGAAACATGGCTACAATGCCAACGGTGACCGCTATGGATATCAAGGTGACGATGATGCGGCAGATGGAGACGAACCATTTGTGTGCCGATACAATCTGGGTCAAGATGAGCCAACCAACCAATGCAAGGTATTCATGGAGGATGGAGACTTGTCTGTAGCGACCTATCGTGACATTCTACGTAAGTTGAAAAACAATCATTTGGAAAATCATCTCGACTTGCCTCTTGATTCTCGTACGGTTGCTTATCTCATATGTTCTTTTCGATGTTTGCATAAATTTAGTTGCTGAGTCTCAGGGAGGTGTGACAGGCATCGACCTTTCGCCCTCGAATGGGCGAGGCGGCAAACACGTGGTGGGGGAACCCTTTGTCAAACCAAGACACAGAGGCCTCTCGATTCTTTTGTTTCTTCTCTCAATAGGATACTTTGTCACCTCTCTGTCGAAGCTGTTCGAAAAGGATCGTTCCAAGAATTCGAGCAAGAGAACCATGAAGGAGCCACTTGTCGGAATGACTGTTTCAGACCGAAACAGCAAACGAAACAAGAGCAGCTCCAAGAGCGTGGTCACGGCTGCCGCCGTGGCCACTTCTTCCCGAAAGAGCAAGGAACAGAGAACATCCGAAAAGGAACAAAAGAAGGCTCAAAGGAAGGAACAAAAGCCAAAGAAGAAATCTATTCTGCGGAAATCGTCCAAATACGGCGACGATGATGATGGTGCATCCCATGATAGCACTCATTACAGCAAGTTCCAACTGTAAACGACGACGATTGAGTGAAGAACCTTTATGGAAGGAGAATGCAAGGAATCTGCGAACCAGCAGAACAAAAGAAGAAGGTTTCGCAATGTAGACACCAACAAAATGATAAAAAAGCATAAGTATATCTAGAAGAAGACATTAGTTTGAGCTGTTTATCGTTTTAGAAATAGGAAAGTGAAAACTTGACCGAAAATAGATCTCTTCTGTGTTCTGAACTTGATTCGTGCCTGATCCACGTCTGAGCCGATGTCTGCACCTACTCCGTCTTTTCAACGGATCTAAATATTTTTTTGCGCCGGGCGTCGTTTCTCGATCTCAACGCATGCTTCCACATGTTTGAAGCGGTAGGAATGAATGAATGAATCGAGACACGGAAGCTGTTGTGTGACAAGACGACACGTGCAGTATGTTTTTCGAATCGTGATTTGATGACAAGTTTTCTTGTAGCTAGGACCTATGTGAGTGATATGTGAGTATAGCAAGGAACTTATGAACCTGCATGAAGTTATCTTGGTTTCGTTGTATTGAAACACAATTGATGCTCCCCTGCTGGAACTCTGGAAAACAATTTCAGGAAAATCATTTTCGGAACGAGGAGATGAAAAAATCGAATCGCATTTCAAACCATTCAAAGCAAAGCAAACAAACAACCATGACCGGCAAGGGCAAACAATCGACAAAGAGTACCAAGGGCGGCCTCGTGGACACTAACTTCATGCGGTGGTCCTCGATCGAGGTGGCGACATTTATTCAATCCAAGGAGAATATTGGAAACTACGCCGAGCTGTTCCAGAAACACAAGGTTGATGGCACCATTGCCCATCGGCTGACAGATGCCGATCTGAAAGAAATGGGCGTCTTTGCCATTGGCGATCGCCACCGAATAATGTCCGCTCTCGAGGATCTCCGAAACGCAAAGGCACAAAAAGATCGCGAGGAGATATTGTGGCAGGGAGAGGAGATATTATATTGGAGCTGTTGTCACAAGTGCTGCAGCACCTGCTGTTTCATGTGTACCGAGGACTTGGAGGAATATACTCTTCGCTCAAACTTTTTGGAGATCCGGCGTCCAGACTACAACAAGTGTGGGAGTATCAAGTGTTGTTTCGGGCATTCGTATCAGATTGATACCATTGACTTGTCGTAAGTACTAATATATCATTTGCAAGGGACGGAATTTGGCACAAAGAAAAGCAACAAATTCGGGCTTATGGAACGTTTTTTTGGCTTACAAAACTCTCTTTTTCAATCCACGAACAGAAACGTGCGAGACGTGGAACTCGAGGGAGTCCCTCCACCCTGTATCCAACAGTGCTGTTGCTGCGCCAAATCGCAGGAGCATGTTCGGGTAAATCTTTCGGAACCAAAAAATGGATGTGAGCTTTTGAGGTTGAAAAAGGGTGTTGGTCAAGTTGTATCGCGAAAGATCAAGAACCAAGTGGAGGTCATGCAAGTGATGGAACGGAGCTGATGATATGGGAGAATAAAGCACTGTCGAAAGAGATCGAGAGGTAGCGCCAAAGATCATCGAATGGCCGTTCGGAGAAAACCATCTGTGGATCGACAAATGAGAATATCGATCCTGACGTTGATTGATGAAAGCAAATGTATTCCAAACTACGCTATTCAAAGGATTAAAACAAGACGATCGAATGCACATACAAAGAAAGAGAACAGCCCTCTGCTATAGTCTGTTTCCACTTGTTGTCCATATACCGGCATCTCTCTCCATTTATTCGTACTATCTAGAACTGAATAAGATCAAGATTCGAGTAAAAGTATACGTATTATTTTTACATACTAAAGTAGAAATGTACTACCGTAGGAAAATTGCAATAGCGGCGTAGTAGCGATGTGTTTGTATCTTGTGGTAGCGGAAAAAGTTGTGTGCGCATCGGAGTTTGCCTTGAGAGTGATAGGCCAGTCGTTGGCCTTACTTTTGCTCTGATTATATTCGTTTAGAATTCCAGGCATCTCTTGATGGATCGGCGCATTCGAAATTGAGGTAGCAAAGGTGGTTCGGCAACATGCGGAGGTGTAGTATAGTCATCGAGGAGTTCGTCAATGGAAGGGATGATCAAAGAATCCGATAATGAAACTCTTGCTGGAGTGGTCTTCTTTTCTCTTCTTCCGAAGTCGTGATTCGAAAGAGAATCGTCGATCACAACTGATTCGGAAAATCGTCGGCGAAAAACCGAGATTGGATCAATTGGAGTTCTGATCGGTTGCGGGGAAAGCATTGGAGTCAGCGAAATTGCTGCCGGGGGTGTATCGGTTGTTTGGGAAACTTTTTTGCCTTCTGGTGGCGCAGTATAACCTGTTGTATCAATCAAGCCAATGCCTCCATCGACCATGACAATGGATTTGGAGATATAATGTTTCTTTGGCTTGATCTTTGGCTTGGGAAATGACGAAATCGGAGGGGAAATTGCTTTCGATAAAAGTGTGGTTCTCCGTTGTTTCTCGTTGGGAGTGGTGTTGGTGGAGGAGGAGCACGAGTCTCTATCGCATTCGTTGTTAGACGGAATGAGACTTCGAGGACTTGTTTCTTGATTCGATTCGACGGAGGGATCTATCGCCAGATCTGTTTCGGAGTTGGTAGAAGCTTCGATTGTTGATAGTATTGGAAAGAAAAGGTCAGGTGTGATGGGTCGAGGGGCTCTCCGGATCGAACAGGCAACAGCTTTGCTTGGTTGCTTGTAGACCGCCTTTGTAGGAGGGAAAGCCCGTTTCTTGAGGGAAAGTCTTGGTGGATTCACCATGATAGCATTGGAAACATGGTAGGTATCCATCATGGCAGTGTGCGTTTGCGCATTCGTTTATGCAGTTTTTGTGATGAAGTTATGCAGTTTTTGTGGGAAAGTAAGAGAATGCGGAGAAGACTCATCCTTCTGATGGGCAGTCGGCATTTTGACTTCGGAGACCAAATTAGAATGCATTCGGATTTTTTGCCTCCCATTTTTTTTATTGGTCAACGCTTCTCCAGAGAGGAATTCAATTAAGGGGCGCAGCTGAACCAAAGCGCTATTTTTGGCCGTGCAGCATCGCTCCTCTTCAAATATCTATTTTTTGCGAATGCTCTGTGCAACCGTCGAACTTTTTCCGCAACTCGAAGAATAGGAATTGGATTTGAAAGCAATGGCGTCATAAGGTGTCAGGTTGCCATCAATTAAAAACATTGAAGTATTAAACAACATCCCCAATTTTTTCAGCATATGCTTGGCACCTGGAAAAAAAAACCGAACCGCATACTTATACCTACTCCTAACGGTGAAACAGAACCAACATATGCAATTATAATTCCGTTGTAAAGTTATTCCGTAAAGCCTTCTTTCGGCAATATCCACGTTCCATTGGGTGCGCCAAAAGAATAGTGACATCAATAGACGTCAGAGTTGCAATACATGGTGGCAGCTTATATTTTTTGTCATTGGCCCCACGTTCGCGCCAAAATGAAAGTGACATCGACGGATGTCATCTTCGCTGTTTCTGGGGAGGCTCATATAGGTAAGCATCGACGATTGTTCTTTAGTTTCGAATTTATGATAATTACAAACCTAAGCTATAAAAGAAGTCGTGCCATAATGTATGAATGTGATTTTGAATTTCAAAGAGGAAAAAAAAGAAGCCAGGCCAGCGGTAACAGAGAGGTGGATGTAGCCCAAGCCGAACAGTGAGGAGCTTACGAATGGACACGGTATCATCGCATCAGCAATATCATCAGCGCGAACTAATGCATCGTAGTCGCAAATGGTGCAGTCCGATGAGATTTCAACGTCAACACCTATATTGTTTGAGTTCTTGCTAGTGCTGTTCTAAACTTATCGTACATTTGCAGAAAAAGTAGCGTCGTTACATCTATATTTATTTTAAGGAACTTATTCTCTCATCTCCTCTTCATTACCATTCATGCGCCAATCACACATTATAGAGGCAGGATCTTCCATCCACGATGATGGTTCTTGCGATGCGGCTGCTCTCGTAGTAAAATGTTTCTTCGTTGTGCAGTCTTTGGCTTTCGTAGCTTCGTTGGCGGCGCTCCATAGCAGGGATCCAGTAGATGCCTTGTAGCCATCGCGAGGATCGATTTGCGATGGCCGGAGGGAGCCGACTGCGGTTTTGGAGCGCATATATTGTTCTTTGATTTCTAGGAGACGAGTCTCATTCACGTTTCCATAGTACTCATCCTCATTGCACGCATCGTCTCGGCAATCCATCGAAAAGTCGCCACCGCTGACGACTTGATTGCGCTGTTCCGACGGCATAGGATTCTCGCTGCTTAGGTCGCTGATGTTGTTGAGATACATCGCCGAAGCAAAACCCTGGAGGATTGGATCGGGCAAGACAATTTTACTCTTTTTGGGTGCATTCTTCTCTTCAAATTTTTGGATAAAATCCCGTTGCAGGCGACTCTGAATGTGTTCGCTCAAAAAGTTGCGAAGAATTCTTCGTTGGTCCTCAGCTACGGCGGCCCGAGCGGACGCTTCCGTATCGCGACTTTCTTTACGTCGAGTTTCCTCCCGCTCGATGGTCACCTTTGCGGCCTCTTGCTTTGCAGCCCGCGTCTTCATTCGTTCTTCGTACAGGAGAATCTCCTTGCCCTTGAGCGCCTGTTCGAAGCCAGTAACCTTCTCTTCGAGGGCCTTGCGCTGGGCTTCTGTGTCTTTCAGAGATGTTTCCAGTTCAGTGACTTTTTCTTCATGCTCCGAAAGTAGAACAGTAGCGGGTTGTTCTTTCCATTTGGGCAGTTCTAAGGCAACAATAGTTTGTACCGCAAGATGTCCATATTCAACACCTTGTTGTGTCAACCGAGTTGACGCAGGAAGAATCTTGTCGTAAACAATTTTCTTTGTCGATTCAATAGTACTTTTGGTGTGGACTTGAAATGTTTCTTGACAAGCAGCGATAGCCTTTCCGCTATTAGTCTCTGGATCAGTGATGCGTGCGTGGAATTTCTGGAGCTCATTCGATAGGTATACCCATATCTTGATAAGAGCGGGAAGCACCTCTGCTTGGAAATAGTCGTTTGCGACGACGCTCGCCTTTTCGAGCGTCACGACTGTTGTCGAAAGTGGATTGAATCGTTTTCTTGTTCTCCGTTTGGCTACTAAACAGAAACCGAACACCAGGAGTGCCCAGCACGATGCCAAGGTATCGAACTCGTTTGTGCTCAAGCCTATTGCAGCGCGTATCAAACCGCCATTCCGGCTTCGCTTTCTTGTGCCATGATGCATACTTATGGGTACATACTCTTGCGTAGGTGAATGACCAAAACTATCGATTTTGGGGAAATCGTTTCCGTCGAGCTTGGATCGAAGTTCCTGCACGATTCTTTCTAGTTCCTCATTTTCCTTTAGTACAACTTGCAAATCCTTCTGAACATTCCCGCGCAACTTAGTCGCTTTCCTTCTACTCCGAATGGCTTCAGCTGGTTCTTCATCCAATGGTGGAGTAATTTTGTTCAGGTGCTTAGGGCGCTCCCATATCAAATGCCAGAAGACGCCCAAAACGACAGCAGCTGCGGCTTCGTTGGTATGTTCCGCCAGGAAATCTAACGTTAATGCTGTGAGTTCTTCAGCTGTTGCCATCTTACCAGATGTATTGTAAATACAAAAGCGTAGCGTGTTCGATTCAATTGCTTTGTTTTGACAAAGGTGTGTGTTATTCGATGGGAAGAGGCCACCAGAGAATATATGCACAACACAAATGGAAACTTACGCATAAAATTAAAATCGTAATATTCTTGTGAAGCGTTGGATTGGCGAGAATTTCAATACTAATTTTGGACTTCCTAGGTAGCCTGCCGGGTGAGACAAACTTTTCAACCGTCACGAGCCGTTTATTAAACTTACGTAATGGTCCGGTTTTATTAAGTAATTTCACGCATCTGGAATACGATCCCAATTGATTTATTTCTTGCTCGCCGAATCTTGTTATTCATTAAATCGCGTCAGATTCTCCCCGCGCATACCGCGCGAGGCGATCGCTAATGGAATCTATGTGACCATACGGTTATTAGACCGTTGCGAATATCACCAAATCAATACAATGTGAATTTGCGTATGACGAATGAACCACCGATGCCTCTGTCACGCCGAAGAACGGTGCCAACAATCGCTAAGTTAAAAATTCTACCACCGACTTGCTTTTGATGTCACGCTCATCACTCCCTCCACTAAGAATCTAGTTTTATCCCTGTACATCGCTAACTTTGAATCTGTGTCACACGGTTTTGTAAGGTTGGTCCCACAACGAGAATCTGCCAAAGATCACACTTTTTCGGAGCATGTATAAGAATATCCATCTCAAAAGGAAAGTCTTAATTTAATTGAATATTGTGTGATAAGAATTGAGTCAAAATGATGCAGGACGAGGCTGCCGAGATCCAGGTGCGATCGACCTTGTCGAAAGAGCCGGTCAGGTCCTTCTTCTCTGAACAGTCTGATGGCCCAGACGATGAATTCAGACCTGTTAAAATCTCGATCGTGACCAGTACTCGCGAAACTCGAGACGAGGGCATTGACACCGACTTCAACAATGATCTCATGGGTGGAGAATCCGAGCGAGAAACCGAAGAGGAGAACGGTAGAGAAGAAGTAGAAGACGTTGTCGAGATGAGAGACGGTGCTCCAGATGAAGAGATCGAAAATTCCTTTTCTCACCTAGACGATAATCACTCTATCGTCTCAGCGCTAGGTAAATCTCAAGATCAAGAAAAACAAGAAGGTGAAAGAACGGCAAAGGCTATTATCGAAATGGATATCGTGCCAAAGAACACACGTGTCAGTCTATTTGACACATCCCTCCTCGACGATGCAAGTGACGATAGTGCCGTCGAAGAAGATGATCTTTCGGTAGTCAGTAAGTCCGTTGTCGATGAATCCTCAAAAAATGTTGAGGAAGCCGAGGCACTTGCCGAGGAGATGAAGCGCCAGCTAGAAGAATCGTTGGCAGCATTCTCCAACTCTCCAAAGCCTTCCACTGATGATGACTTAGATACAGAAAATGATAAGGCCGTTGAGGAAAAGAACTCGATGGGAGAATTAGAAAACGAGATGCCAATTTCTTCCTCTCCGGAGTCACCATATTATTCCAAAAACAAAGTTTTGAAGCTCATTCCTTCCGTCGACGAGGTCGAGGGTAGCAATCGCATTGAACTTCCTTCAGCCGGATCCATCTTGGATTCTGTGTCGGTTGTTTCCGCATCGTCGTCGGTCAACAGTACCTCATCGAGACGTCTTCGCCGACCTCGCTCCACCTTCCGCCAGCGTCGTCCGTCGACTTCGTCCTGGGCAAAAGCCGACGAAGCCGCAGATACTTCTTCTCCTAGGCCGGTTCACTTCTTGTCCACCTTTCCAGTGACCCAGCAACAGCAGCAAATCCTGGAAACCGTTGTAATCCCAGCGGTTTTCTTGATAGTAGCTGTTGCCATCTGCCGAACCTTCTTTCATCCTTGGCTGAAGGTCGGAAATGACCAGAGCAATACATGGGCTTTGACTTGGACTATCTTGTGCATCGTTGCGGTGGTTGCACCCGTTTGCGCCCTCGAATACATGCTCCTTGGTGGTCTATTGGCAGGCACGGCTGTTCAGGAAGCACTTGCCAAGTACCCAGAGGTCAAGCGATTTCTCAAGGACGTTCGTCGCATGAGATTGAAGGCCGGATGGTGGTATTCTTCGGAAGTTCGAGCGCTCCGAAAGGATTTGGAAGCTACACACGCCGAAATTCTTCTCCAGCAACAAGAGTCGTTGAAGGCGCACATGATTAACAGCGACGAAGACTTCGACGCTCGTTCCATCCAACGGACGATGAGCAGAGAAGAGCAACGAATCGAAAAGAGTCAGCTCGAAAATGTCTTTGAGATTGAGCGTGCTGAATGGTTAACCGTCAAGGAGCAATTGATGGCAGAAACATCTGCCGAACAGGAAAAGAGTGCCAAGCTCCAAGCTCAGCTCGAAGCGGAACAACTTCAGAGCAAGCAGGTTGCTGCACAGAAAGAGCAATTGGAAAACAACATTGAGGTTGAGCGCGCCCAATGGAAATTCACCCGTGTCTCTCTCGAGGATGCACTCAAGGTAGCTGTCGAAGCTGTGGAAGATAGCACCAAGACGCATGAGTTTTTCGGGAAGATGGAACAAGCCCAAGACGAGGAACGAAATCTTTGGGAGAAAGAAAGAGAGGGATTTCTTGCAACCATTCAGCAATCGGAAGAGGACGCTCGTACTGTCCAGAAAGAACATGATGCAAAACTCAAGAATTTTGACGAGATGGTTGCTTCCAAGCAAGCTCAGTGGGACGAGGAGCGCAAGTCTCTAAAGGAAGCAGTCAAGAACGCCATGAGCGAAGCTAAGGCTGTCAAGGATGGTTTCGAGTCTCAGATCTGCCAGATGATGGACGCTAACGATGCCCAAAATGAAAGTGAGATCAGAACAATCAAGGCTGAATTCATGGAAGAGCGAATGGCCCTTGAAGAGATGATTGAAGAAGCCAAGAAAGAACAACATGTTTCTCTACAGTGTGTTTCGAACTTGCAATCCCTTTTGGAAGAAGAGCGAATCGAATGGGAATCTATGAAAGGAAGTCTTGAGGGTGAGCTGGAGTCTGTCAAGGCCTCGCTTGAAACCTTGGAACAAACACTCAAGGAAACCGAAAACACCCTTACCGAAGAGCGTACATCTTGGGAGACTGCCCGAAACACCTTCGAGGATGCTTTGGTTGCAGCTACCACCGTTACTGATCAACAGCAGCAGGATACTTGCGTCACGACGGCACTCCGACAAGAGCTCAAGTCGAAGGAATCAAAGATCAAAGCTCTTGAGGTATCCATTCAGCAACTTGAAACCACCAAGGCCAATCGCGAGGCCAAGGATGGAGACGAATCCGTCCAGAGCGAGGCTTCCGATTCTTCTACATACTATTCTTGGGTCGAAAAGGTGCAGGAGACCTCTGGAAAGGAACAGCGACAGCTATTGAAGGGTCTCTTGACCCAACATACCCGCTGGCAGGCCGCAAACCACCACGTCCATCAGCTCCTCGATTCATCATGGGCCTTACTTGAGGCCTCTGAGAGCCTTGAATCTTCCGAAATCTTCCAGGAATGTCTTTTGAAGCACACCGATATCTCTGTGTCCGCTAGAAAGTACATGGAAGAAGTGGCCAACACCAATAAGACTCCAGTGCTTCCTCGTTCCCTCTTGCTTGCCGTGGCCGAGGGTTCCGCAAATGGAACAAGGGACTCGGAAGCAACCGAAGAGGAAAACCAATCGATTGTTCGTTTGTCCAACCCGTGGTCCAAGAATGCTATGCTGTGGGAGCAGATCTGGGCCAGGGCTGGAAGCCCCAAAACCGTTGCCAAAACAATTTTCTCCGGAATCGTTGTCGGGACTGGCGTTGGTTTGGGACTCTTTCAACTTCGTTCGATGAAGCAAAAGTCGCTCTTCAGGTAATTAATGTCGCCGTCCGAATCAACTTTTTTCAATGCAAGTCAAATCAATAGTATGTCATCAATCAGCATCAATGCGCGAACAAGAAAAAATAACGAAAGCTGCACTGTGACGGGCTAATATACAGTCAGGTTTTGAAATAAAAAGTACACATATTAATGTAACAATAAGAATTAAGATATTATAACATACTCTCAAAGCACGGTTCATTTGTTATAATGCTTTGCGGAAGTAGAAAGTTGTGATCATTGTATTGATGCCGATTCGAAGTTTTTGATTTGAAACGAATCTCAATCTCATTTTCTGTGCTCCTCTTTTGCAGAATGCGTACATATGAACTCGAAAACGGGGTCGTACGAACCGACTCATAACGTACAACGTACACACCTCAAGGAAGACAAGGTCCAACCGTTGAGATGATCGTGCGTTAGAAACACTTACCGTCCGTCCGTCAGCGACAAATGAATCCAAGTCCTGAATGAATGAATCAATCACAGTCGAGGTGGACAAAACCGAAGAAAATAGATGAAGGAACCATCACATCAAAAGTGATGTGATTTTATTGAACAACCCATCAACACAATCATCAATCCGAAAGTTGTATTTCCTGTCAAGTCTTCCTCACACCACGCATTGGAACTTTCGATAATAACTAGGTATTGATCATCCAAAATCAACGAAACTGAACAGGAGAACATTTCTCGGTGGTTACGGTATTAAACAGAAACAAAAAGACGGAAGAAAACGAAGCTGAAACGATAGACATCACAGATACAAGATAATGATTCAGAGGCAGAGCATATAGTACAAGATCATTACATATAGAGAAGCTGATTGCTGATCTGGACAAAAACACCACTCTTGGAGCTCAAATGCGCGATAAGAATATGCAGGGATATAATCATCATCGGCGGCGGCGGAGGGTGTGGCAACGACATGGCATTTTCTCCATCGCCAATCGGGAATTGATGGGTCTCGCAACAACAATTTCGACCATGAGCATCCTCATGGTTTTTCTGTTGACATTTACCATACTAAACGTGTCGCATGTCCACTCCCTGTCGCTGAATACTCCCGCTGTGACGAATGCTTTTACGAGTGTAGGTGCGCTGACAACACGACCTACACATACGGTTCCGTCATCATTTCTGTCACGAACGAAATTATCGATACCAACAGCAACATCCCTTTTTATGGCTGCCTCTTCTCCTCCCACGCGGAGTGGTAGACCGAGGCGCAACAGCAACAATAAGAGCAACAATAACAAGAGCAACAATCAAAATCCATCTAATAGCCCCGCCGCTGAATCGCGATGGCAACGTGCCGTTCGAATCGAACAACGAACCCATTTTGCCCTGGAATATCTTCAGCAGTGTGCCAATGTGCAAAACAGCACTAACGAAGCCACCAAGAGCGATCCACAGCTCTCGCGAACAGGGAAAAATACCGTTATCATTCGAAGGCGCAAGAAAGGAGTTCTCGCATCTGTGCCATCGACTTTGACTTCCACGGAAATCAGTTCCAATCAACAACAACAACAACAACAAACTCCAAATGCAATCATCTTTCCGGATATTCGCGAGTGTAATTCAGCTCTGGCTGCCTTTGGTGACGGAGGAGATCTGTTACGTGCTCTTCGGTTGTATTTCAAAATGCGAAAGGCCACACAGCTTGCCCTCGGGGCTTTGTCCTCGAAAGGCATCGACGAGACACCAATTGTCCCAACGCCAACACTTGTGACCTATTCTACGCTCATGTCTAGGGCTGTGTCGCTGGGAAAGCCTCAGGTGGCATTGCGATTATGGAAGGTTATGAGGGATCAGACGGATTTCTTTTCTTACGCCTCATATTATTCTGGAGCATCCACAATTCCTACAACCGATAACAACAAGGTGCCAAGCGTTTCCAATGGCCCGACGATAAAAGCTTCGGACCTGAAGGATCTTATTGTTCCGGACGTCAAATCTGCCAACATTTTGATGAACACCTATGCCAAATTGGGCGATATTGACGCGGCAGAAGACCTCATGAAACAGATGCAAACTAAGCCCGTCCTGTCACAGCAGCAGCAACAGACATCCTCAGCGTCTATCGTCTTTGGAGGAGGAATCGATGTTCCCTATCTCAAACCAAACCTCGTGACGTACAACACACTATTAGACGCCTGTCAAAAGACGGGAGAAATCGACAAGGCGTTGCATTGGAAATCTGTCCTGGAAAGCGAGAGCACTACTATCACCTACAAGAACGGAAAGTCAAAATCCTTCCGATTGAGGCCCGACGCCAGAACATACACGATTCTGATTGGAACCGTTGCCAACAAGGGTTCCGCGAGTTACAGTTATGGAACACATGATCCATCGCTGGCCTTTCAGCTTTTGGAAGAAATGAAAACCAAGCACAAGATTGCTCCCAATCCACTGACCTATTCGGCATTGATCGATGTTTGCGGACGCTGCAAACGTTCAGACCTGGCACTCAAGGCACTTCGGTTGATGTTGCGTGACGAACGAATGCGAAAACAAATGAGCACGGATGTGAATGCAAAGTCCGAATTTGACCCATCATTACAACAGCAAACCGTAGGTGCCTGGACAGCAGCCATCAACGCCTGTGGCAAGACGGGACGAATCGATACAGCTCTCAAGCTCTTCTTTGTCTCCATGCCACGATTCAAGGTGAAACCGAATGTTATCACTTGCAGCTGCCTGTTGGATTCGCTTCTCAAGCAGGGCAAGACGGCGGATTCCCTCGAGGTTTTGCGGTACATGAAAACGAACAATCTTAGCCCAAGCGAATACATCTATAGCAGTTTTATGAACTGCGCAAATCGGTTGGCTGGAATGGAACAAAACAAACAAGAGCGCTACAATCGCCGGAATGACCAAAATTTTGATGATTCCATTGGTGATGCCAATCGCCCCTGGCCTTCTCTCCCTAATCCTAACGAAACTTTGGATGGCGAGCAGCCGTCTAGAATTGGAAGCGAAGGAGATCAGACGAAAGCGGTGGATGTCTACAGTGAACTGATGTCCACCTTGATTGCTACCACAGCGAGAAAGACGCAAAATCAGACACCATCACCATCCCATTCCTCTGCTTCGACTGACACAAAGGACAAAAGGCATACACGTGTTTCTACAAACAATGAACTTTATCAGGTCACCATGGTCTTTCGTGAAATGAAGGCTGGCGGAGTCACCCCCGATCTAGGATCGTACAACACCCTCCTGAGATCCTGTGCGAATTCCGGTGACATTGATCGTGCCCAGGAGTTTTTGCAAGAGATTCTCGATCCTGGGAATGATTTGGAACCCAACGATAGAACCTGGCGGGCAGTTCTGAAGACGGCCGGGAAGGCAAAGCGATCCGATATGGTGTTGCAAACCTGGAAGTCTGCGGTGGCCGATATGGGAGGCGACAGCAACCAAGATGAAACTACCGCCGTAAACGGTGAAAAATCTTCAAAGAAACCCAATAAACGAAAGAGCAATAAGTTGAGCTTGCAAACCTTCCGTACATTGCTCACTGCCTTACTCATTTGTGCATGGGACTTGCGCGAATCCGATCGACACTCCAGCATTGAGTTGTACAAGATCATCATCAAGTGCTACAACGCTCTGCATACGAACAAGTCGGTAGAAGAGGATGGGGCGATTGCAGAGCTCTATATGGGAATGCACCTCGTCAATTCCGGGTTGGCCATGGACAATCCGCAGGTTCTGGCATCCGTCTTGCAGGCTGTGGTCAACCTCGAATTCCTCTTGGACACAGACGATGCCTGGAAGGGCAAACTCAAACAGTTGGGAGCATCGATTGCCGGGACAGAATGTCTAAGCAACATTGATGGTTATGAACGAAGTCCATCGTCTTCGTTGTCTTTCTTCGATAAGAGAGCGCTCAAGACCGCCAAGAGTTGGTAGAAAATCTAGCTAGCTAAATAGAGATACAAACGCACTCTAGAGAATTGTTAAAATTACAGGATTCTTAAGTATGCAATTACATTGTGTAGTGTTTTATAAAGGTATGAGTTGTATTTGTTTTTCTTTCGAATGTGTTTTCACACAACATCCGTCAGACCCGGCGGCCCATCCAGTAAACTTGAGTCGGACGCCAGCCTCGTTAATCGAGATCGAAGGCTGTCCACTCGCCCATGGGATGTATTTCTGCCCCCTGATATTGAGGAGGAGGAGATCAAGTTTCCTGCTGCAGGAGAAGCCTTGTATACCTTGACGGGAGAAAGCATCTCCTTGATTCTTCGCTGGCGTTCTCTGAATCCAAGGAGATTTCCTGGGCTTGATGTGATTCTAGGGCCAGTGCTATCGTTCTGGACGTAGAAAGGGCCGCTGAATTCTTGACTGTTCATGTCGTCATGCATCTGCGTTTGAGAATCATCGCTGATACTGCTGCCGCTTCCAGGGAGATCCTCATCGGGGAGGGCGGAAAATGAAGCGTCGTGAACGATGCAGACCTCGGAAACCTTCTGGGCCCGCATCAAATCTTGCATGTAATTTCGCATGGCCATCTTGTTGCTGTCTTTGATCTTGTTCATTGAATTCTTCTGTGGTGAAAATAGGGTTCTTGTGTTTGATAGATTTGGTTGCGAATGATTACGAGAATTTATGTGATTTTATGAGCCTTGCAAGGAAATGGAGTATGAGCGCTTTGTATTATGGTCACTGTACTATCGTTTGTATTCTTCTATATTTGCGATAGTAAATGAAATATGAATGGCGAGGGGTCGTGGTGGTTCGAGTATCACGTTCGTCTTATGCCATCGCTGATGGAAGAATCCGCAGCCGAAATTGATACTTTGAGTAATTAGTCTTTCACGTTTAATTCGTTTAAGACGTGAGAGAAGATTAAATCATCTGTGGACCGCGGATCAGATTTATTAAGGTTAAATACTTCAAAGTCTTCAAAAGAAGGTGTGGAATAGCTTTCATTTTTCGAAGGAATGTTTGTACTTAATGGGATGCAGACGGCATAAAGCAAGGCTTTAATAGCATCATCGAATCGAGCGTCATTATTCTGATCGTATCGATAAAATATATATACATCATGGGAATGTATGGAAGACCAGTAAGAGTTAATCATGAATGACGGGAGCAATAAGTAGCTGATCCATCAGAGCGTTAATACCTCTTTTTTAATTGATAAAAGTCAACGACAAATTTAATCTTAGAAAATTCTTCTGGTTGTGACTCGAGTTCGACGATCAATTACATTTCAGTGGGACATTCCATGGCATTTTAGTCCCTGAATGTCGAACCTCAGTCACAAAGACGTTCAATGAATTCTTTAGATTGTTGGTTCGTGGAACAGAACACGTATCTGAGATGTTGGCGTCTCTCATTTCTTAAGGCTCCAGCCCCTTTATGTTAGAAGTGCCAGATTTTGATCACGGTTTCACAGAATTGATAGTTTTTGTTAGTTCACTCATTTATACCATCGGTCGATAGGATGATGTGTATGAACCTGTTGGAACCACGTAGGCCTACGAGCATAAAGGTCCCGTATGAATGGAATTGTCACAGGTGATCCATTCAGAAATAAGTCGTGCTTTCACCCCAGTTGCCTAATCGTGATTTATCCCCAACGTATCACGAGAATGCCTTTGTACTTACGGTCCTCGGAAATTAAAATATCGTGAGAATGCCCTCTACATAAAGTACTTCGAAATAAAAATATCAGCCATTGGAGCTCAGGCTCAAAAGACACAGCTATAAAAGATATATGGTCTTGGTTCGATTTCAAGAGCAGACAGTGAAATCCGATCCAACGGAACTGAGTTACAATGTCTTTCTCTTAATCATCTCTTAGTCGTACTCTGGGTCTCATCCAATAAGCAAAAAATTGGAAATGACGCAACAGGTATGAGTACCATCCATGGCAGTCATTGGAAATCAGAAACAATTAACAGTCTTGGGTCGGTCTCTGGAAAAGTGAAACCCAAATGTGTCACACGATACGTGATGTCATCCGCAATCGCGGAAGTGGGTAGCATAGAGGAATAGAGTTCAGCGAGCAATCCAATCCAAGTTGGATTATGGAACTTTCTCACGCTCAAACGTTTTCATGAGTTGCCCGAGTGGCGAAAACCAATTGCGTGACCACCATGCGTGATATCCATCCGCCATGGGGAAAATGGTATTATGGATACAATGAGCAACTAAATGGAAACTTGAGCACAGCATTTTCTAACGCTCAAAATTTTTGCATTGGTTTCTGTTGGAGAAAAGGGCAAAGCTTTCATACAGAACAATACGTGACTTTTGAAAACTCCAATATATTTGTAAACTAATGTTTCGAACTAATTTAATGGGTTGAATCGAGTGACTTGCCTCCAGAGCAAGCCTTTGAATTTCAAACTCCCGCATTCTAAAAGAAAAAGTACTTTTGCGCAAGGGGAACCTTCTCCCATGGCTCGCAGGTAAGAACTTCTCCATTGGCCTTGACCTCGAAGGTATTGGGATCGACCTCCATCTGCGGAAGAGCATCGTTGAGAACCATATCGAGTTTGCTGACGTCTCGGCAATTGGTAACTCCCTGAACGGATTTTGTCAGACCAAATCGATCCTTGACGTTGGCATCGGCTGCCGCCGAGGAAACAAAGGCGATAGACCGCTGGTTGGTTGCGCTTCCGCTGCCCGTCTCGTAGGCTCCAAACATGGGACGCATTTGGACGGGTTGTGGGGTGGGGATACTGGCGTTGGGGTCTCCCATCTGACTCCAGGCGATGGCTCCTCCCTTGACAATCATTTCTGGTTTGGCTCCAAACAAGCTGGGCTTCCAAAGAACCAAATCGGCGAGCTTTCCGACCTCCACGCTGCCCACATCTTTGGACATACCGTGGGTAATGGCCGGGTTGATGGTGTATTTTGCCAAATAGCGCTTGACGCGTGTGTTGTCATTGTTGGTTCCGGAATCTTCCGTAAGAGCTCCTCTCTGACACTTCATCTTGCAGGCTGTCTGCCAAGTTCGGGTGATGACCTCACCGACACGTCCCATGGCCTGACTATCGGAACTAACAATGGAAATTGCTCCCATATCATGCAAAATATCCTCTGCGGCGATAGTTTCTGCCCGAATGCGACTCTCGGCAAATGCCACGTCCTCGGGAATGCTCGAATCCAAGTGGTGACACACCATGAGCATGTCAAGATGCTCGTCCATGGTGTTAATGGTAAATGGACGTGTTGGGTTGGTCGAAGATGGAAGCACGTAAGGCTCTTGCACAATTTTAATGATATCTGGAGCGTGTCCACCTCCTGCTCCTTCTGTGTGGTAGGTGTGAATGGTTCGTCCCTTCATGGCTGCAATACTGTCATCGACAAAACCACTCTCGTTGAGCGTGTCGGTGTGGATGGTAACCGCTACATCGTGCTCATCGGCAAAACCCAGGCAGGCATCAATCGAAGAGGGAGTTGTTCCCCAATCCTCGTGGAGCTTGAAACCAGCAGCACCTGCTAGGAGACACTCCTTGAGAACGCTAGCATCGGAGGTGTTTCCCTTTCCCGAAAATCCAAAATTCATGGGAATTCCATCGGTTGCTTTGAGCATCATTTCGAACTGTGAGGGCGCAGGCGTGCAGGTAGTGGCAGAAGTTCCTGCCGAAGGCCCGGTGCCTCCCCCAAACATGGTAGTGAGACCAGAGGCGATGGCATCGTAGCACTGCTGTGGACAGATATAGTGAACATGCGTGTCAATTCCACCCGCTGTAAGGATGAGTTTTTCTCCTGCAATGACATCGGTTGTTGCCCCAACCACCATGTTGGGATCGACAACTCCGTCCATCATGTCGGGATTTCCTGCCTTGCCAATTCCAACAATGCGATTGCCCTTGATTCCAATATCGGCCTTGACAATGCCCAAAACGCTGTCCACGATCAACGCATTGGTAACAACTACGTCAAGGGCTTGATCAGAGCCAATGCTGGTCGACTGTTGAGAAATTAAAAAGCAGAATAGAAGACAAAGAATCAAATCGAAAATAAAGAAAGAAACGAAAATAAAACCAAAAAAGATAGAATAAGTTAGTGTGAAATCGATGAGAAAACGGTTTTCCGATAGAATGAACACAATAATTTCATCTCCGACAATATTCCATTCCAATAAAGTTGATTCCCAACAAATATACAATTCGACTATTGTCTTGTATTTCCACTCACCTGACCCATTCCCTCTCGAAGTGTTTTTCCTCCACCAAACTTGCATTCTTCTCCGTACGTCGTGAGATCCTTTTCGACACAAATTTCCAGTGACGTATCGCCCAGCTTTATGGTATCTCCCACCGTTGGCCCAAAAGTATCCGCATAGGAGGTTCTCTCAACCACCAGGGGCTGTCCGGCAGGAACTTCGGCCGCGGCAGCGTGTCCAAATCCCTGCGATGTGACGCGCTCCATGATTTCGTCCTTGTCCAAACTGCCCCAGTGCAAACGATTTCCGCTCAAGACCGTTTTGCTTCCGCCAATATCGACCAGAGTCACAGTCTTGGTCTCTCCGGGTTCGAATCTTACCGAAGCTCCACTGGGAATGTTCAATCGCTTGCCAATACTGGCAGCACGATCAAAGACTAACGCCTTGTTGGTTTCCAAAAAGGCGTAGTGGCTTCCCACCTGAACGGGTCGATCGCCCGTGTTGGTCACACTCAACTCGATGAGTGTATCCAAACGATCCGCGTTGAGCGTAATTCCGTCGGCAGTGCCATCCACGGTAACCTTGCCGGGTGGCACCAGATCAACATCGTCCGCGTCATCTCCAAAGACACTCAAGTCGGGAATGGGCAAAAAAGATCCCTCCAGTGCCAACGAAAGATCTCCATCGACCTTGGAAATGGGCGAATGTACCGTCAGAAGCTTGGTTCCGTCCGGAAAGGTCGCCTCGATTTGCACGTCCTTGACAATGCTGGCAACTCCGGGTTGAACCTGTCTCAATCCCAACAAGGATTGTCCCATGGTCATCAAATCGGCCACCGAAGTATCCCCGTCGCGAATTTTTTCCATCATGACGGAAGTAATCAAGGCAACGCTCTCGGGGACGTTCAATTTGAGGCCACGGGCGAGGCGGTACTGGGCTAGTCGTCCACACTGGTGGAGCTGCATGTGATCAATTTCGCGGGGTGTCAAATGGAGATTTCGTTTTTGTTGTTGTTGATTGTGTGGTTGTTGTTGTGAATGACGACATGGTGCCTTGTGCAAATTGGTGGCAAAACTGGATCCCGAAAGAACACTGCTGGTATTGATAGATCTGGAAAGATTCGCTTTTGCACTTCTCAATCGAATGGCTCTCGCGCTGGCATTCTTTGCCAAAAGGCGGCGGGCTGCTGCAGACAAGATCATGGAGACTGATTATTTTTTAATGTGAATGGATGGATGGTGTTGGGTGTATGATTGTATCGAATATCGAATATCGATAGCTTTCGAGTGGTGCTGGATTCAGTTCCTTCTCTTTTGACGTAGTGGAATGCTGAAAGGTCTTAAGGTGCACAAATGATGATGCTCCTTATCCTGCTTCTTGTTTCCTAGGTATGCTGATGATGATGATGATTGCTGATGATGACTAACTGACTAACTGACTAACTGACAAGCACTGAATTCGGCAATGTTTTTAACACTTGAGATTCTGACGCCACAAAGAGTAGTCTTCTCTTGCAAGAAACTGATGTCTACGAGTACAACTACTATCCATCAACCCGTTGGTAGTCCTATTTGATAGTGCTAGCTTGCTGGTAGTTCTGGGGAGGTTCTCCTCGTCTTCCGCTCTAACTGCACAAGAAGATGGATAGAAAGCTTGTGTAGATCGTACGGATAATAGTAGTAGAAAAATGGCGTCAAGCCAGATCCTTGGGAATTCGTACAACATCACGATCTTTCACATGGCGTTGTTTGTGCGATGATTCTCGTAGAAAAATGAGCACACTCTGCTTCTTCCCAGTTTTCTACGGAAGATCGCTCTCTCCGGCCATCACCATAATTTATTCATATCTTTTGTATGTATGATAGCTACTATCACTAATAACGAGCGCAGTCTCGGATCACACAAGAAATTTCGGAGAGGCTCTGAGAAAGTCCTTCATTCTTGGATTGATCGGAATAGTTTGCTCGAGCAACATCCATGATTGACACGATCGATACTATTTTTTTATTCTGTTCTCTTTTTCATCGAATGGATATGAAACACACACGTATCATCTTGATGTTTGATCTTTGATGTCATCATAATATCAATCTTCACAACAAATCAAAACAATCAAGACCAACAGCCAACCAAATTAATTAATTACATCATGAGCAATATCGTCCAAGTCGAACTCAAGAAACGCCGCCCGGCCTGCACTGGAATGTTCTGGAGGTCGGATCCCACGGGGGCTGCCAAACTCGCCAGCAACAATGATTGGCCACGGGACGGTGCCAAGTTGAGAGGGACGCCCGTTGAGGCCAAGGGAGAAAAGTGGCTCTTGGTCACACACGTCCTGCAAAAAGGAAAATCCGAATGGGTTGTTGCGCCGGAAGGAGCTGCCATGCCCTACGAATACAACAATCACTATTATTTGGAATAATGCTGAAAGCAAGTGCAATGACAACATCAAGTTGCATATTATTGTGACAATGGAAAAATAAATTTGAATAATGAGTCATTGTTGTCGACAATCAACAATTGTTCGAACAAGCATTTGCTGCACTCCTCGAAATGCGCCAACGTCATGAATTTCGTGGCTGCCAAGACAAACAAGACATCGATATTTTGCTTGTTACGGGCATCACTTGAATGCAATATCCATCCAACGAACGAACGAACGAACGAACAAAGAAACAAACACTATAATAATTCGACTACGAGCCTATCAAACAACAAGAAAAAGAAATTATTGAAAATAAAGTTGTAAAACAAATAAGAACTGGTACTGGTAGTTATCATTAATCCCAGCGAAACACAATTTCTTTCCGACACTTCCAACACCAGAACAAAAACACAGAAAAATATCAGCCCATCACGATTTTGGCGTTTACATTTTTCTGTATCGTTCAAGATTGGTGCCGAACATTAATTCAATGAATACGCTTGCGCAAATTCGATTCTCGTCGTCAGAAAATTGCGAAAAAAGTACAACAATTCCAATCCAAAACATCCACATGCAGGACAGGAATACAAAACATTCCGATTCTTGACTTTCGAATTGAACAGATTATTTGTCAATTGGATACTCCACAAGCGCCTCAATCGAACCCTGTTTGGAGCTTCCAATGCCCGTGTGCTTGGAAAAGGCGCTGACGACGGCCCGAATCGTCACGTGTCGTTCTTCCCCCTCGCCGCGATTTTCAAAGGATACTGCCAGAGAGGTTGGCATCCATGCCTCGGTATCGCTAAAGGACTGGTGCATCGAATTCTTGGCGTAATACGAGGTGACTTCACAGTGGGGTTGGGATTGTCTCAAAAATTCTTTGAGAGGTTCGACCTCGGGATTGGGAACCCATTCGTTGGAAATGACCGACAAAATGGGTGGAGAAACATCCTTGGTTTTGGGAATTCCCTTGGCCACAATCGCTTCGGAAAGGGCAAAATTCCACGTGTCGCAAACCGTAATCGTCAGAGGAACAATGGGTGCTGTCGTCGTTTTGTTGGAAAGACGTTGTGTGGCCCACCGCTGTGACGCCAAGAGCTGTGTCAAAGATCCAAAGGAGTGTCCCACCAAATGCAAATTCATTGGATCAAAGCTTTCCAACACCGCATTGGCAATCTTGACATCGTCGTCGGAATTTTTATACGAGACCTTGGAGCCACTCTTCAAAAATCCATAAAGCGCCTCCAGCTCGTCGACACGAATCTCCGCGTGGGGACCCCGAAAGCGGACCATCTTTTCGCGCGAATAAGGCTCGACAGAATCCGGAGTGGGAGCCTGGTACCAGATTTCTTGAATGCTTCCATCCTCCATGACTTTACTGGAATAAGAAGCGCTCGAATCGGCGTGCTCCGGAGCGACAACGACACAACCCAGAGATGCCAGCTGCGAACAGAGCTGGGTGTATCCCTCAATGGTTCCCGAGAGACCATGGCTAAAGATTATCAATGGAAACTTGGATCCAGTCTTGTCCGTAGACATTGGAGTCGCTCCATAATATTTCAAATTGGGATGCTTGGCGTCTGAAAGATACTGCAAAACCCCATCGGCCGATTCTCCCGTTTCCATGAATTTGATCAAACCCTTGACAGCTTGTGGGCGATAATAGCCCACAAACTTTTTGTTGGCGCGTTTGGCATCTTTTGCAACGGGATAAAAGAGCTGCACGGGGGTCAAATCCTTTGAAAGACGAATCTTCAGAGAACCAACGTCGTATTCGCCGAGTTCGGGATGAATCGTTTCGAGTTTTGGAAATCCAAAGACCAGCAAGATCTTGCGAATCACAAACTTGAAATACATGGCAATCATGGCGATAATGATCACAATGATTGCGTTGGTCAAAGCGGCCATAATTTTAGAGCAGTTGTTGCTATAGGTGGTTGGAGCTATACGTGTACTAGTAGTTGTGCTCTCTTCTTCTTTAATGTGTGCTAGAACAACTTCTACAATAAGGAGGAGGGAAACGCAAAACGCAAAACGCAAAAAGCGAAAAAGAAGCAGCAACAATGATGTAATCGTGGTATCGTTTCGCGGAGGATTTTCCATTCGATGGTACCGTGTACCGTGTACGGTATAGTACTTATTCTACGTGTCGAAGAGTTCAAGAATATGCCAAAAGCCAACAACCACACCGTTGTTCCAAAACTATCTTCATATTCGGAATCAATCTCAGTTCTGGAATTATTGGGAAACGCGACCAAGATTGGAAGATTTATTGTTATTATCAGGAACGAATCGATCGAGTCGTATTCGACTCAATCGACACGTGTAAATAAATTTTGTTCACGAATTGAATTGAACTGAACTGAACTGAACTGACTTCCGACAAACGTACGTACGAACGAACGAACACCCCAAAACTGAGACACAAAAATACCATCGATACCAGTAGCATGAAGCAATTATTAATGTCAAATAAAATCATTGGTTCAATTCGATTCCGATAGAGCTTGCAGATTACTATTTTACGTACATTACATCATCATCACTGCAAGCCGGAAGATGCATCTTGTCAGATTCATTCATCCTTGACCGGAATCACAAATAACTACACAGCCTGTACACAGCAAGAAAACTAGCAGAGCCATTCGTCCATTCGTCTTGCTTGCTGCTAGAGGCTACAAGCACAGCAGAATAGGGTTGCCAACGCCGAACACCAATAGACGATACTACTAATACTGCAACAACTACAAAACAAAACGCAACAACATTCAAGATTCAACGCAACAAGAACACCCACCATTGACCAGTTTCTCCTCATCTACTTTTATCATGAATCGCTACAGTAGTTTTGGTCGCGTCTCAATGTCGCTGCTTCTTGTGGTGGTCCTTGCACTCTACAACAATATGCCAATTTCCATCCCCTTCGACGTCACAACAACAACAACTATTGCTAACAACGGGAATTCGGTTTGGGTGGTGGAAGCCTCTCCCTGGAACACAATTGCGCAAAGCAGCAGCAGGACTATAATAAATCGCCAGCAAAAGAAACAAGAACATCGAAAAGGAGGATGGTGGAACATGAATGTCAATACAAATAACGACAATGCAAAAACAAAACCATCGTTTACAATACTATCGGCAGCTACGAAATCCATTCGCAATGCTGTCACCCAACGAAAATCGGAGTCGTTCCAGATTCCGAGAGGCGGAAGCACAGTAAGCACAACTGCCGCAGCTATTGATGATCCCGGAAGCCAGTCCATGGATGCCATTCTCGAGGAATGGGCAACCAAGCATCCAACCATTTTGAGCTTTGGGCAATCGCACCTCCAGAGTGGCCTCTCTTCCAAAGAGGCAGAAACCCTCCGCACAATTTACGGAACCAATGCCATTGAGGAACCTCCTCCGCCCTCGTGGTTTGCTCTCATTGCCGAACAATTCGAGGACAAGCTCGTGAGGATTCTGGTGGGTGTAGCAATCCTCTCGGCCCTTCTGGAAATGACTACAAGTGGTGCCACCCAAGAATCCCTCTGGCACCGCTTTGCGGAACCACTCGTCATTTCGGTACTACTAGTGGTCAATGCTTCCGTCGGGGTGTGGCAGAGCAAGTCGGCGGGGAACTCCATTGAGGCTCTCAAAGCAATGCAACCCAGTGTTTGCACGGTTTTGCGCAGAACAACCAATGAGAATGACAATGACAATGACAATACGTCGCAAGAGATTGCCGATTTTCCCGCCGAAGATCTTGTTCCGGGAGATTTGATCATTCTCAAGACGGGAGACAAGGTTCCCGCGGATTGCCGCCTCGTCAAATACTACAAGGGACGACGATCGCTGTCGGTCGATGAGACATGCCTCACTGGAGAATCCGTGTCGGTCGAAAAGTTGTTGGGAGAGGAGGGAATTTCCACTCCCGCATCTCCCGTGCAGGCCCAAAAGGGCATGGTCTTTGCCGGAACAACGGTTGTCAGCGGGGGAGCCGTGGCCATGGTAGTGGCTACCGGAACACACACGGAATTCGGGACGATCCAGTCGGGTGTTTTAGCGGCCAAACAAGACTCCCACGATCAAAAGACACCACTCGCTAAGCAGCTCGACGAGTTTGGAAACCAACTGACGGGGTTGATTGGTGGTGTCTGCGCTCTGGTATGGATCGCTTCCATTCCTCGAATGTTCGCCAAGGACAGCACGGTGTTTGCCAACCCCCTGGAGGGAATGGTATATTATGCCAAGGTAGCCGTCGCTCTGGGGGTAGCAGCCATTCCCGAGGGGCTTCCGGCCGTGATTACGCTCTGCCTGAGTTTGGGCACAAGGCGAATGGCACAACGAAACGTCATTGTGAGGAATCTTCCCTCTGTGGAAACACTGGGGTGTGTTTCTGTCATTTGCAGCGACAAGACGGGGACACTCACAACGAACGAAATGACAGTCACCTCGCTAGTAGTGTTGGAAAAACCAAATGCCAATAATGGGAAACAACACATTGTGGAACACACCGTCGAGGGAGTTTCGTATTCGCCCATTGGCGGTATCGAGGGAATCGATTCCAACGACAAGCGCAACAAGAAAATCGATCGAAATTCTTCGCTCTTGGACGTCATGGCCGTGGCCGCCTTGTGCAACGATGCCCGAATTATTGGCCATGACCACGAAAACGATGATTCTGCCGCCACCCGAAACTTTGAGAGGAATGGAGAACCCACGGAAGCTGCCCTTTGTGTACTAGCGGAAAAATTGGGAAGCCTTTTGAATGCCAACCAAGAATTGGAAAAGAACAGTGAAGTAGCGAGCTATCACGTGGATCAATTGCGGGAGCAGCATCCGAGAACTGCAACCCTGGAATTTCATAGGGAACGAAAGAGTGAGTTGTTTCGTTGTCTGCATGTGATTTGTGAATGCTGTCATTTTTTCTTTAGCTCGAATCTGCCTTGGAAAAGTGACATTGTGTGTTGTCGAAGGACGTCCTTTTTGATATCTCATTTATTTTTACTAACCATTCGTAACACCCAAAAATTCATTTCTACTTTCAAAACAGGCATGTCCGTTTTGGCAGACTTTAGTGGGAATCCCAACAATGCCAAGAAAACCCAAAATCGTTTGCTGGTAAAGGGTGCAGCAAACATGGTGCTAGATCGTTGCACCCACGTGAAATACGATGATGGAAGCGTATCGAAAATCACCGGATCACTCCGAAGAGAACTGGAGAAAAAGATTACGAACATGGCCACGCGCCCGCTACGGTGTTTGGCACTTGCTACAAAGGACGAGTCAAAGCTGCAAAATTCCCTGAAAAACTTTCAACCCGAAGACGACAACGACATTCGGGAGCATCCACTCTTGAAAGATCCATCCAAGTACGAGGATATTGAGAGCGGGTTGACACTGGTAGGCTTGGTTGGAATCAAGGATCCTGCACGTCCCGAGGTTGCCGACAGCATTCGAAAATGCACAGAGGCTGGAATTCGCATCATTATGATTACGGGCGACGCTCGCGATACAGCAGTTGCAATCGCAAAGGAAATCAACATCTTTTCGGAGGACAACGTCGATGGACAGCCTCTCAAGGCCTTTGAGGGCCAGGAATTCTTTTTGAAATCAAAAGAAGAGCAGCTATCTATCCTTGCAAAAGACAACATCGTTTTTTGCCGTGCCCAGCCCTCCGACAAACAAGCTCTCATCAAAATGCTTCAGGACGATCTTGACGAAATTCCTGCCATGACTGGAGATGGAGTCAACGATGCACCTGCGTTGCAGCAAGCAGCAATTGGTGTGGCCATGGGAACTGGAACCGCAGTATCGAAGGAGGCCAGTGATATGGTTCTAGCCGATGACGATTTTTCCACTATTGTGAGCGCCGTTGAGGAAGGCCGAACAATATATGCAAATATGCAAGCCTTTATCTGCTTTTTGATTTCCTGTAACATTGGAGAGATATGCGCGATTTTCTTCGCGACGATATTGGGATTCCCCGAACCGCTGACGGCGATGCATCTGTTGTGGGTGAATCTGGTAACGGACGGCCCACCTGCAACGGCTCTGGGCTTCAATCCTCCCTCTCCGAATTCGATGAAAGAAGCCCCTAGGCCATCGAACGAGCCAATTATGACCAAGTGGCTACTAATTCGATACCTGCTTACGGGATTATATGTGGGCATTGCTACCATCGGTGTCTTTGCGCAACACTATTTGAGACAAGGAATCACGTTGAGACAGCTATCGAAGTGGTCAAACTGCGGGAATGGTTGGATGCCACCCCCTCTAACCCTTTTCACCTCCACCAAGAACATCTGTTCGTCCCTGTTCCGGGATGTGGGTCGGCAGCTTCCGCAGACACTTTCGCTGACGACCCTCGTGTGCATGGAAATGCTCAAGGCCCTTTCGGCGGTGTCGGTCAACGATTCTCTCCTTCGCGTCGCACCATGGCGAAATCGATGGCTCTTGCTTGGTGTGGCGGGTCCATTTCTGTTGCACCTCGCTGTTTTGTATAGCTCCTCACTCGGATTTCCGGGATTCGGCAAGGCATTTGGAATGGTACGTTGTGTTTTTGGAATCGTGATATACAATGAGATAGCATTACTCTATGCTGCTTCATGATGGAGTTTACATGCAAATCGACTCTGAATTTTATGTATTGAATAATCGAACTAACAATTTTGTTCCGCGTTTATACCCATCGGTTGATTGTCAAATGACACCTAATAATGCTGCCCACTGCCACAATAGATACCGCTCACAAAGGAAGATTGGAAAACCGTACTGATGTGGTCGAGCCCGATTTTGCTGGTCGACGAAATACTGAAATTCGTCGGCAGACGAGTGCAATCCAAGCAGAAGGCCGCCGATACAGCCATCGAATAAAGTCAAGCTAAAGGGAAATTCATTTTTTTGGAGCATCATGACCGTCGATTGAGAAGAAGAATGAGAGAATCAACCATCGATCGCTCGGCACGCACATTAATACACAAATACAGAAACATAGACCATGGTTGCACATTACGAAAAACTTTTGATGTAATTTAACAGAATGGGATATGAAATATGATACTATCAACGAATAATGCGAATAGCTTCTGAAGTTATGTTAAATCATCCTATGTTGTCGATGTTGAATTGAAAAGGGGGATGGAGATAAATATGAGAGAACGATAATGCAATTACAGCAAACCACTTGAACATGCAACATTGTAGAGCTCTAGGTTCAACAACAAGACGAAACTTTGTTATCGCTCGAAATTTTGTTATCACATGCAGGTGATAATGCAACACGGTATGCATTTTTGCACTTGCACTGCTATCCTTGTTCATGAGATGATTAGTTACCTCTTTCATACCATTTTCCTTTTTTTCCGTCGATCGAATCGGCAGGTGGATGCGAAAAAGGGTACGTTGGAGATCTTAGTTCCTGACATGAGCACGGCACTTTTGTGTTTAACTATCATCCCAATTCTGCTCAGAACTCCAATCGTGGCAAGAATCCCATACTAGTAACCATTTTGCATTTCAACTACTTCGCCGAGAGAATTGTGTGAACCTTTCAAAGTTGTGCCCGCTCACGAAAGTTCTTCTTTGCAAACTAGACGTTTGACTTAGTCCGCGTGACGAGAAATATGACTTCTTCAACATCTGTTTAAGGCCTGCCCAAGTGCGACGCCAAGGACAGTTCGTAATGTTAAATGAGAATTGGAATTAATCGTGTGTGAACAGAATAAGTGTGAATGTGTTCGATTGAACAGTCGTCGAGAAATGATATACCCTTATTTCAAGTCCTCTACCGTGCTTTCGTAGCTCAGCTGGTTAGAGCGTGGGTCTAATAAACCCAAGGTCGTGGGTTCGACCCCCACCGAGAGTAATAATTTTTGTCGGCGTTCCCATTGGTAGCGTGAACTGTTTTCCCGATAGTGAAGCAAAATGAACGCGAAAGACTTCTCTCATTTAATATTCTCCCGATCCACAAGAAAGGCCCATTTAACGTCTGTCAAAACGTGTTCTTCTTTCAATTTTTGCGAATGTGGCACGTCCGATACACAAAACTTAACCGATCAACTTGGTCGGTCTTTGATGTTCTTGTTTCTATCAAGTGAGTTTTGGTGGTGACGGTTGTTCAGCACGCCACGTTCTCAACTGCCTTCCGCTCAAGAGTTCCGATCGGCAATTTACACGCAGTCGTAACCTAGTTGTTACAGGAGCCGTGTCGAAGACGGCGTTGCATCATAGTGACTGTTTCATCACAGGGATTGTTTGTAACTTTATTGGTAATGATTCTGCTGCTCTAGTAGTGATCGTTTATTGTATAAAAATCATAGTCATTATTATCTATTAGTACATTATTCGTCATGAAGTGTAATCCATGCGGTGCGTGTATGTGTATGTCTCGTGTATATCTGCGTATGAGTTTATTGGTATGATCTATTGATTGGTGTGCTCTGGTTATCATGGTCGGCGTCTTGCGTGGGGCCGAGATTTTCTTCTTTCGTTAACGTCATCCATGGAGATCTTGCGGCGAGGAATCTGTGGCGGAGACTGTGGATCTTCTTTCCATCGTTTGGTTTCAGAAACAACTCCCCACGAGTGATTCTTTCGATCAGCGAGACCCTCAGTGTGCTGCCGCTTCAAGTCGGGGATGCCGTTCAATGTGGGAGTGCCTTCAAGTACTACCGCTAGAGCGCAGTCGATGATTTGATCCATGCTTGGTGCACGGACTGGAACGGAGAGTGCGGAAGATGAGAATGATTGTAGATGAGTCTTGCTGATTTCCTTCCATCGACGGTCGCAGTTGTTGCCGAAAGGGTTGAAAGAGGTTTCGGTTGGCACTGGCAGTGTGTTGAAGAGCATGGGAGGAATTTTCAATGGATTCTGGATTGGTCTGGGCAATCCTCCGTAACTTCTTCGATGGGAATTGGATGAAGAGCACGACGAAAGAACGTCGGATAGCAACTCAGAAGTAGTAATGGTTGAAATTCCATGGCTCTCATCGCGCCCGAAGGTGGCGTTGTTTGTGCTAGTAGCAGTCTTGTGACCCTTATCTTCGTCTGTGAGCGAATGATGGTCAATTCGTTCTATTTCTCTTATCTCGACTTTGTCAGCAAAGCGGACTTGCTTCGCTTGCTTCGATGTAGACTGATCCTTGTTGCCAATCATTGTTGTTGAAGACATTGTGTGTGTAGAGTTGGTTGTTGCAATTTGGATGGTTGCAACTTTATGAAATGTTGTACACGTTACAGTTTCTTCGAAAAATGAACAACACAGATTTGTGTTTGTTTCCGAAAGACGGATCATCGCTCGCTCTGTTCCAAGACGTTCCATTTTATGACGAAGACAGTCTACATAATCCATTTAGATTGAAGCGTGAAATTGGATACAAAAGAAGAATTAAAATTGATTCTCATGGGGATCGAGGAACTTTGCAACAGCCGCGTCTTGCCCTTAAAAAAGGGCGGTCGTTTCATTAATTAACATAGAAGCGCTCAAAATTAAAGGTAGTTGAACTTGGCGAATTGGATTGGAAAAGTGAATTTTCATGGGATATGACAAGAGAACATACTAAGTACACTGAATCAATTCATTGAAGTTGTAATCGTAAGAAAAGGTTATAGAGTCCAGGAAAGTTGTAATACATTCTGAGTAGATTAAGTAGAATGCCCAACACTTGAAGGTTCAATCATGAATGTGAGATTAGCGCACATTAAATGTCACAACAATTTCGCATAATACTCAGAGTTTGCACTTATTTTCCCAGAATCCAATACGCGGCACCAAAGTGGGTTCTTTATTTTTGTTTAACGTTCGAAATGTGCGTTTAATAAAATGTTACTTAATGTAATGAATAAAGTATGGATTGGAATAAAAGTGTAGAATGAATATAATCGAAATGCCAATACGAGATCCTTAAACAAAAGGAATACGTCACAAGACAACTTGCTTAATCCTTTCCACTTTTATAATATATATTGAAAGAAACAGTATTTTTACTATGAAGTACAGTCGGATGATTTTTTCGTTCTTCTATACTGATTGAACCATATTATTGTACTGGCTGGTGGCGGTGGTCCACGGCTTAGTGATAGAAGGAATACTCTTATATAATTTGAACGACCAAGTCCTGTAGATGCTGCAGTAGAAGTATGATTTCAATACAAACCTATTGGCGTGCCCTCCACTCTCACGACAACTCCTCGTTAAAGTTGCTACTCCGGCCTGAAAGCTAACTTCTCACACGTTGTAAGAAGTTGGTAATTTGGATGTGCGAATCGTCTCAACAGTTCTCGTTCCTCTTTATGTTCTCGTCCCACCAACAGCACTATTAGTCTTCATCGCGTGTTCCAAGACGCCCAAAGGGTGCTGCTATTGATAGCAACAATACCTCTAGAGGTGGAGTTCGAATTCGTTGCTCGAAGAAACAAGCAAGAACGACGGTGGCCTGAAGTAGTACGAGGATTACTACTTCTCTCCAGCGAGATATGCGTGTTACTTTTTCGACAAAAGTTTCTCTTTCTTGCTTTGACACCGTTGACTCGATGTGTCAACGTTGGTCTCCCCTTGCAACTCAGATTGTGGTATTTTCGCGTTTCGTAGTCACCCGTCACAACCGATTAGAGCATAGCTTGCAACCAAGTAACTGTTGAAGTGTCTCTACATGTGTGGTTGATTTGGCTCAATGACCCACGTTTTTGTTCCTTGCGTTGCTTTATGTTTCATGGCGATGTGGTATTGGTGAAATTCAGACTGCTTTCCTCGCGGATTGCAGAGATGGTTCGTACAGTTCCACTCGAATCGTAGCTTTGTATCCGTGTTCTTTCAGCAAATCCTGTGTATTTATCATTGCTTCATCGATGACTTCTTTTGTCCGTTCTGGTTTCGCCTTGGCCCTCACATCTATGTATATATCGTTATCGCTATCAGCGTTGCCCGACGCATCGAAGGTTGGGACGACCAACACCTTCAAAACATCCTCGGGAACCTTCCATATTGCCGTCAGACGCTTGTGGAGCGTGTTGGCGCTTACTGTGAGTGCCTTTTGAGTAAATATCTTTAGTAAAGGCATGGTTCCCGTTTGCTTTCTTGTCCCACTATGACAATTTGCTATGTCGGTTGTCTTGTTCAGTCTACTTTCACAGTTCCACTAAAAGGTGGAGCTGACATGGGGAATACGTATTCATCATCCTTTGGAACGATCATGATGTTGTTTTCAAGTTGAGGCTGAATGAATCAATCTATTGATCCGATCGTTCTTCGCGCGATTTTTATCGCGCGAATAGTGGAGGGAGAAGCTCAACGCGCGATCATCCTAATTAAATTTAAATATAACATTCAGCACTGAATGCAGTATAAAATGAACGCAAGGCGGCCGTCGCCCGCAACGGTTCAGACACTAAATCTTCATGCGTTAGTCACACATCTGGTCGTCGCTAAAGTTGTAAAAGAAAGTTTTTTGTATACTTTTTGTATACTCCCACAACCCTAAACAATGTGCGATGTACAAATTCGAGAAACATCTGAAAATCATCGCTGATGTCGCTTCGCCTAGAAACAGTACATACACACGTATACAATACGAGATTCAGTTAACCGACAGTTGAACGTTCATCCATCTTTTCTCTGTCACCTACTAGGTTTTTCAAAAGCAGGTATTTTGTCATCATTCCACCTCGTTTCGTGACATCATAGAACTCCAAACAAATACTGTTTTGACGAAGACAATCATTAGCTTCTGAGATAACGCCGACATTGACACAGATACAATAACAAACCAGTAGTTTCTAAGGTTTATCACAATGAAGTTTGCTCACGCAGTGGTCGCTTGCCTGTTGGCGCAAGCCGTTTCCGGAGCTCCAGTCGAAAAAGAGGAACGAAAACTCCAATATGGACATGGTTACCACCAAGGTGGAAGTGGATACAACTACTACCCTCCTCTTAGAACTCATGTCCCGACACCGAGACCTACTCCCAGACCGACTCCGATTCCGACTGATCGTCCTACCCCTATTCCGACCTCGAGTCCTTCGTCGCGTCCTACTCCCCGTCCGACACCGCTTCCAACCCCGATGCCAACTCACTACCCCACCGGCTCTCCTCCAACGAAGCGCCCAACGCCCTTCCCAACCGAGCTCGAGCGAACGCATCGTCCGACTTCCCCTCCAACCATGCACCCGACCAGAATTCCCACTCCAGAACCAACTCCAGAACCAACCTCGGCACCATCGGCAGAACCTAGCCCAGAGCCCAGCCCCGAACCTAGTGCAGCGCCTTCGCCGGAGCCTAGTTCTGAGCCATCGGAAACCCCTTCTGAAGATCCCACGTCTTCCGAGGAACCATCCGAGAGCCCTACCTCTTCTGAGGAACCCTCGGAAAGTCCGACTATTTCTGAGGAACCAACAGCTCCTGATCTCGACACAATTGGTGAGTTAACAAATTCATCGTCCCCACAATGTTTTTTATTTCCTTCTCTCCTTCAATTTAGCTTCTTGCAGTACTTCTAAAAACTGTCGATTGTTCTTTACCTATTTTTTCAATTGTTCGAAACAGCTGGAATCATTTGTGATCCAGACAACTCTGATATTCTTGGAAACTTCTGCACCCTCATTCGATTCACTGGAGTTGGTTTCTTCTTGAATGACTTTGAACCGCTCCAAGGCGTATATGATGATTTCTTTGACTTTGTTCAAAATAGTCCATTTTTCCCTAACCGTCGACTTGCCGAGGAAAACAACAACGAGCGTGCATTGTTGTCTAGTGAGCGCGACCTCCAGGTGACCTATATCCTTCCACAAAACCCCTTTGCTCAAGACAATCAGCTTCCTTTTATTGGTGTCGATGAATTCGTGGCGCTTGTGGAGCAGATTTATCCTGGCTACTTGGTGGACAATCCTCTTGATACGAGTGAATTCGACGATTGGGTTGAGGATTTCAGAAAGGCTCTCCCAGCATCCCGTCAAGTTTTCACCGTTTTTGCACCTACCAACGACGCTTTTTCAAGTATGGGTGTGGATACCGAAGAAATCATAGCCGCTGCTGTTGCTTCAGGCGGAGACAACATTGTTTTGGATATTGTGGAAAATCACATCATCCCCGCGCGAGAGCTCCTATTCTCCCAATTGAGATGTGGAAGACAGTACGGCATGATCAATGGTGAATTTACACGAACGGAATGTACAATGGCGGATAAGGATCAAATCGGAAACGGTAACAGAGCAGTGAATGGTTTCCCTACGATCATCCGAGGGCTGAGGAACACCCAGGCGTCGAATGGAGTCATCCAGGTCGTTGACGAAGTCATTCTTCCTCTTGCCGTGGGACCCCCAACGAACGAACCTTCTTCCGAACCTTCGGCAGCACCAACGCTCTCGTCGGCACCATCGCTCTCGTCGCAACCATCAGCAAGCCCGATGATGTAAAAGATGGGTAACAGATTATGCGCAAGAGGCAAGCGAACCCTGAATCTCATTGCGAGAGGACGGAATGGAGATGGGAAAGTACTAGATTGTTGGGATTCTGGCGCTGATGTTACCCTTAGCTCTTCGTCGTCAAATCTCGGTCAACTTTCAGCGTCCGTGTTAATCAGTGGTATATACATATATATTTGTTCACAAGTAGACAATCAATAGCAAAAACAAAGCAATTTCATATAAATATTATGAGTATTATTGAAAAATGATTCAGTATACATTAGTAAAAACTCGTCTGTAAGAAGAAATTACTTCTATCCTAATCCTGAGGAGATTGAAAATAAACCATACTGCTTCCAATATATTTTTCGCTGGTGTAGGAGGAGCAATGTCGCTGGTGCCACCAATCCTCCGCAGTTTTGTTGGCTGGGCCGACACATTCCGTGGTAAAATCGCCCGACACTACATTACTTTTCACACAAATGCGTCACCATCGAATCAAACCAAATCAAAAGCACTGTCGATCGCAGCATTACTCTTCTCCCCTCATAACTAGTAGCGGTGGAGTTCTTAGCACCTCCGGCACAACATCATCGTCACACCAGAACAATATAGATCATGTTCCTCTTCTTCTTGTTTCTTTCATTTGCTGTTCTAGTCGCCGTTCTTTTCTTCTATGATTTCACTACGACTGTTGGCATTGCAACGTAATATGTAATTCGTAGTCACCAACAGCTCCTTCTGATGTTGTTCATAATGAATGTGGAAATAATAAATGCTTTCTTGCTGTGTGTTGATGGACTTAATATAATACTACTACAAGTACACATAAGATTCCTTCTTGACAAAGAAATAACGAGACTATGTGTGGTATTTGATCTATACAAACCTGCCAGTTGGAGCACGAAATCCGGGACAATGTGGCCGAGTGGTTAAGGCGATGGATTGCTAATCCATTGTACTTTGTACGCGCAAGTTCGAATCTTGCCATTGTCGAAATTTTTGTCGAAGTTTTTGTCTCGTTCAAAAAAGCTTCCACGTGTCTCTTTTCCGTATACGTGTTGATGACCAGACGTCGAAATTTTCCATCGGGCGTTCCCGCGTTTGGCGATAACGCAATCCTCGCCTCACGCGCACCGATGCGAGCGCTCCTTCCTCCTTGTTCGTTGATGTATGTTTGAATTTGTTCGTTACCAGTTGAATAGACGTTTCGAAAGCACATAATAGTTTTCGGTTTGAATCTCGACAGAACACACGCTCACGTGCTAATTATTAATATTTGCATGGCCATATGTGTCTCGTTATTTAAGCACTTCAAATACTTAATAACAATCTGGTTTCTTGTGGTCCAACGCGAACGGAATTAATATAATTGGATGACATGATTTCGAAGAATAGCCTAAATAATGAGATATTTTTTGCGAATCACAGCACGAGCCGGTGATTCATCGCCTTGCGAGTATTTTAAGACCGCAACTGACACATGATATCGCACATTCATCAACCGAAAATGGAAAAAGTATTCACATGAAATTTTATCGACTCAAATTCGTTTAAATTGTCTGTTGTTCGGACATCGTGCTATTAAGTTCCGGTACACCTACCATATTGAAGTGCAGTCCTGGAATTGCATCCAGGAGCCAGTTCACCCAACTCCCAGGCAGCACAAGCACGAAGAGGAAAACTGGACAACAACACATACCAATTGTAGTGATTCTATCCGGCAATATCATCATATCGAAATAGTTGTCAAGCGAAAGCTGGACCTGTAGATCGAAACAAAAGATGCCGTTCGGACTTTCCAGTAGTCGAAACAGTGGTAAAAGCAGCGTCAAAAGCGATATGGAAAGCGGTAGGATGAACATGAGCGGTATCCTTCACGATGGGCACAAAACCAAAAGCTCCAGCAAGTCGAGGAAATCTCCAACTAGGACCGGTGGAAAGCAACAATACCAATATCAACAGCAGCAGCAGCAGCAGCAGCAGCAACAACAATACCAATATCAACAGCAATACCAACTGGGAAAGCAGAGTCACAACCATCCACAACAGCACAACAAGACACCTCCTCGTTCGAAAACTCCTTCCGGGCGATCACCATCATCTCAAAGGGGACGCTCTCCACAATCTCAAAGATCGAGAGCCAACAACAGGTATCCTCCTTCACAATATCAATATGCCATGCAAAATCAACATCAACACGAAATACATCATCAACCATATTCATCAGCTCACGATCACGTTGTTATCTCACAAAGTCACAGCAACCATAGCCTGGGAAGTCGCCATAGTTCACACAGCAAGCAAAGCAATACCAGTGCTGGTGGACAAAAGCGTCATCACCACCAGCACCGTCGAACTGGGAGCAACAATAGCAATACCAATAGTGCCCATAGTCCATCATCTTCGAACGCGAGTAGCCGATATAATAACCGGGTGCCAAGTGCCAGTAGCGAGCCTGGCAGTGTTCACTCACTTCCTACTGTAACCAGCCGTTCCACCATCAGCGATCCGAGTGGCCACAGTCGCAATAGCGGTTATCACAATCAGATTCCGACTCAAAGTGACTCACGAAGAATGCCTACGAACCAACAATATAGCATGGCAGAGCACAGAGATCCGCATGGGGAAACTACGAATACGCGAAGAACGCAGCATCAGCGCCAAGTTGTGGATCCTCATTTCAATTTCAATACGCCTCAGCGTAACCATCATAATGGACCTAACTTCCCTCCACATGGACCATCTGCGTCATTCCCATCATCACCAATCATCAAACCAACCCCAATGAAGGGCAGCAGTGGCGCCAGTGTCGGCAGCATTCACAGCAGAGGATCGATGAGTTATAGCAGCGTTGTTCCGAACAGCGGAAAATCGACCGTTTCTGCTACTACGTCTGTTGTTTCAAAAGACAAGCACGCCATTAAGTCCACCAAAAAGGTCATTGAAGGTACGTTGCCCTTCTGTTTCAATCCGATGAGCGTTGCGTCATTTCTCAAATCTAATCGATTGCTTTTCGTTTGCCTACAGAATTGAAAAAGTCCACCGACATTTCGTATCCTGCAGAAAAAAGAGTCATTGCTCTGACCAACGCTTGTGCCGAGTTTGATCATCTCGATGATTCAAGGCACAACATGGAACTCCAACAGGGTGCTGCTGTAGTATTATGCAAAGTCTTGGCTCTCATTTTGAATACTGCCGAAGACATCGATGGTAAAGACGACTATGGTGTCGGCCGTGATTACGACTTTAATCCGACTACCTCCGATGTCAACACTAGCGACAACTATAACGAAAACAAATCCAACAACGCAAACAACGTCAAAAGCAATTCCAACAATTCTACGAATTCAAATTCCAGTGAGGAAAAGGACACATACGACGACGCTCTTCGGATGATTGCAACAGCATTGGAAATGGTATTTCGAGGACAATCTGTTTATGTACAGTCCTCCTACGACAAATGCGGGGGCAATGCATTATACGAAGAAGCAATCAGTGGACCTTCGCCAACTGGACTGTTGCCATTGCTCCTGAGGCTTTTGGATCGAGCAGAAGGTCTGCACAACGGCTATCGAATGAAACCACACAATGCCGAAGTTGCGTTGGTCAATTCGACTAAAGTCTTGTTATATCTTTCACGAGTTCCAGAACTACGTGTGCATTTGGCAAGACAGCCGAATTTATTGGATGCTCTGAGTCGAGTGGCCAACAAAGAAACAATTAACAACGGCGCAGCAGAATCCAATAGCAATTCGCTTAGCGCGGAAGCACGAGTTGCCCGAGTTCGTATCATAACAAACCTTGTGAATCAAGAAGAAAACAAACCGCTTCTTCTAGCACATCGATCGTCGAAAGGAATCGACGAAAACAACAAAACTAGCAACGCAGAAGGAGGAGTGTTGGACGCCCTTCTTCGCGTTGCACACACTGACCCAAATGACCGGGCGCGTGAATATGCTGGTGCTGCACTCATGGATATGGCCAGTGCATCATCGAATCAAATTCCGATGACAAAGAATGAGCAGCTCTTGGGCACTCTTGTAAAGATGATTTTCATTGAGAAGAATCCAGCAACACGGGAATCCGCCATTACCGCTCTTCAGAACTTGGCGTTCACGAAAGAAAATAGGATCCGATTAGTTTCTTTCAAGAACGGCGTTATCTTGGAAGCATTGATTCGAGCACTTTCTAACAGTCGCAAGGATTTTAATGAAAAATCAAGGCGCCGCTCGGCTGGTGCTCTGACGAATTTAGCTTGCGACGAAAGTGCCGGGCTGATGGGACGGCACAAGGGATTGTTGCAGACGTTAGCTATTGTGAGTACGAAGGACGAATCCCCGGAAGTGCAGACGCGTTCAGCCATGGCGTTGACGAAACTTGCTGCTAGTATAACCGTTCGCATGAATGTACCGAGGAGTGTCGAATCGGAATCGCAAGAGGATGACAATGAAGGGAAACTTAGTGCTACCATACATTCCAACTTGTTGGATGCGTTGGTAGTTGCATCGTTGAGTTCTGTCTCGAACAGCGTCTCAGCTGTGTTGCGAGTCAAAGCGAGAGACCCAGAAAATCGATTCGTAATGGCCAATCATCCGGGAATTCTAGATACCTTGGTCGATATGTGTCTCTACGATAATGTGGGACGTGGCAATGTCAACGGGGATGGTGACGATGCAAAAAACAGCTATGCCATTGATGTCATGAAAGACCGAGACAATGCGACTCGTGCTCTTATGCACTTGACGAATGAATCGAGGAATCGTTCCATAATGTGCACTTCGACTGTATTGAACGCATTGGTTCGGGGGGCTTCCATAACTGACGAAGAAATCCAGAACAATTCCAAACAGAAACAGCTTCAAGATATTCGTGACTCTGCGATCCGCGCGATCGAACGCCTAGCCACTGAATTTTCGAATCGTCACAAAATGGCACACCACGATGGGATGATTGTCGCCATTGCTCGGGCCACGGAGAGGGAAGCCAAGCTCGAGGCCGCGGCTGCAAATACGAGCGTCGTGATTGACGATGGTGCGAAAACTGCTTCCAACGAGAGCGTGGAATGCAGCAGCTACAATTCTGTTCTGACTCCGTTGAGACCCAGTAGAAATCAGAATCAATTTCAGGATCCCCAACATGCGCATTTGGCCAAGCCGTTGTTGATGAGCTTGTTGGTTGCCATGTAATAGGGTTGGAGATCGACACTGTAGCTGCTGCATTCCGCGTTCGTAGACGAATACTATGGCAACTGAAATCCACCAATGCAGCTAACTAATTCAATGATTGATAAGGTCACAAATGATTGCCTTGATATTGTAGTAAGGCTCCTGAAATCTTGTGCTACGCAAGTGGTGATAATTAGGATGATATGACGTTTTCTGTTTGTCTAATTGTAAGTATTAGTTCGTTGGGTTTATATGTTTCTATAACGTTGGAATTTGGGTTTCACTGTTTGTTGCCGTATGGCATGTACGCACGTGTGTACTGTATTCATTCTTTTTATCGGTAAAAGAATGGTAATTTCTTCCGTGTTGCAAATGTCATGGCCGCTCGGGGTGGGCGTGTGCTTCGACGTGGTTCCAAGAATGCGTTCGTCGTAGCTGTGATTGGGTTGTAATCATGGAAATAGTCCATGGATTGTTTCAAAATTGTTTTGCAACATTTTGTGTTGCAGATGAGCATGTCTCACGACGATTATGCGGTTTTTGCTACCAGCAGCTTGGTTGGCGGCATTTTGGACGAAATGGAGAGTTTCGAAATGGTTGGAATGGGGCTTTGGAAGGCAAACTTTGGTTCGGTTGCTTTTGGTTCTTGGGGAATTTCTTCCTTTTCTTGTTCCGTCTCGTTTTCCTCGCTCACCAATTGCCAGGAATCATCGAGCATGTTTTTCGTGGGGACCTTGTCTTTTATTTCTTCCTCATAATAAAATGTGAGGACTTTGGTTTCGGTGACGCCGTCTTCGTTGGTGACGGTTGTCTTGTATTGGACCTTCTCGAGGCCGTTTGTGTCGAAGGAGTTCTCAGAGCTGGAAGACATGTTGATTGATTGAAGTATGTGTAGTACAGTAGTATTGTAAAGCGCACAAAAAGTTTTGTGGATTGCGAAAATTGTGAGCTTTCAAAAGGAAATGAAAATTCACATAACCTAACTTTCGGTTTGTACAGTACGCAAACTACTGCCATTAGCTCGCACGGAATTACGGCGGACTTGACACCGATGAATTCGTGCATGCAACGAGGAGGAAGTTTTGAGATTACCAGCAAAGAGTGTTCCGATGACTTCTGAACGCCTTCTTTTGGGCAAGATCGAACCGATGAGAAGTGTCAAAAAGACATACCACGTTCTAAAGTGTTACTGTATCACGCATGACTTCAACAAGGCTCATAATGTTCGCATATTTCGATATGCCAAACCTATCTTGGGCCTTTTCTGGCCACCTAATTTATACATTGCAATTACATTTGAATTGGGTCATTAATGCTGGATCGTAGAACAAAAAAGTCGAATCGTCGAACAAAAGAATATTCCTGGTATGCAATGTACATCGTGTAAACAATTATGGAACTGGTATTATGGGAACGTTGTAGAAAATGTCTTTGATTAACTCGACTAACAAATTTCCGCAAAACAAAACTGTGAATGAATCAATCCAACTGGAATCAAGGAATCATCGATCAACAAAACCTGAAATAATAATGCGAAATAGATTTTTGTCAAATACCTTGTAAAAGAAATCTACTTTACTAGTTCTGCTGCTGTTGACTCTTTTCCTCTTCCAGCATCGCCAATCTCGTCTTGCGCGTCAGCTCCCAGATCGTAATGGCACCAGAGACGTGAACGTTGAGCGATCGAATCATCCCAAACTGCGGAATTTCGACGCAGTCGTCGACGGCCTGCAAGAACTGAACGGGAATACCCTCCTTTTCCTTTCCCAATAGCAGGACGGTTTTGTTGTTGTTCTTGGAAGCGGCAATTTCCGGAATTTCGATCGTGTGCAGAGGAACACTCGAAGAGGTTTGTTCCAGCCCGACAATCCAGAAGCCTTCTGCTTTCTTTTGCAGCAGCCACGAGAGGAGTGCCTGTAACAAATGAACAATACAAAGAAGGGCGTTGTGTGAAAATAAAAAATAAAGATTCCCGCAAATAACAGTTGTGCAGAAAATTTTGCGCCAAGAGTAATAACCATCAGGGTTTTTTTGTTTCATCAAAGTGTGTTCAGGTAAACTCCTTATTTTCAAAACATCATTTGGTTCGCCTTGTTACACGAAATACACTGGACAGTAGCATATTTGCATCACCTACCTCTTCTTTTACTTCTTCCATGTCGATCCAATCCGCAGCACCGACACTGATTGATTGAAAATTGTCCATTTTCGAAACCGAAAGGTCGGGAAGGACCAGGGATTGCGCCGCAAAGATTTCGCACGTCCGTGCTAGCCCAGCCAGATTCGGAACCTTGTCCATCAAACTGGCGCAAACAATCAGGTTTTGTTTGTGAGCTCCTCGGGCGTTTGACAGGCGCTGCTCCCGCAGATCTTCCAGCGCCAGATTCAGCGAATCGAGGGGAATAATCTTGCGCTGGACGGTAGAAGACGCGTTTTCGTTCGTGTCGGAAGCATTGTCGAGATCCATGGAAGCATCCACCATCTTTTCCTCGACATGTTTCCAGGAGGGAGCATCTGCCTCGTGTGCTTCGTCGTAAGTGCATCGGAGAGCTTCTTTCATGGAATCGATCAGGTGAACGGGATCCGCTTCTTCCGCTTCGTCGACTTTGATGCTATAAATCCCTTCGGGAGTGCCCATCGCTTCGCAATCGTACCGCTCAAAGAATTTCGTTTGTTTGTTGCGGAGACGTTTCATTTCGCGGTTCTGATCCAAAAAGTTGTACGTGGATTTTAGAAACCAATCGTTGTCGAGCTCTGCGGTATTCTCAGAGTTCTTGTTCTCGACGGAAATGACTCTCGGGATCAATTGGTAGACTATGAGCTGGGCAATGGCGCGGCTAAACCCCTGGGTGCTGCTCAGCCAAGGAACCACGGCAGCCAAGACTCGTTTTGAACGGCTTTTGTCTTCGTCATTTTGCACAAAGTAATCCAACTGATATTTTCCCAAAATAAAATTACCTCCCATGATCATCAGAGAGGAAACGTGCTGCAGCGACAAATCCGTTCGGCAAATGTCTTTCAGAAAGGCTTCCCCGAATATCGAGGAATGCATCGTAGCGCATTTGATGGTGAAAATCTCCAAAAAGTACCGAATTTGACTGTGAAGGAGTTCGTTCATGGCCGCGAAGGCTATTGTACACACGTCTGAAGCAATCTCTTCCGTTACAAACCGGTTTAATATGCATAGGGCTTGCCAGGCACGCATCTTGATGCAATAAGTTGGAGTACCCCTCATTACGAGGGACGGGTGTGTCCCCTTTTCGGGTGTTGCTTGCTTCAAAAGATCAAGAATGACAAACTGCAAGAGTTCCTTATTGACTATGGGGTTCAGCCCAGCATTTGCATCCGGGAGTTGGCCAAAAAAGACGAGGAGAAAGGTACGGGTCATGCTGTGATAATTTGTGTTGGAAGGAATCTCCGTGACTCCGGTGCTCGGCAACTCTTCCATGCTTTGGTTGCTCGAGGTTTCATCGTATTTCCCCTCCTTGAATAGCAATAGCTTGACAATGTCCTCCCGATATGGAATAGCGCTAATCCCCCGACAATCGCTTCCCTCTTCGTCCAACCATCCAATCGTGATGCGGCACAGAACTGCACGGGTAATTTGTGGGCGGTAACGGCCAGCCATCTTGATCAACTTGCGAAAACCATCACGAATAGGAGTCCTGCATTTTGATGATGGATCTTTTACGGTTCGATCGTATTCTTCTCGTAACAGCTTGGTTTGAAACACTAATGCACAGAAATCATTGAGCATGCAGGCAGATTCTCGTGACCGTGTTGATTGCTTGATGAGCGATAGGAGTGTATTTACAATCTGTGTCAGGTTGTCTACACACAGAGTCTCTACCTGGGTGGGATCGTATTTACTGGAAGCGCCAATCCACTGTCGCGATGACAGTATAATGCAATCAAAGAGGGGTTTGATCGCGTCAGACGGAGTAATGGACGCAGATTTCACACCTTCTTTGAAGAGGTCATCGATCAATTGATCGATTTCTTCCTGGGTTTCATCGGAAGCGTTGTCCGACGTGTCTTCGAGTAGCTTCGGAAGAAGGAAGGAGATAGCAGCCCATCGAGCGAATTGAATGATTGAGCGTGAGGATTTTACCCACACCCCTGGCTGTCCTTCGCCCGACGTAGAAAGTCCTGTATTCATGAGAAGCCGAATGAGCGACGCATACGATTTCTTCTCAGGCTCTGCACCACAAGAACAAGCCCCATATATGAGAGCTACCAGCAGGAGCTTCTTCACATCCCCCTCACCGCTCGTAGCTTCTATGCCCGCCAACAATTCTCCGAGATCTTTTGCACTCTTCTCAAGAAGGTCATTCATCACACTTGAAACTGCCTGGCTTGAAGGATACGATTGGTGAAGAACCTTCAGTTGAGATATCAGAAAGGCATAGGAACCCGTGAATCTTTTGCTTTTGCGACCTTCTTCAGGGTCATCTTCCTTGTGGCTCTCTGTCGCAAGCAGCATTCGAATGTGCCACTGAATAAAATCGATGCTACTCTGGAGCATTTGTTCAATGTTGGGAGGAGGAGGCATGATTTGTTGGCTTTTTGGATTGACCACTAAATCACCATTTCCTAGCCCTGACAACTGGCGAAGTTTGCACCCATTTTCCAGCAAAAGAAGCGCACGTGCCACGAAATCGGCCTTGGGGTGATTGCCCTTTGCGAGTATGACACTGGCACTCTGCGACAAACCTTTGTGGATAGCTGGCCAAAGCAATTCGCCCGAGGTGTGGCGTATCTTTTCCGATACGGCTAATGTGCAAAAGAGAGAGACAGCCCAACCGAGTTCTCTGTCGTCAGATGAGGTTCCGTCCACCGGGTTCCACCCCGGAGATAGCGAAGATTGCTTGTTATCAGTTTCGGAGGAATCGACGGAACGGAGACGGATCTGACCCGTAACAAAGGCAGTTGCCAGGGCTGCTCCCACTGTAACAGCGTGATCCTTGGTAGAAGCCTGTGATTCGAATTGGCGCACAAATTTGCCAGCCATCACCAACATTTCTTCGTTTTCGATCGACCAATCAGTGACATCTTCAGAGTCTAGTGCCGGAAAGTAACTGGACGAAAAGAGTGCCAGGAGAGAAAGAACATGGATTGGGCTCCAATTTTTTGTTTTGCTGTCTGCAGAATTTCTTGAAGGCGGTAGTTTTGCAAGGGAAATCATGCGTGAAAGAATTTTCAAAAATTGTTTCCGGTGACTCAACACCATGTGGTTGTCGCGGAACAATTGGACAAAAGTATATCGTATCGCCTGGAGATCCTCGTCATCGACTGGGATGATCTGCATCATCGAATCTTCGCTTGGTGTGTCGTTTGGTTTTGTCACTGCTAGCAATTCTGATATCGGTCTGTAGACGGAAAGGAGAGTCTTTGCGGACAAATGACACACAACGCGCTTCCAGTTCCACAATCCTTTCCAGAACAAAGATGAAAATTGAATTGGGAGTGAAAACAATGATGATGATTCATTGCCGCATGTCGAGGCAACAATCGCGTAATTTTGAATGGTTTGGCAAAACAGAGGAACCATATCGATTTTTGCGAATTTTGCCACTGGACTTCCGCTGTTGTGATTGGTTCCTTTCGGATTGTCCAGGTGTATTGTATATCCAACGGAAGATCCACCCAGGCTATCCCAAGAAGGAACCAAGACATCCCACAAGAAGGTTTGCGGAGAAAGGCTCGTAAGCAACATCTCTGTCGACAAAACTTCAAGCGTGGGTCCCTTGGAAGAACCAGCCGACTTTTTCGTCTTTTTCTTCTGTTTTTGTTGCGCCTGCTTTGAGGAATCTCGTTTCTTCTTTTTCTTCCTTGAGTCATTTTCGTCGTCTGGAGTGGAAACGGTATCCATTGCCACTGGTTCCGATGTTACAATAGCAGCAGCCTTGGCCTTGGTGTCGCTTTGCAGAAGTGATGCTTGGGTGACTGGCCTTCCCAAAACCTGGAGCAGGCGAAAGACACCAAGTTTTCGTACTGCCAATTGCTCCGCGGACAAGATCCTTCCCACCAGTAACTCAATCCATTTCGTCGTGATTAGGGGTATCGAATGCTGTTGGTCGCTATTGGTTGAACAATCACCGCCAGAGTTCTTGTTTGCTTCCTCAATGAGTTTGGCAACCACGGGCCAGATCTGGTCGATGATGTGCCGTTCGTTTTCCATCTCGAAGGTTTCGACACACAAAATATAGTCCTTCCACATCGATGCTGGTGATGATGCCACCAGAATATCCAGCAGATACAAGGCTCGTCGTCGTAGCATGGATGCCACACCGCCTGCTCCCGAGGCAAAGGCCAAATTTCCTCCCTGGTCACCTCTCCCTCTTCCGGAATGATTATCGCATTCCCTTCCCTTAATGATCGATCTTCGTCCCTGTTGCAAACAAACGTAAATGAATTTCCAGAGCAATGGCTGAAGTTGTTGTTCGTGCTGCTTCAGTTGCTTCAAATACCAGGGCAAGATGGGGCACAAGACGGTAGTTGCGACCAAGAGAAAATGCTGCAATGTTTCCACTTTTTCATCATCGTCTTCATTAACATCTCTGAGAATGCCGTTTGTTTCAAGGAGCGGAAACAATTTGCCTCGGAACAGGCTATCGAGCTCGACGCATAGTGCATGGTCTGCTCTCTCGGTAATCCTGCTGCTTGTGTCCTGTTGATCGTCGGTTGTCTGCTGAAACTCCTTGAGCATCGGTAGGAGCATTGTTTTGGAGAGTTCCGATAATAATTTTGTTTTAGCGGGATCTTTTGTGGTGTTTCCGCTACAACAGAATTCAATATTCAACCAGAGGTGCTCGTAATACATGGAGAGCAGAAAAGGCAGAAACGAATCGTCCTTGTCGTTTTCTTCCTTGGCGAGGTATTTGAAGACGATGGTGGTAACAATCCTGGAAGATTGGGGCATCGAGTCAGAGTGCTCGGTGAGGGATTCTTCCGCGACTTGCTTGAGTTGTGTACGAATGTCTCCCCAGTTCTTCTCTCGCATTTCGCTAGAATTGTTCTTTGTAGTTTCGTCTTTATCTTCCGAAAGTACCCATTCCAGGGAGAGTTCGAGGAGGACCTTTCGCAGTTCGTCCGATATTCGGCCTTGGTTGTCCTGACGCAGAATATAATGAAAGAGAATGATCGAGAGCCATTGCATTGATGTTGCCGACGACCGTGATGTTTCATGGCTGGTGTTGTGGCGTGCTTTATGGAGTAGATATTGCCATACCAAGAGCTTTTCGCGATCGTTGTCGTGGCTGCCGTGGTTGCTATCCAAAATCCTCCGACAGAGGACAAGATTCGTGTCACAGATATCAGACATAGCAGAATCATTATTGCTGTTGTCAAGAAAATCTTTCAACCATCTCAATTCCGAAGGGATTTCGTCGTCGGCAACGGCATCTCCCATTTCTTGGTCGCCATCGTTCTCCTTTCGTGATGGATGGATTCCTTCGTCGATAGCAACAACACCACTCGCTTCCAACAAAGACATGTGAACTGGAATGAGTTGTTGAAGTGTAAAACCTTTGTTTGTGGAGTAGTTGTGGAGATTCGCCACGGAAAGACTGAAGAGATCCTCCAATCTGCTTCTACAGCTGTTGTTACTGTCGTCGTTCATGTTGAAAATCGGCTGATATTTTGTGCAGTTTTATTGTGGGTTTGCACGAGGAATAATCCTTCTTATATTCAGTGTAGGACTATCACTTTGGTTTTGAAAGACGGAGGTAGAACAGCAGATCGGGATTTTATGACTGTGGTTGTGATTTAAGTTCGATGATGATGCATTGGTGAGTGTGTGATGTTTCGATTCCAGTTGGATTACTGTAAATAGTCTACTTTTACTTCATGTATTTTGGAATTTTTGGATTTTCTTGCTTTTCCTATTTTTGATGGCCATCGTGAATCGCAGGATTCAATCTTTGTGGGACTCAACTTCATTTTGGGGGAAAGGAAATTCTTAAATACTACACGTACTAACTCTATTATTTTTTGTTTGAAAAATGCAGAATTGGCGATCACGAGGATACGGTCACTCCATCCTTCAATCGAATATGCTCTTCTTCTTGCTTGTAGCAGATTTAGATCTAGAGCAGATATGGCAATCGCGACTATGCCGGGGAGACCATAAAAAGATAGCATGCCTAAGGTAACGATCATAAGTTATTCATATTTTGCATGTACTAAATTCGGTATACAACCAGCATCACGTTTACAAAATCAAACGTCGCCGACGGTTTCTTTGTCGGTTCACAAGGAGCATTCACCGCTGTATATTCCTATTGCCTACAACTTGGTGCATTCGATAGTGATAAACATGTTTGATTCTGCAATGCTCTTTTTCTTGGGGGTACCTTTTCTTCCGCTAAGTTGGTTGTCTTCCCGGATAGGGACATCGAGGATCCCATTGTTCAGCAAAACCTTGGCGACAGATGTGCGGGCAGTGCCATAATAATCGTCATCAGTTTTGCGGTTCTCGTCCCTTTTGGGCATATTTCGGATGTGCCAGTAGATTTTACGATGAAAGAAAACAAATTTGAGTTAGTGTATACGAAAAGGGCCAAACGATGCAAAAATGGAGCAAATCGCGGGCAACAACAGAAAAAAAGCACAATTGCAAACTACTACACTACTCACCAGACTTCGATCGAAATGACCTCGTTCATGCTCTCCATTCTGAACTCTCTGTATTCGTCTTCCCATGTAGGTGTTTCATCATCCTTGATGGTGGGTGTTCTCCAAACGTTAGGGCTTGAACCATATTTGATCATGCAATAGACGTCAGGAACATCCATCTTGCGCCGCAACCTTCCTTTCTTTTCCGATTGGAAACCATATCCCCTGACAATTCGGACACGAATCTTCTGCTCGACCATTTCGATGCCTTCTTCAACCGATGGGTCCATGGTCAGTGAGGGGATGGAACTTCTCGAGAGCGACGATCGCGATTTTCGGGTATTGATCGACAACGATTGATCCACACCCGCGTAGGAAATGGTAAAGGCAAGTCTCGTTTGGGGGTACTTTCCGACAGATCGTGTCTCTCGGAGTGCCCATTCTTCGCCAACGTTGACTTCGCTCTGATCGATAACGACTTCGCCCAGGAGGCTGTCCTTGAAGGTCTTGGGGTCCTGTTGGTACAATTCGAAACAGTAACATTGGTTGCCAATGCTCTTATTCCACTCCTTTTGCGATTCGACCGTCAGTGGCACACTGATGGGATACATGTATTGGGGACTCAACGAACCTGGAATCGGTGGAGTCACACCAACCTCTCTCTTGCCGGGCCCAGTTCCCAAAAAGACCTTGACAAAGGTATTGGCATCTTCTGCCTTGCTGAACGGAAGATTCTCGGCATGAGACACCAAAATAGTGTTCAATCCCACGATACGGGATGCCTCTCTCTTTTCAAACCTCTTTCGGTCCTTGGCAGACATTTTTGAAAAGTCGCGCTTGCTCATGGATTGAGTCAGTGCCAAGGAACTCATGCTCGACAGATCCTTGGTCGTAAAGGCAATCTTTTCCATGGAAATCGAAATAAACTGTCCAGTGGGCTTCTTGTTCTTTCCACTTCCTGGATCCTCCATCAACTCAACTTCAAAAAGTCCGTTCCGGTCGGTATTCAGCATGACCTGGCCAAGAGTCACATAGGCAAAACCCAGGTGATCATCTCGGTCGAGGGTTCCGGAATCCTCATCCCAAGCCTGAAGCTCCAAGATTTGATCACGGTACTGGCAGACCAAAAAGTCCTGCCAATCTTCGTCGGGATCCCATTCCGGATTGCAATTGTCCTTGCAGACGCTCGATTTGAAATAGGGCTCGACACCCACTCGCATCTTGATGTAGACATCGGGAATGTCGTCTTTTCCAAAAGGCCGGCTAGCCTTTTGGATTTGAAAGCCCCGACCACAATGCAATCGGATGCGGGCCATTCCCTTGTATTGAGGAGCGAAAATGTCGCGATAATCCACATTGTCCACAAGTGGAACAGGAATGCGGGTTGGCAAGACCATCGACTGGGCCAAAATGTCATCGACGATTCCTCTAACCATTCCTCGAATATCCATAACATTAATACCTCCAAATTGGAGTTTCATGTCTGCAAGGTTGGCAAGTCCAGTAAAGTCGAGTTCGATGCGGGGCGGGTTGACAAAGGCAAACTGAACCGCGTCAATGCATGGTAAGACGTTGGAGAGAGGCTTGCAAATTACCTGCATTCTTCCCGAAAGAGTGATTGTCTTGACCCCGAAAGAGATGGCAGCCATCCCGGCAATCTTGTCGGTTGCCAGCTGGATATCACAGTCCGACTGCCAGGTAATATCCCACTCAAACTGTAAAAAGTTTGAATCCTTTCCGTAGACTCCTCCGGCATCGTCAATCTTGCGGAGTTGCCTCACGAGAATGTTGTCAACGACAATGGGGACATCTCCGAGTTCTAGTTTTGTGAACTTGAGCGATGAGAGTGGGCCAGGAAGGGTGTCCTTGAAGGAGGGTTCGACGGCTTCGCGAGCAGCTGTCGCAATGGCCTTGCTCATGTAGGGCCAAAGACGAGCGACGACATCACTGAGAAAGTTGACGTGATCGATACCGTCGGTGGTGTCGACTTCCTCGTTGTAGCCAAGGGTTCTGTTGAGTTCCGTGGCAAGGGATGTGGTATTCCCCGCCCTGACGCTTTTTCGAAAGGTCGTGTCTGTCTCACAGTTGCTGTACTGATACATCTTCATCATTCCAGCACCGGCAATGGCGCCCGCGACAAAGGTAAACACCATGTTGCTGATGCTTTGGAGAATCGAAGAATCTGAGGAGGAATTGCTGGATGCGTTCGGAATTGTGAAAGAAAAAGACACGACGAAGCAAGTGTCAATCGAAGGTTATATGCCGAAGGGGTTATTGTTCTTCGATGATCTACACGTTCTGTTGATTGTCTGTTTCGCTTTGCTCTCGTGTCTGTGTTTCAGACGCCCATGTAGTCCTAGTTGTTCCTCAACTATCGCAGAACCGTGACATGTGTTTTTTTCTGATATGCAGAAAGATTGGAAAAGCAAGCAGAAGATTTATAGTATGTTTGCTGCGGAACCTCGCCGATGAAGAAAATTCCTCTTGTCTATATGAAGAAAGAAATCAACAAAAGCCTTGTGATTGGTTCGTCGTAGTGTCATCGCGTTTATTGATTCTACATACCTGAGGATGTGCATTACATACTTTATTGCCCTTTGTCGATTCACTGTAACTGGAAGTAATCACGAATTATGGATCCCGGCTTGCAAGGCTCTTCTCCGCGGACGAAGGACGGTCCGTTGAGACCAGCAAATCAAATTCATTCTCTTTTGATCCAGTCACGATTGAAGCGAATTTTTTCACCCCAAAGCACGACCAAGACCTTTGTTCGCACCAGTTTTCTACTCCACGTGCGATTTTTTTTTGGGTGACGACACCTTTCTCGACAAAATAGTTCAACGCGCGAGAATGCAGGCACGGCTATCCACGACCGACCGCTCTTTTTCTCGAAACCGTGATCCGGGAATAATGCGCGCACCGAAAGCAAATTACTTACGGCCTGACGTACAGCACTTTTGTACCAGCACAGCTGTAAAGGCCTTGCGTGCGGTCCGTTGTTGTACAGGAAACCGCGATGACCCGTGCGCTTGCGTGGAAAACGAATCCCATGTCCCGGGTTGGAGATTCGAATCGAGTGAAAAAAGTCGTAGGCCACGACGAACTCGTGGGAACAGTACATACAAGTACACGTCGCTATGTGATATAATATTATCATCTAACGTGCGATTCACGATGTTCGTTTGCCGCCGAGCGAATTTCTCGAGACACAAAAAACATCACGACTTGTGAATGAGCACAACGAAGCAAGGCGTGGCTACACAAGAATAGAATCGTCACTCACTCACCCCTTTGTTGGTTATAGAGCTGATTGACTGATTCTATTCGGCCTTTTGCCAACAAAACAACAGTAATAGTAGCGAGATTCGCAGCGTATCGAATCTCGCTTACTGAATCTGGTATTAGCACTAGAACTTCAAACTAGAATCTGACAAGCAAAAAGTAATTTCACCACAAAACTCAAACCTTTGCAAGACTCGAGAAACTGCCAACGAAAAAGACAAAAAAGACACGTACGAGTCTCTCATTCTCTCATTACATTCAAACAAAAGACAATCACAATGAGAAGACGCGGTTCAGGAAACAAGGCTCATTCTGGTTTGAACTCCAATCATCCAACAACCATTGAAATGACTGTTACAAGTACACCCTCGACGTATGAAGTTTCAACACCAACGAGAAAGAGAAGGACTCATTTCGAGATGGAACGAGGTTCTTTCTCTTCGCCAAAGATAAATATCAAAACATCAATCGTGGCAGCAGCTGAAAAGGTTGCTTCCTCAATCGATTTCGATATGGTTTGCAGCAGCACAAACAGCATAAGTGGAAGTATTGCAAGCAGCGAGGACGAAGAGAAAACAAACAGGCACGATTCTGACTCCCCACAAGGAGAACGACAATCTCTTCTCCAACAGAACGAAGGTCAGGAACAAAGAGAAAGGCAACATCAATCGCATTTTAACCTCCAAAACCTTCATTTGAACAATTTGAACTTGAACCTTCCACACATTGACATGAACAATCTCAACATTCCGCATATTGACATGAACAATATCAATCTACCGCACATTGACATGAACAATTTGAATCTTCCACATATTGACATGAACAATCTCAATCTTCACGTCAACATGGAGAACTTCGAATTTCATAATCTACCGGTAGAGATTCAAATGGCATTGGAAGACACCCTTTTGGGATGGACGCATCTGAGTTCCATTACCATTGGGCACGTTCTTCTTCCGTGGGTGGTCTTTCACACGGTTCAGCAGGCCAGCAAGTACGTTCTGGAAAGAAGCGTCTATATCCTCAACACTCAATTTCAAGCACATGATGATGGTATGGAACTCGGAAATTCGGTAGAGGCCGTCCTGGTGTCGGCCAAAACCCATTTCATTCTGGGTCTCGTAGCCGGAATTGCTGCCTTTCGAGTGATTCGTCACCGTCGAAGAGTCTGGTTTCGTCACGCCTACGGTTCCAAGGCATACAAACAATGCGAGGAGGGACGAAGGCGTCGAGAGGCCGTTCTGAGAGCGGATAGAGACCCGAATTCTCTCCTCTCTCTTTCCGCCAACAACGATGCACCTTCAAGAAGATCTCCAAGGAATTGGCTTTCCAACTACAAGAAAAAACGACACAAGAAAAAGCTGCGGCAGGCAAGTGTTCGCTTCGAGCGCCACCACACGGGGTTGACTCCCAGAAACAGCATCGCCAGTAGCTTCTCTGTCTCCACAACCAAGACCCGACTGGACTCTCGCCGTCAAAAGCTATGGCAAAAGGACGATTACGACTCGACATCCGTGGCACCCACCGAGGAAGACTATGATTCCTCGTCGTCAGAGGAAAATGTACAAAATTATGCTTCCAAGACAGCCACAACTGTCAACACCAACAATAATAGCGATAACACTATCTGCCCCAAGAAATCGTCCATCGCCCACGATGCTGTCTCGATTCCCCGCATCGACAATGTCCCATACGCCCACGGTGGCTTTTTCGGGGCAGCGCCCTTCTTTCTTGCCGATCGACGATGGGTTACCATCCTTCGGGAACTTTTGCCAGACGTTTACGTGGAAATCAGCCGTCGTGTCGGGACCAGTCACTACTATAGCAAACTCATGGGCTTGGGACGATTTGGTATGTCGACTGCCCATTTGGATTACACACAGGATGCTTCCAAGCTCATTCATTGGGCGGAAAACAACCCAGTGGTAGCTGCCTATGGAGTGGCTATGGATCTGCAAATCAAGCAGGAGCTAAGAAACAAAAAGATGGATTCGAATACGACGAAGATCAATCCTTCGGAATCAACGATTAGGTTGGAGCCAACCGCAGCTACGAAACCGATATTGGAAAGCGCCGGTGCCAAGCGCGGTAGTATCATTGATCAATTTTACAACCAAAGCAATGACGCTGTTGTCACACAAGTCCAAACCAAGGAAGAGGAAAGCGAAAAGAAGCGATATAGCGAAACCAAAGATCAAGACAAAGACGAACCCATTGTTATTCCGAACCTCGAATGGGATATTTTTGTCGATCCACAATTGGTTCGAAGGGTCGAAGCTGTCCTCGATGCCATGAATGGCTATGTTGCCTCCAAAATTGCCACAAAACGAACGAATCGTTCCGTGGACAAAGAATTTGGGCACACGAATTCCACCAAGACGGAATCTGCTGGGGCTTTCGACGGAAATGAAAAACCAAAGTCCAATTGCGAGTCATGCGCCTTTTGTAAAAACAATATTGACAATTCCAAAAACGAAACCCATGTCGAAGACGAGCATAGTGGAGAGTCCGAAGCCGCTGCTCTTCTTGCCAACCACGATCACAATAGCAACAACAACCTTATCGGCATCAACAATCTCTGCGGCAGCAGTACCGGCATCAACAATCTCTGTGGTAGCAGTACTGCCGACGTCTGCAATAACTGCATCCCAACCGCCAATGGCACGAACCTTGGCCAAACAACAAACAACTCCGACTTTTTTATCGATGACGACACTTCATCCACAAAACACGATGGAGAAATTCATGGCGAGGATATTTGTCTGGAACATCTCTCCAGAGATCCGGTATTGCGCTATCTGGAGCGGGAACTAGAGCGACGGACGCAGGAACTGACTGACCGCCTGCTCATTGCCCACGGTAACGTATTGCAGCTCGTTATGGAACAGTCAGGAATTCTCAAGGATTGGAACTACTCGCGTGTCCAGCGGACTCGACGTACGCTTGGAGGAGGCATGTATGCCCGCCAGTGGATGGCCGTGTTTGCCGAAGCCCTCCGACTGGGAATGAAAAAACCTCAAAAGGGAGGCAAGAGAAGCAGCCACAAAAATCCAAATCGTGAATCGAACACCACGAAAACCTTTTTCGACGACGAGAAAGAGGACAGCGATTCCGGATCGAGTGAAACGGATGCCTTACTCTCACCTGGGCGAGAAATGCAGTATGTATTGGAAGAAGAGGAGAAGTTTGACGATGAAGACAGTGATGGAGAAGAATACGATGATCTCCTCGAAAGCGATCGCTATGATCCTCTTGAAGACGATCACAATCACTGCACGTGCTCCCCCCGATGCTGTCTGGATACTACCATGGCAGAATCACTGCAAATCATCGAACGCATAACCAAGACGAAAGAGCCGATTGGGATATTGCTGGATTTGAAATCCAGGCACGTCCCGAAACGCGTGCTAAGTCTAATGGTACGTTCGTTACAAACTGCGGGGATTCGAGTAGTTGGAATTGCCTCCTTCGACATGTCGGATATTCGTGGTGTGTGCAGCCATCCTCAAACGATTTTCCACCACAGCGGTGCCAGCGGTCATTTTGTCAGCAAGATCCCCATGGGGGTCAAACCTCCTCTTGCCACCACGAAGGAGATTCTGATGGTTCATTCGGCGGGAGATCTCCAGGCAGCGTGTGATGAGGGATTGGTTAGGCCTGGCGATCACGTCTTTTTCAACGGAGGCTCTCTCATTCTCGATTCGGCGCGTTCCTCAACTGTAAAATCCTTGCTTGGATTTTTTGTTGACATGTGCGCTTGTGGATTCTACAGCACCTTTGACCCCTGTGCTATTGAAGATGGCTACAAGATCCAGTCTTACGGGTATGCCTGCAGCAGCATGGATGCAATGGAAACCGCAGAGTGTTTTGCGAATGAGACTCGGAACCTAATGGAGAGAAGCTGTAATGGAAGCAATAGCAGCGCACACCAAGCGCGTAACCTTCACCATCGACACTATCAAAACGCGGTGGACATGGATGTCGTACGGGCAGAAGAAGACACTTTACTCCTATCTCCGTCGTCTTCTTGTGACGATGAGACGGAGATGGGTGCCGTCATGAAGACCCTCGCCGACTACAAGAAACACTATGGCTTTTCAATGGGCCTCTATCTTCAAGAATTTTCAATCGACGAGGCAGCCGCTCGACTGCTGATCGAACTTGTCAACAACAACCCCGAGGTTTATGACTTGGGCCTTGCCTGGGGTGGAATCAACGGCATGACGGTTCACGGCATCCAGCCGGGGCGTTTCACCTCGACAGACGGGTACTGGAACCAGCGCCGTCTCGGAAAGACGTGGAAGAGCCCTTTCTAACGAGGCACATCCGATGAGGATTTTTCTCATCCAATATAATACGACATTGTATTGGAATTCATCCACTCATATTCACACAGAATAACGACGCGTGATATGGTTTTTGTGTGACAGAACACACAAACTATTCATTCGTCGATTTACAAATAATTAGAGATTTTACATAAAAGCGTATTCCACCGCTCTGCTTTGTTTTGTTCGAACAATAGTAATTAAAAACATGATGCAAATTCAAATCAAGGCATTCGTATCAGAATAATTATATTGTAGGAGCTCCTTCCTACATTCTATTTATATACCTCGTTCATTCGTTTCTACCCTGGAATTACTCTTCGTGCATTGATTCGGTATTAAACAATTCGAGCTACGGTGGTTTGGATGTAATCGATAATGCTCCGAATGGTGATGCACTGCGTCTCAAGTCTAGTTATTTTCCCTGGTGTGAACACTTGGTGGGTCGAATAGGAGCAATTCGGCAGAAGAATAGCGAAATGTCAGCAATATCCCATTTTGCGTGAAAAAATGATATTGGCAATTGGCAGAAAAATAGCAGAATTCACTCCGGTAGTAATACAATGGGGCGTAGAATTGTTATACTACCCACTTGTTGTTCGGTGTAACCAATCGTTCTGGACATATGGCCCGTGGGCTTGTCGCATTTTCCTGCTTCCATGGATTGTGGTTTTTCTTTTTCCCCAAATGCCTCGTGTTGGGTGTTCGGCAATAGTGAAAACGATGTCACCGGAACGAGGCTATCTTCCATGCCTTCCAAGAGGCGAATTTTCTGGCTTCCTCTCGACCATAAAACCCCATCCTTTGGCAACGTTTCCTTGCTTTTCGCTTTGACCACACCCGAAAAATGGCTGGAATGCTTCTGCAACAGTTTCTGCGCATGTATGACAGTGGCAGATGCCGATGATGCTTGTTTGCTCGGTTGTCTTTCTGCCTTTGGTGTTTGGGAGGATTCGAGTTCAATTGATGGTGATGTTGATGTTAGCTCTGGAAGAAGAAAGGCTTCAAGCTCGAGCTCTTCTTGTTCTTGTGAACCAGGATTCGATGGAAGTGACAATACGGGTTCAAACGAAGAAGAAGATGTCGATGTTGATAAAACCAAATATGATTCCGGGCTCGGGCAGTCTCGCAGATCTTTCGCAAGACTGCTGGTATCAATAGCCGAGGATACCGCTTGATTCAACGCCGAAACTTGGCTTTGATGCTGTCGTAATTCTTCGTTGCGAAGAGTTGCCGCGAGGCTGCTGGTATCGATTGCCGAAGAAATGGCCTGGTGAAAAGCTGCCAACTGTTGCTGATGGTGATTGCGCTGTTGCTGCCACCTACTTTGTGTTACTGTAACCGACGGAGCATTGATGAATCGTCCTATTGGTTTTTGGAAGAGTTGTGAGACGTTCTTTTGAACCTCTGCGGGGGATGCCTCAACCCAAGAGCTGTTGCTGTCAGGTTCATTGTCGTCACTGTTTTCGCTTTCGCTTTCGTCCGTTTCCTCTTCTTCCTCTTCGCATCCACTTTCACTAATGATAGTGCTTGCACTGGGCGGATATTGTCGTTTCCATTTTCGAAAAGAATACCCATCGTTCTGCAACATCTCTATAATCCATCGAACGATTTGATTGCGTTGGAAAGGACCCGAGACGGAATAGTGGTCCTGGAAGATATCGACAAAGTTCAAGAGACGCGTGTTGGGAGCTCTTTGTCGTATCGATTTTCTGATTTCGGAAATGAGAGAAGGACAAATAATGCAATCGCAAAATAAAAACAATTGAGGATCGAAAAACAAAAACTATTTATCGGTTATCGGAATCGTATTCAAACGAGTAAGTTTGTGTATGAACCGAAGAGCATACCGCATGCACTCACCCTCGTCCAAACAAGATATCCTTGTCACCAACCATGGGATTGGCTTTTGAGATTCTCTTTCTTATGTTGCCCCTTCCGTTGGTACGAGTTGTATCAGTTTTCAGTCGTTCAGTCTGCTGCTGTCGAGAAGTGCTTTCAGCGATAGTACGGTTTTGACTGCAATCGCCATTGTTATCACCCATCGCCATGTTGTCAAGTTGGATGATGATTCTTCCGTTCTTTATTGTTACACAGTGCCGCAGGTTTGAGCGATTTTGAATGCTCACTGAATGCTCACTTCCGATACAAAAAAATAGAATTCAAAATAGAATTCAAACATCAAATTACTCGTGTCATAATATTATCATTCAATTCATCATTTTCAATTTTCTTCTACTTCCCAAAATATTTTTCTTTTTTCCGTTTTTTGATGGCTTGTGCCAGAAGAAGGGTTGTTTGGAGAACGGAATCTTGTTATTTGAAGTACGTAATTTTAAGTATGCAGTTCCTCCCCTTTAAAAGCGAAGTGAGATTCGAGATGACGAGATTCCTAATCGTAGCTGATCGAATTCTTATTTTTTGAATCTTGAAAACTCTTCGTGTGAGCGCGTGGAGGTTGCGGAAAAGAAGGCCACAGGAACGGAGTATGATCACTGCTTCAAGTATTTTCCCGAGAAGCAGCGTTCTACAAAATGATTGGCTATGCGCAATCTGCAAAATACCTGTACAACCAGTAGAGATTTCACGTAGAGAGGCGAAAAGAAGAATACCAAAACATCTGCTCTGGGCATATCGAAGGTGTCCGTCCTTCCACCCGTATGAAACCCGAACAGACCGTGACTCCCGAGTAAGAAATACAAAACCACTCGATTAGTACAATACCTCTCTCTCTAGCACTCCTATTTAACATACGGTAGTGTCTTGCATTACGACGAGCTCCTATTGAGGCCTCTCTAGTACCAGTGCCCTCTAGTAGAGAGTTCAACTCAATAAGAATTTGTTGTGATCACTATCCCAGACTTTTTGTTTAACGCCCCGCTTTATAGCCTTACGTGGTTTTGAATTCTACAAAATCGAGAAAAATAATATTTTATTATTGTGCGGGCGCTTTATCTGTCGTCTTACGTGGTTTTGAATTCGACAAAAGGGTTAAACATTCTGGATTACCATAAATAAAATATTTTATGGAGAGCCATAAGTAGCTCAAAAATGAAGGCGTTTTGAAAACAAAGAAAATGCTTCTTTTATTATTGATCACTACTTTTTGGAAAAATGCGACTCTTCTGTCGTTATTGCTCGACCGACATGGAATGTAAGTTGTTCGACATGGAATGTAACTCAACAAGAATTTGTTGTGATCACTATCCCAGACTTTTTGTTTAACGCCCCGCTTTATAGCCTTACGTGGTTTTGAATTCTACAAAATCGAGAAAAATAATATTTTATTATTGTGCGGGCGCTTTATCTGTCGTCTTACGTGGTTTTGAATTCGACAAAAGGGTTAAACATTCTGGATTACCATAAATAAAATATTTTATGGAGAGCCATAAGTAGCTCAAAAATGAAGGCGTTTTGAAAACAAAGAAAATGCTTCTTTTATTATTGATCACTACTTTTTGGAAAAATGCGACTCTTCTGTCGTTATTGCTCGACCGACATGGAATGTAAGTTGTTCGACATGGAATGTAACTCAACAAGAATTTGTTGTGATCACTATCCCAGACTTTTTGTTTGACGCCCCGCTTTAAGGAGTTCGGTGGCCGGTCCAATGCTTTCGTCTCAACGCATGTACGCTCGCCAGCTACTCCCTTTCGGTCGGCGAGTGTGCTAGCAATCACAGCCTGTGAACGAGAACACACGAAAACCATCCTCAAAACCAATTAAGACAAACTGGTCATAATTTTTATAAAACACGGTCAGAAATCGTTTTCAAAATATACTTACATAATTGATTGCCAGAATGAGATTGACCTGCCTTGCTGCTCTGCTCGCCTCGGCCGCTGCTTTTACTTCGCAGCCTCCCTCTATCGCGCTCAACGCTCCGGCTACGACCAACAGTGCTCGTCGCACCAGTTGTACAGCCTTTGCTACTGTTGTTGCGGATGGAGATTACGGTAAGTTCTGTTCACCGTGAATTGGATTCGCGTCGCCAATGAAACACGCTTCCCCGCTGTCTTGCCGGGACAGCGGCTGTTATAACCTCTTCGTTTTGTACTCTGTCCAGCGGGATGGATAGCCTCGTATGCTGGTTTACAATACAGCCTCTTCTAAAGCGATTCGTCTGACACACCCTTTTCTCCTCAATACCAGATGCCTCAACATCAGATGACCCAATTGTCATTCACTCTGTACTAGCACCATGTGGAAGCATGAGACCTGTTCTTGAAAGCAAGCGCCCATCGATGAATAAGTCGAACGTCCTAACCAAGAAACCTCGCGTCCTCTTTTTGCACGGCGAGTACACCAATGAAAATGTTGCCGTAGACAGGTTGAAGATGTCTCGGTGGGAGAAATTGTTTGATTTCGTCATCCCCGCTGCTACCAATGATGGCAGCGTGTGTCCCCCCGAACTCCTCGGCGATCTTGGTCTCGAGGCTCTCCAGAAAGCTGGACAATATTGTGACACCGATCAGTTCTATTCATGGGGATGTCGTTACGATCTTATGCGCAAGGAACCTTCCCAAGTCCCACAAGACCTGAAAGAGAACTTCCAGCGCAATTCGATCGAGTACATCAAAGAACTCGACGAAGCCTTTGGACCATTCGACGGAGTCATGGGCTTTTGTGAAGGAGGTGCCGCTCTTAATTGTGCACTCGGAATGAAAGACGACGGAAAATTAGACGGCGCACTTGATTCTGTGAAGTTCTTCATTCATATGGCTCCGTGGACAACACCCTTGGCCGGAAAGTATCATTCCATGGACAAATCGATTCCAACACTGAGCATCTATGGATCCAACGAGAGAATTGACAGCTTTTTGGACGCCGCTGACAAGTATCCGTCTCATTTCAAGGGGTACTTTGACCAGTATGTGCACGACGGAATGCACACTTACGCGCACGTATCCGTTGATCTTAAGGAGAAGATCTCCAAGCTTCTCGAGACAGCAGGGCTGGGCCATACGGTGAATCAAGAGATTCAGATCAAGGTCACCAAAGACATCGTCGGCGACGACAAAGAATGTATTATCTCCGACGACTCCGACGACTTTGATACAAGAGTCATAGCATTGTTGCAGGATCTTTTCGAATCTTGCGACGTCTCGAAAGGAAGTTCATTGGTGGACGATCTTGACGTGGACTCAATGTTCTTACAGGAGATGACTTTTGTTTTCGAAGAAGAATTTGGAATTGAAATCGATACTGAAGTAGAAGAACGTCTCATGGAGCCCGACAATACTGTTCAAGATGTCATCGATATTATGAAGGAAATTATGTGATGTTATTGTTATCTGCCGCGTTGCTGGCGTCGATACGAGAACCTTACCGATTAGTTTTTGATGAATTTGTGCACCTAACAATTTTGTGGTGGATGGAATGTGATTCACGTAGAAAGGGTTAGGGTTTTAAATTAGAATTTTGTTCACGTCGCTATTTTTATCTTTCTTTAGCAATACTAGTATCACTTCTTGTTCTTATTCACCTCCTAGCAGCAAGGTGCTCACTCAAACGAGCATTCTCTTCCTGACGAAATACCGAATGGAGTGTTTCCTGCCGGTTTCTTCTCACTCCATTCTATCAAGAACCGAATAATAAGAACAACAATCAGAAGAAGACGAAGGCGCAGCAGCAGCCTCCTCCTCCTGCTGGTGGGGGTGCTGAGAAAGTAGGTACTACCCTGCGCCTCAGCAAACATTTTTCTTCCGCCGTCTCCTTCCTTCGCCTCCACTCGTCCCCGTTGTCTTCTATCTAGTAGTCCTACCAGCAGAATAAATGCGCAAGCTAGTTTTTGTTTTTTAGCGGCAGCAGCAGTTATAGTCGCTCCTTGCTTCGAAAAAGAGGAAGAAAAAAGAACGCTAAAATAACATTCGGAATGTCAAACGGAAGAAAATTTTTAATATTTAATATAGTTTACTAGCCATATGGATAAAAATTTGGTGTAGCCGACAACAACCGAGGAAGTCTATGCCCCAAGAGAGATAGGAGCATACACGCATCCTCGTGATGTTACTATCATCGATGTCGGGCGGAAAAATGGAGTGCGTGTGTGAAAATTGAATGAAAATTGTGGCAAAAATGATGGATTCTACCATCACGGTATGGAAAAGCAGCTGCCGTTCTCTGTAACTTTCGTCGACAGTAAGGGTTTATGCAGCAGTCTTGATGGCGTTTTTGCTTGCCAAAAGCGCCCCGCGTTGCCAGTCTTTGGCGTTGCTCTTCTTGTTCGAGGAACGATGAGACACTCCTCTCACCACCTTCCGAACAGCGACAAAACACTTGGTTCGGGACGAAAATCTTGCGGATTGGAGGCGTTTCGTCCTCACAACTCCGGCTTCTCTAGCGGAAGATTGGATCTCCCACCGCGAATATCCGAGGCCGAGCAATCTGTAAAATGAATCGAAAAGAAAAAAAACAAGTGGAAAATGAGAATCGTCGACACAAACACAAATCGATATCCTTCACGCAGAAAGGTGAGATTGTCACAATTGCTTCCATGCTTTCATTGCATTTCATTACATCGGATCACGTACATATCGACTCGCTGTTGGGATGGCTGGATTAATTGGTTGAGCGGGCGAGGATAACCCCCTCGGTACGTCTCGTAGAGATGTTCGTCCACCGAATCGAACTTTCGATAGGAAACTCGGCTCTGCCCAAGCCCTAGAGGCGGCCCCCGCATGGGAACGGTTGATCTACACAATGTCAATTCGTGTTCGTGAACCTCAACGGAACCGAATTGGACTTTGACGTTCTTGCTTTCTCGTTGTGGCGATGTTTGAACTTGGAGGCTTTTCGTGATTCCCATTGACATTGGGTTGTCAAGATCAGCATCGTTCGTCTCGATATCATCGTTTATTGAATCGGATAAGCTGCTGTTTTCCAATACGTCGGATGTAGCATTGGTATCGATTGTAGCTTCAACGTGGACACTATTGTCATCGACCCTCTGGGTATTGACGCGAAAAGAGTCGCTGCTGACATCTACTTCTGCAGGTACATCCCCCTGAAGACAAACCAAAGGCACCAACATCATTCGATTTTGATCATCGTGCGTAACTAAGGATTGTTCTATCGATAACAGAGACGCAATCGATGAGCATCGATGTTGGGTCTTATCCAAAAAGCATGCACTTGTATCATCGACCTCAGTGACTTTGCACGAGGAGCAATCCTCCGTGCCACGATTCCATTTCCTTCGCTTGAACAACCACATTGTATTTCACACTTTTCTAGATTATGGTCTTTTTTCGGTTGTTGGGCATCGTGGACAGTATTAATGTTGAAGATGAGTGGGTGTTGAGCTGGTGAGCCTGGGAGGGATTAGGCTGTAGAACAAAACGGACGGACTATCAATGCAATGCCCTCTTATTCGAAATGAGATTCACGTGTACGAGTAGGCTTTGTCCAACCTACTGTTGCCAGGTAATAAGGTGCTGGTAGTTGTAATCGTTGTTTTTCTTTCTTCTGGCAGTTTGGCAACATTTATCGTTACTCTTCGCGATGGGGTTTTCGATGCAATTAATGACACTAATTTTGAAGGCAGATGTTCAGTCCCATTAGGCATAGAAAATTGCTGGTCGTGATCGCCTCATTCTCTAGAATGCGCGTCGTCTCATTCCTAACGCGGAAGCGATTTAAACTTCCTCAGAAGTTTTCGCTTTTTCAGAAGCTTGCTTTCTATTCGTGTAGAAACTCAACGTCTGTTTCACTCAGGTACAAGAACACTGACAGAAGCCTGACATTTGTTCGCCATATACAACGACCCATTCGGAGAACCCAGCTTGTGCCATGGTAGGTATTTATCACAGATGTGATGAGATTTAATATATTTCCTAAAAATAAGTCCTAAATCTGGAAACATACTTATTCTACTTCTGGAATTACTTTTTGATAATGCTCATCATGCGACTTCTTTCAATCCAGCAAAGACCAGTCTACAAAAAATCATAGCGCGTTGTTAAATGGTGGTATTTCTTCAACTATTCTAGTCAGTATGTTACTCAAAAATTTTATCACTTAATATGACGATGATCACCGTCTTAAATAGGAAAAAAGGAGTTCTGCCAGTCTATGCTCTTAGTTCAACATGGCGTTGAACAAAACGAAGACGGAAAAGGCCGACCAGACAACCATGCTGCTTCGCATGCTGCTGCCTGCGCTTCTCAAGTACACGGCGGAAATCGTACCATCGCTAGTGCTCATGCTCTCGTAACTCATTTCACCAAAGCAAGTAGCTTCGGCAAGATCCGCATCCTCCCGTTGATCCATCCAGCAGATGTTGCCGTCACTTGGCTTGCCATCGTTGACATCAGGATCGCACGGGAACAAGGGAAACTGTTCTACGGGATCCTCTGCGAGCCATTCGGAAGTCAATTCGTCGTTGGTAAAACTTCGAATGAAAGTGTTTGCAAGCATTCGACCCTGCAAAATCTTTCCCTCGTATTCCATGTGGTTGTTGTTGGGATAAGCTCTGAACCAGTGAAAGATCTTGTCGGAGGCACCCGGTGGCTTCATGAACGAAAACTCTGGAGTGTTCATTGCTGGATCATAACCGTAGAATTCGAACACATCGTAGTTGATGAAAGTAGAATCTGGACAGGCATTGCTCGGGCCTATAACGCAGTCGGTGTCATCGGGGTTGGGAGCGCCAAACCACAGTGTATTTGCGATGGAATTGCATCCGTCTATAACCGAAGCTGCGTATTGCTTTCCAGTCTGTACGTTGTGGTGGAATCCTCCCTCGTCCACAATCGGTAGGTTAGGTTCACCAATCTCATTCCGAACCGCCTCGAAAAAACGGACAGTGTCCTCTCCGTACTCCCTCCAGGTTCGACCTTTGTCTGCCGCGCCCTGCAACCAGAACATTCCGGAAAGTGTGTACGGAATGTCTGCCTCCTCCAAGAGTTCGCGGGCTCGTCTCACAGTGTAAATCAAGTTTCCGAACAAATTATCCTTGCTGTTCAGGTTCGCTCCTTGTGCACCTGTCTCCTCCAAAAGCCATTGAGCTGTCCCATCGTCTTCTTCGCGATCCCAAGAGTTCAATTCCGTTTCTGGATTCCATTCTCTTTCCAGGTTCGAGCCACCCCAGCAGTACTTGATAATCATTACGGGAGCATCACCACCCTCGGCATCGTAGAGGCGTTTACCAATGGCGACTTCGGGCCCCATTTTGTCTCCCGAGGCTGATGCTTCTCCGGCCAACATTTGTTTCATGAAAAATCTGGATGCTTTTTCGGATCCGCCTTTCTTGAAGCTGGCAAACCAAACGCCGTCAACCTCACCCTTCAGCTCGTCATAGGACGGATTGGGGTCTCTATTCAACATTGATACGGAAGCAGATCCGCCGCACTCCGACTGACCCGCCTGGAGAAAAACACGAAGCGGTTTGTCTTCTGTGGCACCGGTGGGGAGGACAGTTTCGGGAACCTCGACGTCGATATCCTGCTCGTCACCCCGTGCCTTGCAGACTTCCGCCACGATTGGAAGAGTGCATCCAGAATCTTCTAGATTGACAACGTTGTCTTGAGCGCATTGGACGCATTCCCTCGCGGTAGAACTAGGGCACAATCCCTTGAGTTTCGTGGCACACATGATAGGACTACCCTCGACGTCACGCATTCGCTCGCAAATTCTCTGCAGCATCCCGGCAGGGCATGATTCGGAGAGCTCCTCTTGGTTGGCTCGGGCACATTCTCCACAAGTGTTCCCACTTTGAATACTCTGGCCACACGCATCAATGAATGCGGGAAGGCAGTCAGGAATTTCTCTTTCTTCGTCAGCTGCTGCGGTCGAAAATACCGCAACGAGTGAGATCAAAAAAAGGCTCGCGTTGATTTTCATCTTGAAATAAATCGAAGAAGTTTAAATTCTTATTGATATTGTTGGAAGTCAAATGCTAGTTGCAATGTTTTGATTTTGTGAGAAGAGATCCAAAGATTGCAAAAAGCCTCCTCAGCTGTTAGATTGTTCTATTGTCCAATTTCTTTGAGCTTGAGTCGTGATTTTGAAGTTTCCGACTCAGCAGCGACCTGCCTTTCTGGACGACAGGTCTACGGGAAATGCAGTACAGTCAGTACTCAAAACAAGATGGATCGGTCGATGCTTCGCAAAATCAACCCGGGAGTCAAAATGTCGAAGGTTATGTAAGCGGTTGAGGTTAAAAGGCGGCCGAGCCAATTATTATCACGCGACGAGGATCGCTGGAGCTGAACCGCGCGATAAGGACGTTTTTATTTTCAACGCCTCACAAATTTTACGAACGAATGCAAAGAAAAAAATTCAGGCCACGAATGACGAGAGGTAACTACTATCAACATTCACCGAATGTTCTATTACCATTCACAAGGGGTAGCAATGAACGATCGCCAATTTTGTAGTGACGAGAGCAACATGTGGATGCTTCGCATGAGGGCATACTTGTTCATTCCCGGGCTCCAATCACGTTTAATTTTGCACGACTATCTTTGAAGACAATGATCTACCTACGGTTCTATTACCCCTCATTACGAATGGTGACAGACCAATGACAATAATTTCGCGATGAGAGCGATGCCCCGATGTTTCGTTTTAGTCCTGGGTTCCAGTCACGTTAAATTTGGCACAATTGGCTCTCTTTGACGAGAGAGGATGACAATCGACATCCTTCCCAACAAAGATGATGACGGTTGACGATTCGCTCTGCTTGACGAGAGAGGACGATGATCCACGTCTACCCCAATCAAGATTACAGCAATGATGATGTCGACGGTGGTGACAAGAATATTATTGTCAAGTTTCATGTGCAGCTCTTTATTATGGCAACAGTGGAATGAGAAAGACAGGTGTAAATACAGTATCCTAGATTGCCTTCTTTGCCGAATCGTTTGGCAGCACATTGACCATTCTTGGATTGGTGCTTGCAACCATTTGTTTTCTTTTGGAACCTATGACATTTTTGTAAATTGCAAATAGATTATTGAAATGACTTTTTAAAATTCCCTTTTCCATTGTGTTAATTAGTATGTATGTGTGACTGTGTCGTATTGCTTGTGTGGTTATTATTTTTCCAAAGGAGAAGAATGGAATAGTACATAAAATACAGTTTCTGCGAGGCGTTGAAAAACAAATCTATCACGAATCCATTGGTTGCCGTAGCGATGTAGGCGGAACCCCATATCCAGCCTTTTCATTCGGCATATTTTCCCTGTCCCTACTCGTAGTGCTTCCTAGCGAGTTCTTTCGCTAAGGGCTTCCAGATTCATTGGGAGCGACGCGAGGGGCACCTGCTAAGAGCGCCGAATTAACTATGATCCAGTCTTGGCTCGGGTTGCCGGGCGGAAAAAAGATTGGATCCGGAATGTTCAAATCCGGAAGGATAACCTCATCGACAACGTGAAGAATTCCGTTCGAGGCAGGAGTGTTGGTCGCAAAGAGTAACGGTTTGTCGGCCGCTGAGTTTCCAAGCCCAATCTGGAATTTGGCGGTCGTCGCGAGTGGTGGAGTGATGCGAAGGCATGCCGTCTTTATCGGTTGCCCGCTGAGAGCTGCGAATTCTGCGTTGCAACTGAGGTCGCTCGAATCGACCTCTTCGGTTAGAATGTGCGTCAGCAGAATTTGGTTCAACGTTGTGCGTCCGGAAGACGCCAAAAGAAAGCTTCCCAGTTGCTCAGCGGGGTCTGTTACATTCAAGCCAATGCCAGCAAAGAAATCCACAACATCGGTATCGGTTTCATCATACAAATCGCTGAGGGGTCGAGCGAGCAATCGATCAAAGGCACTGTTTGTCGCAGCGAACAGTGTGAGTTTTCCTCGTCCTTGGGCAACTTGCAAATTTCGATTTCGAATGCCATCGGGAATATCGAGATTGGGAACCACTGGCACAGGAAGATTGCCTATTTCGGGTTCCAATCTTGATGCTTCGAAACCAGGGACGGCACGTAATTCGCTAAAGTTGATAAAGATGTTGTTGTTCAAAATGGCAAACAGCGCGGGCGATGCGTTGATCAAAATACAAAGAGTTCCAAACAAGGTTTCGTTTTCATCGGCGCAAATAAACTCGGCTATTGGAGCACAAAAGTTATAGGTTGGTTGGTGTTAATAGTTGATTGAAAGAATGAGCGATCAAGTGGTTAGCTAGGATAGCAATATCAAGAATTCAAATCAAAAAAGTCTTTTCCAATTCGAAACTTCAAAAAACTAAAACACGATTTATGATACGTACCAAGAGTAAGAAATGCTTCCTCTTCCGTTGGGCTTTCGGAGGGTTCTTCCGAGTTTGTGGGAGTTTCCGAAGGTTCGTCCGTTACCGTGGGAGTCTCGGAGGGCTCGTTCGTTTCGGTGGGTTCCTCGGAAGGTTCCTCCGAAACGGTGGGTTCCTCCGAGGGTTCTTCCGAAATGGTGGGTTGCTCCGAGGGTTCTGCCGTCGAGGGAGTCTCCGAGGGCGAATCACTGGGGGCTGCCGATGGCTCCGGACTTGGTGCCGGCGATGGTGCGGCACTCGGTGGTCGAGTCGTTGGGCGGGGTGTCGGACTCGGGGTAGGAGCAAAGGTGGGAAAAGGCGTTGGCTTAGGTGTCGGGTAAGGAGTTGGGTAAGGGGTGGGATAAGGCGTCGGCCGATCGGTCGGACGGGGAGTTGGGACGGGCGTTGGACGATCCGTTGGAAATGCCTTGTAGTAGGGATCTTGATAGGGGTACGGGTTAGCGTAGATGACTCCGTGCTGCTGCGTTGGCTGTCGATAGGCACCCCCTCCGCCGTGTTGTTGTTGTTGTTGTTGTTGTTGTCCTCCCGTCATTTCACGGCCTTTGTCCATGTTGTCCGGAAAGGTGGGCGGCGGCTGTCGTGGTGCTTCCCGAGGAGCGCTGGCAGCAGGTTCCGGGTGTTGGTTCCCATGGTCGTGGAGCTTACGTTTTTGGCTAGAACCCTGCCGCAGGTGTCTTTCTTTCTGTTCTGTAGCACAAGTCGTGGCCAATAGATGGCTGCTTGCCAAGAGACAAAATAGTCCGAGTGGAGCAAATGACTTCATTCTGCTTTTGTTGCTGTGGCTGCTACTATTGAGAATTGTTGATTGCTTTGGTGGGTGGCTAGTTGGTTGGTTTGCTGTCGAATGGAATGTGGTCGACACTTGTTGTTGTCGTTGACCCTAGAATCGTTTGTCAATCGTCGTTGTTAAAAGACTTTCACCAATAAGACAGTGAGGTAGACAAGAAAGTTCCTCTCTTCGGCATGAATTGGACAGAGGAAGCAAGTAAGGACTTGTAACCTTCCTTCTAATGATGCTTGCTTGCTGATTCGTTCGTATACTGTTGTAGTTCGTTGCAACAACTGTAACGTTCCGTCATAGCATCACGTGCAATGAATTAAGCTCCCACACACTCTGTTACGAAAAACCCGAGGAAGGGCGACCGATACGAGCAGGGCGGATTGGCAGCACCATTTCATGGTGGTGTCAAGCATAATTGCTTCATTAGGAGTTGTTTCTGAACGGCGAGTGAAAGCGTTGGATTCGATGGCCAACGGAACGCATCCTTCGTTATGTATCCAGTCGATTTTTGTATTTTTCCTGGAAGCTGCTTTTCTAACGCATCGCCATGTTTGCATCACTTAGAGGAATGTTTTGCGTCTCATTTAGGCGCGCCTCAATTCAAGCGATCGTTGCGAATCCACATGGCTTTGGCGATTCCAAATCGATTGACTGATTCGAATCATACGGGTACTCGATTGATTCATTAATGATTCGAATGAATCAATCGAACGAGTCAATCGAACGAGTGGAACACAAAGTTATTCAAGGGAGTCGAAGAAAAAAGAATTCGGTTCTTCGCACCACGCGCACAAGTTGAAATTCTTTTTCGCACGGAACTCAACCAATCACGAGTGAGCATCAACGTGACAAGATTGATCTCGATGGAATCTATCACGGACGCGGGATTGATCCATCACTGCACTGACGACGGTGATGATGCGACACAATCATGCGAAGATTCTGTTCTGGTTGAAATTTACGGATCGTTCCCATGGAATTTCTTTCTACATAGCGTGCCTACTGTTTTCTACGATCGCGCGCGAGGACGTCATTCAAAAATGAATGTTTGTGACATTCGTTTTCTCCCCGATTGATTCTCGGTCTTTTGAAAGAAGAAACGATTCTGTTCGTGATTCTCGATTGAATTGAATTTCGATTGTGACAAAAGAATTCGTTAAAATTGCAGCAGCATCTGCAACGACTGTGAGATTGATTCGGTTTGTCGTTATCTCCTTCTTTGTTGTCATTCCTATTCAAAGGCCTAATTTTGAAACACCTCTTTCACAACCAACACTATCATCATCACAATCGATTAGCATCCATCTCTCTGACACTTTTATCATACGAATTGTCAAAGAAACAAACAAAAAAGAATTCCGAAGAAAACTCCCACTGCCAATTCGATTTCTATTTCGATTTCCATTTCTATTTTCATTTCGATTTCTTTCATTTCAACGACACGATTGCAAACGACCAAACGACGAACGACCAATATTGATCCACTTCTCATCCACTTCAAATACTACACGCATTTCCTACCATACCATACCAACCAGTGCCAGTGCCAGTGCCAACTACTAACAACTTGACGACAAGAACTACTACGACGTGTACTTGTACTGAATAGAATTAACATGTCTCCTTCTGCTGCCCCAACTTCTCCCATTCCTTCTCAAGAAGCAACCGTCATGGCTGAAGCAATCGATTCCAAGCCATCCGCCAAGACTGTTTCTATCGAAGAGAATTCAATGATTCACCTCTCGTCTCATCCCGTCTTGTTCCACAAGATTACTGCTCTCCGCTCGTCCAAGACTCCTCCGGGAACCTTTCGAAGCCTCCTCCGACAGGTAACCTACCATCTTGGTTACGAGGCCACCCAGACTCTGAAAGTCCAAAAGGGTTTGCCCGTCCAGGTTCCACTCGGAAAAGAATCCAAAGCTCATGAAGAAGAACTCCGCTGTTCCGAGGATGTCGGCGTCAAACTCGTCGACAAGGTCGCACTCGTCCCGATTCTTCGCAGCGGCCTCGGAATGACCGATGCCATGCTGGAGCTCCTGCCCAACTCGGCCGTCCATCACATTGGCATGTACCGGACACCGGGTGTCCACGTAGCTCCCGTGCAATATTTCAATCGATTGCCCCGAGGAAAGTGTGGGTCGGACGTGGCCTATGTTTTGGATCCGATTGTCGGATCGGCGGCGACGGTCATGGCAGTCGTTTCGATTTTGAAAAAGGTGAGCAAATTGTTTAGAGTTGTTTGGTTGTTTGTTTGTTTGTTTTCATAACCAATTCTAACACAATTCATTTCTTTCTATCACTCATCTTCAATTTTTTGCAATTTTTCGACAAACAACAATGAAAAATCATTTTTCACGTACAATTCCGACAATTGCAATTACCATATCATTTTGTCATGACGATATTCGGAATATTGACGAATTGACAATTGGCATTCCACACTTCCACACTTCCACTTTGCTTCATTTCGATTTCAATTTTTTGGCAATGGTGTGTCTGTGTTCAATTTCACGACGAATCATTGTTCACTACATTCAATATATTTCGAATTTCATTTTCCACCAAACCAAAATCAGTGGGGAGTTCCAAAGATCCACATTGTTACCGTTGTGGCCAGCCGTGCTGGATTGGAGCTTCTAACCAAAACGCATCCGGACATTTCCGTGACGGTCGGCATGGTCGACGATCAACTCACGGACTGCGGGGTTGTCCTGCCGGGACTGGGAGACGTTGGAGATCGACTCTTTGGAACGGGCAATTACGATTTTGAATACGAAAGCACCGCTGCTCCACCAGAGGTTCCGGCGGCTGCATCGTCCGCGGCATCTGCGGCTTCGGAGGAGTCGGCATCGCAACCCAATCGGCGCAAGCGATCGGCAAGTCTCGAGCTGGAAATGGAACACGTTTCCAAGAAATAATTTTAAAAAAATAGGGACAACCATCGTGGGAAGAACCTAACATATAACTACTGGTTATATCAATCGATTGGCTATTGTAGTATTACGAGATTGTGTCTTTGTAAGAATTGTTTTTGGAGTAGATCGTCGTTTTGATCACAGACAACAAAATTATCACATCGAATGAAAAATTCTGTCACTAGGCCGAATTCAAATCGTACAAATTCGAAGCCTTTTCGACAAACAAACAAGTCTTCTTCAATTATCAATGAACGACTTTTGCGTTGACAGTATTGTTGATGTTGACGCTTTTGTATCGAGACACAGGTCTGAAAAATATGTGTTTGTGATCACACCAACAAATCGTTTCGAATGAAGAATTCTAATACGAGGCCCAATTCAAATGTAAAGATTACGATTCCTTTCGATAAACACTTTGGAAGTGACGCTATATATGCCAATATTTCTGTATCGAGAACATCCCAAACTATTTGGAATGAAGATTATTTCTATTGCCATGCCGAACAATTGAAATCGTAAATATCGCACATTCTTGCGACAAATGTTCACATGATTTGTATTATCACGTTTATCCAACAGGAAATTTATGATAACCTCGGTGTTGATCTTTGCTCTGGTGCTATTTACTTTGTCATCGCCTACTCAGTAATCCATACATTGACGCTTCGTGAAATCCAAACGGGTTGCACGAATCGAACACCGTGATTCGCTCAAGTCACCAGCACAATGTTCTTCTTCATGATCTCAGGTGGTTGGTTTCAATAAGACCCATTGGATTTTCAAGACTCAGATTCTATCCTACCATAAACTGCAATTGTTCGATAGACTTTAGAGTTTGATCCCATCAGGTGGTACGTTGTAGCAATTAGACCCATTAGATTTTCAAGATCCAGATTCAAGTCCCATAATTTCATTTTTGGTCGAGAATGATATCTAATAACATATATCCCAGTTGGCACGACCCAGAAATAACTATTGTCAGCAAAGGAACAAGACTTGTCCATGGATACTGTCGACGAAAGTATGGTTAACTTGTGATGAGGCATTTTTGGTGAGCCTATCCCATTTCAAAACAAATATGGACGAGAAGAATTATCAAAATGTCAGACCCGCTTCATCCACGATCAATTTTTCTCTCTTTCGATGGGACAAACAATTAAACCGCCAATATTACATTGTACCATCCAGTCGGGGTTCATCCAAAAAATATTCTTCAATTTGAAGGGGATGCCAGAATCTCTTTGAACAGATTCAATATGTACATACTGGAGGACCTCACCAATTGGATTCCTCCATACTCCTCTGAATTTCCAGTTTTCCCCCATCCTGTTGGTCGGAATTCCCGGGAACTGGTATGCGACAATCACGTTAGAAAAACTTTCCAAGATATGCCTCTAAAATGGTACGCAATTCATATATGAAAAAGTATATATGATGTGAGGTACTCTCTCCAATGATATTATATTGAAGTAGTCCTATGGTTTGGAAGGATCAACAACACTTGACAATGGCAGTTGGAAATCGTATCATGTAGTAGGCTGGGTTAAATTCGTTCTAAGTTTAAGCTAAATTCTAGTTTCGATCGATGACCGCGGAGTTCTTTTCTGGGGTAGAATGCGTTGTGTTGTTACGTCCAATCGCACGGTGGAAAGGATGTGTCACGGCATTCAGCATTTGAGATTTGTTTTTCACGCTTATGCGGCTCTTGCGAGGATGGCAAGTGCCTTGTCGATGGTCTTCAAACACTCGTAGGAGCGGTATTCGACTGCAGTCGTCGCCGATTGCTCGATGGCTATTTCGTCGGGATCTGACATTGAAAGAAGACCAGAGTATCGACGAGTTCGATGGGGCTGTGTTGTCATGTTCACAACAAATCCTCGATGAATTTCGGCTTCTTCCGGGATTGTTTTCAGATCGTTATGCGGGAGCTGAAAGACGGGAATATCAGCAGGGACTCGAGCGGGAATAGCCTTCGATTCACAATCCGATGACGATTGGTATATTATCTTGTGCTTTTTGGAATGTCGCCTCGTGTTATTTGGTGCTATCGTTGCAACCATTGCTTTGTTTGTCCTAATAATGGATGTCATTATTAACGTTGCGTCGATGATAAAGGGTATTTTCAATTGTTCGAAAGAGGAAAAACGAATTATGCGAAGATTTTTTTATCTCAAGCCCAACACTTTCAGCCCACGATTTTTGAAGACGTGGACCAAAACGAACACAAACTGCGAGAACTTCTTTCAAACGAGTACAATTGGACTCACACTTAATGGAATAACGATTACGCTTCGGTGGTATGTAAAAACGAGTATTTATCATTCACATTCTTACGCGCTTGTAAAACTTGTTCTCTTGTACCTATTGCTGACCATTAGGGTATTATTAAGTCATCACCTTTTACTGAGGTTCTCCAGAATTTAAGAACATAAGAATACTGAATTGTCAAAGAAGTCCTTACAATGAATTAATTATATTGTAGTCTGATAAATCTGAACGAGGTACCGTTAGTTTGATTTTATAAGCTCGAAATTCTTTTCTTTTCAATGATTGTCATTGGATTCAAATGAGATGTCGACGATTCTCTTTGCATTTGTTTTGTTAAGCTTTTGATGGAAACCACTGAGATTTCGCGTATGGCATATTCATCTCATCCATATATGTTTCAATATCGCGCTATCATGCATTCTATTTTTCCGCTTTTAGTCGTGGAATTCGCATTTCTTTTTCTCGGCAATCGAGTGAGTCCATCGATAAGAAGCAACCTTTGTTCTCGGATTCATTCGATCGATGCATTTTCTAGCCAAATCCGAAACCAAGAAGCAACAGAAACAAAGAAACGATGAAAATTGTCGACCTGTGCGATGTAGCCTACGAAAAATCTGGTGCGCTTTTGATTCATTCGCGATGAAAGCAGCAGCAGCAGCAGCAGCAGCAGCAGCAGCAGCAGAGCATATGCTCCATCAATGAGGCTGAGGGTCGATCATGAATAGAGATTTCGGACTGTCGATGGAGCGAAAGTCTGCTGCGTTTTCACGGGAAGAATGAATCGATAAACACAGTAGCAGCAGCAGCAGCAGCAGCAGCAGCAGCAGCAGCAGCAGCAGCAGGTGCTCTATCAGCAACTAGATGGTCGACGTGACTCAAAAAATGCTAAGGCTGTTCCATTCGCCTAAATGCAGACAGCAATCGAGAAATTGCGGGAGTCGGAAGAATCATTTTCTTGGATCGAATTGGAGGAAGCCACGGCGAATAGAGCGGACAGTCGACCTTTGGATGGAGATAACGATTTTTTGCTGCGCTTTCGAGGACGCTGCTGTCTTTAGGCAACGAATGAATTGAAAGCGAAGAAAGCAGCAGAAGATTCTGCGGGCGCTCTATCAATGTGTCGACATGTCGATTCACGATCAATCCTCGGCTTGGTGATTGAGCGCGTGAAACATCTCAAGCTCTTTGGTGAAAAATCGAATCGAAAAAATAATGAATTGCAGCAGCGGCAGCAAATGGTCCATCATCAAGTCGACAATCGATTGCGGCTTGAGAATGCCATGGTCGTATCATTCGATGTTGCTTGAAACTGTCTCCGCCGACACACGCTGATTTTTGCTTGTAACTACAACAATACAGCGAATGAACGAGAGGTCACTGGAAACGATCTCAGGAACGAATACGAAAGTCCTTCAACCTTTGTTATTTGTTGTTGTGTTGGAAAATACCCTCTCAAAGATGGAAGGACTTTCGTAAAACAGACAATCACGGTAACAACAACAACAAAAACAAAATATAACAATCAACCAGTGTACGACTTAGCAAACAGGATTAATATGTATAGATAAATTGGATTTAGCTGATTCATCGTCCTTCTTCGCAGATCCAGAACAGCGGCAACCCGCGTTGTGGTTGAAGCAGCGAGTTGGTAGTGCCTACCGTCCATTTCAGGAAATTGGTGTTTTTCTGGACAAAAATGGTGATAACTTTGTCAATTTTCAATCTTTTATACTTCTTTTTCTGTCACGTTGACCTTCCATAAGTACGTAATGTAAGAGGATCAGTCGTATTTATAAGGTGACTGTTGTTGAAGCATCGAATTGGGTCGAGAACAGTGCCTGAACGACATTTTGAGAATTTTTGGGTGTTTTTTGCACGAAATTTGCGACAGATCGGTGAATTTTCAATATCTCTCACTTCCTTTTCTTTCACATTGTCCTTCCATGAGTAGCTAATGGTTTTGGATCGATGTCGTTTGTGTGGAGAATGAGGTTAAAGCAGAGAATCGGGTCGAACGCAGCACCTACCGTTCATTTTGAGAATTTGGTTATTTTCTGCACAAAAATGGTCATAGATCTGTCAATTTTCAATAGCTGTCACTTAGTTTTAGACCTGATTGACCTTTTAATAGCTTATGAGTTTGGACCAATATCTTTTGTGTGAAAACTGTGGTTGAAGCAGCGAATTGGGTCGAGAACAGTGCCTAAAGGCCATTTTGTGAAAATTTGGATGTTTCCTGTCACCAAATTGGCGATAGATCGCTGCATTTTCAATATTTCTCACTTCTGTTTCTTTCAGGTTAGCCTTAAATAAATAGGTAATGAAATCGGATCAATATTGTAGAGCAGTAGTCTGTCGTCTTATCTGCGAATTGGGTCGAGAGCAGTGCCTAGAGCCCATTTTGAGAAATTGTTGGTTTTCTGCACAAAAATGGTTATAGGTATGTGATTTTTGAATACTTCTCACTTCCTTTTCGTTGAGGTGGGCCTTCTATTAATGGGAAAAGATGTTGAATCAATATCTTTGTGTCGTAGCTGTTTTGAAACCATCGAATTGGGTCCAGCGGTTTTGCTCATTTCCTTTTTTTGAAACTATTGAAGTCTGTCACAAGATTGGTGAGATCTCAGTCAATTTCGAATCTTTCTCTCTCCTTCTTCTTTCAGATTTACCTTGATTAAGAATTGAAAGAGGAAGAACCAGGTTCGTTTGTGTGATGACTGTTGTTGAAGCAGCTAATTGTGTGTAGCGCTTTTGCTCATTTCCAGTTTGGAAAAAATGATTGATTGCCACAAAAATGGTCATACGTCTGTTAATTTTCGAGGTCACTCCCTCTCCTTTCAAGTTGACCTTCAGTTAGTACGCTGTCAGAGAGAATCAATAGAAAAGTGGATGCTTGCACCATTTTTTGTAAGATCATTTCAACGTGTACTAAAACTATAGAAGCAGTAATTTTTCTTGAAACCCTTAAATTTGTGATCAATAAAATCTCAATTTTGCATAGAAAAGACACACCAGTATGAATTTTCCTACAATTTGTGAATTGTGTTTACGAATAGATACACAGGAACATTCTTTACCCAAAAGGAAGTGGATAGTCTCTTCGTTTGTGCATTCATTCACTAGCAACTCTCTTTTTTTTACTATTGTAAATGAAGCGCAGCATCACACTGTGTCATCATGAAAGCCAAATTGGTGATAAATCGGTCAATTTTCATCATTTTCCTCTCTTTTTTCGTTCACATTGACCTTCCATGAGTAGGTAATGGTTGTGAATCAATATTATAGAGCAGAATGCTGGCATCGAATCCGGTAATTGGTTCAAGAACAACACCAACTCCCACATTTCGAGAATATGATGATGCGGTATACCACAAAAATGGTGATAGCTCAGTCAATTTTCAATCTTTTTCACTTCCTTTTCTTTCATATTGGCCCTCTATGCATAGGTGATGAGTGTTTAACAATATTGTTAAACATAAGGCTGCGGTCTTATTGGCGAATTGGGTCGAGAGTAGTGACTACTGTCCATTTTGAGAAAGTGTAAATTTTCTACACAAAAATAGTGATAGATTTGTCAATTTTCGAGATTTCTCACTTCCTTATCTCATATATTGGCCTTATATAAGCAGAAATGATGGTGAATCTATATCGTTTGTGTGGAGAGTGTGGTTGTGCCAAAGAATGGGGTCTAGCGTTTTCTCATTTCCATTTTTTTGAAATTGTCGAATTCTGTCACCAAATTGGTGAGATCTCAGTCAATTTTCATCCTTTTCTACTCCTTCTTCTTTCATGTTGGCCTTTAGTAAGTAACTAAAGAGGGAGAATCAGATTCGTTTGTGTGGTGGCTGTTTTGAAACCATCGAATCGGGTGTAGCGCTTTTGCCCATTTCCAGTTTGGAAAAAATGATGGTTTGTCAGAAAAAGGGTCATGGGCCTGTCAATTTTCATCCTTTCTCACTCCCTTTTCTTTCAAGTTGGCCTTCAATGAGTAGATTATGAGTTCGAATCAATTAAAAAAGTGGATAGTTTGATTATTTGCAACATAATGTACTAAAAGTATAAAGATTGTAATTTTTCGCTTCAAGTCTCTATTTTGTACGTAAGATAAATATATCATCCTTAGAAACACACCTACAAGCGGGAACGACCATACCAGCATGACAGCACCGCTTCCCGTCTGCTCAGCGAAGTTAAGCATGCTCGGGCTCGGTTAGTACTACGGTGGGGGACCACGTTGGAATCCCGAGTGTTGTTCTCTTTTTCGTTCGGATTTTTGAAATTCTTGTTTTTTTCGTTTTGTTTCGACTTCTGCTATTTTAGTACACGTGCTCGCTTCAGGTTACCAAAGCGAAAAAGATTACATTAGTCTGCTTTATGTTATACGAGTGTGCCAATGACAAACGAAACGAATTGGATAGAAGGAGTATTGCATGGTGACTACTGCTGCAATCGATTTGATGATGGTGAATAAGAATTTTAATATTGTTGGATGTGTGTGTACACCACATTACATCCAATTCATTATAAGCTGTGTTGCTTCATGAAAAGCAATCTCTCTATTAGTGCGAATGCGATATCTGTTATCGTTTTCTTCTTTCTATGGAAATGAATCGGTTTGTGGTTTCGCCCGAATTCGATGTGGTCTGAAATGTTCATTCCACCGACATTGGTGCGTTCATCTCGGTGCAGAATTCCCTGAGCCACAATGTTCAGGAGGAGGAAGTCTGGTTCGTATGTCCGTATCGCCACCCTTTAAGGTTCACCGATACGATAATCATAATGATGATGATGAAGATACCGATAAAGATGAATCCAAACCACTCATGATCTCTTGTTCCAATTCTTGGAATCTTTCTCGGAAGTCACGATCTTCTTTTGTTTCTCTGCTTGCCCAAAAGAACAAATCGAATTCAAATATTTGCTGCCTTCCATTATCCGAAGGTGTGGCGACTCGATTGACTTGCACCCCCTCGCTGAGGACTTGCCTCTCGGTAGTGAAAACCAGACCCGCATGAAAGTGGTGCTTGCCTTCGTTGCGGTTGTCTCGTTTGGGGATAGCGTCAAGATCGTACCACTCGAATTCGTGATCGTCAACTGCCGCGGTTGCTTTTCGTCGAATGCATTTGCTTTGGTATTTGTCCAGTCGTACGGTTCGACTCGTAAATGCCGTCACGCTTGTTGGACACGACCGATCGACACCACAGATCCTGGAGGAGCTGCATTGCTTTGGTAACTGTTGCTTGCACATGGTTGTGGTCTTGCCTGTCTTTGTTCTGTTCGAATGAATTTGTGGCTCGTTGGATATTGTGAGAATTGATTAATCTTTTCTTCTTTTTTCTTTTCTGAACAGCTTTGGTGGAGATCACTGTGTAGAACGTCTCGAGGCAAAAGAAATCAGTTTTTTCTTGCAGCAATCACAGTTGCGGCGATCGTCATTTTAGACCTTGAGCAGTTTTTCCAAGAGCCCTCGGAGAAGAACTGACGTGCATGCAGTTTTCAAATTTATCATCCATATGAATCATATGCGCTAACGGTTCTTTTCTGGTGATCCAGGAACATGAGGAGGTCTCGGCCTTCTGATCCAGGAACATCAGGAGGTCTCAAATTCAGAGTCGCGCCAATCAAACGCGCGCTAAAAGAGGAAGAAACATCTCTGTTGTTCCATCGGAATTTTCCTCATTACCAAAATACAGTGAGATGCTGCTACTCGAGAGGAATAAGAATGTTCTGAATTAGCAATATCATTAGTTCAATTTACGATCTACAACATTGAAGCTACTTGTGCTAGGAAAATGTGTTCTAGTTGTACATTCTTCTTGTCTCGATGGCACAATATTGCAATCAACGAAAGAAAAAGTGGTTTGAGGAACCAGAAATGCATTACATAGTTCTACTGCTGGCAAGGTTTGCCGCGAACAATATAATCTTCGGTTTCTACATTGTGCCCGCCGTTTCCGCTCCTTCTCCATTCCTTGTTAGATAGCAATTTTTCTTTATATTGTTCGGCGTCTTTGCATAGAATAGTCAGTGTCTCTAATTCTCCCAAACGAACCAATATGGATGATCGTTCCCAGTTCGAAATCTCAAACTCGTGCGATTCCAATTTTCGGCGCAGTTTCTCGACTCCGACCTCGCCGACTTCTAACGCTGTCATTGATGTTAGAGAAGCAACAACTCTGGAGCGCATCTCACTCGCCAATCGCTCTAGCACATGACTGGCGCGATATTCCAATCCCTCTGAGGTCGCCTCATCGCTAGAAACCCGAAATTGGAAATTTTCTGGATAGTCAGAATTTGCCAACGTCTGAAGCATTTCTGTGGCCTGACCTCCATAATCGCGATGTGTCATGGCCAGCAATCGGCACGTTGACAAAATATTTCCCAAATCTCCGCCACTTTCATCATCTCGCGGCGGGAGAATGGCTACCCAGGAATTCACAATGTTTGAGATCGCCTTGAGGGCCTCGAATTTGGCCACTTCGAATTCCTTCCGTTGTGCTACTTCGTAGACCCCACTCCTGGCTACTTCACACGTTTCATATCCATCTTTGAAGGCAAGATACTTTTTTAGTTCGTCATCTCTACTACTAGAGCGTGATGACATGAAACTCTTATCGTTTTCGAACTCGTCGGCGAGAAGCCGATGATAGGGTGCTATTAGAGCAGCACGCTCACCCAACCCATCGGGATTTAGAAAGCCATACTGGGCAAAGACAAACGGATCGGGACGCGAACGAAAGTATGAATCAAAAAGATCCGAATCGGGATTGACGTCTTCCGTTGCATATGTGATGAATGACTTGGCAGCGCTCACAGAAGATCGGGAATCCATGAATTCCCACCCAATATTTTCCTTCGGATGATGGTCAAAAGCATCCAACAGTGGAACCATAGAGCTCCTCATTGACACTTTACGACATTTATCGTAAAATAAAAGTGCGGCATTATCATCCAAAGGAGCGATATCTTGTTTCGCTTCGTTTTCTTTGAGGAAAGGGTGGTAGAAATCCAACTCCTCCTTGCCTACGTCGATTTCAGTGAGAGGATCGCTCTGGAAACTCCTCGTATTGACAATGAGACGCGATGTCACCCAGTCTTCCAATGAAACTAGTTTCTGAAAATCTAGCGAGACTTCGCATATGGCCTGATATTCCGATAGAAAAGAACGGAAGTATTGATCGACCAAATGATCCGTCAGAGTCGCAGACGGCGATAGCGCATCGGTAGTTTCGATATTGCCCTCGTCATTATAATAGTCAATGATTTGTCTCGATACGGGATGGGAGTGCAGAAAATCGTCGTGTGTCGGAAGGTATTCCAAATAGGCGCGTCGTACTTGTTCATGTGACGACAATGAATCGAAGCTATCGCTTCCAATATCATTGGTTCGGAGTTGAGACAATTGAAAGGACATATACAGGGCCAAGAATGCTTTTGGATCCAAAGGTTTTCCAGATCTTGGGTGGCGTGGATTCTGTCGAAGCAGACTACTCACACGCGGATCTCGTAAAGCATCGAGGGTAGTAATCTGCAAGATTCTCGGAATCTCGAGAAGGAGTTGTCCCTTTTTCAAGACAGGCTTACTGTTGTCAGAACTTGACCTCGTCCGGATGGTTCGTGTTTCGTCCAGAATCTCGAATACACCTTTTTCGCAATATGCTAATTTCGTTTTCTTGCAAGCGATGCGAAAGAGTGCCGAGAGCGAGGCATTGCTTGTGGATGATGCGGATTTTTCCTCGGCACTTCCCGTATTTAAATATTGCCATAGCACGATAGCAAGTACGACGATCGCACCAGAAAAAAACAGCAAAATCGATTTGTCCGCAGGGGACCTTTTTCTGGCATAACTCTCTAGACATTCATCCCTATCGCTACCTCCTGGGGCGTCGCATTCCAATCGTTTTTCTTTCTTTCCTTTATCTCGCCTTGGAATCTTCACATTCTGTCGTTTTCTTGACATGATAGGTGCTGTCTCTGACTCTTCAATGATTTAAAAAATGGATTTCCTGCATGCAGTTTGTTCTTGTGGCATTATCGGAGTCACAGTTGCTGATGGCGGTGGTTGTCGAAAATACCTTTGATGCGATAATAGTGATGAGTGATGTAAACAGAAGTATGGCATTTTGTGATTTTCTTTGATTTGGAAATTCGAATCCATCGTTCGTGCCGGCACGCTCAAATAATGACACAACCCAATTTTGAAGAGAAACCATTTAATTTACGCGCAGTAGTGCGCAGCTATACCGTATTTAGTAGAATTCGTGATTTTGATCATCCGTGATTGGATCAATTGAGGACTGACAAATTTCCCACAAAAATGTTGAACAAAAAAAATCTCAAAAGTCGAAAGTGACAAAAGGCATGTTGCTCAAGATACCCACAATTCATCTTCATCAGATGCAGTGCCAGTAGGTTTGAGATTATAGGGCCATTCGGTATCGTTCGCTTCCGAAGGTGGGAGCTCAGAGAGTGCTCTATGGAAATCCACTCCAATGACATCTTTCATTTTACGACCATCTTCGTGAATGTACCTTTCGATGTTGGATGACGAGGCCGACCAACGGAAACTTTCTCTGGCGAACAGAGGTGCCTTCGATTCGTAGACACGGACGAAGTGACCAATGAATCGAATATAGTAATCCGCGAAAGCTGGAGATTTCTCCATAATTCCAGATTCTCTCATGGCCCAAAAATGTATTCTCATCCAGGCTCTGCATTCATCGAGTTTGAAATGCCGTCCCATTTCGTGGCTTGATCGTTTGGGGCTGTGCCACGCTGCAACATGCGCCGAGGTTCGATCATGAACCAAATGCTTGGATCTACCATTTCCAAGGGCGACATATTCCTTATTCCGACGACGTTCCGCTCTATCCTCGTCCCATATCGTTGACCCAGAGAGTTTCTGGTGTATCCATTTCGCGAATCGCGACCCATGAGGATCGTCATGCGACTGAATAAATTTATCCAGGGTTTCGTCTTGGAATACTTTTTCGTAAAACAGGTCAGTCATCTTCTGTAGATCCAAGAGCGTTATGGATTCCATGATAGCGATTGTTCCATTGGAAGGTCTGTGGCTACGCCAACTCATGGAAAGAGGAACAAAATCTGACGCATTTGAAAGGACCGATTTTGCAACTTTCGTTTCCCTCTTTCCTTCAATTGATTCCTCGATGAGGTCAGGGTCGGATGCCCTAAACTCTTTCTCTTCCTTCTCGATCATCTTTTCCTGGGGGTTGTTCATTTTTATTTTCTGCTTTTGACTCCTTGGTTTTGTAAATTGTGAGTGTTGTGAGTGTTGGGCCACCAAAGAATGTCGCTTTCCCATCGGCGGTTGTGGAAAACAAGTGCCGAAATTTCGCCGATATCACCGAGCGAGGTTCCGAATGAGTACGAAAGAGGCTCACGACTCAGAAATTTATTCGAGGGGGTCGAACTTTAATTTAATCCGCTGTTTGACTGGCCGGCGTCTCATATTTCACGTCCGTACGTACGACTTTTCATTATTTTGCAATTTCAGCTCATTTTTTGCTTCTTTCTTCATTCAGAGAAAAAAAGATTATCACTATCACCATTAGTACGTTAATGGGATAGAGCTAATTTATATGTTCATGTGGGCTCTAAATAAATTGTGGTTCTTCTGCTCGAGTAGAGTAGTTGTTGTGTTCGAAGTGTTGAAGTATCGTTCTAAATTTTGAATAATCGTCGGAGGATTCCTCAATATCACCAGGATGCTACTCGTGTTGCTCCCCATCATGCGGTTATTCTCGGCAATTTTTCTCTTAGGTGCTTAGGTTGTTGTATAGGGACGTTGTGTTTGATCATGGGCGAGTTTAGTTCGAGTCGCTGCTGAAAGGGCTTTCCTCCTCCATGTACTGTCGAATTTCATCGAATCGCATAAGGTTCGCTTCCTTTCCAACCATGCAACCCTTGTATGACGCAACTCTAAATAACGACCACAAATTGTAGCGATGACATACGCTCACGTACGAGGTAATTACATCCGACGGCATTGGATTGGCCACGGACGTCGAACGGATTGATTCTATCCCCATAATGCATTTTAATGTGCGGAATTTTCTCACTCTGTCGGTTACTCCGGGGCATAGCTGAAGGGAACGTTCTGAAGACGGACTTATGGAAAGGTTGATATTCTTACTTCGTGACTTGTTTAATGAGATGAAAGACGAAAAACTAAAAGCTCTCTGGAGTCTGTTAAATAGTATTTACCGGGCTTCGGCAGAGCGTTAAATAATTATTGGAGTTGACAAGGTCCACGACTTGACGTTGATTCGATAATTAAGAATCGGGAGTTCTCAACCTTCCAGAAATAAAGAACTTTATCTCGGATAAATCAGTCAAAATAAATATATGCATGGCTCCCTTCGAACTTTCATTAGGGAATGTATGATAGCAATAAATAATCGCAAATAAGTCGAACATTCCTGAGAATGTGCAACCTTCCTTTTTTCAAAAAGATACCATCGAAAAGACTTCTGACGTTTGATTGTTTCGAAGTACATTGCTAAGAAAAAAAAGATACCATCGAAAAGGGGTCGTCTATAAGTATTGCGCCCACAGAGAGGGAGGAAGCTTCTCAATTGATTGTGCTCTCATGAATTTACTGGATGTGCTTGACTAGAATACCAACATCCATCTCGATGACTATGCTTCTGCAATTCAAACAAACCCGGCATCTACATCATTGTCCATCATGTGTGTCAAAAGCTATCGTAGATCGAGATGCACGAGGCCGTCGCAAACGACCTCAACGAAACGAAATCCGCAGAAGCAAGTAAAGAATTTGCATCCAAATTTGAAAGCCCGTTCCGAAAAAAGCAAAAAAAACAACCATCAAACAGCTCCGAACAAGAAACAGAAAGAATCAAAGTCAGTCTCCTTCAACGAGGTCGTTGTTGTCCGTACCCAATGTTACCAAGAAGCCGAAAAATCAGTCTCATTTCACGAGGTTGTCGTTGTCCGACCGGTACTTCATCTTTCGGATTACACAGATCGAGAAATTGCTAACTCCTGGTTCGTCTTGGAGGACAAGCAGCGAATGAAATCCGAAATTCTCAACACATTGAAACTTGCGAAAGAATGCAAAAACGACGAAAGCTTCTCGAGCTTAGACAGCAGCTCTTCCTTGGAAGACGAACTCTGCTGCACGCGTGGTCTAGAAAGGCTCTCGGGTCGAACCCGCGAGCGACGAAAAATTCCCATCCGGGAAATTCTGAGGGAGCAAGAAGCACAGCGAGCCTCCCACGAAAGCGACCAGCCTTTCGTGTACGATCACTCCAGGTTTCGAAAAATTTACAAACGTTATTCACGAGCAGCTCGACATCATTCCCATGCCGTAGGGTTAATGGACCAAATGGCTGTCTGCGAAAACATATGAATTGAGACGATATTCCTTCACCAAGAAAAGTGTCTCACGCATATTTCTATCCCTACAAATGACATCAACCGTCGATCGTTTACCCATAAAATCGAGATGAGACGGGATGAAGCACGGGCAAAGAACTTCACAAATTGAATGCAGAAGCAATGCGGAACAGCAGCGAATGCTAACTGTGAATACTATGCTAAGGATGCTGGAAAAGCTCGGCATCCTGTAGAACTTCATACAAGACGACATGCATACCACGGTGACCATAGACCACCACCACCACCACCCTTCATACGAGACAAACAAGACGCTCGGATGACATTTCGTGTGCCTGTGAAAGCCAACGGACACATTGCTATCGGCAACAATTCGATACTATCATGCAAAATGATGCAAAACGAATTTCCGCCACCACTACTGTACATATTCCTCTAAGTTTGTCATTGATAAACTACAACAGTTATGCGTAGTAAAGAATTCGAGTAGATTTCACGCCAAACACGGAACGAATGATTCGATTGTAACTGTAATCGTGAAATCGATTGATATTTTTCGTGTGCCACGGTGGGAAGCTATACAATTCGTCAAACCCCATATTCGACACAAGAAAAGCTTAAATATAATTTTAAATATATTTATCAGACTGCGAGAGACATGGAATTTTCTTTTTTATTGTTCAAAATTCATTTAGAACCTTGTTGTTCGCGAGGTGAGTATGCCGTTATTTCTTCTTTCCCATAATGATTGGTTCATAATCGCCTCGTGTGCACAGATGGAAAGCGCTACATCTCGTCCTCGTCTTCGTCGGAATCCGATTCCGATTCGTCGTCGTTGTCATCCACGACGTGTTGGTTTCGTAGTGCCTCGGCCTCGCGTTCCATAATGGCTCGAAGCCGCATGTCTTGTTCGTCCCTCATGTCGCGAAGCTGCTGCTCGTAGTTCCATCCGGGTAGAATCGAAACAAAAAAGCTATAGAGTAGGCAAAGAAGGTCCGAAATAAGACCGAGGATTGGGTTTCGATGATTGGGAATTGGATTTACATTGACGTCGGCAGCAGGTTGTGGAGCTACTGCCTCTTGTTCTTGCGCAGCCCGCCGTCTACGACCGTGCCCCATGAAAAAATCGTTGATTCCGTTGCCGATTGCGTTTGCCATTTCGAAGAGTGGTCCATCATCGTTCACATTACCACGATTGTGGTTGCGATTCGGAGGGCGTGGTATATTGTTGTCATTAGCATTGTTGTTGTTATTTCTCGCAGCTTGGTCATGATTATTATTCTCATTGTTCACATCGTCATTGTCCTGGTTTTCGTTTTCGTTATCATCCGTCTCTGGTGGTTCCTCTCGTTCGAAATCCAAACCGTAGGTTGGTGTCAGCTCGACGCCCTCTCTCAAATCCTTCCAGATGCGAATGTGAAGGCGATCCCGGAAAAAGAATCGATAGACCAGACCAAAAACTCCCACGTGATACAAAAATCCCACGAGAATCGCTGTTACAATGGTCTGAATCTGGAATTCTGCGTCCTCCAAAAACGCTTCCTCGTAAGCGTAGTAATCGTCATCGCCTCCTCCTCCGCCTTCTTGTTGTTCCCGTCTTCGTTCGTTGACGGCATTTTCCAGCGCCGGGGCAATCCGACCATAGACAATAATCAGGGCAAAGCCCAGCTGAAAAATCATCCCTGCCTCTCGAAAGGGATTGAGAACCTCTTGTCGCGCCAATCGATATATGACCAACCATATCCGGTATTCGTATTTGAGATAGAAAAAGACGGCACGGAGTGGAAAGGTAGCGACCCGCCATGCCACGTGATGGGCCAGCATGTGGGCACGCTGAAATTCGTTGGGATTTTCTTGACGAAAGTTATTGTTGTTGTTGTGGAATTGGTTCGCGTTTGCATTCATGGTTTCATCTGGAGTATTATCCGAAACATTCGAATCACGATCGTCAATGTTGGGAACAGCGGTAGTGGAAGTTTTCATATTTTGATGTTGTGGAGCCTCCGAGCCCTCAAGCCTTTCGACGGATTGTTGAAGCGTATGTACCGTATTTGTTAGTTGCTGGACGTGGGCGGTAAGGAGTTTTATGGCCTTCGATTGGTCCTCCAGTATCTTTTGTTGCGACCTTAGCAGCTTTCTTAAGGACGCAGAAGGGATTGTCTCGGATTCGTCTTTTGCGTTACTGGCGTTGAACGAAGAACCTACGTCATCTGGATTTGGTTCGAGCAGCATTGAAGGGATCTCCAGGCTGGAGGTGACTGGAATTGGAGTTTTGGTGCTGTCAATGAAGCTGTTTGGTGCTGGTGTTGCTTTGGAAATTTCTGCTGGTTTTGATGATTTCATGCTTGGCAAAGATGAATCACTTGTCGGAGAAGGCTTGGACGAAGCCGAAATCTTTGTGGTGGATTTCGTTGCATCAGAAGCGGGAGCATTGACAGCAGTTGTTACCGTGTTGGCAGGAGTTGTCATTGCAGGCGTAATTGTTTCCGAGTGACAATTCTTGTCGCTTTCGTTTTTGTTGTTTTGTATGTCCACATCTTCCTTAGCTTCCTTCTTCTCAAGCTCCACGGCTATCAACTCACGAAGACATTTGGCACTAGATGGATCCATCTTTACTGATTCAATTCCGGCAATACGTAAAATTCGTTGCATTTCTGATCCAATGTTGTCGCTTTTGTCGTGATGCATTGCCGTCGGTAACTTTGCAGAGCTCTCACTCCCAATTCCACCACCGCTGCTCATGCTGAATGCTGAAACCCTTCCACTTGTGCCGGATTCTATGCTCCAATCGAAATTATAATATATATAATAACTGCTGCTGACGAACTCTTTGTTTCTATCTCTCTAGGTGCGGTTGCAGTCAACTCTATTCTATCGGAATCACGTCGATTGTCGAAATGACTAAAGAAGTGTGTTGTCTGGTGATTGTTCTGCTAGCTAACTAGAAGTACTGTCAACTCATTGCCGATCTTTGGCATGACCCTTCCATTCTTGGTTTCCGACTCATTCGAACGATTTCGAAACTAAAACGAATCGAGTCCCAGTGGAATCATTCGACTAAAAGTGTATTAAATTTGTGAGATCAGAGAAGTCGGACAACTCGGCGATGTTGCTGAGAAGCAAGAACCGTCTCCTGGGGAGGGCATCTCAACTTTTTGTGCGCGAACCGAACGCAAAACAGCGCATGAAGGATCGGAAAGAGACCCAAACGGCCTCGGACGCAGAAAATGGGACACTAAAATCCCCAATTTCGAGAACTTTATGGTTCTCCTCCTTCTTATACTCCTACTGCATCGAGTGCCGCCGGGACACATTCGAGTTGGACGAAGAACGACAGCAAGATCAACATTGTCAGCAGCAGTACATGAGACCTGAAAAGAAGAACTATCCGCAAGAGCAAGAAGAACAGCATCATTTGGTTGCTGCTGGCGACGGGTGCTGGCAGCGACACCAGCTGCAGCTGGTGACACACTAACTTCTCCTTGCTGATTGTTTGTTGCCAGCGCTGATACCAGCATTGTCTATGTGAGTAGAGTAGATTAAATGAAGTAGTAATTCAAATTTTTTAATCTTAGTACACGTAGTCTAGTTAGGTCCTAGGTATGAATAAATAGGATATCTTGCTTCTGCTGTTGGTGGGAGAAGTTTTCAGTGAACGAAGACCACCCATCAATTTTTTTTGCAATTACGAACATGTTCACACCTTCCAAAAAGTTCCGCCTGACGTTAGGAAGTAAAGTTCAACTAAAAACACGATACAGTAAACAAGTTATCTCAACTTAATTCGTTTCCTTAATCCAACTTGATGTTGGGGATTCTCTGTTCGAGAACCAAACGCTACCCATACTTTGCAATCTTGCCGTCGTTTAATTAATTTATCGTGATCACTGTCGATACTTAATGCACTCAAGTACTACTTTGTTAAAAAGAGGTACGTTTGACCATGTGGTAATGCATACGATTGAACTCAAACGGTGGAATTTATGAGACCAAACTCGTATTTATCACGCCGAAGAAGAACTTTATTGGGAGACACTTCTAAAACACTTCGAAGGTATTACGAACTTCATCTCCCAGAAAGTATTTAATCTAATCCACTTAAGCACTCCATTTGTATACTGGGATTCATATTCAAAATCTCTTTTATCGTTCTTGTTTTTTGTTATGGGTCTCGTTCGTATAATGAGACTGACGGAACAGTGGCGAACGGCATAAGTGAATTCAGCGCTCACTGACGACAACATCTGCATATAAATCTGATGATTTCTACAAATACCACCATTCTGACTCTTCGATTTTAACACCACGTCAGATACCTGTATTCCTGTGTCAGAAGCCATTTTACAACTTTATTTAAGGTGACCATTCTTTCATCCGCATGTTGTTGAATATGAGGCGAGCAATTGACATGTCTCCGTGAAAAGCGAATTTTCAATAAGTTGTTTAACTTGTTCAAGCTTCTATTAAGGACTGATCTACTTAATGTACTTTTAGAGCATTAATTAAGGTTCCATCATGATTCGTCATCACAAATTGAAGTATTTGCAAACACAACTGCCAACGAACACTATCGGGTGAAAGCACGACACAAAATACCACATTTTCAGCGACACAGAAAACAGCGCAGCCGAAATTCATGCATGAAACGTTCTCTTCTTATCAATTTAAACCGCATACTGTTACACACAAAGGAGGACATAATTCAAAACAACCACACCACCACAAGGTATCTTAGATTATACAAAACAATTTATATCTACAATGCAGCAGTCTACATCAACAAACACCACGTCGCTTGATCGACGAGACGGCACATACGGATGGAGAATACCACACCAAACGCAAATGCAACGAGCGGAGCACACATCAAACGCTAACGCAATCTGGAACATCATCGAGGTCGATGATGACGAGAACGATGTTGGAATGGCCACCGACAACGAAACACCCGACCTTCCCAGCGCTTCTAGAATGATCCAGAGCAGTGTCATGAAACCAAGAGGAGTCACCATGATCAAAAAGGGCAACCAACTCTTTCCCGCAAAATTCAGCGGACCCATTCCCCACCCCTCGGGCCTTCGACGAAACTCTTCCAACTCCAAGTTCTCATATTCCTCCACGAACCACAAGTATTCCCACAAGATGCGAAACCTTTTGCAAACGGACCTGAAGATGGGAGGAGATGTCACTGCCACAAGAATACCTCAAAGTACAACGCTCAAGCAACCGAGACCTGTTGGTCTTACGACTTCCTTGTCTGCGACTTCGTCCCACCGAAGGAAAATCCGAAAGACGGGTTCTCTCCAAGACGCCTTCTCGCAAGACATTCAAAGTCTTTTGAAGTCTCTTCATTCGGACGAGTTTGTTGGAACCATTCATCCACAATACCACGCTCGATACATTAGCGACGAGTCGTTGAAACCTTAAGAAACAACGACAGCAAATCAACATTAGAGAACGCAATAGATGGCAATACATATATATCATGCATGTACAACTAAACTATATAACCTGTAAATTACTGCCTGCAAAATACTTTTATTCTGATAGCATAGTTTTGAATAATCTTGATCGAAACGATGGATTGTTGTATTGTGGGAAACGGCTGTGTCTATTCGCTGTCCGTTGTCCGTTGGCATCAGCATCGTCTTTTAGCATAATTTGGAATCGTCTTGATCGAAACGATTGTTGATTGTTCATTGTTTCGTGGTTAGTGGTCGAAAACGGCTGTTCATGATTCGCTGTCAGTTTCCACCATCTTTTAGCATAGTTTGGAATAGTCGTCTTGCGAACGATTGTTGATTGTTAAATGATTGGAAACGGCTGTGTGTCATTCGCCGTTCGTTGGCGTCTCCAATGTCTCATTTTGCGCCCATAGGGGCTGTCCCGGGGTCGGAGCTCCAGAGATACATCCTGGACGTTGATTGTCAAACTCCCACAATTTTCGTTTGTTGCAAAATCCAGAACGGGAAGAGGGGGCAATTGGTCGAGATTGTTGGGAAATCCCTGTTTGTAGACGTGGTAGCCTAGGGTTTCCAGCCACTTCCCGCCGAATTCGTGCTCCCTTGGACGCTGTGGTGTTTCGTCGAAGTCGTGAATTGCCCTCAACAAGGTTTCTGGAAACATTCCCCTGCGGAGAGATCGTCCAATGCTTGGGTGGCTGCTTCTTTTAGAGCTAGTATTTTGATTTCTTGGACTCGTCGTCGTTGTGTCGGTTGTTGCGTGATTTGTTACAGGAGACACCGGATTTCCTTCTTGGACAAGAGCATCTGTGGCAGAGGACGATGAGCGATACCCATAATTGTCGGTTTTCCGTTTCTCCCCACCAGACGATTTTTTGCTATCCGAATGTGCATCCTTAGTTACTTCTTCCAATCGATTTTTCCACCAATCGCTTTTTATCTCTTTTTCGCTGCTGCTTTGACAAGAAAATTGGAGAATTCGTTGCAATTCGTCTCTAGGATTCAGAACCAAATCTTCGTATCTGACAAACAACAAGGGCACCTTGTGTTTGGAACATTCCTTCCAGTAATAATCCAAAAACGAAATCCACACGTTCAGAATCTCGTGCTTCACAAGGCTCTCGTAAAAATCGCGATGGTCCTCGGTAATGGTGGGTGTGACTTTTTCCGTGTGCGTGTTGGTCAGGTTCATGTGCCAATACGAATCAGTCGCATCAAAGGGATTTCGAACCAACAAAATGACTCGTTGGCAATCGTAAATGTGGCATCCGATTCGCTCTGGCCAGTGTGTCTTGCAGATGGGGGGTGCTTGCAGACGACAGCTTTTCGAACGGGGTGTCAAAAATGCAGACAAAGGAGTTTGGTTTTTGGGCGCCAGTCCTTCTCCTACAAAATAGGGTGGTTTCTCCGCGAGAGCAATCGACAAGTTTCGGTCGGGCCTTGTGTCACTCGACGTGACAAATCCCGTCACGGTTTCCAGCAAACTTCGCAGGAGTGTGTTTCCCGAACGTGGATACGAGGCCAGACAAGTGGTTCCGGTTCCAAACAATCGTTGTTTGTTGTGGCGGATAGTGTCGTTGTAAAATTGCAGCAACGGAGGGTTCATGATAGTCGATCGACGATGATTGTCGTTTTCCTTGCTACTTTGTTGATTGTCGTTTTCGTTTGTTACGGTTTCGTTCCATTCGTCTTTTGCCAGTGCCGCTAAAGAACGGCTGCTCCATGTTTTGTTGTTTTCATTGTTATTCTCGCAATCGATATTTTGGCATTCCCCCTTTTGCTGTTGTCGTTTGTTCCATCGTCGTGTGTTTAGTCGCTCTAATCTCGTGGAAGCATCGGGAATCTTGATGAGCGGTTTGTGGTTTCGTCCCGACATTATGTGCCTATTCTTTTTTGCTTTAGCATTGTTGGAGGATACTTGCGGTGCCCGCAAGAGGGGCAAGATGGTATCGGTCCAATAATTCTTTTGACTCAACAAGAAGGAGGTTCCCTCGCATTCATCCAGATAGGACAGAACGATTGACAGACAGCGCAGGCCCAAGACGATTTCCAGGCGCGTCGAACTTGCTGCAAGAGTTGTTTGTTGTTGTGTTGTTTCAATCTCGTCGGGATGCCTTGGCCCTGCATCAGCAGACATCCCTATTGGTTTCATTGCTCTTCACCAGTTTGCATTGGTAGTGTGTGTGAGTCAGTGTGCGTAATGTTGTTGTCAACTGTTTTTAGAACTAGGACAACAGAATTTCGCCGTAGATTGAAGGGAGAAACCAAAGCAACAGGATTTCGCTGTACTAGTAGATTGCTTATTGTTGTTTCAGCACTTCTGTGATTCGAAGATTGTTGGCCAATCTTAATCGTATTCGAAGGTTATTTTTGTGAAAGATGTGTGAAGCAGTTGTAATCTGTTTCAGTTTGCGGTAGAAAAGGAGTGTAACATACAGTACAATACTGAGTACTCCACGTTACAAGCTTTCAACACCTGTCTGACATCATTGGTCTACCTATTCTTTGTTCGATAGAAGCTGCTCAGGCTGGATTCGAAACATTTTAATCGGCAAAAGGCCATTGAGTTGGTGATGGATTGTTTTTGGAAAGCTGCTCGGGAAGCCATTCGGCTTTTTCGGAATCGATGGTCTGTCTGTATGTCATTGACCCTAAGATTGACTTGTGGACAAGAGAAAAGTGCCCTTCAAATGTCTCTTGAAGATAGCTGTAACGTCTCATTCATTCAACCGATTGCCCATAAAGTTTTTTATCTGATAACGGGAATTCGTGGTTCTCTTTTTCTACGTGGTCAGAGCGTATCAAAGTGTACTGGCAGTGGGTTTGCACTATGTCTTGAGTCATGCCGTCGCGCGAGACTCTAACCAAGTTCCATAAGCCCGATGTCGTGGGGTATTGTTCGTAAGGTCTTGAAGTCGTTGATGACGCATGGTACATACGAGACCACAACGAGCGGAAGTTGCAACAAAATCGGCGAAAATTAGAAATTCAATGTCGCAAATAGCGCAACGGAACGTGCCGTGTCGATTTCCTGGCACACGCCACCATATCCGGTACTGGAAGCATCACACCTTCCAATTCTGCGAACGCACCTCTCGCAACTACAACAAGCATTGCTTTTTTGGTTAAACGGTTATGGATTATATTGCAAATATTATTCCAATTGGACTCGTCGTCATCGAAATACGTACGATACTTCTTCAGATACTTTCTCGAATCTAACTACAAGTACCACAAACTTTCAATATCAGTTGCAATAGCAAGCAACTAGTGCTAGGCAGATAAAGCAAACAAGAACAACAACTACAGTAGAAGAAGTACTTCTCATCCGACAAACGGAAGAAATAAGTAGATTCCCAACAAGAATTTTTGAGAGATTCACCATGGCGCCTTCCAACGACAACGCCGATAACAGCAACAACAACAGCAACAACGGCAGCTACAGCAAAGACCTAGAAGCTGGAACAACTAAGCAACATTCCTACAATCGATAAAGATCAATTGACAAATGATAATACTTCCGTTACAAATTCTCAATCGAATTCCCAAACGAATTCCAATTCTCGAACCAACAAATCAAGGGGAAGTGTCTTGGTCCGTCTCGATTCGTCCGTCCTCGAAATGGCATCGTCCATCAAAGACGAATACGACAGAACCACGGAAATCCACGACGAGGATCGCCGCAAGGCAAAACTCTGTTGTTTGTTCTGTTGCGACTTGGTTAGGGCCTGCATCGTTGTCGATATCTGCGACATTGTCCTGGCCATTCTCATGATTATCGCCTCCGTTTTGAATTCCACCAGCGAGAGTTTCATGAGCACGATCGATCTCCGGTTATTCATGGGATCCACGACAAACGATTATGCCATTCTGGACGACGACGAGCTTTTGGAAAAACAGCAAATCCAAGTACAAAGCGCCATGTACGTGACCATCTTGATTGGCTGTGGAATCATCTTTTCGACGATTGGAATTATAGGCGCTCTCCGCTTTCAACGATACATGGTACTAGTAACGGGAATCTGGTTCAGTGTCGACTTTCTCCGGGCTGCGATTACCTTTCAATGGCTGAATGCGGTGATTGCCGTCTGTTTTGCATATCCCCACTTTGCGCTCTTTCACGCACTCCAAAAGGGCAAGATCACCCGTGATAACTATGAGGTGACGGAAAAACACTGCTGTTGCGAATGCTGCGAGCGATAGTTTGTAAGAAGATTTCTGGGTTTTCATTCACTTGAAAAAACTTTCGAGGCGCAAGGCAAGAATAATTGGTGTCATATAACCTTTCTCTCAGCTCTGCGGCTTTCTGGTTTTGGGGTAGTGACACGTTGATTGTCCGACGAAGCGATCACTATTCTCGATGCTCTTGAAAATACAGTAGGTCGTGTTTTACAAGATGCTCCTGGGCAGAGAGGCGGAACGCCGGACCTATTGCCTCATTGCGGAGATGCTGATTTCTTTCCAAATCAAAGATACCCATGGAACAAGTCAAAAATAGTGCCATGGCATCACAAGCATCGCTCTCGTGCGAACCAGAATGCAGATTTTTGGAGAACGGCCGCGGATGGAATCCAGTATATTGCAGGGAGCACCACGAACGCACGAGCGATTCCCACAGCATCCTTCCGTGATTCAATGGCGGAATTTTGACACTACGGGACGAATATGTGCTCTATCTCGGAGTATCCGATTCCGATCAGCACAAATCTTGAGCACATTTGCATCAAGAGAGCATCCCGTTTTGTCTCCCCCTTTTCTCTCTATTCGACAAATTGACAATATTGACAATAGAATGACACGAAAGGTTCGAGGCAATGCTGGAATGAAATAATAGTCGATTTTATTTCTCTTCCATCACCTGGTTGGTTTCGTGTCCTTTCTCTCAACACAATACCGTACGTACGTGGACCCAATATATAAAATTTAGAAATGCATAGGGAAGATTATGTTATTATTTAACGCTCGATTTTGCAATGCACTATAGTTGATGCTAATCATGCTTTCTTTTTCCCCATCGAACTTGGCTTTTACCCGCAAACGAATTAGTGGAAACAGAAAGACTACTGTGATCTTGCTCCAAACTACTGCTTCTACTACGGTGAATAGTAGGACCTTCGATTGGATCGAGGAAGATGACGATGAGGAGGAGTTACATTGATACTAGATAATAATAAGAACACGTGCTCAACAAGAAGTTAGGAAATGGGATTTTCAAAAAATGGAACGAGACAAGACCAAAACTTTTCGCGCAAATAAGGGCTGAGTTGAAGCGTAAAAAAGTTTTGCAATAATTCCATCATGAGATCTCAACATTCGACTTTCGACAGTGATCCAAAAACAAGCCAGACGGTCAACCGTCCCAACCAGATTTCTATTTGAATTCATTCCTGATCCCTGGAAACAAAAATTTATCCATTTGTTAAAATGGTTTCTGCATACAATTTCGTTGGCAATGGACGCGGAAAAACAAAGACCACAGAAAAATTCGACTCTAATTAAGGATTCGATGTTGAGGAAGGCAAAGGAATTCTTCACGTTAACACTTGAAATGTTTCGATCTTTCCTTCACAAATCGTATGTCCAAGAAGCCGATTATCTTTTCTTTTCCTTCCTTTGGTTCCCATACAACGTCCTGCAGAAAAGATCACCAACGAAGTGACACAAGACAAAATAGCGTATCAATTTTTGATCCGTTAACTATTTGGGTGGAACAACCATTTCATCATCTCTCAAGCATTGGACTTTTTGAATCTGAGTGATCCAGAATTCGATGAGCAAGACAATCGACGAATCATTGCATTGGTCCATTGTTAAAATCGTTGAAAGATATCAAAAGATCCATCATTGCGGCAGCAACGCTCCAAGAAACTCCCATACTCAATGCCCATGATCACCGAATCCATTCCTATTATGTGTGATGCATCAGTCGCAACAGCACCTCTGCCGTCAACGACAGCAACATTGGAGGAACAACACACCAGCAGATCACGAGCCACAAGGAGTTCTTTTTCGAACGAACAACCAGGACATTGCCATTCCGAAAGTGAAAACGAGGAGGAAGAAGAATCTATTTCTCATATTGGCGGCGACGATTTTCTCTCCCACAACGAAATCGAGATTGAGAATGAGACAAAAGGGAACAGTAGAAGGAGGAGGAGTGATTCTTCGTTGCAGAACCCATTTCTCGATGGAACTTTGGGAATTGATCGCGAATCCACCAATCTCGATGACAGCATCGATTTTGCAGCAGAGTACAAGGAAATGATGCCCAGTCGAAGAAGAAACTCAACTAGAAGCTCGACACTGAAGAGCCTTTCTATCAAGAGCGCGTGTTCCGATTGCGGTGACGATTCTGCTAGGAGTATCTCGTACAAAGGAGACGATAGCAAACAGATGTCATGGATGGAAGCTCACTGGAACAGTCAGTCGTCATTCTGTAGCAACGGTGATGACAACAATCATTGCAAAAACAACGATGAGAATGACGAAAGTGTCGACATTGATGACAATGACGACGGCGGCGATCTGCTCAGCCCATTAGTTCGTTTCGGACGCACGAGCCTTCGCAATAGACTTGGATAAAAACAGTATTTTGGGAAGCGAGAGGTCAATATCGCTGGAGGATTTATCGCCACTTTCTGTATCCAAGAAATCTTTTTCTCGTTTACCTGAAAACGATGATGAAGAATCGTTGCAGCTCTCCAGGACGGGGTGTTCGGTGTGGAGCTTGTACTGCAGCAGTTTCAATAACTACCATTCCCAAACATGCGACCAACCAAGTGGCCACGAGCTCATAACCGCAATGGTAAACGATGATGAGCTCTATCACGACACTGTTCAATGGATGGCGGGTATGGATCTCGTGCGGCAACAACAAAGTCCATCAAAGAAGGAACGGGACGATCGCCGAGATTCTCTCGATACAGCATCCACCGCGCCCGAGAGTTCAACTACCTTGAACACCAGCATCAAGTCTTCTAGAAGCATTCTCTCCTACATCGACAGGCAGAACAGTACAAAAGACTATGGTGGGGTTAGTAACAAAACCATTCGGTTTGCTTCCGAGGCTTTGATAATCGGGCAAGATGACGAATATAGTCAAGTGCGATGAAACAAGAAAGGATCATCTTTATTGTGACCACAGCAGTTAGCAGCAACAATAGTTTTTCTCTCAATGGGCTAGTATGTTCACAAGGTGGGAACTATACAAAAACCGATAACTAGCAAGGGTCTACATGACGATTCTTCATCGAATGCATGGCTCGATTCGAATATTTGGGAGGGTCAAGCCACTCGATATATGTATGACGACGACGATGCCTCTTTTGTAAGTTGCGCTAGCGATGATTACGACGATGGCGGAAGCGAGGCACTTGATAATAGGGAATGGGACGAGATGGCAAAAGATCGCATTGGAAAAAGCTTTCTGTGGACCCTAGGTGGTTACACAGCATCTTCCCTTTTCGGAAAGCTCGTGAAATTTCTGCTACGAAATAGCGAAAGAGCCGACTGCCGAAGAGGATGCCCAAGATGTCATTGTCGGCTTTGTAACCCGACGCGAATCTGCTTCTACTTCTGCATCAACGCAACAGACTCATTCGAGGCGTGATTCAACGTCCAAAGTCACTCACATCGCACTGTTCGGAATGTACCAGCAGCGAGTTTTTGGTCGCAGGGACGATGGGAAAACCCTCTACTTTGGGAGCTATAGCGACTACTTCTGGATATACGGTGGCAGCTTACACCAGGAAAAGAAACAACCGCCACAGCAGTAGTACTGCCAGCATCTACTTCCCGAGTAATTCAGTCTATGGCAGTGAGTGCCGCAGCTACTGCTGCAGGCACGGGAGCATCGGCATCTTCCGCCGTCCTGGGAATTACAGCTTGCCGGGGAAAAAGGAACTGCGACCGGTGGTGTCACGTCGATACTCGTCGCAATAACAATTGGTGCCGTAGCGCTAGGGGGTTTGGCATTACATATGAGACCTATAAACGTCCCACGAAAAGTGAAGAACAGTTTCTTCTCAATACATTCTAATCAGTCCCAATGGTGCACCCACGAAAATCCCGATTTTGCATTCCGAGAGGATTCCATTCAGTTTGGATATTCCGATTAATATCATCGAGTTTGATACGGATGGATGGGAAGACATTTTCATCGCAGCGTACAACAACCTAACCGAAAATGGTTGCAATGAATTATTTGAGCGGCGCATAGACGAAGGCGATGTGAACCTGATCGCAGCCATTCCACAGCACAATAGTTATATCAACAGCAACATGCAGCAAATATACGACTTGGATTTCAAAAGCATTACTGTGCCAGAATCGACAATCTTGGTGGAGACAGAGTGGGACATCTCCGTATCGTGCTGGGAGGAATGCCCCGATGATCCTGCATTTGGTACAGTCCTCGCATCTGATACGAGCACAAGAAGGAGAAACACGCAAGTATCGAATGGCGAAAGGCAACCTATCAACAAGATAGAGTTCCGAGATAGGTTGAGGGATGCTATAGTTGCTCTTCTTAAGGTGAGGAACAGTGGTATATCGGGAAGCTCTACAAAGGGAGATACCAGTGGTCATACCTTGCCACTTCTGGGGGCGGAAAGAAATGCATCGAAACGTTCGCCAAGTATTTCGCCATCCGTTCTTCCTAGCCTGATGCTAAGTTTGCACCCAAGTACAAACCCAAGTTTATATCCTTCCACTGGCACTGTGGGTAAGGGGAGCCAAGGTACTTCAGAAAACGATTTATTCCCATCTCCGACGACAACCTTTGTTACAGCCTCAACTTCATTGTTTAGTCTCTTGCCAAGTGCTTCCCCAACTGCGTTGCAAAGTACTACGCGAACAAATGTCCCGAGCGATGTGCCGTCAACAGGTATTAATGGCAGCGATATGACAACACCCGATACAGAGATGCAGAATCGGGGTGGCAGATGAAGACAACACTTCGACTTACGATCCAACACAATCTTTATCTCCCAGCATGAATCCATCAGCTCCTCAATCTCATAAATTCGATAGTACCACATCAAAGGTTCCTTCCGCAAGTCCTTCAGTAACTGCATCAAATATTTCATCTCAAATGCCCTCATCATCTGCATCAAAAACTGCACCTTCTATGCCATCATCATCATCATCATCATCTGCATCATCATCATCACCATCTCCAACTCCAACAAAGTTGCCAACTACCATTTCCTCGGCATCTCCATCAACATCTGTGTCAAAAGTGCCATCTAAAACTCCATATTCAAACCCATCATTGTTTCCAACAGAATCGGCATCATCTCAGCCCTCTTTAGTGCCCTCCTCGGCTCCTTCCCCGATTTCCTCTTTGGCTTCCTTCCTCGATCCCATCGACGATTCCATCGACGATCTCATCTTCTGGTCCCTCGCAACAATCATCTTTTGAACCATCTTCGGTGCCTTCCTTAGCACCGTCTCTAATGCCATCGTCGCAACCATCTTCGATGCCATCTTTGGCTCCTTCCTCAATTGCACCGAAGGCTCTCTCTTCTGCCCCATCGTCTGAGCCTTCGTCGGCGCCCTCTTCCGCTATTTCCTCGATGCCGTCTTCAGAACCTTCTACGACGTCATCTTCAGCGCCTTCCTCAACACTATCAGAATTGCCATCTGAAACTCCTTCAGAATCTACACGCCCTTCGGCAAATCCAACAGAATCCGCTTCTCCTTCGGCATCTCCAAGCGCCGCCCCGACCCCCAACCCGCCAAATTCTCCGGGCGCCTGTTGCTCTCATGAATTTGACACGTGCATATCGAGTAGTGCTTGCCATGTACCGCTCAACGAAAATAACTGTGAAAATGTGTGTTGGGGTGGGGGCAAGTTGAGATGGCTGCACCAGCCTCCACCGCCTTTGGGAACATGTCTGAAGCGATATACGGATTATTGTCACACTAATTCGAATCCCTGCTGCGCCCCAGCGATATGCAAACTGGGTTTGGCGGGATATTCTCAGTGCTTGCACTGGACTGATCCGGATTATCAGGGTCTTGGAACTCCTGCTGCCTTCTGAGTTATCGAATCGAAGAAAGGTCTTGGCGATTGTATGACGAGGATAATATGTGGCAACAAACTGCTACTGTGTGTAATACATATACAAAATAATTCAGAATCATATTAAACAATAACAAGAGCAACTTATATCGCATTAATTTTCCTAGTCGCTACATACAGACAACATGATTGAGTCCGTTACAAGAATATAAACAACAACACAGATGTATGATGGAATCGACGTAGCGCATTACCAGCAACTGCAGCACGTGTCGAGAGTTCTTCCCCTTTCCAAACGGATGAGTCAAATTCTCTTAAACATGAAACTTCTCATCTGTTAACATCCCATTCCGATCAATTATTGTAAAAGATCGACATGGTTGAATCTAACTGCCAGCAACGTCCTCAATGTCCTCAACGTCCTCAACGTTCTCGTGATCGTTTTATCTGGCTCATTCGTCCGCCCTTCGAATAGACTGGAGAAAAGAACGTAAAAAAATCGAAGATGAAAATTACCGCCCCCTTCATCAAGGGCCATCGAGAATTTATAATCGAATTTGAAGTATTTTTTGGGGTGTGCAGATATTTCTTACATTCAGAAATATTGCGAGAATCTTACGCTGATTTGGGGATGAGCCCTGACGCTATACCGTAATATCCGGGAAGCCGTTGAGTCGCTCATGTTTCGGGTTTCCGGATAGCTTTTCTTTTCTTTGTGTCAATTTCGAAATTGTCATTAATACTAGATTATTGGATGAGTAAGACTCACATTCAGTTACTTTTTATGTTTACGGGCAAGACACAATTTTCAAGAGCGTAAGTAGAGCTTTCAAACGGTACCTTACTTGCAATTTAACTCCTATTTTTCACTGAGTTCTGCCCACGAGAAACCAAAATCGGCAGGTCAACCTGCTGATTTTCAGCGCAGAGTACGGCAAATTGCGAAAGGAGGAAGAAAGAAATCCGGTACAATCGCATGATAGACAGTATATTCGAATCAAATCCTTTACGAGTCTTCTTCGCAAGCCTTCTTTAAACCCTCGTTCACAGCCGTGAAGGCATTCAAAATCGTATCCTTGTCGAACGCGAGCTTGGAAACAATATCTGCCTGGCGCTCGTATTGAACAAATCTCGTGGCATTGCCGGTCTCGTCGGAAGGCAAGAACAAATTGGCATGGTCCGCTCGGAACATCCAAAAGCAACACGGAGCAAGCGAAAGTCCCCAGATGAAGGATTCGTGGTCATTCGCGTTAACCGAGAGGGGCATGAAGAATTTCGATGCATTGCCGTCCATCTTCATGTCCAGTGTGAAGGTGAGCTCCAAGTCGTCGCAGTAGCCTTCGAGACTACCATTTGAGACTTCGATTTTTCGATGAAAGGGATCCCAATTCACCCGACTTTCGAAATCGAGAAATTTCGATCTCACCTCGTCGGGAGGAGCGTCAATAATGATCTCGGTGTAGACACCGACAAACTTCGATTCGGCATTGAATTTCTCGAATTCCTCGCGGGTGGATGAGACTGGAAAATTCGGTGACATTGGTGCTGTTCTGACTGGATTGGAAGACTACGAAAAATGGTTTACGATTACACTCCAATCTCAGCAGACATGCAACATTGAATGCAGTTGTAGGATTATTTGGTCCTGGTAGCGTCAAAGTTCGAAAGTAGTGTTCTTCGTGTTTTCCGTGTTTTTCTTTCGAATTTGTGTGAATCTTGTACAGTTTAAATATGGAGGAGAGTCGAGAGAGTCGAATGTTTCCCTTGTTCAGTCACCACAACATCCGTGAAAGTCGTACGTACGTACCACTTGACATTGAGAGGTACGTAAGTTCACTAGTGTATGATTTCAATCAAACCCAAAAATATGGGGGAAACAATCTGGATTTATTTTAAAAATGTTCATGAACGAAGGAAATATTCCCTTCCCTCAAGGACAAGTTTTATTTTCCAATCCAAATTCTCGATGGCCCTGAACAAGAACGAGCTGTTATTTCGTGCAAGAAATCATTCATCCCCCGAAACAGAACATAGGTATGCCGAAAGCTCTTAAAACGTACCTTGGAATTTTAACAATGACAACGAGGATGATTCACAAACCAACCGGTGGTAATCAAAGAATCGCAAAAGAAGATACAGAATGACCGAGATAGGCTTATGATAACAATGATATGTTTTGTAATTCTAATTTTACTTTAGTTTAAGTTTCATTCTACTCTAATTTATTTTATTTGTATTTTGGTTATATTCGCATGCATTGTACAGTTTTGTAGCGAATGATTTTTTCAATGCTCCATCAGGACGGGACCTTGTCGCAAGAGCGAAAACACAACGGAGGCAGCGGTTTGCTTGCCTGTTGGTTGATCGTATTCGGAGTTGCCCGCTCGCGCCAAAATGTTGGACCAGGCTGCGTGGGGAAGCGTCGACCGGAAGGCCCTTCTGCCGCCCTTGTTGAGGTTCAGGGTGTGCTGGATTCTCTTGTACGTCGGTTCCGATGGTTTCGTTTTCGCTGTCACATGGGAGATCCCCAAGGTTTTCGAGCGTCATGTTTGACAACAATCCCTTCTCGAGAGCAGCAGCGGAAGTGCAGGTGGTGGCGGATTCTTCTAGGTGGCTTACAAATAGAACCAGGCTCTTAAGGGATGCTCCACAGAATGGGAGGCACTCTCTAGCCAAATAGGCAATCCCTTCGGGTGTCATGCCGCAATCGGAAATGTTTGCATGCTCAAGACAAGTGTTGTCTGAGAGGCAAACCGAAAGGGCTTTTACGCTGGTGAGATCCGAAAGACAGCCGGGGTTTCGCGAAAGATCGATGCTCTTTAGGCCCTGGTTGGCGGAAAGGGCGCCAAGGGCCTTTCCAAAGGCAGCCCTGTGTTGCTGAATTTGTTCTTGTGCAATTGGTGACAATGGTTGTGTGTCGGTTGTTCGATTTGGATGTTGTTGGTATTGGTTGGAAAGGTTCAAATGTTCGAGCTTGCTGGTCTTGGATCCCAACAGCTTGGCGACGGAATCGAGGGCCATTGGGCAAGAAATAGCAGTGTTATTTTTTCTGGCACCGAGGTAATTCTTTGAAAGATCGAGTGAATTGAGGTTCGGGTGTTCCATGACCGATTGCACGATTTTCGAAATCGATTCGTCGTCAAGTGAGGATTGGCGAAGACTGACTGATTCCAGGGCCTCGTTTCGGGAAAGGGCATCCGAGAGGCTTTTGACCGTAGAAGGAGAAGAGAAATCCAAACCCGATAATGTCAAGGAAGCGAGACTCGTATTAGCTGGGAGTTCTTCCCGCAGGGCGTTTGTGACGGAAGTAGAGGGGCACGACAAAGGACAAGATGATTGTTGTGGCTCTTGATCGTTGCTGCTGCCAATCAACTTTCCTCCCTTGACGATTAGCGAGGCAGTAGAATTGTTGACGAGTACCATTTGTAGGATCTCTTGGAACAACTGGCTGTTGTCCTTGTCACTCTGGATTGCGCAATCGAAGAACTTGATACTGGCAAACCTCCGTCCGTCTCGGACGAGGATTTTTCGAAGGCTCTGGACAATTCTTGCTGACCACTCACAATTCCAAAAGGTGAGGTGCTGGATGACATCGTCGCCATTTCGGTTGTTGTAGGTTTTTCGGAGCTCGAACAAGGATCGAAGAACGCTAGATTCCGGAGTCGAAGCATAGCTGGTGTCTTCCGAAGCTCGGCTTCCGATGCGATGTGAAGAAAAGGTCGACATTGATATTGGAGAAATAAGGTAAAGACAAGAGGATGGATGGATAGAATCTGTGGGGCAGGGGTAATCGATTTGCGTTTGTGCTCGATATTCAATATGTTTTGGTTAGCTTTGGTTGTGCTTTTTTCTGGTTTATGTCGTTTCGAAATTCGTTTTGGAATTTGGTCGGAATGGGTATTTTTGAAGTTTTTCCTCGTTAGTCTTGTTTTCGAATTCGAACGACTACAAATCCTTCTTTGCTGAGCAGCATCACGATCATCCGCGAACTGGTTTTCATGAAAATCGCGGTCATTTCTTATTTCCTAGCTTGAACAATTATCCGGTAATTATGCACCCACAAATTGAACTTCAACCGGAGAAACCCATGATTGAGAAGTAATTATGCTCAAGCACGATTAGCTCGAAATGACCGCGAACTCAAAGCGACTTGGCGGGTTTCATATTTCAGGGAATCGAAAACGTTTTCATTTGCGTCATGGTGTCATCGAATGTTGAAACAGAAACGCCCTTTCACACCGTCCTCGAATATCGAATAGAACAATGCTTCCAGTATCAATTGGAAGATCATACCATTCGTTGCGAACGAAGTATCGCGCGACCAACACATTCAAAGACAGAATGAATCTTCCAAGTAGGATAGAAAACGTACATCATTAGGAAGAAAGTCTAATGGGAAAATCGAAAGATTGGCTGTCAAAAATATCCATTAGATGAAAATTAATGTAAACAATATACTATGTATTTATGATAATAACATGTAGAGCCGGATTTTGAACGTGTAAATAGCATTCCTCGCCGATGTGTGAAACCGTCAAAATATGTATGATGTATTTTGTGTAGTGTACGGATCAAGATTCTACGGATAGCGTGCCTTTCCAAAATTGATAAAGTGAAATGTCGTGTCTATCCAGAATTCTGCTTTCGACCTGCAAAGCACGAACCTTGTGTATCGAAATCATTTCATGTCACACAAGGCATCCATCTATTTCCTTCGGAATGATTAGCGGGGGCCGCTGCCACAACAGCAATATTTTTCACGAGCGTACGTCTCGGGCGTGATGCTGCCTCTCTTGAGTGCAACGAACAGACCAATATGGGGATAGGCAAAGAAAGCCCGCATGATAGCGCCACCAACGTCAAAGTAGATGATGGATATCACAAAGTCGATGCAATACCAAACACCCGCGGCAAGGACCAGCCCTTTGTTGAATTTGGAAGCACCGACGATCCCGAGAATGGCAAATAGGAGACAAGCCACGAATCTGGCCAACAAAATCGCAAAATGGGTTTTCCACCCGTTCAGAGTTTCTTGGGCGTCTTTGGTAGTTTGAGTAATGTAAACATCATCGAAAAGATCATCATCGTAAAGACCCCCCATGAAAGCATCATCATCACCAATGTTCGCGATACTCAAGATAGAGATGCCCGTACTGGTAAGAATAATAGAAATAACAGCCGAAACAATGAAAATGATATCCACAACTATGCAAGCTTGAATATACTGTGACAACATGAGAGAAAATTTGTCCGTCAGAAAACTGTAGAGCATGTGACTGTATCTATCACACCACGGAATAGAAAGAAAAAACAAAGTACTCACATCGCAGCAACTTCCGCAGCATAGCTCTGTCTGTCTCATTTCTTCAATATCTACCACGGTACCTAATTCCAAAGGCGTACGTCCAGTGGCAACGGCAACAGGACTCCTTGCAGTCCCATACGCAGATGTAGCGACCGCCGGGTAGGAATCGTCGTCGACTACCGCGACGGCAAAGTTCGCCTTTGTATCCGTTTCAATGTCACTAGTCATTGTCATGGTCGATTGTGTTTTTGGTTCCAATGTTCTCACACGATGTGCACTTCTCGTGTCGATTTTTTTTCTGTTCCAACACGATACTCTTGCTGAGACGTTTTGAGTGTTATGTAGCTCTCTCAAGTCGGTGACTGTAGATTCATTTTTTATGACACGATGCTGTGTCTACGGAAATATCACTTTCAACTCCCGAGTTTGGGTTTCGCAAGCCCGTCCTTCCGACTGAGTCCCATCGCTTCTGACTTATCCGCGATTGATGTGCATCGTACGACTCAAGTCGGGACATTCAAATGAAAAGTAAGTAATCAGAAGGATCAAAAGAAAATGAAATGAACGAACGACGTACAGGACCTTCAGTACGATGGTACATTCGTGGTAGTTTACAAGAAAAACACTTATTTTTATTGCTTTTTGTTTTCTCCTATTCTTTTTCAGATGTAGTTAAGTTGATTGATTGCTAAAGCCTTGCACACTTCCCCAATGCACATCTAAAGACTTTTCAATGGTCGGAGCCGCAGAATTCGTCACGCAAAAAGCATAGCTCCGTTGGTGAAAAGAACACCAACTGCCGTGAAAATGAGGATTCCAGCGCGCAAAGATGACGCACCGGAGGTTTCAGATACGCTTTCGTCGACTCGAACGAGACGATATTTGTCGTTTTGCATCCATATATTCACCGATATCTCGAGATCGGCAGTATCCGTTTCAATATCAGACTCCTGCAAGCCACGTCTACTGCCACCAGTGCCGTACATCAATACTGCTTGACCAGAGCCCACGGCCTTGACAGATTCCAAGAGACCACGATCAGTGCTAGCACTTCGAAGTTCTGGATGTAATGCAAATTGAAGATTCCGCCTCGAGAAGTAGAAATCCGCTTTAAGAACGGTAGAAATCGTGCAATACAGCGCGCCCGGGGAACAATCGTAATTCGTTAGAGAATTTGCTGCAGCAAGGCCATTCTCAACGGCAGACTGTTGAGCATCGCCGCGGTTCCATACAAACGAATTGATTCTATCCATAACAACGCCTTGTGCGAGTGCATCTGCACTAGGTGTTATGCAAACGGATATCAATGATCCCTGATTAAAGGTCATATCGGGCACCGGCACGCTTGGAGATGCGGCGTCGCACAAGTATGCCTCGATGCCCCAACCGTGGACGAAAGTAACCTCCTGAATTATTGGATTTCCGTTTTCATCCACGTCGGGGTCTGGCATCTCGAAAGCCATGCCAGCTGCCGATTCTAGACTCAAGACCATGTCTAAAGTTTTCTCGTTGACATGTTCCACTCCATTATCGCTTCGCAGTATATACGTCACACATAATTTGAAACCCACATTTGCATCAAATATATTGCTGTTGCTTTTGAAAAGATCCATGTCATAAGTGAACCACAGGGTTCCTTTCCCAGGGGTAGAGACATCTGAGCCCCAATCCAAGAGACCATCCGCTTCGGTCAACACATTTCCGTCCTCTTCACAAAGCAATTCCCGAAATTGTCCGGCGATGTTGATCGCCGTAATAGAATCGTGAACGTCATAGGTTAAAGAAACTGTAAAATCTTCGACCGATGATTGTGGATCACCATTGATATCCCATTTGGTTGCATCCAATCCTTCGCCAGTTGTGAGCGTGCTAATGACAACCAACAAAACCAGTAAGAAACTCGTATTGGAACAATTCATTGTTGAAATTTATTGTTTTGTTCTGATATTAATGGAAAGCTTCCTCTTCTCGATGATCGAATTTCGGTATTTCTCCAATGCAACGGACTGCATTAAGCAGTTCGTGCGTTACTTTGTGGTGATGCAAATATGCGAAAGCGATGGGTGAAAGAACAAACCCGATATGGGAAAGGACTATTTGAATCTATTGTTTTCTGCGAAGAATTTGTGTTCTCAATGGAATATATTTTCGATTTTTTGAGAATCGACTCAGTTTGAGAATTATCACGTATTGTACAGAAGCTCTTCTTATAATTGATTTTATGACCTCGATTCTCAAATACTTAACCTTTGAAGATTTCGAATACTTAAGGTTAATTGTCTACTCGTAATTAATATCCGTCTTTCAGCTTTCAGAATTCTCGAGAACCGGGAATCGAAATAATTGTGTTGCCATAACGAGGTCAACCATGCAAGTTTCGAATCGCGAACTCGATGTCTCACTGACGCCTCGAACGTTGGCTTAACCTTTGAAGATTTCGAATACTTAAGGTTAATTGTCTACTCATAATTAATATCCGTCTTTCAGCTTTCAGAATTCTCGAGAACCGGGAATCGAAATAATTGTGTTGCCATAACGAGGTCAACCATGCAAGTTTCGAATCGCGAACTCGATGTCTCACTGACGCCTCGAACGTTGGCTTATTTAGGTAGAACCGACAGTCCCACCCACGAACAATGAATCTCATGGAGGAACGAAATGCATTTATGGCTTTCACACTTGTTATCGAACAATTCATCACATGCATTCTTTCATTCATTTATGGCTCTGCAGAACCGCCAAAAATATCATCAGATGCGTTCTTTTTTGCATTTATGGCTCTCACGCATGCTGCAGAAATACCGTTACAGGCATTCTGTCAGTTCCGAGAACTCTGGACAATACTACTAGGCGCATCCAGACTAGCTATTGAGGGATGTGATTGTGATTAGGGGTTTCGTTAACGAAGGATTGTTGACCAAGCAAGAGTGATACCGTATGATTATTCGTATTGTACTAGAAGTGGTAGTTTCTTTTTCCTTCGGAATGAAGCATTATCACGATGCCATGCAGGATGCCCGTGGTTGGGCAACGCATCTCAAGAACAACTCACAGGGGGGCGATCGCAGAAAAAAAAATCGTCATTATTTCTCGTGAAACATATTTGGTGAACTGCATGGAATATCGCTTGTCGAGACAATGATATCATTCTCAGAATTGGTTTTTGACTCGTAAATCGTGTTGGAAAGTGTACGGTTTTGTGTGCTTTGTTCCACCCTTAACGATGCCCCATTAGATAGAGTTTTGCAACTAGACTTGCGTCAAAAAGTATTCATCCCCCATTTCAATATAGATGTCGCCCTCGGGCATATCCAAGAAAGGCGTCACAAGTTTATGAATAACCTGTTGAACATTTTTAGATAACCCCATCTTGGTGGTATGTGTTTCGCAGTGGTCCACATCGTCATCGTTATAGTAATATGCTGGTTCTTGTCTGCCATCAGCGGTACGTATTGGTGCTTCCATCAACCATTCATTTGCACACGCTTCGTCCTTCAGTGCTTTGGTGCGTGCGATCGATTGGCTTCTTTTTGTCTTTCCCTTGGTCTTGTAGACTGATCGAATCGTTTCCGGATCTCTTATTCCTCCATGTTGTATTCTGTTTGTTTCCAAGGACATCCTTCGTTGTCGTTTCTGTTCGAACAGGACAGCCTCGACAGCGTCAAAGCGTCGACTCTCGGACGTGCTGGTTGAATCACAGCAATCATCATCATCACATTTGTTTTCACTGTCGATTGTATTCTCCTCGCTGTTCCCCTTCTTTTTGTTTTTTTGGATTTCTTCGTGAGAAAGACGATACTGTTCGACTAGATGTTCGAGACCCCGAATGAAGTAAGGGCAATAGAGCTCGGCATCTCTCGAGACAACTCGAGCGGTACGGAAGCACGATTTCCGTATCGCTTTTAGTTCTTTTCGGGTATACCACATACTCCGCTTATCGTCCAAGGTATATTCCTTTACGTGGGGGATGAGGTTGACCTGGAGGTCGTCTACTAAAATACCCCCAAAGACCTTTCCCGCAAAGGATACTCTCTGTTCGGGGATCGTGAAGAGACTTCCGACATTCTTGTTTCCGATGCTAGTGTCATGTATAAAGGGTGCGGGTTGGTTATGCATATAATTGTAGCCTTGTTCATGATAGCTGTAACCATAATATTCGGCATTGTAGTCGTAAACGTCGTTATCCGTCAAATGCGTCCAAAAGCGACTCGACATGTAGATTTTTTGCCTCGAAGCTGAGTCTTATCGGATCAAGATTGGATTCATCGTTCGCTTCTTTGCCATCTTTTTCTTCTTCTTCACTTGTAGATTGCGGGTTGTGTGCTTCGGAAGCAGGCCTCTTGGCGACTGTATCGGAGACTCCGGGGGCAAAGTCTTGGTCAATTTCCTTTCCTTCGGCGATCAGCGGTCCAGCTACGGAGCCAGTAATGGCGTTATCATTGCAATAGAGCTGTACTTGGTGATTGATGGCCGATGAGAAGGGGGGCATACTGGGGCTTGTTGATGTGGGTTCTTTGTGTACTTTGTTGCTTTGTGCAAAGTTATGCAGGTTTCGTGATAATTGGCAGAAAGCATTTTCGCAGAAATTGAGAAAAAATATTGAATCGTGTGAAAGCGCCAAAAAATTCTTCGGCAGGCACCAAAAAACCCGAGTTGAATTTTGCAGCGCGCGCATTTACGGAGAAAAGTTTCTTCGCGGATTCTCATAGTATTTTATGCCGCCGAGAGCACGCCACACAATGCGACTACTACACCGCATGTTTTTGTAACTTCCTCCTTCCCAGAAATGAGAATTTTTCATCGCTTCACGTCAATAACTTATCACTTCGTGTGAGCAATGGCAATGACAGAAATACCGGTGAAAGCTCTTCCAGCATATGGAAAGTCTCCTTCGGCGTAAGAAAAGTAGAGAACACAGTTCTTGCTTTCATAACAATCACGGTTGACTTATGCTTCACGGCGATTTCACCGACCGCGTCACTTGCGAATCAAAATCCGAGTCGTGCATGAACCACAATTGGGGATGAAAGAGAACACCAAGATTGAAATCGTACGCCATCAAAATTTGAAAAATCATTCATCGGCGATTTCGATCGAAAATATGGAAGTGTCTTTCATGACAGTACTATACAGTACCCTCTATCCTCCAGAAACCCATAAGAGAATCAAAAAACAAAACAAAAATGATCCTGATGAACACCTATCTGATTCTCAGCGCTACTGGCCGACAGGGGAGTGCCGTGGTCGATGCTCTTCTTGCTAAGGATGCCACCATTGTTGGCACCTCTCGCAACCCAGAGTCCTTGCGTAAAAAAAGAGGTATGCTTTGCGATTTAACTACTCGGGCCATAGAATCGTATGGAATGAATCCAACTTTTGTACTCAAGATTCTTTGTTGATCTCTACTTTCGACTACGCAGGAGGTGCAATCAATGCTGTACAAGCTGATATGAACGATGCCAACAGCATCATCAAAGCCATCGACGAATCGAAGGCAACAAGAGTTTGGTTCAACACAGATTCGTCGTCTCTCCCGAAGCCAATTCGTGCCAATGAAGCCCAGCTTGGTTACAATGTTATCGATGCAATCAAACAGCGGCCCAACCAAGTGAAGCACGTTGTTTTCAACTCTGTAGCCGGGGCCGATAGTGATTCTCATAAAATTGATGAATTCTGGAGCAAGGCAGACATCGAAGCGTACATGGAAAAAGAGCTTCCGCCACTCCAGATCACATGGTCGGTTTTGCGACCAGTATCTTTCATGGACAATCTTGATGATGCGAAAAATGGAAATCCACTCAAAAAGGGGAGCGTGAAGAATATTGTCAAGCCCACGTGCTCTCTAAAGTATATCAGTACTACCGATATTGGTAAAGGGAGCGCGGAGCTTCTGACGAATCCCGAGTTGTACGCGGGAAAGAAGATTGATGCAGCGACTTGCGAGTATACCGGGCCCGAGCTAGCCGAAGCTCTCTCGGAAGCGTCTGGTGTCAAATGCACGTACTCGATCTCTGTACCAAGATTTCTCTTGTATCTATTTGCTTACTCGCTGTATCGTATGGTAGTCTTGTTCGAAGCTGGTGGAGACGCGGAGATTGAAGTTGAACCATTCAGAAAAATTGTGCCTGACTATCAAGACGCCCGGGCTTGGTTCGCAGCGAAAGGTCAATGGGCGGACGGAGAGAAGTTCGCAAACAATGTGGTCAACTAGCGATCGGTTGAATCATTTGCGTTTGCTCCATTACTTTCTAGTGCAGTGAAGAAGTATAACTACGAACGATATATAGGCCTAGCTTCACTGTGTATATATTTTTTACTTTTGTATCAGTTGGTCATGGGAAGTTCATCGTCATCGTAATAGTCATATCCATCTTCTTATTTACGTATTAAGCTGTCTCGGGTCGCACCTTTCAGTTTGAGAATCGTACCAGGAAATCATACATCAACAAGAAGAGACAGCGATTCGTTTCCCGCGAAAGTCTAGTTTCCAGCGACGATGTAGTATTGAAGAATTTGACACTGGTGTTGACTTTTTAGGAAACTGACGACCGCGTTCAGATGCACACTTTTTAAGGTTGAGTCGTACGATTGCAAAAAGATTCAAACGATTGTTCCATCATCTTCTTGAAGACCGAATGAAGATGAACGCACGACTCAGTGCTGAGCGAGACTATTTTTGCTATCGAGATGTTTGAAGACCGACTGCTCACTTAAATATTAAATCGAAGTTCAGTGTACAAACAAACAAGAACGTATCCCGAATAAGAAGAACCTCTGAACTATATTAGTAGCAGAAGAATGCTTACTGTTTCGAGATCTGCTCTCATCCGAACACCTGCTGCATGATTCTCCTCGTGTCCAAACGCACCAGAGGATGAAAAGCAGCAGGAGACAAAGCGTAAACATCGACAGATGATCGACAGATGTTTACGGCGCGAATGTATTGTAGTTTTCACCAGAGCAAGCAACCTGCTGTTGCCAAAACAGTTGGATTTCTTGAGAAGAAGAACGCAATCTGGAGAGATGGATTTGCGAAATTAGTACGTAGTTTTCAGAATTTTTTATAGTCTGACGTCCGTCCTTCATTCCGTCGGCATCCCACTAATTACGTGAAACCTGCAACCAATTATTATCGATTCTTGAAGTTTTTTTTCTGTGATTAAAAATTGGCGCATGTGCGTGGTGATCGTGACCACCGGCCTCCCTTCGTTTTCGGTCGTGGCGACACATGTGGCAGATGCGACTTCGCCCTCCCATTGGCTGATGCATTCCCGGTCCACGTCATGGAGGTAGCGCGCATTATGCCACTCCGTTGTTGAGGAAAAAGGTGCAAAATTCTCAAGTCGTTGCGGTGGAGAAAAATGCGAACCCGACTAGCGTGTTCGCAAGGTAAATACAGTGCTGTTTCTCCATCAGCAATGCGATTCTAAGGAATCTCAACCAGGAGCACGGTGATCACGAAACTTTGAGGGGTTACGATGAGCAAGGAATCCGGGAAACAACCTTCCTTTGGTAGATTGAAGATGATCTGCTTTAGTAGGAGATCCGAGGTAGCTTGCGATTGAAATAGCTTGTTGAGACAAGCAAAGAGCCATACATTCCTATCTTAAACTATTCGTAGTATCAGTACAAAGTATGTCTTTTTAAACGTCTTCTATCTATGTATTTAAAATGTCTGTTTTACAGAAAGTGATAATTCCCATTATGTTCCCAATCCATCAGTTTGTAGGCAATCCCAAGCTTGTGGAAGTAAGCGCCCCGTCTAGCAGGTCCAAGAAGAGATCTGCGTTCCCATAGAAACCTCAGCCAAACTTGGTAGTCTTCTTTTCGAACGTAGTCAAAGGGAGTGTTTCCCCGGATGTCTTGCATCACCACCTGTTCGGGAGCGTGCTGTAGGATGAACTCGACTAGTTCAAAGTTCGGAGAGGGAGTCCAACAGGCATCGTGCAAGGGTGTCTTGAGGCAGTCATCCTTGATCGAGAGCATTTGGGAAGGATTCGATCCGGGAAGCTCCTCCACAAGGAATCGTACCATTTCCGTTCGCCCCCTCCGGCATGCTAGATGCATGAGAGATTCCCCAAAGCGGTTCGAACATCGAAAGTGCCCGTCTTCTCCATGATAGGTATTTTGAAGCTCGCGAATACAATTCTTGAACCCTTCGAGGTCAACTCCCTTTCGCACAAAGTCGTAGATGGTCTGAGAGTGCTTTGCGTGAATCTCCATATCGATTTCGGTGGGTTCGGGAAAGATTTGGTTGCCCATGCTTTGCTTGCTTCCCTTTCGATTTCTGAAAAAGACGCTTCGGGCAAATTCTGAGGGCTTGAGGACCATCTTGCGAGAGACTCCCCTGGCTCGAAGCTTGGCGGCAAGGGCCTTGCGTTTTCGCAGGGCGATCTCTTCTTTCCTACGTTCTTCTTCCTCATTTGCAAATGCGATGGAGGCGGGTCCTCTCGCGTCGAGCGAAAGGTTTTCGGTTGTCTGGACAAACTGTTGTTGTTCTTGCTCGCGTTTCTGTTCTTCGAGTGCTTTCGCCAGTTGTTGGCGCAGGTTATTTTCGCTGGTGTTCGGAGAGATGCAAGCCGGCTTGCGCACACGGTTGTCGTCGATAACAGGCAGAAGAGTTGCTTGTGACTTGTTGTTGACGTTGTGCTGGAGAAATCCCTCTTGAAGGCTCTCGCGCAAACTCACAAGGCTCTTGTTCCTGCTGCTAATAATAGGAGGGGACATTTGTCGGGCCACCATCGTTCTGTTTGAATTGAATTGTTTCTTTTCGTTTTGTAATTTATGAATGTTTCAGATGGCTGATCTGTTATTCAACTGAAGTATTGTGAGACGAAGTAGGAATTGAAAGTGACGAACGCTTTTCTTTAGCGAGTGGTGCTTCTTATGACTCGGAGTACCGCGGTGCGAAAATGCGTTCTGATGGTATTCCAAGAATGAAACGGGGAAGGACGGCAGCTAATACTGTTTCAACAGACGATTCCAATTAGAAACGTGGCGAAGCCTGTGCAAGCGTTTTAACAGATGGGTGTTTGAATTTTTTGTGTAAGTTCTTGTTTCAAGTATAAGAGAAGAACGGGGTTCGAATTATTCCGATAGACGGCAATGCGAAGGGATGAATCGTGGGGTTGAATACAAACGGAAGAAGAATGAAGTAACCGCATCATTTGAACAGAGAACTTTCGTACGACCGTTTTCAAAGAACATCGTGTGAATGTGAAACAGCAATCCCACTTCCACGTCGTGTCTGCGCCAGAGACAGAGAAGGTGATGGGTGTTGGCAACGCTCGCTGACACTTCCGATTCCCGAAAACGGCGAAGAATGTGATGTGTCGCTGCGCCCCATTTTCGGTGGCGATGTTCCATCGTTAAGTTTCTCCGTAAGTGACGAGGTCGTGACTTTCTTTGCGACCATTGTTCTTCCTTATGGTGATTATATAACATGTTTGGAGATTCAGACTAAAAAAACGGTATTTTTAAGATGAAAAACGGTATTTAAGTCTCATTTATATGACGCGTCACCTTCAAAGAAGAACGGTTTTCAGTGATGGGTTTCGTTTTCAGCCATTCAAGCCCTAAAAAATATCGCAACTAAATGACGCACATTAGCAGCCTGATATCGTCAGTAGAGTTGTGGAGGATGATTGTATTCTGAAAATTTGCTTCCACGTGTCGAAAAGTGGAGTCTGAATAAACGATAAGAACTGGTGCAAGTACATAATTCCTCGTCTCCTATTGATGTGAAAGAAACTAACTCTGGTCCTGTTCGCATTGAGCTATTTTTGAACAATTGAAAGCCGTTACAAGTAGAGATCTTCTTTGACACCAAAAATCGTTTCACGGCATTCGACGCGACGATGGTAATTGCTGCCTCCACCCAGCAGAATTAAGGAGTCGATGAAGTATGATGTGAAACCTCGAAATCGTCGACTGTCGTTTCGAGAGACGTTTCTACTGTTATCTACGTCAGTTTCAAACCATATCCGTTTCAAACCATGTCCGTTTCTGGTTTTCTTTCATCGCGATAGCCTCGTACGACAAAGCTGAAACCAAGTTTTCGAAAGCTCCTTCTGTATAAAATGTACCGGCTTCTACAGAGCAAACACGTCGGATGCAGACAAAATCCACCCACTATCCCTTTTTGCTCCTTCAGAAATCACTTTCCTCCTCTCATAATTCGCATTCGAAGGATAGAATAACCTAGTGTAAAAGCTTGAGTACCTAGCGAGTAGCAGATGGCAAGAGTGGAGGTAGCAGCCCAAGGGAGAGACGCTATAGGGATCACCATGGGGGGCGCCCATGGAGATCCCCGAAATAAGCCTGCATCTGCTATGATCTCGCGAGGGGAAAGGATGAGTCGAAGTAAGCCACAGTCACTGTTCCTCCGTGTAAAAGGCCAGGAACTCGAGACCGTTGAAGCATGCTTAGCATGCGCGGAAGATCTCGACTGAGCTCACGCTACGGCGGCATGGTGCCAGGAAGAGGGGGGAAACGAACAAACTGCGATGCGGAAACGACAAGGCACCGCGATGGTATTCTTTTACGCACTTCGAAGATAAGGAGACAAGTGTAACTCATAAACCACAAAGGAGGGAGCAGGATGGCTGACAGGAGGGAAGTACTCAATGGAGCGCTACGGGAAAGTTGTTGTGAGAATGCAATGGACCCCGGACAAATCCCTGACGAGCCTGCGTTGATCTCTGCCGACAGGATCGTCCAAAGGACGCTAATCCGGGCTAGTTGGATGAGAACAGGTATAAGCGACAGAAGAAATCACACACAGTGGTCCCCACGGGGATAAGGCAGTATTAAACCAGTTAGCCGATGCTGAGGGTCCTTCGGGACCCAGGGCTAGGAACTGGACGTACTGAACCAAACGATAATTGGCCACTGTGTGCCTGAAATGAGGGATGAAGCCACGAAGCTTCATTGACTGTCCATCGATACACGCGTCTCCTCCGGATCTGCTTTTTCGATAGAAATTAGCAGATCCGCAACTTCCCACAACAGGGAAAACACCCCCCCAAAAGAAGTCGCGAACTTTGTTCGATTCGCGACGATAGATTTCTTTTGGGGGGTTGTTTGATTTCGAACCAAACGGTTCGAAATCAAACCGATCATGCAAATGATCAAACACAAAACAAAAATAGAACAAACTAATACCATAGTAGAAATGACCTTTTCTTCAATTTCGACTTTTTAATCTTGTATCAGTATTGAAACATGAGGGATAAGGCCAAGAAGCTTCATTGATCTATTCATCGATGCACTGTCTTCGGGCCTACCATGATATTTCGATAGAAATTACTAGACCCTTGTTATATTAAACAATATACCACTCGAGTGGTATACATAACAATCAGCCGTCGAGCGGGGACGAATTTTGACCGAAATAGAACGTGGGAATGGCAAAGCGAGGAAATTACCTTCGAAAACCTGTATTTTAGTTCCAAAGTTTCGAGAACGGGACGTGCAGCGGAGAATTTGGCAGGACTGTAATGTCGAAAGTTGGTAGGTTATGGGGAGGCATCAGAATTGCATAAAAATAGAATAATTTGATTAGTAGCAAATAGGATAGCCTATTCCAACGGCTTTACATCTACACTTCATTGTTTGTGAATGCGAAAAGTAGAACGTCAATCGATTCGCCGGTTGTTTCCTTAGTACTCTCTGCCGAAGAGAGTTTGTCTCGTCATTGTGGAGACTTTCGTTTTGATATCTTCTCGGTGGTTGAAATCTTCCGTCTCTCGGTTCGATTCGTTTGTTTTCCCGTGGCGTAAACACAGTTGCCGCAAGAATGATGGGTTGAATGAAATCGCATCCTTTCGTTCTTTGGCGCGAATCAAGCGCTGTGAGTAACGAAGAGAATATCCTATCCATCAATCTCGGGTAGAGACGTTGCTGACTCTAATTCTACGGGTATATCAATGGAATAAGTCTTTGAATGCCGTGCAACGTCAAGGGAATCGCGTGCTTTCCGATTCCAGCTGCTCTCCCATCTTGAATGTTCCCAATGTTTCTGAACTTTTAGCCACTCTTCTTTCAAAAATTGCTTCCGTCGTCCACCCCCAGTTGTTGACTTTTCCTGGGTTTCATGGATCCTCGCCTCACCAATATCGAGGCTGATTGGTGGACAATCGACAACGCTGTGGCGTGTACTAACAGTCCTCAACGAATCACCCAAATTATCAACATCCCAGACATCCTCCTTGAACTGAAAGAAACACATAATCGAATTGAGAAGAGCGCGAATCTTTTCTCTACGCTCAACCTGTCTTCTTGTTCTGAATCGCTGCGCCTTTATTCGTTCCGCTTCGTTTGTTGCATCCTTGATCTCCCTGCGTGAATATCCCATCATCTTGAGTGTATGCAATCTTTCGAGGGACGATCGCTTGAGGGGCGTGGGCTTATCTGTTGATTTGAGATTGGCCGAGTAATGCTCAGATTTCTCAAAGGCGTCTATGGAATACGTGAGATTTGTTTTGACGTTCCAATCCAGCGAGAGAGGTGCACCTCGTGATACCGAAGGATTATCCCCCAAACACGTGCCGTATTCTCTTAAATGGACGTTGCAAAAGCGAACGATTTTCCTTCCCATCTTGGAAGACTTGAGTGCCTCGCTAGACGTATTCGGGATAATCATGATTCCCGATCCGGATGTCGTTGGTAGATCGTCGTGGGGGGATGGCAAAGTGTGGGTGTTATCGGGATCAATATCGACATTTGATTCGAAAGTAGAGCCGACAGATGAAACGCTCGTTCTGGCTGTCATCCTTGAATGGTTAGAAGCTTCCGAAGTGCAAGTCCTTCCAACCATATCAACGCGACATGAACTCATACTGTCCGTCGTCAAACGCAGTGCCAACAGCAAGCGAAATCACTGGTGGCCTTTAGATTTATCAAGTACCACCCAAAGTACGGATTCTTCGTAAAGAACGTGGAATCAAAATTGTCCAATCGACAAAAGGATAAAAAATAATGGTAAGTAGAAAACGATTTGTGGTTGAAGAGTTCTCTTGTAGAACGACAAACTGTTCTCTTTGTTATATGGTATCAGTCTTCTTTAGAATGCATTTTCGGGGTCGATCACGACTACGATTTGATAAAGTAAAAATAGAAGGCGTCAAAAGAGTTTTAAGAAGGATAGGCTTTGTACGTCGGTACGCCCTCTTTTCGTGAACAATTTGGATTGAAATAGTAAAGCTGAGTTGTTCTGAAAGACATTTTGAGCGGAGAGGTATAAGTGTTCCAGAGTCGAGGAACCTATTCAGAGAACGTTGAGTACAACGGAAAAAAGATGGCCCTTTTTTAGGGATTCTCTTGAAGAGGAAGAGAACCTTATATAACGCGCTCAAAATTGTAACTATGTTTTCTCACTTGATCACTTGAAATGCTGACGTTTCGTTTGTTTATGGCTATTGCGATATCGTACGTAAGTACGAGGTCACGTGGCTACATTATTTCAAAGGCGCTACTATTCCTATTCTTAGTCGTGGACTGGTCTTCATGAATGCTAGCTAGGATCAAAATTCTTCTCATTCTTCTTCTGGTACCAGCAGGGAGGAAACGATGACGATCATTGTGATGCGGCGAGGAGCGAAGAAGAAGGTCGTTGAGCACAAGCAAGAACAACAATAATGGTGCTGCCATGTTTGAGTCATTTCTGTTACTAGATTGTGGTGGAGATTCGTCTTTCCTCGCTGCTTGACGAGGGTGCTGATTATTTTATTGAATGTTCAGGCTTGCGCAACTTTGAACTTGGTCTCATTGAGGGTATTTCTTAATTTTCGTTTCTCATTCGAATGAATCCAGTTTTTGTTGAACCGGGACTGCTCAGAATCTTCGGTAAAGTTGTTAGTCACGTTTCCGTCAGCATAGTCCTACATACCATACATGCTTGAAAAATGCCACATTGAACATACTCAATACTCCTTGTTTTTCTTTAATTTGGGGGAATCGCATGAAGATTTTTACTTGTCGGGACAGCAACATCGCGTTCACATTAGAGAGCTGCATCTGTCTGCCGTAAAGAGAATTGGCTGGTGCTATATGGAAATAATCGAAAGATTCACGGTTGCGAACATAAAATGATCAGACCAAAGGATAGCAATGGCCGACGATTCTCGGTAGCGGCAAAGTCGGCGCTTCTAGCAGCAGCAGTGTTGCTAAGCGCCTCGTCGATCTTTGTCGACGTCAGTGCTTTTCATGTAGGACCAATTGTGGCATCGCAACTATCGTCTACATCGCTATATTTGGATAAACGCTATGGTAGTGTATCTTCGGAAGAGAACCAGCCTCAGCATCAGAGAAAACATCTTTCTCGAAGAGGTTGGTTGTCAATTGCGCCGCACGCCCTTGCGATCGTCGCGGCAACGACGACGACCGGATCCATTATTGCAGGATCTCCAGAAATCGCGAGTGCTTCCGAATCAGGTCTTGGAGAAATAACCGACAAAGTCTTTGTCGATGTCTCCGGCCTTTCCGCCTCCGCTTCCGCAGAGACAGGGAAGACTCAAAGGATTGTCTTGGGACTTTTCGGAAATGATGCTCCCTCGAGCGTAAAACGACTCAAACTTCTCCACGGCACCTCGGGGCCAGGCCTTCCTGCGCCCTGCAAACCACTCAAGGAGGACTTCTTGATTCAGCGGGAGCAGCTCGAGGCCAATAAGATCTACCGTTCTTGTATCGAGGGACAGGACAAGGGCGTCACCTACGATTACGCCCAGATCTGGAGAATTATCAAGGACGAGAGGATTGATTTTGGGAGCCTGTCGGGGAAATTCAACGCACGTGAATATCCAACCTGGGCAGAGAAATCGTACGCAAAAGCTTCCGACTACACTGCAGGGTCGTCTTCGAAATATCTGGTGGCCGTGCGAAAGGGCTCCGACAGCGGTTTTGGATACACACTCTTTCCAACGTCGACAGCCCGTTCAAATCAAGACTTTTTAGAGAATTACATGGTTGTTGGATCCGTCCTTGAGGGCGAGGACGTCGTGGATCAAATCAATAGCGTATCAGTCGTTGCCTCTGCCAAGAGCCTCAATTACATGTCCATCGTCGGTGGCGGAAGTGGAAGCAAATCGAACGCTCCAAAGAAAGATTGTCGATACGGAGGTCCAATGTACTGCAACGAAAACAAACCGCTAACCAAGCTGACAATGTTCCGGACAGGAATACTATAGAGGAAAGATTAGTGAATGATCAACATCGTATTGCAATGCTAAAAACGTTCTATCACCTCGAGTTGGTGATATTCAAAAGCAAGAATAAGCAATTTCTGAAAGAGAGGAAAATGCGCAATCTTCTTTTTATGAGTTTTTCTTATGTAACCTTTGATCAAAGAGTAATGCGGTAATTGTACTAGTATTTAATTCATTTTTTCATGCTTCTTCATGAGCTTGTATTGTTTTTGCTCGCTCTTCGATAGTTTAGCAAACTCGCGTTCCTCATTCCATTCCTTGAGGTTCGAAAGCTTCCACAATTCCCGCTTGACCATGGCCTTCTTTTCGTCTTCGCTCGAAAACTCCCACATAACGTGTCCAACAGCACGCTCCGTTAGGACTAGCTGCTCCTCTTCATTCAATTCGAGTTTTTGTATCCGGCGAATCCAGTATTTGATCTGCCAGGCCGTTCCAGTGGCAAGGTGCAATGGCCAGACGAGCATTTTCAAAATCGCGAGATCCTTCCATGTTGGCTTGTGGAAACCAGCTCCGAAATCTGTAATCTCATACGCAAGCTTTTCGATAATGGGACGCAACGCCTCGTTTTCCTTTTCCTTCTTTTCCTTGCCGCTAACCTTTGACCCCTTCTTTCCTCCTTTCTTAGTGACGGACGCATAGGATTCCTTTGATTCTGCACCTTCGCTTCCCTTTCGCTCCTCGGCTAGAATCTTCAGAGCTTCCTCGCGGATTTCCTTTGACTCTGGCGATCCACCTTGTGAGGGGGACCAATCCTCGATTGCAGCCTTGGCGAGACGGTCGCACACCTTTTTCCAGCGATTGTATTGGGCAAAGTAGACAAATCCATTGATGACCAAAAGGATCAAGATCGAGACGAAGACGACATCGGATTGAGGTGCAAAGGTAAAGACTACCTCGGAACCGTATTTTTTGAAGTAACTGTCCTGGTCGTATCGTAGGTCATCGTATTCTTTGCGCGATGCCGCAGACGTTAAGACTTCGTAGGCGCGGGCGATTTTCTATATTATGGCAAAGGGAAAAATGTGAGCAGATGCATGATCGTAATCTCGAACAAAACTAAATGCGACTCGACCGAATTGATGCATGCGTCATGAGTTGAAAACAGACGTGAAATGGTGAAATATTCTGCGATCGAGATCACTTCCGTGGCCTGTGCCTGGATATGAGACCCATAAAAGCAAATCGGGGTACAGCGAAAGATTGGCACTTGTCGTCCAAATAGTTTTCATTGAAAATTCTTCCGACCCTGAATCATATATTTGAGTACAAATGGAACTTTCCAAGAATTTCTTTTCAGCTTTCACCAAATCAAATACCCATTCTTTCTCTTCCATAACCAACTCTTTGGAGTTCGCCGGGGCTCCTGCGCAGCAATCGCAATGACATTTTGTAAAAAACCATATTTTGGTCTGATGAAAAAGTACGTACCTGGAATCGCTCCTTCGCTTCGGGGTGCTTGCTCTTGTCTGGATGCCAGTGTCTGGATAGGGCTCTGTAGCGCTTGGTAATCTGTTTTTGTGTGGGTTTTTCCCGGTCGAAACTCTCGTAGTCGAACCCGAGGATACCGTAGCAGTCGTATTTTCCGCAAAAGACGTTCTTAGGATCGTAGTACGTCCCCCAATCAAAGTGCGACTTGACATCGAAGGTATCTAGCGGCACCTCTTTGGCTAGAGGACGGGCTGCTCGGCTTTCTACCTTGGGATTGCCATCGGAAGCTGCACCATCCGAATTGGCGCTTTCCTCTTCCTTCGGTGGGGGAGAAGCGTTTTCGTCGGAAAGCACAAAGACGGTGCCCGCGAGGCAGAGCGCCAATAGCAAAATTGCCTTTACGAAATAGGTTTTCTTGAAAGGGGTCATGATTTTGTTTACCTAGCGGACTGTTGTGGCTCCTCTTGGTATTATTCCTGACAACAATCTGATCGACACATATGAGAATGCTGGGACAAGACGTCGTCGACCGTTTGGTCCGAAAGATTCTTCATATCCCGTGGATAGAGCTTGATAGCTGGGTTTCACGTGTTCGACGTACGTACCGATTGAGAAATAATAATAATTTCAAAGCGCGAGATCTCTGCAATGATCAATGACCCAATCAGTCATGAAATAATAGTAGATTCATACTCGTACTTTTTTCGGGAAGGTTGTGGCTGTCATTAGTTGAAAAAAATTTCGGTTTCAAAAAAAATGAAGTTAGAAAAGGTTACTACTCGTACGAAGAAGGACGGTTTATTCAAAAAGTACGATATCCATGATGATTTAATTAACTCGAACTCTAGGAATGATGGACATATATGTCAGTCACAACATGGGATTGTGCAGTAACACATGTTTAGAAATCGATGAGAGATGTTTGTCCATGTCTGTTGCAGCCCTGGATGATGAGAGAGCGGTCAATGCAGTACACAAAATACGTAGGATTCGCGTAGAGAGAGAATGACTGCCACATCCGGGAATCATTGGGAAGCGTTATGCACCACACTAGAGGGGCGCCATTTTTTTAATCCGTAGGATTTCTACTAAGTTCTACATCCACACAAATAAGACGAGGATGTAGGACTTGTACGAAAATCTACGACAAGCGTAGAATCTACGCAAAAATTACCACTTGTACCAGACCCTACGAACCCAAACCCCCCATTTTCGGAAAAACTTTACACCCGCCTACCGCACCCTAATAGTTGTATCGGACCAACGCCACCCTAACGATTCCAACCTCCGACCTACCTGTTGTTCGTGGTGACTCGAATGTTTTTGGTATATAATCAATACCATTCTACGATGGCGCGCCTCAAGTGTGGTGCATAACGTTTCCCCCCACGGGCTGAAGTCAATAAAATCACCATGGATGTAAGATATTCCAAGTACACTACATAATATTCATATAAAACAACATTTCGGAATTCGCAAAAAAAAATCCGGTCACTCGTATTGTACCAAAGACTTACCAAGGAGCGTGCATCGTACCGTACTTCATAACTCCCGAGCAATCGGAAATGTACTTATGGTGCTCGTAGCGTCAGAAATTTTATTCAATGAAAGTCCCCATGAAACGAGCGTTGCAGCGGCGACAGTCATAGACAGTAATCTGCATCTTCCATATTGAGCCAATAGCTTTCAAAACACGCTCTGTTATCATTATGAGACGCCTTGTAAAGTGGATTAAGAAAAAACCAAATCACAAAAGGAGGATACTCTGGGTGGGGTGTCTTTGTGCGTCGATTTTGTTGTTGGGACAGCAATTTACTTTCGTACCAAACATTTACACGGTAAATCGTGAGGAGGCAATCCTTTCCCCCAAGGCGCAATCAAGTCCGCCAACAACGCCTGTATTGCAGTACAATCAAACAAAAAGCATCAAAGTGGGTCAACATGTGAATGTCCCCCCACCAGAATCTAGGATAGGACCTAATGGAGAAAAGGGGTATGTTCACGATCCAACGTTTCTCCTAACCAGTCCAAGGCCTCTCCAATTCAATTTCGACTCCAGTTCTAGCCAATTATTATGCGCACCGAACAAGCAAGGACCAGAAAAAGACAACTTTGGTTATGAAGTTACTCAAAAAGTTCGACGTCACATTGAGACATCACAAGCTAATCGGAACGTCTCGCTCTTTTGTGCCGTCTACACTTACAGTGGAGGAGTTCGTTTTACGGATGCCCAAAGCGAAACTTGGTTGCGCAAATGCGATGGTGTATTGATTGCAAGCGACAAATCAAATATCAAAACAGGTCATATGCATTTGCCATCCAATAGCATGAAAGGCTTTGGATATAAAGGGATGATCCAGAGATTACGATCCATATATGCTTATGTATATGACAACTTCTTGGACGATTACGAGTTCTTCCATTTTTGTGGCGATGACACATACGTTATTGTTGAGAATTTGAAAGAGTTCTTAGCGTCAGAAAAAGCAAAACAATGGGAAGAGGATGGGAATTACTTAATGGCTGGGTTTTGGGCAAACTATGGAAAGTAAGTTAGTTTGTCGCTTGTAAGGCTGGATTTTTCTTTGTTTTCTCTGCTGGTGGTGGTGCTTTGTTTCTCCTTAGTTCCTAAGTTGAACTCGCGTTCTTTCTTGTTTTGTTAATTAAGAATGCCAGAGGGAAGGTTTTATCTTGCTGGAGGGTCCGGATATACATTATCACGCAAAGCACTAAAAGCATACGTAGAGGGGCCAATGCAATCTTGTGAAACAAAAAGAGATGGATCTGATGAAGATTACCACTTTACGGATTGTGTGTGGAAACACATTACGACCCAATTTATTTACACAGGGGACGTCGATGGATCACAACGGTACCATCAAGGACCGGTGTATTATCCAATTAGATATCGCATTTTCAGGGACTCGCTGAAGCATATAGACAGACTACCTAGAAATATCACGGGTTTGCCGGAGGGTGTGGAGCAAACTCTTGACATAATAGGATCAGCTTCAAACTCAAGCATCGCATTTCATAGGCATTACAATCCAGATGAACTTCGAAGGTTAGAATTGCTTCTGTACAAAAATGTTACGCAAGAGTGCGCTAAATTGAAACCGGGACTAATTTGTCCTCCCGAACCCGAGGGCCTAGAGTGTTTGAAGACTTACCAGTTTGGCTTGTAGAGAGTTGGGACGAGGTAACCGACAAGGCCGTCAAGGAGAAGATCAAGGAATTTACTGCTCCCGAGAAAGAATACAAGTGGGAGAAGCTTTTTGTTCACTATTGGGAAGAAAAAATTTATGAAGGCCTGTGCCAGATTGAGAATAGCTAGTGAATACGCCAACGAGGCAAAACGAAAGGAAATTAGTCGGTAGTTCCAATTTTAGAGGCACGGAAATACATTTGGTAGACAGGATGCACCTTTGTAACTGGTATTCTAAAGAGTTGCCCGTTGTCTAGACAATTCGATCTTTTCGTGTTAGTTCTTGATTGTTTCATCATTGCTCTCCTTTCTTGATTGATTCTTTTTCGTTCCTGTAAGTAAGCTTCATTACATTCATCATCGTTCGTTTTGACACTGACATTCTTACTCTCTTTGACATGACTTGTTTGATCTCGACATTTTGTCCGTCTTCTTTTGCACTTGCATCACGAACAACCCCTGCAGTTCTTCTGTCTATTTTTCAATTGATACATGCATATTGGTATAGGAGTTCAACAAGTGCACCAGTCTTTGGAATCTAGAATTTCAAAATAATTCATGAGCAATGCATTGGTCGTATGCGAAGGATCTTTCATCGATAGGGTTCGAACCTTCGTTTTTGAGAACTCTTTTGAGTCTTTTGAGGAAGAAGAACCCTCGACGAATACAAATGAAGTGTGTTGTAGGTCGTTAGAAAAACGTGGATTCCATCTGCGTTTGAGGCGTTGGGGGATCGGGAAATTTTGAAACCGGACATTCCTTGGCTTTCTCGTTCGTGTTCTCGAGTTAATGAAGCTCGGAGAATTGCCTCCAAGGTTCTCGTTCCTCAAAAAGTTCTACGTTTTTATTTTTGAGAATCAGGATAAGAACTTGGGGAATGAAAAAATAATGCATACTGAATTAAATGTAAAATAGAAGCATGAGTGCACGACTGAAGGTGGGAAAAAGAATGTTGTTGATAAAATTATTCGGGTAAATATTATGTATGTTGGCATTCAAAACATCAATAAATCCGATCAACCAGAGTCACCGAGAACTTTTTAATTAACGTTCTTCTCGAGCTATTCTGATTCATTTTTGTTTTCGACTGTTATGTAAATATCAATGCCCATCCGAAATGGAGTTCAAGTTGATGCGTGATGGTGACATGCCTGCAAATCGTTCAGGGTTCTCACCTGTCATCGTTCTTTTTTACGCCATATGACTAATTGTACCAGCTTCGCCTCATCTTCAATCTCCCCTTTCCCGCTCAAACGTGTTCCGCTATTTTTTTCACTTAATTTCGATCCCTCCCAAGATTGGTGTCGATAGTCATAAAATCGAGAGACTTCATGTTACATAGCAATCAATCGCATTGTGAAGAACAGCTTATAAGAATATTAACAAGCACCAACAATGGAATCATCTATACCGACACAATCTTTGTCAGCGGCATCGTCAAAAGCCATTTCATGCATGGCGGGTGCACAACAATTGAATAATTTCGCAACTCTCTACATCGAAACCGAGAATTATGATAATGCAATCGTTGTTCTCCAAGAAGCGCTTCGGCTATGGGAAGAGCACCGTGTGAGGCAAGTGTGCGGCAAATCGCATATGAACTGGTGTTCGTGCAGTAGTTGCACTCTGGACGGATGCATCGCTTTTTCCGAACAGCAACAACAACAAAACCTATCGAAACACAAGCATGACGTGGATAGCATAACCTGCTGCAGCACCAGAGACGATGTTGCATCAGGAAATGGAAACAAAAGGAGAAGACTATCTTCCGAAAAAAACATGACGCTGAAAACACGCGATACTTGTGAAGATGCTACGAATACAAGCCTCAAACTCAAAAACGGTTTTTCCGAACAAGACGCCATCATCCCTTACCGATGATTCCAATCATGGGTATACCTACCTAAACCCAATCAGAATACCCAGAAGGCATAACATGGGGTCAACATGTTTCTTCATCATCATGTTCAACCTCACATTGGCAAATCATCTCAAGGTACTGAATGGTAGCACCGAAGTTAGAAAGGACGAAGTCAAGGGCGTCCTCAACCTATATGAGCTAATCTTTGAATATTGGTCGAGACTCCAAGCTGACCGTAGTGTCGTGAGAGAAAATGATACAATAAACACAAACCTTCGATTTGTAATGATTCTTTTCAACAACATGAGCCAGATGTATCGAATGGTCGAAAATGTTACCAAGCAACGACAATGTCTTGAAAATTTGCTATCCATGGTGATGATTGCCATTGAATGCAATGCGAGACTAGCGTCGACAAGGCAAGCAGGCAACGACGAAGATCAGATTCGATGCGGGGACTCTTTTCAGCAGAGTATTGAGGGTTTTTTAACCAATGTGATGTCGCCGCAAGAGTGTGCTGAAGCTGCTTAATCTGAACCACAGGTACACATCACGACTTCTTCCAATGTTGTAATAAAATGGGGCAACGGTACGTGTAGGAACTCTTCTTGTTGGGGACAAAAAACAGCACTTCACGCAGTGATACCATACCATATAATGTAAACTAAATTATGAATTCCCTTTCAGAGTCTTCACAAAGAATTCATCGTGTAAATCATTACGGATAGAAACAAATGACGCGACGCAACAAGAATTGTTTGGTTCAATTTGTACTACAGTATAATTTACATTGTTTTAGTTTCGTTTGTAAGAATGATCTATCAAAAATTGCTACAGAAATGCTTCCTCCAGCATCTCTGAATGAACGTGCCACTCAAGCTCTCGCAATCTTTACCTAAACAAGGGACAGGGATACATCTTCCTGCATCCGAAGATTCTTTTTGAGTCGGCGCATCCGGGCACGCTGTGAATCTCCTTGCCTTTGTTCAGAATGATTAGGGCTGCGCTGCGTCATCGGTGACGGGGAAAATTGCAGGGTTGATTCGGCAATCGTTCTCGATGATTTTCTGTTTGGACTGAGGGTTTCGCGGAGAAATCGTTGTCGTCTTCGAAAGTCGTCCAGCATGATGCGATTGGATTCATCCCTGCATTCTTCACATTCGCCATCCCAATTGTAACTGGTCTCTGAATTCTTCATTTCCCTTGACCCGCTTATGGACGAAAGCTCGGATATGGATCGGTTACCCAGGTCGTCGATGTAGTCGCAAGGAATGGAAGAGCAAGAATTATCGTGCACGACAATGATCTTTACGATGCCGTTGTCTTCGTGTCCACCGTCACCTCTCCTTTGGGTGCGAATCAATTCTTGCATGTAGTCTCGAAGAGCCATGTTGGAAGTAGTTTAGGAAGTGTGATAGTCGAGATATGAAGACTCTTTGAAATGAATTATGAGACTGCCTCGTGAGGAATCAAGCAAGGTGCTGGCCTGGCTAGAAAGGGAACGTTCGTGGAATGGATTGTCCGATGGTTTTGAGTATGAGAAATATTATAATTATGATAATGTTCCAACAGCCCATGAGTAAGTGTCAATAATTTATCCATGAAGAACAAGAGAAGATTATGCAGTCTCCTGAAATGTTAGATCGACACGAAAAGAGAAGCACTGACTAGACGGGTTAAGTCTTAAAAATAATATCATGCATTGATCAACGTGACGGAGTTGTTAAAACAATTGTAAATGCAATACAAGTTGTGAAGATTCGTCTATAATTGAAGCCGTTGGCTCAAAACATAATTATGCTCACTGGAACATGGACAAATTTTTAATGGAATGACATCCAATCCTGCTGAGCATTGTTTTCCGCGAGCATGACTATCTGAAAAACAGTATGGAACATAGCAGAATAGTTGTTCTTCATACCCACATTGTCACAACTCCGACTTGACACGATTGAATCTGCTGGAGGAGTCAGAAACTCCGATTGAGATCTGAATCATGCGCACAATAGTGCATGAGGTAATTCGAATCGTAGCAATCGTGGCACGCATCGCTGCATGATACTCCTAGACCGATTGATTGATTCCAACCACACGTTTAATCGACTCCATGGATTAAAAATTCACGCCGGGGGATCTTTCGTTTTCAGGTTTTTCATCATCCGAATGAATCAATCTGTGATCTGCGGGTGAGTCGTGAGGGAAAATTTGATTTTCGTCGAGGGTATGTCGAAGTTAGCTCTTACAAGTTCTTCGAAAACGAGGGCCTCAACCTCACCAACCATGATAATCAATTACTTTCGAGTAATACAAACACCAGATTGGAACCCACTCTTGTCCCAAACTGCAAATAGAAAGGAAGGAAGTTGTTTGTGTGTGTTCGAACGTCTAAATGGGAAAGAACAATGGAGTACCTTCGAAACAAATTGATTTCATCTGGTGAAAACAGCCCATACGAAAATACTGGCGGACAGCACCCGCAAGAAAATGTAGGTAGGAATGCCATCATCATTGCTCCTGGACAAGTGGAAGAAGCAACTCATGTAACGGCAGTTCCGGGACGGATTAGCCTTGAAGAATTGAGGTTTTTGGCGTTCGTTCCCGATCCTCACGACTACTTCGAGTCTCCAAACAACAGTATCAACGATCAAAACGAAGAAGAATATGACCTGGATGAACCCGGACAACCAATCGACTATTCGAATGAAACTAACATCAATGAAAATAACAATACAGAAGATAAGACGATTCCGCACCATCGACGCGAAACCCAGGATTCCTACCTCGACATTGTCATCTTTGAGTTCCCCACCCACTGTTCGTCGGCCAGCAGCAAACTTTGCGACCTTTCGAGCTACGGTATCGGTGCTATTGTTGACGAAAATGTGGGAGGTGGTATTCCCCATCCCCACTTAACTCTCTGTAATGAAACAACTGGGCGCTTGATCGTTGACCACGAGAGCTTTCTTGGTTATCACACAACGTTGCACATTCCACCTTCGGGCTATTTGATGAAGGACCGAATCACAGATCCTTTGGCCCATAGAATTCCCGCCTTTCCATCGATGGACACACGTTATGAAATGCTCTTCGCCAACTGCGATACTCACGCGTATGGGACTGGTAGGAATATAGAACTCTCTGGGCAGATTCTCTTCGACGTTGATCCGTCACTATCGACAGGAAGTTCGCAAGAGCAAGGTTCGTCTTGGTACAACGATTTTAAGTTCAATGGTGGCGACAGTGATTCGCCAACACACTACCACATCGGAACGATGCACCAGCAGGAAGATTATGGCGAAAACCTTCTGATAGATAGCGCATCTCTGCTCAAACTGCTAATGGTGGGTTTCGCCGTTTGCATATTTTTCAGCATGGCTACCTGTCGGATACGGCGAGGAACACGGTCTGACTACTTTCTGACGCGCATGAACGAACGGCGACGAAACGCAAATGGTAACCATAGTGAGACCGACTTCAGCGATGAAGATCGTGCCGAGCAGAGCGAAGAAGCATAGTTGGGAGGAAATGAAAGTACGAATCGAACGAGAGAACTGTTTCTGCTTCCCTTTATTCTACTTGCATAAATGATGTGCACATTCCGCTCGCTTTTTTGGTTTTGAATAGTTTTCTGTTTCCGTCTCAGTAAAAAATGCTCACATAAAAATGCTAACAAGAACATCCTATCGATATAAACTACCACAATTATTACTTTGCTGGCAATATTGTCCATCTTTGTCATTCTTTGGCCTCCGATGTACTCAGGGATATCTTAGTTTAAAAACGTCCATGAGATTTTTCTACAAAAATAGGCTAATGCTACAACCGAGATTCGTCGTGGCCACCACCTCGATTTTTACAAGTCAAACTTTCATTCACCACCAATGCTTGGTTGTCTTTTTTCGTTTCTTTCTTATCTTTTTTCTTCGTTGGATTGTGATATCGAACACAACGCTTCCTTCAACCCATCTTCTGCCGACATTGTCCTCTTCTGCTACACGTTTAGTTTCTATCAAAGGATATTTTGTTCACAAAAAAAAAATCAAACGACCTGATTTTCCAGAGTGGTTTTGAGTCTTTCCTAATCGAAATCGTCTTCCTTCCTACACGAGTAACGGCAAAGACATGCGGACGCCCAGTCTACCCCCTTTCACAATACACCGCATTATCTATTCTTTATCAGTCAATTTTCGATCCAACAGCGGCACAATCTCCACCCGAAAAATCGCATTCATCGGCCAATGGGTCAAAATTTGGGCAATTCGTGTCTCAATCCCCGCCACTGGTTTATTGTTTTTTAATGGCCTCGTTTCAACTAATGATGGGAGCTATTCGTCGGTTTATTTGTTCATCGCCTCAGATTAGAATCAGAATCGCAAAAACAAAAAATCCCACATCGTTTTTGTTCTGCCTCGAAGTGTTCCCCTCTCCACTACAGGTTGATTGTTATTTTGTTGGTGTTGGATTTTTTATGAACGAATGAATCTTTGAGAGGGCATTTTCAAAAACCCAACAAAAAAATAATATTTCTGATTCGTTTCAGAGATCAGTTCCAGTACCCTCTCATTCATTCGCTCGCCCTCATTCGTAGGAGCTTTCTCTGAATATTGCAGCAAGCAAGCATTCGAGCGCTGCTAAAATTGATTGCTCACTTGCGTGGCGATAATTTTCGGAGTTCGCGAAAGGGAAGACCAAGGCATTCTTCAAGCCACGATTGATAGTCCACTTGTCGATGAAGCATTTGCTGCTGCGAACTCTTTTTCTTTTTTCGATTCGTTTTTTCGTTCGAACAGCAGCAGGCTTTTCACGCGCTCCTGCTGAATCTGCTGCCGCTTTCATCGTTTTCGATTCATTCGCCGCTTCGAACGCGCAGAACGAAAACGACAGCAGATATTTGCGGGTTCTATCCATGGGTCGACTGTCTGCTCCGTTCGCCATGGCCATCCCCACATCGATTTCGGAAGAACCCAAAAACTGACGTGCCAGCAAATCGATAAACAATCAAATGCCAGTCGTTAAGGTTTTCTTCTGTCGTGTCTATTCGAGTACGGACGAGGAAATGAACGAATGGATCAAGGGAGAGCTTGTACGGTGACAGTTTGTACTGCGGAAGCCCTTCCGTCTTTGAGAATGCATTCTCAACAACGAATCCGTTCCCAGGATCCGTTGTGATTCGTTAGCTTCCTCGCCCGAACTCAAGCAGAAAAGAAGCAACATGCGGCGACGGAGAGTTCTGTTCGGTGCAACGAATATCGCCCGCACACACTTTCGTGAATGAGACGGTATTTGTGTTCTTCGAACAGATGGTCGACCCTCTGCTTGCTGATGGAGCACCTGCTGCTGCTGTTCTTTTCGAATCATTTTTCAACGAAAGTGCAGCAGACTTTCGCAAGCTCCGTCCACATGACGTAACGTCGATGCTCGTCGATGGAGCATCTGCTGCTGCTTTCCTGAGCACCAGATTTTTCACAGGCTCCATTCCATGGGTCAACCATCCGTTCTTTGTTCGCCATAATCGTCCCAATTGCGATTCACGGAAGAACTATTTTCTTCCAACTTACCTCCGCCGCCGCCGGTTGATTGTTATATTTTTTGGTATTTTTTTTGTTATAACAAGGGTCTACTAATTTCTATCGAAATATCATGGTAGACCCGAAGACAGTGTATCGATGGATAGATCAATGAAGCTTCGTGGCTCCATCCCTCATTTCAAGCACACAGTGGCCAATTATCGTTTGGTTCAGTACGTCCAGTTCCTAGCCCTGGGTCCCGAAGGACCCTCAGCATCGGCTAACTGGTTTAATACTGCCTTATCCCCGTGGGGACCACTGTGTGTGCTCTATCACTTATACCCGTTCTCATCCAACTAGCCCGGATTAGCGTCCTTTGGACGATCCAGTCGGCAGAGATCAACGCAGGCTCGTCAGGGATTTGTCCGGGGTCCATTGCATTCACACAACAATTTTCCCGTAGCGCTCCATTGAGTACTTCCCTCCTGTCAGCCATCCTGCTCCCTCCTTTGTGGTTTATGAGTTACACTTGTCTCCTCATCCCCGAAGTGCGTAAAAAGAATACCATCGTCGTGCCTTGTCGTTCAGCGTAACAGTTTGTTCGTTTACCCCCCTCTTTCTGGCACCATGCCGCCTTAGCGTGAGCTCAGTCGAGATCTTCCGCGCATGCTAAGCATGCTTCAACGGTCTCGAGTTCCTGGCCTTTTACACGGAGGAACAGTGACTGTGGCTTACTTCGACTCACCTTTTCCCCTTTGAGATCATAGCAGATGCAGGCTTATTTCGGGGATCTTCAAAACCATGGGCGCCCCCCATGGTGATCCCTATAGCGTCTCTCCCTTGGGCTGCTACCTCCACTCTTGCCATCTGCTACTCGCTGGGTACTCAAGCTTTTACACTAGGTTATTCTAACCTTCGAATGCGAATTATGAGAGGAGGAAAGTGATTTCTGAAGGAGCAAAAAAGGGATAGTGGATGCATTTTTACTGCATCCGACGTGTTTGCTCTGTAGAAGCCGGTACATTTTATACAGAAGGAGCTTTCGAAAACTTGGTTTCAGCTTTGTCGTACGAGGCTATCGCGATGAAAGAAAACCAGAAACGGACATGGTTTGAAACGGATATGGTTTGAAACTGACGTAGATAACAGTAGAAACGTCTCTCGAAACGACAGTCGGCGATTTCGAGGTTTCACATCATACTTCATCGACTCCTTCTCACCATCGATGAGGATGGTTTTTTTGCTCTCTACTCTCAAGAGAAGAGAAGCATTCGCTTCTATTATTGTTGTTCCATTTTTTGTCTCGCACGCGATGTCAGTCTTGCATGCGACTCAAGAAATGTCTTCGAACCTTTCGTACGTACATGTCACACGTTGCACTCGTACCAAGTCGTTGAGATTTTCTGTTCACGTTTCCATGCCGTTGTTTTCACAGACATTGTGACAAAACAGGCTCAGGGCATTGGTTCCAATTTCTTTCCTTCCCTTCATCTTTCTTCATTCTCTTCGGCAAAGCATTTGGTAACACAAACCAAAAGAAGTGACAAGGACCAAAGCATATCCAGTCCATCACATCAATCGTATACCATTTTAATTCGCAAATAGTGACCCAACAAAGCAGAGAGTCGAAGAATTTTTTGATTCTATTTTCCACAGAACGAAAACTCAACGGTAAATCCATCATGCCGTCTCCACCGGCGCTCGACTCCCTCGAAATGGCCACAGTGGGCCACGGCAACAGCAACAATGCTTCCGTATCAAATCCACATGCTACTACATATTACAAACCCGTCTCAGATCCCAGCTTACTCCCCCGCAAGCGGTCACAGATCTCTGGAGCATGCTCCAATTTGGTCAACTCAATCGTTGGGGCTGGAATAATCGGGATTCCTTTTGCCCTCCAACAGAGCGGTCTTGTCAGCGGTGTGGTTCTGCTTCTCCTGGTTGGATACTTCACCGACAAATCCTTAAAGATGATGGTTGATTTGGCTACCTCCAGTCCCCAACTCAAAGGCCGTGGCGTCTGGACTTACGACGACCTCATGTTGCTGCCCTTTGGCACAAAAGGACGGGCTTTTGTCTTGTGCAGCATGTTTGTGACTGCTTATGGGGCCATGGTCGCATATCTGTTAATCATCAAGGACACTTTGCCAGTCGTTTGGGGATTGGTCGACGATGGTGATGCCAGTGTCGGTGGCTTTGTCGAGCGTGAGCTGGTCATGCTGCTGACATCGTTGACGGTGGTGGTTCCGCTGTCGATGCAGCGGGATTTTTCCTCGCTCTCCTTTACATCGACGATTAGTGTAGCGGCGGATCTGTTGTTGGTGGTCTTTGTGGCAGTATATGCGCCGATTGGAGAAAGCCTTGCCAACGAAGGTGGCCTTGGAAACATAATTCAGAATTCCATCATTGAAAAGGGATTCTTCATCGGATTTGGGGTGTTGACAGTTGCCATGTGCTGCCAACACTCGGCATTCATTGTTGCCTCCTCGCTGGACAATCCCACTCCGAAGCGGTGGTCGATTGTCACAGCGATTTCCCTTTCGGTGTCTGTCCTGTGTTGCCTAGTGCTGGGAGTAGCGGGATATTTGGGGTTCTTGGACGAGACGAGTGGAGACGTCCTCAACAATTTTGAGGCCGACACGGCCAGTGCGAACATCGCCCGGGCGTTGCTAGCCATTACCATGTTTTTCACATACCCCATGGAGGCTTTCGTGGCTCGGCACGTCTTAGTTCAGCTTCTCTGGAAAGGCGATCTAGACGGTTATATTTTCGAAACAGTCGTCGATCCAGACACGGGAGAGGAACGTTCTACTCAGCGCAAAGCCAAGCGATGTCGATGTCTGAGCCGACGGCATCAGGTGACGCTTCTTATCTATTTGATGACACTCGTGCCTGCCCTGATAGTGGACGACCTTGGTCCTGTCCTTAGCATCACAGGAGCCATCGGTGGCTGCTGCCTCGCGTATATCGGCCCAGGCCTCGCCTACCTCGGTGTGTTCGGGGAGGACTTTTTGAGGCGGCTGGCCGAGAGCATTGCGGCAAAAAATCCAGGATCAGTTGGAGATGCCAGCGAGGCGCCTTCGCAGAGCGGCGAGGCGGAGCTCCCCATCGACGGCGACGCGACGGCAAAACTCGACGATCTTCGACGGAGCTTGTTTTGTCCCAACAAACTCTTTGCCGAAAATGCCCATGTGAGTTACAAAAAACCGTGGTGGTGGTACCCCTTGTTCATCCCATTGTGGATCCCGGTTGCTCTGGAAGGTTCCAGGGGGATAAATGAACGTCTTGCTGCACTCGACGAGGAATTTCATCGCCCAGTGTCTCCCGTGGAGGCCGAAAATTCCAATGACAACAGCAACGGCAGTGCTGGATCTGCTTCTTCGCTCCCAGAAGGACAAGCAAGCGATTCTATGCCGATTGTAGACGCTAGCCTCACGAACTACGGGTTTGCTATCTTTTTCGTCGTCTTTGGAGCGATTGCCCTTGTGGCTGGCGTTGCGTCGAATTTGTACGTTCAAATTCACGGAATCTTTGCCATTCCTGCATAGTTGGTACAAGACTATTGTATACCATCTACTTGAGAAAATAAATGAAAGAGTACAAATTCTAATACAAATCTCTAGTAGTGTAAATTATTCATGATCTTCGAAATTAGAATTGGAATGCTGCGTTTCGATTCCATAAAATTCATTCTGTCGAATCAATCCTCAACATAGAATCAAAACGTATGTGGACCCATCCTCATTTATGCGAGTCCCTCTTGCCAATTTTCCCAACGTAGCATTTTGGAGTTTAATGGTGATCTTTCTTCAAGTGGTACTTGGACCAGTATTCCGAGTTGGCACGGCTTTCGGCGGATTGGCTCATGAAGGCGTAAAGGTAGATAACACTCATGCATCTGGGAGTTTGAAGACAGCAGCGGGTAGGGAGGTATTAGGTTGATATTTATCATTGAAACGCAAATAGGTGTGAGAAAGAGACAGATCCAGAGAGACAAAAACGCAAAGGAAGAAACAACTCATCGCAACAAGATTTTTCAATTCCCCGAAACAACCAAAAAGGGGGATGAATATTGAGGCAGGAATTAAGGGGGGATATTCGTAGCAACTGCCGATGACCCTGTTTCGAATGTTCTCCTTGTTGAGGTTGCTTTCGTTTCCTTTGTGAAGGCATGACAAAGCAATTCGATTCGAAGCGACTGCACTCACCCCATTCCAATGAAGAAAGGCTTGTTTCCGGCGTGACCGGCCTCGTGGGCGAAGAGCTGCATGCCCTTCATCTGACGCCAAGTCTTGTGGGTCGAAGCTCTGGCGGCGACTCGCTTGGCGAGTGCCGCTTCACCTCGGGAGGCCCATTCGCTCTTGCGCCATTCCAAATACTTCTTGTGTGACTCGAACAACGAGTTCGATTTGGCGGCGGTGAATTCACCAACCTCGGAGAAGTTGTAGTTGACCATGGTCGACGATTGTTGTTGTTGTGGCGTGCTGCGTTACCGCATCTACGGATAGGCGTACAAAAAGCACCGTTGCGTGGAGTTCTTCGTAGGTTCCACTACAACGCAAATCGTGCGATGAAAATGCACGCACGCGCATTTAGTTTGCGAGGATAGGGCGTGCAACGGCTCGTCTTTTTCATTGGCGAAGGTCGGAATGTTCGATTGAGTCGAATGAATCCAGTCAGATATGTAATTTGTTATCATATTATGTATTATATGATTTATGCATAGTCATGTACTCTGAGTGGTCTTTTTTTGAGATGAGTCGAATTTTCTAAAATCAATCGACAGTCCAATCGCCTCATGCACGTCTGAAGATGCTCATGTCCGAGTGAGAGATCAGAGATGAATGAATCGATCACAGAGAAAATGAGAATAATTTTTCTTTCAATTATTATTTCTTTGAGCGATGATTCTGTTCATACCCGTTTAACTCTCCTTCTATGTTCGTCAACGACGAAGTGACGAAGTGAAGAGGCCGACGATAACACAAATGTTAATTTGCGGCGAGGGATACGAATATGTTGGCACAGAAGCTTTCCAAAACCGATCGTGCAAAGGAGGAGTCGACCTCTACTGAAACATCGACGAGGTGTGCAATCTCAAGATCGACTCCACACACATCGCAAACTTCTCGTAAAAGTTCGACAAAGTCAGCATACATCGTAGTCGTTGAGAATACATTCGATGTTCATATTTCTACATAATACACCATTTTTTCTTTCAATCATTTTTTAACACAATGTGCTTCTAAAATATTACTTCACAAAAAATATATAACGATGCGAGTGTGACCCAAGAAGGCACATTCGCATTTAAAGTATCGTCGCAGAATACCGCCCGGAAACATCGCACTTATAACCTTCGAAATCAGGTAGAAAAGTGCAGGGTGATAAAAGCCATTTTTGTTGAACACTGGCATTCCCACCTATGCATGCATTAATTTCAACCGAGGAGCGTCAACCAACATGTAAATAACTCTCAACCTCAATCAATCACATAATCACAGTACAAGTGATAACAAATGAAGGAGGGGGAACAATATATGCATTTTCAATTCAAACTTTCCATTTTACTCGGGGGTTTCTTCATCCTTGACTGGCTCAACTTCCTTTGCGGCTTCGACTCCTAAGTCTTTCTCTTCTTCTTCGGGAGTTTCGCCACCCGCTTTTTTGACGCAATCGGCAGCCAACACCTCGAGCTCCTTCGAGCGAGCGCAGCAAAGCTTTGTGAAAATATCCCAAGCCCCGGTTGGGGAAATTACCGGGACACAGATGAAGTACACAAACAGGGCACTGGCAACCCATCCCAGCAAGATGCCAACAATGTTGGGATATGCCGAATAACCGACAGGAATGTATCCCAACACGGCGGAAACTAGAACAACAAAGAAGACGTAGGGTGCCTGGGTGTTGACGTGTCCCATGAGACTTACATCGCAAGCCAGCGCTGAAAGGACGGTTGTGTCCGAAATTGGCGACATGTGATCACCCGCAACGGCGCCTCCCATGACGGCAGAAACGGTCGCGTAAAAGACCTGCGGGTCGCCATTTGACGCTTCGTACGTAGGAACCAACATCAACGGAAAGAGGATCGACATGGTTCCCCAGGAGGTTCCCGTCGACAAGGCGATGAGCAGGGCGATGATGAATGTCAGACAGGGCAGCATTTGGTAGGGAATTCCGCCATTCATGATCCAAGACGCAAACAAACGGTCAGTACCAACTGAAGTCATGATATCTCCGCATCCCCAAGCAAGAGTCTGATGTCAAATTTTATCAAATGGAAGAATTTTTGTCAGATGAATTCGAAAAAAATGTTTTACTGCACTCTGACACGACAATCCCTGGATAGTGACATGAAAGAAAAACACAAAAAGCAAAAAACAAAAATAATCGTACCAAAATGACAATGCACAAGAAAATATGCGCCATTCCACTCAAAAAGGCTTTAGTTGATTCGTCAACTGTCATGAGGAATCGGGGTGGTTGCTTTCCTTCTTCCGAAACAGTTGCCTTGCGCCAGGGCATCATGTCCATGATGGCGGAAGGAGTCGGCATAACGAGAGTTCCGGTGCCGGGAGTCGTGATCTGGAGCAGGTAAAAGCCTAGGGTAAAAAGGGCAGTACCCATGGTTCCGTATAACAAGGCGATGTAGCTGTCACTCGATTCGATCTTTTCAAGAAAGGTTTGGTCCGCCTCTCCCGAGGTGCCTGACTGAACCAAGATCACAAAGACGAGGATAATCCAAACCAAAATCGGGACAGCCATGTTCCACCAAAGCAATGGTTGGTCCTCTTTGGGCTGGTTCTCTTTGCCGAGTTCCGATTTTCCACCGTTGAGCGCTCCAGGGCCGCCATCTGTGCGGTCGTAGACGCGGACCTTGCGCTCAGCGACAAGCATGGGTCCGTAGTCTCTCTGGGTGAAAATAGTCATTGCAATAATGCCAATCATGAAGAGAGCATAGTAGCTGTATCGGGCAGATTGCAAAAATACGGCATATCCCGTGGAAGCAATAGTCAGCGGTTCGCCACCATTGCGTTCCAAAAGTGTGTCAATGGCATTCTGAACCAAGCTGGCTTCGAAGCCAACCCAAGACGAAATAGGGGAAATCGAGGCAATGGGTGCCGCAGTCGCATCGACGATGAATGAAAGTTTTTCGCGCGACACAAAGAGAACGTCCATGAGGGGCTTCAAGGTCTGGCCTGTCAACAAGACGTTGGCGTAGTCGTCGAAAAAAATGATGATTCCAAGGATCATACAGGCAAACTGAGCGCTCCTTGGAGTCTTGGCAAACTTGGAAACAGTGTTGGTGAATCCCAGCATACCACCAGATTTTTGCTGCAGAAGAATAACGATCAAGAAAAAATTAGCAAACAGTAGAAAAAAAAGTTCACAATCACGGTGCTTCGTTCTTCTCTCGTAAATAATCGATTGCAGGTTTAAGGGCAATGGCGAACACACTCACCAGCATTCCGACCACGCCTGACAAGAACACTGTGAACAAAATGACCATTACGTGACCCTCATCGGCGAGTGCTCCGACCAAATAGTCAAGAATGGTGCTCTCGAATCCTCCCGTAAAGCTTCCGGTTAGGATGCAGGCACCAAGCCAAATTCCCAAAAAGAGAGAAAGCTCAACCATTTGTGTAGTGCAAGCCAAGAGCAGGATAATGATGAGGGGAACGAGAGATGTTCCGCTGGAATAGGTCTGGTAGTCACCCGAAGTGCCTGAGGCTGTATCGGGGCTGTCCATCATGAAGATCTCAACGGATACAGTTGAGCGTTGCTCTATAAGATTAAAAAATGCAGAACGAGTGGTGATGAGTAAGAGAATCGACACAAGAAAATAAAGAACAAATTTATGTTGATGATTTTGTCGCTACTTACTCTTATCGACAACAATTGATCCTGCCGAGATAGAGGTTGGAAGGCTAAATGGATCGTCGGCAATTTCGATCATCCCGCTGTCCTGGACTACTCCGTTGACCGCTGTTTCCCACATCAGACCGGAGCTGTTGGTGGCACTTTCAGCTGGGCTCCACTCGATGCCATCGAGGGTGACAAGGGTGGTGTCATCAATGAAGATAGTTTTGAGTCCAGTGATACGTGTCGTTTCATCCTCGAGGCTGATGGAGCCTCCTGTAGCATCGGGAGTGTACGCAAGAGAGGTGGTAGAGGTTGGAAGGGCTAAAAGAATAAGCCCCGCAACGAGGTTTGGTACCCAGGAAGATTTATTCATGGTGATTTCGATGGCAATGAAGAAAAGGTACGGATTTGAAATTCCTTCCGAAAATCCTGTCGGAAAAGATTTTTTATGAAATGTGAAGGCAAAAGTCAGATGTGAAAAATAATCATGCTCTCATACGCAAAGGAGTGAAGTGTTCACGAAAATCATTGATCTAAGATTTTCTCGTTTCGATTGTGTTCTCTTTGACACCAGATTCTCTTTCTTCCTCAAGTTGCGATGGAAGATATCACTTATGCCATCGCTGAGTAGATAGGGAGCATTTTCGTTGATACTGAGCAGATGGCAAAAACTCCCATCAATTCGCTGAAAAGAAAGAGTTGAGAACTCATCATTTTTTGGATTGAAGTAGAACGTGAGAAAAAGAGTGAACCGAAAAATGATTTTTTGTTAGGTTTACGTGTTTGTTCGTAGGAATTGTACGCCAAACATACCTTTCGAGCTTGAGGTGGCGCGACTCCTCTTTGTCACGCGACCAAGCTCGAATGGGAACAAAAATGACTTCCATGCGCTCATGAAAGTTTTTGGAACATCCACGAAGACACATTCTCCAGCTGATTCCAAACTGGGATTCGGACTTTTGTATTGACGCAGCTGCATGAATTCTCACACCTAAGCAACAATCAAAGTTCTCATCATTTTCTTGATAGCTGCTTCTCTTTTTGATATTGATAAGTGGTCGTCAAGATGATTTGGGGTGAATACACTATTCTTCAAGCTTGGCACAGCTCATTGAACAAGCTGAATTAGCTAATTGACTTGAAAAACAATTTTATCGATGATCACAACTAATACTAGTTAGTATTTCACTTCATCGTGTGAGAAGATTCACACTTCCTCCCCTATTGCCAGCGGCACCATTTTGCGCCCATGAATGGTGATTTATTTATTGGGTGAGCTGAAGTACGTAGATTGGAATCAAGCCAATGAAATCGAATCAAATTGAATCAGTCGGTCGATCATATTCATTTCTCGGCATCTTCGTCCACGAACAATCACGACAACTCGGAAACTCCCGAAAGAATACCATCGTCGAAACGTTAGAGATCTCGTCGTTCGTTAGCTACCCAAATTGTGATGACATTGAAATGGTTTTGACAGAATAGTGGTCGAATTCGGCATCGTCGCCGATGGTAAAGAATTCTGAATTTCTTACACCCAATTCCATTCTCAAACAAAATCCATTCGATCCTTTTCAACATTTCAAAATTCATCCCGCTTCGATCAACCATAACCTAGTTAAAACGAACCGAATCCTTCGGTGTTTCCAGAATTTGACAGACGAAGAATTTCATGTCGAGTGCAATATGCGCAGTAGGAAGGATGTTCGACAATGTTGCGCCTCGAGCGTTAGAAATAGTTGCATCTGAATCGCACTCAATTGGATTGAGAACATCGTAGCTTTGTAGAAAAGATGGTGAGAAAAATTCACCAAAAAAATATTGTTGTCGTTGAGCTGGTTGGTATCATCCAACGACGATGTCTATCAAAAAAGATCCTAGAGATGCCAATTCTCCGCATCAGCTGTCAATCGTCAGTCTCTCATTTTCTCCGCTGTACTGTAAAAAGCACTGGAGGGAGACCCGTGTTTGTAGGCGGCGTAATTTGCCATTGTTATTTTCGTGCGCATCGTGACCAAAGCCAATGGCGCAGTGGGGCCGCTGGACGCAGAGCAAAACTAAATCTCCGGGAGCAGCAGAAACCTTTAGCTTGCGTTCATCCCCCAGAGTCTTGCGCAAAATCACTTGTCCCTCTGGATCCTGAGACGCCAGGTGCGACAAGGTAGGGTGCGTTCTATTTTTGCAGCGACGAAAACAAAAGTGATTATAAGGAATAGAGGAAACGGTCAAAAAGATTATTGAGAACCAAAGGAATCAAATCACAGGAATGCAAAATTAGAGGTGCAAAGAAAAGAATGGACATTTCATGCGGTTACTCGATGTCAGAATCGAAGCATTCGCAATTTTGAAACAATCAAACCATAATTTTTCTTCCTCTAAAAAAAATGATCACCATTGACATCGCATAACAAAACAGGAAGCGAAAGACCTACCCTATACCAATCCCATTTGGATCGAATTCCCAGTGGCCACACCTCCATCACTGGTTGTTCCTTTCGTTCATTTTCGTCGTCCATCACTACCGTTTCCCTCTATTTCATACGGAAGTTGCAAGTAAATGTTGGCACTGAAGCATCCCTTGGTATCATCAAGGGGAGCCAGCTCGTCGACGTGCACAAGTCCCTTCTTCCAGCGGGTAGGGCCCACCATGAGGCGTGGAAGGCCTCCACCCATGCAGTTTGCGTTGGTTGCCTCGTGGTTGGCTCGAGCCAATCCGGCACCGCTTGACCACAATTCGTCGAGCTCGAGGCGGAGTAGATCGAGTGGCCAGAGTTGGGGTGAATTCGGTAGTCTTTGCGTAGTGTTGTTGGCTTCGTTTTCGTTTTCCATTACAGTCCAGTCCCCTTCGGTCGCGCAACTCCTTTCGAACCTCACGAAAATACTCGTCTTGCGCATGATTGGCAATGGCAATGTTGTATGGAGCGTGGCGTCCCACCGTGAAAACGTCGGAGGACTCGAGACCCCGACTGGTCGAGACCTTCCAGTTTTGCGCCCTGGTGGTTTCCCCCTCGCGGGCTAATTTTTTGCCGAGTTCCAACGATGCCCGTGTTGGAAAAAAATTCCGCACCTTGAGGACAGAAATTTCGTGACGAAAAAGGCGTTCCAGGTCCTCCAGCTCGAGGGAATCCTTGCATATCATTGCAGTATTTTTTGCGTCATCCATCGGAAGGGACCTTCCGCCAAATCTTGCACCATAGGTTTTTTCGAGCCACTCGAAAAATCCCCGCGTCCCATCGGCTGTGGACGTCGCAAAATTTCTATGACTACCATTTGATTGAATTGTTTGTATTCGAGGCGCAGCCAAAGAACATTGAAGCGTAAATGTGGAGATTCCTTTTCTTGTTGCGCTGTTGCGGATTGGAGGAGCTGTGATAGACAGAATATGCCTCCCTACAGGGAAAATCCTCGCGGGCATTGAATTGAGAATGGATAGAACTTTTGATGTTTTGGTTGTTGGTGTTGGTCTGGATGAAATGAGAGAGGTATGTGGATGACACAGTGAACATGCCTACCTCGTGCCAGCATCAAAAACCAAAAAGTGGATTCATTTTGATGTCTCCCGATCTTATTAATTGATGCTTTGGCTTTTGTAATGATTCATAACCTACAATTATCGTCGCATCATATGCCGAACAAAAGTTCGCTGGTGTAGCTCAGTGGTAGAGCATTTGACTTGTAATCAAAAGGCCGCTAGTTCGATCCTGGTCTCCAGCTTTTTTGTCGTTCATGGAATATTATTTTGTGCCGGTCGACAATTTTTCGAGTTTTCACGTGGAATATAGTACATTTGCCGACGTGTAGACCATTTTGGTCGTTTTTACGCGCACCATCTCTGACGTTTGATTGATTTTGCACATTACTTCATATGTAGGGTTAGAGTTTTTCTCGATTTTTGTGGAATCGGCATCACAGTCAAAAAATAATTTCAACTGTTGTTGTGAATTTGAGAATGGATCATCGCCATCTTCATCTTGTCAAGCATTGCTTGTCGTCGTAATTCAAACAAATGCTTGTTGCGATTATATGTAGTGACGTACAATCAATTACAATTAACAAGTACAGTATATTGGAATAAAAATCCCAAAGCTGTAAATTGAAAATCGCAGAAAATCACAATTGACAATGGGACTGCTGACGATTCTCAAAAAGGCAAGTCGGCACAGATACAGCATTTCAAACAGCATTGTGTTTCGATATCATTTGTATTATTTTCAAACGCAATACATCACACCTCACAATATCTATAATCCTATTTCTCTTCATCTTTTATCAGGTCAAGGAAGAAGAGCGGGAGATTCGAATCCTCGTGCTGGGATTGGACAACGCGGGAAAGACAACGATCGTTAGACGATTGTGCGACAAGCCCATTGATTCCATCGAACCCACCCTGGGTTTTTCCATTCAAACACTCGAATACGATTTGCACGAAACAGAAGAAAACGATACAGTGGACGTGGGTAATCCTTTTGGAGCATCGACAACATCGACCTACCAGCTCCATTTGTGGGATATTGGTGGTCAATCGACCATACGGGCATACTGGAGGAATTATTTCGAAAAGACGGATGGGATCATCTGGGTCGTCGATAGTGGGGATAGGCACCGGTTGAAACTCGTCAAGGAAGAATTGGACACTGTTCTCGAACAGGAGCGTCTGGCCGGTGCCTCCCTGCTAGTCTTGGCCAACAAGTCCGATCTGGAGGGATCTTTGGGGCCAGAAGCAATCGCCCGAGCATTGGAGTTGGGCAACAAATCCATAAACAGTGGGGAAGCATCGATGGACGATGGGGAAGGACTCCAGCCGAGCCACTCGTCGCGGCATTGGACGATTCGAGCCTCTTCGGCAGTGACCGGAGAGGGACTGGCCGAATCCATCGACTGGCTGGTTCGGGACATTACCGATAGGATATATTTCGCAGCGTAGAAGAATGATACAAACGGGGGACGAAAAACTAAAAAACAAAATTCAAAAAGAGTAATCTTTCTGCAATCTTTGGCCAACCAAAAAGAGTTGTAGAACGCAAGACCAAAGATTGGCCAAAACATGGCCACCGAATGGCGATTTTGAGACGATCCATTTCGAAATTCCCCAGGACTCAAATTACAAATATTGCAATCTACTTCGTTGCAATTCCACCAATAAGTGTTGCGTTATAGTTGTCTGCCAGCGACTCTGGCAAACAGGTGCCCAGATCCAACGTCAGTTTTCAGAACAATCACCTCTCTCTCTCTCCGACAAAAAGAACCTTGTGGGTGATGGTTGGAGTACCGCAACCATTTTCTTCAAGAGCCACCGAATCGAAAACTGCCACGATGAAAATGACAGAAAAGTGAATAACAATAATTCACGATCGAAATATGCGCATCGACTACTGACATGTTATCCATATAACGGATTTCCATTGATACACGAACACTACCATTCCGGGCCTGATCGGTATAATCCTATCACTATCAAGACTAGAACAACGAGAATGGGCACGACCAAAAGTTCCCACTCTGCTTCGTTGTCAATGAGTGGCCACACAAGGAACGAGGAGGAAGAAGCCTCTTTCGCTGGTGTCAAGTATCGCCCAACAAATACTTGTCCTTGTGGCGTTCTCACGATCGGTAGGGAGATGGTTCAATGATCTAGTCATCAACGAACCATTTCCTTGCGCACGGTTTATTTGGTGGCGATGAGATCCAAAGTCGTTGACGGGAACAAGCATAGTGTAGGATTTTCATCGATATGGTGCAATGGTAGAAGTCTAGACAGGAGGAAGGAGATTCATGATGGAAGGATGTAGGAAGAGGTGAGGAAGTGTAACTATGCATAAGCATAATGAAACAAAGCAACTTACGTTTGGAGAGTGCTGATTGAAGGGGAAATGAGTGGTTTTGTTTGACAGAGATATTTTGCGACGACACTGCCAAATGCAATCACAGCACGAGGAACACGTTCCAGTGAAAGAAAACAGGGATATAGCCATAAACAGATAGCACGCACTCCAACCGGTTGTATCCCACAACAGCTATTACCGAGGGATGAATCAATTCCGAACAATGAATGACATATCTTGTGTATCCTACAACTTCTTTTTTCGATGAATGAATCAATCCAACGAAATCGTGGGAACCAACCGAAAACGCAATGAAGTACACCACTATGAAGTATCTAACGGAAAATTCGATAGTAAAGAATACTAGTAGATATAGAGACTGATCCCGTAATTATCAATGCTGTTGTTGGAAACAAGCGAGAATTCAGTGATCGATCTCGGTACGAATCCTACAACAGCCACCAGTGTGTGTCTGTGTATGTATTCTTGCAGCGTGTTTGGACAAAAACCGTAGTAGTACATCATATCTGGATAGAGGTTATAATATATTTATTGCCGTTCGTGAACAATGGATATTAAATGATATTTATTTCTCTAGCAGAAAACGATCCCGCTTCTGTCCATCGACGATCGATCGAACGTTGCGCGAATGAATTATTGCATCTCCGGAGTAACATTGTCGGATCAGATTCAAAGAGATTCAATTCACGTTGTTAACATAAAAACCGTATTTTATTATCATTCTGTTGGCCAACTCCGAAATCACTACGATCCGATATATATCGACGGATCATTCGAAACCAACCAGGGTCGCAAAGCTAGAAAGTCAATCTACAAGAATTGCCAACAATAATAGTCTACAATGATAAACATTGCGATCGTTCTTGTCCTCATCGGAATATCGACGACCGATAGTGACGGAAGCATGCTATGATGACTACGTGTAACCCACCTGTTGTTTTTTCCTTCGGTAATAGAAGAATTTGTCAAAAATTATCAAGACGTTCGGGCACTAATCCCTCAAAAGAGAACCGCACCGGAGGCAATTCGACCAAAAATGAATGAGAATTTGACAGAAAGAATGAGAATTTGAAAGACATATGCATATATTTTTGAATTTCGTTCAGAGCTAGCGTCTCAGTCATACCGTACTTAACTCTGCACATAAGCCTTTAATTCAATGGGACGTCTTTAGCGAACCGCGGGACATCAATATAAATTATTGATTCCTTAAATGTCTCATGCCTTCCGACTGATTCGTTAGTCGATAAGTACTAACATATATATCATTCGTGTCCCTTCCGAAAGATGTATTTAATGAAACTCATACCTCCTTGTCCCATTAGATAAAAAAGTCCCAAAAAGTTGCTCCGAACTTGAATTGAGAGTCATCCTGACAAATCCGGCAATTTATCAGCAGTGAGCATCGCGCATATCGAAGCATCACGTACTTGTCTCTCCAGCAAAAAGTACTATCTAATGACAGGTAACAGAAGGACGGAGAAGAGTGTTCTGGTATGTATGATACGCAAAAAATAGTAGGTGAAGTTGAATGATATTTTTGTTCCTCCCCCTCGTGAGAGCTCTTGTATTACTACGGCCTTCTACGTGCTGCTTGTAGCGTCTTTGGTTGTTAATACTGTATCAATAAACAGCCGCTTTCCATCGCTCATCCTGAAAAAAGAACCATTTTTTTTGACATTGACATTCATTTGTTATCAACATCGAAAACGAAACCAACAACAATACTATTAATTAGTAAGAAGAGAAAGAAGAAGAAGGAACAACCCCTCAAGACAATGGCATCAGAGGACGATACAAATCCCAATTCCGACAATGGAGACTGCAGCAAACCCATCGCCGAGACTCGCAACATCCGTGTTGCCCAAGAAAAAAGAATAGACAACATCGAAGCCAGTGTCGAAGTTGTGGATTCAAATGCTGGTATCGATTTGCAAAAGGATTCCAAGTTAAAAGCGAGTCTTTACCCAGGCATAGACGAGAATGATATTGCCGAGATGGATATTGATTTAGAACAAGGAATCGCGATTGCTGCTGTAGTTGGAAAGTATAAAACCGAGGCACGTATTTCTTCCTCATCATCATCATCATCCACAGCATCCTGCTACAAGACCGAATGTGCTACTGCGTTTCAGAACAACGGAAACGAGAATGAAAACGATGCACCTTCGTCTTCATCTTTGGATTCGGCATCAAAGCAGCGAGAGAACATGCTTCGGACAACTCCCGGAGCCTTTGCCATCAACAATCCTTTATCTTCGTCGTCTTTCGGAAACCGTCCGCTTTTAGAACAACGCCCGAGCCTACGGAATTTTACTTCTAGGGTGATCAATGCCGCCATTGATTCGGGATCGGAGAGTCACGAGGACAACAATGTTGTTCTGGAAAACCTCTCGAATCTCAGCAACGATTCAATACAAGGATCAGATCAACCGCAAGATGACAACGACGATCCGGAAACCAGAACAGCTTCTGTTGTCGCGGCAGCTGCCACTCCGTGTCTAAGTGCAATTCGTGTTGGGAACGAATTCGAAGTCTACGAAGGCCAAATTGTGGGCGACGAAACGGGCGAAGAAAAGAATACGAACCCTTTGAAACGAAACACGAAATTCTTTGTCGGAAGTTGTGTTATGTTGTGGATAGGGATTGCGGTGGCTCTTGTCATACTGCTTACCCCCCGGAATCAACATTTGGACGTGAGAAAGAACAACACGTTCGACGGAGTGGAGTACAGCAAGGGGGAAACAAATGAATCACCTTCTGGAACGATACAGGTGCCTTCGGGTCTCATGATCAGCAGCAGCCCCGATCCAGAAAGCAAACAACTCCGAGACTATCTCTTGTCTGTTCTGGCCCCGATCAGTGGGCCTGCTGGAGCCCGGGTATTCGATCGGAGTGCCACGGACTTTTCTATGGATCGTATCTCTGCCCTTGAATGGACGGTGGATGATCTGTCTGGACTTGTCTTTGAGGAAGATTCGTCATCACCACGCGTTTCGATTCCGGAATGGAAGATCTTGCAGCGATATGTTCTGGCGCTTTTGTACTTTACGACCGACGGGAGAGGCTGGGACATTCAAGCCCAGTTTCTCTCCAAGGAACACGAGTGTTCTTGGAACGAAGCTACCCCCCGGACATGGATTTCGGAAGACGCGGTACTCAAAAGCACCAACGAAGTCATTGGAGTGTCATGCAACGAAATGGGTTTCGTTGAGGGACTGAAGCTGCGTAAGTTCGATGGAATCAACACACGGAATGACTAGCGTCTCTTTTTTTTAAATTTCGATTGCGGTATGCGTTTTGAAACATTCAAACTAATCAAGAGTTCTTTTTTTGTTTCAATTCTTCTCTCTCACACACTTACAGGATGGAACGACTTGGCGGGCACGCTACCACGCGAACTTTCCTATTTCAAAGAAACACTGGAGGAACTCGACCTCGGCGGGGGTTCGATCTCCGGGACAATACCTTCTTCCTTTACAGATCTGACCAAACTGAAAACCCTCGGCCTCAATGACAATTGCTTATCTGGTACAATACCCGAGGGTCTCTCCGCAGAACTTCCTCTCCTCGAACGTTTCAACATTATCAACAACGGTGACCTGTATGGGTCGCTTAATGGGTTTTGTAATAAAAACGAATACGCCACGGACGGAATTCTTGCTGTTGCAACGGAATGTCCGCTGCCTTTGGAAATTGGTGATGACGACGTTGAACACTTGAGCGACAACTATGCTGGTGTCGAATGCGATTGTTGTATATGCTGTGACCGTAACGATTATGATTGCTACGATCAACAATCCGGGCGTTCATGGAAGTCATACAATCTCAACGCTAAGGAGAAAGGGGTGGATTTCGTCAAGCAGTTTGATCGCCAGAAAGAATGTCGGACCGAAGCAAACATTGAATGGATCCGAGAGAAATGTTCCTGGTACACTCCTGTGGACAATAACAACACCAATACCAACGGCACGGATATCAACGGGACTCTCTCCTTCGAATGCGCAGTCGATGATTCTAAAGAAGGTTCTGAACGAAGCATATTTCCTTGGTACTGGTACTAGCTAGAAAATGCGTGCAGTATTGCTGCTGGAAGGACAATGGACAATGGTTAGTGATGCTGGCACGCACGTTTTGTGATTAGAAATCATGATTCTTTATAAAATGTATTAATGAGTAGTGTAATACTACACCACACGAATTAGCTGAAAACTTTGTAATTTTGATACTGTTGTCCCTCTCTAGTATTGAAACGAAAGAGCACCTTTTGTTCTACAAGTAGTTAACTGTTTGAGTTAATGCTGAAAGAATGAATGAATCAATCGGAAAACAAGACACACGACTCAATTAACAGTAGGGACTCATTTTGTTGGAGAGTCGATGAACCAATCGTCACCAGAATCAAGAAAGAAAGCAAGACAAAACTCCCACCGGAATTTTTTTCGTTCTTTTGGTAGACAACAAATAAAAATAATCATAGGAAACGAAATGAACGACTCGCAAAAAGGAGATTTGGAGATTTGCAGATCTTTCCAGTTTCATTGCTTTTAGGGAAGGCCACAAATGACGACAACATCAACAGCTTCCTCGACGGAAAAAGTCGTTCCTCCATTGTCCCTGGCAGAAAAGTATAGCCATGTGGTGAAGGCACTGGAAGATGTTGAAAAAACGCTACGCATAAAACATCATCCGACTTTGATAGAACGCGCTGCACCTCTCGAGGTCGACGATCTGCGGGATCTTGAGGAACAGCAGAAAACCAGCAATGGAAATCAAGAGCAGAATGATAGCTACCATCTACCCAAAAAACGACAAAGGCAACTGGATGGAAAGTCCAGAATTGCAGCAATATCTGAGGATTGCGCCACTGCCTCGCTCCGCAAGCGCAGCCTCAAGGAGGTTTTTACCATTGACCATTCGATCCTTCCAACGGTATCATTGACCACTACTCTTCTTCCATTCGGTTTTGAAACCCTGATATCACTCGATGTGAGCCACAACGAGCTGACAGATCTTCCGGGCTTGTCGAAGTTGAAAAACCTTCGAGTCCTCGATTTGAACCGAAATTGGTTCAATACCCTTCCCTCTGAAATCGGCGCCCTCAACCACCTGCAAACTTTACTGGCCGCCCGGAACTTTTTGAAACCCAACGATCAATCGCTGCGATTGGAGACTCTCAAGACATCCTGCCCCAATCTCTCCACCCTCGACCTCCGGTACAACCAAAAATGCTGCAGACCTCTGCACCGCGACAGGGTTCAAGATGCCCTTCTGCCATTGAAACCAACAATCACCATGACACTGTGGGAGGAGAACGTTCATGGCAACAATACATCCAAGAATGATAACAAAATGAACAAAAATTGCAACAACTACGTGGGCTCCAGCGCTGCCCAGCGCAATCCAATCTTGCTTCGAAGTCAGCTGGAACCCCTGGGAACTGTCGCTCTGCGAAAGAGGCTCGTGTGCGATTTTGGAAAGGAACCGACGGATCCTGCAAAGGTCGATCGTGCGGTGGTGATGAAGGATCTTCTCAAAGCTTATTTCGAAGAAGGATTGGCTTATTTTCCAGAACCAGAACTCAATAGTTGTAATGGAGATGACAAATCGAATGCCACGGAAACCAATGATATAGATAAAAACAACACAATCGACTACGATGCCCTGGTTGACAATCGAAAAGCTCTTCAGCTATATGGAATCCCTGTTCCGGAGGAAAAACTCGAAAGACTCATGATCGAATTGCAAAAGTGGACGGCCCACACGGGCCTTGTCAACAAAAACCGGGAGCGTCCATCCATCCACGCCAGTAACTACATGATCTTGCGAAAGCCAATCCCAATCAGTGACGCATCCATAAGTGATTCGGGTAATGGTGGAAGAATCAAGCCACTTTCACGGCGGGCGCTCCGCAAAATTCAAAAACGCGAGCGCTACAGGAGTCTCTGGGAGGCAGGAATCGACGCCCTAACCTGCATCGATCCGTCCTTTGCCGAGTACAACTGCACAGAGATCGCCATCACCCACGGGTTTTCTGGAAGCCCGCACCGTGACAAGCAGAACTGTGGTCCCTTTTATGGGCTGAGTTTGGGAAATTACGACGATTCGGATGGAAAGGGGGGAATCGTTGTTGAATCATCTGCGCGGGTTTTGGTTCGGGTCAACACCAAGGGCAGACTCGGTAGAGTAGATGGTCGCTACGTCCACTGGGTTGCCCCTTGGGGGAATCTACCAGGCGGTGAGCAAGAGGAACAGGGGCAACAAAGATATTCGCTCATTTATTACGAGACTGGTCACGATTTTATTACTCCTGGGCCGGCAGTATTTTCTATCCCAGAGCAAGTTACAGCTGAAGAATGATAGCTCGGCGTTGGCATGAAGAAAATAATTTTGAAGAAAATAATTTTGTTTGCACGATCTCCGCAAAATGTAACTCTCTACGAAGAACAACATAACGATTAGTAAGCTTCATCCAAGCACGCAGTTTTCACCGTTGGAACTACCATCACGCCTGATAAAGATATTTCTTTTGTTAACGTTTACGATTATTTTCATTTTAATTCTTTTGTGCTTCTTTTCTCGACAAGCATTATTTGGTTCGGTGAAAAACTTTGATAGTATCCATTTTTCTTTTGTTTTATCGTAATGGATTTACTCGAATTCGTGTGTGATTTTCGGCAATACAATTAACATCCCCGAATTTAATCATCACTGCGATGGTTGTTGTCAACCGCAAAAGGAGTGTTTGCAGGAAAGAAGATGCACAACCACTCGCTTTGAATTTCCTCGTTCAACCAATACAGAAGCTTCTGTTAATTTTTCATCCATCATAAACCTTGATGCACGCAGAGCGAATAAAAAGCAAGTCAAGCCATGAATATCGTACAATGCAGCAAATTGAATGTCGATTTACTATTGTTTTGCAACACTGGCTTGACTTGGCTCAATGACGAGTGGATTGTAATTCGCTTGGAGCGTTTCTGTGAGTAGCAAAATCAGAATCCCGCTCGAGGAGGAGGAGGGGGTGGTGGTGGCGGCGGCGGCGGCGGAGATCGAGGAAAGGGAGACGCTACGCTTCGGTTGTTTCCGGGCGCTGGAGGTACGGGAAATCTCGAAGTGGTAGTGTTTCTATTCGCCCGTCGGTGTGTTCCAAAATCGTTTTGGGTGATGGAATCCGACGATGACGGTGGAGGGGCAAGCTGATAGCTTGCCGATCCGTTGGTGCTGCCGTGTGATGTTTGCTCTTCGATTCCGCCATTCACAGATACTCCCTCTTGCGAAAGTGTCCTCTCGTGCTTAGTAGTAGGAGTTTCTCCGTTTCCGATTGGAACGTCTCGTTTCTTCCCCTTGGTGTTTTTCTGTTTCATCGCTGCCTTTTGGTTCTTGATGGCTTTTGCCTTGGTAAAAACCATGAATCCCACAAAGGAAATCCCAATACCAATCGCGCTTTTCAGGGATACCGGAATTCGAAACAACAATCCCGTGCATACAATGGCAAATATCCTTCGTGTGCAATTCAATGCCGCGTGGTGGACGACGCTGATCCGTGTCAACAAATACGTCGATGCGAGGTTGTAACTCGAAAAAGCAAGACCATTTCCAATCGACCACAGAATGTATTGTTTGAGAACTTTGAGAAATGCGGGCGTCGAGAGACTTTTTGCTGCGCCAATTGCGTGTCTCCAAAGGCCAGGGCCATTCCAGATTGCCGTGGGAATGATTAACAGCATGACTCCCGTCTGCTGCATTCGAAATTGTAGATTGAGATCATCCAAGGCTTTTTGCTTGCCATGACGCGAACCATTGACTTCTCCTTCCATTCGTACCTCTGCCGCCCCCTTGCGAAATAGCTTTTGGTACAATCCACGAAGCGAAAAGCACAGATTGGAGGCCATGACGATTGCTGTGGCCACCAGCAGAGACGAACCAGCCCCCTCGGCCATGCTTGCCGAGTGGTTCGATCCGGTGGTGCTCAGCAAAACACCACCCACGATTCCCGTCAATCCCAGGATTTCCAAAAACGTCAAAATCTCAATTCCCCACAATACAGCAAAGACAGCGCTGGTAATCGGTTCTGCTGCCTTGAGGGTCTCAACGTAGGTCGGGGCAGCTGCCCCAAATGCCATATTGGTAGTGAGGAATCCCAGAGCGAAAAAGATTCCAGTATTGACCAGATATCGCGGAACGGGATTATTAGAGGATCCAGTGTTTGGTTTTTTGCCACCGAGAGATTCGAGCAAGGAATCCAAGGGAACCAGCCCCTCCGTCAGTCCCAAGAAGTTGAATTGGATGGCCAAACGCAAAAAGGTAGATCCCAGCAGCAGTTGTTGAACCGTCAAAAAGAGAGGTGGAACTCCCCCCACGTGTTGGTACACTGCATGCTTCTCGTATTCGTCGTCCAAGTATTCATCGTCGATTCCGCTTCCCTGATAGGGTGTCAGCAAGACTTTGCTCGAGGAAATGCTGACGACACCGAGGGAATACCACAAAATCACGGCCAAGACGAGCGGTAATATGGAAGAGGATGTACTAGATGCCGAATCACCATGTGTACCAGCACTCGAGGAAGATGCGCCCGATGGATCGTGTTTCCGCCGAAGGGCGGGACGAAACTCGAGGGGTCGTTTCGGTTTGGCTTTTCCGGGAAGTGCAAACTTGCGTGGTTTTGGTTGGCCGTTTGTGACAGTGGTTGAAACTCCATTGGTAGAAGGAATAGCAGTACCAGTAGCAGTACCAGTAGCAGTAGATATAGCAGCAGTAATAGAAGAAGAAGCTGTAGAATACATCGCACCCTCATGTCCATCGGGATCTTTTCTTGCATTGACACGTGCCGAGAGATTCTGCGGATTGTGGTGATTCGATCCCGATGCCCGAGATCGCATGGTAAATTGGAGAAGTGTTTGGGAGTGTTTTTCTACACGTAGTAATCCAATTCCAATTTTATTGAGTGAATGAATAACAAACAAAGCGTTCCTCTGTCTCTAATACTCTTCGACTTGAATGCGGCATTTGAATCTGCAATTTGAAATTGGCATGACTATTTTATTTTTCTTCTTGATTCTTTCGGTCGTGATTTCGGTTCTTTCTCGATCAGAATTGAATCTCACGTAGACGTACGAATCCAATGCGTAGAATTTTACCCGGGCAATGACTACACGTACCTGGTAGTGTACCAAAACAAAATTCAATGGACGACGGTTTTTGCTTCTTCGTATTGTCAGAGGGGTGAAAGGGGAACCAATTATTATTTTCGCTCACAAATTCGAGCAAAATTGAATTTCATCACCACCATGATCAATCCAACCACATTCAGACTTTTACTATTATGTTTGCTTGTTTGTTGAATAGTTTAGGGTACTACGCCAGACAAACAAAGAAGAAGCATATTGAAGTCGACTCGCTTTCAAACAAATTTGACAATGTTCTTATGATACAGTATAGTATAAAGAGTTTGAAAATAACTACACGTATTTTGAAATGCTACTCCTACTCTTCTTCTTCGCGGTAATGAAACCACCACTAGCTATCATCCTAGGAGGAGGAGAACGACGACGGCGACGACGGTGACGGCGATCTCGTCATTGCGACTTATTTCAGAATGAGTCTAAACAACTGCTGCTGTTCCTCCCTATTTGCTATCTAACTTTATCATCAGTAATACACTGTTGCCAAAATAAAGGAGGTTGGATTGTACACGTACATCAAATTCATGTCTTCGAACATTGATGGAAGCAATCGTTTCGAAAGCAGATTTGTTCTTTGACGTGCTACTATTCTATTTGTAAGCCTTCTGGCAGAGAAGTTTTTGTTACTTTTTTTGGCTTTCTTTTATTCATTTAATATTACATGTATGTATACGAAGGGTAAAGGCAGCTGGATCGTAGGCAACGACAAGAGTTTAAGGTTCGATCGGTGCACTACTGAGAGACGGTGCACTACTGAGAGACGGTGTGCTAGACGGACTTTCGCTGGGAGTGCTAGAAGGTACGCTAGACGGACTTTCGCTGGGAGATTCGGTTTCCGCCGGAAGAATCACTTGGTCAACCGGATGAATCAACCCATTGAGGGCCTCTTCGTTGGTGGGAAGTACGATCTCGGGTGCACCGATTGGATAAGGGTTACCACCACCAACTTGGTACTTGCGTCCGAGTTGGCAACGCGTGATAGTTTCCTTTTGGTTTGACATTGTCAGCAATTCACCGCACAGCAATCGGCTAAAAGGGATGGCCTCATCTTCGTGAATGTGCATCTGAATAATGTCGTACAATAAGTCCAGCCCTTCGATGGTAGTGATAAGCTTCAAAATATCGGACGGCAAATTCAGCCAGGCAGTGTTAATTGGCGCAAAGAAAGTGATGTCGTCATCCACGACGATTGGTGGGAGAACAATAGGGCTGTTGTTGTTGTTGTTGTTGTCAAGAAATTCTGCAATTAATCCGACATTAAACTCGCTCTGGAGCTTTCGGTTGCCCGTTTGATCGAGGATAAGGTTTGCACGGGAAATCACATCGCTTTGCTCCAATCGTCGGTCAGTTGTTCCTCCAAGGAGAAGAATTAAGTCATCGAAGAAACTAACGAAGACACACAAGAGACCGTAAGTGTTTGCGTTGTCTACGTCGCAGATGATCTCATCTGTGCACAAAAAATAGTATCGAAAAGAATATCGAAGAAAGATAAAACAGGTGAGAATTATGAATATTTGGAGCATGATAATGGCAACCGCGAAAGCATCTTTCTACTTACAAATTGTGGGGATAGGAGGGATATCTGTCGGTGGTGCTGTGCCGGGCTCAGTAGGTTCAAGCGACTCGGTAGGACTCTCGGAAGGTTCTTCGGAAAAGGTAGGACTCTCGGATGGTTCTTCCGAAAAAGTAGGTTCTTCAGATGGCTCCTCGGAAGAGGTAGGACTCTCGGAGGGTTCCTCGGTTGGTTCGGCACTAGGTTCTTCGGTGGGCTCAGCGCTGGGTTCGGCACTGGGTTCCGGGCTAGGTTCGAGAGTAGGCTCCGCGCTAGGTTCAGCAGTTGGCTCTGGGCTGGGAGCATCGGATGGCGATGGAGACGGTTCCGGAGTAGGCGAAGCGGTTGGCTCGGCAGTTGGCGAATGTGTGGGCTTGTAAGTCGGCGAATACGTTGGCCTCAAAGTCGGCGAATGCGTGGGCTTGGGCGTCGGAAGCGGGGTAGGAATCGGTGTCGGCTCGGGAGTTTTGGGAGGTGGTGGAGGGTAGGGATTGTAAGGATTGTACGGGTTCGGGTATGCATGGCTTGGTGCACCGTAGGTAGGCTGCGATCTCGGAAAGGTTGGTCTGGGTGTTGGGTAAGGGACGGGATAGCCAGTCGGATGAGGTGTTGGACGCCTTCCGGTAGGGTATGGTGTCGGTGGTTTATGCGTCGGATAAGGCGTCTTGTAGTATTGATTATACGTGGGCGATTGAACGGGATAATAGTAACCATTCAGACTCCGTTGGTTGCGAGATGCATCATCTCCAGCAGCCCAAACTTCACGCATGGTTGCGAGAAGGACTACCAAGGAAACCTTCATCGTTGTTGTCTATCTCTTGGATCAAATACACTAAAAGCAACTATCGTCTTTGTCAGTTTTTCACTCGGGTCAATAATGAATAGACAATGAATTTTCAACTGTTTTGATGTATGTCGAAGTAAAGTACAGTCAATCAATCCACTTGATACGATTGATCAAGGGAAAAGTTGCGATTTCCCGAAAAAAAGTTCCGCGAAACAAAAAGGAACGTGTTTTTCGGCGAGAGTACCGTACGGAAAATGTGAGTGGCGATAAAACCGTTAGCGTCCACCCGGTGAAAATCTCTTTAAGTTTTGCATACCGCGCGCGAGGAGAAAATGCCATTTTTTGTGTGAACATATTCAGTTCTTAATAATGTTAATAAGAACAGGCCAGCGTCAACATTCTGCGATGCGACATAATTTATTTTTTGATGGGACTGATAACCGTTAGAAACGGCCAGTGGGTCACACGTGTTACAATAAACAGATTCCAACCTATGTTACTACCTTAGTAAGATTAATCTATTAGGTAAACAAAGAGATACGTCAAAACCTCAGAATGAGCTGTCTGGCGCGGTCGAACTGATGCCATCTCTCTCTTGAGAAATATCACAGATGATTTCAAATCGGGAAAGGAATGTTCCGAAGAATTCATTTTTTTCCATCGGCAGCATGCCATCGTGTTGATCGGCATCCAAAGAATACATAAGTTGACATTTTAGTAAGGATTACGAGCTTTTGAAATGCTGTTGCTTTGCTACTGTCACTTCAATATCGAAGCGGAGAGGTTTGTTCCGATATCCAGCTAGTAAAACCCGACCCCAAGAACAACACACTTCTGAAGCACATCACATCTCCTGTTTTAAGAGACACCAGTAGAAGAAGTACTATGAGTCATCGCAATAATTTCTTTCAAGTTCGACAAAGAACGGGGATTCCGTCGCCATTTGCGATCAAACTCGTGTTGTTGTGCTTGCTTTTTGCTATTAGCGGCACGAGCTCATTTGGTGCCAACGAGAGGGATCCGGAAGGTTATGTCCAGCAAGGCAGTGACGGTAGTTATCGATATTTCCCAGAGACTGCAGCAAGCACTAGAGCCTCAGAGACACCCGAAATATCGGAGGGTGTTGTCGTTGGTTATGAACAAGATTTCTACGACACTAATGGAGCCTACTGGGGATCATCCAACAACGGATCTCAAGATCGAGCGGACACCGTTCAGGCAGCTCCCGTGGAGGATAACGTGGCAGGAGTTTCGAAGCAAGATATTCCAACAGCGACGGTGATGACCAATAGAAAAGAAACCAAATCATCCAAGAGCAACAATCAAAACAGAACTTTGCACTCGTCTCTGAATGGCGGTGTGCGAGGAGGAACGATGCGACGAGGTCACACTGGAGGCGACAACGATAAGATTCCGGGCTTTTGGAAGCAAGACAACTTTTTTAAGCGACCCATGATAGGGTCATTGAATGATAGTTGATATGACAGGTCCTAGATACTGCGTTCTTCAGTGCCCTCGACGCTGATTATTGCAGATTGTGGCGGCGAGGGCTTGTCGAACCGAAACTCTACGAAGATTTAATATACGATTCACAAGTGCAGTCAAGTTTCGAGTTCCGTTCTGCTCACTGAACGTTGACTGTCTTTAAAAATGAACCGATCACAAAACTCTCAGAAAACATAGCAGCTGTATTTCCTTGTAGTGCATGTTGAAATATGCTATACCATTCGAGCCATCGTCGGAATGGCACGTCGTCAATCTGCCAGTTTGCACATCCCAATAGCGGAATACTATTGCTCGTCGACAAATCAACATTCACACGATCTGATATTCGACAAAGTATCTTCTGAAACCTATAATACTATTGCTAGCGCAATTCTGAATAGTCTTTTTTCTTGAATCCCTTCCGAGATTGCCGTGCCATGAAGGGCTCTTTGTTTGAAGTGGTGGATGGTGGCACGGCTGTTGAGATTAATTTTCGCAAGTTTGTGGTGAAGCATAACGGTATCGTTGTTTCTTGTATTTTGCCTATGAAGTTTGATACTCTATGAGTTTAAATTTGACACAAACGAAATTTTACGCAAGTTGGAGCTAGTCACGAGACTTGGGTGGCACTACTGAATGGCACTGTCCAACGTGACTTTTGCGGTAATATTTGTAATGGATTGAACTTGTCGTTCTACTAATGTACGATTATCGTATCTTTCAATGCTCGAACACTAGCCGGCTGTCTTAAAGGTTCGAAATAAAACCGATCATGCAAATGATCAAACACAAAACAAAAATTGAACAACGTAACACCATACGTGTAGTAGAAACGGCATTTTCTTTAATTTCGACTTCTTAATCTCGTCTCATGAATTAAATTTTTTTCCCTCTTCCCGTGTTGTGACATACCGAACGGTTCGTCCTTGAGGACAATTGAGGAAGGAAAGTGCATCTGCCGATTGAATTCCACAATGGATCCGTCGAAACCAACTAGCCGAGAAGAAGTATGCTAATCAAATTAAATTTGCGCTATAACAAGTTTGCGATTATAATGTCTACTAGGTATCAATTTTCGAATACACAACATATTTCGAAGCGTACTCTGTTTGTCACATCTTTTATCGAAAACAGTAAAATAATAGATATAGTTTATTGTTCGGTTCAAAGATTTTGCATTATCAGAATTAGCTGCAGTTGAATCAATCATAATCATTGCCCACTGTGGGGTTGGGGGTTAAAAGAAACCTGTAAATGATTCGTCTTGCACTACGCGAAAGAGAGTGCAGTTGTTCGTCTACAGATTTGCAAACCTCTTGGCAAGCCTTATGAATTCGCCGCTGTTAACATCCGCTATCGTCTGGAAGTGAAAGCCCTTTCGATAGATCATCAACACAAGGCATGAGGGTGTGTCCCCACAAAGTATAGAAGGAAATCTTGTATCCGAAGCAACCCAAATCCTGCGTCTTCAACCAACGATAATCTTCTCGCTTCCCTTCATTGAGGGCTTGTTGGTACCTATCGTCATTATTTTGCTCTGCGTTTGCTGGGGCTTCTCCTTCAATATCCATAGGATCTTCGGTAGCCGTAGCAAAATTGGAAGCAGTAGTATCTTCTGGCTCGGGGTTTGAGGACGAAGAAGTAACCGCTCTGTCACTATCCGTATCAGTTGTGTTGTTTAGCGTCGTATCCGACCCGTTTTCTTCAACAAACGACGGGGATGCCGACATGGTAACAGACGAGACAGAATTGCTATTATGGTTGCTATTGCCACCATCGGAATCCTGTTCTTGATGGCGAGCTGCCACCATCTGAGCCGGTGGAGGATGTTCTTGTTCGTCTTCGGACTTAACAGGTGCGTTCGATTCACCTTCCGACAATATCCCTAAAAGGGGATTCGGAACGGCTGGAAGGGGATTGATTGGGAGTTGTTCTTCGGGGGATTCTTGATGTGCTGCTGCTGCTGCTTGTGCTTCTTGTGCTTCTTGTTCTCTTGCAGCGGCAGCCGCTGCATTGCTCTTTTGGTATCCCTTCAACCGTGCCGCAATCATGCTGATAGAAGGCGCGTAAGGCAGAGGAGCCTGTGCTTCATTGCTGTCTTTCGGTTTTTCTTCTGGTTTCGAGGGTTCCTTGTGAGGATGTTGCTCCGTAAGCAACAAATTTGACCGCGACTTGGAGCGATTCGCCGATTGTGCCCGGAGCGCCTCATCCAGGGCTGCTGTCGCTGGCCCTGGAGCGGGAGCTGCCTGCTGCGTTGCTGGTTCGACGTTGTCAACTTTGTTTGGGGTGTATCTCATCAAACCCTGCTTGAGCGGACCTTGTTGTCCCTGTGAGATTGCTTGGACCAATGCTGGGTTGGCCTGTGCCAGTGCCCTGGCAAGAACATCTTGCGCCTGCATGGCCGAAGTTGCCAGCTTTGTAGCTTCCGCGGGTTTAGGAAGCGAGGCTTTCGCTGCTGTAACTGGTACTGTATGTTGCTGCTGTGATTGCGCTTCACCAGACTGCAGCCGCTCCTCGGAGTTGTGTGTCGACACAGGGCGAGAGGCTGGTGTTGGAAGAGGCATGGGAAGGTGTTGTTGTTGTACCGCTTGTTGGTGCTGGGGAAGGCTTTGAGGAGGAACAGACGATGCATCGTTCGTGCTGGAATCTTGGGAGACGCTAGTCTCTTGCTGATGTTGTGGTTGAACTTGCGCTTGCGGCACTTGTTGTTGCATTATATCAATCTGGTGGTAGGAATGGATCATGATTCTCTGCAAGAGCCCCTTGTTCTTGCTGAGAAAGGCTGCCCACTGCGGCCAGGCCGATTTTGGAATGTATTGCATGGCAAGATGTCCCCGAATGTCGCTCACTCTCCATAGAACCGGGGCCTTTCTCAGAATCAGCTTGATGAGCTCCCAAGGAGGACTGACCGTCCAACAGGCATCGTGGAGGACTGTTCGACCGTAATCATCCCTCACCAAAAGGGAGCAGTTGCATTCGCTTCCCACTAAAAGTTCCACAACATCCAGACTGCCCTTTCGGCAGGCCAGATGCAAAATGGATTCACCAAAGCGGTTGCAGGCATTCATCGTTTCCCCTCTCGATCTCTTGTCGGTAGCAATCCTCTTGAGCGTGACCATGTCTCTCCTGCGAACTGCTGTTAGAAGCTCAATGTTTTGGTAAGCCTCCACTCGCTCCGACGTTGTTTCCAAAAACTCAACTTTCTTATCGGGATTTTCGTCCTGCTCAATGCCGACGGTGTCAAGAATGGGAACATTCCATTCTTCCAGGAGCGACTTCCAGTAATCGGAAGGTTTGGTGACAACAGCTGGACGTGGGGATTCCACTGCCGGCGATAAGTTCGCGGGCGAGGTATCCCGGCGAGGGATCGGAACGGAAGTTCCGTTTCCTACCAACTTGCGTTTGTGTCCTCCTGTCACTGCAATGGGCGAGGGCGCAATCGGCAGGACGGGGGCGGTAGCAGTTCTTCTGTATTGGTTCATATTGTTGTGTTGTCTTTGCTTTTTCGAATCGTATCGAATTGTTGCGTAAGTATTCTTCCAACAAATGCCGATTCAGCGTTTCGTAACTCTAGATTAGATTGCTGCGTTGATTGTTTTGTTTTTCTACAACCACCTTTGATTGCAATACACTTAATGTTGAATGTACTGAACTCGATTACCTGCTTTCTCCGATAAGAATCGTGATTTCCTCGGTTCCAACGTCAAACGTCAAACGTCCAACTTCAAACGTTTGCTTCTTATTCTGCTATGTGTGCTATGTCGATTGTCACGTATGTGAAGGCACCAAATGGAATGTGCTTCTTACTGATACTGGTTTCGCATTCGCAATGGTAATGCTATTCAATGTCACAATGCCACGTTTCTATTATTCTACGATACTCTGAAATACAAGTTTCAAGATTGGGGATGTCGATCTTTGTTGATTGGGTAAACAGTCGATGTCTCTACCAGTTACTACTAGTGGTTGTAGTTGAACTGCTCGCGATAGAGAGAGAGAGAGAGTAGACGTGCGTTGATGTTGTACAGTAGTCCTTGGAACCAGATTCCATGTCAGTACTACGTTAATTGTACGGGACAATTCGATGATGATGTGTTGCGTCTCGGAATTACCGAGAAAAGGCAGATGATTGTTGTGACTGGCTGTGTGTTTACCCCGTGTAATAGAAAGAGAACAGATGGCGACTTCGTGCGTACGAAACCAATTTTTAAATATCGCAAGACCGCGACTGCAACTGCTTCGTGACCGCTCTTTCCTAAGAAAGGAGGCAATCTCATCTGTGCACCCAGAACGATTGAAGTCGTGACGATAGCGGGGATAATTTATTGAAAAGCCATCGAGAAGAGTGTTCGGTCGACAATCTAAAAACGAATCGCTCAAAAAGTGTTAAACAGATACGAACCTTCGCCAGATGGCGAGGCATCGGAAGAACAAGACGTGGCCAAGATCGAAGGAGAATTGTGTGAGTTGGTGCCAAAAGCATTGGCTTCACGAAGTTTTTGATTCGCGCTGACGTGTGCTCACGTTCTGACAGACAGTGAAAGCGAATCAAAATACCCTATATGAAGTCGTGAAAGTCTGAGCTGACGCTTCGAGGGGATGATGTGGCACTGAAAAGCAACACGAAGAATATGTTTATGATAAAGAAGAATGAAGAACTTAACGAAGAACATGATGCGTTTTGTTTCTTCACCAAGTGTGATTTGCATACCCAATGAGAAGATTCGAGTCATGGACAGACACGAAAAGAAGAAGATTGGCATCAAGCCATCGTTTTGACCTCGAAAAAAACCCGAACCTCAATATCAATGGATAGAAGTATCCCGGATATTAATTTTGTTCAGAAAAACCCGGAGCTACAATGTAGTGTAGGATGGTAGTTACAAATCATTATAATAGTATATATATAAAATACCATGGTAGGTAGGAGGCCTCCAACATCTTTTCACGGCCTAGATTGCGCGCGAAAAACCTACCACATACAGCCGGGCGGAGCACCAGTCAATCTCAAATCCTTCACATACCATTTCGTTGTCATTCGACTTGCAGGCGCGAGTCCGCCACACCCGCGTGCGTCACAAAATTGAAGCGTCCGACAATCTCGAATTGGATAGGCCAATCAAAGCCACAGGATCGACAGATCTGTAATTCAAATGTTGGAGGTAGGAATTTTTAGCCGGTAGTGTCTGTGGTATTCCCTATTCCTTCGCCTCCAAGTGACATCACGCGAACGATTTCCATCCAAAAGCGTGATGTTTGTCGGGCATCTCTAGCTGTCTGCTAGCTGTCTGCTAGCTTTTGCAGACACCTGGGTTCTTTCGAGGGCAAGAAGTACAAGTCCTGTAGTATCCAGCATCTATCGAATACAATTTGTATTTCAAATTTGAAACTACAAAATAGAACAGCAGTGAAACAATAACCGCAGCTCTTCTGTATTGCCATAGTCTTACAAGTTATAACTTAGTATTTCCATTCGTCAACAACAAAAGAAATAGCCAGCCATAATGAAACTCACACAGTTCTCACTCCTTCTCGCCATCGCGGGATCCACCGAGGCATTCATGTCTGTCCCTTCGCTCTTGACCACCAAGGCCACCGGGCTCAGCATCTTCATGGCCCGTAGCGAAAACTTCAAGCGCACCAACGAACGCGAACGAAGAGGCCGTGGAAGACCTTCGGAATACAGCAACGGAGGAGAAGACTTTGACTACAGCGGAGGTAACCTCAAGTACGGAACCGGAAAGTACACCCAACGCGGAAACGACGGCTACCAGGGTGGAGTCAATATCTCCAAGAATGGTCGCTCCATGCAGGATTCTGTCTACAGAGAAGACCGTCGCAATGTCGATCGCGCTCGTGGCCGTCCCAGGAACGACTTTGGTTCCCGTATGGACGAGATTGAAGACTTGGAGAGAGGCATGCCCCGCGAAGGAATGCGGGATCGCATGATGCGCAATCGCGGAGGACGCAACGGAGGAATGATGCGTGATGCGAACGATATGTACGACATGGACAACTTTGGTGACCAACAGTTCGGAATTCGTGATCGCATGGGAGGAGGCGGTCTCTTGAGAGACATGCAGGAAGAACGGGGAGGCCGAGGAGTTTACGACGATTTTGGAGCTGCTCCCAAGATCATGGGTGGTTCCAGCCACGGACGCGGTGGGGGATACCGCAGCAGTCAGTTCGCTTCTGATATCAGCAACGAGCGTCGACGATACGAGGAATATGGTCACCGCATGGACGAATTCGACGACTACGAGGGTGGCGGCATGGGAGGTGGAATGCGCCGTCGCGGGGGACGTGGTGGAAGAAGCAACTTTGACCGAATCATGGGCCGCGATGGACGTGATGAATTCATGGGTTACGATGAACAGAACCGTATGGACTATGAGGACTACCGACGGGATGGTGGAAGCCGTGGCATGGGTGACAGACGTGGCAGAGGCCGCGATCATTACGAAGACTATGGAGATGATTATGGTCGTGACGGACGTGATGGAGGTGATGGACGTCTCCTTCGTGATATGAGGCGTTAAATCGCTCGAGGAGAAAATAAAGAGGGCATGGATGTGCAAAGAATCGCAAGACTTTTTTGTCTCTTTTCATCCCATGACATCGTGCCTCACTTTTTCATCTCCACCGCCGAAAGGCGAACACCACAAGAGCGTCGACTTGGATTCGTTTGGTGCAAACTAGTTTGCATTGAAATTTTATCTACCGCCGTTTGCTTCGACATCATCATCCAATTCACACGTTGGCTATTATCATTCACGCCACACTACCACAACACACTTCCAATCCATACTCAAAACTACAATACCGCACGCGCACGGAACCATTACTTTTTTCCAAGATTTACTTTTTTCTTCCAAACAATCCATCCAGTGGAAGTGGCAGTCATACACAACGTGATTTGATTCCAATCGATTCAGAGACGTTGACGACGATATTATAATAAATGATAAATGGCGAGCCGTCGTTTCATTACAACCCGATGCTCCTACTACTCCTATTACGAATGCTCAAAAGAACATAAACTAAATTACAACTTATACCCATACGAATTTGTTATTTTAATTCTCATTCATTGTCTTACAAGATCATGGAATTCAATGGAATTCGATGGAATCATTGATCAACATCTCTCACAACAGGCCCGAAACGGAATCGAAAGCATATTACGGATGGAATATGCGTTTTGTTTGTCAATATGATTGTACTACGTGTAGTGTACTCGAAGAATGGTACTTTTTTCAATTGCATCGAATGTCTGCCCCTCCTCTCTTCGAGCAACTTTCTCTGTATTATCTCGTTTTGTGAGGATGAAATCAACGCAAGAAGCCGTCAACGCACCTCCAGTGGAATTTCTCGAAATAGTTTCAATTATTTGTTCGCACCCCCTCACTTTTGTCGTTTCAGTGAAACGAACAAAGGATACTGACTTTCAAAACGGAGGAATATTGACCGCTGATTCGCGACAGGTCTTGACACTAACCCAAATTGCATTCGAATACTGTTAGTTCAAAGGAATGTCTCGGATTAACTCTATAGCCTGAATGGAAAGACCATGAGGCCTAATCGATCGTCGACCTATTGACTACTAAAACTATTGTACGATGTCAGTTCGCAAAAGACAACAGTAGTAGTTTACATTTCAAACATTAGAACCTACCAAAAACTTGTTTTCTGCCAACTTGATCACATTTACACAATATGCAGAAGTTTGCCCTCGCTGCTATTGGCAATCTAATAGAGGTGTTGAAATATTTTTAATTTTTATATTTATGAAAATGACAGTTACTAGCTCTACTAATCCGTGTACCCCACCGGAAATTCCCTAAGCTTTCTCGCGTTCGATGGACGAACATTTTTGTTCATAACCAGTTCTCTCGCAGCGATGTGATTCTCGTAGACTTCCTCGACGAGTAGCAAACGATTCCCACCATCGCTAAGGGCCGCCGCACAATCCGCATCAGGAGTCAAGACCAGCCCACCAAAATTAATTTCCGACTCGGTCCACTCGGTTGTGTTGGTACCTAAAGTAAGTACCTGTACGTCTCCGGTTTCGATACCTTCATTAATGTACTTAATGACAGTGCCTTCCAAGCAGCGTTCGAACATTTCCGCCGCCTGCTGACCGGAGATGCATTTTTTTACCTCCCCAGTGACGGAGTCAATGGCAGTTACTTCGTGGGAACACGTATATCCATGGGAAACGACCGAAACTTCAACATCGTTGTTGTTTCCGTCCTTTGTCATGAGGTTTCCGGTGGACGTGTCCACAGTAGTGTCAACAAGATGGTCAACAATGACGTAGAGTACACCGCAAGATGCTGCAGTAAGAGCAACATAAACCAAAAACTGGATAACCATGGCCCAGACGACAATCCTGTTCTTCTGTCTTGTCTTTTTGAGTTCTTGTGCTCCTTGGCGAACTTCGTCGAGAGTGACCTTGCCGTTTCCGTTAAAATCGAACAAACTCATAATCTCTGACGTTTCGGGAGGAAGGGAGTCCAAAGAGAATCTCATTGTTGACTTGCGAGGGAAGATCCAAGATTTCTTCTCTTCCCCAATCGGGGTAGTGAAGTGGGCTATAGCACCAAAAAGCGATTCGGATAGGATAAAAGACGTAAGATGACAGCATGGCTTGTGTTGTGTGAATAGACAAAAACACATTCGAAAGCATGAATGATTGGGCCACAACAAGGCAGATATCTCTTCGACGCACCTTTAAGTTCCTCATAAAGTTTTGGATTGCTTTCCACAAGTTCATCAATAGATTTATACATCTTCAAAGTATCTTCGAGGTCGGCCATGTTGATAGTTTCTTTTCTTGTAGTGTAGTAGAATTTGATTTTGAAATTGTATTTCAAGCAAGCTTAAAATTGTGGTTATTGTGTTGTGAAGATTGTTTTCTTGTCGATCATGTACACCCTGTATTGTTGTGTAATCTTGGAGTCGTGTGGCTTTAGAAAATTTCAACAATATTGTATGCACTTGGTAGAGTTCTCGATATCCAAAAACCGAACCGGTTCTAAATGACAGCAGCGCCTTGAGAAGAAAAAATCGAAATAGCCACAGCGACATGAAAAAAATATGAAATAGCCCTTTCTTGTACCACTGATACACCGGGTTGATTCGATGAGAAGCTCCTCCGAAAAGATATGCCGATAAAAGATGGGTTTCTCAGTTGTATTTCCTTTGTTTTGAAAAGAAGGTTAATGTGGCGACAATGGAGAGGGAAATGTTCCCCCGAAAGGTGCATTTTGGATCGAACTCCTACTTCGATTGAAATCTATCAGTTGATTTGGCTCGAAATCCTTCATTCGAATCTCTTCTGAAATCATTCGTTTTTTGAAATCTTGTTGCCAGCCTCAACAAACAAGCCCTCTTCTTCTCTGACAGAGAGTAGGAATACAGGATTTTCCCTTCTCTTTCATTGCTCAATATTTGGTAGCGGGTTCCTGTCGGTTCGGTGATTCACTAGTACCTCATCTAAACACCGCGACAGCTCGGTCATCGAGGACTGCCCATCTTGCTCGACGTGGTGCTATTTGGCAAAGTGATTGACTTTTGGGGCTGCATTCGTAATTGTAAATCCGACCCCGATCATACACAGCAGCAGTGCTTTTCGATGTGATATCTCTCGCGGGTAATCTTGCCGTTCCGGAGAGCCAAAAAGAGGGCAATGTGTGGGATACGCGTAGCAACCTGTCACGACGGTATTGATCCATTGGAAGGTGACCGCGGAACGGATGACATCGACACAAAACCAAACTGCGGTGGCAAGAACCATGTATTTGTGGAATCGCATGGCGCCGACAATTCCAATGATGGAAAAGAAAATCCCGCAAGCAGTCATGACTGTCACAAAGGTGTAGATATTTCGCTCCTTTACAATGCCCTCTCGGTATACATCGTCGTCGATGGGTTCGAAGACGTTAAAATTGATCGTATCGATGAAGAATTCCGAATAACCCAGCGCGGATAGAACGACAAGCATGACGCTCAACGCAATATCACAACAATCCACAATTATGCATGCTCTAACGAGATCGCAGCAAACTCCGCAGCAGAGGTCGGCGATCCGTTGGTCTTCTAGATTAACAAGTTCCGTCCCAGTGCTCACTAGCTGGAGCTACCGAAGATTCCATAGGCAATGCGGCAGTTTTGGCTGTTTGGTTGATTTCATTGCAACTGGGCGGATGATTCTCCAGAGAGAATGTTTCCGACGTGTCACCTGTCTCGTCAAAGGTCTTTTCGTCCATTTCGATGTCTCGGGGAATTTCCATGGTTCAAAATGATTCAAATGCTACTGATTTTTGTAGTACGTGTACCTTTATCTCTCGTTTTTGGATTTCGGCAGGTTGAATGCCTCGCAATCTTCTGGCTGTTTGGCACACTAATGGCAATTGCAAATTTTGCGATCCCAAGTTCTCGATTTGGTAGAGTAGTAGTCGGTTTGTTACTGCTTCTAGTCCAAATTGAATTTCGAGGAAGGTTCGATCTCAAATGGCACGTACGCAATGTTATGTGATGTAGCGCAAAAGCGGTCGGTTGTGTTTTGATGGTGAACGAGGCGCCGAAACGGTATTTTCGGAAATTTATGCCAACGCTGCAATACTACTTTAGAGTGTCAATATTCTCCCGTACAAGTTCACTCGTTCTTCTTAGTATAGCTGTCTACAGTATGGGAAGAATTCCGAGGAACTCTTGTTTCGGCGGGATTCTTTCCGTAGGAGCTTAAATAAAGAATTAAATGACGAATTTTGGGCGATTTTAAAATCGGATCACGAGTTATTCAGGGTCCATCGGACGCAGTCAGACGTGTACACAATAATGTATCTTTAGACGTGCATCGTTGTCCCAATCGGTGTCAGATTCTACTTGCTCCTGCACGAGAATTCTTTTAAATTCACTATAGCATCGGAACAAAACGACAATGGTTCTATCACACTGTCTTCAAAGCCCTAAAGGCCACCGTCACAATCTGCCCCATACCTTGAACGGCGACAATCCTCGTTGTGGCGATTGACAGGGTTTGATGCGTTGAATTCTTTTGCCCGCAACAAAAACGTTTCATGGGGGCTCGGGCGTCTCATTTTTTGTTTCATTTGTGATTTCGAAACGAAGACGGCGTTGGTGCTATGATGCAGCAACCATGCGGATCGATTTCAAGCATTCGTTTGATTACCCTTCTGTCAGAGTAATAGTGAACAATGTAAGGGCCGCAGCTACGGGTTGGTACTATATTCTCGACGAGGATGGTCGAGAGGTGAAACGAAAATACTTCGTCAAATGCGAACGTAACTGATTACGTCACGGAAGTGTGTACAACAATGAGTTACAGAGTCATACTGCAAGAGCCGCATAGAAGGATAGATTCCAGAAAATTGTTTTTGATTTTCATTTCAGCCAGGTGTTGAAAAATCAGCACAGCACCAAAACACGACTGAGAAAAACATTGAATCGGCCCAATTGATGTTCAGTTGCATTGGATTGTGACTACGAAAAATTGTGGAAATGATTCTGGATGTGTTTCAAGACTGATATGATTGTTGTTGATTCCAAGTGGGAGAAGGCCTAAAACCTTGTCCAGTTTGGCCTCATCCCTACTCTTGTCAGACATCAAATTCCAAATCAAATCAAACCCGAAGACGACAATATCTTACGTGATCCATTTTATGGCAATTGACGCAGAAGAAATCGAAAAGAAATATTCCGTGGCAATCTGAACTTATGCACTGCTCAACAGATCGCAGCTAATAAACAATGACAAACCGCAGAATAATAAACCAATTGTGGAAAATCGTAGGGTTCTATTTCAGCTTGCTACACGTACCAACAAAAGAAATTAAAAACAAAATATGGTACTGCTTTATACTGTCTATAACATGAAATAATGATTCACAAATCCAACAAAAAATTCCAGGGATTCCGCGGAAGAACTGTATATTCCGGAATGGATTTTTTTGGTCCAAACTTTTTTTCGTTTGTTCTATGATTCGTGTTCTTGCTTTGTCCGAGGTTACGCCTCGGAGGGACTTATCGTCGCTTCGTTGGAGGTGTATCCATTGAGGGAGATTCGCTTGGCCGCGACTCTCCCCTCGTCGCCAGTGATTGAAGTTCGCGCGATTTTCGCCACGGGTGTGGATTGCTTGGCCTTGGTGGTTGTTTTCGTAATTTTGTGCTGGACCATTCGTAGCGCCGAACACAGGCCAGTTTGGAGGAGGTGCATGGCCTTTTGGGGCTTGCTATCGAAATAAACGACCTCATAGGCCGGATCTGCTGCTTCCGACCATTCCTTCCCGTACGAATGAATGCGGTGGGTCAAAAAGCTGTCGGAGGAACCCTTATGACAGGGCCTCAGCAGTGGTGGGGCATCCTCCACAAAGGAATAGGCCAAGATTCCGTCGAGGTTCTTGATTTGAACGGATTTTCCAATCTCGATATCAAAGGTGCTGGTAAGATCGTCGACGAGCCACTGTGCCTCTCTGCCAGATCGATAACCGATGGTACAGTACGTCACGATTGTGGGAATTCCGCCCTTTGGAACTCCATCAAAGTGATGCACGTACTTGTTGATCCACCGGGTGGTTTCTAGGTCGTCCATGGCGACGGCCCCCTGAAGCATACTGACCGCACGCTCGGCCTTGGATCTGACGTCGATGAGGAGGAAGGGGTCCGGGATGATCCGCTTCGTTTAGTGTGGTAGTTTTGTTGCAGTTGTCGTCGTCATCGCTGTCGCTATTCTGGCTGTCATCGAGCTCGTCTTGAAACCTGTCGATCTCTTTCCACAGGGCCACCAACTCTTCGGAAGTCATGGTGGGAATCTTTGGAAACATGGAATGGTATTTTTCAACCATTTTCTTATTGGTGGCACGTCGCTCTTGTCGCAATTCAAGAGTTGCCTGTGGGTCCAGTTTCGTGGTCGTTGCCTCGCTCTTTTTTGGTTGGAGCGAGGGAGCTTCGCCGGATGTTGGACTGGGAGGAGCCGCCATGATTTTCTTTATTTGTGAGTTTGCTTGTGGAAGATCTTAGCTCTTGGTGTTGTGGAAGGTATTGGTATTAAACCAGCTGAAATGGACTGCTGGATAGGATTTATGGAGACGTCAAGTGATGACTCGTAAGCGATTATACCAGAAAGTGTGTATACCGGTGAATAAGCAAGTGTGTGTTGGTGGATCGAAAACCTTCGTTCTATTCGGAAGTCGTGGTTTTCTGTGTGACAACGGTGCATAAAAGTGGTTCCAAGCAAAGTATGGACTACGGTTTTAGTATGCCATATTTAGATCGTCGGAAATTGACATCATCTCCGAAAGGTTTGTACAACGAGCACCAAAGTTGATACTCCTAATGCTTTACTGTATCACCAAGACTCGCGGGACTTTGGCATGCGTTGAGTTCCTTGTCCGCCGAGACTGAACGATGATTTACTATACCGCAAGAATGCACCGGACTGTTCCGTTCCGAGCAAGTGCGGTCCCACAAAAGCCGTCCGGCTTGTTAAAAACACCTACCCTTCGGGATCCATTGCGTTGGTTCGGTTTTGGGTCCCGTTTGGTCCGAATTCGACACCAAAATATCCTTAACCTTCATCCCTTCGGTTTCAATAACCTTAACCATCATCCCTTCGGTTTCAATAACCTTAACCATCATCCCTTCGGGTTTTGTTGAAGCCGATTCATAAAAAGAAGGAATGGTGAGCGTGGCCAGATGTTGTCGTGCGTACTTTGTACGAGTTTTGTACTGGGCTTCGCATTCCATGCCGATAGTGTCAACAAAGAAGGACCTCTCATTGTTCTTTCTCTTTTTCGGCCAATTGAAATTCTAAAAAAGGATTCTTCGGTCATGAGTGAAAACGGGACCTCACAAAGAAAGTGTGAAATTGCGGACCTCTCGGATGTAGGAAGAGCACGCTCGCGCCACGTGAATCCGGGACATCAAAGAAGGTCGACGAGGTCCTTATCTTGGACAAAATCCCAAAATTGAGAAACGCGCCAATGCTTTTTTCGATTCGAAACGAAGATTGCGACTTTCGGCCGGTCTTTTTCGCAACGCCTAATTGGGTGGACGAACAGGACTCCCGTTTGTTTGTACTGCCAATAGCGCGAAGGAAGCAACAAGAGTGTCAGGGTTTCTTCCTATCAAATCCGAAAGGACGGGCCGCCGACAAAAAGCACCTGACATCCGGACATCAGTATTCTCGACCTCGAATTCGAACAAACAAAATTCTTTCTCTCACTCTTCGCTTAGCTTAGCGCATTGATACAAATAACAAAACCTGACACTCGTCGTATCATCCACAATCTATATTCTCGATATCCTTCCATTGATATCCCATCTATGCAACCAACAACAATATCGTCATTGTCCACAGCCAAGATGAATTTCTGTAATCTCGCTCTCATTGCTCTCGTCTCTTCTTCGAGTTCCGGCGTCTCTGCCTTTACCAACAGGAATGCGGGATTTCGTTCTCCCGCCCTTCTGTCGACAGCTTCGTCTACGTCTACGTCTCTGCCGATGATCTATCCCGGATCCAACAACAAGAACGTCGTTGCCTTCACAACGACGATACACCGCGAGGAGGTCAATCTTGAATCTCTTACTATTCCCCAGCTCGAACGGATGCAAGAAGAGCTGGAAACCCTCAACAACCGCTGCACGGAAGAAGGAACTCAGACCAATCCCGAGTGTGATGTCGAACTGAAGGACGAGCGTGACTATGCCATTCTCCAGATTCAACTCATCCTCAATGAAAGAACCGGCAAGAACTCCAAGCTCAAGTACGTTGACATGGAGAAAGTCCGGGAAATTGCTGCCAAGCCTTGGATTCATTCTCTCAGTACCATCCGATCTTCGATCGAGGCTATGGAGATTCTCAATTGCGAATGCACCGAGGATGGAAACCAGACAGATCCCGTCTGTGACGTCCAGCTCAAGGATGAGAGAGATGCCGCCATTGAAACTCTTACTCTTTACATGAAGAGTGTCGAGGCAATGCTCGAAACAGAGGGAATCGTTAAAGATGAATCCAAGAGGAAACCAGACAAAACTCCCGTCGACTCGGAGATATGTCGTGACGCCCGTGCCGGAGACCAGGCAGAGGTTATGGTCTTTGACATGGGCGAAATTCGCGACTGTGTGGACAACCCTGGTTCCAAGTCGCTTGTGGAGATGCAGGCTATGCTTGCACAGCTCGAGGCTGCCCACAATGCCTGCACCGAGGAGGGTACCCAGACGAATCCAGAATGTGATGTCGAGGTCAAGGCCGAACGAGATGTCCTCATGGAGTCTTTGGTATCGATGATCCATGATGCCAGGCTTTGCATGGACCAAATCAAGGCCTTTGCTCAACAGGGAGACAAGCTTGATGAGGTCGCTGTTGACCAAGTAATGGATGCGGTGATCAACACGATTCCGAACCTTCCAACCGGAAGCAACAAGCGAGTTGCCTCTGGATACAAGGGAGGCAGTGACGACTATTTGGTGCAGATCTAAATATCACACTGCAACGATCACTGGTGACGCACATTCCACAATACTTTCAACGATCTACTTTCTTCTACTATTTCATTTATTCATCAACCTTTTATTCCGTGATTGATTCTCACGGGGGAATTCGACAGAACAGTTCCTTCGAGGCACCTTTCGAGGAGCACATTGGCTGTTCCTTGCTTCCGTGAAGGATTTCCAAGACCGGGAACCTTTTTTCTTTTTTTTTTCCTTTTGGGAAAGACTCTTTTTCTTTAAAAAAAGTTTAATCCGATAATGCACACGATTTAACATTTTCAAAGAAACGATTGTGACTCTGCCGTAGATCTTATGAAATATAGATATTGCTTGCGTTGCTACTAATTGTATTGTAGCTATCTACACCTGCCTTTCGTCGTGTTGTTTGTCAAACAAGATTGCAATTTAACATGCCCATCGTTGCTCGAAACAACTGACGACAAAGCATCACTTTCTCTCTAGTATTGCGGGATTTATTTCCAATTTACCACATTAGCTGTTGCTGCAAGCCGTGGTTTACAACGAAGACATCGACTGGAATCCCAATGTGACGTATTCGGGTTGAAAATTGCTCTCTTAGTGACATCTGACAATCTATTTCAAAATTCACATTATTTCTTCGAAAAGTGATGCACTTGCGAGAAAAAATGTTATGCACTTTCAGAGAAAAAAGATGTCATTTCCAGCATCTATTTTGCACCAAAATGTGTCAAGAAGTTCCTCAAATTTTCTGGTCAGTTCCTGAAAAAGTGTCAGTTCGTGTCACAAAATGCTGCAGTAGTAGTCTACAAATGAAACGAAGTGGAATAACGTCACGTCGTCTTATATTGCGACAAACTATACTATCTGAAATATACTGTAGATAAGGATGTTATCAACATATAATTAGTTTTTACATCATCTATAATTTTCCATGAGTTAAGAATAGACACAAAAGCACTTTAGTACTGTGTACAAATGAAAGTTCCATCAAACAGTAAGACCAGAACCTTCTAAAATTACCGCAGCATGAACAAAAGCGGAAGCGCCGCCAAAGCGGCTGCAACAAAGGAGAATCCGCGTGTAGAAGCACTTGCTTCTTGCGGAGAAACGACAGGACTAGGGGTGGGCGCAGCCAAGGGCGGACGGGACGGCATAAGTGTCGGCGTGGTCGGGGTGGGTTCCTTTGTTGGTAACGTTGTGCCATTGATAATGATTGGCGCTAGAGTATCGAGGCCGACAACAAGGCCAACGTTTGCGGCGATAATGGCGTCTTCGGAAAGTACGACGAACTTTGTGGGACCATCACCTTCCATTTGGTATTTCCACAACGCTGTTCCGTTCTTTGCATCAAGTGCCTGGATGACATCATATCTAGCAACGTAAACGGCATATCCCGTAGAAGATTCAGTCGATGGGCCATAGACAATGTCATCTGTGATACCTCTGCAGGATCCAACATTCACAGCGTAATGGTCATCAAACTTTGTGTGCCAGACACGATCTCCGTCAGTGGCAGCAAGAGCAACGACTCCGTCGGATTCGTCACCACGTGTGGTCATTCCGCATCCATAGACGGTGGCTTCCATTTCACCCAAGGCAGGTTGGAAGGCCGTGAATGTAACTTCATCCTCCTCGTCAATGAGAATCTTGCTTTTTGCGTCTCGGGGTCTCGCCAAATTGAGTCTTCGAACATCAATCTCGTTTTCTGGAACCTTGAGAATATCCTCTTCAGTCGCACCTTCCATAATCTCGATCGCGACCTCTTCGGAAGCCCCGTCTTCGGACACATACTCTTCTGCTCTGTAAGAACCTCCTACGGCGCTCCAAACAGGTCCATCGCCAAGATCGTCGCTCTCAAATTTGACGAGGCCGAGCAAGCTATCAATGTGGTAAGTGTTTCCGTTACCATCCAGGACTGGATTAGTGAAAGCATTGTGCGGGAGTCTTAGCGTGTTTGCAGGCCAGGCGAATTCATCTTCAACACTTCCAGTACCTGCGTCCAGCTTGACCATCCCACCGGCGTTGAGAGTGTTATCGTCGGGAACATGAGTTGCCGAGATGAGAGACTTTCCAGTCCTTGGTGGCGGCCAATCCGACCAGTCTACTGGAGGTTCCAAGTCTCCAAATTTCAGACGAAGCTTCAACGTCGATAGCAACGGTAACCGAGGAGTCGGGTTCCAACCAGGTAGCAAAGACCTTTTTGCAGTCAGGCGTGAAGGCAGGCTGTCCGTTGATTCCGGGTGCCCCGTAGAGGGACTTCCATCCTTCGTAGGCAACTTCCACATCAACCGTCCCGACCACGATGTCGTAGACAATCAAGCTGCTTGCTACCGAGTCTTCAACGACGACTGCGAGCTTCAAGATGGAATCATTGACCTTTGACAGGCAGGTTTCGGCTGCAACGATCTCAGTGGAAGTGTCATTTGTCCCCTTGATCTCAAAGCACATGTCAGTCTTGACCTTTCCTTCGTCGTTAACGTCGATGGGGCAGATCTTTCCGATGGTCACACCAGAACCTTCCACAACTGTGGTTTTCACCGTTGCAATAGTTCCGTTAACATCTACTTCAGTAGTCTCTTCTTCGACAGTAGTGTACTCCGCGGTGTAGGCATACCACGCAAGCATGGTGACCTCATCGTAAAAGAGGAATCCAGTATCGACGGCATCAGGGAAGGTAGCGTTCCAGGATACCGAAGGGGTGAAAACAGAATCTTCATCGCAGGACCCGCTCTTTCCTGACTTGCTGCATTTCTCACTCTTGTTCGACTTTCCGGACTTGGATCCCTTGGATTTCTTGGATGACTTGGAATCATATCCACTCTTGCTTCCTTTGCTCCCCTTGCTCTTGTAGGATTTGGAATCCAATTCATCGTCTTCATCATCATCATCATCATAATCAGTAGAATTTCCAAGAACAATATCATCATCCTCGTCATCATCCTCGTCACTGCAATAAGATTGTATAAAAAGCGACAACAGAAGCACAGGCAACAATGATAAGAAAGTGTTTCGGATGAGCGGGTTGAGCCAGTGAAAAAGATATAGATGCGATCGTCATGCTTTCGATAAAATGCAACACATCAAGCCACTACAAGAAATGGAATGATTTGCAGAGAGTCGGAGGATTTCTGATGCTGCATTCTGTTTCGAACCCCAGTCCTTCAGCATTCAGTAGTCACAACAACTCTATGCTTCCATTGTTTCACAGGGCTGTTGCTCCAAGCGGGGTACTTACGACTTCACACTCTTGGACGTCTTAGTTGAGGCAGACTTGTCACTTTTCAGGTATCGTTGCAAAACGCTGGAGCCCAAATTTCTGTTTACGTTTGAGATTCTCTTGGCATCCACCGCTGAACACCAGAGGAGGGCCACCCAAACAGCAGCCACTACAGCTAGGGAGAGGGTAGACGAGCGCTTACTAGCCTTGATTTTGGCCGCCATGGTTGATTTCACTATTATCGCTGTCGATTCGTATTGCAATTGTGTTCTAATGCTATGCAGTTGCACCTCTATTGTCTATTTGAGACGAATCACTTTTTGTACTGTTCGAATGTTGAACAGAGCTTTTGCTATAAGTGGTAACACCAACGGCTCTCTTCTTCGCTAGCGGCACGGGTGTCAGTGGGTGTAAAAACTTGAGAAACTTTAGACTCCAAATTGATCGGATTTAATCTAATACGACTTGCTTTACACGATTCTTCGGGTGATTGATACGTAAATGTCGCCAAAAGGTCGACGAACGAATTGTGAAACCTTTGGAAGTGCATGCTTGCTACGGAGAGAAGCTGTTTTTTTTTAGCGTCCACAAGAAATTTCGGTTATCATGCCGCAATGTATTTTTGGTCAGCAAACTGGTAATGCGAACGTCTCACAACTTAATCTCTCTATGAATACGAACCGATGTCTCATAATAACAATTAGATTGAATTTGCCATAATTACAATAAGATTTTTAAAGCCCTGAGACTCCAAGTCGTGGTAAGTCTCGTTTTAGGAAAATAGTCGACATAAGTAACCCCTGTCATCCGGAAGGGATTGGGAGTCCCGCTTTCGTCGATTCTACACAAACGGCACGCTTCTTGTTGATCACCGTTCAGCGCGCCTGTCGTGTCGCCTTTTTGATTCAATACCACAAAAAATATGGCTGCGTGACTAACCTTCTTGTCCGTCGCGTTTGGGCGGGAGTAAGGCCTTCCGAGAGATCTTCGTGAATCGGGCTGTCCGTCATCCATTTTCCTGAAGCTTGTCTGTCCACCAATACGTAAATTTCAAAACATACCACCAAAATATTCATCGGACGACATCGATGTTTTCTTCGAAAACTATGAACTACCAGCAACACAAAACGATACATTCCCAGAAGTCACACGACAAGATCACAGAATAGAAGCCCAGTGTTTCTCTCCTTTCTGATCCACAAATACTCTTGACCAACAGTAGAGATACTTTCCTGCCACTGATACTTCGAAACCATGAGCGAGGACGATCCTACCGCCAAAAATACCGATGCCGCCGACGACGTGCCAAAAGAACATCTGAAACCACTCTTCGAAGCACTAAAGGAAAATGACAACGCCATGCTTTCCTTCGCGGAGGGTTTTCGAGACAAAGTGAAGGTCCTCTTCGAGCACTTCGACCACGACAAGGATGGTCGACTCAAGTACGACGAGTTGGCGGCACTCCAGACTGCCACCTCCGACGAGGGTTACGATGGGGAACGCCTCTCGAAGGAGATGTACGTCATGGCCTGCCAGAGTTTGAACTGCCACCCCGATCAGGGGTTGAGCCTGGAGGCCCTGAAATTCACATACGCTGCGGATGGGGCGGACATTGAAAAAGATTTCGACAAGGTCTTTGACAAGGATGGCAAGCCTCGCAAATTGGTCGTCAAGATCGATCTTCCAACAAAGAAGGAAAAATCGAAAGACGAGGAAAAGGTGTACGAGGTTGGATCGAACGGTGTCGTGGACATCTCATCCTAGGGTTTCGAAAGTGCAGCAGCAATCAACTCACCAATCGACACAATGCGTTATTCGAAACAACGAGGCGGAGCGAGAAAAAAGAAAGTGACTCTCTTTTGACGCTATTGTTCTTGTTCAAAGGAACAATTCGGTACATTTTGGAATCAATATGCTCAAGGGCCAGCTCATCGCAATCGCTGAGATTCGGAGGATTTATTTTTGCGATCGACTTGTTCAAACACCACCGCGGAGGTTGCTAGGCCTAGATGAAAGAAATATTGTATTCGCAGAGTACATGATGCAATTCCACGAATTGAAATTTGGTCGAGTTCTTCTTTCAGGAGGCAGCAGAGCAGTCTTTTTCTCCTCCTCGTTCTTGCTTGGCGTTGCTGGATCACAGAAGAAACTTCGAATTCTTCAGTTCTACTATCATTGTACCTACCATATTAGCTAATATTTATTTAAACTTCTAAGCTTTGAAGCAAGGTTGATGTCTAGATTAGTTGCAGAGAAAAAATATACTCGTCATATTGCATGAATTTCGTAGGTACTTCAACCGTGGACTGACGATGACTCGCACGATTAACTGATACACGATTGCTATTTGAATTTGAATTGAAATCGAAATTAAAATAATTATTATGAGTTCATGCGCTTTTGAGCCTCTTATTTGTGAGTGGTTGTATCATCGTTACAATGAATTGATTCCAACAGACATTCTAACAATAATGCCGAATGGTTCATACAACGGTCCTCGAGCAAACCGTGAAACAATACAAGCTCGGAAGTTGACGTAAGAAGCGCTCAGAGGGGGAAGGAAGCAAAACGCGAATTTTCTAATCAATCCAAAAGAGGTCTCTCAAGTCCCTCGAATGCCTCCTCCTCCTCCACCGCCAGCGCCCCGGAGTGGTGGTTCTTTTGCAAGTTCTCAAAGTGGTGTCTATATCCAGCGACGGAGGCGAAAGCAGGAGGATGGGAGCAACCACAATATACACAATACTGTTGGGAATGGAAAAACGAACACGGCTGGAAACGATGAACGGAGTTTGGGTTTCAAACGAAAATTATTTCGTGGTGATCGGAAGAAAGCCTTTGTCAAATCCCTGATTGCTTCCGTCGTTCTGGTTCTCTGGGTTTCGCTATTTCGATTGCAACACGTCGCTCTAAGCAACAGTCAAATCAATGTAGAAACAAAGGCAATCACTCCTGCGAAAAATACAGCGCAAGATGACTCTGTGAAGAAGAGTGAAAAAACCATTTACGGCAGTAGTAGCAGCAGCAGCAGCAGGAACGCGTACGATTCCATATTTTGTCGATGCAGGAAGTAGCAGTGTTCACGCAGGCCAGAAACTCAACAAAAAGACTTTACCAAACAGCAAACAGAAACCAGTGTTCTTGTGGGGCATCCCGTCGACAACCTCCCAATTCGAAACCGGGCGGCGAGAGCTCTTGCGCAAGACCTACCTCGATTTTTTCCAACAAATCCAAAGCGATGAAAAATACCAGAAGACCAACGCTACGACTGCTAAATCCAACCTCGCAGAGGATAAGAACCTCATTTGTTCCTTGCACGAATGGACTTGCAATGCCAATGTCCGTGTCGACTGCCAGATGATCTATGTCTTTTTCATCGGCGGCCACGAAGAATCCTTCCATACAAATACAACAACATTGGCAGAGACGAAGGGGCAGCCAGTCGCTCCACCACCGATTCTTTTGGACGAATCCATCACAGACTTTCGGGAAATGCTCCTTCCACAAAAGCAAAATAATAAGGGCTTTAACTTTTCAGAACCGGGAACTGTCTACCTAGACATTCGCGAAAACCAATTTGACGGAAAAATGACAACCTGGTTCAAGTTTGCCAGCCTCGTGGCCAAGGAATACAACTCAGCAGCAACTCAGCAATTTCCCGCAAATCGACTACTATCTTCAAGGTTGACTCAGATCTCATGTTGTTGACGCCGCATTTTTTCCGCTGGTTCTATCGTGTTCACGAGAAGCAACAAAAAACAACGAGTGGCACTCTCCCATCGGTCGAAAGGGTCTATGGTGGCATTGAGTTTCCTGCCACTAACTGCGTCGAGAATTTTACCTTCGACCATTCCTGTCCGCTCCCTCTGAGCGGACCTTCCTATATGAGTGGTGAACTCAATTTCGTGTCGGTGGATTTGGCAACCTATATTGCCAGCGACGATTGTCCCCGCGAAAAATGGACGATACCGCACGAAGACGTCTCCCTATCCAATTACGTCTACAGCTATACAAACAATACGGAATACCATAACCGCGAACAGGAAATCAGAAAGATTGGAAATGCAAAAAGCGGTGATGATGATCACTCGATTCATATCGTCAGCGTCGATAAATCGATGATCCTATTGCTGCCCACCATGAAGGCCAACTGGGAGACAGTGAGCATTCGAAAAAATCCAGATCTTCTTCGAAGTGGTGAGTTGTTGTGGGCGCACTCGATCAAACGAGGGGAACCACACACAATACTTATACTGGAAAAAGGATACCAAGTTTCGAAATTTTTGGAGGATGTTTCTCAAGATATACACGACGACGGGAGAATTTGGTAAAGGACGAAAGAAAAAGGATGCGAAGATCAAAGGCAATTCTCTGTCAAACTTCAAAAGTGCCTTGCGCAAGCGGGCAGCAGAGAAGCAATCCTTTTAGCCATGATCAATATGCGACTCTACAAAAATTCAGTTCAGTGAAAAAGTGTAGATTTTTTTAAAGCTGTGGTTAAGTTATACTAGTAATGGATAACCGAAGTTTTCTACCGATTTTTTTTTTTTCCTCAGAAGATAAATTGAAATTGACCCATCGATAATTTGCTGTTGATGATCATTCAACTTTCCTGTTATTTCATCTATTGACAGGATAGATTTTCGTATGATGCATTGTTTCACGTCAAAAATTTGTGTTATCGACTTCTCATTTGCCGAAATACCTGTTACGATGCGTCCTACGAGGTGATTTTTATCACGTTCACCTACTTCCTCTTCCGCTAGCCCCATTCCATTTCTGTGATGTTACGATCAAGACAATGCCGATTGAGTAGTAATCGTGTTTACTATGAAAGTACTTCAATCGCAACGATCAAAATGAAATTATCACAGTTGCTGGCGGGAATTGCCAGATACCAATTCCTCATCGCATCTATTCTGTTGCTTCATTGTTGTATTGTTGCAATTCCTCGAAACGACCCGCTTGAACAGCAGCCAGTAGCGTCGCCAGACCCATAAAGGGAATGATAAAGACCAGGGCGGGAATGCCTCGTGTCGCGATACCTGGAGCGAACTCACAGGCCATGCAACCAAGCACATATCCCCCTAACGAAGCCTCAAACAATTGACTCTTGTTGGTATCGTCGCCCGATTGATTGTTGCAATCGTCGTCAAATCTCTTGAGAAAGGATGCCAGAATCGACGGAAACACCGCATCACCCAGCCCCAGGGTTCCCGTCAGCTTATCTCCATCGAGCTTTGTCACCAACAAACCCGGTTGAAAGCCACCCGAATTGAGTTTTTGCATAGCAACGGAGCCCATAGCCGACGATGCAGGGTTTGAGGCAGCAGCCACAGTCAGCGAACTATCGACGAGACCACTGTTTCCCGTGCTACCCACCGAAGCAACTGCATCCATTGCGGCATTTGCGGCTCCCGGAATCAGGAGGACAGAAGCTCCATCGTAAATAGCAAGGAGTGCCAGAGCCGAAGCAACAGCGTTAAATGAATCCAAGCGAATAGCCCGAGCTACCAGAATGGCAATCGCCGAATTCACAAAATTCTGTGCCGGCCAATATTGCAGGTAGTAGGCACCATATACCGTAACGGTCACCGCTAGCAAGCACTCTGCGACGATTTGGGTTTTTGGAACAGCGTCATCATCGTTGCTTTCACCTTTTGGGGAGCTACCAATGCCCAATAGCTCGCTACCAATTCGTCGGAATTCGGCACGGGTAAAAAGGGTCAACAAAATTGCATTCCAAGCCTGACTCAGAAATGGCAAAACCTTTGAGAGGGCTTGTTCGATCTGGGAAATCCATTCTGCGTCAAAAGATGCATCATTGGAAGAAGCTAAAAATCCCTCGGAAAAGATTGGGAGCGAAACGACCGAAATTGCCAGTAGCCCTGCCACAAGGGCAGGAAGCACCAGTGCCTGAGTTCCAGCATCGACGCCATCGAGATTTTCTTCCAGCCCAGAGTCGTCTACCATCTTTTTGACAAAGGAGGGAGCAATAGTTTTTTCGGCCCCATTAATTCCGATGCTTCCCGCAAGAGTTTCACCGGTGCTCGATGGTACGTCCAATTCTGGTGCTATAGCTAGAGGTTTGTCAAACACCAATAACTCTTCCGTCAAGACTGTCAGCCGCTGCCCGAGTTCTTTCGGATCTCCCGCCGAAGCTCCCCGAAGAGCAGCGGTGGCCACAATTGTCAGCCCCAGGGCATATAAATAAATTCGGTTGGCCACAATCAGCACTGTGACGGCGGCAAATTGCTCCGACGAATTTGGTGGAAAGGATCTCGCATACGTCACCAGGGCAGGTATGCCCATGGCCGCAAAGAGTGGCCACCATACCACACCCAGAGACGGAAGAACTGCCTGCTGGAGTCTTTTCGTTGTGGATTCCACAAAGGATTGCACTGGATTCTTGGTTTCTTCGTCGTCCTTGATGGACGCACGCAAAGTGCACAATGACGATGCGTTCGAAAATGTCGAATGTCGTGTTGTCATTGGGTTTCTTCCACAAGAGGTGCTCCCGACTGCCGTTTGTAAATCCAAAGACAACGAACGTGCATTCCTGTACAAGCTCCCGTTCTTTGAGGGGTGACAATTGTTGATTGGGTTTCTCTGAAAGGCATTTACGACGAAATTCTTTCCAAATTCAATGCTCCCGGTGGCAATGGAAAGAATCGCTAGCCGAATTACAAAGGATGGTTTTGTTCTTGTTGACGTGTTACAGCGTGGGCGTTTCATGTTTGTTGTCTTTCTTCTTTGCGATAGCGTTAAAGTGTTTGTTCGCGGATATGGAGGCATCTCGATTGAATTCTTGTGGATTTCTCTGATTGTGTCAATTTTTCACAATAACGTATCTCCGGATCCCTCTTTCTCTTCTATCGTCAATAATTTTCCACCGATAACTCCTTGTTCTTTGTTCCGCTTTATGATGGGCGTTGTTTCGTAGTGAAGTAAGTTTTGTATGCTGTTGATGATCAAAAAGTTGGTTGTGTCGGCATCGGATGACAAAAGTGGTGTGCATGCATGCATCACTTTGTTTATGGTAGGATATTGGAAAATAATGTCAGATGACAGAGCTGTTTTGCCATTCGTGTTTTTCATCTGTGTTTACGTTTTGAGTGAGTGAGTCAGTTGACTGAACTTGACTCGATCGACTCAAACTATAATTCTCGCACATCTTGAATCGAACTAATCAAGATCTACACATACAAATTGAAGCGCGCTGGCGGCAAATTGACAGAGAATGCCGAGCAAGTGCACGAGTCATTTTAACATTTAAAATGATGCGTTGAGTGTGGGAGGAAAATTCGATGGCTTGACGACATGGGTCTTGAACAATCATAGAATACTGAAAACATATGACATACTCCTCTAAATAATACTAATACCGATTGCATTGTCGGCCATTTGAGAAACAACGACTCTTGCATTAACTGTACCAAACGTCAAGCTAGCAAGTCATCGTCATCACCATCCAATATTCATATTCACGACATATAATCACCACCACAAATAGCGTTAAAAGGCAGCCAAGAATGATAACGCAAATAACGACTACTTCTAGCACAACGCGTGTTTCGAATGGCTATCATTCGAAAACGATAAATGGAACCATGAAAGACAACGACAATGCCAGTAGTCCTACTGCTAAGAAGACAGCTATATCTATAGGCCAGTGGAAAATCATTCGATTGACAAAGTATCTCTTGTGGAACGGCCCTTTGCTGGCCAGCTTTTCTCTTCTTCTCATTTCAATGTTTCTAACCGAATTGTGGAATGGACCCCTCGAAGAATTGCTCCAGAGTTTCCGAGTGGACGAAGATACTACGAATCTGGGAACGAATCGTGTCCTCGATCATGAATTGACGTATTACCATCGGCGGTGTGACCATCGTGATATTAGCACACACGATGCTAACGATTTGCTACTTGATCCAAACATGACTTCAAAACAACGACAAGAGGTTGCCATGACGCACGGGGCAGTCGTCATGAAAGACATTATCAGCCACGATACGGCTGTAGAATTGCGGGCATACCTCGAAACAAGGCACCACGAATTTCACACAAACAACCTAGAGCTTCCCTGGGACGAGCTCTTTTGGGATGGAGATGGAGGGACAAGGTTGAGTCTGGGATTGGGGCCAGAGGACACTTCCATTGTTGCCCGGGCAATTGCCGAGGCTGGATCCAATCCACAGCTAAAGAAAACACTCGAGGCAATCCTCGGAGACGATCCTGCCGTAGTCGAGGTTTCAACTCTCTCGACCATGTTTGACGCAGAGCCGCAGGAAATCCATACCGACAGCGATTTTTTTGCGTCGAGCGTCTTGTACACCAGATCCTTTTTGCATTCCTACACGATGTTTGTCTCCCTCCAGGACACAACCAGCCGGATGGGAGCCACCACGATCTGTCCGGGAACTCATTGGTGTGCCGATGAGGATCTCTCGACGCTCTGTCAGTGCAACTTTATGGACGACGACGAAAAGGAGGAAAATCCCATTGGATATTGTAACACCTTTGAAGCTTCCAGCAACGGCCAAACGGGATTGGACGTGGGTGTCTTGAAACGCGGTGACGCGATGATGTTCAATCAGAACGTTTGGCACCGAGGTCCCCGAAATTATGATCTCAAGCGGAAAGAAAACCGTGCCATGTTTATCATGACCTTTGTATCGCGACGGGATTATGAAAAGGGGGACAATCGCCAACAGGGATGGGGAACTTTTTATTACATGAGACATTCCATGTGGGGACATTTATTTAGCGACCTCAAGACGGCGGCAAGCGGGGGAATGGATTTGTTTACAAAGCGCATATGGAAGGCCTACGGGCTTGTTGGAGCAAGCAAGCCCGGGAATGTCCCATGGCTGGAACACTGGGCCAGACAGATGGCCAATCAGATGGATTTCTTTCGCGACGCCGAGGTGTATGATTTTATAGATATGCTGAACGAACTCGCGGGAAAGAATAGGTTCGTGGATTATCTCTTTCTGGAAGAACCCGTCTTGAAATTCCTCTTTGGAGACGATGCCTTTGGCGAAGACGACGAAATCGGTTGGAGTGGTTATCTGGATCTGCTCATCAAGAGCGCCCACCACCAATCGAAGCGCTTGTATTCCACGATTTTGGTCGGCACAGTACTGGCAAATGGTGTTATCTATTGCCTATATTGTGCGTTAAGGTGGGTTTTCCGGCGCTCTTTGCCCTCGTCATCCTTGCAAGGCCCTGGGCTGATCCGTCACTTGTCAAGAAGCCTCTGGGGTATTGCCATTGGACATTTGCTGGTGCTTGGAATAGCCGTTGCAGTGAGGCACTATGTTTTGTATAGCGCTCCATTGTTCAAACGAATTCACAACGGAGATATCTATTTCAGCCCCTTTCCTTCCCTTCCCGTCCAAACCTTTACCGAAACCTTCCACGACGACGATGGAGAGCTGATTGGTGAGGAAACTTTCCAGGAAGAAATCTTTCCCGTTGAGCTGCTTCTCAGAAGGCAAGATGAAATGGAACGAAAGTTTCAAATGGAGCACCCCCGGCATCCCTACACCGAATATTTTGAGACAGAATTGGCAAACTTGAAGGAAAGCCGATTTGCGACTTCGAACTATTTCACTCCACCAATCGAATCGGCGCTAGATCTTCCTCAGCCACCCGATTTGATCACCGCCTTTCCAGAGCGTTACGATGTCCTCATCGGAACGCGATTCGATGCCGACTTTTTGGCATCCATGAATTTCGTGTTGGACTTTCATCCCGGAACAAAAGAATGGATCAAACTGATGAAGGAAAACCAGGCTTCTGTTGCGGCAAATTCTTCCAACGAAGCCTATATCGACATGGTTGTGGACACGATTGTTTCGAAAATCCTCGATCGAAACGATGGATCCTCATTGTCCCTTCTCTCGAAGGAAGGTGGCACTCCGCGTAGATTTTTGCAACAGGACTACGAAACAGGATGGTGGCTTGACATGAAACCTTCCGACGCCAAAATTGCCACGAAGGAAGCCCTGCTAGCCATGGCCCACCCATTATTGATAGGAGTCCCCCGCGATCATTGGAAGCAGGTGCTATCGGAATCTAGATTCGGAAAGCGTCGCCACACGGTTCTCGCCAAGAAGTGGATTCCGCACGTTGTGGACAAAATGATGGCCGAGCTGTTCCCAAATCAAACTCCTCGTGAACATGCCATGTCTGACACGAAGATGGAACAAATTCTTTTGCCAAGCACGGGCAGGGGACTCTTGCCAAAATCCATGATCACTGGAAAGACAGCACTGTCACCTTCCACCACTCGGGTGATTGGGCCCTTGGTTCTTCCAACGAGGGTGCACATGCGTAAATTCATGAGACGTGTAGTCACACTCAAGATTGGAGACCATATTCTCTTCAAGGGAGCTGACGACCAAGAAGTGTTCTACCAGGCCACGATTGTGTCGATCTCGGCCGAAACTGGTGAGCTCGAGATACAACCTCTCCGTGGCGACGATATCAGTGAAGAATTTGTTCTTGTTACGGTGTGGGTTAACATGAACGATGTCCAATATTATAGACCAGCAGAACAAGGCGATATGGTCTGGTCTTTGACAGTGAATCCCGACGAAGAATCTCGTTCCTGGAAAATGTACAACATCCTGTTTCTTACGCCCTTCGGACAAACCGAATTGCTTATGACGGACGAATTTGTCGAGAGATACAGTGAAGAATATGATTCTTTCCAAAACCAACCAGTCGCACGTGACTTCAAGGAGATAATGCTGGTAGAAAGGAGCGTTCCTAACATACGACTGCGACAGTATAGCGAATTGGTATCCTAGCTGTCATGGAGGATTGATTTCGAAGCTTTTCATCTATAGGAACCATGACAAGAAGCAAAATATAAATAACATCTGTACTATAGGATTAACTCGTGTCCAACATGTATTTCAAAATTTATTTCGTCTAGGTTCATACCAAACTTGGATTAGCCTACGCTTGTCGCACGCGACATGATTTGGTGTTATTTCTTCTGTTGTTGATCACCACAAAATTGTAGAATACTTTTTCTATCCTTTCGTGACCTGCCATTTTGATGTATCTCTCTCGTCAATGAAGCATGGCAAAAAGGATTTCTGTCTCACCTACGACGATATGAATGAGTTGAATTAGATCATGCAGTCTCGTCATCGTTCGTGCTCTGAATTGAGATGGAAGATATTAAATCGTCCCTTCCGCGTTTTCGATTGGCCATAACGGAAGATGACTCGCTCCCGTCACTTGCTTTTGAGATTGAGGCCGAAGGCTCTGGTGTGGAACGCATGAAGTGATGCATTGGGTCATCGAGCGAGTTCCTGTTTGAGTTACAGACTATTTCCCCTGAACATGCTCCTGGCAATCTTCCTTGCACGAATTGGTAGCCTGTCGCCGAATCAATAGCATCATCGCTGTTTGTTTGATCAGCGCCCACAGCGGAATGCCCCCGTTTTGCAATGGCTGTTTGCCCGGCTACCGACTTTGACTTTCGGTTGCGATGCTTGGAAAAGACAATGGAAATCTTGTTTTTGATTGCATTCAAATCTGTCATAATCGTCCAAACCAAGTACTCTAGGTCCCATTCTAAAAATCGACCCTTTCGTTGGTTGAAGATTTCGTTCAAAATCAACGAATTGATAAACCCGTGTTTACCATATCCTGCTTCTTCTGGAGAATACACATCGACAGTATGGTTTTGCATGGTGATATTTGAGTTGTTGCGCTTACTACAACCAGCTGCGCTTTCCACCTTCCAAGCTTCTTCTCGATCGAGGTAATTCAAGATTAGATCCCGGAACATAACATTTCCCGGGTGTTCCATCATGTTTTTCCCCTGGCGAAAAAGAACATCGTTGGAGCCAGGACAATCCACAATCAAAACCGGGCTATGTCTATCAGAGAAATGTACGCGGAAAGCCCCGTTACCACTAGCGTCGCTGCCCTCTATGAAATGACACTCCTCGAAATACTTGCGCTTTCTTGCCCAGAGGGCGTGGTTTTTGGTAGTGATCCTCCCAGCCTTTATACATGGCAAAAGTTCGATGGGAATCCCATATCCCTTCATTCTGTATCGCGTGTACAATGCTGCACTATACCCATCGCTTGTCGCGCTATTTCTGATCCCTTCACTAAGATGAAACTTAAAACGTAGCCGCTGGGATTGGCTTGTCAAATTCGTGGTGGCCAACAAAATCTTGATGATTCTAGTTAGGGGCGTGTCGGGTAGGCAATGGTGTATGGCGACAATCCGAGCAGGAATCGCCGCTAAAAAGGATTGTTTCAATGGCAGATGTGATATCTTTCCCGTCAATGTATCCAATGATAAACCATTCCAGGCAACCATGTCGACCACGACAACAACTCCCCTTCGCTGGCTCTCGACGTCGCGAAAAGTTATTGAATTCCACAAATAAAAACCAACCTTGGCCTTTTTGGCGCAAGATGCGTTCGCGTGGGGTAGAGCAAAAGATAAAGAGGAGTGAGTAAAAGAGATTCGAAAAAAGAATAATGATTTTGGGCCTCGACGTCGAAATAATTGAACGTCGATTTCAGCATAATATCCATTTTATTCTTTTCCGAATGCACTCACCTTGGTTAGTTCACCATATTCGGTTTCGGAACTCATTTTTCGGAGGCACACAATCACCTTACGGCCACTCTGATCTCTCACAGGCAGTAGTTGGTAGTTTCCCTTTCTAAAAAGTCTGGCCTCTTCCTTGTTGAAATCCGAAAACTTGATTTCTCGTTCGAGGGCTATCCTTCCCCACAGCTTGTGGACAAAGTTTAGGTAATTTACGTAGCGGGTGGCCGCCTTTTGCGCATCAAAGAGCTCGCACCTCAAAAAACGGAGATGGAACGATGGTTCATCAATGGCGTAGTGCTTCGTTTTGTTGCGCACGTTTGCTATCTTTCTGGATGCAGCTATACTCCTGCATTGTTCATAGGCGGTTTTCTTTGCATCTGGTATGGCTGCCACGGTGGCCCAGAATTCGTGAAGGCTTTTTACAATGAGCTTCGGTGACTCCTCTGGCGCCAAACAGCGAACTCCGTGGATCTCTTCATGAATAGCATTCCGATCATGGACGCTCAGCCCGAAGAGCTCGTTGGAGAGGAACGCGTCGGCCTTATCGTAGTTGCTCTTGTGAAGTACTTCTGTGACGGAAGCATCGGGCAGGGTCGACATCGACGACGAGGCAGAGTCTCGAGACGAACCGTTCATGATGGAACCGCATCTATAAAGACTCCAAACTCTTCAACCTTTTCAAAGGTGTCTGCACAACAAAATGAGGATAATGATATTATGACTATGGATCTGTGCGAGCTTCGTTGTTGATACTTCTCACATGCGTTCAAGTATTTGAATTTAGTGACTTACTAACTTTATTTAATGCACTGTAATTTGATATTGAGATTAAAGGCGCATTCATAACCGGCTCTTTACAATTGAATGTTGTTCTGCGGAGAACAAATGAGAAGAATCTTGGCAAACCCGTGCCATTACTTTCAAATTGGTTTCAGTTGTAATTGCCCGGTCGAGTCGTGAATACCGACCCGGGAGAAAGAGAATGAAAAGCCACGATCATTATATTATACGAAGTAGTTAAGAAGACGACACCCGCAGTGAACTTGAAAAGCTGAAACCTTAACCTTGATGTCATTTCTCTCTAATTTTCATTGGGAATGCCGAAGATAAGTCGATGTCAGAATTTCCATGAGTTTCTTCGAAAATTCATAATTGGGCGTCGTGTAGAGCACAACGAAAATACCCCCAAAATCCACAAGAACGGTAATACTTGGGAAGTAAACTCCTTCGATTCCAACAATAACGTCAAGCAGCCCCAAAAGGAATGCACCACGCCTGTGCAGCTCCAATGGATCGAGAAAGAATGTCCGTGTGTGATCGACGTCAACACCGACCCGGACGTCCTCTTTCTAGGCCAGTGCAATACTTTTACAGCCCCTGGTGCTCGGCCAACTGTCAACAACTAGGCACGAATAACGAACGCGGAGCGTTTCAAACTAATGAAGAGCATGCATTAATTTACATTAATTTTATTAGATTATTTTGACTTGAGTCAGTTGTAATTGTGTTTGAATCTGCTTGGGCAGGTCGTTCATTTCTTCGGTATCGTTACTCGGGCATCTCTGGCTGCACGCTACTGGACTGCGCTGAGTTAGCAGTTAGTTTGGTCCAAGCAATTATGAGCATTGCGACACCCACGAGTTTTATCTGTACCAATAGGATCCAAGAGAGAACTCGGGGCTGCTGTTCCCCCAAGAGATAGTCACTTTGTGAGCCGTCTTTGTCGGAATTTCCATTTTTGACAAAATCGATGTCTTCAGCTTCCGTTTCGGATTCTCCATCGTCTCTCCATCCAACCCAGCCCCTTCCCTTCCGAATAGGAAACATTGAATGGTTGTTAAAGGTGGGCGACAAGCTTTCCATGGCAGCATGCCACGTTTCCAATTCAGACTGACTGTCAAACCGTTGCGGTCCATGGGCACCGTTGTCCAAGGCCTTACTGGGATCATTCAGAAGCAAGAAGGATTCGATGAAGCGGATCCAGTACAGCGAAGTCAACTTTTCATACCGAAAAGTTTCCATTTTAGCCGCCAATGCATCGTACTCGCGCTCTAGTAATTGTGGTGTCAGATAGTTTTTGTTTTTTTCCTCGCCAGGAGGAGCAACATCTGAGAATTCCCCATCGATCCAAACAACGGGTAGATCATCAAGCGTTTTCTGCCAACCGTCAAAGTATTCGACAATCTCGAGAGAGGCATTGTAATATTGCATGTGATCCTCTGACAGTTCATCCTTGAACTTCCGTCCAATGCTCGTTTTCCTAGTAGATTCCACATTCCCCCCCTCTTCGCCCTTCTGCAGCAATCGAATCACCTTTGAACGTTTCCCGCTGTCGATTGGATACGTCAGAACTTCGAATCGATATTTGTACTTCTCAATCACTGGTATTGTCCCCATCATGAGGGCCTCCCAGATGCGATATGAATCCCATCCTAATCCAGAGGGACAGAGAATGAACTTGCTGTAGCTCATTTCCCTATAAAATCGCGACATCAGCTTTTTTTCAGTTCCTTTCTTGGAAAATGTGTTCGTTAATTTAACTCCCTCTTTGGCAAAATTCTCAATGACGGCATTGATCTGGGGCAGCCGAACAGGCGATGGGCTGTTGTTGATCATCAAGAGCTTCGGTCGCTGATCTATAATGCCAGTTCTGTTGCTACTCGAGATTGCGTCCACCATCGCCTTTTGCTTCTGGAGTAGTCTTATTCGTTTCTCTCCCCCGTCCCTAGAGTTGGCAATTCCAATAGGAATCGAGTGGACCTTTGGGTGGTCAAAGATGGACTGGTGCTGGGCGGTGAAAACGGCAAGCGTGTTGGGAGAATCCAAATACAATTCTTTTATTGCCATAATATCACAGTCTTGGTCATAGGTAGTCCGTACGACGGTTCCCCAATCCGCGGTCCGATCCTTAACCTCGGACGAAAGAACCCCCCAATTTTCGTTGAGGTGGGTGATCAAAACGTGCGGGGTGGAAAAATTGGCAATGTCTTTGGCATGATTAAAGGCGTTACAAAGGTTGCTTTCCGTGATTACACGAGGCTTTTGTGGTAACCCGGGAACATTCCCCCAACCCGCCCGGTGAATGGCAGGATTTCTTTCGTACGCTTTGATTTCCTCGTCAATGTCCAGATCCCTCCCCTCCATGGCATGGGTTTCATACAGGCCCTGTTTGTGGCGTTTTCGGACGTGTTCATGTATATATTCAAATTGACGGCTTTTGCCAAAGAACAAGAGAGTGTCCAAGGGTGGGTCTTTCGTCAACAGCATTTTGCTATCGTAATCGCCGGGAAGCAGGAGAGAATAGATAGAGTCCCGATTGTGGCGCTGAAATTTTCCGTGCATCTTGGAGCGCATGTTTTTCGTCCACGAGGAAGGATCGAGCTGCTCTGGCTGTTGTGCCTCCCGTTTGCGATAAATTGTTTCGAATGCATTTGGGTAGATTGTTAAATCCGAAAAATCAGAAACGTACACTCCCGTGCCCCTTGCGTAAGTGGCAAACATGGATTCTTGAACACTTCTGGTAATGGTAGTGTCATAATACAGACTAGAGAATAGAAAGATTATCCGCCAGAAAAACAGTCATCATTCGCAGCCCCAAAACACCAAAAAGTTTTCGCCGTGCCTTTGCCATTGCATGGGGGCTTTTATTGGAACTACCAGAAACGGAGGGCAATGTCATATTCTGGATTGTGTCGAGGTAGCTCTTGATTTTCTTTACTACTCGTTCAATAGGTCAATTCGACACGATACAATCTGAAATTGGTGCCAAGCAAAGAGCTCTCTTTTTATGGAACTTTGATGTAATCGAAATCGTGCTAGTAACGACCGAGAAAGCAGAAACGTAAGCTACGTTCTCCCAATTGACAATTGTTTTCACCAAAAATAAGATGATCGTGTCGCGAGATTCAGAATACTGTACGAAATTGTTACGTTCGCGCTACTTTCAAGAGCAGGTGCGCAATCGTGACAATATATTTTATGGTAATAGAGTAGTCGAATACTTACAGATCAATTGTTGGCATGAATTTTCTCTCACCCGAGATCAACTCACAACGACAGCGGAAATAATAAGCCTTTCTTTTTGTCCCTTGCTTCCGTGGATTGCCCGTTCAAATATCCATGGAAATATTGTGAGAAGGTATTAAACATATGAAGCCATGAAACAATCTCTAAAAAACCGTTAGATCTTCGTTGACACCAAAAACCGTTTCACGGCTTTGCTTCTCATTCAAGATCGATACGACGATAAGCAATTCACAATGGGTGCCTCCAACCAGCAGAACTCAGTTGCACCTTGATTCGTTTCTACGTCAGTTTCAAACCATATCCGTTTCAAACCATGTCCGTTTCTGGTTTTCTTTCATCGCGATAGCCTCGTACGACCAAACTTGAAACCAAGTTTCGATCATACGAAATTGCTTCTTAACATCACATCCTGTATAATCTCTACTGACTTCTACAGAGCAAACGCGTCGGATGCAGACAAAATCCATCCACTATCCCTTTTTTGCTCCTTCAGAAATCACTTTCCTCCTCTCATAATTCGCATTCGAAGGTTAGAATAACCTAGTGTAAAAGCTTGAGTACCCAGCGAGTAGCAGATGGCAAGAGTGGAGGTAGCAGCCCAAGGGAGAGACGCTATAGGGATCACCATGGTGGGCGACCATGGTTGAGATCCCCGAAATAAGCCTGCATCTGCCTACTGATCTCAAATGGGGAAAAGGTGAGTCGAAGTAAGCCACAGTCACTGTTCCTCCGTGTAAAAGGCCAGGAACTCGAGACCGTTGAAGCATGCTTAGCATGCGCGGAAGATCTCGACTGAGCTCACGCTAAGGCGGCATGGTGCCAGAAAGAGGGGGGTAAACGAACAAACTGTTACGCTGAACGACAAGGCACCACGATGGTATTCTTTTTACGCACTTCGGGGATGGGGAGACAAGTGTAACTCATAAACCACAAAGGAGGGAGCAGGATGGCTGACAGGAGGGAAGTACTCAATGGAGCGCTACGGGAAAATTGTTGTGTGAATGCAATGGACCCCGGACAAATCCCTGGAAAGCCTGCAATGAACTCTGCCGACTGGATCGTCCAAAGGACGCTAATCCGGGCTAGTTGGATGAGAACAGGTATAAGCGACAGAAGAAATCACACACGGTGGTCCCCACGGGGATAAGGCAGTGTAAGCCCTGGTTAGCCGATGCCGAGGGTCCTTCGGGACCCAGAGCTAGGAACTGGGAGCACTGAACCAAACGATAATCGGCCACTGTGTGCCTGAAAATGTAGGGATGAAGCCACGAAGCTTCATTGACTGTCCATCGATACACTTGTCTTCGGATCTTTGTTAGATCCTTGTTATGTTAAACAAAAAAAATACATAACAATCAACCGGCGGCGGAGACAAGGTAAGTGCAATGGGGACGGTCACGGCGAAGAGAGAAAGTCGACGACCTGTGGGATGGAGCCCGCGACAAACTGCTCCTTTTTTATTGAAAGAGCGATTCGAGCAGCGGCAGCAGCAGGTCCTCCATCCGCAAACAGAGTGTCGACGTGACTCGAAAAATGCCGAGGCCTTTCTAATTCGCTGGCACGTCAGTTTTCGGGTTCTTCTGAAATCGAAATTGGGATGGCCATGGCGAACAGAGCAAGGTGTCGAACTATAGATGGAGCCCGCGAATATCTGCACCGATTTCGTTCTGCCCTTCGAGGCAGCGAATGAATCGAAAGCGGAAGCAGATTCAGCAAGTGCTCTAGTCAACAGGTCGACTACCGATCGATTGTTGACTTTGTGATGGAGCGCGCGAAAAGCCTGCTGCTCTTCGATTGAATGAATCGAAAAAAAGAGGTAGCAGCAGTAGATGCTCCATTATTATCAAGTCGCCAATCGATCGCGGCTTGAAGAAGGCCGTGGTCGTCCCATTCACAAAACTCCGAAAACTCTATCCATGCACGTGGGCAATCGAATTTAGCAGCGCTCGAGTGCTTACTTGCCGCAACAATTCAGAGAAAACTCCTACGAGTAAGGGCGAACGAATGAATGAGAGGATAATGGAACTGTTTTCTGAAATGAATGAGATTTTTTTGTTTTGGAAAATGCCCTCTCAAGATTCATTCGTTCATCTCAAAAACCCCAACAAAATCAAAAATAACAATCAACCAGTAGTGGGCAATTTTATTTCTTAAATGGGTTTCGTTCCGAACTGCCGATCTTACAAGTCGATGTTATGTGGAGGGGAGACAGAATGAACTTCCACAACTCTTTGCCACTTCGAGTTCCGAGATTTCGCTAATGCAGAGAAAGAATGACAATACGAAGGCTTTGCTAGTAATAATTTCGGTAACTGATGAAGCGAGAGCTTTGAAAAAGTATGTTAGAAGTGGTAATAACTTTTTCGTATTATAATTCGTTCTAATTATGCAAAGAATACGAATCCCAATTTGAAGGTAGAATGTTCCGAATGCCTGCAGGGCACAGTAGGAACGACCTTGCTTCGTTGTTGCGCCTCCACATATTTTGCGGCAACTCCAGAGTCATTTAAATCGAATGTCGTTGCTTTGGTGGCAGCACGTAGAATGCAACATTCATCTTTATTATCATAGCATTTGCCTCTCGGTCTGATTATTCGAGTGTAGCAATGAGGCCCGGAAAAAATCGATTCGATTTCATTTCTCGATATTGAATTTTTCAATCGATTTGCTCCCGCTTTGTTATTGTTTCGCGCAAAGAGAGAATATGAGAAACAGCGATACGTTGCGCAGCAGCCATTGTACGTTGTAAAACAGAAGGGTGGCTATAAGCGCATAATTGTCGTATTGTATCGGATTCATATTTGTGATCAATCTTGGTGCGGTCGAGAATCGTCGGAGTTTCCCAGCATTCTGTGGGATGGCAAAAAGGGTTCCAAGAACGAGAGGACAAAATACCAGGCCATCTTGCAAGGCCAATAGACGAGATGAAATGGGATCAAAATAGACTGCTTTAGAATCTGAAAACCACCAGTACACGTAGCAGAACCATCGGTATCTACTCTTGAGGGATCGTTCAATCGGTGATTTTTTCTTGTGCCCATTACAACCAGAGTGGCTTTCTTCTTGCGGTTCTCGGTATTCCAATCATCGTCGGAAATTTTCAAGAGCGCACGAGACACCAAAGTCATTTCCTCTGGTTTGGAGTTTTTTAAAGATTGGGAATCAAATAGTAGGCTTCCCTTGTGCAAGATCTTGAGGCTCACCAGATCCAGTGCTTCGGCGATGCGATCCTGGGCGAAGATTTCAGTCGGAACAATTGCATTGCTGGCAGTCGCCGGAATCGAACTCGTGGCCATTCCGAACCAGGATCCTAGCCAGGATGATCTCGCTTCCTGAGGTTTCGTCGTGGAAATTCTTGCCCTCGCTGCTGTCGATAGCTGATAGGTTTTCTTTCCATATTTGAAACGAACTATTCTATTCGTAGCTCGATCTTTTTCTGACATTGCCGCCATTGCCATCCCGTCACAAATCATCGCCACTGAATCGCCAGATATCGGACACTGTCTGAGATCAATCAAATCGTTGGCCTTCCAGGGAAGGGAAGACGTCCACCCGGCCAAAACATCGGTACTGCAGTAAAGATAGGCCACATCGATGGCATTCGGTGATTCTGGGTTTTGAGAACCTTCCATTCCAGATTTCGAAAGTTTATCCGGCGATACTTCTTACTCCTGTATCGATACCATCACAGAATTCTTGGGAATTTTCCTCCTTGATGAAAGCACTGGCTACCCAGCATATATATCGTTTGGTTTGTGTCTGATGAAAGGAATGTGAGACTTGAGAATGAATGAATCCAAAACAAAATCTTTACCAACGAGCCAAAATTGAAAATGGCAAGATCTTATTCATGAGCTACTCTGGACTAACTAATTAGTCGAATGAATCCATTAAGCACCATGCTTGAAGCGTTTGGATTGGGCCACACGCATCATCGCGCGTCATTTTCATTTCTCGTACGTTTTTCTCATGCGACGAACGCGTCGAATGCGTAGAAGGTGTTCGTTGCAAAAAACTGCTGCTGGAAGTGCAGAGAAACCAGAAACAAAAAAACAATGGTCCAATTGAATTCAACGAAACAAAGAATCGCCAACAAAAATGCAAACGTTTGGAGATCACGAATACCGTAATACCATATGCAATACATCATCGGTCTGCAACCGACCAGTCATCTCTAACCACGCTTTGGAAAACAGCTCCCACACCGTCTCACACACACATCATCCTCCTTCGGAATTCTTTTCTCCCATTGGTATTTTTTGCGGTTGTCTTTTTCTTCATCTTCCAACGAAACATACACGTACCTTCCGAAACGAAAGCACAACTTTCCATCTTCCACCTGCCGATTCGAGAAAGCAAGCGAAAACTCCCACCGATCCCCATAACAGCAAACAATGATGTCCACAATGTCAAATTTACGGTTGCTTCACACATTGAATGTTTTGTGCATATGCATGTGCGTAGGCATAGTCGCGATCGGAAAAATCGATGCCTTCCAACCCGCCAACACAAGAAGTTCGATGCGCTCTTCTCTGTTGTCATCTTCGGTATCAAAGGATACCGAAAACGTGAGCGAAAGCATGGTGTCACCTGTTCGAGTGGTCAACGCCGCCCTCATTAATGGCCCAGCGCACGCTGCTGCTTTGGAACAGATGGCAACAAACGATCGAACAGACCCAATTCATACGAGAGTAGAATCCACGCAGCCGTCGTCACCAATCAATAACAACATCGAGAAACCATCGGAACAGTTTGCATCACCACCAGCACCATCAAAATCTCCTCCGACCAAAACACAAACAACAAAACGACAAACACCCAAGAGCCCCGTCACTACCGTTGAATCAGTCGAAGAACTCCTGGCCGTGATGGATTGTCATGAAGACACCATCACCACCCAAGAAGACTGCGAAATGACGTTGGTCTTGTTCCACGCCCATTATTGCAAAATTTGCCAGCGGGCAACCATGCAGCTCACCAAAGCCGCACGGGAGTATCCCATGGTCAATTTCGCCAAGGTGGAGTCCAAGGTCATTCCCGAACCCGCTTCCGACAATTTGCGAACGCTGGGGGTCTCCAAGTTTCCCTTTGTTCAGATTTATCGAAAGGGAGACTGTGTCGCCTCCTTTTCCACGGGACCCACCCATATGTTTATGCGCAAGGTCCGGGGGACACTCGATCTGTGTTTGGAACGAGACGCAGACTGCTGGGAAGGCTTTTCGACAGAGTTTGCTTCCGAGATACAGGGGAACAGAGATGCCCGGAATTCACTGCGACCGGAATTGCTTCCATAAAAAGAGAAATCTACCGCAAATACTTGGCTAAATGATGGGATTGACAAACACAATCTCCCCATTCAATTCCAGTGAAACTCTGATGAATCGAGGCGTCTACAAGTAGCCATCGAAATACAGTCTCGTTATTATAACAAGGGGACGATCGAAAACGATGCTAATATGATTATAAACACTATGAATAATAGACAGATCAAAATGAAACTATCCACTTGATCTCTTTCTGCTTTTTATAATTTTCGAAACACTCTATCGATTATTGTTCTCGAAATGTTGCACAAGAACAATTGCGGTTCAATAGAAACATCGATAGTGAAATGGTTTGGATTCTTCATTGCGATTCGTATTCTGGTGTAAGGGAGTAAAGAACTATTGCGATGATTCGGAATCGAATTCGATTCACACAGATTTTTAACTCTTGCTTGAACAGGAAAGTCGAAGCGACAACAATCGAATTGAACCTTCACCAATTATGATACTTAAAGGACAACGAAACAATGTATTCCATTGGAACGAACTACTTGACACCTAAATTTGCACCTCAGCTGGCAAAATGAAGACAATGACAAAAGATTCCTTACTCCACTCTCACATCGGCATAATTACGAGCTTGGAAAAGAGAAACGATGTTTCGTTCGGGTATTTTTCCCTTCTCACTCTGCAACACAAGAATTGTCATCTATCTGAATTATTGACTATTTTTGTGTAGTGTTGTGTTTTTCTTGTGTTCCTATTGATTCATTTCCCTTCCTTTCAGTTATCCTCGTCAGAGTTCTATCTACAATGCGTTAAAACAATCTGTAAACGTTAAGCATCGCCACCGATAGTATCAAAGCTGTCGCTCGCTCTGCATTGTTTACTTTTTTGCTAGCATCATCTCTTCCATGCCCGCCACGAGGTGGCCAATCCGGTATTCGTGCTTGATCAATTTCGCCTTGAGCTTTGCGTTTTCCTCTTTGAGGGCGGAAATTTCTTCCGAAGACGAGCCTCCTGTTGCCTCCTGTTGTTCCTTGAGCATGCTCGCTTTCATCTCACGAAGCGTGGCGAGGAATTCGGCCTCTCGCGCTCGGATGGCGTCCTGGGTGGCGTTGAAGGTTGCCCCCTTTTCCAGGGCGGCAATTCGGGTTTCCAAGTCCTAATCAAGAAATAGCGAGACAATGAATAGATGAGCAAATGCGATAGTCTGGAAGGTATCAAAACAGAGGAGAATTATTCAAATGCTGGAGTTTTCTTAGCTGAGTGCCGATCGAAATCTCGTGCACGGATAAACAACACATACAGTAGAGGAATTCATGTATTGTATCCACAGCGGACTTCACTGCCCTCAACAAGAATGCTAGAAGGAACAACCAACAAAAACAAGGCACTCTTTATCGCAGACCACTTTGCATTCACAATAAGAACGACGTACCGTCATGATTTCTTGTGTTTGATGTTCTTATTATTTTGAAATCCAATCGTTTCGCCTCGCCGGTGAGAATTTTTGTTGCTTGCAATTCAATCCGTCGTTGTCGGAAGAGGAAATAATGCGGCTCGAAATCATTGTTTTTGGTTTCGAAAAAGTTGAAAAGGGGGCGAATGTTTGAAACTAAATCATGCATCACGACATTTTTTTATTATCGAAAGTAAAAATATCTGGCTTCATGAATTGGCAAATGACTTTAGAGGCCTAACACATACACACTGCTCCTACAGCAATTACAGCAATTGTATAATTGTAACCATTGATGGAACGACTACGTGTAGTGCACTTTTAATAAATTTTAGTTCGTAGCAGCAAAGCTGTGATGCTGAGAGCGGCATCAGCAGCAGCATAATCATAGAACAGAATAACCACGTCGACGACGAGAAGGAGGCGGAGGAGACTGCTGCCTCCAAAAAGATAAACTACTCCAGCCAGAACATAGAAAATTGTGTACGAAATGTGAATGGATAGAATACCGTTGGAGAGGAGTCGATAGCAATCCGTCTAATCGTTCGTTTTATTTCTATAAAACGCCACTTGCCACTATCTTGACTTCTGACTTTGGAGCATTCTTTGGCGGCGCTACGGAAACCTTCTCGATCTTACTCACAAGATCCATTCCCTCCTGGACAATCCCAAAGGCAGCATACCGATCGTCCGCCCATCCCGCTTCGTCTTTGGTGTTGACAAAAAAACGCGAATCGACACTCCCTCCGATTCCACGAACCATGCTCACGAGGCCTGCCTGCGTGTGCTTGAGATTGAAATTGTCTGGCTCAAACGGCTTGCCACCCTCAAAGGAAGACTGACCCGTCTTTCCGGTGGAATCTCCAACGGCACCGCCCTGAATGTTCAGATCCGAGATCACCCGGTAAAAGTTTGTTCCGGCATAGGCGTTCGACGCACACAGGCTTTCGAAATTAGCAACCGTCTTGGGCATGAGATCTCCGAATAGCCCGATTACCAATCTTCCTTTTTCGTCGGATCCGAATTCCACATCGAGGTATACTCTCTTGGTGATCTTGGGAGGGTCGGTCATCGGGTCGATATAAGAGGCGAAGGATGCTCCGGGTCGGAACAAAACAGCTGTCGTTACGGCTGCCAAAGACGCTCCCAGAAAGTCTCTTCGAAGCTGCTGCTGCTCCGGATGTTGCTGGGCCATGCATAGACTGGTGGACATTGACCTCCTGGATACCGGAATAGCAGAAGTCCACGCGTGAACACTTCGTGACAGCTCCAATCAGGAGCGACAGTACAATCGAAACGAAACGGGACATGATGGATGATTCTTCCTGAGACAATTCACCCTTTTTCTGCTTGTGTCAAAGTTAGGGTATGCCAAGCGAAGTTATTCGTTTTGTATTCAAAGTTACTACCGCAGCAAGGGATTGGTATTGTATTTCGGATTGAACTTAGAGTTTGATACCCTATTGGAAACGTTTCATGCAAAGAACTTGAAACATGCCTATCGCAGATCCTCGTCATCGGACAGATTCCTCGTGACACCCATAATCCCTGATGGAGGACAGGACCGATTGCAACGGCCTTTTCAGAAGATTGAGTCGAACTAGTCATCTAGCACATACAATTATTCAATAAAATGGATTAGTTCGATTAAAATTTAAAACGGGTTCATCAGATTGAGTCGAACTAATCCTGGAGCACATACAATTGTTTCTCTCAATGGATTAGTTCGATTAAATTGAAAACGGGTTCATATGAACCCGATTAAATTCAAGAACGGGTTCATACGAACCCGATTTGAGATTGGCGCAAAAAAAACGATCACCAAAAAATAACGGTGAGTGAGAGGAGACAATGGCGACAATCAACAATAACACAGAATAAAAAATACCGCAGATTACGAAGCCATTCCATCCATCAATCGATTCGGGAATCCACTATGACTGGTTTGCAAGAGCGTCAACGGCAGTGTGGGATGAAATTCTTGCTCGTTTTTGCAGTGGCAATCGAGATCTTATCGTTCTACGTTTTTTCTGTGGATGGCTTTGCCATGACAACCTCGTGTCAACTGACAAAGTCTTCCGGTGCATTTCGTTTACCGCTCTTTGCAACTCCGGAGGAATCTACCGACGATAACAACCCACCAACCTCTTATATCCTGAAGCAACGGAATCCCTACGACGTTCACGTTTATTATGGAACACCCGAGGAACAAGAGGCCGCGATGGAGCTACGGGAAAAAATGCAAACTTCCTTTCCCTGGATGCGTTTTTACGGTCCAAAAGGCATTCCAATTGGTCCCCATCCTCTGCCCATGTGGGAGGCCGACTTTGGAACCTACGAAAATCGGTATAAGTGGGCCACGGTGCGAGATTTCGTCCTCGACAACAATCCAAAGAACCTCTCGATTCTGATTCATCCACACTCGGTGGACGGGGATTATGCCGACCACACAAAGCACGCCTTTTGGGCAGGTGATGCTCTCGACCTGCGCATCCGGGGTTGGAAATAGAACGATGGTGAAAAACTAGAGATAACCAGTAATAGAATAGAAGAGCATGGTATATAACAAAACTGTTAGTTTGATCTATTGTATGTTGCTGACGTCGCCATATCACAAGATGTTTTTTACACTTTGGTTTCAAAAGCGTCATTCAGCGCCAGAGATTCCGGAATTGCTAGCTCCATCGTTTTTTTGCACCTCGACTCCTCCTTCCGGGATTTCATTACCGAGGCGTGCCACTCCATAAACTTGTCTTGTAGGTCTCTCAAGATTTCCGGATACACACCGGAGAGATCGTGGCGCTCTCCAAGATCTGCCTCAAGTTCGAACAACATCGGTTTCCGACATTCCGCAATGGTACAACTGACGCTTCCCTCGACATATTTCCACTTTCCATAGCGATACCCATGGCCATGCGCAATGTTGACTTTTGGATCATAGTATCCTAGCCCCAGGCTTCGAGGCCCCTCCTCAGTATCCGACCACTGGAATTCCGTAGCATTTCGAAGCAGTGGTAGTATGCTTCGGCCATCCATGGCCCAAGATTGTTGCTCGATGGGACGATCGACGCCCAATACCTCCATGACTGTCGGAAGAAAGTCCATCGTCGTTACCGTCTCCCACGAAAATAGTTTCTCCCCCTTGATTTCCGAGGGATACGATATAATGCCAGGGACGCGATGGCCACCCTCATAAATGTCTCTTTTTCTTCCTCGCAAAGGACCTGCCGATCCAGGTCCCTCTTTGGGCCGTTGCGGATCATGATCCGCTCGTTCGCAAATCCCGTCCGGTGGGCAATTCATTTCTGGACCATTGTCGGTGGCAAACCAAATCTAGAGACGGGTGTTCAAAGAAAAAAATCAAAACGTTAATTTCATAAATGCGAAAACACTCCTAGAGATCACACATGATACCTCTTCCATAGACATAACCACAACTCACCATCGTATTGTCATAGTAACCCTCGTTTTTCAGGGCGTCAAGGATGATCCCCACAGAATTGTCGAGTTCGTTGAGACAGGCATAATAGTCGAGCTCTTCGTCGGTAAAAGGTGGTTCCCCATCGAGAGGTAATCGACAAGTTTCTCCCTTTGCGCAGGCTTCCTTTGCAGTCTTGGATTCGATAAAGGGGATGTGGCAGTTGTGAAAACTGATTTGTGCTATAGTTGAAGAATATCAACCAAGAAAACTTGTCAGAATGACAGACAATGAACTCTTTCAAAATTCAAAATTATCTTCTCTTCGTACCTAAAAAAGGCTTTTGCTGTTTCGCTCGTTTTCCGATATATCTTGAGAAGGCATCCGCCAAATAGAGAGAATCTGGTTGTTGTGTGATGAAATCGAATATAACAACATTGAATATGACATGTTCATCGCATTGGTTGACGACGAAAAATGTCACACATCATGAATCACAAAAGGATACAGTCGAAAAGACAAAAATTGACGAATGAGTGGTTTTTCAGTTGGTTGGTTCCATTAATATTCCAACAATTCACCAAAGCATCATTTTTGTAACACACCATCGGGAGGTGTTGGCCACGTGAGGTTGGTGACACCGTGTGGTGCCATTGGATCGTCCCACCAGTAATTGAAACAGCATTCGCCCTTTGGATTGCAATGGTTAGGGTTTGTTATAGTGTCCAAAGTCACATTTCTCTAGCCATTCGGCCCTTGTTTTCGTTCAAGTTTCGATTGTTTCGAATCACAAAAAGCAAATAGCCGCAATACGTCATACGTCATACATACGTAATATGAGTGAAATGGTGGAAAAGGCGAGATACTATTCATGCAGCATTGGAACTTGCGTGTGCACTTACTTGCACTGGCAATTCGTGGTGGCCGTTGGAGCAACTTCTACTGTCGCATTCATTTTGTTAAACCCGTGGTTCAGTGGAGAGGACGTAACACCCCCGTAAGCTTTGGAGTCATTGAAAAAGGATCCAAGGTGCCACTTGCCAGCAAAGTATGCCCCATCTCGATCAATATATTCGCTTTTATTCTTTCGCAACGTGTTCTTGTTTTGTTCGAGGGCCTTGCGAAAGGCATCCCCCACCGTAAATGTGCGAGACGGGGCAAATTCGAAATTCAGTGACGGGCAGGATCTCATATCGCTGCAGCCGTAGACATAATCGACACAATCCCGAAAGTGGTGTCTGCCCGTCAAGACGGTTGCCCGGGTGGGCGAACACACCGTTCCGCCACTGTGAAAGTCTTGTAATACAACAGATCCCTCCGATTTGGCCCAGGCATCAATGTTGGGTGTCAATGCATTCCCATGGTTGTATCCAAAATCGGCCCATCCAATATCGTCTGCCAGCAGAAACAAAAAACTGGGCATTGCCGGGCTAGAATTGAAGATACCCGCCATGGTATTTACATTGATGTTCTTCAAGATGTCGATGCAGGTTCTGTTGGGAGTATATACTGTTGGAATGTTGGAAGGAACTGATAAGATCCTTCGTTTTGATTTTGAAGATGGGTTTCGAACATCATGTTGTTGGATCTTTCGAATTCAGAATTGATTGACAGTCTTATGAAATTTGATCCGCGACTTACTGATTGGATCGAGTGAATCGAATGAAGCTAAATTTTTGAATCAAAATCCTTTCGTTCGGCTTCGAAACTCGTGGACGATCATGATGATGTGAAACAAGAAGATGAAAGAACTCCCGTAATAGATAGACACTACTTCTACCGAGAAGCATTTCCAATTTAAGTCGTATTTCTCTTTCTACTTGATAGCGTCTTTGTTATTCGGAGCAGACACTTTTCCTTGCCCTCCAACGAGACATTGCTTTGGAAGAGTCTATTCGTATACACTACCTCTATTTGCAACGCTTATATCCACAATGAGAGCCACGACCGCAATCGCATCGCTGGTGATTTTTCTATTTGCCATCACAGCGAAGGCGTCCGCTTTGGAAGAAGACAATGCCGTTTCTAACGTAGACATGGAAGAAGGAATTAAGGCCCTCCAATTCGGTGAAGGAGATTTCCCCTTGTTGGAACTCTTGCCCATCGAAAAGGATGTCCAGGCCAACCAATGATGACGAAGCTTCGTCCTCGCTACGAGGCAACAAAGACTCGCTCAATCTCCCTCCGATTCCTCCCATCCATCCCGTCCACGACGGTGCGGTCATGTATTCGTCCATGATGGAAGCAGACGGAACAGTCACCTATCGCCGGGACATTCATGCCCCCTGTGACAACGGGATGCTCCTCTTCAATGTCGGCCCCAGCAAGGACGAGCTCCCATACCCCTATGATTTGTACGGGGATGCTTACCTCTGGAGCAACAATGGGGGATTGTGCATCCTTTATCCGACCTACACGGGCTACCAGACTTCGACCTACGGACCCTTTTGGAGGCCCGGAATCGATCCAACGACGGTCAAGTTTACGAATTTGATCGCCAGGTTCCAATCGATGCATCGCATCTCGAGTCGGATTCTTGCGCCAAGAGACGGGGCTGACCAGCATTCGAAAGAAATCAACCCCAAAAAGGCTGGGGACTACATTATTATGGCAAAGGGCGATTTCTATACCATTGACTATTATAAAGGCCTCAAGGCATTTGTCAACAGTTGGGGTCAGGACGGTTGGAAGCCGGGAGAGAATGAAGATGGTTGGGTGGTTTTCGATGCTACTACTTTCGTCGACGAACCAAACTCGGCATCCACAACATCGGAGGTACAATAATTGATGGATATATAAACTACATCGTACATTGCAACAGTGAATCTATTGAGCTGAAGAATTTTGTCCCTACATCTTTAAAATGCGCTCTTTAAATTTTTAAACAATCGATTTGGGAATACTAGTATAGAAAATAATACTACACGAAACTACGATGCTTTGATAAATTCATAGTTTAATTTGTTTAGTAGCGCTTATAGTTGCTTCCTAATTCTTACATACTTTTTTTCTTGAAAAGTTTCACCAAGAATGGCTTGAATTCGGCACTCGAACGTAGATTGAAAAATGAAAAGAATCACTCGTTCCAATCACTGCTGACAAGTTTGATTTTTGCGCGAACCATGATTTCGCAAATCATTACGCAATACATTTCCATTCAAGGAACCTTGCATTGCAGCGGAAGAAAATCGGAACGAGCTACCAAGGGAGCTTGCATCCGATTCGTTCGAATTTTGTTTGCAGTAGTTGCTATTTTGTCAGACTGTATCATATCGCTTCAGTTCTAGTATATTTTGATCAGTTGCTTTCGGCATTGCACTTCAGAAGTGCCTGGATACAGTCCTGGTACGATGGTCGGGTCTCAGAAACCAGCGCCACAATGTCCTCGACCTCGAGGTAGGCTTGTTGGCCAGCCTTTTCAATGTTTCTAGGCTTTTGCAGATATACCTGCCAGGGTTCCCCGTACACCTTGAACAACCAGCCATACAATCCCTTATCGGAGACGGGTTTCAAAAATACCAACGGCTGGAAACTTTTGTAAAAATCAAACGTCTTGGCAAGAGCGGGAAAAATAAAAGGCGCATAATACCCGTCTCGAACCTTGTCGAGGGCTCCGTTGACGACAATGGTCGGTATGGTGGAACCCGCTTGTTCGTGGAATTTCTTGACGTTGATCCAATCCTCGACGGGACCTCCGTTTCCCGGCTGGCAAACTAAATGCAACGAAGCAGAGGATGCATCGAGGGAATCGAGGGCACGTTCGTCACCCAACAATCCAGTGGAGGTTGATCCGCCTTCGTCGTCATCGCCTCCCTTGACGAGTTGGTTAAAGGCGTTGGCAAAGGTCGCTCCCCAAGGCTTGCTGTAACCCTCGCCGCTTTCGGCACTCGCGCTGCTGCTGGTGGCAAAGTAGTGCTGGGCAACGGCCTCGATGCTGCTAAAGAGTGCCGATTTGCGGTAACGATCGCCCTTCCATTCCTCCTTGCACAATTCTACTTCTTTTGTGTCGGGCAATACAAAGTAAATATCGTTGCTCAAGGTTCTCTGTGACGCAAGTGTTGGCAACCACTGGACGCACCAATCACGGTTCTGATTGAGTTCCTGTACATCTGTTTTTCGGTATCGTGTGTCATAATTGTAGTGTGCAGCAGTAATTGTTGGAGTCAATCCAATCCGATCGAAAGTCAAACGTTCGAAATGGGGAATTTCATCGTCATTGCCATCATTATTTTGTTCATTGTTGTGTTTAAATTCGACAGTTAACATTTTGTCACCGTATCCATTGTATACACGGGGTTGTTTGGAAGCAAAGAGAGAGGATGAAGAACAATGAATTGTAAGATTCGCATCTTGTAAAAATTTATGCCTCAAACAATCTGCAAGGCCTCTTCTTGTAGAATCAAACCATCCAGAATCGAATGCATTTCAACCAAGGGAAAGAGCACTCTTTCTAGCATCCAGTACTTACTGTCGAAATCATCAAACTGGGTCTTGGATTGCTCTCCTCCAATAAGAGGTGGAAACTCGAGTTCCAAAAGTGTCGGCCTGTTATCGTCGCTGCTCAGAGCCTTTTCGAGGGCCGTGGTAGCCAGCTTTCGGAGATCCCCCTGGATGTCACGGCCTTTGGATGCGGATTTGTCGAAAGGAGAAATGTCCTTGGGCAGAGGAGTCAGAAAACAGCCTCGTTGTCACTTCGCATTCGAAAGCGATCGACCTTGTCGTCGGTAGAATGGAAAGCGGAACAAACGACGAGGCGGGTGCCAGGAGCAAAAATAGCGCAAGAAATTGTGGACGATGCATAGTGATATATCGATTGATTCTGGCGATGAATACTGTTCTTGTGGTTCAATCTCTCGCAAGTTTTGGTAACTACAAGTACCCGTCTTCTTGAAGTTCAATTGCAGACAACGTCGCAATGCAAAAAATCCACAATCCAATACTCGGTACACTACTCGTAGACCAACTCCAAATTGAATAATGATTATATATTTCCATAATGTCGGTATCCGACTGACTGGACACGTCCACTATTTTCAAGAATAGGTACGTTTCGGATTCGACTCGATCGAACCCATTTCCCAGACGTGCACAAAACATACCTCAGAATCCTAAATTCTAAAACCGCCAATTCCATGTTCCTCCCCGCCGAATTCGTCTTTGGATAATTAAGGGCTTCGCGCAATTTGAGGTCGCGGATGGCATGCGTTGAAGGCGTTCGATTCTGTTGGGTCCAAGCCGTTGACCGTTGGTGATGGTCATTTAATCAATTCGATTTCGGTTCGGTTAAGTCCACATGCCTCAACCTACCCCGAAGTCACAAGTTTCTAGTCCGGAAAACCCTCCATTGTGACACGGGAACGCCGTTGCGAGAAGCATATTTTCTTCAACGCATCTCTCGCGCACGTTCGATACAGTACGTAGTTTCGTGGTTTGCCTTCCACGATCACATGGGTTCGCTTTTCCTGCATGCTGGTACAGAATCCAAGGCATCTACTAGTACGGGTTCTGTGTTGGTCTACTCGTAGAGGGGAGCCGGAATACTTTTTTTTTGTGTCCCATCTTGTGTTGGTCCTGGCATCAGTTAACGAGAAGCTTCTATTTCCTAGTGCTCTAGTGGTACGATAGAGTGGTACAGAACTTTCACAACAACTGTGCGAGAATTGCAAGAGATAACTCGAAAGAGAGACTTCCATTACACATACACACACATCATTGACACATCCTGAAAACCTTTTCGGTCTGCGGTTGCTTTGAAAGTTTGTAAGACGAAAGTGCAATTCGGACGAGGAGAACACAACAATAACTTTGTTCAAGGACGACAGATTCTACATCACATCAGTTTCGTTTTCAAGAACCCATCGTTGTCGCTCTATTCGTTTCGCAGAGACACTGAAATAACGGATTGAGTTAATTTTATTCTATTCGACAACCATATCGAACAAACGTTGCAGCAAAAGCAAACGAACAACAATACTTTCGACGAAAGCAAAACATGCCAATTCCCTGAAATGTCAGCTTCCAGTCGAAATCCTCTTCGAGGTGCGGTGGAGATCATTCCTGTAAGTAAAGTACAACGCTGCTTTTTCGAATTTTCGAATGGAAGGTTCTTTCTCTCTTTAACTTCCGCGTCGGGCGGATGAGTTTGAGTAGGAACAAAACCTATTCGCGATCGCAAGCACTCCTTTTCTAATACTTCTATTGTTAATTGTTTTTTGTTTTCTTCATTTCATTCTATTCATTCAGAACCGATTCTATTATTGCGCACTGAAAGAACGCTTGCAGAACCACAAGATTCTGATACGCAATCCCTTTTTCAACACAACCAATCCGGATGAAAAATTCCCAGTCATTTGTTTCAACATCGATGAGGAGCTCGTCTATTGGAATTTCTTTTTGGACTTTGGACCGCTCAATCTGGGACAATTGCATCGATTTACCACCCGTCTGAACAAACTTCTGGCAAAGCGCTCGGAGGGATTCCAACACGACTGTTCTGTTTTATTCGTCGACTGCTCACAACAAAAGGGCGAATGCGATCTTCCTAGCGTGTGCTTGGCAGGTCTTGGAACTCAACCGAACACCAGAGGAAGCTTTTAGGGGATTTTCTATGGCCGGATACAAACCACTCGACAATCAGAAACAACAACGATCCATGACATCGTCCAATCCACCCCTTCTACCGCTCAGCGGGGTAGGGAGACAGACGATTGCGGGACTGCCCAGCCTTTCACGATGCCAGTCCCTACCGGTGTGCATACGAATTGACACTCATCGACTGTCTCCGTGCCCTCGTCAAGGCGAGACAATTCAACTTTTTCGATTGGGGTGACAAGTTTGATGTCAAGGAATACGAACACTTTGAACAAGTCGGAGGTAAGACAATTATTTGGTGTGCTGTCGATATTTTGATTCAACAATGAGATTTTTTCTTGAGATGTTTCCATTTCTCACCAACATTTTATAATCCATTTTTTGAATTTGAACAACAGAATGGAGATTTAAATTGGATCGTCAAGGGGAAGATTCTTGCTTTTGCAGGGCCATCCTACACTAAGAATGTTTCCCCGGAGGGATACTGCACACTCAGTCCCGGTGATTACATTCCATACTTTCAGCGCAAAAACGTTGGATTGGTGGTTCGTCTCAATCAGAAAAACTACGATGAACAACAATTCATTGATGCCGGCATTGACCACGTGGAAGAATTTTACACCGATGGTTCCTGCCCGCACATGTCCATTCTGCAGAGGGTTGTGGCCTCCTTTGAAAAAGTCCCACACGAAAAAGGATTTGCCGTTCATTGCAAGGCCGGACTTGGTCCGCACGGGGACATGCATAGGTGCCTATCTAATGAAACACTACCGAATGACGGCAAAGGAAGTCATTGGATGGATGCGCATATGCCGACCGGGGATGGTTATTGGACCGCAGCAACAATTTCTGGAAAAAATCCAGGGGCTCATGTGGCAGGAAGGGGATGTCATGCGATCGCCGAGCGAGGGAAGCCCAATCATCGGCCATGCCGAATGCAGACGCAACAGCAACAAGGGTACTATCCATCGAAAGAAAATCCGTCATCTCCTTCCTCGACATCCATGTCGACAACAGCCACAGCTCCCGAAACTCCCGATTCCGTCGTTCTAGCTACCGCCAGCAGCAAGGAAATTGGCCACGAGGTAATTCTAAATGGAGGTTATCACGTCCAAGACGAATCTTCCTATGAACAAGAAAAGATTAACGGACGGCCTGGCCAAGCCGATGGATTGCTGGCCGCTCGACACAACCGCAAAACCACGGACGACAAACATAACAGCAATCCAAACACTGCTGCGTCGACTCAAGCGGTGCCCGTGACACCCTGACAACCGAGGGACATCCTCGTCTTCCATGTGGGCGCGGGCCTTTGCGTAATAATGCCTTTTCAAAATCAAGGAGCAACGCTACTAATTTTTGTGGGTGTGAACGGACAGGTCAAAGAACGAATCTTTGATGCACAATTTTTAATGAATAATATAACGACAACTGTAAAGCTATATAAGAACAAGGAACTCTGCATTAATAAGAGAATGTTCTTTCATGATACAATGAAAAACGAAAAATGATTGATCCGCCCTAACGTTTCACTAACGAATCAATCGGCTGGTCCTCCAAATCATAAATGTTTAGGACACGAAATCGCTGGTTTTCACATGTCGAATGCAAAGCTGTTCAGACTTTTCTGATTCGTTATGGCTTTCGGAGACTACGTGTAACTGCTAGTTTCTGTTCCGATTGTCTAGAGGAGAATAATTTCAATATTTATAAGCTACACTACGAGGAGTACGAAAATAAAGATGATATGAATATGTAAATGGCTATAAGGTTACAATATGATGCCCTTTCACAGTAGGAGAAAATTGCTGGATCTGTATAATTATGTTCTTTGACTGGTTTTGTCCCCAACGGGATCTTTACCATATATTGCACTGTCGATGGACGTTGAATTGATCTATACTATTTGGTGATTGTGAGATCATTTTGACATACAGCGATGCCAATAAAAGATTTCTAAAGTCTTTCTTTTCGTGTCTCTTGATAACGAACTTATTGATGTTCGAAGATGGTTATGGCCCCGTTGAGAATTGTTAGAACCCCTTGATAAACATCATGCGGCAGCATTGATCCAGTCATAACTCTACCAATATCGTAATGTTGGCAAGAGATGCTATTTTTTTGCATGAGCTCGATCGATCTCGGTTTGTCAGCGGCATGGGACTATGCTGAACTCGTCTCCACGTCGGAGAGATCAACAGAGGATTCATTATTTGGTTCATTGAGCACAACAGCAGTCGACGTTGTTTGAAAGTCCACGCTTTCAAGGCAAGTTCTATCCGTTCCGAGATAAGGATCCACCGAGAAGGTCGAGGATTCTCGCTCAGAACTTGCCATCTTGTTGACTTTTACAATAGGCAAATGTTAACAAGTCAGTAACCAGTTTTTGTGCATCTGGTTTGGTCATGGATAATATGAAGTTGATAATCGGCTGGCTTCCGTTGAGCACTAGGAAGACGGCATAGGCCATGATCTTTGTTGCACTTGGTCCCAAACTCCAATATAACATATAGGACGCAGAAGCAGGCCCCCAAAGCAAAAGGTAGTTGGCTACAATCCGCGCAAAATAGATGACTAGTACCCGTAATCGTCCACCGTACATGGATTCCGTTGATTCGATCAGTCCCTCTCGATGAATCATCCAGGACGCAAAGACCAGCGCCGACAAAGGAATTCCCACGCATACGACGAACGAAAATGCTTGGTACAAGCCAAACCAAATCTTGATGTTCTTCGAGTCGCCATCAAACTTATCGCTCAGGAAATATTCCAAAAAGAAAAGAAAGACCCCAACTCCGTAGGATATCATGGCCTGTTTCGTCGCTTTCGCGATCGATGGAGGTCTGTGTCGTTTTCGTCTGTTGGAATCCTGTAGTAAACGGTAAATCCTCGTATACCAAAAATGCATTCGTGTAAAGATTGGCTGATACGCACAATGCGTAGATGTTGTGGTCAACCGGGTGATCGAACATCCAGAACTGGCTTTCTTTCGCCATCGTCGTTTTCAATGGTTCTGGGGTCGAAGCCTGCCTGTGTGGACTCGTGAGAATGAGGAACACAACAAAGGAAGAAATGATCACATCCGGGATGGCCAAATAAGCTAGATAAAGGTTGTATGAGCTATATCGCTTTCGCCGTCTCCGCCAAAGCAAGGGTAACTGTTGTAGCGATGAGCAGAGTCAGACTAAGAATAGTTCCGATCGAGCAAATCACCAGCGCCGTCAATACCAGTGCTTTGTACCCTTTCGGGGGGTCAAGGAATTCGCTCGCTTCCGATGGTGGTAGTTGAATTCATTGTCGACGTTGCTACTACACGAAGTGATAATAGAAAATGACGGTTGAAGATGTAATCTGAGCGTGCCCGCTCAACATTGAATGTCCGATACGGTATTTCGAAGGAGAATCAGTGGGTCGCATTCGATTTCAAAAGAGGAAGAACTGCAATTGCACGTTTGTTAATGGACGAGATCGGAGTTACTTAATCTAGTTGAACAGTCAGACTCAACGAGCTTGTGGAAAACGCTGTGAGAATTCATTTTTATGCCTTATAGGTTGATGTTCCAGTAATGGGTGGAAAGGCTTTCGTTTTCCAATCGTGATTTTGAACTTAAAAAGAGTTCGATGAATCGAACCTTCTCTCAACATTAACGAGAACCAACATTTGTTTTTTGAGAAATGTCATTGGAACAGTATTTTAGACTTAACCAAACTCAATTTTGGACATTCACGATCCCCCATCATCATCACGCACAGTTGCCCGTTTTGAGACCTAATTTGTTCTCATTCGTTCATAACTTGGAGATATCTGGACACCTTTTTACACACGAAATTTGTAGTCTCAAAACATCTGGACGAAGGTACGTACGTGTATGTTTATATACTTCATACCATTGATGGTTTAAAAACAGTATAGGGTCCTCACGAACGACAGCAACGTTGCAAAAGACACTTTTATGTGTTCCTATCTTTCATACCATAGGACTATATAGCTAAGTATTTGGGGTGATAACCAACATCGAAGATCGCTGAAGCAATCGGCTTATGAGTGAACTGTTGTCAACAAAAACCGACTCGGCAAATTATTTCTTTCACTTGAAAGCTTCCGAGAAAGTTGTTTGTTGTATCCGGAGATTGAAGATTCCTAACTTTCTCACTCAAAGCATTCCATCATTGGATGCTGTATTCCAGTCCAACTCGGAAGAAAACAAAGAGGTGCTCTTTGATTTTGAATTGCGGTTTCATTCTTTTTTCTATTCTCGTCAGAGTGGTCACAAATAATATTCCGAAGCAGTCCAAATCGAAACTATATAACCTTCGCATCTGCATTCACATTTACACTGCAGCCATCCTTAAAGTTACGCCGACGGAATCTCGTACTGACAAAAGCTACAATGAACGGCCACACGAAACAAAATAACGAAAATTCCGATTTCGAATTCGACCTCTCGAGGTTCACGAATGAAGAAAAACTCTCCTGGCTTGGCGGCTACAATCTTTGGAATCTTCGGGCCATCCCCGGATTGACCACCACCGATTGTACTTCGAGTGGACGCATAAGCAATCGGAGCGGAAGATCATCTTCCAGAACGTCTTTGGCAAATGCCACGAGTATCTGTTTGTCGGACGGCCCACACGGCCTCCGCAAGCCCATCAATGATTTCACCCTCCAGGAGGCCCATCCCGCGACGTGTTTCCCTTCGGCTTGTTCGAGCGCCTGTTCCTGGAATCCAGAACTCCTTCAAACCATGGGAAGAGCCCTCGCCAAAGAATGTAACTATTACGGCGTCCAAGTTCTTTTGGGCCCGGGAGTCAACCTCAAGCGGCATCCGTGTGGGGGGAGGAACCACGAGTATTTTTCCGAAGATCCCTACCTAGCAGGAATGCTGGCCAAATCCTACATTAGCGGTGTCCAGGAATCCGGAACCGTTGGAGCTTGTATCAAGCATTTTTGTTTGAACAACCAGGAATCGAAACGATTTGTTGTGGATGTGGTTGTCGACGAACGAACTATGAGGGAATTGTATCTCCCTGCCTTTGAGCACGCATTGTGTTCCGAAAACAAGAGCAGTGTTCCAAAACTCGTCATGGGCGCTTACAACAAGGTCAATGGTGTATATTGTTGTGAAAACGAATACTTGTTGGGATCGATTCTACGGGGTGAATGGAAGTACGACGGCGTGGTAGTGTCCGACTGGGGAGCTATTCTCGACCGCAAGGCTAGCCTCCGCGCGGGAATGGATCTCGAGATGCCAGGGACTCCAACCGTGGGAGCCTTTGATCTGGAGGTTCTAGAGGAATGCGAAAGCGAACGCAGTGCCATCAAGCAGCGAGAAAATGACGAAGAGCAACCCATGGTAGCCAGCAGCAATCGCAGCAACAGCAACAGCAACAGTGAGTTGGAACATTCTATTGACGCTTGCGCCAATCGCGTGGTAAAACTCATTGCCGATCTTCATACCAGCGAAACAGAAAATAGCGGTTTGAACGAAGTTTTGGGTCGAGATCTCTTTGACGGGCACGATCAATTGGCACGCGAGATTGCAACAGAATGCATCGTTCTCCTACAAAACAAAGAGAATGTTTTGCCCCTTTCGAGGGACGTGATCTTTCACAAGCAACGCCCCAGAATCGGTATCATTGGAGAATTTGCCAAAGATTCTCCCCGTTACCAGGGTATGGGATCGGCACACGTTACCCCCACCAAGCTTACGACTTTCTACGATGCCATGGGCACGGAAGTATCATCTGTTGAAGGTGGAAGCCCTACCAGCATTCCTTTTGCCAAGGGTTACCATCCCGACGAGGACAGTGACAAGGTCGACCAATCATTGATCGATGAGGCCATAAGTGTTGCACAGCAACCAGGAATGGACGTTCTCGTGGTGTGCATCGGCCTTCCAGAAATCGCCGAAAGTGAAGGATTCGATCGAACCCATTGTCGTCTTCCAAAGCAGCACATTGCGCTCGTCGAAGCCTTGACAAAGGTTCATTCAAATATCGTGGTGGTTCTGAGCAATGGAGGGATTGTCGAAATCCCTCAATCCTTTGTGGAGGGCACCAAAGCTATCCTCGATGGCTTTTTGCTGGGTCAAGCTGGTGGAGCTGCCCTTGTTGACGTCCTGTTGGGGGATGTTTCACCCAGCGGCAAACTCCCGGAAACCATTCCAATTGTTCCCGATTCAGACGTTCCATCGGCCACTTACTTTCCAGGAACAAATGAACGAGTTGAGTATCGTGAGGGCCTAGATGTTGGGTATCGTTACTACGACACGGTGGGGATTCCCGTCCGCTTTCCGTTTGGACATGGCCTCCAATACACGACATTCGAGTATAGCAACCTTTCAGTTACAATCGAGCAGGATGAAGCGATATCAAAACGTGTCAGAGTGACCTTGGACGTAACCAACAAGACTGGAAATCCTTCCTTTTCTAAACCAGTAAAGGAGGTCGTGCAGTTGTACATCAAGCCAATTTCTTCTTCCGTCTATCGGCCAAACCACGAACTGAAAGGCTTTTCCAAGATCGAAATCGCCTCAGGTTCTACTGAAACAGTAGAATTTGTGCTCGACAAAAGAGCCTTCTCCTATTATGATATTGGTTGGAAGGATTGGGTGGTCGAAGAAGGTGGCTTCGAGGTGAGGGTGGGGACTAGCAGTCGCGATATTCGTTTGACAGAGGTATTGGAATTTGCTACCGGAAGAAAGCCTTCGGAGCTGGCTACAGAGTCATATCCTCCAAGTATCCAGAACGCAAATTTTTCTATGGTCGAACAAGATAACCAAAGGTTGGTCATCGATGACGAAATCTTTGCCAAACGATTTGGCAACACGGCATCGACTGCTGGTAGCAGCGATAGCAAAAACGATCTTGCGTATCAACCACCAGGGGATGTATCAAATAGCCTCAAGAAAAACAACAATGTGCTCACTACTCATTCCAGCACTATCACTATCACCCGGAACACATTGATTGTCGACGCTGCCAAGATGTCGAGACTCGGAAGTGTTCTGATGTTTGTTAGTTATATGGTGGCAAAGCAGGAAGTCAGGGAGGGCCCTTCAAAAACACGTGAATTGCGCATGATCCGTGCCAATATCGAAAATGTCCCCCTTCGCTCGCTAGTTGTGTTTAGCCAGGGAAATCTTACCTTCAAAACCCTCGATGTCTTGATTCATGTAATGAACGGAGAATATCGAAAGGCGCTGAAACGCCTCTTCCGACGACGAAAACAGAACACCACGTCCTCGTGATGACGAAAGCGCAAAGAATGGAAACATATAAGACTTGTAGTGTTTTATACAATACTTTGAAACTAGACTATCATTTAATATTATCACTGCATTAGTACTGTTTTCAGAATACACTCTCTTTCATGAATCGTCTGAATAACGCATTTTCGTAATTGGTTCGGAACAAAAAGCACATCCCCATTTTCGTACTGGATTTACAACTCTTCTTCGGCTTCCTGGAAGACATATTCAGCCAACTCTTCGTAACTCATTCCAGTGACCACGGGATTGTTCAAACTTTCTTCGGGAATTATGGCACACCCTACGATGTATTCCATCTCCGGGAAATCCTTATTGAGATATTCGTATCCATCTTGCGCATAGATTCTTTGAGGGTCAGGTCCCTTTCCCCACTAGAAGCAAAATCATCAAAACAGACATCGAGAAAATTCATTGTTAGATTTTTGGTGTTCTCAACAGCATCGTAATTTTTTTCTGCTACATCACTTACCGGTGGCATGTCTCCATACGCGTGCCAACTACCAACGACTTCCAAGTCTGCTGGTTCGACATACGCGAAGGGCGTCTCCCAAGAGTTTTCTTTTCCAAAGTAATTTAGTTGTTCTAGCGAGGTATTCGGCATGACGATAAACATCTCAGTACTCCGCGAATGTTTTCCGCTGCCGGCGTACGACATTGTACCGGGTCGAAAATGAATGGGTGGATCGAGCTGGGGATCGTCCAGAATTTCCTGTGCCGGCTCCCGAGCCCACAATCGCTGCCCATATTCTGCACCGATACCGAACTGGGTCAGAAACCTTGGAACTACCCTGTTGAGGGCACATCCATCAAAATACCGAATGCCCTCGCTCGCCAGATAGAGGAATCGGGCTGCCCCCTGAGGCGACCAAAAGGGCTTGACATTGATGTGGATGTCTCCCTTTGTCGTGCCACAAACGACCTTTCTCGTTTCTGGCTGATCCATCCCACCCAGGATGTGCACTTGGGGAGAGATCTCTGTCGTATCAACCTTGTTTCCAGCTTCGATTGCTTTCAAGTCAAGAGCCATGTCGGATTCAGATCGGATATGGACAAAGGTGTCGGCTCCCTTCCATTCGTAAACAAACGTGTGCCCGCTGAACGTTTCTTGCGCGTGGGATTCGTAGGGAGCGACGACGATTCTCGTACGGGATTGGTCTTCCGGATCGACCCAGAATACGTCAATGGGATCATCGGAAAAGTTCAAAAAGAAAATCTTCTCGTGGGTCTCCGCTACGTCTACGGGAGCTTCGGTAGATTCTGCGGGATCTTCGGCAGTCGCAAACGAAGATACCAAGACACAACCAGCAATGGCGAACCAAAACCAGAAGCGAGCGACACCAGCAAGGAATTCCTTCATTGTTTAATCTTGTTCTTCAGTGATTGTTTCAAAGTTAGGCTTGGTTTTGTGTTGTGTTGGGATGGGATGGGATACAAAAGTCGATTACCGATTGACATGTCAATTTTTCTGAATTCTCTTGAAACAAGGCGAATGCATCCTTCTTCCTGGTTCTTTGAAAATTATGCAAAAAAATCTTGTCACCCAAGATCAACGACTGCGGAAATAATATAAGCCTTTCTCTGTTCCTGGTCTTGCTTTCGTGGATTGCCCATCAAATAACATTATGTATGGAAATGTGAGAAGGTACGTACGTATGACGATGAAATTTTACGAACGTTGTTTTTGGAATATTCGACTACCTCGATCGAATAGACCATACTTCTATTCACGCCTTCTTACTACGAGTACTCGTTTATTGCAGAATCAAAACGAGGCTACAAAATAGATTAGTTCTGGTAGTAGCAACACGCCTTTTTAATTTCCGAGTTACTAATAGTAGTAGTTCCTGGTGGTTGATGCCAAGAAGCAACTATTGCCAAACGGTTTGGAACCAGATCTTTGCGTCGTAGGCCCTCGAGACGGCTAGACTCTTTCCGTTTGGTGTGAATGCTAGGAGCTTAATGTTGTCGTAGTGAACGTGATCACCAACCTCGGTCGATAAACATTCCTCTAGTCGCTGTTGTTTGCTATCAGTGCCATTGTTGCTGCCGCTCTTGCCACAAGACCCGAGCGATACCTCGCAAGCCGAGGAAGAAGACGGTGTCGAAAGAAAGTTGGGCAATACCTTCCATACACGCACCTGGCCACGGGCTTCACCAGCGGCCAAAAGTATCTTGTGTTCGCCAGTCAACGATGATATCGAGGACCAGGATGCCAGCGAGAAGATCTTTCCCGGGCTCTGGAATTGATACACACAAACGAAACTTTGTTTCTCGCTTTCGTCGGCAATGCAATTGTTGCTTGTGTTGACACCGTCATTGCTGCTGCAATTGTTGCTGTATCGATCCCTCGGGTGTGTTTGGGTTGGCGTGTACTTTTTCCAAAATTTGACCTCCCCTTGCAAACTTGCCGAGACGAGAAGGCAGCTTTCGGAATCAACATTCGTGTTGCAGCTCAGAGCACTCGAAGTTGGAGTGGTGACATTGGTATCGTTCACTTGCAGGAATTCCAGACCCCGCACTACGTGATCTGGATACGCCACAATTCGGGTGCTGTAATCGCTTGAAATTTTGGACACGGATTCGATGTTCCGACATTCATTCTGCATCGTTGATTGGTCTCGTTGGGTGAGGGCATCTTGTAGATCCCAGACGTGAATAATGCCCTTTCCGTCAACAATCTTATTATTGGAGGATGGCGTCGAGCTTTCTTCCTCGTTCTGCCTTGCGTTGTTCCTCCGCGAAGATCCACCGTTGGTGGCCACTGCCAGTTTTGTCAATGAGAGATTCGAGACCATCTGGCACCGCGACGATGACAAGGGAATGGAATGGGTTAATACATATCTCGGCGATGCTTCACCAGCAGAACTCAATGTCGTCCAGATATACGCTGTTTTCCCGTATCGGGCAATCAATCGATGAGGACCGTTGTTGGAGTTAAAGGTATTGGAAAATCCCAGATACGTCACCTCATAAATCGTTCCATGGTTGCATTCGATTTCCAATGTTTGGTAACACAAATCGTTCTGATCCTGCCCTCGATGTCGCCGACGTTCTTGATCCTCCGATTGCTTCCTCTTGGAGAGAGGAACAAAGATGTGGTGTTGTTTGTGGAGTGGAAGTGATGGTGTAGCCTCTGTGGTCATTTCTTGATGGTGGCGATTCATCCGCGGATTCTTTCGCCGCAGCTCTTTTTCGAGATCCCAGACAAAAACACGATTTTCGAAACCACACGCTAGGGTGTAACCACCCCCTTGTGAGAACCGTAGGACGCTTCCGAGGGGTGCCGATCGACGCTGCATCGTCGAAGAGGAGGAGGATTGTGATGCCGATGCCCGTCTACCTCTTGCATTGTTGCCCAAAGCAAAATAGTTGGGGTACTGAGCGCGTCCCTCCGCAGTATCGTAAAATGATGTTGCGTATTGTGTTTGATTCGAAGTGGTTTGTTTTGCTTTCCATTGGATTTTTCCGGTTCGCAGATTCCAAACATCAATGCTCCCAATGACAGATCCACAGGCCATGAATTCTCCGTCGTGGGACATGGTAATTGACTCAATGGCCTGTCCCTGGCCGCCGCTCTTGGACTGAAAGGAGCGATTCGTCGGCCATGGAGGTTGAGCAGTACTCGTGCTTGCATCTGCGCTTATTCTTCTTCCCTGGTATTCTGCAGTCAGCTTGGAAATCATGGCAAGCATATATATTGGTTTGGAGGCTTCCATGAGCGCATTCCATGACGATCGATCAAGACACGGAAGAATATGCTCCAACCATATGACGTTTGGAAGAATCGTTTCGACGGTGCGAGAACTTTTTATTGTTCTGTTGTTCTTATATGTGGAGTTGTTGTGTCCCTTCTGCATTGATAGTGGTGCTACCCCTATCCTGTCGTCTTTTGCAAGGCCTTGTTCTTCGCCTTCGTCATTTGCACTATGTGATTGCGACGGCAATTGACTTGACGGTGGAGGTGCAACTGTACTTTTTCGACCAAAGTCTTCGTCGTCTTCGTTGTCGTCGATATTCCGATCGACGTCATCACCTCCGCCAACGGAACTCTTCTTTTTCATCGGCCTTGCCAAAGAATCGTCAACGAAACACATTATTTATGAAACACTTCTTTCTTATCGCATAAATATGTGTGACCCTAAAAAGTTTTGTTCGTCATTCCGACAATTTCCTTTGTGGATGGATGTGATAATCATTATTTGAGCTTCTAACAGCTGCGAAGAAGAAAAAACGAATTTCAGAAAGATTGAAGAAGAAAAAACTCATCACTTCTTTCTTGTTTATTATTTAAATAAAGAGCTTTTGGGCCTTACGTGTCATTGTGAATCAATCTTTCTTCGTTTCACCTTCTTTGGTTCGGCTCGTGACCCTACAATCACGAATTCCAAAGCTTCGGAAGCACGGGTTTCGCATAAAAGTCGAACTGGAAGAACGGGCTTCACGGTCCAAGATATTTTCCTCGAATTGGACGACCTTTGGTTCTCATCTGAGCTGGCGTGCACGTCTGAGAATGAGAACTCTGTCGTGCCAACCTTCTTGTGAAAGAGGAGCACACTTGCGCGATTCAATTGAGGATGGGAAAAAGTCTAGAGAGAAACAATGAGTCGGCCAATTATAACGAACTAGCTAGCTAGCACTGTTGTCATGATTCTACACGATCCCAACCGTACCCCAAACACTGCCCGGATAAATCGGAGGCGTGACCTACGATTCCCGATACGCTAACAACCATTGTAAATCGACTTTAAAACAGCAAATGTAGTAGTGGTGTGTAAATCGACGGCGGTTTCAAATCCATTGTCATAATATGGGACTTTTGTTAGCATCATAGATGAAACGAATCAGCGTTGTAGAACGTTGACACTCATTTTTTAAAAGTTTGGCGCTGTGGCATCCATCAAACAAGTGGTCGACCGAAGACAAGTATTGTAGCTGGAGCTGTTGTCAGTGCTCAAGCATCAGCTTTTTTATGATGCTGAGCATCGAGCGCAACGATTTTAATTCGAAGAAGAAGCACCCGATTCGTCGTCTATACCAAATACCCGTCATCATCGCTGTCGACACATAAATGTGGCAAGCCCTTGGAACGCCATATCTTGTTATAACTTTTTCCATACGAGTAAAACAACTTTTCGGCGGAATTTTCAATCAAAGTGTGTGAGTGCTGGGTTGCAGCGGTTAATAAAAACAAAAAACGTACAACATGAGATGGGTTGCATCATACCTCTGTGTGTGCCGGTATATCGTGCTTTGCAAAAAAGGCGACTCTCTTCTCTCCGTTCACGAATCGATGGCTAGCTTCGATGTTGGGTGTGAGGCTGTGGTTCAGGTAACGCGTTTTGTTTCCCTGGTGCGTTGCATCCATGATGTAGTCGTCCGAATGATCGAAATAATACTCCTCGCTCCTCCCCACCTGATATTCGCATTTGATAAACTCTCCAATATACTCATCGATGTAATCCCCTTTCTTGAGAGCATTTTCTGTAAACAATCCCAAGCCTGCCCCTTTGACATGCGATCGGCCGATGAGGAGTGATGCTCGCTTTGCTAGGCTGACGTTCATGTTCAAACATCCACATGTTTTCCGGCAACCGTCCGTGTTGGCTTTGCACCGACAGGTATCTGGATCGCATTCTCGGTGCGCGTCTCGACATGGGCACTGCTTAGCGGCGCTGCAATCCCCATTGCACCTGCACCCCGGAAAGAAATTTTCTCCAAATTCGCCCCATACACAGTGTTTGGTGCACACATTATTGTTCTCAATACAGGTGCAACCGTTCTCCAAGCTGCATCTCCCGGCATGGTAGCAGGGATGAAAGAAGGGCCGAGAGATGTCTTCAGCACGCTTCCGGATAGCATGTCTGATACTTCGGTTCCTCGTCCATTTCGGCCACAAGTGCTTCGGTATCATGGGCGTACTTTCAATGTTCCCAATTCCTGTGACGTCTTGTCTCAGAGTTTCGCAAAATCTCGATATTGCGTCCTCTCCCAATGATTGAAGGATCAAGTAGAGACGACTAAAAATTATCTTTTTGCGAGGAGTTAGCACCATGTCGTCTTCCTCTTCTTCGTGGTTCGAGTCTTCTGTGTCCCGTTTGATATGAAATAGATGAATCAATTTTTCCACATGGATAACGGTCAACAAATGACGCTCCCAAAATGTTATTAAAAACTGGTATAGCTCCCATTCAAGTTCTTGTAGTTCTGTAAGAAATTTTTGAACGAAGTAGAAACATCGTTTGGGCATATCCCTATCCGCGATGATAATCGGTGAGCAGCCTATGAAGCGGTTCCACATGTTGTGTATTCGTTTTTCTCTTTCGGTAACGTCTGTGAGATCTTCCACCATGTCTCTTCGATAGTCCTGAAACCAACTATAATTGGACTCGTCGTCGGAATCTCTATCAAAATAACCGCTTTCGATAGGAATCAGAGATCTGGAATGAAAATATTCTCGTGGCGGCTTTATCGTTCCCTTGCTCCGAGCGACTGCGGTGATCTTGCTACCAATGTTGCTACCAATCTCTCTGCAGTAGTAGGTATCCTGGTGGTATCTACCCAAGTGTTTCGAAAGTTTCTCTTGGTCGCAACAACGGAACTTGCAGAAAGGGCATAGGATATCATCGTCGTTAAAATTGATTGTCGATTTCTCAATATATTTTGTACGTTCGTTTGATCTCATAATATCCATACTCGTAGGGGTTTTCGAAGTATTCTGAATTCGAATCGACGAAAACAAATTTATTTTCGCTTCCTGGGACCAAGGATAAATATGGATCGTTGGGATCAGATTCACGTTGCGAAGCTCGCAATGCTCTGTTATCGTATTGAACTGCCACACACGCCTGCGTGCCCGCATCGGGGTAAGAGGTGATGTGAAATTGGCAGTCAAAAGTTTTGCACTGGACACAGAAGTCACGAAAGCTTTTCATTACCGATTCATAATTCCCGTCTTTCTCATAAGAATCTTTCGATTCGCAAGGCGGTTCGTCTGAATGAATGCTATTTATTGGAGCTTCTTTGAATCGATGTGGGACATCAACCTTCAATTTTGTGTTCTCGATAGGTATATACAAAAGCTGGCTGACACATTCATGGACTTCCGGGTGATATCGCTGATCAACTGGAAGTGAATCGAGTACTTCTGCGAAATGGTCTTGAAGATTCTTGTACTCATATGGCATCAAGCTTAAACCCATTGCTTTGTCATGCAATTCCTTTCGTTTGATCTCTTCTTTTACCTTTTCGTCGCCAATTGTCGAGATTATAGCCAATGAAGAGTTGACGATTGTGGAATGGCAATCAGTGCTCGCTGGATGACTATCTTGATTATCAATATACTTTAGTTTTGTAGAGGTAGCTTGGATTCTTGGTGTAATAGATCGGGTTGATGATATTTGCTGATTGTAAGACTTGTGCTGCAACAATGCTCTTTCCAGAATACTTCTGTTCTTGGCTTCCTTCTTGAGATGAATCTTTTCAGAAATTTCCAGAATGTTTTGTTCAATGGCTTCTCGATTTGTCAAAGGTGGAGGCGTCTTGCGTCGCTGCACCCTATTTGTTCTGTGCGTCGACTTTTTCGTAGAGTCGTGGGTTTTATCCTCGTTCCTGCCAATGACTAATAGTTGTCTGCTATCTTTTCGTTGAACACCAGCTTGTCGATTGGAACTTGTTGAAAATCTATTACCCATGAAATCATGCGTGGGTTCCTTGTGCAGAGCCAAATTCCATTGCGATGCTTCGGAATCATCGTCCGAAGAGGATTGCGCCAAAGTAGAGTATTTCGCTCCCATTTTCTCCTCATCATTTTGATTCTGCTCTTCCATGGCGTTTTGTATCCTTTCCCCCTCAGGTTGAGTAAATGCGGTCTTGGATGGTAATGAAGATTCGTCCGTCCGCCCTAAATTCAGCATCTGATTACAACTGTTATCGTCGCCTCCGTCTAGCAAATCGATTACTTCCCCGGTTGTAAGGGTGCTGTGGATTTCCTCTTTTGGCTTGTTGATGCGTTTCTTCATTCCCTATATGATCTTCAGTCATTTTCAAACGAAGGGGGAAGCTTGCGCTTGCCACTTTCGTGGTTTGGACTATTTTCGTTTCCTCTGCTATCGTTTTGGTGCAGGTTCACTTGTGACGGAACACCATCGCCAGGGTGTTGTTTCTCTATCGACGAGAGTTCTTCGACAATCTCAATTTCGTCGTTTTTATCATTGTCCACAAAGTCCATCGCTATATCATTGTTCGACGATGCCGTTTCATCTCCACCGCCTTGATGATTTACCGCAACGTCCTCGTCCTCGCCCTCACCGATCATGTCGAGATCAATCGGCGGCATGTTGAAATTAGTTCTTAGACAGCAACGTTTTCTGGGAAAGCGTTGGTGTCCTCTTCCCTACTAGGAGAGTAGGGTGTTGCGAATTTCTTACGCCATTTAGTATTGTGATGATGGAGAATTGGCTGCCCTTTCAAAATTTGACAAACCTTGGAGGTGCAAGGAAGAAAAAACAGGACGGATCCCCTTTATCTTTAGCTCTCAGCACAACATCATGAGAAATAATGATTTTGAAGCTTTTGCGGTGGTTGGACACAGATATTTGACTCATTCGACTGCCAGGTTGGTATGTGACAAAATGGGGGAGGCATTAAGGTTGCTGCAATGGCTTCCTTTCCAACTTTAAATCATGATGTGATGCAGATATCCTTGTTTCAGCGGGCGCGGTCAAAAGAACATAGTCCTACCTTGCTCGGTGCATGTGTCACACATTGGCTTCTGGGTCTGTTCACGACCAAACGCAAGCGTTGAATTTTTGGGGACGTCGATAAATTAGTCAATTAGTGAAATTTTTTCATTCGCCAAAAACAGGGTGGGTACTCTAAGTATCATAGCGGAAAGCACGACTTGAGAGGATGATGAACTCTGTGCGACCGCAACAATACACATGGCCTTGTGATTCGTTGTTTTGATGAGAGATGATTGATGATCGCTTTGTCGCATCTTCTCTTCCGAGTGATCCAAGAATCGATCACTCAACAAGTACACCGATAGACAAGAGACGAGAACAAAGAACTCAAGAAGAAACTTCTCCAAGACAACTCGTTGACAATACTATTCTCTGTTCGACTACACGTACTTCTACAAAATAGAAGAGACAACTTTAGCAAGGCTTGATCTTCTTGGATATTACTGTTACTACGGCCGGTTGACCCATCTATCTTGCTTCAAACAAATACTTCTACTTGCGGTATTCTTTCATCATGGTTTGTTGTTGCAACACTATCGGAAATGTATTCCGATTAATTATCGTTGCAGGGTGCGTCCTTTGCGGTAAGTCGAGTAGCTAGTATGGATGGTTCTGTTGCTGCTGAAAAAAATGATCTTCTTCTTCTTGCCACTGCTTCTCGGCGCTTCTTACATTTCGTTTTTGATTTGGTGCATTGACATCTCCTTTCATTCGCTTTCTATAGCTGACTATGCAATGGTTCAACCTCTATTCCTGCGATTTCTTTGCTTTTACGAGCACGAACGAGTCGATTGGGATCTGGTACGAGAGCGCGGAAATCATTGATGGAAACGCGACGTGTTTCCTCGACGAGCCCTACCCGTCTGTCGAAGAGCCATTGATTAGGGGAGCTCGATCGGCAGCTGTCCTCTCGATGATCTTTGGTTTCGGTGCCATGTCGTTGGTAGCTGTGGAATGGATCTGCTGCGAGATTTGTTGCGCGGGATGTGTCGAGGGCCTCGCCTTTATTGGAGCGTGGGCCTGTGGATTGGGTGTATACATGTTTTACGGCATTGAGGAATGTGGGAATCTCCGGGATGATCTTGCGGATGACGCCAACAACACTGTTGTGAATGCTGGGGTAGATATTTTGCCGGATGGGATTCCGACGGGATCCAATTGCGAGTGGGGACAGGGGGCGACGTACAATCTCTTGGCGTGTATTGCGTATTTTAGTTGCGGAATCTTGCTTTGTTTTTCACCTCAGCCAAAGCCCTTGTGCAAAGACTAAAACGGATGGTAATGGATCATAATGAAGGCGATGTATCAATGAATGAATCGCTCATTCCAAATTCGAAAAGGATTGATTTCAACGGAATGCTTCCCTTTCGAACCAACGACAAACGCGAAATGGACAAAATCGAAAGTGGTGCGGTGAAGCAAAGAAAAGTGAGGGGCATAGTTTCGAACCAAATATGAGCCAAAGGCCGAACAAATAAAGAAGGCGTCATTTCAGCGCCCCTTCCCACTCAATTTCGTGCATTTTACATGTAGGGAAACATTTGCGTTGCTCAATATTCACACAATGTAAAGTATAGTCCGTGTTTCATATAGTTTACACATCTAATTTTAAGAATTCTAATGGTCGAGAACTAGCTAATAGTGTTCTATTCAGTCGGTTACTGGCGGATTGTATTGTCAATAGCCTACCTTGCTGCTGGGTGGTGGCCAGATGTCCTTTCCGTCGGGTGGCTGAAAGGCAATTCCCAGGGGTCGTCGGAACAGCTTGAGCCTTGTTGCTCTGAGCAACAGCCCGGGCTGCGTCTTCGGGGGTAGCCATCTCAACCCATCCCATCCCCATGAAAATTGGTTCTCCCGATGGGTTCTTGCGATTACGAATGGTGTGCCACACAATGTGGGTGATCCCTGGAAGGGCCTCCATCAGTGCTTCCTCCGTCATGCTCTTCCGGCACATGTTCTTCAACACCAGCCGGGTGATGTTTTTCGGATTGGGTGCCATGGGAGCGGATTCTTGGGAATCGTCATGTTTACCATCAGCTCCTTGATTCTTGCCACCCGGAAGCAGTAGACCCTTGGCCATCATTTTCGATTCGTAATCGGCAATGAATCGCTCGTCCTTTTCCCGATATTCCCGCTTGGAGTGAATGTTTTGTTCGACACACAAATCACATCGGACTTCTCTCCCTAGCTTCTTGGTTCCATTCTTGTCGGCCAGAAAACATTCCTTGCAAATCAACGAAGGAACTCCACAGGTTGGGCAACGCCGTTTCCCTCGATACATGTCCCATGGTTTTAGACAGGCCTCACACTTGCCCATAGCGCCATCGGGATTCTTCGAGGGAAAAGCTTGCAATGTTGCGTCATCATTTTCTTTCGCGCGACCGTGGAGTTCCCCATCGATCTTGGGAGGCGCGTGTGCAAACCGCTTATCAAAGACGTAGTTCTTTCCCTTCCAGTAACCTCCATCGGGAAATTCCTTAAAGTACTTGTCGATTCCCCCTTGGAGCTGGAAGACACCCTTGATGCCCAGGTCTTTGACGGCATCGTCAGTCTCCATCTTGTATTTTAACAAGGCAGAAGCTCTCTCACACCGAATTCCCCCCGTACAATACATCAGCACCTGTTTTCCCTTCATCATTTCTTTCGTTTCGTCCTTGTCTAACCAGGCTGGGAATTCTGTCGATTTGCGCATCTTTGGGTCGATCCAAAGTGGTCCATTTTCACCCCTGTTGCTAGCCTTTTCTCTCTCGGAAGCATTGGGTGGAACAAAACGCCCAATAGCCGCTTCATAATGGTTTCGGACGTCGATAATGACGGTGTTCGATTCGGCTAGCTTTTTATGGTAGTCTTTTGGTTCCAAGTGAACCCCGCTGTACTGCTGTATCGGCGGAGCTTTTTCGCCCTCAAGGCCATACTTGACAATCTCGGCGACTGGAAGGACCTTGAGTTCCCCGAATTTTTGCGCCAGAGGTAGATCGGTAGTCAGCTTGAACTCGGTATTTTTGAAATCGTTCGGTCGAAGCTGTTGGAGAGACTTGGTATAATCCAATATCGATTGGTGGGTTCCCGTCAGGGTACAGTTCAGGCCCTCCTTTGCACATCGCATCCTACCCGTCAATTCTAGGTAGGTTCCAATCTTTTTCAGATCGCGGAGAATTTTTTCATAAGTTTCATCATCCCATTCGGGTTCGATATATTGGTAAAACAATAGAAGAGTCAGGCTGTGCGTTCGCCTTTTTTCCTCGTCGAGTTCGTCGCGTTTTTTTTGTTCTGCCAGGAGTTCTTCCTGTTTTTCGCCGCGACTTCTTTTCGTTTTTGATTTCGATTGCTTCGATCGCTGGGCTTCCAATACACCCTCTAGCCCAGCACCCCCACTACCACTGCTGTCCGTCACTAGCTTTTGTCGTTTCTTGACCTTCTTCTTGAGATCATCGTCATAAAATTCAATCGCAGAGGAAGCTACCAGTCGACCATTGACAGAAACAGAACTGGTTGTTTCTGCATTGTCGATAGAAGCATCGTCACTAGAATCTTTGCTGCTTTCTTTTGATTTTTTCTTTGCCTTTTTTGATTTTTTCTCTTTTCGTTTCTTCTTTTTGCTACCGTCGTCGATTCCATCTTGTTTGTCATCGTCGCCATCTCTGTTCTCGTTCAGTGAAGATTTATTTTCGTCATCAATATCGTCGGCACTTTCTTCCCTCTTTCTTTTCCGTTTCTTTTTCTTTTCCTTCTTTTCCTTTTTCTCTTTCTTCCTTTTCTTGGCGTCGATTTCGATGTCGTTCTCGCCTGTTTCCGTCATGCCGTCTTTTAACTTTGTCTTCATCGCGGCAGAATTCCTGTTTGATAGCAGAGAATTATCGTACTAGAGTAAAAGATAGTGTTGGTTATTGTTGTACAATGCGGTTTGGAGGATATCGTTGTTAATTTGATCCTGTGTTCGATCTTTTCAACGCCTTGGCGGATGGAGAACATCAATCTTCCGATGTGGAAATAGAGATGAAGATCAAAGATGATGGTGAATTTCGAGATGCAAGAAAATAGAAAGGAAATTGAAATTGATTTTGGTGGAGGCAACGAGGGTCTGTCATCCGTTCGTTCGAAGCAACAAACTAAAACGGCATGCTGTGGTCTTTTCGATAAAGCTATCTCAGTCCCTGGTTATCGTGGAAAAAAGTTGAGATTTACCAGTAAAAAGTTCGGATGTTCTCTAGTTCCCAAAAGCTTGACTCCTTAAATACTTGACGGAAGACGATCAAAAGCAATCATGGTTTTACTTAATATGACGATAAAGTCTAACTTTATCAAGAGAGCAACAAACAAGAACGTGTGTCATCGAAAGTAGAATCCAATTTTTCACTGGAAGAACAAACAAGAGAGGTGTGTCGTCGAAAAAGTAGAGCATCATCGAATTTTTCGTGCTGTGTCCTTGAAATTCGATTTCTCAGCAAACGTAGATGAAGGCGTCAATCTTCCATCAAAGGACCAATGGAAGCTTGATCCTAGCATTAGATTCATACATACTACATCGTCCTCGTGTCATTATGTTGTTCTACTGCTAGTATCAGAGCTACTTCTTGCTACTTCTGGTGCTACCATTTCTGAATCATTGTACTATAACTACTTATGCGTTCAGTGCTTTACCCTAGACCAGACACCGGTTGATATCTCGCGGAGACATCATCATCAGCGTGTTTCGTACCAGCTAGAAAGGCGTCAGTATTGGACGTCAATGCTGTTGTTGTGCTTGTTCTTTCCGTATCGTTGTTCGGTCGACTGAGGCTGCTTACCCCAACTTCGTTTGGAAAGGGATCGTAGTTGATGGTAGAGCGATCGGGGACTGTCAAGCGAGACACAACAGGGGATTCCACGTTGCTGGTTGTAGGTGCATCGTTGTTCTCATCTTCGTGTTTCTCCTACCAACAAGAGTCTATTAGCGTTCTCGTGTGGTGATGGCTCGGATACGACGCCTTCCTGCTCGTCTTGTTCTTTTGCCTTTCGCTCACGATAGGCCAAATATTCTGTGTAGACAACCTCTTTGCTCTCTGGTTCGTACTTATCCCCATGCGCTTTGACGAAGACCTCGAGATAGCGTTTGTAATTTCTTTCCATTTCTTCGATTTGTTCTTCGGACCAATCGGCAAGATGGAGATTGCTAGCAATATCGCCGTATCGGTGTTTTTGTTGATGTTGTTCTTGTTCTTGTTCTTCATATTGGTGTTGGTGGTAGTATTCTTGAATCTCTTCATAATCCCAAACTGAGATTTCCAGGCCGTGCCGTCCCTCGGGTCGGTGCACATCGGAGAGTCGTTCGTGTCTTTTCAGTGATCGGGTCGTACCGTTTGTGTCCCAGTCGATGCTAGTTCTTCGGCCCGATGTGAAGAGCGAAACCGCCACGACCAACATCATCAGAAGGGTGAAAAGAAACCACAACAGAGCATTTCTAGAACGCCGTTGGCATCGGCGTGTTCGTTGTCTCGCAAAGGCATCGGATTCAAGGAGGGCCGCAATGTTATCACTATAACGGTTTGCGCGAGTTCTATTCTTCATGATTGATGTTGAGTGGAGAATGTTATGCGGGTGTTGTTGATAGGAGATGGTGGCTCTTTTTCTCTTTTTGCATCATCGTTTGTGTCGTCCGTGGTGAACTACAGAAGGGGATGAAAAAGAAAAATGGTCTTCGGGCTTTGCTATATCCAGTATGGGTGATGCATGACCACTTGAAACTTCTGTCAATTGAATTGGGCTTGCGTGAACTGAAATAGCAAAAGCGTACAGGGCCTGAAATCGAAAATACCGTGTTCAGGTTCTTAATGAGAATCAATAATTCTCAATTGGTAGCGCAAAATTTGAGTGACACTGAGGAAGAGCCCGAATTCTTTAAAATAATCATTGTAGAGAAGAAATTTCGAGTCATCTGTGACCTTTCAGGCGTCACACGACTAAGGACTTAACTACCTCAGACTTTTCAATAACAAAGTGATTCATTTCAATGCCAAGTGATATCTGCATTTACTTATATTTCTGGTTATTTTTCTTCCTCCATCAGAACCTCTAGACGGACTTCCAAGATTGTGTCCGCGATGAAAATTGGGTTCTTCCGTCTCAGAAACAGAAATATATGCGCCTTTATTCGAACTGTTGTTCATGCCTCCCTCCTGTGATTCCATTGCCGGGACTGATATAAGTGTGATGTCATTTTTGTAAGCTTTCAAGATCAGAGTGGAACAAAAGCGGAATCCCGCGGATGATTTTTTGATGTCAATAAAAAATCAAACTCTTCCATCATGTTGTTTCAAATTGTGCTACTGTACTCCACTTCATGGAATATATTGAAACAAGAATCTTTTCATTTGCTAATAATCGATCGATCAAACACTGACTCCAACGTTCGATACTCAAGGGAACTCTGAACTTCGTTCCGTTGGCGAGACTACTACCATTGCTTCGACGCATTCATTTTTCGAAAGAGAGTTTGATACAAAGTGATACTGCAATATTGCAATGTGCTTTAATATATATTTATTGATACTATGAGTACATCTCCCAAAATTATCGCTGTTGTTTGTTTGTCAACGGCGAAAGAATTCCACATTCGTTGTCTCTTGTACTAGTTGGTTAGCAAGCATTGTTGACTCCAGCGGCATAGCAAGTCGCTTTGCAATATTCATAAACCGGTGTGGGATCATTTTTATCGGCGTTCGCTCGTCTCAGGCATACTATTCGTGTCTTTCGATCTGTGTTTTGCTGGACAAAATTTGCGCAATTGTCATCACCTCTGCTCCTATATATATAGTTTGGATCGTCCACGCAGTCGCCGACTGGATCTGTTGGAGGACTTGTGGCAGGATTTGTGGGAGGATCCGTAGGAGGGTTTGTCGGAGCATCCGTGGGTGGGTTTGTGAGGGCATCCGTAGGAGGATTGGTGGGCGCGTCCGTGGGAGGATTAGTGGGAGCATCCGTGGGAGCACTTGTGGAGGCGTTTGTGGGAGGGTTTGTAGGAGCATCCGTAGGAGGATAGGTGGGAGCATCCGTGGGAGGGTTTGTAGGAGCATCTGTGGGAGGATTGGTGGGAGCATCTGTGGGAGGGTTTGTAGGAGCATCCGTAGGAGGATAGGTGGGAGCATCCGTGGGAGGGTTTGTGGGAGCATCCGTGGGAGGACCAGTGACAACAGGTGCTTCCGTGTTGTCAAGGGGTATCGTGAATGGGATCTGGAGTATAGAATTGAACTCTGCACCCTCAAAGAGAGTCAACTCTCCGAACTTGCCGGTAAAGCTTCCAATCCCCCAATTGCAGCATATTCCGTCACCATAGGAATCCTCAATGACGAAGTAGTATTCCAAGCCTCTGCAGAGCCCCCCAATTGTTTGTGAGTAGGTTCCTGACGCCGTATACTTGGGACTGGTGAAGATCATCTGACCCGAGGGATCTGCAATTCCCCACGACGTTTCTTGTGGATAGTTGTCGGTAGTAAGATCGACAACGACTTCTGCATCGTATGCCCCTTGACACTCGGGAATATCGCCCAGGATGGTAAGTTCAACAGTGGCGTCCTTATCGTTGACAAATTCAGCGAATTTCACTCGAACCGTGAGTAGATTCGTGATGTCAATGTCGTATGTGTTTCCGACATCGAGTTTCTGTGCAAGTTTCGATTTGGTTGATGTTGTTGGCCCGCCCAGCTTTTCAACCACCAGCAACTGATTCGCCCCCTCTATTACTTGGTCGTTGAAGGATGCTTTCTTGTTGTACCCAATGTAGAAATCACCAATCTTGAGAACAACGTAGGCACCAGGTGAGGCATCTCCGTAATCGGTGATTCCGTTCAACTTAAAAGACGTAGGTTCAGCGCTCAAAATGTTAGGATCGACCTCGATCTGCTTCGATGCATACCAACCGAGCTGCCAATTCTTCGCGGGATTGAAACACATTCTTGGAGTGTCATCGGATTTGTAACTGAAGCCCATCAAGTCGGTCTGATCACCGTACTCCTGAACTGAGTCGCTTCCCTCGTATTCGCCCGAATGGTGAAGTCCAATGGTGTGTCCAACCTCGTGCAATTGAGAAGACATCATCTGGCACCAATCGTCGTTGTAATACGAATCAAATCGCCCAATGTACCCATAGGCTAACCAGTTTCCCATGCCAGGCGGCATGCAGAAAAGTACGACATCGAATACGTCTTGTGGTCGAGCACCAAGGAGCGTTTCCAATGCGGTGTTGGCTGCGGCCTGGATTTCGCCCCTGGTATTTCCCGTAGCGTTTTTGTTGATAGCGAGGTCAATGACTCCCGGTGCTTGTGTTGGAACATTTGAAACGGAGCCGGGGATGTACTCCTGGATCTGTAACTGGCCGTAAGAGCATGCTGCAAACTGTGTCTTGAAGTTGTTCTCATCACCAAAGACGTCCGACGAAATTTCTTCGACAGTACCAGCGGGACTGTTGTCGAGGGCATTTACCCGAACCACGACTGCGTTTAGAGTGCCAGTCATTTCAGCAAGCCTGCGGCTCGTCTTGGGTGGCTTTCTTTCGCCTCGAAATCCCCCGGGAAATTTAATTTCTTCGTAGGCCTCTACTCCAATCACATCCTGAATTTTGACCACGACTTGGTCCGTATCAATGGTGGCCTTTTTCATAACCAAGACACTTTTTCCGCTATCAGCGCCATTAATCTCAAGGAAATGATTCACGTGAACATCAAGTCCAGTTACAACAAGCAACTTGCTTTCATGGCCTCCATATATTTCAGGGTCATCGAAGGTACATTCCCATTGATGAGTGTCCCCATGGTCGTCTTGAAAAAGCATGCAGTTCTGCCACAAGCGACACCTGATTTCCCCATTGGCGAGTCTGCGTGTTTCGCCGTCTGGTGAGGTGGTAGTCACAACATCGAGGGATCTTCGTTTCTAGAGAAGCATGAAAAAGGGAGAGAAAGCACGACTGTGAGATGTATGTAATACGATGGCGAGAGGAGATTGAAAAGAAGTAAGACTTACAGGAACTTGTCGTGGCCCATCGTATGTCTTGATGTAGCTTCGATCACGAAAGTTCGTAACATCTTCTTCAAAGAGGTTATCGATATCCTTTCGCCGAGCATCTGCGACACAGAGCGACTGCGAGATAGTAGCCAGCACAATGCCGAAGACTACGAGTTGTTTTAGAGAAGACAACGACATTTTGAGATGGTATTTGTCAAATTATGAGAAGTTATCCGGCAATACAATGCTGTTGTTGAAGGTGAAAGGTGAAAGGTTGCCCAAAATATGGTGCAACGGTCGCAATTGATATTATAGATTTTCTTCTCAAAAACAGCGCCGATTTGGTTTCGGTGCGGTTTTCTCTACGAACCGTGTGGTTTCTGTATTGTGAGACGATTTCTAGTCCCAAAGAGTTTTTTTGTTCGTTTTTGGAGGCTCGGGTGACTACAAATTATCTACTTAACAATCTCTCGTAACTTGGACCCATCGGGGAATACGGTATCGTGAAACAGTATAGCAAAAAGTCCGCAATTGAGTGTTACTTATTAGGACTTTGCCGTGTCGGCATTTGATCGTGAATTGAACACACGTACAATGAGAAGGCGCTTATGTGAAAGTGTTCCGGTCATAGCCCCATAGTCCTGATAGGGCATATACTTTATATCTTGATCATTCTCGGAGACTCATTTTTCTTATAAATTCAAGTTGTTTTTCTTACTTAATCTTAAACGAATGTATGTGCCTTTGGGGAAACTTCGGTTTTTATCAATAATGTGCGAATTTTGGTCATATTGTTTTCGAACGGACGGAATTCGCAGAAAAGTTCAAGGCTGTATGCGGAGAATCTAAGCTATGACATAAAATAGGCGACGGTCGGTTCTCTTTTTCTCAGAATCTTCTCACTTCACTTCAAGTCGCATCGCCCTTCAACATTTATGGCGATTCTATCTGGAGTCATGCTCCTTTTTACGGGATCAAAGCTAGTCTTGAAATTTCTTGGGCTTCAAAATGATGCCCTCGGTCTTTTCGATTCGAAATCTCAATTGGATCGGAGCGAATTCGGCTATAATATGAAACGCTAGTCGTATTTCTCTTGTCCGAATCCGGTTCGATGTTCTAAAATATATGGAAAAAAGTCATCCAGAGAACTGTAAAAACTTAAAAGCATCTCAATTGAATTGATCGTCTTCGGTGAGAAGCAAGTTGTGTTCCGAGGGCAACTACGGGTGAATGAAAAGAGAACGAATATGCGCTATCATCTCCGGGCTATGTCTTTAATAGTGCATGGCACAAATCTTTGGGGCCAAGCACCGGTACCATCCAAAACCTTACCAGCATTGCTGCCCCAAGATTGGATGCCAACAGCAAGACTGATGTTTTGTTTTACACGTGGTTCGAAGTTCAAGTTGAGACCTTCAGCAATCAAAAGCTCGACGGCATTCCCGATGGGTTTCCAACTCCCTTTTTGTCATCCGACATGATCGTCTTTCGCAGATGCCGACGACATCGCCAATCTACTGGAGTAGGTATCATTGCATCGCAGGAGTAGAGGTAAGAACGAATGTAAACTAATATTGTAAACTAGGCGATATGAATACGAATGATTGTCGTTTAGCAACAGGTAGAGAGCTAAAAGGAGAGAAAATTAGTTGCTTGCAATATGTGTAATCCAGTCCATTGCGAAAGCATAGGAACGTGCCAACTATCTATAACAATTAGTTTCAAAACTCGTCTTGATACAGTAGCTTCGATAGTGTTGTTTCTTGTAGTTGATCCGTTGGAAGAATGTATACAGTTAGCGGTTTCCCCCTCCACCGCCGCGTCGCTTCTTCCGCGCTGGAACTCCCTTTCGAAGGGTTACCTCGATGACGCCTCCCGGAATCCTGGGGTAAGCCCAGCTTCCCTTTGTGCCTCCGTGGTCGGACAGAGATTCGTCTCCCGTCAGCAAGGCCTCTATTTCGTCAACGACATTCGCTCCGAAAACGTACTCGACGCAGCCTTTTTTGGGGAGCGCGGCACGGCCACTTGCCGCTGGGTCGTAATCGATGGATCCGCTGATGGCCAGCCGCTTCGAAACTACTTTGCAGAACTCCGAGGGATCCAAGGTGTTGCTTCCACCAAGATACTCCTCCAAACCACGGAGGCGCGTCACAAATTTCTTCGATTGCCGCTTCACAACCTCGATCTGAACGTTTGGAGGTGTCCCACGGCCCAATTTGATCACATGGGATCCTGGCATACGAACCAAGCAATAAGCTGGGGACATTTTGTCGACAAACCGTTTGGAAAGTTCTTTGCGAGAGAGCTTTTCGGGTATCTCTTCCTTTGCTTTTTTGCCGAAGAGAGCGTCCGTCAGTGGGCCATCCAAGGCAACCATGCTTTTGGAAATCATCAGCGACGATTCCCGTTGGAGGTATCTGTCGAGTATTTTTCTGACTTCCGGCAGTGTTAACATCCCACTTCCTCTTCGGGCTTCGGAGGTCGCATGGGTAGCACTAACGTCCTCGGGATCTAGTCTCAAGACGTTTGTCCAGTGGTGGGGAACCACAAAAAGTTTCACCAGGGCAATCTTTGAATTCCCATCCGCGGCGTTACCAGAACCACCGCTCGGCTTGATTTTCTTCATTCCGTGCAAATCTTCGTGTCTTCGATTGAAAGAGATCAAGAAGGCGTTGGGATCCTTGTTCATTCGATTCGTTGGGTCAGGCCCCGTTTGGACCAAGCCAGAGTCGTCCTTGTTTACAATTTGCCACTCCTTCAGATAGTTTCCAAATTTCTTGTAGGATGTCCGCTTCAACAGATCAACACTTTCAGCGCCCTGGGGTACGTTTGGCAGGACGTGTTTGGTATAAAAAGTCCCTACTAGCATGGGGAGATCATTCTTCTTCAGATTGACAAGAGCTTGACAGACTGCCATATGCAAGATCTCGTCGGGAGACGGGGGACTTTCCGTCTCGGAAGCTTCCGTTTCTGCTTCTTCTGTCTCATTGTCTTCATTATCGACATCGTCTTCCCGGTTTGGTTCTGTGACGTTGGACTGATATGGCTCTGATATCTCGGCTGCAGCAGATGCGGCTTCATCGTTCTTTTTTCCTACGTTGGAATCAACTTCATTTGTGGGTTCGTTGTCATTTTCGTTTTCCAAGCCTTCGCCATTCTGTTCTTCCTCGTCATCTTCTTCGTCTTCGTCTCCATATCCCACTAAAGGAACAACGCATAGCTCCCCGCTCTTCTCTATGGTAAAAAAACCAGGATTCCCATACGATCCATTTTCAATATTCAGTTCGCAGGTTGTAGTAGAGGCTGCTCCTCCTCCCGTCGGCATTGTGGACCTCCACAGATCGTCCCCGAAACAATTCCATATCTCAACACCAACGCCCTTGGTACCAAATCCGTAAGGTTTGCCATCGCTAGTAGGAGTGGACCAAAGGATCGAACGACCCACAGCAAAAGGCTGGGGATTGCCCTTTGCGCAAATAGCTACCATGTCTTTAGCCCCATCGACAAATGATGACGAATTGTCCTTTTTCTTTTGGTTCTTTTTCTGTTTGCCCTTAAGCAATGCTGCTGGATTCTTTATCAGCCTGTTTCTCGGGAGCAGAAATGATTCCCGCTCGCATCAGATCGGCACCCCGGCACAAATACCTCGAGACAGGCGAGTGAATTGTTACGATTCGTGCCCTCTCGAGGTCTTGCCGAAAGGAGACTACCGAAGCTGCTTCAGAATCGGACAGTAATATGCTGTGCCATACCACTGCGAGAAGGGCAACCGAGGGTGTTTCGTGGATAATATTTCCCGCTTTTTTGTCCTCGAGGGCCATCCAAACGAATTGGGTTTTTTTCTGATATGGCCAATAGCTATTGCTTTCGCTTTCAGACGACGATGGGGATTTCACGTAGAGGACCATGCTCTCATGGTTCCCCTTGGTCTTAGATTCGTTGGCATTTGCAGATTTTGAGGCTGGTCGAGGTAGACTTCGTGACGATATGGTTCCGCCTCTCAGGAAGATTTCGTCGAGAAGGACGTCCATTGGGTTTTTGTTTGAATCGTTGTCGTTGTCGTTGTCGTTGGCATCGTCAACATCAGTGCTGTTGTCTGTCTCTTCCGAACAAGCCGTGGCTCCGAAAAAGTAGGCCGCCGCACGTTGTCGGAGTTTGCGGCGATCAGACTTGCGCAGCGGTACATCAACAGCTTTTGAAACGCTTGTAAGGTTTTCCTGCTGTTGCGCCCTGGATGTCGGTGGCTGTTGCTTGCCCTTCCCCTTGCCTTTCGATTTTCCACCGCCACCGCTGTTGACGCTGCTGGACACAATGTCCGTACATGATCCTTCTTTGTGAAACATTGGGTGGTACGTTGTCACTGTTGCATCCAAATGTCAATTTATTGTCGATTGTCGATCTGAAAGCGTATACTTCTTCTTGACAAAATCGATCTAAATTGTTGCAGTATTATTTTTTGAGAAAATTTGACGGGATGATGAATGACAAAAAACGATGATCGATGGAAAGATAGAAATTGCATTACACTACAGATTACTTACACGTGTAATCAAATAGACGAGAGGACAATTGGCCAGACCGTTCATCTTCTAAATAATACTATTTCAGTACTATCAACGGCGCAACTGATAGTAAAAATAAGAAGTTTTTAGGTACTTAGTTGGGAGGAAGCCGTTGGCGATCAGAGATTTTTCCGCGCGTTTAAAATCAACCATGGGCAATATGAATCCAATATGTGGGCGATCACAGGAAAATGATCCGAAAGAGTTATATGCATGCTGAATTTGTCGGAGTCTTTTTTTGGCATCTCTGCACTCTCAAGAATGGAACAAAAAGTCTGAAAAAAATAATATTCCCACCAATACCTCGTGCTCGAAGTTAACTCAGTTGAATTTCCGAAACATAGAAGCAAGAACAACTTATCAAACCCGTACGATGATGTTTCGTAGCGTCATTTCGAAGTGGCGGCTACAGGTAGCAGTTGCCCTCGCTCTATCGGTTTCCGTATCGGGAACAAAATTAACAGGCGAGGAAGCAGATGCAATAAAATGGTTAACCGTGGACGAGGAGGACATGAGCAATAGCGAAGACTTGAGTGCTAGTGCTCAACAATATTTTCAAGGCCAGCACTCGTTCAGAGGCAGCGGCAAACGAGTTGTTACGAGACAGAAGGAGAAAGTATTCACATTCCAGAACACAATCTGTGAGAAAGATAATTTTTCAATGTTTTGCAACTTGGTGCAATCGGTCAGCGGTGGAGACGTTGTGTCGTCCCGCCTTATACAGTCGGGCAAGTACGTCGATTTTGAGCTGGATTTCACCAAAGAGTTTACTTTGTTTGCTCCAGCCAATAGTGCCTTCCTTGAAGACGGTCAAATCCTCAGAACCACTTTGCCCCCTGGCTTGTCGATTGAAGACTTTTTGAACAACCACATTATCGACAACAGAGCATATTCGTTCGATCAACTTAGCAGGATTTGTTACTTTCAACTTCCCACAAAATTCGAAGGACACTGGACTAGGACAATTTGTGACCCCGTCGGTGGAACCCCCTTGTTCCAATCCGGGCCGGGAAACACCGTATGGGATAGACCAAGATTCCTAGATCGACAATACACAGACATACCTGCTGGAAGGGGCATTGTCCACGCGATCGATGGTTTTATCAAACCCAGACAATTTCGTGAAACCCCGAGTCCAAGTTCAAGTCCATCCTTGAGCGCTAGTCCATCCTTGAGCTCAATGCCATCCGAGTGGCCATCAGAGCTGCCATCAGAGCTGCCATCGCTGAGCTCGATGCCATCCGAGCGGCCATCAGAGCTGCCATCAGAGCTGCCATCGCTGAGCTCGATGCCATCCGAGCGGCCATCAGAGCTGCCATCAGAGCTGCCATCGCTGAGCTCGATGCCAAGCGCTAAGACTTTGGCAGGCCAGGTGGCCGCGAATCTATTGAGTGATGTAGACAGCATTGACTCGTTTGGTACGGAGGAATCACTTGATAGACAAACCTTGCCACCATTAACGCAGATTCCGTCGACGCTTCCGTCGACGAGCCCAACTCCAATACCAACCACAATCGGAGTAGATGTAGAGAACATCGATTCTTTCGAATCACCAACCTGGTCTCCAACTACAGTCGACCACACTTGGGCACCAACAACAATTGACCACACGTGGGAACCGACAATTTCTTTAAATTTTGTTAGGGAGCATGATATTGAGTTGAATAACGAGGTAGAGGAGCAATCTTTCACCACTGACACACCTACAGCAACGCCCACAGTGGCACCCAGTTTTTCTCCTACAGCGTCTCCTACCGTGACACCCACAGAGACGCCAAGTGCCTTGCCTAGTGACTGGCCCAGTCTCGTGCAAAGCCACAGTCCAAGTAACAGGCCTACCTTTGTTTGGGCTCAAGCGCAAAAGAATCCCGAGCAAGCGGCTCCAAGGCAATCGAAGCGTGAGCGGCAACGAGAAAAGAGAAGACAAAAAAGACAGGGAGGGATACAGATTGTTCCGGACGATGAACCAGTGATCGAAGAAGCAGCAGTGATCGAGGAAGAAGGAGATAGCGGTGAAAGCAACGAAAGTGTTCCTCGCCAATCGAAAAGGGAAAGGCAGCGAGAAAAACGACGGAAACGAAGAAAGGATGAGACCGAATCACCATCGATTATCCCGACCGCTACCGGCGACGAATCGTCACGATAAGGAGAAAAATTAATAGAGAGGGAATGCAGAAAGTCAATCTTGTGCTACAGGGGAAAACCTTTCCCTTTATCGAACGGATCGATATGGGGGTTTGGTTTACAAGGGGGTTTCGGAAATTTGGAAGAAATCATGATTGTTACATGTCTGAGTAAAACTATTGCTATCTTGGGGTGCAACGGAAATTCTTGCCATTGCTTCTACGCAATAGTTGTTCTTGGCTCGAATTGTTGCTAGTATTAAGAAACATTTAATGTCACTACACGTACAATAGGAACAGAATTTTAATTATTATGAAATAGGAATATCCTTCTTCTAGGCAAGACCTAGTTTTTTGCAAGAGGACTACGTTTATTCCAATCATTACTTGGTCGTTAAAGTTTAGTATCGTTGAACTAGAACTGAACAGCTTAGATGAAACATCAGCACTGCTCTTTTTTCTGTCTGCCAATCTGTTCCTGCTGGAGCTGTTTTAGAAATTGTTCACTAGGACCTAGAGGAGTAATCGTAGTGTATGTCCATCATCCACATCAAGTACCATTCTATATTACTGCGTTAAGATCTCCATGGAAATATTCTTTCGTAACAACTTCTAACATTTTTTAGCCAAGAACAAGAAAGAAGTCTGCTCATTCTCCTGCTGAATTTTAGTGCTGATCTTCGTCACGACGTGAAAATGTGATGTTTATCTCTAACCTTTTAAAAATTTGATGTGCCTATGTTTGCACACTACACGCGTAGCCTACCTTTAGTACGTAGTCCTAATAATCAGAACAAGAGCCATCATCTTATCCGCAAGTACGTTTTAGAACGTTGTGTCGTCATACTCTTGGGCACCAGTTGTCGCTGCTATGGCATCTTCCTTTGATGTCGTCTTCATGATGGATAACCTCTCGCCTCCCCATCATATTCTTCAGACTTTGTTGAAGCCTTGAAAGCAAAAAGGATCAACGAGAAAAGAAAGGTCCCAATCGGAGAAGTATTAGAATTGATAAAGAAAAGCGATTGCTGAAGAACACCGATCGATTGATTCATTTGATACAATATGATGACACCAACGACAAGCCATGGCAAGAAAATCAATTCAACAGGTGTTGGACAAAGCCGGCAAACGTTGCGAGGACTCGCATTGACTTTCATTGCTTTCTCGATAGGAATCGCCAGAGAGTCGCCGGCATTTGCGTCAGCATTTTTGCCGCAGACAAGAACGTCGCAAAAGATCCACCGGGCATTGCTTCCTCAGAACGAACCACGCTGCACATCAACGAGAAGTTCTTGTGTCTTCATGGCAGGTTTTGGATCACCTGCACAATCTTCTAGCAAGAAAAACAAGAAAGGGAAGAATAAGACAAAGAAAAAGGGAGGAAGTGCCGAAACACCCGAAAGGGCAAAGCTACGGTGGGCAAACAAGTTGAAGAGAGTCTACGGGGGAACTTCAGCGGAAGAAATTGCAGCGGGGACCGAAAAGCGCATCGAGATCATGATGAAAGAAACCCTTGACGAGCCCATCCGCAGGGCTCTTGAGCTCCGGAACATTGTCCAGGGCTTCGAGCGTCAGATTGTTGGTATGGATGCAGAGGCTCTGCGCCAGAGGTTTACGAAAGACGAGATTGACCAGGCCATTGAGAACCGCAGAGCCTTTGAGGAGCACTGTGAAGCCAACCAGATATATCCACACGATCTCCAGGTTGCAATGCAACGATTGACATGGGATGCCAGCGCCGATGCCAAGGCTTGCAGGTCTGTAACCGGGACAATGCCTGCCACCATCAAGAATCGCGTGTCAAAGGCCTCGGAGATAGCATATGAGGCGGTATCGAACGAAGGCGACGACGGTTTGGTTTTGGATGTTGGGTGTGGATACGGTGTTATGGTTCCCTTTCTAAAAAAGGCTGGATTCAAGGCTCAACAAATCCATGGCGTTGATTTATCAAGTGAGATGATCGAACACGCCAAAACATTTTATCCGGATGTCGCCAGGAAAGGAAAGTTCGAGGCAATGGATTTCTTCGCGGAAACAGACGAGGATGACAAAAATAAATACCGTGCTGTTATCTTTTGTTCTGCCCTTCACGACATGCCAGACCTCAGAGCTGCCCTCCTCAAAACCAAATACGAACTGTTGAACACAGAGAAAGCAGGAAGTCGCTTGATCATTATCCACGCCCAAGGCGCTTCGCATGTTCTAAATCAGAACAGGCAAAATCCTCTCTTGGTACCACGCGGATTGCCAACCAAATCTGAGCTGGAAGAATGGCTATGTGGTGAAGAAGGAGGGCCAGCCATGAAACTCATCCATGAACCCGCTGAACCAAAGTCGCAAGGGGAAACCCGCGAGGGATATCTCGCCGTATTGGAAACAATTTAAAATCATGAAAAATCATGAATTCGCAAGAGAAGCAAAAATTTGGATGAAACCTTTCCTTATAATTACGGAAAAACTTGCTCTCTAATAAAGACCAAAGTGCGTGTCTTCATTATGGAATCGAAAAATTTCACAGTAGTCGCCTCTGTCAGAGATCGAGACGCCTTGTTTGTTGAGGCTCTATTGTAGAGTGTATAGAGTTTGAAAATGCGTCTTCTTGCAATGACAATTTCCCCGCAAATTATGGCATAGTTGAGAGTACTTTTCTTTTCATCAGGAAGAGACATCTAATATACAATTTCTTTCGTTCAATTTTCTTCTATTGCTAAGTTTAGTGTGCGTTGTTGTTTTCATCCTTTTCTTCGTTAACAATTTCGTCGCATTCGAATCGAATTAATTCAATTCTAATTGGACTGCCCTGCTAGATGAAGAGTCGATTGTAAATTCAATGACATTATTTCTGACCATCGATGGTTTTCAAATCCATATCGGATAGAGTCCGAACGGTGGTTTCGAGCTCTTGAATTGCATCCTGAGCACTCCTAGCGTGCGATTGAAAAAGGTTCACGACGTTGAAAAAAACAGAAAACTGTGGATGATCACGATAGTCAGATACCGAACTTTCCTGGTACTCCCTGTAGATCTCAATGTTATTCAGGAGAAACATCATCGCCACAGAGCTGCAATCAATCGTCCATGGGTTGGCTGTGCGAAAATCGCGCCGAAGAAGACGGATGGAGGTTTTCATCGGTGCCCAACCGGGAAGCCAACGATCGTCACAATGAAGATGGACGTTTGGGTGTTCTCGTGTGATGGGGGATGAGACAAAATTCCCCAAGAAAGTTGTTCATTATTTTCCTGTTTCTGATACCGCGGAGAAGGGATCGAAACTGATCGAAAGTCATAAATCACTGCCTCGACCATTCTTTCGCACAAACCATTGACATCCTCCGTTTCGAGAGCATTTTCTTTCAGGTTGTAGTTGACAAGAATATTGGAAGGGCTTGATATCATGGTGAACCACACCAGTGTTGGTGGAGATAGATAATTCCCTTTACAACTTGTGCTATGACAGAATTCATTTGCTGACGAGAAAGCTTCTCTTTGGCGGTTTCTAGGTCGCTGTCGTAGGCTTCTACGACCACAGCTGGGTTTCCATGTACTGTCAGTGTTTTTAGGACACGGATCAGGTGGGGATGAGGGTTGGAATTCGTCAGCAACTCCGTAACGGCCATATGTCTTTCATGCAGAGGAATTAAAAAAGGATGTTCGGAGAACGATGGCAAAAAGATGTGGACACAACGTTCGCAGCCAGTCGCTTCTTCTATCACTCTCCACAGAATGGGATCGTAGCTGTTTCTTACTTCACAACAAAATCGGTATCCCTGAATAGAAAGGTCATCGAGAATGGCTTGCTTATACTCGTTGGGCAGTGGAAAGGACTGGCTAAAGAATCCATCTTCTACGTCGTTCTGGTTGCGGAGCTTTTCCAATATTTCCTTCGTCAGACCTTGAATGGGATGTGATGCCACGAGGCAGTTGCTGTGCAACGTGCTACCACGTTCGTGAAAAAGATTATTATCAAGATCGATAGCGTATACGAAATCGACATTTTCGTCAACGGTGCTAGGAATTAACCTTCCATCGAATCCGAGATCAACCAATTCAAGTTCGAAAAACGCCGGAAAGTTCTCTCTCGTAAAGTGTAGGCATGCCTTTTCAAAAGCCTTTTCCCATTCCGGATTGGGATTATTTCGGACTTTGGCACTGCTATCGCCGCCGTCGTAGATAGAAACTCCTGTTTCCACGAAATCAAAGACCGTTCGTAGCGTGTCCAACAACTCCATTCCTCCCTCTTGTAAAATTTGCACAATGTCGACTCTATTACGATGTCGATTTTTTCTATCCTCATCGTCAATGAAAACATAATATTTGCCCTCGTGGAAAAAAGCATACAACCCACGATGGCTCTCAAAAGGTGTCACAGATGCCATTGGATGCTAGAGAGTTGTTCAAGTCGAAGAATCGTTCTTGTCGTGTGATGATATAGTCAGGACACATTATGTTCTTTTTATGATTCGATTGCAGAATCCAATTCAACAGCAAAATCAGCAAAAATCCTTATACCAGCCGGTGAAATCTCACTTTCTGTTTTCCGAGAAGTTCACCGTGTTCCTCTCCGCTTTGCGCCTACTATCCCAATCGTGTTGCACTCACAACAAATTTTCTTTTGCTCTCTCGCTCGGTCACTGAATACTCTTCTCCTGGGTAATATCTTCGAAAGAGCTGTCGTAGTGTAAAATGTAAACGCAGCAAGACTAGACTTGAATCTTCCCCCGAAGAGCAAAGTACTGCAAGCGTATCAAAATGTGCGATATTCTGGAAAGAACAAAATATGACTTGCTTGATGGAATCCTTTCACTGCTGCTTGCGCTTGGTAAAATGACTCACTAGTTTGAAGCCCCGGCACAATACCAGTGCCGTCAGTGTCACGCCGAGGGCCACAAACTTCACCCGTGTACAGAGTGATACCAGCCCCAGCCAGGCTTCCGACGGCAAAAGTGACCGATGACCCAGCGACAACATCGCCACTCCGAAACCATGTGTGGTGGTTTCGACGAGATCAAACATCGTTGCCAGAAAGCGGTAGGCAGGAAACGATCGTATCGGAGAGGTTGTCGGGGAGTGCCAGATAAAGTTCTAGGAACAAAACCGAGGAATATAATGGAATCAGGATGAATAAATCAAAGGCAACTACATTGAGGTACTGGAGTCGCCCCTCAGTCCCGATGAATTCGTACCAATTCAATACTTCCGAAGGTGCGTATCCAAAGTGGCATATGTCTGGGATGATACAGTCAATAGTCGGTTCGGTTGTCGGAATGGCAGGAATTAATCCGGGCCACGATGCCATCAACAGAAGAGCCACGAGGTATACTCTGAACGGAAGGATAATTTCCGATAGGACTTTTAATCCAAGTCTCGGACTTCTTGCTGTTGTTATCTGATGTCATTGTGGTTGCCTCTGTTATATTTTGGTCGATGCAAAGTTCGATTTCGGTCCTAGCCCTTTGCTAAAGATTTTCTCTTGGCAAAGTGTTGAAGATGTTATCAAAGATCGTGGAGGGGAAGCTCAAATTGACAAACTGACACGAGTTCGAAATTCTTATTTCGATCTTTGTTTCATTTTGGAAAACTGAGTACTCTACTCGTATTCCCGCCAACACAAACAGTCGTGCCGACAGAAATCCAACAGAAATCCGGATTTTGAAGGGACCCGGATAATGAAATGTTTGGGACCCGAAAAAAAAACACTACAGTACCACTTAATGAAAACAAGTATAATGATCCATAAAATGAATATTATTTATTTCTTTTATAGCTTTTAGTGGGAGGTGAGGATTTAATCTGAAATTGGAATGTGTACTTTAGCACGTACGTTTAGCTAGCGGAGGGAAATAGTAGATCAGTGCATGGCATGGCGTTTGTTGTCGTTCTCGAGCCATGTTTTCGGAACAACGCCTGTTGTCGAAAGGTATTCTTCGAAGGATGATCGGTAAGGGGAATTCTTGCTGTTTGGAGATATCGAGGAAGACAATCGGGGATCATTTGGGTCATAGTCGAGAATCTCATCGGGAAAATACAGAAGGGCCATTTCTTTGCCCCTACCGCGCATCGCAGGGTCTTCCACCAGGGCATCGTAAGCTCGGGCAAAGCCCTGCCGGACGCCCTTGAAGATGCCCTCACGAGTGGTTTCGAGATGGGAAACATCGTCCGATCCAGGTTCGAGTGCGATTGTCATAGTCTGGTCCTCCTTTGAATCAGGAGGAGGAGGAGAGTTTGCCCTTTTGTTGAGCTCCAGAATTGTCTCTGCGTAGACCCTCTGGTGCCGCTGTTCGGTTTGGGAGCGTTTGTACATCCTGGGTAAATAGTTTTTCTTCAAGAAATATCGCTTGTAGATCCTCGATCCAATCCAAGCCATGATGGGGGGCACCTCCATCAGGTTGGTTCCAGTCCGAAGATGACCGGATCACCAACACATGGGTAGCACCCTCATCGTGCGCAATGTCGTAGGGAATTGGTGCAGATAGCATCGCGTCTCCAAGAGGCTCGTAATCCTCATCATTGTGCTGTTTCTTTCGATGAACGTTGCGCAAGAGAAAGTTGGGTTTGTTCTGTTGCCTTGTGTCGGAATTATCGCGGGTACCAGATGTCGCCTTTGCCTTGCTACTTCTCCGAATGCGTCTTCAACACGTTCATCACAGGGCCTGCGATTCCTGGCAAAAGACAGGATGCGTGGAGCGAATTACAAAGGTCGTCGAGAGAGTCAAAATGACCGCCTTCGTGTGATAGAAGCACGGCCTTTTCGCTCGAAAGGCCTGTGGCCACAACTTTGAGGGGCTGGACGCTTTGGCGTTTTACAAAGGTTTCATAATCAATGGGCTTTTTGTTCATCATGATTGATTGAAACATGTAGTGTAGATTCATCATCGGTTTCCCGTGTATTCGTCTTGTCCAAACATCCTTTAGAAGGCGAGGATCAAAGAGCCCCAACCCCATCGAACGCGTCATTCGTTTAGGATCGATGAAATAATTGTTCTGATAATGGTCAACAACATGCTTTGGTTGCTTTTTGCTCTTGTCGTTTTGGCTAAATGCAGCAGCTGGTTGTTCTTGCTTGAGCTTAGAGACTGTTTGGTCTTCCATGGTAGTCAAAGAATCGTAATAGACTTCAAGGCCAAAATAAGGAAGCTGCTTAGATACAAAGTAGGCCGCAACCACAGCACCTGCGGAGGATCCGTAGACCACATCGATGGTATCGCTCAATCCAAGACAATGGATGGCACACACCATGCCTGCGCTCACGCATCCCCTCATTCCTCCGCCTTCGACGACCAGCGCGATCTTCTCTTTCTTCTTTTTCGGCACCTGTGATTCGGTGGCAAAATTGTGCTCCGCTTCCTGTTGTCTTTTTCGATCGTGCATCAACTGAACAACGGGGTGAACAAAATCGGGATGATCCTTTGAGCCGATGATTTGTGTGTCGCCCTTGACGCAGAGTCCCCGGAAAAGTTGGTTGTAATCTAGGGGTTTATCGGAATTGGCCTTTCTGTCTTGCGGAAGAGGGATATCATCGGCATCACCGTATTCTTCCCCTTCTTCCAAACATCGAGGCCAGTATTGATTCAGCTCTTCAACTGTCTTGACCTCGGTGGCGGAAGGAGTTTGGGAGGAAGATTTATCCGTCTTTGCTTCTCGAATTTTGAATTTGCTAATCTCGTTCTGTTGAGGCTGGATTGTAGAAAAGAGAGTATCGAAGTTTTTTTGCACAGCAGACGAACGTTGTCGCCGGAACAAAGGGCTTCTAGAAGCAGCTCCCACTGTCGCATCTTGGGGGGAGATTGTTTCTACAGGGGGCGCTGGAGGCGTTGGAGGCACTTGGATACTTGATATGTCAGTTGAAGCAAGTGGGGATAAGGATATTCCGGTTGAAGCCAAGGGCTTGGAATGAGAATCTTTCCCATTCTTTTCTTCAAAATCTATCCAAAGATTAGTATCGAGTTCGATGGGAGAAGGGATATTGATAATATTGTTTTTTCCAGAAGTTGTCCGTCGTCGAGGGCTTGATAAAACATACAACGTTGAAGACGAAGGAGACTTCCGTGTTATGGTTCGTTCAGTTTGTCTTTGGGGCGTTAATGATATCCCAATCCGCTTCGCAGATGACTGTTTGAAAGGCATCAGATGTCCTTAAGATGCCGAAAACTGCTGCTATTGTCACATGGAATGTGAGTTGAGAAATATTGTAGTTTGTCTGTTTGCTTCGATTGCCGATTGCATTTCGTTGGCGACGTCTATTCTTCATCGTAGCTGCTCTATTTCAATCTCACAGAATTATATTGTTGCTCAAATTGGGATTCTATGGATTCTGTGTTTAGTTCCTTTTCCGCGACAACATTCGGTTCATGCGACGATTCGTTGTTCACTTCGAAGGAATAATTTTGGAGGAATGTTGGTGGGAAAGATGAAGATTCTTTCGGATCGATAGAAAAGTGGAATACTGGTACGTACTCGTGCCCATCTAATTTGATTTCGGAGTAGATAGATTCCTAACCGATGACGAAGTCGATGATGTGATTTTTTCCCGGGAAGATTGGTGTGTTGTCTCGAGAATTCCCGCTCAGTCAGTCGTAATTCATGCGAAGTTTTTAGATTTTTGCGCGTGTTGTGAAGTGCAACTGGTCCTCGTCAGTTTGGGGTTCGGCAAGACGTCTTTCACACTTTGAAGTTGAAACAAACCCGAATCAAAAAAGGATTGGATCGCCAGTGGCGAAAATCATGGACTAAAATCCGCACACGTCACGTGACAACATCATGACTTGATGCATATTAAGAACGAAGAGCGGACAGACAGAAAAATCGCGCACTTTCCCCGTGGAATTGAAAAAAGAAATAGGGTGTCAATCCATTTCGAGTTCGTAGGCTTACTGCATACAGCTTGTACTTTCAACTTTTGATTATATAATAGTGATCTCGTTTCTCATTCCCTGCCATGAATGTGTAAACAATTGAATTTAATCAAACGAGTCGAAATATGTCATGGGCATGTTTAAAAAGTTTAAGGTTGGGGTTATCCTTTTGCCGTTTTGACAACATCATCATCATGTTCTGTTTCGAACGCGTTCAATCAAATAATTTCAAAATTGTGCGAAGAAAACAATCATAAGCGAATGCTTCTCTTCTAGTAGAGAGCAACAAAACCATCCTCATCGATGGTGAGAAGGAGTCGATGAAGTATGCGAAACCTCGAAATCGCCAATGGTTGTTTCGAAAGACGTTTCTGCGTCTGTTTCAAACCATATCCGTTTCAAACCATGTCCGTTTCTGGTTTTCTTTCATCGCGATAGCCTCGTGTATCCAAACTTAAACCAAGTTTTCGAAAGCTGCTCTCTGTACAATCTCTACCAGCTTCTACAGAGCAATCGCGTCGGATGCAGACAAAATGCATCCACTATCCCTCTTTTGCTCCTTCAGAAATCACTTTCCTCCTCTCATAATTCGCATTCGAAGGTTAGAATAACCTAGTGTAAAAGCTTGAGTACCCAGCGAGTAGCAGATGGCAAGAGTGGAGGTAGCAGCCCAAGGGAGAGACGCTATAGGGATCACCATGGTGGGCGCCCATGGAGATCCCCGAAATAAGCCTGCATCTGCTATGATCTCAAAGGGGAAAAGGTGAGTCGAAGTAAGCCACAGTCACTGTTCCTCCGTGTAAAAGGCCAGGAACTCGAGACCGTTGAAGCATGCTTTGCATGCGCGGAAGATCTCGACTGAGCTCACGCTAAGGCGGCATGGTGCCAGAAAGAGGGGGGTAAACGAACAAACTGTTACGCTGAACGACAAGGCACCACGATGGTATTCTTTTTACGCACTTCGGGGATGGGGAGACAAGTGTAACTCATAAACCACAAAGGAGGGAGCAGGATGGCTGACAGGAGGGAAGTACTCAATGGAGCGCTACGGGAAAATTGTTGTGTGAATGCAATGGACCCCGGACAAATCCCTGGAAAGCCTGCAATGAACTCTGCCGACTGGATCGTCCAAAGGACGCTAATCCGGGCTAGTTGGATGAGAACGGGTATAAGTGATAGATCACACGCAGTGGTCCCCACGGGGATAAGGCAGTATTAAACCAGTTAGCCGATGCTGAGGGTCCTTCGGGACCCAGGGCTAGGAACTGGACGTACTGAACCAAACGATAATTGGCCACTGTGTGCTTGAAATGAGGGATGGAGCCACGAAGCTTCATTGATCTATCCATCGATACACTTGTCTTCGGATCTTTGTTAGATCCTTGTTATGTTAAACAAAAAAAACATACATAACAATCAACCGGCGGCGGAGACAAGGTAAGTGCAATGGGGACGGTCACGGCGAAGAGAGAAAGTCGACGACCTGTGGGATGGAGCCCGCGACAAACTGCTCCTTTTTCATTGAAAGAACGAATCGAGCAGCGGCAGCAGCAGGTCCTCCATCCGCAAACAGAGCGTCGACGTGACTCGAAAAATGCCGAGGCCTTTCTATTCGCCTAAATGCAGACAGCAATCGAGAGTTTGGTGGAGTCGGAAGAATAATTTTCTTGGATTGGAGACGGCCATGGCGAATAGAGCGGACAGTCGACCCTTGGAAAGAGCCCGCGAATTCTCGATGCTTTCGAGGACGCTGCTGTCGTCAGGCGACGAATGAATCGAAGGCGATGAAAACAGATGAAGATTCTGCAGGTGCTCTATCAACAGGTCGATCCACGACCAATCCTCGGTTTGAGCGAGCGAAACGTCTGCTGCTGTTTTATTTGAAAAATCGAATCGAAAAAATACAACAGCAGCAGCAGATGTCCCATCGCCAAGTCGACAATCGATCGTGGCTTGAAGAATGCCGTGGTCGTCCCACTCGCTGACCAGATCTCGAATGCTTGCTTGAAAATGTCTCCGCTACCGCACTGTGCATTTTGCTTCTACCTGCAACAATGCGGCTATTGAATAAACGGACGAGAGGGCACTAGAACCGATGCGAATATCCTTCGATCTTTGTTATTTGTTGTTGTGTTGGAAAATGCCCTCTCAAAGATGGGAGGACTTTCGTAAAACAAAGAATCATGGTGCCAACGGCAACAACAACAACAACAACAACAAAATAACAATCATCCAGTGTGCGAATAAGACAAAAGGATGGATTGATCGATCGAGGAAGAAGGCGATCGAAGAATCGCGGAATATCGATCAGCGATCTCTGCAGACAATCCATTCTTGAATAGAAAGCAGGAAAACTCACCGGAAAAGGACGTTATGGTGTAGTTGTTGCGACGTTCATGATCGATTTGCTATTTGAAAAGGTAAAGTGAAACTAATGATATAGTACTGATACTCGGAGAAACCTTGACCCAAAAAACATGCGTACGATAGCCAACGACTCCCGTGTATGGAAATCTTCGAAGACTCTCGGCCATCAAAGACTGATAAAACGGTAGACAATCACGACGATATTTATAGCGAGCGAAGCAACTCTCATGCTCAAAGACTACTCCAACAGATCACAATCATGGCAGCATGATAATGAGCCGGTGAGCTACACTCAAGTTCTAGTGATGACCGCGCTAAATTAAACAGATATACTGTTACACGATTCAAAGTTCGATTACTTAGTTCGGCACTCGCGTTCGCAAACGCAGACTGCTGAGAAATCCGATAGTTTTGATTGGTTTCGCTAACGTGGGAGTTTGTACAAAAATACGATAATGTCGGGGCTCGCAGCGTCAAGTTTGTTATGATTGTGAATTCTCTGCTAGCTGCGTCATGCTCAATGCACGATTTAATCCGCAATCGACGATGATAAACGAATGCACATCGTTCAAAACAACAACCTTTGACGTAGGCATCGCAATTTTCAACATTTTGGATTCGGCGAAACTGCCTTTGTGGAAATAGGGAAGAGAGTGTCGCTGCAAGTGACTGGATTTTAAGGAGAAGATGTGGATGCAAGGAGAAGAAATGATAAATGATACGAAATGTATTTTACTAGCATACCTGGAAACAGGAGAAGGAATTTTGAAGGATGAGTCACCATCGACGCCCAACCCGAGTCCGGGGCCTGTTGCCATCAACTATTGGTTCCACACGAGAGGGAGACGAAAGAATTTTCATTGCCAGAAGTAATTCAAAAACCGAATTTGGAAACTCGACCTTCGACTTCGCGATTGACGATGGGAATGAAAATGGCATGTTTGACAATGATAGGCTTAAAAATTAAATTGGTCGTGTAATGACACCAATGCTGATTGAAAAAGACAGCGGGATCACGGGAGACCTGCGACTGATTGGTTTATTTATTGCGAATTCAAAAGAGCATATATCTAACGTGATTCAATTTTTGTCGCGATGACGCATTCATGATTGTCAAAGAATGAAGTTGTGATTTAAAAACGAATTCTGCGAATCGATGAAAATTGGAACATTATTATGCATTTTCTCTTGTTCTGATGCCCATCATTGGAATCGTGTCATAGGTTCTTTAACTTCCAATGCTTTCGATTCAAATTCTTCGTTCACCAGAAGACTGCCCAAGATGATAGACAGAATCGGCAAGAGATTCTATTCTAATCAGACAAACCATCGAGGTTGAAAGTTCGTGCAATAAAATCAGTTATCAACGTTATGGGTGCCTACGAGTTCAACGAAAATCCTCGACGAAACATGCTCCGTTGGGCAAGATTGCCACACGAGGAAACCAAATATTCCGATTGGCAAATTGACGTTAGATTCATTAGCAACGAAAGCTTCGACGAAGATGAGACAATTTCGTATTTGGTACATCGATATGCAATAGGGCCGCAAAGCACGTATTTCAATGTCGTATTCGACGACAATAACGGCTTTTCCGAATCTCGTGAGCGACGCAGTACCATTCAATTTCCAGCAGACAGAGAAATTACCCGTGACCACTTCGAAGGACTCTTGGATTTTGTCTACGACAATAACACGATAAAGAGGTTGGAATTGGATCCGGACAAAGCCCTTGCCATGCTTTACCTCGCGGATTATTTTGGAATCGAAACGGCACGAGAACAAGTTCAAGCATTCCTACGGTCGGAACTCAATTCACCAACGTGTTCGGGATTGTTTTTGGCGAAACTCTATGGCCTGGCAGAACTATTGTCCATGGAGGAGCTCCAAGACGCAATCGCCAATACCAAATTTAGGCAGCGTTTATCGATCAAAGAACTCCATGATGCTATCACAAATGACATTCGCCTCGACACGATGCCATTGTTCTTCCCTTCCTTCTGGTCGGGTTTACAAAAGCCAGAACTGAAACACGAGTGTTTGCACCGTATGTGCCGGATAAGGAAGAAGAGGTGCGACAAAACAACTTCCTGGAGCGCCTTGATATCCTGTGCCATTATTGATTCTCCACAAGTCGTGGACAAGGACCTCTTTTCCAAACTGACAGAAAAAGAAATTATGCCGTATGTCGAAACCCTTCATGCCGCCCTGATAATATTGAAACACGAAAAGTTTCTTGGTTTGGATCGAAGGGATTGGGACTGGCTCACTTGTCTTCAGCAACGGTGCATAAAAGCCATATACAACGAAATGTGGGAAAAGCAATCGATCCAGTTGTGGCGACTAGTTTATTCAACACCGGAGGAGGTACTGAACGACTTGCGAGGGTTGAAACCATCTGTCGCGCGGGTAATAGAGTACAACTGTCCTCCAAATAAGAGAGTTTGTGTGAGGTAGCACGCCCTGAATTAGTATTTTGCGAGCAGGAAGTCGATTCTTGTTCCGAGTGTTCTTTCCACTCACGACCATAATAGTAGATCATATTAAAGTTTTGAAACAGTACTGCTGAGTGTAGGGTAGGGTTAAGGTATTCATCGAATAGTTTCTTGTCTTCGAGGTGGTGTCATTCGATTCTATTTTGTATATAGATCATGATGTCTTATATGTTGAGGATAGAAGCACTTTCGGGAGCAAAAAAATGAAAGTAAAAAATCTAGCTTCACACTCGCTATGACGGGCGAAGGACGGATCCTTATGGATAACTACCGTGAAAAGGCGGAAACAAAGAAAATGAAAAACAATAACATCAACAAAACGAGTTTCGGAAATAATTCGAAATCCAAAAAATCGATGCATTCAGGCATCTTTTCGATTGATGATTGAGCTATCGTCGTTGTTGCAACTACCATCATCGCAATCAAAAACTTACCATCCATTACTGAATAAAGGATCCGAAATAACATCCTGCAGGTGGATTTGACAAAGACCTTTGTTTGCTTTAGCACTGCCTGTTGAAACAGTTACTGCTGAGTTTCAGAAAGAAGCGTACTGTTCAAGGCGTGGACAAGCAAGTCACACGATACGTGTCGCGAGTTGAAATGGTGGATACAAACGCAAATTCGGCATCACCGCCCACGGTAGAAGCGAAGGATCTTCCGTCCACCGAAGATTTCGCAGGAGAAGATCGATCGCCTACTGAAAGCATTGGCCGATAATCCAATTCTTAACTTCGATTCGTCATCACCACCAAAACTAAAAGGACGAGAGGTTTTAGTCCCAACTTTTGGCGGGGTTGCATTTTATGAGGGAGAACTATTTCCTGACACACGGAGCAAGCCTGGAAGCAGCACTAATGAAAAAGAGGAAACTGTATTCATACATACCATCGAAACAACGAAGAAACTGGTCGGGGGGAAACAGCAACAAAACCAACCTGATGAAAAGGATGTGACGGTGGTGGGTCTTTCGGAGGCAATCAAATGGCTTCAGAAGTTTTCAACGAATTCGAACGATTCGTCAAAGCCACGAATATCAGGGGTAAAGGCAACTAATACCACGGCGAAAGCCGCCACAAAGTCACCGAGTGATAACGGGCCTTCCAAACCTCCTCCTTCCACGAAACCAAAGTCAGCGTCAACGTCCAAGCAGAGTCTTCCAAAATCTCGTTCTAGCGCACCCGAATTTTACCCGAACCAAGCACCAGCCGGTCCAATGTTCAATATCAATGAAGAATATTCCGCCGACGGGACACGCATCGTGGGAGAGGCAGTCAACTTGTCTACTCGTCTTAAGGCCGTGTACGGCGATGACAATCCAGAGAATTTCAGCCAAGATAGCAAAATGGAAGAAGAGAATGCTCCCTTCGACCCGACGCTCGCCGAAGAAGAGAAAGAATCAGTAACATCCGCAAAGGCCACCGTTTCGGATAAAGATTACGATCGAATCTCCAAGCGATTGGAAGAGTTGGCACTGATGGAAGAGGAAGAAGCGAAGAGAGAGAAAGAAGGTCGACGAAAGCCCGCAAAACCACTCGGAGGAGAAAGTAGAACCAAAGCTTCTACTCAAACCAAGAAAGTCAAAGGGAAATCAGCTTCATCCTTTGGGTTTCAAAAGGGTTTCCTAAACAAGAAGACAACGAAGCCCAAGCCCACAAAACGAGATTCCACGTCATCACAAAGCGGTGTCACCATTGATGTTTCACAAAATAAGGTTCACGAGATACCTCGAGAGGGAAGGACAGCAACCAGTGCCTGCTAGGAAATCATCCCAGCAGGATCAGGGACACGTGGCGCAATCATCCAACGATAGTCGTCTTCTTGATGCATCCGTCTTTTCGGGACAAATTTCGGAACGAACAATGCCGATGGGAACATCAAATTCAGGCGTGATATCGAGAGATGTTGCGGCGCGGGTTGCAGCAAACGAACAAACTCAGAGCCTCCAACACGAGCTCCAGCAGCAGCAGCGGCAAGCTCGGCCGAAGCGCGTTTCTAGATTCAGGCAGCAGCGCCAACAAGAGCAGCAGCAGCAAAGGTAGCATGTTCGCGTGCATGGAGATGAAGAGGGGAAGAAAAAGAATAATTTTATAGATAGAAAAAAATAACAATATGTACTACACGTAATCCAACTAAAAACTTTATAATCATTAAACTTTTTACATGTATCGAGTGACGCGAAACATATATATTGAGATATTCACAAACGTCAACTTTACTGTCTTCTTTTTGCTGTAGTGTTTTGGAGAAATTTTGATTGAATGTTCTTAGGACAGTCAATCATCGTGATGTTCATACAGCACTATGTGCACAACCATATGGATCTAACCTACAAAATTATACTAAGGCATAGAGTAGAAACGAAACATATATAATGAGCATTTTAGAACGTCAGCTTCATCATATTCTTCTTGCCCCCTTGGTCGTATTTAGGAGCAACCTTTATCGGGGGCGTTAAAGACAAGCCGGTCATCGTGACCTTAGCTTGTAGAGGTTTTTTGCTATTATAGTACGGACTCCGATATGGGCTTTTGCGGGCATTCACGGGGATTGTGTCAAAGCTGAAACTTACCTTACGTGGGTCAGAAGGCATCGAAGCGGAATAACCTCCGCCGTGTCTTGCTCGACTGGTGTGTTTCTTGCTGATTTGCTTCTTGACATCTCCGACCACCAGAAAGTAACCCCGTGAACAACTGGCGTGCGCTTTCGAGACCGGAGTGTCTAGATCCTTGGCCTCAACATTGACCTCGCCCGGTCCAGCCAGCGAGGTCATGAGCAGCGTTTTCCTCGGGTGAGGTGTTGATTTTCCAGTACCCGGCTCCTCTTCGACAAAGCTGCACTGGGCGTGAACGGTTTTTATTACCGATCCGTTGAGAATCACCTCGAGAGATGCTTTAGAAACTGAACGGGTGTATACAGCGATCTCGATATTTTCGTCCGCCTTGAGGATCCAAGTTTTTTGAAGACCTTTTTTGCCCCTACGCCTGCAGTGCAAGAGTTCAATATCCTGTCGGACGATCTCGGAATCACTGCACTCTTTCAAAAATGCTTCCTGGAGCGAAATATTCCCACCACCATAATCGAATGGTATTTGCTTTTGCTTATCGATGAGCAACTCCATCGCCTTAAGGCCCTTTTCCCTGCTGGAAAATAATTGGATTCTCGAGGCCGTTCGTGGATCGATAAAAGTCTTTATTAATTTCCACGAGAAGGTGAAAAACGAAGGTGCATTGAGTACCAACATGCAATGGAGTGTCTGTGGATGTAATTGTGCACGGGAGATTTATGATTTGGCGACGCGTTTTGGAAAAGATGTGAGACGCAAGTCAACAAAAACAAAATAATTGTAAATCATACTGCATTCTGTTTCGTTGTACGTACCTCAGGGAAGAAATCGCTAACCTTGGAGCAAATCTTAAGCACTTCCATCGTCTCCGCGGTCAGGGCGCTGGAACTCAATCCGTTTAGGTCTAAAATATTGATTCCTTCACAACGCGAGAAATCCGGATGCACCGCTTGTGATTCCCGCACTTTGTCCTTAAAGTTGTACATGAAGGAATACCAGAAATAGCTTTTCAGCTTATCAATTGTCATTAGACACATGATCCCTTCCGGATTGATCTTTCCGACGTTGAAGTAGTTGACGGGAGATCCATTCTTCCCCCTGCCGATTGACAAAAAGGGGTATTGACTCAAAAATACGCTAAAGGGGCATCCGAGGTGATCTTCGAGATCAGGCCCATAAAAATCGTGCTCTCTAGCCTCCTCAAACATGGGTTGGTTTTCCACACATCGATTCAAAATGGCCTCCGCATCAAACTTTGTAGCCCGCAACCAGCGGCAAATTGTATATGGCTGCTCTTCGACATCCCTCATACTATAAATTTGTTCTGAAACCGCGGATGGCAAAGCGTTGAGTTGTTTTACGAATTTTTGCTGTTGGATGTATATTGATACGTGTAGTGTTTGTGTCGTAACAGAGCATTTCAGATAAAGGCAAACGAAAAAAGTGAGAACTGAATTTGATCCGCCACCAAAAAAAGCCGAATGCCATTCAATCCATTCTGACCCGCGGGGATCGTCCAACGAAAAAGCCTTTTGGCATGATACCCATCCAATATCTTTCCTCTTTCCCGAATTTTCCACATTTCTACTTACGCATTCTTCTAATTCTTCCACCGTAAGGGTTCCCGGGTATCCTGCCAAGCCAATGGCATTCTCAATGGTGGAAGATCTTGGCCTTGTTAGCTCGGCTTCCAGCTCTTCGCAGGAGCGTCTCCTTATTTTCTTGAAACGAGCGCTGGGTTCCTTGTGATTTTTTATCTTTCGGTTGGGCGTCTCGATTGGTTCAAGATCGTATGCATCTTCAAAGTCGTCGTCCTCGGACATTGATCCCAGTGAGGAGGAGCGGCTCCTTGGGCGCAGCATGCTGTCGGGGTCCGAAAGGCTTGCCTTGGGAGAGGGAGATTGGATGGAGGTGGTGAAGACGACCTTGAATTTCTGTGCCCCAATAGCGTATCCATCGATCGGATATTCATCATCACCCAGTGGACGATCGACTGCGTCGAAAAAGTACATGAAGTCGTCGTCGTCGCCACCGTCGCTGCTCTTTATGCTCCGGGAGGCATCACGGTTTTGGCTAAAGGCCATCCATTGCGAATCGTCTCCAATATCGGCGTCCCTATACCTCCAACTCCTCTCCTTTATACTAGAAACAGTCTTTCTCCACAATTTTTTCCCCGGAGATGGTTCTGTCTCTATTTTTCGGAACCTTCGGCTCTTTCGTTTGGCCTTTGGTCGGCATCCGCAGCACACTTCTACCAATTCGTTCGTGTCGGTCAATGGGCCAGATGCAGCATCGTGATTCATTTCTTTGCTTTTTGCATTGGGTAGTCCGTTTAGAGTAGATGATTCATTCTCCATACTTGAACTTGGGTAGACAGGAGGCGATTTTACCATTTCGTAGTAGAAGAATAAAGAAGATTCTTGTTTCGACTACACGTACTTTGGTCCCTTTGTTTCGTTTGCCACTGGCAATTATGAACACTCTCGCACTCCCTTTGTTCCCCGATATCCGTTTATATTTTACAGATGCACCAGGTTTGATTGTTTTGTTATTGTTATTCGTAATTGTTGTTGCTTATGTTGTTTGATAGAGACACTTCTGAATCTTGGAGATGGCATGGTTTTGGAAATTAGAAATTGGTTATATTCGTTACGGTAATCGATGTTTAGAGGCATGTTTTTTTTGTCTCGAAGATACACGTAAAGTAGAGTAAGAGAACGCTCCCAAAAAAGGAATCCGAACGGAAGTTCTGTCGTCATACCACAACATGGGCGCTATTAACGTATAATGTCAACGATGCCAGATTCCGCTGTTTACATACCTCGCACGAAAGAGAGCTCTTGAAAAACGATAGTCATAACCCGATGTGACATTTTCCGAACGCGCCCGTCTTCGTTTCACATGAAACCACAACTATGGTAAGACTGGGTTTAAATACCATCTGACGAAAAAGGCGAAGGACATGAGCGCGCGAATCTTGAAAAGGAAAAACAAGAAAATCGAATTCATTCTACGCGCTCTCCTACCTCATATATTCATTTTAACGGTCACATGAACAGACCGTTAGAAATGAGCCTTAACTCTATATGAAATGTTTGAGTTGTTCAATGAAAGGGTTTTTTCACAACATGTAATATCAGGAGTAGTTGACAGTCATGAATCTGGAATTATCTCACATCAGCAGTTTTCGGTTTGTCAATCAAAATAATACACTACCAGTATCATCAAACAACGTGTCACTTGTATTGGATCGACAGAGCAACATGAGCATCGCACATTGCGCATTGCATTGTATACAAAGTACAGCACACGAGCGCGTCTAAAAAGAATCAAAGACTGTCATGGCGGGAACGCGATTGGCCATCCAGACATTGGTCATAGTTCAGCTTTTGTTTGTGGTGTTGATATCGGTTCGCCACGGATTCTGCAGGACCTCCTGCCAACGGGGAAATCTCACCAAAGACCTGCCGTTGGTTCCAGGCCTAGTTCCTGGTAACAGCAATATTGCGGTGGTTCAAGCGCAGTGGTGGGAAGATGCCTTGTGCAATCCGATCACGGCTCTTTCCGATGCGTTCATGAGCGATTCCGGCGGCACAATATCAACAACAGGGCATACCGAAGACAGTGACGATGGAAGAATCTCGGTCACTACGTGGTCGGAAAAATTGAAAATGAGCCTCGTGGTTGAAAATGCCACCCAATTGCCCCACTGGATCGATATTGTATCCAGCGGTTTGCACGAAATTGACGAAATCGATAAAGACTCGGTGATATCCTTTGAATCGCTCCTATCCTCCAATCCAATGGGACTGGAAATCATTCCCCCATCACTTCTCGGAACAAGACGAAGCTACCGTCGCATCTATTTGGTCACACTACAAGAAACACGGCAGCAAACGTAAACCATCGGAACGGTCATCGCAAGAGCGAATGGTCGTTTACATTCCTTCGTGGATGTCGATACACGAAATAACAATCGGGTGGAAGGCCTTTGACGTCAGTTCAACCGATGACAAATCATCGACAACAATGATTTTGCCACTGACGACGACGGAGCCCGGAACAGAAAAGCCTTCTTCGGGGCAGTTGCAACCTCTCGTAGAAGATTGGATGGCCCGATCGATTCTGGCGCGACAGAAATGGAAAAGCCACTACGACGATAGCAATTCCAATCACAACAAGACACGGCTTACCCGAGAGTTTCCTATCGAGCACTTTATGGCGGTTCTCATGCCACTCCTCTTTCCATTGATGATGCCCTTTCTGATATCGTTGATCAAGGAATACAAGCGTTACAAAGAGCTGACGGCATCCAAGAAAAAGACGGAAGAATCAAACGCCAGCAGCGCCCAATTATTAGAAGCCCCAGCTCAAAAGACAAAGTCAGAATGAGTACGTAGGGGCGTAATCTCGAGACGTTACACCATAGGAACGACGCTTCTCCGTCGTCGATCGCCAATGACGAGCTTAGGCCCTATCAATCAGCTCGACAACTCGCAGGGGAGATGATGACATAGACAGATGCCTCGTTCTTGATAGAAAACGATTCACGAAGAACATCGAGGCTCCCGAAGCCCGAAGGTAGGCGGAATCGTCGCAACAAGAGATGACAACTGCTTGGCGATTGTTTGACACAAGAAACTCAGTCGTTGAAATAGAGCAAGCATGGCGGCCACGGAAGGAGCAGACTGCTGAGGATAATGAGGACCCCAAAAGGATCGTGACCAGGCACAGGGCGTTTTCAATATTGGATCTTTTTGTACTATTCTTATGAACAAGGACTGCTGGAACGGCAGATTTTTGAATAATGATGGTGCTCCAGGTGTTACGCTCCACGGCCACCGCCATAAGTATACGACTAGAATCACCCGCACCTTGAAGAGCTATTGCAAGCACTACTATAGTACAGGAGCAGTATTACTTCCAGCAGCAACTAAACAAACTAGTAGTACCATTGGTGTTCTTCTTGATCATGCTCTAGTCCTACTATGATAGTTTTCTTCCATCGTAACAATAACAGGAAGCTGTTTTTGTTTTCGTCACTATTAAGAACTTCTTGTTGATTTGATGCAACCTAGTACCCACGAGTTAAACTCTAGGACGTACGGATAACACACCTAACATCCTATAGAAGAAATAAGAAGAAATAATGACGAAGAGACTTAAAAGTGTTGAGGTAGGCACTACCAGCAACCACTTAAAAGCTTCAGAGAAGAATGTTACGGCGATATAGGAGAGAAATATGGGACCATAATTCTTAATTGAACAGTTTCTATCATTAATCTCAGAGCCTTAAGTGAAGCGAAGCTCCGACTCTCGTGAACGTCGAAGAGAAGACGCCGGGTTCGTATTGTTTGTCATTGTTACAATGCGGTCCTCTTCTGGAATTAAGGCCATGAAAGAATTACGTATTGTTTGTTCTTGCTTCAGTACTCGAATGCACCGTGGCGAGTTTACCGATTCACGTACAAAGGTCACTAAGTATAAATTTTCGCTTGCGATCGGAATGATTATTTTTGAGGGGTGTTCAAAATCCGGCTCTTATTTATTTTCCATAAGAGTTTTATAATTATATTGTTGCCCTTAAATCTTTTCAATCAGCTTTGCATAAACATTTTAATCGTAAAGCCCACCGGAGTAATCCCCGAAGAGGTCCTAAATAAAAAAATACTTATAAAAAGAATACAATTTGTTTGTACTTATACAACACCCGCAAGAAGTAGAGAACCGGTTTCGTTAAGTAAAATGCAAACGTCATCAGGACGTGACGATTGCCAAATCATCTTCTGCCACATCTCGAAGAGGAATTATTTCGGGCCAATAGAGTCAAAGGATTCTGCCATATTCCAAACCTTTTAAACCCCAAACTCGTTCTTGTGTTCCTCTTCTGGGTGACATATCCGACTGACGAAAATGTTCTTCGAACAATCGTCATCAACTTCAGACAATGCGTCTCGGTAGTATGGGTAATTCTTCCAGCAAATCGTGATGAGACCACAAGCAAAATGTCATCGCAAAATACGCAAAAGCGGCTTACGCACTTACGTGCAGATTCTTTCTTCTCGTTTGACGCGTTTTCCGTCGGCAAAGTTTGACAAAAATTCGACATCGTCCTTTCTCATAATTTTTCTTTTTGAAATATTATAACCAGACATTTTCGTTTGCCTTTACAGCCACCTTCTCACAGGATCCTTTATAACAAACTAAACTTTCAAGATGGTCGATACCGAAACCAAGAAGTCCGATAACTCCCTCCTCTACGGAGCCGCCGCTGGTGCGTTCTTCATTTGGGCTGTGGTCGTGACCGCCCTTTTGGCAAACAAGTCTAGCGCTCCCGCCGAAACCGAGACCAGTGTTGATCTTTTGATCACCAAGCCTGCCTTGACCGGAGTCAACACTTGCCACAAGAAGAAGATTGATCTTCCTAACATCGACTGCATGCTTGATGCTCTCGATGATGGTGCCAATGTCACCGAAGGTGCTGTCGCCGCTGGACCTCAAGCCGGAGGAAACGTCACCAAGGGATACAACGGAGGACTCGAAGTTGATGTCGTCCCCATCACCAAGCCCTACTACCAAGCCGGTCTCTGCCCCGTCAACGTGCACTGGCACTTGGGTACCGAGCACTACAGTGCTGGCGAGTACGATTGCGAGGCCAGCGGCGATCACCGTATGTTGGCGGAAGAGTCCATGTGTGGACCTTCCCCCATCCACGACCGCCGCAAGCTCGCTGGAAAGGCCCGTCAGGGTTACCAATGCAACCTCTACGACGCCGAAGAAGAAATGTTCACCAAGCCTTACGAGTGGAAGTACTGTGACAAGAGCATGGAAATCGGACAGACCTACGAGGTCCACTGGCCTCACTCTGCTGCCGGTGCCTGCGGAACCCCCAACCAGTACCAGACTCCTTTCTACGACGGTGTCTTCTGCAACCTCGACATGGACACTCTTGTGACCCTCCAGGCCCAGGACATTGCCTCCGCCGTTGGTGTTCACGCCCAGGTTTTCGTCATCGTCAACGACGAAGACTACTACTACCCCGACCTTATCAAGGGTATGGTTGTCGAACCTGATATGTCGATGGGTGTTGATGTCGCCATCTACACCGGATCCACCACTGGTACCTCCCGTGACAACACCATCTGCTCGTCTTACTCTCCTATCACCTGGCAGGTCGACCGCAAGTGCCACCTCATTTCTGCCTCGTCTTTCGACAAGATGTGTGCCGATATGATGGAACAGCGTGACGATATGTCCGACGACCTTTACGCTCACGGTTCCCGAGAGCTTGTCGCCGATCATTTGACCGCCAACAACCACGCCAACCTCCGCAACTAATTGCCGTATAGCCATGAATCCTTTATTAAGTCGTTGCAGTAATGGGTTATTCCCTTCAAAAGGAATACTCTTTCTGCCGCAGCTTCATTACATATCATACTACATATTTAGAGGAGAATCAAACGAAACTGACGTCCGAAATGGTGCTTGTGACCCATTTTGTAATCTCAGAGAAATCCGTTTCTCGATTCTTCGATTCTTAATTCAGTAATAAAAATCCTTTTCGTGTCAGTATAAATTACCCCGTGTCGAAAAACATCAAAATACTGGTAGAAAAACAATGAATTCTGTATACTGCTGTAACTTTTGCACGTGCCATGTACACATGGATGGTTTTGTGGTCGTGCCGAAATAGACCTTGGCACCGGGTTTTCTTGTGTGCAAAACTATTGGACAATCCCCAGGTTCTTCTTTGCGACCATATCTTGGAATGTATAAGAAACAATGGGCCTTCCGTCGTGTATAACACGTAGATAATTATTCGCTTTTTAATGTTCTCTCCGCGACCTAAACTATTCTCCATAATTCCGTTAGGGATCAGGTTACTATTTCAAAGAATCCATGACGTCACGTTTTTGCAAAATCCGAAACCACGTCGTCGCAATCCACAATGATGCCGACAAATAATGAACGAGGATTTTTTAAACTTTCGTGACGATATGATTTCAAAATGATGTGTCTCAGGAACAAGGTCTGATGAGTCGTGTCCTTCTGTTTTCTCGAAACTCGTTCGAGAACGAAAAAATTAGGACAATGAGAATGCTGTGAATACAGAACACTTTATTCACGGAGACTCTTTTGTGCGCAATCATACGCTCTTCACTTCGACTTCCGCAGTTCTCACACCGAATTTAAGGAATTGTTTTTTTCTGATAAGACACCACGTGATTGATTGGAAAGGCGGAAGTATTCGCATCATCGTTCAATCATGTCCCACAGCAGCTACAACGACAATATTCGATCTAAGGAGTGGATCCGAGGGGTCAACATCGGCGGATGGCTCATGGCTGAACGCTTTATTTCTCCATATCTTTTTGCCATCAATTCATGCCATCTTCAGGGATCTCTTTGCGTATACCCAGGCCAGATCGGTCTCGATGACAACGATAGTTTCGTTTACGCGCCAAACGGGGTATCTTCTGAATTTTGCGACATAAATGTCTGCAAGCCAGAGCTTGTGGTGAAGGGAAAGGAACCAACAGACTATCACATCCTCCACGGACTACCCGGGAGCGGTGCTGGGATCAACGACGAAGGGATGGACTACCCCGTCGACGAGTATACCCTGGGACAGGTGCTGAGGTCGTCCCCCGGCGGCATGACTACAGCCACGCGCTACATGGAACGCCACTGGGAGACTTTCTTGTCTTATGATGATCTGAAAACTTTAAAGGAGAACGGTGTCACGCATTTGCGAATTCCTATGGGATACTGGATCCGTGGCAAGGAAGGGCTTAGCATTGTTGAGGGAGAACCTTATATTCCTGGTGGATGGAAGTATTTCGTGCGTGCAGCCAACTGGTGCCGAGAGCTTGGTTTAACTGTCTGGGCTGACCTCCACGGTGCCCCCGGATCAGAGAATGGTTTTGACAACAGCGGGCACTATCTCGGAGCTAGCACCTGCGATGGATGGTCGAAGCACCCCGACCGTGTACAGAGGACGCTCGAAATTTTAACTGATTTAGCACATGGGATTGTCGAAGACGAAATCGATGATGTGGTCACTGGATTCGGAGTTCTAAACGAGCCTTTTGCGGATTGCGACCAGGATGTATTGCGGAAATACTATGACGATGCCTTTGTTGTCCTTCGTGGTATATTAGGAGAAGACCTTTCGGTTTTCGTAGGAGATACCTTCCGTGCATACAAGTTCAACGACGGCGAGTTCTGGTTGGATTCCGAGATCCATCACGACACTTATTTAGACAGTCACCCATATCATGTGTTCTTTGAGCAGGGACGGTCCTTCACGCCTCGGCAACACATCGCCTACATATGCAGGCACGACACGCAAGGCGTAAAAGACTGCTGCTACGAAGATGGTGACGCAAAGCTTGTTCCGTCGAAGGGAATCTCCAGATTGACTGGGGAATGGAGCGGGGCGTACGATATACTCCCAACGGCTCTCACTCCCCAACTCATGAAGGGAATTGCTTTAGAAGGCATTGTCCCCCAACTCAATCGAACACTGAGTCATTCACGAAAGGCGTTTCTTCGAAACTTTGTTGAGGCTCAGATGGTAGCCTATGAGGCAGCCGATTCTGGAGGTATTAGTTCGGGTTGGCTATTTTGGAACTTTAAAATGGAGTGAGTATGGTTCTTTTTTGTATCATGCAGTTCTGCGTTGGCATCACAAATCATTTTTCTGATCTTCTTCATTCCTCTTTATTTCATTTGTTCTCTATTTTTGTTTTTCAATTTACCCCAACAAAACCTCCACACAGAGGTGGCGCCTTTGCCGAATGGGACTTTTTGCGTGGCCTTCGAGAAGGATGGATGCCACCAATTCCCGCGCCTCACATTTCTTCGGAGAGTATATACGGGGATTGTTACGAGATCTATAACAGAACGGACGATTCCTACTCAATTGTCGACGAATATCCTGATCCTCGGACACTGGATTGGAAACAGTGGCAGGGATGGACGAACAACGATGACTTTGTGATGAGCGATCCCAATATACCGGTGATAGATCATGATACGGAGCAGCACAGTATATTCAATAGCACCTGGATTATTCCACTGTGTTTGGGAATTGCAATCTTTTGGACTCTGAAGCGATTGCGACAATCGTTTAAGAGACGAGAGCGCCTCGGTTATACCGAACTAAAGGTATGAACAAACGAATAGAGAATAAAGGCAGTTTCCCATCATTCAGAAATGTTGCGAAATAACTCTGGATTGAAAACGATGACATAAAAAGCGTATAAACAAAAAAATGAAATTACAGAATAATGAGCACCAGTTGTAATATTGTGTAATCACCTGCAATTGGAACATTACTTTATTGCCGATCTAATTAAGCAGAGCATTCGTCTTTAATGCGCGACAAGGCTCCCTTCAGACGAAACCTGACTTTTTTCGCAAAAGATAGTGGGAGATCGGGATGTATTTTTCGAGATGCACCGAACGGAGAGATGGTCACTTCGTCAAAGTAGCTTCCTATAGAAGCTGCCATGCAAGGAAAATTGCTGATATTGGAATTCACTGTTTTTCGTTCACTTCATGAGATGATCAACTCTTAAACATCTAAAAAAGGAAGGTCTGAAAATTTAATTCAGCTCGAAAGCAATCATGAGAACTCCAAAGGGCGGAATATGGAGAAGATGGTGGTGTTACTGAATCCATATGATATGCGATTGGGATGATAACGTAGCCTCATCATTTTTGAATTGGTTGTGCCTTTTTTGTTTGTTGACGTCTTGGCAATGCTATGTTTTGTTGGCGCGATAACGCATATTGCCAATATATCATTTCTACGATGCCCAAATTCGATCATTTTTTGTATTCGACGAAAACACCACCACTCTCTTCAGAGCAGCCGTACAAGTCCCTGGCATTTTTGTTCGTGGCCAACACTAGTTTGTCCTCGGTGATCCCCAGAACCTCGGAAATCCACTCAATGCCGGCTTTCATATCGGGTCCGATGTTTCGAACGTCCTCACGGTCTGTTTCCAAGACAAGACGGTCTACACCAACGGCCTGAATAACGGATGCGGTCTTGGGCGACTGAAAATTCACGGGTGGAGCAAATCCAAAATAGACCTTTGGGGGAAGAATAGAAACGAATTTTTTTCGAGTTTGGCGCCTGACAGAATCATTTTTTATCTTGATCCTCCGTGGCTTTTCCAGCGTCTTGACAAGCTGGGTTGCCGTTGCAGCCTTTCCACCAAAGGCATGGAAATAGAGCCGTGGTGGGAGGATGTGCTTTCCGACATGGTTCTCTTTTTCGCACCTGTCGTTCTCGCTGCTGTTCCATTCTTCCGACAGGCGCTGGAAGTTTTCCTCTGCAATTTCCTCCAGGACGTCCATGAGCTTTCCCATGGCTCGAACACAGTGAAGACTGACGGGCCGCTGAAATTTTGTGGCAACTTCCAGTTGAAGCTTTAGGGCCTCGACCTGCTGATCCATCGGGGTCGTAAGCTCCTGGGTGATGGGATCGAAATGGAAATTATCCAAACCTATTTCTCCAACCGGAAGATGTGGGTGCTCAGCGAGGAGAGATTCGAGATGAAAAACCCAATTCGGTATGGGTTTTGTTCGAGGCTTGTCCTCCTCACTCAGTAGGGGAGAAGACAATGGCGGCACCAAAGCCCAATCGTTTTCGGAATCCAGTTCGTGCAAAAACCAGGGATGGACTCCCAGGCATGGTACAATGGTCATTCTTGCTGCTGAATTTTCTCCATCGATGTTTTTCTTTGAAATGTCGTTTTGGAATTCTCGTTCCAAGTCGAGAAGAGTGGCAAAGTCGCGTGGATGAGTCGCCATAAGGGCCATCCCCGACAAATGCTTTCCTTTGATTTCGTGCTGGATGTAGTCGCCAAGAGACTTGACGAGAAAATTCCGTTGGCGATTATCATTTTTCTCCTCTTCACTGCCACCGATATTCGAAAAGGCTGATGTTATAGCTTGTGCAGCTGGTGCCAATTGTTGTAAATCTGAGGAAGGAGGTGGTGGTCCAAGCTGGATGTGGTTGTGGGCATCGAAAGGCAACAATCTCTGGACGACCATGTTCCCAAAACTTCTTTCTTTTTTGTTGGCCTGCTCTTTGTGAGTGCTTTCTGGATAGAGTCTCCACGTCTTCTGCAATCTAGAGAGAGATAGCCATCGAGTTGATAGATGTAATGACAGGCGATGAATTTCTTTTTTTTTTATGGATCGATTTTCCTTGTCACTTGTGACTTTAGTTTGCCATAGATCACAGTTGCAGATTACACCCTTTCATCGGCCGTTAGTCGACTGAGTCAATCTCCTTTGAATCGAGAATCAGATTTCTCAATTTTAGTCTAACGCGTCGAATATGAAATCAAGAATACGTAGTCATTTTAACTTTTTCATTATTTTGCATCAAGATGTGCAAGTTCAAAATTGACTGGCATTTGACATCGTCAGCCACTCTCTATTGTAGTCATGGTCGACTGAAGAAGTGTAAATTTCGGGTTGCGCGACAACCGGCCGTTGAAAACGAGTAGAAAGGTTCTTTTAATTAGTCCGTCACAGCGCTTGCTCGTAGGGGTACCATAGAATGGTTCTTTTAGCCCATGACATACTCACTGAACTGTATCGTATGGTACCCTTGTTGGAATAGAGAGACATTTTCAACACATCGAAACTTTCGGGACTTCTAGGGGCACGCCAAATCATGCCATTGCAGTGTTAGAAGAACTATGGGTGAACAAAAAGAAAAGAAATATGATCGACAGCTATCGGATTGGAAAGCGTTATCGAAGAAGTCAATACTGGTGCGATTTTTCTTTTTCCTTTCAATAGCCGGAAACTTCGTGACTTTGTACCGGTCCTTTGGGATTGGAGTCGCCGTCAATACAGAGAATTCTTTCGATGCTGAAGCGGATTCATTTTTACCACCGCAACGCAATTCGCGGAGATCGAGAAAAGGAGAAAAATCTCGAAAAAGCAAAGGAAAAAGAAAAGGAAAAAGAGTGCCATTTAATATGACGCATTTGACGCATTTTCTGAGCCACATTCCCAAGACGGGAGTTGAATACGCCGCGCAGGAACTTGCTAGATTTGTGTTGGCAACGATGCCCTTGCCCGGGAACAAAACAATATTGTCGATCAAAGCAGCTCAAAAAAGATACAACCAAACACTCCAAAATCATCCAAACTACAGTCAAATAGATCCGGAGTGGTTGTTTTTTGACAAATATTCCCTCAACCACGACCACGGAAATCCTGACTCGGATGCATATTCCCCGTATATAGCGTGCAACTATGGAAACACGCCCTACGTTTTCATGAGCCCGTTTCATATATCTGCAGGTCAGAACACCAAGTATCGTTGTAACTTGGGAATAACCGAAGAACCCTGGACCAAGGATGCCCCAAACGTGTACACGATCGTCCGCGATCCGGTTTCCCACGTTGTCTCGCAGTACTTTCATTGTGTCGGCTCCAACTCCCACAAAAAAGCACATCTTATGCCACCGTTCAACGAATGGTTGGACGAGTATACGGAACTAGCGGATACATTGCCCCTTGAACAGAGAGTGCCCTATATTGAAGAATGGAGACGTATCAGTGCGGCAAAGTTGTTGAAGGATAAATTCGAGTGCTACAACCCGATCGATTCCGAATCAATGTTTGTCAAGTTTCCTGTCAAGGTCAAAGATGAACTCGGAGAACCCATTGTCCTTCCAAAAGATTACACGTATCCGTATCCTCCGGAAAATGCGCCCCCACGCGACGAAAAAACACGAAAACTTGACCAGCAACTCTTTGACGACCTCAAGAACAGGTTTCGGGTCATTGGAGACACAGCTCGAATGATCAAGACCATTTGCTCTATCTTCATCGATATGACAGACGGAAAATACATTCCCACACCCTGCGATTGCACCCATTGGGACGAGGCGAAGAAGCAAAACCATTCATCAACCCCGACCTTTCTGGTCCCCAATCTTTACCGAACGGACGCCTCAGGAAAGAAGGCCAGAAGCACGAAATGGCCACATCGTCCCTATTTGGAGCTGGGATACGATCCCGCAAGGCACGCCCACGGCGTCAAAACCCGTGGGTCACACTTTGCCAAGAACCATCTCACGGACTTCCAAAAGACCCAAATCACAGATCATCTCCGAACCTTGGATGTCGTATTGTACAACATCAGTCGTGCTGTTTTCGATGTACAAACTTCAGAGCTGGAGACGACCCACGGGATCAAGATATGCGATGATTCCTACAACCGGGAGGGAGAAGTTATCCAGGATGAAACCGAAGAAGAAACAGAAGAGTAGAAATCGTGCTCGATGAAAAAGTCAAAATATAAAGAGAAAAATTCCAATTACGGTGCTGAAAACTTTGGTTGCTTACAAAAAGTCAATAGGAATAACGCTATATTTCATCATCACCAAATCGCTACGTTTAGTAGTCAGATGAGACGAACTAAAATCTTTATTAGACTCGCTACGAAAACCCGAGGTCTTCAATCTGAAGTACGGTAAAATAGACGTCAATGTTGTGTTTGAATTAATACACAAGCAGTGTCTTCGTATTTTGACACAGCTGCGATAGAACTTGATTTATATTTACGAATTTTGCTCTCGCCAGAAAGAAATCTTTATTCATTGCCATCGTCATCGTCGCCTACCACGGTTCCATAGGAACTTTTGTGAAGTTCCTCAAGTTGTCTCCGAAATTGATCTTCGGATGGAAATCCGCCATTGTCGTTTCCGTCTCTGTAAAAGTAGTCTCGGTCTCTTCGGATCGCTGAAAAGGGTGTTAGATCCGATGACAATCGGGTAGGTAGTGTATCCTCTCCGATCCCGAGTTTTCCCTGAAATAGGGCATCGCGTACTGTCTTTAAGCCCCAAAGGAATTTCTTTTTCAATCCATGTGGATTTGGGCCAAAGAACAACTCGTAGAGTGCCCTTCCCTCCGGAACCTGCCGCATCGAATATTCTAGGAGCGAAGATTCCAGATCGCTTGCTTGCTCCCCGGAATGAGTTTTTTGCCCTTGCAAGCATTGGTACAGTACCAATGCGTCCATCAGGGCACTATTGAGACCCTGTCCCGATACACCTCCAGTGGAGTGGGCGGCATCACCCACGAGAACGGCTTTATTTTGGTAATGATAAATGTTGCAAGTGACTTTGAAGGCTGAATTTTGTCTGAGGTCTTGCACCATGAGCTGTTTGGCAATATCCGGAAAGGATTCTTCCCTCCATCGTGGAAACCTTTCTCGAAGGGCCTCTTCGACGGCCGTTGTGTTTTGAGTTTCCCGTAGATAGACTGGGAGGCTCCCATCACCAACATGGCTACTTCCTCGACCTGAAAACAAAATGCAGCAGCTTCCATCCTCTCCGCTCGGTATAATGAATGCTCCTGACGGGAAGAGCAATTTTACCGCTTTGGGGTCGTAGAAATCTCGTTTGTCTTCATCGGTAGTCTGTCCAACCGGATAGCCGAGGCGGACGACCTTCAATAAGCCTGGAAGGCGTTCGGAAGTGGTGACAAAGTCGTTGTGTCGCTTGTCGATGGAATCTCTTACTCGCGAATTGACTCCGTCGCAGCCCACTATCAAATCAAACGGCCCAAAGTCTTCAAAAACACCACCTATATCGGAAGAAACGTCAGTGAAACCGGGAGATGCAGTTTTGGCAACCCGAATCATCATTGTGGCTAGGTTGCAATCGACGACCTTGGTATTAAAATTAACGTCCAAACCACTGTTGGGATATTTCTTATGCTGTTGTCGTTCTTCTAATTTTTCAAGCAGAGTTGCGCACAATTCCGATTGATAGATCAGCAAGGATGGTTCTACATTATCATACGATGACTTATTTGATTCAGATCGCAGCGGTATCACTAAATCTCTGTCACTGGAAATGCTGAGGTGCAACTTGAATCGTTCACTCTCGTATCCCCTGGCCTTGACGGCCTCCCACAAGTCAGGATCTGTTTTTCGAATTGCGGTTCTACCACGAATACCAATGCCCAGTGCATATGCCCGACCCTCAATCTCATCGTTCCGGGGATCCGATCGACTGTCAAAAAGAGTAATTTTGGGATGGTCGTTGTCGTTTTTTAACAATAAATGGGTTAGCAATAAACCGGATGGCCCGGCACCCACAACCGCAATTTTCAATCCTTTTGTGTTTTTCGGAGGATATTCGGTACCCATTGACAGGCGGTTCAGTCGAGAAGAATGTGTCGATGGCAGATTGTTTTGCCTCGCATTAGAAAATGCGTAGGCATCCACAGCGAATGCTACCACCACGGCGAGAAGAATTGTCATCGGAATCACCCATGCTGTCCAAAATTTTACCTCTCGCTGTCGCCATTGCATCCTTAAGATTGATTATCTTTCTTAAATGGAATGGAGGGAACGAATCAGTGTCTTGTGCTTGCTTTTCCGTTTACCATGGTCAAGAATGAGAACCCCGAATGCAATCAAGATGGCAGAAGATTCTCAAGATTTTGTGAATCAAGCAAGTAGTTTCTCAAGATCGACTTCGATCACACAATCGTGAGCAAGGATTGATGACTCATTGGACTAAATTTCAAATAATCGTGACGAGTTTGGATCGATTGATTCATTCATATTATTTTCAGAATCCACAATCTGACGGAAAAAGTCAATCAATCACGCATGCCATCATGAATCATCTTCTGCGTCACAAGAAGAAATGAAGGAAGTTGGACGTTTACAATACTCTTTACTATCTCAGACAGATACTTCGGATATGGTTCAGCTGCACTATCATTCTTACAAAACTCTCATACGCCGCTGAGAGATTTTGATCGTGGGAAAACTGTGAGTCGATTTGGAATTTTACTACGATACATCTGACAGGAACTAGCAAGCATAGACGAGCTGATCCAAATCGATTCAATAATATTCGAGATCGTTTCAATCAAGGGATTGTTGGTTTTTGATTTGGAAAGCTATTCAAAGAAGTGCAGATTTGTTCCATCATCGGGTTTTGTAGTAATAGGACTGCATTGAGGGGGATTTTTTACTCTACTTTTGCTTTGATTGATCCATAATGAGGTTCTCCCATCTTTCTGCTTTCATCTACGGTCTATCTTCTTCCACGATATCGTCGGCATTTACAACCATTCAACGGCGGGGCTTACGCCAAAGCCTAATGACTAAGACATGGAAGCCACGGAAAATCACCAATTCATTGGCACAGTCTCGTTTCTTGCAACCGTCATTGCACTGCAGCGACCCGAGTTCTCGTCACCACCATCATCGCCGACGCAACAACCATGGGCACCTTTTCTCATTTTCTAAAATCGAAAGTGACCAAAAACGCCTCCATCGCCTCGCAAACGATCATCAATCTTGGCGACGAACTCAACATCAACGACAAATGTTGCCACTTTTCAGTACCACAGGCAAGGCTGAGCACAGCACTGCCACTGAGACTAATGATGCCGACGAGTTTGCTTTACAACAAAAAACTGAGAAAACAACAGTCCCAAAGTCTCCGGCTTTTCGTCTGTTCTACAACGACGTGTACGAAGTGAAACTGCCACCCAAACATCGCTTTCCCATGTGGAAATATCGCAAGGTTCGAGAAAGAGTTCAAGACAAACTGGCAACGGTCGTCGTTGGAAGGCGTCGAATTCGGTAAGTTGCAATGCTATACATTGAGATGATTTTCTTTTCCTTGCTCCGTGTTAAGTCCGAAGGAATGATTTTGACGGTTCGATTTCGTGTCATGTTAAGTTTATATGTATTCATCATGACCTTCTGAAGCAGGTAAGAATAATATTGACTGAGTTGAGGCACTAACGACCTTGTCTTTTATTTTCTCTCGACCTTCACGGAATTCCTTTTTGTTTTGTTTCAGATTTTGAGGTCTCCCCTTTGGCAACTTTCGAGGAACTATCTACGACACACGATCCGAATTATATAACGCGTTTTCTTGAAGGCGATCAAACAGAACTGGAACAGCGAAACGTTGGATTTCCATGGTCGCCTGCGGGGGTGAACCGTGCCCTCAGTTCGGTGGGCGGGACGCTTGCAGCAGCATGTTTTGTATGCGATCGACTGAGGCAACAGCAACAGCATCTGTCCTCCAATGAATCTTTGTCCTCATCACCGCTGTCACACTTTCCTCCAGCCTGGGCTGCTCATATTGCCGGAGGAACTCACCACGCCTTTTACGATTACGGAGAGGGCTTTAGCGTCTTTTCGGACATGGCGGTAGCGGCAAACGTCGTTCTGGATAGATATCCAGATGTGATCCAGAATAATATTCTGATGATCGATCTCGATGTACACCAAGGAAACGGTAATGCTGTGTTGTTTCAATCTCAGGGCAGGAAAAGCAGAGATGGCAACAATGAGAAAGAGGACGAAGAAGATGATTATTCCGACCGAGTTTTTACGTTTTCCATGCACTGTTCGGGCAATTACTTTTCTGATAAACAGAAGTCGGATCTCGACATTGAACTTCCGATTGGCTGCAAGGATCAGGCTTATCTAATGACGCTGAATCACTGGCTCAAGCGATTTCGAGCAGAGCATCACAAAGCACACGACAACAGAGATGCCGGAGAGCAATCGCAACAGCAAAAGGATCAGCGACAATCCATGAACTACAAATGGGATCTAATCATATTCCAGGCGGGTGTCGATGTTCTGGACGATGACCGACTCGGAAGGATGTCTCTATCCCCGAGTGCCGTGGCCCGGAGGAACGAACTCGTCTACGAATTTGCATCCGACCTGGGTGTCCCATTGGTGATTTGCATGGGCGGTGGATACCCGAAGCGAGATGATTCCTGGGAGTCTATCATCGAGACGCATTCCGATGTGTATTGCGGAGCGCACTCGTTTCTGAGCCATTGGTCGACGAGCAACAAGGAATCTGGAAAGTGAAGAAAAAAGTGATTCGATGATTGAACTATTTTGATGGGTCGATAGATTAATCCTTTATCCGAGTTCCATTGGTTTCCAGAGGTGAAATGTTTTTCGAGACTACAAATGCATCTCTCATGGATCATGTGGAAAGCGAAAGTCACGATCACTAAAGATTATTTATCGTTCTACAAACACACGAGAAAGGAAATCTTGTACCCAATCTCAACTGACTGGATTACAAATCCTACCGCTAGCATCGCATGAGCACAAAAGGCACCCAACTGATCTCTCATTTGAATGTCTGAAGGGAAAAAGTTCCATGACAGGACCAGACTTTTCAAAACCGAACAAAATACGATGGTGATCGTAAAATCTGTTCGTACGATCATAACGTCGATACCTCAACACGATTGAGACGGGACTTTGGGTTCAAAGCTGAACGAAACTATGTTAAAAAGTCTGACAGGGAAGGCGCTATGTTGATGAACCAAGGAGTGAAAGCATTGTACAGCAATTTTTAACATTAGATCAAAGAAGCCATCACAGTTGCATTTCCTTTTTTTGAATGGCTGGAAGCAATATCTTATACGATTTCTCGTCTTCGTATTCGTTTGTTTATTTGCGATAACACTCTAATGTACGTCGATGGCATTGTCAGAGTGATGAGCTTCAATCAACCTAAATTGCAACCATGGAGTCCACATCATTTATTTGGATCATGATGTCAACAATCTCCTCCTTTCCTATTCCCGAATTGTCTTCTCCTTTTTGGCCGATCAGAACTTTTCTCGGTGGCCGTTTCGTATTTTTTGAAATATTTTTTTCGAAATTTCGGGAAACCCGGAAGAAGCGCATTGCTAGTCGAATAGCAATGACGTTCGTGACGCGCATATCACCTCGCGCGCGCATGCACTCTCGTCCAATAGGAGTTGTTTTACCGGCTTTTCTGAATCGTCCAACGGCCAATCAGATTGAAGGAAGGAATAAATGAAGATGACTACGAGACAAAGAACGTTGAGGGAGGGGAAATTCCAAATTTCCCAAAAGGGTGTCAAAAAATCGTTCAATTTGCAGTGTTTTCGTGTGCCGTGGCGCGTCGGCACATACCGATTTTTGGTGATGGAATGTGTTTTTGTGTTTTGCTTCACTCTTTTTGCTTCATCATTTCGGCCATTCTCTCCTTCTCCGCGGAGGCAGGCAACCCATAGTAGTTACGCATTGCATGTCAAAGAAAGAGTACACACGAAAGGCTGGCATTCTTAATCCAATACATAGTCGCAGACAAACGAAAGAACTAAACGTACACACACACGCATCGGAGCATTTGCACGACGACCCCACCAACAAGCGCGTGAAGCGAACCATAGATTGAGAAAGAAAGAAAGAATCTTCCTGTTGTTGCCGCTACTCCTTTCGAGAACCCTTCCAAGATGAAGATCCGATTGCCATCCGCGTTGATGAACGACGGAAACCAAGGCGGAATTGAAACAACTGCCTCTTCCGACGACATTAGTTGTTCCAGCGAAAACAGCTCAGGCAACAGAAGCGTACGATCTTTCCTTTCTCGCTCGAGATCCAGGTCAAGGTCCAGATCGAGATCGATTCCCAGGTTGCGACCGAGATCGAGGTCACTACGGGGAGATAAAGCATCGAATGCAGCAAACGCCAATGCGAATGCAAAATCGAATGCGAATGCTAATGCGAATGGAACGACTCTCAAACGGCCAAAGTCTCCCACCAAAAGAATCATGAAACGCCTACAGAAATCATTCTCCTCTTCTTCTCCCAAGAAAACCCCTGGAAATCCAGAGGATGAGAAGGAGAATACTATCCCATCCTCCTCTTCATCATCGAGCGATACCAACACTGGGAATGGAAAACAGTCACGGCACGGAAATGCCTCCTATCGATGCGACAATCGTCTCCATCGCTGACCGTGCGGTGGCTCGGAATTTCCCTTCCTCCTACATACGACCCGTTCCCATCGATCGAGAAGAAATCTACGACTCGTTGGCGCACGATGAAGATGACAAGACAGAAGGCGCAAACTCAACACTAAATGATGGTGTAGCAAAAAAATTATTCAAAGAGAAAGCCGATGAATCGATAACGAATGGGGGGAATGGTGGCAAGATTATTGCAACTGGGGAAACGTCGGACGAAGCAAAGGATGACGAAGTCATCGATTATGTTGAAGACGAAGAAACCAACGAAGAAGGTTCGCCTTTTTCGGTTGGTCCTTCGAATTCTTTGCTTCCGCCGCTCGATGACGAGGGCGATGATGAGTGTGACGAAGATAGCGATGACAACGGGTGCCCAAAGATGCTCTTTCCTGAAACACACACAGGGGAGCAAGGAAGGAGTGATGCTGCGATCAAGTCACCCAAAGATCAGAAGGAGGCATCTTCGAAAGCTTACCTCCCTCCGCCTACCCCTCCTCCTCCCAGAACAAACCATTGTGTTACAAGTCCCCTGTCACCGGATTCCGCTTTGTTTAGTGGAGACGATGCAGCTTCGTCGTCTTGCGATTCATCTATTTCGATGGGACGGGGTTCGCTGCTTTTCAACAGCGACGACGGGAGCAATGACCACATTGCCAATCTAACAAAATCTACGTTCAAACCACCCCGCGAGGTGGTGACAATTACCTCTTACCCTGTGGTGGCAGGTAATTCCGATATGCCTCATACAACACCCGGAAGGCGGCGGAAGCAGAAACAAGAATTGCATTCAAAGGCAACCAAAATTGCATTAAAACTCGGCGGTGAGAAAGATGGTTCCGGGGAAAATGCGAAGCTACGGAGTAGAGCGAAAGGAAACAAGGGATCAAACAGCAGCTATTGTAGCAGCACTGGGGATTGTGTCGAAGACGACGAAACCAAGACGGCTAAGGAGCTCGCAGCGAAACTCATCGTGGATCTAGAGGCATTGCGGGAAGAAAACGAAAAACATGTTTCGAAAAACCGCCGCCTCGAAGCAAAGCTACAGATCCTCAAGGCCCAACAAGACGAGCACATGGTTCACAGGGGTCGTCTCATTAAGGCCTGCTTGTATACGGCTCCCGTCTTTGTCTTGTGCGGTGGTCTCGATGCCTTTTTGGCAACGATTCTCTTGGTGTGGGTGCTGATTGAGGTCGAAAGTTACCTTGATGGAAACGAGGGCCACGACGAGGAAGAGGAGGAAGGCGAGGATGATGATAGCCAGGACGTTGGCGAGGAAGGTTCCGACGTCGAAAGCTTTGGTGACGACGGGTCATCAATGTCGTTGTAATGGAACAAAATCAAAGTTCGTGCAAAAAAGGGAGCTTTCTGCACATTGGGAAACGAACGAGATTCATGTATGTAAGATTATGTAACAACGACTACTACTACCTTACTATAACGTTATGAAACTTGTGAAATTGGTTTTTCGCCTCTGCTCACTGAGGTTAGATGCCCTATGCTGGATTTTTGATAAATTCTTATCACAGCATGCCTCTGACATACAATTTCGTTGACTGAATCACAGCGCAAAAACTTGTCTTGCTGCGAAACCAAGAAGCTTTCGACAATCGATTCTTTAATTCGAAAATGGATCGAGCGAATGCTATTGCATTTCTTTCTCCATACGCGGCATTTCTGATTTCCAATACTAGTACAGTATTGAACTCGTGACGTCAATATCTTCGTTTACATTGATTCGAATATGCTCCACTGGTCAACGTATGTCGAAAACACGAAGCTAATATTTCATCAATTGTTATTTCGAATACGTGAGTATATCACTTTCACGCTGACCACAATTTTCATGAGCATTTTCTAATGCTATGTATTTCATAGTACTTCATAAGCATTTTGTAATGCAATGTAGTTTATTGGTAAATGCAATTTGATTCTATCAGTATCTATGCAATTTTGAGCTTAATGCGCATAAGTCAGTGTCTCCTACTATTGCCTTAACATTTCTTCGGCCCATTCGGGTATTGGCAATCCCAGCGAAACGTAGTCAATGGCGTAGTATTCCAACACACGACGAACCGTGTGTGGTGTGTAATAGTCGAGGGCCTTGGAGGCCGCTCCCGTTTCAACGCCCCTGTTCTTCGAGTTACCCTTGCGAAAGATACGTTTTGAGGAAGAGAGCTCACTGGGAAAGATGGAATATCCGTTCCATTCCGGTTTCCAATCCGGGATACCGCTTTTGCATGGCATTTAGATCATCATAAAAATCCTCTCCCATGGTACCCACAAAGTCGTAGTCGCCAATAGTCTTGTAGAGGCCACCGCAATAAAAGGACTGCGGGAAGAAGTGCATGTTCCAGGTCAGTGGGAATGTGTCGACATAGGCCTGGAATGTAAGTCGTTTATCCCACAACATGTTTTCGATGGGAGATTTCTCTGCCACAACCCCATCGTTGTTTGGATCGGATTTTCCAAACACAAACGTGGGTTCGCAGTGATTATTAGTAGTCAAACCGCCTGACGCATTTATCCAGAAATCCCGACAGAAATCGTTCGAGAGGATCTCGAAGAAAGACTGCCTTTTCACTTTTGTAGGCAGCTGCCAAAGTGCTGTTGTGATCATTGCCCACGGACAATTGTTCGTCATAGGGTGGCTGTTTCTTCCAGCATTGATTAAAATTGGGTATCTCCCCCTCGTAATCGTGATTGTGTTCGCATTGCAACTGCTTCCAAGATTTGGTGCCACCCTTTTCATAGACACAGAGCTGAAGCCTCGGGGCTGTACCATCTGCTTCCCGTCCTTTCTTGCCAGCAGGATCGCCGACACCCTTAAATTGCAGATAGTGCCAAGGGCCCACCAACTCGGGATAGTGTTCGCTATCGAAACTCCCGAGATCTCGCAAAAGCGTTCGAAACCACCACGGCCATCGATCGTGATAAATAGTTCCAGGAGTATTGCCAATTTCGTAAGCCTTCTTGAGGCAACCTTCTAGAAAATCCTTTCGGATCCTCGATGGCAACATTTCCGCGTTTTCCTTGGAAGGGCACAAGATCGTTGCAAAATCTTCAAAGCCCGACGTACGATAGGAAGTTTCCACGATTTGTTCCCCAATGCTCTTGTTTGCGATTGCTACTGAATGGGACCAACCTTTGCTGATACTACTGCGATGGTAGTTGTTGTCGACGTCCTGCAATTGAAGCCTCGTAACGATTATCCAAAAGAAGACCTGTGCTGCAGAAAGGCCAAGGCACCAAAAGTACTTCGACTTCCACCAAATTTTTCGTTTCCTGCTGGCTCTTGTGACCATAGCATAGCCCTTAGATTGCCAAAGGGGAAAGCGATCTGTGCGTCTGAAACACAACGCTCATTGTACTCTTTTCTGCTGAGAGTATCGATCATGAACTATGAACCATGCTATCAGGTTTGCTTCTTTGTAGATTCGGTTTTCGTGTCAGCAAATCGGCGTAAATGATTTGCAACAACAATCCACTTCAGTTAGGGTAAAAGTTGTGTGTAGCTCTAGTGGCACTACTAGATCAAGACAACAACATTCAATTTGGTCAAAATCTTTTTTTTGTCGGCAAACAAAACAAACTGAAAACTGAAAACGCAAAAGAAGTTTTTATTTTTTTTTTCCAAATCGATTTTCCCTTTCGGTCGAATTTAATCGAATGATTCCTCTGGAGTAGAGGATGAGCACCCTCGGAAAACTTTCATGACCTTCGAATTGTCTCCTGTGTTCGAATAATTTTTAAACTAATCTACTACACTACTCTGGAAGGATGATTCGATTATTTTTTGATATTATTGTTAATAAAACGATAGTAATGTCATTCGTTTTTTGGATATTTCTAGTGATGTCTTGGGCAAGCGTGTGATCTATAGCTCCAATGAACAGGAAGAACGATGGAAAACAAAATCTATGCGTGGTTGCATCCTGGATGCAAATGCCACATTCCGCACCTCTTATGATCCGAATCCTTTCGTTGTTCTTGTCATGCAATGAGCTCGCTTTCAAAATGTTTGTTCTGGTTGGAGTTCCAAGTTAATGCAATTTAGCATTCGTGTAATTCTACTTCCGTGTTGTTCCTAGTCGGCACAGACTCTTGCAAGGTTCGAACCAGCGACGCTCCCAAGTAGTCCATGACGGGTTTTCCACCAGTCGTCACTTTCTTATTGAAGGCGTCTTTAGCATTTGCAATCATGACTGTGTGTCCCAACTGCAATGAGATGCACAAAAACAATGTGGGGAAGAAAAATAGGAGTTGTGAGGAACCTAGATGATACTACGCTATAATCGCTTGTGACAATCCATAGGTACTTACCGGAAGCCTTGGTTTCAAATCCCACAAACTTCCTCGACGTTTCTCTTTAGTACTTGACGCCGTCAAAAGGCCTCCCTTGAATTCGGCGAGTAGTTCTCCTGCTGTCCAGGTGTCTTTTGTGGTCCAATCGGGGATGTCAGCGTCATCCTCTACCTCGGCACTACTGTCATTCTTTTCTTCGTCTGGTGTATCGGTCTCTTCGTTCTTAGACTCTGCCTCTTCGTTCTTAATCTCTTCGTTGGAAACCTCATCTTCTTCGTTCTTGATCTTCTCATTGGCCTCGTCCTCGTTCTTTGGATCGCTCTCACTGGCCTTGCTGGCATTTTCGTCCCCTTCGTCTTTGCTTCCATCCGAAGACGATCCGTCGATTGCCGTTGCAATCGATTCGCGAACACCCGGAACATCTTCCCGAACATCTACCAACACTTTTGTCCATCCGAGTCTATCCAATCGTTTTGACCAGGACGTAAAGACATTTTCCGAATCTGGTTTGTTATTTTTCTCCGTTTCCTCCACTCTTTCGTCTCCTTCTTCGCCTTTCTTTTCTTCGCCAATTGTGTCTTCGATTTGCGTCGTTTGCTCTGGACACCGTGGTGTGGTGAGCATCATGACAATGGATTTGGGTGTGGACGAAGCGTCAGCGGCATTTTTTGCTGCAGACGACGATACCGTATCTCCAATAGTTTCCTCGATTGGGTGCCTGATCCGGTGGTGAGGAGAATCGCTATCTGCCGCCCAAAAAGCTGCTGTGGCAGTTGGCACCTGAAAGTCGGTTCCATAGACGTTAATGTACGCGATCCGCTGCTGAAAGCTGGAAAGTGGATTGAGGAAGTAGTCCTTGCAAAAGAGGTCATCCAGAACTTGCGTGAATCGGAAGAAATCCCGTCCGGTTTCCTTCATTCCCTGGGCAACGACAAATTCCGCCGCACGCGGCAAAGGAACATAGGTGTGCTGACTGATTCCCAAATGCGGGGTGGCAGTCGTCACAAAGACCATTGGGATCAACATCAACGGAGGAGCCTCCTCAGAACCCCCAATATCCCATTGGATGCCCGCCAAAGCGTGTCGGGCATAAAGACCTCCGAGAGAATTTCCAACGATGCTGAGGGTGAATTTTTGGGCGCAACTAACGTCGCTGATATTTTCGCCTTCGAATTTTGCTTTCACAACGTGCCGAACCAGATCATTGATCTCATGGGCTAAACGCCCGCCACCCACCGGCAATGCCGTCGTCCGTCTTGTCGCAGTTGCAAGCGGCGGAATGAATAACAAATCGGTGTTTAACCGAAGCACCTTCGACATTGGCACCCACCGCTGCATTCTGGATCGATTCGCGGATGTAACCCATCTCTGCCGGGTTTCCCATCCACCCGTGGATCAAAACAATGATATGCGTTGCTTCGACCGAAGCATTTTCGCTGCTGACAATGCTGGTATCGCTACTCTGATCAATAATGGTAATGTCGGAGAATCGATCGACGATAGAATCCTGTGTAGCATCAGCGACCTCATTGGTTTCATCGGTGGATCCGTTTTCCGATGATTCACCTACGGAAAGTTCGCCCGGCTTTGGGAGTTGATCCGTCATTTTTCGTGTTTGCGATGTTTTTGTATGGAGACCACCTGGATAGAATGCAGAAGCGGTAAGAGCAGAAGCGAGGATAAGAGTGATAATCAGAAGGGTTTCACGTATCATGCTCCGCCGAACGAGACAAATTGGTTGATAGAAATGTAACGTTCTGTCAGTTCTACTAGCAATGTCTATTTGTTTGTCTTCCGTCTTTTTCGGTGCTCCGCGTGATTCAGAGCCGTGAAAAAAAGGAACTAAAGAAATCAACCCGGAATCAATTATTGTTGTTGAAACAACGGAAAAACTAATTCACATCGCACTCGGCACGTAGCCGTCGTCCTTGGCCGCGTACGTATTTACGCGGAGCGTTTTTTCCCTCTTGTTATCACACTTGGCGTACGATGCCGCGCGGAGTGTAGCGAGTACCACCACGCATGCGCGCGATACGCGCCATAATAGAGATCCGTTGAAATCTCCTTCGGGAATCTGAGATACTTTTCAGACTTTGTCAATTTGTTCCGATGATTATTTCTGGGGAAGATCATTTTTTGTTCTCAAGATCGAATCGAACAGGATGCCATCAATGACACAACAAAACGGAAGGAATAGGAAGGAATGAACTAATGATGTAGAATTAATAATATAGTACTCTAGTAGAGAGCGGGACATTACATCGATACCAAGGAACCTACTACCGCTCTCGACCATTACAATGCATAGCCGTACATACCATTGATGTTTTGCTGGACAGCTGTCTAAATTTGATGGATTACCTTCCGTCCGTCTGTGAAATGCGCGACAGTTTGCACTGACTGGAAAAGTTTCATTAAGAATATACACAACAAAATAGATGAATGATGGAATTGACTACATCTGCAAAAAGCTGATGGCAGCAACGAGTAAACCCGCGAAAGCCAAAGAGCTGGGTGCGCTCATGCCTCCAGCACTGTCCAAGGCTGTGGAAGAATCTGGCGTAGAGATATAGAAAGAGTACGGTCAATAAGAAAAACGGTTGATCGAATCGGATGACAACAGTTCGCTAATGTAAAAAAAACTTACCTAATAGTTCACAAGCAATCCCTTGTGATTTCATCTGCAACACACTAAACTCGATGGAGATCATTCTTCCCGGCGATGTACAGGACATGGTATTTGCCATGCAAGTGACAAAGCCAGAAATGGTTCGCTCGATGGTCAATCCCGCATCAGGATCCGACATAGAACATAAGAGTTCACCAGTCATAATTTCAAAATGGCCTCCTTCACCGGCACATATCTGGCGAAGGATTTGGCGGCTCTCTTCTGGGAATTCCACAGTGACTGCAAGGGTGCTTTTATCCTTGAAGTCGGTAGCGTTAGTAGCGCTCATGGAAAAGTTTTGGATAGCGTCTAGAATACCTGGAGTCTCGTTATAAAATGTATCCACGTCTTTCATACATTGCACAAGAGTCTCGTCAAGATCAATCCCAGATAGATAATCCAAAACAGTATCATCATCGAGTAATTCGTAAAAGAAGGGATCCATTTCCAAAGATCGGTGGAAGTTCATTCGGTCGATTCCGGGAGCAAGAGGAGCGAGGATGTCATCCAAAAAGAATTTCTCGGATTGAACGGCTTGTGGTGCGAGGAGGCATGCTCCGAGGAACAATGCTCTCAATGGAGCAGAGGTAACGACTGAATATTTCATTACTTTTGATTCGTAGTGTGCAAAAATCTTTTGGCGGTGCTTCTTTTGTTTAGAGGACAAGGGAACAATTTTGTGAAAGCTCTCAAGATTATGAAAATAGCAGAGAGCACGGAAGTGAGAAAATCAAACGCAGGATAATTTGTAACTGCGATTGTGTTCTGTTAGTAACAATCCATGTTGCTTCAATGAAATATTTACAAGTTGTGCAATGCGTTCAGCAACCGGGAGTACAGAATCAAGATTCAAGTTCATTCTACTATTCTTTAGACATGGTAGCGCATTACCAACATGCTTACTTCCCACTATGTACGAATTACGTATCGTACACGTGCCACAGATTTAATCTTCTACTTTTTGCTTCCGAGTCTGAAGCTTGACCACGTGCAAATACGTAGCGGAAATACATTTCTTTCGGAAAACTTGTTTCCGATTTGAATATACTTTAGTACAAATTGGATTTCTTGGCATGTCGTCGCGTTTCGAGAGTCCTTCTTTCCCCTTTCCAAACGGAAGAGTCAAGTTCTCTTCAACATGAGGCTTCTCATTCGTTACCATTATGTTTTTATCTTAAGTGAATCTAGCCCTATCCCTGACCCATTCCGCTCAATTATAAATAATGATCGACATGATTGAACCTAGTTTTAGTAACTGCAATATTGCATCGAGCAACCACACTAAAATTCGCATTTTTGTACCAAATCAGTGCTGTTTGATTTTCGGGCAAACATGATGGAGAATTGAATTGGTCTCAACGTTGGGTTTGCACATCGATTGAGGTACCCACCTCTGCTCGACACACGTCACCATCTGTGAAGAAACGACCAAGGATGGTCATCGTCAATAGTGTGATGTCTAAGACACGAACTAGGCAGACGCTTTCTTTCCAAGTTTCATTATAATATTATTCGTTGTCCATTCCCTACTGTGGGAAGGAGATGTGCAAGAATGAAATGAACGGATTTATCAATTAGTAGCGTGGAAGCCATCCTCTTCCGGAAAAAGAACATACCATGCTGCTGCTGCTGCTGCTGCTGCCACGGTGTTCTCTGTGATATTTTCCCTTCCCTGTGTTCCTACCGTCGTGGTTATATATGTGTGTACCTGTGATGCAAATCAGTAATGCAAAAAATGGAAGTGTATACGATATATTCGGGTAGATAATCTTGCTCAAGATCTTGATAGCATCAGAAGAACACTAGCTGCCGCATCGGTGCTATTGTCCGCTTCGTTCGTGAGTTGCGGAAAAGATGGAGCAAATCGCAACGCTTCACCATCTGCAGAAACATCGTCTTCGTTGCTGCTGCAATAGTTTGTAGTACTAGAGCTGTTGCTGCTCACTGAGTTCTCCGAGCGGACAGGAGGAATTGGATTCTTGCGTTGTATGCTTGGATCTTGTTGTCCCCTGCTGACGCTCCTCGGTCGCAAGAATGCGGTGGCGGCACTGGAGACGTAGGATTGTCCCCGAGGAGTAGGTCCGCATTCCCCGCGGACGGCCATTGACCGGATTTGGCCCATCTGGAGCGCCTTGGAATTCAAACCAATGTCTTCTTCCACCGTGTGGATAGCTAGTTCCTTTCGGAGGCGCCTACCTTCGACAGTTTTCGCTACCTCGTCTGGTTCGACGCGACGGAGCTTGAGGACTGCAGAAACATCGTCGTTGGCCTCGTCTTCCGCAAGATGTTGATTAATCCACAGTGCCGTGGTTGTGTTGCCGGTGGCACTGAAGGATCGAACGTGAACAAAACCGTAGTAATTCAGCTGTTTGTTAGATGTTGTGTGTTCGCATCGATCGTGTGGCAACAAAGAAATGGAACGAAAAGAAATCAAACAATTGTGAGCAACAAATATCGCCAAGGTGACACCATCTCGTATTCTCTGTTCTTGTATTGCAATTTACCTGACGGCGAAAGGTCTTGAAGTTGCGGGTGTTGAAATATTTTGGCAGGATTTTCTTGGAGAAGGCATCCGTGGAGAATAACACTAGCAATCCACGTCGCCATTCGACAATGCCAGAATGTTTTTCACGTATCAGCATGTCGTGCAACCTTTTCACAAACTTGTTTAGTCTAGGGTGGCTGCGACCACCTCTATCCTTGTTGTTTCTGTTCTTGTACTTTGTAGTGATCTTTGATGCAGAGTTTGGATCAGGAGTAACAGGGATAGATCCCAATCTCGAGTCACCTGTACGCAAAGTAGTCGTGAAGCAGGAAAGAAGGTTGAGTTGGTGAGTCAAGTGAAAAGGTTGATGGCTTTTTCCAAGGAAGGCAGTTCTTTGAGTACACGTCTGAACGATGCGAGGTAATACATACCGGAACCTGGTGATTGTGAAGGACGAGGTACTCTGACTGTTTGTTTGCCCATGCGAAGGCTCAAGTGTGTCGGAGACATTGGTACCTTGATGGGACCATGATGACGATGCCCCAACGACGGAGATGTTAGAGTTTCCATGTTGACAGGAACTGGTCTCTTATGGCTTCTCGAAATAATTCTATTTGTATGGAAAAGAATATCGAAAGCAAAAATCTAATGATGTGCTCGGAAGAAAGACGAGTGTCGATAGTCGGAATCTAAAGATGTTGCCCTACTTGTGGTTGTGCAGATATAGTATGAATGATTGGTGTTGCCAAGAAAAGTGTTGATTCGATAGTGTTCTGATGGATGATGATGTATAGAAAGAGATGAAAACTATCCGAATTCTTTCGAATACCAAAGGTTTTCGATGTATCGGATCTTCATGGTACACTATTGTACGCTTCGGTGATGGCACCTATCACAGAATTTTTTGATGGACGAGGAGGAAGAAATCAATATCACAAAGAGGAAAAAGAAGTCTGCTAGGGCGTTTTCTCGGTTGAGAGGAAAAAGAAACATCATATGAGAATCACTGCGACCTTGATGTATTGGATAATTATTGCCGGGTTGAGAACCTTGCCTTCCAGCTGTTTGAGAACAGTATCAAGCGTCGAGAATTTAATTGGACTTGTGACACGAAACATCAACATTTGACAACAAAGAACACACCATCACACCGCAGGATTTCATCACTTACGACCCAGTTTTTTCGCGCCAATTTTGGAACCCTCCGCGCGCAGATTCAATCGCGCATGAAATCCATTTCTCACATATCGTGTACGATTAGTTCGACTCAATCACAGATTTTTCCGCCCTGCTTTCGACAACAAACGGAGGCTTTGAACGGCACCAATGGTGGCCCGATTCGTCTGGTACCACTAGCATCTAACATGACAAACACTCACGACTGTGAACAAAACTTTGAAATAATACTACTTCGAGGTAGTATTTGTATTGTAGTCGATTGATATCGTTCTTCAGGGAACTATCTTGTTTCAACGTTACACAAAATTAAAAACACATTGACAGACTTTATTCACAAAACTAACAAGATGACGAATCCATTGGCTGGGCTAGAGAGGACGGTGGGAAAAGAAATGTTCGACAAGGTGAGAAGAGAGAAGGGATTGGATTTTCTTGTTTTCGTATCCTATCGGAATATCATTCTCGTATGAACTGAACTGAACTGAACTGAAATCAACTCAAAGCAACTGAAATCAACTGAAATCAAATCAATCCATCATCATTCCTCACTTCTCTTTTTCGAATGCCATTGCTGCACACAATTGAAATGCCAAACATTGTTAGATTCAAAACTCGAACATTCTTTGCGTCGGAGCAGGTGGAATCGGTTGCGAACTTTTAAAAGACATGGCATTGTCCGGATTTCGTAGGGTTCAGGTCGTCGATTTAGACACTATTGATGTTTCGAATCTCAATCGCCAACTCCTCTTTCGAAGCCAACACGTTGGCATGCCAAAGTGCACCGTGGCTTGCGAAGTGGCCACCAGCATGGTACCTCCGACCGCCAACGACGATCTTCCGGCCGTGTCCTACCAAGCCCACCACGGAAACGTCTGCGACACGTCCAAGTTCAATGTCCCCTTTATGAAAGAATTTGATCTAGTCGTCAATGCCCTCGACAATGTCGAGGCTCGTCGGCGTGTGAATCGTCTCTGCCTTGCGGCAGATGTTCCTTTGATTGAGGCCGGGACGACGGGATACCTCGGCCAGGTAACAGTGATCCACAAATCTTCCGGAGTTGCTTGCTACGAATGCACCACACAAGAAACCCAAAAGGTTTATCCCATTTGCACCATTCGATCCACTCCATCCATGCCCGTTCACACCATCGTCTGGAGCAAGGAACTCTACAAGCTACTCTTTCATTCGAAAGTCGATGAGAGCATGCTCTACGAAGATCCAAACGGAGAAGAACCCAGCACATACATGGAAGCCGTAGAAAAATTGCGAGGGCTCCTCAAATCTAAAGGTGATGACGATGCTGTCCTGACCAATGCCGTCCGAGATGTTCTAAAAGATCTTTATTCCACAGAGATCCAAAAACAATTGGACATGGGACGATACAAGGCGGCCAAAAAGACACCCACGTGCCTCGAGGAATCCGTTCTAGAAGCCGGAATTGTTTCCTCAAAAACTCCCCCATCATCCACCACCGAAATTTGGTCCCCCCAAGAGTCAGTAGCGGCGCTAGTGGCGTGTTTGAAAGAGGCGGAAGGAACACCGAATGCCGAGTTATTGGAAGAATTCGACAAAGACGACGATCTGGCCATGCGGTTCGTGACGGCGGCATCCAACCTTCGGAGTTCCGTCTTTGGCATTGAACCACTTCAATCCCTCTACAGCGCCAAGGGGATCGCAGGGAACATTATTCCGGCCATTGCCACCACAAATGCTATTTGTGCCGGCTTGCAGATCCTCCAGGCGTTTGCAATCCTCAAGCAACAATTGGAAAAGAAAGAAGAGGGCCTCAACCTCAGTTCCTCGTGTTATTATATCAATTGCATCCGCAACCGGACGCGAAATGGTTTGTATCTTACCGCAAGCCCGCTCGAAAAGCCCAACCCGAATTGCTTCGTCTGCAAGAACGCCATCATCCCGCTGGCATTGGATGTGAACGAATGGACGTTGCGGGATTTCTTGGCCAAGATCGTCAAGGGTCGACTTGGCTTTGAAGAGCCCACTCTGATGCTCCAGGGGGACTTTATCTGGGAAGAGGGGGACGGAGCCGAGGCCGAATTCGAAATGAACCTTCCCAAGAAGCTTTCGGGTCTGCCCTGCGGGGGCATTCAGCACGGGACAGTTCTAGAGATTGATGACAACTCCCAAAATCTCAGCATCCAGGTTGCGGTAACACACCAAGAAACTTGGGAGGGGGATGAAGTTCCGGACTTTCCCTTTACAGTGGGCGCTCTTCCGCCAAAGAAACAAGAAGAAACCAAACCAGTTGCCGAAGCAAAGGAAAGCAACAACGATGGCAAAGAGGCGGGGGCTTCTGAACCAGTTGCAACGGGGGTCATCGACGACGATGACGATGACATAGTAATGATAGTCGACGATGACGATGATGACAAGAACGACGATGGAAAAGTTGCCAGCAAGCGATCTATTCACGAAACGGCTACTGGCGATGAAGAGAAACCTGCAAAGAAGGCGAAAACGGAATCATCAAATAATGGAACGGCAGACGAAGTCGAGATCATCGAACTAGACGACTAAAAGTAATAATTTCTATCCTTGGACAAATACATACAAACTATGAACCCGCAAATCAGTGTACAAAAAAGCTAATGATGTTGTAATTGGTCTAAGTCATACCACAATGGCGGATAGGACATTTATAGCTAATTGTTTCGATTCATCCACGCGTTGCGCTAATAATATGGTCGTTGGTCGATTCTATGATTTGATCCATTTCAACAAACGCCTGTTCAGAGGCAAAACAAATTTCTCTCATTTCATTTGGTCTATAGAAGAAAGTCTTGCACAGGATTGCTGCATTCTGTGGAAACAACCTATTTTCCCCGTCGTTCTGAGAAATTAGACAAGGAATCCAAGGATATCTCCGTTGGTCTTGGCTTTCTTGATCAATTTTGTTCGCAAGTGGGCGGCTCCAACCCTGTTTTGATTCAATGAAAATTACAATAAGGAATGCAAGAAAAGGCAGAAAGTTAGATTGCTGAAAAATCTGTTGACAAAGCATCGGGGAATGAGTTGAGCATGTTTCGCACTCGAACAACCCAAAAGTGTTTCGGAGCATGAATTGGAATTCTTTCTCGTTGCTCAGATCGTAGCACGAATTTCCTAAATTTTGCAATCTTCTCCCAATGCTTCAATTCAGTCGACGACAAAATACAGGAGTCGTTATTGAACGCACCAAATGCAGAAGTCGGTAATGGTCTGAGAGTGAAGAGAAATTCCCTTTCCTCGGAGCTTGTTGAGTCTGGCGGTTCCCAAAACAATCTTGGCACCGTAAACAGCGGGGGAAAAGACTCCGAACTTGGCAACCTTTCCTCCCATGTGAAGGCTGGAAACACCGGTACGGGCAGGAGAAGCCGTTCGAGGGGCATCGTAAGCCGAAGGCCGCTGTGTGACGACGAAGGAGGATCCCATCTGCGAGTTGAAGGCATTGGCGGCCGACAAGACGAGGGCGAAGAGAAGGAAGATAGTCTGGTAGGTCTTCATGGTTATAGTATCTAGTGGTGATGGGTTATGCAAATTGTAAGTTGTGCTTGTATTGTGGGCGACAATCGTTAGTTTTTCTTTCACGGGGGGTTCCGAACAGAAATTATCTTTCGGGCGATCGCCTCCTGTCACACATAGGTCAGTCGTTGTTGCTTTGCTGTTCCATTCTCTTTCATCGTTGTCGTTAGTCTCCACGAGAGCAATATCTTCGTACGAATTCGAATTACATATTTGAATTTTCATGCGATAGGCACGCGGTCAACATGTCTTTCCAAAGGTCTGTGACGTGTTCCGAAGTTTTGGTTCGCGGAGAATTGCAACGGTAAAAAACGATGTCTTCAAATATTGACGTCATCATTGATACCCAGTATAGATATGTAACATATTTACCCAATGTATGGGTGTCAAACCAGACAAATACGTGTTTGCAACCTGTCTCGTAGTCGGCTATCGTCACCAAACTTGAAAAAGCGAGAAAGCAGCTGGTTTCCCAATGGTGTGATTCTTTCTCACAACATTCAATCGAATCTATTGTCACACAACACCAAGATTAGTGAAGACTTCCAAAAGGAACGCTAACTTTCAAAATGACGCGCCTATCTGCCCCTCTTGCCGTGCTAGCACTTTCATCGGTAGCCTCGGTCGATGGATTCACTCTACCAACTTCTGTCAACACGCAATCCAACGGCATTGTCAACAAAGAAGGAGCTCGGCAAACGACGGAACTCTACTTTGGAATTCCCACCTTTGGAAAGAAGGATGAAGATGAAGAAGAGAATCCCAAGCTGGAGAAGAAAGAAGTGGGATTGAAGGGTTTGGTTCAGTTGATTACTGCCGGAGCCGGGGCACCCTTTCTGGGAGATTTCCAGGGTGTGGACAAGGAGACCGGAAACTTCATGTTCTCTTTAGAAGCGAACAACCTGGTTGACGAGAAAGGAGAATCGAAGCAGACCAGCATGCCATACTTCGAGAGTGGGTGGGTCGACCCCAAAGATCTTGAAAAGGAGGAAGAGAAAAAGAAAAAGGGTGGCTTCAGGCTATGGTAGATTGATAGGCTGAGCAGAGAGAAATAGAGAAGCGCAACAACTAAGGGGTTAGGAATGGGGAGGATATATCCTGATCATCCATTCTGATATGAAATCTTCGGACGCAACAACGCTTGAGCATCCGGATACTGCACACATGGTTCCGTGAAGAATAAATTCACGATTGTTACAATGAACGAATTCAATCATCACCTGTCGCGATCGAACAATCTTGACGAGAATTATGTAGCAGGCTTACGTTTGATGACAAGTTTTTGCTGCACTTCATCTATTTCGCTCTTAGTTTTGACACCAGAGTTCTCTACTAATTCTAGAAAATATATAATAGAGAAATACTTACGATGATAGGGGCTAGATTTCAATAGAACACTTCTTATTCGATTCGGAGCTGTGTTATCTATCTATTGAAACACTGCTTCATCGCCAAAGAAGTAAGTGATGTTACGAGCGATGAGCCAGAAAAGATGGGCAGTCTTGATGTGCTGATTGATCGAACCGTTCGTGTCGAATTCAGATTACGGGATTTTAAGTTGTGTTGATATAGGTAGCAAAAGCCTTCAGCATTATTGGTTCGTCAACATGATAAAATTCTTCCTACTTGAACAAGATTGGGAATGCGGAGTTCCAAACTAAACCCATCGTATTCGGACAAATACAATACTAACAAACAATATCATCCATAGACAGAGGAACTGCAATAAACATCAATTTCTAGCATTTCGCAATTACTTTACACTCGTGCCCCCTTTGAGAAGATCGTAGCATTCCTTGTATCTCGCCAAAATTCTAGTTTTTCCTTCTTTTTCAACCTCGTCTCTACTCCTACATTATTTACATCCTGCCACTTTCCCGGCAAAACACACAGACATCCGTCCATTCGTGCAAAGTCCAGGCCTTTCTCTAGAACTCCTCCACCTTTTCGAACCAGAAACCGATCGCCAGCATGATGTAGGTGGTAATGAGGACAGATCCCAGCAACCAGTTGGACCTACCCGTGTTGAGACACACTGAAACCGTGAAAATTGAAAGAATGTAAAGAGTAATCTCATACACTGGGAAATTGAGCGTCATTGGTTTGTTGGCGAACCAACCCCAAGAGGACGGTGACAGGGACAACAAATAGGGCAATCTGCGTGCTGGATCCGATCGCCACACCCAGCGCCAAATCCATCTTGTTCTTCATCGCAACGGAGACGGCCGTGATGTGTTCGACGGCGTTTCCGACGATCGGCAAAATAATGAGACCGACAAAGGTTCGACTGATTCCCGACTCGGTGCAAAATCCGTCGATACTTTCCACAAGATAATCGGAAAAGATGGTGACCGAAGCGGTTGTCAATCCCAATCCCAAAAGGGCCATCCACATTGGAACGGTGGCTTCTTCTTCCTCTTCGTCCTCCTCATCCTCCTCGTCATCAGCCGTCGTTTCCCTCTGCCGTGAAGCTATCCTTGTGGGTGTATAGCTGGAAAAACAAGAGTTGGAGGTACGAGATCAGCAAAAAGATGGCGGAAATCCGAGAAATCGTAAGGACGGATTCGTCCTGGATTTCCCAATAGGATGCAAAGGGTGTCGGGAGGATCATCGCGATGCTGCTCAATGCCAAAAGGCCCATTCCCGCATTGGCTTGAAGACTGCTAAATCTTTGCTCCTTTCGAGTAAGGCCACCAAAGAAGAAGCACATCCCCAAGACAAGCAGCAAGTTGGAAAAGATTGATCCAATCATGCTGGACTGAACAACACGGATTTCGTCGTTCAGCAATGCCTGAATGCCTACAACGACCTCGACAGCGTTTCCAAACGAGGCATTGAGAAGACCACCGACAACGTCATTGGTGTGGAGGGCAGCCTCTTCGGTGAAGTCACCGAGGATGGAAGCAAGGGGAACCATAGTTAGAAAATTGAGCCAAAAAATCCACTGAGGGCCCCACCCTTGATAGTGGGATGCCATCGCAAAGGGGGCAAATAAAAGCAAGAGACTAATGGGCTTTCCGATCCAAATGTCGATGAAATTCGAGGTGTAGTCTTTGGGCAGAGGGGCAATGATTTCAGAACCATGGGTTCCGTGAGACATTGCCTTTCCCTCGTCGATGGTAGCTTGCAAGGGTGTCTGCTCGCTGGTCAATTCAGGATCCATGGTCAATTCCGATCTATCGGAGAAACCCATGAATGACTTGATGATGTCAACGGGAGTTTGGGGGTTTAGATTACGTCGGGACGTGTTCATGTATCTACGGGCGAGCGCGGGGGCTCGGAAGGATCCCGTCATGCCGAAGGTGGCAGCATCGGGATCGCTCAGCTCCGCAGCTCGTTTGACGCTGTCCCTGCAAATAAAAGGGCGAACAACGCCGCTCTCTTCCGAATGTGTCGACATGGTTGTTGATATTCTTTCGGCTTTTGTAACGTCGATGTCTTGCACTGCTTGCAATGATTTGTGGGTATCTGGAACTTCCTTCCTTTCTTGTTTCCGGACAAAGATGACAGTTTAAGTTTATCACACCGAGAAGAAGAAGAAGTATTCTAATGCCTCTTGACAGCGCTGTCACTGAAATTCATCGAGAAAGATCTTATTTTGCCGATGTCCCTGTGAAAATTCGAGATTCCTTTTTTCAGTATCGGTATGGAATGGAAGGAGGTCCTTTTATTTGCCTAACGGAATCGCGGAGAATGGTGATTGGCTAGTAAAGTTCGCAGCGCGCTCCCCCAATGACGGTTTTCGGCAGTTTTATTCGTGGATTCATCAATGAGTCGAACTAGTCAGAGGTTTGTGTCAAAGATCACTACCGACGTCACCATTCTCACCAGCACAAAATGGATCGAACCGTGATTGGCCTATGGAAACACACTCTTTGTTCTTCTCGTGTTGGAGAAATTCCTTGCGGTCCTCGTCGAACTTCAAGGGAAAACACGAAACAGCATCTGTTGTTGTTATTTCTCAATTCAGTATTCCGATCAAGAATCATACAGAGAGTATTAGTTCCGTTCGCTTCCGAAGAGAATAACTACGTGTACCGATCAAAAGAAAGTGTCAAAGAAAACAGAAAACAATGACGAAGCAAACGGTTCTAGCAACTATGGCAATCGCGGTGGCAGCCACCAACATAGGAGGTGTCGAGTCCTTTGCATCGCATTCCGTGGTTTTGTCGCCCGCAACATCCTCCTCTTCTCAGCTCCAAATGGGCCTCTTCGACAAATTCGTAGCGGGCGGTACCGGCAAAGATGATCTCGATGACGAGTTTGCCAAGCAGCAGGCGATTCTTGCCCAACGCCGTGCCCCCAAATCCCAACGCGACAAGTACTTTCAAGAGGTTGAGGCGCGTCGCAAGAGGGCCGACGACGAACGCCAAACCAACTGGGGCTGGCAAACGAAGCAGTACAAAAAGGGAGAGGATCCCATCGACGAATGGAGAAAGCGCCGAGAGGCTGGAACCATCAGTGATCTGGACGACCAATATGGGGATCCCAAAAAGATTGGTGGAATTCCGATGCCTATGGCATCGTTTGGAGTCGGCGGAGAGTTCGGAGTCGGCGGAAAAGTAAGTACAACAATGAATGTTGGTCATTTCGTCTGCTTTTTCGATGGATGGTTTTTGCTCTTCCATATCCCAACTGCGGCAAATTCAAGCAATTATGGGTGGATGGAAATCATTCCAATTCCCAGGGATCAATCGCACGTTCAACATTGCTTTCATCCTTTGTGCTCCAACCTCAAATTTTTTGGTTTTGAATCAAATTCACTCATGGATTCAACCACTTTTTGTTTTCTTCCACTTTATGGTTATTGTCGATGCTTCCCTCCAAACTTAGTATGACAACGGAGGACGATTCGATCTACGATTGCCTTACGCCGATCAGGGATACGTTGACGAAGATGCTGATGTAATGGGTAAGATTTCAGACTTCTTCGGCGGAAACAAGAAAAAGAAAGAGCAAGCTGCCAAGGCAGCCGCAGCTGCAGCCGCGGAGGAAGATGCGAAGAAGAAAAAGAAAGGTGGCTGGCCTTGGTAATTCACGACCAACGTAGGATAGACAACCCCGCCTGATTGGTAGTTCATTGATTCAATAGATTGGTTCGTTAGCATGTCTATCCTTTCGTTTCGAGTATGATATAAGTAGAGGCCAGAGGAAAGAAAAACCTCCTCACGTTGATGTTGCTTGGTCGCTTGCTGCTGAAATAGAACTGGAAAGCCATAGCGACTCTATTGCCGACTCTTTTAAAACTAGATAATCCAGCACACTTCGTATCGACTACCGCTGTTTGTAGAGAAAATAAATAGATAAAGAAACTACTGGAGAAGTAGTACATGTAAAAGAAGGACGACGAGAATTTAGGAGGCCGATCGGAAATGACGAGCGTGGAGAGATCATCCTCGGCGACAGCGGTACTAGTTGTGAGGGGATAATAAATAGAGCGCCACCCCGCCAACAACAACCACCACCAAATGGTGTTCGTATAGTTCGTTTCATTGTTTTGTTTGTTCTTCTTCCAAGAAAGCGATGAATGAATGAATCTAGCTTCTGCTTTCTTGGCACCAACGGCTCATTTCTTCCAATAATTATTAGGGTTAGGGTATCTGGTGGTACCAAAGAGAATTATGTCAGAATATCAGAAGTCACAGTTTCTTGGAAACTGTACAGAAGTTTTGTACGCCAGTGTCTCAGAAAGTTCCGCAGAGTCCAATGAGAAATTGGCTAAGACTTCAATCCTATTGAAAGAAGGAAGTGGATGGAAAAGAGTATGTAATCCAAAGAGGAGTTTCTTATATGTTCCATTAAGCCATTTAATATGCCATCCAAAGAATATGTTCCGTACCGCGAACTATGTAGTCTGATAAGTATCGATCTCTCAGAAGAGTTTGAGTCCATTAATTATATAAGGGCATTATTGTTGTTCTCGAAAAATTACTTAAGACTCCCGCGAGACTTAATACATCAGCAGGAAGCAAGAATCGGTCGAAGTTGAACATAAGTTCTTAAATGTCTATCATTTTCCTGTTCCGAACCGCCAAAGGCACTTCTCGTTCTTCGTTGTGTTCTCGCATGTACATCGCATTTTCCGGACTAAGTATAAGTAAAAATGAAGTTACATGAGAGCATCGTGACACGACCGAGAAGCTCCAATAACAATAATATTCATGACATAAGGTTTGATCTCATGTTTCTACTATTGCCCAATTGCTTGAATGAGGGAACACAAAGAATTATGAGAATGAAAAGTATCTCCGTTCGTTCCTGATAGTTCCCAGTTCTTCTCTTCCTCCCGGACAAAGGAGGTCGAACCCATACTTATCCATTTCAATTTTCCAATACCGCCAGTAATTCGAAATCCCAGATTGGAAACCCAAAACGGCGAAACTTCAAAATATGCATGCAAGATAGGTCACGCGAGAACTAGACCTGTAAGGAAACAAACAGAGAACCCACGAAAGCGACATAACGACGCGATATTATACAAAAGAACTTTGCAAGGGATAGATGAGACTTGATTCTCTACAATTTTGGACACTGTACAATCTTCCCATTATTTTGTTCCCACGACGTACCCATTATTCTCTCTTCTCTCTCGGCCATAAATTTTCACGAGCCCTTTTCTGCACTCGATTGATTCTCCATTTCGATCGAAACGTATTTTTCCAAATCGAATATTTGAAGCAAGTTTTCAAGACTAGAAAATGTATTCCTTTGGCGTCCCAACAGGATTAGCTGGTGGTGGAGATGCGCGATCGGTGGCTCTTCTTCATCAACAGCAACGCCAACGCCTCGGTCTTCCTCTCGACCCAAGTGCTGCAAGTCGTCTATCTGCTCAACAAGGAAGAGCAACCGGAGTAGGTAGCATGATCCAACAAGCATGTCATGGTCTTTCGGCATCCGAATTGATGTCGGCATCCTCACTCCAAGACCGGGAACGCATGATAACTGCAGAGTTATTGAAACACCGCTTGCCACATCTTGGTCATCAAGACCAGGTGGCAACAGCTATGGCTCTTGCGTCTCGCAACCAAGTGCTCTCGAAGCAACAGCAACAGCAGCACAGCCGACCAGAAGAACTGATTTTGAAGCGTGCTATCAGTCAGCTCTCTTCCATACCGCGACACCCCATGCATCATATATCCCAGCCGCAAAGTTCTGGCCAAGCAATGGGCAACCATCATACTCGATGCGGTAACAGTCCTGTTTATTGTGCCGAACAAGACCTTTCCCTCGAAAAGGATATTTGTTTCGGGCGAGGGCAACGAGTTCAAAGAAGAAAGGCCAACGTCGCTTTCCGGAAAATCGTTGCAACCTACCAAGAAACGTACGATCAAGCCGTGTCTCGAGAAGACAAGAAAGCTGTTGTCAAAAAGGTTGCAAGAATATTTTCCAGAACTGGATACCGGTTCTTCAAGGAAAGCGATGAGCCAGCAAGGTTTGGAAGCGGCAGTAAGCTGTGGAGTGCCGTATCGGACCACCACGTTGAATACAAGATCGGCCACTCATTCCGCAGTGGTCGCAAGCAGCTCAAGCATCAAAAAAACCAGCGAAAAGAGAAGGAAGGGAGTGATGCCAGCGTTTGCAGTACGAACAAAGAACAACAAAACAAGAACAAGTCGGATCTGGCAAAGGAGCCAAGTAATCGTTGCATTTACAAGGAGGAAGAACTCTCGGAGAAGTGCATTTGCATCGGTGACAAGCGCGAAAAGTACACCGGAATGGAAGCTTATCAATACTTCCGTGAGTTCATTCTAACATTCAAATCGATATTAGGCATGACTGAGTCTATTGTCGAGAAGACGAAGATCGTTTCTGGTTTGATCGACCAAATCAAGTCGCAGAAGGGCTACAAGTTCCTTAAGTTGATGCCCTCGAAAAAGAATGCTGAATTTTGGGCCGAAGCATCCACTGAAGAAATTTCTTCCGAAGTTTTCTCTATCATTGGTAATCCACTCAAACCGAACCAGAAAAAGACTGTTCCTGTCCATGATGAGAAAGAAAAGAACCTGAAGCGATCTCCTGATACCACGGGAGACTCAACTCACGAAGCACCGAAGAAGAAGAGATGCATTTCGCTAGATAGCGCCCTTCCTGCTGCTACGACACGGGTTGTTTCCGATGTGGTATCCGCATCGAAAGATGACGTGGCTGGAATGGAAGCGCCCAAGAAAAAGAGATTTGGTTCCTTCCTCGTCTTCGACCATTAACGAGAAAGAAAAGGTCGGTTCCAAATACGTTTGGAAGAAGGGAAGGAAGGGAACACTGCCAGAAGGTGTCAAGAAACAAAGCTTTATTCCGTCCGAAATCATATGCAAACCAAGCATCGACCAAGCGGAAGGTCTTTCGTCCAAAAGTGCTAAGTCCAAGAACGGAACCGATTCTCTCTCAAAGGTCCAGGGAGAAACGATGCCTTCCGTTGCCTCACAGGGTGTCAGAATTCCACCAAGTTTGTTTTCACCTGACGTTTTGTTAGGGAAGGTACCCTTCGGAAATCCTTCGTCTGGAGCGCTCGAGATGCTGCGAGGATCTGAATCCCTTGCCAACAAAAGATCTGGGGAGAACACTTTAATGAGGAACCGGCTATCTGCTCAGGAATGGCCCGGTCGAAGCACATTGGAAAAGGCGCTTCTTGCAATGAGGCCCTCACCTATTCAACGTACGGGTGAACAACCGAGAGTTGAGGCCGCAAATCAGATCCAACTGAAAGGAAACATGTTACAACATTTACGGCAACAAGAAATGTTGTACTTGGAGAAGAAACACAAGTTGGCTATGCTAGAGCTACAGTTACGATCTCAAAACGGGGGGGTTTAACTATAATTTACATCTGATAATTTTAGATCCAATTTTGAATTCCATTTCGTCTCGATCTAGAAGATTGGTTCAGCTAGTTGGTTTAGCTAGTTGGTTTAGCTAGTTACTCTTTGAATCGACAATCAGTAGATGTTTCTTTAAAGGTAATTTTCTTGCCCCTGCGGATGATGTTTTGCTCCTACGAACACCTTGCCCGTGAAAGACAGATACAATTAAAGCGATCTGGAGGCTTTTGTGTTCTTGAAGTTCGGTTTGTTACATAACCGTTTCATCGCTCGGTGTCTTGCTTCCTTGCGCGACTATCATCCGAACAGTACAGTTGTGAAACTTCAAAATTTAAGTGCACTTTTGCCATCCAATCACAGTTAAACGAATTATAATTGGTGTGTTCCAGGGTCAAAACATCGGTCCACGTGAATGTTAAATCTTTTTAAACAATGGCATTAAATCTGAAGCATCAAAAGTCATTGTGAAAAATTCGGTTCGTTAATTGTAATCAAATTGTTTCGGAGGCATGGTTTATTTATCAATCTCAGACTTGACGTACTGGCGATCCTTTCCTTCTCTGTCCCGAAGGTTCGATCGTTCTCTTTCAGAATGAGATTCTCTGTTATATGCCTAATTTAGCGATCGGACCAAAATACGATCTCTATTTCCGACCTACGATCTACGGAAATAGCTTAGTCGAATCGCACAAAAAAAATCCCTTCGTGGCCGAATTTTTCATTCTACCGGAGACTGACACCCTCCCAAATTTTTCTATCCAAGACTCGATGTAGCGTTCTGCCGACTTCATATGGATTCGCAATTGAAATGACAAATGCAATGAAGAGGTCATAAAACACTCTTATCCGATGTTGCCACTGTCGTTATCATGATCGAAACTTCTCGCAACACTACAATTTCGGCGGAAACGGCCTTTCCGTTCAAGCTCCACGTCGTCTTAGATCAAAGCGAAAAACTGGGATTTGACGATGTTATATCATGGCAGGGGAATAATGCATTCATGGTGCACAAACCGAAGAAGTTTGAGGATTCCATCATGAAAGAATATTTCAATCAGACTCTATACAAAACTTTTCAGAAGCAGCGTAAGTTTCTAATTTGCTGGTCTCTCAGCATTGTGACAAATCATCGTTCCGTGTTTCAGATTCTTCCATTCTTTCTTCCTCACAACATTGATTCCCCAACTACATGATGTGACAACAAATCGATTGCTATAAATCGAATAAATCATCCCGCTATCAAACAAAACGAAAACACGGGACAACCAATTTACAGTGGAACTCCACGGCTTCAAACGCTTGGCGGTTGGCGAGAGATTCGGCGGATCTTACACCCATAGTCTTTTCATTCGTGGCCAGCCCAATATGGGCCAGTTCATGGTCCAAACTCCAAAGATTAAAAGGGCCAAACTTGGGCGTGGGACGTCGGCCCCTCTTCCGTTGAGGCGAAAAAATTCTACGGAGGTACCCAGTAGCATCACGACTTGCTCCCGTCAAGGATCTTCGGTGTTGTCGGTTGAGGAAGACTTAGAGCCACTCCCGCACAGCGAAGAGATCGTTCCTGGTGTTATTGAATGTTGTGAGCACGAACGAAGAAGCAACAAAAAGCATAGAAGCAATAACAGCTGGAGCCCAATCCATAATGTATGCGAAGATTCTATGGCGGTAAGCGATTGGTTATCCTCTGCCTTTGGAGGAAACGAGGATCAAGAAATTTTTCACAAGATTATTGACGTTGAAGACGACGATGACACCCATAGCATTCACTCGTTTTCTTCCTTGCCAATGACGAAGGAGACAACACTTTCGTCGGAGGTGAACGAATCCAAATCACATTCGGACGGCCATCGTGTTCCTCTGCAAGTCGTGAAAGTTTAAGTACCGCAATTGGATCACATGGGAGGCCGTGGAAGTAGGCGAAGAGCACCAGCCAACCCACACAATTATTTTTTCCGCCAACATTCCAAACAATACACATACAAATACAGAATACATCACCCAGAAACCAAACAAAACATGAATCCATAAATAAACAACACCCCGCAACCCGCGCAGAAAACTCGTCAGTCGACCTATGCATTGCCGCAACAACTATCGTGTATATTCCATAATATACACATTGCACAATCAGTTCAGTCCTGGCTTTCTCCCTTTCTCGCCCCTAGATAAACACCTCTATATATAGACTCAATAAAGTAAATCACTAGCGACAACTATAAAATCAATTGGTCTATATCTCATAGCGCAGGTAGCTTTCTTGACTGTAAACTACCAAACTCCGTCATCCAGTGGCCAGTCTCCTAGAGCTCTCGGCCCCTGAGATTCGGCGGCCACAAAAGCCAGCTCGGTTCCGTCCTTAGGGTCCAACACCACCAGGGCGGGAACGCCCGACCGCCGTCCTCCAAAACCAAATTTTAGGGCCTCCGATCCTGCCCATACCCCAAATGATTTTTTGTAATCCCCGGCTCTGTCAAATGGGATCGCCACCATTCCCATCGATTCGGCTCTCTTCGAAGCATCGGAATTCCGATCGATCGGAGGGCACATAGACAATCTCGACAGGTTTTCCCGAATCTTCTGCTGCTTTCTTGAATTGGATCAACGCTGGCTCGAAGGAGGTGCACATGGGGCACCATCCAGCAGAAAAGTAGAGGGCCACGCGCTTGCCCTCGAATCTCTCCTTGAGTTCCTTAGAGGATGACATTGAGGATCCATCCTCGGCAACAAGGGGCGACAGCGAAGAGATAGCAGTGGTTTCCGCAGCCATTGACATAGCGACTGTTGATGTTCTTGTCGACAGGGACAAGGACTTCGAAAGCAGGCCATTCGTTACCATGAGTTGACAAGCCATGACAAATGCAAACAAGCGGAGATAAACGCAAACCATGGTTTCTATCGATGGGCACGGGTATTGAATACAGTTGTTGTTGAGCGACGGAAAGCAACTGAAGGAATGTTAGAATCCAAGCTGTCGGCGATTAGAAAATTTGACAACATTCAACATACAACAGAGATCGAAGTTAGAAGACAACCAATCCGCCGATCCCATTTTTAGTTGATTGTGTAGTACGTACGTACTTTACTTTCGTACGTACGAAAGGATGAGAAAAAATCCATGTTTTCCCACAATTTTTTTACCGAAAAATGTAATTTTCCTGCTACAACTTCACTTCTAACCTCGGTAAAAGTTACCTCACTCCTCCTTTGGAGTGAAAGTTCTAAATTGTGGTCATCTCAATGATATATTCGTAAAAGGGGTGTGTCATCAACATCATAGATTTAGGCAGTTAAATACGAGCTCATACTAAATTGATTTTTTGAGTTGTTAGTTATTTGCACCTGCAAGCCGTCTTGGCACCACGTTTTTCGTCAACGTTTTGCTGGTACACGCCGCTTCATCTTCTTATACCATCGTGGTGTAAATGTTGTCATGTCTCCCAGATTATTGCGGATGATAGATTTCTTCCAATCATCAAAATGGGTTCAAAAACGAAATAATTTTTTTCCCGAGCGAACCGACTGCTAGAACACTTCCCTTTACCGCATTCTTTGCCATCTCCTTCTTTTCATAGTCCAATTCATTATCGATGACACACGTGCAAGCAAGAACCAACAACGGATCCATCCCTGCAGCGATGCGAACCACGTAATGGTCAAAGTGTGGAAAGGCGATGAGCTGTTTCTTGACCTTGGCAACGCACTTATCCTTGCCGTTTCTCATGACAAATCTCCGGTCAATGAAATCTCCAGAGAGCGCGTAGATTGCCTGGGGTTCGGTCGCTCCTTCCTCGAAGTTAGCTGTGGACTCTGTGCTATAGAAAACAAACTTCTCCTTCTTGTTCTTGTCCACCGTCTTTTCGATTACGCCAATCTTTTCGCCCGTTTTGCCCCGACGAACATCATAGGCCTGACTGCCCTTGATGCTTTCGAGAGTGGCGACTCGTTCTCCCCCGAAGTAAATCCGCATCTTATCCGTTTTCGAAAACAAAAGCTTCAGTCCCTTGCGCCTCTTGACCAGGCAGTAGGGACCATCAACTCCATAGACGATGAATTTTTCAGTGATGATAAGGCTTCGCTTCCTGTACCGCGAAGGACTCAATCTCTGAAGACAATGACTCGTCTCCACCTAAGGGACTTCCATACGTGGGAGGTTCCGTCTGCGGGACCAGGAAACCACCCGTCAGTAGTTCCTGAACCATGCTCAATAAGTTTTTCAGCCCCGATGCAAAAGAAGTAAGCACATCTTTCACGATAAAACCAGGAGATACAGCCGCCAAGGTTTTTTGCGCTGGACTGCTCTTGAGAAGAAGAGTAGAAGCAGACTTTCGTTTGTTTCCTAACGCCGCAGAGGTTAAAGCCGTAGCAGGACCAATAGGAAAATTTACCGATGAAGCGTGGGACGCAGATGGCAGGAGGAAGAGCGGCACCGCGGCAAGAATAAAGAGACTTGAAAGAAGACGCTTGTGGAGCCCTGGAAGCCTTCGTGTCATGGTAGATGATTCTGACATGGTCAGATCTTTTCACAAAAGTTTATCGGAACAGAGTTATGGCAGTTAAATCTTCCTCTTCTTGCAAACTCGTAATATGTGCCACATCGGAGGAATTGATGCTGACGAGATCTTTTTTTTACTTGAAAATGAGGACGAAGAAATTACGAAAGGAATTGAGAATGGATTCCGCGATGACCCGAACTGTTCAGTATCAAATCCACGAACATTTTGCGAAGTTCGTGCACGTTTCGAATTCCTAATGAATTTGGTCAGTCGTGCTTCGAAAGAAACCCCGATCCGTGTGGCCGATCGCAAAATGAGACGTGATGGAGAATATTCCGGTTTGAATACCAGCTAGAACTTGTTCAATGAAGAAGGGCAATCCTTTCTATTCTTGCACTAATCGAAGAAGCACGAAAAGAGGAAGAAGAATCGGTACTATTGCTAATGTAGGCAATAGAAAAGTGGGAAGGACGAGCAGCAGCTGTCCATCAGCACCATTTTTGACTCCTCCTCCGACGAGGACGACAAACAGAGCGTTCAAATTCCTGTCGACATAATGGGTGAGACACTAGTACGGTAAAACCTTACAATCTTTCCAGGAGAGCTTTTTTACCTCTGTAAATCACGTGTCACATTCATCTGAAGAATTTCTTTTGTATAAGTATCATTGTATTTTCAAACGTCGAGTATCATATTTCACAGTAAGCAGTAAACAAATTAACATTATTGATGGTTTAATTTGAAAAATTTATTGAGATTGCTACGAGATTCAAATGGCCACGCTGTCACTTCATCTCGAATCTTCTAGTGGTTGTTTCTCGGTGGTGGAAGTGTCGTCAGCAACGACGGAAAAAACGCATTCCGATCGCAAATGGCAAGGCGCTCCCTTTCTTTTTTTAATATTCTTGTTTTGGGTGATGCGAATTTCACAGCTTGCTCATTGGGCGCTGGTTCCTCGTTGTTCATTCGACCTTTTTGCCGTCCACGTATTTGTACGACGGAGTTCGCATCGTGACCAATTCTTCGGCAGAAGTCGGGTGAATGCCAATCGTCTTGTCAAAGTCCTTCTTGGTGGCTCCCATCTTGACGGCAACGGCCACACCCTGGATCATTTCCCCAGCACTTTCCGTAGCAATATGGCAGCCAACCACCTTGTCGGTGGCAGTCTCGACGATAAGTTTCATCATCGTGTAGGCCTCGGTTTGTGGGAAGGAATGTGCCATTGGACGGAAACGGGTCTTGAAAACCGTAATGTCCTTGAATTTAGGCAGCGGCTTCGGCCTCGGTGTACCCAACGGTTCCGAGTTCGGGGCTTGTGAAGACAGTAGAAGCAACCATGTAGTGATCAACGGGACGATCCATTCCTCCGTAAAGGGTATCGGCCAGCGAATGTCCTTCCATGAGGGCGACGGGTGTCAAGGCCATGCGGTTGGTCACATCTCCTACAGCGTAAATATTGTCGATGTTGGTCTTGCTGTAGTTGTCGACGGGAATGAAGGAGCCATCAACCTTGAGGTCGGGGACAGCCTTGTCGAGATTGAGCCCGTCGATCTTACCCTTGCGGCCAGTTGCGTACATGACTTGGTCGCAGTCGACAGTTCCTCCCTCGGTGACAACGGTAAAGGTTCCGTCCTCCTTTTTGATGATTTCGGTTGGATTGGTGTTGAATTGAATGTCGATAGAAGTGTTGCGCTTCATCTCGTCGCAAATGTGCTGGCGCATGTCGTCGTCAAAGCCTCGCAAAAAGAGATCCTTTCGGTACATAAGGGTCACCTTGGTTCCAAGTCCTTCCATAATCTGGGCAAATTCACAGGCGATGAATCCTCCACCGACAATAACGATAGATTTAGGCTGCTCCTTCAAGTAAAAAATCTCGTTGGAAGTAATAGTGTGCTCGATTCCGGGAATATCGGGTTTGAACGGCCATCCGCCAACGGCAATGAGGATCGTTTTGGCCGTGACAGTCTTGGCGTCACTCCCGTCGCTCGGGGCAATTTTGACCGTGTTCTTGTCAACGAGACTTCCAATTCCCTCGGAGATCTCGACGCCAGCCTTTCCGAGAACAAATTTGGAATAAATATTGTTCAATCGCGTGATTTCCTTGTCCTTGGCTTCCATAAAAGTCTCCCAGTTAAACTTGCCGTGGGTTGCTCCCTCCCAGCCGTATCCGGCTGATTCAGCGATTGCCGAAGGATATCGGGAGGCAAAAACCATAAGCTTCTTGGGGACACATCCCACGTTGACACAGGTTCCTCCAATGGCGGAGTAATTTGGCGGCCCGTGCTTAGATTGACCCTCGATCAACAATACCTTAGCGCCATATCCAGAGGCAATTCGGGAGGCGCGAACGCCGCCAGAGCCACCACCGATGACGACCAAGTCGTAATCAAAGTTTGGGTCGGGTGTATAAGGTTTTGACATGATGAATTGGTTAGTTGAGATAAAATTGATTGTAGAATGATGTAGTCGTGAAAAACTAAATTATGGCAGTTCTATTGATGCGACTGTTTTGGTGAGAAGAAAGCCTTTTGCCGAGAGCATCGTCAAAGATCAGAATCTTGCTTGGCCTGAGAAAGTCACCGCGTTGGGTTTCGAGGCATCATTATTTCTTCGATCTCTTTCGAACGATGCAAAGTTCTTGCTTTGCTTCGCGCGGTCTTCGCGAATGAAAAAGAAGTCTCAGCACATCGACGGTATAATCATATATGGATAATTCTATCTATGGTTCGTATGAATGGAGCTAAAAGGCCGCAAAAAAAGACGATCTTGATTCCCAATCTTTTTTTATTGTTGCTACTGCTCCGATGAGCCCCGTTTGTGTTTGTTGCATACGGTAATTCGGTAGTGATTACGACACTGTTCTTACTTCGATCGAGACAAACCGTGGAATGATACCATTCGAACGGGACAGAATACCCCTCTGGAAACGAAAAAGGAAAGGCTATAATTTTCGGGCGTCTACGAGTATGTTTCTTGTCACAATTTTCGTCTTCGTGATTCTGAACTATGTGCAGCTGGTGGATTCATTTCTTTGGACATCATTCATTGATCAAGCAACCGCCCAGACAACTCGGATCACATGAACCTCCATCGACACATTCCGTTCTAAATCAACAAGCTAGGAGGAACAAGTGGTCCACGAAAGGAAGCTTTGCTCTGCATTCCCAAGAAACCATCGTAGAGTACCAAGCTGATGACAAGTACGATCGTGGAGAGATGCACATATCGGCTGCTGTGAACGAGGGAGACACAATTGTCTATCGAACTGGTTCCTGGTATGTGGATGGTGTCCTTGGTGGGAGAAGAGGGTGCCATTCCGGCCTATGAGTTTTGCCGCGTGGAAACAATCCAGCTCGTGTGGACGCACAACTGCGAACACGGGGTCCTCCGGGGATTGGCTGTGGACTTTGACGACGAAAAACAACAACTATCCCTTCGAACGCCACTGGATGACGTCGAATTTGGCCCAGAGCAAATCATCGCGCGCATCTCCAACGTCATTTGGGAACCGAATCCTCACGATGAAGATTCTGAAGCAGAAACCGGTTCGTGTTCCATTCCGCTGCATTCTTCCATGTGGAAAGAACATGACGAAAACGATGATGAATAAGCAAATGACATATTCCAATTGAGTATCGATCGTTGAGCTGCAAATTTGATGTTTCCGCCCAATGAGAGGCACCCGCCGAAACAACCAGCGAATTGGTCGAGAGAAAAGGCTCCTTCTGTGGTTGCCCTCAAGATCGTGTACGGATTTTCGGATTAGTTCAAGGGCTATTGGTTTTTGCGAAAGATCAGAATGAATGAGGAACCGAATCTAGATTCTTGAGCCGCGTTGGGGGAAGATTGTCTGGCGCGTAGAGCACAGAAGCAATCCTTTTTCCTCTCAAATCTGATACTTCGAAGGTTCTTTCTCCTTCTCCTCCTAGTGTCTCTCCCGGCTTCTGAATGTTGTTGATTTTGAGAAGGCCAATAGCATCGAAAGGGGATGAGTCTAGTACAAGATCAAGTCGTACGAAATGGTTCCCAATAAACGTGACCTTTCGAGCGTTCTTCCCATTAGTTACCCGAAAATATCGTCAACAAGACGACCGAAGGCATTTGCAATAAAAATTCTAGCACTATTACGACTGTGGATGAAATTGTTATAGTTTCCATCGGAAAATTGGAATTTCTAGCTAGAGCAACGATTAGTATCTGATTTTGGGCTTCCGATCTGGTTGACCGAAGAATGGTTCTTGGATTTCAAAAATAATACCACTCCTACTCTATGAACAAAAAGTTTGAGATTCGTCAAAACTACACTACTTTCATAACGGTCAGAAATAGGTTTTTGGATATTGATCATACATACCTACAACATACCTTGCGCAACCAAAAGGAGAATCAAAGGTATTAAATAAAATGTCGATCATAAGTAAAATTCGATAATTATTATTTTTAGCATGTTTTAATAGCGTATGTGCGCGTCCATAAATTGGGTTCCCGGCATCGAAGGATGTGTTCAACTTCGGGTCGTACGACTGTTTTGTGGTACGTTGTGGAACCATGCGCGCTGATGTGCAAGTGTAAAATAAAAAGCACTGAATATTTTGGGAAGATTGAGGAATACTTTCTCGCGTGATCGTACGCGTGAAATCGTTTGAAGTATCTTGTTCTGTAATGTACGCTTTGTGAGGCATCTCGTAAGCCACCGATTTTTTTGGCTGGCTATGGGTTCTCGTTTTGAATCGAAAGGATGTTTTCGATGCACGAGACAATGCAAGTCGCCTCTAAGACTTGCTGCCGAAGATAGATGTTTCATACCGCCAGTTAGACTTCTAGTTTCGTCTCCATATTCATACGATGTCTCTCATCGCTTGTGTAAGGTGTGGAAGAACCTCGGGATCAGAGAGCATTTCAAGGCATGACATGGGTCCTTTCCGCCGATATGTGCGCAAGAAATCATCTACTGCTGGATTGTTTCGTCCATTGATTGTGTTCTCGTCCATGCGGGCAACAATTTCAGGGCTAAGGATTCCGTGAGCTGCATGCGGCTGAGGGGGTGGAGGCATCTTCCTGCGTCGTTCGGTGAGTCCAGCGTCAACATTAATGGCAGCTTGTGACAAGCCCTTTTGCTGTGGTTCCGAAGACTTTTTCCCGATAAAGGTTTCTTGCGAAGGTGAACCAATGTTTTGCGGAGCAAAAGCGGGAGGAGTGGACGCAGTTGACTTCTTGAGGCCGAAGTTTCTTCGAAGATCGTGACTATTGGTATACGCGCCTACGCTGGTGGAGCAGCAGATAGCAGTGATGGTTACCAAGGTCTTTTTGTTGAATACCGTCATCTTTTCCTTTCCTGTTGTCGATTATTTGACCTTCGGGTTGTGTTTTATTTTAATTTAGGATTCTTTCGTTGGATAATGAGATAAGGATGTCGTTGATGTGAATTTTCTTTAGGAAGATAGTGTTCTCTTTACGTTCCCATTCATTCTTCACAAACATGATGTGTGCTGTCTTTCCCGCTACAGAGGTCCCTCGTAGAGTGTAGTTAAACTTTCACCCGTTGTGCGTCAGGTGATGACTTGTGTGGAACAATGGAACACGTAAACAACTCTTAGTCGACAAAAACGTCTGTTCTCGGCCGTAAAAACAAAAACTTTATATTAGATCGCCAAGAGCCTCTCGTTTTGTATTCATGCGTCAGAAACGGATTCCTATTCGTCTACAAAATAGTAGAAACATCACGTTAGTTTGAACTTACACAAATCTGTACTGACTTTCTACAGGGACTGACAACCTGACGTAAGAGAGTTGTCAAAGGTACTTAAGGCTTTTTTATTTTTAAAGAACCCATTCCATGAATGACGTACATGAAGTGGCAAACCAATCATAATTAAAGGAAGAACCTACAAACAAACATCATCGATCCAATAGGAAGGTGGGTTGTCAAGGAATCATGAAGCATCTGTTTCTTTCCTCCAATCATGATGTGTTCTGGCGTCGTAAATCGAATGGTCGCATTCCGCGCTCTGGAGGCATCAAAATAATATCATCATGCCTGCCATCAACAATTGAATCGAATGATCCGATTTCGATTTTGTGGCAGTATGCCGCTGCCCTCATATTTTGAGAAAGCGTTTATCTCGAATGAGTCGAATATGAAGATTCCTTTCTCGTCATGAATAGGAAAAAGAGGTATTTTTGAGTCGTGCGGGAGTTTCAAATGATATCAATCTTTCTCCACAATCTGAAAACGGAAGAATAATTTCCTCTGAAGTTGGCAAAATGGTGATTTTGTTCATTCTTGAAGTAGATACAGCGAATGCCAAAAATGGACAGCGCTATGCTTCGTTCCGCTGCTCGCGAGATTAGGAATAGATTTTGAGACGGACTTTCCGGGGGATGAACACCGAGGAGGATTGTTGTTGGCATACACAATGTCGGGAGGAGGTTTCCCTCTGTTGCAACTCGTCATCAATAAATGTATGATACAACATGATCCACGGAGCGATGAGGAATGTGATATAATAAACGATGAAACATTCCTCTCGTTCTTGCCCGTCTCAAAAAAGAAAGGTTGATGAAACAGGAAGACATCATCGACTGCGTCGATGGGATCAAAGCCCTCTCGAACTTCTAGGATGCTGCGATTTTTGCTTGATTGAGATCCAATAGTCTTCCACAAAGATGGCACAGGTCTTTCAATTTTTCGTATGTTTCTCAGCCGTTGTGATAACAAACTTTTGAACGAGGATGATAGGCTGATGGGATCTTTAACTCGGCTTATCAAAGTATCCGGAACAGCTTGGCTTTTTCTTCCACGGGAATAAAGAAACTGATAAATCTTCATTTGAAACGGCGTGCGCGGTGTTTGGGAAAATCTCGCCGGGGTGGTGGACAACATGATTTTTAAGAGTACTTTCGAACGAAGCAATTCCATTCAGAGGATGGTGATTGCCACGGCATCAAACGAAGAAATTGACGTGGACGGCATATGTTTCCTTCTTCGCCAAGATCCTGATACAATGTTCAGTTCATTTCGGTGGAGATCTTTAAAGCATGCAAACAGCCCTTTTGAAAAAAAAGTTGATCGAAATACTTCTCTTCAAATGTTCACATCAATAAATGAGATTATCTCAGCAACAGTGAAACGACAACGTTGTCGAAATCAAAGAAGCGATGATGAATGAAAATACATCAAAAATCGTTTCTCCTTGAATGTCTTTTATTGAATCGTAGATTGTAGCAAAAATTGTGTCGATTTCTACAACGTGAGCGATAGTCTCTTGCTTTCCCTTCTCAAAACGACGTCCGCCTCACGTGGACGCGCCGATGGACGGCGGGAAATCCAGCCGTCCTACTTCGGCGCGGGCTTTTGCTAATCTCTTTCATCTGCCTGCTCATCTTGTTGTTGTTGCTGCTGTTGTTGTTGCGTGATGCCTCGGAATGCTTCCCAAAGGGCCAACAATTCTGGAATCGGAATTTTTGGTAGGCCCAACAGTCGGCACACTCCTGATCCCTCGAATCGTCGAACGAGTCATCGTTGTAGGGGTCGTGGAATTTCGGTGACGCTGATTGTTGACTTTGCATCGGGTAGTCGTGTTGTGGTTGTTGCTGATGTTGCTGTGGACGTCGCTTTACAAGGACGGGAGATTTGGCAATCTCGTCCGCGGTGGATGTAATGGCCATCTGGCTGAGCGTATTCGAACTGATCTTGCGGTCTTCGGCAATGGTACACAAATCGTGCGAGAGCCGAGGCGACGAAGATGCTGTCAGTGGTACCAAGAGCACTTGTTGTTGCTGGTGCCGCAGTGGATGAGACGGAGTGGAAGTGGTGACTTCGTCTCGGTAGTCGTCCACCAAGACAGGAGAATGCGGCGACGGAGAACGCGATCGGTTGGTCATTACTCCTTGTTGCTGTTGGTAATGTACCTCTTTCATTGCATTTCTTGTTTGGCGGGGAGACTTATTTGCGGCTACGGAAACTCGTGCCGATCGTCCCCATATCGGAGACGGGGGAACCGGAGACATGTTCAAACTCCTGTCACTCCCATTGCTGCTGCCGCTGCTCCTGTAACTGCTGTTCGATGGAGACGACGAAATGGCCACGACAGCGGCCGCAGACCTACCCCAGACGGGGCCAGGCTGATTCAAGCCGTTGTTGCCATTGGCATTGCTTGTATTGTTGTGGTTGGGGATTCTGCGTCCTCGTTTTCGATTCTGCCCGGTGGGAAAGTTCGAAATGGAACGCATGGGACTTTTCGTTGGTGGGTGCTTTCTATCTCAATAATGGAAAGCTTTGCTTTTGTCATTAATGCATTTCCTTCGGGTTGAAACGCTTTTTGTTCTTTCATTGGCTGTGCTGGTGCATTTTTAACTGGCCGCTGACAAAAAGTTGTGTGACAAGGACGAAACAGCATGAAAATGTGGAAAAGAATATCGGATGAGAATTCCAGAAAGTACAAGCAGTTTGGCATAGGCTCCTACACATACTGTTGTCAACACCAACTGGGAGACGTGCAACGAGGAATGAGAAAATGGCCAATCAAAATCATGAAAAATTACGGTGTCTCCCCAAACGCGTCGATATCAATTTCATACCGATAGTACATACAGTTCATAGTATCCTAAGTCAATTGTTCCATTCTCAGAGGTGGAAGGCGTAAAACGTGTTGAGCAAAAACGAACGATTATTTATTTCCGTCTTTCTCATTACTACATACCTGATTCCAATGATACTCCCGGAAAGCTCATAGCAGTGTTGTAATCATCATTATTTTGTTCTTCCTGCAGCAAATATTGACGCAACAAACGATGAGGAATGCTAATGCATCGTTGCTGTGGAGGTGGAATTTTACCGCGGCATTTACCCTTCGATGGATGATATCGGTGTTGTTTCTCGTTGCTCTTTCCGAAGCATGGGCACCGACGTCTCTGGAATTGCCCTTGCGTTCGAACACGAAAACAACAGTAACAACGAAAACGACAAATCCATTAAATCAGTTGAAGGGGCCAAGCCTCAATCGTGATGAAAAATTCAAGCATGACAGACTTCTTGTCACACTCAGTGCGACAGTGTCGAAAGAGGAAATGGCGGTGAAAATCGACGAATTGTCATCGGCGTCGACGCTTTCTGCACCAAGCAATACAACAACAACAACATCGTCATCATCGTCATCATCGTGGGAAGAATTTGGAAGGGCGCTAGAACTTTTAGGAATCACCTGGAGCGAATGGCTCTCACCGCTTGGACAGGGACTCCTGCCACCCGACAATGAAAATCCTTCCAGCTGGGACGACTTTTGGGAGCTCTCGCTCAAGGAGAACAGTCGGGATATTCTGGTGGCGGAACAATTCACCCGCTACCTCGAACGATTGGGAGCGACATATGTCAAGTTCGGGCAAGCCCTCGCGTCGCGGCCAGACATTGTTCCGCGGTCTCTTGCCGTTGCCCTTTCCAAGCTCCAGGACGACATGGACGTCTTGGACGAGGAAAACCGGAAGAGTTCCGATCCAGTGCGGTTAGCGACTGCGGAGGGTGCCCGTTCAGTCCTGCGAGGGGAATATAGAGATGCAGTGCCTAATGGTTCTTCCGCCTTTGGAAATCCGGATGAAATGGAGGAATTTCTAGCATCCTTGTCGGAGGAACCCGTGGCAGCAGCCAGCATCGGTGTGGTGTATTCGGGGATTTTACCGGGAGGCAATGGCCAGAAAGTGGCCATCAAGATTCAGAGACCCAATGTCAAAGAAATCGTTCAAAAAGATGCCAAGTTGCTGAGGAGGGCTGCCGAGCTGATCGAATCGATTCCTTCGCCTGGCGGAGAAAACTCGAATAGCAACGAAAAAGATCGGTTGATTCGAACCAACATCACGGGCGCTGTCGACGAGTTCATGACCCGCCTCGAGGAAGAACTTGACTACCGGAGGGAGGCTAACAACCTCGAGCTATTTGGGAAACTCTATTCCCACAAGCGGACAGCCGATTCCGAAAAAAGCGTTTCCCAACTCGTCAATATGCCGAGTGGAAAGAACATTAATGTGGTAGTTCCAAAGGTCTACAAGCATTTGTGCACAGATAAAGTTTTGGTAATGGAATGGATCGATGGCATTAAATTGGTGGACTTGCAGGCCGCACCAACAAAAGAAGAAAAAGAAAAGGAAACGGAAGAAACCATGGAATTGATCCGACAGGGCATTGATTGCACCCTGAGTCAACTCCTTGAAACGGGAATCCTGCACGCTGACCCTCACGGCGGGAATTTGCTCAAGGTAGCCTCCGATGACGCATCCAAGAAAAGCAAAAATAATATTGACGCATATCGTCTGGGTTATATCGATTTTGGGATGCTTAGCACCATCCCGTCGACGGTTCAGGATGGTTTGATTTGTGCCGTCTGCCAATTGATCTTTGCCAACAATGTGACTGCAGTCTCAGAACTCTTTGGAGAATTGCAATTGTTACCAGAAGAAATTTTGGCTGATCCGTTCGAGAGCGCCGCGCTAGCACAAGAGCTGACCCTGGCGGTAGATAAGGTCCTTGTCTTCCCGACAGACGAAGAAACCGCTATCCTGGAGGCTCAGGGCAAACCAAAAATTCCGAACCTCCGCTTCGACAAGCTGTTGGACGTCCTCACCCGTTTGGTTCCACGGTTTAGCTTCCAGCTACCCCCGTACTTTCTCAACAACGCACGGGCGCTGGCTACCCTCGAAGGGATGGCCCGAGAGGTTGATCCCAACTTCAACATTCTGCGGCATCTTTACCCGTATGCAATCAGTCGAATTTTTTCTAATCCAACCGGTAGCCCTGTTGTCGAGGCAACGCTTCGATCACTCATCCAAACGCCCTCGACGGGGAAAATCGACATTGGTAAGCTCCGAAAGCTCCTAAAAGACGCGAGCAACTACTCGGGCTATTCCAAGCTAAAGGTAATTCAGGATATTGCCAAGTCTAAGAGCGGTCCCGGCTTGGTGGGGCGGCTGGCAAGAGAGCAAACGGTAGGACGGGTGTTTCGGAAGAGGCGGCGGAAGAATCGCAGGAAAGTTGTTGTGGGTGAGAAGAAAAAGCGGGGGAGAAAGCGGAAATGGCTACTAGATCAACTTGCCGAAATCTCGCGTCTATAACTATGTCATAAAGTATAACAAACCATCAACATTCATTATGCATCGTAGTATTAACTCATTGTAAAAGTTTATGCAGTTTAAATATCTAGTTACTATGCATACATGTTTGCTTCAAAAAATTCACTTGTGTCAACAGAATCGAAACACTTGATGCTCTCCGTACGTTTCACTTCGCCGCTTGGACACCTTTCGAGTTTCGACGCTGCCATTCGTTTGCTTAGACTATGCATGCTGTTGTTCCATTTGTCGAAATGTCTCGGAGATGCAATTGGTTGTCTTGGAGAAGCAATCGGTCTCGACGAAAGGCGAGGAGAGGGAGTCATAGGAATGGTCCTGTTACGGCAAGCAAGAGGAGAAGAGGGCATCCTCGCCGCATGGAGAGGCGATAACAGATTTTTCTTGTTCGAGCTCGTTTGAAGGAACGGTCGGAGAATGTCCTCGTGATCGCTGTTTGATTGCGTCTGTAACGGATAAACATCTACTTCGTCTTCGTAACTTTCGTCGTTGAGATCGAAATCATTGTTGTCTTGGAATGGATTTTTTGAAGGGGGGTCAATATTGCTCTTAACGATACCTGATGTCGGTTCTTTCTCTTCGATGGTCTTTGTGCGAGCAGCGGCGCTTTTCTTGCCTGTAAAAAGAGGTGCTGGTGGCTCTCGGTTTTCGGTATCCTCTTTGTCGAAGCTGGGCTCCTTCTTGGGCTTGTAGTCTTGATTCAAAGCTAGTGCGGCAGCCGCTGCAACTGCTTCGATGGCAGAAGAGTCATAAAGCTCACTAGATGTATGATCTATCGTTTCGGTAGGCGGTACCGGTATTCCATCACTACTGCCACTATCGCTTCCATTCACCATGTTAACATTTGAAGCCAGTTCCGAGGCAGCAGCAGGATTTTTCCATACTTCGTCAGAATCGATTTGCGATTTGTCACTCGAAGTCTCGGGTGATTTGACATCAGGTTTATTTTCATCCGGAGCATTCTTCTTCTGCTTTGCAGCTCGTCGTTTTTCGATCCGCTGGGAAAAGATTGAATCAAAAGCCAGAGATTGACTTTCCTTGGGGGTTGTTCCATTCTTGCTTTCGTTCGCACTGCTGTACGTTGCTTGGTCAGAGCCTATAGAATACTCTTCTTCGCCCTTTTCTTCTAGGATAGGGGGTGTCGTTTTGATAAGATGTTGTTTTTTCCTCAAGCGCTGAATATTGGCCCTCTTCCAACGATCAACCTTCGACAATTTCCCTCCTTTTTTGGGAGTAATCTTTTTTGGTGCGTCGAAGCTAGGATTTTCCTGAGTTTCTGAAAGCACGGAACCACAAGCTACCATTGAAGAATTGCTTTCTTCTTCGCTGCTTGATTCTAGATAATCATCTTCCACAATTTTTGGAAGCGATTTTGAGGGCGGATCGGGTGCTGCGTTTGCTACCTTTGCGTCAAAACCCATAAAGCTCCCTTCTTCAAACGGAGATTGTTGCCCAACCAAAATTTGATTCGGCATTGATGAAGTGCTTAGTGGTGATAGCAACGCCACACCGTGCAACTTCTTCGGGAATGGCTGATTGTTTTGAATACCACTGAGGCTTTGCGAACTGCTATTCGGAGCAATTCCGCTCATATTCAAACCATAGGAATGCATTTGCTGCTGTTGATTCATATGATAATATGGCGGATGATGATCTTGAGCTTGATAGTGTTGTTGACCAGAACCCTGATACTGTTGCTGATGATGCATTAAATTGGCCTGCACATGTGGCGGTTGTCTTTGGTTTGGAAATTGTTGCGGTGGTGGAGGCAAACCGAAATTTTTGGGAATTACTGAATTGTCGCAATCCTCGTCCTCGGATGATCCATGGGAAAGTGACATGAGAGATCTAAAGGTCTCAAATTCGGGGTCTCTTGATTCATCTCTCGCCAACCTATCTTCATAATACTGAAGTTTCTCATCCAATATAATGACATTGCGTCCTCCACGATTTCCACCACAACTCATAGTATCTTGAAGAATTGAACCAAAACTCTTTGCCGATTTGAGATTTGTCTTTTCAGCCTCATCCTTCATCTTGGCTTCAAATCCTAATGCAAGAGGTCCTTTCACGTTGATGTTTAGTTCTTTTTTTCCTTTTTTGTTGAACTTGTAAAGCGAATTTCTGGGCTCCGGCTTCGCGTTCGGAGGCAGGAATAATGTGTCCATACAGCCCATTTGAAGAACGCTCTCGAAGCCTTCGTCAGAATCGGCGTACATGATTGATAGGTCTAAATCAGATTCCTTTGAGTACTCAGACTCGGAAGTGTCATGTGATGAAGAAGAATTTACAATTACACGAGATCGTTCTTCACCTGTCTTTCGAATATTATCGTCAATCACTCGTAGCAAGTCTTCAACTTCCGAGTGTTCGATAGATGTGAGCTCCAGATCCACTGACGACTCATCTGATTCTACGGAATCAATCAAACAGTCGGCTTTCGGTTCCTCATGGCCCACGCTTCGAGAAGTTGATTGTCGCACCATTGTTTGCTTTTTTCTGTGACCTAATTTTCGTCAAAAAGAACAATGACTTTCTACTCTCACGAATTTGTCTTTCAAAGGATTAAGGAGCCGCGACTTAGAATTCGGTATTTGGAGTATGACGCAAGTAAGGTCCCAGACTACATCCACTATGCTTTTTACAAATATTTTGAACGCATAATAATTGCGTGACTTGAAGTCATTTAGCGAAATAATATTTATTCGAAATAGTCGGAATTGCCAATTAGACATCGCTAACTCGCGCTTTGCGATAATATTTTCGCGCGCATGTCAATCAACAAATACAGTAATGAATACTTTTAAATCGCTAAATTTTTCCGCATACCCCTTTCCTTGTTTTTACGACCTTATCATCAGCTTTCCGACAAGAGAAATCACATCAAAGAAAACTATCCCTTCTCATCGTTTACCAGTTGATCGCATCAATACAAAACCGTTAAAAAGTTTGTTGGATGCATTCAATTTATGCATTCATATCTACTCTGAATGGCATTCAAGATCAATTGCAGAAGTAGCTTCATGAACACAAAACTTTGATTGGAAACAATCATCAATTAATGCAAAGATGAATCAATATGGTCACTCGAGACAGGAGTATTACGAGGATGAATTTCTGGAGGACTACTACAATTCGGCTCACTATCCGGTAGAACAGCTACCGTATCCCGGGGCTGCTGCGGCGCACTTGTACCAACAAAATGCTATGCTAGCACAACTTGGTCAGGCGCATGGAAATGGTATGCCACAATATACTCAGGAGGATATGCGATATTACGACCAAATGCAGCAGAATGGCTTCAAAAACGCTGCCCAGCGAGCGTACTACCAACCCTCGCAAAGCACGCACGAAGGAGCTGATCAAAGACGTCGCAATAGAAAAGATGCGAGGGACGATGAACGTTATTCAGAACTCTATCAAGAAGGTTTTGAACCACAATCAAGAACAACTATCAGTGGAACGAGGACATCAACGGAGCGTACTCGAGGAACGCCGATACAAACTTCATCCAGTAGACAAACGGGGTCTAGTAGTAGATCATCTACATTCGAGAGTTCATCATCTGAATCCTCTGATGAATCTGAGGACTGGGAAGATAACATTATGTCGGCGCTGAATGACATGGCTGGGAACCTGAAAAAGATCGGAGGGATCCGCTGCAACCAAGCTGGTCCTGACACGACAGAATTGCAGGTGCAACTCAACCTTCCGTTGCCTATTGAGGGTTTCAACAATGCCATTGCTACCCTAAGTCCTAAAGAGTGCGGTAACATGAAGTATGACTACAGTCATTTGGAAACGAATGTGATGGAAATGGAAGAAAAGTTTTTAGGAACAATGGACCAGATTCAGGGAAATATGATGCCCGTTTACAAAAGTCTGTTTGAGAGTCAAAGCGAATCTTCTGATGAAGTTGACGACGATGAATCCCAAAGTACGTACGAAGATAAACGGTTTCTACCAAAGGCGCAGCAGCAACAACAGCAGCAGCAGCAGCGGCAGCGGCAGCAGCAGCAGCAGCAGCAGCAATATCAAAATACTAATGTTATTGCAAGTCCAAGTCGGGCGCAACATATTGGTGGGATCCCAACGCAAATCATCATATCGAATAACCCTTCTGGCGTGAGCTCTGTCAATAGTTGGAATCTGTTGTCGCCACGAGATGAAACTCGTCAGAATCCAACTAATGTAGTGAACACAGTTGATAACAATATTGACAGTGCTAACAAGCGTGGTCATGGCGAACAAAGGGTACCAGCATCCAAGCAAACTCTCGAAGTCGAGAACTTCGAAAAGCGCCAAACTAGAAAGAAGCCAAAAGCGAAGCAACGTGACTTCCAGTCGAACGATGAAATTCCACAGGTAATTAACGTAGAGGAAGGTGATGTCAACCAAAGCTACAGTGATTTGACTGTTGGTGTACGAAAGTCTGCTCAAAACGCAGAGAAATCGACGTCCAACGTCCCCGCGATCAAAACGCAGTTCAGCGGTGACGAAATCATGGGTCACAGCAAAGCTTCTTTCCAGAGGAAATAGCACGAAGAAAGGAACTTTCAATCCCGATTCGAATGGTCAAACAGAAAAAGAAGCTGAGGTTGTCAAGTCTGATCCTCCACCTACATCGACTCGATCACGCAAGGCTGACGAGTTGAAAAATGATCTTGTAGATAATGATCTAGATGAGGAACAACGACTTGAACAAGAACGAGAAAATGCGAGGAAGCTTGAGGAAGAAAGAAAGCAACTCGAAGCCGAAGCAAAAGAGAAAGAGAAGGCTCTCGGAAAGAAGAGATTGGAGGAGAAGGTTGAAGCGGAATTAGAAGCAGCACGCAAGGCACTTCGAGCAAAGAAATTGGAAGCACAAAGAAAGCAACGTGAAGCGGAGGCAAGGATCGCAGAACAAAAGGCTTTGGAAGAAAAGAGATTGGAGGAAGAAGCGAAGAGACTCGAAGCCGAGGCGAAGGCAGCAGAAGAAGCCGAAAGGTTGGAAGCCGAGAGAAAACGCCTTGAGGCTGAGGCAAAGGCCGAACGAGACGCCTTAGAGGCAAAGAGACTAGAGGAAGAAAGGAAACGGCGGGAAGCCGAGGAGAAGGTAGCAGAAGAGGCTCGAAAGGCAAAGGAACTAGAGGAAGAAAGGAAACGCATCGAAGCAGAGACGAAAGCTGCACAAGAGGCACTAGAAGAACTTTACGCGAAGAAAGCAGACGAAGAAAAGAGACAACGCGAAGCTGCTGCAAAGGCAGAGAAAGAAAGAAAGCAACGTGCGGCTGAAGCAAAAGTGCGGGAAGCCAGAAGATTGAAGGAAGTAAGGGAGAGAGTTGAAGCCGAAGCTAAAGCAGCAGAAGAGGAAGCTAATGAATTAGAGAGAGAGAAGCATGCGAATTGAAGCTGAGACAAAAGCTATGGCGAAGACCCTCGAAAAGAAGAAAACCTCAGATATCGTACGCAAGTCAAGGAACTTCGAGCAAGAAAAAAAGCGGAATGAAGCAGGGAAAAATGGCCATCGAGAGGAGAAGGGACGTGCTTCCCTTTACAAAGTGCAAGGTTTCGATGATTATTGTAAGAGCGTAGCAAGCTTTCAAGTCGATGCAGACGGTCGTGTTGAAGATGTCGATTCCTCTGACGAAGACACAATGAGTGTTGGTGAACAGTCAGATGTCTACTCATCGAGTGACGACGACAGTCATTCGGGCGATAGCTACAACACTGACTCTGATCAGTTTTCAGATTCAACATCACGTGCTGAAGACTCTGATGAAGTCCGCTCAGCCTCTAGCACCGAGCGGCTTCGAAACAATGTTGACGTTGAGCATCCCTTTTCTAGCGGAAAAAGTGTCAACACAATGGATAGAACAGTCCAGTCCTTCCGAACGAAAGATACATCTCGAGAATCTATGGGAACTTCGAAGTCTTTTTCGAAGTCCAAGCTTTCAAAACCATCGAAGTATTCGGATGCACACATTCCAATTTCGGCCACTTTGAGTACCTTACCAACACAAACTTTCGACCAAGGCACTGTAGTTTCAGGACAACATAGTCTCGGTAGATTTATCAAGTCGAGCGATGAAAGGAGCGTAATTTCGTCAACAAGTTATTCCAATCAGAGCGTCATTTCTGCGAAGCCCTGTCGCATTACCAGTAACGCCCTTGCCTCGGGAAACGAAAAAGAAGAAGAAAATAGTGCCAGTAGAAAGGACTTCAATTGTAGGAACCATCCTTTCGTTCGCGCTCAAGTTGGCATTACGGATAACGTTCACGGTCATGATATTTTTGTACACATGGATGAAACATCTTGTGCTATCAATTGGCAAAAAGCAAGAGGCAAAGTTGGAGGCCTCGCCCACCAAGTTTGCATTGCAACCAGGTCAAGCAATCCGACGCGAGGAGATCCAAGAACGTGTAGCGGACAATCGTATTCAACAAAATGCTATTCAACATTATCTTGGCCATGAGGGCAATAACCAGGAACATTACGCAACGACGATGATAATAAAACCTCCTGGTTACATGGCTGATGATAGCGACGAAGTTGGTACATGCGTTGAATCAATTGTACCGGATACGCATTATCCCAACATGTCTGATGGGAAAATGTCTACGTGGAAAATCACTCAAAAGAATACTGAGACATCTTCCTTGACTTCTCCACCATCAGCGTCCTTTGGTGTCTTGAAGAGCGCATATTCAGCTCTCTCTTCAACAAGGCGTGAAGAAAAATCAAACTGGTTAGACCATGCTACGATCGATGACGAAATGAGCTATTACGAATAAACTCGTGCCGTACCATCGGAGATCCGCAGGTTAAAAATCGCCATCCAAATCGTGTGTTTGGTGATACCGTTGTTCCGAAGAGCGGGAAAAAAGTCTGACACTTTTGTAATTGCAGAACGAGTACAATTTGTTGCCAGCGATGAAAAGGGTTGAGTTCGTGGGAGTTGTAAATTAGTGTCTTAAATCCTTCATAACAGTTAACTTTATGTAGCTACAATCACAATTATCATAATTTGACGCATAACTCTCCTAGCACTGGATAAAACATTCCGTAGGCGATCACAGTTTTCATTCATGAAATATTTTCCAAGAGATTCTTGTGGACAGGCTGAAGGAAGACAGTAATCCAGCGATGGTGGCATGAACTGTTTCCATACGTGATGCTTGTAATCGTCAAATGCCATTCTAATCTTATTCTACGACGCGCAAATAGATTTCCTTAAATTTTTTGAAGACCGATTTCCAACAATTATTCCCTTAGCTCCCCATAAGACTGCAAGGGGTCATTTCTAAAAATCTAAGTCGACCATTCGAAGGTTTTCGGCATTATCACTGATGAAGGCCTTTCTTGGCGTAACTGAATCACCCATTAGAATGCTAAGCGTCTGATCGGCAATAGCAGCATCATCCATCGTTACCTGCAATAATGTACGATGTTCGGGATCCATGGTGGTGGTCCATAGTTGTTCTGGCATCATTTCTCCAAGCCCCTTGAACCGTTGGACAGTCACCTTGCCACTACTCAAGGCATCAGCGGCGCTATCGGCATCATCGTTGTCACCCGTGTTGTCATTAGATGAAGAACCAACCATCTCGCGGATAATTGATTCCTTCCTGGAGTCATTATAGGCATAAACCTCTTTACGGTTGCGTCCGCTCCCCGTCGATATTTTGTACAGCGGTGGCTGTGCGATATACACATACCCATTCTCGATAAGTTCTCTTTGGTAGCGGAAAAAGAAGGTGAGCAAGAGAACGCGGATGTGGGCTCCGTCGACGTCGGCGTCAGTCATGATCACGATTCGTCGATAACGTAATGACTTGAGATCAAACTCGGCACCTTTCACACCCAATCCCAGAGCGGAAATGAGGCCTTGTAATTCGTTGTTTTGATAAATTTTTTCCGTTGCTACGCGTTCAATGTTTAGAATTTTTCCTCTTAGGGGCAATATAGCCTGGGTTCGTCTATCGCGTCCTTGCTTAGCGCTACCGGCGGCAGAATCACCTTCGACAATGAAAATTTCAGATTCGGCAGGATCACGGGAAGCACAATCGGACAATTTTCCGGGCAAGACAGTCGAAGTCAACAGTGACTTCCGCCTCACCATATCTCGCGCAGCGCGAGCGGCAGTTGCTGCTGCCTGCGCTGCTGACGCTTTGCCGTAAATGGCATCGAGTAGATCCGGTCGGAATTCAAAGAGCGTAACTAATTGCTTGGCAACAATTGAATCAACCGCCGGTCGTAACTTCTATGTTTCCTAGTCTGCCCTTGGTTTGACCTTCGAACTCAGGTTCAGGCACCGATACGGAAACAATGCAAGTCAAACCCTCTCGAACGAATTCACCAGGGAGATTTTTGTCTGATTCTTTCGCCTTTCCAACCTTCTTGCTCATTTGGTTGACGGTTCGTGTCAGGCATGCCTTGACACCATCGACGTGGGATCCACCATCTCTTGTTCGGATGTTGTTACAGAACGAAAGAATAGATTCCGTATACATATCGGAAGACCATCGCATTGCTACCGATACCGCAATTCTATTTCCGTCCTTATCTGGTTCAGTGGATCCGGAGGCCAAGATTGTCAGTCCATCATCTGAAAGGAGACCCTCGAGTGGATTGGAATCTGTGTTTGCTGTTTTCTTCCTTTTTGGAGGTGGAAAGAGCGGAGCCTTGGCTTTACAAAGTTCTTCGGCGTATTCGGCCAGTCCCCCCGCGTGAAAAAATACTTCGGTTTTGGGCTTTGCGCCCCTTCGATCTTTTAATGCAAGGACTAATCCAGCATTTAGGTAGGCAATTTCGTTCATCCTTCCCTTAAGTCGCGAAGGATCAAATGTAATATCAGGTTTTCCCTTTTCTCCTTTGAACACTTCGATATCCGGCAGAAATGTCACTTTGGTTCCGGTCTTTCGTTTTTCCTGCAAAGCTTGAAGGAGTTTTAGGTTGTCATGAGTTATTTTTCGGATTCGTGCGGCCTCTTTCTCGTCCTCTGCTTTCTTTGACTTTTTGGCGGCTTTTAGAGCTTTCATTTCTTCATCGAGATCGTCGTCTTTTATGGCACCGCTTGCATCTTTCGATTCGAGAGTCGCAACCGACTTCCCCCGCTCGAAGCGCATAGAATGGCCCTTGCCATTTCTATTCACAAGAACATCCACCGACTCAGACAAAGCATTAACTACGGATATTCCGACACCATGCAATCCTCCGCTGACCTTGTAGCCTCCAGCACCTCCCTGGTTTTCGAATTTTCCTCCGGCATGAAGAACTGTCAAAACGGTTTCCAAGGCGCTCACTTTTGTTTTGGGGTGAATATCGGTGGGGATTCCTCGTCCATCGTCAACAACGGTACACGATCCGTCGGGATTAATTGTGGTTGTGATGAAGGTTGCGTGTCCTGCCAAAGCCTCGTCCACCGAGTTGTCGACAACTTCCCACACAAGATGGTGCAATCCATCGGGACCTGTCGATCCGATGTACATACCCGGTCGTTTGCGGACCGGGTCGAGGCCATCCAATACGGTAATTTGACCAGCCCCATAGTCGGTATCAATGGCGGTATCCTGATTTCTCTTCGATGGTTGCATGGAGTGGGAAATGTGATTTCATGCGAGCACTTGTTGTCCTCGTCAAAGGAAAAGCCAAGGCCGATACATGTTGCTGATGTTGTAATATAGCGGATATTGTGCCTGACAGAATCAAGCGTATGATGTTGCGACGGCTCATTTTCATTACTGTAATTTATAGAGCAACTTTTCACTCTATAATATGTCTTTGGGATCTTCTTTGGTGATCACAATGAATCCATCACAAATGAAAATTCCGATGTGATGTTTTCAAGCTGCTCCACATCACATCATGAATTCTTTCTTCCTACCTGAAGTCATGTTCAGATTCACATAGAAAGAGCGCACGGCTTCAGCATTGTGAAACAATGGGTGGATACGATGAAAAACAAGACCGGTGCGTGACTCACTCAGAATGTATATACTAAGTGTACTAATCATAGGTACGAGTACTGTCGTTACGATTTCCGGGTACCTTCTGGTCAACAATATTATTTCATACAGATACGATTCTAAAATAGAAAACATCAACTACTACTATTGCTAACATAAACTTGATATCGCATCTCGAGTGCCATAGAAATTAATAGATTTATAAACTGATCAATACGTGTAGACTACTACGCGTATTGTCGGAGCACTCGTTCCTTGTTGAGGCCACAAGTAAGGGCCGATTGGGTTGTTTTGCAGGGTGGCTGCCACGTCTTGCAGCCGTACATGGCCTTCACCTTCTTCGCCATCATCCGGACCCCACAATATTGCGGTATCTCCCACTGCTACTTGCGCCCCGGCTCCATGCTCATCTTCTGCCGGGCCAAGCTCAACCATGAGCATGTCCATACAAACGTTTCCAGCGACTGGGAATAGGTGCCCCTTGATTCGAGACCCTGCCGAGGCCATTTCCTAGGTCTCGTGGGTAACCATCGGCAAAACCGATTGTCAACGTCGCGATGCGAACATTTGTGGGAGCCACATAGGCTCGATCGTAGCCAACTGATTCGCCTGCCTTGAGCCTTGCCACGTGGCGCACGGATGCCACCAGGGTCGACACGGCTCGAAGTTGTGTAAACGATGGGCGTTGCCCGTAAATAGCTCCACCCGTACGGACAAATCCCCGTGAATCGGCATCAGGTTTGCGTCAGTAATTCAGTGGCATTTGTTGTAAAGTGGGTTAGGTTCGTGGTCAGTAGGGCGGCAGAATTATCTGTGCTGATCGTTGGAACAGAAATTTCGGCATTGCGCACTCTCTTGAGCAAACTTTTGAACTTGTTCATCTGCGAGTCTGTAAAGGTGGAGGTGGAGTTGGCTTCGGCCATGTGGGTACACATACCGTAGAATTCAATCGGACAATCCAATTTCACCTCCAGATCGACGAGTTCCTTAAGAATTTCCACAGTATCTCTTCGCTTTCCTTGATCGTCTTTCGAAACCGGATCGGTCTTGAAGCCTAAACGTCCCATGCCACTATCCACAAGCGCATGCCACCGCAGCCGTTTTTTCGATGGAATGGTCAGCGGAAGAGCTTTGAGATTTGTGTTGGTAGGGATGCGACGGGAATTTGTCGACTTGGTGGAAGAAAGGACACTATCACCACCTTCCCTATCGTGATTTTGCTTCTCAGGGATACTTTTTGTTATCTCCTGAGATATTGGTTTTAAAGTCGTCTCCTTCATCTTCCTCTCCATGATCATGAAAGACTTCCTTTGCCATTGCCTTCTGACGTATTCTGGAATTTCTAGCGGTTTCTTCAAGGCCGGCAAACACCTTCACTGTTCCAACGCTATTGTTTTGGCCCGATGCTCCACTGTTGCTTCGATCATCGTTGACGGTGAACGCCGAAAGCAAAGTACTGGCCGTGCCTTTTGTGGCAAGATCAGGGATATAATCGACGGGAGTGATGGTAGACGAATTCCCGCTTGGCCGGAGGAGTCTTCCCCCCGTCACCATTCACCTGTCGCTGTTGGTTCAATTTTTGTTGATGTTCTAGCTCCTGCTGTTGCTTTTTTAACGCCTCGGCGGCAAGTTTCTGGTTCTTGAGAATCTCTCTGACTTCCTTCGCCAAATCGGATCCCGTCATGTTGGTCAGGGTTGCGGATGAAATTTGCTGCTGGATCGGTGTAGCACTCTTGGAACTCTTCGCGGACGAACGCCCGCTGCTGGAAGCCTGTGAATTGTTGTCTCCCTGCCCTGCGGTAGCACCTTCGTTTGCTTTGCTACCTCCGTTGCTCATAACACCATTCGAAGCTGGCTTGAGTGCCGCCGCTTTTTGATTGGAAGGGTCTAACATGATCTTCTCTTTGAGCTCGTTGGCAGCCCGTTCGACCTGGAGGCGCTTCCGCTCGTCCGTGTTGCTTACCCATTCGTATAACGCCATGGCAACCTCCGGACCTGATATCATTGCCTCAATGTTGTAGTGGTAATAGTCGTCAAAACATCGGGGAAAGCCTACGGGAGGGCCAAGCACTAGAATGCGAATATGAGCTGCCCGACGTGGGTTCTTTCGTTTCTTTATTTTGCCAATTCCGGTGCCTCCATAAACGTCCGTGAAGGCAGTGTTAGTGCCTAAACTCATGACAGAGTCGAGATCAGCCGTTGCCCTGGATGACCCGCTGGATTGACGGCGATGGTGATCTTTGCCACCGCCACCATTGCTAGTAAGACTTTGGTTGATATTGAAATAATAATCGAGGCTTTCGCTGCTTCCTGGTGTCGACGCCGATGTTTCCTGCAAGGCTTTGCGGAGAGCGATTCCTTCCTACAGTTCAAATTCCACCAGGTACCCAAGAAAAAAAAGAGATATTAGTGATTGAGATATATATAAATCTTTCAAAAAATAACGAAAGAGAATCTCTAAAACACGAAAGCATTCCATAAAGCATTCCATAACTTACCTCCAAGGTGGCCACAGCAAAGGCGTCGGCACCAATCTTGTCGGCAAGAAAGATCGCAGACGGAATGGCTCCGTGACCGTAGCCATCGGCCTTTACCACGACAATGACGGAACACTTCTGGCGGTTGGCTGCGGATTCAACCTCCGAATAGTTGTGTGAAAGCGCCGACAGACGAATCTTGTGGACAGCCCGGTGAAATGTTGTGTCCACTACAACGCCTTGTTGTTGAGGTCGCTGCTGGGAACTTCCGGCTCCCACAACAATGTTGCGAATGGGAGGAGAGGAATCAAGGTCATTGGAGACTATCTTCGTTCGCCATGATCAAATTGTTTTTATGTTGAAAAGAACTGCAGTAGAAATGCTGTGTTATAATGCAATAGTTGTTGCTGATTTGGTCGTTCGATCTTGCGATAGATCGGACCAGCTACACGGCGGTGTAGCTTATTGGAACAGGAGCAGTCTCCTTTTCTCGAATCTTTGCGAATTTAGTTGTAGAAAGAAAGAGTCTGCTCACAATGGTTGTCGTTATCGAGAGGTCATCAATGTCGATAGGGTGATACAGTAATCAGCTTTCGACGATGTTTTTCCTCCTTGCGGATGTTGACGCGTCTTTTTTTGCGTTGGATGAGTTCCAATTCCTTCTTCCCTTGATTTTTTGTTCCTCTTAGTTCTCCTTGGGAATGTCCGAGCAAACCAAAATCGAGAAACAATGGATTTTGATTTTTTGAGAGAGATGGCGAGCCGTTCGTACCCCGCGGTACAATCTTTACGTCAAACAAACGGAAGTGACTGCGATGGTGACGGCACACGAATGAAAATCATGAGTCTTCTTTATATAGTTATAATATATATGATGAGTATTATGGCACTTTCGAAAGGAGAAAAATACAAAGACCCACGCGCGACTTGGAGTTTGAAGTTCGGGAACGGGGTCATTCGGCACGAGGTTGATTTTTTATCATCGACATCTTGAATCTGATCGACTGGAACGATCGTAAAAACATGACCCTCTTCTTTTCTTCATTTTTTAAAGAATACAGCACTTTTGAACTTATCCCACAACTCACAACGGAGCATCTCAAAAGTTGAGAATCTCGTTCTATCGAGATAGCAATAGTCCAAAGTGTTATTCTGAAATAGGAACCCATAATTTTGGAACCAACAGTGCTTCTCTATCATCATGTCTTGTTGGAGTGAACCTAATAGCAAGCATGCTTTTGCCCTCAGTTGGGTCAGCACACTTGTCACCGTTGGGTTTGCCATTACCGGCGTCGTCTATTATGTTGTAAGTCTTCTGTATCTCGAGTCGACAACCGAACGGTTAGTTCACATTGATGTTCTTACGACTCTTGGGAGTACAGGGAATATTCAACTCAGACGAAACCGCCAAACGTATGCATCGCACATCCGTGGAATTTCACATTCGAATGCTTTTCTTTTCTTTCTCATTTTTTAGACAACTGGATCAGCCATGTGTTTGGTGTTTGGACTCGAGAAATTTCGTCGATTTCCTGAGCTCTGTGGTAGTCCTATGGAGGTTCTGGGCATCCGGAAAGATGACCAAAGAACGAGAAAAGATCCTCAAACGGCGCGATTTGCGGGCCAGCATGGCCATCTCAATCATCATGATAATTCTGGGGATGGGCATCATCGCGACTTCTTCCCATGACGTTACCGTCGGTCCAGAAGGGAACCTCCAGGACTTGGAAGTGGTCCTGGGAATGGCAATAATGAGTGTCTTCATCTTTGGGTGTCTTTCCCTCTTCAAGTTCCAATACGCGAATGCCCTATCCTCAGAGTCACTCTATAAGGACGCAGTTTGCTCTCTCATTGGCACAGTTCTGGGGGCAGCACTCTTTACAAACACTCTCATTATTCGCAGCAAACCGCAAATCTGGTGGCTGGATCCAATGGTGGCAATGGTGTGCGGCTTCACGGCCCTCTTTCTCGGTTTGCATTCGATGTATGTTGCCTGGAAAATCCGAAGGGTTCCCATCTTTGCCCTCTCGTGGTGGACGATGTCACGTGGGGATGGGACACCGTATCGAAAATCAGATCGTCAACGAACTATTGAAGAGGCCAATGCCGATAACCGTAACAAAAAGAAAAAGACAACAACAAAGAAACAAAAGACAAAGAAGACAAAGAAAAAGACCTCGAAACCTCCCAAAAAAATAGAGGTGGAAATGAAGCCCGTTACCACCAACCTCTCGAATGAGGTTGTATGATTCTGTTCTGGATTGTCTTGTGTGGTTGGCCAGAAAATAGATCGACGAACAATAGACGGAATCAGCAAGCGATGGAATATTCGCTTGAAAGCGTATCCCGGTTTCGACCTCGTCAGTGAGTGATGCGGGTGGCACTTTTTTGTGGGTCAAGGAAAAAACAAAACTACAATCGACGCAGTTTCTTTCCCACTCGTACGGATTTTAGTTTCAACATCCATTCATTGTTTCATTGTTAGTCCAGCTGAATGCAGCACGGCAACAGGATGCCACTGGTTATAAAGTTTCGAACCTCAAACATATAGTATGATTTTTAGTTTTAGATGCATGCGCCATTAAATTTTAACGATAGCTTTGTTAACAGCCTTATACTTTTAGTTTTTTTAAGCTGAATTGAATCGACTCTATTCGTAGCTATCATTTATTGTTAACAAGGGGATCCCCAATCGTCTTGGTGATAGTACTCGGAAAGCAGTCTATAGATATAGCTTGGTTGAAAACTTCCCACGTTCGTCACGTACAGATTAATGTGCTCTGGCCGTATGTAATCGTAGAGAGGGTTGACAAAGTCCACTTGCTGGCCCTGCTGCAACGAATAGTCGACCACCGAACCAGGGCTGAGCAAATCGTTCAGCGTGTCCTGGCCCTCGTGGGGGAACAAGGGTGTCAGCTTGAACATTCCCGTCAGGCATACCACGGGCACTGCATTCTCGGCGGCCGCAAGTGTCACCAGATTGCAACCACTGGAAGCCACCAAACCACCGTTGGCTAAGACCGCGTGAGCGGGCAGGAGCACCTTGTTGACACGGGCCATCATCGCTACGATTGCCGAATCGGGAATGACACAAACGTCCATCGAGTTGCCCGCTTCGGTGGGTTCGGCCAGGGCACGTGCCATGTTTTGTCCCTCGTAATGCGGTGCGCTTTCACAAACAATGACGGTAAATCGAAGCTTCTTGTCGGCAGCGGCTCTCAGAAATTCGATAACCGTGTCGCTTTTGCCATATGTCAAGATTACTTCTCCCGAGTGAATGTGATTCGTTGCTTGCTCATTGATCGTTTTGTGCAAGTCTTCAAGATCCGATGTGATTTCTTGAATGACCTCCATGATAGATTGCTTAAGATCGGGTCGAGGTGGCAGGAAGAAGATCGGTGGAAGGTTCGAATCGGACTCAATGGCACCTTCCTCCAGGATATCTCCGACGGATCCTATCGATTCCGATCGAGTGTGATGACGCTCTTGACTCTCTTGCGACGCACTCTGGAGCGACATATTGCTGGCACCTCGGCTGTGAGTTTTCACGTGCTGTGGCAATGCCCAAAGCATGCTGTTGAGGGAGGATCTATCATCGACTCTCGTTGTTCCGCCATTGAGGACTTCTTCCCTCACTGCTGCTAGAATTCTCCGCACGACGTTGCCAATGGCAGGCTCCCGAAATCCACCAGCCATTTCCATCTCTCGTCCCAATCCCCGCAAGAGTTCCAAAAGCTGAGCAGGAGACCTCCACCTCGTGCTACCGATCATGGTCTTGAGGATCTCTACGGTTCGGAGAGTAATCGAAAGGCGATCGTTTTGAGATGGATGTTTCGAAAGCCGGCCTGCCATTCGAAGATCCGTTTCGAAGTTTTCCAATAGAACGAGTTGCTTGGGATGTTTCACCGCTAGCCATTCTCGAACACTCGAAGCGCGATCGTTTGTGAGGGGCATGGTGAATTTTTTTCTCGACGAGTTCCTCGCTTCCTGTTGGGGATGTGATATCTATTGAATATACAAGTGTTTTGAAGGCGCTGTTTTTTTGCTTTCAGACCCAGTTTTTCTTCGGTAGAGCTTGAGCGTTTGTCGCGTGTTGTTCCCGAAGTCAGAATGTAAAGATGCTATTCTATCGAGTAGTAATCAACAACTTTGATATGGACCTTTGTCATGTTGAATCAATCATTCGCCTTGACATTCAACATTGGTAAGCGATGCAATTCAATTCTGCCTCCACCGTACGTCCCGCATTTGTCGTTGTGCGTGTTTGGCGTCGAGCGACAGACAGGCGGACTAATTTAGACCTTCCATCGGCGCTTTGAGATTTCTGAATTGTTTCAAGATTTTTTTTCTTCTTTCGATTTGCAATTATGTTCTGCCACATGCATTCACGCTTAATAGTCTAGAAAATTCTATCGAAATAACAAGAAAACACCCATCTTCTTTCGCTTTTGGGTTGACAGCGTCGACTAGAATTGACATAGTTAGGAAAGTTTGTGTAGATAACTACAATCTTCGAGGAGATGATTCGTCTTCACAGCTACATTAAAATTACAAATCGCGCGAGCAAAGAACATTTCAAATGTTAATACTCGCTCGAAACGACGCAATCTATGGTTTTGCTAGCTGATTGAATGCCCCCAATGCAGCTGTTTCGACCTCTGGGTGGTTGGTGTTTTGTTCGAGACACTTCATCAGCGTGGAAATGCCATCGAGGCCTAACACCTTGGACCTTATGCTTTCACTTTCCGATGCCTAACACCCAAAGCAAGTCGCATGCCTCTTTGACGAAGCTCGTGGATCCTATATTTTCATTCATTGCCATAACTACTGTGGAAATGGCAACAGCTGTATCTTGAGCGTAGTTTGGACACACCAATATTATATTTTTCAACGTCAAACAACCCGATTCCAACAAGGAGATGGAACTAGCGTTGTTGCACATCGCCTCGGAGACGATGCTGACACCCTGAGCTTTCGCAATGTTTCTGGCAAGTGATTCTACGGAACTTAGATTGGATAAGAAACCACATGCCTTTTCTAGAGTGGGAGCAGTACCCGGATGCATGACCATTGCACACGTCACGACATCAATCGCATCGTTGCCAACATACAGCTTCTGGTTATCAAAGTTGTCGACGATTACCCAAAGAGCTCCACACGCTTGCTCGAGCAAGTCAGCCGATTCGATGTGGGACTGCATTGCCGTGGTGATCGAATTGACGATTTTGGGATTGAAATCAAAGCCTTTCTCGTTTGCTTTGGATAACAAATTCAAAAAAATGCAGCAACAATTAGTTTGAATCGACACGGAATTTCTGTGCGTGTCCATAGCACTGAGGATGAGTTTCCATGTTTTGCCATCCTTGTGTAATTTCTCCGACTTTTCAATACGGCATGATAGATTTCGCAACGCCAGGCATGCAGCATCTTGGACCTTTTCGTCAGGGAAATATTCCATAGCATATAGTAAAAGATCCAATACCTTGTGTTCCATCAAAAAATCACTGACTGAAGCTGTTTTCCCCATGGCAAGAGTAGCAACAAACAAACAACAGATCTCGGTCACACTCGGAGTTCTATACTTCCGACTTGAATTGTGAACGATGGAAATAATCTCTGGTGAGCCGATTCTCCTCTTCGACTCATCACTTCGTGCTGCAATACCAGTAAGAGCTCGAAGTCCTTGGATGACATACTCGGGATTATCGAGAAAACTTTTTGAGTGCCCGAGTCAACAACGGAACCGCCTGCGATTTCAGAAACATCGTCGATACGTCTGGTGAATAAGGTGGGAGAGCGAAGTTTTCCAACGCGAATGCGGCTTCGTAGCATATACCATAGGAATCTCCGTGGTAGCGCAAGCCGTCAAGAACGAGTTGAACCGCTCCAGTGTTAATCATTTCATTGCGCTTTCTTGCTAAAGACGCAAGATTTACAATCGTTCCGATACTAGCTTCGACCAAACCGGTTCCACTGGGGTTAGTCATGTAATGCTGGCAGATCGTCATGGCTCCTTCGTGCAACGAAGAATGTTCCATTTGTTTCAACAACTCCCCATTTGTTGTTAAGCACCAAGACAATTGGCAGGCCCATTCCATGGCAACTGCGTCGTTTTGTAGCTCTTCCATCGCATAAATTATCACATCAATGGCAGGCATTCCGTTTCCTAGCTTGCTCTCTACGAAAGTTCTCTTATTGTCCCCGGCGTGTGACGACAACAAACATTGGTGATGCAGTGCCTGTAACCCAGCCTTTCGAATCGACCGAGATTCTCCATGATTAGTCATTGCGTTCAAAACCATCGTCATCGCACCCGACAGGCTACCGTCTGCGTTGGTACCAACATCGTCATCACCAGACGAGCTGGATGAGAGAGAAGCAAAAAGGAGACAACCTTTCAGTTGAATTCCATGTATGCCAGGGTGGTTTTGCATCGCAAAAAGGATTGAATCGCACACGGATTCATTTTTCGATAGGAGGTTGCTATTACCCTTGCTATATCGCGTTTCGCCACGACTGGCACCGTCCGAGTTAGAATTTTCCGCAGAAGCAGCAATGAACAGGAGAACGTCCATCGCAGCTTCCTGAACTTCGACTATTGCCATATCCGACCACATGGACTTTGTTACTGACTCGATAACATCGTTTTCCAAAATCAAATCCTTAATATGCGTCTCTCGATCAGCGGCATGCATATTCTTACCCGTGGTTTGCATTATGTCGACGAGTTTGCACAAGGCTTGTTCTCTGATATCTGGATTGCATTCTTCTAGATTCAGACATCGCAATACACCCGGCATGTCACCAATATCTCGCTCTTCTATTATCGTGTTCGAGAAACGTGATGATTTTTTGAGACGACTACTGTCGTTTGTATTGTTCAATTGCGATCCCGATGACGCAGATGACGCCGGTGTTACAGTCATTTGGGGTGTCATGTTGTTTCCTTGTTCGAGTTCCCTTATTCTGCTTGTACGGCCATTTGATTCCAATTGCGCGCCTTGATGGTGTTCCTGCTGTCGTAAATTGTTTTTATTGTATCCATAATCATCATAGTAGTCATTGTCATCCATAATGAAGGATGGTAAATCGTCGTCATCGTCATCATGGTTGCTCACCACAGGAGTTATAGGTTTCCGCGAAGCAAATGCATCCTCGTTCGAAGACGTTATATGGTCCTCAGAAATACCATGATAACTCCGATGTCGATTTCGTTCTATATGACTCAATATCGAGGAAGTTCGTAATGGTTGCGTGTGAGTTGAGTGATTCTTTAGTCTCTTGCTAAGATTTTCGTCTGAATGAAAGTGACTCTCTTGATTTCTCATTCTGTATGGACTGTTAGAGTTACTCTGCCTTGTTGTGTTGGGGACGATATGGTCGCTGTAGTGGTATGTATCTGCTGGTGTTGCATCTTCATAGTCATCTGACGGGGACATGTTCCTCGGAATGGCTGACGGAGTGTATAAATGTCGATTCTGACTATTGATTCCGTTTTGATTGCTGCCGTCATTGCCGATGTCGTTGGCACTGGGATGGCGGCGGCGATACGAATCAACATCCCCGCCAATACTATGTCGTCGCCCATACGACTTAAACGTGTTCGGATTGTTTATATGATTTCTCGAAGTGTGGTAACTCCTGCCTGTCAATCGTTCCGGTCCTGGGCGACGTGGGTAGGAAGCGGGCGGTGGTAGATCGTCATCGATAGCGTTTGCGTCCTCGTAGAAAATTTCGTCGCCACCAACAACGGATTGGAACAAATTAATGTCCATTGTGATTGCACTGACAACGGAGTGATCGTCTCCGAAATTGTTGCTGTCTGTGCTCGAGTTGCTGTATGCATTGCCACCACGGGGCGGTGTTCGACGTATCACCTCCAGAGTTTTTGGTACATCCGACGGTGTTGTTTTTGCAGAGGACGATCGGACTGCTCGGCCTGTGGCGACACGTGACTGCGGCAACATTGTAGATGATAATGGAGCACTGGCCTCAATCCTTGGTGTGTCAAAATGATTGTAATCTTCATTGATCGGTATTGCTTGCAACGGACGATGTTCGGATTGTTGAAAGTGTTGCTGTTGTTGGTAATACTGAGGTTCTCTCATCCGTGAATCAAGACTGTTCTTCCTGCCGAAAACTTTTGTGCCATATCCATTTTCTCCCAAATCATGATATGACTCGCGATGATGTTCCCGTTCGACATCGTCGAATGATCTGTCAGATTTAAGTCTCGACGATGCAGCATGAATTTTAGCGGTCGCTTCTGCTGACATAACAATAGCTGTCGGCGGTGAAGATTTTGCGGTTTTGCGACTAACATTGCTCAGGAGTCGTCTTGGTTGGGGGTGCTCTTTTTCTCCATTCTGGTGGCAATCAGTCGGTATCGCAGTAGGTATCGCTGCCGGTATAGCTGCTGCATCTGGAACGAGCCCGGGTGGAAATGGATCGCAGGCCAGGCATCGCCCCTGATACACCCTTCCCTCGATGGTTATCGGAATTGATTTCTTCATCAAGAGGCCACCCTTCTTGTGCGTCATCACGCCGCAAGTAGGGACAGTGGCGTTTGCTTCCATCGTTGGCCGTTGTCGTCGAATGTTTCTTCACCATGTTTGCAGTTTGAATGACAAGCCGATGTCCTTGCTTTCTTATCCTACACGTACTGGAGCATGTCACAACACCAGCGAATTCACAAATAAACTTGAATTCATCGACAGAACCCAGTCGCTTCTAAACCAGTCGCTATTCGACAATACGTTATTATTTGGGCTAATTCAAAGTAGCCTGCTTTGGGATTTCTCTTTCTTTCGTATACGGTTGATTAGTGTTCCATACAGGCATTGGCTTTCTGCGTTGACGAAGCAGCGAAGCTAATTGTAGACTAAAAGCGATTGCGGGTTCGTTCTTACATTCCTCTGTCTCTAATCGTCGATCAAGCGGTTCTTTCATATGAATCTCGTGTGCCAGATAGAATTTACGGGATTAATTGATAATCTGCAGAACTCCTATTTTAATTATGCATCTCTTTTTCGTGGACATGACTCGTAAAATAGGGCGTTAAACTTTAAATAGAAGGGCGACGTTAACGGTAAAACCTACGTACACGGTGTATGTGTACGCGATGACTCAAAAATAAATTTTTCGGTAATGGGTCGTGCTTGGGGACTCCTACGAGGACTTAGTACCTACCACAACGTGAAAGAAAATTATCAAAGACTGTAAAAAACAGGGGAATGCAAATTATTCCAATTGGTCGAATTTAATACAAGACTCACTGATTCAGTCCCATTTGGTATGAAACGACAACCGCCCGTTTCCCATGATGTTAGAATGTAGCGTGCTATCTTGTTGGCCCAATTCTCTTTCAACCAAGTAGTCCAAGGGCGCGTCGACACTATTTTCTCATTGACACGACAACCAACGCAACAACACAAAAGAGAAATTGCCGAAATTCCTCATAGAATAGTAGGATTGCCGAAGATCTTAATGAAACCACGGCTTTGTTAAAATCAGAACACACTATGATTCGAGCGGCTACGAATTCGATTGTTCGACGCCATTTTGTGGCAGGGGGACGTGCTACTCGGGCTTTCCTCCCAGCATCTTCGACGTCAGGCGATTGGTCGGCAGATAGAGAAGAGAAACAAAATCAACATCAACAGCAGCATGTTAGAATGATTTCTTTGGTCGCTGGCAGAACAAATACTGGACTTTTGGGTGAAAGCACTCGGGCAACCCTTCCAACTTCGCAACGAAGATTCCTCTCGACCACTGGATCGTCGTCTTCGGATCCACCAGCCGACAATGCTAATTTCGAAGACACAATGGACAAGATTTTCACCCAGTCTCAAAAAGTTGCGGCAACCGAGGGCGACAAGTGGTTTGTTGACGAATCACTGACACAGGAAGCCTTTGATCCAAAGTGGTGGAACCTAGCGGATCAGGCCATCAACACTGTCAATTTCGTCGACGACATGACAGGCTTTGGGTATGCCGGATCCATCTTGGCCGTGACTTGCGCTCTTCGTGCCTTCATCTTTCCTCTGGCAGTTCGAGGACAACGGGCGAGCTCCCGGATGGCCCACCTTCAGCCAGAGCTCGCTGCGATCAAGGCACGATACTGAGGCCCTCGGGACACCTTCCCAGGCGGAACAAAAGGCCTTTGCGGAAAACATGAAGGCCTTGTTTGCGCGGTACGAAGTCACTCCCTTTGCTGCCTTGGTAACACCGCTCGTCCAGGCTCCCATGTTTATTGGAATGTTCTTTGGGATGAAAAAACTCCCCGATCTCTTCCCCGATCAGTGTGCTAGTGGTGGGCTTTGGTGGTTTACGGATTTAACCGTTCCGGATCCAACCTATGTTCTGCCACTGTTATGTGGACTCTCCTTTATTGCCACAATCGAGTCGGGAAAAGATCAGATGATCGATTCGAATCCGCAGCACGGTCCCGTGATCGTCAACGTCTTTCGGGCGATGGCCGTGGTCATGGTGCCCGTCATCACCACCTTCCCGGCAGCGATGCTGTGCTACTGGGTTCCCAATAATTTCATCACCATGACCCAGTCGATGATCCTTCGAAACGACACGGTCAAACAACACTTTGGGATCTGGGATCGTCCCAAACCCATGCCGGGGCAGAAGCAAGACGCGGGATTTCAGGAAACGATGAACAACCTGGTGAAGCAGGTAAAGGGAGAACCCACGACGGAAAAGGAGAAAATCGAACTGCACAACAAAGAAATCGAAACGCGCAAGCGTGTCCAGCAAGTGACCAAGGCAGCAAGGGCGAATCGAAAACGATGAGAATGTTTGAGAGGCGTCTTCCATAGACGAGGACGGCGTAATCCCTAAAAGTAGCTTTCCTTCTGTTCGTTCTACATGACAAAAATTAGAATACAATGCGTTGTGCTTTAGTTCCATAGTATTACTAAGACACCTACGGTTTGCTAAATGTACATCCAAGGATAAAGTGTGTGAAATGATATCCTAGGCTCAGACCATATCGTCGCTTGTTGTTCTTTGCTGGTAGTTCTTTCGGCGTTTTGATAATGCCATGCCCCTTCGATTTTAGTTCGTTTTCGTTCGTTTTCGTTCGAATACCAAGGTTAGGCCTTTTTTACCTTCTTCTTGTAAGGATTCTTGTCAAGTGCCTACTTTAGGGGCTAGTGGTAATGAATATCCCAAACATAACGATTCCGAGGTGAGCAGAAACCCAAACATGCAAAGCAAGATTCAGACGTGACTCGAAAGTGATGGAACACGGAAGAAAAAGGCCCTAAATAATTTCAAAAAATCGTTTCAGTTCATCTCAAAAACTGAACTGCAACAACATCATCAAACATCGAGCCAAAAAGGGAATAAACAATTGAAAACATCTACCATGACGTCGCCTCTGCTACCACACAAACAGGATCTAGAACTTCTGGAGTCTTTCCGCTACGTTAATTCGATGCCGGGGAAAAATGTCCGTGGAAAAATGATTGATTGCTTTCAGTTGTGGCTGAATATTGACCGGAGCTCAAGTCCCGATGTCCTGGATTCCGTCAAGGCTATTATCGGTGACCTGCACAACGCGTCTCTTATGATTGACGATATCGAAGACAACTCCAAGCTACGGCGGGGAAACCCTGTGACTCACTCTATTTTTGGTGTGGCGACGACGATCAATACTGCCAACTATGCCTATTTTCTGGCCCTGGAAAAGTGTCACGCCTCTGAAGAACCCAGAGGCGATGGAGGTCTTTGTGGGTGAAATGTTAAACCTGCATCGGGGACAAGGACACGATATATTGTGGCGAGAAGATGGGCGATGCCCCACGGAAGAGCAATATTTGAACATGGTTCGAGACAAGACGGGAGGTCTCTTTCGACTATCCGTCGGTGAGTAAAAGACAATCAACGACTCGAAATGGAATTCTCGCTGTTTGTGTGGCACTCTAATTGGATTGTGTTTTGGTATATTTCTATGTCACATCTCTCCAAACAGGCCTTATGCAATCCTTTGCAACGACCAACAAAACAACGGATTACACAGCGCTCGTCAACAACTTGGCAGTGTATTTTCAAATACGAGATGATTTTATCAACCTGGTCGACGAAGAATACATGAAGTCCAAGAGTTTTTGCGAAGACCTGACAGAGGGAAAATTTTCCTTTCCGGTTATTCACTGCATCAAGTCCTTCCCTGATGACCATCGATTGTCGTCGATTCTGAAACAGAGGACGGAAGATACCGATGTCAAGCGGTATGCCCAAAAGATCATGGTCGAGTCGGGAAGTCTGGAATACACTAGGGCAAAATGCACGACTCTCAAAGGCGAAGTCTTGGAAGAAATCCAAAAGCTCGGGGGCAATCCGCCATTGGAAAAACTGCTTGAGGCACTAGGACGTTCAGATTCAAGAGGTAAAAACGATGAAGGCTTGAGACGGGAAAATTTTCCAAAGCTAAGCTGTGTATCTAGAAGTTATATTTCTGATGCAAACATTCTAGCGAAGGTTCAGTTGAACCATTGAATAAGTAAGATATAGACTGTCACATTAAAACTTAGAAAAGTTACTATGCGAAATTACGATACCGCCTTAGATATTGTCCAAGTTCATATCGATGTTGAACCAAATAGCAATCCCATAAACGAAGCATTATTATTTTCTTCCAGTCATGATTCCTAGTTAGATTTCAATGTTTCTTATTTCTTCCCAACTTTGATTGCCGAGGGGACGAGAAAGCTGGCTTGGTTTGGGCTTTGAAGGTGTAGCAACCTCGGCAACAGGAGCAGCTTCGGTGGAATCATTCGTATCCTGGGCGGTTGCCTTTTTCGACGGCGCAGGTGCTCCGAGAGGTGGGAATTCTTCCTCGGAAATGACCGCAGCCGCTGGAGCAGCAGTGGTTCGGGGCTGAGGCGCTCCAGGTACTCTTCCTTGGGCAACTGGGACGTTTGGAAGCTGCTGTGCCATCATCGGCATGGTTGCCAGGGGCATTCCTGGGTGCATGACAGGTGGCATTGGCGGTTGCGGCATGTATCCGTATGGAGATACCATCATGGGAACAACAGGAGGAGGCGGGAAGCCCATCGGCATTCCTTGAGGAGGAAATTGTTGATGCATTGGAGGAGGTGGTGGTTGCTGCTGTGCTGGTTCGTCTTCTCCCTCAACGGTGTAGGCAAAGTTAAAGGAAGACGATACGCCCTGCTGTGTCGGAACCTGTGGCATTTGTGGTTGCGGCCGCTGTTGTGACGCCATCATCTGCAAGAGCTGATCAGCCGCGGAGGGGGGCACCGGTGGGGGTGGGGGAAACCCATTATCGATGATTTGCGGCTGAGGCGGTGGAGGCACGGGGTTCGAACCAACCTTGAGGACTGCCTTCAGACTCGCCGTCGGGTTATTGGGTTTTGGAGGCACAGGCAGGGCAGATGGTGGCGGCGCAGAGTTTGTGCCGACTCCAAGCATTGCCTTGAGAGAGGCTTCGGGGGTTGGGGTGGCAACACCGAGCATCGCTTTGAGCTCATTCGATTTGCCTTTTGCTGCGGTTGCATCTTTTTTCTTCTTGATGAATGCTTTCCATTGGTTGAGACCGCTCTTTCCCTTTCTAACTCCCTTGAAGCCAATGCCCTTCTCAGGTGGACCTTGTGCCTCTCGCCATCCGGCTTGCTTAGCTCTGCCACTGGATTCGGCTCTCGATTTTCCAGAAGATGCTGCTCTGCTTCTTCCAGTCGACCCAAATCGGCCAGGTGATGCCCACACAGCAGTTGTTGGTTCGGGAGTATTGGCAACCTGCCTTTCGATTCCAGACAAAATTTTCTTTGCATTTGCCTTCGCAGATCCTTGCGCGACGTGTTTTTCAGTGATTTCACGGTTGTTTTCCACCGTAATCCGCATCAAATGAGCCCAAACGGCTAGCTTTCCTCGGAAATTCGAGCAGAGACCTTGCAGGCTTGTTCCACCTACGAATTCTTCATCCATCACGATTTCCACACAGCCGGTTGTAGCCTTGTGGATGCCAACTACCGTTCCTCTTGCGCCAAATGGGATTCCACTGGCACAAAGATTCACAACTCTGTCTCCGAGTTCCGGAGCTTCGTTCTCGTTATGATCGCTTGCTAACATAACGTCAGTTGGGCTCGTGGAATTTTCTCTGTACAAAGCACTACCTGGAACTTTAACCAAGGATTCCTTAGGAAATCCCTTCTTCCTCAATTGAAGATTTCGAACGTCCGTAGTTTTTTCAACAGCGATCGCAGCTTCTCGCGGCATCACTTGCGTCGAAATCGGTATTCTGGGTAATTTCGCAGTTTCGTTCTTGTTCAACCATTCTCTGATGTTCGGAAGAATTTCCGTCCACTTTGGACCGAACACCTTCACGGCATCGTATTTTTTCTCGGATGGAAGTTTTGCGAGTGCACTGAATAATTGAGGGAATTTCTGACGATATTCATTGATAAGACGTATCGCACTTGGAGTATATTCCCACTGAATTCTTTCCCTCACTTCCGAGTCTTTATCTTTGTTGTCACCCAATGCTCTGGCGCTACCAATCACCAAGAGAGAATCTCCCGTGTCCCATGCCTTCTTTTCTTCTTGCGAACTTTTCCCTTTAGACTCAGTATCCGGCTTTTGCCTTGTATAGCCTGCAACGCAAAGACCTTCGTTCGACTTGAGATTCAACCCAATATCATAATTCCCCTGAACAAATGAAAGCGAACTGGTGATGCGGCCAAAAATCAATGGATTGATCTTCAATATCCTGCCAGCATCTGCGGAAGACACAAAAGATTCGTTGATGTTTCTAGCGATTGCTAAACCAAATGGAACTTCCGGTGGCATCGTGAGAACCTTGACTCCAACCTTCTTGCCATCAGCAATTCCAACAACTTGCCCAACGCAGCCCTTGTATTTCCCTTTTGTCAGCACGACATTAGAGTCAACATGAAAGCGTTCTTCAAGTGTCATCGGGCCTCGTTCCTCGAAACGCGGATCAGGCGCTGGAGCTTGCCAGAGAGCTAGCTGCAAAGGCACCTCGGCCTCCTCCTTTCCAAATAGCTTCTTCGTTGATCCGTTGACTGGGTTCGTTTTCATTCCCTGTAATGGTAAGAGCTTGAGTCGGATTTTGACATCTTGGATTTGAACTCCACCAGGATCCAGGAACGTTGATACCTCCCAAATAATTCTGTACCATCTCATCGGATTCTCGAGCCCACCGATCTTGTTCTGGTTTGTTCCACTTTCGTACTTTTTTCTTCCCCTTGAACATATACACCTCTGACTTCTCGTCAGAAATGGCGACAACTTTGGCTTCGTGCATCATTGGCCAATTGATGAAGAGCGATCGCTGCAAAATATTGTCGGCTAATGTTTCGACGGGAGGCATTTCGGGCATTCGATGAAGACTCAACACCATTGTTGGGTACTTCGACGGGAATCCAAAACATTTTACGCCAATCGGCGTTAGTTCTGCATCGGTAATCGGAAGGACATTGAGCGAAGGGAAACCAGGATAAGGGATCTGGGTTCCTTTCACCAATTCAGGTTTGAAAGAAACTCCCTCTGCGTCGTATTGTGGAAGGACGGTAACCTTGGAGCTGCATTTTACGATATCGGTGAGACCAATATTCTTGTGGGGTGCTTCCACCGTGTCAGTGGCTGTTAGATCGAATGTGTAGCAGAAAATGTCACCAACGCGATTGCGCCCTCTTTCAGCGTCGTTCAACATGTTGTCTGGGGCATATTGCTTGATAGTATCCAAAAGAAGATTGATTTCGATAAAGGGAAGCAAGTTGACTCCTTCCCAAGGATTCTTCTTTCCATTCATGTCGACCTCAAAATCAGTGGGATAAAATTGGATAATGGGAGAATCAGGCGACGTCATCAACTCGCGGTAGGGCTTTGGTACTAGCGCCGATGACGCCGGAGGAAGACACGACATGAGCTGTTGAAAGGGAAGGATGGGTGTTCCAACAGTGAAACTAATCTTTTCGAACATATCCGGAAGATTGCGCAAATCGCTTAGCATCGGCCCGTAGTGGTATGGGAAAAACCAACCCCAAGAAATACAACCGCGATAATAATACGCAAGGCACCACATGAGTCCCTCCATGTACGATTGCCGCAATGCATGATGACCTTCCACATCGAGAGGGGTTAGTTTCAATTTCTCATGATAATAACGTCCCTTGAAATCTTTCTGCCCGGGTAGAGGAGGAGCCCAGCCATCAACAAACGTATCATCTTTGTGATTGTTCAAAACATCTTGTAGCATAGTCATGTAATCTCCTTGCTTGGCTTCCTCTGCTGCCTTCAATTCTGCGTCAGAAGGTCCTTGGTCCAAGCCATCGCGTTTGTTCCAACGACGCTTCTTCTTTACGTATTCGGCATCCAATACTTCGCGGTTTTCCAATGTCTCTGTTTCCACACTACCAATAGCAGCAAGGTATGTTTCCAATCGCAATGGATCAGAAATGTTACCATTTTCTGTCAAATACTGCCCTTTACCCCACTGCGGACGTTGATTTTTGTATATTTCAAATAGGAGGTCAAACGCTCCTTCTGAAATATCCAGCGTGTTTAGATGGGGTAAAAAGTCATTTCTGCAAGATAATTCCGAAAGAAAACAAAAAAGGGATTCGATTGTGAGGATTGATATAAAGCTGCAACCGGTCGTCAACAAATTACCCAAGGAAAAACATTACAAGCGAAGATCGAAACAAAATACGTACCCCACCAAAAATGTCATGAACACAAAGTCGTCAATCGTCCGTTCAAGATCCAGTTCGCCGGGAGCAGATCCCTTGCAAAACTCCAGGTACAGATACTCGCGCAAGACCGACAGGTGAAGAAGCTGAAAGTCGGATTCCTTTGTTTGTTTCTTCACAATTTTGAGCGCATTCTTGTTCGAAAAGCCCCCACTGAAATCCACAACCTCGCGAAGAATGGTAAAGTGGGGCTCGTGCGTGACCAAACCAAGCATGATAAGATCGGCGTCCTGTCCGTAGATGCAGTGGCGATTGTTGGGTTGATAGTTCGGTTCGTTCCTCATCATTCGGATGTGTTCCATGATTTTGTGCTCACCCTCTCCCGGGATTTCGTGGCCACTGAAAATAATGTTGAGATTGCGCCACAAGGGATCCTCTTTGATTTTCTTTCGTATAAAGTATTTGATGGTTTCCGACACGCGTGCCATGAATTCGGTTCCCGGAGTAATGCAGTTCGAATCGAATAGATCCGGCTTCTTGATGTTCCCAGATTCGTCCCGTTCCTTTGGCAGATCTTTGGTAGCTTCCGCCATGTCTTTTGCCGATCGGAATCGACGGGATCGTTGTTGATTCAGCTTGGCCCGAGGAGCAACACCGTCAATAGCCATGTAGACGGAAACCCGCGGCTTGACAATCTGGGTGATAATCCGATCGAGATAATGCATGATCCCCAACATCATGTCTCGTTCCGAAATGACATCGGAAATGTCCATGTGACTTGGATGAGTACATCCGTGAATGATACCATTCATATCGAGATACAAGTGATCAAACTCCGGAAGGAGGGCGGAATCGGAAACGATTTCATTGATCTTGGTGTATCGTTCACTGATCCATCGGTAAAACTAACGATAACAAAGAGCATTGAAGTATAGGAAGAGCACGGGATCGAGCGTTGTGAGCGAAAATTGGCATCAAAGATATCATCGCTTGTCCATGACTTTGTTGGTCAACCATCCGTTTCATCGATGTACTTACCTTGGGAACTCCCATGTTTAAATGCGCCTATGTAGACTTTCGCAGTCTTTCTTAATTTTGATTTGAATGTGTTTGTTAGGATCAACAGAGCCTATGAAATGTGTTGTTGGCAACAACTAATATTGCAACAAAAAGTGCGTCAAAGGTTTGAAAGCGACAGACAGCGTTCATCTGAGAGATTGAGATCGACGCGTAAAATAGTACCGGGAGTTTTTCAAACGGTCAAAACAGCGCAAACTGAGTTGTGTCCGAAAGCGCACCGTCGGCACCCTGCGAAAAAGTAAAATGAGGGATTTTATTGTATCATACTAACATATGATTATTACATATGTACCAAGAAAGCCATTGAATTTTTTCCTCTGATTAGTTCGACTCAATTTACAGGAGCCCGTTAATTAAGAGAGCACTCTCATGGAGATCTACCTTCCCTACAAATAAAAAAAACGCCGTAGAAAATACGTAGATTTGGTAGCCATTTTACTAGGGATATGTTAGTACCTCTGCTCTGCCTAAAAACAACAAACACGCGGATGAAAAAAAAGAGAACCAGATTTAGTTCTTCGATATTTGCACGGCGCGCGCGCGCTTTCGGGGAGGAAATTCTCGCACTTTAACCCTAATTCATATTATATTGCTCATTGAGAAGTTGATGTTCTTGTTCTAAACTGCTTCCGCGACAGCTTCAAAGTAGCCCTCATTGACCCACCATTACGGATGTAACTTCTCCGCCATCCAAGCACTGACCACCAAACACACCAAACACAAACAAGTATGATTTGTGGTCAATTTGAGGTTGTTCTTTCGCTTCGTTAACTCTGTTTTGACACTAAAGCTTAGCCGAGGCGCTACGGTTGATTAAGATCAAGACGCCAGGAAATGAAAAATCCCAACTCGGCGCGCCCCAACTTCCTTTGCTCCGTTTTCAGTAAACATTAGTAACATGCAAACAAGGATACACTTAAGCGGAAAAAGATAGTCTTATTTCATATTTTAGTACTGGATTTTGGGATTGGAGTTCATGTCACTCTGAGAAATAAGCCAACAATTCACAACGGACTAAACCCTCCTCCCCAACGTCTGATGATCTTTTCTTCACCCCTTTCACGCGTTTGAAAAACGATACCGATTCTTTCTCTTAGCCTAGGCATGGAAGGCCAGCCTGGAGCAAGAATGAGGACCAAAGCTTGAAAATTGACCGAGATATGACTACTCTTGTGGCGGACCATGTAAATCTCACAAAGTGGATAGGTGCTACATCGGTAGACCGAATTCGCTTGGTCAACAAGAAGGACTGCAGAGACGATACCATTTCGCCCTCTCAGAGTACGTATAGAAGGACAGCCTGAAGCAAGAATGAGGACCAAAGCTTGAAAATTGACCGAGATGTTACTACTCTTGTGACAGACTATGTAAATCTCACAAAGTGGATAGGTGCTAAATCGGTAGACCGAATTCTCTTGGTCAACAAGAAGGACTGCAGAGACGATACCATTTCGCCCTCTCAGAGTACGTATAGAAGGACAGCCTGAAGCAAGAATGAGGGCCAAAGCTTGAAAATTGACCGAGATGTTACTACTCTTGTGACAGACTTTGTAAATCTCACAAAGTGGATAGGTGCTAAATCGGTAGACCGAATTCTCTTGGTCAACGAGAAGGACTGCAGAGACGATACCATTTCGCCCTCTCAGAGTACGTATAGAAGGACAGCCTGAAGCAAGAATGAGGGCCAAAGCTTGAAAATTGACCGAGATGTTACTACTCTTGTGACAGACTATGTAAATCTCACAAAGTGGATAGGTGCTAAATCGGTAGACCGAATTCTCTTGGTCAACGAGAAGGACTGCAGAGACGATACCATTTCGCCCTCTCAGCGTACGTATAGAAGGACAGCCTGAAGCAAGAATGAGGGCCAAAGCTTGAAAATTGACCGAGATGTGACTACTCTTGTGACAGACTTTGTAAATCTCACAAAGTGGATAGGTGCTAAATCGGTAGACCGAATTCTCTTGGTCAACGAGAAGGACTGCAGAGACGATACCATTTCGCCCTCTCAGAGTACGTATAGAAGGACAGCCTGAAGCAAGAATGAGGGCCAAAGCTTGAAAATTGACCGAGATGTGACTACTCTTGTGACAGACTATGTAAATCTCACAAAGTGGATAGGTGCTAAATCGGTAGACCGAATTCTCTTGGTCAACGAGAAGGACTGCAGAGACGATACCATTTCGCCCTCTCAGCGTACGTATAGAAGGACAGCCTGAAGCAAGAATGAGGGCCAAAGCTTGAAAATTGACCGAGATGTTACTACTCTTGTGACAGACTATGTAAATCTCACAAAGTGGATAGGTGCTAAATCGGTAGACCGAATTCTCTTGGTCAACGAGAAGGACTGCAGAGACGATACCATTTCGCCCTCTCAGAGTACGTATAGAAGGACAGCCTGAAGCAAGAATGAGGGCCAAAGCTTGAAAATTGACCGAGATGTTACTACTCTTGTGACAGACTATGTAAATCTCACAAAGTGGATAGGTGCTAAATCGGTAGACCGAATTCTCTTGGTCAACGAGAAGGACTGCAGAGACGATACTGAGTCGCCCGCTCAGAGTACGTATAGAAGGATAGCCTGAAGCAAGAATGAGGGCCAAAGCTTGAAAATTGACCGAGATGTGACTACTCTTGTGGCGGACCATGTAAATCTCACAAAATGGATAGGTGCTAAATCGGTAGACCGAATTCTCTTGGTCAACGAGAAGGACTGCAGAGACGATACTGAGTCGCCCGCTCAGAGTACGTATAGAAGGACAGCCTGAAGCAAGAATGAGGGCCAAAGCTTGAAAATTGACCGAGATATGACTACTCTTGTGGCGGACCATGAAAATCTCACAAAATGGATGGGTGCTAAATCGGTAGACCGAATTCTCAGCCTCAACTACTAATAGAGCGTTAACTGGCTATTGTCTGCAATACCATTAACAAGCTGTGATTTTCAAAACATTTGTTACAATATTGTAGAAAAGTAGAATGTGTAATAGCATTGTTCATCTACTAAAATAGACAGATGAGTGAAGTAAAATCCAGAAAATATTATTGTGTGCGCATTGGTCGGTTTCGGGGAGTATGTATAACCCTAACCTCATGTGAGTTCAAAATTTTTCCCAACTTCTTCAGGCACCGACACCGGAGTCAGCCCGTGCGTTAGCAGCCCAATTTGTATGTGCTAACTGATTAACTCGATTCAAATGAATTCTCTCGATTCAAATTGATTGATTAACTCGACTCAAATGAATTCTCTCAAAATAATGGATGCGTGTGAAAGATTGAATTCGAGGCACAGTCAAATTTTTCTTCCGAACACAATCTGAGAATCCAGTATTCTGTCGATCGATTTTCTTGGGAAAAAGAAGTTACACACATACTGTAATCTTGTCGAACTTGCACAAACATTGGCAAGAGATCCATTTTCTTCATCAACAACGCTAACGTAAAATGAACAAAACGCTTTTATCTCGCAAGCTTGCGACCGTTGCATCAAGGTCGTTCCAAACCTTGGGAAGATTCTCGTCGACACAAGCTTCAACTTTGAAACACAGTTTTCATCGGCATCGGCGATTTCTGGAGTCTGCTTCGAAACACAATCGATGTGTCACCACCAGCAAACGATTTTTCACGACTTCGGAGGATTTATTGGACGATCCTATGTCGAAAGCACATGGATTTGCCGGCGCAGGATTTCGCAATGGGATGCGGCTTTCCTTCACCAGATTGCCCTGGGAGTTGCGACACAGGAAATCGAGGAGTTGTTGGCAGAAGTGCCGACTCTTGTCAATTTTCGTGATTATGACCGCCGAACACCTTTGCACATTGCTGCTTCGGAGGGACATCTCGAACTCTGCGAGTTGCTCGTAGAAAAGGGAGCAATGATCAATCGATCCGATCGATGGGGTCTAGCCCCCCTCGACGATGCCCACCGTCACCAACACTTTGAAGTCGTTCAATATCTTCAACAAAACGGCGGAAAATTCGGGAGTTCGTCGCTATCGATCAATTTATTTAATGCTTGTGTCGAAGGCGACGTCGAAGAAGTCCGAAGCTTACTTGGAGTTTGGAAAAATCGATCTCAGCGAGAGTGATTACGATCGTCGAACTCCCTTGCACATTGCTGCTTCGGAAGGCCAAACCGAAATCGTAGAATTGCTTTGTGAAAAAGGTGCTGATGTGAACGCCAAGGATCGATGGGGTTCCCGGCCTATCGATGGTGCAATTGAAGCCAATTATGAGGAGTGCATACAACTGATTGAGAAATTTGGTGGAAAACGAGGATCGTCGTCAAAGTCCTCTTTTGGTCAAGAAGCCATCCTCGATTTGATGCACACGTATGGAAAAGACAGAGATGGGACTCTCTCGATGGATTGGCACGACGTACAGGACATGCTGGTTGGTATAGGAGAGAAACCAACCGATGAGGTTGTGAAAAAACTCTTCGAAGTTGCCGATACCGACGGGAATGGCATCATCACAACCGACGAGTTTTTGGCTCACCACGAGACATTCCTCGTTGGAAGACCTGCTCGAATCATTCTCGTTGTGGGTGGTCCTGGTTCGGGCAAGGGAGTCTTGTGCGAACGGCTGGCAAAGGAGTGTGGTGTCGTGCACCTCTCGTCCGGTGAATTGCTACGAACTGAAATCGAACAGCAAACAGGTAAATTATTTTTGTATTTGATGACAAATTGTATATATTCGTCGAATAATTCAGCATGCTAACATTTGATATTGCGTTTCTTCATTCAGAATTGGGAAAACAAGTGGAAGAAATCGTCAAGAAGGGAGAACTCGTGAGTTCTGCCATGATGGTGACGCTCATGCAAAAACGAATGAAGGATCATCCGGGCAAACGCATTCTTTTGGACGGCTTCCCTCGATCACAAGAGAATGCGAAAGATCTTGTAACTCTTTGTGGAAAGCCAGAACTTGCGCTGCATCTTACGTGTGACGATACTGTTTTGTTGGAGCGAATCATGAAACGAGGCCAGTCCGGAGAACGAGCCGATGACAACTTTCAAACCGGCATCCAACGCATTCGGACTTATCACAAGTATCACAACCTAACGCTGGATTTTTTGAAAGAGGAGAATGTTCCTGTTGTATATCTGGATTGTTCGACAACTCCAGAAGGTGTTTGGAATCAGTTGCGATCGATAGGTCGCCTGATGCGGTCAACTGTTCGCTTTTGAGGGAAAGCTTTCGCATGTGAAGTAGCGATTGTGTCAAAAAGAATGTTGATACTCTCTAATGTAACTTTTAGTGAACTTGTGTTATTTGAGCTAAACGTGTAGTTACAGAAATGAACTACAATTCTTGAGCTCGAAGGAACGAAAAAATCTAGATTAAACCGTGGGCATTCTATCTGAGGCGTCTTGAGAAGCTCGTTTCTGCGAATCACAATAATGATTTTGACAGGAAACATTCCTCGAACAAACCAGTATTGCTCAGGCCTCCTTCTAGAATAGAGGGCAGCCAGAGGAATCCATCATTATCGTGTTTACTGCTGCTGCAATCGCGGTGGGAATTCTTGGCGACAACCAGACTTGCAATAGTATGCTTGAAGGAACGTGGGGCATTGCTGTTCTTATCATTTGTTTCTTCTCGTTCTATGATTCGTTGCCAGAATCCAATGTTTTTAAGGGGATCTTCATTCTCCCTTCTCGTATTTTCTGTTGAACCACCATCGGCTTTGCCCAGAGTTTCATTCGTTTGTTCCTTTCCCTTTCTGTTGCAATTTCTGCTTCCGTCGAACGATGGTTGAGATGAACCAAAGAGATGATAGTTCATTGGGAGGGATAGAAGTGCGGAAGACGACGTGGACGGTGTTTGCGACGGAGAAGCGTTCTCGTCGTTTGTATATTGTTGTGTGAAATGCTGCGTGGATTGATGCTTCGCGTTGTTCTTCGAACGAGAAGAGATATCTGTATTGGTGTGATTCTCGGCACGTGCACTTTGATTGAGTGAATATTGGTGTTCGTTCATGGGTCTTTTCTTCCCTGTTTCGATAATCTTTGGGCTATCTGAGGTCTGTTCGCTCGGCTTAAAATGTAGCATTGGATAAACATCTTCCTGTTGAGTGCTTAATGGCTGCTGCTGGTCGCTCTTTTTCCCCAGCAAAAGATTCTGAACCAATTCGAATTGAATTTCCGTCCGACTTTTGGACGTTCTTGCCATAGAATTGGCACCAGGATAGTTTGGTTCCAGCTCCTTCGAGTGCTCCAATGGGCTTTTTTGGGAAACCGCAGCTGTCGACGATACACTTGCAGCAAGAAGATTGAAGTCTCTATTATTGTTCAGTAAGTCTTTCATGGATTCACTGCCATTCTGCTTGACAGCTTCCTTTTTGCGTCGTAGTGTTTCGTAAAAATACTTGGCCGATCGATCAAAGTCTGGTTCGGGTTTCAGTTGCTTCGTCGTCCAATGTTCACGCCGTAACTTTCGCAGCTTCGACTTGGACGGACGGTTGTTTCTTGTGGTGGTAGAGTAATGGTTTCCCCGTTTCTGAAAATCGGATGCTGCAAAGCGTGTCGTTACCAAGCTGGTATCGTCTTCTTCGTCAGCGAAGGACAAGACCTTGGCACCGTGCCTCCGACGCTTGTTGTTTTTGCGATAAATTTTTGGTTGGTGCTCAGAATGCGAATGGATTTGTTCGTGTTTCTGATCGGGTGTGACAATGATTCTGGATCGTTTGCGTGACCTGGCACCACAGTTGTCTCTGGAACTCTGTATGGTAGAGTGTGGTGATTTGGGCAATCGTTTGGGGGGTTTCCCGCCAATGGGATTGATTATTTTGTCCCCACATCGTTCACAGAGAAGATGGTGATTGAGTTCATGGTGGTATCTCTTGTTTTTAATTTTCCGGGCAATTTGAATCTCGTCATCCGATGGCTTACTTTTCTTTGGAAACAATTCTCGTTGCGGAGAAATTGGTTCTCTCGAATGGTGTTTTCGTCGCCGGGGATTTCCGCATGGTGTTTTGATCCAGGACGATGAATCGTCATCGACTTGCTGACTGCGCACCGCTAGCGATGATTGACTGCTTGGTGCCTTCCGCCTCCGGAGTTCTTTCCGCCGGGCAATGGCCTCATTGCGGTCTCGCTCTATGGTTTCGTCGTCGCGGCCTCGTTTCTTCGTGGTCTTCCAACCTCCCACGATGGTAGGCATCTCAAATCGAAATGGGTGAGAAATTTCTCACGCAATACAACCTGACATTAGATGACTCGTTCGTTCCTTGACAATCGTCTAGTATAGGACGTCTCTTGTTGTCATTTGGGATGCAAGCATTGCTTGTTCTTGTATGTTGTGTTGTGTGTGATTCTTTCATTTTTCTTGATTTCACGGCATGTTTTGGTTTCCGTCGCTGAAACCTGACTGAAGCGCGCAATTTTCTTAAAGTATTATTAGAGTTAAAGCTAATTTTGTTCCAACGGATCTATCGACAAAAATTGTTTTTCGTAGGATTTCATCAAAATGACGGCTCACGCTCGACTCGTGCCATGCGGTCACACTGAAAAAGTCTCATCCGAAAACAAGATTAGCTGAGCACGTCTTTGCCGAGTGTAGTACAGTAACAACTCCAACAACTATTACCTCCAACCCAAAACGATTCTATCATCGGCTTTCTCAGCTTCTCCCCATCGCTGTACTAAGTCACCAAGAACAAATCGATTGGCATTTGTTGGAATAAAAGCTTCATCCGATTTACAAAGGTAAGAAACAATTTGTCGGCATTGCAATGCTTGCGGCTTTTGTGTTTCTTCTCGTGTCTCACTTTAATTGTTTTGTCTTTGCTTTCGATGTTATCCTTCTTACCATTCAACAATGCGACTATTCGACTATTCCGCCATTTCAGAAGGATTCATTTTGAAAGCTACGATAGTGAAACATGTCACGGAACGGATACGCGCCCAATGGAGGGAACATTCTAGTTCTCTACAAAATCGTCAATTCGAAATCCGATGATGACGAAGGTCTTTTCAATTGCTTCAACATGCCGTACGGTAGGGGTGCAACATTGAACTCGATCAAACAGTAAGTTTATGTTTCATGTGAAATAACCTTTCTTTTATTTTTGCAAAAAAATCTTGTTTGTTGGCATTACGATATTCTCAAGTTTAAGCTTCCCCGCTTTCCCATCATCCTGTTGTAAATTTTGGAAAATGTAATAAATTGATTGCCATAATGCAGACACTGTGTTGCTGCCCACTCTTTGAGTCACTTGGGACCGGAAGGATACCATTACCGAGTCATGATGGAAGACAAGGCTGGAGGCGGAGATCGAAGCTTCAGCTGGTGGGATGTCCAGGACGGCAACGCAAAACTCCCCGTGAAAGAAACGTCGCAATACGATTTGCGAAAACTCTTGTTCCCCTCGAAATCGAGCACCAGCACCATCAGTTCCGAAACCGCCACAAAGGCTGCAAAGGGAGCCTTCAAAATGATGGGAAAAGCAATGGCAAGTGTCACTGGAGACGAAGGAGGTGCCGAAAATCACGGACCAGCAGTTCCCGTGATTGTTATCAAGATGCTGGATTTGGTAAAAATCCAAGACGAGTTTAGCCAGAAATACGGCGGAGGACAAGCTCCGGTCACTCCTCGTGCGCCCCGACCCCGTCGTACTGCGCCCAAGAGCCGCAATACCGCTCCGACGCCAGCTCGTGCCAGTAGACCTACCCCTGCCCGACAGGCTCCTGCACACAGAGCACCCGCTGCTTCCGGTAACTTGATGGACTTTGGTGATTCTCCGGCGGTAGCACCTCCGGGCAGAGCTATGCGCCATCCAACGCCGATGGCTGCAAAGCCCAAGAACGAAACTAGAGCTCAGATGCTGAAACGACAGCAGGACGAACGAATGAGAAACGAAAATCGGGAATGGGACGATGTCGAAAAGCGATGGAAAAAAGTGGAGCCAAAGCATAACGTAGCTGCTGCGGCAGTGCCCAAAAAGAAGGAAGTAGGAGTGAAACTGGACATGTCCAACGCAGCCGGAAAGAGCGCAAAGGTGCAACAGGCGATGCAAGCCCGCGTAAACGAAATGAATGCGACACGAAACAAGGCTGTTCAGGAAGTGAAAGAGCGGGAGGCCCTCAAAAAGAAACGCGAGCAGGAGGAAGACGCGATACGAGTGCAACTCGAACCGAAAATCAAGGCGTGGTCAGAGGAATATGGAAAGAAGAAACAGCTTCAGGCACTCTTGGCAAGTCTGCACACGATTTTGTGGCCGGGTGCCAAGTGGAAAGCAATTAGCATGGGAGATATCCTCCAGCCAGCCAAGGTCAAGAAATTTTATTTCAAGGCAACATTGGTGGTTCATCCGGACAAAACGGGAGATCTTCCTGCAGATCAACGGTTTCTGGCAAAGCGCATCTTCGATGCTCTCACGCAAGCCAAAACAGCTTGGGACGAATCTCAAGGGAGGTAAAAAGCATACGATTGGTGGATGTTCCTCTTGGCATGGCAGATGTCTTTTTTGACGCACGAACAGATTTCTATAGCTGAATTCGTTCGTTTTCCGTATTGCAATGAAATGAATTTGCAGGATCGAATCAATCCATCGGTTAGAATAATAATGACACTAGTTTCATCAACCCTTAATTTAATTAGTCTTTAGCTATATTTTTCTGTTGTTTTCCGACAAAAAATGAATTCTAAATAACTACTTCATCGACGTCGGCATCGCTGCCACGTTCTTCTTGTTCTGCCTTCTGAAGGACAGACTTGAGAATCTCACTCTTTTCTTTCCTCGACGTGGACGAATCCATAATGGCCGCATTCATCTTAGCCTGTATTTTCATTTTTTGGGTTGCAAGCGCAAAACACATAAATCACGAAGAGAAGTCAGAAATGCGAAAAGCGTTCGTTCAATAATTCGATTGTTCCTGTGTTTCTTCTGAACTCGATTGTCCCTTTTTGTGTATATGATAGTACGTACCTTCCTTTCCTGCATCTTGAAAATGTCCTCATCGACAGAATCCTTCGTAATAAGCTTATACACGGTCACTGGCTTTTTCTGTCCGATCCGATGGCAACGATCCTCTGCCTGTAGATCGTTGAACGGGTTGAAATCGAGGTCGTGAATGATACAGGTGTCTGCAGATGTAAGGTTAATTCCTAGCCCACAAGCCTTGGTGGACAACAAAAACACACTGTAAGACAAATCGGTGTTGAAACGATCGATGAGCCTCTGGCGTTCGTCTGAGGGACAACTTCCATCCATTCTTTGGAACTTTATGCCCAAATACTGTAAGAGACAACCCAGCAAATCGAGGCAGGACGTCCAAGACGAAAAGATCAAAATTCGATGGCCATCTGAGATGAGATCGGGTAGCAAATCTCGGAGGCTCTCGAACTTGGAGGAGCTAAAGAGATCTTTTTCGGGCAACACATAGCGCTGGAGATGCTCTCGGAGATGCTCATTCTCTCCGATCAGGTCCAAAGCCGTTACTGGCCATTGAAAGGAAAGAAAAAAATGTTAGCATACGGTTGGTTAGCAAAGCAAAATCCCAGAAACGTCCGTTCGAAACAAAAAATGTCAATCTTACAGTGAACTTCAAAGTCGTTCCAGGATTCAAGCTCTTCGGCAACCCTTTCTCTCGTGCACCCATCTCCCTTAAAGGCCCTGTACTTGTAGAAATTATCGGTTAACCGCTCTTTTTCTTCTCGTGTGTTCCAGCGGGTTCTTAATAACAGCGGATGGTGGGCGCATTTTCGGAGATTTGTAAACAAGTGTTCCCCGGTTCCGGGGTTGATGGTGCTGCCGCTTTTGTCAAGGTGTGAATGAATGACCGATTTATAGATTGAACGGGTAGACTCGGAGAGTTCCACGAATATCGTTTCTCGTTTCTTTTTGGGGAGCAGTTGTGCAATGACATCGGCCTTCCTGCGCCGCAACACAAAGGGGGCAAAGAGCTGTTTGAGTTTCTTATAAGCGGTTTGCTCGTCTCCGTGATCGGCTTTTTCGTCCACAAAATGCTTTCAACATCTGTTCCGTGTAGTTCTCTGTATCTTCGAAGGGCGACCCCGCTTTGGAAAACAGTGGCATAATAAAGGAAAGCATGTTCAAGAGTTCTTGTGGATTGTTTTGGACGGGTGTTCCAGTCAGTAGCAAGCGGTGCTCAGTTTTTACCTTGTCCAGCATTTTGTATCGGGTAGATTTGTTATTTTTCAGGTTGTGGGCTTCATCAACAACTCTGTTTTACGTGAATGGTTCAACAAAACAAATATGAAGAAAAAAGTGAGTTCGTGGGTTAAAGCATCGAATATACGGAGAGAATTTAAATTGATGATTGCATTCCACGAGGCAATACAAGTTTGATCGAATGATACACTTACAAATAATCGTATTTGAAGCTGCTTAGAAACTTTCGATCCGGAGAATTCTCCCTTTGAAAATACGAAACGGGTGCAACAATAACGTCAAGTTTCGTTCTCTTCATGATATGTTTGTTGTGGTACTTCGGGAGATGCTCTCGGAGATCCTCTTTCATGGCCTCCCTCTCTTGTTGAGATCCATGATATTTGATAACGTTCATCTCCGGACAAAACTTTTCGAATTCTCGGATCCAATTGGGGAGTGTGGAGACTGGAACAACGATTAGGTGGGGAAGTGGTGGCGATTCGTCGTCGTCGTCTCCACCTGATGATTCAAGATCTACAATTTTTGTCTGTCGTTGGTATTTCAACCATGCCAGGAAAGCAATAGTTTGGACGGTTTTTCCCTGCAAGAAAAATAAATAGATGAAAGCAATTATACCGTGTCAGATTCAAGTCGTGCGTGAACTATTGATTGAACTCATTCCATGACTGTCTTCAGCATAAAGTCGACCTGATACATACCAAACCCATCTCGTCTGCCAAAACCCCGTTGACATTTTTGGTTCCCTTTGTTCCGACCTCGCAGGTCATTCCATTCAGTAGAGCCATCCAATTGACCCCGATAAGCTGGTATTGAGAAAGTTTCACATTTGGGATAGCCTTGGCCATTACCGCTTGGCTGATCCACTTGTGAGTATCCTTGTCGCCCTTGCCATTTCGAGGAGATTCCTTGTCATTGTCAGATTTCGATTCGTCAATGTTTCCGAACGAGAGGGCTCCGTCCACAATAATTCCCTGAATTGCACCTCCTCCTTCCTTATTGCCGAACCATCCACTCATGGCACGGATAACGTGGCCACTAAGCTGTTCCGCGGATTTCAAAACGTTCGATGCCGTTTCCTTTTCTTGGTCGTAATATTCGTCCCCCTGATCAGGATCCTCGTCGTCGGACGAGTCGTCAAGAATCATTTCGATTTCTTCTTCTCCTTCGTCTCCCTTCTTTTTCCTCATTTCATCCGCTCTTTTCTTGGCATCTAAAGACAACTTCATTGCAACCTTCAAGTCCTCGTCAAAACCTGAGTCGTCGACATTGATGTTGTCAAGCATTCACCATATTTTCCTCATCCGAGGAATCGTCGATGCTATAAATACGGCTTGTCTTTTGACTTGACGCGCCGTTCTTATTCGTTTTCGTGAACTTTTTGAGACGTCGCTTTCGGTCTGCATCGTTCGGTTCTGGTGTATCCTCCAAGGCATGACTTTTTTTGACGTTGAATCGCGATTTTTTCGGTTCATCAAAGTCACTCGAGTCACTGTCGCTGTCATCAAGAGTGATAGTTTTCGATTTCGATTTCGATTTCGATTTCGATTTCGATTCCTTCATAGCCCCAAAAAATCTAGAGGTTTCTGCAACCGAGGCAACTCGTGACTTTTTGCCGTTTGTGATGCTGTGATTGATTGTGTTCTCTTCGTCGGACGAAAGGATATCCTGGTACTCTTCCTCGGGGTTGATGCTTTTCCCAACATTCTTTGGCTTTTTAGGAGTGTAGCACGGTGACGTTACTTCTTCGTCATCGTCATTCGGATTTTCGCGTTTGGCGACAATCGATGAATTCGTCTTGCCTTTCTTCAGAGCTGGCGCTTTGAGATGCATCAGTGATGACTCTCCCGATGTCTTTCGTTTCTTCTTTTCGGCATTCGCCAAGGAGGTTGTGAGTGAGGGATTGTGCCGCTTCTTTGCTGCGTCAGTTTTCTGTTGTAGCAATCTCGATGGCATGCTCGGACGATGGTCACGACTGGGAAGAAAGGATTCTCCCTCGTCATCGGAATTGTCCGAATCGCTATCGACAGAAAGAGCATCCGTTTTCGTTCCACTATGGATTTTTCGGGCAGCAGCTCTGCTACTTCGTGACGATGCGACGGGTTTGCTTACTTTGATGTCGTGTTCGATTCCGTCAGTCGCTGTCTTCGTCATCGTGAAGGCTTATTTCGTCGTCTTCTTCCTCTTCGTCTTCTAGATTCTCGTCAAAGTCGTCGTCTTCGCTCTCCAGGATTTCCTCTACTTCGTCATCGTCGTCGACAATGAAGTTGTCATCCTCACCGGAATAGTCGCTATCATCCTTGTAGGAGGCAGATTTCCTCGACCGAGTACTTTTACCTCTGAAACTCTTTTTCGATGGCAGCTTTCGATTCATGTTTTTCTTCTTTCGTTGTATCTCTTTCGCTTGAATTTTGGCCTCTTCGATCTCTCCGGGAGTTTTGACTTTGCTTAGCCAGCCATCTAAAGAACTCATTCTGTTTTCGCAATAGAACAAATGACGTAGGAGACAGCTTTTGCGTATTGGATGAATTCGTTGCCGTTGCTGACCACTCCGCGAGATGTCAATGACTAAGAGGAAAGCGAGAATAAAAATATATGGTAATAATCTTTGTTATTATTGTAGTCAGATTCGATTTTGCGCAGGTAACAGAGATGATGATAAAAGGCCAACAAAATCGTGAACTTTTGGGACTACACATGCCCTCGGCAATAAATAATAAATGACGAGTATGCCAACGAGACGCGAAGGTCTGAAAACGAGCGCGAATTCATCGTTCGTTCGCGGAAAAATGATTGGTGCCGTTCTGGCTCCATGAAAGCAAAAATGAATCGTTATCACGTTCGGGTTAGGGGTTAATCCTCCTTTCAGTCAATTTTGATTTCAGTCCCGTTCGTAAAACTTCAACGTAGTAACCGACATGGCGTCGTGTCGTAGTGTGCAAACAGCGTTCTCACAAATCTTTGAAAAGAAACTTTCGATCACTTTTTGTTGACACTCCAACATCTTCGTTACTCGACAACGTTTCTGTTACAAATCATTATCAGTTACCTACCTAGATTTCAACCGTTGCTCTCCTTGTCCTGACGATGACTATCAACCGTATCGCCAGTGGAATATCTTTGCTTCTCCTTTTTCTCATGGAGATCGAAGCATTTCAATCATTTGACTTCCATCCTGACGAGTCGGAAATCCCCTCTGAATGTCAACCAGGCGAAGGATCAATCGCGATGGGCGACGAACTTAGAAAGCCATCGTCACCGCTTTCATAGCGGAGACGATGAATGCCAGTCGGGCATTTTTGGATCGAGATTGGCTCCGCATAAGACTGACACGACGGATGGGATCACGGGCTTGAATAGCTGTGGAGATGCACAATCAAGCCGGAACCAATTTTTGAACGATTGCCGCGCCCGTCTAACGGTTGGACTCGCCGCATCTGCAGTTGCGTCTTGGTCCAGCTTTCCGGAAGCAAGCAACGCCAAGCTATACAGCGAGAATGCCGCGAACTTGGAACGAATAAACAATGGCGATTTTTCGGGCGGCGCTGTGTTCAACAACAGCCCCGACACGGAACGAGCGAAGAAACGCCGTGCCTATGACGGGATGCAAAGTGGCGATTGTCCAGAGAGGAGGCTTCCACTAATATTCTGAAACGAAATAAGATGATGTCCGAGAAAGAATGCAACACAATGGTGATGGACGGAGAAACAGAATTCATGTTGCAGGCTCTGCGAAATTTGGATTGCCCCACCTGCGCAAACGGAATTGGCAGAGTCAACTAGATGGCTCCGCATCACGCTAGATTTAGGAATATTGCGAGGCTAATACTTTACAATCCCGTACATCAACAGACAATTTTGCCGTTGTATAGACTCAGACGGACGGACGTAATATTGTGACGGAACTATAACAATCGCTGTGAAAAGGCCGATCTTCTACAGATCTCCCGTCATGACGAATGTTTATGATCGTAAAGTAGATTGTTTCGTTTATCGTTTCTTTTGCAATTACACAGTATAGCAGTGTGCAGGAGTTGTCAGCCAACTGGGTAGAAAGGGGGTGATCTAGAATCTTAGTTTTTGGAAGAAATAATTGGTTCCCTGTGCCTTCTTCTCGCTCGTGATTTCCTTTTGGTTGAGGTATCGGTCCAACAGAACCTTCTTCAAATTCTTCTTAACATCCACTCGGCGATCGGCATCAACCAAATCGGCCTCGTCGACGGTCTTCTTAAGGTCCATATCGACGACGTAACGGGTGGGGAAGATGTGACGAACATTGATATATTTAACGAAAGGCTTCATGCACTTCGATCGCTTTTCGACCTTGCTCTTCGACATGGCCTTTGTGACCTTGCGGGGGTTGCGTGCGAGTCCTGCGATCAAGCAGTGGGAAAAGCGCTTTTCGCTGTTTCCCTCGTCAAAGGTCTTGACGACGACAGCCTTCTTACCGGCGTGTCGTCCGGCAAGAACAATAACAATTTTTCCAGTCTCTGTAATAACAAAAATAGAAAACAAACACCAAGGTGTGAGGCCATGTTCACGTATTGGACCATCGTATTGCTAACATCAGATGCCGTCTCCTTTTTCAGGACGGAGTCACACCGTCCCCTCAACCCTTCGTTGCCATCACTCTACTTCTCGAGAACTACTACGCTGTTGTTGTCGTGTTGGAGACGCATCTTGTCTATTAAAGAATTGATATACTTACTGATGATCGCCATGGTTCCTTATTGTATATTTGAAGATGTACTGTGATATCGTAAAGGGTTTAGTTAGTCCTGTCGCTCGGTCTCGATAGCGTTGTTTGTTAAGATCGATAGATTGGTGGAGTGGATCGATGAAGACGAGCATGTGAGGAAACAAAGCCGTGCATGCACAAGAAAAACTGCGCGATAAACAAGCATTTAGTATGTGAAGTAAGCGGTAAGGGGGAAGAAAAATAATTTCATTCTTCTTCAATTCCCCCAAATAGTTTCCGCAATCCCCTCTAACTTTCGGCACAACGTAACTTGGCTCTCAACGAGTCATACGAGACAACATACCTCTCTCGAACTTTATTGGAGAATCGGAACGTGAAGCTTATTTTGAGTTTCTCTGTGCCGTTCCGTAAATATTGAATTGAACATTGGAAGAAGGTATCATGCTTGCTAATTTGCTATTCTTAATTATCATCATTTAGACTACGAAGAGACTCACATTCGATAAAAAAACCTTGGCTGTCTCAATCACCTCATACACCTTGTTCGAGATCACGAAGTCATTCTTGGGAAGATTTCAACGCGAAGTCACCCTCAGCTCAAACCCTTAGTCCACAACGCAGGAACGTGAATCGCATGACACCACGCCACAGCATCAGCAATCGACGAGGCATAGTTCATGAAAAGAAAACCCGAACTTCCGACAACCTCGTTTCTCGTGCGCGATAATCTGCAAGCAAACTGATTCAAGTTAACAATTGTACAAACGACAGGATCAATACGAAATTCAACAATTTACCATGCCCCTTGTCGACGAAGAAAGTGCCTTGCACTTGCCGACGTCGCCAATGGAATACGATTTGGACGACCGAGGGACTTCATTATCATATGATTCCGCAGTTACGCCACAGCACGAGCAACCAATTACACCCAACCACATTCCCGCTAGTACGCCAGGATTTGGCAGGCACTCGGATGCGGGGCAAAAGAACCAGAAAAAGCAGCCACCCAAACTCTTGCACCCGTAAGTGGAACGAAGCGAAACCTTTTGATACCATCGCATTGTATACGAACGCTTGCTAACACTTTGGCGTTTTTTTATTATCCGGTACTGTCCTTGTGTGCATCATATACAAACAACAGAATTCTGCACAGAGTACCCTTTCATTTTCGTTTTGGTTTGAACGGATTCCTCAGCAACGTCCTATTCAGTAAGTGCTCCAGTCTTCGCACCAGAGGAAAAAATTTGGACCGAAATAAAATTGCATTTCTTTTCATCGCATCTCATCCACTACATTTCAAATGAAAAATCGATCCCTGTCTCCTTTGCAATCCAGTGTTCGCATACAATGCAGCGGTAGTGAAATTCGAACACACGGTTTCTTCCTCGACAATATACGCAATAGTGTACCTTATTTTCATTCCCATCAGTCACGTCCTCATTTCTCTCTTGGTGTTTGGGTGGCCAGAGCGATACGTCCGATCGTTGATGAGCAATGCGCCGGTCGGATTAACGGCGATTGTGTTGGGAGCGGCACTGACCGCATACCTGGACCAAATCGAATTCAACGGATGGGTGGCCGAGGCCGTGGTGGAATATCAGAAGATGCTTGGTTTTACAATAGACACCGGGAAGGTAGCGACCGGGATGCCAACAGCAACACAACGGCCTGGACCGATACAGAGATCACTTCAAAAGGAAGAATCTCGCGGCGGCGGAGAGTTTTACTCTTCCTTGTTTGTGCTCATAGTCACCAGTATTTGGACATTTGTGCTGTCGGTGATGGTGAACGCGCCAGCGGAATCGTTAGAAAAGAAGGAGTTATAAAAGGAGACAAAATGACCTAAATGGATTACACAACAATGATAACGCAAGGCTGATTTATTCTATCACTGAGCATTCCGGCGTCATGGTAATCCTATGACGGCATGCGTTGTATTCCGATTGCTCCGAATGATCGAATCAGAACATGACCATTTTCCTTTTGTTGCTATTTGAAAAGAAACAAAACACTGCATCGATAGAGGGAAACCAGACGTTTTGATTATTGAAGCCACCCATAATCGATGTTCGTTGAACCTTTCACAACGACAAATAATGTCTGGAGAGTCAGGCTCGGAAACGAAGCATTTGGCTCTCATTCGAGCCCAAGCCATTCCATTCGAAAGTTCAAATTGAACGCAAATATTTGAAGTTCGAAACTTTCAAGAATGTACTCTGATGCTATGATCTAAAAATTCTTTAAATAGAAACTCAATGACAGATACAACGGAAGCGACGCAACGAGTCGTGCAATGAATAACATCACTTATTTGTTGGGTTTCTACTCGAGATTTCTTTTATTCAGCTTCGACTTGTTGAAGGGAAATGAGATGATGCAGCTCCGTTTCTTTCGAGCAACTCTAATGTAAACCCGACGAATGTCGACTAAACTGCAGATCATGAAGTAAATTCTATAGTTTGAAATGTATATTGATAAATTCGACATCATTCTATTATATATTTTATTTCAATAGTACAGTAATCGATACATGTTATACGTTTTGATATTCTGCTTCTCGGATCATAACACCTTCATAGAGAACCCCCATCGTTAGATTTTTTACATGGTTGATTTATCCCGTTCAACTCAAGTTTTCAATAGGCAGATTTTGAGTCAATACGACGACTCTACATTCGCTTGTCTTGAGGATTGGATTGGGGGGTCCTCATTTCTTCGTTGATAGAGGACGATTGAGCAAGTCCCTGTTCCCATATATCATCAATACGGTCCAATTGAAGATCATTTTCATTGTGAAAGCTTTCTGTATCGTGAGATGTAATGGTATAATCGTCCGAAGAGCTGTCTTGGCCCATGGAAACGATTGGTGCTTCGAAGTAGAAGGAATATAAACTGGATTGTGATTTATCAAGCACTGTCGAAGGCTGTTCGATATCCATCGCATCCTCATCCATCTCGATTGCCCAATCCCCACCAATTCCATCTGCCAATTGGCTTTGTTGACCGGGGACCAGCGTGCACGTCGTCACAATTTCGGGGGATTGACGAACATCATTGTGTGAAACCAAGCTTGGCTTACATGAGAGCGCCTCTCTAAAAATCTGAATGGTGTGGATCTCGCTACACTCTTTCTGTTGTTCTTTCATCATGGTTGGTTGAATCATTGTGGAATATTGAAGCATTTTACTGTGGCAATGATCAGTGATCGAAGAATTGTGATAATGCAAGTGAACTCTTGTGTGAGAGTTCTCTTAGGCTTCCGTAAAATTTGTGATCATAAATTTCAAATTTTTTGTGAGAGCCATCACAATCAGCGACCACCTAATCAAACGTGCACGGGAATCAATTTTTTTAGCGTTACCGAAATCCACAAACGGTAAGAGGGCAATAATATTTCCCCGCCAAAATGAGGAATATTTAATACGCGTTCCGTTGATTCATTTTTTACAGCGAGCTTTGACGGGAACAGGAACGTTTTTGATCGATGCGGGATCGCCGGCAAGCTAGGAATTATCAACCGACGAGAATATTATCTGTTTAAACGTTTGAATTTTGGTTCTTTTAGTTCGTGAGTAGCGATCAAGGCGCAACTGCCTCGATTAATAGTCGTCCTAACCGTCACATTTTCATCCTCCGATTCCTCGACAACAAGAGTTGAACGGATGCATTTACATTGGCATTTATGGCATTTTATATTCGATAACGGTTCCAAGTCGAACACGATTAATTGAGTGCCCTTTGATAGTAACTAAACTTATCATGATACTCAACTCTCATTGTCGAGTTGTTGCCATACCCGTAAACAGTGATTGCTGTCTCACCTGAAAAACTTTCGTCTAAGAAGCTTCAAGTCATCCTTCTGATACCTACCGATCAGTGGGCTGGAATCGATACTTGGGTGAAAGCAACAATCAGCGAATGTACGGATGAGCATTAATCGATCCTCAACAAGTTCTGCTCTTTGAAATGGCATCCCTTCATTCGAAAGTTTTCAAGTTGTGGTGACGTTCCGAATAATCGATGGAAATATCGCTCCTGCCAAAAACATTGCGACAAAAACTTCGACGAACAGATTATACTTCATTCCTTGACCTTTTCGTTCGAAACCGACCATCATTTCGTTTCTCATTCCAATTCCTGTCTCGTGATTGTTTGAAAATAGTCTCGTCGGGATCGGAGATGAAATTTCAGCATCGTTGCATTCTCCCCATTTGCAGTCTTATGTAACGCTATGATTATGTCGCCTATCAATTGATCAGTGTCGTCTTGTTTCGTAGAACAGACAACAATTAGAAGTTCATTACCGATGTGGTGTAGAAGCTGAAATCTTATGTCACTATCAATTTTTTATTATTTTACTTTCTTATTTCGTATCTACAATAGACTATTATTCCTAGAGCTGACTTCTCGCTGTTGTTCCTCGTTCAAAGCCTTTTCAATTCGCTCTCAAATTCGTTCGTATGCACACCGTTTCACAACTCGTCGAACATGAGATGAATCCTCTCTACGTCGACGCATGACGTAGAATTCGGTAAGCTACGGCTTCGAGCTGTCAAAGCAAAAGAAGACTTTACCACTTCGTTGAAAGAGAAGGATCATCTTATCTCGTCAAGCATTGGCTCGTTGTGGTTGATCATTCTCATTTCGACGCTTTCCGATGTTGTTCTCATTGACGTCAACACACAACCTGCCAATAAAATCTCCAGTCGTGTGTCCTACAATGGGAATGTTTGAAAAAAGCTCTCTTCAACGATTAAGTATATGTATTATAGGTATGTTGATATCCCGTTTCGGAAACGTGTCGTGATGGGACAAACGTGACTTACGTGTTGTTCGTGAATGAGAGTCACCCGTTAGGCCTCGTCAGCCGAGCCGGACTCGCACGGCGGCCGGCCACGAACAGACTACGGAAAAGATTTCTGCTTGGTTCGCCGTTGAACAATACTGTAAATTTTGCTATCGGCTAGGAAATGAGCGAGCGAAGCCCAACACTGGCATCGCCACTATCTGCTGTAATATCATCTCAGAGAACCGACAGTAAACCCCCCTTCGCCTTCATACGCAACCAAGGTCGTCGACACTAGTTGAATACGATCCGATAAAGCATTTATTGATACTGATCAAACTATTTCATCAAAATGGCACACGTTGAAGCCCCTGAACGAGTTCGACTCGACCCTCTCGAGGTCGTCAAGGATTACGCCGCTGTCCCTCGTCTTGAGTACAGGTGAGTTTCGTCAGCGAACTGGCATTTGCGAAGGTCTTAATCTTGTCCGTAACAACAAGATGGAGCTGAGCGGAAGCATTGTTGATGGCGACAGAGGAATCCATGAAGATTGCGTTCTATCGTTCAATGCGGTTTGTATTTTATTTAGATTTGTAGCACGTTTTCTCACTCGCTGATTTTTTTCGGGCTCTCAGAACTATTGCCGGTGTAAACGGACCTCTGGTTATTTTGGACAATGTCAAACTCCCCAAGTATAACGAAATTGTTAACTTGACCCTCCGAGATGGAGAACAGCGCTCTGGACAGGTTCTTGAGGTTTCTGGAAGCCGTGCCGTTGTCCAGGTCTTCGAAGGAACTTCCGAGATTGACAACAGAAGAACCAAGTGTGAATTCACTGGAGAGATTCTTAAGATGGGAGTTTCCGAGGAGATGCTTGGACGATCCTTCAACGGATCCGGAAAGGTTATCGACAACGCACCTAAGGTTCTTGCTGAAGCTTACCTTGATATCAACGGTATGCCTATCAACCCTTCTTCGCGTGATTACCCTAAGGCTATGATTCAAACCGGTATTTCCGCCATTGATGTCATGAACTCCGTCGCTCGTGGACAAAAGATTCCCATTTTCTCTGCCGCCGGTCTTCCCCACAACGAAGTCGCCGCACAGATTGCCCGCCAGGCCTCCCTTGTCCAACAAAAGGATACCATGGATACCCACGAGGAGAATTTCTGTATTGTCTTCGGTGCTATGGGAGTGAACATGGAAACCGCCCGTTTCTTCCGTTCCGATTTCGAAGAGAGTGGTGCTATGCAGCGCACTTCTTTGTTCCTTAACTTGGCCAATGATCCTACCATTGAACGTATTATCACCCCTCGTTTGGCTCTTACTACTGCTGAGTACCTTGCCTACGAACGTGACTTGCACGTACTTACCATCCTTACCGATATGTCTTCGTACGCCGATGCCCTTCGTGAGGTTTCCGCTGCACGTGAAGAAGTTCCCGGACGTCGTGGTTACCCCGGTTATATGTATACCGATCTTTCCACCATTTACGAACGTGCTGGACGTATTGTTGGACGAAATGGTTCCATCACACAGCTTCCTATTCTTACCATGCCTAACGACGATATCACCCACCCTATTCCTGATCTTACGGGATACATTACGGAAGGACAGATTTATTTGGATCGTCAATTGGACACCAAGGGTATTTTCCCTCCTATCAACGTGCTTCCTTCGTTGTCTCGTCTGATGAAGTCCGCCATCGGAGAAGGTATGACCAGAAGCGATCACGGCGCCGTTTCTAACCAGCTTTATGCCTCTTATGCTATGGGTAAGGATGTTATGGCCATGAAGGCCGTTGTTGGAGAAGAAGCCCTCTCCATGGAGGATCACCTTTACCTCAGCTTCTTGGAGCGATTCGAAGGAAAGTTCATTAGCCAAGGACCATACGAAGCCCGAACAATTTTCGAATCCCTTGATCTTGCTTGGAGTATTCTCCGTGCCTTCCCCAAGGAATTGCTCAAGAAGATTCCCAAGAAGACTCTTGACAAATTCTACGCTCGTCGTCGGGAGGCAATGGAAGACATGAACAAGGCGGATGGATCTAACTAGAGTTGTATACTTTTTACATAATGTAAGCAAAAAAATTAGAAAATAACGAACAAATTAATTCGGGAAAACCAATCTTTACGGTTCATTTCAAAAAGTAGTCGAGTAGAAAACACAGTCTTCTTTTCTTTTCCATCCCAAGACAGATGCGATCATGCCAATCAAAATTTCTATATTTGCACCAAATAATGCTCTCCTTTAGTCATCGAATTGCGGGGGCGGGGGCTGGTCAGAGGAATGCTGTTCGTCATATTCGGACTGGAGGAGCACACTACTCCTACTTGCTACAAATATCGTTGCAATCGAGGAGTAGGGAAACAATCTGTAATCAGCGATGCGAGAGCATTTAATAAGTAGTAATTATTTGTAGTCTCCTATCATTCGCTAGATTTTAACAAGGATGGGGAAATAAGAAGATGGTACAGTAATTTTATTTCCTTTCATTCGTCATGGCGTCCTTAAAATAGGTTCCCCCAATTTTCCACAAATAAATGGTATCCCCCGAATTTTCGGAAGTTGAAGACAAAGCAAACGTGACTTCCACTTGGCCCTGACTTCATCATATCCGTGTCACTGACTATCACGCTCTAAAAATACTGCGGAAACGAAATTCGATCTTGGCTCGTCGTACGCGATCGGTATGTATGTCATCAGCGACTTGATATTCACAATCAAACTTTACAAAAATACTTTCTCATCGGCCGGTTCGATTGACTTTGGTACAGTCTAGTGTGGTTCGATAGATTGCGTATTTTCCAACATGGTAGCATCTTGTAAGAAAGACTACAGCATCATGCTGTCGCTCCTTCTGGTAGGAGTTTTCCTTTCGGTTATGGTAGCACGTGTGGAATCCTTTTCCACCATGCCATCGATCGCTAGAAACCATCATTTTGTGCCATCATCCACAATACAAGGGCGTTGCCCTTCCGCAAAGTTCGACCCAACAAGCAGTGCCTTGTTCGCCGCGGGAAAGAAAAAGCGAAGGAGGAGAAAACGAAAAGCAGAGGACGCACCAGAGGCAAAATCATCTTCACCCGAATCGCCACCTTCGACGCCGTCGGCAACCGTCGATGCTTCCCCCGTGAGCCTCCCCAGTGAACCGGAACCCGAAATAGTCAATGTTGAAGGCGAAGAAATCAATGTTGCCGACATTAAAAGCGTGGCCGACTTTTCCTTTGATGGACCAGCTAGCATCGAATCACCGGAAGCCATCGATGATAAGGCTGCAACTGTGATGCCGTCCATTCAAGCGGAGGACGGAGCCATCCCACTTCCTGACATTCGAGACACACTGAAACGAAAGAAGATGGGAGAAACACCCGACAAAGGAGCTATGGAGGACAATATGCCGAAAACTAAGATTGATCGAACGGACCGAGCAGCTCTCTTGAAGGTAGGAATATTCTTTTTCATTTATGTTTTGCAATGTTTTGTCGCAGTCGGTTGATCAATGAGATACGAAATTATTTGAGTATGCTTAACATGTGGCTTTTTATTTCCTGTTGATCTGTTAACAAAAAGCTCTTGGAACAAGATCCCTATGCTGATGGTGATGACTCCTTTTTCTTCGAACAAGATTACACGTCCATCAGCGCATGGCTCGGGGAAGGGACAAAACCTTTCTTGGGTATCCCGACAGGACCTTTGCAAGTCGGTCACACCATTGGGGCGTTGGTGATTGTTTTGATGGCCTTTATCGAATATCCTGGATTTCCGTTGACGAATCTCCCAACGCCTCTGCGAGGGGCTCTTCAGGGTGGTAAGTGGATTTTTCGGCCTTTTCCGTTTTCTGGGGTATGTTGTTTCGAGCGGCCTTTTCGGATTCAAATTCAAAAGCTCACAATCATTTTCGATGCTCCTTCGTATACGCAATCGCGATAACTTTTTCTTCTACAGGACTCGGGACAATATACGGCATCAACGCCCTTCTTTGCGTCGTCGCTTTCTTCAAGGCACAAGAACGGGGCCAGTCAGTACCTATTTGGATTGCCAAAACTCTAACCGTTGGTGGACTAGCACTCGATCAGCTTTCGCAGCTGCCGACCACCGCGGAGGTCGAAGCTGCCAAAGCCCGCAAGGGCAAACGGGCGCTGAGAAACATGAAAAAGTAAATGTGTTAAAGGAAGAAGGAAAAGAATATTTTCAACTAAAACTAGGCGAAACGGAATCATATGACACGATAAACAGCATACTTGTAGTTTCGAATTTAGGATACTTGTTCTGCTTAGTAGAAGTAACATTAGCAATTCCGTTGCAGTAGTACAATGTGTGCTATTCTGAGCACCATGGTTCATCCGAATCAGTAGTATGTTTTTATTTGAAAATATAGATTCCTCAAATACAAAATTCCGAAAAATGATGGCTTGCCAACCCGCTGTAAAAGTTACTTTCCTTGTTTCTCGTTGAGTTCCAGGTGGAAGCAGTAAGGTTTGATTTTGCTGTTCTTGGCGCGAGAAAGTTGCAGTTCGATCGTTCGCATAATTTTTCACGAATTGTTTGAAACTAACACGCACGAAAAGAAAATACCATCACATCACTACTTGTTGTGTTGTACGGAATCTCGTTTTGTCTTTCGATGTGCTCTTTTGGGAAATCCAGACAAAAACCGCAATAGCATCAACGATAGCAAAACCAAAAATCCTTCATCGAGAATCAAGGGTCACGCCATTATTTCGGTTCCCGAACTCACTTTTGAGTCGTTGGCACGGCCATAATAAGTTACAGCAGAGTAGGCACGGAGATTCAATAATTCTAACGCATCATGATGCAATTGCTTCGAGGAAGATCCGGCTTTTCGTGGTATCGATCGGCGGTGGCTGCCTGAAATCTTGTCGCTTTCCCTATTGGTTCTTATTGGAACAATTGCTTGTTGCCAAGGTTATTTTGTGGGGACTCCAATTCACAACCGACAGGGAGCAATCTCGATTAGCCCCCAGCAGAACGAGCCTGGAACGATATTTCCATCTCGACATGTGTCCGCTCTTTTCTCCTCTGTGCCTTCGTCATCGGACGAGATCGAAACAGAAATCGCACACTTGTGCGAAGCCGGTCAATTCGATGAGGCTGTTGCGAGCCTGGAGCAACTTCCACAAGATGGAGGTTTGAAATCCTGCTACGTACAAATCCTCAATAGCCTGGTCGATCGACAAATGCAACTACAAGAGGAGCGATTGCTTGCACCAAAGGAAACAAACGACAACATCGATTACATGATTCATCTTGATCAGGCTGACAAGATAATAAACAAACTGTTAGACTTGGGGAAAACATCAGACAGCGCATTGTTGCCAGAAGCCGAAGTGTTAAACGATGCCATAAAGATGTGGGGTTCCTCGATCTTTGCAGAAAAAGCATCGGTACGATGCAAATCCTATCTTGATTCCCTCTGGTCGTTATACGATGAGCAGAAGGACGAACGGTTCGTCCCATTGTTCGAAAGCTATTACTATGCCATTTCGGCGTGTTCGGGGAGAGATCGAAGTTTGGATGCGGCGAAACGCGCTGAAATCTTGATGAAGGAAATGGAATCTAGATGCAAGAACCATCCCGAGTTGACACCCAACCGTTCGATTGCCAATGAATTAATGTAAGTGCAAATCAAATGTGCAAGAGTTTTGAATCGAATTAATGTTAGTTGTCGATTTTTGGAAAAATTCACTTTTCCTCATTGCTCCCCTCCTTGATATCTGTGACTCCGTGAATAATTGGTTGCAGGAATGCCTGGAGTAAGTCAGGTCAAAAATATAAGAAAGGAAAGAGATGCGAGCAGATACTGGAAAAAATGATCAAAATTGCCCAGAGAGAAGAAGCTTCTGAAGGCGAAGGTATGGCTCCCGATACAAATTCCTTTAACATTGTCCTAAATGCGCTTGCACAAGGAAGGGAAAAGAACTCCGAGTTTCGTGCCGAAGCATTGCTCGAGCGGATGGAATCTCTTAGTGGTAGTAGTAACAAAGAAGAAGGTGATTCCAGTATTGCTCTAAATTGTGCCCCGGACGAAGTTTCTTTCAACACAGTCCTTAATTGTTGGGCTATGAGCGGGCGCAAAGGAAGTGCCGAAAGAGCGATAGCAATTCTGGACCATATGAAAAAGCGCCATGAGGCGGGTGTGACGGATGTCCAACCCGATTGGTCTACATACACAACAGGTAAGATACTTCGAACCAAATATCTCATTTCACGGTTTTACTCATTGTTTGATAGCGCAACTCCGGGTTTTTCTCATTCTTTTGATTTCTATCTTGTTTGCTATCACAATAGTTCTTAAAGCCTGTGCTCGATCCAGAGATTCCGATGCAATCAATCGTGCGGAAGCCGTATTCTCGGAATATCAGGAGGCTTGTGAGAGTGACAATTCTGATTTCTCGCCCAATGCCTTCGCATACAATTCGATGATCAATTGCTACGCAAAAAGCAATCACCCCGATGCAGGAAAGCGGGCCATGAAACTATTTGAAACGATGAAGACGAACATGGGCAAACCGGGATGGGAGATGTGCTTTTTGGATGTTTACACCTACACTTCGTTGATTGATGTCATTTCGAAAGAAGAATCCTATGAGGCTTCTGAGCAAGCAATTGCACTTTTGGAAGAAGTTGAAGAATCCTTCGCAAGAACTGGAGACTTGCGATTTCAACCAAATATTCGACTATACACATCGGTAGTAAAAGCGATCGCTCGGAGCCACAAAGCTCCAGATCGCGCCAAGGCTATCCTTGATCGAGTGGAGTCGTCGACTGACAAGGAAGCGAAACCGGATGTCGTATTTTACAATGCTCTGATAAATGCCTATGGATGGTCAGATGTCGAGGGAAGATCACAGGAGAGCTTCGAAATTTTGAAGCACATGATTTCGTCATTCGAATCTGGAAAACTCACAGACACGAAACCGGATACGGTGTCCTTTAACTCGGTACTCAACGCTTGCGCCCACGAACAGACCAAAGATCGAAGCACGAGCGATGGTATCATGAAAATAGTTGTAGAGGCCTTCGAAATGCTAAACAATTCGCCACAATATGGAAGGCCCGATCAAAGGACATACGTTCAGGTTTTGGATTCGATTGCAACTCATATGGCCGTAGATGATGAAAAACGGACACTCATGGCAGAAGCCACCTTTCTGCAGTGCGCTTCCAATGGACTTGTCGGCCCCTTCATCGTCCCCAAGCTCTTCGCTACGGTTCCGCGATCGCGATTTCAAGCACTGATGGGCTCCGCATCGACAGGAAAGGGCAACCAGCTGAGGTTTGATGTTTCCGAGCTGCCAGCCAAGTGGACAAGAAATGCTCTGAACAACAACTCAAAGAATGGGCGTCGCTCACGAAGCCGACGGAATCAGAACAATTTTCAGGTTACAAAGAACGTCTTGAGCTCTTCCAAAAAACAAAACAAAAACAATAGAACGGAAAACGTAACATTATAGATTCATTTTTTTGAACATCAACCACTAACAACGAGTCAAGAGAGCGATTTTCCTTTGCAATCACACGATTCAAGACTCTCTCAGGATCAGATCTATCAAAATATCAAAAGGTATTCTAAATTTTATAGTCGCTCGGAAGCAACTACAATAATGGCACTATCGTATCGTTTGACATCCTACCAGCGTATCCGGCGCTGTGCCTCTGCGCTGTGACGAAGCTGCTCTAGGCCCTATACGGATAGGAGCGGCTCCTCGATGCTGACTCATTTCACTCATCACCATCCTTCTTCGAGGTTGCAGTATTCCATTGTCAGCATTCTGGTAATTTACTTGTTGATCACAAGAAAAGTCTCGCTTGGGTTTTCCAAGTCCGCTGTGTCCACTCATCCCCGTTCGGAAATTCACACCGCCGCCATCAAAAGATCCGGCTCTTCGCAGAGGCGAATCCGCAGATCCACTGCTTTCTAGCAAGCCAATTCCTCGATAACCGGAAGATCCGGCAGCTACTGCAGCCAGGGCAGCTGCTCTTCGTTCTGCATTCGATTGCTGCATTAGAGCATTTTGTGACATTCTGATAATGTCACTATTCCTATTGGTTGCTGTATTGAATATGTTGTTCGCGGTGCCCGGATCGGACGAATCTAGGAGTCGTTCGCCAAACAAAGACGTTCCACAACCCAAGACTCCAGCCCATCCTAGTCCCGATGTTTCGTCGTCGCTGTTCACACGATAACGAAGCACACCCGTACTGGCGGGGGCTTCGTCGTCGAGAAATGGCTGGTCTAGATGAACAGTTGTTGTTCTGCTCGGAATGGGGCATGAATTGGCGGGGGAATGATAAAACTCCGATTGCTCCCCCATATAATAGTTTCCAATGCGCTGTGATGGTGTCCTCGGTGACATCCCCAGTTCTACGACTGTTGAATTAACTGTTGATACGGAATCGCGGCCAGCACTACCTCCCACAGGTGATCGTGGGAAAGTTGACGTAGGCCTAGTTGGGGTTTTCGGAGGTGGGCCTGTTCCGAGATTTGCTTGAATACTTACTGCGGTAGCATTGTTGCTATCGTGATTCGAAGATGACGAGAGTTCTTGTTCCGTTGAGGTTTTCTTCGGAATAGGGATGCTAATTACGGGCACTTCTTCTGGTTTGTCTTGTTCCAACAGAATTTTTCGTTTGAGCCCGTCAGCAAGATTCTTCATTTCGTTCAATTTTCTTTCCATTTCCTGCTGCTTATCCAAAATCGATTGGAGCATCCCTTCCATCTTGCAAGAAGATTCTAATGGACCACCAACTACGCATGGACAAAAGGAGGAAAAAGAGGGGCAAACAAAAATGTGAGAACACAAAGGCGAAAATCCATGTCGTCTAGACCATCATTATTTCGAGCTCAGTGTCACGTACCCTTGACGAGTTGCTTCGCCGTTGCTACAACAAATCCCGCCCCTCTAGCAAGTTGGTAGACGCCGTGTTCGTTTGACTCCATTACTCCGACAACTTGAAGTTTTTGACCCTCCGCAATCGAGAATGGTTCTCTCGTGCTACCCGATGATGGCATATTCCCGATTTCGTTTTCGCCCGCACCATTATCCTCGTCTGACTTATTAAATATAGACGAAAAATGTGTACTTGAATGTTGTGACCCATCTTTCTTTTCGTCATCATGGTTTTTCATAACATGGTATTTCGGTCGATTCGGATCCAGGGGCAGGACAACCAGGCCTTCAGGTTCTCGAACGGCATAAGTACCGCAAGCCCCCGATAAAGACGCATATCCATTGACTAATTGTGGATCTCCCAAGGGCAGTGCAGACCATGATGACGATGAGATATCATCATCATAATCAAGTTCCTCGTCATCATCTACTTTGGTGTCTAGCAAACTGCTGCTTTCTTCCAAGTCCACTTCAATACTTTGGGAATCGGAACTGTGTTGTCGAATCAATCCCCTCCCAATCTCTGTATCGCGAATCCGACGAAGCTCCTCTATCTCCTGTCGACGCTGCTGCGCTATCAGTTGTCTTTCTCGAAGTCTTTCTTGCTTTTTGAGTAGCTTTGCCTCTTTTTGCTCCGCTACAAGCCGTTCCTGTCGCTGCTTCGCTTCTATGCTCTCCATCAAGACTAACATTCTTTGGACACGGAAGAGGAATTTTCTCCCTCTTCTCCGGCTTGACAACACTGTTGTGCGGCGGCGTTGACGGCGAATAGCGGCTGTTGTACCTCGAATATCGTGACGTCGCTGGTGACCGATGTATGTTATTATTGTGATTGCTAATAGTAGGTTGCGGTTTTGGCGGCGTCCAATAGAGAGGTTCTCGGCATTCGTGGCAGATTTCGATTTTTTTCGAACATACTACACAAACGTAAGTATGACCACAGGGCAAGACCACCGGATAGCGCTCATGCAAGTCAAATTCCTCGTAGCAGATAACACAATGCAAATCCATCTTAATCGATTCAATTCCTCTGGATTTTATTTGTCATAAAGGTCGTCTCCATTAATTTGTTGACTGCGACGCGATGTTCTGTCTGACACGTTTTCGTCTGATTCTTGTCTCGTGTTCTACGTTCTCTGTTGCCGCTTTATCTTCAAGCTTTGAATGATGTTGTGTTCCTCTCTATTTTTCTTTAATCTTCCTTCTACTGATACTTCTTTGGTTCGATAATCCAGAAAGAGACAGTCTTTCTCGTTACTTTTCTTGGGAGATGGTGATTGGAATCAAGCTTTTGAAGAGAGCCACCATACGTGAGAGCATGTCAACTTGATAGCGAAGGTCGCACTGCTTCTCGATTTCATCGAAACCAAAAGAAATCCATTCAATTAGGCTGTTTGTTCACTCCTGCTCGAGAACACGCCGAATTCTCTGCCATTTCTCCCTCCGTCGCGACGCCTGCCGAAAAGCCAACTATATTAAGCCCAATCGTTTCTACACACGACTAGTAAAACTCCGCAGAAGTCGTAAATTGACATCAGTTTTGGGACTACCTCTGACGTGTATCACGCGCAAGTCCGATCACTGAGGATTTATATTTATATACGTTTTATAATAATATAAATGTTTGTTGAAGATCCTTTGATAAGTTTTGAGCCGATTCATTGGCAGGCCGGCACGCATGAATGAAACCGGGGGGTTAATGCAATCTCTATGTGCGTTTCAAACTTAAGTTCGCGCGTGCCAAAAAACGAATTACCAATCAACATGGTGATTGAAATTCAGTCGGGGCTCTGGATCGAAGAAAAATCCGAAGTTAACATACCACATTTTCGGGCGTTGCTGAATCTCAATCGCAATTCTCTAGCAGAAAAGGAAAAGGATGGCCAGAAGAATCTATAGTATAAATATTGTTACTTTGCGTGGCTTATCTGGTACTTATTGTATATCCATTTTCAGTTTGATATTCATGGCCGCCAGTTCATTCACGAGGTAACGATAGACGTACGGGAGAATGATAGGTTCGACATGATCGTCGTCCCCGTCCTCGCCTGAATGTTTCTGGCATTCCGGAGACCGGCAAATGAGTCGCAGTTTGGCCTTGTTCATAGCCTCTTCCCTCGTTTGCCCAGAGGACATGATGATGCTTCGCTTTGTGGTTGGCATCAACATGTCACCACACCGACTGCAAGCATAGCCAACTGTGCTTGTCACTGCAATTCAACAAGCGATCTTGGAGCAAAAAGGCACAACCATGACTAAGAAGACTGTCACGTTCCATCTCTCCGAGACGGATTCCACCTCCCTTCTTTCGCCCCTTAATCGGTTGGCGCGTCAGTGGATTGACGGGCCCAGTTGCACGAACCTGGTACTTGTCGGAGACCATGTGACGAAGGCGTTGATAATAGACAACACCGATATAAAGATCCGCTTGTAGCAAACATCCCGAGACTCCGCTATACAATGGTTCAGAACCGTAGTAATTGTAGCCCGCAGCTTGCAATTGCTCTCCGAAGTATTCGACCGATGTTTGGTCACCAGATTCATGGAACGAAAAAGGCGTCGCATCTTGGAACATACCGTGGAGAGCTCCCGACTTACCAGCCATACTTTCAACAAGCATTCCAATGGTCATTCGACTCGGGAAAGCGTGAGGATTGATAATGACATCGGGAGATATACCACTTTCGCTGAAAGGCATGTCTTGTTGCGGCCAAAGAATACTAAGGACACCTTTTTGTCCGTGTCGACTCGAGAATTTGTCTCCGATCACTGGGTTTCGGTTGAAGCGCAGAGTGATTGAGGCTTTGTTTTCCTGGGAATCTCCCTTCTCACTGCCAAACAGACGGACCGATTGAACGTACGCCCTCTCAGACTCTTTGTGTTTACCGATTCGGTCTTTGTTTTCGACTTCGTCCAGCACACAGTATAAAGGATCGCCCTTTTCGACGTAGCTTCCAATTTCGGGTAGCCCGTCCATTTCCAGCTTGGGGTGAAAAAGTTGGCCATCTCGGTTCAGCTTATTCGAAAATCTCACATCTGGCTTTGTTGCCGATTGTGCGGCCATTTTGGCTTCTTCCTGAAGATCAACTTCGATTGTTTTATACACGCTGGCATGACCGAAACCACGTTCGTAAGAACACTTGTTGATGATAACAGAATCTTCCATATCAAACCCAGTGTAACTCAACACAGCTACAACAGCGTTTGTGCCGTTTGGATATTCGTCCATTTTGTATCTTCCATGGATACCCGTTTGCACAACTGGTGCTTGTGGGTTTTGGAGTCGATATAGTTTGTTATCGACACGGTAGGGCAAAGAATGGGCGGGTGTTCCCATCGTTTGTTTTCCCATCTGACACTGATACATGTTACGGGGAGACTGGTTTTGGTCGGAAAATGGTGTCAAGTTTGCAATTAAACTGAGCATATTTGTTGGATCGAGCTCTTGGTGTGTGGTGATCCCTTCTCGAACATCTTCGTCCAAACACGCAATGTCCATGAATGCCTGTTCCATAGGCCCAATCATTTCAGTCTTACCCGTAGCACGCTGCAATACAGGTCGAACCATTCTAGCTGTTCCCGTGAAAAGAAATAATCCCGCATATGGTGATCCAGCCTCACTGGCAGGAATAAGAGCAACTTCCAGTGTTGGGGGAACCTTCGGTGAATCTTGGACCTTGAGGCCCCGAAGATGCGCCGCTATTGTTTTGCATGTACTTGGGTTGGCGCTTCCTACGACGCGACCATCAACACACACCGGGAAATGTGAATGCAAAGAACTGCTTCGACCCTCACCACCTAGACCACCGGAACCGCAAGGATTCACACCGAGTGATATGAGAAGATCGTCCAAATGCACTCTCCCTTTTCCGGATAATCGCTCCGGATGCGTGATAGGAACACATTCCAACGAGAGATGACTTAATAGCCCGCAAGGTCCTCCATCGGGTGTGTGAACAGGACAAAGAAAACCCCATTGGTCTGGAAGAAGTTTACGTACAGCTGTTGTCTTCATTTCCATGAAAAATGACCCACGGTGAACGGAACGGAAATGGGAGTTGAATCTCAGAAAGTTCAGCCTCTCGGCAACGATCGTGTAACCAGATTGTTGCATTTGATCAAGTCCGCTTATTGAAGTGATATTTCCTGTAGATAAAAAGGTGGCAATTCTCTTGCCGATACCACCCGATTGATTGCCGGAATATCGATCCATTATTTTACTCCAAAACGAGGACTGCCCAATCCTTTTTGAAAAAACATTGAATTCTTTGCGCATTTCGACCTGCATCCCTTGTCGGATTGTCTGAAGCACTTCTTCGAATTTTTCTTTCACCATCGTTGACAACAAATGCCCCGGCATGAGTAATTCCTGATTTTGGAGGGAATCTGCATTGTCTACGCCGCAATCGCCTGCTGCAAACGAATAGAGTTTGCGCAGAACAAGAAGTAGACATTCCAGTTTGTCTCTATAGTTCATGCAATGGACGAGGATATATTCACGAATGATGTAATGCCCAATGTCGACATCGGAAGTGCTTTCTGCGCGCTGAGACAAGCGTCGGAACCTCGACCCGATATAGGCCAAGCACTCGTCTGGGGTATTCAGCTTTGGGAATCGCACGCTCGCATCCTGCAGGAGAAGCTGGGCGCGTGTTCGCAGAAAGGTGTTGCTCTCGTCCCCCTGGACGACTCGCCGGTAAATTTCCTCGTCACTGATTCCGATTGCTGATCCCTCATCCGCATTGCCGTTGGCTGACGACTGTGGCCCAGCCAGGGCGCGGAGAACGAGAATGACCGGAATCAGAAATTCTTGCTTCCGCACGACAAACTTCAAAGTGGCTCCACCCGTCGTCAGATAATGGAGCGTGTTGGTGATGCTCGACTGGTCACCGTTGTAACGACTACAGCGAATTGCGACACCCAAATCTGTATAAGTCGGTCCTCTTTTCTTGTAGCTAGATCGTTGAATGGCCAGGGGGTGATTTGTCCGCGGAACCTGCAACATACGAACACATCGTTCGTTTCCGTTGATCAGAAAATATCCTCCAGCCTCGTTGTCCTGTAGTAGTAAATTATTGATGTTCCATAACGTCCCAAGATGCGTTAATATCAGATGCTCTAATAATTGCAACAAGAATACGCACATCAAAATTCAACAAAATATTCGTACATACCTCTTCTTTCAGAGCCACCAAATTCTTGGGAGCCAAGCCTTCCAAGTGACAAGCGTTACTTCCCACCATAACAGGGATAACACCAAATGTTTTTGGCATTTTGTACGGAACCACGTCCCCGGCCACGCCGTTGCGTCGTTGAATGACCTCGTAGCAGAATTTTCCATGGATCTGTCCCGAATACATCAGAGATCTCTCCCGGCATTCGTTCGGGTAGAGCTTTCCCTGCGATCTTCCGCCCGATGCGGACTTTAGAGGCTTTGAAACCCTAACATCTTCGAACCAGAATCTGACGGTAGTAATTTCATCCCAATCGATCTTGCTGCGATCTTCGCGGAGTATTTTCGGATCAATAATGTCCAATTCGGCTTTCGGAATGGCTCTGACGCCCTTGGAGAGTCCTTCTTGCAAAAAGTAATTATAGGACTCGACATGTGGCTTGGTCAGAAAGCGTAAGCGATTGACATCCTCTTCGCCAGGGAGATGGCTGCGGCGAAACGAAGGACAGCTCTGCTTTACAGCTTTCTTCTTCGAGGTTTTGCTGGTAATGGTGGGCGAATTCGAAGCCGATGGCCCTTGCGAAACCATCGTGTTTGTTCTCTTTTAAAAATTCCTGTAGTAGTTGTAAGATGGAAGTCGGAAATGATCTTGGAATTCACAATCGTTTGTCGTCAGCTCTGAATTTCCACGATCGCTTTGCTTTTGTTCCATTTCATTGATTGGCAGAATCGATGAGGTAGGAAGGATGTTTCTGGCTTTCGATGATTTCTCTTCGTGATGGATGGTATCAAAATCATATCCCGGAAAAACCGCAAGAATTTTTTCGAATGGTGGTCGAGAAAAAAGACGGACGGTTGACAGACAGGTAATGATTTTTTATTTTTTAATGTTCTTCCCTCAAAGAAATTCCCCCTTTTAATCGGAACCTTTTTGCCGTATCTTCACTTCAACAATCCAAAAAAAGAAGCAGAGATCGCACGGTGTTAAAATCGAGAACAAGACGTAGGCGTGATTGCTGCAGTTCGTTTCAAGCCAACTTACGCAAACGCTCAACACGCCGAAGCCCCCGCTTGTTGCTCCTACTCCCGCTTCGTATAATACAATATAGAAACAACCATCCACCATGATGAAAACAACTATCCTCGCCGCTCTTCTTGGCTCTGCTGCCGCTTTCGCCCCCTCCCCTGCCTCCAAGGCGTCCACCGCCTTGAGCGCCGAGAAGTCCCCTGCGGTTCCTTTCTTGCCTTACCCTGAGAACCTTAAGGGATACGTTGGTGATGATATTGGATTCGACCCTCTCCGAATTTCGGACTATTTCCCAATGGACTACCTCCGAGAAGCAGAACTCAAGTACGTTTTTCCTTGATCGATCCTTTTAGTTGGGATTCCTGCTAGACAGATTTTGACGGTAGTTTCGAATACTGTGTTATATGAGATCTTGTTCTAACCCTCTTTTTCGTTTGCTCTCCCATCGGCTTTGCCCCACTTACGAACACTTGTGTAACTAAACAACAATAGGCACAGCCGCATTTGCATGTTGGCCATCACCGGATACATCAGTGTCGATCTTGGTTTCATCATTCACCCATACGGAGAAGGACTCACTTCCGCCACCGCCCACGATGCTCTTGTTGAGAAGGGAGTTATGGGAAATGCCCTCGTCTTCATTGGATTGTTCGAAATTGTTTCGTACCTTGGTGTTGCCGAGATGCTCCAGGGATCCGGACGAGAGCCCGGTGACTTCGGCTTCGGTAACTGGTACCTTGAGGGCAAGACAGAGGATCAAGTCAAGCTTCTCAAGTACCAAGAAATTAAGAATGGACGCCTTGCTATGATGGCGTTCGGAGGAGTTGTTACCCAGTCCGTTCTCTTCGACGCTGGCTTCCCTTACCTTAACCTCTAAGTTTGATATCGTTCGGGGCGATGCTACCTTTCCGTACACTTGTGCGGCAGGTTTTGATCGAATCGATGTTGGTCGGTCGGTCTCTCGCGCAGTTGGTAGTCACTGCAATCTGCTACCGTACGAGATGTGATGCAATACTAGATGATACGCAGCAAAGATTCGTTCTGTACGCATATGCATCATTATCATTGTACACTTGGTCATTTACTCTACTAGATATATTGTAAATAGTTGCCACTAGATTTGCTTCCATTGTAGAACAAACAACCTTATACAACTACAGTTTTTGCCTCGCGAGATGAAGGTAACTTTTGTAGGTTGCCTTGCAATTGTTTCGAAGAAGGAATACAAACCTCTGGTGAAGACTGGATAATGAACGAAGCTTCGTTTATGATACGAATCAGTTCGTATCAGAAGTAGGCCTTAGCGAAGTTACAAACCCTAACACCTACAATGCACACGAAGAAAAGCGTTCTATTAGTCTAACAAAAGTTGCTACGATAATAGCTAAGCTCGAAGACACAAGTCGATTCTAGCATTAATAACAACCCTACTAGAGTAGAAATTATTATCTATATCCCATTTCACGAAGAAAGAGTAGCTAGGAAAAAAGTAGTTTGCGCTGCAAAAGCAACAGCAGGTGGACTGTTTACATTGTGGCCTGGTATTCCTTCACGCATACGAAACACTCGAAAAGAGAACAAGTATTTTTTATGAAAAAGCAGCGGAAACAATCGTAGCGAAACACCATCATGCATTGGTGGTATTAACTAGAAGAAGTACAGTTCAGCAACTTCGTCAAGTCTTACTTCACGTCCTCCTTAGACGTAAGGGAAAGGTCCCTGGGTCAAGACAGCTTGTGTAACAACACCGCTGAAGGCCATCATAGCCAATCGGGCGTGTGTGATTTCCTTAACCTTCAACTCTTCGACCTCTTCGTCGCTCTTTCCGATGAGGAAACCGGCAGGGTCGAATCCGTAGTCACCAGGGGCGCGTCCAGATCCTCCCAACATTTGAATAACGGCAACGGTACCGATGATCTCGGCGAGCCCGCACCATAAGAAAATCTGGCTCATGGCACCCTGTTCAACAAGGGCATCGTGAGCGGTAACCGAAGTGAGTCCTTCGTATGCCTCAGGAAGAGGGTAGATTCGAAGACCGCAGTCAACAGCGATGAAACCGGTAACGGCAAGCATGCAAATACGTCCGTGCTTCAATTCGGCCTCTCGGAGGAAGTCAACAGGGACGAAGTCGGAGAATCGGAAAGGATCGAATCCGGCGTCACCAGGCATATCCCGCAAGATTAGGAGGGTATTCAAGGAAGGGAAGAGCTGTGCTCTTAACGTATGTAGGGCCAGCTTCTTCAACAGCTTCCTCTCCTTCCGCAGCGGCATCCGCTCGGATGGCAGTGGAAACACGTCCTATAAATGGAAAACAAGTTTACAATAACAACAGTGTCAGAATGCTTTTATTCTCGACATCAACAAGATTGGTGAAGTATTTTTCCACCACCATGTAAAACCCCATGCTACGTTGCGCAACGCCCGATGGATGCCCTGCGTTGTCCCATTCGAGAACCTCTATCTTTCGAGATCCAATCTAATCTAACAACCAATATCATTGTCTAACCTACCACTGTATTGGGAAGGAGCGAAGGCCGAAGCCGAGGCCAATAGAGATGCTAGGAGTGCTGCCTTGAACATGTTGGATGGTGTATTGTGGCTATAGTTATTGGGTATTGGAAATACGAGAATCGAGCGCGGTGAAGAACCGTAACAGCAACAGACATCATATCATATATTTCACCCAAGGAACCCACCTCGCAACTTCATCTTGGGAGGGTCCGTCTCTACTTTTCTCACGTAAGCACGCACTATCGTGCGCAAGTTTTTTCCTCAGTTGCGCCTTTAACATGCGAAGTTGTTGAAGTATCGAAGGGAAAGATCGAGGGACTTTCCCTGTCTTTCTTAGAACCCCAAAGTTTCATTCCATCATTATTTGCCCCTAAATTATCCCCCTTTTATATCCATCCACCTTTCAAAAATCGAAAATAACGACAGACCCATCACAGCCATCAAAACAACAACTTCTCATAAAATCCAAATTATGCTGGAAATCAGCAATCATGAACTCAAAGCAAAGCAAAAGCAAAAGCAAAGCAAAGCTTCAAAAACCGATTGCGATAGAGCATCGAAATCGAAGCCGTGACTTGGATGTCCTCGGCTTCCAAGTCACCATTTCTTAAAAAATGAAAAGGCCTGCCTTCATTTCTGAACAGGCAGAGATGTTGTATATTTTGTGAGCTAGCATTAATGAATCACATTCATTGGCTTCTAACATGACGAGCTGTAAGTACTTCAGTTTTGGCGTCCGCGTCCTCTCCAGCAATGAAAGCAACTGGTCAATTCCCAATGGTTGATGGATCCATTCTCGATGATGATAAACTTGTTATTAGCTCTATCCGAAGGATATATGTAGACAGAAAACGCATGTATTATGTGAGAGAATTCGAATCCGGATCAACCAGAATCACGACCGTTTGTGTTTCAAAAAGTTTCGACCCTCATCTCCAATGAAATCCTCTGCTAACCTCTCGAACTGTTTCATCTTTCATATCCGATCTACTTTTACGTCATATCCAGGATTTTCTCTCTTTCTTTGACAAGAATTTCTCCCGACTCGAAAAAGGCTTTGTAAGCACCTTCGTATCATCCATCGTTCTACGGCAGCACCGTTGTGAAGAACTCCTACGTTCTTGTTCCGACGATGCAATCGCAAAATTGGCTACCTTCCAATGACGACAGAAACTTGTATTTATTTTCGGAACAATCCATGTCGATACAACATTTTAGGTTTGTATTCTCCGAGGATTCCTTAGCCTTTTGTCTTGTGGAAATAACGTGCGAACGAAGTAATCTTCCCATCTCACCCCTCCTTATACCTCCAGTTTAGGATAGAGAATCAATGAAAGAATGTTGATCACAGTTGGAAGGTCACTCGCACATGACGTCATCCGAAAGCCTATGCAGTTGTCGATTTGCATCTTTTGCGTCAAAAAAGGTAGGTTGGCACTTCTGTTCTTGTTCTATACAATCGTTTTGACATCGCGGTATTCCGCACAATACCACAACCTGCCCTGCGCGTGGCTTTCTTACTGCCATGGAGGATTGCTCCTTTTCACTATGAGCTACCATCATGTACAACATGTTCCTCTGCCATAGAAAGCCAAGAAAACACCAGTCGAGTAATTATAGGAATCGGCCTTCTCTTTCTTTGAGATTGTCGTGTCGAACGCTCGTGACATCTTTTCGATTCTCTGAATCACTCAACTTTCTTTGTTGCTCACTTTAATCTCTTTGCCTGCCTTTCGTATCATAAACAAGGGAACAAAATCAAATGGTGTTGACCGTCAAAAAGAATAAAAATATTGGAATGGTCATTATTTTGATCAATTTAGAATAGAAGTACAGAACAAATAGACCATATAATAAACTAAAATAGAGTCAAAATTACAAAGACTACCGAATCGAATTCAGAATGGCGTCTCAATACAGAGGCCAAAGCTTGTGAAATCGCTTTTTTTGAACGTTTTCCACGGTTTCTACAGCTTATAAACGTCGGGATACTTAGGCCATGTGTTCGCTGAGGCTCTTCCACTGAGATTGCAAGGATGGCGGCATATCCTTGTATACGTCGGTGAAGAGATCCTCCACCGGAGGTTTCGGTTTCCGTTCCGCCTTGCGCAAGGCATCAAGTACCGCTCCCTTTTCTTCTTGGATAATGGACTGGATTTTTTCGTCGCTGATATCGTCGTATTCGTGGAGCTTCAAGAATTTTTCGAGGCGATCGAGCGGATCGCTCTTTTGAGCAAATTGTTCGACCTCATCGATACTACGATATTGAGAGGAATCGTCGCTCGTGCTGATTTGTTTTGTATAGCAAAAATTCGTAAAGTTTGTGGTTAGTCAAATGGATTTTTCATGCAAAACATTCTATAGGAAACAAATCATGAGCATTTACCTGTGATGACCCTGGCGATAGGACATTCCTTCGATCAATACTGGGGCGTTGTTTTCCAAAGCGTATGCTCGGGCTTCTCGAACGGCTGCATGTACAGCGAAGACGTCATTTCCGTCTACCCGAATGCCGGCCATGCCATACGCCGGAGCCTTTGAAACGACACCATCGCTGGCATACTGTTCCTTCACAGAAGTCGAAATAGCGTAACCATTATTCCTGCAAAAGAAGATTACTGGGCATTTCAAGGTGGCAGCAAAATTCAAACCCGAATGGAAATCGGTCGTTGAGGTGCAACCTTCTCCAAAAAAGCACATTGCTACACCCTTTTTGTTTCGAATATCGCTTCCATCCCCGGCAGCTGCAGCTGCTGTCATTTTGAGTCGAAGCGCCACTCCAACAGCTTGTGGAATCTGGGTTCCGAGAGGACTACTGATCGTGTGGTAGTTCAAGGCCCTAGAGCCGTAGTGAATCGGCATTTGTCGTCCCTTGCCAAGATCAGACGCATTGTTGAAGCATTGGTCGGCAAATTGCTGGAGCGTAAATCCTCTCCACATCAAAGGGACCCTGTTCTCGATACTGTCCGAGAATCACATCTTGTTTTTCCAATGCCGAGGTTGCACCGAAATGAATCGCCTCCTCTCCCCGACATGTGAGGTAGAAAGAGAGTCGCCCTTGACGTTGGGCATCTTGAAAAATTGAATCCATTTCTCGTAGCCGTAGCATGTGTCGAAGCAGGCGATCGAGCGTGTTTTTGGAATCCAGTATCAGCGTACACCGATTTTGAGGGCAAAAACAAGCCATTCCGTTCGATTTCCGAAGACTGGTTTGGATATTGTTCACGGAGGAAAGCCCGAAAGCCAGAAAGGATCGATTCGTGTTTGTTGCCATTGACTCCACCATTGATTTTCGAGCCGTTCACGCGAGTGTTTGTGTTCACATACGAATCGTTGGAAACAATTTCGTGTTCATTGTGGAAGCCGTCATTGCTCCCATCTCGAAACGTCCCGTTTTCATCCTATGACAACAAGAAAAGTAAGTTGAGTTAGGAGTTCATTTTTCTTTCTCTAAATGTCAATCATCGTTTCAAAACTACTATCAACAATCAATGTCATAACGATTCGTGCCACTCACCATCATACGGAAAATAGGCCAAACGCCTCTTGGAGTGTCTTCTTCCGGGGTCACAATATGGAGACGGCTAGTCACTGGAATTACAGTGTCTCCGGTGAAAGATAGCTCAGAGGGCGATATGTAGGTAGACTCAAGATCCGTTTTCAGCCAAGTCGTGTGCTTCGGCTTTGGTTGTATCATCTTCTTTCAAAGATTGCAACGTGGATTGTACAGATTCTTCTCCTTTTGTCACCGGAGGCACGGTTTCTCGTTTACGATTCGAGTTTTTCTTCGCAAATCCGTTCAGTGGCTTTGCCGGGGATAGCCTTCTGCTTCGTGGCGCAGTTATATTGTCATCGTAATGCCTCGAGGAATTGGCGTGAGACGATAAACAACGAATCTCAACACCCGATGAAGCAGTGAGGATGCCTCCTCTTTCCAGCCCGCACCATAGATTCGCGAAGCGTTGCTGTTTTGCTACAGCTGCAATCAGGTTTGCCTTTCGACTACTCGACATGGCCCTGGTGACACTTGAATCAATTCGTCTTAGAAAAAGGTTATCAACAACAAAGAGAAAGCTTGTGGATTTCTTCTTTATGTGACTTGCTTTCGTGAATCGTGCGGTTATACAATACTGGTATCTTCTGTGAAATGCAGACGCGGTCGTGAGAACGGGCTTCTCAGTTGTCGAACGGCAATCGAAAGAATTACGAAAATGACACACCTGCTGACACTTGGATTGACTTTGCGGATGGTGTGATGCGCTGTGACTGAAATCAAGAATTCTCATTGATCGTGGAACGGAAAAACGCGAATGAAATTGGGAGGAGAACTTCGCTTCGGATTGAATCACGCGGGACACAGAATCTCCAGGAGCTAGAGTAGTCCTAAAAAGGTTTGTTCCGTCCTCGGTTGCCGAGACGGCAAAAAACGCAACAACAGCCCGATAGTAGACAGACGATGAACCATACGAGCAACATCCATCATCATCGTCACCAACATCATTCCGAAATTTCAAAGCGAATAATCGCCATCATACCGCAACCCGAAGCAGTAAGTACCTAAATGTTTTATCCTTCACGGGACTATTTGACAATTGCTGATATTCGACGAAGCATCCACCAGTGAACCTGTGCGGATTGGAAGTAACAACTGGAGCAACCAACCGAATCGATCGATGAAGTGCTCATTCCGATCATTCCATGGAGTGAATCCAATCAAAGTTCTTCGCCTTTTTGTCAAGCTTTTTTCTCACGAAAAGTTCTTCGTTGTTGCTGCTGTTACTGCCGTTATCGTAATTTTTGATATAACAGGAAAGAAGAACGTTGCAAAATGATTTTTAAGGGACAAGATGCATGGCGCAACCACCATCTCTTCCAGAGATTATGGGCGTCTCCGTTTCCAGGATTCCGAAATGCCGTCTTCATCTTTGGTGCCTACTTGGCGTTAGACACAGCGATGGAGGCCATGAAACCCAAGTCGGCCAAAATCGAGGGTGGACACGGTCACCATTAATTTAAAATGGATGATGGCTAAGAAAACAAACAATTGTTACATAACAGATAGAAGTATGAATTATTTTTCGATAATCTGGGCGTGTTTGTTCTACTTTGGTTTTGCATTATAATGTAATGGGGAATAAAATAACTTATATTTCAGTGACTGGTCACAATTCGCAGCATTCATAAATCATGTTCGAAAGCCACGAGGACAGCTCGTGGATTTCAACATTTCACCAGCTGAGAAGTGTTGCCCCACTACAAGGTTTGCTATTGTGTGGTCTCCAATGAAGAAAAACTCCTATCCTCATTTTTGCAGTTGGGTCGTTTATTTCCAGCGGACTACGATAGCTTCCCCCGCCAATTTTGTATCTTGTATAGTATTAGTCAATGTTACCAATAAGGTCTTTGGGCGGGAACCCAGCCTGGAGGACAAACTCTTTCCCGTCCTTTCCATCTGGATTCGATTGCTGTGTATCGAGTGAAGGTTCAAAATGATTTCGAAAACATTTGTGAGTACACTGATTTGAAAAAACAGAACCAAAAAAAAGATCTACTATCGACATCTGAAAGTAGGAAACACAACACGTCAACAAGGCGTTCAAAAAAGTCCTCTACTCACCGCAACAAATGCATATACGTGTCTCACGCTTTGGGAGGCATCAAACTTTCGGATCTTGCGTTTGCCGTCCGGCATGCGGAACTGAATGCGAGCTCCCTTATCTGGTTCGTCGCCAATATCAAATGGTATCAACTCATCCAGCATCGAAGCCGGAGCCTGTGGTGCTGGTGCTGTTTCCACCTCTTTCTTTTCTGTAGCTTTGGGTTTCGAGTCGTCGTCCACTTTTTGTCCGGCTGAATCCACAATCACCACATCGTTGTCGTCGTCACTGTCCATTTCGTATTCGTAGTCAACTGCGGCATCGCCGCCACCGCTTTCCGCCAAACTCGCTCGCATGGCTGCCTGAAGCTGTTCGTCCTCGGACATTTCGTGCATCGGTCTTTTTGCGGGAAGACCCTTTGGTCCGTTTCCGCTACCGGGGGGACGAGGGGCCTGTGGTGGTCTGTCAAAGGAGTGGCGGGAACAAAAGTCCATGGCATATTCGGCAAATTGTTCCGCAGTGAGCGGGTTCTGTTGGGTCCAACCCTCTTTTTTCCACATCAGACGTCCTGTGCGGGGGTCAATGATACCAACATGGGGGTAATCGTATACATTGTAACGTTGCGCATAGATTGCTCCGTCAGGGTGAAACGTCCATCTATTGGGGAGGGCAATAATATTCGTAGACACCAAAGCGGAAAGGCACGGGAAGAAAAGGAAGAGTGAGTTTCGCCGATTCACAAAACTAGGAAAGGTAACAAATTTCAATGGGTGCAAGCGAAGAGTCTCCGAATGTTGAAGCATAGGTTCGGCAACATTTATTTGGAAATTATCTTCGGCAAAACACCCAGGGTTGCATTGCATATGATTGCGCGTACCGTTTGCCAAAAGATAAAGCCTTCTGCGATAAGGTTTTCGACGAGTTCGTCCCTCCACACGTCACGATTGAGAGCGTGGCAAGAGAATTCATTGTCTCGTTGAAGATTCACTAGCAACCAACGTTTGCTGTCTTTGGCATTTGCCCGAGCACCATCAAAACCACCCGCATTGCAAATCAAATGGTGAGGAGGGGCAAACATATCCGCGAGCCCATGAGCTCCTCTAGCACTACTATCAGTGCTATTTCTGTTGCTGCCACGTCGCCTGCTTTCTCTGCCCGAGCTGCCATCATTTTCATTATCGTCATCCTCGTTGTAATTGCTATCGTCATCGTCTCCGTCATCCATGTGGTCATCGACATCAACTTCTTCTGCGGCAGCGTTGACGACGTCGCGAGCAAAGGCAGAGGTAGCGAGTTGTTGTTGAACTATCGGATCCATCATACCCATGGGCATATATGGATTTCTCATCATTCCTCCGTGCGGGCCATCGTCCATCAATCGCATGGTTTGGGTGGCATCCGGCGCGCGAACAATATCGTCGCCAGCTCCCATGCCGCCTCCACCAGAAGCTGCCCCGGAAGCCGAAGGGGGACCGCCGCCACCACCTTGGTGCTCCATGAAAAGACCAACAGCCGTTTCTAGATTCCCACCGCTCATTTCCAGATACGCGCTAGCTCGCTCCGCATCCGCGCTCCCCGTGAACGCCATGAATTGCGACACCATTTCATCGCTCGCCGACATTTTGATGGTACAAATTTATGTTTGTTTCAAGTTTTCTTCCTGGGATGCTACCTTTTCCCCTTTGGTATTTTTTCTTCCGTGTTGTAGATGGAATAACTCCACGATCTATCAACTCGGATATGAGAGAAGAATTGGTAACTCTATTAAAGTAGAGCAAGAAAAGGCTGTATTGTACCAACAACGGATGTTGATGGAAGGAATCAATCAATCAATTATTATTGACAATTCGAATTGTTACTTCAAAAATTCTTCGGTGCCTGACAAAGTCGGGATATTAGTTAGGCCCTTCGAAGCTCAACACGAACAAAATCGGTATGTTGTACGTAACTCCCAACAACTCCGAAATTCGATAGAAAAGAATGGCTGACTGCCCACGATGTAGAGTTGGTACTGTTGTCAGCGTGGAAATGAGGATGCAATGGAACCCGATAGAAAGAGGAAGAATGCCAACCAAATTCGGGGGAGATTTGGTATTTTTGATCCACCATCATTCCCCCATAGCACTCCGAATTTTCTATTCGAAAAAATCAATAGCCACATAATCTGAACTTTAACGATGACGATGAACAGTTACAGTGATCGAAGACAACGATATCGAAGGCATCCGACTATTACGTGATATGATGAGCCTCTAACCAACTGATAGTAACTCGCTATCTCAGATCCAAAGCTATATTGTACGTGTAGTAACCGACTACTTAGTTTTTCTGAAGATGATATATTATGGTATTTATTTTATTTTTCTATTTCGGAAACAGTAATAAGCTTCAATTCATAGATGAAATCGCATCGGATATAAAAGCCGCTTTCGGAGTTTTCTTTATATTGGACAGATCAGATCTTGATAGAATCAGAAGGCTGTCTCGGTTCCGGTTTGTATAAATTTCCTCGAGCACCACGAAACTGGCACTCGATGTTCTAGCAAGTTTCTCACCAACTCCCATTTCGCAACGCCTGAGATCGCATTGCACACATCATTTCGTTCGATGCAGTCATGGAATTGCCAGTGGTTGAGACAGACACTGGAGATCCTGTATCCGGGCCACACGTTGCCTTGGTGACATATACATCTGTGTTCCCTTGGGTAACCTTGTCGGGTGTCTTCTCTTCATCCATCGGATCGAGATTGTTGTGGAGAGCACACTCTTCACTGCGTTCGTACAGTTCCCATAAACGATGAGTTGTTTGGGACAAATCTTGATGTTGATACAAGTTCATTTTGACGGCGCAACTCAGAATACGAGGAGCAATCTTGTTATCTGGGCCAAACATACCCTCAAGCGCGTTGATGATGGAGGCAACCGCAACTGTGCTTTGTGTAAGACCAACAAAGTAGTAGTCGCATACTGCCAATTCCGTAAAGAATGAAGAAATGTCATACAAATCTTCAACATCTGTAGGGATCATGTCAAAGCCATCTGAACTGAAGAAATAGTCCAGAAGAATGTTGCAAAATGCGATGGACGACGGCGGATGCAATTTCCAATTCAAAGATTCAAGAATGTGCTTTTCCATCAAAGCAACGTCTTTCATGTCGAACTCTCCGCGACTCAGGTCGCTCAGGATACCGAGTTCACCAAGCTTGCAGGGATGCAAAAGTTTCACAGCCAAGTGCAATGTTGTCGTTGCCGCCAGCTTGAACGTCGATCGATCGCACCTGCAGATGGCTAAGAAGCGATCAAGCATGGATAGAGAAAGGACAACGACCTCTCGATCAATATGGAAGTAATCAACAACACGGAAAGACCACTCAACAATTTGCTCTCGGCAGTAGTCATCAATTTGAGTATCTGCAGGGCACTGTGGCATTTCTTGATCGGCGTTAGCATTCAATCGACTTCTTCCAAGCAAATCGTAGATATCCAATTCGAAATCTCTCATTGATAGGTAGTCTTCACACTTGTATGTTCCCGATCTCTCTTGATGTAGAAGCGACGCAAGATTATCGGACAACGCTTCCCGGTGTTCATATGCTTTTTGTTCCGCTTCTGTCGCCGACATACCATTTTGATGGGTCCTGGCCGTAACGAAGTTTCGCAAAGTAAGCTGCTCTCATCCGCTTCGAGCGCTTTCGTGGATTCATTGTTAGCTTCAACATGGTCCAAATATTATTTTAACGATAATCAAAGTTATATCACGATCGTCGATTATGATTTCTTCGCTTCGATTCCAGACTTCTTATCTCCAAGTGCGAAAGTAACGTCAACCAAAGAAAATCTGCGGTATAACAACTTATTCCTTCGTGTGTTGCGTGTTGAATTACTAGTGGAGGTTGTTTGTATTATCAATTGTCCAACTGGTGATAGTTCCTATTACCATTCGTTGCTTCTGTGTTAAAAATCCCAGATTTCCCCTTAAAGACGACACGGTCTCATCCCGTTGACCAAGTCTCGAAATTATGAGGGAGACCTATCTCTCCATCCATGCACGGATCGAATTTGACTTGACACCCACGATTTGTTCTTTATATAAACATTCATACACGTATATATTATGAATTATTTTCACACGAATGGAGCGTCTCAGGCGCGTAAATTCTATCCGCGCTCGTCGTATAAAAAACAAAGTTACATAGAGGACGAATGCCAATAAATCAGTCTTACAAGACAGAACAATCGGTAGAAGTCCGTGGTGTATCGTTTAGTCGGGATTTGATCGGCAAAACTTGTCGCGTGCTAACAAACTTGGCGGTCATCGACTAGCCAAAACAGGCATTCCGAGATTTCAGATTCCAATAGAATAACACGACACAAAAAATTCGCCTTCTCTATTTTAGTTCACGATCCCCGAATTCATAAGGGTATGTGTAACGTGTATTAAGACCCAAGTTCAAAAATTTCAAAAAAAATTGAAACACGACGATTTTAAATAGAGAACCACTACATTCCAGATTTTGTTATCTATTGTTCGTAGATTTGAAGCATATGAAAGACAGTGCTATCCGGGCTTCCATAGATACCTATCCCTTTTCGAGACATTCTTATCTAGGCTGCAGCTAGATAGAGCAGAGAACGGAAGAGCGTTTCAGCAAATAGGGATCGCTAATTAAATTGGATCAGGAGCAGAAACAAGTACCACGTTTAATACGGACCAGAGTGGACAGTTATTAGTTTGGTAAAAGATAATATTATTAGTGATCGTCAACATAGAATATTAAGTGCAATGCCTAGTTTGTTTTATCGCAGAATTCCCTTGCATTCTGGAACATTTGGAGCCAAGGGCCAGCTTCGAGGTCCTTCCATTCCGAAGGGGTCCAAGGCCACTGCCAGGTTGTGAAAACACGTTCAGGATGGGGCATCATCGCAAGATGACGACCGTCTTCGGAACAAAGAGCAGCGATACCTCCCGGACTTCCATTCGGATTGAATGGATAAGCTTCAGTTGGCTCGTTCTTGTCGTTCACATAACGAACTGGAATCTGATTGTTCTTCTTCACGGCTTCATGAACAGATTCATCGGGGAAGAAGAATCGACCCTCTCCGTGGGCAACCCAAACACCTAGCGAGGATCCTTCCATGCCCTTGAACATGATGGCTGGACTAGGTGCAATGGCGACACTGCTGAAACGACTTTCGAATTTTCCACTCTCGTTGTGAAGAAGTCGAGGTTGTCGATCCTCGGGCAATCCCTTTTGCTCGGGAATCCATCCAAGGAGAGCCATGAGCTGGCATCCATTACAGACTCCCAGACTAAAAGTATCAGCTCTGTTGCGGAAATCTTGGAATTGCTTGTATACGTTCTCGTTGAACTTGATCACTCCAGCCCAGCCCTTACCACTATCGAGGACATCAGCAAATGAGAAGCCTCCTACGAAGACGATACCACGGAATTCGTCAAGCGTAACAGAACCGTCAAGCAAATCTTTGACGGTAACATCCCAGGCATCGAACCCAGCAGAAATGAACGCCGAAATCATCTCTCGGTCTCCGTTACTGCCTTCTTGTCGAAGGATTGCAACCTTGTGTTTCGATTCCGACTTCATGATGCTGTCGTCAGTTGGCTTTGGATCATAAGTCAGCTTCCATTGAGGAGCCTCTCGCGACTTCAAGCCCTCTTCTTCTTGGACGACACACTTAGGATTTCTCTGTCGGTGCTCAAGTTTGAAGCTTGTGGCTTCCCACACATCACGCAAGACAGTCATCTTGCTGTCAATGCATGGAGCAGCTGATCCAACAGCAATCTTGATCGAATCACCAGCAGAAACAGTTCCAATTTCTTCGATAGGAACTGAAGCGTCACTGTACGCTTTCATGATAGATTCGACATCTGACGCTGCAACTTCGATTACCAAACCTGCTTCTTCGTTGAAGAGCGTTTCAATATCAGAACCGCTTGACGAAGGAACAGTGACGTCAATAGAGCAATTTCCTGCGAATGCCATTTCAAGCAAGGTGGTAGCCAATCCACCATCAGAACGATCGTGACCAGCAAGAATACTTCGCTTGTCGATAAGGTCTTGGGTAACTTCCATTGCCTTCTTCAAGACTGAAAAGTCTTCGACATCTGCACTTTCAGTTTCCAAGTTGGGAGTAAACGGTAGCAAGGGCACTTCCTCCGAGCCTCTTCTTGCCTCCTCCAAGGTCAATGTAGAGAAGCTTCGAACCACTGGCAGGGCACTTCAAGTCTGGAGTAACAGTTTTTGTGATATCTGGGCAGGTCACGTAGCAAGTCATCGTCAGCTCACCAGGAGCTTTCGTTACTTCGTCTCCGCAGCTTGCTGCCATCGAAAGAGAATCCTTTCCACCATCAATTCCGATGCCAAGTTCTAGAATGCAGTCACGCAAAGCCACACACGCATCCCACATCTTGGCTCCTTCACCGGGTAGCTTAGCGGCATACATCCAGTTACCACTCGCTTTGATATCTTCAATTTTGGACATCTTAGCCCAAACAATATTTGTCATGGCTTCTGCAACAGTCATTCGAGCCATCGCAGCCGAGTCAATCAAACCCTTTGATTGGTTGTTCTCCACATGCTGCCGCTGTTCCGGTGATTCCGAAATGCGTATGCGCAGTTACACCAACATTGGCAAGTGGCAATTGAAGCGGTCCAACACATTGTTGTTGGGCACAAAGGCCCGTGACCGACCTGTCGACTTTGTGAACGAGGAAGCGCTTCGATCCAACCGATAATAGACGGAGGACACGATCCAAAGCGTCCATAACGGTAGTTCCCTCGGGCAGCTTGAGAGGTTCGAGATCCATCTTCACACGGTTATCTTTGAAAGTCTTCTGAGGCATCTTTCCAAGAACAAGCTCAAGTGGCAAGTCTACCGGAGTTGAGCCATCTTGAGAGTCGTGGACAACGACTCTTCCATCATCGGTTACCTCACCCAAAATAGCAATGGGGCAGTTTTCACGTTTGGCCATTTCCTCAAACAACTCCCTACTTTCTGGTCGAAGCAGAAGTCCGTTATTTTCTTGGTATTCGGCGCCCCAAATCTCTAGAACAGAGAGTGTATCATCCCCGATATTAACTTTACGGATATCATACGAAGCTCCGACAGGTTCAACAAGTTCTTTGAGAATATTTCCGTTACCTCCAGCTCCTTGATCATGGACAGAAATGATTGGATTTTCGTCACCAAGGTCGCAGCATGCTCGCATGAGACGATTCATACGATTTTCCATTTCTGCGTCTCCTCTTTGGACGGCATCGAAATCGAGATCGGCGTTTTCCGAACTTTGAACTCGAGACGATGCGGCTCCACCTCCGATTCCAATTCTGTAGCAGGGTCCACCGATCTTGACAACAAGCATGCCCTTTTCTGGTTCACCCTTATCGGCGAATCGGGCATCCATTTGTCCAATTCCGGCAGAGAACATGATTGGTTTCACCCACTCGAAACGCTCTCCGTTTGGAAGTCTTTGTCCGAAGGAACGGGTGAAACCATGGACGACTGGTTCACCGTACTTGTTTCCGTAATCGGATGCTCCATCACTTGCCTTGATTTCAATATCCAACGGTGAAGCAAGATTGCCAGGATAGACAAATGATTTATCTTCCCATGGAAGTTCGTATCCAGGGATCTGTAGGTTTCCAACGCAGTAGGAAGAAATTCCAGCTACGGGATAGGCACCACGCCCAGTGGCCATGACATCACGCAATCGTCCACCTGTACCTGTTTCGGCACCCGCGAATGGTGCCACTCCAGATGGGAAGTTGTGGGTTTCGGCAGTCAAAATGGGATGCAAGGTTTGCTTTCCGACTTTAACGGATCCCGCTTTTGAAGTCGACGTTGGACGGAGAGCATCACACTCGTATCCACGAATGGACGACGAGTTATCATGGAATGCAATAATCGAGTTATTTGGAACACCTTTTGGAAGGGTAGCCTTCACCATTTTGAAGAGGGTGTCTTCCTTTTCTTCCCCGTCGATCACCATCTTTCCCCCGAAAAACCAATGCCTAGAATGCTCAGAGTTCGACTGACCCATATCAAAACACTCTACATCAGTTGGGTCACGTCCGAGCTTTTCCTACACATCGATTAAGGACAAGGCAAACAAAAAATAAATCAGATACTGGTATGTGATGTTGCAAATGCCGATTCATTGGTTTAGGTGAATAAGCGAATACACGGCCTCATGCACTTACTTTGAACAAATTTGTGTAGTAGTCCAAATCGAAATCATCAAAGCCAAGTCCCATTTCTGCGTTGATTTTCTCCAAAGCGGCACGACCTTCTTTCATAATGGGAACAGTTGTGACAGGTTTTGGAGAAGCACCACTGTCAAAGGATGTCAATGCTTCGTGGTATTCTTCTTCAGTCATTCTATCATGCAACATGGCCTTCAGTTGCTTGATGGCTTCTTCACTAAGATCGTCGCTAAGCTGAAAGCGATAACGTCTCGAAAGTTCGAGGCGTTCAACGGGAATAGCACAAGCGCGGCAGATACTGCAAGCATTCGAAGAAAAGGCTGACGTAAACGTCATACGAGGGCCGAATTCTACTTGCCAGATTTTGGAGGAAGGACTTTCCTCGTCGAAGAAAGACTTTTCCAGTTTCAAATGATCCTTTTCGAAAGTTTCTGCCAAAAGCCATTCCAAACGATCCTTTTGAACGGGTTCTAGATCACCAGAAACGCTCAATTGGACGTTGAAACAACTTTCCCTCTCGACATCGGTGATCTTGTCGGCATCCTCGCCAAGTCCAAGGGAGGAAAGCTGCTCCTTGCATGAGGGCAACAAGGAATGGGCAGTTTCGATTTTCCTGTAGTAGTGAATGATTTTTTCCGTCATCTTGGGAGTAATCTATGTTTTGTCGAAGTGAAGGACAATGAGAGCAAATTTTTTTCTTCGATCCATCAAACTTCTGGCGCGTTGTTTGTGGTTGCGAGATTCTCCTCGATGGATTGTGGTTGGTGAGAACAACAGGTCTGGGTTGGATGTCATATGTTATCGAAACGTGTGCAAAGAATTTTTGCGATGAAAGATTTTGATGGCTTTGCGCAAAATATGTCACCGTACGTACGTCTGTCAGAAACAAGAATCACATTTCTCCTGCAGTCGTGGGAACAAGGAGTTGTATTTCATATTATTATTGTGGATGACGCGATTGAAAAAAAATACAAGTCAACACAATAATTTTCTATTCAATGATAGTTTTCTGTATTGGCTTAGTTCTACAATTGCATCCTCTATTTATTGTATTCAAAGTATCAGCTTTTTCAACTCCGAACTGAGTGCTTTGCCTAGGGCAACGTTTCCGCACTTTATGTCAACCTTCACATCGTCTGTCCGAACCTTGACCAAAGCACGAATCTGAACACCTGTAGAAGACACACCTGCTAAAGTTCCAAATAGAGGATTAGCAGGCTCGATTTCTACCATGTTCAAGAAAGAGCAAAGTTTTTGTTTGAGTTTTTCTGGCGCAACACTGGGGTCACGTGGAATTTTGGTGCTATGGCTTGACCATTGGGAAGATGCGAGTTCGGACGCAACATTATCCATAGTCAGGCCCACCCCAGCAGGGGAATTATAGACGGACAAGGGTAGAGAGATTTTGATTGTGACACTTGAGTCGTGCGTTTTGAGCTTGCCTTTAAGTTCTAGAGGACCATCCAAGGAGGCATAAGAAAAAGGTCCGATTTTCGATGATTCGATAGAGGAATTAGGTGCGACATCACCGAGAGGGAAATCACCATAATTTTTCAGCTCCAATGCAAGTCCACTCATTGCAGACATATCCATGCTATTTTGGACCCTGACTATCATCGAAACGGCTGCGTTGCCATCGCCTTTAACACGAGATACGCGATACGAAAGATCAATCTTCGACCAATCCACTGAAGGTGAGCCTGAAGCAGACGATGCCTTAATGGTGCCTCTAAGATACGCTTTCTTCCCGCTTTTTTTAGTCGGTGGAATTGACTGGGTGTTGCTGCTTTGGTTCGCTACAGCAAAAATATCTTGAGCAGTATTTTGAGGAATGGTAGGTGTTTGTGAGACTGGATTGGATAGCCCCAACAAGTCGTCGAATGCATTGTTGACAGGGTTTGTGGGAGCTTGCATGACACTCGCCGACGACGGAATCGGAGCAGACGGAGTGGCTTTTGCTGTCGCGTTAAAGAGATCAAGCAGGTCGAATTCGTTAGACGTGGCAGCGGTGACCTGCTCGCTCGCTTCTTTTTTGCTTTTCTTGGAACTTTTCTTCTTTTTCTTCTTTGATTTTGAACTTTCAGTGTTCATTGGTACCGCCTCGGCCTCTCTCTCGGGCACAACCCGATGCTTGCGCTCAAGAAAAACTTCATCGTCACGAAGTGGTGCTGATAGGTCAACACTTGCTAGTTTGTTGAATTCCGATCCCTTCATTCTACCACCAGTTCTTCTTGCCGGTTGCAATCCGATGTCATCATCATCTTCGTCTTCGCTGTCATAAATTGCAATTTTTCCAAACCCTTGGCCAAAATCATTCATCGACTCTTCTGCCGACGCTTTGTGTTTCTTCTTTTTCTTCTTCTTCTTTTTGGATGGGGCATCTTCTACTTCGTCGTCGTCGCCCAATTGGATTTGCATTTTACCAAAACTATTCAATACATCGTTTGTACTTGAGGAGGCTCCAATATTCATAGTTGCAGGTGAAGAGTTAAGGTAAAACGGATCGTTGGCGGTACCTTGTCGATTTACTGTCGTGCCTGCGGTGTTTTGCACCGCGTTATCGGATGATTGGAAAGAGGACATCAATCCAGAGGCTGCAGATGGTCCATCGTCTCCAAATGTACTGCCCATCGCAGCAGTAGGACTGGGGAATGGTGCATCGGAGGAAGAAACGGCGTCCTGGGCAACATTCGAAGTCACTTTTGAAATTGTCAACGGTCTCTGTTGAGTAAAGCTCACAGCTTCAATGCTAAGCCGAGAACTTTGACGATGTCCTTTTTCCTCTTCAATCCAGCAAGAAAAGACGGAGGTATCTACAGGGGCATTTAAGTCCAGACTTACGCCTACTGGGCTCTGATGTTTCTTTCGTTGTGCTTTCGCGCCCGTGGGTTTCATTGGAGACGGTTTCAAAAGGTAACTCAGAGTAGGACCGTTTTTACGACACAGCAGTGCCAACGAGGTATCAGTCTTTCCCACGAGATTATCGAATGGAGCTGACCCCTTTGGTTTTGTCTTTTCTTCTAGAGATATCCCAGGCATGCCCAGAAGGTTTCCTTCAGATTGTATTTGGCCATTATCATCATCTTCGTCCTCTGATTCATCCAAACTGGTTAGCCCAGGAGTGGATGAGACTTTCGGTTCAGGAGTCAATTTAAGGGCTACCAATAATCCCTTCAGTGTCGCGGCACGTTCTCGTACCTCCACATCAGTGCTCTCAACGAACGCGCCCAAGTTGCAAAAGACCGTGCGCAAACAAGCCTTTACCTCAATGTCCGAAACTTGCGGGTTCGAACAGGTGGCAGCAAAGATCTTGAGACTCGCTTGAAGATATATGGATTGCGTGGAAGCAGTTTGTTTTTGTGAATTCGACGGTGCTGTAATAGCTTGTAAGACCGAATGATAAGGACCTTCGCTGTCTTCGTTGTAAATGTAAACGGCATCTGAATCCATAGTCACCGCAGTCGGTAGAAGATCGGAATATTCTCCGACGATCCATGCCAGTGTGGGTTTAATTTCTGGCATGATATGCTTGCCTCTACCATTATCGACGTCGTTGGATGCATCGTCGTCGTTGTTTCCCTCCAGCAACACATCCAAAGACCGCTTGACGGCATATGCCCGAATGGGTAAAACTCGAAGGGCAATGTCGCAAATCTGTGATCGTAGAAGTTCACCGTGGGGATCCAATCCTCTCATGTGACCCAGCTGAAATAACATGTCTAGATACCATTGGAAATCTTGAAGCAGAGCGTATTTTTCGCCGCTGCACATCTCTATCACCTTTGCCACCAGGTCGAGCTTGTAAGTACCGGTTGCAATGGCAACGTGTTTCAGCAATTGGCCGACCAGCTCGACGAGGTTTTTTCGCGAGGCCATACTCGGCAACAAATCCAGGGCTCGTGATCGAATCGTAACGTCTTCGTCGGAGAGGCATGTCAAAATAAGCGGTCGATAATTGTTGCTTGATAAAATTTTGGGAGCGGATTGTACAAGACTGCCGAATCCTACAAGACCAAGGTACTTAAGGTTCTGGTCTTTTTCTTGCACAAAGTCCCGAAATGTTTCGGCACAAAGTGCAATAATGGCGGGGGTATTCGTTGGCATGCTTCCATCGCTTTTGCGACAATATGGCAAACATTTTGTTATCGCGTGTGCAGCCTCGAACAATAGCGATTTGGCAGGTGTGCTGCGAACAAGACCGGCCAAGGGATCCAGCAATTTTCGGGCCAATCGAGGTTCTTCCGGCACAAGGCTACCCAGAAGCTTGACGATCTTGATGAGCATCCAGTTGTTGTTTGAATTAGTCAGTAAATCAAAAAATGCGGGAGCCAAGTGAAGGTAGTTTCTGGGATTGGTGTGCGAGAGTTCGGTGATTACGTTGACGGCACAACTGACAACTGCGGGGTTGGAATCGTTGAGGCATTGTTGGATTTTATCAAAGGTCAGCCGCAATCCTTGTGGATATTTCAAAAATAGCTTGAACAAACACAACAGAGCTTTCTTCCGTACGTAGGGTTGCGAATGAGACGTTAAATTTGTAAGCTCTGGCAAGAGGTCCTGGGCCAATTCCTCTGTGACAATGTTGGAGACACAATTTATGGCGACTCCGGCTTCGTACACACCCGTGCCACCAGTCGCACCCCTCAATTCTTTCTTCAGTAAGTTGGTTGTTAGCAATATAACGTCGGTGTCTTGTGTGAATCCTTGCGAGGCGGCCAAGTAGCCAATCCGTTTCTGGGCGAATCGAGGGGAACTCATCACCTCGATGGTCGCAAAAGACGCCCAGCTCATGCTGTAACCCATCATGTGCAAAAATGTAAGTTTCTGCAAGGCATTCGCCTTGACAAACATGTCTTTCGAGTTGATTTCATCCTTGATTTCTTTGATGCATTGACTGATGTATAGAACCGTGTCTCTTTTTTGCGTACGAATGCCCTTCACGATGTCTTGAAGGGTTTTTTCAAACATGATTAGAAATTACTGCTCGATGACAATCGAACTAAAGTCAGTCTTTTGGACACCAATATGCCTATTCTTGGTGTGTATTCTCGAAGAAAATTGGAACGGCAGTCCTCTTTACCCTCTGAAATTGGCAGAGGGTTGTAATGTTGTTGTTGAAACTTCACAAAAGTGTGGCTCCTGTGTTTCATGTATCTTTCTCCTTTTCTCGGCCGAAGAAACGACTCGAATGAAGACTTTCCTCCCTCCGCCCGTAGGTCCTAGTAGGTTTACTACGTAGACGGCACTCTCAAGTATATAAGCATACCTTATATATGAATGTGTAAAGTATGAACATACCAACCAGAAAATGGCCTCCAACTACATATGAAGGTACTCTTCATATTAATATATAAACTATAAACATACCCATAGCACAAACGACTGAGTTAGTCGTGACGTCAGTAGCGCCCGCTAATTTCACTTACACAACAAGTCGTTTGGTTCTCACCCCAAAGATACTTACTTCGTTATCCATCGGCGCAAGTCACCAGCGGCAGCCGTCCATTCAACACAGCGTCATACACGATTTTCATTTCCGATTTCGAATCCGTTCCATCATTCAGACTCAGTCTAACTTACAGCTCTACACGTATCAAAAAATCAATTGTCTGAGCAATCAATTTGATTGACCTTTTTTCACATTTGTTGAGATCACCACCACTTGCACCGATAAATTCCATCAACATGAAATTCTCCACTGGAATCACCCTTTCTTTCTTGGCGTTGGCATCACCAGCTGCTGCCTTTTCGCCTGCCTTTTCCACTCGTGTTCGGCAGCAATCTTCCCTCAGCATGGCGATCGATTACAATGATCCCGTCGTTGCCGAAGAATTCGGAATGGTTCAGGGCATGTCATGGGAGGAGATCGAAGAAGAATTGAACGCTTCCGGTATTCCAGCTCCGCCATCGATGAACGAAATGGAATTGAAATTGATGCTTGTCGAGATGCGACTGCGTTTGGCGGGCAAACTTGAAGGCGACAAACCAAAACAACGACCCGCTGTATTCAGATCTGCTTTCGAAGAAGCCATCTGGACCAAGCCCGCATTTCAGGAATTTTACAAAAAGTATGAGGATTTGAGCGACCACAATTCCATGAACGTTGTCAAGGAATACATGAACGAACCCGACGTTGCCAAGCAACGATACTCGAACTCGTACGCTGCCTTGCTCGAAGAACTCGAATACGCCCTGAACGCTCCTCCACCAGTCAACAGCCCCACACTTATCTTCAGTGGATTCCCATCCAACATGGGAGAAGGTGCCGTGAAAATGACTCTCGAGGCTCTTGGAGCAATCACAGAATTGGAATGCGAAGAAGATACCGATTTCCCCATATTGAGGGGACGGGTGACATTCGAAGACATCGAATCGGCCAAGGCAGCCGTCGCACAATACAATGGAATGGACATGGGAATGGGAACGCTTCTAGAGATGACATCGGTTTAAAGTCCCTTCTTTACGATATTAGTTACGTCGGAGAATTCCTGATGTCTTTTGCTGCGGTGAGATACGACAATTACCCTACAACATCAATCCAAATCTTCCAAAGAAATCGAATCCAACCCAGCATCGTATTGCAGTAGTCGAAAAATATAATTAATACCATACCATTATTTAGAATTATCAATCAAAATTAGCGTGAAAGTTATTAGACCTTTCAGTATTTTTCTGTTTCCACCATTATTCCCCCATCCGGTATATTCTCATTTCTTCTTGATCGTAAACGCACGTAGCTCGTAATCTCAAGTCTTCGTCGTCACAGTCAGTGCTCTCTGAAGGAATCACTTTTGACAGCTCTTTTGTGTTCGCATTCGAAGTGCTGTCCGCTAGTGGCATCTTGAATCGATAAGACATGATATTCGTTCCGATGGAGCACTCCGACTGGATTTTACGACCCAAGATAGGCATAGTCCGTGGGACGGCAAAAATCATGATAGTATTGGCGTCTTTGAGGTTATAATTTGAAAAATCCTGCAACAGAAAACGGGAACGACTGCACGTGATCGGTGATTGGGGAAATGGGAAACATTCGATGAGGAAATTAAAAATTAAAAGCTTGCGCACAAACAAAATCCATCAATCTCGGAAACAGCCCGACTTTACAAGAATGGATAGCCCATCAATGTGTGCGTGTAGGCGCCGGAAGAGTCTTGCACAGCCACGGCATGAAGAAATTCGTTTGATAGGAACGAGATCGATCTTTAAGAACAACAACCTCCCTTACCGTTTTACTTCTGATGACCAGAAGAATTGACGTCGCAGCGATGACAAGGCCCACAACGTCCAATTAAACTCTATACCCACTGCTTTATATCCAAGTTTTGCGGCCTCGTACACTGCTTGACCATCTCCGCTGCCCAGATCGACAAAGGTGGGTGGCGACGACTGTTTCGCGGGCATTGAATACGACGCTGGTGGTTGTATGTTCCGTTTGCGTTCAATGAACTTGAGAGCGTCTCGTACCTTCCGAGCAGGTGTCGCCATATAGGGGGCGTTTTTGATGAACAGAAAGGGAAACTGCATACCTATCAAACCGAGCATGGAAGCTCCTACCACCAACATACCGCCTGTCAGGTTTGTGTTGCTCTTGATTCCACCGAAGATTTTTGTTTGGTTGGATTGCAAAGAATCGTCCGCAGTACCGTCACCAAACAATTCCATTCGCAGTTGCTCCTGCAACTTTGGATCTAATATCGGTTCGTCTTCCGTCTTCGTATCTTTCATCGTCGCCACAGTTCTTCTTCCCCTCGTATTTTTTCTTCCCCTTCTGTGAAATCAAATTCCTTCCTACCAATGACCGGTTTCGACACAATTTGGATAGTTATTTTCAATGACCTCGACTACTAGGTGCTTGCTGATACGGCAGATAATTACGGCACCACAATCACTTTGGAAATAACAGAGACAATGAGAGAAATCATTGTGATTTTCAAACTTGGCACGAAAAAGTGCTTCGAATCCGTCGAACCAGAAAATGCGCGAGTTTCATGAAGTTCATCATCCAAGTTTTTGAGTTCGCGCAATTTTTCCATCCACGAAGTTCATCGACCAGCGAAGTTTTGGGAGATTTGATGCGTCTCGAATTTCAGCGATACAATTTTGGCACAAGAGTAGAATCCACTTGCAAAGCCAGATAAAATCAACCAATCCGCAATACTGTTTCTCTCGATTGATAAACAAACATGGCGGATTGTAGCGCAGCGGGAACGGCTATTGATCGGGCGGCCAGGGCCGTCATCGGGGGAGCAGGAGCTGCATCCGCAACAACGGCAACCAAGAATATTGGGGCGCTTATGGGACACGCATCGATGTTTCAATCCACCAGTGCGGCGGCAACAGCAATGCCGTTGACGTCTCCTGATCGCCTAGTTCTTCCTGGTGCGGAAATGAGAGGCCCACAATTACAACCGCAAGCTCCCCTCCCACTTCAACAACAACAGCAAGGCCCGTCTATGTCAACGCATCATCCTCAGCAAGAGCAATATCCTACCTTAATGCATCACCCAGGATCTGCTGTAGCACAGCGGAATATACAGAATCAAATGTTTCATCAGCAACAGATTCATCACCAGCAGATGCAACATCAGCAACAAATCCAAATGCAATTGCAAATGCAACAACAGCAACAAGCTATTGCCGTGATGTTACACCAACAGCAACAGCACCAACAATTACAAAAACGACAACAGCAGGAACAGCTCGAATCCAAACTAGATACTACTGTTGATAATCAGAAGGAACAATAGTGGAGAAAATGACTGGCATCAAGGATTGGAGGAGGATTTCCTTCGGGAACAAGAAGCCCTTGGTGATGACTTCGACGAGGAAGGCATTCACGCCATAACAGGAGGAGCTGGAATTGAAGAGCTGGCCGCCGCTTGGGCGGAAGCCGAAGCCGAATACGACAACGTACTCTTGGATCATGAACAACAGCAGCAGCTAGGAGAAGGTGGGGCACTGCTGGACGACGATTATGCCAACTTGTGGCAGGGAGACAGCACACTCCCTACCACTAATAAACCCTACGAATTCATCAATGCAGTAGATCCGGATGACCAAGCTTCGAAGGTGAATAAAAAGAATTATATGGAGGAGGGTATGCGACATTTTCGAGAGGGAAACATCAAGGAGGCGATAGAATCCTTCGAGATGGAGCTCCAAGTCCAAAATAGCGACAACGCGACTGCCTGGCGAATGTTGGGAAAGTGCCATGCCGAAAACGACCAAGACCCGGAAGCTATTCAGTGTTTGGAGGCTGCGGTGGATCGGGATCCCTTCTGTCCGGAAGCCCTTCTAGCATTGGGAGTCAGCTACGTTAATGAGCTCAACCATGAGCGGGCACTAGAAAACATGAAGGCCTGGTTTACCCACAATCCCAAATATGCCGGAATGGAACTCCCTGCTTCCCGAAGCGCTGAAGAGGATATCTATGGTGCTGCTCCGGAAAAAGCTGCGAATACCCAGGACGGGGACGATGAGGATGGCATTTTGGGAAGCCACCGTAGTGCCAAGGAATCGGCCTTCGACGAGGTCAAGAGCATGTTGCTGGGAGCTCTAGAGTTTGATCCAACCGATGCCGGGGATGTGTACGAGGCATTGGGCGTGATTTATAACGTCATCAAGGACTACGACGCAGCCGTAGACGCCTTTCGAAAGGCCCTCGAGACCCGCCCTAATGATCACCAGCTCTGGAACAAGTTGGGCGCAACGCTGGCCAACGGGAGTCAATCGGAGCAGGCTCTCCCGACATATCACCAATCGCTGAAGCTGAAACCAAAGTATGCTCGGGCGTGGCTGAACATGGCTATTTCCCATAGCAATTTACAGAACCATGACGAGGCTGCCCGTTGCTATCTACAAACGTTGTCCCTGAATCCAGCGGCGACGCATTGCTGGACCTACCTCCGAATGTCCCTCTCGAGCAACGAGCGATGGGACCTGCTGCCGTTGGTATTCGAGCGAAACTTATCCGGCTTTCAAGAGCATTTTGATTTTGTCATTGTACTAAAGATCGAACAGTGGCAATCGTTTTTGATTGTAATGAGTACTCTATTTTAATACTGATACTGGCGCCCGTGCAGCGCAGCTAATAGACGCAAACATTCCGTGCCGGAAATCACTTGCGCACACACTAAATTGCAAAAATAACAGAGAAAAATGTTTTTGTTATGAAACAATAATACTGTAATTTTCATCTAGTAGTCTCTTTGTCACCATCGTCGCAGATATCGAATCCTTTTGGAAGAATGCGAAAGGCACGCAACGTAAGTGTGATTGGTTGAGATTCATTCGACTCGTAGAGATGTTGGTAGGATCTAGCTACAAATGACAAAATGTCGTGAATCCAGGGATAAAAATTCGAAAGCGTCGCAAAATATCATGCATCACTATCGTGTTTTACTAGTTTCCACTTAGGGCATGACGTTGAGCTTGCATTGCTTGCTGTTGTGCTGCCGCGGCAGCCGCTTGCTGCTGTTGCAAGAGCTGTTGCTGCCGGCTTGCCGCACTGAGTGTCTTGAGTTCTGTGATGATATTGGCGCACAATGTCATGAAAGAGAAGGCATCACCGGTCTTCTTTTGGAAATCCAACAGATAGATATTTTGCTGGACTTTGTACAAAGTAAGCCCGATTTTGATCGAGTAGTTCTCGGTCGAAAGGTTTGGAACCGTCACCTGATGACCATCGTCTCCAGCAACGACCTTCATAAAGTCAGGCGCTTTCGGTGGAGAAGATAGTTTTTCTTTTCCTCCGTCCATCGAAACATCCCCGTCCATGTCCATGGCGCCTGAGGTCTTTTGAAACGCGGCATCCGGCGTTTCCCCGCCTAGCGGGCATCGACATTCCAGGGAAAATGCCCAGGATGGAAGCCCGGTATCACGCTTTGACGTGGTCCATTCGGTCTCCATTTGCACTTGATGCGGTACGATGACAGCTGAAGCCATTGGCAACCCAGTGCCATCAAAGCTTTGTAAACTTCGGTCATGACGTGCGCGGGGTCCTTCTTACTCTGAATACCAAGATACCACCTACGTGTTCTTCTTCCATGCTGGTGCTGGGCGATCATCCCCGTGTTTCCGGGAATAGACGAGGTCATTTGCACGACGGGATGGCTTCCGACGCCAACAACTCCAATGGGAGGTGTTTGCGCAACAGATGCCGGGGGATGCGGCATTGAATGCTGCTGGCTCCCGGGTTGCGTCAGAGCACGTGTAGCCTCCTCTGCTACTCTCGCTTGGTTTGCCGGAGAATTCAGAGTCGTTGGTGATTGCGAGGAAGTATAAGATTGGTTGGAACCGTAGGACCTCCCGTCGTAACTTCCGCCACTAGCACCAGCTCCATAACGGCCTGCATTGCTGCCATAATGGCTTCCACCCGGTGTCGCCCCCCGTGATCCTCCCGGTGAAAAAGCTGGTGGAGTAGCACTCGCAGCTTCCTTTATAGCTCGTGCTACTTCCATAACTCGCAGGCGAGTGTGTTTGTGATCTAGGATGAGTTCGTAGGCACACCGCAGATCCCGCAACAGTTTTGGGGTATCGGAATCTCGATTGTCTTCGAGTGCAGCGGCCTTTTCTATCAATTCCCTCGAGACAGTAGGACACTGTGGAACGGCACTCCCGTTCATGCTGTGATTGGACGTTCCGTTTTGATGAGCAAAACTTCCATAGGCCTTGTGAAAGGGTAGTTTCATAACTTCGTCGATGACTTGTGCATCTACAACACGTTCCTGCTTTTCCATGAGCTCAGGAGGATGCCTCAGGTAGGGAGGGAGTTTGTGCTGGAACCATGGGTGCAAACGAATCTCCGGTATCGTGATTCGCTTCATGGGATCAACCTCCAACATTCGGGGAATGAGATTTTTGGCCAGCTGTGAAAGATGGGTCGGAAGACTATACATACCGCTTTTGATCTTTTTGAAGAGATTTGGAATCGATTCATCGTCAAAGGGCAACGACCCGCACAAGAGTGCGTACAAAATAACTCCGCAAGACCAAACGTCTACTTCGGGACCTGCATACAAATGTCCACTAATGACTTCTGGAGCGGCATAGTTCGGTGACCCACAAGATGTTCGCAGAAAGTCACCATCCCGCATGAGATTGGAAAGACCAAAATCGGCAATTTTGATGTTGTCATTTGCGTCTAGCAAAAGATTCTCTGGTTTTAAATCTCTGTGAACAATCTTTTGAAAGTGGCAGTATTCTACTCCCGAAATGATCTGGTGAAAAAAGTTTCGAGCTTCGTCCGCACTGAGACGGCCTTTGCTAACAATGTAGTCAAAGAGTTCTCCGCCGGACACATATTCGTTAACAAGAAAGATGTCTGTGGGGGTATCAATGACTTCATAAAGACGAATAATGTGTGGATGGGTACAGAGATGCAAAATATTGATTTCACGCTTGAACCTTTTCTTCCATTCCAAGTTGCTTGATCTTTGCCTTGTTCAGGATCTTCACCGCAACCTTGTGCCCTGTGACAACATGTGTGGCTAGTTTGACCTATCATTTCGTTTGTTTGTGGTAGATTGAACCGAAGATTGGAAAGAAGACAGATAACAATGGAGATTCCAGTGAACAAATTCGAGTTGATTGATAGCGGTGCATCACGAGAAGGATGAGTGATTGATATTGATCGGGATAGTATTAAATTTGAAAGCATCAATGCCAACATAGAATGAACAACGAGAACCAAAAGAGAAGAAGTGAACAAGAGATGAGAACAAGAACAACAAGAACAAGATACATTCATGGCATCTCGTGGACAATTCATCGTTCATAAAACGAAGAAGGATAGCATGTCAACAGCTCGCGCGTTAAACTGCGTGTAAAAGCCATTTTTTGCGCAGCGATATCTCGATTGATGCCTTTTTTCGACTCTATCCTTGGACAGCCCCTATCTGTATCCGTACCTTTCCGAAGGCTCCGATTCCAAGATTCTTCCCCAGAATAAACTGCCCTATTTGTACCGGGGCTTGCTCCATGATTCTATCTTCCGGTAACACCTCTTGGAGTTAACGACGAGAGATGAAATGTAGGCACAGCGGTTGCTGTCAGTGTGGGGTGTATCTGTTAGTGTTGGTACACTTGTGTTTGTACGGTACTTGTGCTAGTGCTTGAGCGTTCGTAAGAACCAGTAAAAAATAGTTATGCGCCTGTGCGCTGTGTGATCGCGAGACAATCTCCCTGCAGATGTCCTCGACCCCACTTTTACGAACCCGTGCGACACAGAGAGCACGCGAAGAACGATAGAGAACACTATCAGCGAAAATACAGGGTAACCCTTTGGTCATGGGCACGCGGAACTACCATTCCGCGCGCAGAAGGTGATGAGACAGAAAAGACCGATCAATTGCACAGGTTTCGATCCATACGAATGAGATTTTCAAATAATCTTCTTCTTCTTCGAAGAACGATCAATTCGATTTAGATTCCTTCGGGTGTCACCGATCCATTTGAAAATGGAAAATGTCACGGCCATCATGACGCGATGACGAACGCTTTTTTCCCCACCTTTTTTGCCGGCAGAACGGAAAAATCTTTCATCAAAAGCTGCCGTCACCATCGAACTACTGTAACACAAACAAATAGCCCGAGACTAAAAGACAAATACAATGATTTTGAAGAAATAACGTCGCAAAGTAACGGTTTTCCAAGTTGACCTTCTATGTTTCTACAGGAGAGCTAGGACTTCGTACTTCGCTGTTGAAGGTTTACATGTCTAGGACTACCATGAATGGAGGTATGGAGTACTTCACTCTCATCCTCGTGCGCAGCAGTTGCATTCATTGATTGATCTGATTCAATCGAGGCCAACAGTATAATCGGAACTGATTCGATTTCGAAAGACTTTGGTATGAATCGATGATTTTGGAGTGGAAATTTGGTATGGAATGCCATCTCCAAAAAGAAAGCGAACGGCAGTCAGTCAATTGATTATCATCTCGACATACCGATACCTATGTCATGCGGGAATGTCGAAGAAAGAAAGAGAGAGAGAGAGAGAGAGAGAGAGAGAGAGAGATCCTACACAATTTTCAATTCAATGAACTTGACCGACCAATTATTCGATAGGGCACAAAGAAGTCAATCCCAAGTGTGACCTCGTCCATACCGATCGATATTTCCTCTGTCCAATCCATCCGCAACAATTGAGCTGATGCGAGGCTTTCCGATCTCGATTTTCACAGCCTGTTCCTCGCGACCATAAAGTGGGGAGCTCAGAACGAAGATGGATGCTATTGGTTCTCATGGCAGGGATGAGGTTTCCGTATCTAACGGATATCTAACGCCGTAGATCATTTCTCAACCGAGCTATTATCAACGTTCACATTTGTCGGTCCTTCTACAAGACTTCACCTGCAGAAAAATGAATGCTTCTTAATCTTTTCGACGCAATGATTAAATTTGGATGTGTTGGAATAAGGAAACGCCTCGCAAACGTATTGCGGATTTGTGCGTCTCCAAACGATTTTCAAACGTTTCACAACGGCATTGAAACAAAAAAAACGCATCCACTTCATAAACACGCAAAATCATATACGAGCAGATCCATTGTTCAGTGTTCCAAGCAATCAACTTATTTAGAACCATCCATATATCTGCGATTCCTTTTCATGCCACCATCCATCGGAATGGAATACTACAACGCAGTAGAATGGAGAACTCATTACTCCTTCTTTGCAAGCAATAAGAATACAATGCCTACGATCTTGGCGCTTGGACCCGCCCTTCTTCTCAACCGACAACCACAGAAAAAATTGGATGGACGCTGAGGTTTTGACGACGAACCATACGTAAATATATCTGGTCAATATGCTGTACTATGCAGTCGAGGAGATGAAGCAACCACCGCAACCACTATGGTGGTGGGCCGCCACCATCGATATCATTTCGATAATTCCTCACACAGCAGACACTACTCTCATAGTAAAGATTATCATACATAGCAATAGTTAATCAGCGAAAACAGTCAATGGGTGACTTCTCTGTTATTCCCGGCTTCAATTTTGAAATCTAATACTAGTAGTGTAGCACAAATTAAAAAGAGACGAGGCGGAGAACAAAACGATTTTCTTACTGACTCACGAATGCATGACAGTCACGAGCTTCTAACGGCAGCATTCCACCGCTCGTAACAGAAGAAGTTTTTTAGGTACAGTTTCCTACCTATCCTACGTACGGCCTTCCGCGAGAGCCGATTCAAAAAAAATGATTTTCTTTTCCACGCAAACCAGCTTCTCATTGCTCTGTTCATCCTCACTGGCTTTTTGAAATAAATATCTCCAACAGTAATCAAACATTCCCTGTCTTGGAACTGTGGACACCACCAAGCCAAGACAGCGAGATTAAAGGATTTGAAACAAACATTATTTCGCTATTGAATTGATTCCCAGAGATGGCGTCGTCGAGGTGGAAGCGCTTCGCGTTCTTCGAAAAGAATGCCCTCAGTCTACCCTCGGAAGTCCTCGAAGACCTGATTCCCGTCGGCGAATCATCCAAGGGCACGTCCTCCGGAGGTAGATCGAGCCGTCGATCCATCACTTCTTCGTCTGATTCATCACCGGAGACTTCGAATGATCGAGTGAATTTGGTCGTTACGACGGCTGCTCTTCCCTTGGATTCCAAACCCAGCGCAGGAACCAACAGCGGCAACAACATTCACAATGCCGGAAATGACGACTACGAAATAGCGCTGAACGACATGTGGTCCAGTGCAACGGCGTGCAATCCCATGGAAGGATTGGAAGGATTTTCGGAATTGTCTGGTGCTGCTTCTTCCAACATTCACCTACCCAGCCAGGCACAAGCGTTCGAAGACGACAGGAACGTGGTGTCTTCGGGAACTGCCATTCGACGGGCTCGTCCTGGCATTTGTCACCTCTCGAGACACCAGCCGTGTTCATTGCTTCGATATATCGGTTCGTTGTAACAACAAAAACAAAGAAGGTGGGAATAGTAGCAACGATGGAACAAGTGGCACGAACGTTGGTAAATCGGGCAAGAAAGGCGATTTGGAAGACTTGGATGGATGGAGGGGGTATCTAGCACCAATGAAACTCCAAAAGCAGGAGGCTATTATTAGCAACGATGCTGGAGTAGCAAGATCCACCGAAGACCGAATCATCAGCGATCACATTGGCGCTACTAGTGGAGCCCCGGGAAAGCCTATGGAAGGAATCGTTGGCATTGCCACTTGCCGAGCGTCTTCCGGACACAAACCGATTCACATGGCTTGCATTACTGCTACCAATCTCGTAGTATGCGTGGATCCTCATTTGTATCTATCATGGTATGTAATGCGCATAATTTTTGTTGCTCCTGCTCGTCTTTTCCTTTTTGTCGACTCACTTGTAACGTACACCTTTCTTGCACAAACAGTCGCCGACCCTTATCCATACCAGAAAAGAACGAAGCACCGTCGTTTTCTCTCGAATCTGAATGGAGCGTAGCTAGCAACTGGAAAAATGACAGCGGTAGACGTTGTTCCGGGAATTGTTGCGGTTGGGACGGACAAGGGAAGCCTCCATATCTTCACATATGGTGTTAAAAATGTGCTTCGGCCCTACTTGACCATCCCCGCTCCACTTTCGAATGACATGTCAGTCGTGATGTGCAAAATTTCCGTCGGTAAGGACAAGGCCAGTGTCTTTGTGGCACATCAGCGCCAAAAGAGAGGCTCTCGCAGCAAGTCCAGTGGTTCTCATACCCCACGAACCTCTGCTGGGATCAGTTGTTACGACATGCCAGTGCCAAAAGGAAACTTTCCGGCACCGATTTCGGCCCCCTCTGCACGACACGATCTGGACGGGCGCAACGTCATATCGGCTAGTTTGTGCGATGCGGTCACAAATGAAAAGGATGATGAGTTACAACTGTGTGTAGCCAGACCCGATGGCCTTTATACGTACTCGACGACACAGAAGGTCGATGTCTCTCCTATCGATGGATCCAAGCTGGCAATCTGTCTTGTGCCACCACCAAAGCCAGCTGGAAAGCCTCGAGAGATTTTATCTTCGGGCAAAACAGGGTCCGGATTCGTTCTGGTAGCATCGACTGATAGCAAGTCAAGAAGAGATGCCGTGGATTTGTATGATCCCCACAACAAACTCGTCGCGTTTCATTTATTGCTCAGCCCGGGCCACACAGCGATTCGGGCTGCGGGAGTTACAACACCCCCTACACGCAGCGCAGATGGTTCCTTGCAGAGTGGACGATCTTCGGCTGTTGTCTTCACGTCGGGTGGATCGTTGGTAACTCTGACAGAAAAGGAAACATCGGAAAAGGTCAACCTGTTGGTTCAGAAGAATTTGTACTCTGCGGCAATATTCGTGGCATATGCCGATCCATCATACGAAACCGAAGATATCACACTTCTTTATCGACGACACGCAGAATATTTGTACCGAAAGGGAGAATATAGCAGCGCAATTGAGCAATACAAAAACACCATTGGTTCTCTCGAACCATCTCACGTTATATTCCGATACTTGGATGCACCGAAAATTCCTCTTCTTGTCAAATACCTCGAGGAGCTTCGTTCCAAGGATTTGACGACACCGGTACACAACGAATTGCTTCGCACGTGCTACCTCAAACTAAACGACACCGAAGCCGCCGAAGCGATTGCCGCGTTTTCTTCTCGTTCGATGGATTCGGAATCATTGTCGACGATGGTTGCCAAGTCGCCAAAAGACGCGCTTGCTACAATCTGTTCCTTTGACGCCCCGGAAGCTGCGGAGGCGCTCGTTGTTTACGGAGCGACACTGGCACGAGTGCTTCCTCGAGAGACAGCGGGTCTTGTAGTCTCTCTGTGCCTAGGAACATTTTCGCCACGAAAGCTTGCCGAGTCCCAAGCTACAATGATGTCGATTGCTAAGAAAATGTTGGAACACCCGACCGATGACCGCGAACGTTCCTGTGATCCTTACCCCGTCCACGCTTTCACATCGGCATTCCTGGAGAACCCCAAAATATTGCGCTTGATTTTGACGCACTGCAACCGAAACAAATGTTATTTGAGTCCTTCCTTGCGAAGAACCCTTCTCGAATTGACGCTGGCAGAATGGAACCAGGCGAAACGTACGGGCGACATGGAGGCGGAAAAAATGAGAAGGAAAGAAGCCATTGCAGCGCTGACAGATTCGCACAACAAAGAAATTGGAGACTATGATGCCCTAGTGATAGTGCAGCTTGCCGGATTCGAAGAAGGAGAACTCCTGTTGTATGAACGACTTCAAATGGGTCCAATGCTGCTATCGCGATACGCTAAAGACGGAAGTGAAAGGGCACGCAGACAGATGCTCGCCATGTGTCAGAGTGATCCCGAAATATCAGCAGACGTCCTGGGGTATTTTGTGAACATGGTGACGGAAAGGATGGTAGATGTTGAGCAAGCGGGTGTTGATGACGGCGAAGAATCCGACGACGAAGTCAATGATATTTTAGAAGATATTCAGGAGACTCTGGCTCTTGCAAGGCGCCAAGGGGTCCTACCACCGGTTCGGATCGCTCGCATTCTTGCTGGTGAAGGTACAGGTCAATTCAGTAGTACCGAGGCCCCCTCGAACCATTCCAATATGAGGACTGTGCCTCTCTCCGTTGCTTTAGATTACGTTGGAGACATCCTAGATGAATCACGCAAGGAGATATCTCGTTTGAAGGTTGAAGTAGAAGAATATAACCAACTCTGCAATTCGATGGAGGCCGAGATAAACTCCCTTCTCAGCACATCACAGCCATCGCGATCCAAAGAAGATACTGGCAAACATATCTCGCCGAGAATCAATATCGAAGACATGTACAAGAAGGTGCGTCTGCACTTGGACGAAGGTGCGAGGGAAGACAGCAAGGCTGAGCTATCCCGCGAAGCATTTTGGAGAGAAATGGATCAAACCGAAGACAATTTCCAAACACTGTCGAGGTTCTTTTCTCAAAATGTAATCCAGTAGGAGTCCTAATGTAGTCACACATAATATAATGTTCAATATTCAACACAAAAAACTTTACTTTATCATTTTTTCTTAGAATTTAGATGCTCGAGTTTTTGGGGATGGAAATCTCCTTCTTTTGTTTTGTAATATTATAGTAGTCTCCGGATCTTTCGACGTCGATAACATTTGCTCTAGATTGAATGATGTCTTTTTACTGTACGGATATTATGAACAGTGGTTTCCCCAAATTTGAAAATTCCGTTTTATAATCACAGCGAAGTAACAGCGTCGATCAAATCAGCCTTCTTCTTCACCTTTCCATTTTCATCGACCGTAGCGACGCCCTTCGAATCAAGGAATTCTACCAACACCTTAACGGTTGTTCTTGACAAAGCCGACTTGGTAAGCGTTGTAAGATCGCCTGCCTTGCTTCCGGCCTTCTTGGCAGCAGCCTTTTTCTTCGGCGAGGCTTTCTTTGGTGCCTCTTCTGTGAAAGAGGGAGTAGACGCCGTAGGTAGCTCTTCGGCAACAGTTTTCTTAGCAGCAGCCTTTTTCGATCGCGCCTTCTTGGAAGCAGCTTTCTTTTTCGGTGGAGCCGCATCTGCGGTTGGCAAATCTTTCTTCTTTGGAGCAGCTTTCTTTTTTGGGGCTGCCGCCTTCTTCTTCGCCTCGTCGTCTGCCCTCTTCGCTGCGTCAAGTGCCATTTTTCTTGCCTCGGCAGCTTCCTTCTTCTTTGCCTGCAGCAGCCTCAACAGCTTCCTTCTTCAACTGTTCCAACTTGGATTTTTCCGCAGCAGCTTTTTTGGCCGAATCTTCTTTACCCTTTTCCAGTTCGTCTACAAGGCTATTACACTCATCACGTGCCTTGTTCAGCTCTTCGTCCAGAGTTTTGACTCTTGAATCATTTTCCTTCAATTTCTGCTTCAGCAATTCAATTTCTCGGTTAAGGTTCAAAGAAGCATCCGCTGCTTGTAGTCTTGCCTTGCTAATATCCAATTCCTTTTTGGTCAATTTCGTCTTCGCGTCCTTGAGTTGGTTATCGAGGTCCAATCCAGTGGCCTCCAGCGCTTTCATTCGACTTTGGAGCGTTCCCTGTAGACACAAAAGATAAAAGTGAGATCGGACAAAATCTAACATTGTAGCCCACATTCCATATTATTGAGCGACTTGGGGAACAAAACGTATCATCGATCATTGCTTCTTACCAATTCATCCGTAAGACCACCAATCTTTGCCGTCGTGGCATCAATATCAACACTCGAAGCAGCTGCGATTTTCTTTGATTTGTTGTTGTTTGCGATACCCACGATCAAAAACGTGGCCCCGGCAGCCAGCGCTGCCCAGGTCTTGGTAGCCTCTGGCATGTTTTCAATGAATTGCTGAATGGACGAAAAATCGAAATCGAATCCAGAAACCTTCGGAAGGTCATTAGGCGAAAATTTCTTAATGCCATCAACAGCACCAAAAGAAAACTTCTTTACATCGTCAGCAGAAATCTTTGAAAGGTCGTTTGAAAGCTCTTTCAAAGAGACCTTTGGCATGGCGTCGTTCAACTTCGACACGTCAATATCAGGTAATTTGATTGCCGGCAAATCGGCTGGGTCTCGTCCGGTCAATCTAATCGTGTTGTCTTTCAACAGATTCAAATTGGACTTCGTAGCTGACCAATCAGAGGTTGCGCCTGCACGAGGGGCAGTTCCTTTGATGGAAGCCTTGACAAAATCTCCTAACAAAGGTGCCTTGCCTTCTTGAATAGGGTCAACTTTTAAGGCAGCTTCAGCTGCCGAACTTGCAGCACTGACAACGCTATCGGCAGCACTATTAGCCAATGGTGCAGCAGTGGATTTTACAGCATTGAAAACAGAATCGGCAGCGCTCGATGCCGAGCTCGCAGCAGCACTGACGACACTATCAACATTATCGGAAGCACTCGAGGCCGGACTTGCAACTTTGGAGGCATAATTCGAGCTGATACCTAGTTCGGATTTTGCAGTCTGCAGAAGTGACGACAAATCATCGGCACCAGAAGATCCCGCAGACGCAACAACCTGGCTCAACGAATGTCTCCTCCCGCGATTTTGCCCGATGAAGGCAGCATGCTGAAAGAAGCCAACCACAACGCTGGCTGTGAGCAAAATCGCACCGAATGCTCCGGCCAATACTTTAGCTTTCATGATAAAATTGGCTTTGTAATTTTTGCCAAAGAGTACAATGCGACTTCACTTCGTTGATATTTTCACGGATGGCCAGAAACTCGACAGTTGTTCTGAAATAATGGAACAAATGCTGAGTGATTCAGCACCTCAATTACTCGCCGTCTTCCGTTAGATTTTTTTGTTAAACTGCCGCAAATATCCTACCAATCATCGGCCTGGATAACGTTGGCGGGCCGAACAAAAATAAAACAATTCTTCTCGGCGATTTTTCACGAAAAATCTTTTCAAAAAGGTATTTTTTCTGGAGAGGTTCAAGGTGATATGAAACTACGGTCGACGGAAGGACACTTTTTAGAATGATTTTTGTTCTTGCTAAGGAGTGTAAAAACATGAGAAAAATACCTTTTTCCATACATCCAAGAAGTGGGTGGTGGAGGCATATAAAAACCTAGTAAAGTACACTTCGATGTTCAGTCACTATTCGAAAGACTTTTTGCATTCTACTCGGTGTACGAGCATCGCTGGTGAAGCAGTTCGACTGCTGGACGAAAGAACGAAGGAATCACATCCTAGTACGATTTGTACGGAAGAATCTACGTACGAAATTGACGCCTAATAGGTATGTACATTATCTCTATGTGTTCGTATTCCTCTACTCAAACTATCATGATTTTCCATTCGCACACGCTGTCACCGAATGAAAAAGGAAGTCAGTCTGCACTTTTACTAGCAAAAGCGCGGTGATTAATTTGATGCGGCTCACTTTTTGCATTTTGAGCTCAAAAATCAAAAATCCTACACATTCCAAAAAGACCAGTATTTTACAATAAAATCATTATTGAGTGACCAGAAAAAAATGTAAGTACACCAATGACTCTGTACAATATATTGTGAGTGTTCTGCACTGGTGGTTTTCGAAACGGCGACATATTCGGTCAGTTTTGCCCCGAAAACACAGTTTTCCGCCGTATCTGGGGCGAGAATGTGAATGCTAGATTACTCCTTCGCTCGAGTCACAAAAGCAAAACAAATTGCTTGGTGGGAAAGAGTAATATAGAATGTTATGAGGGGTGATTTTGTGTTACAGTGCATTGTTTCTGGGACACAAACTCCTCTGTCATCTTTTTCGTCGTGAGATGAAATCGGCAGTCGAAAACAACTAGTCGTACTGCGGTGAGACAAACGCGACAACTTTTTTTGGGATTTTCATAAGAGATGTATGCATGGGCTCGTTTTTGTTTCCATTTTAACCGTGATTTGCGTGTGAAATTTCTTTCGGGTTCTGAGCGATGATGAATCACCGAGTCAGTCGTTATGGATGCAAGATGGGATGTGCCAGAGCAAAAAGAGTATTTTTTGACATGCGCACACTGGATTTCTTCTTCGTAGAACATCTATTGATTTCTACAGAGAAGGCATTTTGAACATCTGCCAATCAGACACTCCGCGTGCGCATATTATGGGCTTGGGAAGGCGCGCTCCTGCATGTTCGCATTTTTCGACGATCCGTTTGATAATTTTTTTGTGATTTGTTTCGTGATTGATTCCATTCGTTCTTGTCTCAAATCGAGACGAGTCGTATTCCGCACTGGGCTTATCAATTTTCGCTCACGAACATTCCTCTTTCTTTAATTTTACGCTTTCCACTTTTTTTTGTAGTGAAACAAATATAATGTCAGATTTCGAAGACTACGATGAAATAGAGGATTCTATGGACGCCGACATGGACACCATGGAATTCGCCAGTGATGCCGATGTCGATGTCGAACCTGTTGATGCAGACGAGGACGTTGATGATGGCGATGAGGAGGAGGAGGAAGAAGAGGATGAAGTAGATTTGGATGAATATGAAGATCAGGATGAAAATGAAGCAGCTGATGAGGAGGAGGAAGTTGAAGCGGAGGAGGAAGAAGAAGAGGGAGAAACGGAAGCAGAAATCGAAGAAAATACTGGCGATAGTGATGACGGAGAGGAAGAGGATGAAAACGACGGCGATAGCGATGACGATGTTGACACAGCAGACAATGCCGAAGACGAGGAAGAGGAGGAGGAAGATGAAGCCGGGGATGAAAATGGTGAAAATACTGCTGATGAAAACAACGACGATGAGGAAGAAGAAGATGAAGAGGGAGAAACGGAAGCAGAAATCGCTGAAAATACAGCAGATAGTGATGACGGAGAGGAGGATGGCGATAGCGACGACGAGGTCGAAAAAAGCCAAGAGGATGACATTGACGACGATGATGACGACGACGATGAAGAAGAAGAGCCTGATGAAGAAAGTGACGAAGAAAGTGAGGGTGAAGAATTGGGTTTGAAGGCACTCTTAGGGCCAGAGATTAAGGACGACGAAGATGCCGCCGTAGACTTTGTGCCAGAAGAAGCTGATGATGAAGAAGAAGACATCGACGACGACGAAGAAGAGGAGGATGCAGATGTTGATGAAGATGAAGGTAAGAAAAGCTCTCGAAAGTTGGATGATTTTTGGTTGCGAATATTTTGCTCACATTCTTCGTTCTTAATCTACCGAACAGATGACGAAGAAGAGGATGACGACGAGCCCGCATCGAAAAAGCAACGGACTACTTGAGGATCGACGACTTCATACAAATTACGGAACTCAAACGAGATGATTTATGAAGATGTTGGCAGTACGGGCTTCACATGCGCAAGTAGGTGAGATGGCGACAAGTTTTGCCGATTCACCCGTCACTACGGACCAGGATTGTACCTACCAAACTAAGCAGAGGATGCACATGGTCATTTCTATTGACAAGTTGGATCCAGCTCCATTTGAACAATTTTCAAATGTCGCTTAGGTTTGCATAGCATTGCGTCAGTCTTCCAAGACAACCTCGTGGACGAGAGATTTGGGTTGACCGCTGTCATCACATCGTTCTTCCTTTGCGGAAAGTATCATATGGCCTACGCGTTCAAAACGTTGAAACGCTTTTGTACATGTGTCAAAAGTATGAGGCTTCTTTGCTTGCGCTTTTTCAAATGTGGGATAAAAAAATGGTACCCTAAAACTGTTTTAAGATAAAGAAAAGTAATATTAAGCATATTCTAGTTTTATGTACGTCGCACGATCCTTTTGATTTTGGCATTGGACGTATTTGCCTCACGGAATTGAGATAGGTGACCGATGAAAAACTTTGATTACTAAACACGGTAATTCTGAAACGAAATTATATTAGCTTCTCGACTTGGAGAAGTTGTAGGATAGAGAACTGCATTATGATCTAGCCAAGTCTCTTAATCTTGTTTCATGCGCTTATCTCGTTGGCTACCTCGATGTCGGACCATTTCTCCCAGTGATTGTATAAATGGACGGTCGAAAATCCTGGCAAGGACAGCAACTCCAATTATCATTATTACCCCAATAGCAACATGCTGCCCGGTTTGTAATAACCAATCAGTGTTCCGAATGTTGAATTGCAGGTGGAATCCTCGGACAACAATATTTTGTAGAGACCAGTCGCGTTAGGAGCCAAGAAGAAGCGAAGCCAATCAAAACTACCGGGTGGGGGGAGATTGCGGGTATTATCGGTGGGTGTTTGTGATCTTTTGTCTTTGTTGAAAAATACCTTGAAGCAAAATGTAGCGAATACAAGGATCTAATGAACATTGCCACGCAATTTGCCGCCACAAGCCCTAGCGTCCCGTATCGTGCCACCAACACCGAAGCTGCAACCGCAAAGGCGACACCCGTAACAGTATGAACCAATCCAAGCTTTGTCATTTCCGAAGCGGCAGTGTCGCCACTAGCGACGGCATACACAAAAGCTTCCGTCATTCCGTTGAGCGCCAAGAATGCGGTGTAGACGCAAAAGGCTGCCAGGACGTTTGATGCTTCGATGTTAGATCCCCAGGTTCGTCCTGCCAAAATATTGAGGAGAAGATTCGTATAATGTACCCCCACGCAACAGAACACCAAACCTATATAGAGAACAAGCTTTACAAGAGTTGTATATGATTGTAGAAGCTCCACTGGGTGGTCTTTGCTGCCATTGGAATCGCCAGCCTGTCGGCTCCATAATAATCGTGCATTCTCTTCTAGAGGTTGCAGCAGGATCCTCGCCGCCATTCCTCCGTATGACGCCCCCATGGCGTAAACTCCTTTATCATAGCTATCAGCCATTGCCGTCAATATTATTTTATCGGCTTCGGTCAAGAAATGCTTGAAAACGCCCTGAATAGTGTAGACAAGAGTGGTATAACAAGCACTCCGGTCGAGTCCTTCCCAAAATACCGACAACGAGGAAGGTGGTAGGCTCTTTTCTTTCCAATCGGGTCTCGCCCATGCTCGTATATACAAATACGATGTGTATGTTATCGAATAGATCAGCTGCGCTAGACCAAACACCGTCACAGACCACGATGAGGGCAGCAGCTGGACACCTACTGTTGTCGCCACAGTCTTGACGACCGTGGCAATTCCCTCGGCTTCTATCCTCGGCGGGACCTCCAGTTTTCGTAGAAAGAAAAGCACTGCCGGTTCCCCACATCCCTCGATCCAAGAAGCAAAGCAGTAAAGAATTCCTGCAACTCGATAGTCGGCATCATTGGTTGTTGCAAAGAGCAAATGCAATAGCAGGGTTGTTCCTGAAAAAACAGTTACCACGGGAATCGTAAGCCAGGCTACCTGCAAGCAAAAATAGTTCGGAAACAAAGTTTATTGAGAATATTTTGCAAAACAATTCCCGTGCTGCATCTTTTCTGTGTATCAGTTTCAGAACCTACCGTCCAGGTTTCGGCAACGACGTTTTGGGTAAGAGCTAGTCGAAAGCCTTCGCGACTGATAAAGAGGACTGTCGTCAACAAGAGTTCCAGCTGGATATTTGTTCCGAGAGTCGACGGGTCGAGGGCTCGAATAGTTAACTGGGTACAGGCGAAGGAAATCAATCGCAAAATGAGAGTGGAGAGGGTTCCCCTGGCGGCCGCTTGAGTTACATTCTCGGTAGAGTTTTCGGCATCTTCAGGAGTATGTTTGCTTTCGCCGCTCGACATATCAGTATGTCCGTCGGCTTCCTTCTTCACACTATCGTTAGTCATTGACATGTTTCATTCGATTGCTCTTTCAATGGTTTGTCCTTCCGTTTTGACTTGTTGTCTATAGAAGTCACGGAGATAGAGTATTGTGCCGAATGAAAAGGATTTTGTAATCAGCTGTGATGAAAGACGCGGGAAACAATCACAAATTTAGCCTTGCTTTGAAAAGTAACCTTAAGTAACCGAAAGCTCGATTGTATTTTTTTATCGGCGAGTTTTCAGCCCGCGACTTACTGATCACGACTAAAAAGGTGTCACCTCAAAATCATTCTGAATCATGGTTGTATTCGAGCAAAAAATGAATTCAAAACTCGAAATTACTTCTTTGTAGAAATGTCAAATATCTCTAGCGCAACAAGAGCCTGCCTCATATCCAAGCTACTGCAAGCTATAGGGAACTGGAGAGAACCATTGACGCATTTGAAGTACACATTCGCCCTACGTCAAACATTCCAGGAAAGAGAAAGAAAAAACTTGTTGCCATCTGTTCTTGCTGCTGTAGTTCCTGCTCTTCCTCCTGATGACCACTTCTACAACCAACAACCGATGGTGGTCGTTCATAAACAGCCCGTGGGTTCTATGGAAAGAAGAACATTCGACAAAAAGGAAAACGAACTAGTTCTATTATGTTGTGCTGGTCCGAAGAAGCAAAAACAATCCAACAACGACAAGGATATGCTGGTAACAAAGGACGTGCACCACTCTATTTATCGTTTTTCAAAATCGGGTTTAGATCAATTGGATGGAATATGTGTTCTTAAACCATTTCCATTGGGTCGGTGCTCGCTATTCAGAACAGCATTGATCGGCAATAAATTGTGAACTTTAGGTTGAAAGCCAAGAGAGTGTGAAGAAAAACTCGTCGCTTGATCCCCGTTGAAAATGTCCAAGAAAAGGTGAACGACAGTACTATATTTTGTTTGCAGATCCTTCATCCTTCACCATGACCCTTTCCCGACGACCATTCTTCCATTCTATGTTTTCTTTCCACACCGATCCCTCATCTCCTTCATAACATTCCCTCTTCCATATCGGAACCCTCGCCTTGAGTTCGTCGATAAGAAATTCGATGCAATTTATGGAGTCCTTGCGATGAGGACTGGAGCATGCCAGAATCACGCTCGCCTCGCCCACGGGGCAATCGCCGAGGATGTGAACAGCGGCGATCTTGTGGACACCTGGAAATTTTGTTCGGGCATCGTCACAGGTTTTTCGCAACTCCTTTTCGGCCATGGGAACATAACCTTCGTAACTGAGACGAGTGACCTTCTTACCCTTGAAGTTGTCTCGGGTTGTGCCCGTAAAGGTCGCAACGGCACCGCACGAAGGATCGTTGACAAATTTGTAGCAGTCGTCGAGGGTTGGCAGATCTTCCGACACGCGAATAAAGTTCATATCGTCGTCGGCGACGGCAGATGACATTGTTATGTGGTGTAATTGCTTTCGGATATCGGAGAATAAATCAGTAGTGACAAGTGTCAAAACCGCTTTCAGTATTCCGTAACTGTGGTCGGCAATACTATGGGATGTTTGATGTCGATCTTTGTCGAAAAATCATCGTCGATTAGAATGTTTTTGTTGCTCCCCCCTTTCACTTGGACGGAAGAATTCGCGGAATGGGTGGTCGTGAAATTAATCGATTAACCCCAACCTGAATTTAGAATTTGGCCGAGCGTTTTCAAATTTTGGTCGCATCTGTGACCTGGAAAAGTTTGTCTTTGAGAAGGTCTCACAACAAAATTGATAACTGTAACCGTGGACAAACTTCAGTGTTTCTTTGTGATGCCCTAGTTCAAAATATCGAAACGGAAATTCTTGATCGCCAACCGTCATCTTCTTCATAGGATTACCGTTACCGCTCTCTTCGTCAAGATGTTTCAAAATTGCTGTGTTCGTTCAAATCGATATGAGAGCACTGAATTGGTCTATCAACTTATTCTCTCAGAAGCACAAGCCTCTATTTCGTCATCAACAACAAGACACACAGGAGAAACCTCTTATTTACATCGTTTGTTTCATCCGTTTTGATTTCTTTCCGAAGAACACATAATCGAATACATCAGAATCATGAACTTTTTCACCGAGTGCAACAGATTGAGCATCGCCAGCAACAAGGAAAACGATGCAAAGCTGCCCGGTCAAAATCCGTCATTCCCATCAGTGAAAACCTCGCCCATTGTCTCCGCACCAACAACCAAGGTCGTGCCGAAACGAAAGAAGCGACAAAATTGGTCCAAGGAGGTAAGTACAATTGCAGAATATTCTAAGAATTGGATTGTGGTGGGGGGACTCTTCGTTCAATCGTATCAATTTCTCTGACACGCTATTCCTTCCGTCATAAATCCCCTATCTTTCAAATGCAAGGAGGATGGTGTTCTCGTCGAATTGATGGGTAAGGGATCCGATGTACTGGAACTCAAGTGGCCGCACATTGCTGCTGAGATCAACCAGATCTTCGGATCTGACCGGACAGGGAAGCAGTGTCGCGAACGCTGGCTCAATCATTTGCGTCCCGATATTAAAAAGGGAAACTGGACAGTCGATGAGGAATTTATGATCGAGTACTTTTACAAGACATTTGGTCCAAAGTAAGTAATCATGCCATGCGCCTAATTTGGTTTCGCTGGATTTGTCCGTTCTACAACATTGAATCTAACACAAACTGAAATCGTTCAACGATCGAATTGTGTATAGATGGTCTACTATGGCAAAGTTGATGAAGAACCGAACCGATAATGACATCAAGAACAAGTGGAACTCCATGAAACGCTCGGAGAAGGCAGGTCGTAAAAGAAAAAATGCTTACGCTCATAGCGCTTCCTTTCAACTCGCTGGAGTCGTTGAAGATCGCAGAACATACCAAGACGGTTCTTTTCAATGGAACGCGATGGAACAAATCGTCGCTCCTGCACAAGACAAGAGTGATGACATCCAACTTTTCACTACCGGGAAATCTTCTAATTTGAAATACTCTACAGAAACAGTTATTCTTCCTACTGTAACTGATGGTGGCAGTGCAGAAAGCTCTCCAGTTCCACAAAAGAAGTACTGGAACTACGAAGTTTAAACATGTTGTAGAGAGGGTGACATGCATCCCTCATTTTTTCGTGAAAGATTGCTATCTGGCTCGCCTTTGCTTTCTTCCGCCTTGCAACCCAACGAAGCAATCAACACATATTGAATCAACAAGAGTCATCGATGATTATATTATAGCATAATGTCAGAATGTATCTTCCTAAATCGTTTCAATAATATACATGTATTGTAATTCAGTTTTTTATTATATCGTACAAAACAGATCTTATGCTCGCTCACGGTGAGACAATCGAAAACGCCGAGCCAACTTCATTTTAACATCAGCTGCCATGGCTTGCGGTACAGGTGCCACATCTATTTCGATGTCACTCAGTTGCGCATACATACATTGGCACCGAACCAAAACGGGAAATTTCGGTCTATCCTCGTCGTCGTATTCGGTTGGGGCATTTGCAGCAATCTCGAATCGTGCCTGAAGCTGAAACTTTTCCCCGCCACCGAGTTCTGAAACGCACCATATGACACTGCGTTTGGAGGCGTTCCAGACACCACCGGGTGGTGATGTCGTCAGCGATTCTCCATTCACTTCCGGAGGAACCCCCATGATGATGGTCAAATCGGTCAGGCTGTCGTCGTTGTGGGGGTTGGAACTGATCTGGAGCGCCACTCTCCAATGACTCTCTTCGAGGCGTACACGCGTTTGAACCCGCTGTCAAAATGTATACGAGAAGAAGGGGGAAGAAATGACAAAAAACGAACGGTAAGAAGATGATGATATTTCATAATATAACTCGTCATTAGGAGGGGACAGGAAAGAAGAGAACAATTGCAAACGAATCAAAACAAGAAACAAACTTACAATAGGCACAGGTCGAAGATCGTCTCCACACTTGTATCGCATCACCGGGAAGTACTCTTCCGCTTTCGGAACAGACACCGCGAACGCGAAATCCGACTTTTTCGTCTTATCGGCGACACCCTTAGCATACATTTTGTTTTCTTGGATATTCTGAATATAGTTGGACGGATCTTTGATCAGAAGGTTGAAAGGAACGGTTTTATCCACGTTGGACCTCACCTGAACCTGAACTACACCCTCGACTGAACAAGAGGAAAGCTTGGAAAGCTTGTAAAAGCACGTTAGATCCTCGTTGAGAGCTACGTTGACAAGTGCTTTGACATCACCAGTTGCACTATCCATGGATAAGTTTTGTCCAAAGGAATCGGAAGAAGGTCCCATACCATCATTCGATTGTCCCTGGGAATCGAAAAATGGGTCGAATTGCTGCCGGCTTCCAGTGCTTCCCTGGAGAGATCCGAAAGAATGCCCACCATCAAATGCGTCTGTATTTTGGTGAAGACTATTGTTCAATTGCATATTATTTATTCCGCCCTCTGCGCCTTCCCTCATTGATTTTGACCTTCGACCAACCATATTTCGAGGCCGTCCTGCGGTGGGCTCACCAGACGGTCTGCGGATTTTGGCATTAGAATCCTTGCTGTTGGAAGCTAGAAGTCCTTGAAGCCTCGGTCGAGCTGGATCTCTATTGTTAGATGCCAAAAGTCCTGGGCTTTGCAATCTCGAACAATTGATCGTGTTTTTGGTCGCAGTGTCTTTTTTGGAACCCTTGAGAGTCAGATTCGTCGCGTTTGAAAATGTCGACCCAGCCGAAATAGAGACGTCGTCGCCACCAGCACTACCGCCGCCGCCACTACCACCACGACTATTGGCCACACCGTGGTTGCTGATATCAAGGTAAGAGAGGGACGCCGAACTGCGTTTTTCGCCTCTAAAGTCAAAGCCATCCAAATCTGCATCCTTCGCAAGTTTCCGTAGTCGCTTTTTGCCACCCTTTCCGGCAATGGCAGCATCCTTTGCCGCCTGTCGGTTTTCATATTTTCGCAATATTGAATCCGTACTGCAAACCGACAAGACAGCCATGCGCTCCACGATGATTCTTGCCTGGTCTGCGGAATTGGTTTGGAGCGGATTCTCCTCGTTGCTTCCTATTACTGAATGGGTGTTTTTCTTTTTTGAACCCAACGTCAGAATTCGTTTCGTGAATTGGTCTTCTTGAGAGATATCTATTTGATGTTCTCCATTGACCATCGAATTCACCATGCGATCCTCATCGTCTGTAAGCAGAAGGGTTGTCAGGAGCGATTGCGCCAATGTGAGATCCATTGCAGCCGGTGGCGCCACATTAGTCCGCTTTTTGTTATTGCTGATGGATGTCGTTGTTGTCTCATTGCAGAGTATGCCCAGGGACTTCTTCATCCGATGGCTCAGGGAATAGGTCAGAGACGTAGTGCCAACACCAAAAGCCGCGACTGGACCACCTCCCATTCCAACGCAGAAGACAACTCCCGTAACATCCTTTGTGTCGATTCCGGCAGCCACGCCTGAGGCGGCTTTCGTTGAGTTCAATATCAAAGGAACGAGAAAGGAGGAAATCTGCTTTCTATCTCGAATCACGTGATATTGCAAGGCAATGCCATGACATTTTTGAGGCCGAAATATTCGTGTCTCAAAATTGTTGTTTGTGGCTTTTGCATTCATGTTGCCAAAGAGAAATCTTTCGTCTTCTTGCAAAAACCGACCATTCGTCGCCATCTCCTTTGAATTGCTGCTACTCGCTTTGAGGATCGAGTTTATGTAAAGATGGAGCTCCATCAGAGCGTCTTTACAGCAGCTCTGTGATATCGTTGAAAGAGGACCCGATACGAGAAACGGCTCGCCTCCACCGCCAAGATGACAGGATATTGGTGCAGCATCTCCTCCCGAAATGTCACTTCGAAGCAAAATGGACATGGAAACGAATTCCGGCCCCGGAATTGCCCGGGAGTACATGAGCTCCATCATCGCTTAGAGAATTGAAATTAAATTGGTATACGGAAGCTCGCTTAGTCTTCGAACTCTTTCACTTGCCCCCTGCCCACCGGAAAATTCAAAAGAAGGCAGATGAAAGTAACACAAATAATTGTACGATGAAGAGTATGTTTTCCAAAAGCGAAAGAGACCAATCGCACCACAAGTTTCTCAACAATCAACGTTCAGCTTCTGAGATATTTCTATCTTCTGAAAACTGATTACTCTTTCTGGATTGCTGCTCCTCTTGTCGCATAGGCACGATAAAGTTGCCCGACATTGGATTTTGTTTCCTCGTTGTCAGTCTCAGATGTCTCGATAGATATCATTTTTTGTTGCATATAAAATTGAATACTATGCCGGCGCAGATCCGGACATCGAGGCACGAGGAGTATGTTCGGTTTTTTAAATCTCGTGGTCACAAAAAGTGGACTACTTCGATTCAATTAAATGGATCAACCCGAACCCATAACGTAGATAAGCACTTTGTTTGATATTAGAGAGCTACATGTAGTTTTCATTAGTATTGTACCACTACGTGTAGTAACCTTTCCTATAGCTAGATGACGAAATTGTGCACGTCGGTTTGAGAACTTCTACAAACAAATACGACAGGTACGGTGGTCAATAGTGATGCGACGATGTCAATAATGACTGCTTCTATTATTCAAAATGGCTTTTGTCGATGACAGAATGTTCGAACGAAGAGAAGGGATAAGCTGGTAACAATTTATATTTATTCTTCCATAATGATTCTTCCTGGTGCCATTTCCCCGAGTTTGGTTTTCTCTCCAGTAATTGTATTCAGTTCCTCGAACCATCCGAGGTCGTGTTCTCTGCCAATGGCTCTCTCTTTCGGTACAGTGTACGGAGAATTGTCGTCGAAAAGCGGGGGTTCCACTCGGAGGTTTCGTTCCCCCTTCATCTGACCAATAAGATTGTTGAATCCGTTGCTCAAGCCTTCAAAGGGGCTGGGTGCCTCTACGCCTTCCGGAGATTCGGCCTTGGCTGGTGGGGGGCCGATCAATTGGCTGATGCCACCCGTGCTGGGATATGTGTTGTCCAAAAATCGAATCATAGATTGTTTCGGGTAATTGAAAGTGTACGTCTCGAAATAGGCAGGGCTGTTTCTGTCTTCGGTGGCCTCGTAGCCTAGATACTTCACGTAAGGATCTCGCGCGTCGTCCGTTCCCACTGCCATGGCGCCGTATAGTTGTTCTAGTTTCATGGTAAGATCGGCGTACGGATCCACTTGCATGTTCTCCAATTGCTGGTAGAGGCGTCTGATTCCCTCTCGCAATCCTTCGGGTGTGATACCTCTGGCAGGACAGAATTCGTCGATCATATATTTCCGCAATGCTGTTCCGCCCGTAATCTTCAATGCGTCTTCCAAGAAAACGATTTCTGCTGGGAAATCGCCATAAAGTGATTCCTCCTCAACAAAGAGCTTGCACATTTGTTGGGCCATGGCGCAAACTTGCGTACATTCCTTTAGCGTAAAGAGGATGGGAGCGTCTCGCAAGAATCGCTTCGGATCTCCTCGGAGCTGGTTGTATTCGTTATCGCGTTGGTTCTCGAAAAAGTCAGCGTCAACAACCTTCTTTTCCCAATGGGCAACCATGCCCTTCAGCACGAGATAGTTTCCTACCCGTTCGTACAGATCACCGTCGCAGAAACTCTTGATTTCGAGATTCCCAAAGTTTGGTCCGACGCGTCCCTCAGCATCTTGCAGAATTTGTCGGAAGGGTCCGGAGATATAATTTTCCATCGTCAAATAGTTTTTGTGCAACTTGTTCCAAACTTCCTTCGCTTCTTCCATATTTCCTTGCGAAGCAGAATTAAAGGTCCACCTTCCAATTGCCTTCTTCATACGGTAACCAAGACGATCGCGATTGGCAAGAACAAAGTCGATACCTTTGTTCGAAAGAGAAGGATGCTTGGGAATCGCGCCATCGACCATGCAGGCGTCCTTGAGCTGCTCAATCATCTGGGGAACCTCGGCTGTCTTCCAATCGAATCTATATTTCTCCCGGACATCCTGGGGGACTCCCGGAAACATTTGTGCCAAGCGGGCATCAGCTCCCAGATTGCTGAGCTTGACGGCCTTGCGAGTGACAACGTCCATGACCTTTTGTCCCTGAGCAAGCATTTCCGTACCGGTGTCCTCGTCCACAATCATGGTGGATACCTCGGGACGTTGCTCGTATCGTCTTTGGGCCTCATTCATCGCCTCCTCTCGCTGCTTGTCTTCTGGTGCTTGTTCCGTTGCGGTTGCCGTCGATGATGCCTCGGGTTCTTTTACCGTATTTCCTTTTGCGTCTTCAATGGCTTCGTAAAACTGCTTCGAACGTCCCTGCGTCTGTTTTTGTTTCTTCTTGCTCTGTCGGCGCTTGCCGTACAAGGCAGAAGCCGACGACTCTGTGATGTATGATGGCGAAATAGAGACGGAACGAGCCATCGGCTTCGGCATCATCGAGAAGGCATCAGCCGACGAAAGGAAGAGGAGTAAACCTGCCGTTTGTATTCTCATCTTATTCGTGTCTTTAAAAATGATTCCTATTTCCTTCTACACCCAATTGACAATTGTTTTGGGGAAATCAAGATGAATGTTGTTGCAGTTGTTGTTTTGTTACAGAAGACGTGAGGGCGTGGTCGCGATAGAGATTGCTTGTTGAGGATTGATGCTGTGGTGATCAAGAAGAACACCCATCATCGTCCCCGAAAGCACGGTTGTTGGGAAGTTGCCGGTATCCGGATGACGTACCGTGAGAGTACGGTCACGAATGAGTCAAACACGTGGAACAACAGATGAAGATATTGGTATTGTACCTATCAATCGTATACATCATATAATGTATTGAACACGAATTTTTGGATTCGAGTGACAGCAGAACAATAATAAAAAATACTTTCTCTAGAAGTAATACCTCATTATGATCACTATGCTTTGAAAATAGAGTTGTAAAAGAATCCATATCTGAAAAAAAGATTAGTGTACACATTCGTCTCATTTCGTGTTCTGAATTCTGCTAGCCGAACCCTAGCGTTAGTGTCACCATTACAAATACAACCATGATGATTCCAATCCAAAGGACTACATAGGCGGTTGGAAACGTGGAACCATATCCCGTGTAAAATGTATCGACGGCAAATCGCCTGCGCCGTGCGCTCTTTCTGCTAGCAATGTATAACAATGCCGGAAAGGAAAGGCCAATCATGAACCCGGTCGTTCCGGTATAGTCTGTTATGACGCCCAGTTCCCTGACCAAAATTCCGAATATTATGGGTGGGATGCTTGCTATCAACCGAAAGCTCGTTCGGAGCCATCGATTGTGTTCGACTTCGTGGATCCGCTTGCCATAGGCAGCACCGAACAGACTGTTTCCAAAAGTGATTGCATTCAGAGGGAATGCGCTGACGACATCGATGGCCGGGAACAACATAATATACATTGATACGACCTTGGTCCACCAAGCTGCTCCAATAATGTTGCCTTGGCTATCAGGTTGCCCAGTATTTGCATGAAAGTAGCTCCAATTCAGATTGGATGATTGTTCGATTCCGTTTCCAAACGCCGAAGCCAAGGACAATCCCAATATGAGATAGGCTGTCGTTGTAAACAAATTCGTAGCCAAAAATACACCGCCCATTTTGCGCTTGTCGGCAGCGGGGTGTGTAAGGCCTGGGATAGAATGGTGGAAGATATTGGCGAATATCAATATTGGAAGCGTCTTGGCAACACCGCCCCATCGGAAGTTGTCGATTTCATCATCAGTTGGTATATCCTGGGTGCTGTCGTTTGTACCCGCTGTGATTTGTGATATCGATGCAAGGTCGTCGGCACACGTTTGAGAAGTCCCAATCATTAAGAAAAACATGACGAATCGGCATCCCGTCAAAAAGACCTGTAACGGAACTTGTTCATCCAACTCCAGACAAGAAAGTGGCACGACGATGCATCCGAAAACGATGGCATAAAAAACGTAGTTCAACGATTCGGGTGATGTTCCATCTGTCGCGTCAAGATGAAAGAAGCTGTCAAGACCACCTTTGCCATCCACCGAAAATATGGGGAACGCACGAGCCATGGCAGAAGAAAAGACGCTGGTGTATGCCCATAATGTTCCACACATGTAAAGAGAAAGAAATATTGTGAAAACCCGCAAACCAGGCTTCCCCAAAAATACTCGACAAAGCGCATTCATTTCGAATTTTCGATCTTTGACGATATACTTTTTTGGTTTCACTACCACCACTTGCCGTTGGTCGTATCCCTGTATGCCCGGATTCATATTTGCCTTCGATAGGGCTTCTTGCAATGATTGAAAAGAAATTGATTTCTTCACTCCTTGTTCGCCACCGCTATTGTCGTACTCGTTTCCACCATCATAATTTTGGTAAGGCGATGCTTGTATGCTAGTTATCCTTTCATTCTCCTTTCGTGTCTGCAACAAGCGTTCTCTTTCGATTTTAGCCGGTGGCCGCAAAAGAACCCTTTCTCGATTGTTGTTGTCGACTTTCTTTGCATTTTTGATCCAGTGCATTTTGCTATCCAACATTGCTTCCGCCCGAGACATGGTTTCCAGCATACTAGAATCAATCGAATTTTTCAAAATAATAAAAACGGAAGAAGCGTTTGTGAGTGGATAAATTCAATTCATAGCTTGCAATGTGGTTTACAATTGTCACGAAACAATTCCACTGGACGTACAAGTTCTTCGAAATGTCTGATCCAACGGCTGAAACAATCAACATTATAGACGAAAGAACCAGACCAGACTGCGCAAAGGCCCACGGAATCGTAAGGAAACCGGCTCCCAGAATATAGTTGATTGTAAAGCAAAAGGCCACAAATGGTGAAAACCCAGAGGGGTTTTGGGCTGCCTTGTCGGCTGCTTTTTGGATCGGAGCATTCCAATACGGAGAGGCGGCAGCGGAAAACGTGCCCGAGGGTGATGCTACTTCCTCGTCCGTTCTGCTATTGGTGGCTCCATAGTCCTCGTTTGAGCTTAGTGCCGCATAGGTTGGTGGGCGAGGACTTTCCATTCTGTCGACTGCAACAGATACGAAGTAGTTGTCGAATCTCGAATCTCGATTGCCGAAGAAAAAATGATCATGGATTGCAGTAGAAGTTTTGACAACAACTTCGAAACTGTCGTCGTTCATTATTCAAATAATTTAGTCGGAAGTAGCACCTCGATATCACGTCATTTTAGTCGGATTAGTCATTCCAAAATTCCAATTTCTAGTGCTAAATCGCAACAACCAGAAGTTCGTCCGAAGTTACTGCTGGCCTCGCGAGATTCTACGATCTACTATATTTATTTTAATTGAAGTCTCTACACTATAGTATTACGCGATAGAGAGCTAATCAGAGTTTACATTCGGTTTTGCAAGGAAGGAAGTTCCTGCCAACAATACGTTGGTCAGGCAGGAGGAGTATCATTCGTGGTCTTCTTCTTGTTGTTCTTTCGGCGTTGTCGTGGTGGTATTTCCAGTGTTTCGTCAATCTCATGAAATGTATACAAGTTCTTGCTTCATAGAAACTCAAATCCAATCTCCTTCCCTGAGTTTTCTTGGTAAGTACTCTTCGGTGATGTATTGAAAGCCGAAGGAAGATAAGGCCTGAATTTCCGCTTTCTTTTTTGTCTTCACCATTGTCTCCAATTCTTTCATCCATTTGGGGTTCTTTTGAATGAAATCTTCCGTCATCAATTCCTTTCCCGTCTTGATATCGTTTTCGGTCATATCCAAACGACATTGATCGGGTAGGTCGTATTTGTTCAGATCGGAGGGCCGCAATCCAAGCCACATGATATTGGGTGTTGTGAGCGAAGCACTGTCATAACTCATGTTTTTGCTCCCCGACATGTAGACCGACAAGATTTTGAGTCCGTATGGATCGGAATCAACCAATCCAAGGACTGGAATCTTGAGCTCGTTCGTAATACGAGAAAGGAACATACGGGAAGCAACATCTGGTTGCCCTTTCGCTGTAATTACAATGCATGGATACTTGTGATAGAACCGATCCTCCTGTCGAAAGTGGTCAATTAATACACCGTAGTTTTATTTTGCATTTGATAAAGAGTTATGTTTGTCGACGATTGGAAAGAAAAGAAGGAATTTATGAGTGTTCAAATTCAACCTTGAATGCATCGACTGTACATAGATTGAAGTTTGGGTCGCCTTTCAATAAAAAAAACGTACCGCCATTCGCATATAAGCAGCTTCCTTTTCGACCAGTAGAATAAATTCGGCATCGCTTTGAATATTCTCAATCTTATCAATATATGGTGGAATTGCTTTGCCCCCAACTCCCATTTTTGTGCAGTCAATGTAATCTCCATCCTCCTCGAACTGGATCCTTCCCACTACAAGGCCTTTGTCACTGGCGACTACGTGAAGATTCGACCGCGTACATCCAATCATAGTGGCTACATCATCCAAGACTCCATCAGACTCGGCTTGGTCTACAAAGAGCTTGACATCCGTATAAAACAAATCGCGCTTGGTGATATGGATTCGTTTGACCAAGACGGCATGCAATAGCTGCATCACTCGAAGGGTAATTGCCGACTTGCGTGATTCACGAACGTTCATGAAATTACGACCTGTGCGCTTTGCTCCTAGGACAATCCTGTCCCATTCCTTTATGTAAATCTGATTCGATGCGGATCGACTTGGAATCTCCATAGAGAATCCCTTTTTCGAAAGCACTTGCTGGGTTATTCGAAGAGCAACGCCTTCGATACCCTCCAAGACTTCAGTTGCAGAAAGCTCATCAACTTCAACGATATCGCTCGGGATATTATCGGCTTGGCTACCATCACTTTTGATACCAGGAATGTCATCCAGGTTGGCCTTGTTCCGCAGCTTTCGTTTCAGCTCACGGCACTTGGAAAGGACCAAATCAGCGTCGGATGCAAGCTTTACCTGCACGCGTTTACGGTTCTTGCCACCGCTTCTGCCCCCAGCTGCTGGAACTGGTACCGGTGTGGTAGGAGCTTCTGACGAACGTGATCGTTTCTTTGTCGACATGATGATACTTCAATGCGAAAAGTAGTCGTATAACATGAAGTTGTGATACTCCTCGAGTGTTGTAAATGAAGTTGAAAATTGTCTGTCGCGCCTTTTCCCAGTTTTGGGCGCGAATCAATCGGATACCGAGCAATGATGATTTTATAACGAAATTTTAAATCCTACTTCGTACTTTACTTTTCGCGTGAAGTTTTTTGGTGGCAATGACGAGATCAAACAAGAGGTCTCTTTTTGCCGATCAAAAACTTTAGAAGTACTTGTCTCTAAGTTCATAACAATAGCTAACTTCTTTAGATAACGATACACTCCTGAAAAAATATCGTAGAAATGATTATTAATGGTGCACAGGAAGGTGTTCTCTCTAGAAAAGCCACCTTCTCCATTCTCGCTCCACAAGTCGCTTAGTTTATTGGGAATCCGAAGAAGCTAGCCACGAAAATAGAAGTTCTTTGCCGTGCTGTGTTTCATTTTAACAAGCTTCTAGGTTTTCCATAGTGAAATGTGGTTTCTGTAAAAAGTGATTCTCTCTCTTTTCTTTTTCCATTGAAATTTAAAAATACGTATTTGGCTAATCTATTTTATACGATGCTAGCGTGTTTTCTATATCTTTGACTGTTCAATGCATTTTATTGACTGACGAAAGTGCCTCCTTCTCCAGATCCAGTACCTTCAGCACCTCCGGCCAAAACTTCTTTGAGCAGTGCATGAGGGACCCTCCCATCAGTGATGAAAGCGCCTCCCACACCTAATTCGATTGCGCTTGTAGCGTACTGTCGAGGAACAAAATAAAGAGTAGCAGTGTTAGGAAATGTATATATAATACAGAGAGGGATGCAAATGGCCTTGGTATCGCACTTTGAGCCAAAATCAGATGTTCAAAATATCACGTACCGAAACTTTAGGGATCATTCCTCCAGTGATCGTTTCGTCCTCGATCAAGGACTCGACGTCGGCGCAACTCAAGGAAGGCAACAATTTCATTTCCTTATCAAGTACTCCGGCAATATCGGTCAAAAACAAGGCACGGGCAGCCTTCAGTTCTCCAGCAATTCTACCAGCTGCTAACGTCTGCATTCACGTTGTAGGCGATGTCCTTTTCTTCGCCAATACCAGTTCCGATTGGGGACACGACTGGGCAGATGCCCATATCGAGGAGGTCATTCAATAGATCCGTGTTGACGCTTTCTACTTCTCCGACAAAACCGAGGTCGTAGCCATCCTTGTTGACTTTCTTCACACATTGCAAGAGTGAATCGTCCCGTCCAGACAATCCGAGAGCCCTTCCACCGAAACTGCATATCGTAGACGAAATTTCTTTGTTGACGCTTCCGCAGAGAACCATTTCTGCCACATCCACGACTTCCTTGGACGAAACACGCATACCACCTTCGAATCGTGATTCAACCCCTACCTGTTCGAGCATAGCGTTGATCTGTGGCCCTCCTCCGTGAACGACGAGAATTCGAACGCCCAAATTTTGTAGAGTTACAACATCTTGACAAAATCCGGCCTTGAGCTCGGGCGACGTCATTGCGTTCTGAAATCGAAATCCGCGAGTAAAGTCAAACACCGCCGATAGAATTTTGAGAGCGAAGAAAGGGAAAATGGATCAGTAAGTGAGAAAAAAGAAACAATCCAATCTCATGTAGTAACGAATCGACATGAACATACCCCTCCGTATTTCACGACAATGGTCTTTCCACGCAACGAACTGGCAGCTTCGGAAATTGTTTCAGGCAACATCGGCAAAGTTTTCGGGAGCCGCAGAGATCAGCGTCTTCGAGATGGTTCTTGGTGTCAACAAGGCCGTTGATGACGAAGGGGCCGTGAAAGCCGATGCTGCCGAGAATAAGGTCGCGGTGACAGTAAAAGCTGCGAGTGACTTCATCGTGATGACTACTTGGTGTGTGTGATTTTATTGTGACAATAGATCGTTGAGTTAGTTAGAACTGCTTCTATCTTGATTTGTAACAGTGTCTTTCAGAGATTCATGCATCTGTTCGGAATGTATTTGCAGTTGACGTCTTCCGTCAGTTCTCTTCAATCATCGGTTCGGATCTTTCCGTGAAGAATCGACCGATTTTCAATTTCAACCGTAGAAATCGAACCTGATACTCCGCCTACGAATCCACGAACACCAATTCATACCGGAATTTTGGTTCACGAGTTGATGCGCAGTCATGAGTCAAGACTTGGAAGGTGTCGTCTGTCCAGCTACCGTCTTCATGGAGACCAACCATCCCGAAAACTCTTTTTCAGAACAACTTCATCCCTGAGAAATCAGATGAAGCAGGTATTTTCTTGATCTCGTTCTATCGATTTTTTCATTCCTCTTTTCGTTTGATTCTCTCGAGATACAAATTTCGAGTGAAACAACAGACGCTCACATCTTATACTGATTGTAATACATCTGTTGAACAGGTAGCTTGAGACTCGAAACAATGGCGAAGAAAAACAGAAAAGAGAAAAAGAGTCAGTCCGAAAGGAAGGCTAAAAAGGAAGAGGAGGCAATCACCTGGGATGATATTGCCGCCATGTCCGATTCCGATGACGAAGGAGGTACTGGCAATGGAATCGAATTGAATACAAAGGCCAAGAGCCTTCAACAAGCTATCACCAAAAACATCGGTTCGATGCTTGCAATGTTTAAGAAAACGGAAGACGCGGATGAAGAGGAATTCGAGGAAGCTGTTCTAGATGGATCTAGTTCGGAAGAAGAAGGCGACGAAGACGATGCAGAGGTCGAGGGATGACGAAGATGTGGAAGAAGAAGAGGAGGCTGGATCAGGTGATGAAGAAGAGAAGGAAGGAGATGACGAGAACTGAGGAAGAAAAAACTACATCCTTCATTGACAAAATCAAAAACAAATCTGCAGTAGATGAGGATGGCGACAGCGATAGTGCTAGTGACAGCGATAGCGACGAGGAGGACGAAGAGGCAAAGAAGAAAAGTGAACAATACACTAAACTCGCGAACAACAATATTATGCAATTCCAAAGCTCTCTCTGTTGTTGCCACAGAAGTGAATTCGGTTCATTCCAAAATGCCATGGGCAGAAACCTTTGTAATTGTGCCACCGACACCTTTACCGTTCGGAGAGAATGGTGATCCCGAAAGCAACCCTCTAGACTATCCATGACGATTTAAAACGAGAAGTCGCGTTCTATAACACTGCTCTCGAGGCTGTCAATGAAGCCCGACCGAAATTGGAGGAAGCGAATATTCCTTTTACAAGACCGGATGACTTTTTCGCGGAAATGGTCAAGACTGATGGTAAGATGGCAGGAATGAACAGATACTTATTTATCGCTGACTTTATTCGAAATTTTTCTAACCTAGTTTGTTTCTTTTTTCTTGTTCACAGATCATATGGCCAATGTGAAAGATCGTCTCATCTTCGAAAACAAAAAGATCGAAGCCGTGGCACAACGAAAGTCGAACAAGGAACAAAAACTTCGTGCCAAGGAATCCCATGCCAACCGGCTTGCCGAAAAGGCCAAGCGGAAGAGGGATCACTTCCAAGAACTCGACGACTGGGCAAGTTCTGCTGCGAAGAATCGTGGTGGTGCTCTCCGCGACGACGTGGATGATTATTTCTTGAACAACCGATACAACGGGACTGGACCTAGCAAGAAGCGCCAGACTGCGGACAAGAAGTTTGGCTTCGGAGGAAAGAAGGGACGCTTCAAGCAGAACGATCGCAAGTCTATGAACGATATGTCTGGGTTCAACCCACGTGGAAACTTTGCTGGAGGAATGAAAAAGACCAGTAAGAATGGTTCGGGGGCAAACAGATCTGGAAAGAGAGCCCGAGACGCAAGGCGGTCACGCAGTTAGAGCTAGTGTAATTTATACGCACATTACAATATAAAGTTAAATCGAATTTTTAATGGAATGGACGCAAGTCTGATTTTGCAATCAACATTTTTTATCTACGACAAGGCTTTCTGCGCCATCCGTGTCATCTATAGATAGCTGTGCTCCCATAGTTGCATCTTCTCTTTCCTCCGGAAATTTCTTGACAGAATTTGGATGTAGCTTTCGAAGAGAAGATTTTGCTCGTAGGGTTTCGTGAGGCATGTTCTTATTTCTTTTTCTTGTACATACGAAGATGCGGTCAACCAAAGTCTCATCGCCTTGAAAGCCATCCAGCAATAGCAGAAGCTTTCTTCCCTAGGCTCTCCCGATTTGAATATTTAGATTCCGTGAACAGAATAGGATCGCAGACATTTCTAGGACATGTTACGAACACGCGTCGCAACACCATTCGCAATGGATAACAAAAAGATTGAAACTGCTGCTATGCCAATGCTGTTGCAGAAGCGAATCTACGATGAGGACAACGATATCGAAAAGCGACATTTTCCTACATTGCGAACGGGTATCGGATGCGGCAACAACGAAACGAAGACCATATAGCATAAGACTCTTTTGTTGTATATAATGATCAAAGATTTGATTGTTTGTTTTGTGTCCACCTTTTTCATGGGCACTTTATTACACAATTTATTTTATTGCTCCCAGACAAAATTAAACACAGACCGACTTCATTGTTGTATTTCTTCCTCTATTCTCTCCTTATTTTCTCTTCACCAAAGTGGCAGAGAGCCAGTCAAGACCCTCGTATAGACCATCTCCGGTGGTGGCACAGCATGCTTGGATGTACCACTGGACGGTAGGATGGGCGAAGACCGTGCAGACCAAGCTTGTCGGTCATTTCGGCGGCACTCATGGCGTTGGGCAAATCCTGTTTGTTGGCGAAGACAAGAAGGACGGCATCGCGTAATTCGTCCTCGTTCAACATTCGGTGCAATTCGTCGCGAGCGGCATCAATACGATCGGCATCATTGGAATCAACAACAAAGATCAATCCTTGTGTGTTCTGGTAGTAGTGACGCCACAAAGGACGGATCTTATCCTGTCCACCCACATCCCACACTGTGAAAGAAATGTTCTTGTACTCAACAGTCTCGACGTTGAATCCTGTAAATCGATCGAGATAGAAAAAGGAGTTAGTGAATATTGGCACAAGTTTCGAAATAAAATTTAAATCGTGTCGAATCTGAATGGTCACTTACCGATCGTTGGAATGGTGGTCACAACTGCAAATAGAGAGATAAAACACAGTGATGATTGAAGAGTTGTGAGACAAGGTTACGATCATTGGTCGAATTCCGCCAACAAAACTTGGACAAAAATAGGACAAACGACAGTATCAATACTCACCTTCACCAAGCTTCAATTTGTAAAGAATGGTGGTTTTACCTGCGGCATCAAGACCAACCATGAGGATTCTCATCTCCTTCTTGCCGAACTACATTGCAATGAAAGTGCCAAAGACAAAAGGTGGAAAGCATACATGAGTTTTTCATCAATTTGAATTGTCGTCGGAAATGACCGTTGGAAAAAATACGTAGAAACAGTACTGAGTCTACCGTAGGTCCGGAAGACTCCCGCAACTGAATCCATTGTCGCTCGCCGTTGCCGGTCGCTTTCAAACTAAGAGCCGCCATGGCCAAATCGCATCTCTCCTCTTCTTACCAGGCCTTCAAATACTCGCGAAAATGCCATACCCATCTTGGAAAATTTATTTTGTTGTCGAGGTTATCGAATACTAGCGGTTTCTATTGATTTTTGATTTTTGTCAATGACTAAGTTTATGAGAGCAAAGAGGCGACAAAACACATTCGTGGATGAACCGCCAAACGCAAAACCACCGTCATAATTACGGTTCTTTTGGTCTGTCGTGTAAGGAATAGTTGAGAAAGCTTTTTCTTGCGAGGAGGTCCGGATAATTCCGATGGGCGGAGCGGCCCTCGCTCGAATTACATGCGCGGCTGGACCAATCAGTGCACAGAAACAAGCCATTCGCAAAACCCCAAAATGACTGCCGCCGTATCGTTATTCTTGCGGGACTCCCCGCCAAAATTCTTCTGTGGCTCTCTTTTTTTGGGATGACCCGATCCATGGTAGAAAAATGACTACAAAAATGCGCATTGAATACCGCACAGCGAAGCCTTCTTGAACGCGCCATCTTTTCGATTCATTCATTCTTGCTCATGGCATTCAAATTTAATTTGTGATTGATTGATTCCAATTCCCCTCAAATTAAAGTAGAAAAGGTATCCCCCTTTTTCCGTTTTGGAGGACCAGGACCACGAAGCATTTTTATCTCTCAGTCAAACAAATCGGTCCTCTTTCCTCCGGTTTCATCATCATCATTCCGATTGACAATACTCTCCTCCATTGTCTCAATCTTGCCATGAAGATAGCGTTGCTATACTTTGTTTCCTTCCACAATTTCGTTTGTCTTGCGATCAACCCATTAAATCCAATCCTTCTCGACATTTCGACATTCCCTTCTTTCTTCGGAGCCCGCGTTACGATAATTGAAACAATCTCTTGATCGTACGTCATGGAATCTCAATTCGCATGTGACGTTAAGTCGCTCCGACATCAATGCCGCGAGAGCGCCCATCAAGAATTGATGCAAAATACAAAGAGAGCTAAGGGTAATGAAAGTTTGTTTACAGCGGTCTGCTTCTCAAACAGCATGATGAAGAACAAAGTCGATACGATATATCCAAAGGACGACGACTATGGTGAAGTCGTTTCTATGGGAACCGAGGAGACCATGGCCTGCGGCTTGATTGTGGACCAAGACGAACGTCGGCTTTTCGGTAAGTGCAAAGCAGCACTTTGTGACCCCAATGAAGCGTATCCGTTGTCTTCTCTCCAATATCATTTCATCTTACTTTATTTCGCAATCAATCCTTGCAACCGACAGAATACGAACCAACGCTGATTCCGAAATCCAAATTAGACATGACTGGCGAAAAAACTGTTGTTTCTGTGGCAGCAGGAGGCTTGCACTCGGTTTGCCTTCATCGCGATGGCACTGTCTCTACGTGGGGTGCAAACGATGAGAACGCGCTCGGACGAGAAATTATCGACGAGGATGACATACACCTCATCAAACCTATGGAACAGATGAAAGATGTTGTCCAAATCAGCGCGGGAGACAGTCACACAACGGTCTTAGACATTCACGGCAAGGTACACGTGTGCGGGATGTACAAGGATGTCGATTCCGGAATGTTTCGGGATCTCAAGAGCCCACAAGATACAGACGTAAAGGGAAATCATCAGTATCCATGCAAGATTTTGGGCCTGCCAAACGACATCAGGCAAATTGATGCGGGAAATTCCTGGAACGCTGCCCTCACTTCCGATAATTCTACCTTGTACACATGGGGTATGGGAAACAGTGGGCAGCTTGCGCGAAGCAAAAGCATGTAAGTGTTTTGATTTTCTCTGAGCATGATCTATTATTCTTTTGAATCTATGCAGGGGTTCGTTCAAAATCCAATTTGTTGCAATACAAAAATTATCTCTCGCTCACAATGTAATACTACCGAATCTTCTAATTTCCTACAGGGGGGCAGAGCTCATCGATGAGTCCTACATCGATTCGAACAACAAGAAACGCGAGTACAAAACATACGAATTGAAGAAACCATTCATGGGCGAATTCTACTGGACGAAGGATGACAAAGGAAAGCCATATGAGACTTATAAATACGACTGCAGCAAGCTCCGCGACAAATTCTTGACGCCGGCACCCGTCGAATGGGCGGGAGGCCTTCATCCGAAGCGACGGGTCTTGGACTTTTCTTGCGGAGACATCCATCTCCTAGTAGTCGCCTGGGATCTTGGTTCCTTTCAGACACAGGTCTTCAGTGCTGGCAATAGCGGCTATGGACAACTGGGCCATGGGGACACGAAGGAGGTACACGAATTGAAACCCATCAATGCCCTCGACAACAAGCACATATCGAAGGTAGCAGCAGGAAATTTCCACAGCTTGGCCATGTCAATGAATGGTCGTTCTCTTTTCTCCTGGGGAAAAGTTGATCAGGGTGCGCTTGGTTTATTCGACGAAGAGAAGACTCTCACGTACGAAGCTACCGATTATATTCCTGACCCCAAACAAGTTGCCTTTCCTACAACCCTCGGAAAGTCTTGTCTGGTTGATATTGCTGCTGGTACGTTCTATTGTGTTTTCCTTCTTAAAGTTGTCTGTATTTTTGAAGTTTTGCTCGTTTCGATCGTCTTATTATGAATGTAATGCTAACTTTTCTTTCTTGTATCCTATTTTACGAACTGAAGGTGATACTTCGAGTTTTGCAATCACGGACACTGGAGCCGTTTATTCCTGGGGATACAACGAAAACTCCCAAACTGGACACTACAATGTCCCCGGTGACAGAGGCCAACCCGATAAGTATGGAAACAAACCTACAAACCTGATTTCCCGTCCTCGATTGCTGGACGTCATTGCTTCAGTAAACGATGGCATTAAACGATCGAAAAAAACGCCAATCGCAAAAAACTGTCGCGTGACCCGAGTATCTGGAGGCGGTCAGCATTCATTGATGGTCATCAAACGCTACAAGTAGGAATTTTAGTACGAACTTCGATTTCAACTGTCTGAAAAGTGTAAGTTTGCGTCGTGGTAATCTTTCCTGAGATGTAAAACAAACTATCAATACATACGTATTATTTTGTAGATCAGAAACCTGTTTGCAATGATTCTTTTCAGCTTCCAAAGTAGAAAAAATAATGTAGCAATTTTCTAGTATTATTTCATATCGCAGATCGCCGTCTGAGATTTTCGTTCGTTCTGCAGATTGTTTCTGTATGGGTAACTGATTTAATTTGTCATCTCCTATGTTAGTGAGGTTCGATCAACGTTTCTCTATTTTTCAAAAATGAGCACTGAAAAATTGAACCCCGGTTGTTTTTTATTGATTCACATTCGATCTGATCCGACCAATTCTCATCCATCTCCCGAAGGGACTTCTTGCAACTCCTTTCGATCGTGCTCCCGAGCATTTGGCCTTCCAAGGATACGTACAATGAATCGCGATCGGAATTTTTGGTAGCAATTGTTTTCTCAGTGTATATTCATCGCGCTTTCTTTGATAGTGTCTACAGTATCAATTGTCGATTTTCGTTTCGTCTTTCAGACAAAAGCCCACACGCGCATAGTTATCGTTGGTTTGGCCGCAGCTGTCATTTATATTATCTGATGAGGCATTCTTCTTCCAGATCCTGTGCGATTGCTTCGATGTGCATTCTTTGTCGTTCCTCTCGGTCTTTTCGCTCAGATAGGGCTACAAAAGGTTCAACCACGTGGCCCTCGGCGTCCAAGTGCAGTTTGTTGACAAGCTCTTCGTATCCCGCAAATGTCAAATAACGCTGCTTTCTTTGGTACATGCGGTGCTCCAGTTCGTCCCTCATCCGCACTAACAAAAGCATATTACCATACTCTGGGGATTGCATTTTTTCATGGAGTTTGAACCATAGCTGCCGGGTCTCCAGGACGAATTTGCGATTCAGATCTTTCGGAAAGGGAGATTCACCTTTGGCCTCGGTCTTGACGTCTTCGCTTTTATCCTCCTCCGTCGTTACTAATGTTGCGCCTGGCGACGAGTCCTCGTGCAGGGCTTTCGCAATATTGTATAAAATGATGCGTTGCCAATTGCGATTCGTAATGTCACGTTTGTTTTGGATATCCTGTAATCGTTCCAAGTCTCCGAGGTAAACACCGTTGAAACCGTGTTCCATATCAGTACCCCAAGTATACCTGAAGCAAAGTGAAAAACTGTGAGAAAGCGATACAAAGATTGAACAATAGGATATTGAAAGTCAGTAAACGCACCCTTTTGGTTCCACCATAAACCGAAACTCCAATTCCGTGACGGGACATACTGGTTTTAGGTTCTTGTCCAGTCTATACAAAAGAGGGATACCTGTCGGAATTGACATTCCCTTAATGTCCTCGTCGCTGATACCATCGATGTTTTTGATGAGTGTCCGAATGGTATTGGCATGGGAGACAATCAGGCATTTGTTACCCGCCCGAAGAGAAGGCGCAATCACGGAGTTGTAAAAGGGCATGATCCGATCCGCTGCGTCCTTCAGCGATTCGGTACGACTCGCTTCCAATTGTTCTTCGGAGAGTTTCCGATATCGTCGGTAATTTCCATGCCAATAGGGGTGATCGTCTTCCATCTTAGGTGGCCTTACATCGTATGATCGTCGCATTTGCATTACGAGTTCTTGGTCCAATCCCAGCTCTTTGTACGCTTCGTCTTTATGGTATCCTTGGAGGCTACGAGAAACAAAAATAAATGACAGGGAGCGAAAAACAGATTTTGTGAACAAACTTCATAGTACACTCCATCATCTATCCCAGCGATTTTTCGATGTCATTTGACATTTCGATTGTCCGCAAAAACTATAGATTTTTTCCATCCAAAACTTCAGAGCGCACACTGCAACGAATCAAGGTCAAAAAAGACAATACTTACGCTCCGTAATGCCGTTCGTTCAATCGCCACGATTTTGTGACTGGCACCCAGTGCTGGTTGGCCATGTTCAGGGCCATATTACAGGAAAAGGAAGCCCGCTTGAGAACGGACGTAAAGGCGTGGTCGATTTCGATTCCGTTCTCGAACAAAAGTCGACCCGCCGCCCGCGCTTCCAATTCTCCCTTTTTCGTCAGGTTCACATCGCACCACCCTGTGTATTGGTTGAGTTTGTTCCATTCCGATTCGCCGTGTCGCAACAAGACTAGAGTATATACGCTGTCTTCGCCGAAATTCGCCAGCTCGAAGGGAGGGGGTGCCGGGTCCAGCGGCGTCCCACCACTGATAATATGGCTGATCATTGAATCCTGTTTGCTGTCGTCGCTACCCCGGGGGAGCATGTGAGGTCCCCGTCCTCGCGATCTCTTGCTTCGGGCAGTTCGCCCAATACTAACAGGACCACTTTTCTTTTTGCTGCTTTTGTTGTCATTGTCGCTGCCTTTGCTGCTGAATTGTCGAGTCGGTGATGTTTCTGCAGATATTATTGTAGACGACGATGATACGGCTGCTCCGGCCCTTGTCGGTAATCGGCGAATCTTCGCGATACTCCGTTGAATACCAGATCGAGGACACAGACGAATCATTATACTTTTGATTTAATGAATTCTTCCACGGTTCATATGGTTATCCAATCTCCAAAGATGAAACAATAGAAATAATTGAGATAGCTCGGTCGATCTAGTAAATAATTTGTGATACAAGATTTCATATTCCGTGAATTTTGTGCTGGGCCTGGATCACTGTGATGGTGTGCGGCTCGTAAGTACGTAGCCACGCTTCGACATTCTTGACAGCCAAAGTTGCGGTAGGCATGCATGCGCAAAGAGAACCAGCAATACGTGAAAAAGCGTCCATTACGAGTATCCGCATTCCTTTTTCTGAGATGTCGCTACGAGACGAGACGCCACGCATACGTTTTTCTAGTTGAGGATATTTATATAGATACAAATCATATGATTCATATGGTCAAATTTTCGAGTCGAACTAAATCAGTTTTGACACATACGAATTTAATCGAACTAATCATCCTCTGGTTTTGAGGGGTAGCAGAAAAGCATCGATTATTCGAGCTTTCGAAGTTGTTGTCATTGATTCATTCATAAATGATGGAACTCCATCGGAAAACTGTCTCTAGATGACGACACAGATCGAAGTCATAATTTGAACAAAGATCCCCTGAACGTATCAAGCCAACGGAACTCTCTTCGATACAGCGATGTCCTTGGAAACGGATAATATCAGAGTTCCTAATACAAGTACAGCTTCTCATGCGATACAACCCCAAGGGCGAGAATGTCAAAAGAAGAAACAGCTTCCCACAACTTTGTCTTGCTGGAAACCATGTTTTACCGCATGTTTGCAGTCGACGGAGGTGTCTAGTGGTCTGTGTGATGAGAATGGTGAAGGTTCGTTCATTCTCTTGGACAACATCATGGAATCCGACACCACCGATGCCGCATTCTGTGAGAACCTCTCGCGGGAGCTCGATGTTTTCCTGGACAAACTAAAACCCGCTCGAACTCTAGGAGACCGCCGAGCTGACGAGATGCTAGGATTACTTGAATCAATAGGTATACAGCTTCCAAATCCAGAACTCGAATCTTCACAGACAAAACAGCAAACAGCTTCGGTGAATGCCGGCGAAGCCATTCGTGGCGACAAAAGCGTCTTCATATCAAGGGAATATCGGCGACAAACATCGTTTGCGAAGAAGCATCCCTATCTTGACAGATTAATTTCTACCACTTCTCAAACACTTGATCGGGAATTCGGTGGCAATCAGAGCTGTAATGGCAACAAGAGCTGCACACAAGATTCAATCCGATTGGATTTTTCAATGACATCAGTGCAATTGGCGATTTACCCGGGTGACTCCAAGAGTGGATATCGACGGCACTGTGATAGAGAACATTCGTGTCAACAGGAGAGGACAAAGATTGGTGATAAAAAAATGCCCGACAGAATTAGAAGCATCAATCCTGAACGCCTCATCACATGCATATATTACGTAACAGATAAGGATTGGGATGCCTCCCTGGATGGGGGAGACCTGCGACTCTTTCATTCAAATGATGGCGATGATAGTAGCGACAATGCCAATAGTTCTATGGATATTGCAAAGAATCGGGCATTGTCATCGTACACTGATGTAACTCCTTTTCGAGATCGGATGGTGGTATTCCGATCAGATCGAGTACCACACCAAGTAATGCCCAGCCACCGAAGACCACGGATAGCGATTACAATGTGGTTTTATGGCACGTTAGCAAACACGCTTCTGAAGAAGGAGGACGGCTTATCTACGATCACTTCCTCGGATTCAAATGATACTTGTGGGAAGAAAGCAGTTACGCTTACTACGAATGGTTCCCAACCCATCCCACCGTTGCCCCTTCACCAAGTTTTGCACACGAATGATGAATCTCCCAATATTTTTGTATCGATCGCCAGCTATCGTGATTCTGAAACCCGTCCCACGATCGACGCGTTGTATTCTACGGCATTGAAACCCAAACGCATTTTTACAGGGATTGTCGCACAGCTCGTTCAGGGAGAGAAAGACGACGAGGACATTTGGACAAGCATCACAGACAGCACCAAGACCTGGCCACCGGAGCAACACCAATTGCGTGCAATGCGACTCCATGCACGTGATGCCACCGGACCATGCTATGCCAGAGGACTCTGTCAGAGCCTCTACCGGGGGGAAGACTACGTGCTGCAGATCGATTCTCACATGCGGTTTCGACAGAACTGGGACGAATATTTGATTCAAAGTATCCAGGGCCTCCAGGATAGGCGGCGAAGAATGTCAGCTGGAGACGAAATCGAAATGCGTCACTGTGACAAGATTATGCTCACGACGTACCCCGTTGGGTACACCCTTCCCAGCAACATCCCAACAGAGACACGAGGAACGTATTTGGTGCCGTGGAAATTCGATGATCAGGGAATGCTGCGACAACGAGGACGGCTTGTCCGACGCAATTGCACGAAACCTACAACTGCCGGGGTCAAAGAATACCGCAACGAAAGATTTGACTCGAGCGCAAGCCAACTTGGTACAGAAGGTGCATATGGCTCTTCCGCAAGCCGTGCCCATCGCCAGTACTTATACGCCGGGGGGTTCAATTTCGGCCCGTCAAGCCTCATCTTCGATGTCCCATACGACACGATGGGATTACACAACTTGTTTTTCGGAGAAGAACTAAGCATGGCCGTCCGACTGTTTACCCATGGGTATGACCTTTATGCACCCGAGGAAACGGTTTGCTACCATCTTTGGAGTCGTTCCCACCGGCCGACAAAATCATCAGAGACGCCAGTGTCAAAAACGACGGTGGAAGAAGACAAGCGTCTTCGGGAGATATCCCAAGCCAAGGTGAAGAAACAGTTGATCGGGGACAAGACAATGGTGGGGACATATTGCGGTTTGGGAAAAGCACGCTCGGCTGCGGCCTTTGCCCATCTACTTGGGGTGAACTTTGAGAATCAGACCTTTGTCCGCAAGGGTTGGGAATGCGGGGAACTCAACAGCAAAGCATTTGTGGGGAATCATGATGGGAACGAATCGTTGTTCCCAGCCGATAGTATGGGAGGAAAAGTTGCCTCGCTGGATGACAAGACGCAATCTTTGATTGGGATGTTTTTGAAGGGAATGTAAAAGTAGAACTAGATAGACATACTACGTTACATCCAATTATTAAAAAGTAATGTATGAAACTACGGACATGTGATCATATGAGTAGGTACAAACGAACATAGAATGTTGACACGATGACAGAAAAATTATTTTCAAATGCCGATCTTGATGTTGCCTTTCATTCCGACAAACAACTCTGTTCGAGATCAGAAGAAAGAACTCTTCCTTTCGAACCGAAAAGTTGCTGTCTTTCAAGAACCACAATCATTCTCGAGGATCCATGCTCCTGTAAATATATTGCTTATGCGATCGCTATTTTGCCTTTTCTCGTATCGAGCTTTCAGTGAAATACTAAGGGTGCCATTTTCTGTGACCGCAATACAGTCATCCCGAACTATCATGTCCACCTCTTCTCTTGCTACGCCCGACAAGAACCGCATCTTGTATAATTTTTGGCGCGGACATCCCAACAATCATCTCCTTCCGGTGGTGGAAATGCAACAAATTTTAGAACACATGTCATCAGCCTCGAATCAAGAACGTCTCAAAACTTCGCTTCAATATCTCGGTTCTGATCGAGGTGATCCAGTGCTTTTGAAGGAAATTTCAAGGTTTTTGCGGCGGCAAACCATCGAGGACGAAGTTCCACAGAAATCAAATACCACAACAACAGCATCGGACGATGAATCTTTATCGTACGAACTCGATATGTTCCTTACACATGGTGTCAGCCACGGCCTCGATATGCTTTGTACGACGCAATCGACCCCGGGGGATGTCGTCTTGATCGAGCGGCCTTCCTATTTCCTCGCAGCCGGTATTTTTCAATCGCATGGACTCAAAATCGAGAGCCTTCCCATGAAACGACAATCGGCGGATGGAACCGATGGTGCCTTGGTGGTCGATGTGGACGCATTTTCGCAAGGATTGGAAGACGGCAGCATCAGTGTGCCACGCATGGTATACATCGTTCCTACCCATCAAAATCCAACGGCAAGCACAATACCCATTGCTGACCGATGGAAGATGTGTCGACTGGCCAGAAAATATGGATTTTTGATTGCTGCCGACGAGGTCTACCACTTGTTGGATTGGAGGGATGACAAGAAGCAACGCCCCGCCCGATTCTCTGTATTGGATCACATTTTATCAAAAGAGCTCGAATCATCCGGGGTTGATTCGAGCATAGATACACACAACAATAGTCAAACAGGGTGTTCGGTGTCGGTCAGCTCGTTTACCAAAATATTTACACCGGGAGTTCGTTGTGGATGGATCGAAGGGCCAACGGAAATCATTGATTCGATCGTTGATTTAGGGTACATACAAAGCCAGGGGGGATGTGCTCCCTTTGTGGGCAACATAGTACGGACGGCACTCGAAGAAGGCTTCCAGGACAGAATTCTAGAAAAATTAAATGAATCGTATAAGGAGCGATGTCGGATATTGTGCGATATTTTGGAATCAGAACCAGGAATTCAACTCCATTGCCGTCCAACAGGGGGTTATTTCGTGTGGGTAGACTTTTTGGATCTTCCGGGAGCAGATACACAGTATGATGCCAGCAGTGGAGCAGATTTCCCTGCTTCGGTATTCGCTAGATTCTGCTTCGATCGTGGCCTAAAAATTATGCCTGGAATCAAGTGTGATTCGGTTTTCGAATCTTTTGAGCAAAGTAGACAGCCGAAAGAACTCTGCCAAAACTCCGCGAGACTTTGCTTTGCAGACATGGATATAGACAATGTTGAAGATGGAGCGAGGTTGTTGGTTGACTTATATAGAGAATATACCGGTAAAGCGACAACGTCGTCTACTTAACAATGATGGCTTCCAAATTTTGAAATGGCACTATCCTAGATGAATGTTTGCATTGACTCTCAAACAGAAGATTTCATCCCTAAAAATGTTGCTACGAGGCTCTTCGGAGAACGTCAACAACGTGCTATAACTTTAAGAGGTTAGGTATTTTTCATCTTTTCGCTCGTTTCGTGTGATGCAATCAAGGAAAAGAAGGTATCAAGGCATTGAAAGGCCAGGAGATGAAAATGGAGTAACGTAAGCATATCGTAGCATGACCAACTTCGTTTCAAGGCTTTCTATGAGATCATTGGATGAAACAGGGAGTGTATCTTCTTTGTGAAGTATTCTTAACACAACGTGTTTTTTGATGGTGAAAACACAGCATCTTTCGCATTCATATGTCAATGTGAATTACAAACACTGGACAACTCTGGAATGATACGAGCTCTTGGGTAGTGAACGATAACAGCAAGCAAGGCAAAGAACGGTCAGCAAAAATGCAGAAAGATTCCATGACGACACGGCTTCGCATTCTTGAAAGGTCAATGTTGATTCACGGTAAAGCTTGATCAAACGTGGTAAAATAATTTGTTCGAACAAGGGCAAAGTGAACTTCGTCATTCTTGCGCAGGACAGACTGGAAAAAACAAAGGGAAGAACCATGGTGAAGATTCCCCCCTTCGCAGTCAATAGCGCGAACGATACAATTTTCCGCACAGATTGCTTTTAGAACAATGTTGTATTTACCTTGATCGTTGTCGCTTAGTGGTGTTTCGAACGGTTGTGCTCATTGGCTTTCCATCGAAAGTGAATGTGGTAAGCACAAGCACTGGTGCATCCGCGATATGACTATCCGCTATGTTGCTTTCTGTCGCTGTTGCTGCTGTTTTTTCTCTTTAATAGCGTTTTGCGATTTGGTATGTGGTGGCGCTATAGGCGGATGAATTGGTGCCACGTAATCCTCCTCATCCATGGGATAACTCTTGTCGGCATCCATGATGGTCCCAGGCTCTTCGCCCCATCCAGACAAATCGCCGCATGCCAAAAACGGTGGTATGCACTTAGGCAGTGATGGCGATCCTTCTGGGACGTCCAGTATTGTGTCCGCGTCCAAGGATAGGTTTCGGACATCGGCAGACTTATTCATATTGAATTGTTGGCACACCACAAAGGATTCGAGCGAGGAGTTTCTCGAACTCGTAGGTTTGGCAATACTGACACGGCCAAACAAGAGTCGCAATTGGGCATAGAGTTGACTGGCGTGCCGACCCCGAAAGATTTTCGCAACAAAAGTGCCTGAAAATAGGGTCCAATCGTGAGGAAAGTTGCTCCATCAAGGTTTACTCACTGTCATGAACTTTATTCTCAGAACTTACCACCATCTACCAATACGTGCGTAGTGATCTTGACCGCGCTCATCAAAAGCTGTGCCTGAAGGTATTCGTCAAGGTCGTGCAAGCCGGTAACATCGGGAGCACCGTCACAGATGACAAGCTCGGCTCGGTTCCCGTCTGTAGTACCCTCGTTGCAACCAAAGGGTGCTAAAATAGCTTGTGCGGTTTCGTAGCTGGTAATGTCCCCCTGTATACAAAGAACCCCATCGATCGGAGCCATTGGCTGCAGATCGACTGCCACGATTCTCGTCGAAGCAGTATCGTCCCCGTCATCGCCAGAGGGAGTTGGCTTTGATGCCACCAGTTTGTCGGACAAAACCTGGCTCCAAGATCCAGGAGCTGCACAAAGATCTACCGCCCGAGTCACGCCTTCGAAGAGATTGAATTCCGAATCGAGTTGGAGCAGCTTGAATGCCGATCGGGCTCGATATCCCTTCTCCTTGGCTCGTCTATAGAATACATCCCGCTTGTCTCTGGATAGGCGTCCCATGGTATTAACGAACAAACAAGACTTTGAAATTCGTCAACTATGAGACTCTTTGTGTGGAATTACGTGATCGGCATCCCCAATTTCAATAGAATCGGCCTCTGATTTCTTTTGATGATATTAATGATGTGATCGAAGATTTTTTAGTTCATCGATTTTGATGGTAGATGGTTTTGCAAGGCTGGAACCGTCTGCTAGTCAACCGTTTCATGAATTCTACAGAAAAAATACATCAGCAGCTAGCTAGAGTTCTTACTCAGTAGAAGTATTCTGTACAATAATATGGTCAAATACTTTCGTCGCCTCTTTTTGGTAAAACTACGATTGTTTATCCGTCATGTTATGCCTCGCTATTTGGTTGCGCCAGAAGAAGAAGAAGATGATGACGATGAATTTCCATCAGATTGCGGAGGACGAGAAAAAAGAAGAACCGCCTCGTCCTCGTCATCTTTCTGTCGATGATGGCGATCGTGATTTCAAAATGTAGACTATCACTTCGCAAAGATGTTGAACAGTCAGTTGTCACTAACTGCGACTTCTACTATTGTACGATAGTCAGATAACAAAACTAGCAATCTACTATGGAACCAAATAAATCTGATGATAATCAGCAGTCTAATCAGTCCAGTAAAATATTTAAGCATACAAGAAGTATATTTTTAGACCGTGCGTCCGTAGATCCAGCTGAAGGCTCTGTCTGGTTCGTCTTCGTTGACTCCCTTCTTGCGGTTCATGGATCGTTCGGCGAGCTTCTTGTATCGCTGAGGAAGCTTGCAAATGTATTCGCGTTCTTTCTCGGCTTCGGCTGACAGACCCTCAATGTTCTCGAGGTCCCATCGCTTCACCAAGTGACCAATGATTTCGGCGTAATCGATAGCGGTGTAGACACCAAGCTTCTGGGCGACCGCAGAAAAGTTTTCGTACAAGTTGGGGTCAACACCGTCCGTCATGAGCTCGGCAGGCATGACGATTTGGCCTCGCATCATGTCTCCAAAAGTCATGATAAGACCTTCGGGGTCTCTGTTGAGAATTTCTTGGCTAAAGACTTGGTATGCCTTTTCGTGACGAGCCTCGTCTCCGGCAATCTTGGCACAGATTCTTTTAAGATTTGAGTCTCCTGATTCGCCTGCTAATTTTCCTACGTTTCCGTGAGAGATTTTGGTGGCTCGCTCCTGGAAGGATGTGTAAACGAAGCCTCTGTATGGATCCTGCTGTGCTTGCGGGTTGAAACCACTTGTGATCAAGTGTTGAATAGTGACCTCAATCGCACGCATGTCGCATTTTCCGGTGAGGTAAAGATATTTGTTGAGGAGATCTCCGTGTCGGTTCTCTTCGGATGTCCACCCACGGCTCCACTTCGCCCAAGCGGTATCCGAGTCTCCAGTAGGATCGTCACAACCTTCAAAAGTGTTGAGAAGAGTCTGATAAGTAGGAAGGGCCTCTTCCGTGACCATGTCTCCAACAAGAACAACCATAACTTCATCGGGGAGTTCCTTCGCCATAGCTCTGAGTTCCTTTACATCGTCTTCCCATCCGTCCTGAGAAAGATCGGGGAGGTAATCCTGAGGTTGCCACGATTTCTCTCCAGTTTCCAAAAGCTGTTATGCGTGTTGATCAAATTCAAATTGAGAAGAAATGACAGTGGACAAGAGATTGTGAGAGGCCGAAATCAACTCGCAGTAGCATCAATCCATAAGATCCAGAACAACAACACAGCGACAAACAAACAATTAAAATTCACACAAGCTTTTCACTCACGATTTCGTTGACCATCTCGTCGGCAATTGGTGCAATGTCGGTGACGACTTCCACGTGCTTAGGGTACAAAAACTTGTCCGCGTTGAATCGTTTGGCGGTGCTGTCCTTGTCAAAGTCGGCTCCAGTGATATCGTCCATCTCCTTCTTGGTGACAAGAGAGGGATCGGTGGCAACCCGCAATTGAGTGGCCGTCGCCCGACTGAAACTGGGCTGGGCCTGGAAGGCGAAGATATTCGCCAGCGTGCAGAGACCCATCAGGACCCGCATGAAGTAGCTAGCATCGTAATGTTGACCACGGATACTCGTCATTGTTGAGACTACGTGACTGGATCGAAACTAATAATTTATGAGAAGCGTCAATACAAAAGTGGCAACAACACCGGAATGGGTGATGTAGGAATCTGAGCAATAAAGGGTTCTAAAAATTGTGCAATGCACGGGGACTGTGTTTCAGGGTGTTTGAATTCCAAGGAAGCGATGGCCAAAGACACACCACGACAAGGGAAGAGAGCTTTCTTTTTGAACACGATAGAATAGCCGAATCTAGAATTTCCTTCGATGATGGTCGTTCAATTTCCTTGTTTCGTCATCTTTTTCTTTCTCAGCTTTGGATTTGCACGACAAAAAAACACGCAACGGTGGGTAACGGTACAAAACTAGGGATCACACCGTAGAAAAACGCTACCGATTAGAGATCACGACACCTTTCGATCGTGCCGGATCGGTTTTGGCATTGAATTTGGTGACATATTGACAGCACTTCATTCACCGCGTAAGAAGCAGGTGACGTCAACTACGCACGAGAAAAAAGAAGCAAATCACCTTCAATAGGAGCTGAACGAGGGGCTGAGGGAATGTTTTCACTATAACACATTAGATATAAATTTTCCCACATATCCCCGCTAACGTGTCTTTAGCGCGCGTGCCGCCCCTATGCAGGTGAGGACATGTCATTTTTTGAACGCACCACGTCACATTTCAAATTAAGTAGGCATTTAAAATCGAGGGAGTCGACTTTACACCATATTGAGAAAACATTGTATGCATACCTATAGTGTGTATGAATCATACTAGGAATATGTCATACTAGGAATATGTCAAAATCGGTGGAGTTTCAGACGTGTTCATTGTGTTCATCATAATATTATATAATCGAAAAATACCGCTCCGCCCCCACATCAGTCAACTCCAACAGCGAAGGAATTTTTGCATCTAACAGTATTTTTTCATTCCGTTCCGTTTGTATTCGAGTTGGAGTTCGACCCAATAGCACTCTCACTCCCCCCCCTCGACATGCGCCAAGATTAGACAGTTCCATATGATATTGACTGTAGAGACCATTGACATACATTAAGATACAGACTAAAATGGCAAGGAATTAAGAATCGGTGTTTGGTAAACGAGCGATCAACCTCGAGATCGATGCAATTGATACCGGAAAGAAAGTAAAAGATGGTGGTCCAACTTATCTCTGTCCGACAGAGACGCCGGAAACGGAGCGCTTTCCGCCATCAACTGATCCTTGGTTTTGGGGTTCTAATTATGACGATGCTTCATATTTTGTGTCAAATGCACACTGTAGCTTTCGTCGAAGTGAGATCCTTGTCATCGTCTTCTCCTAATCTCTGTGGTTTCTCTTCACGAAACAACGTTCGTGGCAATGGATGTGTTATTTGCGGGGCAAAAAATGGGAATACGGCTACTGCTGCTGCTGCTGCCAAAATTCGTCTCTCGAAAGATAGCACGAAAGGCGAACGGAAAAATCAAAGAAAGCCGAGGAAGACCAATTATCTGCACAAACCGAGCCGTGCAAGCTTCGCGGTCATCAAAAACCTCGATTCGATCGACAGTCCGGCTGAAATCGAAGATTGGATTGCGGATCAGTTGAAACAACAGCGCAATGAGGAGCGACAAAATAGTACCTCTATTTCACCTTGGGCGAAGTGGAGCATTCACGAGCAGGTCGAGTTCGTCAAATATCTTCAGCGGAGACATGCATTCAAGTCGATTTTATCGTTTCTTTCCATCTTGGATTTTGATAAGGAAAAAGTGGCAAACGCAAATGCTTCCAAGAAGAAACAAAATCGCTTCGTTAAAGTGTACACGACGGCACTCTTTGCTATCGCCTCCAGCGGCATTGAGCAAAATCCTAATGAAAAGGATCGTTTTGACGTCAAAGCAATGTCATTACAAATACTCGATCAGATGGAGCGCAATCACGTTCCAGCCACCACCTTGACTTATGTGGCAATATTCAAAAATCTTCAAGGTCACAGAAAATCCGATGTGATGCAAATGGTTCGATTCTTAGAAAAGAGAGAACTCAAGTTGCCAAAGACTGAAAGAATCGCATGGGATGCCGAAGTCTATCATGCTGCAATATACGCGTGTGGACGACAAATGGATCGTCATCGGCGTGCAAATAGAAACAATTATGAATATTCTCCAACCAATTCCAATATCGATTGGCAAACGCCTCTGAGTCTGATGCAACATATGCAACGCAATGGCATCCAACCTAACTCAAAAACGTACCTAGCTGTCCTCGACGTTTTAGTTCAAAATGAAGCTAAGGTTCCAATCATCAAATCAATCATGAACCAGTGGAAAAACGCCAGAGAAGCAGGTCGATGCGATGACTCGCAGGAAGATCGAATTTGGGCAAAGGCCCTCAACGCTTGCGCGGTGGTGGGAGACGTCTGCCAGGCACTAGAATTTGTGGAGGATATGTTGGAAACATCAAAACCAAACCTACGCCATTGTACAGCCCTCCTCAAGTCATTTGCTAGAGCAAAGGGAGTTGGTAGGGATCATCTTGCAATTACAGCTCTCAATGCGATGATGGGAAACACGACAGCTGTCTTGGAAGTTCAAGATGGCACCAAAGAATACCGAGTGTTATTGCCCCGCACTGATCTCGATCTAGTAGCCCTTAATACCATCATTTCGATTGTCGTCAAGGCAGGTAGTTACGACGACGCACAATGTCTTTTCGATCGCATTCAGGGAGGAGATTTTAAAGATTCCAATGGGAACGTTCTCTCTCCTGACCGTATCACTCATCACACTCTCTTATCGGGTTGCAGGGATCCAGCGATCGCGAAACGGATCGTCAGGGACATGCGGTTATCTCGACGAAATAGACGTGGTGCCATTCCACCCAATAGTGTAACCTACGCACATGCAATAAGCGTATGTCAGCGGGCGGCAATGCCTGATCTAATGACCGTGAACCAGCTTATGAATTGGGCCAATGATGATCAAGTTAAGCCAACTGTTTTCATGTATGCTTCGGCAATTTGGACTGCGCAGCGTTGTGGGGACCTTTACCGCTGCTTGGAACTATATGAGGAACTGGAGAGGTCGGGATGCAAACCAAATAGGTGTTGTATTGAACGGTCTTCTAGTCTGCTCTTTGTGATCATGGCGCACACTCGGAAGCAATGGACGTATTTCATCACTTGAAGAATCTTCGATTTCAAATTTCATCCGTGGCACTCAAGCGCTTGGTATTTGCAACAACGAAGACGAATAAATTACAATTCACGGAAGAGGAAAAAGAAAAAATATTGTTGGAGATACTAAATCGCCTCGAAAAACAGGAACTTGAAGTGCGAACTAGCAGTTCCCTTTTTGAAGGCTTGATTTCTATTTACGCAGGGAGAGGTGAAATCGACAAAGCATTGGATGTGATGAATCAAATCAGTGGCGGTCTCGATGCTGCGTGCTTCCGAGCAGTCCTCCTGGCGTATGCTTCTTGTCCACAGTCTAGATGGTACGAAGCAGTGGAATTGCTTCACACAACTATAACGGAGGCATCTCCAGCACCAGGAAGTGTAGATCAGATTTCCCTGAGCCACGTACTCATGACTTGTAGCAAAAATGATGAATTTGAAGAAGGACTCTCTCTTCTCAATCTTTATGGGATACCCGCGAAAGAATTGCCTACCGGTTTCCCGCAGATATCAATCGTGGCTTTAAATGCTTTGATAGCAGCTTGCGGGCGTGGGGGACGCCCTGATCTCAGTCTATCTTTATTGAATGAAATATCATCTCGATATGGATTGCGGCCAGATAGTAGAAGTTATAGAAGTGCAATTATTGCTTGTAATCAAGCACAGCATGCCCAAAAAGCATATGGTGAAGATCAAGATGTTTTAAGGGAGGACGAGGGTCGCGATTATCAAGGCACGGAGAAACCTTTTATCGAATGGTGGGAGTGTTCGCTTGCGCTTTACAGAAGAATGACCGAAGAGGGACTTACACCAGATGTGCAAACTCATTCTTCCATTATCTCGAGCTGCGAAGCTGCAGGTGAATGGCAACGCGCGCTTTGGGTCCTGCAGACAATCATTGACAATTCAAAAGACACGCCGTCATCGTTGAATATATATTGTTGGAATGCAGCTTTGAGTGCATGTGAGAAAGGCGGTGCTTGGGTCGAAGCATTAGATTTGTATGAAAGGATGCTCGAATCCCCTTTCAAACCAAATGTGGTGACTATCAATTCGATGATGGAAGCTCTTGATAAAGCAGACCAAAAAGAGTTAGCCCAAAGCATTTATGACGAAGCTTTGGACCTCGGCCTTCTCGACCCATGGAAGACGACGACAAACGAAGAGGGAGATTCGATTGTTGCTCTCGATTTACACACATTTTCAGGATCGATGGCAAAGGCAGCCATTCGAAAAACCATGGACACAGTGGTTGGATGAGAAAGAAAGTACGGGTGGTTTGAGCGGTGACTTTGTCATCATTACTGGAAAAGGGAAACATAGTGTATCTGATCCTGTCCTTCAAGAAGCGACGAAAAAGGTTTTACTAGAGTACGGAATCGAAGCTACTGTAGATAAATCGAATCAAGGGCGAATCGTGATTTCTATAATGTGATCTACTGGACTGCTTTGGCGACAAGTCATGGAGCTAATAACCTAACCATTAAATTTAATGATGATTTTCAATCAATAGAGTTGGTCCTGAAATTTGACACGAAGTCTCTTTCGTCCGTTTTTATTTGCTTGTTTCGTTTCTGACTCCTTCATTTCTAGCCTTGTTTCTAGTATCTATCAATGCCTTGCGTTTGTTACTAGCACTGAAGTCAAGTGTACTGGCGTTCGCAATTAGCTTCAAGTTTCTCAACAAATAATGAACCTTCGCTTGTTGATATTCCGAGCGTTTCTTGTCTTTGGCCTTTGAACAAAAGTTTTGAACCTCGGAAGCGCTTTCGTTGTCGTCACTCTGTTCTTCTTCTACTTCTAAATTTCTTTCAAGGACAAACATGCTTTCCTCGATCGAATTTTCGGCTACAAGAGTTTCTACTTCAACGTGCCCCTTCGCTCCCATTCTCCATGCACGAGCAACAACCTGATTTTCAAGTGATTTGTCCCAAACTTGCTCTAGAAAGATAATGTGTGTGACGAAACTCAAATCCAGGCCCTCACTTCCATCTTTCCCAAGAAGCATGCATATGCATTTGTCGTCCTTGATAAATTTATTCAATTCTTTCTTCCTGAATTTTCCCCAATACTCAGCAATACAACCTGATCCCATTCGCCGGAGAAGCCTATCTCCAGTGATGTTCAGCACCTTCCGAAACTGTGAAAATATAATCACTTTCGGCGTTCGCCTTCTTCCTAGTAGAAATGAGTCTGGTTCATACCCTTTCTGACTTTCGACTGAGGGCTGACCTTTTTGTTTCTTGTTGTTGTTTATGCAAGCGAAGAAGCTTTTGAATAATATGGGTGATCTTGGACTCACTGTCAGGACAGTCTTGAGCTACACGATGACAAACTTTACAGCGTCGATCGCCCGCCAAGTAGCAGGGTTCGTGCTCCGCGAAGCAGAGAATGCATTGGCCATCAGGACTCTTCGGGTCGTACTCACAAGTGTGGCCATCACCATATTTACGTGTACGAGCTCGCCGGCGACGTTGATTCTGTGGAACCAACAATCCCGGGGCTCCAGGAAGCAGCGGTAGCTCGTCAGCATCTTGGGGTTTAGTATCACTATTTGTCGACTGCTGCTTTGCTTCTTCCTCTACATTAGTGAAGCCAATCGTATTTGAATCCGGGCTGGAGCCTTTGAAATGCATCGACGTCAAAATCTTTTTCGCATACAACGCAAGACGTCGTATCACTATCCACGCATTCAGGTGCATACTAGATGTCCACATGGAAACACCAAGAGCGTACTCAACACAAGAGAGCAACAGTCACATTTTGATTGCTGACCGGTAGTTGCCCGCGAAATAAACTCTCGAATCTTTTTTCGCTGGACTGGATCGGCATTGCAGTTATCAAAATCATGATGAAACTCGACCCAGTACTCTGTTGTTAGGGTTGGCCGAACTTGGGTTCCACCTGCGCACGACAAGTCGGAGATTGCTCAGGGCTTCCCTGGCATGTCGAGACTGGGATTTGTGAAGAAGAGAATCTTGAGCACCTGAGGTTTTACCTTTCATTGAGGTAATTATGAGATTTGACTGGATAGCACAAACTAGTGTATTGTATGTAGTGACTTCCTCAAATCCCATGGACAGTGTATTCGTTGCGAATACTGGAAGAGGTAATTCGATAATGTCGCTTTTGACAGTGTCGTATCATAAGCATAGATAAAAGAGAGCGCAATCGAAAAAAGGCCGATATGATGACCGATATTCCAACACTTGACGATCAATTTGTTCCAAGTGATGTCTCCGCCATGCCTGCGCGTAAAAAAATCGTGTTGAAGATATTGCATCAAGTTCAAAACATTTATGAGACCCGACTGCGACGAGGTTTGAGGGGTCGGAGTCCCTGTCATTGCCCATCGTCCTCTCTGCATTGACCCATGAGGCGAAGGAAATCGAAGAACTATCCCTTCCTCTGCCCATGCTGTGACCTTCATCGACTATCATTCGGAGCCAATTGACCTTCAGGAGAGGGCATGCCTCTTCAGATGTAGCCAAAGTCCTCGCGAAAGTCAGGTATTCTACTTTTTCCTTCACTTCTACTGTCTCGCTTGCGATTTCTCCGAATCTCATCTTCAAAAGACCCATTCTTCCATTCACAGGAAAAGCGATTGTTGGTGGTAAGAATTATTTTAAACATTGCAAGGAAAGATGGAGGAGGTAGCTTTTTCGTAGAATGTTCTGTCGACGAACACGAGAGGAAAGTGGGTTTTGTGAACAAGGCATTTCAATGTAGTTTCGTGTATCCGCTCGTTCGACCTGATGCTTCCAGTATATTCAAACACAACAGGGATTTTGTTTGTGCAGTAAGAAAGATTTATAGTTCAATCTGATTTGTTCCTGATAAAAAATGTAACAGCAGTGGAAGGTTAGTTTCAGGGTCCATAGTCTTTTTCATCTACCGAAACGCTGGCCTGCCGGCAACTTACCATCCAATGGTCCACAAGCACGGCTGGGACAACCATTAGCGTTCCTGATGAAGGTAACAGGGCTCTTCGTAGCTTTTCGTTATTGTTTTTTTGTATCAAAGCCGCAACCATTGAATCAGGTCTTGCGGACGCCCGAGAAAATGACTTGATTGCGACCTCTATTTGACTCCTCTTGAATGTAGTGATTTCGCTTCGAAAGATAGCTTTTAACCGCTTGGCTGCCTGGCGAATTGGATCGGAAACAAGATCATTCGACTATCGCATTATCGAAACAAGATTCCACGTCCGAAACGAATCCCACTAATGAATCTCCATATACAGATCTGTCGATGCGACGCCGTATACTTTTAAGGGAGAGTTGGGGCTTGGAAGGAATGTCTCTATTTTTTGCTCGCAATTCTTTTATCCAGTAGTTGTCGAAAAAATAATTGATCTCTCGACTGCAGCGCAAAAAGGTGGAGAAGAGTTTCGTTAAGGCCTTACATCGAAACTCAGGAATTATTTGTTCTTTCCAATACTCATCGAAAATTCGTTCATTAGTCAGACGATAACGCATTTTCTAGCTCATTCTTTGATGCTGTACCGGTTGATTCTCCATTCTTTTCCTGCTCAGATTCTATAGAGTTCTCTCCCACATGATCCTGCTTCCCCGGAAATTCCCTATCTTGCTACTTTCACTAGTCATTCGTTTGAGTGGATAAACCCTATGGTCTGTAAAACCAAAGAAATCACTGTTATTGTTTTGCCTGCATTCCGTTGCATCGTGTTGTGAGAGTGGATATCGAAAAGGTTTTGAGCAACGAATCGCCCGGAAAAGATGTGTCCAAGGGGGAAAAACAGCGTTCAAAAATCTGATGGCATTGGTATACTTACCGAGACCTGGATCATCGCAGAGAAGCCCACCTCGTGCAACTTTTCGAGCCAATGGATTGTTCCTGCCACTATTACCATCAATAGTACAAGAAACAATCACCATAATTCCGTCTTTCCAGAACTTCGCTGTGGTCGAACTGGGATATCCTCACCGGGAGTGCATTTCTGTCTGTATCTACGTCCAGATCAACATCGCATCGTATTCCATCTTTTTCCAGCCGCCGCCTTCGAGAATGGAGGACAACGGTGCCTCCTCCGGTAGCTGCCCGATGGACGTCGCCGTCCGGTGTACTTTTGATCCATTGTGTCATGTTTCGCTGTTTGGCTTGTGCCCTGTTTTCGTCGATGACGACACCGCCTTCCGTACAACAAATCGTCCTCGTTGATGTGTCTTGATTCTCGTCCCCGCATCCACATCAACGACTTGATCTGATGTGAATATAATCGCAGCTTTAGACCGGGAACCACCGCCCGGAGTGTCCAGTGAAGGTGTTTGCAGGTACATCGAAGAGAATCTAGAGATTTAGCTCGCAAGTACTGCCCGATGCTGTGGCACAGAATGTCAGCGGGCAACGTAGTAATATTTGTTGTTGCTGCTGTGTCATTGACCTTGTCACTCTTGTTATTGCACCCATTCGCATCACGATGCTTGCAACTCGTGCCGTTTAAGGATTCTTTCCTCCTTCGCTCGGGGTCGAACTCTGGATTCGATAGCAACAACGATGGGGAAACACCACTGATGCGAAGAAAGACATCTTCGAGATTCATTTTGGACGGAAAGAAAGACAAGGAAGGTACCCTTTGTTGAACTCTGTGAACGCGATCCGTGTCGGTATTGCTGCCATGGTTGTCGTCGGTGTCGTGAGTTTTCATTTCCACAGGCGACAACGAGGACAATTCGGCTATTTTGGCATCGTACTCGTTCCAGTCGCTACTCATGATCGACATGATCAGCTGCGTAGCTGGATGTAATAGCTGCTTGACCACGTGCTGAAAGAATCGCCGTTTCTCGTTTGGCAAGGATCGATGGGTCACCTCTCGACACCAAAAGGTAATCATGAGACAGGCCTTGGCCTTTTGATACCGATAGTTATTGTCGCGTGAGTTCGAGACATTAAATGTGACATTCGATTTAGCAGGGTGACTAGCAGCAGGTGTTTGATTTGCTCGCATGCTTGCCGTGTTGTAGAAACCCAGCTTGATCGATCGAATAGCAATGTGTCCCAGATCCTGTGACAGAAGGGCCAACCCCATCATCAGTGCTGCGTCCGATCGCTGTTTCCCATTTCCCCATTGACATTTTGTGTCTCGAATTGTTCCATCGTACCGCGGGCCATTGCATCCTTCCGAACCCACCACGCGCAATTGCTTTGTCTCCCGAACCAACGAATGCTTGGACACGACCAAATTCGAGTGGGGACAACAGCGATCGACGTTGACATTCGCGCTGCTGTCGGTGCTCAACCTCCCATCACTGGTATCATTTGTCTGCGCTTGGACAAGAAGATTCGAAGGAGCCTGCGGAGCTGGAATCTCGACATCAAACCAAGGATCGACTGTAGCTACCTCTATCGAAAAAGCTTCTCCGCCTTGAGTTGCAAGATAGACGTCGCAATGATCCAATACCAAAAAGCCGTTTGCCTCCGCATCAGAATGAGCGACGACAGACATTGTTTTGTTCACCGTCGCGTATCATTCAAACCTCTATTTTTTGTGGCGTGTAGCTTCTAGACAATTCTGCCGATGGATCTTTTTGCACGATTTCCAAGAGTGCCGACCACAATGGAAAACGATGAGAGAATGAATCGATCGCTAACGATACGGCAGCGCCTTGCTTCGAAAATCAACTCCCCAATTGACAATCCCTAGTTCTCCGATGCTTTAGAGCACTTTTGGGTGTAGAAAAACATGCTTTCCACTCTCGAAGCAAACAATAAATGTAGTGAAGAAAATGAATAATGCGAAGTAGTACGTCTAGTCAACAGCAACAGAGTGAAGAGGAACAATCTGATCCTGAAGTGAATTAGTGATTAGAACTTCCCATCACAAATAATAATTCTACGAACATTCCTGTTTTGGGTTCATACGAAACGTACTTGTTTTGGATTTGGGTTCATACGAACCCGTTTTGCTATTTTCTCTAAAATTTTAATTCTGAGATTGGATGTCGTATTTCGTTCGCATGAGGCACACTTTCATAGCATTTGGTTTCGGTTTCCTAGTAGAAAACGCCTTTGGATTGTTGACCTACATTCCTTGGAGTGACTTTACTTCGTGGCTCGTCATACATATATGATGTGATTCAAGAAGAATACGACCTCCAACGCCAGTTTTTTCTAGCTTGGCAGCAGATTTTGGACAATTGGGCTGATCAAATGTCATTCAATTCTGCGCATATTGTATATGAAATGAACTTTATGAGCAGCATAACGATACTACTGATTCAGTGGATATAATGGGTTCATCCCAATACTCTTATTCGTTTCTGAAAAAATTGAAACGCAACATGCCAACATGTCAGGTTTCGCTGCTCCTGTTGTCGTACAACTTTATCGCTTCACCTGCCACAACCTCGATACCGATACCCATCTCAATAGCTATTTCTTTACAGTGGTCAAATTCTGCCTTTTTTGTCACAACTTGACCATTCTTGAAGCTCGAAACCTTGATGTCAACCCTTCCCTTCCGGGAGGTATTTATGAAGGGTGTCGTCACGGTAATCATTGACCGTTCGAGCTTCGCTCGTGGGATCCCGCGATAAACTCGGACACCCAGTGTCGAAGTGTGTTCAAACATCAGCTTTAGGAGTATGTCGAGAGTTGTGTTGTCGTCGTTTTGGCTATCGCCGTTGTCGTAAATGGCAACTTGGCTTTTATTGTCCTTGCAAAGACAATGCAACGTATGTGCGGGACGGCCTTTTTTCATGACAATTGGTGTCACCCACGCATCGATCGCTCCATGTTGAAGGAGCAGTTCAGTGGCAAAAGCCAGCCTCTCACCAGAAATGTCGTCCAGGTTTGTTTCCAGATGCGCAACATGGTCGGAATGAAACAAGGAACTCTCCTGCCCACTGCTTCGTCGAACATCAAAATTTGTACCCAATGATGCGTTGATACAGTCGCTTTCCCCGGTTAAACCGACAGCTATTGAAACTTTGAGGTTCCTGTCTTTGTCGTCGATACCGAATCCGTGTTTCTGAAGGATCATAGGGGTGACGCGAGACCTTCGTGATGTGTTGGCGCCCGTTAGAACCCGAAGCAATGAAATGCCAATGGCTACCGACAAAACTGAGGCTAGCGGTGTCGTATGGTCAAATTCTTTTGTCGTGACGGGATTTACTGCCATACCCCGCTGAAGATCCACCAGAACGTCGGAAATCGAGCGTGATTCGGATGTACTAAGTATCATCGGAAGAGGAGAGCACGAGACTTCTCGAACGCCCAACGAATATAAACAGATGAGTGTGGCAACAACATTAAAAAGATAAGATTGTGCCTCATCATCGGTCACTTGAGAATTGGGAGCCAGATCACCGATATCTTGACTGGCGTTGGTTTGATGTTCTCCCGCTTCTTGCTTCTGCTCAAGGCTTGCGAATGCTTCAAAAACTTCCGCGAAAACCCGCTTTGTATTTTTGATTACCCATTCCGGAAGCACCTCACACAGTACATTTCGCGGGCACTTTAAACAATCCAGAATCTTTTTGTGTAGCGTATCGATAACACTTGGTGCTAGAAAAAGATCGCTAGATTGATGCTGTCTATTCGCGGCAACGCAAAGATATTTTGACAACGTTGGTTTCACCGCGGCATTAATCGTCGGCACGGGTTTTCTGTCGCTTTCCGTACAAAAAATAGATGTATGGAGTGCTTTTAATGCCTTGTCAGCATTGTCACCCTCTAGGGCATTCAAGCATGCGGCCAGGAGCGTCATATCGTTGATGCCATTGGAACAGTCGACGTGTGCTTTCGCGTCTCCCGCTTTCTGTCTCGATCGAATCATCCCTAAATATGCCACCGCAGTTTCAAGCTATTCTATGTTGCTTTGTCGGTGTTGATATTCGGCGCTTCGGAATTGGAAACATATGGATAACCCGACTACGATCCTCAAACGGTTTCTAAATTACGGAATGAGTTACTGGGAAATTCATCCGAACAGAAATCAGATTGATGACAGAGATCAGAACTATGAATGAATGTGGATTTTGAGTTTTGATGTTGCCTGAACCGGAAAAATCTCAAGTATGTACACATGGACGTATGAACCGTATACCTCAAAAGTATGCGAAAATGTAAACGTGTACGAACCCTGAAAATCTCCATCGCTTTCAACTTTTGAAGTATTGTACCATAGTTGTGTTTAGAATACTAGTAGTAGAAATCTTCAGACTCTGCAAGACGTAACTATTGGTCCTATTTTCGAAGCAATGACATTACCCAAGTTTTATTCGATTTTTTAAAAACTAATATACTACGAACGAGGATATCTTGACATGCTTGGAGGGATCTTTCAACTCGATTTCAAATTTGTAATCACCGTCTGGAGAGGGAGGAAAGTTTAGTCCGTCTTTGCCCTTGGCGACAAAGGCATCGTGACCAATGTCCAAAAACCGTTTTACAGGGGTGCCATTGATTTTCATCTGCCACTCGTTAGCGTCTCCCCCCAAATCCTTCGGCCCGAGGTATCCATCTTCGCATTCGCCCCAATTACAACTCGTGAACATTATGACGACAATGCCCTGTAGTTTTTCGGGATCATAGTTGAAAGCCCTTCTCTCGGCTTCGTTGGGAAAAACGAGAGATTTCCATCCATCTCCAATAGACAGAAAAGAATCTTTGTGGTCGACGTTCACAGTGAATGGACAGTCTTGGTTATGCATTTTGCCCTCGGTCCATACCAGTTGCATCGTGTCCGAGTTTTGCAATGCTTGTTTTTCCTCCACACCTATATCGTACTGAAAAGGACAAGAAGTGAGCCACGTCTAAGCCTAATACATCAAAAACGACAAATATTGGAACTTACTGTTTCTTTTCCGAAGGGAACAGGACCACCAACCTTGTCTGTGTTCGTTAGATATCCCAGATATCTGGTCTGGGAAGGAATACGTGCAGTGTGGCACATGCTCTCTCCCGTAAAAAACACGGAAGAATCCAATGCTTCCTCGTCATTTTTATCCAAAGAATAAAGATCTGTTACATCGCGCTGAAAATCCATCTTCATAATTTGGCCGTTGTACAAATCGTCTTCTTCTCGCAAAAGTCGAGAAAGCAATGTCTCCACATTTTCATATTCGAGTTTCACCAACTCCTCCAATGCTCCAAGTAAGTTATCGATGAGGAACAATGCCAACGAATGTCCCACCATGGCATGCGTTTTTCTGAAGCCAGAAAATAATGTGAGCTTTTTGTAAAATAGGATTGAATTCATCAAAATCCGAGTCAAACTTACATTCCAGGATGCCAGGGAGCCCCTCCCTGCCGATTAGGGCATATGTCTCTCGAATACTTTTCGGCCTCGCAGAATGGCTCACCCTTCTCAATAACGCCATTGCATTTGTAATTTCTCACGTATTCTGGCATAGCACTCATCTCGTCCGTACTGAGACCAAATGTATCCGGGATCCCTTTGCGCATTTCGGCCCACAAATCATTGTCCTTGGAGAAAAATTGGTATCCCGTTGTTCTCCAGATATTCAACGGCTTTTCCCTGTTCCCCTCTTTCGAGACTTACACGAATTCCCATGAAGGCAGGTCGTCCTGGTGAACGCGCACCCCTATAGGCATAATGTACGAGCCTCAGCGGCTTTCCAGCGTCAGTCATTCCATAATCCCACGAGAAGAAGTCGACATCATCACCAAAAATTTCGTTCCAGCACATGGCGATTTCTGCGGCTGAACCAGTGCCTCCCATAGCGTAGCTATTCAACGACAAAACAAGTGTTAGAATACTGTCAGTAATAAGCTGTCCACATGCGCAAGATAACCGAGAGGGGGAAACGTACTTGCGCCCTTGAAAGTCAATCCCGATAGATCCAAATACATCCTTTAGATCTCTTTCCATAAATGCAGTGTAGGATTCGTTGTACAAATTTCCGTGACCAGCCGAGGCTGAGTGACCCCCCGTAGCCCAGATGTAGTTTTCAAAGGTGGTATCAAGTGGTGGGAACGAATTCTCGTCGTCCTCTGCATTCAGAATTTTGGTTTTCACCGAACCCGGGATTCCGACATCGCCATTGATGCAGTCGCAGCCATTAAATGCCGATTCTTTTTTCATGAGATCCCTCTGGGCCGATAATACCTTGATCATTAGTTTTCGCCTCAAACGTTCAGCCGACTTGTCGCTGTACGGTACAAAGGGACGTACTTTTCCCTCTTCAGTTATGAAAATCTCGTCAAAAGTTTCTTCGCCATAATCAACCTTCAATTTCATAATGAGTTCTTTCGTCTCGTCGGTGACCTGTCTCAAGAGATCGGGTGTATTTAGAATATCCCTTCCCTCGAAGTAGTCGTACCGTTGGTCCCGTCGAACGCTACATTCCTGATGACAAACACGATTGCTTTTCTTTGCTCCGGAGCCAATATTGCTATCGAATGATACCAAAAGGAACAGAAACGGCAGAAGTGCAATTCCGAAGTAATAATATCGACGGAAAAACTTTATCCCGTTCCCTCCGGTCTTTTCTTCATTGCTAGTTTTAATTTCCATAGGCTTTAGCGACGTCATCGTGAATTCATAAGATTCCAGTATCCAGTTGTCTTTAGTGTTCTTTGTTTACACAATTATGATCGTAATACCAAGTAATGATGTTATGAATTCCCACTTCAGCGACATGCAAACTTGCTCTTATTCAAATGACAGAATGAACTACAAGTACGAGTACTGCACCATCACGAATAACAATAAATAAGATGATGCGCTATCAAGAAAGGAATTTCAAATTTCAAATAATTCTCATGAAAGATCGATTCATTCATGAATACGACTTTTATGATATGTTACTCTACGTAGGTCCTTATAGGTCCTAGGACCTCAATAGAGGTATGTTGAGTGTTACTGTATTTTGTTTAGGATGCTGTTCAGTTGTCAACTTTTACTCTATGGAAGCATCTTATATTATTATCATCGTCAACCGAGATCGAAATATCAAGTGATAGAATATAATTGCTCTTGGGCACTTTTGCTTCCTATCCGGATAGAGTCGGAACTTGCTCCTTCGAAACGGTCAAAAGGAGAGAAGCGGCACTAGTCATCATATCATCGTTCCCTTGATTCCTCGACCTTTTTTTGTTCGGATAATCTGTCATGGCTAGCAAGACGGGATCCTTTCTCCGGACGAGCGACCGACAAAGAATTCTGCGAGATCTCCAGGAACGAGGAGAACTGGAACTTGCTTCAGAATCAATACAAAGTGAGGCTGCAGAGGCAGTCCAAAATCAAGATGGAAACCAACACGATAAAATCCCTGAGGATGAATCCTTCGGAACCGGATGCCTAGCGTGCGGGAGAGATGATGATCACGCCAATCTACTCCTTTGCGAAGCCTGTAACGCTGAATATCACACGTGCGTTCTCCCCTTTTTCGTCCGGAACAGATAGAATCGCCTACAATTGAATATATCGGTTGACGATTTCGTGTTGCTACCATGTGCATTTTGGGTGACTCACTTTGGCCAATTTGTTTGTTTGAATTCTTCATCTCCATCTCCATCTCCATCGATAGATATTGTTTGGAACCACCGTTGAGGGCGGTACCTACCGGGGATTGGTTTTGCCGTAAGTGCAGTACGATGTTGCTTTGAGGCTCAATCAAAGCTTCCGTGGAAGTTGTTACGGAGAAGTATATTGTGTGCACTCATTTCCGTTTTGTTCATTTCGATAAATGCCTACAACTTATATATCGTTTTTCTAGCCGAGTGCAAAGCGGGAATATCACATTTGGACGAAGATGGATTGGACGGACTCGTCGACGCTTTGTCACCGTGCTTCACATCTCGGTTTGGTGAAGTTTGCTGGGCTCAAGGAGGTGCGTGCCTGTGTTTGTATAATTGAAAAAGATCTGTCATCTTTTTTAAATTGAATTGTTGCTGCGTGGAGGCTTGGATCGATCCCGAAACTTACTTTAAGCAATATCTGTATTCTCGCATCTTTGCCTTTGTTTGGAAAAGGGGTGGGATTTGGATGGTGGGTAAGTGATCCTCAGTTACAAGGTTGTTGTTTACGAAAGACGTCACGATGCATCAATCAGAAGCTGAATTGCCTTGGGGAAGAAAAGGTACTTTTTTGCATTACGACTCACTCGTTGCCTTATCATCACGCTCGAAATATAGCCTGCTTTCATATACGACCCGAGATTGACAGTTGGGAACGCTAGGCAACTGGCCAAGAAAAATCTAGGCAAGCGGCATCTAGTTTACTTTTTTGAGTGCCATGATGCACCGTTTTCGGTGTTGCCAACGACGAAGATTACCAAGTACGTAGAACATTGTGGAGTGGTATCGATGAAAATAACAAACGCAGGTTCGATGCAGTTGATTCTCACCCATTTTGTTCCATGGAAAACATTTCCCTTAGGTGGGAAGACGGTTTGATCGAGGACTTCCATTTGGGTAAAACGGCCCGCAGTGCCGGTCAGAAGAGATCAAAAAGCTTCCGACAAGCATTGCAAGCTGCCACACTTGAATCTCACAAACCTATAGAAATGAGAATGGACTGGAAGTAAGTTGTCTGTAACAAACGCACAACAACGTGAAAGTGTTGGAGCTGGAATTATCAATGCTGCTAGAGTGCAAACAGCATTGATCCTTTGCGTTCATTTTCTTTGCTCTGTAACGTTCTCGTCGACTCAATCGTTGCTCTGCTTCATTACACACAAAAGTCACTCAGACCAGCCCCAGATTCTCCCGTCCCCACAACCAACAAAGGTTCCACCACCCCGAAAACGGCAGCGGCGGCAGGTCTCCCCAGTGAAGCGACCTTCGCTGGAGAAAGCAATCCGATCCAAACTCAAAAAACGGTCTAAGCTCCGAGGTTTCCCTCTCTTGCCAAGCACTCAAGACGAGATGTCCCAGATGCCAACAAAGAGGAATCTATCCCTGGCACTCGAAGGCCTTGTCGCGTCAGCATCCAGGAGGATAATTAACCCCATCGTGGAGCCCGTTGAAGACAGGCCTCTTTATGTCAAACTCCTGCAGAAAACGAGCCCAGAAATGAATGATTCGAAAGGGCAATCCTTGCCCAGCCCAGGTACTGACAAGAGCAACCATATCAACAAGCCCTATCGTAGTGTGGGCTTTGTGAAACTTTCCTCCCTAAAATCGAGTACCTTTGCCGACGCTAGGGTCACCATTCTGGAAGACCTGGAAGAAATCCTTGCGGCATTCAACGAATGGAGATTTTTTGTCCCGGGCCTGGGCCCGGTTAGCCTCAAGCAAGAAAACAAGCTGGGTCCAATATACTCGTTTCTTCGCCAGACAACTACGGACCGGAATCTCGGGGAGGGGACGCTGCTGCAACCAATCAGGATCTTCCTGGTAGAGATGGCAAATACGGAGGCGACAAGTGAAGCGCAAAGAGCGACTACTAGCTAGGCTGACGAAAACAATTTTCGACTATCTTTCTTACTAATATTAAGTTTACTAAATTATGGCATTATCTACAATACTCGTTTTTTTATCAGATTCTTCATTTCGAATCACATCTTTTGGGTCATTCCCAAGACTATCAAAGCCCTCAGACTTCGGTGGACGCTTCGTCCAGCTTTTCCTCGAGCGGAAAAAAATTCTCGAATTCTTTGTGAGACGACATAGCCATGTTCATATTGTTAATGAACTTCTCTGCTGCGTAATTCTTGGCAAAGACCCGTAAACGTTTTTGGTGGTCAAGACATTTCTTGATCCGACTCTGTACTTTGGTGAGGTAGCCCCGGCACTCTCTGACGAATGCCACCAGCACTTAAGACAACGGCCGAAACGACAATCATAATCATGGCCATTGTGACGACGACGGAGAACACTTACTAGTACTCATTGTGATCTATCTAGCTGACTGTATGCATTATTCCTTCAACAACTTAGACGAATTAACGGTAAAGCTTTCCTAAAAAAGTGATTCGAAGAAGAAAGTTTCATTTCTCGCAGTTTCATACAGTCTCTTTCATCTTTTCAACAAAAAAACCTTCACAATCGGGGATTTCGATTTTTCCTCTTCATCATGGGCCACTCTCGTGTGTCACTCCAAAACTCAAAAAATCTCGAAAAGCGCGCGAAATTCAAAAACGGATTTTACTAGTAATGTATTCTTATATATTCATACCTTCGTTACCTGACTACGTTTCACATTAGAGCTTGGTAGTAAAACCTGGACGAAACTAGGTTCATATATTGATGTCATATCTCAAAACCTTTGCCTGCAGTTTCCGGAGTTTCGAACCAATAACGACTGACTCCCGCTGAATCCTTTTTGCACGTGATTCAAAAAATTGTCTTGAGGATGTTGTGGTTCCGACAAAAAGTGAAAGCTTTTTGTTGAAAAGTATGGAACGTCATGTGTCATACACAGTGTTGAAATCATAATCAAGGTTGGTGTGTTGACGTCCTTCCGTCACTGACGCAAAAAATCTCTCTTTTGACTCGAGCGTTTGAACAATCGCACCAATAGAGGCAATACTGAATATCGGATTGCTGCATCGGCACAATTCAATGTTGTGTGAAATAGAATACTACTTCTAGTATAGGTCCTAGCATCCCAATTGTCTCCTTCCAAAACCAGCCTTCTCGCTCTGCTGGTATTGATCCACTCGTTAAATACCCAACGATGGGATCGTCATTGCCTGAAAGGATAAATGGTTTGTGTCTGGCGGCGTTGCTTCTGATCTTGTCATTGTGTTCCATCAAGAGTTACGATGGATACGGACAAGGTGTTGACGCTGCAATGCACGATGACTTCTTTCTTATTTTCCACGCAACGTCAGTAATCGAGGATTTGGATTGTCAATTAGTGAGCAGTCGAGGGAAGCAGACAGAACGCAATCACCAAAGGCGACCTCAACTTCCCTGGCTGCTGCCACGCAAATCCATCGGCACCAACAACGAGAATGACATCCTATTTTCAGAAGCAGACGATCCACCCTAGCCAAGACTGTTGCGACGGCATAATTCCATGGAGGATCACCACCGCCTCGCTGTTGAAACTTCGAGGTGGGAGCAACAAAAGCGAGGTTGGCAGCAGAAGTAGCAACGCTGCCGATGACGAGAATGATAAAGGGCGGAGCGACAAACCGAAAAAGTCCAATGGCAATAAGCGCAAGCAGAGCGATAAAGACAAACGCAAAAACAAGCAAAAAAGCAAGCGTGCCGACAATCGAGATGACGCGATTGACGATGATGTTGTAGATGATGATGATGATGAACTTTCGGATGACGCCCATCAAGACACCGATGATGAGTCCAAAACCGACAGTTCATCAAGCGAGGAATCCACTTCGAAGCTCTTTCTCGTCGATCCCTTTCGAATGAACGAGATTGCAAGATACGAGGCATCGATTGCGGAAGAACCCTCAGAAGAAGAGGCGAATGATGTTGCCGCGGAAGCAACATCTGACGTCGGATCGGACGATGATGATAATGACAGCGATGACACGAAAGCGAAACTAAGAAACAAGAAAGGCAAGAAAAAGGGAGGTCCAAAAAAGCTATCAGCGAAGGAACTGGACAATGTATCCTCGGATGGTGCCGAAGAATCGGAAAGTATATTGGATGAAGAAGAGAATCTTCGAAACGGGAAGCGAAAAAAGCGAGAGCAACAACGAAAAGGCAAACGCAACAGAACCGATGAGAAACGAGACGGAACGACAAAAGAGGCCAAGACTACCGATTCTAGCGCAGAAATAATTCCAGCAACAGGCGACAGCGCCAATGAGGCAAGCGAAGAAGAAATCGATACCGATGCTACAGACACTACCGAAAAGTCAAGTTCCTTTTGGTGGGTGGATGTTTGGACACAACAATTGTCGGACCCCGAAGACATTGATGAGATTGATGAAGCAGAGGATACCCCAATCGATGTCGAGACTCTTCCCGATGTCAATGTCACAGATGCTGACGAAATAAAAAAGATAAACGACGATAGCGTCAGAAAGGATTCCAAGAAAGGAGCAAAAGGCAACGAATTGGCATCACAATACGACGAAAGCATAGAATTGCCAACAAAACCCGATGGCAACACTTCTAGTGCTACTGATTCCGATTCCCTCTCTATAACAGACGGAAACGATAGCAACACTACAAAATTATCAGAAAACGAAACAGCAATATCAGCTGTCGATCACAACGTTTCTTCAATTACCTCGGAACCACTGGAAGCATCTGTATCCTACCTATCATCGGGAGCTTGGGTTCTCATTGACAACATGATTACGATTGGTCTCGCTTCTAAGTTTTCTTCTCTTCGATTATCAAGAAAACTAAGACTGGTTCGAAAGCTATCAGCTCGCGTTACAACCCTTCATGGCTTTTTGAGCGGAAAGCCATCGTTACCGTCGGGCATAGCCAAAGCCACTTCTACTAATGTTACCGCATATGTAGAAAATGCGACAGCCGTCGACGGCGAAGAATCCATGGAAGAAATCCAGAAACGCATTGCGGCGATTGACAAAGCCCGCGAAGGAGTCGAACGAGCCCAGGCAGAAGAAAGAGAGAAAAGAAGGAAACGATCCTTTTGGGGATTCCGCCCGAAGGATGACGTTATTGATCTTTACCTCGATTCGAACGAAACACAAGACGAAGAAGAAGCTACATCAACGGACGAAGAACCCGAAGAGCCAAGGATTCCGCAAAGGTCTCCGGAGGAGATCGAAGCAGAATTTCAGCGAATGGAAAGGGTTAGGGAGATCGATCGATTGATATCCGAAGGACAGAGTCGTCTTGCCGATTTAATTTGCGAAAAGGATGTCTTGCAACGAAGACCGAATCCGTTGTTCAATTACACGACGACGGAGACCATAGTCAATATTGAACCACCGACGAAGGACGACGCGACACCAGCAGCAGCTACTGCGTCGCAAAACGAGGCAAATGCAACAAGCAAGATTGAGATTCAAGCGACGCGAAACATGAACTTTCCACCGGATGATCTCGTAGCAGAATACCTTGATATGATGATTTCGACCAGACGGCTCACAAAAATGAATCACACCGATTTGTGGAAGGAAAGCGAAGATGACGTTTCCGAGGGAGAGGAGGAGTCTATTGGAGACGATTTGTTTACGGCCTCGGCCGATGCCCATCGGCTGTACCAAGGTTCACCATCTGTGAACAAGAATGGAAACGGCACAGTCAAAAATGGGAAGAAAAGTGGCGGCGGTGGTAGCTGGTTGCTCCGACAGAGTATCGGGAGCCGTCGGAGCCTCGGGGAGAAAATCGGGCAACTCGTCGAAACCCTGGCGTACAAAGCCGTCACTGCCTCCCTTATGTCCTTTTTGGCCCGTTCGATATCATCACTGCACGGCATTAACGTCTTGAAAGCATTCCGATATTCGCCTTGTCCTGGAACAATCCCCGGATCTCCCTCCAGTGCCCAAAGATGGCATTCATTCGCGGAAATCACCAGAACTATGCGGAAGAGACCATTAAGACGGTCATGCGCCGAAAGTCTCGGAGGTCGAAGAAACGATCCTCGAGGGCGTCATTTGTCCAGCAGGAAGCCGTTACGGAGACCCTCCTCTCCCATGTTCAGATTTCTGCTCCGCTGCTGAAGCTCTTCCCGCTGGCCTGGCAGCGGGCTCTTCTTGGTAACATCATCACGTTATCCTGTGCCATCATATCGGACTTTTTGGATGGCCTCCACTTTCAGATCCTCGGCCATCAGCTCTCCTTAGCCTTTCGACCCATCACAGAGGTTGATATGGCGAGGACAGTTCCAGATGGCCGGTGGGCGGTTCAACCAGCGACGGTACAAGGCGGCTGAATTCGAGGCGGCAGTGCAGGCCACGTCGGAAGATCTAAAGGAAGAACTGAAATTCCTGGATAGCTGGCACGAGCGTGCCCTTGGGTCAGGAGTCCTCCGAACACAGATTGCCAACATGATCGCTCGGATTGTCCTAACCCTCACCGACGAGGTCCTGAGCGGTGCACGAATGGATCTCTGGTCGAGTCAGGCGGGTGGGCCGCGCATGCTAGCAGGCCTCGAGCACAGAATAGAAGAAGAAGACGAAGGACAGTAAAAATAGCTAATGAAACAACACCGCCAACAAAGCCACAGGCAGCAATAATGATAATAATAAATACAGTTTTGAATGAAATATTTGAATGCAAGTCTAAAAAATTCTGAAACCATTATTTGCGTACGTAGTATTTAATGCCGATTGAATTGTTCTGTGCAAGCTATGCTTTATATTCTTGCGGCTCGCAGTGAAATCTAAACGAACTCAACACCGGTGCATTGCATTTTGCATTCCTTCGCTGCGAATTGCTGTGTTTTTTAATGCTGGGCTATGGTGTTTCTCTCTCTCTCTTGTTGCCTGCTATTTTCGGATTTGTAGGTTTCTACATGGGGATCAGGACGCGGTTCTCTATCAATCGCATTAGCAGCTGAATCTTGGTTCCTCCGACGGGCAAATTGTTTGCTCTTGCCATGGCTTTCAGTTCATCGAGCCCGTATTGTGACAGCAGAATGTCCGCTGAAGATCGCTGCTCCTTCCACTTTTTCAGTGCGTAGTTTTCCTGTTCCAAGACCTCAATTCGTTGCTGCAGGAGCTCGATGACTTTCGCACGATCTTCATTTTCAGTTGTGATGGCTGCCCTCGCCATGGCCTTGAGTTTGGGCTTTGTCGTCTCCACAGACTGGATCGTGAATCTTCCCAGCAGCCGCGCGAGTGCTCCGGCAGCGCCCTCTTCTTCGAGAGGATCCTGGTTGGCGACAAAAAATACCAAAGCAAAGACTACACCGGTTACCGGGAGGCTGGAGTGCGTAGCAATCAGGAAGAAGGTCGAGACAAAGCTCGCCGCAGCCAGGGAAATCTTCCACTGCGCAGCCATGATTGCGGTCTTTTGTGGGTCGGCCTCTGTTGGCGAGGGGGCAGCCTGCTCAGTGATGGTCTGTTTCACCCTTTGTACATCCATTTTTGCTCGCGTCGATGCGAATACCTCTTGTTCAAGCTCATCGAAATTCGAGGCACCAAATTCGGAAAGATCCGATAATCTAGAATTCTTTGCAAACGAAACAATGCGGGATGATGGCACGTTCTGATGCCCTGGAATCAGATATGCTCGAACGAAAGCTTCGTACTGGAATATTGTAGCCACAGCGAAGAGAAAGATGACAAGAAAATTCTGCATTGTCGGGTACAATTGCTTTCGACAACGGATCATGGTATTGTTTCGGGATTTTTTTGGCGAACGTATCTGACTCGAGGTTTGGAAGGGGATGGGTTGCCTCTAACACCTGCAACATGTGCAACAAATATTTTTGAAAAATGATTTTCGGTATTTTGCTCGTGTAGGTTCCGGTACGACGATGCATGAAAGGATCCGATCTCTTCAATTTGAAATTTGCAATTTGCAAACGAATTTTTGAATTCCTCGGAAAATCATTGTTTTTGATGCTTGACGTGGAAGTGGTACGTAAGTTGTGTACAGTACAGTAGTAGATGAAAAGAATACCCTTCACCCTTTATGCCAGTACACTGATGCCCATACGCAGATTCTTTTTCTTTTTGAAGGTAATTTTTGCAAGAAAAATCTGGAATGAGTCTAGCAGAAGTACAATTTCACTCTGCGATGGTTATTAAACACGGTATCACGTTCCACAATAGTCGTTGAATACAGCCAGGCATTTCCTCTACATATAGTAGCTTGAACGTGAAATTACGATGGATCCTTGTATTGCCGTTTATCACTAATAGTACGACGATCACTCGATTCTCGGCTCCATGCTTTTTTTGTTCGACATCTTTTTGCTTGCGTCTTTGAGACTTTCATTACGTTTGACTCGATTATCATACAAGAAGCACTATGGATTTTGCCGATATATTTTAGTTCGGGTATAAGCCCCCGCCGCAGCCGATGAGAAACATTCCGAAAACAACTCGATGAAACAACATATTCATGTTGCGAGATTTTCTGTTACGAAAAGCTTCGCTCTACTACACTCCGAACAAATCATGCAACTACGTGTGTCATTGTGATAATCCCATCGCTGCTTTGGTAAGCATCGGTACCTTTCGTATCCACACAGTTCATCAGTTGGTTGGATTCCGATAGGATTGTCTGCTAAAGAAGTGTCGGAATATCGAAAATATGTACTCGCTAATGTTCTAATCTACACCAGAGCCCTAATACTGAACTAGGAAACGACGAGTGCCACATCCGAATCCCAAAGAGTGCATGATTCATCGACGGCAAACTCTCCGTATCAGATCCCGATGGTTCTAAAATTCCAGCATCAACAACGACTTAAAAAGAATCGTCCGTTCCTGTTCTTTTCAGACATTATGGTCTGCCGTAGCCACCAAATCCCTTGAGGACCTTGTTGGGCTTTCCGAGATTTTGGGGACCCCATGAATTTGTCGCATTCAAATTGGCCTTGAAGGCTCCCTTCAGTGTTGGGTTTGCCGCGATAGCAGGAGCCTCCGCAGCAACCTTTCCCATCCTGCCCGCCGCCCCGAAAATCGGCTTGATCAGCGAAGATTCCCGAAAGGAAGACTTGCCAATCCTTTTGAATGCGTACGAAACCAAGTATCAATTAAATGCACAAGAAGAACCAACGATCGTCGTAGGTGTAACATGGTAAGAAAATAAAAGTGTTGAGAAATTTTGCGGGACAAATACTGTGGCAAGGTTATTCAAACGCAACGAAAAATTGCGGTTGCTGAAAGTTCTGCATGAACTTGATCGATTGATTGTTGACCGCATCGAAAGACTCCACGATCCATAAACCATCGGGTAAAAGACAGATCGAACAACCCCCACGTTCAGCACCGGCACATTCGTTACATTTCGTTCCGTGAAGTTTGAATTGCATTACACTCCACTGCAACACAGCGTACTCACCCCGTCAACACGAACTTATTCGTGAGTATATTTGGAATGGATGACATCAGGATAGTGTTCTATATTTGTTGTGGGTACTGACTACTTGAGTCGAATGGAGAGAGTATCGCTGTTGTCGCAAGTCGACGGAATCTGATTTGACTTCGTTATTCTTCAGTATTTTTTTGTTCCGCTTCTTCGCGTTCTTCGCATTCATTCACGAGAGAAAGACATTTTCATCGGCAGCGCCTCCCGTCTTTGTTTCGTCTCGAACTGTAGCTCAGCTTGCCTTGAACTTGAAAACAGATGGCCGATCGTCGCGCGCAGACACGTAAACGGTATGTAGAAGAAGAACTAAACAAGTACGTCGACGCACAGACGGAAGGATGAGCGAGAAGTGTGAAATGAAAGAGTTTTTCCGATAAACGAAAAATTCCCTCTAGGAATAAAAATGGGCGAAAAAGGCTCTTTCGAGGGTATTTTCTTTTGGCATTGCTTCGATCGGCAAGTACGTAAGACGAAAGAAGGAAACAGAAACAACATCACAACCTAGTGAATCGATCGAACAAGACAGAATTGTGTCCGCCACCATACGATTTTTGGACCTCTGAAATGGAGCTGATAGTTGTGGGTTGAAGGTAGAGCACAAACTATGGTTTGATCAAGCAAAGTTGATCGCATGCCTTTCGCAGTAATAGATTACAGTTACATTAAAATTATAGTTTTGTTCAATAGGGTGTGTAAAAGTTGTATATCTCTATAAATGTCTATGAAAATAATTGTACAGTTGTTGTTTGATTGCCAAAAAGAGGATTGCATTGTTGTCATGAAAGAATCATTGCACATGAATGATTTGCTTTCTCCTCGAGCAAAACAGTGCCATGCAGTTGTTGATATGATGTACATGGTCTTGTGAATATTCCTTTCGTAAAGCTTGGTATGAGCACCTGCGTGTGCTCATGCGTATTGTAGGTGTTGGAGCGAAAGTTAGTCCAAAAAGAAACCCCAAGAGTCTAGTGCCTGGTTGGTCAAAGAGGCGCCGTTGCCGCTTGATGAACTCTTTTGCAATGCCAGGGTCGCCGAGTTGTTCCTCCTGACTTTTGGGTGTCTATGATCATTGCTGGTAGTTTCTCCGAGAAAATCATCCGTCGACGCTAAGGAGCACAAATCGACCTTGTAGGACTTTCGAGATGCACTGGACCCCCATCCACGCAGCGAGCTGCGACTGCTTGATCGGCTAAAACTGCTCGTAGCAGACATGCTGCTCATACTTCCGTCCGATCTCTGTTTCCTCAATAGCTGGTTTCCTCCCCGTCTATCCTCGTCGATGGTGACGAGCCTCATCGAGGTCACCAGAACGCTGTCCTCGTAATAGTTCCCATACTTGACATCGATGGAATCGTCCAGTGCCGCAACCGATGATGATCTCTTCATGGTCTATGTTGCAATCCTTGTCGTATCGATTGAAGAATTTGTACAAGCGAAAGGTTGTAACGATGACAATTTTATGGAATTGACTTTCATTCGTTTCTCCCACGAAGCTATGGGAGGCGTGTGTTTGGTTGATGTATTTTTTCGTTTTGGGTCCCACCGCGAAAACTCACCCAGAAACAATGTGGCTGTGAGAACGCGGACGTCAACGGAGCGAGAAAAGGAATCCAGCGAGACTTGAAGAAACCAAGATTACAACATCACTATCACAGAACGAACCGATTGGTGTTCCACGCTTTATTGACATTTCGCGTAGCATTGAACGGTTTTTGAATACCGTGGCACATACTGATTTCTTGTCACTGATTGTCAATCAAAACCTGTATTTTTATTCGTCCTAACCGTGAAGCCCCACAAACACGTGGCCGAATGAATTGCCTTTCGGTGTCAAGAAATACCGAGTTGACAAAGAGGCGAACCCTAAAGTGACGAGCACGAATTGGGAACCCATACTGCCCTTCGCTATCGTTGAACTTTCTAAATAAATAGTAAAACACACCACCTCCGCATTTTTCAGTCACGATTTCATTCCCATAAAACGAAAGAGGACATATTGGGGTTCTCTCCATCCCCTTTTTAATTCGTAATCCCCTTCATAAGAAAAGAATAATGATGGTTGGTGACACTTCTGACTTCACAAATAATCCTCAAGATATTTTTGACGGACGAACGTCTGATGATGTGAGATGTTGTATGTAGTATGAGAGAATACCGATTTTTATTGCGCGTTTCCAATTTTGATGACAATGATGGAACTTGACGAAGAATTGGCTCAGTTTAGCAATCTGAAACGTTTCAATTCTATGGATGAAAAAGTGAAACGAACCGCCCAACATGCTGAGAAGAGACCGAGGTGCTTTCTTTTTTATGATTTGGAACTTGTTGTTCAACATCCCTAACACTGTAGTATGCCTCCAATCTGCGACTAAAACGCGACGAAAAGCCTTGGAAGACTTTTCAAAAACCATCTTGTCGACTTCTTCTGCAAGTGCGATCGTGCTGTTAGATCCTTTGGTTGGAAATGCCCTTACAGCAAAGGAAGCCGAAATTGCCTATGATTCCTATGCAGCAAGCTACGACGAACTCGATGGGGGTAAGGCAGCGGATGTTTTGGGTCTCGATCAAGCCCGTACAACACTATTTCGCCAAGCGCGTGGTTCGGTATTGGAGATTGGTGTTGGGACTGGTCTAAACCTGGAAAAATATGATCCCTCCAAGTTAGAATCTTTAACACTCGTAGATATCAGCCAGGGGATGCTTGGTGAAGCCAGGAAAAAGATTGAAACTATTCCCGGCTTGCAAAAGATCCCCGTCCGGTTTATCCAGGCAGATGCTACATCGGGGTTGGTAGATCGATTTGGAGCAAATTCATTCGACACTGTCGTCGATAGTTTTTCTTTTTGTGTCATGGGAACGCAAGGCGCCAAAGATTGTTTGGAACAATTGCGAAACGTAGTCAAGACGGAGCAGAACAACGGCCAAATACTGCTTCTAGAAAACACGAGATCGTCCAACCCATTGCTCGGCCTTTATCAAGATGCTACTGCAGAAACAGCGGCTTCAGCGGGAGGAAAAGGATGTCTCTATAACCAGGATGTGACAAAAATGATTCAATCAACGAAAGGGATTGAAATAGTACAGGAAAATTCGTTTGCGAGTGGCATCTTTCGTTCCTACGTTTGCCGGGTTTCGTCGTAAATTTTCTGCGCAGCTATCGTAAAGAATAAATAATTGTAGTCTGGAACTAATGAAAGTATCCTACAGATTTAAAGAAAATATAAATGCACAATATGGTGACAACGAATGTTCATCGAAGTTGTTGTTTTCTTGTCGCTATGAAGCATCGTATTTTATGTACATGAGTGCCCATGCCATTTTGTAATTTGTCTAGCAGTGAGCTCCTGGGCCCTGCAATATACTTTCTTGGAACGTAAAACCTTCAAATGGGTTATCTCCCATAGGTGTAGCTCCTAGATGACCGCGTCGCATACTGCTCGGACTAAATATTGGCATGCTAGTAAATTCAGCGTCGAACTGGCTCGTGTCTTGGTTTCCAGTAATGGTTGGTGCCCACGGTGGAGTGATTTCTCCCCTTTGAAGTTTCTCCCAGTCAATAGAGGCAAAGAAGGGATGAGGCGTGATCTCCTCGGCGTCCTTTGGCCCACTACCCAGTCGACGAGTGGGGTCCTTTGTTAAGAGACCACGCAGCACATGCTTCGAGTTTGATGAAAGACTGGCGGGATAATGCAATTCACTTTTGCGAATTTTTTCGAAGAGACGCTCGCGATCTTGGCAGTAGAACGGTGGGAGACCTGTAAGCATTTCGTACAGCAATGCTCCCAAGCTCCACCAATCGACTCCGCGGCCGTGTCCCTGTCGGTTAAGGATCTCAGGAGCTAAATATTCGGGGGTCCCGCAGAAGCTATTAGCACCACTGGAACTCGAACTGATTCCTTCCTTTGAAAGTCCAAAGTCTGTAAGGCGGATATGGCCAGTCCCATCCAATAGAACATTCTCTGGCTTCAAATCCCTATAAATAATATCCAAACTGTGAACGTACGAGATTGCCAAAATGATTTCTGCTGCATAGAAACGCGACCTCGATTCATTAAATTTTCCAAGCTTGCCCAGGTGGAAAAAGAGTTCTCCACCAGCACAGTAATCCAAGACAAAATAGAGCTTGTCTCTAGATTGAAATGCCATATTCATTCCAACAATGAACGGGTGCTTAACGTATCCCAATACACTTCGTTCTGTCTTAGTGTGCTCGACTTGGTTTCGCTTGATAATATTGTCTTTTTTCAAGACCTTCAAAGCGAACATCTTGGAAGTTTTTATTTCCTTCACCAAGAAGACCTTACCTGCATTACGAAAGAATCGACACATTACACAAGATACAAAGTGATGTGTGAGAGAAAAAGCACAACAAAAAGGCGCTGAAAGTTGTCGTCACCACTGTACTCACCAAAAGACCCTTTTCCGATCACCTTGATCATTTTAAAGGCATCGAGGCGTGGAGGAGAGTCCGGTTTGACTTGATGGAAGCTGCTTCCGATTTGTTGTGACGTCGCGTGCTTCATTGCGCTACCAATTCCTCCGCCACTAACGCCAGACAATGGATTGCCAAGCTGCAAGCCAGCTTGGGGGATGCCTTGTTGCTGTTGTCTTCCAAGGCTTGCGTTGCTTCCTATGCTTTGCTCTTGCAACATTAGTGATCTACCAAGATGGGACGCGCCTAAGCTTTGGGCTAATGATCCAACATCATCCACCATTTCAACTTCTCCAGCGACAACGTGAGCTAGATCCATTTCATCTTCCGCCGTAATATCTTCCTCACAAGCCTTGTACCGGACAGAAGCTCGGTATTCCTCAGTCGACATCACTGTCATCGTCGTCGTCCTCTTGTATCGGACCTATATCATCATTTGTTTCAAACATTTCGTCCATAACCATATCATCTAGGTTTCCGTCGTCATAATGATTGGAATCGGCTTGGTTTCCCTGTGCTGCAGGTGCCGGAGTTGCAATTTGTCCATCCGCCGTAAAGAGAGTCCAGGCTACATTTTCGTACTGAGGAGGAATCATATTCGGTGCATACGTCAAAAAGTTTCGGATGGCTGGGGAATCTCTCCCTCCGGGATACATCAAAATGGTTTCGAGCCAGTGTTGAAGGTGAGTTCTGGCAGTCAGAATGGGCTGAAGATCAGTTGCAGCAACATTGGAGCTCTGATATTGTTTTGCAGCTTCTGGTAAGGCTGGTAAGTCCATTATCTGTGATGACAGATTCTGGGCAAGGTCGATGAAATCATCTTGCCCTCGAATGACGGTCCACTGTTTGCGCAGGCTGGATCACTGTTACGGCGTGTACCAAACCTACGTCCTGCTACAGGAGCCGAAGCAGCAATTACCACGCTGAAGTCAACCGACGCCTCGCCAGTTGCGTTTTGCTGAGGTAGAGGAGAAAATTGATAAAGAACATTCATACTATGAGACAAACACGCAACAGGGTAGTATCAATCACGACAGATGGCAAGGTTTCCAAAAATGCACAAGCAAGACTCGATGATGCCACGGAACAAGTGTCTTCTGATTATATTTGAAAACCTCGTTTACAATGCGCCTCCAAAAACATTCAGTATTCATCGTTACGTATCCAAGAAGAAATCAAACCGCCGATGTTGTGGATTTTCTGTATTTCCCGAAGACTATCATAGAGAATCAATATTTCTGAAATGAAGATATTCTTCCTTCGATTCGGTTCTTTGAAGCGAATTTGCAGATCGCCATCGAACGGCGGATGTCATGTTTCACATCATGCCGCTGAGTAGGGCAAAAGATCCAAAGAACAAATACTTCGTGGATCGCTTGCTGCGAGCATCACCTTCATTGATACATTATGCTTTTCCTTCACTCACCTGTGTGTTTTGAGGCGTCATATCCTTTCGATTAGATTTCAACCAGTTGTAATACAAGGAGTTCCAATAGAAGAAGATATTGATGGGCAACCTTCAGAGTTCAGGGCCCAGAGAAATTGAAAGATAAATGGATATGAAAAGAATGTGTGTGTTTTGTGTAGTAAGAAAAAAAGAAAACGCGGCTACGCCGCGGGTAGACCTATATCGTACACGCATTCTACTACTGTTCCTTACCAAACTACAAGTCATGTTTCGAAATGGCATGACTTGTTTTCTTATTCTTCTGAGCGATGACACGCTCGTTTGCCATATTTTTTTGCACTCTCATTTCTTAGTGTTCGGTAATGAATGCACTCTCATATGTTATCCCTTAATTAAAAAGTTCGCTTGCTTGCATAAATTGGTATGTAAAAATTCAACAGATGGCGAGAGGGCAGAAGGAGAACTCGCAGCGTGTTAAAGATCGATCCTTACGTTAGCATCCAATAAAAATGCGTATGTGGTTTTAGTCCATATTGTTGACAGGAGAAGTCACGTTTGTTAAATAAGAATCGAGAGTGCGTCAGAAATGTTCTTGATTACGTTCCTTGCCAGCTTATCAAAAAGTAAAAAAATGAGCTGATTGGTCCAATTTCTCCATACTTCCGGAAACGGTTTTTGATCTCAACTTGTTTCTGATGTGAAGAAGTATTGTACAAGTCGTACTAACAGGAACGATGTACAAATAATGTACAACAGTAGAAGAATTACGACCTCATGATGACAGATCAGCACTCTCTGTCACTTCTCCCAAAAACTTGCACAATAATTTGAAATTGCATCACAAGTTCCCTAAAAATAGTTGATGGACTGAAATCTCATTGCTGTCATATATTATTACACGTCGAGCGCTGACACAAATAATGCCAACACAAGACAATAATGACGACGATGAGCCAGAGAAGAACAATAAGTGATGCAAGAATGAGACCTGTCCGGAGAGAACTTCTTTCTATTAACACCGGCCTCCTCCTTGTCGTCCCAACCAACATTTACGAGTTACTAAACTCGTCGCTATATTTTTAGTCTACTACAACTAGGATATCTATAGCAACATAATGCTAGGAAACACTGAACAATACTACTCTATTCTTTTGTTATCACCATCCCATAGAGGATTTCATCCACTCGGCAAAGGCGATATCTCCTCCCATTCTCCTCCATATATCACTGGGTTTGTGCCCTCCACGATCGGGAGCCCCGGCTTGCTCTTTCGCGGTCGAATCCAACCCAGCTCCGCCATTCGATGTGGAACCCGCCATCCATCGAATCACGTGCCCGTTCCGTCTGTGAGCGGCCTTGTGAAGCGCTGTGTGCCCCTGTCCCTGGGTCTCGACGAAGGAGATACCACACATTTTGGAGAGATATCCGCAAAGGTCTCTCACGTCGGCCTCGGATTCGGAGAGCGTCATGGCAGCCCAGTGGGCGCACGTGCAGCCCCAGTCGTTTTTGGAAAGTGGATTGGCCCCAAACTCTTCCACCAGGTGTTTCACGGCCCTGGGATGGCCTCCATAACACGCGAGGTGCAAGGGAGTCGTTCCCTCGCCGGATCGTTCGTCGACGTTGTGTAGTTTGTGGCTGTTTAGGTTTTCGTCCCCTGGTTGGACCGATTGTTCAAACTCTAGCAGGTATCGAATGCAATGAACATGACCGTTGCGAGCGGCGTAGTGTAGACATGTTTTGCCATCCCGACGACGCACTTTGTTGTTTTTCTTGCCAGTGCTGCTGATGCTGCTCTCAAGATCTTGCTGATTTTGGTTGTCTGGAACTCGCAAGTTCGCCCGCAAATTGTACAAGTATCGAAGGCAATGCAGATGACCTCCACCGGCAGCCCAGTGATCGGCAGTAGACTTGTGACGATCCCGTGTATTCAACAATATTCGTAGGTTATGATCGTTCTGAATCTTAACCACCTCGGTTACGTTTTCGTCTCGTTTCTCCGTTTGCGATGATAGGGAAAGCCTCACGGGTTTCCTTTTGTCCTTTTCTTTGGCTTCCTTCACCATCTCTTTTAGCTTCATCAGATTCCCTGTCGAGGCCGCTGTCAGAAATGGCGGCAAACTATCTCGATACGCAATCGCTAGCTTTCCAGATTTATCATCGCTTTGTGCTTTTTCGGATGCCTCTTTTGATTTCGTGTTTTTATTCTCATTTGGCTTTCGCAAAGCGACCAACGTATTCGATACAGCCGAAGCAAGGGGGGTTTGTTCTTGTTCAATTTTTCGCAATATCTCCATCATCTTCACGACCCACGCTTTCTCTTCCTCTTCTGTGGGGGTCCACGATACCAACGGCTTGAACGCTTCCACCACCTCATTTGTTTCGGCAATATTGCCACCACCAATGCTTTGAGTAGCTGCAGTAACCTCATCCTCTACTGGACGCGGTCGCTTTCTCGATCGTTGGCGCTCCCGCTCTCGGCGTTCGTATTGACGACGATGGATTTTTTGCGCTAGTTTCCCTGGATTCCATGGCGTGTGAACGTCCTTGAGGTGGTTTGCGATTCCCCGTCCAATGGCATGCTTTTTCTTGGAAAAATCCCCGCAGAGCGGACAGTGGGTCCATCCCGACAGGGAGCCCCGTCCCAAAGCGGAAGCACTACCCCCCGTGGCGGCGAGTCTGGCCCAAGGGTCCGTTCCAGCAGCGACGCTCCTGCTGTTCTCATGATGTGTTCGGGCGATTTTGGTACAGGCCTTGCCCTCGGCTTCCGCCTCTGTTGCTTTGCGCTTTCTGGTTCTCGGCGCTGTCATGGAAACATGATTGTCGCGGATGATAGCTACTGTTCGTGTTTGTTGTCGTATTTGATATTGCAAGGCACGACACAATAGAATCATTGGGCTTCCCGACAACACTACCTCCATGAGGTATTGTACAGTAGAAGTATTTTCAAATAATTATTTATTCGAACGAAACAATCCGCGAAGTGACGATCGAAAGGCGCGCAATCTTGAGTCGAGTCCCACGAAAATGGAATCGACAAAAAACCCGCGTCCTACGAGCGACCCAAATTCGGTGAGCAGACTCACGAACGCACCTTGGGCTACGCGTTTTCAAGTTTGTAGTCCTACCTGTTGCCGATAGGGACAAGAGGAAGGATCAAAAGCGTGTCCGGAGGAATCTCGTCTCCAACAACATTATAAATATTTCTCTCCAGTTCACATCAACAAATGAATTTGAGAGAAGAACAGTCGTCGGACGAGATTGAAGAATCATTGCCTACGTACCGGTTAATCATTAGGTCCTACCAAGGTCACACACATTGCACAAACAATCAAGCAGTTTGGTTGGAGGATAGCAGAGATAAAATAGCATGATCTCCGCTGCTGCAAGTTCAAACACAGGGGGAAATAAAATAATGGGATCCCGGAGACAGATTCGAAGATATAGTGCCTCCCGGCATCGGCTTCGTCGGTGGAACCTGGCAAACATTACCCTGGTGTCATTTGTGTTCTTCTTGGGCTTTTACAACGAGTGTAGTCAACAAAAACATTCTGCTTCCATAAATTCCAGTTGCTTCAGCAACACGAATTCGTTGTTTGCCCAAGCTATATCGGTTGCGGTGGTAGGGGTATCGTTGGACGGGGACGAAAAAGGCGATGACTGCGATAGCAATTCCGGGAAAAAAGCAACGCGGTCGCTCCAATCTAGCAGTTTCTTCGTCGGTTGCCAATCAACCAACGATCGGGGAAATCTTTCGCAAGGCCGGCCGGAAGGCGCTCGGCGGGGGTCTTCCGGGTGCTGCTGCTGGTGTTGTTCAGGTCTTTACGCTAATGTGGCTGCGGACCACGATTAATTACCAAGTCTCGCTATGGAGCCAGCTTCTTTCGGGCCCTCGCAATTTTGTACAAGGAGGGAGGGATCGGCCGTTTCTACCGTGGCATTGGCTTTGCCCTCTTCCAGGCGCCGCTCACTCGCTTTGTCGCCACGGCATCGAACGATGGCGTTTTGGCAGTTGTTAGCCGGTCTTCCTTACACAAAACACTGGACTCCCGCAATCACTACAGTGTTTGCCTCTTTGACCGTTGGTCTCTTTCGGATCCTGCTCATGCCCATCGATACGTGCAAGACGGTGTTGCAGGTGGATTCCAGTGAAGGCTTTCGTGCCCTGATGCGGCGAGTAAGGGCCGGGAAGATCAGTGCCTTGTATCAAGGAGCCGCTGCCACTGCTGTGAGCTCAACGATTGGTCACTATCCGTGGTTCGTCATCTATAACGGACTGTCTGCGGCCGAATGGCTGAAACGTTTGATTCCGAAGAAACTTTTCAGAAATGCCAGCATTGGACTTGTGGCGAGTGTTGTCAGTGATACACTTGTCAACGTCTTTCGAGTCATCAAGACAACCAAACAGAGCATCGGAGCAAATCACGATTTCACCTACTCGGATACGATACGGATCATTGTTGCGGCCGACGGGTGGAAGGGATTGTTCGGGAGGGGGCTGCGGACGCGTGTTCTAGCCAATTCCGTCCAATCGATCCTCTTCACGGTGATATGGAGAGGCCTCGCGGAACGATGGGGAAACACAAACGAGACTATAGAAGATGGTGCAAACAAAAGCAGTACAACTGGAGTTAAGACGGGAGTAAGGAGCAGCGTGCGCAAGCCGGATTCTCGGGAAGAGGAAAATGCAGCGAACTAGAGACCATCATGGCAATGAACAGAAACTAATTTCAATAGAGGAATTTCTTAAACTTTCGCTAAAATTTACAAACGTAACAACTAGCTTCAAGTGGGAGCACCACTGCGAATGAATGAACCAGCTAATGATCAAAACGATTGTTGGGTTTCAATTTTTGCTCTAATATTTTAAATGACTACATTCTGCAAACACAGAGAAGCTGCAAAATTTGTTCGGCACTTTTGTTCTTAGAGAAATGTTGCCCAAGTTCCTTGGTGATTGTTGGCGCGGTGAAACTCCAACCTATCAAAGGACTTTGGGTCATTTCCTGTATTTCGGCATCACGGCAATAATTCCCTTTGCCAAGTGATGCGTCATTCTAGAATCTCATGCCAAACTTCATTTCATCGCTCCTCCCTGTCTCCGAGATTCAACCGAATTCATTATTTGATTAGAGTTCGTCCGATCCTCCGGCAGCCACTAGTTGTTTCAAGATTTTTTGTCTCTGCTTGAGCCATTTAAAGAGTTCTGGCGTCATGCTCGAATTCTCCATTGATTCGAGCCTTTCGATCTGGGCTGTCACCTCGATTCCAGATTTGGCCTTCATCTTGGTGATGTACGCTATCTCCTTCTCGCTGCACCCCTTTTCGGTATCGACGCTGCACAGGGCTGTTTTGCCATACTCTTCGACATAGTCCACCATGTTGTCCTCGTCTCCGAGTTCTGTGCACATGGGATTGCTTGTCTTCTTGACGTAGGCGCCACCGCCGATACCTGTTTCTTTATTGAAGTAGCGCACCGTGGGCCATCCCCCAGCTCCGGGGTTGTAGGGCTCCCCGTTAGGGCCCTCTCGAATTGCCTCCTCGCGCAGGTTGACGTCCATAAAGGCCACGTCGGAAGATCCCGCAAAGAGTTTGGTCACCGCATTCCAGGCCGGAGCCTGTTTTCGTCATCATCCTCATCCCTAGTGTGATATTATAAAAAGAAAGAATGCAAGATATCAAAACAAATAATAATTCCAAACGTGATCAGAGCGTACTTGGGTGTCAACGAAATCCAAGCAACGAACACCAGGCAAATCAACGAATCTTTGATCGGTAGTACACTACCCTAAAACATCCCAAACGATTTTCCATATCCTACCTCGGAAGCAATAAAGCGGACGAATACCGTTTTTCCCGTTGTCGATTCCGGCTTGAATTTCGTCGGCGTAGTTGCTGGTCGTAAGTTTTGTCGAAAAAGACCAATGGTCGTCGGGATAAATCGCGACTGCGACAGAAGACGCGAGAAGCGCCAATGAGAGTCTTAGAAGTCGCGACAAGACCATTCTTGGTTTCACTGATGTGAATGAAAGTTTGACTTCCGCAATTTTGGATTGAAGGGAGGGAATAAGTAGTTAAAAATTGACAGAGTTGTTTTTGTGCATTCAACATACCATACAGATTCTTGACAAAACATTCCGATCTAAAAGAAAGGAACCAAACTCATGACACCCTCTTTGTCATAGTTTCAACGCAATGAGCAAGAAAGAGGCATAACATCGCGTAGAAAAGATATCAGAAGGAACGGCGGAAGAACATTCATATTTATTAAAGGTACTATACATATGTGTGATGTATACCCCTATTGTAGTTTGTTGAATCGATGATTTATTTTTCACAGCATTTTTCTTTTCCTCTCGAAAGGGCTTCTATCTTCAACAAACGAGGCATCGTGATCTATATACAACTTCGAATCGACTGACATCACTATAGAAGATGACACTATTGTTGTGATAAGTAGGATATTTACTTTTCTTTTTTACTTCCTAAAGTGCTTCTATCCTCAACAGACAAGGCATGTTGATCGTTATCCAAACTATAATCAAATGTTGACCCTAGCAGAGACAAGAAACGGTTCGACTGAATAGCTTAATCCTACCCTATGTCAGCGAGAAGGAAGAGTTCTCACTTTGATTGAAGCGCGATCATGGGAACAGGGAAGATGTCATCGGGGAAATCGTCTTGCCACTTTAAACGTTTTACTTGGAGGCCACTTTTGGCTATGAGATCCAACCAATAGTTCAATGACCGGGTAATACTAGCATCATCGAACATCAACCACAAAGGCTTCGTCCTCACATGTGTTCTCCTTGAGAATGATCCAGCCTCCGTCGACTAAACCCTCCGAACACCGCCGCAAAAACTGAACTATATCGAAATCGGTCAGATAGCACAGAGCCCACTGGACCCAGATGATGGAGTATTTCTTCGCTCCTGGTACCCAGTCCTGCAACTCCGTGCAAAAGAATCGGCACTTGTGGGATCTAGCGTCGCCAATGTGTTCAGGTGCCGAAAATAACAACCGCGAAGAAGATTCCACCAAGTCGCACCGATCCGCAAAGTCAAGGAGAAGTCCTTTCGTCACACGCCCAATGCCCTGCTCCGCACTCACACGCCAGAGATGATTTGCCTTCTGAGATCGATGGGAGGGCGAGCTGTTTCAAAAAAGCACGTGAGCCCTCCAGATCCTATATCGGATATGTGGCCAATGCCACCAAGGACACCATCGATAGTGGTATCGCAGTTGTTCTCGTACCAGCCTTTCGCCCGGGTATACCATGTAGACAGGTCTTGGGCGTTCCACATATCTTCGATCGAAGAGTATTTTCTACCATCGTGTATCGGACCCATGGTAAGCTGATTCTGCGTCGGAGCGGTCGACCTCCAGACACAATATCATTGTCTGATGATACGTTGGATTAGACTTGGACAATATTGGACACTTTCCGGCCCAAAATTTGCGATTACCCTTGGGAATATCCTTGTCCTTACAAATTGAATCCGGAAAATATTGCTGTTTCTAAGCAGATTGCTTCCCAGGGCTGGTACGTCTGCTTGCAAATTTCGTTCGAGGAGGATTCATAACTATTACCCAAATGATTGGACGTGTAGATCTGCACCCCAGGGGCATCTGAATAGACTACGAGGCTCCGTTCTCCAAAAGTCAGGGTCGCAGCCCTGGGCAACGACATACCTGGTTGTTCACGAACCACATAGTTGTGATCGAAACCGTATGGAGTAGGAAGTGAAGAATATTCACGTTGTATTAGATTTTCTTTGGCTTGTTCTTTCGTAAAAAGCATTTCGACAGCACCATAATTTTCCAGGGCTTCCCGCAATTTTCTTTCCCGGCGAAAATCCATTTTCGGATCTTCATCCACCGATCGAACTTCCCGGGTTGGAATTGAATGTTCATTGACAGGTGTGTATGAATCGGATTCTAGTCTTCAAACCTGTGGTCAAGTATCCCGTTATGATTGTCTCCCAAATTGAAATAGGAATGATTGGCCAAATTTATCGGAGTGGCGGATACTTTCCCTGTTTTTGCGGAATCCCCAGTTTGCACCAACTCGGCGCTCATATCTAGTTGCAAGACAACGCCCGACGAAGAAAAGGACGGTCTCAGACTGTAGGTCGCAACGATTGTGACATTTCCTGGAAATCCCTCATCACCATCGGGACTCTCTAATGAAAATCGAACCGCCGATCCGTCACGAATTATTGTGGCATCCCATATCTTATGCAAAATTCTTCCACCGTGCAAGGCATTCGGCGGGTCGTTTGTAAAGATCGAATAGGACTTTTTACCCAACGAAAACTTTCCCTCAGCAATTCGATTCGCCACATCGCCCTACAATTCCACCAAAGAAGTGAGGATTGCCAGTGTCATAAAATGTTTTGGCCTCGTTGTACCCAGCTACGATATCCACGCATTCGTTGTCGTCATCCTTCTGTTTTGTCAAGATTTTGAGAATTGTTCCTCCAAGCGAAGATAGATGCACTGTTGCATTACGGTAGATGAAAATGAGTGATATCGTATTATTTAAATTATCAGACCAATTCCTTCGTACGAATGATCGCCTTACCTGTAGTTGAGCGAAGACTCAGCGTAAAAACTTCGATGCTGCGTTTTTCGCCATCTTCTGTCACGGTGAAGCTATCTATTTTTGACGCAATTGACCTTTCCATCGTACTACCCCGTGCGCTACAAGCAGTACAGTATTTTTATTGTTCTCAGTGCTTTTGATTGTAGTTCAACGACTCCATCCTAGGGGAACAAGGTGTTTGCAATGGATCGGCTTGTTTTTTTTCGTGATTCTGAGATTTGTCATCATTATTTTTTCGATTCATTCATTCGATTTTGAAAACTGATTGATTTGGTCGAATAAGTCAGAGGAGAAATGAATGGCGCGGGCAAAAAAGGTGTCACGGAAAAGTAAAGACATTTTGTGTAATTTTTCTTCGAGCTGACGTCATGGTGTCCTTGTGATGTTGAATGTCAAGAAGGGTCGTATTGTATTGTAGAAGAGAATAGCAATCATCGAAAAGTCGTGAAGATACCCGATCGGCGATAAATGATGACATCTCGTATGTACGACAACCAAGAATTTCGAAATGACATCTGCATTGTTGTTGTGACATATATTTCGTTCTCGTTTCTGTAACTTCTTAACAACCATGGCAAAATTCTTCGTTTCATTGTCTCGCCCTGGCAGCTCTTGTGACGAAGGCCTCTGCCTTCTCGTCGCCACCAACCATCACCGGTCACAGCAGTCGATCCGGCGAACTCGTGCGATTGTCTCTGTCGGAGGGTGATGTTGATAGCCGAGCTGATTTTCTTCGAAAATCGTCCTCGATTGTCGCTGCCGTCACTTCGCTATCGTTGATGCCCGCCGATCCTGCTCTCGCGAGGGGCTAGAGCGACGCTTGAACAGGCCTACGATCGATATTTCACTCGCATCAACGATGGTGGTGTCTTTTACAAGACCACCTTGAAATCCATGATCGCGAAGGACGATTGGGCTGGAATCAAGGTGGCCCTCCAGGAACCACCGAAGAAAACAAAAGCAGACAATGCCAAGATTGATGGTGGAATTCAAGAACGTGCGGCGCAAGCTGGCCAATTTTCTGATGCGCGTGTTCTTGTAGCACTGGACCTTCTGGCTTCTCAGTTTTCGGACAACAGCATTAGCCCAAAAACCAAAAAGATGAAAGCCAATGTGGACGAGATCCGTTCTGCTGTGTCCGAAATGTCCTCCATCTGTAGACAAGCTCTTGGAGAGGAAACTTCTGGGGGCGGGATGTTTGGGATGGGAAAGAAGCAACTATCGAAGAAGGAACTTTCCAACAGAATGAAAGAATTGTACTTGAAAGGAGGAAATGCCTGGAACCAATATGCATTTGTGGCCAACGAGGGTATTCCTAAGACATTGCAGCAGCTTCCTTACCTGTAGTTGCCAAAATTAGATGTGTAAACGAATGAATTCATTCTGATGTTTGATAGGTATTTCGATAAACGAAGTTCTTTTTAACAAAGTTATAGATGCTTTGATAGCTTTTGAAATGATCTCTTTTATTATTCTTCATCGCTTGTTCTCTGATTCTACCTTGAAGGTAGGCAAATGTGTGTCTTCCACTCGATAGTTCCCATCTTCGTCGAAGCGTAGATCTTCCATTACATTTTGTGCCTCATCATCCATGGGTCCTCTCGTTGCCACCAAAGCAAAATGTCTTCCGGTCGCAGGCACGACTTTGACGTGTGGTGATTTGCGTTGAATGTAGGAAAAGAGGTCGGGTATACTCTCTGCATAATCATCGAGGTAGGGCTCGGTCGATCGGATGAGAGAAAACAAAAGCGGGTTTGCTCGTTGTGCGGCATAGCCGGGTGCCTCAAAGTCCATCTCGCAGATCCAGAGCTGCCCATTTGGTTTCAATAATCGGAAAGCCTCGTCAATAATGTCTCGAGCAGCTTCGGGAGGTAGTTCGTGCAATACAAACTGCAGATTGACAACATCCACCTTTCCCTCAATGTCACTAAGCTTTTTTAGTTTCAAAGTTTTGGCCACATCGCCCACAAAATATTCGATCCGCGAATCTGATTCCACGGTGGAAACCCACGGTCCTCCCTCGTGAAAACTGGACGGTGAAAGTTCGAGAAGCTTTCCTTCCGATGCCAACAAAAGTAGGGCGAAAGATCTATGCCAATGATGGAATCTGCCTGGGGAAAGTTCTTGGCAAGACGCCGGGTGCTCATTCCCGTTCCGCATCCAAAATCGACAATCCGAATCGCGTTGTCTGTTGAGCTTCTGCCTTCCTTGCTTGGAACGTTTCCACCAGCCTCGATCAACGCCGATTCAAAGGCCCCACGAAAAGCATCTTCTCCCTTCGATCCGTATTCCGGGAAGTTTCGCGCCCCTACGGCTGCACTGGCGATTTCAACCTCGAATGCCGCCTCCCACGATAGATTTCCGGTTTCGTATGCGTGAAATGATTTCTGGTAGTAGGGTGGTATCGACGGCAATTCATCTCTACTCAGTTCCTCCTCCAACTCTGAAAGTGGTGCCTGTCTCTGAATCCACTCCTTTGCTGCCGTCCAAGGAATCTCGTTGGCCTCGGCCGTTTTCACCATGGTAGCCCTCGCTTTTGGAACCAGGATTAATTTCCACAGGGGAGACTCAAGTGCAAAATTGAGAAGGGTTTGGGCAAATCCTGTTCGGGGAGGTGCTCGAACCGTCGAGCCATCACCACCACTCGATGCCATCAAGACCATTGATGGATCCAGATCGTTGCGGAAGCACGTCGATTCTAATCGATGATGGATATAGAATTGGTGGCACCAGAGCAACGATAGGCGAGACCAACAACAGCAACAAAAGATTCCCCAGGAAAATAAACTTGATCATGTTCGGTCCAAAGTTATGCCTTCCTGACCTCATTTTTTTATCTCTTATACGTCGCCTAATGAATCGTCAAAGAGCTCTTCGCGTTCAAAATTTTGTTCAGATTCCCTCGCTTGTTCTGATACGATCGTGGTGGCAGTGTTGGAGAATATGAGGAGATCACAAAATGAATTCAATTTAATGCCGAAGAGAAACTTTTCCAATTTTGGGAAAGGAATCGGATCAATCATCGTCAATCTTCAATATTGGCTTCAATCTTGTGACGAATGATTCATTCAGTAAAACAAAATACAGCAGTCTGTCCGTCATCATCCTCTCATGGAATATTCCATGACACGTTTTATGGAGTCGAAAATCGTTAACATCATATATATCACACTGCACATCAAGCTTTCGCAACAATTACCACCTATCATAGCATTCGAGATTCGATATTGCATCGTTAGTTGGACAAAAAGGGCAGGTCATCAAGTCTGAGGACGAAAGAGAGAGCAAGAAAGATTCATCCGAGATGATGCATGCTTTGATTTATGTGGTTCTACTTGTTGTAGCGATATTACAAGAGAACGTACTCCAGGTCGAATCGTTTCAAACGTCACATTGCAACAAAAATCTATGCCGGCATGAGCGCACTGTTTCTTCCTCCACATTCACTCTTCCGAAATGTGTTGATAGCGTGAGGACCGATTTTCACCCGTTGTCGATGGCGGAAAACGACGGCGATTTTTGGCAACAACAGCGAGATCTAATGAACGAAATGACGGACCAGAACGAAAAAGTCCCTCAAGGAAGAGCAGCAAAAGAACTTTGCCAAGATACAGAACGATCTCCTTACCGAATCGATCTTTATCACGTCCCTCCTGTTCAGTCTCCTATGGCTGGCCTGTGACAACCCGTTCGTACCTCTCTCGTACGTCTTTGGTTCGGTGTTTGGCGTCGCGTATGCCTACGGCCTCGGGAAGTACGTCGAGACGGTGGGCGGAACCATTGACGACGCCGCTGCTGTAGAGGGCGCTGGTGTTGGTCAGGCGAGATTTGCCTTTTTGATCCTGCTCTTCGTCTTTGTTGGAAAGTTTCGGGCGTACGGACTTTTGGAAATCCCGTCTATCATGGGATTTTTTACGTATCAGCTGGCATCGCTGTCGCAGGGGTTGAAGGAAGGAAAGGATTGACTAAAACTACTGATTTCGAAAATCCAACAGTTTTGAATATTATTATCTGTGAGTCTAAGCACGCTCCTCATCATCAGCAACAAAGCACTGTAGCGCTTTAGTGAACCGATGTTTTAAGATTGAATCGGACGTTGTTTGGTGTGAACAACGTGTCTCTTTATTTTAACGTCGAATGCACAATCCATTCCACGTCAACAATAATCGACTTTCGTTTCAATTCTATACAAGAGTCGTAACAATAAGGTTCTCAAACTACAAGTGGCATATACAAATATTGTGATTTTTATTATATTATGTTTTGAAAGTTGTAGTAGTTAGTTTGTATGCCAACGAAAAGCAACCAACCCTGCGCCCCTGGTAAGACAAGCTCCCCAAGCATGATGTGGATGATATGATGTAATGGAAACTGTAAACATAAAGTAGTACGGTACGAAGATTTTGATATCTCGGTGTTCACCGCGATATTGACACCGACAGGTGTGGTGAAACCGAGAGCACACAGCTTGGATAAAGTAGCATGTCCGACGAAACGAATGAAATACTAAGTATTTCATTCAAAATACGATGGATGTGCTTACATACCCGCGCGGTATGCCTCCATCTCACGTTGGTATCTCTCCTTGTCGGCAGCAGCCTTTTCGTCCCACTTAGCACGTTCGTCAGGCTTGAGGGCCTTGTACTGGGCAGAGATGATGCGGGCAATGTCACCGAAAGCAGCTTCGGGATTCTCTTCCTTGACAGTGGGTCGAATGTGAACCGAGAACAAGAAGTAAGCACTCATGTTTCTCTTGGGCGCGTTAGGGTCCTTCTTGGCCTTTTTCCGCTTGCCACCGGTAGGATCATCCATGGGACATAGTGTTTCATCTCCTCCTGGTAACGGATCTTGTCTTGTTCCGCCTTCTTCACCCACTTCTTCATTTCCTTCTCGCTGAGTGCCTTGTATTGGGCCGACAAAATACGGGCCCTGTATTTGAAAATTGGAAAGAAGATGAAATGGGTTCGAGTGAGTGAACATTGCTTTTAATTTCGATCACGTTTGGAAACGAGTCATGATTGGAAAAAATTATCGCGCGGTTCGCGCGATTTCATAGACAACCGTGGAACATGGAAGACATCGCAGTGTGTCAAAAAAAAGTGTTCTAAAACATGTCCGTAGAATCTGTACTGGAGTCCACGACGGCGGTGGAAACGAGCAACCAAAATCGCTCGTTCTCTCACCCGGTCAACACCGTTTAAAGTGCTTTCGTCGTAGTTTTGGGGCCTCCACGATGTTGTGTGTGGCGTGCTGTGCCGTTGTTGTAACGCTTTAGCACGATGACAATCAACAATAGGGGGATCACACTTCCCGACAACGCTTTCATGCACACAAACGCGGTAACACCGCGATAACAACATTCCACCATCACACATCATAGGTCCACCCGTAAAATTTTTTAACACAACGATTACAAACATAATAACGATCAAAATGACCATTAAAATACTCCAAAAACACGATTGTTCACGATGACTTTTTACACTTACACATCTCCGAAGGACGCTTCAGGGTGCGAAGTCTTCACATTGGGACGTTCAGCCTGCGAGTAGCAAAAGAAAGCCGACATGGCTCTCTTAGGCTTATTAGGATCCTGAGCACACAAGATGAACCACCATGGTCGTGTTAGTAAAGTTGAATATTTGAAATGTCACCGAGTTGCATTTCGCGATCCCAGCCGCCCTCACGATCAAATCAACTTACCTTCCACTTCTTTTGCTTGCGGCGCTTGGGGACGATTTCCTCCTCGACCTCGCTCTCCTCGTCGACCTCTTCGCCTTCGCTCTCTTCGATGTCCTCGACAGTTTCGTAGTACGACATGGTGATTGTTTAATCAATTGTATTCAAATAAACTGAATTCGTTCTTACAAGCAGTATTACTGTTGAAAGCAGATTATGATTTTATAACGCGTATTATCGTTGCGTGCTTTCTGCACGGTTTTCAAGAAAGCATAACGAGAAGGCGGCAGCAGGCGGCAGACACTGCTTGATTCTTGCCCCGTAGAGAACACTGTAGAAATCAATAGCAGAAGTTCGCACCATCGCTCGCAATGCGTGCTGCCTCGCGCTGTAAAAATTGAAAATTACCGCCGGTTGTCCCGCGCCATGTTCCAGAACCAAGACTCCGTTGAAACTGCACACTGACACGGCGCACTTTGAAATTTGTGTGAATCTCTCTACGAGCTCAATTGCCGAAAAATTCCGGCGCGTCGAAGAGGAGCTCGAACCAAATTATACAATCATCTTTCGCACCTCCTACTCTTTTATAATATCATGCATACCCTCATGCTTTTTAGGAGTATGATACAACATAAAAGCCAACAACCCGCGAGAGTATCGATCTCTTCGGTTCATCCAAACACACAAGCAATTTCTTGACTCTACAGCCTCAACTCGTTTGTTGACAACATCAAACGTCGTTGAACAAGTTTACAGACATAGCAGCCTACAGTCAAATCTGATCATCATTCTATTGGCAGTGTAGCTGACCGAGCAGAGCGATACCAAACATATTAGTTTCAAAATGGAAGAATTGTCGAAACCATCTGGAATTTCCATTCCACTGTTACTGAAACGGAAATGGGAGAAACAACAGCAGGAGCAACAGGCACAAGATCCAGCCGCACTCAATGATCAGGAAGAAAATCAAGATATAGAAACAAAGGGACGGTGATACCTCCAACAATGCCATCGGTGCACTCGAAAATGAAAAAGCATCACCTGCTATCTGGGAACCACAGCTTCGCCTCAGTCTGGATCAAGAATTGACCAGAGACCAAAAAAATGAACTTTCGAATCGAGTCTTTACGACATCGGAACTGGAGGAACGAATAATGACAACGACGGCTGCTATGTTTGATATTCAGCGACAACTCTACCGGGGAGAAGAAATATATTACGAAGATACTTACAGTCATGGCAGTGTCTACAAGGGTTGGGACGCCTTTGTCGACTCGGCCTCCGCCTCTATCAGTGGGGGGCAACAAACGACTAGTAATCGACGCGTACCGGTAGACTCGAGATGGTTTTCGACTAGTTGCAAAAGTGTCTCACGAACAAAGCCTCCCGCAACCTTTCCACCCCCTTTGATATCACAACCAGTTTTGTCGGTGGCAAAACTTACATCGATTCCGGAGCAGCAAAAAGCTGAGACGCCTGCGAAAACGGCACCGCAACCACTTGACAGTGTTTCAAACACTGAAGCAACCACTCCAGCTGAATCGGAAATCAAATACGGAAACAGCTCAACCATCGTCTACGAGAATCAGGCAACGCCTGGCAGCTTCCGCGGCAGCAACCTCGAGTTCGATGACCAGAAGCGCGGAAAAGGGCGATACCAGCGGAAGTTCCTCTACTCCGAAATCAAGCAGTCGACCAACCACTCCAATTGGTGGTGGAAGAAGCGTTGATTCGAGTAGCACAAAAAAGAAACGAAAGACTACAACGACGACAACCAGCGAGGAACCACCTTCCAAGAAGGCAAACCAAAAGTCATCTAGTGACGAAACAAAACGACCCAAAACCGCTAGTGCAACCAAGACAGCGACACCGATAGATCGCGATCTTTCCAGCACAAAGGGAGGAACCAAAAATGTCAAATCTGAAAAGAAAGATGTGGCATCCACCCCTGGCACTAAATCCAACAAGGCCGAAAATTCTACGCCCGCAAAACGGGAAAAAGATAGCGATACCCCTGTTCCGAGGAAACGAGGTCGGCCTCGAAGGAAAAGTTAGAACTATCGTAGCGACAACGACTGTGGGGATTGTTTCAGATCGTTTGGAGTTGAGTGTTTTGTGAGTCATGGTACGGCGAGAAATGCTGCTGGTGATGTTCTCACCACAACTACCTATTATCAGGCTCTTTCGATCCAATACGTGGTCCACAAATCATTCCTCCAGATTAAAATACGGCATGAAATCTTCTGAATTGCACTGCTGGATAGTTAAACATAATTCGATCTATAAAAAAGCAAAGCCTTGGGGAAAGAAAATAATACGTAATGATACTGGCGGTACGAGTATTTTTGGATTTTCGAATGCTTCCTTGTATTTTTTTCCACGTCTGTCCGACCGACCGCTACGCGTGGAAAGTATTTGCGCGCACAAAATGCCGTTCGGCATTCTCAATTCCTTTGATGTTTTTGATGTGTCAGTCGTTGGTCAGTTTGAAGTTGTTGCTTTCGATCAAACCGTATTGGCTTTCAAAATCAAAAACGAGTTCACTTCATATTCCACTTGCCCGTCACCTATCGTGGTTTGTCTACAAGGGAACAATCACACTTGGGAGTTTGGAATACATCGGGAGAGTATGAACACAATGGGGAAATTCACTCTCTACACAATCTTCGTTCTGGCGCTCACTTTCAAGCAGACGAAACCTTGCTCAGGCTTTCAGTTGCCATTGAAACAGCGCCGAACGAGAATTATTGCCGCAGCAGTATCTGATAATGACGAAATTAGCTGTGAGAACGATCGATTATCGGGATCTTCCAACTCCGAATTGTCACGGAGAGCTGTCTGTCGCTCCGTGATTGCAACTGCGGCAACTGTAACGAGTGGTCTGGTTGCTGGAGCTGACACCGTATTGGCAGTGACAGCGGACGAGAACGGTTACATTCCTGCTGTTCGACCAACGGCTTATCGGGTTGATTCAACGCAACCGCCAACACTGCTTCCACTGACCAGTGCTCGAAAGGAAAAGGGTACTCTTCTGGCTTTAGGTCGCGGCTCCGGAACGGACAAGCAAGAAATCAAAATCGATACTGTGAACCTCAACAATTTTATGAACAAACTAGTTTTCGGATCGATCGACTCTGTCTCCCAGTTGCTAAGCGAAACAAAAGACGAAAGCAAAACTGGACCGGGATATGCGTCTTTCGTTTGTTTGGGGGTACCTTTCACTACCACCACGAAAGACATTGATCTTGCTACCAGCCTTCTGAATTCGATGCTTCAGGAACGAAGCAACAAATTAGCAACTGCCTTGGGCCTTTCATTTTGTCCCATGTCGGTTCAGCCGGCTTTGGATGCGTACGCAAAATCTGGAAACGAGTCGGCTCTAAAATCTGCCATGAAGGAAGCTGGGGTTACCAGTGAAACTGTTGATCTATACATGCCCGTGATCCGGTTTGCCAAAGGAATGTCCCTCGATTTCTTGGCCCTGTCGCCCGAATTCGGAGACATTGAAGCGGCAAGGACCAATGGACTAGGTGCCGTTGACTTTGAACGACGACAATCGTACGTTTTGGATCCCCAGGGCTTTATTTCCGTGACCCAAGATCCACGATACAAACTCTACACGGATCGCTCCCTCTTGAAAGACTTTGCGCCAACAAAGAAAGACGACAACGTGAAGGGATTTTTTGCCGAGCGAATTTTCGTGCACGAGACAGCGGCTTCCATCGTCGCCAAATACGCAGTCGACAAGCCTGAATCGTTGGTAACGATTCTAGCACCAACGCCCGATGTGCGTTATTTGCAAGGTATTAACGGACGCATCCCGCGAGTCTACGGCTCGCTGGTGAAACAGAACAATTCCAACGGAACAAACTCCCAAGCAGTTACAAACAAGGTTTCGGACGATGCAGTGACAACAATACTTCTAAATCCCACAGCAGCTGAGACACTTTCGGCAGGTCGATTCTTGCGCCTGGAAATCGGAACTGGGCCTGATACTCTGGCATATCAGACGAAGGTAGCGGATTATCTGTGGTTTTCGTCATCTCCGAAGGTGAACTTGATTCCTAGATTAATGAATGGATAGACTCAAAACACTGATTCGGAATTTGACGAGCGTGAAAGGTCGTGCTGGAGAAACTCTCAAGAATAACTAATATGTAACCCAGCAGATAGCCACCTGACGACAGTTATCGTTCTATATTATTTCTTCATTAGTTCAATAGATGTCTTTCCTGGTTTCACCAATCCTTTTTTGTATAAGCCTCCGAGCGCCTATCACGAAAATAGAAAATCACAGTGTCAAACGATGATCGAGGAAAGGGGTCAGAATCAAAATAAATAGTGAGATAATCAAGATAGTTATGCATGCAGCAATCAGCAAAAACTCATTTCTTTCAATATAGTCAGTTGTGGAAATTACCTTTTTGAACACGCTCTTCGAGACCCCGGGGAACTCGTCGTTGATCTCTTGCGGGGTAGATTTCTCTCCAATGTCCAATCGTCCTCCCACTTCTTCCAGTCGTTCCAGAATTTGGGATCCCGCGTCCAACGACTTTGCCTTGCCACCAAAGCTCCGCAGGGAAATATCCAGCTTTCCATCTTCTGGACGGACGTTCTGAACGTATGCGGGAAGAATTTCTCCCCGAACCACATCAATGTTGTTTCGTGCGTTGCGGAAATAACTGATTTCTTTTTGGAGAATCAGCCCGTATCCATATGCCTCGGGAGCGTCAGCAGGCAGTAGCGGGACATCGTCTCCGTGGCCCAACCCGATCACTTCCACACTAGCACCCAGCGGACCAAAGTTGACGACCTCGACCTGGATCTTGTCGCCCGCGCGAAAGGTGACTTCTCCGCCAAATTCGTTGGAGACCATGAATCGTCTGGTTGTCCTTTCACGGTAATTTTCGACAGCATTGAAGTGTGGCATCGCACCGATAGAAAGACGACTGTCTTCGAGACGACGTTGATGGATGATGTTCGTGGATGGTGAGTTCGGTGTCAACCGACCTGCCGTGGAAGCTAGTGACGAATATGCCACTCGACGATGGTGCCGTGCACTCCAAGCCACGGCTGGCCTCAGATTCCACAACATACTAATTTTAGCACTGGATGCCAAGAAGTAAGCGACCAAACAAAAAACGGATGATGTCTTGACCATACTGGAGCAAATAAAATCAGTCAACAGTCGGGATTGTGATATTCGTCCGATTTTCAAAAGCAAATATCGTTGTTCCGCAATCTCGTTAGACTGATCGAAAGAAAAATTTCATCTGTTTGATGTTTGTCGTTGTGTGACATGATGAATGAGTTGCGTGATTCTCCTTCACTTTTGCGCACCCACGGCCAGACGATTGTACACTCTCATGATGGCGCGCCGAATTGATTGATTCGATTTCGGATGAAAGATTGTTTTGTTTTTCAATTTTCTGATGACTAACGTTGCTACATTCGATGCCCAACATTCAACATCGAACGCAAAGCGATGACATTATCGGGAAGTTAACTGGAGTCAATCCTCGGTCAACGAACATATTTGTTTTCTGTGATGGCAAAGCCGTAGTGTTAAACTGTCTTGGCATTTCACAAAAGATCACTGTGGTGTTATGATTGCAAGGTCGATTCACTAAAAGAATCTGCAGCAGAGGGAATCTAATTGTCAAAAGGCTTCCGACGATCGTCACGTTTCTAGCCTTTGTTACTGCTAGTGACAGTTTTCGAGCGTTCTCGACACAACCAGTTGCGCCTTTTTCTAGGGGAATGTCGTCGTCATCGGTGCTCCGAAGCTCTACCGACAGCCCATCCACAGCTGATACAGGGACAACGTGGTTGAGAGACACAGAAAGCCGCCAAAAAGCACTGGAAAAATGCATCATTCCCTTGTCGGCATCTTCCTATAAGGGAAGTTCGGGACGAGTGGGCGTTTTGGGTGGATCGGAACGCTACACGGGAGCGCCTTATTACGCTGCCATGGCATCCTTGAAGTGTGGTGCCGACCTGGCCTTTTGTTTCTGCGCCGAGGAGGCTGCTATTCCCCTCAAGACTTACTCGCCGGAGCTCATGGTGGCACCTGTATACAAAGCATCTGAATTCAATGAGGCGATTAGACGTATGAGCGGCGATGGAAATAATGACAACGAGGGGACCTACGACGATGAAACCAACGAGCTGGTGGAGCAAATGGTGGAGGAAGTTTGCAACATGATGGACAAGATGCATGTTTTGGTATTGGGACCTGGCCTCGGTCGAAGCCCACTCGTTTTGGAAGCAACAGCACGAATCATACAACGGGCGCAGTCGCGATTCCATCTGCCCTTGGTGATTGACGCCGATGCCCTGTTTTTGTTGACCCTTCAAAAATACCAGACTCTCTTGTCGGATGAGTCTTTGGTAGTTCTCACTCCAAATGCCATGGAGCTCAAACGTCTCAAGGATAGCAATCCTAGTCTCCCAGATCGGTGTATTGTGATTGAAAAAGGTGCGATGGATTCCATCCGCCCAGCGTCTGCTTCTTCGCAATCGCCTTCCATGGTTTGTGGGGAAATTGGCGGGCTGAAACGATCGGGAGGGATTGGCGATGTCCTCGCCGGAACCTGTGGCACACTGGTGGCTTGGAACCACATTCTAACAAATCGAGGTATCGCTTCGTTCGATGACATTCCATTAGCTTGCTGGACGGCTTGTTGTTTTGTGAAACGTTCGACAAAGAAGGCATTCGATATTCATCGACGAAGCATGACAGCTCCCGATATACTCGATGAACTCGGACCAACCATCGACGAAATGACATCTTCGACTAGGTAGTGGATAAAAGTAGTGTGATAGCGAAGCGCATCGGACGATAGAGGAACAAATTACAATGCAAAAGTACATTATTGAATGCGATTCTATAGCACGTGCCAAAACGAAGGACATGTATAAATCGTAAAGCTAAAGGCGTTATTTGAAACTATGTAATCACATTGAATGGGTGGGGGGACAGTTTGGGCTCGAAATCTGAACATACAATCCGTTGAGCTCCATTTCCACACGGTTTTGGGACTTGAGGTTCTTCCAAGTCTACTCACTCTATTTGAGCAAGAGCATCAATGGCATCATTTTAATAAGAGAAAACAAGGGGCTAGTGGGGTTGCAATAAGCTGCAGATTCTGCGAGCCCTCCGTCGTGGGTTTCTCCACACCCAGTTTCATGCCAGCTTTCAACGCGCATATCCCCGAGATTGTCGTGGACGACTACGGTGCCTGCTCCCACGCACTCTCCCGAGCTGTCTACGAAGATCATATCCAATCGGACATGAATTCCTGTTTCCACGACCTGTGTGGATGCTCCAGTAACCTCATACCCGACAATACCATCGCCCGTTACGGCGAGGTTCGAGTCGTCGGTCGCGTTGGCCGCCAGAAGTGCTTCCCAGGTAAAGTTGGAGACGTCCTTCACCTGATCATCTGTTTCGAAATTGGGAACCGAAGAATATCCTCCCGCAAGCTCGATGGGTTCTGGACACCCAATATCTTCGAAGCTTGTAATGCTCATATTCCCGAATTGATCGTAGACAATTACGTCGGCAGCTCCAACGCACTCTCCCTCGTCGTCTAGGAACTCAATTTCCATTTGGATATTGAGTCCTGCCACAACCTGCACGGAGGCTGTAACAACATCATACCCGGCAATGTCCTTCGATTTGACGCCTTCTAGGGTGTAGTTCGAGTCGGACGCCAGAACTTCTTTGCAGGTATAGTTGGCGGCTGCCTGCACCTCCTCATCCGTGTCGACATCGGTAACCACATTATATCCTCCCGCAAGGTGGGTGTCGTTGTGCATGGCACTGCATCTGTAAAGACTTGGGTTCAATACCAAGAATACAATCGCGGAAAAGGTGGATGTGAGTTTCATCGTGCCGATCACTTATCTTTTTTACTATTTTCTGATCTGGTTTTGCTTTTATAAAGGTTTTGCTTTATAATCACGTGCGTTTGTAAATTGTGTCCAAGGGAAAAGAGAAGGGTTGCAATTTCATCTCTGCCTCAACACTGTTTACAGCATGTTCCTGCTTGTGCCCCACAGTGTGAGAAGGATTGATTCATTCTCGGTGCTTCTCACTTTCCTCTGTTCTCTGGTGAAAGATTAGAGATTTGATACGACCGAATGACGTCGGGTGGTCAAAATGTCTGTGTTCTCTGGTGAAAGATATTATGAGGTTTCATTGGACCGTACGACGGTGGCATATTTGATGTTAATTGACCGAGAGAAGGAGATAATCAAGAATTTACATATACCTCTGAACCTCTGTCGGAGCAGCAGGTGGCAGTGTCAGTGGGTTTGGGTTCTCTTTTTGGATCATCGAAAAAGGGTTCGAATTCATCCCAAAATCAAGATTAATATTTTACTTAGATTAATTCCCCCTTTTTATCCGCAGACCACGACAGACGAGGAAAATCCTATGAACACAGAACAGCCGTAGGATGCGTACGTACCATGCTCTTTAGAGCAGTAACAAACGTCGGGAAGATGCGAGAATTCTCATGCGCGCGGGGATGCAAGAGATTATTACTTATTTCATCATCGTACGATGGTTGGGATTTAGGTCCTATTGCTGTACTTATCCTACGTGTGCGTACGTAGGAAATAGGGGAAAATCACAGACCGCATTATTGTTTTGATTGCCTACCAAAAAGACTGTATAAAATTCTCGTGTGGTCAGAGCTGCGCCCGCTCGTCCCTCCCTCTGTACTACCTACCTCTAGGACTACCAGCGGCTACAGTGGATTCTACTGTCGATAGCTGGCTGTAATGTCTATTCGGTCTTTCGTTCCTGTAGCAGATTTCGTGATAAGAGTAGCGATGACAAAAATTCTGATCGCGACAACATCGATAGCGCACAGTACATTTTGCGCTGGAGGGCTGGGAAGAGGAGACCTCCACAACCGACAGCGACAACATCCGATCGGTTGGTGGTCGACTGTTGCTCGTCTACTCAACGGTAGTATCTTGCCTTCTGGCTGATATCTTTCGTTTTCGACTCGGAAGATCGGTATCTATCATCTTGTTGAGTTGGCTGCAGTGAAGTCTTCCAGGAACGAGAGGGAAAAAGTCTAGAAGTATTCGGCCGAAGGGATTCGTAGCTGGATCAATTTCAAGGCGGGTCTTTGTATTTTCGTGGAGGTAGGCGAAAGACAAGAATCTCGACAGGAGATAACTTTGCGCGTCAATATACAAAGTGTAAAGTCATTTTTCTTGTTTTCCTTCGTTGGAATCGGTACCATATTCGGATATAATCGTCATGAACACCAAGGACTTCTTCTACTCGTGGCATCTCTCCTTGCGAGTTGATCGCCCCGTGGAAGGATGCAATGTCAAGCCCCATTGCTACATGTACGGAAAGAAGCTAGACGACCGAGAAGCGGACAAACCCCTTCCGTCTCACTCCAAAAAGATGCGAGAACCTCCACCGGAACACGAATTTAGCTACCGCTGGTTTCGGGGGCCGCGCAGCACACCCTGTGCCTACGAGCATTGTACTCGACGAACGTCTTTCAGTCCCCACGATTGGTCCAAGCACGCACTGGGGGGATCGGGATGTTCGCTCCAGTGTGTTTCGCAACAATCTAGTCTCTTTCGTTGTACCTTTTGCAATTCGAAATGCTTCGTGGAAGCCTGGAAGACGCAGTACACCGTGCCAAAAGATATGGTGTTAGCAAATCGGGGAACACCAATGAGGAAAAGAACGGGTTCCATGGATAGCATAGAAGACGATCTTCGTTCTGTTGGATCGGTTGGAAGCAATGATCGGATCGGCAACAGCAATGGAGGATCGAAGTCTCCGGCCAACTTTTCGGACACGAGTGGAGGCTCTGGGCAACAACAAACACCAGGAACCCCGCGGGGTTACATGGGAGGTTATCACAACGGTGCTCCAGGCAGTGCGGGTCCTTACAAAAAAATGAACGGAGAAGAAGAATGGATTGAGATAAGCAGGGATCAAATCTACATTCCTGGGAGCGATGATGTGGGACGAAAACTCAAACTAGAGGCAGCGGCATACTCGACCGAGACTGGGGAACTCTTGATGCACCGAGTGATCAAGACGGATATTGTTCTGTCACGAGCACCGGACCCTGTCAAGCGAACCTTGGTGACGGCGAAAAACAGTGCGGGGGCAGGAGCGGGAGCCAGATTTCGAATAGTGACGTACAACGTTCTGGCAGAAATCTACGCTACACAACAGCAATATCCCTATTGTGATATTTGGGCTCTTAGCTGGGAGTATAGATTTCACAACATTATGAGAGAGATCGTGGATGCATCACCGGATGTTGTGTGTCTGCAAGAGGTACAAGCCGATCACTACGAAAATCATCTCTACGCATCGATGAGCGACCAAGGATATGAAGGGGTGTACAAGCAAAAAACGCGGCAATCTATGGGTCTAGCTGGGAAAGTTGATGGCTGTGCCCTGTTCTGGAGAAGGTCCAAATTTCATCTAGTGGAATCCTACAGTATTGAGTTCAACGAATTGGCACAGCGCCAAGCAACCCAGGTGATGGGGCTGAATCCACGCAGCGAGGAAGGGATGAATTTTTTGAATCGATTGTCGAAAGACAATATTGCTCAGCTAGTGGTGTTGGAATTAGCCAATCCCCAGCTGGCAACCCGCACCAACCGAGATCCTATCAACCAGGTATGCATAGCTAATACCCATCTCTACAGCAACAAGGAATTCCCAGATGTCAAACTGTGGCAGGCTTGGCAGTTATTGCAGGAGCTTGAAAACTTTGCAATGAGCAGAGGCTCGAGCCTGCCTCTGATGATATGTGGAGATTTCAACTCGTCACCGGATTCTGCGGTTTACGATTTGCTCATGCAACAAAATGTGCATCCGGGCCACCCGGATGTGAATGTAGTGACCGGGGATGACTGTCCGAATGTTTTACCCGATGCAATGAATATTACCCATTCTTTCCACTTGGGAAGTGCCTACCAAAGCGTGCTCGGAGAAGAGCCACAAAATACCAACTACACTCTTAACTTCAAGGGTGTTCTGGACTACATTTGTTATTCACGTCAGACTTTGAGACCCTTATCAGTATCACCTATTCCGGACGAATCAATTTTGACCAGGCACGGCGATGCTTTACCCTCCACCGAGTTCAGTTCCGATCATATTATGTTGATTTCTGACATGCAGATCTTGAATGGTGGGGCGAGGTAGGGAGAATGGCGACACAGCGTAGCATGATGCGACGAGAAGACAGCATATGTAAACATCTCATACGAAAAAATCATGTCGAGTAGTGGTATGGAATGAAATGTAGATTGGGATAATTTAAAAAAAAGTTAAAACAATGGATGTGGTAGAAATGGAAATAAGAAGCTCGTAATCGTATGGAACGTAAAATAATGGCACCGTTTACCGCATTGAAGAAGTGAACCAACTGTTCTTGAGGCGGGGGCTTCAGTCGTTGACAAGAGATCACAAGGGAAGAATGCAGCCAAGACAAAAGAATGTACTTTTCGCGATCACTGGCATTTCATACACAATTAGTGAATTGATCTTCAATTCTTGGTGGTAGGCTTGTTTGTCGGAGCTGCCGGCCGCTCTTATAGGTCGTCGCACTTCAGGAGGCTAATGGTTTTGGAATACTCGTAGAGTGCTATATCCCATTCGTGCTTGGCTTCCAAATACTCGTAGACATCCTCATAGCCAATCCTTTCCCTGGGCGTCGCCCGCTTGGTGAGATGCTTTGGATTTGGTTTAAGGTCCGGCAAATCCAAGCCAAGCAGATTCCCCAGAGCTTCCATTCCTTCTGTCAAACATGCAATGTCCAACACAATGGTCATTTTATCCAGCAGGTCCTTGGCTCTGTTAAAGTCGTCCTTTCCGATTCCTGTTGGAAAGAGCTCCATCATCTCGTCGGTGGTCCGCTCAATCCCCTGTGACAGATGGTTTGGGACCTTGTCTCGACTGCTCTTGGGTTTGGAGGCCACAATCCGAAGAAAGAAATTGTCCGATTTTTTTTCATTATCATAAGCGGCAAAGTCCCACCAACGAGTCCGGTTCAGTTCGCCAGTCTTAAAGCCGGGATATGTATCGCCGAGATGGCGATCTGCAGCCAGCAAGCGGGAAAGAGGATCCCGGGTGATGATCACCGATAAGAGATTTGGATAGTCCCAATCGGGATCGTCAATGTGGTGGTTTCGACCCATTGGTGGCCTTGAAAATTCCCACGAGATCATGTGAAAATAGGGGCGGATGGCTTCCACATAGGGGCCGGTTTGTTCCTTCGTCCATGGCATATTGTTGTTGCCGTTCATGCCCTTGAATGATTTGCAGAATTCGTCGCCCGAGCAGCCCCGTTCCTCTGGATCAGGAAATTTGTGATCCCTGTCCCCCATGCAGGCAAAGGTAGGAGCGATACTGTGGTTCAACCCATTTCTTCCGATGCGCCCACAAAAGCTGGTACCCCCATGATGTGTCGCATGAATATTGAGCATCAGGGCGGACCCCTTTCGATAATTTTCTATCTGTGTTTGCTTTATCTGTGTCATGTTCTTCAGTATCGCCTCTTCCCAGGTCAATGACAGTTGGCCATCGTCATCGTCATCGTCATCGTCATCGTCATAGTCATAGTCATCGTCATAGTCATCGTCATCGTTTTTTACCACAATCGTCGTCGCAGTCTCCTTGAGCTCAACGTCACTTGGCATATCGGGCACGTCGGCTGTAAATTCCGATTTCATGGCAAAGAGGGCAGCAAATGCCATGCCTAGTATGACGATATAAGCCCTGCGAAAGCCGCCGGCTTTCATGTTTGATCCAGCCTTAGACTTGGATTCAATTCGATTCATTTTCGACTAGTTCAATCTGGGTGATGAGAAATAACTCCTTAAAGTTGGCTTGGTATTGATGATGAATTTGTGGTTGTTGTTAATGGATCTTGGAATTATAATGTGATGACGTGAAACTTGGACAGTTTTGCATGAGGGGATGGATGACCGGAGTAATAACTCCATCCAAGTCCAAGCAGAAGTGCAACGTTCTGTGCCCTATTCCGAATTTAGTCATATTGGATTGAAGCATCGGTGCGGATATCCAAGGGACATTCTTAGAAAGGCGCGCATAGGTGCGCGAAAGGTGCGCATAGGTGCGCGCAGGGCGGTTAGCGATAACTGCCCAGAAGTTGGCGAGGTATGCCTAAAAAGAGCGATGAATGGGACAAAGTAGTTCCAAGGCATGCCAACTCCAGAATAGCTTATAATTTATTTTAGTAAGAATTTGCATGCTTTATTTGATTTGTTTTCACTAACGACAATATTTTTCATTGCTGGCATGCCAAGTATTTTTTGTTCTTTTTCCGCGTCGAAATTTTGGCGCGATTGCGCATTCTAGCACGGACCGTTAGAAGATGATGTCCCACATAACGTTTCCCGCGCGGGACCAGCGATCACAAAACTCAAGTTGTTGTTGCATACTACCTGTCCACGTACGATCATACGAGGGCTTCACATTCCCACAAAACGACGAAATAATTATTTTTTAACCCACATTTTCCATTTCAATTCTCGATTCATTCGCATCTTCTGATGACGATCTTTCAGGTATCAGTGTCGCGATCAATCTGATACTCACCAGAAATTGAGGGTCAACGATTGACATCGGATGCAGCAATAGTATTAGAAGTAATAACAGGCATTCTAACTCAAGCGAAAGAATGCCTCGTGCCAAGGGCACCAAGGTCTGGAACGAAGATCTCGTTACTGCAATGCATTCCCGTGAAGAGCAGTGCAGGCAAAGATTTTCCCAGCGACAGTATTTATGGCGAGATGGAGCTGCGGCGATCCAATCAGTTCGAAAGGACATATATCAGTACAAGACAGGAAAAATTGTCGGTTTGCCGAGAACTCTTACGAAATGCGTAGAGGAATGAATGTCGGGCAATCATCGAAGGAAATCGACCCTTGCTACCCGAAGGTTACATACCTACGACGATCGACGAAAGCACAATGTCGCGAGCTTTTGTAACGCGACAAAGGCGAAATCCGTATCATGATGATCCCTATTTGAAAAGAATCAAGATGAGGGGAGGTTCTTACGGAATTCTCATGGCATTTCATTTTTCAGAGACCAAGACAATGACACAAAAGCAAATTTGTACAGCGGCACAAAACTTTTGCGACGAGGAAATGGAACCAAACTTCTATTCCGGAAGATCGTACGGTGCATGGAGTAGCAAGAAGACATTAGTGAAACATGGTCTCGTCAAAGAAAGCAGAACTACACAAATGGGGCGGCAAGGAAAAGTCTGTAACGGGGTATTTGAATACGCGCTAACAGACAATGGCGAACTCTTTCTTGAAGCTCTTCTTCAAAAGTTTCCACAAGAGGGAAACGCAAGGATTCGCTCAAATCCAAACGAAAACATAGACTCGGCGACCTCAATAACAAAATTTGGATATATAGTAAAAGACAAATTACCTGCCAAACCACTGAAGGTAAAGTCAGAAAATGTCTTCAACATACAAGAAAGTCATCCGAAGCGCAACCCAAGACATTCAAATAATGTGAAACCAGAAAAGAAAATCCCAGCAAATGATTCCATATTGCTGTCTGACGATGATGACGATGATGACGATGATGATGAACTATTTCTTCGTCGCCTCGATAAATCAATCAATTTCAAACAACAACGAAAGAGAGAGGAGACGAAGGTATATCACAATGTATCTAATGTGATCAACCTTGTTGATAGTAGCGACGAAGAGATATCGATTTCTGACCTTGATACAGTTCAGAAATTAACGAAAACGAGGAAATCATACGAAAACGTTGCAAAAGACGATGTTCCTTTTCCTGTAACCAACAAGAAATCTACAATTTCCTGTTCCAAGTTGGTGATTTTGATCGATAATTCGTGAGAGGGACCACAACGCAACACCCCGACACATGCGCATAGAATTATCAAGACATCTCACAAAAAATTTCAGGATCACTCCGACAAGTTTGGCCTTCGTATTTACCATTGGGTGAGGTAGACGAAGATACGCTGAACTATGGAGATTTTGCTTTCGTACAAGAGCAATCGACAGGAAATCGAAGGTTACCTTTGACTATAGAACGGAAACGTATAAGTGATCTTGTGCAACGATCATCCCGGGCGCATCACTGGCAACAACTGCATCGTATGAGGGACTGCTGCGAACATGCAATCTTGCTAATTGAAGGAAATACGAAAAGGACATCCGATTTCATATCGTATGACGATGTAGAAAGTGCAGAATCTTGGAGTCCAGACCACCATACGATTGATGATGAGCATTCCTTTTATCGTTTCTTGGGTCGAGCTATACTATCCTCTCCAACGTTGAAAATACTACAGACAAAAGATGAACAAGCTTCATATCGATCGATTGGTGCTACTGGCCTTGTTGCCTCGCTTTTGTCGTGGAAAAATAATGCTCCGAAGTCAGTACCCTCTACGAAGATGAATCTAAATAAATTATACAACAAACTGAAATTGAGGGGTATACCTTGGCAGATTGCTCGCCGTGCAAGTGAAGAATTGGGTTCCATCCAGCAACTCAATGCAATTTATGAGCGATGCGAAGCTTCGGCCCGTCCAATCATTCTAGTACCAGCGATAAAGGAAGCGTGCTCAAGCATGATTGAAACGGAAGATTCGCGAAGCCTTTTGGAATATGGTACTGTTGAAAGATGGAGCTCAGCCATTCATAGTGCATGGCATTCCAAGATGAATAATCCGACCGATGCACTCGCTTTGTACGACGAAAACAAATATTTTGCAAATGATAGAGCCCAACTTTTGAACGCTTTACATAGTGGGAAAACGGTAGAACATGCGGTTCAAGAATCAAACACAGTTGACGAGGCTGCGTTGAAAGATACAAAAAGCTCAATTCGAAGAGTGCGGATTGAATGCCCTTCGAAGTTTTCGGCAATATTTCCAAGCCGTATAGACACAGAAACCTTTTATGAAATGATACCTGTCGAGGAGAATCCACTTGGACTTATACTTCCTTCCGTGGTGATGCAAACGAACGATGGTCATTTCCAGTCGAACAAACTTGTTTTGTGCGTTATGGAAGGTCGCGAATTATTCCGACAAATAAGCGAAGGAGACAAATCCAGAGACGAGTTTGTCGAGCTTTCAACAGAAGTGGCGAAACAAGTGAATTCAGAATTCAGTAGCTTTCTGATATGCCCAAAACGTGATCGAAGAGTGTTAATCATTCGAGGACTTGGACCTGCGATGAATGAAGCTGCAAAACAGACAAACTATCGTGCAGAATACAGGGTAATTACGGATCTTGTGATCGCGGAATTGATGCTCCGGTACAACATTGTTGTGATACAGGCTCCTCGTTTAGTCAACGATCTAGAAATGATTCTCCGAGAATTTGCAATGGCGTGCTTCTATTACCAAATGACTACCCGCAAACTAAGGTGCCGATTTACAACGAAGAAAGATCATCAAGAACACGAAACGAAAATTACCAAGAACCAACAAGGAAGAGCAATTTGAAGATATCGATTGTTCAAAATCTAAAGGCTTGCTGAATTGAAATAGAATAAAAGTTAATACAAGCATAATCATAATCTTCCTTTTGTGTGTAGCAGCATTCCTGAAATATGATTCATATCTATGATACATTTTATCCATAGATAGGAACATATTTTGTTGCCTACCGCACGGCTTGGTGGCATCACGATACAGCACAGCGACTGCAAAACCTGAAAATCCGAAATTGGACGTGTTGTTTCTGATTTCATTCCACAACTGAAAAGGTGTTTATTCTTTCTCTCTTCGCAAGCGTGATGTATTATATATCTTAGCCGACTAATGGAAACCACAAAACCAGATACACTCATCACGAGTGGAATCGCACGCATGGTTCCAACAGGATGCATTTTCGTTTCTGTTCTGGTAGAACGGGCCGTACGAGACACGGAAGGAAGCAACCCACGCTCCAGGGAATCGAATGATAAAACCGAATCTGAAACGTATCTTCCAACATGAAGACTCTTGCTGGTTTTCTCTGCTGCTGTAGGTTTCAGTCGAAACTTAGCGCATTCTTTAATGATTTGCATTCCAGCGACTCTTTCGGGACGATCCATTTTGACGGCAATATTCATCTGGAGTTGTGTCTCATACATTCAAATCTTCTCCAAGATTTCAATCTGAGACATTCGATTCATCTTTGACGACAAACAAACAAACTTTCGAAAACGATAATTTGGAATCATGACAATGATATTTTGTTCGTTAATCTTGTTGCTACACGTTCTTGCGTCGTCCAGCTCTCCTGCGATGGCACGGAACCGAAGTCGTAATATTGCCATTGGAAACGACGATCACAACGACATTGATGATAAGCAAGGAATTGTGTACGTTCAAACAAATGTAAAAGCCTCCAAGAACATGGGTTTTCTCAACATAGACAATGATTTTTTGCCAGAAAATTCTGAGGTAAGTGTGAATGGCTATGAATAAAATTGGAAATAACAACAAATCGATCGAATACACAATATTCTTAGCTAATCTCTTCTATGAAAAATATTACTGTCGACAGGACCTCTTCATGTCATTCCCAAGCGAATCTCCCTCTGATTGTCCTTCGAACGCGCCCAGTGGAAAGGGAAGCAAGAGCAAGGGTACTAATAAGGGCGGAAAGGGCAACAAGCAGACGAACTGCAACAAGGGAAAAACCAGCTCCGAACCGTCGTTGAGCCCAATCGTTCAGTCTTTTTTCCCGAGTAGCGTGCCGAGCAGTGGAAAGGGAAGCAAGAGCAAGGATACTAACAAGGGCGGAAAGGGAAGCAAGAGCAAGGGTACCAATAAGGGCGGAAAGCAGAGCAAGAGCACGGGCACCAATAAGGGTGGAAAGGGCAGCAAGGCGAACAAGGGAAAAGGCACTTTCGTGCCGTCGTTGAGTCCATTCCTTCAGTCTTTTCCCCCAAGTAGCGTATCGAGCAGTGGAAAGGGAAGCAAGGGCAAGAGTACGAATAAGGGCGGAAAGGGTAACAAGACTGACAAGGGAAAAACCAACTTCGCACCATCGTTGAGCCCAATCACATCTTCTCTTTTCCCAATTGACATGCCGACCAGCAGAAAGGGAAGCAAGCCTAACAAAGGCAGCAAGGGCGGCAACAAAGGAAAGAAAGGAGAACAATAGACCAGATTGTCCCCCGCTGTTCGTCGTCTCGCCTCTCCTCGCGATGGTGATGGTAGAGAATAGTCGCCACTAAAGACTTTTGCACCATCCACCCGAGGTTCTAAAATTCAATAATTGCTAGCTATATCACAATACATTCAGTAGTCATAGTATTCTTAAGAGATCGTAATGTTTGAAATAAGAAGAAGAGATGCTGTGAGAAAAAGGATTGGTTTGATTCGTGATTGAGTTCATTCTTGTGATGCGCGCCCGCAGGCCACAAACCAAGTTTCCAATTTTGGAATTTGAGGTTGTGAATTTTCAAAGAAATAGGAGAACAGATTGTTGAAGACACGAAGTTTCACGAAAAGACGCGGTGTGCGGTGGTTGTTCTACGATACCACCGATTTCAAATTCATGAATGGATCCCAATCTTTCTCATTGTGAATTGAATTGTGAATTGAGTTGCCTCTTTTGTTATCTATTGGCACCAATTCACAGTTTCCAGCTAATTATCCTTCCACAGAAGTCACTGATCAACAAACAAACAATCGATCATGACAGAAAAGGTACCAGATAAAGACGTAGTCAAGAAAGGGAGAAAAGGCAATGCGTCTTCCAAGAGCAGCAGTCGAATCTGGAGCGAGGCAAAAAAGGAGATCGTCCCATCTTTCGATCGGAGCCATCGCTCTAGTTGCATCGTCTTCTGTAAACCAAGGTACGCAACTATTATTCCAACTTCGAAGGAGCGAGCGAAAAGTCCAATCATGTTGATTTTTAACAACGAATGTGTTGGTGGAAGATAATGTCGGGCGAGGCTCTCACGAATGTTCATTCTTCACCATTTTTTGCTTTCCTTTTTGCAACAAACAAACGAAAAATTGATTCAATTGATTCATCCAGCCGTCCCACGTTTGATGGGAGTTCTAATGGACCCATCGAGATCAAAATCCAATGCTGGCAATGATTCGGAACGAAAGTTTATCTTCCAGATTTTGTGGTTGAGTTTGGCAGGTGGTACGGCCAGTTTCACTCGAGTAAGTAGCACATGCAATGAATCACGTCGCAATTCATAATAAACGGTTTGTGATTTAGTATCACAAGTTGGAAATTCATTTGAACTTCTTGCTAACAATGTTGTCGATGATTTTTTCTTCAGACTTGGCTTCTGAATCGCGCTCAAGATTCTATAGCTGCCCGATTACGTAAAGAAGTCTTTGAGAGTCTTTTAACCAAGCGCGAATTGGAATGGTTTCAGCTCACGCAAGTTGATGAGCCCGAAAAGAAAAAAGGCAGCAGCGATTTGAAAGAGGAAATTGAAACAGAGGAGAAAGGCAACGCAGTCAGCTTCTTCGAGCACCGGCGTCACGCCGGCAGCTGTGGCTGTTATTATGAAAGATGATGTCGATACGGTTGCAAATACAGTTACAAACACACTAGCCAATATATTGCGATCCAGTAGCTCTTGTATATTTGGAACATACAACATGCTACGCATCAATCCGCAGTTGGTTGGTCTTTCTTTGGCGGTAGCACCGGTAGTGGGAACGCTTGCGTGGATGACAAGGAAATATCTGAAAAAGATTGTAACTATCCAACAGCAAGCAGCGATCAGCTCGGCATCTTTCGTGGAGGAACGCCTAAACAATATTGCAATGGTAAAAATATCAAATCGAGAACAAGATGAAGTAGAAAAATATAAAGAAATGCAAGACGAATGTATTTCATTGGGTGGCAAAGCGGCTGTAGCGTCTGGTTTGTCGATGGGTATCATGTTCGGATTAAGTAGTACGGCATTTTGTGGAATTTTGCTGGCAGGGAGAAGAGCCGTCAAGTCCGAAAAGATGACCTCGGGCGAATTGACGAGTTTTGGAACTTACTCGTTCATGTTAGCACTGGGATCGGCTGGTGTCGTCGGTGCCTTGGGAGAATTCAGCAAAGGAATGCAGTGCGCTGCTCGATTGTACGGTTTAATCGACGAGGAACAAGCACCTACTGAGCAAGAAACGAAAGACGCTCATTCAGCTGTGAACTCAGATGATGTTCAAAAATTGTCGATTGAAAATAGTTAGCTTTTCATACAAAGCAGATCCTTCCAAGTACATTCTTCAAGGCCTTTCATTCAGTCTAGAGAGAGGCGAAGTTGTTGCTCTCGTTGGGCAAAATGGAAGCGGGAAAGTCTACTGCAGGCTTCGATTCTTGCTGGTATGTATACACCGCAATCTGGTGAAATTTCTATGTACAGCAATGATTGTGATACCGAAAAACCACTGAATTACATCACTGATATCGGACGCAAAGACAAAGTTAATTTGATTCAAGTAGTTCCGCAAGCTCCCGCCATTTTCAATACGACTGTTTTAGAGAATGTGCGATACAGCTGCCCTGATGCATCGAACGAAGACGTGAGCGCCGCCATGAAGAGTGCAAACTGCGATTTTGTGTCGAAGCTCGACGGTGGCATGGAGTACAAGGTGGGAAGGAATGGCATCCGATTGAGTGGTGGCCAACGGCAACGAATTGGATTGGCTCGAGCATTCTTGGCCAATCCAGTGTTTTTGGTACTTGACGAACCATCATCCGCGATGGACGCCGAGGGCGAACTTACTCTGAAGGATACCATGATGTCGTGTCGCGCCTCAAATCGTGGTTTATTGATCATTACCCATCGGGCAAAGACACTGGAGCTTGCGGATCGTATCATTGTATTGAAAGATGGGAAAATAGTGGAAGAAGGAAATCTAAAGAAACTTCAGAAACAGAAAAATGGCGAATTGGTTTCGTTGATGTCTGATCTAGTATAACTCTACATAAGAATTCCGATTGGATCTAATACCATTTCAGTTCGTTTCAGAGTTGACAGCAAACTATGAGTTGAAAAATGAGGGTGAGCTACAGCTAGGTCAAACAACTACTACTGGCAATCATTTTTCCTCCTCTTCGTCTCTCCTGACTGCTATTCGTCGTCCTCCTCCTCTAGTGATTTTGTAGAGGAGAGAGTGCAAAGAGGCCAAAATATATAAACATCAAAATATTATTTCTTGTTGTGGAGTTCGTACAATACGTTCGAACGAACGAACCTTGCGTTCATTGATACGATGAGGGCACGTCTTGAAATTATTTATCACTGAAAAAGTTCGGCATGAAATGAGACTATTTCTGAGTTGAGTCAAAAAATCCATTCTTCCTTTTGGTGGCATATATAATTTAATGTCTTTTTATGACTCTTAATTTCATAGGCTTTGGTCTCACTGCCGGCCTGCACGGCCGTCAACAAAAATAGTCACATCACATCGTTACTTAAACTCTACATTGTGACGTTAGCAGTTGCGATGTGTGAACGCTATTTTTTACAGTAACATTAATTTTTTATGGACAGTGATTATGGTACACTACACTACAACGCGCAACACCGTTTTCAGTGCTAAGAGATGTGATCGCATCACGGGTCCCTGGTTCTCCCCAATTCTGCATACCGCATTCTGTTCGACGATTTATGGTCAAATAATATGGCTCAACACATTAATTTTTGCACAGACAAGAGTAAGGGTGGTACGAAAGGGCAATGCAATTATTTCGTTAACCCAGGACTTTCAAAGTAGGAAGACGAAGAAGATAAGGCCTGTAAATTGACAGAGACACAGAGAAATCTGTCACAAGAACAATCGTTTCGACAACGTCCATTTCCAGTCCAAAAATTCATTTGAATAGCGATAGTTGAAGGGTCGAAACGATTTCCAAATCCATTATATACTTCACATAATCTGCCTAACATGTCGTTTAGAAGCTCCAGCAGTGACCACTCCAAGCGGAGGATGACCAAGACCGAAAAAATTGCCGAACTAATAGGCAAATTGAAACTTGTTCAGGACGAAAACAAACGCCTGAAGGAGGAAGCCGATGCCATAAGAGGGTCGGAGGGTCTGGGCAATGGGTCTTCTCATCACCAAAGCGTCAGTACCAAAGAACGCGACAAGCTCAAGGAAGCACTTCGAACGCTCAAGCGGGTGACCGTAAAGCAAGAGGTATCTCTGGCAACCCTGCGACAAAAATCGAAGCAGCGGAGGCACGAAATCGAGCAGAAAGACAAGATCATAAAAAAATTAGAACTCGACTAACCAAGCCTTTCGCAAGGCGCACGAACGAATGAAGGCGGAAAACAACGATGGAGACGACGTTGCCACACTGAAAGCGAAGCTTGCAGACTTGCAACTTCGATTGGCCAATGAAGAAACTTCTAAGAAAGAGCAGTCAGAAATACTCAAAGAACGAGAGGCAGGAATCAATAGTCTTCAAGCAATGCTCGCTACCGCGAAAGGACGAGGTGTTGCCCGAACACACAGTTCCGATTCTGGCCAAATGAGTATGATGAGCGATTCGACCGCAGGAGACGACATTGCCAAGTTGAAGAAAGAGCTTGCGAGGCGGTCGGAGAAGATTACGAATCTGCAGCACGAATTAGATATATGCAAGGACGAAATACATGACATGAAACAGCGAAATAAATTCACCAATGCGTTCCCTACAACGCCGGCCCCAGGCGAGCTTGATTTCTTCGAAGGAGATGGAGAGGGGGACGACTTTTGGACCGCTTTCTAGATGCAAGCATAGAGTCAAATTTTGTTTGTGCGGTACGAACGCGGGGAAAAGAAAGATTGGATGGAATCTTCATCTGTTGATTTACGTACGTGTGTGGGGAGTTGTGTGAATAAGAGTACATGTCAATATATCGTAACCCATTTTAAATGAAAATTGTAACATCAAAAAGCACTTCTACTACTTTAAAAAATATCGCAAAGGATTTGCTAGCTCCGTTGTCGTATCGCGATGTGCATTAGCGACATCTCAACCGAATCATCCGTTATACTTTGAGAGTCTTTTCGTGGTCTTCGATTGATTTGAAAAGCTCTCGAAAGTTACCCTGGCCGAAACCCCCGCATCCCGGTCGCTCGATGGTGAGTTCTGTCTCCTCGTCGTACGAAATGACGCAACCAATTCGTTGAATGATTTCGAAAAAGAAAGTTGGTCGATCACCCACTGGCTTTGTAAACAGCTGCAACAGAATTCCTTCCTCGTCAGAGTCTGCCAGGATTCCCAACTCTTCGAGTTCCTCATACTGTTCTGGTGTCAATTGATCTCCCAGTCTCTCGGGGAGCTCTCGGTAGTATTCGTCGCTTGGACGCTTCATCAACTCGAACCCAAAGAAATTTTCCTGGCTCTCTCGCATCTTCCGGACAGTCTTAAAGATGTCTTTTGTTTTCAGCGCCAAATGCTGCAAGCCCTGGGCCCTCGTTCTGTTCTAGATATGTTTGGATTTGCGATTTTCGTCTATATTTTGTGTTGAGGGTGAAGTGTTCGAGCCAAAAATTATTGAGTGGAAATTTTGGAGAAAACACAAGGAATCATAGCGTGCATCGTTTTGGTCCAAGTGTGTTATAGATCCAATCACTAAAGCAATAAAACACCACCAGGATTGTGACAACTGTATAATCGTACTTACCGTCCGTTGGTTGGCTCGTTGATTGGCAAAAGAACCTCTTCGCTATCGCTTGCAAGGACAACGGAATTCAGTCCGGAATCAACTGTTCCGACGTCCTCGGAGGTAAACTCGGCAAATTCGTGAAAGCCTGTGAACCCCCGGATTCGTGAGTAGGCCTCTTGCAAATCGTGCACGTTTCCAACCGCGTGATCGATTCTATAAATCCCGTAGCTCTCTCGCATGGTGCTTTTTTCGACGGGCGCCAAGTTGGGCAAAAACGGTTGGGTAGTAGTGATACTGTCACCACTGCTGCTGCTGCTTGTTTTACTATCGTCATTCTCAGGATTTTGGGAAACTTACGTATCTCAAAACAACATCTCCGTAAAGTTCGACCTCGGCGATGTAGCATCCATTATTATTGTTGTCCGACGACGATGCCCTGAGTTGGGCTGGGCAGGTTGGAAGAAAGGAAGGTTCCAGGACGGGAACCGCACCCTTAGCCACAGAAGCATCAAAGGCCGCTTTGGCATCGTCGACTTCCACTCCTACCGCCCTGGCTGCTAGACCGTGTTTCTGAAAAAAATTGTGTGCGCCCTCAACACTGTAGTCTGGCATCGGAAGGGGGGCGTCGTAGTCGTCGCTTTCGCTGTCTTCGGAATCAGACGAGGCCCTCGCCCTCGAATATGGAGCTGTCAGGAGGAGACGAAAGTTCTCCTCGCTTTCCAGCCCATACGAAACGCATTTGTCGTTTCCTGTCGCCTGGCTTGTGGTTCCCGTTATGGACATTCCCAGAGAGATTGCAAAATGGTTGGCCGCACTGCGTGCATCACCGCAGTAAAATTCCACGTGATGAAAGGACTTGGAACCAATCATTTCCGAATCATGGAGCTGGCCACGAAGGGAGCGACGGTCCTCAAGGGATTCAATCTTTGGTTTCCATCCCGCATCAGCGGAAGAAGGGGTCGTTGTGTTTGGGGAAGACGTGGCGGATGCCGCAAGCGATGTCGAGAAGGCCGGTGTCGAAAGGACAGATGGAGAAGACGAGAACGATATGGAAGCGAATCCGCAACAAGGATTTGCCAAGAGGCAAACCCAACTCGAAAGGAAAATGAGTTGGAATATCCGCTCTGTCGTCGATGCTCTTGTCGTAATCATTTTGAAACTAAAACTTTTGTTGCGTCGAATTCCGCTTACAGTCAATATTCTTCAAAAGATTTGTTTTGCTCCTGCGTATTGTACAGTACTCCGAATTCCATTCACCTCGTGAGGTTGATTCACTCAAGTAGCCCTTGTCTGGATGCAGTGAGGGAAATAATGTATTCAGCAATCGAACAAAGAGCTTTTTCTCATTTCCAGCTGTATGGTATGTTTTGTTGATGACGGTGGCAGATTCAAGAAAAAACAATCAGAAAAATCAGAGCGATCGGATGATTCATTAGTTCCGTGGTGGAACGAAACGACTCATTCGACTTAATCGAACAAATGAGTCGAACACGACTCCCAAAACGCAAATTGAATCCAACTAATCAATCAAGACACATAAGTTAATCGAATGAATCAATCGATCCATATGCGAGGGTTCTTTTTTCACGCACGTGCATAGTGCCGTTTCTCACGTTAGGCTTTATACCCGGCCGGTGCAGATTTTCCACGGAAGCCGGAGTTCTAACGCGAAAATGAATGACGTCCTTGCTACTACGTGATACGTGCTTTATCAGGAGAACGGTTAATGTTGTACAGTTAAAATAGAATTGAATCTCCGTGGCAATGAACATTTTGCATTCCGAAAGACCTCTCGGAAGAGAATCCACGGAACATAAGAAATACTAGTACTTAGCCCTTATAATCATTTCATCCCTTGTTGCGCTCTAGCAGCTACGACATCGGAACGAGAGAGAACAAAGCAACAAACGAAACAATGTCCGATCCTTGCGGCATTGTGGATACAATCCAGAGCAATTTGCCGACCATCGATTCTGTGACGGCGGTCGCATGCATTGGGGCTGGAGACACAACGATCGGCACGGCATTGACCGATGGAGGCACCGAAGATGGAGGAAATGATGAATCATCCTCACCGAAAGACGACCAACCAGATGCTGCCTCGGCAGATGATAAACCCTTTGACGAAGATGCGAAGGACAATGCTTCGAAGGGCAAAGAAACAGAAACCAAACCCAAAAAGAGGGGCGGATTCCTCCGCAAGTGGACCAAAAGAGCAACGGAAAAGAATCCACCAGCGACAGAGGAAAAGGAAGATGAAAAGGAAGAAGAACCTCCCAAAATGGATCCCATCTCCGACCTCAGTGACCCAAGTCGAAAGATTTGTGTGGTAACTACTGCGGGCTTGCCATGGAGGACAGGAACAGCCGTCAATCCCCTTGCTCGGGCATTGTATTTGACCAGAGGTCGTCCCAAGCATTCCGTGACGCTTATGATCCCATGGCTAGAAGCCCGAGAAGAACAGGCCAAAGTCTACGGAAAGAATTTCTTTGAGACGCCAGAAGAGCAAGAGGCGTGGACACGAAAGTATTGCCGCGAGCGCATTCTCAATTCGACCGATGAGAAAGGGAGTGCAGAGGGGAGCGAAGAGGAGGAGGAATCAAATGACGAAACCAATGATGATGAAGTCGACAATCTCCTTATACGTTTCTATCCCGCAAAATACCACACTTCGTTGGGATCAATCTTTGCGACCGTTGATATTTGCGCATTGATTCCGCAGGAGGAAGCAGATGTTGCTATTCTCGAAGAACCCGAGCATCTAACGTGGTTTCGATCGTTGCCACCAAGCAGCATTTCCAGCGCTAGCACTGCTACCGTTGCGACAAGCGCTATGGAAAGCATGATGGACAACGACAGCTCTTGCGGCTGTGCTGCTGACAACGTCGAGAAGAAGGACGGCGACGAGGATGGAAAAGAAAACGAGGACGCTACCAGCGAACTCGAAGAACTCAAGAAGCTAGAGGAGCAGGCCATTATTGGATGGACTGCAAAATTTAATTACGTGGTGGGAATCCTGCACACCAACTATTCGGCATACATGCGCCAATACGGACTGGGTGCTTCCATCGTCACTTCCAACGCCCTCCAGGCACTCTCGTCGGTGTGTGTAAGAGCCTATACGCATCGATTGATTCGTCTGAGTGATACGCTCCCAGAACTAGACAGACCTAAGGAGATTACCTGCAACGTTCACGGTGTACGTCCGGAGTTTTTCATTGTGGAGGAAAAGAAGGAGGAAACGTCTGAAAACGAGGTGGTTGAGACTGAAGCCGAACCTTTGGTTCCAGAAACCACAAAGTCGCAATCAGAAAGTGCAGGTGAAAAGGGTGACGATGAAGCTACGGAGCAAACATCAATGTCCGATAGTGTCAGCAAGATGGAGGAAAGCGAGGACGGAAACACCGAAACTATTGATACCAATGGCGGTGATATCTGTGACGCTATCGAAGAGGATGAGAAATTTCAGCCAGAACCAGTATATTTCATAGGAAAAGTCATTTGGGCGAAGGGATTCGATAAGCTACTGGAAATAGAGGATTTGTATCGGAAGGAAACCGGAGATTATTTCCCCATTGATGTCTATGGTTCTGGTGGTGACTTCGAGGCTATTTCTCGGGCATTTCTTGGAAGAAGCGGTCTTGCCAAGAGGGCAGCATCTTCGGGATCTGTGAAGAGCCTCGCCGACTTGAGCCAGTCCCGAGATCGATCGAAATCTCCTGTGTCAGATCAGCCAAGCCCAAAAGATCAAACTGCGGCGTTGCTGTTCAGTAAAGATGGAAACCTCCGTGGACAAATCGACGACCTTCAAACGGTTCGATCAAATGAGCTTGTGGTGGAAGTCCAAACCTGCGAGACTCCCATGAATGCCGATCCGAAAGAAATTATTGGACAGCTAGGTGAATCCACCAAGGAAACTGGAACCGGAGTGACCAAGGCTATTTCTAAGCTTAGCGAAAAGATATCGAATCTCGGATTCCGCAGTCTCTACAGCGAAGAAACCGACGATTCCGAAATGAACATCGATTGCAACGCCACTGCTGACACAGGTAGTAGCCTCGCTAGCAAATTCAGGTTTGACCCTCCCAAGTCCCGCTATGAACTTCGGAGGCAGTCCATTCCAGCTCGATTTCTCGGTGTCAAAGACCATGCCTTGTTGCGGGATATTCCGGAACACAAGATTTTTGTTAACTTGTCCATAACGGAAGTGCTATGCACTACGACGGCGGAAGCTATGGCCATGGGAAAATTCGTCGTGATTCCAGAGCATCGTAAGTTTCTCTTCTATTTGCTATGCACTATGTATCGCCCCTTCGTTGGGAGTTTTGCAACCGATTAATGCTTCCTTTGCCTTATTTTCGCTCACGTTTTCAACGTTTTTGCTTATCGATTATTTTTCTGCAGCATCGAACACGTTCTTTTTGCAGTTTCCGAATTGCCTTGCTTATAAAACTAAGAAGGAATGCGTTGCAAAAATTAAATTCGCGTTGGAGAATGACCCCACTCCATTGTCGCCCGAAGACAGACATAAACTTACGTGGGAGGGAGCGAACAAGCGTCTTTACGAATCCGCTCTGATGACCGAAGCAGAGGCGGAAGAGAGAAACAAGAAAACGGGTGATTTTGCCCGCCTCCACATGGATACCATGAAGACTGGAGCCTTTTTCCAAGGCTTGTGGTCGCGAGGTACGTCTAAAAAGGCCATGATCAAAGAAGAAAAATCCGAGGAGATCGAAACGACGGTAACGAAAGAAACATCATTGATGGGAATATGCACACCGAAAGCACCATAGAGCATCGCATCCAAACACAGCAAAGTCCTGGAACCGCTATATTGATATATGTCGCCCGAAAAAATCCTCGGATACTCGATTTTATAGATTTTTACATAGGATTCATTTGAAGTTCAGATTATTTTACTGGTATCAATTATTATTAATCGCCATATGTGGTATGATTAGTACCCTCGTGCCCCTCCCGTTGAAAATAGAACCAATTTTTCTCCTTTCTTTTTCTTTTTTTTGCCGCTGGCGTTGCTACCGGGAGTCATTGCAACAGAAGATCCCATCTTCACAGATGACGACTTGGAACTCCAGGAGGAGGAACCACCACGCCGTGATGGAGCAGCAGTCGGTTGCGACCCGAGCGTCGGAAACGCCTCGGAAGATGAGAGAGCGGGGAATGCCTCGACGGCACTGGCTCTTTGAGCGGCTTGAGAAAAACTAAAGGAAGGGGGTGAAGTTCCTTCGATATTTTGTCCACCCGCCATTATCTCTTCCGTGTTTCCGTTCGAAGACGAAAACGATTCGCCACCAAGAGATGGACCAAAGTCTGCTGGTTCTGGTTCTGGTGGTATTGTCACCGCCACACGAAAGAACTCATCTTCGGGATCGATGGTTTGCAGTCGTGCCTTTCGCGCATTGATTCGATCCTGATCTTCTTTTCGCGCCTGGAGGTCAGCGCGTTTCTCGGCTTGAGCCTTCGATTGCCGCTTCTTTCGCCGCTTGGCAATTTCGTTCTTGAATTTTCGCTTCGTTTCTTCCGACAACACATGGTTGATGTCGAGCTCAACGAACACAATGTCCGTATAGAGGGGAATATGATTCAAGAATGGCATGCGCTTTCGGATTTCGGTCGTTAGATGGACATTTTCTTTTTCCAAAACACGTCCCTCGAGAAAATCGGGAAGAGGACCAGTTTGATTTTGTTTTTTTGTCTCTCGATCATCACCTTCGTTGTTTGATTTATCGGTGCCATCCGGTGACGGTTCATCAGAAGGCGGACCCTTCGAAAAATCAGACAGGAGACATGTCATGTTGAATCCATTTAGAAATACAAGTTGTCCATCCTCCGCTTGATATAAATGAACTGCATTCGATATATCGAGGTACATGCTTCCGTTTATTTTTTTACGCGGTTTCCTCCTCGAGTTTCTCTTTTTGTTAGAAGGTGATAACACTTTTCCTGCGGTTGTATCACCTTCGCAATCGTACTGGATCGAGCATGGTGTCGACGTCGAATCAATCGATTTGTATGAACCAACAGAATCTCCACGATACCTCTGTACAGGTGATTGCTGGACTAAATCTGGATCATTGTCCTTCAAGGCGGTGATGTTGTTCGTTTCATCGGTTGTAATGCGTTCGTTCATTTCTTCGAATATCAAAGCAGGTGACTGTGCTTGATACATACCGCTATTGGAACAAGAGAAACGAGCCATCAGGGCCTTTTCCTCCTCAAATTCCTGTTGGGCCTTGCGCTGTTCCTCTAGGACAATTTCCAGCGCCAAACTCAAATACATTCGTTCCACAGAGTTTTCTCCGAGGCCAGATCCCATGCAAGTCTTCATTTCCTGCTGGAGTTCCCCTTGGTTTGCCACAAGGGAGGCATGGTAGGCATCTGGGTCCAAATAGTTGAATCGTGAATACTTTGCGTCTGCATCGATTCCAGTGGTCGGAGCAAAATGGGGGTTGGCATGTTGTGGAGCCCCAGGTATTGGCAGAAATGGTGCCGAAGAACCTTTTTGGCGATGAAGTTTGCGCAACCGAAGGTTTTGCTGGAGGGCCACGGGTTGGACGGCTTCCATCACCACGGGGCGCATATCTTCGACGATGATGGGGACACCACAGCAGGGGCATCGAACAGGCTGGTACGGGTTGTTTGTGGCGGAGGTCTGGACGTGGCGCAAGATGCAGGAAAGGCAAAAGGAGTGCCCGCATTTGCTGATGCGTCCGCAGACAAAGTCGCAGAGGCAGATTGGACATGCAATATCGTCTTCGCTAATAGTTACGCGCTGTTGGACCATCCGCACTGATTCCCAGCTGACACTTTGGTCGGATCCGTGAAAGGAATATTCATTGGTGTTCATCTTTGATGGAGATCGCCGCGTCAAGAGAAATGTGTGTTCGGCGGAAGAGTGCAGATGAAACATGGAAGAATCAGCTTTCTGACGGACCGAGGCCCTGTCTTGGGCACTTCTGCGGCGGTTGTTTTTATTCCTCTGGTTTCTGTTATTCCTTCCATAGTCACCACCACGATTCCGAGAGTTGTTGGTAGACACAGAAGCATCCTGCCGGGAGGAGGCGGGGGTAGAGAAGTGGAAATTCAGGAGTTCGTTTGCATGTTGTTGTTGACTGCCGTTCGCACCCTGTTGGTGCTGACGATGCTTCGAATTGCGACCCATATCGAATTTCAAAATCTTCTGATTCTTTCCTGTATTGTGATGGTGATTTTCTAGTTGTTCCTGCCTTTTCTATTGTTATGTATACCGGCACTGCCGACGAATCTTAATCAATCGTAACCTTCGTCAGTCAACGAAACGAAAAAGTTGTTCCGCAACTTTGGAGACAGACGGAGTATTGGTTGATTGCAGATCGGTGGTTCTCTTTGGATATAGATTGTATGGCTAACAGCAACGAAGATGGTGTTTGCATCTTTTCTCGATTGATGATCACATCATGCAAACCTGGCTCTGCCGTGTTTTCATTCACAAAAAGACGTTAGTCAGTTTATTCTGCGTCTCTTTTCCGTGAACCTCTGGATCTTTGGCATGTGCGGTATGTTTTCAATTCCTAATTCCGTTTGACTCATTGGACTTAATGGTGACGTGATTGAATTTGAATTTATCATCCACGATTCTGAACATCAACATCAAGATACATCATGCAAAGACGATCCGATGTGAGATAAGCATCACAATCCTCAATTCACAATCCTATTTCGCCATCTTCAATATTGGCATTGTCCCATAACCGAACAACTATCATTGACAATCAAGTAGGCACTTCACGTCACCAATTGCATCATCGCTTGAATTACCTTAGCTTACAGGTACCGCATTCAGATTTACAAGCCCTTCTCAGAATCTCTTGCCACAAGCGCGATGACGAGACATCTCTTTGGCAGCAGCTTTGGACTCGTTTTGTCTATTACTCTCTTCGTACTTTTCTGCAGTCTCTGCCAAATAAATGCGTTGGCTGGTCCCTCGCAACATCACAGCAACAATGGTGGTGTAATCATTAACGACGAACAAGTTGTTCTATCAAATGGTGTCAAGGCTCGTGTGGTTACTTCGTTTCCACCGAATTACCAATCCTCTTCACAATCGACAAAACCTCCAATTCTCTTTTTGCACGGATCCTTCCATGGAGCTTGGTGTTGGGAGGAAAACTACATACCATATTTTGTTGAGAAGGGACATACCTGTGTGGCGTTTAATTGGAAGGGAACAGGTGGTAATCCTGCGGGGGAAGGTGTCAAGAAGGTAAAAATCGTTGAAGACCATTGTGACGATTTCCAGGCTCTCCTTGAAACACTGCCTTCCATAATGGGCAAAGACAACGCAAGCGACAATGGAGTGCTTCCTATTGTTGTCTCGCATTCGATGGGAGGGATTATCGTTATGAAATACTTGGATGAACTGTTTTCGAGGCAGGGATCAAAAACAAAACCGAACCAAGTCTTTTCGGCAATCGTATCCATGTGCTCGGTTCCGCCCAGCGGGAACAGCAAGACAACGATGCGCTACTTGCGCCGATCCCTGCTCGATACATACAAAATTACTGTGGGCTTCGTTTTGAAGAAGGTTATCACCGACGATGCGATATGCAGGGATTGTTTCTTTGGTGGCGAAAAGAAGATCCTGGAAGACGCTACGGTCGACGACCTCGGGATTTCGGACGAAGACCTGGCGAGGTATCAGGGGTACTTTGAACGAGACTCAAAGGCAACCCTGGATGTCACAGATCTGGCGAAAAATGCGCCGTCAAAAACCGCGGACGAAAAGGGGAGGGCACCCTTCCTCGCTGATTTGCCGCCGTGTCTGGTGATTGGTGCTACGGACGATTTTATTGTCGACGAGGTTGCGAATGATGAGACTGCTACGTATTACGGCGTTGACAAGCCCGTGTACGTCGATTCACCTCACGATATCATGGTTGGGAGAAAGTGGAAGAACGGGGCAAACGCACTTCACGAATGGATAGAGGAGACACTACTAACAACAAAATGAAGAGTTATTGCATGGACCAACAATTTTTTGTATCGAAAACTTGACTATAACAAAGGAACTAGCGCCGAGATCAAATTCGTTTAGAAAGTAGATTTATCGCAACTACCTGTGTGTACTGCGAAGTGAAAACTCTATAGTTGAGAATCTTATTTGTGTTTCGGAAACAGCGAGATTAGTTTTTGTTCGTCTCCTTCCCTCCTGTCTCTTAAAGTGATGAAAATTATGATCCTATGACTCCTGCAGCAACTTGGGCCTCTGTCAATACACCATATTTAGCACATATATTCTGATACCATTCCGGGTTTCCGTGAAAGGAATAGTCCATTGTCAGTTCTTCGCCAGGGAGGATGCCACGGAGAGCTCCATCGGGGCCAGTGTTTGGATCGGACGAATGGTTGGTTAATCGTCCAGAGTCTGTAGGATTGGAGTGAAAAAACTCATCTTTGCTATGCTCGTTGGCATTTGTCGGCGCCATCGATGCTGCATTTTCGTCATTCTGCGTGCTGTCGTCTTCTGTTGTAGGCGGTTTCATGGTTTCGGACGAAGACGACGGCGGCAATACGAATCCCTGTCTCAGAAAGACCTGAATTTTGCTTCTATCGTCTCCGAAATTCTCTTCGATATATTTATGTAGATTTTTGTGGTGGATGGATATTACACGATGGGTCCAGACCCATAGTTTCGTTCCCTCGGGTATGTGTTCCATTGCAAATACACCTTTCTGGCCATCGCCATACTCCGGAATTTCTTTGATCTCCACCGGAACCAAGTAGGCGGCATGGGTAGGAAAGTGATATGATTCTTCTGAGATTTCTTCACTGGCTGTCATGACTGTTGGTTGTATTTTTGTTGATATATTTAGAAAGTTGCGTTCAATTTTGGATGAAAAAGATTTTGTGAGACGATAAGATAGTTCTGTGTCGCTCGTTTCTGCTCAGACTTCGTCCGCGCAGTTTTGGAGGAAAATTGAATGGGGTGTCACAGTGACTACGGGCTATTCACGTTATGTGTCGTACGATTACTTCGATTAAAACTCGACCTTGGTTTTCGTTGGTTCTACACCTTCGATTTTTTTGTGAAACTACGGCACGAAATTATTGATTATCTCCTCTATTATCAATTAGGTCAAGAAACTCTCATTGTAATTGGTACAACACAACACCCATCCATCGACCATCTTCCATCCTGCCTGATAACCAAAGCATAGCAGCATCATTCCATCTTTTATCTAGCGTTGCAAAAGCATTATTTATACAGGAAAGGATCGAGATATTCTGTTTTCACTACATCACCATCATCATGCCGATCAAATTTACAAAGGAAACAAGTTCACGGCTGTTTCGATACGTGAAAACGGTGGATATTAAATTCAACCGTGAGTTCCGGAAATATTGACCCTATATTAATGCTTTGGCTGCTTTCAATCCACGTGTTTTGTTCTGGAAATATTCTTCGCGCCGATATGTGTTTGTCCTTTTCCACACATTGCCATCGTTTTCGTTAACACTAATCTTTTCCGAAACTCTATTGCTGTTTTTCGTTCGAACAGCCTTCGACAACAGGACAAAGTCGGCGAGAGAAATATGGAGGCAAATGCAAGCGACACGATACCACAAGGCAAACCCCAAACTTAAGATTAATACGGAAGTATTGGGAACAGCGGCGGCGCCTGAAGTAGTATTCAAATTCATCGACGACACTAAGGTGAGTCCCGATGCACAGTGCAGAGCAATCAGTTCAGGGATCGATTCCCTGTTCGATGTTGACGATACTATTCTGTTCTCAGTAGAGAATCAACACATTTCCAGTTGCTCATAGAAGACTGAATTATCTTCCTTTTGTTCAAACCACAGAAACGATACGAGAGTCAGAATTATACTGCTAGCGAGATATTCTTCGACGTCCACTTGTCTCTCGACAACCTTGACAACGAATTCGAAATGAGTGGAAAGTCGCTGGACGATTAATTCAGTTTACTAATAATGACGAAAGCAATAGAAAAGGGGAAAAGGAGTACAATATCATATGCATCGCAGATCGGCCAACGCACTTTCTATCATCGGAAAATAGAATGTTTGTATCAAAACTTAGTTTGGCTTGAAAGGTATGACGAAAGTTTGAAAGAACTGATGCAGCCATCATTCCGAGTTTGGGAATCGAATCTTGTTCGTAAGCGAGGTCAATCAGAGTGCTTTGGGATAGACCGATGGCTAGCTACACTCCATGTGTGGATACATCTCAAAAGTTGCTACGGAATTTCAACAACCGTTTGCAAAAGGATGCAGTGTCGTACCTTTCGCTCTGGGATATAGTGACAACAATGATTCTTATATTGTTGGAACAACTGTTCTGGCTCGTACTGACTTATTTCGGAAGCATCACCGCATAATCTAGCAATGAGAACGGACAATCTTTCTCTCCGTTGTCTCGTCCAAAATCCATGGTCACAGTTGTTATCGAAACAGAAGATAGGGCTGTATCAAACCCACATCGCTAATTTCAATCTTTCCGACATGTTCGGCTAGAGGAAGGATTCGTTTCGAACCTTGTGGCACTTGTTGTCAGCAGCAGCATGTCGAGGAAACAGTGTATCAAGCGATAGTCCTTGTTCTCCCGTTGCCCTGTTGAAGTTTGTCGTTTCGAAAATTTATTGAACTCAAAGATGCATCATATTAAAGCCTTCTTTACCGCGACTCGTTTTGATCATTCTACCTATCTGGTATGCTGCTGCTGCTCCTGCTGCTGGAGGAACACCAGAAAAATAAGAGGCATCATCACTCCTCGTCGCGAGGATTTTAGTAGTTGAGGAGGGCGGGTTTGTCGTTGAATTGCTTTCGCCGCCAATCTCGCTTCTAGAAGTACACGTATATGTATGAAATAGCCGATGTGCGGTATCCTAGACTAGGATCCTATTACTATTGTGCTTTTTGATTTCAGAGAGAGGGGGATAGACAGATCGTACCTTTTTTAAATTCCTCTTGTTCCAGTTGACTGACGCTTCATCGTACGTGACTGAAATCGACAAGGATGAAGGAAGAACTTTATCCGTTTGCTCGTATTTTATTTTTTTGTATCTTTGCCGGCTCTTTCATGAGAGCATGAACATCCTATGAAAATGATAATTGAGCACGCGTTCATTTAACATTAACGAATAACAGCGATGCCTTTACTCCACGCGTACAAGATTCGGACCTGCCTGATTTCATTTTTTCTACGAAGTGAAGGAATTAGGCCTAAAGCAAGGCAACTCATTATTCCACAAAAAGTCATCCAACGATCGTTGCAACAACCTGTTCAAAACATTACCAATTCACCAGGAACAAAGCAATACAATGAGCGATATCTCCGATTTGCCTTGGGAAAAGCTTTCTGCCGAGGCTAAGAGCGCCGCCGAAACCCTCGGATATACCCAAAAATATTGGGACAGTAATAAAACTCCAAAAGCATGCGACGTGTATTGGAGGAAACTGACTGATGAGCAAAAGGAAGCCGCAACCACTCTCGGTTACACGGAAGAAAATGTGGGACAATGAATCTGACTCCGAATCTGATAGTGACTAGAGGATCGATACGTTCTCGGCTGCAATCGTTGACCAAGTACGTCGATTTCGAAAAGTGCAGTAGAGAGTAATGGTCAAGGCTGACCATACGAAGCACAAGTAACAACTACATTCAGAGAAGAGTAGATCAAATTAACTTAGACCGTAATGTTAAGTATCTACTGAGAATACTTTTTGAAAGCAACTATGATCACCTTTCTTCCATGAGAGCTGTTTTTCCCATGTCGTCTTGACTCAGTATTCCCCCTCGATCTACATAGGCCTGGTACTCGCCGAGTCGACGCTCCAATAACGCAGATCGATCCCTTCCCCTGTCGCCTACTTCGTCAACCATCGTGATTCCACTGTATGGTATAGTGGGCTTTTGATTCGTAGCATTTCGGAGTTCCACGTGAAGTTTCATTTCGGTCAGCAAGGTGGAAGAAACCTCAAAGTGTTCCGTCCCGTCCGAAAAGGTTCTATCCCATTTTAGGGTAAAAATGGTCGCAACGAAAGATAGTGTGAGAAGCGTCGACTAGAAGCAGGTAGAATGCTAGTAGGGAGTGAAATTTCAAGTCAAGTACCCGATTCCACGGTTATCAACCAGCTCGTCTGAATTATCAGCAACTCCCATTGTTTCAATACGCACCTGTTGCGAAACTTTCCAACGCGCCGATAATTCTTGTTAGGCAAATGCAGAACGGTGAGAGTTCCAAAGGAATCTATTGGAATAACCTGCTCTACGCCGCAATGTTTTCTGCCGTAAAGCATTTTGGAACTCATCCTATGAAAAATCGGATCCGTTTGCACAAGTTTTTGGAAATTCAGTTCACGGGAAAGAAGAAAAATCAATGCCGACAGTGTTAGAAAATATTTTCCACCTGCGCGCTCTTTCGCAACGCCATCAACTCTCTGGGCATGAAGTCCAAACCGTGCAAACGTAACGTCACTTCCGTATCTCTGGATCGAAAGTTCTTCCGTACTGATTCAGGGTGGATTGATTTGTGAACTGGTATTGACTTACCAAACCCGCTGTGTACCCTCGGCGGGCTGATGGGGGTTATCCTTTCTCCCGGGTCGATTGCTGGCGACGTCAAAGTTGCAATTTTTCCTTTCTTTCCACGCTTTCAGAAGAAAAGGCGTGGCCAAGAACATTCCCTGATGGGCGTTGTTCATCTGAATATAGTCGTCTTTAAGTTTTTCTGCCTTGAGGAATCTCACTGCCTCACCAATGATGGGAGAAAACCCATGCTCCCAATACACTCTGGTGACGTTTTGTGTCGCGTGCCTTGTTTTGTCGTCCATGATGACGTTGCTCGGAAAGTCGTATTCGTACCTCACGATCCCAACGTTGAAATTGGAGGAAGCTTTCAATCCGACAATATTCTGCACTTTCTTGGTTTCGGCCAGGTAGGCTCCGATCACCCTGGGAGGCACCCTTATATCGTCTTCGGTGTAAATGAACAAATCATAGTCGTCGATCTTCGAATAAAAGAGTTCGCGGTGACAATCCACCAAGTGTAGTTTCAGACGCTTCGGCTTGAGTGCTATCGTTATCGAAAAAACGTCCTTACAACCGGGGAGCAATCGGCTGTTGAGCAGATCGATGAGCGTTACTGGATAGGCTACCGTGGCATGTATAACGATATCGACCTTCGAGACGCCAGTCAAGCACAAATCCTGGTAAGCGTCGAGGACCTCACCGAGATGAGGAAGTTGGCTAAAGTCGAACGCCGCAATCGCGATCAAGATTTTCTTTCCAACGAGGTGATCTGTGCCTGTCGAGAATTGCGTTTTCGTAGTGAAATCTGCCGGATCGTGAACATGAACCAGCGGCATTGGATCCCCAAGTTGCACAACGCGTCTCTCGTTTCGTTTTTCTGGCATTTGTTCGTTCCCGCGAATCATATTTCCATTGTAAAACTCCGACGGCGTGTTTGAAACCGCCACATAATTGAGGACTAACATCGTCGAGAAGAGGCACCCGAATACAAAGGCCGATATCGCGATCGCGATTTTACTCGAAAAAGACCTGCTCCCACTTTGTTCGCCATGGCGGCGTTTTGTCAAGTTCATTGGAACCCTGTGACAGCAGTTTCTGAGAGGACCAAAGACGAAGGGGATAATGTAATTGTGTGTCGAGATGTGAACCAAGTTGTGAGGTGCGAGCTTCCAAAGGAGGCTGTTGGGGGTGACTGAAATTGTGAATTGAAATGTCGTGTAAGTCATATAAGCTTCGAGACGAGTGACCGTTTTGAGAAGACTAGTACCTACATCATATTTTACGACGTATAAAAGGTATGATGGTGAAATACGCACGAAGAAATAATACATAGTAGAGTACTCGTACAAATAATTGACAACCACGTTTCATCTCAAAACAAGGAAAAAACCAGAAACTGGATGGGATCCTCTGAAAAGGATCTATCTCATCGTCTCGAGGATTCATAGCAGACATAGACAGCGTGCATTGATTTGGTATCCAAAAGTTGACGACCGGAATAGGCAAAGCATGTCAACAACAACAAAGAACCGTATACGACGTTCTTATCATCGCAGCCCCAGAAGATGAGAGACACTCTAGCCGACAATCTCAAATCCCAAAAGTGTGTAAAACAGATAATTCAATAGCTAATTTTTTTACGTTTTCTTTCATAACGGTATCCGACAGTGTTGTAGAAGAGACTGAATAGAATGGCACATTTGAATTTGGAACATCATCGCACAGTAGGTGCATCACAAAAATTCATTGCATCAACTTGACTTCAAACCTTCTCCACTCCCTCAGGAATGGTTTGCTTAACAAAGCTTTGCTTCATGTCTTGTGAAAGTTGTATTGACAGATCACGCTGCATTGTTTCTCTCTTTCTGGTGATATCATGTTTCGCTTTTAAAATTTGCTCGGATCTCTTAATGATAGTCATGAGAAGGTCGGCGCTGTTCCCCTTCTCCTCATTCTCAACATCGATTGCATCCTTAAAGTCTTTCAAAGCCTTTTCGACACTGTCCTGAGGTGGGGGGATAAAAATGGGCCAGAACCTGTACTCGAGGATAGTCTCCGCTCTATAGGGATTTCAATACGAAGAAAAGAAAAACAGACAGTTTTTGAGTTCATTGGTCGCAATGTCCAATAGTAATGACACATTCGTAAGTCGAAACAAAGCCACTGCATCGGGGCGACAATACTTACAACTGAATATAAAGGGCAGGGAGAACTTTCTCCCACGCGACCAAGGAATTACTCTTATCGTACATGAGCGATTGGTTGATCACGGTAATGCGGCTTTCCAGCATGGAGAATGCAGCTTCGATATTGATTGGAACCAATGAATCAACTTGTTCAACTGCCTGCTTGTATTGCTTTGCAAGACTTGCCGATGCTTCTTTATCCTTTCTCTCCTCGTGATTTTCTTCTGCGGTTGGTTCGTATTCGGATTGTGATTCTTTATCGTCTCCTTTTGCTTTGTTTTCTATTGGTTCGTCTGCTGTCGCTGTCATCACCGTCATAATCACCCATTTTTAGCTGGCCAGTCTTGAATGCTTTACGAATAGCTTGGTATCTGCTTTCTGCAAGATTGTGTTGAGCTGTCTCGTGCAGATTCTTTAGCGCGGTGGATGCGGAACTGTGAAACCCAGCTTTCCCTCCTAAATTCAACTGCTTTTGTAGAGATTGACTGAAAACACGGAATTGTCGAATCGTCGTTAGATGAAACGCGGAATTAAGGCAGTAAAGAAGCGAATGAAAAAGACACGGGAACGACGCCAAGGGAGTAGCGTATGGGCAAGGAAATACAAACATCGCTCCACTTACAATAAAGAAAGAACAAGCTGAAGAATAGCCACACAGATTCCCATCAGAACTTGAGTTTCGGTGTTTTTGACAACCGTGGAAGTAGCGAAGATAGAGAGAACAGCACTCAAAAGCGTAATTGACATAATGGGTGCGTATAGAAGGTAATTATTCATCGCGTCATAATGGATTGCAGAGAGCTTCTGTTGCAGGCCCTCCTTCAAGATATCGGCAGTGAGTTTATCGAAGTTCGCATTCTTTCTTTGGAGGAGGATTTCCAGTTGTTTATCCCCACCAGCAAGGAGACCTTCATAGGAAGTCAAAGCAGTAACCTTTCCGGAAAAAACACTCATTTTAAAAATTCTTTTCGATACGCCTTTGTTTCAGATGTGAGGAAAAATAGTTTTGTGAGTTTTTCGGATTTTTCTTTTTGATATTTTAAGTTCCTGCGATGTATCACCGCAGTGTTACACGGAATATACCTTTTTCTCCTTTGGCTTCTTTCGATTCAAAACTACATGCCTTTTTTCATTCCAGAAGAGAACATGGTTATCTTCGTTGTGGTCGCAAGCGAAATCTGTATTATGCTATTTAGTAGTTTTTGTTCGTTGCAAATACGCTTTTTTGTAGTTTTTGTTCGTTGCATTTTCAATTTTGTCGATTGTCGCCGAAAACAAGTGAGGTTCCAGCTACGAGGTCCTGGTATTTCGAAAAGCATGGCAGTTTGGGGCATATACAATAATGTTAAAATTCGACAAATATTCTGCTATTACCAGTACTGTACAAATAATGTGTGGACGTCAAAGGAAGAACGGAATTGAAGTCTTGGTGTGATATCCCTCAAAGTTAAGAGTGATAATAAGTATTATCTAATTTAAGATTGTGAGAGCTAAAACTAAGAGTGAAGAACGTGTGCTCGAGCTAGAGAACACTGCTTGTTCTGTTGCTAAAAGGGAACCTGGAAATAAAAAGGTCTGGATAAAAAGCAGAAGTAGAAGTACGTTCCCGAGGAGATCGGTTCTCGACATCAATGTTCTCCGCACCTGGATCTCATTTCTTTTGTAGCGATCTGGTCATAAAGTACGAAGACGCTACACTTGGATCAAACGGCGTCGGATTCTTTGTCAGTGCGATACTGAATAATGCCTCTGACAAGGCCATAGTGAAAAACTGTGCCATGGTATGTTTCTGTGCGTATGGAACTTTCAACTATTCTGCTGGAGAGTCGAACATTATTCCCGTTACAGATGAACTTTGGACGTCCATATCAACTGGTTCGATCACTTTCTATCCGAGGAACCTACCAATACACATTTTATTCCGGTGAAAACAGAAAGCAAGTACGAGATCAAGTATTGTAATTGATTATAGTAATTGTTAATAAAAACTACACTACTTCTAGTAGTAATGTGTTTCGACTTCGTAGCTTCTCTACTAAATGAACTTCTCGCTCTAGTAGAAACTGAGCACCAACTTTATCCCCAAGCTGAAAATAGGGTAGTACTGAATGATATCATTTTCAACGTTCGGTCTCGTCAATTTCTTGTCGGAGTAGTAGATTGTTGTGTTTTCTAACTGCTTTCGTATTTATTGCTTCGTCCTCCACGACAAGAACCGTGAACATCTCATCTCATTTAGTCAGAATTTTGCCGTCTCTTGATGTTCATGTGCAATCCATTTCTTGTATGGATTGTAGCCCCGGTTCGCATACCCACTGGGTGGTTGAGGCCATAAGGCTCGGAGTAGATGTCATCCTTTCCAACAAATTTGGATTCATCAAATTCAAAATCAAATCGTCGCAACGTCATTGCTAATGTAACAACCGCCTCCATCACAGCAAATTCGTCGCCCACGCACTTTCTAGCCCCAGCGCCAAACGGCATGAAAGCAAAATCGGATGCAACTTCATTTGGATAAAGCAAATTGGACCATTTTGCGGGATCAAAGCCGTTCCACTCTGGAACATCTGGGTTTTTGTAGGGTCGCGTGAATCGTTCCGGATCAAAAGTATCCGGATTGGGCCAGAACCTTTCATCCCTAGTGAATATTATACAAAGGCAAGAAGATATCCATTCCTCGAATAACAGTCGCTTCTCTTCCTCCTCCGGCTGGAAGATTATCCTCTGTTCTGCATCGTCGAATCAATAGGGGTGGCTGTGGGTACATGCGCAAAGTTTCAGATACCACAAGACGGACGTATTTCATTTCTTTGATATCCTCATATGTAGGATGACGGTCGCCTACCACCCTGTCAATTTCTTCGAGAATTTTAGCTTTGATTTCAGGACTTTTAGAGATTTCGAAAAGTGCCCAAGTCAATACAGCAGCCGTTGTTTCGTGGCCAGCGACAAGCATAGTCATCAAATCATCTCGTAGTTGTTTATTGTCGATGTCGGCACCTCGCATATCGACGAGAAATCGAAGCATGGAAGGATCCTCTGCTTCGGCATAATTTCTTGCCTCGAGCTGTTCAATGTCTGCCTCGGATCTGGTTTTCTTCGCTCCATTAATTAGCTTGTCCAGAACGTCATTGAGTAGATCCAGATCGGAATTGAATTTTCTCAACCGTGGAACCAACTGATTAGCGAATGGGAGGTCCCAGTATGGAGCGGGTGTCATGGATCGGTGTTCTGCTTCGACGAGTGCCGAGTAAACGGCTTTGATCACAGGACTTTCTTCGGTCACAGAACCAAACTCGTAGTTGAAGACAGACTTTCCGATGATATCGAGTGCTACAGAGCAGAATTTCTCCTCCATTTCAACCTTGCCCGTGGTATCCGCGAGTTTGTTCAGAGAATCGATCAGCGGTCCATTGCAATATCCAAATTCGCCAATCATATACTCTAACCATTTTCTGTGAAAGGCAGGGACGATTTGGGGTCTGCGAGCCTTCCAGGTTGCAGGGTCAGCGGGAATTAGACCCTTTCCCATGATTGGTTTCAGAATTTCCGCAAGGATTCCCTGTTGCAATGAGATCGTGAAAAAGTAAGGTGGTGAGACCAATCGATAGATATTTCCATCCATAGCCGAGGACGATTCTCAAAACTTTGCCAAAAATTAATGATAATTTCCTTACCTTGTCGTAATTTTTGTTTGCATCCCTCAGCAAATGCTTGGCTTGGATCGGATCTGAGATGACCAGGAAGGATTTAGGTCCGAAGCATAACTTGTAGGGCGAACCATAATTCTGATAGTAGTTTTGTAGCCCGATAAACATAGTACCATCGGCAATGTCGCCAAGCTCTCCTTCGGCCAGAGGACAGCCATCCAAGCTAGGGTATCCACCGTAAATCTGTTCGATGTTGGTTCGTAGTACATTCGCCGAGTCACCAAAAGTAACTTCTTCGCCATCTACCCCTTTCTGCATGACATCTAGTTTCCATACCAACTCCCACCACCAAGGCAGGCCTTCGGCGTCGGGATCTACTTCTTGTGTTGCAACTGCATCTTCTTTGGTTTTCGTTTCGTCTTCTTTGAGGGAAGATCGGACAGCCGTCGATGTGGCAATCGAAGTTTGAGGGATAGCCGAAAGTTTAGTTGGGGGGACTGAAGCCCCAAGCTACATCCACCGCGAGGAGAAAGGACAAAAGGCAGAATTTCATACTTTTTTAATCCGATATATTGTCAACTGAAACTACTAGTGAGGAAGTAGGAAGTTGGAGTTTCTTGATTTCTGTACCTTACGAGATGCGTATTAGATCGTCCACCGATGGTGATTCGATAATGCTGATGTTTCCTTTTCGACGACCGGAATCCAATTCTGGAGTGTCGAAGCCTGAATCGCACTGCTGACTACGAGACATCATAGTACTGACTGTATCAATACGCGATTGATGGTAAAGTTTCACATCCTTCCTCCGAAAATCTTCAATTGTTCCTCAACAGCAACAACGTATGTCTATGCTACCTAAATAAGTCTTTCCACGTGTAAGATCAAGAAGTACAGATATAGACTCTTTCACAATTTTGTGAGTTTTTCGATGATCACCGCTTTTCGCCAAAGTTACATGCGTCCTCGGCATGATAGCTCGCGCGAGCTCCTATTTCAAAATATGTTGAACTACCATAGGCCTTCTTTGCATTAGAGGTACGCGTGTTTTTACTTGGTTTGTCTTTGGCCACGAAGTACGAATGATGTGTGCGGTTGGTAAGGGCGTCCAAGGAAGAGATTCATTCAGACAGAGAAGAGATTTAGTAGCTATCACAACTACTTTTATATGATCCAAAGAAGCAACATTGAATAACAAAATGGCAGAAGAAGAAGCAACCCCAATTTCCTTGGTTCCCGAGACCGTTGATGAGAGCGATGACGCGGATGGAGCTGACCAAAAAGACGATGCCGAAGCCGCCAAGGAAGCTGCCCGTGCTCAGGCCGAAGCACGACGCAAACGCATCTTGGAGAAGGCGAACAACAGAATGAAATATGTAAATGGTGAGCAGACAGCAGACCCAGAGGAAAAGAAGACAAGAAATTCAAATGCGGCACGAATTCGAGCGGCTAGGCAGCGACGATATGGCAAAAAGTCGACCGCGGCTTCAACAACTTCTACTACTCCAGCAACAACATCGACGCCAGAGACAGAAACTTCAGCTGCAGCAGAGACGACCACTACCCCAAGTGCTCCCGAGGCCGAACCCGAAAAGGTTGAAGTCGAAAAGGAAAAAACCGAAGAGGCTCCAATTGAACCAGCTACCTCCACAGAGGAAGCAACAGCATCTACGACTGCTGCTGCTGAACCAACTACAAAGAAGAAATACGTTGGAGTTGCGAGAATGCGACGCAAGATGCTTGTAAAGAAAAAGATGGAAGAGGAGAATAATGATTCTGGGGCTAGTAGTACCGCAGGCAGCGAGTCTTCCAAAGCATCTCTTGCAACCAATGGAAAGGGGGAAACAGCTGCAAGCTCCACGTCTGTGGGAAAAGCGGGACTTTCTTCCATGAAGGTACAGACCGTTCCCATTTATATGCATATGATGGTCATCCTTCTTTTGTTTGTGGCGGGATTCGACGTTGGGATTCAACAGTTTCATGCTGATGTCGATGTTCGCACTCAAGTGGCAGTGCAAGAGTTCGGTGTACCAATTTTGCATCGAAACCCTTGGCATCCGCTCAAACCAATAACGGCAGAAAAAGACTCCAAGGAAACGTTGGAAGAAAAATTGTCCTCCTCTGCTTCTACATCCATGACGGAAGATCAAGAAGACGAATTTGAAGAAGTCGATGAAGAATACATTCCCCCCAACATCGATCCCATCTTCCGGGTGGATTTAGACGAATTGACCAAAGGACCTGGGTTTCTGAACCAGATGGCACGAGGAGCGATTTCAATCCATCGATTGATCTGTTGGATTTTCTTCTTCGGTCCCATGGGCATGCTGACCTCCATTATTTCCATTCCGGCAGCAATTATGAAATCGCCTCCGGGATTGTTCTTGGCCGCCGTTATTTTGCGACAGGTCATCGGCAAGGGGGTAGGAGCTGCCATTCCGAACAATTCTGCAGACGAAGGCGCCGACGGTGCGAAACAAAACAACATCGAGGTCATCTCTATGGCCAAGAATTTCGTCAAGAACTTTTTCGCTACTACCTTCCCCACCCTTGTGTCATTTTATGACGCCTATCTGCACCTTAAATCCGACATGTATGTTGTACTGTGCGGTGTCTTTTTTGGATTGGCCTGGACCCACCTCCGCAGCGATGTTTTGTCATGCGATGCGGATGCTGATATCGTTGTCGATGGTTTGTCGGAAGGTGAATTGTAAAAGAATCACAGTGCCACGACTTTACGACATCCGAAATTCCCATACATAAGACAGACCTACAAATAATACTAAATTAAACGCCGATTAACACATTCGTTAATGTTGTGAAATAAGTAGAAGAATTTATAGCCACGATGGTATGAATGATGCACATTCCTTGTTGAATGTCGTAGATTCGGATAACGATTCCAATGCAGCTTGATTATTCTGGTCTTGAAGGTCACCTTCGTTCATATCTATCCATTGGGGAGGTTGGCACGAACTTTTATTCTCGTCGAAATGAATCACATTGTCTTTTTCCAAAACTAGGAATCCCTTTCCCCTTAATGATTCGTTCTTGTAGAAACAAAGAGGCATCGCTAACTTATCCTCATTTGAACCAATGCTTTGGAAACATCACCTTCAATGCTTTGCGTAGAGGGATGAAGGGGCGCAACCTCTCACTAGAGAGATCTCCTTCTGAAGCCGTCGTCCCATGCATTCTACTCGGTTGTCATTGGTTTGAATCACTTGGAATTTTCATGCCCTTTAGTCCTGGTGTCTTTACCGTCGGCTTTGTCCGCTATCGCCTTTGCGTGCTTGGCCAGGGCATTGCGGTGACTGAGAAAGGCGTCCCACACTATGCAGCAGACATTGATCACCGGTGCGTGCACCGGAACCGGAAGAAACCGAAAAGTTCCCAGCAACACCACTGGCCAAACCGCTAGACTGGTGTACCACGAGGGAAAGAATTGCGTCCTCACCTTTTCTATGAAATCATTGCGGTCACCGCCCTCGCAAACGTTCATGTATCCGAAAAACAAGACGAGGGTCGGCGGGTCCATGAGGAACTCGTCGGCCGCGACCTTGGCGATTGGAGCGGCCCAAAGGCCATATTTCAGTGCGAGTTTGTATTTGTTGCAGACGCGATCCATGTACGGATACCACAACGCCAGTATGGGCCCGGTGACAAAGGCTCCATAGCTAGCACACTGCGCTGTTCTCGTCAAATCGAGCTGATCTCTCCAGAAGGTCGACGATGACGACGACGAAAGTGCAGAAGCTTCATCGTTTGGATTTTGACTGTGTTTTTCATTGGAATCTTCTCCGTGTGGTATAAGCTTGTGCTCGGAATATTGCGCCACAAAGTCTCCGAGCACCCACAAATTGAGGCAGAGGATGCTGTTGCTAGCCACCGGGTGGTGTTCCAACCAATAGTTAATGCGCTTGGACGTCGATGCAAAGAATGATTTTGTCTTGGTTCTTGCAGCAGTACTCATTTGTTCTGTTTAGTGATGAACTCTGTTCCGCGTAGTTTGTTGATGGTGCCAGTAATCTATCGGAACGTTTGTCTTGACCAAGGAAGAAACTCTTTTCATGTCGATATGAAACTGAGCTCACATCGGTGACGATTTCGAATTTTTGGTGGAAATTCTTGGTGGAAAGTTCCAGTTGAGTTTGAATCGAACTAATCCAAATAGCACAAACAAATTTAATCGGACTAATCCAATATCAGAAACAAGTTTAGTCGATCTAATCAAACAACCGTTATATATTGAATCGAGCTAATCAAAAAGACGTTAAATTGTATGTGCTTGAGGATTAGTTCGATTAAACCGGAAATATGTTAATCGAACTAGTCAACTTTCATGACTGGATCAGACGAGTCTTTTTTTTTGAGATTCTTCGAGATTCACTCATTCAGCAAGCATTGCTCGAGCACGTCAGCGGCATGCACGAATGGCATTTTCATTTTCGTCGTTCACGGCGATGTGTCGGTGACTCTGTCTTCGCCGTTGCCATGCGCTAATGACGAGACAATCGTGAGAAAATCGAATCGAACTTCGAAACGTGAAGTCTGCCATTCGTTATCACTTCCGCTCTATGCTCACAAAATCAGAGACAAAACAAAATCAAAGACAAAACAAAATCGAACAACCTAAAACAAATCGCAAGAACGAAATCAAACACAGCAGAACAAAACGAATTCAACATGCCAGACAATGAATGTGACTACCTTGTCATCGGAGGAGGTGCGACAGGAATGGCCTTTTCCGACTCGTTGCTAGAAAATTCTAAGGACCAGAATTTGAGCGTCATCGTGGTCGACAAGCACGATACTCCCGGTGGACAATGGCACGATAGCTACGACTTTGTGCAGTTACATCAACCTTCCAAAGGCTATGGTGTTGAATCGAAGCAACTCGAGCTCGGCGCCGCCGATGAAGAGAACCATCGTGCGAAACGGTCAGAAATCCTGCAATACTATTCCGATGTCCAGCGTGACCTCGAATCCAAACACAACTTTCAATTCATTGGTAGGAGTAGTGTGGATCTCAAAAAACTATACGAAGGAAACTCCGCCCAACAAGACTACGTCGTTACCAACGACATGACGGGAGTCTCTCGCACAATCCACGTTCGGAAACGATTGGTTGACGCCCGCAACCTCGAGCCCGATCTTCCCGTTTCCACTCCACCCAAGTTTGCATACCCATCCGATCACATTTCTGTGGTTCCCGTAAATGACATTGTGGGCGGCAAGAACTCAAATAGTGACGCATCATACGAGACTAAGAAGCATTTTGTGGTCGTCGGAGGTGGCAAGACTGGAATGGATGCCGTTTCCCATTTGCTGACTGAGAAAAATGTCTTGCCAGAAAACCTGCTGTGGGTTGTACCGAACGAGGCGTGGATCACAGCACGAGAAAATATTGGGAATTGCATCGATCTATTGTACACGTCTGCAAAACTACACGATGATAGTACTGGCAACAATTACAACGACAGAGACGAGAAGAAAGAGACTGATGCAACAGCAGCTCCTTCTGTTTCAGGAATCGGAACAGACTTTTTCCAGCGTGGATTCATCGAATGGGAAAAACAGGGCCACATCTATCGATTGGATTCCTCTGTCATTCCTACAAAGTTCAAAGATGCAACTCTTTCCCTCGACGAGCTAGCCATCCTGAAAAAGGCCGTCCCACGAATGGTCCGCTATGGACGAATTTCCGAAATCACCGATACAGGAAGCATGGTCTTCCAGGACGGGTCGATCATGGATCTTCCCTTTTCCCTAGAAGACACTCTATTTCTTCATTGCTCAGCAGGCGCCTTCCACTGCTCCAAGAGCAACCAGAATCCCCCGCCGATTTTCGAGGACCACAGAATTGTGGTTCAAGACATTTACGGGACACCGGGATTTTGCTTCGTCGGGTCGATGCTGGGAAAACTTGAAAGCGTTGTAAGCCTTTCCGATGATGAGCGCAACGCCATGGCGCAGCGTCCCTTGCCATCGTCTCCTTACGAGGCACAGCCACCTTTGGGAAAATCGGGCGGGGACGTGGTTGGGGATATTACCAAAGACCACCCCTTCATTCAGCGCGCCAACAACCTGCGAATGTGGATGGAACAACCTGAACTCCGTGATTGGGTTTTTGAAAACCGATTATTCCACATGGCAGGTGCGAATCCGTCAGTCGTATCGGAAAGGCTGGACTATATTTTCAAGGTTCTACAGAAGAATGGCATCGTTACTGAACATAGCTAAAGTAAACATAAAATCTTGTTCATGAAATTAAACACATTCCAATAGAGTTTGCTGAATTACGCATTGCTACCAATCAATCTCTATCGTTGTCATGCAAAATTTGCTACTTCATCAATGTTATATACAGTACTAGTAATCATAAGCGTTGCTTATATTGGCGCGTCGCATAATTTCTTTCAATCGGAGACCTCATCAAAATCATCGAAGCAGCATATCATGTTCGGTGCTCGAACAAATAATTAGGGGTGATTTGTTTTTCGAAACATTAATCTTGTAACTTCGTATTATTTCTAGAGTAATTGAAATTAGTGAGCAAGTATCGATCTCTTTTCAAAAGTTATCTTCAAGGTTTTAATTTGCTTATATTCGATTTAAATTATCTTACAGTTCGAAATTTATAATTGCACAAACCGCTGGCAATTCATCGCCGCCTTCGGTTTCGACGCAATACTTAGAGCTCCCAATGATATTCCCAATAACTGAGTCGCAACTGGCTTGTGCAAGATTCTACTGGAGTCCGGTTCGCACAAAGACAGACTGGTTGCGCTCGTTGAATTGAACCATCCCGTCTGCTTCTAGACGACGGAGGGCATCGGCAACTTCGTCCTGCGCCACCTGCGTATTGGAAATTTCCGAGAGCTGCTTGGCGACATCTCGCACCGCCAGCCGGTTGCCCCTTCGCTCCACCAAAAATTCTTTCAGGCCCAGATACAGTGTTTCGCCCATCTCTCGCTCCACCTCGGTTCTGCCTGTGTTGATCATATCCATATCGATTCGTCCCGTTCTGGGATCGGTTGCTGCGGCCTGGGTAGCTACCTTCAACAAACGAACTGCTTCCTTGGCATCGGCTCTGGAGACGATCGAAGAATACCTCATTTTGGCAAGGGCTTCACTCGTCCGGATCAGTGACTCGAGCTGGCGAGGTGTAGCGGAAATGGTGCGGGTTCCGTTGTTTCCAACGTTGCCCCCTGGTGGATTTCTCAACTCGAGGTAACTGTTCAAGAGCTCTTCCGATGCCTCATCACTGAGGCGAGGGGAAATGTTTTCTCGGGCATAGTCGATGTAATCCTTCAAAAGCTGGGTGTCCATGGGAGGCTTCACAATGTTGGGTTTGTCGTAGTACAAACCCACCAAATGCTGTGCCAGCTGGCGATCGGAATCGGCGTTCGGGGCATCGAGGATGAGGTAGATCAAATCAAAACGACTGAGCAAGGTGGGTGGTAGCTTGATATTCTCCACGACGCTCAGGTTTGGATTGTAGCGTGATTCGACTGGATTCGCGGATGCCAGGATGGATGTCCGGGCATTCAGGCTGGAAATAATTCCCGCCTTGGCAATCGACACCGTCTGTTGTTCCATGGCCTCGTGGAGAATCGATCGGGTGGCATCCGACATCTTATCAAATTCGTCGATGCAGCAGATGCCCCGATCGGACAAGACGAGGGCACCACTCTCTAGAACCAAATCGCGGGTCTCCGGATCACGAACAACCGAAGCAGTAAGACCAACAGCCGAACTACCTTTTCCCGATGTGTATATCCCGCGAGAACTGAGTTTGTGGACGTAAGCTAAGGAGTTGCGATTTTGAGGTACCAGGATCTCCACACAATAAGATATTAATGTCCCCACGCTTGTTGAGCTTGGTGTCTCCTTCGTCCTCATCATCGTCTTGGTGATTACCGTTGTTATCATCACCGTCATCTTCATCGTCCGACCACTTTTCGTCCTCATCGGCACTGGAATTCCTCGTTTTCTTTTCCTTGACTCGCTTGTGATTTCCCCCAAACATCATGCACAAGACACCCTTCTTTACGTTGTCCAATTCCCAAATGGACGGCGCTAGAGATTTCGTCAGCATTTCGTAAATATCGGGTCGTTTCGACAGCCGGATCAAGCTCATCCGTCCGTTCCTTGGTCAGTTTCATAACCCCCCGCTTCGATTTGTTGGTCGACCCACTGCTTCCCTGTTTGCCCTCCATTCCGGTTAATGGTTCGGAAGTGAATGACATCAACATAGGTTTTGTAGATCGACTTGAGCTTGGTAACCTTGGGGTTGACACGAACCGGCTGTGCCTTTAGAATTCCGGTCACCTCGACCTTGTCTCCCGGCTGACATGCGTCTACCAGGTCATCGAAGCAAAAGGTCACGACAGAAGCCGGAGTTTGGCCGGCGGGAACCTGATCGGGGGTTTCCTGAAGCCTCACGAGTTGCTTGTCGGCAAAGACGCACCGGTTGTGTAGCAGCGAGTAGGAATCCTTGGTGTTGCAAGAGGGGCATTGCTTGGGTTCTTCCACCCGACCGCGATCGATGGAGACCTGGTGGTCGTGCCCGCAAACACAACAGGAAAAATGCGCAACCTTGAGATCGGGAATGATAGGGACTGCATCTGACAATCATTCCTTTGATTGCCACCAAAGTGTCCATGGCAATTGGATCGAGGCAACGGAGGTTTGCAACTTCCTTCATGTTGAAGGGACGAACTTGTATTTGGGGAAGGTCGTTGATATCCATCATATCGTCGGCATCCTCGTCGGCATCGGCATCGTCGTTCATGGCATTTTGTCGCTCCCGCCAGAGACGGTGCATTTCCCGTTTGATGACAATGTCCATGAGAGGAATAATGTCGGCTGGATAGTGGACCAGCTGGTGATACAAAGCGTTGGCAGTCCTCGTTGTGGAAATAGAGATGCATGGTATCGATATCCAAGCTCCCGGGATCGGTACGATACATGATGCTTTGGAGTTTGGACAGATACAATGGCATGCCATCGTCGTCGTCATCATCCTCATCCGAATCACTATCGCTGTCGCTATCATCGTCGGTGGATCGTCGCTTGGAACTCAGATTTGTAAAGTTGCGCAAAAAATCACGAAAGGTTTCCGCAGCCGTCGCAACATTAATATCCGTTCCTCTTGGTGCCGTGAAGATGCCCTGGGTGTCAAACAACTCATCGTCTTCTTCCTCCATATTGTCAACATTGTTGTTGTTGTTGTTGTTGCTTCGACGATTGCCAGCTGCATTATCGTCGTCGTCGTCATCGTCAGACTCGTCGAAGCGCAAATTGGTCCGCCTTCCGACTTGATTTTCACTTTCGCGTCCATCGCTTCCCATTCCTCCTTCTCCCAAATCGGACAAAGGTGTAAGGGGAGTTGCCGGTGTCGCTGGTGTTGCACCCATTGCGTCGTTATCTGGACGATCCATTGGTGTAGGAGGGATTGCTTGCATGTCAGCATTATTTCCGTCTCCACTGTTGTTTCCGTCGTTGCTGGAATCATCGGAATCATAGCCAGGACGCAACGATGGATTCCTAGATGGGGGCGATCGACGCGGAGTAGAAGGAGCAACCGATGCAGCAGGAGATCCGCTCATCGTGTTATCTTCTACGTTATGATTGCTGTCCTCATCCATTGTGGTGCTGGGATTTTTTTTAGTGTTTCGATGTTTCACAGTAGCAATTATACAAGCTATTAGTGTTGTTGTTGCTGTTGTTGCTGTTGTTGATGATGATGATGAATTCCTCTTGTTCAAAACGCTTTGTAGTTTTACTACAATTGTCATTGTGGGCGCGGGCACGTTTTGGCGGGCTGCGATCTCAACGATAAATTTTGTGATTTTTCTGGCGCGCTCGACCGACGACTTGTTGATTAGTTCGACTAAACCTGGGAATCACATTCACCATGGATTGATTCATTGGACTAAATAGGTTCGACTCGATTGACTAATTTCATCTCATGGGCGGAGAATGGATGGAGATGAAAAACAACCTTGATCATCAATTTACAATAACAACAACAATTACTCATACAATACCGTTGTTGATTCACAATCAAAATACGACGGGTAGTTGCCATTGGAGCATTACCATTAGTAGATCCATCACCACGGCGTCAAACAAACGCATATAACATCTAACTTGTTTGCAAAAAGCACCAAAATCGTTCGAAGGAGTGATACGAAACTCTCAAGAGCCGGAATTCCTCACAATGCCATTACCAAAACGATGGAACAAGAAGCGGGCACCCCCACCCGGGTTTGAAGTCGTCGAACCCACCCTCGAGGCGCTCGAACACGAACTCCGCGACAAAATCAAGGAAACAAACGAAAAGAAGCGAAAGACGGAATCCATGTGGCCTGTACACCAGATCGGTTGGCAAAAGTCACGGTACATCTACGATATGTTTTATACCTACAATCGCATATCCCGCCAGGTATACGACTATTGTATCAAACAAAAACTCGTCGACGCAGCACTCATTGCCAAGTGGAAAAAGCAGGGTTACGAACGACTCTGCAGTACCTATGTCATCAATCCGACCAACTATAAATTCGGGACGACGAGTATCTGCCGCGTAGCCCCTCAAGGATCGCGGGCCAGAACAAAAGACGGCACAGGATCCCACCACGGGATGCCTCGGCTGCGCTTCGGGCAAGGGAGCGGGCCCGCGCAATATTTTTGGCAACAAGTACGGACAATACCTTGCAGCGGTACAGATTGCTCGAGAGGAACGGATTGCTAAGTTGGAGGAATTAAGAAAACTGAAAGAGGAAAAGGCCAAGGAGGACGGCGACGACGAAACAGACGACGATTCGGACACGGACGACGATAGCAGTGACGACGAGGATGATTACGGACCCGCACCTGCGGCTGGGATTTGGGCGGGTTCGAACAAGCTCCAGCAAGAGAGCACGAAAATGATCGCGGGTGAGGATGACAATGGGGACTGATGAAACCGACGACGGCGATAGCGACAGTGAAGATGAGGGACCTTCTTTGCCTCCACCGGCAAAGAAACCAAAGATATAATGTGTACGAAAGCCGAGTAAACAAAAATAGATGAAAATTCAAATGTTAATGTCGATTTGTATACACGTAGTAACGTTTCGTACAAATAAAATAAATTCAACAAAACAATTTTTACGTTAATTGATAAATAGGTCTACAAAGAATAGTTCCTTCATTTTGTCCAACAAAACAAGGTCGAACTAGGATTGGCGTTGCAGAAACAAAGAACCTGCACCCTCATCCTACGCGCTATCGCATCGTGCGAGGGCGTTCGTGTAGTCTTCGTCCTATGTCATCTTCCTTACACATTATCAGACCAGATTAGATTTCTACGTCCTGTGCAAGGGCAGTCATGTAGTCTTCGTCAAAGTCGTCGTCCTCCACCTCGGAGATAATGGTAAAGGCAACAGCTCGAAGTCCACCGGAAAGATCTGCCGGATACTCGTCCTCTTCTTCAAAGTAATGTTTCTCGGCTTCCTCCATTAGTCTGTAATCAAGGGCAGTTTTGGCAACCGAAGGAAACATGATAAATTCGTCCTTCATCACATCGTAATACTTTTTCAGGTAACAAATTTTCATTGCCGCCTTCTTCAAAGCTTCCAAAGAGTCATCATCAAAGGGCTCTTCTTCACTCAATTCGGTTTCATTGGTCTGCTTGACCAATCTTTCAATTTCTTCTTCGATCATTTTCTTTCTCTTTTCGGCATCCGATTCAGCTGGCTCTTGCACTTCAGCCGGTGAAGCTTCTTCTTCTGCTTCTGGAGCAGGTTCTTCTTCCGCTGCTTCACTGGGTTCTTGTACATCGTCCTCGACAACAGCTGCTTCAGCCGCTTCACTTTCTTTGGCTTTGAAATCTGCTTCTGCCTTCTCCAGAGCAGCTTCGCGAGCGTCCAAGTCCTTTGCTTTCGTTTGAAGACTCTCAGATAGGCCCTTTTGTTTGGCACTTTCTTCGTCGAGCAAAGCGGTGTCTTTCTTTAGTTTTGCCTCTCGTTCTTCAACAGAGCTTAGATCTGCGGCAACCTTTGCTTCTTTTGATTCCACTTCTTTTTCTCTGCTTTCAACTTGTGCTTCTTTCGCGTTGACTTCGTTCTCTCTGCTGTCTAGTTTTTCTGTTTTGGACTCGATTTCTTTCTCTTTGGCGTCGCTCTTTTCTTCGAACGACTGCACGTCATTTTTTAGTTTTGCCTCGCCTTCTTCGACATGCCTTCAATCGCGCGGTGAGTTCGTCACCTAGGGCTTGCTGCTTGCTCTTCTCGTCCTGAAGCAAGGATTTCTCTTGTTCCAAGGCAACCTTTTGTGCCTCTACCTCTTTGAGTTTTGCTGCAAGTTCATCCTTGACATGCGCTTGTTTGAGAGTTTTTTCACGAAGCAATCGCTCGCCCTCCTCTAGTCGGGTTTCCCTGTCCTTGAGAAGTGGGATCGTTTCCGACGACTTCTTGGCCAAATCATCTTGTTTTTTCCACAGATAGAGGCAGACACATCCTAGCGTCGGAATCGCAATGATATTAATGATTTCAGTCATATTGAAATAAATTAACGAGTTGCTTTAGTTCGGCGCAAGGAGTTTTATCCTTTGTCGTTTTGAATCTTTCTCGATGCCTTCGTTGAAGCGAATGGGTTGCTGGCATTGTTATGCATAACCCGAAGGTTGCTGAACATCGGTATGTTAGTGTTCTCTTTCCAAGATATTGGAGGAGTCAATGGTGAATTCTGTTTTCACGGGGTTCAACTTATTGTCAGTCGTGAAAAAGAGTATTTGTGACTTGCTTTTTCGGTCCGCACTCCGCCGTAAATGACTTCCCACCGAGTTTTCATTAGTCGTAGAGGGCATATGTCTTTCATGATCCAAAATATTTTGCGTTCACAAAATACAATTTTAAATCCACAACATGATGGTAAAGCTGTCCCAAAAACGCGTCTTATAAAGTTGTACCTTGTAGAGAGATGATGAGTTTCGAATGTGATGAGGATCGTTACTTCCCCCTTCGTTAGAATGACGCCGAACACGAGATTGAGGATTTTCAACGAGCTATTTCCAGTTGAAGAATGTGAAGAATCAAACGAGTTGCTGCATTCTCTGATTTTGAAGAAGCGTCAAATCTAAATTACAAGAAAGCTCAAATATTTAAATCGCGGATATATTCCCACGGCATCGGTGTCCTTTGAGATGATTGTGAGATATATCTAGCGGTTGAAAAATTGCCTCCGTTCGACCATGAAGATTCGAGTCTATTCGTTCATTTTTAATCGACCGCTGATTCCGGCAGTTCCTATAGTTCGTTCCTCCCCTAAATAAAGATGGAGACGTCCTTTCGACGTTGTCGCTTTCTGCGTTCGTCTTGGAAATTGCAAGACATCTTGTCCCGCGCTTCATGGCGATAGGACTCCGCGCAATGTCGATGCCCACTTTCGCGGGGGTTTTCTATGAAATGCCTCCCTGTGTTTGCTGCTCTCTCATAGATTTCATTGGCGATGAGAGTTTGATTCTGTTCTGTGTAGGCGCCGTACTCGAAAGATCTGGTTGAAACCGATCCCCCGCGTATTTGATTTCCGCTATAATTGATACCCCGTCCGAGTAAAACATCTTTCTGATGGGCTTCTTCTCGACGAAGATAGCAATCACTACGAGATCTTTTGCGGTTGCTTTGAGATACCGAAGCTGTGGACGGTACGAAGCTGACGGATTCGTTCAAAGGCTCCGCAGACGCAAAGAGATTCCTCCATTCATCCTCCGCATCCGGTTGCTCATCGACAACTCCTGACACAAATGAAAAGTGGAAGAATTTTGTGAGGATTCCGTTTGTGTGAATCTGGAAGCGTTTGATCCAACACGATGAAAATTCGATCAAATCAAATCAGATAGCTCCTGGGAGACGTATCATTTGTGACTGCCAGTGTTGGAATATACACAGAAACATCCAGTTCCTGCCTCGAAACAATTCGCACATTGCATGCAACTTACCAACAGTGCTTTGAGCCACATAGGGTTCTCCTTGATGGTGAATCAATTCAGCTATCGCAACTTGCAAATCATGTCTATTGACATTCTTATCAAAGGTGGCAGGCATTATTTTCTGTTCCTACATCCATCTCGTCGTCATCCGGTGGCACCAGATGCACATATTCGTTTGGAATTTCCATCGGGTAACGCCATCCTTCTAATGGATTCGACTGAACCAAAAAAGTGTTGCCATGAGTTGGGAATGATGACATTGTCTGGTATGGTTTTGAAAGACTACAAGTGTACAATGCCAGGATTTTATGATGATATTCGTTTGGAGTGGGTTTAGGCTTTCAGCTTCTATCGTGAGAACGAAAGTAGAGGAAAAAGTGAGCTTTCCCGAGACAGTCAAAACGGAAGCACATGTTTTTTGAATTTTTTTGTCTCGGTTGCAAATCTGAGAATGGCGGCCAGACGGACGCCCAGTCCAGTCACACAACTCTCTCCGAAATTACCTACCTTTTCTTGAAATGCTGAAAATGGAGTTCTCCATCTTTCGATCAATCATCCATCACCTGAAATCCAAGTCTGAAAATTTGTTTTCATGCAACAAAACACAATAGACTCTTATTAGCACCACAACCAATCGACAAATTCAGCAGCAAAAGCAAATTGAGATGGTGATTTCGAGCTCCGAATCAAAATTCATCATTGAGGGCTGCCGGGACGGTTGCCGTGTCGACGGGCGATCACGGAAGGACTTTCGGTTGTATTCTTCCGTCGTTGGCGATTTCGCTCTGTCGAACGGATCTGCGAGAATATTCTTGGCCACGAAAGAAACTCATGTCTTGGTTTCCGTTAAGGCAGAACTGGTCGTGCCGGCAAGTTCCGCTCCCAGTGAGGGCGCTGTGGAAGTCCATGTCGATTACATGCAGGGAAACACAAGCAGCCGCGACGACGAACTTGCTTCAACTCTGTCGAACTTGCTCGTGCCCTCATCTGGTAGATCGAGAAAAAATGTGTGTCGCTCCACACTATTTTGTTTGGAAACTGAACATTGACGTGCTCATTATTACGTCTGGGGGTGGCAGTCTCATTGATGCCTGCAGCCAAGGGATCCACGCAGCGTTACAACAGACGTTGTTGCCAAGATTAACTGTTGTTCCTGCGAGCGAAGGGAAGGGCAACAAACCTACCATACAGGTTGATTCCGACATCAAGGCAGCAGAGCGGATTCCCGGTGTCGAAAACGCACCTGTCATCGTCACGGTTTCGCTGCTCCGGCACAAAAAGACACCTGTAATGATTGTTGATGCAACGGAGGAAGAAGAAGCATGCGCATTTGCAAGGGTACACGTTGTCTTGGATCGAGGTATATCGTCATCATCGTCAGAGAAAAGCAGAGAACCGATGATTTGTGCTCTTCATACAGCCGGGGGCGGAGCTCTTCCGTTTGCCCTCGTACAGGATGTTACGTCCTTTGTCCTGGAGGCATCTGGCTCATCACGTGTCGTCGTAATCCAAAAGCCTTCACCATATGCTACAAGACAATTTTTCTATACAACAATAGCGATGACTCGTTCATGATCCCATTTAATTTTGTAATTATTCCTGTACATAGTATTCTATTTGTTCGTCAAACCGCTTGTAGCACGCGATTCTGACTTTATTAAATGTAGCAAAGTAGTAGCATATCCATGAAATGATAGCACTTTCCGATTGGCTAATAATTTGACCTCTTGTTAAGGGGCCAGGATGCTCTCCGAGATACCCGCCCGAACATTGATCGACTGGGGGACGCCCATCCGCTGAGGGAAAGTTGCCTCAGCAATAAAGGAAACAAAAGATCCGTGCTGAGTCGAACTTCTTCTAATATATCCCAACAATCACTCGTTCTTTGTAATTTGACAGTTGTTGGATCGCTGTCCTTTTTGTCTGTATTATTTGGATCAATATTGCTCGCTGCGAGCAATTTCCGCCGCAACGTCAAGAGTGCCAAACTCGATTTGATTACATCAAGGTTCGACGCCTCTTCGTGCAAAACAATATGACAACCTTGCTGAATTCTCTCTGCCTCGCTGCTCTTTTTGAAGAAGCCTTTTCTATTGTGAGGATTTTTGGTGTTTTCACCTACTATCAGCATGTATTTTTCGTTGGCAAATAGCTCCATCAGTTTCGACAACTCTTCGGGATTGAGTTTGGTTCGACCTAGTGATCCAAAGGCCAAAGCTCGCCGTCTCAAATGATTTGGTGGCAGGAAGATGCGTTCCTTGTGAGCCAATTCCCCTGGTGTGGGGACAATTGCAGTGAAATTATTTTTCAATGACCCATTGATCGAGTTTTCTGCTCTGTAGTCTCCATTCTCGACACCTTCGCAAAAAGATTCAATCACTTTTGCTATGCGTTCGAAGTTCATCACCTTATATTCGATTCCTCGTATTTGTCGATAGAGACAGAATATTTCCAATACCTGCAAGATGAAATAGGTGCTCAAGACACTCTTGATCGAGGTTCCGATCAGTTTGGACAATGATACCCCAAAAGCTATCCCAACCAAATCTACAATAGCAATCTGGGCTTCACCCTTTGGCGGTAATGTCGGCAATGTTTTCGCGCTTTCCATCTCGGAACGAGTTGTAAAGGGAAGTCCGTGTGGCACTACTCGTCAACATGGCAACTTGCTTACAGGAATTTGCAATGGTTGCCCACAACAGAAACAGGCTTGGATTAACATACGTAATGATTTCCAAATAATTCCCGAGGGCGTAAACGAGCGAAGCCCTGAAAACGCCATCTCTTCGCATCGGAATCAAAACGTCTGCCCATGCGCGAAGCCCAAAAGAGACGTGTAAGTTTCCCGAGGGCATCCTTCAGCACCCAGGTCAGAGCAGCAGACACTCCCAGTGTCTTCGCGGATTTGATACCAAGCCCCATGATAAGTGATTGTGTCCCCAGAACGTGCAAGTTTGAATTGATAAAACGCTGGCAAATCCGCCACCGCATAAAGTGGAAGTAAGATTGGTTCACACCCTCTGGTACAAATGCTTGCTTGACCGCCCTTCGAAGTCGTGTGGATAGCCCATCCGATGTCGAATCGACGGAATAGAATGCAGCAAGGCCTTCCGCGGAGGAAGCCCTTACGAATCTATCCTTTTCGGGATCGTAGACCAGCGCCGCCGTTGTGTTGAGTTCGACATTTCGGTCCGATAGCGGGGGAAGAGAAAGGGCATCTCTTCTGACAGTACTGCTGACATAAGAGTGTTGCATTCGTGGTTCTAATTCAGCAACCGAAGGTGAAGAATTCGATTGCCGTCGCCGTAGCAGTCTGTTTGCTGATTGTTTTGCATGGCTGTTCATTCCCGTTGCATATGATCGCGATGGAAAGGCGGCTGCTTGATGATTGTATTTTGAGAGTATTGATAATATTCCGACATGGAATATCATCAGGAGAATGTTTACCCGTCTCCTTTTGCACACAGAAATCATTATTGGCTTCATTTTCCACCGAACTATTTGCGATCCTGTAGCGAGCAATCAAAACCAAAATGTGTCGGTAAGCGAAGTGCTTTCAAATCCGAAGAAAGGATAATTGAGGTTGCTAGTTGTCAACCAATTTGACGATTGTGGCCAATATTCACTGAGTGTCTTGTGCTGATGCTGTTGGTAGAGGTGAAGTTCAAAAATCGGAAGTACGGTTGTAAAAGTTTTCGACCAAAAGGGTTCCAGCAGCACTTTCTACGAAGAAGCCGATACGTTTTGTAGCAAAACATCTGCTTTCAGATTTTGGGTGGTCGTTGATGTCGAATTTGATGTCGCGTCCAAATTCAGCGATAAATTATTCGACTGACGATCGACTCGTGACTGGACTCAATACTACATATTATGTCAGGACAGTATTTTCAATAGTTACTAGTAGATTCCATGATCATTAATCGACGGTTGGAAACAATCAAATGACAAATAATAGTCCTACAGTACATCGGGACATACACTTTACCACTATTTTGTTTCTTGGGTATGAGTTTATTTCGTAGGTACAATACAAGAATGGAAGTTTCTAGGAGATGCGGTTGTCTATGATGGGGGATGCACAACGACCGCCGATACTACTCGTACAATGGAAGTAGTTTTCATTCAAGAACACGATTACTTCGAATTAGAAATCTTTGTCCGTATTCTTTCTCTCAGTTTCGTCTTCGTCTCCTCGTTGGTGAATGCTAAATCCACTGCGTTCAAAACAATCTCTTCGAAATCCATAGGTTTTAGTCCATACGCCTCTTTCACTGTGTCAAGCATTCGAAGATATCAATGGGTAAACAAATCAGAAGATCGATTGTTTAGACCAAACAAAAAAGCGTGAGAAAAGTACGTCCGTACAACACAAAAGGAAAAGGTAACCAATTGCATCACCTGGGGATTGCACAGTACAGGCGAGTGAAACTTACACAAGACGAACTCTTGTGTTGCGTTTGTGTCAAAAACACCCGGATCATCGGTGCAAATGCATAGTGGGTGCTTGTTTTCCAGCCAGTTTTTGAGCTGAGGATGTCTCTTCACCCCTTCGACTAAGCTTCCACCAGAACTCTTCTCTACAAGTTCTGTTGTCATGACATTGCTCGTGGGGCAAGTTTCGACTGGAATTTTCAGTTCTGCCAGCTGCTGTTGCAAGCTCGGTGGCAAAATCAAGGCGTGACCAAGTCGCGCTGGACCAAAATCTAGGATCGCCTTGGCATCCTTGTAGGCTTCGCTGTCTCGATCATCGTCGGTGCATGGGACTTCGGCACAGTGCAGAGTGACCGACAGAAGCCCGGATCGACGAGCCTTTTCGAAGCAATCTCGAAAATCGACAAAGCTACTCTTCATTGGGTTCCCTCCGAGATCCACACCAACCACCACGCCTGGATATTCCTTCGCCAGTTCTATCGCCAGATCTATGTGCTCGAATCCATATTCGACAGGATTAGATCGGTCGACGCTCACAATGAAAGATGCCGTCATTGGCAGACGTGGATTGGACACGTCCGCATCCTCCAACTGTTTGGCATACCTCTCTTCCTCCTCCTTTTGAAAAGCGACAATAGTATTTATAACTGCCTCGCAGTATTGTCGTTTCGTAGCAAGATCATTGGTGGCAACCAACGCCAACGAGAAATTTCCGTCACAACGTTGGCACTTCCCCAACAGACGTTTTGGGGTAGACCGCAATTCCAAATATACCACGCCCTCTTTGGCAAAGTCTTCTAATGCTTCTCTGGTGATTCGTCGAATAGCATCCAGGTCTACAATAACTTTGCCAATCTCGGAAAAGATGTCAAAGCATTCCATCAGAGAGCGATGTCCTTTTGTTGTATATCAAGACAGGTCGATCATAGTCGCTGCCACGCTCACCCATGCTCTTTGCGGAACCATTCGAAGGGGACGATGAAGTCTCGAAATAGTTACTATTGAGCTCGATCATTCTTTCTTCGGCGAGTTCAAAAAGTGTAGTCTCACGTATGCTCCCATTCAAGTGAGCGTGAAGCTCAATTTTCGGAAGATGGCGAAGGACCGCCGCTTGATCTTCCCCACTTTTCATCTTTTTGGAAAGTGTATATTGTTGCTATTTGTATTTGGCAGAGTGTCGAGGGCAACGTCGATGGACCAAGATGCTCTTTAGCGTCGACGGAAGAAAGTTGAGCACGGAATTTCAATAACTTCATTAGCATCGGAGCGGAACTTCGGATATTAAGATCCATTGACCATACACTACTTGATGAAGGTTTTTTCTTCCAATTTCTTGTTGAGCGGATGGAGATAGAGAATGAGTGACCATAAAGACGTTACTTTTTGTTTTTAGTTGCGCGCCAAAATGAAGGTTGTTGTCCAAATTTCTGCGACCACAAACTTGACTTTACCAATTGAAATCTTCATAAGAACAACATCATCATCATTCCATCAACGCCATCAACCATCCACAACCATCGGTAGATCGATAAGTTGTTTGTCTTCTGAAAGATACAGCATCGTCTCGACAGCATTCAAAATTCCAAGAAGCGAGAGACTGCAACTCGAGAATGACATCCCATTGAAATAGAACACAAGAAGTTCGAAGACAAAACAAAAGTGATACTTCCACGATATAATGCGTTTCGTTCTCGTTATCGTCCTTCCTCTATTAATATCGCACACCGCCACCTCCTTCACACTCGATACACATCACCCAGTGAATAAGTTCCTCGGCCGCTATCCAACCCGACATTCGAACACAAATCAACAATTGACTTTTAGATATTCCGTTTCATCGACAACTTCCGTCATGGTATCAAATTCTGACAGCGATCTCGACACGCGCCAAAACGAAAAAGTGGTCATCACCGATCTGGCGAGATACGCGATCAAGGGATTGTCGGGGGATCAACTAGATTCTGTGGTCATTCCAAGAGGCGGTGTCCAGACTTTTCCGGACGATCGAAGGTTTGCCCTGCTGAAAGAAACAAACAGCGACAAGTTCGACGCAGACGATCCGGAATGGCTGCATAAGGAAAATTTCTTGTGTGCGTTTTCTGCGCCCGAGATCATGGCAAGTTTTCGAAGCCACTACGAGATTATTGAGAAGGGCGATGACTCCGATGACATACAACGCCTCCTTACCCTGCACCGCCGGAATAGCGACGGAGGAGATGCCTCGACCGAACCGGTGCTTGGGCCGATTGATCTAAGCCTTCCGTCGGGACGAGACGAGCTGGCTTCCTTCTTCTCGTACGAGTCGAACGAATCATTGGTCTGCGTCTCAAAAGAATCCGATGGAAAGGTCAGCACCTTTCAGTTCGGAAACACAAGAGCAGGGGTCAAAAACAATCCTGGCGGTGATACGCGGACGGTACACATTGTAAACAAGGCAACCGTTCGTGAATTGTCCGAGAAAACAGGCCTAAATCTAAGTCCCATGAGGTTTCGTCCGAACATTATCATCGATGGATTAGAGCCTTGGGAGGAATTCAATTGGGTAGGGCGGACACTGCGAGTTGTTCAGAAGGGCAACGATCAAGAAACTTCGGCTTCGGACGACAGCAAAAACCCTTCCGGAATAATTATAAAGGTCTTGACAAGGACGGTTCGGTGCGAGGGCATTGGAATCGATCCCCTAGATCCGAGCACGGGAAAGCTCGATATGCCAAAGCTGCTGAGCAAGAACTATCCAGAACACGGCCCTTACCTTGGCGTATATGCCAGTCTCGAGGTAATTGGTGATGACAATGAGGATGACAAGGGCAAACTCTTGTCGGTTGGAGACACATTGGAATTACTCTCTAGTTCGTGAATCAAATGTTACAATAATTAGCAATTGGCATCCCATCATAGAATAGTTCGAAAGAATGCTCAATGAATTCGTTGAAAGTTGACTCAGTCACGAACATATCGTGATTTATTTATTCCCGTAGATTTTTCACCTTCAACCAAATTTTTAATCAATCTAGTCAAATGATCCGTTGAACACGACTCAAAAAATTCCATGATCTTCTTTGCGTATCTCTGCGCATATTTGTGGAACAGGGCGGTTATCGTAGGAAACCTACGTGTGTAGACTACTAACGTCTACGATAGAGACAAAGATCAACTTTTCGTCACGACATTCTTTGGAACGCGCTCTTCGTTGTGATGTCAACCCTCTGCTTTTTCATTTTCGAATTGAATTCCTTTCGGTCATAACGATAGTGTAAACCGAACGAATTACACAATAGAAGAAGAATTTCAAAAGAAAGACAGCTCCAACAAACCAAGAAAACACATCGAAGTCTGACAGTAACAATATGAACAACGGATGGGTGAAAAGCGTCGACCCCAATAGCGGTCGTGTCTTTTACGCAAATCACATCACTCGCAAGACTCAATGGGACCCTCCCGAAGGATGGGTCGAAGATCCTCCTTCGAATCCTCTTCCGCCGCCGCAACTACCAGCTGAAGATGACGACGAAGAACCACTTCCTTCCAACTGGGAAACTATGCACGATCCCACTACCGGAAAGCCATTTTATGTCGACCACGAACGGAAAATCACGCAATGGACACGACCAAAAGCTGAAAAGAAAACTGCGTCCATCTCCTACGCCCCGGCGTCATCCAGTGCTCCTGGTACCACCACATCAGCAGCTATGGCGCGTATCTTGAGATCAACGGGTGCAAGTGCTGCTAGGACCAATCCTTACAACAATGCCTCTGCAACACCTTCCTTCCAGCGTTCTTATTCCGAAGAGGCTGCCTATTACCAACACTCTCATACGGGTGTGTCGGGTGACGTGGACCTTTCAGATTCAATGCCGGCTCTTGATTTTTCTGTCAAGAAGGTTGCCGACAAGTATCGATTGACTTGCGCGGAATGTGGCGTTTTGTTTACACTGGGCACACGCCGCCATCACTGTCGTTTGTGCGGTGATATTTATTGCGATGCCTGTAGCTCCCATCGGGTGGAATTGCCACTTCCGGGTCCAGAGTTTGAAAAACCAGTTCGAATTTGCAATCCTTTGCAACAAGGATGTCGAAATGGGAAATTTCTTTTCCATGCGTCGATACCTGACGCCTCTGACCTTGTACAATCCCGACAAACCTGATGACGATGACGACAACGGCGTTGCGACACCCTCGAATGTCAACGCTGCATTGGCTGCTCTGACATCCGATTTGAAACAAATGGTTCACAATACAGATGGCTTTGAAGAAAAAGTAACAATTCCGACCAAGGTTCTAGTTCCGTGCATTATCAAGCACTTGAACACACGAAAGGACACATCGGATCGTGCCATCAGGGCCGTTGCAAGCTTGCTCAGCATGGGGGCTATGGTCGGCAAGAATGAGTTCGCTCATGCAGTGTACTTATATGGAGGCCAAGCTACTCTCAACCGTATCTTGAAGATTCTTGAGCGCTCGGGATCGGATCGAAAGACTCTCTACGTGCAAGAACAGGCCGCACAAGCAATGTTTTACCTGACAGGATGCTCAGGTTTTGTCGACATTGATGACAAAGTATTCTGAGCTAATGGCGAGAAGAATGAGTAGCACGAGGAGCAGGGACAGTACCGATTCCGATGATGATGACGAACTTGGGGATCTGGATTCTCTTGATATCCAACGAGCCCTGCGCAATGTTTTGGATCATGCCTCCAACAGCAAGAATCCAAACTTGCAACGATGGTCGGCTGCCACTGTTCGCAATCTAATCGTGGAAGACCAGCGTAGATCCTGCTTGGCTGTTAACGAGGTAGCAGCCCGTCTGGCGACAGGTGAAGCAAGTGCGTCCTTGGAATACGAATCTCTTCTAGATCAGATGGTTTCGACAGGTGGAATTATGATTTTGTGCAGTCTGATCGGGGCCGATGATTCCGATACCAGAGCACATGCCACAGCTGCTCTTGGGGCTACGATTTCGGCGACTCGAGCCATTGACGAAGCATTCGAATCACTTTACGAAATGACGGGAGGTGCAGCCGGACATTCCGAAAAGAAAGACGGGGACATTGTACGCGCCATTATTGCTGGTGGGGGTTGTGGATCATCCGTCTCGCAACTCCTTTTGTCCGCTGACAATTCCGTAGCAAGCATGGGATGCCAATTTCTAGCATCTTTAGTTCTACCGTTGTTGGTTGATCCAATGGGGTGTGCTACTCTCCCTAGTCAGTATGATTGTCGCAATGACAATACCGGTCTAGGAGCGTGTCGCGAAGCAGCGTTGGAAATTGCTAGCGGCAGTTGCTTGCCAGCGCTGGAATCGCTCGTGCGCGAAAATGGACGTACGAGTCGTCCCATTGAACTGAGGAAGTTGGCTATGGAAACCTTAGCATCCACGGTATTGGCAATAGGAGAAATGGGAAAGTCGTGGGCTGGAGGAAAGTACGAGGAAGGGATGGCACAGAACGGAGCTCCTGCTACCTTAACACGGGCTATTGCAGCTCTGAACGACGAAGGACTCGTCGACGTGGCACTCGATGTATTGAAATCATCTTCTGTTCAGTCGTTAGGGTCGGCGAATGATACCCCTGTATCACGAATTAGGGAAGCAGGCGGAATCGTTTTAGGTTCCTTGACTTCCTGTTCCGGCAGAAGCAATTATGGAGTTACACTCCCGACAAGTTCTCTCTTCGCTTGTTTTAGCAGCAAACGACTGACAGCATGACCGCGCCTTCGAACTCTACGAGGAGACACTGCTCCGCGGTGTTTGGGGATGTTAGAAGCGGCTTCTGCAGTGCTCATGTTCGCATGGCAACATCCATCTGGTGCATCATCCGAACTGCTAGACCGTTTGATCGAAGCACTCGACGCCGGAACCATTACCTATTTGTTCCGAGTGATGAACTCCAAAATTGATTGGGAATCCCGAGACAAATCTTCTGGTGGCATGAAAGCACGGTCTGCAGCATGCCAAGCTTTTGTGCTGTTTGTTCGGAATCGCAATGACAGATGAAACGGCAATCGGAATGCGACGTCTGATGGATGCCTGTGACGATGATCAATCGCAACGAAGAGTCAGAAAGGGACCAAGAAACATTATGGAAGCGGTATTGACTGTCTTGCAAAAGTCACTGAACGAAGCCCACAAATTACTCGTTGGAGGAATGGCGCGAGGTCCTCACTACCAGGCTGCGCTGTTAGATCTAGTTGAATCTTCACTCCTTGCAACTGGAAGTATGTGTGGGTCTTCGATTGCTCCTGGCGGAGGTGACGGAACTATGATCAAAGGCGATGCAATGTTGGCAATGAGAGCGGATGAATTCGAATCAAGAAGAAAAGAAGTTTGCAAAGTTGCCTGTGACGTTGTGATTCGAGGTGGTCGTAGTGGGCCAGCTCTTTTGCCCACATTATTGGTCGGAGGATTCGGTGAAGGCTCAGTAACTGCATCGCTACGCCTTGCTCTAGCCATTCGCACAGAACGGCAGCGAAGAGCAGCACTCAAAGCTTGCGCTCAGTGGTCTCCTAGTTCCAGTCAGCTGACTTGCTTCGTGCATCGCTAGCACGAGGTGATCTCTATAAGTTTTCAGCTGCTCTTGCATTGGTTCGCTTCTGTGGCCCTTATGTTGCAGCAGGCACTCGCGGGGGTGTACAATCCGTTCGTGATGCGATTCGGGTTGCTACAAATGTGCTCCTTTTGCCAGTTAACCCAGGTGCAAGCGCCGAACAAATGGAAACTCAGGAAGCTCTCAAGTCTGAGTGCATCAATGCATTGGAATCATTGAGCAAAAATGCTGCCCTTTGGAGTGCAATTTCGACGGACGCCCTCCCTTCGATTGTTGCGTATCTTCACAGTAGCAGCGAGGCGGGGATCAGCACGGTTTCTATGCCTGAGACCAGATCGTCCGCTTTGCGGGCTATTCTGCAGATCGTGCAGGTTCCTTCCCATGCTGTCGCGGCAGCAGAGGCGGGTTTAGCTGAACCTTTAGGTCGAATGCTGAAAAGTAACAATACGCTTCGGGCTCGTGGTCAAGAAGTCGATGAAAATATGCAAGCATTGGGCATGGAAGTCTTGCATGTTTTGGTGGCGCGACCAGAGAGTCGAAGACACTGCAAACTGTTACAGAGCGATACACTTCAAGCTATATGCTCTGCAATTGGATTTAGTGCTAGCGGCCAAACTGTTTACCAGTCGGAAAGTATGGGCCATCTTGTACTTCTGGGTCTCGAAATTCTGCTTTTCACTCTCGGAGATGTGGAAGCTTTAGGAGGCGGAGATACGGCAACCATTCTTCAGTCGCAAGGGGCGATCGCTTTCCTCGACGCAGTTGCCTCGGAAGAGCGCTTTGTCCGAAGCCTATGTGCAACTTTGTTGGTGAAGACTGGTATGAAAATCAAGTGTCATGATGGCACCGATGCTGAAGATTACATGATCGACATCCCAGATTTGTATGGTTCTCCTCTCCTACTCGTGAAAGAGAAGTGCGCAGGATTCGACAGTACACACGACGCTGCTGCTGCCATACTATTTGCTACTTCTGTGTTTGCCTGTGCTATTGAATCTCGTAAGAGTGAAGCATTTTGGAAGTTCGCCCTCCTTCAAGACATGCATAGGTTTAAGGAGGTTTCTGAATGCAATAGAACGTCCTCTACGTTCTGTGCAATCTTTCTTCGTTTATTAACTGAAGATTTTGTGGGTTTCGTACCAAAGAGCGATCCTGGGAAGAAAGACTACGAAAACTTGACACGGCCTTTGGTTCGATATCGCCTTCTTGAGGCAATGAAGATGTCTCTCGACGAACTTACAACAGAATCGGCATTGGGGCACAGTGAGATCGATGTGTACATGCTAAGTCTTCTTGTCCACTTTAATGTGCCACACCTGTGCTTGTCTGTTTGGAAAGATCCTGCTCTTCTAGAATTATCTTATGGACTCATTAAGGCAATGGTCGAAGCCGACCCAGATGAGGTCCTTCACCTGTTCGTTGAGAGCGAGGAAGCTATCATGTCGCTCTTTGATCTTCTGAATATTGATCGGTCGACCGATGCGCTTGTCGAAGTGGACGAGATCCAGCGTTTCCTCGCAACGACGCTTGAGAAGCTGGCCCAAAGCGGAATGCTAACAGATGCGGTTGAGAAATTCGACGTTAGAAGTAGCGCCATCGCTGCTCTTGCGACTGCCTGCTTGAGCGAGGAAGAACCTATCACGGACGACGAAGAAGAATTGACATCAAACAAGATTGCAAGCGGTTTGATGCAGACGCTAGTTGACCTGTGCGCAGTTTCGAATACCGACGAGGCGAGAAAAACTATTCAGCTTTCCTCTGGCGAAGCCGAAGCAATCGCTGTAAGTTTGGGCGAGAAGATTTGCAAAATGGTCATTTCTAGATTTTTGGAAAGAGCCAAACTCCAGCAGTACGAAATCGAAGAGGATGAAAACATTATGGAAGCCCCAGACGTCGCTATGTTGTGTGCAATCGCGCAGCACGATGTTGCTTTGCAAGCTCTTCGATCTGTTGGTGGGCTTCATGCAATTGCGATGATTGCGGGAGAGGGAGAACTCGACGCCGTTCTTGCGCTGCAGAAAGGCTGCAAGGAAGATCCGTCACTATTGCTTGAAGCCGATACCTACGCATCTATCCTCTCTCTGTTTTCTCCTGACAGAGAAAATCTTCACTGTAGACACGATGATTCCCTTCGTTTCAAAATTGAAACTGCTGCATTCGAACTTCTTTCACAGTTATGCATGACTTCATCAAAAGGCAGAGTTGCCGTCGCGGGATCTAATAATTTCCCGAGCTCCTTGGATAGGGCGTTGGAAATTATCAGCAAAGTTATACCTGACGATGTTGAGGAAGAAGACGAAAAGCAAGAAGGCGACGACGGTAGCGAAGAGGAAGATGCGGACGAAAACGATGAAACAAAGAAAGAATTGATTGCAAAGGAATCGAAGAAAGCGAAGTCACCAGAATTTGTGCCACTCACGGTCGAAGATCCGAAACTTCTTGGGGCTTCGTACTCGTTTCTTTCGGCAATGACTTCAGTTCGTAGTGCTCGTGTTTCCTTATTGGAGAACGGAAAGTTCATCAAAGCTTCGTCGGCTCTCATTGTGGATGACAGCAATAGCAACCTTCAGTTTGCAGCGCTTAGAGCCATCGCAAAATTGGCTCCGTACGCTACTAGCGATGGCTCACTTTCAGCCGAGAGTGTGGGATCATTGCTTCAGTCAGCTTTGGCTGCTGAGCCGAAGGTTTCTGACAAAGGGAACTTCGGGTGGAATCGCAATTTGTATCACGTACAAGCCGTGGAAGGAGCTCTTGTAGTTTTCGATTCACTCCCTGAATCAAACCAGGAAAGCGTTTTCAAAGAAGTTTCAGCTCGATACGTCAAGTTATTGAAAAGCCATAGTATTGCTAGGTCAGGAAAAGGCAATGAACGAGAAAATGGTGGTGAACTTGCTTTCAACCTCACGACTTTGATGATGGTAGCAAGGGGTAAAGATTGTGTTGCGCAGTATTATGATTCGAATTTAGTTTCTGCGCTGGTAAACACCGTGCAATGGAGATATGACCCAAAAACGTCGATCGATCAATTTGCTGTGACATACTGGGATGCAACAACGACCCAATGCTTACAAATTCTTGCCCAGATTCTCTACAAAGAGGAATCTGCACTGGTTAAGGCTGGTGTCAAAGTCCGGAATCTAAAGAATAGTGTTTTTATGGTGGCGAGACCGGGAAAAGCTCCCCGAAAAGCGATTGATTTTCCGTCCGCACTAAAGCTGATTTCTCAAAATGGAGAAGCCGCCGCAAAGATCTCCGCAGAGCGCATTCTTTCATACCTAAATAATAACTAGATTCATTGATCCAGCGTCGAAACAACGATATTGCATTCCTATCTCTAATTACATGAGGCCCGAGGCAGCAAAAGCCAGACGAATAGTTAATCATTAACACATAACATAACATTACATCTTACAAAAACCTTCACACGAAAAAAGAAACATTTGCACGAAACACAAGTACACGTAGTAGAATCGATTTGGAAAAAATCTATTGTATAGCTTAAGTCAGCCTTAGCGAAGGTAGCGATAACGTATTGTTTCGCCGTGAATGTAAACACCGCCAATTCGAATCGTTTTGAGAAAGCCACAAGGGTACGTGTCATTGAAACCATTATCAATCGTTGGTACTTCTCATTACAGTTTCCTACTTCTGCTAATACGGCTCTTGATACCCGTCTGTTCTCCGCCATACTTATTGCCTTCTGCTGCATCCCGTACTTCGCGCACTGCTCCCTTTCGTCGGATGAGGGCTTTGCGGTATTGTTCTCTCTTCTTCACACGAGGATTCCTATTAATCTTGGCTTTGTGGGCGACCAACCCGCGATTCTTAAGAATGGTTCTGTCGATAGAACGTTCGCCGGCCACTTCTCCGTCCACTCTGGGATACTTTGGCGCAACCTTGTACAGACTTTTCTTAAACGACTTCTTTTTCTTGCTTTTGTTGGCGATTTGGTTGTAGAATCCTAGAGCGTCGTCGTCGGCGTCTGGATCGGCCATGTCATTTTCGCCCATATCCATGTCATCATTTTTACCGTCGTCGTCACCATCAGTCGTCTAGTTTGCCCATTTCTTCCTCCATCATCTTGAGACCCTGAGCCAACCGATCGTCATATTCTTCCAAATCATCCAATTGTTCTGCAACAGGTGCGGGTCTTCTCTTCCTGGATGCTGTCTTCGAACGCTGTTCGATCGTATTAATTGTAGAAGCAAGTACGTTGCCGGAGGAATTTCTCCTCGTCTTCCTCGAGATCGCCAAAATCGTCCAAATTGTGCGGTCGACGCTTTCGAGAGACCGTGGACGAGTTTTTCACCTCATTTGGACGCAAACCGAATCTCGCCTCGTTCAAGGTTCTTTCAAAGTCTTTCTGCTTCTTCTGGGCGATCGCTTCTCTGGTTTCCGCATCCGTGTCTTCACTCGAATCCTCCAATGAACCATCCGCAACAACGCTACTGTCCTCGACCTGCTCATCGTTAGCTTTCATTGAGGACGAGGACTTGTCATCGCCATCAGATGAGCCGGCATCATCGTCATCGTCATCATCTCCACCCGCATTGCCCATGAGTGCTGCGGCCTTCACCAAATTGTCAAGCTGCATATCAATATCTTTTGCTTTCTTCTGTACGCTTCCCTCTAGATTTTCCAATAAAGTAGTCAGTTTTTTAAGATGATCCATCACCGGATGAGCCTGGATGTTACTAGTTGCATCTTCATCCCCGGCAGACGCACTTCGGAGGAGTATGTACATGACAGAATTCAACGCAATCGATTTTTGAATCATTGCTTTCGCGACAAGATATTGTTGGCCTTTAATAGTTGCCCCAACGCTCTGTTTTGTTTTGAATTTGTGCGAATCATCATTCGAGAGAAATGTTTGGTGAGTGGTTGTTATGGTACAAAATGTGGGAGACCATCTATGCGAAACAAGCATTGATTCTGTATTTTTTCGAACTGTTCCGAGAGCATTCACGTCTATCCCTTTCGAGCTTTTTTCTCTAGCATTGGCGTTTTTGTGAAAATATGATAGTGGCCATTTATCATGGAGCATATTTTCAGACCCTAACGAAAGGGAAAATTGAATTCTCGGAACAAAGCCGAATGCTTTTGCACGCGAACTTTCACACAGATTGAAATCCAAGTTTTGAAAATCTGCGCAATTGTTCAATTCAAACTCACCTCCGCTGTTTCCTCACTCTCCATCAATGCATTCGTTGCAATTTCAGTTCTGTCCTTTAAATCTTTAACAATATCAGAGAAATAGGATGTCATCGGGAGCAGTTCTAAACAACAGTTGCGAGGAGAAAGGTGAGAAGGGAAAGTTGGATATCGTGCATAATTCTAAGCGAGAGACAAGACGAAACCACGAATTCCAAGCGACTAACAAAGTCTTTCAATTGGGTACATACCAGGATATTGTTTGTCCATCAACTTTCGGGTTTCTTTCTTCGACAATTTTGATGTATCGCGAATTGTTTGCAACTCCTCGTGTCTTGGTTTCGACGAATCACCCGCTTCGGCATCATTTTTCTTCGAGGAGGATCCCTCTTCGTCTTCCGACAACATGAAATCATCCTCGTCCATTTCTTCAAAGCGTGACTTTTGAATTTCTTGTGCAGCTTCTTCTTCCAAGAACGCATCGTCTTCCTCCTGCCCAATTTCAAGATCTGCGGTATCTCCATGGTAATACAGAGACTTTTTCTTTCCCCAGTTTCGGGGATCTTCTTTGATCATATCCATATCATCGTCATCATCATCATCGCTTGACACAGAGTCGTCCGATGAAGAATAATTTTCTGCTTTTTTGTCCACAAATTTATCCCCCTCATCCGACGAAGAATCATCATCATCGTCGTCGTCATCTTCTTCGCTACTACTTCCCCCGGCACCCAGATCCAAGACGGAATGCGTGTTTCCGGCCAAATCAGCATCTTCGTCATCACTGTTTTGGCCTTCTTCTTCGCCCAATCGAATAAAATCTAGATCCTTTTCGTTATGGAAGCGATCCACCTCGTCGTACATCGGATCATCGTCGCTCTTCTTTTTGCTTCCAGATTGATTGGCAAGCTGCTCTCTAGAATTGTACAGCGCCTTATCGCCGGTCTTTGCCGTCTTTCGCTTTCCCATCTTTGAAATTTTTTTCAATACGTTGCCAACAAATTTGTCAGCTTCCCAATGTGGCCGGATCAACAAACTCTATGTTGCGACAAAGAAATAAGTGATCAAAAGGAAGAAAAGATCAATTCCGTAGATGATAGAAAATCCCTTTCCGGTTTTTTGATTTTCCCAACCTTGAAAAATCATACCGCGATTGGTGGTCGATGTTAACGGACGACGACAGACAACAAAATAGGGGTATTTTTTCAACACGTTTTTCCTCTCTGTCGGACACATGACAGACGTCATGGACAGTGAAGGCTGCCGAATGCCGAACGTTCATTGGAAGAGAGCAAGTGGAATGCAGGTTATTGCATGAGTTTTACGCTGGAGGCTGTCGCTACTTCGCGAAAGCTACCCTTATCGGTCATATGCGTCGGTGAGCATCTTGTTTCTCATCTCTGAAAATCATTGCATCTAAATCACCGACCCGCAACAGCAGAGCTACACGGGAATACTCTAGAATACCGACAACAACCGGATTTTGTTTTCAATATACACAAGGGGGACTGTGACGAAGACCAACAGCCGGCGAAGGATCAGAGGAGTGTTCTCATCGATTCAACAGGAGGTTATAGCAGCATCATGGGTGACGCTGGAGGAGTGTCGTCTCAGCAGCCGCTATACGCGAAGTATCCAATATCATCGCAATGGGAATTCACACTGAAGGATGGTCAATCTGTTAAGGGCGAGGTCTACTGCACGGATCCGGTCGCAGACCTGGTCATTCTTCAAGATTCCCAGAACGATATCCGAATGATTTCGGTGTCCAGCATCGATTCCGCGTCACGGGACGAGGCCAACGAGGATTCGACAATAGAGCAAAAGAAGTTGGAAGCCGTTCATTCTAAAAAGGCATTGGAGGAGCGGGAAAAGCGAGCCATTCGCATGGCCCAGGAGAGTCTCAAGCATTTGAACCCAAAGGTACGACGGAGTGAGATCTTCTCTCTTATTCGGGCATGCAACAACATTCCAATCCACTTTTTGCTTTTCTCGGGGAACTTGTGTGACTGATCTAGCGTCTTTTTTGTTTTGTTCTGTCTCTGTGTTGATTTTTATTGCGTTTCAATGGTGAACCTTACATGCAAATTTTGTGATGACACCAGGCGGATCCGAGAGGCCAACTTGTATTCGATCGGTTGCTTAAAGCCTGTAACGAGGTTGAATGGAAGAATGAGTCGATCATTGTTCTAGATTCAATCAAGGTGGACCCACCTTACACACAAGACGATTGCAAGCTGATGTCGTCATCTGCAAAGCAAGGCAGCCTAGATCGGGTTCAAAAGATCGTTTCTAGCATTACCAGTGCCTAAAGAAAAATTTACAAATCGAACGAGACTCGGAAGAAAATCAATTTTCAACCAAAACTGCAAGCTCTTACTCAACACGTTTTCGTAGCAATGGGAAGAGAATAAGAAAATCGAATGTAATTAACGAACTCATCTTTTTAACTCCTCGGACTTGGCTTTGTTCACTATCTCCACTACATTACCCAAGCCATTCCTCGTTTGCAGCAATCATTCGCTTCGAACGAAGAACTGTAGATGATGCAAAAGAAGCAAGTAGTTGCTACAAATCGATACGATGGTGCTTTTTAGGTTTGTTTGTATGTTTATGTAGGCATCCTGTGACGCCTCAGTCTTCTATGACTTCTGCCTGGAAGAATGACTAGGTTCCCCATTCCTGTCCTCGTTTTGTTCGAGTTCTTTCAGAACTTGTTTGTGTTGTTCGATAAGTATCTTATGTACAATTCGCCCGTGCCCATTTTCTTGGCGTCGCCGTCGAAGGAAATGCGCAGCCTTTAGTCTCTCTTCGACGAATGGCATCATTGACGGTGGAAGACTCTGTTCCATCATGGCCTTGGTGCTCTGTTCGCACAACATCCGTCGCTCCTGCTGTACGAGAGACAAAGGCCTGTTTTCTCCATTTTCTGTCCAGTCTTTTGACTGCGAGGGTGCTATGTCAGCAATGTTTGATATGGGCTTTCCCTGTTGGTGTTCGAGACGCTGAAAAATCTGTTTTTTCAGTCTCTCTATGCAACCCCTTGTTTCCTTTGACCGCCTTATCGCTTGGGAGAGTTTTGAAAGTTCGAAGCGAGGTCTAGTAAACATCAAAGCTTGAAAGACAAGAGGGGATAAGGATACGCTTCTAGGTCGCAAAATTCCCACTATCTTGTCGGATGACCTTTTCCTATCGACGTCGCACACCTTTTCCTCGCTATCACGATTAGAACATTCAGAAGATTGCTCTCTCTGCTCTTTCATATCTTCGCCGTTGGGTGTAGAACTAGCTGAAGTTTTGACATCTGAATCACTGTTATCGCTTCCATTGCCCGAGTCGCTTCTAAATGTTACTCGGCGACGGTTGGACAGAAGAACCCTGTCTTCTTCGGGAATCTCTTCTTCGCCTGCATGGTCCATCGCTATGTGCTATCTTGCCGTCGTGATCTATCTAAATAATCCCACCAAACCCATTATCGCTTATTTTTCATCAAAGTTCTACCCAATACCATTCTCTCTTCTCTATCCAGTATTTTTACGATTGATCCCTACCCCAATGAACCAGCCAAACTAACAGTGATTTTCATAATGTGATCTGATGAAGTTCTTGGAGGGTAATCCAATCCTAGATTTGATGACCATTTTTTCAAAAAAGACTGGTCATTGAAAATTTAAGTGTCTCTTTTGCATTACTTAATGTCGTGTATTTTTTTCTCGATTCATTTAGGTGCGAAGAATTTGTCCCTTCAAGTAAAATTGTTGATGGGGCAATATTCAAAGTCCCGATATTGAATATTGATACTATCCCGTTTGCAGAAGGTATGGAGTAGGCCTAAACAACTTAGCGATCCCCCAAATGCTTCTCAATCTGTGAAAGCGATCGTTCGTGTGAAGTCTTGGTCTCAGGTCAACAAGTGAGCGTAGGACCTAAAGTGCGTCGACATTGAACAAGCCTTTGGTGGTATGCAACGAACAAAACACAAATCCATTTTCAACAACATAACCGACAGAACAACTGACAGAACAAAAAGGTTGCAAAGATGGTGGAATCCAAAGGAAAAAGTCGAAGTCCGACCAGGAATATAACACGCGTGAAATCGAAGAGCGCAGCAGCTGGTGGAGGACCGTCTCGTACGGAGTCCAAGCTAAGAGCTCTCTCCCGTGGTCGATCCGCAAGCCAGAAAGATCCCCTGAACAGAAGCAATTCCGGCGGGGAATCCAAACTGAGAGCCCTCTCGCGTAGTCGCGGACGCTCTGGAAGCCCCCCTGAGAGAAGACCACCAAATCGATCGAAATCATCTGCATCTGCATTTGGCGGGCAACGAAGCGGCAAGAAACCACCAAATCGATCAAAATCCTTCGGCGGTGAAGGAGGCAGGAAACCCCCAACTCGATCCAAATCCTTCGACATGGCAGGAGATATTACCAGGCAACCGCCGAAGCGATCAAAATCATTTGGCGCCGAGCAAGATCTGCAGAAGCTTCGAAGGGCACGGAGTACTAGTCCTACTCGCGGTCAAAATAGAAGTAACTCCAAGGCCCCTTCAAGAGGAAATAGCGCTGATCCAACCAGGAATCGAAGCCGAAGTCGAAGTGCCGATCGTTTCTCAAAAACGTATCCCTCGCAAAGGCCAGAGGACAATGGCATATCGAGAAGAAGATTGAAAAGCTTTAGGAGACTCAAGCGAATAGGGGGTGGGGAAAAAGAAGTGTCTTGGTGGCAATTGTGCCATTATGTCATACCCATTTGTATTATTCTTGGCGCATCCGTGGGTTTGATGTTTGCGACAGGAAATGGAAACATCATCACAGACAAAATCGACGATATTATTTATTCGTTTGAAAACTCGGAAATTATGGATCCCTTCATCGGAGGAAGTGCTCCGCATTGGCAAGAGGATGGAAATGGTCTGAGGATCACTATTATCAATCAACTGAGCGACCCATGGCAAGTCACCTTTACGCTTGCCACGGCGGATTGGTCGTTGGGCGAACCCGATGCAGTCGAGATAACAGAGGAAATTGGAGTTTATGATAAAGATTGTGAGGCACCTGACGGGAAGATTGCTGTTTGCAATGGAGATTATGGCGATTCAAAGTGGCGGGGGGTCAACGAAGCGATGATGCTCGGCCGATTTTTGATTTCGAGCTCGGCACGAATGAACGAGTTCTATCTATTTAACTTGGCGAAAGGAGCTTGGCAATACACGATGTGTCACGAAATTGGTGCGTTTCGTTCTGTTCTTGAATTTGCGTCTCTGTGTGGGAGTAAGTGAGTCGTTCTCTCATTCGTCTCTTGTTTATTTTCAATCCTTTTTCTTTGCTGCCTTTAGGTCACGCCCTAGGACTCGCCCACACGGACGAAGATTTTAATAACAAAGATCTCGGAAATTGCATGGACTATACAGACAATCTAGATGCAAACAAACACCCGGATCAAAGCAATTATGAAAAACTATTGGAGATTTATGGTCCTATCGGAGGTAGACGTGCAAGAGAGCGCGAACTCGAAACGGATGACACCCGATCCCAATTTGAGGGAACAAAACGTGGATCTCACTTACGAAGTGCTGTTGACGCTTCGGTCACCAGCGTTTCTTCCATGGGTGACACTCCTCATGTCTCCGTAAAGCGATTGAGGAAACGGGATCCTTCAAACAACGACTCTCGCCCCGATCATGTTGATACGACACAAGGAGGTGGAAATGTCACTGTTGACATTGTACCAGATCACATTCGGCAAAAAAAGAAGGAAGCAGTCCAGAAACTGTTCCAGAGAGTCAAAGAAAATTTCGATAACGATGATTACCACAACACCCTGGTGGGACACACTCATGAAGACGGATGGCAACTCGTTCATCGAAAACTTCATGCAGAAGAACACGAAACCGACTTGGGAGAAGGCTACAAGGTTCGGGTCCAGTTCCTCCTGGTTCATGAGTAAAGTCGATGTAAGGTTTTCGTTGTGGGGGTCACAAGTATAGCTAGATAAAAATTTATAAGTAAATTTTAAATTTATTCGCTATGTTGAAGTATGCAGTATCTTGAACGATTGAAAGTAGATATAACCTAGAAGCTAGAAGTAGTCAAGAATTCCGTACAGTCATTCTGGAGTTACAAAAGTAGATGTATCGAAATACAACAACGACATCTTAATCTCGTGTCAACCGACCACGCCAAAAAATCTTAATTTCTACTGTACACAATGCCACATTCTAATTCATTGGCGAGGACAGTGCCGAAAGGTATCAATGACATTCCAACCGCCTCAATTCCAAAAAACTGATAATGTTGCAAGCATCCAATCTACCGCTGCTGTCTTAGACTCCCCCTCCGATTCATTCATTCATGCATGTATTGATAACTTGAATTCTGCTTATTCTTCCTCGTCGTCTGCTACCAAAAATGGATTCGAGATCTCTTCCACTCCATCCTTAGGCGATACCAGGGAGACTTGTGTCCCGCGGACGACCACCAGCCCAAGCTTCCTTTTCCTATCGGTAACAACTTCGGGATCATCGGGATCCCTCAGATATTCCTCGCAATCTTCGAGAACTAGATTCACCAGCTCGTCGTAACCCTTTAAAGTCCCCTCTAATTCCCGTCCACCCAAGCACTTGACGTGAACGCTCGCGTCCATCATCTTGGCCAGTTCGAGGATGCTATCCTTTCGGGGAGGGCCGCCGCCTCTGCCTCCTCCTCCTCCTCTGTTCTTATTCGCGTAGCTCATTGTCGTTATGTTTCACTTTAGTAATCTCTCTATTCTAAATAGTTGTAGCAGAAACGAGGTCGGATGGTCTCTGGATCAATTGGAGATTTGTACGACGGCTTGGCACCATTCGAAAAGGCAAGACGCTTTTTGGTTTGGTTGAGAGCGCTCCGCGAAATTACGAACTCATGAGTTCATACGAACCGGTTTTCTAGTTTTTAATCGAACTAATCCTGGAGCACATACAATTTAACGGCTGTTTGATTAGCTCGATTAAACGGAAAATATGTTAGTCGAGCTAATCAAACAGCCGTTAAATTGTATGTGCTTGAGGATTAGTTCGATTAAACTAGAAAACGGGTTCGTATGAACCCAAAACTCACTCAAGTATGAACGTATGAATCATATTTTGGGAATTCGCGCTGAGATTTTTTGGTTCCGTGACCATGATGATAAAAACCCGGCGTAACGTGCTTCACCCATTTAAAAAGAATGCAGTAACGTCCCCTTGACAACGGAATCACAAAAGGAATGTAACGTTTTTGACACGAACCAGAAAAAAATGCACAAGATTATTAACTCGTGGAAGTTAGAGATCAAGTGACAAACATGGATGAAAAGAAGCGAAGCTCCATTTGATCTTCACCAATCTTTTCGGATACAAATACAACTTCCGTTTAATAGTATTGTGCGAGTTCATCTCGTCTCGAGACTCTCAATTCCGCAGATTTGCATACCTCCGTCGATGTCTTCAATATAACGACAAATGGTATTGAATCCTGCTACATCCGATTGGTTTCTTCAGAAACCAATCGGCATACAGCCAGGATGTGATCGAAGCAGCGATGATGACGAAAATGAACTGTCGGAGACCTTGCGGAATCACCGGAAAATGCTCCGAGAAATGAAGAAAAAGCATCGCGTGTCAGCAAAAATGCTTCGACGGGTGCGCAAGAGGGATCTATACAGACACCAAATCCAACAACAGACACATCACGCGTTCCTTACTGACAATCTAACGAGCTGCTCCGAGTCTTTCTATTCGGAGTCTCTCTACTCCGCACTCGACCAATTATCCGTCGGTACCCCGAACTTGTCGGTTCTGATACCCGAAACTCCAAGCAAAAAACAAGGGTCGGCAGCATCACTGTCACCATCCTTTTCGCCCTCTTTCTCGTCTGGTTTCTCTCCTTCGTTTTCGTCAGCCTTACCGAATGCGATCGAAGAAACGACAGAAAAAACGTACTCTTGGAAGAAAGAAAGTGACATTCGAACGGAAGGCGAATACGATGACGAAGATTTTGCCAGGCTTTTTCACAGAGATCGGCAACCACACCAGAGGAAACCATGGAACACAACAATAGTATTGAATAGTGTTTCCGAGCAGTCTGAAACTGATGAGGATGACGGTGCATTTTTTGATTCTCATGAGGTCGAGGCCGAGGACGAATCAGATTTTTTTGACAAATTCATTGGTGTCGTGCCAACCCCAATAAAGAGTGAAAGCGATGACTCAAGGCGAAAAGACACAAAGATGCCGGAGATTGAAAATCACGAGGAACTCATGAACGGACCTATTGGAGACTTCGATCAAGATCCTATGAGTATTTCGACGTTCCTGAAAGAAGAAGGAAATCAAGACTGGGGCAAGGGTTCAGACAAAGTCGACGATGATGTGGTTGTGAATAATGATACGGAAGTGCCAAGCCCAATAAAAAATAAGTTCAAAGAAATTGAGGATATGTTTGATGATTTCATGCAGGCAATAACTGAACCTGAGGATGGCACCGGTTACGACGAAAATGATTTAAATCGTACTGAAGACTACATTTTTCCTTCTCCTCAAAAAAGTCAGAACGATCCTTCTACATATACATGCGACGACTCTACTCCAAAGGGTCGATACAAGGGTGATCACAATATGGAGGCAGTTGTTTCAGACGATGAAGAGGACTTCAAGTCGACAGAGGAGTCTTTCGATAATGAAAACGCTGGAAGTGCCGCCACTGCAGAGAAAGAGGCTGAAGAAGCTGCTGCGGTCGCGAAAGCTCTTGCCGAAGCCGAAAAGTTAGCCGCCAAAGCGAAGGCCGAGGAAGAGTGGAAACGAAGAGAAAGAGAAGCAAAGGCGGAAGCTGAGGCAAAGAGAAAGGTTGAGGAAGAGAGGAAACGAATAGAGACGGAAGCGAAGAAAAAAGCCGAAGAAGAGAGGAAACGAAAGGAAGCAGAGGACAAGGCAAAAGCAGAGGCGAGAAAGAAAGCCAAGGAAGAAGCTGCTGCTGCCGTTGCAGCTGCCAAAGAGAAGGCCGAGGAACTAGCCGCTGCCGCTATTACTGCTGCCAAAAAGAAATCCGAGGAAGAGGTCGATGCTGTTGCCACCGCCAAAGCGAAGGATGAGGAAGAGGCGAGAAAAAAAGCCGAGGAAGAAGTCGCTGCCGCAGTTGCTGTTGCCAAAGCGAAGGCCGAGCAAGAGGCGAAAAAGAAAGCCAAGGAAGAAGCTGCTGCTGACGTTGCTGCTGCCATTGCTGCTGCCAAAAAGAAAACCGAGGAAGAAGCCGCTGCTGCCATTACTGCTGCCAAAAAGAAGGCCGTGGAAGTAGCCGCTGCTGGCGTTGCTGCCGCTGTCGCAGCCGCCACCGCCAAAGCGAAGGCTGCGGAAGAGGCGAGAAAAAAGGCCGTTGAAGAAGCTGCTGCTGCTATTGCTGCTGCCAAGAAAAAGGCAGAGGATGTCGCTGTCGCCGCCAAAGCGAAGGCTGAAAAAGAGGCGAGAAGGAAGGCCAAGGAAGAAGCTGCTGCTGACGTTGCTGCTGCCATTGCTGCTGCCAAGAAGAAAACCGAGGAAGAGGCGAGAAAGAAGGCCGAGGAAGAAGCCGCTGCCGTGGTTGCTGCCGAGAAGAAAAAGGCAGAGGAAGAGGCTGCTTTTGCCAAAAAGAAGGCCGAGGAAGAAGTTGCTGCCGCGGTTGCTGCTGCCAAGAAAAGGGCAGACGAAGAGGCTGTCACTATCGCCGCCGCCAAAGCGAAGGCTGAGAAAGAGGCGAGAAAGAAGGCCAAGGAAGAAGCTGCTGCTGACGTTGCGGCTGCCATTGCTGCGAAGAAGAAGAAGAAGGCAGAGGAAGAGGCGAGAAAGAAGGCCGAGGAAGAAACCGCTGCCATGAAGAAGGCAGAGGAAGAGGCCGTCGCTAAAGCAAAGACCGAGGCTGAAGCGAAGAAAAAAGCCGAAGAAGAGAGGAAACGAAAGGAAGCAGATGACAAGGCAAAAGCAGAGGCGAGAAAGAGAGCCAAGGAAGAGGCTGCTAAGGCCGAGGAAGAGGCGAGAAAGAAGGCAGAGGCAGAGGTCCTTGCAGCGGCTGCTGCTGCCAAGAAAAAGGCCGAGAAAGCAGCCGCCGCCATGAAGAAGGCTGAGGAAGACGCCATTGCTAAAGCAAAGGCTGAGGCTAAAGCTAAGAAGTATGCCGAGAAAAAGGCGAAGAAGGCGGAGGAAGAAGCCTCTGCTAAAGCGAAGGCGGAGGCTGAAGTCGAGGCTAAGAAACAAAACGAGGAAAAAGTCAAAAAGAAGGCGAAGGAAGAAACTTCGGTTTCAACAATTAGTGATTCTTCAATCCAGTCATCGAATAAGCAACCTGATGATCCAGACAAGTCTTTTGTCTCTATAGCGACTCCACCTCCGATACCCAAAAGAAAGTCAGCACTTAAAGATAACATAGGGACATCGCCGAGCAAACCACCGAGAAATAATCAGAGCTCAACGCCGAAAACCTCGGATTCTGCGAAGCTTCTGTTTCCCAAAACTTCAGAAAGGATGTCTGAAGGAAGCCCAAGTTGGCAGTTCCGAGCACGTTGTCGAACAGAGCGCTCACCGCATCGGGTGGAAACTAGCCGAATCCCTTTATTTCACGACAGAGGAGAAGGTGTATCGTCAACTGGTGATAACACTGTCAACTGGCTCACTTCCCCAACTCGATCAAGGAATTCCGCAGCATCACGCCGACTCCACAACGGCAATGGCAGCATATCGTCTCCCCCCGGAAGTACAAATTCCCGTAAAAAAGAAAACAAGCGATCCCCAGTTCGCAGCGAAACCACACAGAGCACCATGGTTACATACGCTTCACCAAATCGTTCCATGGTGGCTTCCGTGCGATCACCACTTCGTGGATTGTATTCGTTGGCAAGCCCGCCAAGAGCTCCTGCAGTATCGTTGTATTCAAGGATGCCCCAAAGCGCACGTTCCAGATTGCGGCGAATGCAGAAAAAGTACATCCACGATGACTGCGATGGCAACGCACACGACGACCTTTCCGTCGATACGGTGCGAATCTGCAGTCACAAATTTTCCTACAAGATCCACCCAAAGTTGGGCCCCTGCGATCGCTGCTGGGCTCTGGCAAGCGAAGAAGAACGAGAAATCTTCCATGCCAAGGGCAGCCACATACGAATCACGAAAACTCGGAGTGGGTGCCGACGCAGCTGTGCCATTTTTCCATCGGAAGGCGCAGACGGAATTCCCGTTCGACTTTGTCGCCCGTGCTTCTTCGCCACCCACCAGCAAGTCGATCGATTCAGCCAGCTACAAGTGTACAAGGGGAACTACGTCAAGGTCCGCCCTCCGAGGTGAGATTGTTGCCATGACATGCAATTGACTTTGGAAAAGTCGAAAATGACTATATGTGAAAACATGCAACGATTATGCTATAATACAATACAATACTGTACAATAAAATGCTATGTTAATTTTCAAATCACATGGCCTAGAAAATCGGCTATAATTATTTATCTAGACTATACCAAGCCCGTCCAATTTCATTCCATTAATCTCTAAAAGTCCCGATGAGAGTTGAAGAACTCAGAGGGTATCCTATATCTCATTTCTTAGTTGTGTGGTTCTGTTCACTGTTCTTTATCTTCCCTTGTAATAAGAATCGTTGCGACCATCGTGTCGATCGTCGTCGTCGTCATCGGGTTGTTCTATCGTACATAGCTGCAAAAGGAACATAATCGACACCACAAACACCGCCAAGAACATGACGATGCTCCCGGAAGCGAGATCTACCTCTGCTTCCTCAACCCAATCAAACAGAATTTCAATCTCCTTCTTGACTGAACTGAGTCTACTTTTCTTCCGTGGGATCACCTTGCTAGTCACGGAGTGTATCCTCCCCGCCCCCGACTTGCTATACACAAAGGTCACGACGAGCTTTTCCGTGGAGGAAGCATCAACATATGGTATTGTGTATAGGCCGTCTTCAAAGGAAATTGAAAATCGCTCCGGCAAACGGGCCATTCGAACAGTCTTGGAAACACCAAAGAGCGGTTGATTTGCAATGAGCATGTCGATGCCCAGATTGGATTTGGTTGTAAAGGCTGCATCGATTGTGTCACCAACCCGATAGGCGTCGGCAAAAAAGGAAAAAGAAGACTGCGGCGTTGCTGACCTAAATCCAGGGACGACGAAGCAAAGGATTGTGACCACCAAGAATCGGTATAGTACGCAAGACGGAGAAAAGCAATTTGCGTTTTTGGAAAACATTTTTGTCCTCATTGTCCTGCTTGGAAGCTGTAGTTTCTCTCAAATCTTTGATATTTGTGACTTAGAGTGTCCTGCTTTGGATTGCGTAGTGAATTACTCAGATTGTTTGTTCGTTCATGAAGATTTTGTCGTCTTCAGCAAGGGTCATGGTCGGCTTTCATTTTTGAAAGGTCGATGGGTTTTTTGCATTTTGATTTGAGAACAACCCGTTATTGTTTGTTCATGATTAGTTCGACTCAATTGTACACTTACCTAATATCTTAGAGATCGATATATTCATGAAGGGTATGATAATATCTAAAAGATTTTCCAAAATCCTTTGTTGACGGCTCATCCATACTAATACTGTAATTCCATCCATCACAACAGCAGTTGCATTCTTTTTCAACACACTTGTTTGTCTTGTGTACAACATGCCAAAGAAATAAGCACTGGAAGAGAAATAGAACGAGAGAAGGAACACTGCGTATACTCGCTGCGTGTCGCTTTTTGATACTTGTTCCCAAACAATATCTTGAATTCCAAACCTCGACACATCGTAAGATCATAGCATGAGTGAAGATATCCGGTATGATCCGCAGCAGCAGCATGCTGGGGCAGGCGATGGCCGTGCGAATATTTCTTCAACGGCCTCGCCTTCTGTACCTCCGGACAGTGACAGCATCGTTGTTCCCACCGCTCCGTATCCACCAATGAATAATTATTACGGGATGCAACCATCGGCACCTTCCAAATCGGCCATGTCGTCTTCTCCGCATTATACAACTACATACGGACGTGCTAGCACGCCACCATCGCTTGTCGGAGAGCAGGTGACAACAGCACCAGCATCGGGGCTGTTGCCGGATGGTACTGGCATTAGTATGGGAGCAACCTTTTCGGCAACTTCCAACAAAAACAACAGCAACAAAAGCAGTAGTGGTAGCAACAATATCAACGCCGGTACGAACACAAGCAACGCCTCACCGGGGGTTGTCCATCCATCGCAAATCATGTTTTGCCCCGGTCGGCACGATATCGTTGCGTCAATTAACTGTGCGTCTTCCTTGTCGGAGAATGGGGGCAAAGCCATTAGACAACCCACATATCGCAGGTGGCAACAAAAGCACCACTGCCAACAACAACACGAAGGTGGGTGGCACGGCAGCGAACTCTACGGGTCCGATTATGCTGGAATTGCGGCGCTTAGAATTAGCTAACAGAGAGTCAGAGTCGAAATCCGACTACGATGACACTGGCAGCGGCAACGAGGACAGATTCGACTCTAGTTTTTTCACAACTCGACGCGTAGCTGTGTCTCGAGGAAACCCAAGTCTTGGAACAACATCGGTGGCATCGACTTGTATGGATTTGCCTTCGCAGTCCGTTGTGCAGAATTACGATAGCACCAGTGCTATGGTGGCTGTCACGGGATCCAGCACTGGAGCTCTTTGTATTCACAAATTTAGCTCTATCGATGACGTCGGAGGCGATGGCAACGAAGATATGTTTTCTTCCTCGGCAATTGAATACTTCCATATGCCAAGACACCATCGAAAAGCCTCGTCCGTGGCATGGCGACCTGCAATTCATACCAACCACGTCGCTATTGGATTGGTGGCCGCCAACGCAACTGCGGCAGGAAACATGAACAATCCCATGCCACATCGTCGTGGTGGAACCATCAAGATGCGTTCCGGTGGAAGCGATAGAGAGTATTGTTGTTTTCTGTGGGACATTGTCGACACAAAAAAGACCATGCCCCTCTCAAAATTCGCCTACAACAATCCTGTCGCGTCTCTCGCCTGGATGATGGACGGACAAACCCTCGCCGTCGGGAGTCAGCAACGGACCATCCAGCTTTATGACCTGCGTTTGTCCACCAGCAACAACAACAAGCTCCCACCCCTTTCGGCACACGCACACGAGTCGGCGGTTGACGGTATTGAAGTTCATCCCCATCGACCACATCTGATGGCAACCGTTTTGTCGAGCGGTGGGGGAGCCCGTGAAGCTCTTTGACATTCGGAGAATGGATTCCGTGGTTGGCGAAATTAGGCTCACCAACATCAACGACAATCACAACGCAGGAACTAGCACGGCTTCAATTCCGAAATCATTTTCCGCACAACGGTTGCAACAAGCCAAGGCCGAGGCGGTTCAGTGGAGCTTCATTGAGCCTGGTATGCTGTCTGTTGCCTCCGGTGATTCGATACAAGAATACGATACAAACTCGGGATCCCGCCCGAGTCTTGTTCGCACGAATCGTGTCAGCAAGGCAGGGAAATACATCAAAGCCATTGCTCTCTATCGCGGCAAGGAAACTGTGGGACTCTCCCTCCGCCGTCGTTCCATCCGATGATGGTTTTCGTGGCAGAAGGAAAAAAATTACTCGGGAGATGACGCTCTCAATAGCGTGCCAAGCAATGATAAATCTGACAAGCTGCTGTCCCTCCTATATCCAAAACGCTTGCTGGCCGTTCTGGAAGATCAAACAATCGAGGACATGGCTAAAGACACGAATGTACCCCTTGCAATTTCACGCCGGGATGGCCGTCTTGTCCATGCCTTGGGCCCGCACTTGTTCATGGGATCTTCGAGTGAAGGTCCATCCGCAATGGAACGAATCATTAAGAGAGGCGAGTTAGGCCAAGCGCAGGAAGAAGAAGATATATCTGCAACAATGATGCGACGCGCTCGCTGCCTTCAAACCAATCCTTATTCGATGAATCCCGAACGGAACATAAAATTAATGTCGCAAGAAGTTGCCAATGAGGATCTTTATCAACAACGGAACAAGCCATCGGTCTCCATGTTGCCCGGGTATAGCAATCGCGCACTATTGAGACTTTGGGGCTGGATTGAACGTGTTGAGTCACTCTCTTTTCAGGATGTTGATGACACCGATGATGATCCAAGAATGATTAGGGATATATTGAATGCAGGGGTCTTACAGCTTTTGAATTTCCAGAGAGACGACGGAAATAAAGAGCAAATTATGTATTCGGAGACTTTAGCATGGAATGTGCATGATAGTCCTGCAAGACGTGCAGCTTTGTCATCTTGTGGTTGGGCAGGAAAGTTTGACTTGACAATCGTCATGGCAGAATGTGAAGCACTGGGCGAATACGAACGTTCTGCTGCTTTAGCAGTCTGGCACGAGGATATGGGGGCTGCAGTTGAGGCATTGCAACGCGCATCGGAGGCAATACATATCCAGGCAAGGGAGGGAGGAAATCCATCTGCGTTTCCGATGGGCACACAATACGCCGAGACATTGGGTCTGATTTCCATGTGTATTGCAGGGTTTGGTGGCAAAACCGAGTCTCAGCGAGGTGTATGGACAAGAGCATGTGCGAGTTTGCTGGCAAGAGACGATATGTCCTCAACCGAAGGAAAAAACAGCACAAGAGTAGCATATCTTCGCGCCGTCTGTGAATTCCTAATGAATGCAGGGACGAATGAAAGTCTTCTTAAAGTTTTGGAAAACACGACTTTGAGTTTGTGCGATCGCGTTGCATTCGCTTGTCGATTTCTAGAACGGAAAGAGTTAACAACGTATTTGCTGCGATGTGTTGAGATTTGCCAACAATACGGTGATTTGGAGGGACTTGCGATAACGGGGCTTTCAAAACCTGGTATCAAGATTTTGCAATCATTTGTCGACCATTATACAGACGTCCAAACGGCAGCACTTGTGGTAAGCCGTGTGATCTTACCAACAGACTGGGCATTAGAGCGAAAGATTTGTTTTGAATGGGTTGAGTCCTACAGGAGTTTGCTGAATTTTTGGCAAATGTGGCAGAGTAGAGCAATGTTTGATGTGGACAGAGCAGACTTGTTGCGACGCGTCAAAGCTCGTAGTGGAGGTGCTGGATATCAAAGACGTCTTCCAAATCCTCGAGTTCGACAAAGCCCGAGGCCTCCGGATCCAGACATACTGCCTCGTGTTCCCGCGCAACTAGAAGCTAGGTGCAATTATTGTAACTCATCACTTTCCCTTAAAAAGCAGGAAGGTGTAACCAATCAGTGGCTTTCGAAGATGCAACCGTTGCTCAATTGTTGTCCTTCGTGCAGAAAGCCTCTACCGCGTTGTTCGGTATGCTTGCTCTCGATGGGATCCCTTAATCCTTATATGGAATTGACTAGGTCACGGCAAGGACCTCGTGGTAGCGGAAAAAATATTTCTTCGCCTGATGATCTGTCATCTCTTTCTTCCATGAATTTTGCCGAGTGGTACACGTGGTGTATGAGGTGAGTATCGATGCTGCACGTTCAGATTGAAGGTTCCCGAGCAGGGAATTAAAACGAATTGTAAATTTTGCTGACCGATTGATTTCTAATCCTTGCGTCTCGTCTAATTCTGGCAGGTGTCGCCATGGAGGGCACGCCCACCACATCATTGGCTGGTTCTCGAAACAAAAAGTGTGCCCCGTAGCCGGTTGTGATTGCGAGTGCGAATTCGATGGCGCAATCAAACTTAGTCGTCCAGCTATATGCGTCGAAGCCGATGATTGAGCGATGTCCAGCTATGTTCGGGTCAAGATACAATGAAATATAGCATCCTTATTTCAGTTGCCATACAATATTGTTTACGATTGAATTTCTATTTTGCGTACTTCGTCGAAGTTTTGAGTCCTTCTTCCGACGCTTGAACAAAAATTCGTTGAAGACACAACACATTCTTTGATTGGCTAAGCGATGGAGCTCATCTAGAAACGTTACGTGTATAATGATTAGGGAGTTTGATTTATTTTACATTTAGAAATTCTTCAGAAGAGATTCAGCCCTCGAAGTCGAAGGTGTCAACAGGCTTCGATTTTCTACCTCTGGTGCGCTTCGCTGCCCCAGCACGAGCTGTTTTTGAAGCAACTTTTGCACTCTTGTCCTTCAGGCTGAATTTGGATCGAACAACTTTGATTTGTTTCGTATCTTGCTTTTTCTTCTGCACTCTGGTGTTTGTATTATCCTTATCGATCGAAGCAAGTTTTCCTGTTCCCCGTTTTTGCCTAGACTGGTTCGCATCTATTTTTGTATCCCCGAGAGGTTTCTTCTTTCCACGGCCTTTCTGAAGCCCAATAGATTGATCCATTGTTGATTCGCTTACAGTTGTTGGGGTCTGGGAATTTTGACTGTTCCGTGAACGTGTATTACCCACCGCAACAGATGCCGTGCCCGTAAAGTTACTCTCACGGAGGCTTGAAGGAGGTGTGCCCCCCCTTGTCTTGGTTTCTGATGAACTTAGTAAACTCTGATCCTTCTCAAAGTCACGACTTTCCCTTCGGTTGATAGGAGTTAAGCCACCAAAATCCGCATCAGGAGAAAAATGCACTCTGCTGCTTAGGAGGCTCCCTTGAGATAGTTCTGATCGTCTCTTTTTATTGGAACGCGTACTACGCCTCGTGCCCGATGGATTTTCTTTCTCGTCTGGCGAATGCAGGTTGACGCTATTCACTGAATCGATGGCGCTTGCAAAGTCGGTGGAAGGCTGACTTCCATCTCCCGTTCGATCGATTTCAGTTCCAATGCTATCCGATAATTTCGAGTCATTAGGATCGTCAAATTTCGTGGATCTGGTTGACCTCGTTGACCTTCTGCGCTTCTTGTCGTCTTCAATACTTTCAACAGCATTGTCGTCGTTTCCAATTCCAGAAAACGTGTCAACTGACAATTTCGAGACGCTTTCATCGTGATTTGTTGCAGATCGAATGGACTTTCGAGTAATTCTTGAGTTGGCTTTGCCTTCATCCTTCATCTTAGAATCATCGCCACCAATAATCTTCGAGCGATTGTTGTCGACGAGCTTCGTCGACCCTGCAGCTGTCGCGTCAATGGCTACTTCACTTTCGATCTTTACCATCGTGTTCTTGGATAACGTCTTGGCTGACCTCTTTCGAATTCCTTTTTTGCGGAACAGATTGCCAGGCATCCGAATGGCACCAGGATGAGTGTCTAGGTTCACATCCTTCTTGACATAAGACAACAAGACCTCTCGTGCAGTTGCACAAACGTTTGTCAGTTTGTCTTGCTCCTTTTCACCGTCATCGTTTTCCGAGCTGAATGATGGGCAGCCGATTGGCTGAAAGGATTTTGCAAGCATTTCTGCCATACGAAGGAGGAAGCTGATATTATCAGCAGAAGCTCCAAGTTGAAGAACGATTGGGTCATACAGTGATTTCAAACGCTTTCTGAGAACCTTCTGTCCAGTTTCATCAACTTCGTAATCGTCATCATCCATCGCTTTCCCCGCATTCCTTCTTCCTGAACGAGCTGATGACGGTGTTTCGTCTCGACAAGCCAAAAGATGCATCGCGTATGGAATGGAATATTCTGGCATGACAGTTAGCTTAGTGAACGTCTCGAACCGTTCCTCGGCTTCACGACCTTGAGCTTGACACAATGCCGCGTTCTCCTCGTAAACTTTTCTGAGGTAATTGATACACTCAGCAATGTCTCGTTTGTGTTTATTGATGTTCTTTCCAATATTCGCTGCGTTACCGTTCGCTCTCGAGTGAAATCCTTGGCTTCCATCGATACAAAAAACCGACATTGCAACGAAGCGTAAACGAGGTGCCATCGCTCCCAACCCTTGAGTCGCTGCAAATTTTCCATTACATGTGATCATCAAACCGAGTTCCTCGATAGCGGCTTTTCTGACGACAAGGTCTTCGTCGAGTAAGCTCGAAGCCAAATAGTGCCATCTCTCTGTTGTGAGAAATTTTTGGTCAAGGCCTAGACGAGTATCGCATAAACGAAAGAGATTGATTGCAGCGCACTGTCGCAGCGCGGCTTTGTCTTGGCCAAGGCTACACGCTTTACGATCCTTTGATGATGGAGGCAGCCCGTGATCTCGCAAAATCTTCGACAAGAGGTTGAAGACTTGATTGATGAGATCCAAAGTTGCCTGCGATAAAATCGATCGGGTGTTCTTCGCTGTAAAGATACTGGATCGAATGAAAGTCGACAGAAATTCCATCGCAACGCAAAGCGTACGACAAGAAACGGACAAATTTTCATCTTCCAACAGATTGTGGTCGCCTCCCGAAGTATTCAGGTGTGAAGCAGCAGCATTGATGCTTTTCATACTGGTTCTGCCGCGTTTTGCTGTATTGGTATCCCCTATTTCGTCATCGGAATCAGATGCTGAATCCGAATCGGATTCGTCATCGTCCTTGGAAAGATGGGCTCGGCCCATCAGAACCATCTCCAAGGCGAACTTCAAGGCCGTTCCCCCACGACTTGAAGATTCAAATACCTTCGGCGCATGGTCTGCCAACTCTGCAAGAGCCGCCAAAACGCAAATTAATTTCGTCGATGACCCAGTCGATGATATCGCTAATCGAGAGGGAGTGGCAAGGTTTTCGAGTAGACGCTTAAACGCGTCATTTCCCTCTTGTTCGAATTCTTCGTCATTTTTGGACTTGAGAAGCGATGCCATTGTTGCTACAGCGTGTCGCGCTTGCTCTGGGGTTCCATTTTGACAAAGAGCAATAAGTTTCTTCTGAAGATCAGCTTCAAAATCGGCGGTATCTTTTCCGGAGTCTCGATGGGGTGATACCGAAGCAAGGATTGCAGTAAGTGCGGTTACGATGGCGTGTTCTAATCCTGTTTTTTTCGAAGATTTCGATCTCAAACCATTGCAGTCAGTGAAAAGCTCGCTGAGATTACCAAAGACTTCATCGGACGCACAGAGTGAAGGAAATGACTCGACTGCTAATTGAATGCAGACGAGGAATTTGAGCGTGGCATCGTATTCCCCTTCGTGAAAACATTCCTGAGCTAGCAATACACAGTGGTGAATGGCATCGTGATTGATGAAATCTCCCATGGCACACCGCTTCGCCAACGACTTCACCCAAGCTTGAACGTTGTCCCCAGCCGTTGCTTTCACTCTCTTTGGCAAATCGTCAAGTGCTCTTGCTCGTGCCTTTGCAGAGTGGTTCGGGTTGGTAATGGCACCAAGAAGCCGAAAGACGTGTTTGTCTTTGATCGAATGGAACTTTTCAAGAACAGGATGACGTTCTTCGGGAGCCACAGATGGTCCAGATGGCTGGGGAATCATAGTAGCTACCCTTTCCAAGAGATCGAACGCCTTTGCATCTGCCGCAAAGTACGCTTCCGTCCCTGTTTCGAAATTCCGAATTTCTTTTCGCGCATCGAGGTAGGCCTTTACGGTCTTTTGCAACTTGGCGCGAATGGATTGGAGTTGCCCCATCCAGAGCCATGCCACATTTGATTGGTTTCGGACAGCGTCTACTACCAGCGCTAGCCCCGTGGCCCTGCCGGTCGAAGTCAGCTGGCGTCTGTTTTCGGGGTGTGGAGAGGAGCATCCCAGGAGTAATTCATCTACCAGCTGGACAACACGCGAATGCATGTCGGAATCGGTGGCATCGGAGTAGCTGGCTGACTCGAAGAGAACACAGGGGAATCCATTGGTAGTACGAAAAGTCGTCCGTCTCTTCGGCAAGGGAAAGGTCACGGCTGTTATCATAGTTCCTCGTCGCTGTGATCGCTCTCCTCGGAATCAGAGTCGCCAGATCGCCGACGACGTTTCGCCCTTGCCTTTTTCTTGGATTTCCGGGGCGAACTTCTTCCACTCAGAGAAGATAAAGCGGAAGCCTTAGGATCGAGCTGCGATCAAGCTCGTGTGGCCAATGCCTTGGCTGACCGAAGAAGTCTTCTGGCAACACTCATTGAGGACCTCCAGAACCGATTCGATGGGACAATCGTCTCCGCCCTCCAAAACCGTTCCCAAGTGATGGCGAATGTATTGCTGAAAGTAAAGCTGCACGAGTCCCGTCAGAGCGTATTTTCGTTCCGTCTTGTCTTTGGCCATGACTCTTTCCCCCACATGATCCATCAGCCTCCTGGACAGAATCTTTCGGTGCTGATAGGACATGGTGCACAATTCCTGGATGATCTGGTTCCGCAATTCCGCCGACTCATCGGCAAGCAGCATGACCAGAGCCTCCTGAACGTCTTTCGCGAGTTCGACTTGCGGAGACGAGGCTTCAACCTCGCTGCCGGACAAAAATGGGCTCCCCGCCTTGATCAGTGCCAGCAAGTGGGGCAACATTATGCGGCGAATCCCGAGAAGCTTGTCCTTGCTTCTTCGCAACCACTGGCGGAAGCACGGATTGTATTGGTAGGCTACCTGGAGGTTCGTACCAGCAGCGCTTTTGCTTTGATTCCCCACAAAGAGCTTTCCCAGGGTTTGAACGACCAGCATGCGCTGGGCAACGTCGGTGGTATCGACGTGACTCGCCAAATTTCCAAACACGGTGGTGAGTATCGCAGGTGCCACCCTGTGTAGTTCGAGAATGACACTGTAAACGTTGCTTGTGCCGTGAATGTCCTGCTGCTGCCGCTGGGGCTTTCCCAGCTTTGTTCACCATTTCCAGGACTTCCTCTGGAACTCCGCTTCTTCTTTTTGATGCTTTCTTCGCTCTCGGTGTTTTCGCAGGCGTGGTTGGAAATGATCGATTGTTCTTTGGAGCGTGGATCGGAGTTGACGAGGCCGTTGAGGAGCGAGGCAATCGGTGTTGACAGACGATCGACGCTAGCCCTCACAACCTGCCGAGGCGACCATATAGGAAGGATTTTGCTGCTGAACCGCCACAAGAACTGGTGGTGTGGTGCCATCCGCTGTTCGTTTTCGTCCCCGCTTGGATCTGCCTTGATCGGTTTCCTTGCTTTTCGTCTGTTGCTGCTGCTGCTGCAAGACCAAAACACGAGGTCCCTGACCGATACAAACCAGCAATTCGTCCAGGATGGGAACAGGGATGATGACTGATTCGAAAAACTCCTCGACGCACGAGGTGAGTGCCTTTTGACAAAAATCAAAGATTTCCGTTGGATGTTCGTTCCTTACGGATTGAAGGAGTGTCCGAAAGAGTTCCGTCAAGACCTGGAGGGCCTCCTGGTTAATGTTGACTTTTGGTTTCTGTCTCTTAGTCTTTGCCGAGGTTGCACTCTTTTGATTGCGGCTCGAATGTTTTCTGGGGCTCCGACGCCTTGCATTTTCGTTCTTTTCGTTGCTCGTGCTCGAATCGTCACTGCTATCGTCATCGTCATCGCTGTCATTGTCACTGCCATCGATATCGACGATATCATCATCTTCCCCTTGGTGATTTTCGTCGTTTTTCTTGGAAAGATCTACCAGCAAGGACTGCAATCTTGACCTCCCTGCCAAGAGCTCGAAGGATCCGGTAGTACTGATAAAAGTGAACATTGTTGGTGGACACCTTGGCGATTTTGGCTCCCTCCGGAAGCACTTTCCGAGGGAGCACGAAGGCTGTGCGCAAGATTGGCCAGCTGCCGAATGGTCTGCTTGAAAATCTCTAGGGTTTCCAGCTCGTTCCAGGGATGCTTCCGGCGCGTAAATGGTAAAGAGTTCCATGCATGCCGCAACCGTGTAGAGGCGAATTTCCTTGTCGCGGTGGTTGACGAGGCGCGTGAGGTATTGGACAGAGGGCGGCAAGTCCGGGATATTCGTGGGGATTGTTGGCTTCGACATTCTCATCCTCTCGGAGGCGTCGCAAAACTACTCGTAGGCGCTTCACCATATCATTCTGTGCGGAAAAGAGGGGTATTCGTATGATTGTTTCGTGTTGATAGTCGTGATTTCGGATTTTGGTTTTGGAACGAATGCATTTCGATTTCATTGTTGCATCGAACGGGAAATGAAGAACAAAATGTGAGAAAACAAAAACGAACTCATTGCACAATTGCATTGCAGTCCATTGAATACTAGCTGTTATTCGATTCATAACAAAGAGACAGTAGCTTACCTTGCTGGTCGCTTCACGGAGAAATTTTCCCGACAGGATTCGTCCGGATTCTAGCCTTGCGGCTTCCAACGTTGGCGGCATTGATCGTCTGGAAGACATGGTTGTTCAAAATGACTATCGATTCTGGACCAATTCTATGACTTTGTTTCGCGATTGAAAGCGCTGCGTTGCAAAAAGTGAAATAGCCACTAGTTTGCACCGTCTTCAAATGAAAAATACTACCGCAGCCGACGCTTTTGGATGCTATTATCTTGTTTACTTCTGGGAGCAAACTAAGCTCGTTCGTTTGACCTCGAAGTAATGTTTCTTCTGCTTTCAATTGTGTCTATTTTGCAAACGATTGAATACAGAATTCTGGTCTTGCTTCCAAGCACAGTAATAATTGTTGTTTCGACTCGTAGCAGTAGATCTGACTCTTGGTCTTCGAAACAGCAGCTTGGTCGATGTAAGCGAGGCCGGAGCAACCTGTGAATGATTGATGATTGCTTTTTGGGTTTGGCTCGAGAATCGTTGTTCGATCGAGTCTGGAAAGCCGTCGCAATCCCGTTCACACGGTAACTCGAAACCCTATCGTCTTTTATCCACACATTATAAACATAACGAGGATCTGAGTTACCGTTGCCTCTTGATTGAAATGTTATTTTGGCGCGAATTGAAGGGTCTACGATAAAATTGTGTAGAAATATCTACTGAAAATCCACCCAATGACTGAACATCCGTTTTGATCATTGCGTTCGAATCTACCTACGTAGAATGTGTACCAGATCACCTGTAGATTCATCGCAACAGCAGTTTTGCGCGGTGAATGATTTTTGTATTCCTGGCGCGCCTCCAAAATAGAAAATGAAATTACCAACAACATCGAACATCAATATTATCGCGATAGAGAAAAAGTACACAAGCTGTCAGCAACAGACAACCGCCCAACCGTTTTCACACTCGTGTGTTCTCTCAACAACTCGAAAAAAGACGGTCCATCTATCGAATCTGTAACTCCGGCGAGCTGAAACAGTAAAAGGAGCATCCCACAATCACTACAAACCAATTCACAATGGCGGCCCCATCCAACAAACAATCTCCCTCCAATCAGAAAATGCACGAATCCGGAGCTCCCAGCCTCAAGGACCCTCCACCAGCCTCGGTTCCTCCGGCAGCGGCTGCTGCTGCCAGTGCCACTCCGTCTCCTCCTTCTTATACCAAATCGGAAACGTGTGAGAGCTATATCTTGGCCAAGCAATTGCTCAACAACGACAACTTTGAAGAGGCTCTCACCATTATCGAAGAAGAACTGATTCGAACCACCGGCGAAATTCGTGTGAGCCTGGGATTGACCGACACCACTAATTCCGACTTGGAGACGGAAATCGAGCTCCACGAAGCCCTGGCTCCCCTCCATTATTTGTACGGGACGACCCTCCTCTACAGTCTCGAAGAAGCCAAGGGCGATGGAAACGACAATGGTGCCATGATGACCGAGGCCGGAGCCGTGGCTGCGACGACTGCCACTCCGGCTGCAGTCGATCCCAACAATCCCTGGGCGCATTTGTCGGCACCTGCCGAAGCCAACAGCAACGACAACAGCAATGCCCCAAACAACAACAGCAGCGAGGATGCTGCTGCCACGGCCGAGGATATTCAGATTGCCTGGGAAAACCTCGAGGCGGCGAGAATGATTGTCGAAAAGATGCTCTTGCAGGCCACCACTGTGACGAACTTGTCGGAACTCCAGGTCGCAAAATTACAACTGTGAGTGTGACGAAAAGTCTGCTTTCTTGTTTTTGCAATTTGCAATTTGCAATCGTCATCTATTTGAATTATTTTTTGTTATGGTCATTGTCAATTGTTGTTGTTATTGTTTCTAATCCATTCCTCTTTGTTCCTTCCAACCAAAAATCAACACCCATTGATGCACTGCGATATCCTATATACGACACAAAATGCTGACTGAATTATAAACACCGAAACAAAAAAAAACACTGCAGTGACCTGGCTCAGATCCATTTGCGGGAAGGAGATTTGCAACGCATCAACGGGAATTACACCTCGGCCGTGGGAGATTATTCCTCGTGCCTGGAAATCTTGCTCCGACACAACAACACCAAGGACGAACACGACAATCTCCGCGATTTGAACCGAAAGATTGCCGACACCCAGTTCAACCTCGGGCTGACCTACCTCACCAGCAGCAGCGATCTGCAAAAGGAAGTCGCGGGAGCCAACGCCAGTGCCAGCGAAACTCCAAACGAGGCAAGCGCTGCCCCGACCGCCGATCAACGGGAAAAGGCAGCCATTTTGGCCCGGGAGCACTGCGAAAAGGGAATCCAGCAACACGTCGACTGCGCTAGGACCTTTTGCGGGATAGTGGCAAAACTTTGTGGGGTGGATCCGGAAACGATTTTGAAGCTCAGCGAAAATGGCACAGACGCAGAAACAGCGGCTTCCGCAAAAAAGCCAGCGGCTGGCTTCAAGACAACGGGATTGGACGACGAAAACGAGAAGCCTGCCAGCAGCACAACTGCTGATGCCTCGCAAACCTTGAACGTCTGGAGGATGGCTCTGGCCAAGATGATTGTCTCCAACTCACCCTCCGATCCACAAGATTCTCTCAGGGTAAGCGACATTCTCCAAGTCTTGGACGAGATCCAGGAAACTATCGACGAGGCAGAACGATCGCAGGAGGGAGTCTTGCAGGCTGCCGAAATTCGGGTCAAGGCGCAGCAGGCTGCTGCCGCCATGGATGGTGATGAGGTAGCCAACGCCGATGGTTCCACCACGACAATCGGATTCGGACAGGCAGCAGCCTCGGTTGCGGCAGCAGCGACAGTGAACGCAACACAAGCTACCAGCAAGCCCGCTGCGGCTGCCGATGCCAAGCCAATGATGGTAGTGAAGAAGAAGAAGAAACGAAAGGACATTGCCGCAGACACGGAAGAAGGGGAAGCAAAGAAACCAAAGACTGCTTAAAACAGAAACTTATTGACTGTGGCATCCGAATTAGTTTGCATAGAAAATTGGACAACCATAATGTTGATTTCGAAGGGAAAACAGCAGCTTCTTCGGTTGAGATTTCATAGTAATACAGGTAATTTTTTATGAACAACAAAAACCGAACACTAACGAGGACATTGCTGAGCATTAAACAATGCGGTACAAATCTGGTGCTTGCTGATGCTTGACCTTTAGACTGAAATACTTCAATGCGACGTCCAGCTTTAATGCTAGTACATCACTCTTTCAGTAGACGATAGGTAAATTCATCCGATTTTTTCCATCCATTATCAATTAAAAAAATAGTGAGCTAAACCTCCCAACAGAGGAATAGTTCGATTCAATAGTTTTAGTCGAGTGAATCCTTTTCCACAACTTGGAAATACGCTGCAATTGACTTGAGATGGACATCACCATAACCAACAATACCATTTGCACCACTGTTGCTCCCATCCTGTGTTATCCAACTACTGTGAATACAAATTGCGATTATATTCCTACCACTCACAATGTTATCGGGAATTAGGACTGGGAAGTCGAAGAAGAAAAAAGCGAAGACTAATGACAGCTCTCGCAAGGAAACTGGAGCGGGCGCTGACCGACAAGCATCGGGAAAACGACGGCGCAGGTTCAAAACCAATAAGAACCGATGGAAAAGGGGACGGCAGCAAAAATGAAGCGAACCTTGTCCGTAGCTGAAAGACTCAAGCAAGCGTTGGCATCGGGTGCTCCACTCTACGGCAGCAAGGCTCCTCCAAAATCGTACATGGAACGAATGGTCGGTGACGGAGCAACCTCCTCCACGGCTAACGATAATTCAAATGGAGTTCTGGTTCTAGATGCTCCCGGTTCGGCTTCAGCATATAACAAGAAGAGAGAAGAAGACATGACCGTTGCAGAAGCTGGCAGCCAAGGAGCGGGTCACGGGGGAGAATTCCATGTCCTGGAATGAACACATGACACGGGATATATTGCGGGTGGGCAAAAAGCGAAAAATGAAAGCCAGAGGCGCAGGGGAAGACAGCGATGAAGAAATAGAGCGAATGAAGAAGCATTTGCCCGATTATCACTTGAACAACAAGGGGGACGAAACCAAGATAGCCCGGAAATCGGCCGAACAAGTCGAGAAAGAAGAACAACGAAATCGGAGGCGGCAGATCGATCAGTATCGGAAGCAAGAAAAAATCACATCCATGTGCTCTTGGTGGATCAATTCGTCGAGCTTTGCGAAGGATCGCCTCCTGGCATTCGGGAAACACGTTTCGCTAATGATGGCCCCGCCGAGTGCGTCGCTTGTCCCAGGCCACCAATTTTATCTTGTCCCTCTCAAGCACGCGCCGTCGATGGTGGATTGCGACGACCACGAGGTTCGCGAAGAATTGAAAGTTGTTTCGAAACAGTTTGGAAAACATGTATGCCAGAGAGAGGAAAGGGATTATTTTATGCGAAACCGTTATGCCCAATAAGAACTTTTGGCAAACGAAGATAGAGGTGATCCCGGTTCCCTTTTCGCAATTGCAAGATGCCCCTATTTACTTCAAATCTGCGTTGGTAGAACAAGCCGAAGAATTTGGCACGCACACCAAATTATTGAAAACATCAGGCAACAAACAGCTCCGATCCGTCATTCCAAAGAAATTTCCTTATTTTTCGATTGATTGGGGAAATATATCATCCAGTAGCAGTACCGGCTATGCACAAATCATCGAATCATCGAGTTTTCCGCGCTGACTTTGGTTTGGACACACTAGCTGGCATGATGGAGCTCGACCCAGTTCGGTTTCATCGCAAGAAGAAATTTCCGAAAGGATTCGAAGCAGAGCTGGTCGCCGACTTCTCCGCCAAATGGAAAGCCTTTGACTGGACACAACGAATAGAAGACTAGTTGGCAAAATATAGAATCGTTCGTTTACATCGCCAAATTTTCAAATGAATGCAGCATAATAATTTTGTTTCGAATGCGATTTCTGTAGTAAGGAGCGCAGTACTTTCTGATAGATATATTTGAGGTTTTGCAGCTTGAAGGTATTGAGTTTATGTGTAATGATCTATTTATCTTTATTTTTACAGTAATGCAACAGGTGTGAAATATTTATTGGATAATAGCGCCGACCTTTTGAATCCAGCCGAATTGAAGTTTTGATTTGATTGTGGTAATTTTACCGGCGATGTCATTGGCTACACTCTGTGCGTCCATTGACGCCATCTTGTTTGCCTTCTTGACCGAGTCCTCTGTAATTGTGCAGTAAACGTGTTCAATCCAGTCGGGGCAAAGTTCGTCTCCGTATTCTTGCTCGCTAATTATGAGAGATAACGTTATCTCTCTCATTGCTCTTTTTTGTTTGCAAAGATGGTCAATAGCTTTGCATTCCAATCCACGGAAACATTCTGATTCCGTGTCGGGAAGATCGCCATTTCGGATCAGCTCGATTGTTCTTTCGTTTTCTTCGTGTATGCGTTCCATGTCGTCCTCGGTAAGATACATTGCTTCCCTTTCTTCTTGAGAAAAATTGTCGATGCTCGGAATCAAATGAAGCATTGAATATTCCGAAAAGCTTACCCTTTTTCTTCTGTTGAAAATTGAGGGGGCTTGTTTGATCTTGTGTTGGTGACTTGCGTTTACTTCGTCATCTTCCTCGGGGTAGAAGGAAAATTCAGAATGTTCCGACGCGGAGAGTGACGATAACGATGGAATAGATGAGTTAAAGCTGTGTTCTTCTCTTCGAAATGGCACCATGGTAAGCAATGTTTTCAACAGTTGATATTGCGTCGACGAGTAGACTTCGAGCTTTGAATTCACCGAAAGATCATTAATTGTGAGAACAAAGACGGAGCCGGTTAATTACGATTTTGACACCGTGGACGAGAAAACGGTTTGTAATCGTGATCGATATCGTGAGTAGATTCTTCGAGACTTCGAAGATAAGTAAGTCGATTGCAGTTGACGTTTTCTGAGACTGCCCAGGTTGTTTTTTCGCATCAAACGGATATGATTTGAAAATTATGAGTTCTTTGTGGGGATTTAGAACGAGGATGAACCTCCCAGAATGAACGTCAGGCTGGTATTCATTTAAATTTATATGATCAATGGAGACACATCCGCATATACTCATTTAACCAATGTTGCAGCTCGGTGTGATTCTTACTCAACGTGGCATATAAGCATATTTAACCTACCTGCTTCCACCAAAATTCTTCCACGACCCATGCCATAGATACTTCCCAAGCAGCAATGGAAAAATAAAATTGACTTCCTGTGAATTCATCTTCCGTTCGATAAGAATTGGTATTTAACCAATTTGTTTGTCCGAAAAAGAAACTCTTGGTCCAACACCGTTTCAGGAGTTCTACGATCAAATTCTTACTTATTGTAAAAAAGGTAAAAGGCGTCACGAGCATTCTTCCAAATGAATTTGGATTGGACATGACACAGGACTAGAATTACAAGACTACAATAATGGAATAACTGAACATCACGATTAAAAGCGACTGGAGTTGGAGCCGAAAATGCACCTGAATAAGAACGCGAATTCATGATTGCCATCACAGAAAAGTGTTCCCCAGCCGAAAATGCATTTTACGAGAGAAAATACCGCAAGACACAAGCATATGATTGGTAGATTTGAATGAACACTTGGGCAATAAACTCTTTCTATCCTTTGAGCGAAGAACAAAACAAGGAGAACGACAGACCCCAGGAAGAAGCAGGAACAGGTAGGATCATGATCAGCAGGAGCGCTCCCTCCTACAAGCAGGAGGGCGGATGGAGATCATAACAGCTACCGCAAAAAACAAAAAGCGCCGCTGCTTAAGGATAGAAGGACGTGAAGCTTCTAAACTTAAAAAGTATTGCGTCCTTTCTCTTGTCTCTCTAGAGAGTTGAGGAATAGGAAAAGTCAATAGCTCTACTTGTGGGGGAATGAATGTATGAATCAATCAGCCACGTGGGAATGAAGAAAGCGGGTTTCAAAAGAAATGAGGTACTACGATGAGCTGTTTTCTACGCAAAAAGGGGTATGATTTACATGCCGTACCTTACATACCGCTTTTTTCTTTTGACGTCATCACACGCGATCGGGAAATTTTTCTGGCTTTCTCGATAAAAAAATCATTTGAAAAAAATGCAAAACGTTGTACGGGAATGACGCAACGTGTTTTCTTGTCAAAAACCGGAAAATACCCGTTACTGATTACTGTTCAATTGTGCATGCAGATAACGTTGGCAACTTGAAAGAAAGTTAAAAGGCTCCAGGGGTCTCGCAGAAGATGGATTGTGAGAAGAAGGCAAACGGTAGGAGTACTGATGATGAATCAATGGCAACAATCAAAGCGATAGGGGGTGACCAACGAGCGCAAGCATCGGTATGGAAGGATTTGTTTGCTGGAGGTGTTGCCGGAACTGCTGGTATTGCGATTGGACACCCCTTCGATACAATAAAGGTTCGTTTGCAGCAGCAACAACAGCGACCGTCTAATCCAAAAATTCAGGCAGTGGTACTAAAAGGGAGTCCTTCGACATATCGTGGATTGTATCAAGGGATCGGTGCACCACTTGCGACTGCTGCGGTCGTCAACGCAAGCGTTTTTTCTGTATACGGTGCAACATCGCGGCTGTGGGATAAATACAATCCCGAATCTACAACGAGGGAACAATCGAATTCGACCAATGATTCGTTTGCAAAGCACGCCGTTTGCGGTGCGGTCACTGGGTTGACAACATCTCTTGTTCTTTCGCCCATCGAGTACGTTAAGATTAGGCTCCAAACAATGAAGCTCCAGCCTGGTATAGGCTCCTACATCATCTTCCTACTCGAGTGCGAATCCGAATTCATCATTCCAACTCGCGAAAGAAATAATGAGTAGCCGTCATGGCCTCCAGGGATTATACCGCGGATTGTTGGCTACGATTTTGAGGCAAACACCATCGCTCGCTATGTACTTCCCCGTTTATCACATGCTAAAAGAATCGATTGTCGAGTTTTACACCGACAGAGGCAACAGTGAAAATACCATCCCCAATGCAGATTCGTTGTGGTGGTCGTCAGCGCTGGCTGGTGGATTGGCGGGGTGTTTGTCGTGGACAATAGTCTATCCAATCGATGCCGTGAAAAGCCGAATCCAGTCCATGCCTCTGGATACCCCGGCAAAGGAGCGATCCATTATCCATATTGCCAGGGGGATCTCTCGTAACGAAGGATTTCTAAAGCTGACATTTTCTCGAGGACTGGCTGTTACCCTGTTACGGGCCTTTCCGGTCAACGGAACGATTTTTTTCGTTTACGAATCCGTCAATCAAAGGCTACACGCGTTCGATGACTACCAGTGGGGCTATGAAGCTTTATCTATCGACTCGAACTTGAACTCTGCTAGCATAGAAACCCAGTTGAGAACAATACCACGTCGAAGAATTACGCTTGATGATCGCTGCGTTGCAATTGATCCCAGCTCCAAGATATGAAGACGATTTTGAAAATTCTAGATAGAAAATAACAGTAGCTGTAAATTAGATTATGTATATGGTATTTTAAAATCCCTTCGAAAATACTTAGAAGCTTTTGAATCGAAGATATTGATGACGATATCGCCTAAAGAGAAGCGTCAATCAGAATTTGGCATTGAACGATACTCGTCAGAAAAAGAGGAGAAATTGTTTCCCAATGAATTATTCCATAGGTTCTTGCAATGTTGTCTGTTCGCTGCAATTTCTTGAAATGAAAAAATGGATATCGGAAGGTTTGAAGGATCTTATAGACTCTGGCAAGTGAATATACCCGAGAAAACCTTCGACTTCGACGTCCCACAATGAGATCTCAGACTGCAATTTATTTGTATGTCAACACTTCCGAAAGAGCAACTGTCGCCAAAGTTGAGCAAAGGAAATGACTACGGATGCATCACTACCATTGGAGCTTCTCGTTTCATGGTAGTATATTGCTGGATTCAATTGATGCAACGAATGGAGCAAAAAGCAGATGATGAGTGAGTCTGAAAATTGCTTCGTGCATGATTCAAAACGAAGAAAAAGTAAATGCACTGATATGTTCGCGGCGTTAGTTGGGTCTCGTTGGTATCTTGCACGAGTCACATTAGTCCCCGCAACAAAGGAGATACACACGGTTCAATCATTCCTCTCCCTCTGAAACGGCGATGACTCCTTGATGGCAAACACGTGACGGCTTCGATCCGGCTCCCGTTGAGCCAGTCTCTCGAATGAGAGGCTAGTTTACTGTTTTTGGTTGATAGGTTACCAACCGCAAAAGGTAAGGTTGCAAAAGATGTGTTGCTCCAATTTATCATCGCGGGAGTGCTTCGGAGGGTTGGCAGAAAGCTATGCAAGAAATGATCAAACACATGCGTACTCGGTTCAATCTGGCGCCGTAGTATCAAGTCCCGCGGTTGAATCTTGACCGGGTACCCTTTCGCAGACGCTTGCTCGTACATGACCTCAATGTCAATTGTGTACAAGAATAAAATCGATTGAGACTTAACGTCGAGAACTTACTCTATTGTCATCCCGACCCAGAATTCATTGTGGTGCCGCCGTTGATTTGCAGGTACTCTTCGATCTCGCCCTTCTACATGGACAATTCAGAGTAATTTTGCGAGTTCGAACATCATGGAAGTGGATCCAGGACGATGCTGTAGTTGTCGAGTTTCTAATCCCTCACTGTCACCGACAATTCATCTCTCTGCAATCCCTCATTTCAACTATGAAGCCCAAGACAAGTTCAAAGTTGATAATGATGTTGCGAATTTCTCGCGACTGGTTTTCTCGAAGCTATGGATGAAGGTATGATCATAGTCTTGTGCCGATTTTGCGTAACAAAATAAGTATAAAATGTGTTCACACGTTAACATATGATCATATGAATACGTATATGACAACTCTCAAATTTCGCAACACAAAAAACATCATTATTCTGCGTTGCTCTGTTCTGATGTTCTTGCTTTCGCTTTTGATTATTGACGATGACAATGATTGTATCTCGTATTGCGGTCTACCCTACAATCACAATCCCATTCAAAAGAATAAAACAGAATGTTCAAAATTACGCCAATTCATTTCGTTGTTGCTCTAGTCTACGCTGCATTGCCGAGCCATGCTTGGTCGCCTGCAAACACTGTCTGTGATCGATTGTTCGTCTCACGAAAGACGCAGTGGCGACGACGACCACAACGGGAGTTTCCCAATTTAATGATGATATCGGAGCAACAGCTCGGAACTTTCGAAATAATAGAAACTGCACAAGCACCTTCGGAACGAAAAGTGGCCCTTCTCGATTACATCACAACGGAAACAGGATCGTCCGACGTCGCCATCCTCGTTGCTGATTGATTTTGATACCGCATGGGGGCACCAGCGACAAATCTTAGAGGATCAAATGGAACGTGTAACTTCAATAAGTAAAAAGGGAAAGATCAGTGACGACCATGAAAGCCTTTCTTCCTTTTTGCCAACGATGCTTGACGACGACGAATCGACGGCAGCTGCCCATCGCGATACAATAATTATGCTGCAACACAATCCGGTCTATACTTTGGGAACTGGCTCTGACGAGAAGTTTGTCAAGGCGTTGAATGGCGAGAGTGAGGATTCCACTCCTTCTGTTCCCGTGATTCGCATGGATCGAGGTGGTGAGGTAACCTATCACGGACCAGGACAAATAACGGTGTATCCCGTTTTGGATTTGCGGAGTTATCGGCAAGACATCCATTGGTATATGAGAGCCTTGGAAGAGGCTATCATATTGGCGATATCAAAATGTCCTACGAAGAGCAAGAACCTTCGAGCGGAACGAGAAGACGGCGTCACCGGAGTGTGGATCGACAACCACAAAGTGGCCGCGGTTGGAATCAAGTGTCGCAGATGGATTACCCAGCACGGATTGGCCGTCAATGTGGAAGAATCGAGCTTGTCTAACTTCCAAGGGATTGTCCCGTGTGGACTAGAGGGCCGAAAGGTTGGATGCCTCAATCAATTTCTAATCGAACAGGGGGATGAGCCAATCACGGTTGCCGATTTCTCGGTTCTGATGAAGGAAGGCCCTCGAAGAAATATTTCGAATAGAGTTGGTAAACCGGCCACTGATGTTTTGATCATTCCGGGAGATATCGAATAATGCTATCGATAAACTAGAACAAAATATTGCTGCACGAATCATATTTATCCCTATTTTATTCGATTGAAATATCACGCTTAGTCTTCGTTTACATAGAGGTGATTGAATGCCAAATGCGCAACTCTAGGTTCCTTGCTTGCCAAGGCAATGATCCGCTCTTGTAGGTATAGAAAGCCCAGCCTGTTTTCTTTCGCTTTCGAGAGTTCCCTCAGAAGTTGAGTTGCAAGCAAGGGCGCTTCGTTCCTTCCAGATTGAGTCGACAAAATCGGGAAGATCGCATCGAAAACTCTATTGTTGGGCAGCCCAGTGTCGGGTTTGGTGCCAAGCCGCTTCGCAATGCCGGGTGAATCCAATTCCAACAACGGAACTAACACCTCAAGCGTCCGATCACGAACATCTGTATCAATCGATCCGTCATACCCAACCGTGAGTTTCAGAGGATTGACGCGAGTGACAATGGTCACCATTGGATCGATGTATTCGAGAGCATCGCTTCCCAGTCGGGGAATGTACAAGAAATCTGCGAGGCGTGTCAAGAGATCGGAGGGAATGTATACCAAAATAGCTCGTGTGTCGGGAATTTTCTCGGGATCTTGGTCTTCGACATTGCCAATGACACCGACACGTGCGTGGTTGATAAATTCTTGCAAGAGTTCCAATGCCATCATGGTAACAGCTCGCGATGTTGTTGTATCGGTCAATACGTTGCCTAGCGCGGGAAAAATAGCCCATACGCGAACCAAGTAGTCTTGGGTGAGTTGTAATAGCATGTCCTTCTCGATGTCTTGGACGTTGTCCTCCTTCGTATCGAGCTTTTTAGCAAGAAACAAGCTCCCGAATCCCCAGCTTCCATTCACCGCTTGTCCAAACGTGGATGGATCGGGCAACTTTGCACCGTCTTCGGGGGGTGCTCCTTTGGCAGTAGACGTCAAAAAGAGCTTGTCGCAAAACAATTTCTGGCCCGTCACGTCCAAATGTGGCGAAAGGTTGATAAAGACGCTCAGCGAATTCAAAACAATGCTATTGCTGTTATCCTCGCCTCCCGCATCATTCGTCGATTGTTCGTAGAGACACCCGACCAGAATCGAAAGAACATCGTTTGAGTACGCCAAGAGTCGCAAATTTGCCGAGACGAAGGAAAGATTGCGAAGAATTGTAATAATCGCTTCGAGGCATTTCACATCTTCGGTGGAAAGATTGCTGCTTCCAAGATTCGATCGACAAAACTTCTCCCACTTTCGCCCATCGCGTGTTAGAGGTCCTTCCCACGCCGTCTTCGCGACAAACATGGGTTCATCTTCGGTGTCATCTGCGTCGTTGTTTCCCTTTTCATCTTCGTTGTTATCGTCGTCGTCTTCGCTTTCTGGATCCCACCCGATTACATCGTAAAAAACACCGGCAAGTGCTTTCAAAACATGATCACCGTCGAGCGCATAATTGATGTCGTGGCTCGACGTGATTCGCAACAAGTCGTTCAATGCAATGTTTCGAGAAGTCTTGCTATCGCCTTCAAGTCTCCGGGAAAGTGACTTTCCGTCTGGTACGCCAGCTCGGTTTTTCCCAATGCTCGCCTGCATCGGACCCGGGGAAGTTGCCCGCTGTCTCGTTGGTGACCTCGGTCTTTTGCGGACGCTGCCGCTCCCACTACTGCTTGTGGGATTCGTCACCGAAGCGTCGAACATTTGAAACATTTTTCTTTCTTGCAATATTGTGGTTTAAGATTCGGCCACTACTATACAGCTTGTTTGTTCCTGTCTGCGTCTCTTCCTTTGTATGTTCAATGACAACTGTGTTATGTGATGGTTAGACTTGTTGTTGGAGTTACGGAAAGTAGCTCCGTAACAAAAACGCTCTGGCGGTCGTCAGTCGGCAGCAGAGCTCGCAACCAAAAAATGATTTTTTCATGTAGAAAATCTACCGCTTCCACGTGGAATGTGGGATTTCACACCGAGCGGACGGATGGATGGATGAATACTCGAAATGAATGAATACAATACTTGAGAATAATGCATAATATTGTCATAACAACGAGAAAATAAATGTACTACAAGACCGCAGAAGAACGAAAATATATTCTCCTTATGTTCCTTCGCCCTTCGTTGTTTTTACCCTTAACAAGTCGAGGTGGTTCCGAGAATAACGAGAATGGTGAAACAGATTATGCTGGGCGATGGCCGGTTTCGTACGTTTTGAAGACTGCTGTCGTAACCCTAAATGAAAAATCTAGGAATGATTGCCCAAACTCTCGAATACATTGAAGAGGACATCCCCTATGGAAATGGGGCTCGTAACATTGTGCAGCTGAACAAGAAGTATAACATGTGTATAGCAACTGGTTTTTGTTAGTTGATTCTCGCTATAGATATTTTTGATAATTAACTTCATTCGACCACATCCATTCTCCCTTGACTATAATAGTCGATTGATTGTCTTTCGCCTTTTTAGCGGGCCGACTTTCCTCCTCCTCCTCATCGTCGTCGTCCATGAGATCTGCCAATAAATCGTCTTCCGTTGATAGCTGCGGTTCCGCTTTCTCTTCGACGGCTTGTTCCTGGGTACAAATTGTACGGATCTTTACTCGTTGTGCCCCGACAAAGTATCCGGATCCAACCCATGCTAACATTTGTTCCGTTGTGTATGGCCCATGAAGTTTATTGTCTTCGTTTCCCTGATATTCCCATTTTGGTTTCGATGTTGTTGTCGGCGATACCTTCTTTCGCCATTGCCGCTTTTGCCTTGCAGCTCTGCTGCAAGTGATGGAAACATGCGCAGGATATCTTGTCGCGTTCTGTCATAAATATCGACCTCCCCTTTCAACAACAAGGCGCTCGCAGCTCCCGTGAGTTCATCTAGATGCGATTTAGCTACGTTTATGCCGTTGTCGTTTTCTTTTGTTTCCTCTTGCTTCAGTTTTGCTTGCTTTCGTCGATTTTTCGAATTAGACTTTGTCTTTGCCAGCTTTCCATATCGACGAATGGCCTCCATGATTGACTCCATAGAATCACCCATTAGGGGTACTATTCGTTTGTACAACTCTTCCTTTGTCAAGTCGTCCAAGTCTTCTTGTGTAGATTCGGTTTCTTTCCTCGTTGCTCTATTCGTAGCTATCGAAATCTTTGGTTGATCTTCGCCATTTCCATCCTGCATTAATGTGTCTGCCCAGGCATCAGCCTCACCGTCTTCTGCAGGCACGTTTTTTCGAAAGACGTATGTATCCCCATCAAAGTATCCAGTTCCGTCCGTCTCTTCTTCTCTCATGTTGAACGGTTCGATCTTGACGCCATCTTTTGCCAGGCTCGTCTCGGCTTCATCTAAGTGGTCGTCGTCGTCAAACATAGCGTTGCGTTGCTCTCTTCGTTTTCGTTTCGCCTCGATCAGTTGCGATTGTGATGGAAGGCCAGCACCGCCAGTGCCACCGTCAATATCGCCGTCCTCTTGCTCGTTCCAGTCATCAATGTCATCTAACTCGTCTTCATTGAGTCGATCACGATTCTTTTTGTGAACTTTGTGTGAAGATGGCCGCAATACAGATGGACCAGGGGCTGCCCCGCCGTTTTCGAGGCTTTCCGCTGGGCGACTTCGTTTCTGGGGAGGTTCATCGTTTGCTGACTCGTTGATAAAACGAACGGATCGCTTATGAGGGGCCGACATAATGTCAGTGTCTTCTTCGTTTAATGCTTCTGTGCGTGCTGGTAAATGATTTTGCGTTCTATTCCGTTCTATGCTGACTTCGTTGTCCTCAAAATCTATCGGTGTGTTGATGATTGATGAGAAGGAGGCTGTCGTCTTCAGAATAATGTTGATTGTGAAAGGAGTTCTCAAAAATGATTTTTGACGGTCGTTTCGAGTTTTGTTGTTGTTGTGAAATTGAGTCGAACTAATCAATTATCACATTTTTCATTTTAATCGAACTAATCCTAAAGCACATACAATTTAACGGTCATTTGATTAGCTCGACTAAAGCGAAAATAATCTAGTCGAACTAATCAAATAACCGTTAAATTGTATGTGCTTGAGGATTAGTTCGATTAAACTGAAAAACAGGTTCGTATGAACTCGAAAACGACTATATGTTAGTATGAACCCATAATCAGGTTCGTATGTTCGTATGAACCAAAGCTCGGCGAAGTTTTTGAGCCAATCAGAAGAAGAATGTTCACCACCGTTCTCGATGACGAAGAGAGGCAAGGACAGGTTTCTTCAATGCCGACCACATCGAACGAAACATGCTTTTGGATGGATGTTTTTAAACCTGCTGGTCTGAACGACCACAACATTCCTCGAGCCGGAGAGAACTTCGTCAAAGTTTCTCAATATCATTCCTCTACCGTCAATTGTCATTTCCATTGACGATATTTGGAGGTTCAATTGAACACGAGAAAGTCTGTTGATAAGATACAAGAAGAAATATCTTTTTCTCGTCATTGCACCACTACAGCAATCGGCATCTAAAACGAAAATTCACCAACGACGGAATCGACAAGAGCACAGGTAGTATCGTTTGTTCTAAAATGTCTACTCTCTCATTTGCCTCGCAGTCTCGATTTCGTAAAATTCCACAAGCTCTGAAGCGACTTTCAAATGTTGGCGCAATATCAAAGTCTCCCTCGACAGAGAACTATCGGAGAATAAATCTTATTGCCGCACGACACAAGTCTTCGAATGCATCGATTGCGGACTATTTTCTATCAGACTCCGTAAAGGAATCTGTTCAGGAGTCGGTGAAAACATCGATTCTCGACAGGGTTACCCGAGATGAAAGCAAGGTTTGGACATCTGGGGCTTATAGCAATGGCCATTCCAATGGCATGAATGGTAATGGTCAGAACCAAGTTGGCAATATTAACGGCGACACGGCAAACCATGGAGTGAACGAAGAAATATCAGCGTGGCATCACGATCCGCTCGACGATCTTTTATTGGATGCGGAGACCTCACAATACTGGCCGAATTTGCCACCCGGTGTCCAAATGGATGCTGACCCGTTCCATCTATCCAAAGACGATGTAGATAGTCTGTCAAAATCCATCCGAGAGGACCTTTTAGGAACGGACCATCCTGTCTTGAACAAAGCAGCTTCGTACTTCTTTGGCGATGCCGATGGAGGCAAAAAGGTCCGACCACTCATGGTCATGCTCCTTTCTAGAGCTCTCGCGGACACGGTTGGAAACGTTGGAAACTCCAGCGGCAGCGAAACTTTGACAAATGGTTTGGCCAAAGAGACAAATCCAAACACGCTCTTCAGCCATCCCCTCGCGTGGCAACGACAAGACCTTCCCCAGGCACAACGGAGGCTGGCCGAGATTTCCGAAATGATCCATACCGCCTCTCTCTTCCACGATGACGTCATCGATGGATCGGAAACGCGACGCGGGGTATCTGCCGTCCACATGGTTTTTGGGAACAAGATGGCGATTTTGGCGGGAGATTACCTCCTGGCGAGAGCATCCATTTCGTTGGCACGATTGCGGCACATCGAGGTGGTAGAATGCATGTCGACAATCATCGAACACTTGGTCCGGGGCGAAGTCATGCAGATGCGAGGCACCGCCAGTTCCGAGGGCAGCAAGAATGAACGCATGGAGTACTACCTAAAGAAAAACTACTACAAGACGGGAAGCCTCATGGCAAACAGTTGCAAGTCGGCGGCTCTCTTGGCCGAATGCTCTCCAGAGCTTGTAGTTGCAGCCTATAAATACGGCAAGCACGTGGGCATGGCCTTTCAACTCGTCGACGATGTCTTGGACTTCGAGGGCGATGTCAAGTCCATGGGCAAACCGGCGTTGGCCGATTTGAGAGCCGGCCTGTCGACAGCACCGGTGCTCTTTGCCGCCGAAGAATTTCCAGAACTGGAGGTAATGATGGATCGAAAGTTCAAGGAAGATGGAGATGTGGAAAAATCCAGAGATCTTATTATCCAAAGCCAGGGAATCGAACGGACGAAGGAACTTGCTCGGGTTCATGCGGAGCGCGCCATGGAAGCTATTCTTCCCTGGGAAGCGACAGAATACCGTGATGCTCTTATAAATCTGGCGTATAAAATAGTCCAACGGACAAAGTAGGGCTCTCTAGCAGTGGTGGGCTGTAAACGGAAAAATACTAAAGAATAATGTTGAAATAGAAAATAGATCGTATGAGTTCAATAACATGCATCTCTCTTCGACAGCAGAAAAGAGCATAATTGCGGACAGTTCAGTTTTAACCAACACGCCTTTGGTTGGAACTAGTTTAGAATGTTAATAACAATATTATCCAAAAAATCTGGAAAAATCGTGATTCGGGCAAACAAAAAGTTCCGACGACGTCTGACCATCAACCGTCCTTTCTTCGACCACCAGAAAATCCATTGCAACATAAATTCGAGAGTCGGAATCAAAATTGAAAATCCATCATCGTGAATGAGATCGATCAGAAAATCATTCCTCTCTCAAAAATATTTTTTGACAAAACAACGACAGCCTCAATTAGTAGGCACAGGCACCTAAGCTACGGAATACGAATCAAATATTGCTTTCCCTTCCGAAAAGTAAGCGCAGAAAATGAGCTCATCCTATGTCACAATACGCGATGATTCGGGCATTCGCTCCCTTTCCGTGAACGAACGAGAGTTTCTTCGATCGTGCGCTCTCAAGAATGCCAACCCTGTCGACGATGACAGCGACGATGGGGAATATAGCAACAACAATAGCAACAGCAACAAGCTTCTTCGGTGCGATGGGCGCATGGGAAACGATGTCCGGAACGTTCGAATGAAACTCGGACGATGGGACAATGGTGCCGAATGTACGGTGCAATGGGGAGCAGGAACCCGAGTCACGTCGACGTGTTCTGCAGAATTGGTACCTCCTTCTCCCGATCGCCCCAACGAGGGCGTTATGAATTTCACGGTGGATATTTCGCCAATGGCTGGATCCTGTTTTCAAACTCGCGCCCGCGGTTTCTACAGGTCCTTCCTCGGGTTCGTCGTCGATACGAGGATCGAACCATTCCGATCAAAGCCAACGGCTTTTGTCGAATCGCATTCTGCGTTGCATCGAGCGGATTGTTTTGACCGGGGGTGCACTCGATACCGAAGCCCTCGTATTGCAGACTGGAAAGTGGGTTTGGAGATTGACCGTGGCGCTTACGGTTTTGGATGCGGGTGGCAACATTATTGATGCATGCGTCCTAGCAGCCATGGCAGCTCTGAAGCATTATCGGAAGCCACAGGTGGATCTGTCGGATGGAGATGAATCGGACATGATGAGATCTTCCAACACTCCGAGCTTGCCTACAATGATTCCATCGATCGTCAAGGAGGCAACACCTCTCCCTCTCCACCACACACCCCTGTCGATATCCTTTGGTTTGATACCCGCCGATGATGCCGTAAACAGCACTTCAGTCGACATCGATAGTGGCAGCCCTCATCGACCCTACCGACAGAGAAGAACTGGTGCAAAGCGGGAGTTTGACCATTGCTATGAATGTCCACTCCGAGATTTGCTTGTTGGACTACGGCGGAGGATGCGAACTTCCCCCCAACAAACTCAGAGAATGCTGGAAGGTGGCAGATGTTGCCATCAAGAAACTCTGCAAAATGCTCGAGGCATCCCTGACAAATGCAGACGAAGAAGCTCAAAAGGATCGATTAAAGCTGCTACAAACAAAACAAAATGCGAATGTTCTTGGGTTGCCACCACTTCCGCCGACGAACCAAAACATTCCTTTCCTGCAGCGGACGGAAAATCCAGACGACATGGAAGTCGATGCCAGCGTCGACGAGACGCAGGTTCAACAGATTCACACGGAAGCAGAAGAGGCATATCGACAAAACTGCATTGGACTATGCATCGGGACATGCGCCAGTTGCGGTACGAGAAGACAAGGATTCCAGTCGGGGTGGAGGCCAGAGTATCGGAAAACAAGCGGGATCGTTGCTTGCGTCCATGCTCAAGTCGATTGGGGAAGCTTCGTCTGCCACCACGACCAGTAACAAGGCGAAACAAGGAGGGGATACTGCAAGCTCTGTGCAAAATCACGCTAGTAAAGGCACAGGAGATGATGAACCAGAAAAATCGAAAGAACAGCCTACTTCTGTGGCCAAAACTGTCGATCGCAGCATCAAGGAGAAATCGCAGGCATCCAAAGACAAAAAGCCCACGGCGATGAATATCGATGACGACGACGATGAGGAAGAAACACCTATGATGTTGACCAGCGAATTTGGTTCGTCCGAAAAGAAGGATACGAAAAAAGAAGAAAAGGAGGTTGCCGAAGCGGAGGAGGATATAGAAGACCTTTCCATGGCGATCAAGTCAAAAAAGAGCAAGAAAAAGAAAAAGTCGAAAAAGAAATAAACTGATTTCCGAAGTGCTGATTGATTCGCGTCGAGTAGTAATTCTATTAAAACGAGATAGATGATGATCTTTCTTCAGTTGCTATCAAATTAGGCATGTTCGTGTTTTGTTGTAAAATGTAGCATGTATGTTAACTCCGTTGTATCGTACGTTTGAAGAAGATAGGATTTCGCGCAATTACCCGCGCCATTTTTCGATCTCTTGCATCAAATCTCGAAAACTGGCCTCGAGTCTTCGTTTTTGAAATCGATGAAATAATAATGATGTGAACAAAGATCACCAGAAAAAGGTGTCGACAAGCTAAAGTGCATTGTTGTCACTTACCCATTCGGATGCAGACTTTAGCAACTTTCCAATCAGGAAATGCTATCGAACTATCTAATTACTAGTAGATTCTGCTTGTAAATCCAATGTGCTCTGGTGCCAGTGAACTGGGTGGAATCCAAAACGCATTGAAAAATTTATCGAAGTGGAGTGAAGTTTCAGGGCATTCGTGATTTCGACTACAGAAAACTTTCAAAACAGCATGCCTCGTCGCAACAACAGTGGAGAAACAGACAAAAGGAATGATGAGGATAGGAATAGCGAATCTATGATTCCCGAAGGAATCCTACCGTCGTATTTGGCCACGGCCTTTGGGGAGATTTACGAAAGGGACGGTCTTGCAATTTTTGGGAATGGATTGGGGTGGCTGAGTCTGTTGGCTGCATTTGTCCGATTCTATGCAGATACCGAGGAGGGTCACCTTCCAATTATCCAAGAAGAAGAAAAAATGAATACGGGTCGAGTTGCAACGACGAAGAAACCTCTGGTGCTGGTGTTGGGCTTGAGCGACGATGAGCACAAGACACTAACGACGATGCTGGAAACCTGGGGCACTCCCGATGAGATGATGCCCACTGTCATTACCAACGAGAGTGGACAGGGAAAGGATCGGAAACAAATGTACCAACGGGGTGGCGTTTTCTGCATAACTTCACGAATATTGATCGTCGATTTACTGGACAACACTCTTTCTTCGAAAGACGTCGATGGGATGCTGATCGGGCATGCTGATCAGGTGGACAACGATTCGACCGAAGCCTTTATTATTCGAATCTATACAAGCCAAAAACGGAGAGATCGGTGTTTCATCAAGGCATTTACGGACAATCCAGAGAACTTGCTTTCGGGATTTGCCAAGATCGACAAGACGCTCAAAGCACTGCAGGTTCGACATCTCTATCTTTACCCACGTTTCCACGACGCCATCAAAAACGAACTGGAGCAAAATACACCTCATGTGCAGGAATTGCACCAGGACTTGTCTCCGTCCATGAAGGACATTCAGTCTGCCATTGTTGCTGCCGTTCAAACCTGCATGAAAGAACTGAAAAATTCAACACCCTTCTTGGAGTGGCTGGGAGACGATCTTTCCATAGAAAACTGTGTGACATCCGCCTTTGACCGTGCCGTGTCAAGACAATTGGAAAAGGACTGGCACCGGTTGAAACCCCAAACCAAACAACTGGTTCATGATCTGCGCACACTGAGAACCCTGTTTGCCTCCTTGATTCAATACGACTGTATTAGCTTTTGGAAGCTAATCAATTCTATCAAAACCATGAGCGCGGCATCGAGGCACCCAGCGATGTGGCTTTTGACTCCCGCAGCGGATTTGCTATTTCGAAAAGCCAAAGAACGCATCTATAAAATAAAGTTTCCAAAACCGACCGAGGACGTCCCACAGCCCGTAGGAAAGTTGATGCCCGTACTCGAAGAAAATCCCAAGTGGAGATTACTAAAGAAGGTGTTGTTGGAGATCGAAGAGATCGAAACCAAGCAGGAGCAATCGAGTGGCAGGCGCGAACACCCAGCAACCATCATGGTTGTTGTCAAGGACGAACGTACGGTCGACGCTGTCCAGACATTTCTCGTGGAAGGGAGAGATAGGACTATGGTAAGTTGTGTGAATCTAGTATTGGATAATTTTTTGTTGTAGCGTCCAAACTAATTTCGATATGCCCCCTTTCAAGAGCCGGCGCTGGCTCAATCATCTCGAGAAATGGAACGATAGATCCCGATCTATGATTAATGGGAAAATGTCGGAAGAAAGCCGTCTTCTATTGGAGGAAGAAAGTCGGGTAAGAAGAATAGTCTACGGAGGCAAGAAGAACAAAACGCAAAAGGGAAGCACCACCAAACGAAGAATTGAGGAAATCAAGAAAGCTCAATGCTGTCCCAGATTATCTCAGGAAACGACGAAGGATCGCTGCAGAGCAAGGCAGAGGGCGGGATATGACCGCTAGTAACGAGGATCGTGAGCGCCAGGCAATTCTCGAGGAAGCAGTGGAGGCGACAGAGCACGACCTCGAAAAGTTTCGGAAAGCTGCCTGAGGAAGAACTTCTCGAAGAACAGAATGATGAGGACCTAATGTACAATACAATGTTCAAGGCATCGTTCATCGAGGAGCCAAGAGTTATCATCAAGAGTTTGTCCAGCATCGAAAAGTCTGCCGCTGGATTAGTTCTCGCCGACTTGGATCCTGATTACGTAATACTTTACGACTTTGATATTAGCTTTGTACGATCGGTCGAAGTATTTGCTGCGTTGAATCCTCTGAAGAAAGAGAATCGCTTAAAGGTTTATTTCCTAATGTTTGCAGCTAGCTCCGAGCAAAAGGTTTTCCTGAAAGCTCTCGAGCGCGAACAAAGTTCATTCGAGAGGCTGATTTATCACAAAAAGACCATGCCTCCTCCGGTACTACGAGTGGAAGGAACACAGGAAATGCAACAGGCTCTAGCGAATGGCAGTGTAGCAGGCACCTACAAAAATGGCACTTTGCCTTTGTCCATGGACACCCGAAGGGGAGCTGGGAAATCCAAGACAGAAAAACGCGACGTTGCTGTCGATGTCAGGGAATTTCGATCGGCATTACCAAGTATTCTGCACAGAGGAGGGATGCGTTTAGCGCCAGTGACATTGCTGGTAGGAGATTTTGTATTGAGCAATGTGCACTGTGTGGAGCGAAAGAGTATCAGCGATTTGTTCGGGAGTTTTGCAAGCGGTAGATTGTAAGTCTTCGTCCTTCCGTTTCCAACTTGCTTTACTATCTTACGTTTCTAACTCTGTTCGTTGTTGGTGATTTGTGTCGTCTATTTGACTTCAGATACAATCAAGCGGAACAAATGTCAAAATATTACACTTGTCCATGCCTACTGATTGAATTTGACCCTGCTAAAAGCTTCAGCCTACAGAATTCAAGTGACCTTGGAATGGATATCAAAACAGATTCGGTACGTACGGTCCTAACGAAACTGAAGTCACGACTAAACATTTTAAGAGCAGAATTTTTCTGGGTTTTGCGTTGTAATTTTTCGTTTCCCAACCACTGATGGCATCTGATCGTTTTTTAACCAATTTTGATATTTTCTCCCCCAGATCTGTTGCAAGATGGCGACTCTTACCGCCCACTTTCCAAAACTCCGTATCCTTTGGTCTAGAAGCCCTCACGAGACCCTCAGACTTTTTAAGCAATTGAAAGTGAATCACGAGGAAGTCGATGTCACCAAGGCCATCGAGATCGGAAAGTCGGATTCCTTGGAATCTCTTCTCCAACCAGCCGACGACGGGGACGACGAAGAAGACGAAATCAACGAAGCTGGTCGTGACATGTTGCTCCAACTCCCGGGCGTCAATATCCACATTGCCCGTAGGATCATGCAAGAATGCGACAGCTTGGCCGATCTGATTGCCATGAACCGCGATCAGCTCCGAGCCGTGGCGGGTCCCGTCACAGGACAGAAGTTGTTTACGTAAGTTAGGTTCACTCTCTGCGGTTGTGTTTTCAGCGGGGGGAAGATAAGTCATATTCTCACTTCATATATTTCTGCTCGTTTACGAATGTGCATCCACAACCATTTATAGATTTTTTCATCAAGATATTGGAAGTCTCTAAGGTGATACAAAAAAGAAAGAAGAAAGGGAGCGGGAAAACGTGGTTTCAATTTAAACTACTGTTTCTTTTGCTCGAATAGACGATATAATGGCTGCTGCGTATAATCCGTCAAATTCACCGATGATATGTCACCAGTAGCGAGCATGGCCTCCAATTCCTTGTTGCCGCTTACAATCTTTTGAAATGCTTTATCAACAGCTGCTTTGCCGGATGGCAAACTCAATTTTTCAACGGTTGCCTCACTGAGAAATGGATATGCAAGATTATAGACACCTCGAAGCCAGAATGGTGGGTTGACAATCATCAAAAATTGAAGGCGTTCTGGATAACACCGCTGTATCATTTTAAGCAACTTGATGATGACCGAGGACGGCGGCGTATTTTTCCGCGAATAATCTTGAAAACTAAAGACCACAGTCAGCCTCTCTTCCTTTCCCCTAGATGTAAATTCGCATGTAGCCATCGCTCGTTCCGCCGTGTATAATTGTGTCACTAAAAAAGCCTCGTCAACATCAGCGGTGTCCCCTGGTGACATTCTTGGCGGTTTATAGATAATGACCCGACCGTTGTCATCGACGCCGCGGACAACCATGGGTTGCCTCTCGAGATCTTCTAGAACGAATCTCCTGTATTTTTGGGCTAGGTCAGAGTCGTCGCTTTCGCTGCTATCAGTGTCATAAAAGCAAGATCGGACGGTATTGACGCGATACGTTCGGCGATATTCCAAGGCTTCGCGGATAGCGGCAAGAGCACTGGAATAGCTTCGAGCTTCTCCGACGTAATGCCTCCGAATTTCCTTCAGAGCCGAGAGTCTCTGGGCATTGATGGGAAGACTCTCTTCGGCATTTGATCGGACTATCCAATACGCATAGGAAACACATGCGATTTCATCGACTTCGGCGTCGATGAATTCTTTGAAAAGGCTCTCACAGGCATCCTCGTCCTCCATTGGAGAGTCTGCGTATGGAACCGGCTCTCTCAAAATCTGTAAGAAAACATCCAGGTCTTTCATCGCCATTGCCAATTGGGTTTCTTCGGGTTCAACTATGTTCTTATTTTCTGTGGAAATTCTTGTACTTGCTGATTGGAATGTTGGCAGTGGTACGTATGAAGTAAATTTTTTTGTGAAACTTCCGATGAATTCAGAATTGATTTTTCCCGCGCTCAACTTTACGTTCCGGTCTTAGTCCCGTTTTGAAGTATGTCACGACTTCGTATAATTTGTACGAGACTGTACGTACTACTAGAGTACTTCATTAGCCCACGAGGTGAAACGAACACTGGTTCGTGGCGTCTTCGCGAAGTTCACGTTCAGTCTTACGCGGCGTTTAGTCGTGGTTTCATTCCTGCAGAGACGATTAGTTCGATTCAAAAGAGATCTCGAATGACGCTTTTGCTGCCTTTTTCTTTTGATGATGATACCTTCAATAGGTTCTGAAGCTATTAGGACCTAAGTAGTCTCCAAATGTCATCATCATCATCGGTTCAAATCTCACATTTTTGTGATGCTTGGCGGCGCTTGGACTTGTCAAACTGAACAATATTTGTGATCATATCAAAGTGATCCGCGAGAAGAGAAATCCAGAACGACGTTCGTACCAATCATCCTTCGGTCAATGAAAGAAAGGCTATCATCGATCGTCCCCTACATACTCTCTTCGCTATCAAACACGGTTTCAAACTCCACCATGCAATCCGCTTTGTTCACGATCCTCGTCTTGGTGTTGTGCATCTTCCACCTGGATGCATTTCTTCCTTCGGAACGATCTCGCACACGGTCGCAAATTATCCGGGCAAAACAAAGAGGATTTTGGGACTCGTCATCGATTGTTCCGGTTTCGGGAAGACACGGCAGTGGTCTTTTCGGTAGCACAGAAAGCGACGGTGACTTTCTGACTACCCAAACCGCTTTCACCCACAAGGACATTGTGTGGAAGGTTCGACCTCCGGCTGGAACCGGCCGCCGTCGGCGATTATGGCTGAAGTTCGCCGCAAACCTCATTCGGTTGGACTGCTTTGTCTTTCGCAAGACGATCCCCACCTGCTTATGTCCTTCGGGAGGGCAGGCCATGCTGGAGGCTCACACGCACGACGCCAACGGCAAGCTAGTGAAGGTCGGTCGATTCGGCTTTACCACCGAACGTGGTGCCCCCGCACAACCTATCCAGGAGACGGTGGATGAGCTATACGGGATCAAGGCCTTGGTTGGAGTAGGGGCGATTGTGTACATGTTCGTCGAACCCGAATACCGGAAACGAAACATCGGAAGCTTGGCCATTGAGGTGATCCGTTGCATCCATGCGATTCAGGGAATCGACTTTACGATTCTCGTGGTGGATGATAACGGAAGCGGAAAACTCAACGACTGGTACGAAACGAACGGATACTTGAAGGCCCCGAAATTACAAAACATTCTCGGGAGCCCGGACGCAATCCACGGTATCTCAATGATTGCGCCAACCAGTTTGACACTAGACGAAGACTGCCGAATAAAGTGGTGGTAATAGAATCAAATGTTTTTAAAAGGATTTTACTTGCACGCAATTTCAAAATTTGTACGCGAAATTTTTCTTTTTGTCAATCTTGTCGCTGGAAGACGGACGATAGGCAATTATCAACGGAAAACTCCAATATATATGAATTTTTCTATGATAACACGAACACCTATTATATTTGTTAGCGTAACAATTATGCTCCGTCCTGACCAAACAACTTCGTCCATTCTTTGAAGCGCTCGAGTTCCTCCGGAGAGACGGAAGTGACGGAGCTTCTCATGACAACCTGGAAATCGCTGTACAAAACGTCGGGAGCCTTAAGTTTTTCGGTTGGAACATCCCATAACGACATGCGCATCGCCCCGCATCGAGAGCAAGTATAATCTTTGCCTGGAGGATCCGACGATAGCTTTGGCGGACAAGCGGGGACAGCTGGGATATTTCTCGCACGGTTTGTAGAAACCTTCCTCGTCGATGAAAAATTGTTTTGCCTTCTGGCATCGTCGTAGTGGTTGCATGAGTGCCTCCTTAACCAAGATCTTAATATCGGCACCACTCGAACCCTCGGTTATTTCACCAGTCTTATCAAATTCCTCTTCCGTGAGATTGTTTGGTGTATCTCCCAAGTTCAATTTTACCATCGCCGTTCGTGCTTCTGCTTCGGGAAGTGGAATGTAAACACGTTTTTCAAATCGGCGTCGAATAGCGGCATCAAGCTCCCATGGAATATTCGTCGCACCCAATACTAAGAGCTGTGAGCTACTGTTACCTACTCCGTCCATTTGCACTAGGAATTCGGTCTTTACGCGACGCATAGAATCTGATTCTCCCTCGGAACGACTTCCACAAAGTGAATCGACTTCATCGATAAAGATAATAGCACGGCCTCCTTCGGACTCTCGGGCGAGCTCAAAAAGGTTTCGGACAAGTTTTTCTGATTCTCCCTGCCATTTCGAAATCAAATCGGCACTACTGACAGAGAAAAAGGTAGAGTCAGCCTCGGTAGCAACAGCCTTCGCTAAATACGATTTTCCGGTTCCGGGAGGACCGAACAAGAGAATACCTTTGAACGGTTTTCGTTTTCCGGTGAAGAGTTGAGGGAATCGAGTGGGTAAAATAACAGTCTGGAAAACGCAAGTAATAACAAAAAAATTCGTACAGATTAGATTTCAGTGATGGACAATAAGGGACAAATCATCCGGAAGCAAAATTGAAAATTCAATCACTGCCCAGATAATTAAAAAATTCAGAGAACTTACCTCTTTCAAACTATCCTTTGCATTGTCCAATCCAATAACATCCTCCCACTTAATATCTGGATTTTCTTGAACAATGGCACCCGCAAGAGCTCCCCGTAGTTTCGCCTTTTCGGTGTCGTTGTCTTCTTCTTTGTCTCCCTTCTTAGGATGTCGCCGTACCACCATTGCTGTTCTTGTCGAGTTCATTTTGTTTGGTAATGTAGTCTCTCAGTTCTTCGGCTCGCTTCATGTATCCCTCGACACGTTCCAATACGAGCTTTTTGCGGGCCTCGTTCTTTTCGTATTTGAGTCCCATTGTGAATCGGCCAAGAGAATCCCGATAAAGGCCGAGTGCCTTTTCGTATTCTCCCGCATTATCTGCTTCGATGGCCTTTCCCACGATTTCGATTGCTTGAGGTATAAAAGTGTTCTCCATGTTTGTAAAGGATCCAGTCGATCAAATTCTGAAAACGCTAGAGTCGGAATGTGTCAAAAGTATTGGAATGACTTTGCTTCTTCGACGAAATTTATTCTCTCGGTCGAAAAGTTTGGATTGATTCGGTAATCTCTCGGTTGCGATGAAACGAGTATCAACGTCTAACTATAGTACTTGCTTCTTTGGACGTTGGTCGTTCAAAGTCGTGTCGACTGTTGTCGTCTTTGTGGCTTTCGAGATTCTCAATTGATATGAGAGTTTAGGTGTTGCAATTAATTCCTGTCGTGTATCGAGATCCAGAACTGGAACTAACCGTTTGACGTTGTTTTCCTCTTCCGGTCATCGAGTTTCATTCACTCATCGAAGTTCTGAATCCTTCCGTAAAACATTACGAGAACCGGCAGTAGAGCGACACTTACGCGATAGGTGCGCGGAAGCCGTTCGAACAAAACACGACCGGAAAAATCCTTCCACGAATGAAATCAGTTTTGGTGGAATCTGGTCTCTCGTACGTACTTTGAGCTCTCCCCCAATTTCAGAGTCGACATCGACACTCTTGCGAAGGCACTCCTCGTCTAGCTAGAGGTAAAAATTAGAATGGCATTACAGTTGCGTTATTCTGTACTAGTATAGCGTTTTGTTACTCTCCTTCTAGTTCAGGGATGAGTGACGACCGCCAGCGGTCGAAACGGAAGAGTCCAATTCGGCATCACGGCTTGGAACAACTTGTGTGAGTGAGACAAAGTAGCTGTGCTGCAAACAGCAGCTGTGCGATTAAATCAATCGGAAATTCGACAATGACTGCATGGTTCTACGGTATAAGCTCGAAACTTGTGTGCCGGAATTATCTGTGTGAAATTCTATGTGATTAAAATGTCTATTTTCAGTTTGAAAGTCTGAATGATTTCAGACATAGCAATCGACTTTTTGTCATTCTTCATCCCGCAACAGCACTTTATTTCTGCAATCAATTGTCGAATGAAAAGTCGTAACCCCAATAGCCGTTTTGTTTCAGTGTAGCCTCTCTTTATCGTGATTGTCATTGAGTATCATCACACTGCTTATGACGAAGATGGAGTGGCCTGCTTGTTCGCAACCAAGGAGAGATAGATTGTCCAGATGAAAGAAGCCACGTTTACGAAGAGAGGGATCCACTTGACAGGGATAACGGAATAACTAAGCAGATCAACGATTGGCCAGTAACCCTAACCCCGCAAGCCAGGCGCCTGGTAGATCCTGCTTGATCTTTCTTCCCCAATTCTTTAGAGAAAAATCTCCAGCCTGCATCAAAATGGTCGCGAAAAAAGATACACGTGAAGGAAGGCCCGAACAGGAACTACGAAGTACGCACGACAAAGGTGAATTTTGTGTGAGTTGGAAACTGTCATTCTCAGTGTTTGACCCCTGTCTCATATCGGAACAACAAGAACTTACCTTGCCCCCAAAACGCCTTGTGCATAGTCGATAAAAGAGTTGTAGCCGGCAAAAGTTTGAAGATCCACTCATACCAATAATGGGCAGCTGGTCCAAAGTACAAAAGGCCCACCAAGGTCGATGCAAGAGTTCGAATCCAGTCTATTTTGCCAGCGGAGCCATTGACATCATTGGACCTCTCGATTTTTTGCGCGCAAAAATCCGAAAGACCGAAAATCAGACCAGCTGTATAACTTTTTCGTAAGAATGGGTCGTAGTTCCAATTGTTGCGAGTAACGCTTTCCGACAGTAGTGAGCAAAGCAATTGCCTTGCCAGCCATGGAAGGCGTGACCGCAGCTGCTGCTGCCGTCTTTGCGGTGGTCGTTGTCGTCGATGCCTCGGTTTCCGTGACGTCAAGATCAATGGCATCGGTTTCCTGTTCTCCTCCACGCGGGATCATTAGATCGGGCCTTCGAGAAGAACGTTGAAACAAGGGCATTGGGCGATTGTTGACACCCATGAGATTCGTTCGTCCTGAAGATGCAAATGCTGCTGCCGAAGAGAAGGATGATAGGCCCAAAAGCACTACAATTGTGAAGAGCATTGAGTACATGGTTTCTCCAATCTTGCTCTATAGGAAGCTTTGACTTTACTCGAAATACACTTTGAAATCCCGATGGTTGGGTATCGGAGATTTTCAATTTTGTACCCGACACAAAACCTTTCATACCTCTCGTGTCAACGTCAAGACGAATTTAGCATCGGTTTTCGGATATCCTGGTTAGTTTTGATGACATCGATCGATGATGTTGGTGCGATTCTTGGCATCATTGAAATTTTACGCGCGAATGAAATCCACGTGGAGCGTCGATTCGTACGATCAAAATGGATAGATTATGCTAGACGAAAATCTAAAGAATTATTCTTATTGTTTGTAATACAGGTAGTAGTAGTTCTTACTAAGAAGATGCTATGCAACAATTTGACGAGTTAGGGAAAGAGAATGGCTTTAACCACAACTGCTATTTATTTATCTCGTATAGGAAGAGATGATTATTAGTTTCTCATCGTCAGCACTGGTGCTCAAGAATTTATCGCCGGTACAAAACAAATTCTTGGCCGCTTGTTGCTGCTGCTGATCTTATCCTACCATTTTCTGGCCGCAATTTGCTTCGAAGCTGCTAGTCGCTCTATTCGTACTAGGGAATCTCGATAATTAGGATGTAGTGTATTTGATGGCGACGCCAACGTCGACAATAACATCAAAGAAGAGGCAGGCCCTCGGTGTTGGTCACAATATTCTTCGATGATAGCGCCGCGATTGTCACAACAAAAACTTCTGTCCCATATCCGCTGTGTTTAATGCGTATCGTTTCGATATCGTCAGCATAATGCTTTGTGTGGCGATTCCAAATTAACATGCGTACGCTGGCTTTAAGTCAGGTATCGATTGGCTTTCGCGCAACTCCATTTTCAAGACGTTGAGAAGTGGGAACTTGTTCATCAAAACATCCATAACTGCAAAAGTATGATAAGGGAAGAATGTATCCGGTGAAGAGAGAAAATAAAGAATGAGTACAATTTGTTTCATTATCTTGTCAATCAATTTGTCATCACTCTGGAATCGGTTCGCATTGGAGTGTTGAGAGAAATGGGACAATCTTTGTAACGTATCGTATAGATCAACAACTGGCGCCTCAGCATAGGTTATGTTGTCACTCAAAAAGTTGGAAGCAAGCAATGTTCGAAATCCATCAAACATTGATATTATCCATCGTGATCTCAAACTTAAAATGTATCATCGGCACTTGTTGTCGTTCATATCATTGTTCGCGATGCATCACAATTTCATTCCTCCAGAAAATCTTCCAAAACTTGATCAGCGAAGTTCTCTCTTTTTTCTTTTCTTGGTGCCTCGGAAAATTGTGGTCTGATTCGGTTGCTCACGAAATAGTTGAAAGGAGTACATTTCTGTCCTCGTTTCTGGGTAGCGAGAATCGTGTTCTTCACCGGCGAAAGAAAAAACAGAACGAAGTCATAGGGAAAACAAAGTGGACGGAGCAATATGAAGTAGTTCTGACCTTACCTTTTGTCAACGAGAATGTGACCAATTTTGATCAAACTGCAACCGAAGATCTGTCTCCATCGATCATCGCATCTCTAGCCAATCTTTGCAGATAGTATTCCGCTCTCTATTCACGTGGAGGATAATGATTTCAACGCCATCACGCAATCATATTACTGGATGCAACGCAACATTCTTGTACAAGCCATCATCAATCATCGTCAAAAGAGACGGATGTTGTGATTTATTGAGCGCAATGGTCAATAGAGATAAAGTTTTCGAAGAATTATTTTTTGTTGGCTCTTTGTCATGGATGGTGGTTGTCGATCGATTTTTCGAGTCGGGGAGCTTTTGATTCACGGATGACAAAAAATTTCGCGGGAAATACCAAAAGCACCTTCCGCGATCATGCTCTCCCGCCATCCGAGTACGCACAGCTTTAAAAGTCGTGGTCACACACTGCAATGAGCAATACGACAACGGGAACGTTATTTATTCTGTAGCAATGCTAATGGATGCTACGAAGTTTCAGTGCGTATTCGTATTGTAATGCAAACGAGAATCGAATAGAATCCGAGATCCAGCGTCCTTTTTTTCCGAGTTGCTGTTAACACGTCGTGTTGTTTCTTAGAATTGTGTGTCTCTTATCACGACAGATAATATCACCTCTCTACTAATTTGACTTGACTTTATCTCTGTCAAAAGGACACAAGCGCAGACTCTCTACTTCTGTATTCAAAAGTATATGCCATGTCCTCTAGCAGCAGTAGCAACAGCATGAGCGCACTCGCCATGGGTGCCGCAGTCGGAGCCCTAGGGTTGCAAGCCGCTCGTCGCCTGTCCAAGGGTTCGTTGCTCGAACCATTGGATGCTTCCGAATCTGATCGATCTGTTCCGCAATACGGAAACGAGAAAGAATGTCGGAATCTTGGCCATTGAGGTCTACACACCATCGACCTATGTCAGCCAATCCGAACTCGAGGATCATTCCGGAGTATCGAAAGGAAAGTACACACTTGGATTGGGACAAGAAGGTCTCGGCATTTGCGGTGACGCCGAAGATGTCAACAGTCTGTCACTGACTGTTGTCCATTCCCTGCTCGAAAAGTGAGTGATAAGAATCGTTGTTGGGGTACAATACAATGCAGTGCATTGTGGGGAGTGATTGATTAGTCATTTTGTTCTATCGATTGAGAAAGTGAAGATTGTTCTCAAAGTTTTCGACCGATTGATTCATTCCATGTCGACGTTCGTTTCTTCTTTTTACTTTGACACGAATCAACTCGTCGCTGATTTCAATATTTCCATTTGCTCTCGTTTTCTCTTTCCTTTTCTTCTTGCAAAGATACAACATTGACCCATCCGAGGTTGGACGTCTGGAGGTTGGAACCGAAACTTTGGTGGACAAGTCCAAGTCGACCAAGACCGTCCTCATGGATTTGTTCCCCGGAAACACCAACATTGAGGGAGCTACGGTCGTCAATGCTTGCTACGGAGGTACCGCCGCGCTTCTCAACGCCTTCATGTGGGTGGAATCTGACGGATGGGATGGCCGCTATGCCATTGTGGTTGCCGCCGATATTGCCGCCTATGCCCGCGGAGGAGCCCGCCCGACGTCGGGTGCAGGAGCCGTTGCCGTGCTCATTGGACGTGACGCTCCCATTGTCTTTAACCCCCGTGAGCGGGCAACCCACGCCGCAAACGTGTGGGATTTTTTCAAACCCGACCACACGGTCGAATATCCTACCGTCGACGGAAAATTGTCCCAGGTCTGCTACTACCAGGCACTGGAAGACGTGTACACGAGATTCTGCGACAAGCTGAGCAGCACTGCGAAGGCTGCCAAGGGTGGAATCGAGGAGAAAAAGAGTGCCGAAGTTCCCGACACACAAATCTTTGATGCCAAGAGCCACGATTATTTCGTCTTTCACGCGCCCTACAACAAATTGGTTCAAAAATCCTTTGGTCGTCTTTTCTTTTTGGATGCCAGAAAACGCTTCGAGTTGACGGGAGAAGTCGATGGGGCCTTTGGGAAGGAATTGCTCGAAAAGCCAATCGAGGAAACCTATGCTGATCGAGGATTGGAGGGTGTTTTGAAGAAATCATCCGCCGCAGACTTCAAGACACGCCTTGCCGATGCCAACATGGCCAGCAAACTCATTGGAAACACATATACTGCTAGTGTATTCTTTGGTTTGGCCTCTTTGATCGATAGAGCCGGTGGAAGGGGTGACCTGACTCCGGGAAAATCCATTGCCGTCTTTTCCTACGGTTCCGGTGCATTGGCTACCATGTACCGCCTCTCCTGTGTAAGTTATACACTTGTCGTCGTTTCGTTTGCTTTTTTTGTTTGTTTTGATACTGCCGAAACGTGAGTATGAAGAAACAACGCACAAACTGATAAACTCATCAACTGCCTTTTCAATCTTTCATCGCTTTATCAGCCGTGAGTCCTTTTCTCCCAGATTCTCAATCGCTAAAATGGCGGAAAGTCTCAACTTGATGGACCGTTTGGCTTCTCGTGAAAAGGTTCACCCCAGTGAACTTGATCACGCATTGGAAACCAGGGCTCGAATGCACCGTGCAGGTTCGCCTTACTCGCCCGTCTATCCCACTACGGGAAGACTCTTTCCGGGAACGTATTATTTGAATGGTATTGATTCTAGCTGGCGACGAACTTATTCTAGAGTTCCCCTCGATGCAAAAATGGATGCACACGGAACGCCACTGGCTCCTCCCATTGTGCTAGCGACTTCGCCAAGAGGGATTCGATGTCCCAACCAGTGACTGGAAAGTTGCAAGTCTTGGCTTCCACGCAAGAGGGCAACTGCCGACAAGGCTACAGAAGCTCGTCGTCGTGTTGCATGTGTGATTACCGGAACCGCTGCTGGGCTTCCCGGAAATGATGAGGTATTTGCGGACGACAATATGGATCGCTTGATTCGCGGAGACAATTGCATTCATCCTGTTAGCGGCAGCATTAAGATGGCCTTCTTGGAGAAGAACGTTGTGCAACTTAAGAAGCTTCCCGACGGAACTAGAAAAAAATTGAAGGTAGATACCGAAGCCGATATTATCAAAATCGCAGGTACTCTTGGTTCTTTTGACTTGACGACATCGTACGGTGTTCCCGCGGGTCTTGCGGAAACGATGGACATTGCAGCGCAACTTGCTGTCGCTGCTGGTATGGAAGCACTAAAGTCGGCAGGACTGGTCAGTGGTAAAACGAATGATCCGAAAGAGTGGATGATTCCTGAGCAATATCGCGATTGCACTGGAGTAGTTTATGCTTCGAGTTTTCCTGCCATGGATGCAGCTGTCGGGGAAGTCATGCGCTTCCTCCAGTCGAAGACTGTTGGTGCTGCGCCAACGATGCGACTTGTAACAGCCCTGAGGAGTCGAATGCTGCGAGCTTCACCTGATAGAGAGCTTTCCGAGGACGACGAAGCCGCGTTTGCCCGCCTGATGGCCAGAGCTGGTGAAACTGACGGATCGATGGAAGAAAATCATAGCCCATGCAAAGAATACGAATTCGATCGCAAGTTTCTCTTCCGAGTGCTCGTCCTTGGAAATGCTCAACTTGCTCAGTTGGCAGGATGCAGAGGTCCCAATACGCAAACAAATGCCGCATGCGCTGGTACTACCCAAGCCGTTGCCATGGCACAGGATATGCTGATTTCTGGACGTGCTGAGCGTGTTGTCGTTGTTGCCGGTGACAATGCATCCGGTGACACCCTATTCCCGTGGTTGGGTTCGGGATTCCGAGCTCTCGGCGCAGCCACAACTGAAGCCGCAGCCAAAGACGCAGCACTTCCATTCGACAAGCGCCGATCGGGTATGATCATGGGTGCTGGTGGAATCGGATTGGTATTGGAAACGGAACTCAGCAGTCTAGAAAGGCAAAAGAATTCTGTAAATCCTTTTGAAATTAAGGCGCGATTGCTAGCGACGCAGTATTCGAATTCAGCCTACCACGGTGCCGCGCTCGACAGAAAGCACATCGCATCCGAACTGAAAGCGATTTTTGACCGAAATTGAGTTGATTCATGGAATCAGTAAGGCCGAAATTGCCACACACGGTGTATACTTTTCGCACTGAGACTTGCACGCACGCATCAAGTGCGAGTAGCTGCGCTGGAAACGAAGTTGCTGCCCTCCGTGAAGCTTTCGGAAACGAGCTCCTTTCGAAGCTATTGATTCTCAATACCAAGGGTTACACGGGTCATCCGATGGGGGTTTCGTTCGAGGAGGTTACAGCTGTAGAAGTCCTCCTGCGCCAGGCCGTTCCGCCAATTCCAAACTACGAGGAGAAAGACGAATACCTTGGCGATCTGAAACTTTCGAAGGGAGGGCCGTACGCTTGTCGATACGCTCTTCGCTTTGCGGCAGGATTCGGAAGCCACGTCTCATTCGCCCTCTATGCTACAAGCCAATACGAATAAAAACTCAATTGACTACATAAATATAAATATGTCTCTTTCACATATGATGGTGCTGAATTTTAACTCAAATGTGCGCCGAGAAAACCATTCCCTCGGAATTTAGTTCAAATAGGATTACACTAATCATCACTGATTAGTACCATAGATAAAGGCGAGAGAGTTTGAGATAGCAAGTATTGGCCTAAAGACGTGATGCAAGAAGTAGCAGAAGATAAATCTAAGCCCCCTCTAGTTGCAACGTGTCAATGATACGCTTCAGTGCGCTTTGTGCCACAACAACCGCCTTTTTCGATTCATTCAGGTACTTCAAAACTTCTTCAACTCCACCACCAGGGTTGTACTAACAAAGAATCGACAGAAACGCGATAAAAAGATCGAAATGAGGAACACGCAATCGATGCGAACGGCTGATGAAGGAATTTCCAAACTCTATTCCTCGGAATCTTACCTCTCCGAATTGACTGATGAAGGCCATACTGTTACTCAGGGCCATGGCAGAATTCCAATCCTCCGTTGCCTCAAAGAAGATTTCCAAATCGATATCTTTATGATATTGAACACAAAAAAGTTAGAACGAAGCTAGTATATTTTCATCAAGTCGTGATTCCATTCACGTAAATCCCAGTCGCAATAGCATTCTTACCTCCATCCATGTATTTCACTTTATTGAACACCTGCGAAATAGCAATAAAGAATACAGATAATCATCTCGTTGAAAAGACTGTTCGTTCAAAAACCTCCAAGTCGAAAAAATCACGCTGACAGTTTCATATACCACATACCTTCTCGATCTGAAACAAAGGATCCGTTGTTGAACGCAATCCAAGAACACGACCTGGAACAGAAATTTTCAAATAACAAAGTTAGAATAATTGTTGTCACTTTTTGAAAGATAGAGCTTTCTAAAATATTTCCACGGCCCAGACATCTTCCGTTCGCTTTCGACAAAACTCACGAATTGGCTCTGCATCACGCTTGCACTCTCCCCCATTTTCTCTGCAGACAGTTGTTGACGCCTCAAAGTCATTCAGCAAGGCCGTAATCTGTTTGTAGCCAAGAACAATACGATCCAATTCTTCTTTGGTCGGGGGTGTTGGTGCTGCGAAGGATGGTTGCACCTGGGAAAGAAGACCTCCCGCAACGCCGCATGCAGCCGCCGATATTGCGCCTCTTCTAGAGAAAGGTTCCCTCGTCAGGGCATTGGCGGGAACCAAAGCTGCAAGGATAAGAGCGCCTGAGAACTTCATTTTCAAATATCAGCTTTCAAATTAGAATGTAAGAATAGGCTGTCCTGGGGATGAATCAGATGTAATTGTGTTCAATCGCTATGTAAAAAGATGGGAAGAAATCGTATCTGTAGATCGTCTCTGATCGTTCCTCGTCGTGTCAAAAAGACACCCTCAAAACACATCACAAGCACAAAAACACAGCAGCATTCGGAAACGACCACGCATGTCTAACGTGAATTGAGTCGAACTAATCCATCGGAAAATCCAATGTTAATCGAACTAATCCAGTGAGCAAATTCAATTGTATGTGCCTGACGATTAGTTCGATTAAAATGTATTCAGCTTAGTCGATCTAATCAAACGACCGTTAAATAGTGAGTCGAGCTAATCAAACAGACGTTAAATTGTATGTGCTTGTGGATTAGTTCGATTAAAATGTATTCAGCTTAGTCGATCTAATCAAACTAACCGTTAAATATTGAGTCGAGCTAATCAAATAGACGTTAAATTGTATGTGCTTGTGGATTAGTTCGATTAAATTGAAAACTGATTAATCGAACTAATCCATCAAGAAATGATGCACGACTCACATTTTTTGCCTTTATTCTCCGTGTTGCGGAGGGTTGACTCATCATTCTTAGAAGGAAAGATGTTGTGCCGATTTGACAATGATCGTCATGATTTCGATTCTTTGCAATAGAATCCTACTTCCTACTATAACATGAGATCCAACAAACATACCCAGAAGCATGGCGACAGCAGGAGATCGGTACGAAACACGAACTGGTAATATTTGGTCGTACGCCCATCGAGGCGACATGACCGGTCTGAAGGCCGCTGTTGTTCGAGGAGTCGATGTGAACATGGTCAACACCGTGGGGTGGACAGCGTGTCATGCGGCGGCTGCGGGAGGCCAAACCAAGGCGCTGCGATATTTGGTGAAGAAGATGGATGCCGATCTTTCGATTGCTGACAATGGTGGAAATCTTGCTGTACACCACGCCGCCAAAAATGGACACGTACACGCACTAAGGACATTGGAAGAATTGGGAGCCGACATCACAAAAGTTCGCTTGTCGCAAGCAAAGGGTAAGGACGTTAGAGAATCTCGTCACAGAATCTTATCGGAAAGCCAATAAAGAAATAGAAGACGGTGACGAAGAAGCTTGTGGAGGCTGTTGGGTATGCCCGAAAACAATCAAAGTCTACAGCCTTCTGGGGACCCCGAAGAACTCCCATTTCTTGTGCAATCAAAAAGAAAATAATCAAAGACAAACGGAAATTGCGGAAAGAAAAACAGAAAGCCAAGCGCGAATACAATAATGAAACTAGTGAAATAGACATTGGAGAGGAGCGAGCGATAAATCGAGGGTGAGGATGAAGAAGAACCAAGCTATGTAGAAACTGTTCAAGAAATTAAGCGCAGACGGAAACAGAAGCGACGTCAACGACAGATGCCGCGAGCGCGTTCACCAATAAACGAAAAAGATGACCCAGCTATTCTGAGCATCGAGCACCACGAAATTGATGGCGGTGAACTGAGAGTGAACGATCGAAAAGAATCGATAACACATGGCAGTTTCAGGAGCCTAAGTGACAGTGGCCACGAGGATAGCGATGATGAAGATGATACGGAATTTCGGACTTCATCAATTGGTCGATTTGCGGCGCTGGCTCTTACGGAAGATGATAGTGGCAGCGAATAACAAGTAAGGCGGGAATAGATTTTAGGGGTAACTTTAACTTTTATCGTTATCGAATCATTTTGAAGCACTTATTTGTGCCGCTAACGTACGTTGAACTACATGTTCATCGTGCGCAACTGTGAAGAAGATGGCCAAATTGGCAAGTCCACAAATAATCCAACCCGAAACGCCAATATTGAACGCCCTCGTTCGGCCGCCAGCTTGCACGATAAGAAGCGAAACAAAATATGGGCCGAGCCCCTTACCAAAATCGTCAAAAAGGTTAAACATGGCAAATGCTTGTCCTCTGGCACGCGGCATAGTAACGTTGGTCAACGTTGCTTTAATAATAGCGCCGGTAGGACCACTTCCAATACCAGTTATCATTGCGCTCGACGCCGCAATATAGAAAGGTGTGGAGGAATCTACGCCATTGATCAGAAACCAAAGCGGAAAGCACCCCATGATTGCCGTTCCCCCGGCAAGCAATGCAGGCAGTCTAATATCAATTTTATAAAGCCATTTTCCACCAGCACCACCCACCAGAAGTCCCACACCGTATCCAACACTAAAAAACATTAGAATAGTTGTTGCTTCTTGGACCGAATACCCACGATCTTCACTGAGATAGTCGTTCAGAAACACATTGATAATACCCCAAGGAATGCAACCTGGTGCACCTTGGATGAGGCTCAATGCTACAGTTTTCGTCGAAAGGAGACTAATACTGCTCTTCAAGTGTTGTTTCCAGGATGGAATGCTTTCGCCGACAGGACGCACGGGCTGATCTCTGGAATCGTTGCTTTGAGAAATGGTTTCATCATTTATTCCGTCGTCGTCATCCAACGGCGTTCCATTCTCGACTAAAGATGTTTGGGATGGCATTACATTTTCGACTAAAGATGTACGGGACGATACAGGTACCAGCGCCACTTCTCCATTGTCCGCTTTTCTTCCGTCTTCTCCCCCCTCTAGAGCGTCCAGATGGCTTTGCTCCATGACTCCTCGCTCTGGATCTTTCACCGTAAAATAGACGACCACAGCACAAACCATTGCCGGAACCGAAATCACAATAAACGGTAACCTCCATCCGTACACTGGTCCCATATAACCTGCTACAGCCTGTCCTAACGATATACCAGCTCCAAGACCACCGCTAACAACAGCAGAAACAATATGGCGATCTTTCGCAAAGGAACAACAATTTGTCAGTAAACTCAAACACTCTTCCCATCTGATTACAAAATCGACAAGACGACCTACCTTCCGCTTTGAACAGATCCCCCAGGATAGAGTAAATGATTGGTAATGCACCACCGACACTGAAGCCCGTCACGGCGCGACAGACGTAAAGCTGAGCGTACGTTTGTACAAAGTAGGTCAAGAAACAGGCTGTTTCTCCGATGAAGACTGTCCACCCAAAAATCTTGGCGCGATCGCCTGTATCCGCCAACAACCCCACAAAAAAGCTTGCTGGCGCACCAATGATAAAAAAAGCCAAAGAAATATCCCCACCAAGCTTGCGATCTCGTTCGTCGTCATCGAGATTGAACTCTTCGGCAATTGCGGTCAGGTTTGGTGCCATGAGATTTTGGTCGGCAAAGAGCAATATCGTTGTCAAAGAAAATAGAAACAACGCCCATCGTCTTCTCCATCGCTCTTGTTGTTCTTCTCTGTCTATGGACAGATACGTCTGATTTGATTGCACCCGCATCGGAGCCGATTTCTTCCGATTGGTCAGTTTCGAATTTTCCTCACTGGTTGGACTGACAGAGTATAAGTAATCTCCCGTCATCGCAAGTTTTGATTTCGAAATATTTCAGCGACCCTGACTCAACTTCACCGTCCCGATGGTATATTGAAAGTTGATGTTCGCTATGCCGGTGCTCGATTTCGATGAGAACAATAACCTTCCGCGTGTTACTGAATTAATCCCTTATTCGTTATTGTAGTTTATCTCGTTTGCGTTGACTTCTTGATGTTTCGTTTCATTCTTCCTCTTATATTTATCGCGATAAAGTAACCTTTCAGTCAGCATTCGAAGAGTCTGATCGAGAGTCCCTTGCTATGTTGCTAGAGTTCTACAGACATGCCAATAGAGAATGAAGAGAGGTTGATGTCGCTCCGATTGAAAGTGATGTCACGAATGAAGGAGAATTTCGAACGCGAAAATTTAAAATTTTTGAATCGAAATTTCAACGCACCGATGACTTACGAGTCGGACGAGTCGACTGCACATACATATTTCTGAGAATACGAACGTCGATTACAAAATAATATGGAAAGAACAGCCCAATGTATCCCTATTACTTTTCTCACTGGAAACATAAGGCTCTAGCAACATTATCGTTTCTATAAATGATTGTGCAATAGCAAGGAAAGTTGATCACGGAGTGCTGATGATACGACTACATCGATTTCTTATCTGAGGACGAGGATGACAATATGCCGTTTAGATCGAACTATTATGATTTAGTGATTTTTGGTCCTACCATGATCAGCACAACGAATCATGTGTCAAATTTACGCCAACGTTCATGTGATGACTTCAAGTTGAATCGATTCGATTACTGGGGCGGGCCTCTATAAATCACAGAGAGTATAACAAGGGTTCAAGATTCCTTTGACATCAATGGCAACTTTTCGTTCAGATTAGATTTTTCAACGAGCGACTACTTGTATCGTTGCCTTGTTGTTATATGCAGATTGAAATAAAATATGGACCTCGAGTTCGTTCGCTAACAGCTCAGTTTCGATAGATTTTGAGGGGACACAATATAGATTTGCAATAGCCCGATTGACAAATCACCGCCTCTCATGCATTCACATTCTCCAAATACACGAAGCCATCACGTTACATCATTACGGGTGATGCCATGTGGTTGACCATTTTCCAGCTTCCGTCTTCCCTGCGGTAAATATTCAAGGCCTCGAGCCTGCCGCCACTGGTCTCCTCCACACAAGTGCAAATGGCAGTTCGGCCGCAAATGTCAACCTTCACACGCGACGGAATGATCTTGAAGGCTTTTTTGTCGTCGCTACCAGCGTATCCAACAAAAATCTGTCTCCAAGAGTTCATCACAGCGTTGATTCCTTGAAGGGTGTGCATGCCCGGATGGACACAACAAACATCATTCGATGTGCTCCAAACATTGGACATCTTCTCGAAATTTGCAGTCGAAAAGGCTTCATAGAATTCAGCTTGAACCCTGCGCACCCCAAACTCGGCAGCTGTTCTGGCGTCGTCGATGGTATTCTTGAGCTCTTCGATTCGTTGAGTGTCGCCACCCGACCCTTCCAGTTTGGCGAGTTCGGCTTCGTAAAGCGGGAGGAGCAAGACATTGTCCTCCATATCTTCGCGTATGTTTCCGACGTTCAAGACACATCTCCTCCGACTGCTCATAGCGTGAGTGTGCGATAGTTTCGATCGGTGAAGGGAAGTTCGTGCCAAGTCATTGTTCGGTACAATGAACGCCGATGCTGATGCGAGCAGCAGGAGAAGAAATACCGCCGTCGATAATAATATCACTGTTCGTGACATATTTGCTTTCATCATGATGCTGCTTTGTTTCAATAATGTCTTTACCTTTTCTGAGTAATGACGGGTGACCTTGATTCTCGTTTTCCATGAGGGTTGTTAAACTTCTCCTTTTCTGCCGATCGAATTTCTGATTTCCAATTTAATTCTTCTGTTCTTCGCAATTGTGAGGCGACCGTAGACTTTCAACGTGGGTGCGCACGTTCTTCGAAAGAAAATGAGAATCCTAAATGTTTGAGGTCTGACATGAATCATTGATGTGATGTCTCAGCAGAAACGATAAACAAGCTGCGAATGGGTCAGTCCCGCGACTCGATGGACACGACTGAATCTTCAACGACTCGAAGGAAAACGCTTCCCGATGTTCAAAAATTAGTGCTAAATCTACGAATTACCATAGGCAACATGAAAAGTAAGCTCAGGAATACATCATCTACGTCAGATTTAATGCTGTTGAGATGCTATGATTATGATAGTTCGATTGTGTCGCTATCGTCGTCGAGAAAGGACAAAACTGACTCTCGCCATTCACGAGGCTTTTCCAACACCACAGCATGACCGCAATCGGATAAAATATCTATCTTTTGAGCAATCCAATTTGTCTTTTTTCCCAAGTCCTCAACCCTATCAACGGGTGCCATCTTGTCGAATTCTCCAACACAGAGCTGTCCTATTGTTCCATTCGGGTTGGACTGCGATTTTAATTGTTCTTCTGCCAAACGACTTGCCATGTTCACGACGTGCCAAGGATCATCCGTGTCACTGACCTCGGCCTGTTGGAGTATCGCCAGCAATCCCTCGGGTTTATTAGACGAAGAAATATGGTCTAAAAAGCGTCCGAGCGTTTTTTCCGGAAGGCTCCGGAGATAGCCGGAAGAATAGGTTGCCAACAAAATTGACCATGCGAACGATCGAAGGGAGGGATCACTCCGAATGATGTCTGGAAAACTCTGCATGGCTAAATGACCATAGTCCGATCGATCGCCTCCCTATCCCCGTGAGATGCAGTCTCCGTATCCGTATCCCACAGTCGTCGTTATCACAGAGATCGTTTTGCAAACAAGTCGTTGCCATTGCCACTCTTCCACCAAACGAAAACCCGGCGATATCCACCAAAACGGGTTGCTTTTTGCCATTCTCATCAATAAGGACTTTATTCAGAGTCTCAAGCAATAGTTTGCCTTGCGCTGGTAGGGAAGCATCCACGTCGGCATCGGTTGGTATCGTATGATCGCCCTGCCCCAAGCACTCATAGACAAGTACTCTTCGATTTCTCGCCAGAGATACAAGATGGTGATCCCAGGAAGCTTTTGTTTGAGCAATTCCTCCCAATAATATCAATGGGGGATACAATTCCTCCCGCGATGCGGGAGTAATATGTATTGTCTTGCGATGCTGTCCCTGGGCAAGACATTCACACACGCCCACAGAATGAACAAGTAGACAGATGAGTAGAGGCAAAGTCCAGGCGAACAAATTCACCAGGCTTGTTGAAAGTGAACCTTTCGGCGTCTGTGTTGTCTTCGTCGTCATCGTCAACAGATATTGATTCTATGAATGTTCAGACATGTGACGAGATGCCGAAAACCAAAAGATCATGATCTTTTTTACAACATCAACAAAATGATTCATGACTCAATGAGATGTTCGTGATTCAATTTCGAGACTGGAATTGGTGGCGGCAAAGAAAGTCCCGTTTCGTTCGAATCGGGATCTTGTTTTATCGGTGGCTGCGATTTAATTCAAACCTCCAAGATATCTTTGATCCCGTCCCTTTCGGCCAACATAACGGACACATCTGTTGAGCTGACCCACATAATCCAAGTTCAATTCAAAACCGTAACCGAACAATAACCAACAACACAACAGCGGTGATTTGACGTGAGTAGATGGAGAAAAATGGAAAAAAATTGAGGTCCTCGGCATGATGAATGAATGATTTGACAACATCGGAAGCAAATTACAAAGATCGCGATACCAATGACAAAATCAGAAAGAAGAAAGGCGTTTGCGAGGAGCAGATACAAAAAAATGAACATGGTTTCAAGGCGTAGAATACTCTGCTGCCATTTCACAGTTTGGTCCATAATGGCAGCCATCACTATCTTCTTTCAATGCGACACGTTAGCGCTCCAACAACCACCATCCCAATCATCAAAGGAGATCCCTACCGTACGTGGATTAGCAGTTCATCAAGCACCCCTTCGACGGCAACAAGAAGAAGAGCAACAAGCCGAATGCAGTCCTTATTGTTTTGCTCTGAGCTCGATGCTTGATTTACCCACCGAGAGCAATATTCTTGCGACACAAGTATGGCCGTCGGCACGAGTTGCAGCAATGGCACTGGAAGAACGAATTCTTGCGAATGGTTCAAAATTTTGCCATCTCTCCGATGATGTCAGTAAATCGGAAGAAAAGCACAGATTTACCATATGCGAACTGGGTTGTGGACCGGGTTTGCCATCCCTAACCGCGGCGGCAGTAGCTGGTGCCTCTCTCACGGAAACAATCGATTTCCGAGTGATTGCCACCGACGTCGACGACTTTGCGCTTGATTTAGTCCAAGCCGCCGCCAAAGATCAGGGTTTGGATCAGATTGTATCGACCCGGATATTGGATCTGATACAGTGCGGGAAGCGAAAACTGGACCAAGAAGAAGAATGTGTGGATGGATGAAGTCGATCTGTTTGTAATGTCCGATGTCTTTGAGTCAAATGCCGTCGCTGTTGGGGCAGCAAGATTTACACAACGCGTGCTTTCTTGGGGAAATAATGATGCCATTGAACAGAAAGATCAAATCAATCGAAGAAGAAAACGGATGTGGGTTTTTGCGCAAACGGATCGTACCCAACGGGAAGTCTTTCTTCAGGAACTACAAAGGCTTTCATCAGAACAGTTGGAGAAAGATGGCGACGATAGCTTGTCTATGCAATCGTTGCAATGGAAAGCGTCCGAGTCCTATAGGCCTCAAAGACCGTCTGTGGTTATGCGACGTTGACGAGACAATGGTCAACTATGGATAAATTTATGACAAAATGAATTTCAATATAAATCGAGATAATTCGAGATGATAATTCGAAATGATAATTCTATAGCTTTTTTGTAGTTTACAAATCATACCGCCAGAGCCGTACCGTTCCATCGTCTCCCGCAGAACAAAGGATGGATCCGTCGTGAGGGTGCCAGCACACACAATTGACGTCTCCGTGGCTTGTGTTTACACCTACGTCGACGGCAAAGAGAGGCTTGTCGGATGAAGCTCCCGTAATGATTTCTTTGTAAACTTGAATGCGGTTGTCTGAACCACCCGAGACCATTCTTCCATGTCCAGCTCGGGCAGGAGCATAATCGATAGAGCAAACTGTCGATTTGTCGTGTGCACCCGTTAGGACACCGACGCACTTGAACATTCCCCGTGAGTCATATTTGTTGACATAGTTTTCGGGGTTCTTTTCCTCTTCGTCGTCCGGAAATTGCTCCTTTCGTTCGGCGGGCGTGTAGCTCTTGATAATGGCCAGGCTTCCATCTGCCGATGCACTCACAACACGTCCACCGCCGGGAGCAACTGCTAGGGACCACACGGTATCTTTGTGGATGTCCTGTATCGAAAACGCGCAATACCAATCGCCGGCGTCTTCCGCCCAAATCTTTATTGTATCGTCGTAAGAGGCGCTAATCAATATTTCGTCGCCGTCTCCCCAGAGATCATGACTAGGTGCGAATTGGACCGCCTTTACGTCGCCTTCGTGTCCCGTCAGAACGGCGATGCATTCGAATTCGTTGTCTTGTGTCCCACCAATGGATCCATCTAAAAAGGTTTCCCATATCCAAACCGTTTTGTCGCGTCCGCACGTTGCCAATAGTGATCCAGTGGCGTTCCAAGTGACGCATTTTACTTCGTTTTCGTGGCCCTCTAGCTGTGTTGTGCACTCCCACGTATCCGAATTGCGATCGTATTCCCAAATCGTAACGGTCGAATCGAACGAGGCGGCTGCCAGTGTCGACGACGATGAGAGTGGACAGAAAGCGACGGAACGAATGGTCCGTTCGTGAAATTCCAATGTGGAATGAAACACCCACTGAGGAGAATTAGATGAGCTTTCTTGGTTATTGGGCAGTGCCCCTGTCGCTGCCTCGATTTGTTGAGTTGAACCGATACCCTGTCGCCGTCGCTCTCGTCGCCAAAGACGAATGCATGGAGTCGGGGCTCCGAAACAAGCGGCCAGCCATTCACCATTTCTTGAAAAGCAACAGTGCCACGCGGGCGATTGGGGTGTATAACGAATACCTCCAATGAACTTGGGCGGGGGAACGAATCTTTGTGTTTCTACCAGGGACGAAGACGAAGTCGACGACACGGCCGAGGAGATGTGTTGTTCTGCATGGTCTGATTCCATCTTTGAATTGCCGATATAATATCGGTGTTATTTTGTCTCTTGTAGAGCCAGAGCCAGAGATAATTTGTCAGCTCGTGTATAGGTTTATGAAGCTTCTACTTTTGGATACACAGTAGATTACTTGATTGATTGATGTTGGCTTCCAGTGTCAAGTGTCGTCATGGAATCGTTGGTGATGTATGATGAGCGATGATATCACTTTTCATGGCCTGACTCTCATCGAGTGATGTACTCAAGGGTTAGGAGTTAATTTGATAAAAAATGCGGGAAAACTTGTGATGGCGGTTGGTCGCCCGTTACAAGACGAAGACAGACGTGAACTAAAGACCCGTCCACCCATCCCACAATCTCCATCGAACCCCATATCCCGCGATCGAGTATTTAGGAGATTTGCATTCTAAACGGAAAAAGAATTCTAATTGCATCTGTTCAGATTGTCCGGAGAAGCTAAATTCATAAAAATCCTTTATACAAACACGTGACACTGGAGACGAAAAATTGAGAGTCACGGTTTACAATTCACTTCATCATACAAAGGTATCTTGGTTAGACTTTCATACCACATGCAATCGTTTTGACGGTAAAGTTCTCATCCACACGGCGTCTATCTAGTACTATCAGTCTGCTGCACAGAGATCCACTTTTTTTGCTTCTTCTAGCTAGTTCACCGCCCGTTGTTCTTGATTGTCCTTTTCTTTCTGCAAGCTTTCTTGCTTTCTTCTTCCAGTCCTTGTTGATAGTCTTCTTCTGCAGTATTAGAAAAATAGAACAGATTACCTATTCGTTGTCTATGATTAGCATCGCGTGCAGTGCTAAGAGAAGGAAAAAGTGTATAGTATAGTAAAGCTATTGAAGTATTGATACAGTTTTTATGATTAATATACATTGGTATGAAAACACTATTCTACAACAGAATATATCTTCCGTGTGCTTTCTCTTTTTATGATGGTATGCAAGGCCATTCTTTGTGATTGTTCTTGTGATTTTTCTTGTGATTATTGTTTCGGTAGCATCGATATGATTTCATTGTCTGTGATAGGGTCCGCTTGTGGTAGCAACGGAAACCGGAGAGACGGAACGCGCCGAAGACGTTTCCAATAACGACAGCTTTGTTTGTCTTTCCTTTTGCACATGAGTTGAAGAAATTCCTTCTGATATCACGTCATCTTCCTTGTATTGGGCACTCATGCTGTAGATGTACCACAGTCGATTCCGGATGCTCTCCACGGCGTCTGCAGTGTATTTGAGATCGAACGTCGAATTGATCACGTCCAAAAAGTTGTTTTGTTGGTCGATCGTGATGTTGTCCATGCCTTCCATAGCATTCATGAGAGAGGCAATAGCCAAAAGACTTCGGTCTCTTGATGCAAACGCGTAGTCATAGAGGGCAAGCTCTGCGAAGAACGTAGCTCTTCGATGCACAGCTTGGGACATGGATCCCTTGGATGGTATTGAAATGTAGTGGTAGAAGGAGTCGATAAAGCATTGAATCGTGGGTGGATGAAGTCTCCACGCTAATGTCTGTAAAATTATAACCTCCATTTCAGATATATGCGACATTTCAAACTCCCTTCGTGAGAGGTCCGCAAGTGCAGCGATAGTCAGGTTTGGTGCTCCACCGTATATCTTGTTCGCCATGTACAGGGTAGTCATGGCCGCTAGCTTGAAGGCACTTCGATCACAGCTGCACTTGTCCACAAAGCGATCTAGGTACGAAAAGGATACGGCAACGATTTCTCGGCCAGTCTGGAAATGATCGCAGACGCGGTAACTCCATTCGCACATCTTTTCTCGGCAAACCGTGTCGATCTTGTCGTGATCGGCTGGAAACTCTGGGACGTGAGCATGGCAAGGGTTGCCGGCACGTCGTGCGATGTAATCCGAGCACGAATATGTTGATTCGCTCTGAGCCAACATCGTTCTCACGCGTTCGATGTGATCACACCCTTTCGAGGATTCGGCCGGGGGATCGGCAACTCCGCTCTTTGCCATTCGTAGTCCTAGAAGTGGAGATGACGTATGAATCATTGTCGTTGTTGCTATTGATTTTATGAATGTATTGTTATGGTGTGACCCTGTTGAGGTATCGTCCCTCGATTTCTTTCACTCCGTTCGTTGTGTCTTTGTGTTCTGTTAGGTGAAGCTCTAAGTCTCTTTGATAGTGGATGCAAAAGAAAGTCGAATTCCGTTCGGTGGTAAGTTTTGATGGGATTTATTTTATCGGCGATCATTGTATTAAAAGAGCCCGCGTGCGACATTCATCTCGCTAATTGATTTTGCATACTTAGAAGTAATTCGTGCTTATCGTGGTCGCGGCACGCTTTGTCGGATCTTTTCAAGTCCTGGGTAACACATTCGGAGAGGAATTTACGCGGGAGTCGAGGAGTCGCGGGGCTTTTCATTCTTGGTTGATACTCGTAACACATAGTCGCTAACGCTCATCAGTTTTTCCCATACATGTGGAAGGTATGCAGAAGGTATGTATCCGCGCGACTTCTTAACGTACGAGGTATTTTTGTTCTGTGCGCACCGTTCATGACTAATTTCATTGGGTCGAGTGAGTCCAAATAGAAATGTTTGTTCCAATCATATTTTGTCAAATGATGATACGAGAGCCTACCACAATTTCTGTCATTGGAAAGCGAAAATGCTGAGTGTACAATCTTACGTAAAACCGGTATTCACGGTAAATCGAAAACGAAAGGAAAGAATTTCCATCGACGCCACTACGTGTAGGTTTAGTACGAGTGGTAGAAGTAACGTACTCGAATTTTTGATCGACTGCAAGACAAGAAATAAGTCTGGAAACGCTTGTGAAAAAAAACTTCCATCATACGAAGTCGTAAGTGACAATTACGGTTCTAAAATCGCTTTAATTCGCCTCTCAAACGTCGAAATTAAAACTCGGAAATTTCGAAAATTCCAACCCAAGTTTACGCTCTTCCGTTGCCACTTTCTACCAATACAAGGAAAACTTCCATCCCATTCACGCTTACGTACCCACCTCGAAGCAGAAAAAGAATTCCGAATTCTGCTTGAAGCCCACGACAATCTTCTACTCCTCCGTAGCATTCCAGAATCCATCACAACCGCATACGAAGATACGAATCAGATCGGTCATTTGTTTGCTATCCGATAAAAGAGAAAACGTGAATTCCATTCTTTCCATTTCTTGAATTTCTTCAACAATCGGATCCCATAATCGAATAACCATGAGCACTACCAAAAACCTCAACGAAACCTTCACTGTCCAATCCAGCAAGTGTAAATACACGGATGAGACCATCATCTCTGACTTTAAGTGAGTGACAATTCGTGTTGGGTCGGAAAGATTCCTTTACGGAATTTCATGCCAAGAACTGACGTGCGAGACGGGGCTTTTGTCGTTCACAAGTGTATTTTGTTTCCTTTGCGGGCAGTCGAGGTGTTTGCATCGTGTCTAACGCATCGTCCTTTGTTGTGTTGCCGTTTCGTTGTGCGGCATTTGAATGATTTGTCTTTCAGGTATGAGAGCACTCTTGTGGAAGGCAACGTGGTCGTTCCCGTCGAGGAAAACATGCAATTCAAGACCGAACGCACCGTCGGGAAGGTCGGTGTCATGTTGATTGGTCTTGGTGGAAACAATGGATGGTAAGTACAACATTGGTGACGAAACGATCTTTATCCGTCGACAGCGACCAAGATGTTGCATTTTGTGAAACGACGAAACGGATGAATGAATGACGTACGCATCCTTCTAACCCTCACGGTATTGATTTTCTTCATTCTCAGTACCTGTGTCGCTGGAGCCCTTGCCAACAAACACGGTATCACTTGGAACACAAAGGAAGGAGAGAAAAAGGCCAACTACTGGGGTTCCTTGATGATGTCTTCGACCGTCAAGCTCGGAAACGACGCCAAAGGCAATGCTGTCTTTACTCCTTTCAAGAATATGCTTCCCATGGTTGACCCTAGCCAAATCGTGTGGGGCGGATGGGATATCAACAAAATGAACCTTGCTGAGGGCATGAAGCGTTCCAAGGTTTTGGATTACGATCTCCAGCAGAAACTCTACCCCTACATGAAGGACATTGTTCCTCTCCCCAGTGTCTACTTCCCGGATTTCATCGCCGCAAACCAGAGTGAGCGTGCCGACAACGTCTTGTCTGGATCCAAGCAGGAACAAATGGAACACATTCGAAAGGATATTTCCGACTTCAAAGCCAAGAACAACCTCGACAAGGTCATTTTGTTGTGGACCGCCAACACCGAGCGTTTTGCGTGTGTAGAGGAAGGAGTCAACGATACCTCGGAAAATATCTTGCACTCCATTCAGCGCGATGAGCCAGAAGTTAGCGCGTCTACCATCTTTGCCGTCGCTTCCATTCTGGAGGGATGCACGTTCATCAACGGATCTCCACAAAACACCTTTGTTCCCGGTGTTGTCGAGCTGGCCCGTGAAAAGCAGGTGTTCATTGCCGGAGATGATTTCAAGAGTGGACAAACCAAGATGAAGAGTGTCCTCGTCGACTTTTTGGTTAGCGCTGGTATCAAGCCCGTCTCCATTGTCTCGTACAACCACTTGGGAAACAACGACGGCAAAAATCTTAGCGCGCCATCGCAGTTCCGAAGCAAGGAAATCTCCAAGTCGAACGTCGTGGACGATATGGTGGAATCGAACCGTATCCTTTTCGAAGAAGACGAGCACCCCGATCACGTTGTCGTTATCAAACACGTGCCATACGTTGGTGACTCGAAGCGTGCTATGGACGAATACACATCCGAGATTTTCATGGGAGGAAAGAACACAATTGCTATGCACAACACATGCGAGGACTCCCTCTTGGCCACTCCGTTGATTTATGACCTGGTGATTCTCGGCGAACTGTGCGAGCGAATCACTGTCAAGAAGGAAGGTTCCGAAAAATGGGAGGCGTTCCACCCAGTTCTCTCCCTATTGTCGTACATGCTGAAAGCTCCGCTTGTTCCAAACGGTGCACCTGTGGTGAACGCCCTTTTCACGCAACGCCAGGCAATCACGAATGTGATGAGAGCGTGTCTAGGACTTGGCCCCGACAACCATATGACACTCGAGCACCGTTTCGAGAGCAGTCTCAAGGCCCTGCAAGAAAAGGCTTCTGCTGCCTCGGAACCGCCGGCAAAGAAGGCCCGCGTCGAAGCCTAAGAACAATCGAAATAAAGTTCGAAGCAAGACGCTCGCTGCGTGCCAACCTTCACGTATTATTGTCGAATTGATTTCATTTTTATTGACATCCATGAACGGACCCGACGCATCGAATCAGAGTTCGAAATTTTGCTCCCAGAAACCGGATTTCTCAGGATTCTACGGATGATACCGTAATTTAGTAGATACATGGTATGTACAATCATAAGTTGGAAAAAATAGGTATATTTCAACCATGTCCAGTTCTTGTTTATTACTAGGACTGCATTTTCTGTCCGTGTTTTCCGTACTAATGTTTCAAAAACCTGTCGATGGAAACTTCTACAAACAAAATTAAAAGGACGCTTTTCGAAGCCCGTCAACGTTCACAAAGGGATCTACCTTTAAATATCGTAAATTAGTGTACATCTATTAGTTACATCACAAGCCCATAATACTGGAAAGTTTGTTTTCTACGCTGACGCAACCATCGGAATTTGTAGGTTACGGAACTCCTTCGCACGACGCATGCTGGCGCGTCGTACAGATGAAGCCCTGAAAGATCTCTGAATTCTAGCAGCCATAGCGTGATCGAGGAGTGTTTCCTGCGTCTTCTTTGCAACCTCGTGAGCTCGAATATCTTCGGTCGAATCGATCCTTACTTGTTTCTTGGTAGAAAAGTCCTTCGATGAAGTTCGTTTGGTAATGCTCTTGCGAGATGGTAGTTTGGACGCCGCTGTATTAGTTCGATTTTTCAAGTAGGTATTGAGTTTGTTCAAGTACGGTTCTATAGATTCCGCTGTTGTTGCCAAGGAAAACACCCATTCTGGAAGGTCTCCGACTCCCAGTTCGATTGCCAATTCGCGGCTAAAGCAAGCACAGTTTTTGCGAAAGACATTATAGGATGTTGCCAACCACTTGGGACGGATTCCCTTCAGGATATTTTCTATCTGTTGACTATTGAGCTCGCAGTCTCCAAGGAAAACCGATTCTCGATAATGGTGCATGGGGCACTGTTTCGGAGCACACTGAAAGACCCCCGAAATTGTTGCCTTTTTGTTCTCTGTGCCACCAAACGAATATTCCTTCCCATGAATCTCGATAGCAGCGTGAAAGAGTCCACCGTATCCAAAGCTTTTTGTCGTGTTATTGAGTGTTTGTATTCTGGGGTTATTGGATACATCATAAACGTTTAACATTACAGGCGAACAGGAATACAATGCCATCTTACGTATGGCATAACTTTGCATCCTCGGTATTGCTGGACCAGACGTAATTCGCAGGCAGTTTTCCTGTTTATGAAGTTTTGCTGCCGTTGGTCGGGTAAGACGTATCTGGATACGACCGTAGCTTGTAGCGTTGTTCGGGTTCTCTCTGTCTTTCAGCATAATCCAAAAAGTTTGGGTTGCGTTTCGACAATAGATCAGCCGCCGAAGCTCGTGCACAAAGGGTGGCAGGAACCTTATTTTTCCTTTCATCTGGATTCTCTGGATGCAAAGTGAAGAGAAGTTTCGTAGAATGATTTGCATTGAGGGTCCACGAACAGATTCGGGATCCCCATATTGGATCGTGACTTCCCTCACTGGATGGCGTACTTCCAATGATTTGGTCGACATCCCCTTCACGATTGAGTACACCGATCCGAATTCTTGCATTTCTGAATGGCAAATTCTTTCCGCGTAGAATTTTTAGATTCATAGGCAATCTCTCAGCTGTTACAGATGGATCAACCATCAACAGAGATCCTCGGATGTAAGAAGAAAATCCTTCATCGGCGTCCATATAACTTCCATCATCATTATTTGCGACTAGTTCTATTCCTGTACCGTCATAGCGAGGCTGGATGTCAACCGCCAATCGGTACGATGATGATTGGTCTTCTCTTTTCTCTTCAGGCTCGTCATTTGCGACACTGACATGTGGCCTTCTGCTGCGAGGAGACGACTTCATTGGTGAAGAGCGCAAAATGACAGCAGTTGACATTGCGCGATTGGCTATTTCCTTCACAGGCGTTACCAAGAGGCTTTCAACTGCAGAAGTCGTAGCGGCTTTATCGAAGCTGGAAAGAATCTGCATACTAGTATTGGGGTATGAAAAGTTGATCCAGTTCTTTGATGGAAGGACTGCCGATGTGATATATCTCTAATCAAGGTCTTACTTTCGGATTTTCTCGAGCTGCTTTATGTTCCAAAATATCGTGATGTTTTATGCAGAGAGATTACTGAATGCTTGGGTTGAAGAACACTTCTTTTGATGCCTGGATCCGATCATGAACATGCAGTGATCATCAACAATGCACATGAAAAGAATCAATGAAAAGAATGAGCATTCCTCCGAAACTCTGGGCCATATTCTTGCACATGCTGATTTTGTGTCTCTATTTTTTTAATTAGTGATGGTATTTTTGAACGTGTGACTTTGTCCGAGCAAACCAATCTCAACGGAATGATTAAATTAAAAGTGACCTATTCATTTGTCGATGATACTATTTGAAATACGTCCGGGATTCGTATAATTCAAGTTCTTAAAAACAAGTATGGTCACTGTAAATACCCTATTTCTGTCATACAAACATACCTCCACAAAATAAATCGGATTTTTTTCGTCCAGGACTAAACTGTTGTTGCTTGTAGCGGGTATCGTTATTCATCTTCAGAAATACACACGATTTAGTTCGTATCACTCTACAACCTACGGAATCCGACATTTCCAACATGAGTGTTCTCTAGGTCCGAAGTAGAGAGGAGGCCTACTCCTACTGCTAGGAGTAGGACTGGTGGTGCTGATGCGCCGGCTAGTTCTCTGTTGTTGGTCGTGGCTGTGGTGACCCAAAGACGAATCGAAGTTGTACTAGTTCCTGTACCAAATAGCGGAATCTTGTCTCGGACAGTAAACGTGGCGATAAAAGTTAAACAATAATGATGAAACCGTCCTTTTTTAATTGTATAATAAGTACAGCAATTAAAAATACCAAAAGTAATCAAGATGCGCCCTTTCCCGGACTATTGTAGGATAGTCGAAAAGTCCATGGTGGGGAGGAACAAAAATCCCGGTAGACAACCTCTATGATAACAAATAATCGAGTTTGTTGTTTTATGCGTCCGGAATTCAAAATGCAATTACTCAATCCTACTATCTCTTGTCAACTTTCAGTGATGAAAACAGTCTACAATAGCTTCTTCTTTCGGAAGTATCTTTTCAGATACGTCACTTGTAGGTACGTGACAACCAAAAGTATCACAATGGATATGTAGGAGAAGTTTCGAACTCTCTTGTTGATGCTGTCGGCAGTGTGACGCATTCGGGATTCTCTGCGTTCCATGTACCGCATTTCGTTGATGACGGTTTGTGCAGATCGAACGCTGTCCGCGAGTTGCTGCGCGAGTGGCTCGAGGTGATGACTCTGAAAAGCTGGGTCCTCACTCGCGTTTTCGTCGTCATCGTATTCGGGACCTTCGCCGACATACACCGAATCAACGACCACATGAACCAGATCCGTATGCTCGTTACTAAAACAAGCGGAGTAACCCTCCAATGGGCTTGATTCTCTATCTTTCTTTTGTGTTCGGATAGCTCGGCGCACGTGATTTACAACCAAAGGATTAAACCAGTATGTGTCCATAGAGCGACTGTTCGTTGATTTCGGATTTGTCAACCTAACCGTCACCCCGGTTTTCAGATTGCCATCGAATGATTTCAAAAAATCATCCATGGAAGCTTGCACATCGGCAGGTGGCTTTCCCGGAAATTTCCTAATGAGCGCTTCGTTCTTTGTTCTCCGCTTCGTGATTTCCTGCATTTGACCCATAAAGTGGGTCTCCAACGATTTGTAGTTTTGTATCCACTGCGGAGTTCCACCACCTTCCTCTTCGTCGCTGTATTCTGCAGAGGGGATGACCAAGAATACCATGTGCGCATCATCGTCTTCTGGGATATTCAACCGTAGACACTGAAGTAAAGCACGAGGATGTGAGGTGGAAAATTGCAAATAGAGACGATTTAGTTGTGAGACGGGACTAAATGCGTCTTTGTCGAAAGCCTGTGGAGACGACAATGACTCGAAAGGCAATCGTAAGGATCACTCAACCAGCAAAACTTACCCTTTCATCGTCTTCCTCAACTTCCAGCATCATTGGATAGCCCTCCACACTAGTTGTGCTTCCACCCAGGAAGATTGCTAGGATGGAAAGGACGGACACGAAGAGGATACTTCGTTCATTTTTGACTGACCGCATTGTGGCGTAGATTTACGTATTCAATATGTTTTCCTACCCGATTTTTGTCTGAAGAACCACGCTACAGACTTTTTCAGTTGCTGTTTTTGGTTGTTATGAGGAGGCTGTGAACATAGAGTTCCGTCAGTTTCGATGTTGTATTGTTGGAATGAAGATCGGCAGGGATGACTTTCTCGCACTCTCAAATGAGGGATCATGACCATCGTTTGTGGTCGGGTTTCTAAGCGGTTCACGAACGGTATGTAAATGTGCGTCAAACATGAAGAAGTGTGTGTGAAAAAGGGTCTTCTTCGCGCGCATCGTGATGTTACTCATACAAGGTACGAAGGGTACTAATGCACAAAAACACGATAGTGAACTTAGCTCAGTTTTACTAATGTTTACAAAAATCTTTTATATATTAGTTCGAGAAATAACATAGCTTTAGCTTACGAGTCTTGTACTCCTTCGATGGCTTTAGCAATCACGTCCAGCTCGTCGTCTGACATGACCGATACCGGTTCAGATTTTGATCCGTTAGTTTCCTCGCCATTCGTACCTCGTCTCTTCCCCAGTGTTGCCTTGCGACTCAAGGATCGTTTTCCGCCCTTGTTGAGGCCCAAATAAACAACGTCGAACTCTTCTGTTCTCATGGCCTTTACAAAGCCTTCGCAATTTCTGACTCGGTCCTGTGCTAACTCCGAGACATGACAGAGACCTTCAAGTGGAGGGTAGGATCCATCTTCAGCTCCTGGCATGAATTCGAGGAAAACTCCAAATTGATGAATCCCTGTTATTTTTCCTTTGTATGTTTCACCTTCCACGGGCTCTGGGCCCTTGTATTGAGGTCTCTCCTCTCTCTTCCCCCTTCCGCCAGGAGGTCCACTTGCGACCAATTGTTTGACAAATTCCTCCGCTTCGACCAATTTGTCTTGCTTGAATGAAGATATTTGGACGTTTCCATCAGTCTTGGACGTTCATATTCGTTAGCTCATAGTCTTCAATGATGGCACGAATTTGCTTACCCCCTGGACCAATCACCTTTCCGATAGACGAAGGTTCGATAGAGAATTTTGCAAGCTTTGGTACTGTGTCCGGAAGAGTTTCTTTCGACTTCGGAAGAACTTCATCCATCTTATCAAGAATGTGTAATCGACCGACTCTTGCTTGTTCAAGGGCCCGTTCCATTGTCTTGAGACTCAAACCCTCGCATTTGATATCCAACTGGAATGTTGTGATACCAGTACGGTCACCAGCTACTTTGAAATCCATAGTTCCTAGTGCGTCCTCGGTACCCAAGATATCAGAGAGGATCAACGCATCATCGTCAGAAACCCCTTCCTTATCGTTCAAAAGCATTCCCATGGCGATTCCAGCCACAGGGTTCTTAATCGGTACTCCAGAATCCATAAGCGCTAAACATCCTCCGCATACACTTGCCATCGACGAGGATCCATGGGATTCAGTGATAAGGGATTCCACACGAATCGAGTACGGAAATTCTTCTTCGGATGGCAAAGTAGGAACAAGTGCACTGGTATTACATACAGCAAACATTGTGTAATAGTGAGAGACAAATTATGGGAAATATAACGATTGATAGCTTCGATAAAAAGCTGTGGCGTTTGCTTACCGCTCTGCAAGATTTCCGTGTCCAATTTCTCGTCGTCCAGGGGCTCCAACTCGACCAGTTTCTCCAACGCATGACGGTGGGAAAGTATATTGCAGGTAAAACCTCTTTTCTTCGGTACCGTCAATTTTGTCAATTTTTTGTCTCATGCCAGAGTCTCCCAATGTCTTTGAGAAAGAAAGTTATGGAACAAGATATGGTAAGATAAGTTTTGGCTTCGAAATGGCGAACAAGATGAGTACAAAACCGGAATTCAAAGGTACTTACAGTGGTCGCAATTGCTTGTGTTTCTCCTCGGGTGAAAAGAGCAGAACCGTGGGTTTTAGGTAAGAATCCAGTTTCCATGGTCAGGTGACGGATTTCATCCAGTTCCCGGCCATCACAACGTTTTCCTGTTGTTTTCGCACGCTCGTACATTCTGCGGCACAAAAGATCCTTAAAAGCCGATTTGATATCATTGGCAGTGTATTCTTCCGCATCTTCGTCATCGCTATTAGTCAAAGCCTCGATCAATTCCTTTTTTAGTTCCGACATCACGGGTCCTTGCGTGGTCTTCGTTCCGCCCAATGCATATGCGGCGTCAACCTTTTCCGTCATGAGCTCATTGACAATTTCTTGCAGACCCTCAGGTGATTTCTTGAGAGTTTCAAAATTCTTTTCTTTTCCAGCAACTTTGCCATATTCCTCAACTGCCTCGCAAATGACTTTGATGGCATCGTGAGCAAAAGTAACTGCTTGCACCATTTTTTCCTCTGACAAAAAGTCGGCAGCACCCTCGATCATAAGAACTGCATCTTTTGTACCAGCCACAATCAGTTGCAATGGGGAATCTTCCATTTCCGCATGGGTAGGGTTCAGGATAAACGTCTCGGTTTCTTTGTTGTAACCCACCATTGCTGCAGCAACGGCCTTTGTGAGCGGGATCTCGCTGAGGAACAATGCTGTGGAGGACGCCACAATGGCCAAAGGATCAGCACTTCGCAGGCCATCATAACTCATAACCCACGAAAGCAGCTGTGTTTCGTGACGCCAACCGTCTGCGATCAAAGGACGAAGTGGTCGATCAATCAATCGGCATGTCAATACTTCGTGTTCTGCTGGACGCCCATCTCTCTTGTTGTATCCACCAGATGTCAATCCGACGGAAGAGAATCGTTCCTGGTGTTCAACACTCAATGGCAAGAAGTCGAGCCCGTCTTTGGGTGAGTCGTCGCAAGCCGCTGTAGCATAAAGAACAGTATCTCCCCTTTGCAATGTAACAGCACCAGACGCCTGACGACCAATTTTTCCTGTTTCGATTACGATTGGCTTTTCATTTTCATCGTCCTCCTTTTGCCCCGGAAGTTTGTGGATGGTCAACCTGTGGACATCTCCTCCTGCCGGCCCGCTGCCATTCGTTTCGATTGAATAGTAGGGCGATTCTCTGAGAGTCGTAGAAGTGGGAAGCTCATAATCCCATGGAGCACTCCTCGATAATGTCGAGATGCTAGGTCCAGTTTTGGTTTGAAAACCTTCGACAGAACTGGAGGAGTTCAACAGAAATACTATTCCAACTCCTAGAAAAGAAATGCGGCTATACCATGATCCAGAAGTCTGCATCATCGTTGCCAAAATGTGTTACTACTGGTTGGTTACCGGTAGTTGAAAGTTAAGGGGTATTTATTCCAATAAGGAGTTATGAGGACAGTCGGCTCTGGGCAAACTGGACAACACAACAACAAGTTTCTTCTTTCGAATGATGGGAGGCGAGTCAGAGGATTCTTCTACGGTATTTTGCGTGGGTGGTGATGTGCTCTCGGACACAATCGCGAGAACCAAGCAATTTTGTGACGTACTCTACTGGAGCTACGAATGGAATGAACCGTGATCAGAAAAAATAGCTCGCATGAGAGTGTGCGAGTTTGCCCATCCGATGCGTGGAGTATCGCTTTTGACATCCGATTGAGCTCATCTTTTTATGATTTATATGTATAATACATATGTTGTAACCCATAGAACGCTGGAGAGGCAACATACCTGATACCTTCCAAGAAAACACAAAAAAGAACGATCTGAAAAACGGAAGGTGAAAGGGAGCGATCGATTGATTTTGCCATCAAAAACTCTCGTGATAAACTTGAGACGAGACAAGATATTAATTTCTGCAAGAAAGCAGTTGGCGATCAAACTGACCCGAGAAAAGACTTTCTGAGGGAATACCTGGACCTGTTTCAAGGGGGATTATCGACAAAAATATCACCAACCTCTACTTCAACGCGTTGTGTTAAGAGTGCTTTGGAACATCTTTGAAACAGAACTTTGGGTTGCCGTCGACTGGAGTGAGTGTGCACTCAAGATACACGGGTCAAAACGATTCACAAGAATGAGCGTTATTTTGGCCACGGCTGGATTTGATCACCGGATACGATTCTGGGAAGCACCGAGTGGAATATGTCAGAGGATACTCAAATACCCCGACTCGCAGGTAAACAAATTGGAAATCACACCGGATAAGGTAAGATATTTGTTGTTGGTGGCACTACTAGACTTGCGAGTGCCGTGCACAAACATTCTGATTTTGTTGGGTCTTTATCTAAAGAGGATCTTTTTTTCTTTTGAAACGTCATAGCAATTTTTGGCAGGTAAGCAACACATATTTTTCTGTTCGTTCTTCCGTCGTGTTCCACCTTGATTTCGTTACAAATAAATAATCTTGTTCTTGTCAACATTCTGATTATTTTGATGCACATGAATAGCCGGTGGCAATCCACATATTCGACTTTACGAAATTGCGAATCTCGAACACCAGCAACCAGTGCTTACGTTGGAGGGTCACACCTCAAGCGTTACTTCCTTGGGATTCCAGAGAGATGGCCGATACCTATACAGTGGAAGCGAGGATGGAACAGTAAAATTGTGGGACCTGAGGAATCCAACTTACTCCCGCAGTTTCGATGTGAAAGCACCGGTGCGGTCAGTAACGCTGAGGAGCGATCGCGACGAGATAATTTCGGGCGATGCTGCGGGGAAGGTTACGGTCTGGGATCTTGGAGGGAACGGTCGGTCGAATGAAAATTATATGGGAGGCAGCAACAAAAGCAAAACCGCGAAAGGTGATACAGGTTATCTCCATCAGGTTCAACCGGGAAGAGGGTCTACTGGCGGTTGTTTGCTTCAAACCTCGATTCAAGCGGTTGATATTTCAGAGGACTCTCGAACATTTGCTGCTGTCAGCAATCATGGTACTGTCTATGTATGGGATCCGATTAGCCAAAATACCGGAAATTTCCTCGAGAACCGCCCTATTACGAAATTCAGAGCCCATCCTTCCGGAAGTTATTGCTTACATGCAAAGATATCACCTGATTGCCGACATTTGTGCACAACAGGATCGGACGGGTCGGCGAAGCTTTTTGATACCACAACATGGGAACTTGCGCATAATTTACAAGCACATTCAAAGTGGGTGTGGGATGGTAAGCATGGAACACTGTGATCGTATCTGCCAGTTTATCATTTGATCACCTAGCCAAAGAGGTGTCTTTTGAAACGATATATTTGCAAATATGTCGGCCATCATGTTCTTACAGTGGTCTCTATTTAATTTCCATTTTCCAGCTGCTTTTTGCGCCGACTCGAGCTATCTAGTCACAGCATCTAGCGATTCAACTGCTCGCCTGTGGAATCTAAGGACAGGGGACGTCGTTCGACAATACCATGGTCATCAGGGTGCTGTAACTTGCGTGGCCTTAAACGATAGTAGTTGTTGAGGGGAGCGATGGTGTACACCATCATGGAATTGAGGCCATTCGGTGACTTCCAACTTCCATGCAAAAAGGCATCGGGATTGAAGAGAACGAGGTTCGGGTCGAGCAAGGCAGAAAGTAGCGTGCACCGAGATGGATTGATAATTCATTTTGTACCTTCTAGATCGAAAGAACTCTCGTCGTGCTGATGAGAGTCGGTACGCCTAACTCTTGTCTACAAATATGATTCTTGACTTTTTCAAGCAGCAAATTTTACAGTCTAATTAATTTTTAATCATGCGCTAACCAAAAAAAATTTATGCCATGGAGATTCCGACAGTGTGGATAACTCCGTTGGAGACGGAGACATCAGTAGGGTAGTCAGAGTATTGTCCGAAGGTCTTCTCTCCGATGATGACATCGTTGACGAAATCCTTTCGGAAGGCACGCTTGTAGACAAGAGGCTTTCCTCCGATGTTGGAAAGGTCGGCACTTCCGACAGATCCAGACGCAACGTTTCCGTTGACGATGTGGGTTCTGCAGCAGTCAGCATCGAAAGGTCCGAAGTTCTTTTCGTAAGTCTCGATGGCACTGTTGACAGGGGCGAAGATGGTGAAAGGTCCAGCTCCGGAGATCTCGTTGGCAACTCCGGTGGATTGGAGGCGGGCGACGAAAAGGTCAAGGTTGTCGTATCCCTTAAGGTCAGACTCCTCGAATCCTTGTTCGATACCATCAGCTCCCCAGACCTGTCCAGGTCCTTGAAGGGTGGAAAGGACATCAATGGCGCTTCCTCCGGCGGCAGGGGCGGCGGCAACAGGGGCAGCAGCGGCAGGGGCAGCAGGAGCGGCAGCAGCAGGGGCGGCGGCGGCAGGAGCAGCGGCAGCGGGGGCAGCTCCACCAGAGTCACGCATCTTCAAGTATTCCTCGAACGAAGGGGCAGCAGAGATACTCTTGCGGGCATCTTCGTGTTCAAACGAGTCAGGGTCACGGGTATCAGCCATACCTCCGGCTCCGAGGGTAGGGCCGTTGAAGAGGGCGGTGGAAACACCTCCCTTCATGGCAGGGGAGAAGGCGGAAGCACCTCCGACGAGGGCAGCGACAAGGGCGACTTTGCTCTGTACGTCGAAAATTCAGAAAGGCAGCATTGCGGAAGAATTCTGTTAGGTTACTGCTTGCTCCTTTTGTTCCATAGGCGAATCAACTCAGATAGACTTACAATAGACATCATCTTGGAATAGTTTTCTTTTAGTATAATGAAATTAGAACACTCGTTGAAATTATGAGAACTCCAAGAGAAACTTCGGTCGCACTGATTTACGGTCGTTGTCGTTTGGTGATCTTTCAAAGATCGAAAACCGAATTACGTACACGTACGTGTGTCACAAGATGATCATTCTCAAAAAAAGGATCTGTCATTCTTTTTCTTTCCCGCATTGTCATAACTGCAAGCTGCGCCGCGGTACAAGTCACGAAACTCTACGAGCACTGGCCCCTATGGATGGACAAGATTGTCGTGTCAGAATCGGTGCTTGCGTGAATATTGCTATCGTATGTACATCTTGATCCTACGACACACGTACTTGGTTCCACAAATAGAAAAGTGTCATGAGTTCCGGTTCGGCGGACACATAAGACAGCATGTTTGTAGCATTTGAGGTCGCGGAGAATCGGGACCCAATCAAAAATCTGAATAACAGATGAAATTTCAGTAAGATAGTTCGAGCCGAACGTACCACAATGATCATGACACCAATGCATTTTCTACGTACAAGTCGTACCTGAATTACCTAAGAGAGGTTTACGAGACTCAAATCCAATTTGAGTCATGGATTAAATTTCTGGCCCAAATTATGGCGAAGAGCGCCACGCAAGTTTTTCGTTGTCGAACAATATCTTTAGCCTGAACTCTAATTTAGGTGTCAAATAATGATTGAGATCATTATTATTTTGTTTTGATGATCGATCCGGTCTACTCGATCGACGTCCAGAATGAAGTTTGGAACTTATTATGATGTGATGAAAAGTAATAACAACAAACTTTCATAGAGTAAACAAGACGTTGCACAAGGCATTCGATTGGTTGGTAGTCCTTTATGTATCGTTTACTGTTGTACTCTTCAACGATCATAGCATAGTTGTGAAAGTCTTTACTGGGAATGGAGTCGGAACGAAAGGAATTGTCGTCTCGCAATGATGGCCGTGACGATAGGAAGGAGTCGTCATCGCCATTGAACAAACGAGATGACCGGGATCGGCACAGCTCGGACAAAAGAAAAGAAAATAACGACTCAGATCGGAGATCGAAACGCCGGAAAAGGAAGAAAGACACACGCGATAGTCGTTCGAAAGAACAATATTCCAGTGAGGATGATTACAGTGATAGCAGCGAAGACTATGATCGGGGAAAGGATCGACGACGCAAGCGCACGAAGAAAAGCCACAGCAGTCGAAGAAGACGAGACAACCTTGATAATGGTAGTGACGACGACCACGATGGACAGCCTTTCAAGGAGCTACTCGAGTGATAGCGAATCCGATAGGAAGAAGGCGAGGCGGAAGAAGAAAAAAGATGAAAGAAAGAAACAAAAACGCCAAAAGCGAAAGGATAAGAAGCGTCGCCGTGATGATTATTCGTCGTCGTCATCATCCGATGACTATTCCACCGATTCTTCGTACAATAGAAAACGAAAATCAAAGAAAGACAAAAAGAAGAAAAAGAAGAAGAAAAGCAGCGGCAACCAGGAAGAACGCAGGAGTGTAATTTCAGGGAAAAAGATAAAAATGCACATCGAGAAGACAGAAGAGGACTTAGCTCGAGAAGAGGCAAGAAAAAACTATCTAGAATTCATGAATTCTTCAGTTCGATAAGTTGGACTATCAATGCAGTTGAACAACCAACCAAGTTCATTATCTGTGTTGACGTAAAACCATTTCGATCCGTTTTATGAATCGGCGGATATCAAGTCAATACTTTGATAAATACCAACAACTTGCTAGTTGCTATACGGATTAAAAATCTGAATGGCTATATCCCGGTAAAATATTGAATATGTAGCATAGCAGTTTTGTTCTATTTTATCTCAAAACATTATCGATCCTCGTGACGGACGACAAGGGCTTCAGAAACAATAAGTTCGGCCCGCATCCAGAGTTCTGATCCAAACTCTTTCTTCAAACAAGTCTCAATGTTCCCGGATAAGCTATTCCGGTCTGCACTTTGCCGACCTTGTCTGTGATGTCGCATACAGTCATTGACAATCGCGTGGGCTTTACGGTAAAGGTGTTGATCCTTTTTCTGAAGGCGTTTCAGAAAGACTCTAATTACCATCCACTGTCTCTTTTTCCGTATTCTCATTTCCTTCATCTCATCTGTCGTCATGTTATCTTTTCTACATGTGTTTTTCGTTTCGAAATTTGCGTCGTATGAGATCGCGAGCAGCAGTCTTCTTCGTATTGAAGCGGTGTTGTAATGTCTGATGATTCGGTATCGGATTCTGTAGTAGTATCGAAAGACGACCGCTTGGTTTTTATGTGCTTCGATGCATGCGACAGGCGTTCTCTTGCTTCAGACCAAAACTGAGGCCCCACGGCTTGTTTAAGATTGCAACTAAGGCTTTCAGAAAAGTTTTCGATCCCACCTTCGTGTTTCTGTCGTTTCCAGTTGCATACGACGGCTTTGGCATTGCGAAACTTTCCTTCATCCTTTTCTTTCACAATCCGCATTAGTATTTTCACGAAATGAAGGAATTTTCTTTTTCTTCGTTTGTTTTCGGAGTGCTGCTTAGTCGTATTTGAGACTTGAGCTGTAGCGCTTGACCATTGTGTGGAAAACGAATTCATCGAGCCATTTGTGGCAATTTTCGGATAGGAAAGAACGGTTTCCAAATCGAAGGAAGAATCCGCAGCGATTAGAGACGAATGCCCATAATCCGAAAAGTTTTTTCCAGGCTCTCGCAAACGGAAGAGCTCTATCGACGGTGACGGATGATATGATGCCATTGCGATTGATGATGATTATGTATCGGGATGTTGGATCGCGTTCCAGTATCTCGAAGGTTTCGTAATCTCTGCCTCAATCTGAATTTCTTTCGGTATGTTGTGGTCGCCTTGTATGTGTAACGATTGATTTTAAATTGCACTAATGTTTACTTCAGCATTTTTGTGTCACTAAAGCTGGTTGTGGTCATGAAAATCTATGCCGATTGTGATCGATTGATCTGTTTTGTGTTTCGTTGTCTCGTGTTTGCTTTCGCATTATGGCACAGTGAGACAGAAATGGTCGTGTGTTTTCCCACGGGTGAACATAATATTTTTCATTTTTTATAAATCCGATTGAATTTGGGGTTTCTTTGAGGTTCTTGAAACAAAGCGCCAATACTTATTCGGTAGGTTGTAGTCGGAAAAATGTCCCGTGCTATCTACCGCGCCCAAGGAGAAAGCAAGACAGTGACACAAAAAGTTGGTCTTGCCAAATTATTTTTTGGTATGTGAGAAGTTGAATCCAACCATAGTTTTTGTGCGAAGCGCGACGGACAATGCTGGTGTGAAAAGGGATGACATAGTTTCAATTTAGTCCCGTCATGACTGAACCAATCTCCAGTTGCAGTAGTTGAGAATCTTTTCCTCGGTTTCCCTTCTGGATCTGTTCATGGAGCTCATGTTATGTCTTCCGCTACACCTTACACCGATACCCATCTCTATCCTACACATTCAGTTCATGGATTTTGAAAACCATTTGGGAACCCCAATCTGAACCTGTCCATATCAATATTGAAAGCGCAATGACTGTAACAGCTACAACGAGCAAGTATGCCTTAGTCGGGTGTATCCTATGCCTTTCTATCATTGGAAACATACAGCATGCTTCCGGTTTCGTAATACCTAAAAGCCAAGCAACGGCGACGTCAACCGCGAGATATATGTTTGACTTCTTCAAGGAAAAGAAAGAAGACGATTCACCTTCATCAGTACCGCAGCAATCCGAAGATGAAATCGAAGCCAATGACTTTTCGGACGATCCCGTTGACAAAATATTCTCGGTATTTTTCGGGAAAAAGGAAGATGAACCGATGGGAATGAAACGATTTGGGAGAGAAAAGTTCCCTGAACAATATCCCGCGGTCACAGACCAGTGGGCGGACCCTGTTGCGACCGACGACAAAGACATGGCGGTCCTGAGACCAATGCTTAAAAACACAAACCTGGAAACTCGATCACTCAAATTGACTTATTCTGCCAACCGTGACGGGTGGAACCCGGTAGCCTTCCACAAAAAGGTCGATAAATTGGGAGGTGGACTTGTCGTTTGCACGACCGCGGACGGCCTTGTTTGTGGCGGCTACAATCCAAAAGGTTGGGTTGGTTACGGCGAAGCCCGAGGATCGATTGCTGCATTTTTGTTTGTCTTCAAGACGGGGACTACCGACTTGCCAACAAAGCTGCGAAAAATTGGAGGCCCTAGTTTTGCCCAACAAGATCTTCCAGGTAAGTTTAAAAACTACGGTAGAGCTTATCATTGTCGTGAAAATATTTTTCTTCGGCTCATTTAACTCCTTTTCTAATGTAAAATTATGCAACAGAAATCGGCCCCTCGTTTGGAACTGACAGTCTGGTTATCCCGATGGAGAAGTCCAACCCAAAAGTGGCTAGGAGCAAGCTTGGGAGCTATTTCGAACGCTTTCCTGGAGGAGGAAGCAGTTTGTTTGGAAAGAGCCGCGGAGCTTCTGTTCAATTGAAAGACCTCAAGGTATACCATGGTGTGTACGGAAAGGATGAATATATTCCCTTTACGGATGCCGAACCATTTGCATTGTACTAAATCACGAAGCGGTGAAGTAGTCTCTGCTGTCCAATAACCGAGTTGCTGTTCCTACAGGAAAAAACACATTTTTGTTTGGGTACGATTGGACAAAAATAACATTCAGTAAGAAACAGTTGAAATACATTAGTACATTAGTACATTGTTTGTTCCTGCTATGTTTTTGGAGTTGCAAAACTTAAAATTACAGAAATATGTTATGCGACGACTCATTCGATTGAGATGGAAGACTGGTGACTTGACTATCAACTTTGAACTTCTCATTTTCCTGGTCGCCAGCGAAGTTTGTCTTCGGCACTGAGAGGCAATCGATGTGTTTCATCCTCTCCGTCGAACCGTATCGTTAGAAGCAATTCATCAGCGATCGTGATCGGATCTTCTGCTACCACTCCCGGGCACCATTCGTATTCTTCGTTCCAAAAGTATTCAATCTTGGTTCCTTTCTTGATTTGTTTTGCCCACGGAGGTAGCATAGGTTTTCCCACTTTCAGGTCCCGCTCGTCGTCGTCGGACTTTTCGGTGATCGACGCAGCCAATTTTCGGGCCTGTGCCATTCCTACAATTTCCTTGAGCTCTCTAAGAACTATTCGGAGTCTCTCCTCGGCGTTACGCACCAGAAGGATTTCTTGTCGAAGTTTGTTCGTCAGGTCGGCCAGTTCTGCCGCCATGATCGCCACCGCAAATCGCCGCTGTGAGGGTTCGATATCGTCGACCAAGCTCATTTGAAAGACGTCCCAAACTGCAGACATCTCTTCCGCGTGCGCTAGTTCGATGACTGCAGGATTGATCGTCATACCTCCTGCCTTCATCTCGCTTTCTAAAATGGACTGTTCCAACGGGCTCAATTGGGTTTTTGCGATCGCATCTTCTAGTTGCTGCTTGATGATGATTTGAACGTTACGCAGAGTATTCCCTATCAATTCTGGCGCCGTCATGCTGGCAAGTTCATCTTCATCGTCATCATCATCATCGTCGTCGTCGTCGTCTTCGGAGGTTACGGTTGAAAACATGTCACTATCATCCTCGTCTGCGTCGTCTTCGATCTCATCAACAATAACAACTGGATATGGAATGGAACGGACGACTTCCTTCACTACAAACCTCCATCCTCCACGACAAAGCAACGTATTGGACGTCTGTGTTGAGGTATTGTCATTCGTGGCGGGGCTGTTACTTTCTTCCTCTTCCCCTCCCTTGGAATCAGAAAAGGATTTTTCCAGCTTGGCCAGTTCTTCTTCGAGCGGTGTTTTCGGCTTCGCCCCGAGGACCTCGGTAGTGGGTGCATTGACAAGAATTTCTGCGGTGCAACCTATCGCGCCCACGAGCGAGTCAGAATTCTCGTCCTTCCAAACCAGATGCCCGTAGAAAGGTTTCGGCAACGACGCTAGAGGCGCCGAGGAAGAAACGGTAGCAGTCTCGGCCATCGAAATCGCTTCCTCCAAAATCAGTTTGTGTAAGGGGACGTCCATTTGCATGCCATACAGAAACGGAGTCGCAAGCTGGTCTGGAAAGTTGGATGATGGGAGAGGTACGACGAAAGCTTTCTCGTCGTTCTCGTCGTCGTCTTTGCTTATTGTTCGATCGATTAAGTCCAACAATGGGATTTCGACGTCCTTTCGAAGCACCGCTTGTAATGGAGTGACGCCGCGTCGCCGTCTCGCCAATGACAAAAAGTTACCATCATAATTCGTATTGGTAGAAGTAAATGCCAAAGCCGACCAGGACGACAAGTGTGTCGTCAGAATCAACAGCAGCAAGGGCTGGATTTGTACAGAGTAGTGTTGAGCCATTTTCATTGGAGATCGGAAGACTATCCAAGTTTCCAATGCGATTTGAAATACAGATGGAAGATGGTGATAACAATGACCTTTCCTTCTTCTCCAACGCTATCTCGGATTGAAATAATTCCAGAGTGTTCTCGGTTCGGAATCGTACAAAGCGCTATGGGTATGCAATCACTCCACAATGTACGATTTCAAATCCAATTACTTCGATGAGAGATGATGATAATGAGAATCATTGGGTAAAATCATTTTGGAATCATGGTCCGTTTTCTGTTGACGTCGTAAAAATGATGTCACAATACGCGCGAAAACGCGCAAAAGGCGAACCACTGGAGAAAGAATTGAATGTTTGTGTGACTTGAGTTTTGATTGGCCCATACACATCATACATACTTCTTCTTCGTATTTCTCTTCGACGTCTTGTACCACGGCAGAATTTTTGTGATTGATATTATGTGTCGTGGTGTGTGACTCCTCAATTTCGGTGGGTGTAAAGAGAGTTATCACATCTTCGACATCTGTTGACGAAAATCCTCCCGTCATTTCGATGGAAGACGCTGATGGAAGCGAAGCCAAACTACTGTACTAGATATCAAAATCGACGACGATCGTTCAGAATTCTCATAATAGCTACACAATTTACCATACTTCCACCAGTTGACTGACTATTACGAGGATCATTTTATTGGAAATCCTACACACCACTCTTGAGTGACGACCATTGGAAAAGAAACTGACGATGACGAAAACTATCGGTTCTCTCGTGGCAATCCTCGCCTGTTCGACGATATGCGGCAATAGCATCAGGAGCGTTTCGGGATTTGTTCCATTATCGGCATGCCAGACCAGAAAGAACTTTGCTACGAAATCGATGGGCATTTCTCTCAATTACGCAGCCGAGAACGACGAAAAGTTCGGTCCTGTCGCGGCTGAAGGCCGGAAAGCAGAAATTGCTCAGCTGACGAGTCGGTTCTCGTCACCAGTCCTAAAACAAAACTGCGAATTGCTCCTCGAGTGGAAAGAAACATATGGTCATCCAAATATCCCTCTCAAGAACGATGGAGGAAATGCGTGCCAGGTATTGCGACGGTTGCACATTCAGAAAAAGCTGACGACCGAAGAGGAAGAGTGGCTAGAGGAAATCGGTTTTCGGTTCCATTCCCTCGAAGATGTCTATCGATTTGCCGATTTCGACACACTTCTCGACCGACTGTTGGCGTACGAGGAGGCCCATCCCAACAACAATTTCCAGGTTCCCAAAAAGTGCCCTGAAGACCCGGAGCTGGGAGCCTGGGTCACGGGTATTCGTCGCCTTGGCAAGGAGGGAGTAAAGCCAGACCACGAGCGCCGCCTCACTGAAATCAACTTTGCTTGGCAGTCCACCCGCAAGTGTGGATCCAAGTTCATGAAACAGTATCGGGAGTGGGTAGAGCAGGTTGAACTCAAAGGGCTCGATACCGTGATGGAGGACCCAAACACGATTTCCTGGATCATGGCCCAACAGCAAGCGCTAAAGCGCGGAACCCTAAGCCAGACCCGGGTAGAGTATATGGGGCAACTCTTTGGCGAAGCATGGACGACTATTGGCAAGGAAATATGATCGCAAAACATGGCAAACAAATCCGAAATATTTAGACTCTCTTACATTCCCAGAAAACATGAAAATTAATCCATAAATAGAAAATTAAATTCGATTCTCAACGAACGCCGCCTTCACTAGTAGTGTAGTCCTTTCCTGCTCTGAAACCCTTTTAATTGAAATCTGATAATCGATGATTTGGACGTCAAATCATGATTATTCCAGCCGTTGTACGTGGTACGCTTCAAATGCGGATTGTCTAGATTTATCGGAGCACAGGATAAAAGGGGTGGAACTCCCGAGATGTTAGTGTGGGATTTCCCTCATAAAAATCAGTCTTCGCAGGCGATGTTCTCTCTACATGAGGCATTGCATTCGTGCAATCTATCACGATGAAGCAACAACGTGTGGTACTGGTGGGTTCTCGATTGCTGTCCACATCGAAGTGGCAATCCACGAGGGTCCAACGATTTGTTTTGCCTGAAACTCGCCAATGGTTGATCCATCGGCGCTTTCAGGAAGAGAAAGGAAACGATATGACACGATTTCCTTCACCAAGGCATCATCACCATCCCACCTACGAATCACCGGTCCATGGAGTTTAATTTCATCACTTTGTTGCGACTGCCCATCATCTATTGGTTCTTGTTGCAACAGATGATCCACAGAAATATAACCTTCGACCGATTCCAGTACTTTTTCCATAAGTTTTGGAGTTACCGCAGCATCAAGTGCTGCATACTCAAGCTGCGCTGACGTTAGTTCACGTGCTGCCCAATCAGTCAATTCTGTGAAAGTTGAAAAGAGAGGCGACAGTTAGAACAAACGTTTCGTTACAACCAAAGATTCAGAAGTAGGCATTTCATAAGGTTTGCTTACGATATTCCTTATCCACTGTCATGCCAAGATAATGTGATGTCATGGCAGCAAGTGAAGTGGTGATGGATCGACTTTTCTTTTGTTTCGAGATGTGGAGGACCTTCTTGATAAAGGATGAAATTTCAAGGGCGGAATGTACTTCTTGAAAGCATGGTAGATGGGGATAGCTTGCAAATATCCTGCGAAGGTCCGAAGAGAGCTGATATCCCACTTTGACGATTCGCTTTGACTCCATCAACGGGGACAGGGCGTTTGATAATTCTTTCTCTACATCGTTCATAGGCGCATCTGATGGTCGGAGAGGCCGCAGCAGTGCTTGCAGATCCAAGAGATAGACCTTTTGGAGCTCGTGGAAACTTATTTGCATCAATAAAACCGGCTGAGGCAGGTTTGGATTCGCCATGAACTCACGGGGTTGCCATTCGCAATCGATTCCGATAAGCGATGATGTAGAACCTGGATCCATGTTGCTAGATGACCGAGACAAAACTCGTGATACATCATTGGAAAATTCCAGAATGGATTCCAAATCATTGACAAATTTGATGGATGCATACTTATCGAATATGTTGTCGAGCGTTAGCGAGGGCAAAGGTGAAGATTTTTCAGACTTCTTTTTGCCAGATTTTTCCCCGTTCTCAACATTGTCACCTTTACCAACTCCCAAGTCGGGAGATAAAAGCTGACAATCCATCATGACCAATTCCAAACAATCATCGTCGACCCATTTTTCTATAGACTCTCGTTGGCCTGGATTTGTTTTTGCTTCAATCTGCAACAGCTGCCCTTCTTCGATTAATTCGATCATTCTTTCTCCCTGTTTTCGCCCCAAGACTTTGCAAGAATACCTTACCAAACACGAGATCAACTGTTATGCTTCCATTGCGTGTCATGGATCTCCATGGAAACGACTCGTTCTCTTTGTTCATCTCGTTCGAGTTCTTCTTGTTTCGCGAGGGAGGCAAGAATTTGCATCGCAGAGATCTTTTTGTCCTTATGCTGATGTCTCCTATCCGACCCACAGCTGTTAGAAAGACAGGGCTGAGTGGATTTGAAATATCTTTCTGTCGCACAACCAGTCGTGCTATGTTGATGGATGGACCATCAATTGGAAAATACGGCTTTTGGGAGAATTGTGCTGGGTTGTTCGACTGTAACGTATTACCAATCGCGGAAAATCTGTTGTCGATTCCTTCCTCAACTTTTGGAGCGGAAGAAACCTCCCAAACCTGGTCACCTTTTTCATTATCGCCACCTTTTTGATCGTCTTCTTCATCCTCGTCGCACTTGATAACACTCGATATCAGTACATGATCCATTCTATGTAGCACACTGGTGGATTTTTCCGTCAGCAGTAATTTCCAATATGGATGGCCTGCACTCCCGATCATACAGAGATTGTCTTGTTGACATTTTTTTAATCAACGATTCGTCAAAAATGATGGTGCACGATGAGACCATGGAAGCAAGACGGACAATGCAAGCGGCGGCAATGTCTCGATGGGAAAGCCACAGAGAGATTCCACCAAGTCCTCTGGAACCTGGAACTATCTGATTACTGGAGCAGAGATCACAAATCTTCGAGACATCAATCTCGGAGTTTTCTTGAAATACAGCAATGAAAACTTCCATTCGAGTAGGATCGTACAAAACTTGTGTCGCTATCCTCTCATTCTCTGGAAGGTCGTTTGAACCCCCTTGAGACAATTTGGAAGGTTTCGACCGTGTCTTCTGCAGCTCCAGTGCTTTTTGTTCAGCGATTCAACTACCGATACAAAATGGTCTAATGATCCGAGTAAATCATCGCCTGACATCATCATTTCCATCCGCCGAGAGAACCACCCGAGAGGCACCTTGTGAAGCATACCTCGGGAATGATATCGGTATGAAGAAGGACGCCTGTAATCCGAACGACAATGAGAATGAAAACATACTCAAATCTCATCGTTCCTATTCAAGTCTCTCCAAGTTCTCCTCCTCCTGACTTTATGTATTTGTTCCAGCGATGCCATTAATTTGGTTTTTCGGTTTCAGAAACTGTAATCAAATTAAAGAATGATGTTCTTTAAATGAAAGAATGATGAACACTTGAACACCGATCGGTAGGCGAAAGATTTGTGATGAGCATCGCCACAAACAATCACAAGATTGCAATCAGTTTCCTAGTAAAGAGAATCATGTAAGATGATGATTCCATCTTTGACATCAGGTTGTCAAAGAAGTCGCCAAGCTAAATAGTTTTAATTTATAATATTATTTTTCGATTTCACATAACAACGTGCAGAGGTGGTCTAGTTGGTTATGACGCGGCTTTAACACAGCTGAGGTCGGGGGTTCGATTCCCCTCCACTGTACTTTTGCTCCCCTCTCCCCCAAATTCATACATCATTGATAGGCGCGCCTTTTTCTCGTCTGTCGTCGCTCGTAGAAAAATGTTCCAAGGATTGCAGTGGCCAGCCATTGCATTTCAAGTTGTTCCTGAGAAAAAGAAAAATTGTTGCTCTTTCGATTTTGGCATCCTCACTTGTCAACTTGCAGTCGCACGGTAGTTTCTTCTTGATCTCAGGTTTTGATAAATTGGAATTGGAACAATCCATTGTTTTGATCCTGTACGATACATTGCAGATACTATTGTCTACAGCACCCAACAATCTAAATACCAAAATCAGTTTGCAAGATGTCCAAAAAAGAGAAGAAAAGAAGCTAGATCAAGTAGTAAATCCAGGAGTCCAGAGGACGAACCTACTACCGCCGAGCAGGGAGATGTTTCGACCATTGTATCGGACCAGGACGAGAAAGCTGTAGAATTAGAACACGAAGGATCATTGCCCAAGAGCAAGAAGAAGAGAAAAAATAGCGATGGTGATATTGGTGATAACGACGATGACAAGAAGAAAAAGAAGAAGAAGAAAAAGAAGAAAGTGAAACAGGACGAGGAGGATGAAGCAGATAGCAACGAGAAAACATTCCGAGGACCTTCCAAGTGGTGCAAAGAGAGGATTCTTCTCGGACAAGACGTTTGCGTCGATGCCGCTTACGGATGTGACACAAGCCTCGCTCCGTAATATGGGATACGAAAAAATGACAAAGATTCAATCGAAATCAATTCCCGCATTGCTTGCTGGGAAGGATTTAATTGGAGCGGCGCAAACGGGGAGTGGAAAGACGCTTGCCTTTCTCGTGCCTATTGTTGAATTGTTGCGCAAGGCAAAATTCCATACTCGCAATGGAACTGGATCCATCATTTTATCGCCCACCCGAGAGCTTGCGATGCAAATCTACGGGGTATGCAAGGAGTTGTTGGGGGATACTTCAACACTAACGTATGGTCTTATTATGGGAGGAGCCAACCGAAAAACGGAAGCCGATCGGCTTCGAAAGGGAGTCAATATTGTCATTGCCACGCCTGGTCGATTGCTGGATCATCTCCAGAACTCTCCAGGATTTGTCACGCGAAATCTCCTCGTCTTTTGTATGGACGAAGCAGATCGAATTCTCGAGATTGGGTTCGAGGACGATCTGCGCTCGATTGTCAAAATGCTTCCTAAGGAACGCCAGACCATGTTGTTTTCTGCCACACAGACAAAACAGGTTGAAGATCTAGCTAGACTCTCAATCAATCCCAAGACTGCTATCTATGTTGAAGTCGAATCTAATAGCAAAGAAGCAACTGCTGAAAATCTCGAGCAGGGGTATGTCACCTGTCCTTCCGACAAACGATTTTTGCTCTTGTTCACCTTTTTGAAAAAGAACAAGAACAAAAAGATCATGGTATTCTTATCATCCTGTAACTCTGTCAAGTTTCATGCAGAATTACTAAACTACATTGATATTCCGGTTTTGGACATTCATGGCCGACAAAAACAGGTCAAGCGCACCACCACTTTCTTCCAGTTTCAAAAAGCCAAAACCGCAACGCTGTTGTGCACAGATGTCGCAGCTCGTGGTCTGGATATCCCCGAAGTTGATTGGATTATTCAATTCGACCCTCCGGATGATCCCAGAGAATACATTCATCGTGTAGGACGAACGGCACGCGGTGCGAATGGCTCCGGCAGAGCATTGATGTTTTTGACACCGCAAGAAACAGGATTCCTGCGATATTTGCAAGCTGCTGCCCGAGTGACTCTGAACGAATACGAGTTTCCGACGTCCAAGATTGCAAACGTTCAATCTCAGCTTCAGTCCCTTATCGAGAAGAATTATTATCTCAACAAATCCGCCAGGGATGCGTATCGAAGTTATCTTCTTGCGTACGCGAGTCACTCTCATCGCGAAATATACAACGTCCACGAACTCGATTTACAAGCCGTTGGCCTCGCCTTTGGTTTCACCACTCCCCCTCGAGTTGACCTTGCTTTCTCGGCTCGTGGTGATAAACGAAATGTGAAGAGGAATAACAAGAATGTGAAACAGAAACGCCTTCGGTTCTGGGCACAGCTTTCAGTGCCTCCAATCCGTACGGAAAGCGAGAAGCAGGGGACAAGAGGCAATTTTCACATTAAATCATCACACTTGTTTACGACTAACTAGCAGTAGCCACTCTCGACACTGAGAAGAACTAAACATAGTATAAATCTAAATTTAGTGCGCTTTCCAGCTACAGATATGGTAGGCAGATAGATACACAACACTCTTATGCTATTTGATCGCTGTTACATTATTGTGTAGGTTATCAGATGGGCCGTTTTCGATTTGGACTCGAAATAGAAACTAATATAGTTCGCTCCCGACAGCTGAACGTTGACGCGCACCGCCATTCAAAAGAAATAAGAAAACGGGCTTCAGATTATGATTTCGATCGACGATGATGTTTTGTCATAAAAAATGAATCAGGCTGTTACGATATCCAGAAACTTTATTTCTCACCAGTAAAGCTCTTGCTCTTGCTTTGTATTCACTTCGACAAAACGTCATGAGAGAGCTACACTAATCAAGTCAAAGAAAGAGAACGCAATTTGACTGAGAGAGAAAAAAACATCAAATTTCTAATCGAATATCCATTGCGATGAGTAATTTTGTTCCTGCGAAAGAAGACGAAAATGGGAACGGTTCTGTGGAAATCGAGGAAATGTCTCAAGCCAGACGGCGGCTCTGTGAAGAATGCAACGAAAAACCCTCTCTGTATCAATGCCCCGGGTGCTCGATCCGTACTTGTTCTTTGCACTGTTGTCAAGCGCACAAAAAACGCACCAAATGCACTGGAAAGCGATCGCGTGGGGCCTATCTACCACTTTGTCATATGAATGACAGCACACTCCGAAGCGACTACTTCTTCATGGAAGAAATTTTGGGTGTCATGCCTCGTGCTCGCAAAGTTTCGAAGTTAGCCGAAGATGGAAAAAGTACTGCGAATGATTGTCTTCGTGACAACGTCTCGAAAAACCCCAGATCAGCCGCTTCTATCAATAAGAAGGCAAAACGATTGGTCCAGCAAGCTCTGCGACGTGGGATTACTTTACAAGTCATGCCACCAGTAATGGAACGACACAGAAATAACTCGTCATGGTACTGCAGTTCTAGAGATTTGATAACTTGGAAAGTCGAAGTAATCCTTGTTCCGAAAATGAAAACTTTTTCGTTCAAATTATCGGAGCAAGAGGAGGGAATTCTCGGCCATATCGCTAAAGTTCATCGCTGACACATACGCAGACGATTCTGATATGCCGTCAACTATATCACCAGACGACCACCAACTACTAATCAAGCGACTCCCCAGTACAGCGAATAATCCAAGATTCATTCGAATAAAAAATAATGATAGCCTAAAGACAGCCCTTGATGGTTTAACGATTGTCGAATACCCAACAATCTACTGCGTCAACGATGAAAGCATGAAAGATTATCCGCTAGGAACAAGCGTAATCATGGAGGAAACACCAATGTCTTCTGCTTCGAAAGATTCTCTTCCACAGGAAGCCTCCAGTTGATTTTTATCTCGGTGCTACTATTTCGCGGAGGCTGCGAAATCGTCGTTGAATTCATTTGGAAGCTTCATATGTCCCACAGTCAATTTGCTCACCGCTTTACGTTCAAATATTGAATAACCACCATTTTCAAATGAGTAACGAACATAGAAAATGATTAGATCACACGATTACTTGAACACGTAGAATTCATGATAATAAAGGTACAAAGTATCCGAAAGGTCATCCGGTATGATCACTTACTCTTGAAATTAGCATGCTCTGCGGATTGCATCAGCATAAATGCAAGTGACTGAGCAGTCGTGAGATAAGCACCTGCGTCCGACATCCTCTTAAGTGCGATTTCCCGATCGTAAGGCTGTTGCGAGCTTACACCATCCGCAATCAGGTGGACATCCGCACCTTCTTCCAGCAAATCCAAGCAAGTTTGCTGAACGCACACATGTGCCTCAATTCCAAATAGCACAACCGATTTTTTGTTCAACGAATTTAGATGACTTTTCACTTCGTCTGTGCACATGGAAAAGTTTTTCTTCTCGAACATTTTGCAACTTTTGAAGTGTTCTTGGTCTGCAAACACGTCTTCAACGGTTTCGCCAAACACCTTTGTGTATTGCTGAGTAATCACGACTGGAATATCCAGAGCTTTTGCAACAGAAGTCATGTAGTTTGCTGTGCGAACAATTGTCTCTCCACGCCATATGAGGGGACGAAATCTCTCTTGAATGTCACAAAGCAAAAACACCGTGTTTTCTGGCTTTAGTTTTCCGATGGACCTACGTGCTGCATTAGAGAGGCTGGACGTCATTGTGATTTTGCTGTTCGATGGATATAAGAGTGAGTGCTGGCGTTCTGAGAATGCATCCTTACACGAAACGATACCGTGTCGAAGATCCAAGTTCATACGAGCAACACCAGCGATCATAATTGACCAAGAACTCACCTCTTTGTATTATCAATTGATAGGGCTTGTACGACTTGGAAAGTGGAGGGGGGAGACAATGACAACAAAAGTATGAACCCAACGAAAGTCAAGAACATGTTACACTAAGTTTATGTTCAGCATTTTTTGTGTCATCTTCGTCCCATCGAGGAGATAGCCGTTCTTTTTCAATTCTTCTTGGTATGTACCAGTCACGATCGGTAGATTCAAGATACGGCAACCACGTAGGAGTTTATAGTTGGGGGCGGGGGAGGGGAATGAAAAAAGTTTTTTCAAATTTCGACACAAAATTATCAAAACTACGATCAAAAACGAAAGATGACCATGAAATGAGACCAAGTAAGACTGCATGCACGAAAGCGATAGTATACTATGATCCAAATGTCGAAGGTGTAAACATTCCTGAATGTTGCTTCTATCACTGGCCTATGCCTACTCTCTAGAGCTACACCACCAGCTACATAGCAATAGAATATAGTTCTTTGATACGGTAATAATGAAACGAGGAGTTTAAGTTAAAAATGTATATTGCTTTTCTATGCAGTCACATGGAAAGTAGGAAAAATCTTCCAATGTGAGTTTGTACCGAATACACGGCATTTGGATTATGTTTGTACAAGGTTTTGAAGAACCGTCGACTTGAATGAAGGGTATCGAAAAAAGGGGCGATAGTGCTGGCGGTGATATATGGTGCCAGGCGTCTTCGTTGTTGTAATGTTGGATCGTTGTGTGTCGTGCATATGTGCGATGCATTGCACACTTACGATGTTTTTGATAACCCCGGAGGTCTGATTATGAGCAGAGTTGCCTCCAGGAGTTTTGCGATGCTTTATTAGGATCTAGCTGGAATATTCATAGCAAGCGAAGCGAGATCCGACTTGATTTTCTTCGAGCGGACGAGCCGGCGATATGAAGAGTTGGGTTTGGCTCGTCCTCTCTTGCCCAAAGAGCATTCAGATTCAATTAGTACCGAATTCCAAGACTCCATGCTTCGGACAGAGCTTGAATCAGAGAGAGAATCAGAGTCTTCATTTGGGTCCCATTCGATAACAGGAAATGCGTTGACACTGCTATCGAAGTTGAGGCTGAACAATTCGTAGGATAGTTTCGAATCAATACTTCCCTTTAGCGAGCCTTTCGAGATGGCCATCTTATGCTGCTGGAGCTCCAAAGCTCTTGTTGCTGGGGACGTGATTGTTGGCATCATCTTGGTATTCTTTGTGTTCACAAGGGAAGATTGGTTAGACCGGTTCGCGGTAATTGCGGGTCGAAAGTTTATGACGACTCCTCTCTTTTCTTCGTTTTCTTTCTCTCTCTTCGTCGTGTCGTGAATCTGCGGCATGCAGTGCTCGGGGAAGAAACAACTCCTGGTTGATGCGAATAGAACCCAATAGAAGGACAAATGCATCAAGTCGCGTACTAGGTTCCGATGTCTTCACTTAAAGATTCGAATGAAGGAAGAACACACGTCGATTTACATCATTGGTTTGTTCTTCAAAGTTTTCACGATAGACAAGGGGAGGTTCTCAATATGCATTTTTGAATCAGTTATTGATCCCTGGCCAGATATTTCCTTATTAGAGCGGGATCAGTTTCGTTAAGTAAAAATGTACAGTGCGTCATTTTGTATCACAGATGCTCGAAACGCTACTTATCACCAAAACCGTCTGTCATCCATATGCGTAAGAAGTCCACAAAGAACATATGTTCTTCGACATCAGAACACGGACACGATTCGTAGAGCATGATAATGGAGTGGTGGAAATCTGAAGGTCGAATTCCAGTACATTTTTCTACGGCCATACTACGTGGAGGGGGATTGGAAAACTCCCAAATTTTCTAGAGAGGAGAACCTCATTCTTCCAAGACCCGCGCTGGGAAATCGGATTGACCCGAGAACGGTACGAGAAAAACGGATTAGACTTGTTCTTCGATGTTCTTCGGTGAGAACAATCAGAATTTTAGTGACTCGAATGCGAGAAGTTGCGAATAAAGAGCAAAGAAGTGTCATTGATGAATATGGTTCTGATTAAGGATGGAGATTTGTATTCAACATACCTTTTTCTCACGTCAGCGTATGCTCTGAGCATTGACATCATATATCGTATTGTACCCAATCAGGAAACAGTCGAGAAAGATTCTCTCATCAGAAAATACAACGTCGTCAATCGTCATACCAATTCCGACAACATCATCATTATCTTGATCGGTATGTTATAATACCGAGAGGTACGAAACAATCAAAACAATCGAATCCAGGAAAAGTTTCTAGCTCACAAAACGTAGCTGCTCCGCCTCTAACTTCACGAAATATATTTCTCACAACAATACTATAAACAGACACATAGACGATGAAACGATCGGTTTGCTTTCTTATTTGCAACATTTTCGTTAGCACGGGGTCTTTGAATTTTCTGGCATGGTCCTTGGCGCCGATATCGAATTCATGTAAGAAATCAAACGCTCGCCTTTTCTCCGCTGGGGAGCTCACGAAAAACACGATTTCAAGAAGAAGCAGAGATTTCCTTCACATTCTTTCGTCGTCGCCAACAGACGATACAGAGTCTATTTCATCAAACGAAATCAGAGGGCCCGAACTCCCTCCGCTGCAGGCCTCTTCGAAGAGGCTGTTCCTCGTTAGACATGGCGAAGTGATAAATCCAGGTAAGTGGAGACAACGTCTTTGTTGAATACTTTCAAACTTTGGGGTAACTTTAGATTGGATGCGAAAAAAGTTCTTTCTGAAATACCATCTCGTACTCATTCGTTTCTATCATATTTTCTGTATCTCACTGTTGTCGTCTCGTTTCAGGTGGAGATCGCCCCGTATATTATGGTGCTTTAGACGTCTCTCTATCTCCTCTTGGAGAAGCAGAAGCTAAGGCTGCAGCGTTGTACCTTCAACAATTTGACCTCGAGTTTGTCGTCAGCAGCCCGCTGTCACGCGCCGTCTTTGGCGCAGAGCAAATTTTAGGATTGCAAAAGAACAAGCAATCTGACATCCATGAAAATGGAAGGCTTCAAAGAACTCGATCGAGGATCTTGGTGCGGGTTAACAAAGGACGAAATAGGAGCGGAGGCGATGGCAAATTTCGATGCGTGCGATGAAAATGCGACTCCGGAGGGTGGCGAATCTTACATCACTCTTAAGGAGCGAGTGTTAAAAGATAGAGATACGGTGTTGGATCGCTTGCCAGCGGGAAATGCTGCTACGGTTGTATCGCATTTGCAGGTAACGAGAAGTATGTTGAGTGATGCTTTAGGTATTCCAACGGGAGAAATGGCAGGCTTGGGCATTGCAACTGCGAGCGTGACTTGCATTGACTATAATGCCGACGGTACTCAAACGGTTCATTTTCAAAGCTTCAAGCCTGATGTTGGGTTGGCGAAGAGCAAGGATGGAGCAAATTAGAAGCATTTGCCCATGACACGATCGAATGATGCTACCAAAACCGATTCCTGTTTTCATCATAACACAAGGCGCTGCCATTGAATATAGAGAAGGTTATCATGCTCAATTTGGACCACACCTAGTCCAAGAATGCCATTAGAAATATGTCAGTTGTTAGGTCCGGAATCCACTGTTGGCGGAATATTTTGTGAACGCTGTATTTTGAATTTCTTGGTATGAGGAGATTTCCATACAAGAATCGATTCGAACTCGTCATAATTCGTTAAAAATAAATGGTCTTTTTAGTGGACATATTTCGTTTTTGTAGTTAGCTTTTCGAAATAACTTTTCGACGAATAATCTGACGAATTTATCCAGGGCATGGAGAATGAGTGCATACAGCTAATTGTTTTATGTGTGAAGGCATTAAGAAACCGAATGTCTCCTTGAGAATGACCTCTCCGCGTTGGGAACGTTGCATTGAGATTCAATAATTTCGAACGCACCCCAACATCACAACGGCCCAGAGAAATTTTTTGTCGGGGACACATGAATTGCTTGTAGTTCAACGGTGCTGACACTGCTTACTTCTCGTATGAATAATAATATTCGTGACTCTGTTGCAATAGAAGCGAGTCTGTTAGCTCTGTACTCTCGCCTACTTGACCGCAACATACTCGTCGAACACCGCTTAAGTTAACTTGGTCAATTAAATTTATCCAAAAGTCGTTTCCACATTGATACCTCTTCTTGAAGAAGAAACTGGAAAAATGGCATCTCAGGAAAGTACAAATGACGATGATGTTATGAAGGACATCGCTGAACCGCGAGAAACAGACGTCCTGTGTGGTAGAGGTGGCGCTGCATTGAGGCATGCTGGAAACCAGACATATCGGAGATTGGTGAATCTTAACAAGGGACTTTATATTACATGCATGAAAACTGAAAAACTCAAAATCAGCAGGTCCATTGTAGCTGCTATCCGCGAACAGAAGGGGCGCTTTCTCGAACGCGACGCCAAAAAAGGGGTTTGGTTCGATATCGGAGACAAGAAAGCGGTCGAAAAGACATCGCAAGCGCTCCGAGAGGGTCAGCCCAAACTACGAAAGAAAATGGTTGAGATGGGCCAAATACCTCCCGAACAGGCGAATGACCCAGTTCCCGCCTCAATGCAACAACAACTGCTCCAGCAATATGGAAATGGAATCTACAATGCGCGTGCCCCACAATCCAGTGCAAGTAATTCTCTGAATGGCAGTATGAATAGCAGTATGAATGGCAGTATGAACATGCTCATGAATAACAATATGAGTATGAATAGCTTCAGTCGCATGGGATCGATAGGATCCGGATCTATCGGCCGTTTGGAATCTATCGGATCAGGAGGCATGAGCCGTTTGGAATCAATGAACTCAGGCAATATGGGCCGGATGGAATCATTGAACTCGGGCAATATGGGCCGAATGGAATCGATGGGGTCTGCTAATATGAGCCGGTTGGAATCTATCGGGTCGGGAGGAAACATGGGCCGGTTGGAGTCTATAGGATCAGGAGGCAACATGGGTCGTTTGGAATCTATTGGATCAGGAGGATCTATGGGATCAAGGAATTCATACATGCTTGATTCTATGCAACAAGAGCAACAACAAAAACAAATGATGATGGGCCGAAATAATGCTGGGCGACTCCGGACGAACATGTCACAAATGCCTCCTCCTCCTACTCGAACATTCAGCAATGGTACAAATAATATGAACAGTATCGGTGGCAACGATTTGACAATATTACAGCACTTAAGTTTGAATTCGACGCCTCAGTCAATACCAAGCTGGACGCCGAGTATGGGGTCAATGGAATCTATGATGACAATGTCAACAACCGATGTACCACAAATGGTTTCAAGGCGAAACAACCTTTCGCGCCAATACAATAGAAATCAATCTTATGGGTCGAACAACAACAACGGTAACGGTAACAGCAATAACAACAACGGTGGCGGCATTAGAGACAACATGAACAACATGCAAAGTATGGCAAGAAATACTGGTAACAACAATGACATATCTGACTTTGCCACTATGAATGGCAACGGACGTGGTACCGATCGTACAAATATGGTAGAACCGAATAAATTTCTTACGGAAAAGATTGGATCTTTTGATCCAACGGAACAACCATATCGACAGCAGCAACCGCAGCAAGTTCCGAGGACTCGTGATCATTCTCCAAACAGATTCAGTCAAAGCAACAATAACAGCAGCAGCAACGGCAATGCGAACAGTGAACGGCCTGCAGGTCCCAGCATAAATGATCGGCGGCGTATTTTTGCAAGAATGAAGAGATCAAATTCTCCAAGAACAATGGGCATGTCCCAAAGGAGCATCACTGATGGCATGCCAGACATTCATATGGTGGATAGCCAATTTTCTTTGCTATCAAACCTGTCTGCGCATGGTTCGAAACACCGCGGTCACAATGCCGTGGATATGGATATCAGCAAGCATGCTGGCCTCACAAAGAAAGATTCCATTGGAAGCGAATACATTGGAGTTGGAAGCCGACGGTCGTTGATGTCGGGTTTATCCAAACTGAGTGGCCACTCATCTGATATAAATAATACTTTTTCGGGTATGTCGAAAAAATTCACGGGAACGAATCATACCTTATCAAGTCGGTCGCTTACAATGAGTGAATTCAGTGGAGTCGACGAAGATGATGATTTTGCGGAAGAAGAATTCAGTTTCGATATTCCAACTCAAAGAAATACGTAGATACAACTTCGACATTGGCGTGGTACGTTTCGCACTTTATGCTTTTGTACGAAACGAAGATTCACTCTCGTGACAATAAGTTGTAATGAAGGGAGATTGGGAAAATCGAATCCAGGGTTTGAACATGAATAACTATCATTTCTCGCAATTCCTGATGATCATGTCTTCTCTACTTCGAGAAGAAAGTTCAATAAGGTTTGACGCGATTGCTAATTGAATGGGGTGGTCTTGGTTGGCTTCACCAAATGTGTATTTTGTAGTATAAGAACAGGGTCAATTGAACATTCTGTGAGTACGTATTTTTTCGGGCCATAGTTTCTAGCTTCAATCGTAGTGTAGGTGCCAAGAATAAGTTGGGCACCTTTACAGTTGCCATCTAGTACTATGCTGCTACCACTTTGCACCTTTTTCGCTACCAGATGCCTCACTCCATGGATTCGGTAAGTCTCATTTTTATTGTGGAGGTATAATACAATGCTATTAGTTCGGATCATCTCATTTCCCATACTAGCTACTTCTAGTATCTCTTCTATCCAGTCACGAACAATTCCATTACCGGATCACGAAGAGCCTATTTCGATGGAATGCAGATGAATCTGAAAAGAACCCGAAAATTCGAAGAACGACTAAAATGTTGAGTCCCGATTGATTCTCTGTATCTTCTCTCTACGTATCGTGTACGATAGTCCTACCTACATATTTTTACGTCGGACGACGAGGACGATGAATACAAGTACGACGTCGACGGCGATTGATTCGCCATCTTCCTTCGCGGAAGGAAGGCGCCAGCAGCCAGCAGCAGTAGTGAGGATCGGTAGGTAAAAACACCTTCCTCGGTCGTCTCTTGAGAGAGAGACAAAATAGGCTTTTAGGAGGCCATTTCCATCAGCATGCCATTTTCTTTGAAGCTCAGACACTTTTCTCAAACACCAACAGATTTCAAATTGGGATCCACAGATCAAATTATTTCTCATCGGAAACTTGGATTAAGAGTCTGCTGTATCGAATATCGGTTGTGCGGTTTAAAGAAGGTAAGAATTGCTCTATATCAAGCCTATGTTGTCGAAACGACGTTCAGCTACGTTGTCTTCAACCAACTAATATGAGACGAATAGGAAGTGCACAAGGATGAAATCTTCGATTTTCATATTTCGCTTAGGTTCTCACAATACGCATGTTTCAGATACCAATAGAAGGAGTCATAATAAGGACTGCGCCATACTTTTCTCAGCAAGAGCGTATGTGTATAAGAACGCATCAGTAAAATGTCTTCTAAACTTGGACGAAAAGGTAAGAAGTTCTGTTCCAAAGAAAGCATCTGTTTCCATTTGAAGAATTCATGTCTAACATTGTCGTTTTAATAATCGCTATCTCGTCTACTCAATTTTTTAGGCGACCCTAGAATGCACAAAGCAGTTGCTGCTAGATTAGCAAATCCTAGCTTGTCTCTGTATGAAGCCTTGTGCATAGGAGGGTTTGATTACTCCGAAAACGATGATAAATCTGTTACAGACGAGAAGAAGGTTACTCTTGGACAGAGAAAAAATCAGCTATCGAGGCGTTTGAGGCTGGCACGTAAGCAAGGTGCCGACGAGAACAAGGTGCCGAGCGCCGAGTCACCAAATGTCAATCCTACTTTAATTGATAACAACACGAGAGGTCACAATGTAAACAGTGAAGTCGCTATTTCCAAAAAGGAACGAACCGAACAAAAGCATCTCACAGACGAACAATTGGTTGCCTTGAGAAATGAATTAGGTGCATCAAGTATGAACAAGTCAAACGGTCGAAATGGCGAAGCGATGGGGGCTCCACTGCAGATGGGCGCTCATCAACCGAAACGACTCCGGTTCACAAAGTGCCTAAATAGCACTACATTTGATAGAACCTGTACGATGGCCCCTGCCAACCTATATTTGCAACAAGGATGGCCAATGAATAATTTGCCACAGATGGGAGGAGGCGGAGCCTCTAATACCATGATGGCACCAGACTCGCTAACAGGATCAGCACAAGGAGTACACTATCCACCGTCCCAATTTTACGCACCTCAAATTTCGAATAGGATTCCTGATCAAAACATGCAGCGGTACCATCACGGAGGTTCCGCAGTCGCTTTGTCGTCACTAACAGCAACAGCGCAGTCGGTAGGTCTCACACTGGATCAATTGGCGTTGACTCTAACCTCAAACACCTCCAGCCTGTCAAAATTGGTTGCAGAGGTTCGAAGTGGTGATTCCGAAATAAAGCAGGAGCTCATGGCACTCGATCTTTATCGATCGGATGTGAAAGGACTCTATTCGAAATGTTTGCTTTTGGCAGGAGTGGATGCAACCCTGGCAGAGCAAAACACTCCCACATACGTCAAGTTTGCCCTAAAGGCGTGGGAGACAGAAGGAAAACGATTGCGACATTTACAGGATAAGTTAAAATATGGAAAGGGGAGCAAGAATGTGACGATCGATATGTCGCCTCGAAACATGGATGGGACGCTGGCTTCGAGGCATACTCGAAAAGACGATGAGAACCACGATACTGCCGTCGTGTCATCGGATTCGGATGGATACCATGATCACCACAACAATGAACATTGCGGCCACAACCATTGTCACGACCATTGCGAAAATAATGGACAGAATGATATTAACGATTGTAATTCTTTGAAGCACGACAAAGCAAAATGCGATGCTCGCCATATGCATCGCCCCGGAGAGTGTGGACATAGAGCCATCATACATCAACCCAAAGATGGTGCTCCGCACATTGACTTCATCGTGAATGATCACGTTGAGTGCTATGGGGGGCAGGACTCATTGTTGTTAGCGGGCAAGAGTTTTGACACGGCATGGCCTAGCAAATACAAATGCAAGGATCTCGAAGAGTCTTGTGCTAAAGCTTGTGGAAAAAGTGTTGCTAGTGAACAAAGTTCGAATTGGGCTAATATGGATCTGGTGCAGGAACCGAAACTTTTCAAGCTGTCCGAAATCGATACTGGAGATTCGGAATGGACATTGGACGCAAACGAAGAGTCAGATGGTGGCCTGATGGGACTATTCAAACTGGGCAGAGAGTCTTCTACGGAAACAACTACCAACTCTGCTGGATTACCAGATAGTTAGGGATAACAGTCCATTCTTACGATATAATTTATACTTTTGATTCAGCGGTTTTCATTATCGTAGGTTAACTATATTAAAAGGCCTCGCCTTCCTCTAAAGCACTGACGTCCGTTTCAACAACGACATCCTCGTTACTCTCCAGTGTTTCAATGGTAGTATTTTCTTTGAGTAATTCCAACGCTTTCACGTACCATTCGTAATCTGCAAGTTCTGTAGCCAAGTCTTTGACTTCTTGTGATTCCACATATGCCGCCAGATCCGCTATGGTCTGCTCCAATCGGTTCTTGCTATCGGGTATCATCATATGGCTTTCCTCTAGGACTTCTGCAAATTTCTTTATGTCGTATGGATTTCTTTCCTGATCTTTCATCTCCTGTAATTTTCCCTCATTCTCTTTTACTTCCTTCTCATAATATGCAACCTCCTTCAGCATGCTGTTGGAGACGAAGATGAAAACGGGACGGAGTGAGAGAAACGAAGAAAAATATAGGACGGAGCAAGAAAGAATACAAGCAAGTGCAAATGGCAATGGGCGAAGAATGTCACTCGGTGCTCCGGCATAAAAATAACAGTGGGACCTTGCTTTGAATCTCTGACTTTATGGAAAGTTTGTGTCGTGAACAGAATCCTCCCCATTTTTGTATCGTACCAACCACGTGCTATTCTCGCATGCATTTTACGAATGATCGCAGAAACGCAAGCAGGGATGAATCAATGCCGATGGAGATAATATCTTACCGCTGACAAGCCTTAGTCTTGATCATTAGTTGCCGCTGGGGCGGTGGGGGCGTCTTGGTCCTCATATTTGTTGTATCAATCCGCTGTCTCTGGAAAAGATGCAATGACAATATTCAATATAATGAAAACACATTTTTTCCACTTCGCTCTGTTCACATTCGATCGCCTTCGGTGACAAGCGACAAAGCGTGAGGCAATAGCGCGCCTTTCATTTCAGTTTGGTTTTGAACGCGCGCTAGTCGGCATGGCACGAACTTTCAGTCACACATCCATAACGATCAAATCGCGATGATGATCATCATCATCTGCTCACGTGACGATGGATTTTTGAATCTCAAGAAATGGAAGAATAGCTTCTTCTCACGACGATACGACGTAATGACACCTTGCGAATTACTGTCGCAAGAGTAAACACAATCAATATTGAATTACGTGGCTACTGTTGACAATTCGATATTGACCCTGGACTTTGAATATTGCAGCACCATCTCTATCCGGCCAACGACAACTCGACATTGTGAGAATGCCGAAGAAGAATCGTGCACTGAAGGTTCTCGATAAGAACTCGCTTCCGAAGGTTCTTGATATCCTAGAGGTTCCAAAGTCGAAGGAATTGAAACTTTCGAATGAAGCCCCAGATTTGGAATTTCCTGGTGAAAACCATGTGCCAGGAATTTTCCCATAAAGGCCCGGAGGCGACGGAGAAAACCCTTGGCGACATCCAAGACACCTAAAATAAGCAATATTGGATGGAACAAGAACATAACTACTAGAAGAGCTCGAGCAAAGAATACGAGACCTCCCAAGCCGAAGCCGATTAGCTCAGCAACAAAGAAGAGAAAAGGGTTGGGTAGCAGCCTTCTAACACCATACGGTGTGAACATGGCGAGGCTGAAAAATGGAAGGACGCCAGACGCGGCATTGACACCGTCGTTGAGGAAGAGCCCGAATGTCCTGAAGCACTACGATAGACTAAAACCTATAGCTTGCAATCTCTATAAACAGCACAACGAGCAACATCAAGAAGAGAAACGTTCAAGCAGTATTCTTGGAAAGAAGGAGATGAGAATCGGCTTGGATCAAAAGACAGGCGATCAAGAGGTCGCCCTCAAAGACACGCTCTCCTAATACCACCGTTAGGAAGCTTCCGATAGTACCTTTGAAAGAATTGAGTGTAACAAAAAAGGCAAGTCCGCAAGAAAATATCAACGAATACGTAAAGAAGAACGAGAACAAGGAAGAGAAAGAAAACGAGAACAAGAATAGTAGCGATGATATGGACTGTGATTCCAGTGACGGGCTCTCTTTGAACTCATCATCATCATCGTCAGCTCAATCGCCACGAGAGAAAACGAAATCCGTCTCTAATGGTAGATCGTCCTGTCAAGAGGGATCGATACCTACCTCTAGCAAAGACAATAATATCGTATCAAATTCAGAGGGCAAGTACCAATTTACGGAGAAGATTGATCATTCTGAATCAAATTCAAATATTATCATCAGGTTTCGATGATGCTAAAAAGGGCGACGAAAAAAGGACTATTGAATCGATTAACAAAACCAGGGACGTAGTAGATGTTGAAATGAGCGATGGCAAAGAAAATGAGCTTACTTCTGCTCCGACTTCGACTTCGACTTCGACTTCGACTTCGACTTCTTTAACTCCTACCGACAACAAGGTATTGAAGTTTCGAAATGAATGACCAAAGTACTTTGGTCGATTATTCAACTTCTGGGATCTACTATTGGCGATGGTCGATTCGTTCAGGACAACATCGATGATGATAGCGTCCTTACCACATCTTCGTCTTTTGGCGATCAAGAAACAGCAATGGTACTATCAGAGAAAAAGGGCGACCGAGAGGAATTGAGAACGCCATTCTTTGCTTCCCAGAATCATAGACCATCTTCTTCAGTTTCGCATGGACTCTGTTCGAAGACCGAGCACCATCGAAACGAATTCCAGGAGGAAGAAAGCATTGAAGCGTGGTCCATCGATGGTCATAGTAGCTCACCATTCTTCTTCGTCGTCGGGGGGAGAAAGTACGGCCATCCAGCATTGCCTCCTGGGTGGACAATGAGAATCTCGAGGGGCGAAAATCGACCTGTGTACAGTCATCCAGACCACGGACGCACCTTGGCATTGTCCGATCAAACTTACACCGAATATGGTGTACGTCAAAACAGGCAGCGGAAAATACGTAAAGCAAATCAAGAGTAATGGTATCGAATTATCGAACGAAGGCTCTCTTACACGAAGATGTGTACTCGATGGACGCCGGAACCCTCAGACGCCACCTTCAATTCAAGAGTCGCCACCACAATCGAAAAAAGCGATCCGAGGCACGATATTTACCACTCGAACCGGATGACGAAGACTCGACTTCTAAGTTCATGAGAGACATTTCAAGACTGTCAGAGGGGTTGAGGCAGAATTCCTCTTCAAACCTTCAGAAGGTCGAGAAGGTCAAGACCATACATCGAAAGACAAGTGATCTTGCCTTCTCTACGTCGGCAAAATTTGGAGTAAAAGCGCAAAGTCCACGATTGTTTTCTCCTCGAGATTCCAATCCCCACCAACTGCATCAATTCGGTAAAACAAGCGATTTGAGAACGCTAGGACCAGCCATCGGCAAAACTCGTTTCAATGAACAAGAGGAATCGACATCAACTGAAGACTACGAAATCGAGACTCCGTCTACAATGTCCGCTTTACTTCACCAATACGAAGCAACACGCGTTGGCTGCAACGACGTGACCGCAAACAACAAGACAAGAAATGCAATTGTTCGCAGGGGGGAGACAAAACCATTATCTCCGTTGATGGAAGCAACCTTGCAACGCGCTCCAAGGCATGCAGCGAGGAACATTGAATTCGATCGTCATAGAAGTGAGTATATTTTGTGTAATGCATTCACAGATATGAAAGTCGGATGGAAGAAAGATACACCATCGTGCAAGTTCAATTCAAGCCCATTTGCTGGAGGATCGATGCCAGCATGTGAGAATGAGAATGAGTTGCCGAAGTCAGAGAATGAAAACAAAAATTCTATTTCAACCCTACCACGATTACAGAAGTCGATAGATACAGAGCACGTTGAAGCCTGGTTCACACCAAAAGTCCGAATCTATGATACGGATAATCACAGCATCAGCTGTACGACTACGCTCAAATGCGAGGCGAAGAAGAAGAAAGGAAGACGACCAAGTTTGTATCCAACCGACGATATTTTGGAGACGGAAGCCCAAACAAATATTGACATTGATCTGGTTTCACCAAAGAAGGGTATCAGGACACCATTGAAGCGTCAATCGATTCTATACGATGACGAGTGGTCGCCTCTGGCACAAGCGAAGTCTATTGGAAAGATAACTCATCCAAGACAAAAAGAGAGCGATGAAGAACAAGAAGAAAATTACGGAAGCTGTACCGATAGCCCAATGAAATATGCTGAAGTACATCCGGAGACGTCGACTCGAAAGGGAATAAGTACAAAAGCGAAACATCCACTAATTCGATATGACGACGAATGGTCACCAATGGCAAAATCAGAATTTGCTGGAGAAAAGATGGATCGAACCCTACCGGAGAACTTTGATCAACGAGAAGAAAAGCATCAAAACACTCCCAACAGCGCAACTAGAGATGATGATGTTGCACAAAACGATAAAATCGAGAAAGGTTTCGATACGATGTCGAACCTCGACACATTTGACAATGCTTCGAATGGATCCTCGGGTGTATTGTCCACCAAATATGGTTCGGGAAGATGCAGTGGTGTTGGAAAACAAGCGAAAGATTCCGAAATCAATCCTCATGAAGCAGGAAGTATCACTGTTGCTGTACAGGCTCATGCTGCGAAAAAGATCTCACGTTCGACCATAACTGTACTCGATACAGACTCCTTGATGAGAAAAGAAGCAGTAGATGATAACCGATCTTCCACGACGATTGAAACAGTCCGCTCAGATGCGTTCGATGAGAGTGACGACTCTCAGTGCCACTTCCCCGAGAGAAGCTTCTACGACGTGCCAATCTATGGAGCCAAATTATAACAATCGATCAAGAGACAGAGACTGACGAGAACAAATCTCTGTTATGCCGAGAAAGTTTTCATTCGGCCGAACTAGCTTCCCGCGGTATCAGTAATGGCGGTAATATCACGAACGATTCCCCTATCCAAATGGACATCGAAACCGAATCGAAAACAAAATCCGAGAACGAAAAATCGATCTCGCAATTCAGCTCAAATCACGAATCGGGTGAACAAGAGAGCATGGTATCAACCAACATAAAATCCATCTCAAGCGAAATAGAAAATCCGGACGACGGTTGTAATCATGAATTTGGTATCGATGATGATGGGGCAAGTTCATGCAATGGATCGTTTACGTTCGCCGACGATCCATCTGACAACTTCCAACAGAGTCCAGGGCAATCCAGTAAATTCATTGAGTGACTTACAGCCGAGATAGGCATCTTCCAGCAACGAAATCTCTTCGCCAAAGCAGCATCCTGGTCGACGCATCGAAGATACTTGTGCTGGTTCTGAGGTTCAATCACCAATCGAATCGCCGGTTCAGCCTACCACACTTGAGGAGACCGATTCGTTTCTCTCTCCTCAAATCGAAGACAGTGATAATTCGGTCGAATCGCCATTTATTCGAAATTCCGGTAGAAAGACATACATCACCAGTCAGACCAATAGAAAAAAGCGCAGAATGAGCTGGAGAGTACGGAACCCTCCCCATCCAATCTGTTCTCTTCAGCGTTTGGAGGAATTGAAGTTGCAACAGGATCTCAAGCGATGTGGATCGAAGCGACCCAAAAAAGGAGGGCGAACTAAAAGAACGAAATATGCTGGAGCAAGGCGTCGAAAGCAAAAGCGGGGCCGTTCCAGCTAATCGGTCTCCCTACGTTTGATGTTTCAGAGGACACTTTAGATTTACACTGACGGTAATTTTCTACTAGTAACCTAGTATCTCTTGCACTTGCTTCCGGGTCAAGTCAAGTCGAAGTGGCACTGCAACGATTGGAATTGTTCCGGCACGAGGCTTCTTTTTCGTTTCTTCAATTTGAGTCAAAATATAGTCAAGCTGATCATATTTCTGTAGAATTTCCACAACCGCCTGGAGATGGCATAGGTAGTCTAGTTCCGTTTCATGACGAAAGCGTCGTCCTCCGAAATGAAACGGGGAGGACATTTAGATATAATTCTCGGAATCCGAGAGTGTCAACTCTGTTGAAATCTACGTCAAAGCAATACCCCCACTTCTCTAATATCACATCTCGCAAAAAATATCCGTCGATTTCTGTTTCCTCCTTTTCCCGCTTTTCTTCATTGTTTCTTTCGTGCCTTCTGAAATCCCTCCAGTGTCACGTCCTCGTCGTCCTCGTCGTTGATATCTGACTTTGGCGAACTTTCTTCATCGTCAGACGTTATGGCAAAGTACATGCTTGGCAGGTGACATGTTCAACCAAAGTTTTTCGTAGCAGCGTAAGGGGTGGAGAAATGAAGCAACGAAACAACTTGAGCATAGTAGCCACAAAGTAGTGGAATAAGAGACTTGTGTGCATTTTGCTGGAGATAGTTTACTTGTGGAATACTAATCGAAGTGATAGTCTTGTGTCATTTGACATTCAACTGTGCAAGAGCAAGAAAGACGGCAAGAAAAGATTTTTCGGGATCTTTTTTTCAGTGTTCGGTTCATTAGCGCGCCTTTTCTCATTCAGTCACGAACACTTCTGCCGACATCAAAAACGAGCGCCGTCTTGACGACAACTTTAATAAACACAATACCTTTCCACAAGTCTTCGTCTTATCCTTACGAAATGGTTCGAAAAAGATACGAGGAAAAGCACTGTGATGAACAACACATGTTCTACGTATTAGCCCAATAATGCGAGTGCTTCAAGTAGCTCTCAGGCTCGAAAACTGAAATATGCATCGGTGTGATCTATGCGTTATCATTAAAAAGTGCATTGGTATTCTATTTGTTCATAAGACATCTTGGTTCCAAAGTGACAGTCGAGACACAATGGCAGAATTGCAAAGCGATGCGCACCCTTCGAGCTCGTCCTCTCGCTCAAAAGTGGAGTGTAGCATGTCGTCTTAAAACTTGCCACGTCGGCGCCGAGCAGTATACTTCGTATCGGGGCGGACAATCTTTCCCTTCTTCCTTTGGGTTTCCTTCTTGTGTAAAATCCATTCTTTTGTTTTCACTCCCTTCTTTTTTCGGATTGGCTTCGCTTTTCCGCGTTTTGCTTCTTGTTGTCGTCCTTGCGACGACGATACCTGGACGTGATTGTTCCCATTGCTTGTCATTTGCTCCTCGCCCGTCATTCCCTTGGGCAATTGTTTCCTAGACGTGCGATCGCAGCTCAAGACCAAGTAGTGCTTTTTGGCCTTGGCAGAGTTGGGGTAATCGACTACGATTCCCCCTCCAAAGCCCACAGCCGTCGCACATTCACTGATCAAGACGGCTTGTTCAGCTGTCTCGGGATAAAATTGTAGAACTGCTCTGGCCGATTTTTTCAGAATCGAGTAGAGGCTTGAAAAAAATCGTACCAGACGTCTCTTCGGCACTTGCGCTGCACTATTGCTGTAGCACAACCACTGGAGTGCTGAAATGGATATACAGGCATCGAAGGTGGCCGGCCGGAAGGGAAGCCCAGTGCCCATATCGTGGTGCATGAGATCCCCTGTCGAAGGCAATTCATCATTGTCGTCATCGTCTTCATCACTGTCATTCATTGCTGCGTTGTTTCCGCCGCCGCCGTCGTCGTTCGTTTTATATGTTTCTTCCATTCGTTCGTGGGCAACCTGTAACATATCTCTCGACACATCGCACCCAACCCACACGTGTCCTTTTTCTTCCAATACCTGACCACTCAGCCCACTTCCGCAACCGATATCCAAAACAAGAGATGTTTCGTCAGGGGGAAGGAGCAACAATTCAATAGCACGGAGAGTGATCTCCCGTTGTACGTTGATCATACGGGAGCTCGAGTGATATTTTCTGGCTTCTTTCTCATTGTAGAAATTCGAGGCATGGCCGGTCAATTCAGGGCGAGACATTTTGGATTGATTCTTATACGTTGATTGATAACAGCTTTGCGATCCCTGGTTGTAATTGTTGTTCTGTGCGAACGAAGGATTGAGATGTTGTGTTGTGATTCTTAGTTTGGTTGCAAAGATAGATGCCGACTAAGAAGAAATAATTTTCGATATGCATGAAGTTGGATCGAAACGAAGCAAGACGTCGTTCAGATTTCATTCCCGCGTTGGATTGTGATTGGAATAATTGGCTGGTCTTGGACTGATCGTTCTGTCCGTCGCTGGTATAAAACTAAAAACAGTATGTTCGTGCCGCCGCGCCACGTCCGGAATGGCGCGAGCATTCCGACCGCATTCCGACCGCATTTCCCGGAAAGCATTGTCTTCAAGGCGAATTCCCAAGAAAATTCGAAAGAAAAATCGCATACGTGCCACTACGTTATGAGAATTTAGAGGTGTTATCGAAAATGCCTCATCATTGAGGCTGTACTCCGAGCGGAACGGATATTTTCGTATCATCCGTCATTTTTGCTCTTCGGTGCTTCGGTGAAGTCTAGATTGGCTGTCTCTTATCATCCAGAGTTATAATTTTCCAGCGTTGCGAGGCAGATTATAAACAACCTTCAAATCATGTGGTATTACTATTTGGCTGGTGGCCTAATCAGCTTTTGGTGGTTCTTGTTGCGTCCTCGTGGCGGAGGAAAGGATTCGCCTCCATTGGTCACCGCATCCACTGTCGTTCGCGTTCCTATTGTCGGCGTCATCGCTGAGTTCCTCAAGAACCCCAATGAAATGATGAAGAGATGCTACAATGATTACGGTCAAGTCTTTACTATCCCGGTGAGTCGAGTTCAGGTTTTGGATTCAGTCAGATTTTCTTTCCGACTTCTGTGGGTCCCGACATTTCAGAAGAGAATTTTTGTCGGGCGTCGAATCAATGATGCCCTGCATCTATTGTCTTTACCAAGCTTGCTGTGACTCCTTGTCGTATGGAATGGGACATTCGAGCCAGAATAGCTTTGCAGTTCCTTCTGAAGAATGATCACCGCGACCTAAGTGGAAGCATTTTTCCAAATCGTTCCTGATCGGCTCTCTGTCAGCTCGTCGTCATGGCCTTGGATGGCTGTACATTTTGCCCCTCTCAGCACATCAAACGATTCAATGACATTGAAATCCTCACTTGATTTTGTTCTGTATTTTATAGATCTTCAACAAGCGCATCACTTTTTTGATCGGTCCCGAAGCTCAATCTCTGTTTTTCAAATCCGGAGATGATGTTTTGAGTCAGGACGAGTGCTACCATTTCATGACAGCGGTTTTTGGACCGGGTGTTGTGTACGATGCTCCTAGAAAGAAACGCCAAATGCAGTTCCAGACTATGGCAAACGGGCTCCGCACATCGCGCATGAAGACCTACATTCCCAAGATTCAAGAGGAGACGGAGAAATACTTGGCAGAGAAAATGGGTGGAGAATCCGGAACCATCGACTTGTACAAGGCTTTGAGTGAACTTACCATTCTCACCGCGTCGAGATGCTTGCACGGAGATGATGTTCGAGAGCACATGTTTGCGGATTTGCAGGCCTTGTATCACGATCTCGATGAGGGTTTGACACCGTTGACGACTTTGTGGAGTGAAGCTCCAACCGCAAGACACAGAAGGCGAAACGAGGCACGCAAGGAACTGGTACAACTCTTTACTAAGGTTATCAAAGAACGCCGAGCCAACCCCGAACGATCTGATGGAACCGATATCTTGTCGTTGTTCATGGACATGAAATACAAGGACGGAACGCTCGTTACCGAGGAAGAAGTCACCGGTTTGTTGATCGCCCTCTTGTTTGCGGGACAGCACACCTCTTGCGTAACCAGTACCTGGACTATGCTCCTCCTCCTGCACAATCCCAAGGTTTTGGAACGTGTCAAGGAAGAGCAAGCAGAATTTGCAAGCAATGATGTTTTGCAGCTCGACGATGTCCAACAAATGAGCTTGTTGCACAACTGCATGCGTGAAGCACTTCGCATGTGCCCAACTTTCATCATGTTGCTTCGTCAAGTCATGAAGGACACTACTGTTACCGTCAACGGAAAGACCCATCGCATTCCCAAGGATGATATTGTGGCTGTATCGCCTACTGTATCGATGAGACTCGATACTACTTTCAAGGACGCCAACACTTTCGATCCCGACAGATATCTTCCACCCCGTGAGGAGCACAAAACCCCATACGCGTATTTGGGATTCGGTGGCGGTATGCATTCGTGCATGGGACAGGTCTTTGCTTATGTCCAAGTCAAGACTATTATCTCCATTATTTTGAAAAAATATGAGTTGACACCCGAAGCTAGCAAGTTGCCCGATATTGGATACAACGACATGGTGGTCGGTCCCAAGGGAAATTGCAATGTCCACTACAAGAAGATCTCGGCATAATTCGATCATTACGATCAGCTTGCTGATGAAAGATAACTCTTGTAACGAAGGTCGGGTTTAATCAGCTATAGCATAAATCTTTATATAGTTATATGTCTTGTTGTTTCGGACAAACATCTACGGCTTCTCGAAAATCACTAAGAAATCATGGGTTCTTGTTTAGTTTTTTTATCGCGCATCCAATCGAAACCACAAACGGCAGATTTTGGGCTTCACAATTATTTGCGCTGAAAAGATTGTTCATAATATTGTTGATTTTGTCAAACTACGAGAGGTTGTGTTTCAAACGAATCGAGAAGATTCCATCATTGCTATTATTTTTGATTGCTACCATACATTTCGAAGAACAGGGGTAGTGTATCTGAAAAGTTGAGCATTGAAAAAAGGCAAAACTCGAAAGAATCCAGATCTCTTTCTGTACCATACCGGTGAACAAACTATCGGCGCTAGTAGTTCGAGCATTCTTATCTTCTCTCCTCGCAACCACAACGATCGGCACGTGCAAGGATGCCGCAATCAGAATTTCAGAGTAGAGGCGATGGAAATGGTAATCCGCCAGCGTCAACGACGGGCTCAGATCATAAAGCACAAAAATGAGGATGAACAGGGTCAAGCGCGTTATCCGTAACGCTGTTGGCCGTAGCCAACATTCGAGTCATTTTTTGAAGACAGTCCTTATCGTTATCACGGCTCTAATATGCACTGTCGGTGCACTCATCCGATATAACAACCCCAAGCTCATCCAACGATTCTGGGCGAAACCGATACCAACATTTCAGCTGGCAACACGATATGGAAACAACGTAGTTGTGGAACGAGATTTGCCTCGATTTTTTCGTCAATTTTCAATTGCGACTCCAGACAATGCAGTGGCTCGAGAAGCTGTAACAAAGATGTTGCGGAATCGAGATCAATTGAGGAGGAGGGCAGGGAAGATAAAAACGAGCGTAAAAGCCTGGGATGACTCGCACGTAGAACAATTGTTGGCGCAACGAATTTGCGGGGATGAATTTGAGGCTGCCTACCAAAGAGCGAGCCAACCGAGGAAGGATAATTTGATAATGTGGTGTCTCCTTGGATCTCGTATCACGGAAGGATTTTTTAAGGAGTCTTTAGAATTCATAGACTCTCCACTGTTTTTGACACGGAAACGAGGAATTGTGTTAAAGAGGCAGCCGCCATCAGGGCTTGCAGATGGATATGGTGCGCTTTCAACATCTTTCTATTTGCATCCTCGCATCAACAATAGTGCTGATATCAATTTGATACCCACGAAGGTTTTGTCAATGCTTGTTTCTACTCCGGAAGAAGAAGCAGACGAAGGTGGTGAGGAGGCCATTGAAAGAATGTTGTACGAATTGGTAGAGACACAAGGAAACGAGAAGGGATTTTTGATTTTGGAAGAGATCTGCCAAGACACTCGACCGGAAAGATCAATAGCAGTTCATACAAGCAAACATGGTGATTCGATGCTTCTTCGTGGTTCCTAAGAGGTACGGAGGAAACTTCGATAGGCACAGAAGACGACTAAACAATAGAAATAACCAACGAAGTCGAAGATACATAGAAACTCCCAACGATATCAGTAGCATTCATCCCTAAACAATGTTGACCGTATCCATCGAAAATTTCCTGGAACTGAAAGCTTGGATAATCCAACAATCTGAATAGTCCCCTTCGACAACAATGTATTCGCAGATTGTGAAACTTTGGACGCTAGATGATTCATTCACTCTTAAAATCTCGACATCAATCAGTATTCGGATCTAATTTCCTCTTTCTATCTTACTTTCATGCGTGCTATATTTTTGATTTCTCTGCTTTCAGATAACAGTGAATGATTGACATAAGCATTCATGTTTCCCGTATTTGGGCACAAAAATCGATTCTGCAACGATGGTGGGCTTCCCTCTTTGTTCAAATACGATATTTCGTGACAACTTCCTGTTTCCATTTCAAATCAATTGATGACCCCAGGGTGATTTTTTGTTATTTCGGATTTGATTGTTCTGCATTTTCTTTTTACAAGGCCTCCTGCAAGAATAAATTTGACACATGTCAAGAGAAAGAAAAAGACAAAATATAGCCGTTTAGCTTTCGCACGATGAAGAAGAAAATGAAAACAGGAACCAACAAGCCATCGATTCACCCTTCCCTCAATCTAAACGTACCACCTTGCGTCTCCAGTTCTCGGCATCTGGGTCGAAAATAAAGTTGGACTCATCCGTGAAACCAAGGTCAAATATAAGCAAAAACGCCATGATGGAGAGGACGGATAACCACTGTAGCCAAACAACACTTCCTGTTCCCTCGTGATACGCTGCAAAAGACAGTAACGTAAGGAAGATCATGAGGCAGATCTGGATCTTTTGACGGAGATTCATCTTGATATTGCTTCTATTTGTTGAACTAAGCGTAATGGATGACCGATTGGTGTAGTTTCTATTCACGATCCGCAACAGGAGTCCGAAATCGAAGAGTAACCGCTATGTCTATCAGAAGAAGAGGGATTGCCAATATTGCAGCATTAGGGGCTGCGCTATTGCGTTGGATCGCGCTTCGAGTCCTGCCGTTGGTTTGATTCTACGTGAAAATCAGCCTCTTTGCGAAAGTGGCTGGTTCGGCGAGCGCAGGGTCAAACTTAATATAATATTCAGATATGATGAAGTTAATGTTGGTTTGCGCCGTAGTATCATCCAATGATTAATCGTATGAGTCAGAGATTGACTTCTCATTTTTCACGGGAATGAAAGAATACGGTACTGAAATAATTGTCGAATGAATCAATCAATCATGACTGGTGTCTCTCACCCCTACAGTGCCCTGATGCACAAAGAGAATGAGGGCAATCGTGCCTGGATATCAGAGTCATCCCAGAGGTGACATTGTTCTCACCAAAAAATACCTTCGGGCTTCTTCGATCTTGCCGCTGCCCCACTAAATATAATCGCTGTGACCCCAACTATCAAAAAACAACATCAACATCATCAAAGCGAATATCGTAACAGGAACCAAGGCAATTAGTTTTTTTGTCCTTTACATTCATTATTGTACCTTATCTTGTCACACCAGAACAGATACCTGGATGGATGCCGTTGTTCTCATTCAATACGACGGGAGGAATATAGAGAGTTCCAATTGATTTCATTGCGTCTATTCAGGTGGATACTTTCGGAGGGAGCTGCGATCTGACTTCGACAACTGCCGAAAGAGGACATCAGAATAATAATCAACAACCACTTGAACACCAGCCTCAGAGGAGACAATCATGTCGAATTTTGATATCGATTTCTTCAAAGACCTGCTCAAGGAAGAACGTCGAGAATGTCTCGAAGGCCCCGGCCTTGACCTGGAATTGCACGAGTCTTTTATTGAAGCATGTCAAGCCTTCCAGTATGCAAAAGAAGCAAACGATATAGCCGAATCAGAAGAAGAGGCCAATTCGACAAAAGCTTTGATGAACGAAGCTTTAGAAAAGTGCATAGAGTCCGCCAAGCCCATATTGGAATCGATTGATCTTATGGAGTGTGATTTAGAAATGTCACTGCTTCGTACGGCTATTTTGGTACGCGGTGGTTCGAAAGGGTTTGCAAAGTTTGCCAATCAAAGCGATCTTCATGGACAATTGGTCGAAACACTGCTCAACAACAAAAAGATCATGAAAGAATTTGTGTTGAATGGTGGTCCCACTGGGAAGAAATATGGCAACGCAATGAAATTATACACTCAAATGATGGCTGGATTGGAAAAGGACCGATTCTACAAGGTGAACAAAAAATTAGCAATGGCGGTCGCGTTAGAATTCGCTGCGCCTCAAACTGAATTCGATACTTCTGTCGAAATTGATGCCCAAAAGCGTTTCAGTCATTACGAGAAGGCTCACAGGAAGGGAGAACTCGATCCAGCCTTTACTTATTTTTCGACATGGGAATATCGCATGGCTATCAACAGCGATGCTTCCAACGAACAATTGAAATGGGGAAGGAAAATGCAAATGGCGTATGCTCCACACATCACTACTCTTTACGACGAACGATGGAGGTATAGTTACCAAGTGACCACTGATGTTGGATACCGCACACCTCATTGGACGGCATCGCCTCGTACTTACCAACAGGTATTAAGTGGTGGAGGAAGAGAGGGCCCAAGATCTTGGTTCGGGCGTTTCATATGCCGAGCTTTTGGAATTCCAGTTTGGGGCTTCAAACAGCACCCGAAGAATGTTGGAATGGCACGTTGGACACCGAAGGGTTGGATGATGAATTTTCAAATGACTGGCTCTGATTTTGATTCATGCCACTGGGATGAGAGGTCGGGAGCAAGTTTCATGGAAGAAGTAAAGGCGCGCTCCGCAGTTACTGAAAATGAATACTATGAGAAAGTGACATTGTTAGAATGCCTCGCCGATGCATGTAAAGAAAAGTTGAAAAAAGACGAGGAATTTGAATTCGTTGATCCAAACAGAGTGTGGAGGTCTCTCGCACTCATTCAACGAAAGATAATTGCCGATCAAGTCCAAGAGGATTCCTTCCAACGAACTGGGCCATCTGTTGTTGTGACAAAGATTGATAAGTATATACAGAATATTAATGATGAAGCCCCTCCTCTTCCTTGGAAAAAACAAGATAATGGCACCATCAAAATCCCAGCGGCATCCTTTAAAGAATCGAATGAAAAGAAACACGTCCGAAGTCACGACTCTTTTAGCAACGGAAATCAGCTACATCTCACTGATGGAGAGGGTCATGTTACGTACGAAATACCAGCTGATATAAGTTTCGACGAAGGCAAAGATTATATGTTATCAGCCATGGTCTGTACGGTTCACTTGTCACAACAGAAGTTGAAACTGGAAACCAATAATAAAACATCTGTCTATGACATTGAAATTCCCTACACCGTGGGCGAATGGCAGGAGACTGAACCGATAGAGATCGATGTGAAATCATTAAAGACATTGTGGTTTTATCGACACAAAGCAAGCGACTGTTTCGGGCTTGCCATAAAAGAATTTATTCTGACGCCTTGCTGAATGGAACGTCGCAAGAAATTCTATTGAAGCTGTGGGTGTTTGAAACTTAAGTGTTACATACAATTAATTTCTTATACTCTGGTCTTTGTAATATGGATTTCAAATATTGTTCCGCATTCGTCTTCTTATCTATCGATAGCAACGAGATGCGAAAAAATTTGACTGCGATTTGCAACCGTTTCTTCCGCCATTTCATAAACGAACATGGATTCCACACAGCGCATGTTCAAGAGATTCTCGTCAACATATCGTCTAAGTTTTGATTCAAAAGTATTTTGCTCTATATTATAATGCGTTATAACCTTCTCGGTGATGTACCTGAATGAATTTTCTCGCTATGAATTATGGGAGTCATAAGTGTTATCGGGAGGCTGTCATCCACACTCGGACACTCTAGTACAAGTTGGATGATACCCGAAGAGAGACGGTCTTTTTTCGTGACTGATTAGTGCCTGGCCTATTGTTGTTTGCGGTTGCTTTAGGGACTGAATGATAATTTCCGTATTGGCGTTGGTGGTGATGCTGCTGCGGTGGAATAATTGTCGAATGATTTTGTGCCTGCGCTTGGTGTTGAGATGATTGCACACCCATCTGTCGCCGTTGTTGTCTCATCAGATGCAAATTCCCCAATAAGTTGTTAACGGGCTGATAATCGGTTGCATAGGATGCCCCAATAGCTGTTGTGGATCTATTTCCCGAGGGAACATTCACGGAGGCTACTGCCTGGTTATATCCGAATTGAGATTCGTGTTGCTGCATTTGCGTTCGTGCAGGTTGTTGGTAATTATTATTATGATTCTCTTGTGTAAATATGGAATGATGAGGAAGTACGGTAGGTGTAGTCTGTGCTTCTTCTGCAAGCGAAACTTCATCGTCTGATCTACTCTGCACAAAAAATCCCCCATGGTTGCTCGCCACCCCATGAGATGCCTTGCCACTAAATCTTCGCATACGTTTAGCGTTCGGAAAAGCGTTTTGAGGATTATTTGCATCCTCAAACGCCGGTGGGGAATAACCTCTAGGACGTTTCATGCTGTTCCTAGGCTGGCGTTGTTCTAGTTCTTCGGGACCTCGATGGGTGAAAGTGGAGCCGCGGAATTGCTGCCGCCAATCACCGAACTGTTCGTAACTCATCTTATTCTTACTTTCACAAGCTTGTGCTTCGACAAATGATGTGGTGGTGAATACAACGATTCTCCGGATCGCAAGTTTTATGTTTCTCGAGTTATCAGAACTGATGGTAAAATAAAAAAGCACGGTGTTTCGAAGAGATTCGGAGACAGGAAATTTGAAGAGATCACTACTTCGTGCTTCTTTCATCCTCTTTCAAAATAGCGCACGAACACCGACGAGGATGACAGGTTCGCTTTTGACAACTTCATTGTTCTGTTCAACGTACAAGGGAATGGCAGCAAAGAAGGTGACATAGACACGGCGCGCAGAGACGAAGAAGACTATCTCAGCTCCAATTACGTTTCCAAAAGCTTCATGAACAATAATTATTCTTGAACCAGGAGGCTAAATAAGTACTCTAATGCTACAATACCGATATTTTTTTATGCATTTCGTCATCGAAGATCCTCCTCCCACAGGCCAGCTAGCTCTAGCTAGACCAGACCTTTTTTCACCCAACACTCAGATCCGAAGGGAAGCATTCCACATTCCTTGCACTAGCTTGTACTCAGCAGCTCGTCACATGATGACGAAAAACTCGATAAGACGATGAATCAGAATCACCACCGCCGCCAGCATCAGGCGAGCAAGATGATAACTTCCTGCAATAATTCTAAAATCACGGCTGGTTCCTAGAAATTCTTTTTGCGACAAGGAAATGAAGTGTACGATTATACGAGTTACGCTGTAAATCGATTATCTTTGTGCAGAACGAATTGTTCCTTGTTCGATTGAAAAACGCTTTATTTAGTTTCGATGTGTTGACCCTCCTCAGTTTTTGTCTCAACACTTATACTTTGCATACACTATTTCATTGTATCTCTACCCTAATTCAATGCCGCCGAATGAAAATTCGTCGCCGACGAGTGACGATTTCAAAATTTATTTGTTGGCTCTCTCAAGGAATGCTCGCTTGGAGGTATCAACTTTGATCATTTCTCCCTGGTCGAGGTATCCTGGAACGGTGATTGTAGCACCACAGCTTAAGACTGCAGGCTTAGTGTATCCCTGGGCGGTATTTCCCTTCACGTTTGGTTCTGTTTCGACGATTTCATAAATTCCGGACGAGGGAACAACAACTTCGATCACATTTCCCTTGAAGAAAACAAGCGAAACTTCCAAACCTTCTTCAAGCCAGTCCTCTTGGTCATCAACAACCTTTTTGCCCACGGGAACTTCTTCGAAAGTTTCGGAATTCATGAAAAAGAAGGTTTCCTATTATTTCAAAACTAGAGTTGGCGGAGAGCAACGACGACGAAAAATGTTCGTTCTTTCGTGTCAGCTGGTGTTTTACAACGTTCATCGAAGATACACTTGACTCTATTTTCCATCCAATCACAAAAAAAATCAGTCATTGACTTACTCCATCTTGGATACGTAAATTGGTGATCATTCTTTTCAATCAAGGCAGTCTCGAACTTTTCTCCGCTGCGGTAAGTATTTTCGATAGTGTTTCCCTTCATCAAGTTCTTGAACTTGATAGGTAGTTTTGGCAGCTCCACGAGCTTGCTTCATGATACTGAAACTCAAGACCTTCCATGGTTCGCCGTCGATTTCGACTGTGAGGCCGTTCTTAATATCGGATGTGTCGATGGCAACTCCGAGGGAAGTTGGAACGCGGGCCGCCGTCAAAGCGTTGTTGGGTCGAGAAACTGTCGGAGCGAAACCAGAGGCTCCAGCAGCCATAGTGGCAGCCAAAACTGCAAATAGAGAAAAACGAGCCATTTTGTCGGGTACCTGTTACGATCGGAGTCTTGCTACTTCGAAATTGAAATCTGCAATTTTTGTGCCGTCTGCAGTGATGGGAGTTGTTCCAACAGCACAGCTCATCGGCGATCCAGATGCTGATTTTCCATCATATTGACTGGAATCGAGAATCTTACATCAATGTACTGTCTTACCCTACGTGTACGGTCAATATTGTAACCCGCGAAAACGTCAGTCCAGATTTATCACTGCGAATTGAGTATGAAGCAGTATGCAACGGTCACGATTCGATTGTTTGCTATTGGGATTTTGATTCACTCATATACCGTGACTGAAGGTAAGAGTCATCCACGCGGAAGGCGTTTTTGTTGAGTCGAGTCGCATCGAGTCAGTCAGTCATCCCGTCCGTTCTCTTTTCTACTTGCACTGACGTTGCCTGCCTCCGGGAACGAGAAAAATACTGGAAGCCTACGGAAGCCACGAAAACCAAAGAATTATTCGCGGAGCAAATTTTTAGAAGGGTGATGTGTGTATTCAGTCTGATGTGTGTTCACTGTTGTGTTTGTTCTGAATTATGGATAGCTTTTGTTCAATGTATTCAAAGAACTTATTCATCGACAAGACGTTCATATCCTACAAGTACCCGAAGTATATCATTGGATACCTAGGTCGATACAGCAACACTCCTCAAACGAGAATTTTCAACGAGGTTTTCCATTAAAGTCATTCCGATTTTGAACCCAAGTTTCACCTGAAAGAAATCCAGTAATTACTCGACAAGATGAGGTTTTCCGGGAGGTTGGTTTTCTCTGGGGCCTTGTTTTGCGTCATAGCTGATGCATTCGTCCCTCGCAGCAACAACCGTAGAGCTGTGGTACCGCAAACGACCGAAATATACCCAACGTATGAACCTTTCCAACAGTCTACGCAAGATCTGCATGCGGTCGTTCTTTTTGCCAAGAAGAAAAAAGGAAACGCCAAAGCCGCAGCCCTGGACGCCCTTGATCTCTTGGACGAAGCATTAGATGCGCCGTTGTCGAAGAAAGAACAAAAAGCATTGGAGAAGCAGAAAAAGAAAGAAGAAGCTGCTGCTAATGCAGCGGCTGCTCGAAATGCAGCAGCTGAACCGGCACCAACTGAAGCCGCGGCCAAACCCATGAGCAAAAAGGAAAAAATGCTGGCGAAAGCCTTGGAGCTTGAAATGTTGGATGCAGCTGCTTCTCAAGCAGATGAGGGGAACGATGAGCCTAAATTATCGAAGAAAGAACTGAAAGCCTTGAAAAAGAAAGAGGAAAAGATGGCAGCTAAGGCTAAAAAGAAGGCAGAAAAGAAAGCTGGGCTTGTGGCTGAGGCGACCGACGACGAAGACGCTGGAGAAAGTGAAGCCCCCGCAGTAGAAGAAGCAGCTCCTGCTGCCCCTGAAGTTCCAGTCCAAAAAGCCAAGCCGACGCTTGAGGATAAGATTCGAAAAGAACGACCACCACCTAGAATCCGAGTCATGGAGAGCGCTCAGCCTGGATTTGTATCACTTCGAATGGAAAATGTCGGAATTACATTCAGAAATCAAGAGGTTTTGAAAGACGTAACTTGGGGTGTTCAGTCTGGTGAAAGAATTGGTCTTGTTGGCAAAAATGGGGCAGGTAAAACAACTCAATTAAGGATTATGTCGGGAGAATTAGAACCGACAACCGGTGACGTAGTCAAATCTTCGGGGGATCTTCGTACAGCTATGCTTCGTCAAGAATTTGTGGATGAACTAGTCAAGGAACGCACTCTAAAGGAAGAATTCATGAGTGTATTCGCGGAAGAGAACCAAATCGTACAGGATCTGAAAGAGGCCGAAACGCAATTAGAAACAATGTCTGACGCAGACCCCGATGCGATGCAAGAAATTTTAGATAGGATGCAAGATTTGCAACAGAAAGCTGAAGATAAGGATGTTTATGTTTTGGAAAGTAAAGTGAAGAAGACCATGGATTTGATGGGTTTCACTGATGACGAAGCTGATGATCTTGTTGCAAGTTTCTCCGGCGGTTGGAAAATGAGAATCGGACTCGGTAAAGTTCTTCTCAGAGATCCAAACGTTTTGCTACTTGGTGAGTTTCTCATTGACATACAATCTTTCAAATCTTCTTTTGAAAATTTGATCCCTAATTTCTCACTTCTTTTACGTCACGCTTGTTACAGACGAACCTACAAACCATTTGGATTTAGAAAGTGTTGAGTGGCTAGAGGCCTTCTTGCGTGAACAAAGTATCCCTATGATCATTGTGAGTCACGATCGTGAATTCTTGGATCAAGTTTGTACCAAAATTGTCGATGCCGAAGGTGGTATGTGCACAGAGTACGATGGAAACTACTCTCGTTTCTTGCAGCTGAAGAAGGCCCGTATGGATTCTTGGCAAGCAGCTTTTGATGCCCAGGAGAAAAAACTTAAGGCAGAGCGTCAATGGATCAATAAATTCCAGGCGAAACAGCCTCAAGTTGTCAAACAGCGAAAGGAGAAGATGGAGAAATTTATCAAAAGCGACGAATATGTACAGAAGCCTCCGTTCACTGGAAAGCCGTTCAGGTTCCGTTTCCCTCCTGCTCCTCGGTTGAGTCCTGAGGTAGCGCAAGTCGACGAAATGAGTCACTCTTACACCAATGAAATTTCAAACAATCGTCTTTTCGATAAGGTAGATCTATCAATCGAAAAGGGCGATCGAATTGCAGTCGTAGGGTGAGTTCGCTACAGCGGGGTTCTTTTTCAAACATTATTTGTCATGTTGAATTCAACTCTCACGTTCTTCTTTTCGATGAAATATTTTACGATCCAACTTATAATCATTTTGTAGTCCTAACGGAAGTGGAAAGAGTACACTCTTGCGGCTTCTGATCGGAAGGGAGGACCCCGATGAAGGAGCAGCGACAATTGTTGGTCAAAACGTAGAGATGGCATACTTTGAACAGAACCAGGCCGATGCTTTGGATATGAAGAAGACTGTAGTTGATATTATTCAAGGAGCCAGCGAAGGGCAATCGTACAACGAACTTCGTGCTCTTCTGGGTCAATTCTTGTTTAAGGGCGATGATGTTGAGAAGAAAGTCGAATTCCTGAGTGGAGGTGAAAAGGCGAGACTATCTCTCTGTTGCATGATGCTCCGCTCAGCAAACTTATTGATTTTGGACGAACCAACAAATCATTTAGATATTCCTGCGAAAGAGATGCTTGAGGAAGCCCTACAAAACTTTGAAGGGTCAATCATGGTCGTTTCCCACGATCGTTACTTCATTTCAAAGGTAGCTACAACAATTGTTGCTATCGAAGACAAGAAACTTACAAAATACCAAGGTGACTACAAGTTCTACATGGAAAAGAGTAAGGAGATGAGAAAGAAGATTGAAGCCAGGTATGTGGCAGGCCTTGAACGGATTGGTGCCGCCCCAATTGTCGACTTTGAGGAGATCAAAAAGCCCAAGAAAAATTTCGGAGGAGCAAAGGGTGCAAATCAAGTAACGCGCAAAAACAAGGGTGTGAAGAATGCTAAGAGAATGCAGCAAAAATAGACAACAAATGCCGACTCTCGAGAAGCATTATTCCCATTGCTATGGCCATACTCCGATGCCCTCGATAATCAGTAGTATAATTTTAGTATTTGATTAACCTCGACTGACTCGACCGGCGTACATCACATCATTGTTGACTGAGTAAAGAAGTAGTTTCTATGTTCTCATCCGCAACTGGTACATCATGAGTGCAAACGCAATAGGTGCACTGGTGGTGGTGCAATAGCAATGATAGGACTGCGATTGATAGGATCTGACGTTTCGCTTTTCGGCGCAAATACGAACTAGTTGAACGAAATGTATTAACGACTAGATTTTGTTTGTGGCCTACATTTTGACGTCACCTGTGATATAATAGTCAATTGATAGCTTTGGGATAGAGATAGATTCGTTTTCGTTGACCTGTCGTGATGAATTTCCCCCCAGAAATTTGAAATTCTTAAAAAATATCGCAAAAGTGAACTTTCCCGACGGCCCCCATCCGTTACGACTTTGAGGTACCAGGATCAAGCACCATCGCGCAAAATGACGAAAACTTCAAGAAACGAATTCCTAACGGTAAAATGATGATGATGGAATTATTTTGACGATGACAGATTCGTTGAAAAGGCATAGTAACGAAAAGCAAATTCGAAAGGAAAAAGCCATTGCCATCATTTGTTTCGGTGATAAAGACTCTTCTAGTTGCGGCTCTCAGGAAATCCTACCTAAGAAAGGACGCATCGACAACATATTATTCACCCTATTACACAATGTCTTCGTGGTTTGCCAACTCGGTGACCGAGACCTTCGGCGATGTATCGTCATCCTTCCGTTCGAGTTTGCGATCGTCTGTGTCGAGTGAACCCCAGCCCCCTGTTGTGTTCGATGAAAATGCGCCAAAGAAAACAATCTATTTGATACGGCATGCCGAATCGGAAGAAAACGTAAAAATGCACGGACTTCAAGAAGTTGGAGTTTCACTCTATAATCGTCGCTTACCGTCTTCGAACGACGTGAACAATAGCTTGTCATTCATTTACTCGGGCGCTACGGGAGACACAGATTCCGATTTGTCGCCAACGGGAAAAGAGCAAATCAAGGAACTCAATCAGATATTGGACGAAGACAGCCAGAAGAACTTGCGCTCTCTGATAAACGATGTCGATATGATTGGTCATAGTCCGTTGATCCGTGCCAGGGAGACCTGCTACGGAGCCTTTGGCCTCGACAAAGATGACGCACCCGAAAACGTTGTCGAATTGGCATGCTTGGAGGAGGCAACTCCGTGGGAAACCGTTGTTCAAGGGCGCAAGAACACGGTTCACAAACGAATTGACGAACTCAAGGATTGGATCGAGAAGCAGACGGACGCATCGACAATTTGTTTGGTTGGTCACAGCGAGTACTTTATGATTATGCTTGGAATAAGCAGAGCAGAGAAGTTCTGGAACTGTGACGTATGGAAAGTTCAATACCAGTCTGGTGGCAGATGGACCGGCTTGGAACTCAAGCATAGATTAAGCTCGAGCAAGCCGATGGGTGTAATGTAATACTAAATGAAGTTGAAGTGTAGACTATGGAGCCTCTTTTCGATTCAGAATGATACCCCACGATGAAAGTAATACGAAAGCATTCAAGGATTTAGAAAGTATGTAGCTGAAACGTTTATGTAAATGTGTCTAGAAATACAACATTTTAATCGGTGTCTTGCATTCCGATGGGGTTCCATGCAGAAAAATCATATACACAATTTCCTCTCACGTCCCTCTTCGTACGGTTCGAACCCAGTTTCGTAGTACGAATCAACCTGCTCTTTCAGCAGTGCATATAATTCTTTGGCATTCGTGCGTTCCCTTGGGTTTCGTTTCCAGCAATTTTGAAGGATGTACTGAATTGCCGGTCTCCATTCTCGCTTAAGGGGAGGTCGATCGTTTTTCTTTATCACGTTCTCACGATGCTCTTCTTGGCTCAGCTTACCGAAGGCTTTCTCTAATGCAACCAGTTCCCAGAACAAGATAGAAAATGAATAAATATCTGCACTTAGGTTGTATGGATGACCCAAGGCAACCTCCGGTGCCATGAAACGTCTCGAACCAGTCCCGCCGGACATTTCATACATGCCGTCTGCTGTTTTCTGTAAAGGATCTAATTCTTTTGCCAACCCGAAATCAAAGAGTTTGACACGTCCTTCGAAGTTAAAGCCAACATTATCAGGTTTCAAATCACTACAATCAATTCGAATAAAGGTATCAATCGTCATTCGTAGTATCGCCGTTGCATCATTGTCGGGTAGAACAGAGGTAACGAAGCACAAATGAATAAACCAAACAACTGTGAGTTACATTCAACACGAAGTTGCTATTGCGAGATTATTGCGAATATTCACTTACCGAAAGACAATTTTAAGATTGTGCAAGTGACGGATAGCCCCGCAAATATCAGTCGCAACGTGCAGTCTTTGCAAAAACATGGCCTGGAGGAGCTTGATGTTCGAGGGAGACGAATGCCGAAGTTTCCTTCGCTTCAGTTCTTTCCAAATGTCGATACGTTTGTCCAATGTGTCATATAATCTATCAACAACCAAAAAATATCCACCCATTTGGCCCGTCGCAAAGCCAGCTGCTCCAGCAGCCGCAACTCCATGTAATGCAATGATCGATGGATGAGGATGATTGCTAATGGCACTGAGATATTTGGCTTCCAAGAGCAAATCTGCAGCCCCGTTGCAAAATTCATTCGAGTTCGACATAGCGGATTCATTGAGAAACTTTACTGCCAATAATTTGTGATCAATGTTCTTCTTCACCATGTATCTCTGTTGTCGCTGGTCGTCGCTCACGGGCGACGATTCGTCGAGTTCGATTTTTTCGAGTTCGTAGACGCTATTGAATCCACCCTTCCCGAGTTTGTCTCCGAGGTAAGGCATAATTTCGTCGCGTTCAAAGTAAGGAACGCAATCTTTCTTCAAATCCTTGATCAACGAAGATCTCTTCGTCATCTCTTGGCAAACACGGGTTGCATACCGCGACGCCTTTTGGCAAACATCCAAATCTAAAGGAAGCATGGTTGAAATGAATTTTGCCGTGCCGGTTGCTATAGAAGGAACGTTTCTCTACTGCAATGAAAGAATGGACCGTCGATGTCTTGTTGTACGTAATGTTCTGTGTCCAACCACTCTACTACTGTCAAAGCAGCACTTATGCAATTAATCCGATTGTAATCCAGAACAAAAGAGTCGCAAGCGGTTATTGGTCATGGTGCCTAAATGTTCAAGAACCCTAACTGGAAACTAAAGGCACTCTTAATGCCCATACCGTTCGCCTACATCATGTACTTCATAAGAATAAACGTTCTTTTGAAAAAAGGTGGACTGCGCGCGGCAGCCACACCTAGATCTTCGTTGTAATCTACATCTTCGACTCCATCGATTAACTCAACACAAGTCGTGCAATGTCTGATTCGTGACCCATCAAAAAGATGCTGCCAAGATTTTTTTGAGACAACAATGAACAACATCATCATCAATCGTCATCTTACATCTCAAGGGATTCGGATAGAGCATGATCGTTGACCACTATAGAGAGACTAAACGTCTTACCATTTGGATGCAGCAATAAGGCCCTCGAATAATAAACCTATCATGGAGAAGAGCAAAAAGTTTTGCCCGTGCTGTTCATTCGATTTAGACCTATTTCTACCTGCCTCCGAAAAGAAGGACAAAGCTGGAATAGGTGATATCAATGAGAATGCGGATAACAATGAGAATGATCCGTCATCATTATCGCCCCTTCCGCATATCGAAAAAACTATTTGAAGAGCTTATGGACAAAGATGAACCGATTGTTATAGTAGATACTCATGGACATGCTCAGCTCGATCGAGATCGTGATGAAACTTATTCCTTCGAAGGATTGAAGAACCAAACAAGCGACCAGAGTATGGGAAACAGAAATTTCCACGTCAAATCCTTGGCGTGCTCCGTCGAACCGGCAGACTTTGATGCCACCTTAAAGTATGCCGCCAGGTCTGATTCTATTCTACCGGCATTAGGGGTTCATCCATGGTACATTGAAAATCTCCCGGGCTACTCATCATCGCAAAATGTTAATGAGGATAGCAAGGATGCCAACCAAGATATCATCGACTTTAATAGTCTGGATAAAGATTGGTTAGATCCGTTGGAGCAACTCTTGCTCGAACACCCAAATTGTTTGGTTGGTGAAATTGGATTGTGTAAAATCGCAAAATGGGTCCGGACACACCCCGACGGAAAATCGGCTGCAATGGCGATTCAGAAGCGAATTTTCAAGAAGCAAATGCTGTTGGCAGCAAGATTGCGCAGGCCTGTTTCAGTTCATTGCGTAAATTCCCATGGGATTTTTGTTTCTGCAATAAATGAGTTGATTGAAGAAAAGGCAATCGAAGACGTCATGCCGGCAATAAATAGAAATGAGGGCATCACCGATGACAGTCGTAGATTCCTCCTTCCACCAGCTATTGCTATGCATAGCTTTACAGGAACAGCACATCATGTTAAAGAACTACTGGACTTGGAACACCGCATCGATTTTCCAAACGATAAAACAGCGAAGAGGAGAAAGAAGAAACCCCCGAAGAATCGCGGGACTGCAGAGAACAAGGATACGGCGTCTCCTCCTCCAGTGTCAAGGCCACCATTGTTTTATTTTGGATTTTCGCACACAGTCAACTACGTAATGTGTACTTCGGAGAAGTCTCGCAAAAAGGGTAAAGAAGCTGTGCAAGCAGTCCCTCTCGACAGACTACTTGTTGAGTCGGATGTTCATTCAGATGCAGACGTCGCTGGTGGCACAGTTGGCGCAATATCGTACGTTGCGTGGGCACGGAACATGCAATTGCGAGACGTTATGTCCATAACAAGCAAGAATGGATCGTCGTTTCTCGGATCGATCGGAGGGTAAAAGTGCGTAAATTTGCGAATATTAAGTAAAATTGTTGCTATAAATTATTGCTGTAAAATTTATGGGCCTCCGTATTTCTCGCTATCACCAGGCATTCCAAACTTGCTGCCGTCCATGACCTCCATCGTTCCAATCAAATCACCAAATGGAGGTTGTCCGGTTGCCCGTCGAAGAATTTTCCCGTTTTTCTTAACGGTCAAAGTAATACCCTTTTGAAGAACGTCGAAACCCTGCTCAACTGCTGTTGCGATTTCCGAGTCTAGGTAATCAAGCCATGCGTTTGGGCCTTGAGGAAAAGATATGACATCATTGGATCTATTGATATCAAAGTTACGATCGCTTTCTGTCACGGTCGCTTCCACTCCATCTTTCCAGAATGTGCGCGTGTCACCGACGACAATCTTTCCGCTCTGCTCTTCTAGAAGGACGGGAACAACAACGACGTCAACTTCCACCAATTTCTCGGGTATGATATTCGTATCCTTCAGTTGATCGGAAGACAAAGATTTCGCCATAGACGAAATATAATCTTTTCCTCCAGCGGCAATCAAGACGCGACTCGCACGGCGGTAGCTCTTGATCTCAACGAGGCGACGCTTGTTATCCTCCTGAAGTGCCGCTGGTTCTACAACCAAACTAGCAAGCTTTCCTCCACGAGCAATTTTTTCCAAATTTGCCTGGCCAGCTTTGAAGTCTCGGTACGTAAGGAATCCGCACGCTAGAACGGCACCGAGATTGATAGCATCGGAAGTTAGAGCCTCATCCAATGGCATTGCATCTGAGTAACCTCCAACAACTGCTTTGATCGTGCTCAGGGCCGAGAAATATGAGGCAATCAGAGCAGATGCGAAAGAAAATCCGAAGAACGCAAGACGAACTTTTCGAAACGGCGAGTCGATTTCTTCTCGAAGACGTTGCTTCAGGGTATATCCTCCTTGAGTGGGTTGTGCCAAATATACATCTTTCGATTGACCATTTACAGTTTCGTCAACTTGATTCTCCTGCTCGGTTGAAGGCTCCGCAAACAAGCGACCGTTTCCTTTATACATGTTGCCTGTGGATTTCATAACACCTCCCTTCATGGGAACGAAGGAGGAAACCGAAGGACATATTGATAGGATTACGAAGGAAGCACTTAGAATCTTCATCTTGATGCCTGCCTATTGTCGAAGTTGTAGAGTGGACTAAGTTGTGTATCCTGTAGGCTAAAACATTCGTTGTTGACCTAATATCTCTGCTCCTTTCTCTCAGACCAGAAGAGGATGCCTTCCGTCGCTCTGATGAAATCCTTGTCGTCGTGTCTTTCAATGATTGACAGATTTTACATCGTCAGCATGGTATCATAATTTTTTTCTCAACTACGGCATTTGTGTACAATTCGCAATCGCGCACAAGCTGACGGATGCGTCTAATCGTGTCTCCACAAAAAATCATCGTAATCAAATTAGTCAGCAATTTTGTTTCCGAGACTCGCACAACAACGGAAAAACCCTTAGCGTTAGGGTTAGACTTTAAATTGCTCTCTAACAGTTAGAGAGCAGTTTTAACCAAAGTTACTTTTGGTTAGGATTACAGCATGATGCGGATGACCAATACCAACAAGAACCATATCATTATGAATGTTTACATCTCCTCTACACATACCATACGCAAGCGATTTCGAACATTTTAATTTCACTTTTTTTTGCTTCTGAAAGTGCTTCTAGTAGTCTCAACAAACGAGACATCTTGGTGTCTGACGGAGTTGACTACAGTGAAACTTTTCGAGAGTATATTGTACGTGTACTTACGCACTTAACTTGTTATTAGAACGCTATTTTTCGCGATTTTATTAAAAATAATATTTGGCCATCTTTTTTGGCCTCTCTAGCCTCAACAAACAGGGCATCTGTGGCCTCCTCACCATCATGCGCGCGCCGTGTCGTCTGCTAGTTCAGTACGTATAGAGGAAGTACTACCAAGAATGTTCGTCTCTCCATCACGGCACGTCGTCTGCTCTCAATCTTTCTTGGAAATTTTCTCATGATTCGCACGTTTCCTTGTTTTCGAAAGAGAACTGAACATCATGAAGCGTTTTCCGTTTGAAGGATGGTGTGCTTTTCTTCAAAGGGTGTGAATCACAAGTCTATCGGGATGATTCGCTGCCACCTCGACTCGCTAACCAAAAATATCCCAGTTGACGACATGCGTTCGAGTGTTGGAGTATTATTTTGGTCGATGACTATGAAATCACTAGACAATATGCAACATCATTTAGCTCATAGAACCGATTATTGTGTTCTCCTTCATGTACCGTCGTGACTCTCGAATGGCATATCGTCCTATTTTCAATTTTGATTGAGTAATTAAATGGCTCTTTCGTCACTCTCAATTTGCTCAGAACTGCAAGTCTTCAAAATTTGAAGAAGATCAATCCAAAATACGCATGATAGCTTCCCCATCTTCATTAGTAACTGTTTGATTCGTCAGTACCTAGTCCAATAGGATGTATGCGAGCTTCGTGCTGTTTGGCAGGGCTCAATTTCAATCTCTTCATAAAATTTAGGATGATGACGCTGCGTCACACAATGCGAACTGAGTCCAAACGGCTTGATTTCAAATCTGTCTTGTTCAAAGTCGGCCACCCAGAGTTGACGCCGATTTTTCACGTCGCAATCGTACAAAAAAATGTCCAGTGATATCCTTTCGAAACACAAATTTGTTCCGCGCAAACGTATCATAGAGTCGTTTCCGTTGATTGAGATGAAGTCGTACCGTTGGCTAAATGCTCGATCACATGTATGAATGTAAGTCTTATCCCCATAATCACAATCTCCGTCCCAGCATTCCATGCACCACCGTCGATCAAAATTTTCTTCTTGCCACATGTAGTGGGGTTCCCAGTACATTTTGAGTCCAAAATTCTCCATAACTTGAGGTTTATTTTCAGGTCGCGATGATGCTGTCGTTGACTCGGGTGGCCGAGTTGGCTTCGACGGTGATGACGGCGGAGATTTTGGTCTTTCGTTCGATGGAACCAAAGAACTCCGCACACAATAATCCGCTGAACTAGTATCCTGACCCCAGCAACCCGGAACAGGTCCACTGTCTTCAGCTCTTTGTAGACACACGAGTCCAACGGCGCAGTCACTGTTGTTATCACAATCACCTTCGCATTCTTGAAGTGGAAAATTCGATGCCTGTGGGTCCCGACCAAGAAATTTTAGCTCTGGAATGATCGGTTTCCTCACCGCAGCAACATATTTCGGATCTATGCAGTAATCAGTGGGTGAAGTGTCTTTTTCTCCTCCGTAGCAACCTGGCACTGCTTCGCCTCCTTGTCGGTGAAAGCAAATAAAATTTTCCTTGCAATGTGAATCGACATCGCAATCCCCTTGACAGTGGTCGAGCGGATATCGCGCACCTTTATCTTTCTTTAGTCTCCGATCATAGTCAATCGATTCACCCAATTTTGCCTCGGCGACGTACGCAAATACTGTAAGACCGATGACAACAGCATACAAAAATGGAAGAAGTGGATGTATACCCTTTATCAGAACAGCCATTCTATCTGTCGATCGAATCAAACAAAATGATTTAGTTTCAATGAATGTCGGTTTGCGTATCATATATGCTAGATGCCGAGACAGCTGTATGCTTATTCTCGTGACTTTTGGTTTGATTGATGTCGCTGCTTAAACTGGCGTCGAGTTCTTCTCGATTGATCATTGTCAATCATCGGTTCTTCCAACCGACTTCCGAAGCTTTCTTTCCAGGCTTTCTCAAGACTCCCACCGCCAAAAATACATGCATCTGAGTGAGAGAATAATAGCCACCATGCGCGGAAATACGACTCGAAGCGTTCGTGATTCAAAAGTCGCAGGTGACAGAAAATCGTTCTTCGAGTACGTCACAAGTGTGATTGCAGATAATCAATAATGTTGTACTGTAGCGCAGGAAGTATTCATCTGAAAGTAATGCTCCAATTTGTAGGCGGAAGATCTTCTCGAGGTAACAATACTGTTCGTACGAAAGGAAATACCAATCGTGCGGAACTCTTTCCAGTATACGTCAGTCTACAAATTTGGATAAACGAAGCCAATTCGTTGAAGAATAAAAAATATATCTAGTAGAATTTCTTTCCGATCGTGATGGAAATTTATAAAATGTAATATGGCGGATAATTGCTCTAAACCATAGCTGCTCGGTGAGTGCTGATAGCCACTGAGTATTCAAGGTCTTCATCGTCCTCCTCTATCGTCTCCTCCTCCTCTTCTTCGGAAGTTAGTTCATCCTTCACAAAACTCTTCTGTTTGTCAGCTAGTTCTGCCAAATCGGATTTCAGGTAATCTACCAATTGCATCAATGATGCACGAGTCGCCTCCTCATCCTCTTGGTCGATGTCACCACTCTTAACTTGGGCTTCCAATTGCTCCATAGCATTTTTAGCAAGAGTTCTCGTGTAGAAGTTTGGAATGACATTAGTGTAATCATCAATAACAATAATTCCAGAGTCCACCTGATTCATGACATCAGCGATCATCAGTGAAGCAAGTTCGCCAGATCGTTTGGTACCCTCCACAGTACCGTCCATGCACGAGGCCAAGGCGGTATTGTACGTAATAACGTTCGGTGTGACCAATCTTGATTTCATTCGTTTCACCCATTCGAGAGCAATAGTCTGACTTCTTAGGATCGTAAACACAAGCCGCAATTGCTGTCGTATAAGAAACGACCGAAGGCTCGATTCCTCCCTGGAGCATACCAACAATGATACCCTCGCAAGCCAACGTGTTTCCTTGCTTTGCTAGTCGCTTCAAAGCAATGTTGAACGTGATCAAGTTTCCTTCGGTATCGTGGGTATCTTTCATTAGCGTCTAATACCTGCACCGTCAACTCTTCCTCTCCGCAGACTTCGCATGCATTCACAACCGTGTTGAAAACCCTAAGAGGTGGCTTGTCTGATCGTCCCTGCTTGTACATATCAACCTATAGAGATAAAGGAAATAAAAATGTGGTGAGCGTATCGACCGTGAGTTGAAATAATTAGGCCCGAACCAAGTTTGGGACGAGGACTATCGAACTTACCCAATCCAATAGAATTGAAGTAGCCTTTCTACTCTTTTCTTCCTTTGCACACAAGTTAACGACGTTTCTCCAAACACTAGGCTGATGGCGTCAATCCTCGCTCGATCATCAATTCCAAAAGCTTAACAGCCAATTTCCAGGTTTTGTTTTCCACTGCTTTGTTGATTGCTTGGCGGTGAATAATAGTACACGCACGTTGGGATGCTGGGGACAAGTTTGCAACAAGGGTATCTCCTCTATCTGGTTCACAACCTTCGGCTTTGCTGGCAGCCGTCAAAAATCGCTAGACCCAAACCAATGTTGTTCATTTTCTCAGCAGCAATAACACCGGCAGCAAGAATTCCTCTTCCATCAACGGTGGATGCAATATTGTCAAGATCATAACCAGTAGCCTTGACATAAGCTAATCCTGTCATGAGCTTTTCGGGTTCCTCGTTCGAAGATTCCACACAAGCCGAAGCAACATCCGAAAAAACCTTCAACGATGGTGTGTCCGCTTTTTCCACAACAATTTCTCGAAGCAACTGCAGAGCGTAGTCAATGGATCCTTCGTTTGCCAGCGTTGTGATGAGCTTTTCGTAAGTGTCAACGAAAATGGGAGTTTGGTGATCCTCGTCAATTTCTACTGCTGTCAACATGGCCAGAGCGGTATCGATTCCTCCAAAACCTTCGTGAGTACCATCTTTTTCCCATCCAAGAGAATCTTTGATGCAAGAGTTGGCGATTTCCGGCTGGAACGGTGTATCCGTTCATAACCATGACTTCCATGGCTTTTCGAGCGGGTTCCGCAGCGCGGGCTCCGTGCAATCGACTGTCCATCAAAGCCTTCAGCACATCAGAGAATACCTTTTCAGGAATTTCTCGTGCTTCTTCGGAATTGACACCGAACCGTTTGGTGAGCTGTTTGAGTTTTCTGGAAGCCTTCTTCCAATGCAACCTTTCTGATAGCTCGTAAAGTTCCTCGACCTTGCTGTTAAAATCAAAATCAGGATCAGAATTATCCTCGAAAGCGATGCCTGTGTCTTGAAAAGCCTAAAAATGACAAAGTGAAGAAATATGGGTCAGGAATATTCGCAGAGCAACGAAAATGGAGGGTAATCGAACCGGTATTTTTTTCTTACATTATTCAACGCTTCGGCGTCAACAACTCGCACATTCGCGTTGGCTGAACTGTTCTGATCAGTTTCGCCGTCGACAGCAAGCTCTCTCAGTCTTGATCGCATGTCAGTGAGAGTACCACTTGCGTCGAGTTCTCTTCTTTCCAATTCTTCTTTTGCTTCACGGAAACGCAATTTCGAAACAAGATCTCGGGTCAGCGTTGTCATTCCAGTCTTCGTTTCCTCGTCGATTTCTGGTGCTGCTACCTTTCTTGCTATGAGGTTCTCGCCCCGTGTTGATACTCCAATCGGTTGAAAGGCCGCTGATTGTGCAGCCCATGATGTCGCCAGGGCGATTGCCACTACGCTACTCTCGAACTTCATGGTTCGATTGTTCTATTGTCTTGAGTGTTAGAAGTTGCGATATTTGTGGCTTCGATTGACACTGAAGAGATTTTGTATGGAGTCGAATTTTGATCTGTCAAGGATACTGATACAGCTCAGCTTTTTTAACAACAGAAAAACGAGTCGGTTAGTGAGTGACGGAAAGATTGCATCAGCAGTGAGAACAGCCGAGTTAATAGTTTGCTTAAGGAGAAGAGCCTCAGCAGCATACCTCCAGTTCTCACTATTACTCATTTCAAAACCTCTGATGTGGTTTTGGTAGATGTGGAAACAGGTCGCGTCGCGGGAATTTCACGATTGCGATGCACGTCATCTGTTCACGCGGGCCCTGTGACGTAGTGATGTGAGAGTACTAGAAAAGTTTCTTGTCGGTCGAGCCATCTGCTTTTTATGTACTAGTATATCGTTAAAGTCTATTTTGCATATGTATTGGAGATATGAATGGGTAACGCGAAAAAAGTAGCGCGCACAAGGGAATTATATTGTCGAATTTCACGCGAAGTTCTAACCACCCGGTCGCTGCCACTCGTGATTTACCATGACCAATCAAGAACAATTATTGGAATAGTAACTTGGATCACGCAGTTCTAAAATTTGCAGCGCATGGTCTCGCTCATTTGCTACCAACGGAATCATTATTGATCCCAGCTTATCAAGGGTTCGTAAGGTAGAATCTCTTTAACGCGCTCTTTTCGTATTTGCGGTCATCAACGCTGGATTACACCTCTTACCCAGTTTCTTTCGCCTTGGAGACTTCCTATACTCTGATTCAAACTGCACCAAAGTTTGCAACTGGGATCGCAAACCATTACTGCAGCCAGCAATACTCTTTCAGAAGATCAGTGTCGCCGGGATTTGGATTGAGGACACTTTTTCAGCGAGTCATCACGCTCAAACATCATTTATTCATCGACCGTGTTGCTGTTTTGAAACATCAATCAGTCCATACTATCTTTCGATCTCCATCTTTGTTGCAGTGCAAATACATAAGCAAAGATGGCTGCTGCTACGGCCGATCTTCAAGCAGTCGCTCAGAAGCTTATGAGCGGAGACTTCGATATTAACCTGTTGGATCAAATCGTCGGGGCAGCGTACGATCCTATCTCCCCTCACCGAGCGCAGGCGAACAAAGCTTTGATGCAACTGCAAGAGTCACCCGAGCTTTGGCGAATGGCAGATACTATCATTGAACAATCCCAAAATCCCCAATTCAAGGTTTTTCGGGCTCCAAGTGCTGGACGATGCGATTAAAATTAGGTACGTTGAAAAATATCAAATGGATCAGTTCAAGGGTCGGCATCAACTGTTTGTAAGTTGAATCAGCACGTTTCCAATCATTGGCAATGCGACTCACTTTCTTCCACTCATTATCTCCAATCTATGACAGATGGAAGATAATACCGACAGACCAAAAGGAGGGAATTAAGAACTATGTGGTTTCAAAAGTAATCAAAATGTCATCAGACGAGGCGATTATGAAGCAGGAAAGGGTCTTCATCGGGAAACTCAATCTTACGCTTGTAGAAATTCTGAAACAAGAATGGCCTCAAAATTGGCCAACCTTCATCAGCGATCTTGTGGGGTCGTCCAAGACGTCCGAAATCCTTTGTGAAAACAATATGCAGATTCTTAAGCTTCTCAGCGAAGAAGTCTTCGACTTTTCGAGGGATCAAATGGTTACAGAGAAGGTCAAGAGAATGAAAGAATCATTGAACGGAGAATTTTCTCAAATATTTCAGTTGTGTCAATTTGTCCTGGAGCACAGCCAGAAACCTAGCTTGCTACGGGTGACTCTGAAAACGTTACAACGGTTCCTTACGTGGATCCCCCTTGGATTCATCTTCCAGACCAATCTTATCGACGTTCTTCTGAATAAATTCTTCCCAGAACCACTGTTCCGTAACAACGCTCTGGACTGTTTAACGGAAATCGGCACGCTGCAAGACCTGGAACCTCAATATGATCCTCTGTTCCGAGAACTATTTACTACGTTCTTGACACGGCTGCGTGATATCTTCGCCCCAGAAATGGATCTCAGACAGCCTTTCCAAGAGGGGAGCGACGAAGATTGTTTTTTCATTCAAAAGCTTGCTTTGTTCTTGAGTGGATTTTTCAAGGCGCATCTTCGGGTATTGCAAACACCGGAGTCCGAACAAGCTCTGATTTCTGGATTGTTTTACCTTGTGCGCATCTCTGAGATTCAGGATACGGAAATCTTCCGAATCTGTCTCGAAGCATGGCACATGCTTGCAGAGGACCTTTACAAAGCCGAAAATTCTCAGACATTCTTTGATGGATCCTCTACCAACCGCGTCCTGAATTTGAATGGAAACTCAACAAATTCGATGAGAGGATCTTCGCGGAAGTTCATTTACAGTCCTGTTCTGACTGGCGTTCGACAGGTAATGATTGCCAACATGGCGAAGCCAGAGGAGGTCTTGATTGTTGAGGATGAAAACGGAGATATTGTACGAGAGACTACAAAGGATACCGACGTTATCGCACAATACAAAACAATGAGGGACACTCTCGTCTACTTGACCCATCTCAACTGCGAGGATACGGAGTCTATTATGCTTTCGAAACTCTCTGATCAGGCTAGAATAGAATCGCAGTTTGATTGGAACATTTTAAATACTCTGTGTTGGGCCATTGGTAGCATTTCGGGTGCCATGTCGGAAGATGAAGAGAAAAGATTTTTGGTTACTGTCATCAAAGATTTGTTGGGGCTTTGTGAACAAAAGAGAGGCAAAGACAACAAGGCGGTTGTAGCCAGTAACATCATGTATGTTGTTGGGCAGTACCCTCGCTTTTTACGCGCGCATTGGAAGTTCCTGAAAACGGTTGTCAACAAACTCTTCGAATTCATGCACGAGTCGCACCCTGGTGTCCAGGACATGGCATGCGACACTTTTCTCAAAATTGCAACAAAATGCAAACGCAAGTTTGTCACTCTTCAACAGGATGAGCAGGTTCCGTTCATAAGCGAGTTGGTAGAGTCTTTGCCATCCATTATTAGTGACCTTGAACCTCATCAAGTTCAAGCTTTCTACGAAGCAGTTGGTTGTATGCTGAATGACAGGGGTCCCAGTGTCGCAATCGATAGACAACTTCTTCAGTCTAAGTTGATGGAAATGCCCAATCGAACATGGGAAGTTATCATGGACCAAGCCAAAGTCAGTGTTGAAAACTTAGTTGATCCTGCAACCATCAAGGAAATCATCAAAATATTGAAGACAAATAATCGACTTTGCAGAAGTGTCGGGGGATTATTCACATATCAGCTGCAAACGTTCTTTATGGATATGCTCAATGTGTATCGAGTTTATTCTGAACGAATATCCGCGGCAGTCGCCCAGCAGGGTGCAATTGCCACACAAATGAGCCTCGTTCGAACAATGCGAAGCGCTAAGAAAGAGGTGTTACGGTTACTCATCACGTTTATTGATAAGAGTGGACCGCCAGAAGCAGAGCCGTTGACTGTGGCTCAGGGTTTCATCCCACCGGTATTGGATCCTATTTTAGGAGACTATAAGAGAAACATTGCAGGAGCCCGCGATCCTGAAGTTCTCGCTCTATTCACAACAGTTGTTGAAAAGCTGAAATCCAACGTTGTGGACGAGGTTCCGAGAATTATGGAAGCTGTATTCGAATGCACCCTGGAAATGATTACGAAGAATTTTGAAGACTACCCAGAACACCGAATTCGGTTCTTTGAGTTTCTCAAAGCTATCAATCAACACTGCTTTCCGGCTCTATTCAATATTCCTCCTGAACATCAAAAACTTGTTGTGCATGCCGTTGTATGGGCAATGAAGCACAAAGAAAGAAACATCGCTGATACGGTAGGTTTCCGGCTCTTGAATCGAGCGCTTGCGCCATTTATTCTTTATGATTTCAGTATTCATTTTCTCACAATTCTTTTTCCTCTTTTTGTAAACAGGGATTGGATATTTTGCACGAACTCTTGCAAAACGTTGGCAGGACCCCAAATGTCGCTCAGGCGTTCTATCAACAATATCTGCTATCACTCATCCAAGATGTCTTCGCAGTTATGACCGATAGATTTCATAAATCAGGCTTCAAAATGCACGCCACTTTGCTTCGACATATGTTCCACTTGGTCCAGGCGAACCAGGTTACTGTACCTTTATTTGACCCATCGACCCAGCCACCGGGACAGACCAATCCAGCGTACTTGCGTGATTACATTGGGAACTTACTCGTAACAAGCTTCCCTAATCTATCGAAGACTCAAGTGTCGAAATTTGTTGACGGTATGTTTGACATCAAAATGGATTTGTCTTCTTTCAAAACGCATCTGAGAGACTTCCTTATCGAATTAAAAGAATTCAATGCCGAAGATAACTCAGCACTCTTCTCGGAGGAACAGGAAGTTGAACGAAAACGAAGAGAGCAGGCAATGATGGCGGAACGAAGTGCTGTTCCGGGCATGTTGAAGCCTTCTGAAATAGATAATGATTTGTAGGGAAGGCGGTTGTCATTTCGTCGTTGTAAAAATCACTAAGCACTATTTTAGCGAAACCAATTAGGAAGTGAAAGTAAAAAATTACTAAAGGATTTTCGCTATGACTAACAGTTCGATAAAATAGGACCAATTTAGAAATTAGATTTTGTTTTCCTTTCGTAGTTTCGTTTCCAAAGGTAGATTATCCGATCAAAGGATCCCAAATCTTTTGTCGCAAGAATTAAAATTATCGTGAGAGATGATGATCAAACAATTGCCGAACGAGGAAACTCGATATTACTTACCCACAAGTTTGCCAACCATTTGTTCCCGCCAAGGACTTTGTTTCCTCCGTGTTGAGACAGGTCGTCGAAATTTCCGTCCTCCAAGGAATTATAGAATAGAACAGCGTTGCCAACCTTCGGGTTAATCTCTAATCCCTCTGCGTTATTGCTGTTCATCGCTCGAGGGAAGCGCGTTTCACCTCCTCCTTCAACATCGTTGAGATAGATCAATAGAGTAGCAAACCTCGATGGCTGGTGGCGATCGTTGATCGACGGAGAAATAAAGTCATGGTGAGGTGTGTATTCTTCGCCCTTTTTATAATGTACGACTTGCAAAGACTCGGCGATCGAGTGGTGCTGAGCACTCGATTCAGTGGAATTTTTGAAATAGATCTGGGTCGATTTTGGTCAACAAAGCGGCTTTCTCGTAAATCTTTGTGGTGAGAGAGCTGGTATCTCGAGACAACCATGCGGTGCTCGAGCTTCGCGTTGAAGTATCACGATTCTGCTTCGCTAGCGGACTAGAGTGTAATCGTTGATTCTGTGAGACCTTGGTCCAATGACATTCGAATAACTTCTTGGCACTCCTCTGCCGTCAAGAAATTTTCAATCGTGAAAACTCGGGGTCGAACCGATGCCACTTTCAAAGTCATATCACCCACGTCGGTGTTCTTGGCCAATGTAGGACGCTTCGTGCATGTGATACATCGGAAACGGCCTCGGAAATTGCGAAAGCCATGTGCGTCCAGTGACAACCATGTAGTCTCTGGAAAATGCTTTGTTGATCATTTGTCTTTGATACATGGCATAAAGCTTGGAATCTGTTGCTTGAAGTGCTTTCATTTCCGCTTGTAGTCTTTGGTTCATAAAATACGAGGGCAGAATCGGGTGTAACTACCCAATGCTTGAGCACTGTTGACGGATCATAGATTGGTGTTACGTGGAAGGAATGACCAGGCATGGTCGCAGTGCCGATCGATTCCATTGGAGGGATTTCTCCGACCAGTTTCCTTGATTTGTCGTGTCCTCCCTTTCCATCCCAATATAGTAGCACGGGAGCTGTATCCAGATTAATCACCTTTGTGGCAAACCCAGTAAAAGTCAACGGAGGTTGCTGCAGCTTTCTTTGTCGTTCTTTTGAAGACGTTGCGAGGGAGGTACTACTCTGCCCAGTTGCTACTTCCCGATAGATTTCTTCCAGAGTAGGATCCTTGTAAAAGTAGGTCGTCCCCTTGAACTTTTTGTCTTCAGGATTGTTGACATGTTGTTGCAATAAGCACTGGTACTCAACGTTATCCGTCAGGGTAACATCTACGCTTTCCGGAGAGCTGCTGTCCGATACGAGTCTATCCGAATCAGCGTACGAATCGTCTTCCGTGTGGTCGGCGACGTAAAACGTTTGGAGCGATTCGAAAGATTCCCGAGGCATATAAAAATCCATCGAATGAAGCCGTTTCGATGCGGGTGATTGGATTTCTTGCCGGCAGAAGCTTATGTTTGCAGTCCTCGAAAAGTCCTTCAAGTGGCCGTGCTTATCAAAAGAATATCCGAAGGATGGCCGAGAGAGAAAGCTTGGGAGCAAGGACTTTCCACTGGTGTTCGATTGGTTGGTCGAGTGAACCACAATCGATGCGATGAAAGCAATGAAAATTGCAAAAAAGTGCTCCCTCCAAAACGGAACGTCATCGCTTTCGTTCATCTCGTCGTCGTATTCGTCACCGTCTTCATCTTCTTCGTATTCATCGTCATTGTCCGAGTCAAAGGTTTCGGTTTGCTTCGGTTCGGGGTCCACCCCATCAATAAGGTTGCCAGAATTGCCCATGACTAAAATCGAGTGTAACGAAAGGCTTTCGAAAGATATCGGCAATGAATGCAAGAAAGAGTCTAACAGAAAGTTTTCCTCAGTTTTGTGTTGATATGCATCGAAATGGACGCCTCTAATAGTGGTAGCAGTAGTTTCCTATGTGGCGTGGTATCGGACTGAATTAATTCTCATTTTAAAATGTGCCGTATGACAAGCACTGCCGATTGCTTTGCGCGAGCAAGACATGGGCGCCAAACCGCAAGCCAAGCATCTTTTTATGACGGACACTCTTATTCGTACGGAACTCGTGACTGGTGAATAATCAGCATCTTTCTCCGATCGTATCTTTGTCGCGACACCCTTTAGCTCTCTAGAAGTAGCAGAAGAGTTCTAAAACATCCACCAATCTAACGAATAGGAAATCAAGCACCGAAACTTGGTTTACCTTCGATAGCTGGCTTCTCCTGTTTTTCACACTACGCCAGCAAAGTCACTTTTTCCTTTCCTAGATCTACGACATAAGGATATACCATGTGTTGCGAGGCGGCATTTCAGATACTATCCTCAAAGTATCGGATCACCTGATCATACGCTATCATACGACTCGATGTCACCAATATGGCTCGTCCCGTCGATGGAAGGCATCCTCTATAGAACATCTTCCATCCTCCTCCTTCGTTACCTAACATCGCACGAACTTGTTCGAAACTCCTTCCACTCTGAACCATAGTTTTGGCAACATCAAATGGATACGATACGACCCACGCCATGGCACCAGTGAGAGCGCTGGTTCCCGCGACAAACACCAAACGGTTGAAGTTTCCATTTCCACTACTGCTCTGTTCGCGCATCCCATTATTGACCATCGCCCAATGGAAAATTCCCAAATATACCATGGTAAAAATTCCTTCTCTCCCCAGATTGAGAGTGAATCCCCTGTACAAGTTATGAAGCACTGCGAAATCGATACGGTTGTTTGGAAAAATAATAGACGACATTGTGCGGTTTTGCTTTTTCGACGACAGTTGCATCTGGATCTTGATATAGTCGGTGGGGGTGCTGATGATGGCAGTCGCAAACCCAGAGATAATCCCGGCGATGAACGGGTTGTTTACTCTTGTCTCCACGGTATCAAAGACCGAAAACATGACCGAATTCATAATGATGGCATTCACCAATGGAGGGGCCATTCCACGAAAGACTTGGTGTCGCAATTTTTTCACAACTTGGAAAGAATTATGAAACTGTGGATTGGTTTGAAGGTGTGTTTTGACAGTGTCGAGAGGATGGCCGAGGACCGTAGAGGAAATCCCGGCCACAATGGAGCCGACGATCTGTGCTTTTTGGTCCATTGTGGCACTTTTCACGCTCTAATGGGTAAGGTGCAAACCTAACCGCTAACAGTGAATCCGAAATATCTCGACAGGTAATGTATTCTTAGTTTCATGCAAAGCATAAGGATTCCTTCTATTCCATATAATCTCAGGAAGATGTCAATCGAATACTTGCTCGCTGATTCCAATTGCTGTCATTGCGATGAGGCTTTGGAGTCGAGAATCAAAAAGGAATCTTAAAGAGTCGAGTAAGTGTGATCACTTTGATAACCACCAGTTTCGGTCAAGGTCGGGCAGCACACAAAGTGGGTTTGATAAACGGAAAATAGGAGATTTGAAATCAAATTCATGAATGGCCAAAAAAGATGATCGTTGATGGGATGAGTCATGCCGATGCATCTTGTTCCCGCGCAAATTTGGTGGTATGAATTCGCGGACTAATAGTATTTTCGGCCTCCGCCACGCTCATTATTTTGGACGCGCCGGCATCTTGTAAATAGTATTCTTCGCCTCGAGATCCGATTGCCTGCCTCTTGTGCCACTCCAACCAGCATACGACGATGCATTCGCTATTGCAAATTTTCAAAAACCGCACTATCCTACCGAACGATTTCGACCATCATTATCATTGTTCACAATTGGGAACCTCGATCCGAATATCAATACCTACCACACCCTCAGTGTAATTATTCATCGTAGATTCTTGTTATAGATTTCGTCACCATGGAAGCCCAAGGCATGATCTACGAATCGCCACGCGAAGCTATGGAGAGAGATTCTGCCCCCCACTTTCGTAATTTCGATGAGGAGGACGCGGATGATTATCAAACCAATAGCATGAGATCGAGGAGGAGGGAAAAATACAACAACGGCACGTACGACAAGCATGCGGTCCCACCATCGTTGGCAGAGCAAATACGCCAAACGTCGTCAAGAAAAAGTCAACCGGAATACGAAAGCCACGGAGACGCTGCAAGCAAGTGTATACAAAACAATTTCGACATTACTTCGGCCAAATCGATCGCATTTTCTCTCGTGAATCCATGCGGTCTTAGCCCCTCGGATGTAGTCAACCCACTACCAGCGACGCCGTCTACAGCATGCGGTAGTTTCAGTGATGACAGCGAAACTTCCCAGTCACTCTGTTCGCCACGTGATGTTAAAGCAACTCTTCTGCAAAGAGGAAGTGGGAAAGCTAAGGGCGATAGTGGACTCGAAAGTCGTCGGACGTTCCTTCAGGCACATACCACTAATGCCAACGCCGAAGATGGAGACATTGTCATTTTCGTGGGCAGCCAAGAGTATCGATTTCCTTGCTCTGGTGGTAGCTTGAATTTCGCATCGAAATACTTTTTGCGTCGACGAGAGGAGGCGAAGCATTTTTCATTTGTCGATCTTTCCACGCATTCTCCCGAAGAATTCAAGATCGTCATGAAATTTTTTGAAAACAATCCTGCGAGAGATGCATGGAGCCACATCCATTGGAAAAATCTTCCTGTCATTCTTCCGTGGTTCGTTGAATTCCAGGCGTTGCCGTTAATGAGTGCAGTTGATACGTTTTTGCTGCAGAATGCAGTTCTCGGCAGCTGGTGATCGATATCGAGCGGATAACAGCAACAACAACAACAAATATCGACACATAAGCCTCTCCAGTTTGCTTTCGTTGATGGAGATTGCCTTTGCCTGTGGACTCGAAAGCACGAAATTGCATGCTAGGAAGACTCTTGAGACGATGCCTTTTGGAACCTCGAAAGCAAAGCACCAATCCCGATTTGGATAGTAGTCGTGATAGCGAGCAAGCAGCAGAAGATATCGAGTTGGAATGGACGCTACAGGATCTTCAAGTTTTGGCAAAACTCCTGAAAAACCATGTCGATCTGAGAGAATATCTTTGGGAGGTTGCTGTCATTATATACTTGCCCCACGATCTTGATATATCTGATTCCATCGGATTGGTATCGAATACCCTTTTTCCATACTTACTCCGGGAAGGAATGATGCAGATGATGATTGTCGAAGGCATTAGAATCTTCTTTCCAAACGACTGATAATAGTTTTCTTACGGAAAGTAGCGGCACATCATCCATATTGGGCCAACAGCAAGGCATTAGGATCTTCCTTTTCGGAACAGACTTCGTGTAGCGATGCTACCATTCCGACGACTCCTTCTTCCCAGCTGAAATACCTCACGGAGAAAGAGGTCCATCAGTATCTGAAAAAAGATCATCAAACAGTTGGAGAAATTTAAAGCTGAAAAGGAAGCAAGAACTACCATGCAACAAGATCAGCCACATAATTCTCTAGTTGTAGATGAACCGGGCGACGATTTACATACACGACCACGACGGTTGTACGCAAGTGCAGAGAATCGGAGCTCAACCAGAAGTCGTGACTCGCGGGGAGTCACCACTTTCGCCTGTTAACTTATTCACTAGTAGACATTCAGTTATTTGAGTTACGTATTCTCTTTTCTTAGTTATACTTTAGCAGCACATTTCAAAAAGTCTCTAGGAGGCCTACTTAATGTCCTCGTTGCATCACAGGACGTCGCTGGCTGCTCATCCTCGTAAGAAAAACAAGAAAGGATGACAAGCTGAGCCTCAAGAAGCAGCACTAGAGAGTCTCTATGACTTCAACGACTAGCCCTAGAGAAGTGGGACGAACGTGCTGTCCTGATTTCTATTTCGTACCACTCTATCATGAACGCCGTGCTAATTCTAGATCACTGTGATTCGGATAGAATTTTTCAAGACGCTACGACACGTTTCACTTCACGAATTCAGCGGAATTCGATAAAGTTTCTCCGTACGGAGTCACCGTAGACTCTACGCAACGGACTTTTCGTGGGACGGACTTTATGGGCGCCACGGTCCGAACAGAATCGAGATAATTCCGCGACAGAAGTCTGTCTACGCTACTTGTAGTAGAGTATCTACGCACGAGTAATTTCAATACCGCACATCAGGCGTGAGCGTGTGGAACAAAGGCATCGACCTTCGACATGTTTCAATTCCTGATTCTTCTGCATAGACAGCACGATTTGTGACACATCACTCTGACTATTGCTCCTACTAAATCTTCACACTCACCCTCCTCAGAACAGAGAACAACAACCATAACAACTCTATACATTGTCTTTCCACATCTTTCTGTTTGCTAAGAACGATATCTCAAAATGTCGGACGAAGAAGACTATGAATACGAATATTCGGACGATGATGCAGGCTATGAATATGAGTCCGGGGACGACGACGTCGAAATGAAGGATGGTTGGAATCCTACTTCTACGGAAGGCATTGCTTCTGAAAATCCTAACGCGGCTCCAACGATGCCTGGTAAGTTCGTTTATTCAATAGTCTGGAACTGTTTTTTAAACATGTTTTCGAATTGGATCTTACACCTTGACTTTGTGTTCTGCAATAATTTTTCTTCTTTCGAAACCTTTCGATTGTACCATCTTCTCTGTTGACACACGAACAAACGCTTTCGACGATAGGAACACAAAAGGGAATTCGAATTCTGCCTGCCAAGGAACTTGCTCCAGTGATGATTCGTCGACTGACCGACGTGTCAGAAATCCTTGGTATTCCTCCCGCGGCCGCTTCTGTCCTTCTTCGCGAGCACAAGTGGTCAAAGGATTGGTTATGTGAAGTCTTCTACGAAGATTCCGAAAAGATACTAAAGAAATGTGGTGTATGCTATCGCTGCAACCCGAAACCTCCGCTGAAATCGATTTCAGAAGACGATAACTGTTGCCCGATATGCTACGATGAGATGGAAGACGGCTCGAAGATGGCAATGCCATGTGGACACGAATTTTGTATGGACTGCTGGCACGACTTTTGTGCCAATGCCATTGATCAAGAGGGGCCATCATCTGTGTACCTAACATGTCCCGAAGCCACCTGCACGGAAGTCGTGACGGAGGTCGAAATGGAAAAGGCGGCACCAGAATATCTCAATAAATTTCAAACTTTCCAGCTTCGCAATTTTGTGGATTCCAACACGCTCACTCGTTGGTGTCCGGGAGTAGGATGTGAAAGGATTGCTTGCGCTGATACGGCATCCGCGATGGAGAAAGAAGGGAACGTTGCACATTGCGATGAATGCACAACGAGTTTCTGTCTCATTTGTGGCGAGGAACCTCATGCTCCTACGGGATGCAAAGACTTGGCGCGATGGAACGAGAAATGCCGTAACGAATCCGAAACAGCAAATTGGATCCTGGCCAACACCAAATCGTGCCCAAAGTGCGGGAGTCGAATAGAGAAGAACCAAGGCTGCAACCATATCACATGCCAGAGATGCAAATACGAATTCTGCTGGATCTGTTTAGGTGATTGGCAGAGCCACGGAGCGAATACTGGAGGATACTACAGGTGCAACAAGTATGATCCAAACAACTCAAATATAGAGGACACTTCGGATGCCGCCAAGGCTAAACGAGAACTAGACCGATACCTTCACTACTATAAACGATTCCATGCACACTCCGAAGCCCAAAAGTTTGCGAAAAAGCAATTGAAGGAAACGGAATCCAGGATGGTCATGTTGCAAGAATCCTCGGACAACGCCAAGTGGACAGACGTTGAGTTCTTGAAAACTGCCAACGAGCAGCTGGTTGAATGTCGAAAAGTGTTGAAATATACCTACGTCTATGCTTACTACATGGACCCTGCAAATAAGATGCCGAAGGAACGCTTTGAATATCACCAAGAAATGCTTGAAAAATTTACAGAAAACCTTAGCGAGCAATCAGAAAAGCCGCTGGACAAGATGGATCGAACCGACGTTGTGAATCAAACCCGGGTAGTTGATCGATTCATGAAGAATATCCTCAAATATGTTGATGAGGGTATGGAAAGTTGATCCTGACAATTTTCATTTTTATTAGAAATAGCGACAGAAGTATTCGATGGTCGTTCAATCGAATCTTTCTGATACAAACTACTTACGAGTTATTCTCGTTTTCAAAAAAAATTATCGAAAGAAATTGTTTCATTATCTAGATAAATTTGTTTCTCTATTTAAGTGAGCTTTAGCTCTAGCATTATTTTCTTGAACCATATGAATGTGCAATCGTGAACCACCATTACACATTCTTGTTGTTCTTTATTGTGTCGTATTTCGAATCCATTAGCCTACAGTTATTTTTGGTTTCGTCGAGATTCCCATCCCGATCAACACGGAAGACATGTCCTCTTGAGCTTCATCGACTCCCCAACCTGCTGCCATTTTTGCGAGAGAAGATGACGAGTCTTCCGATGACGAAGATGAAGTGTCATCGCTATTGTTAGCGTCGTCACTGTTCTCGGTGTCATCGTTTTCAGACTTTTTCTCTTCGCACAAAGAAGATGATCCGCGATTAGCAGACTTCTTCGATGCTTTCGGCTTCTCTGTTCCTTCGCTTTTTCTGTTCTTTTTCTTCTGCTTTCGCAATTTGCTGCTCACGGGTACCACTTGTGAATTTCGAAAACATATTTGGGAGGCCGTGTTTGCATCGAGATTCGTTATTTTGTTTGAACGCTTTGACGATATTGTATCTTCCATGAAGACAGGGAGTCGAATTTCAACACTCTTTGAAATATATTCACGGTTGTTTTCGAAGTGTTTCTTCAGGATAGTATTCCCGTGGTTTCCTACGGCTTTCGTCAAAATTCGTTTGTACTGCATCGGCATCTGATTCACCTGCCGCCCGTGCTAGTATTCTAGCCCATTGCGTTTGTTGAAGATATGCAGCTCGAATCTTGTCGACATCTGCATAACCCTTGGGAAGAAACATCATTTGGCGTTGCTGCTCTTCGATCACAGATTGGATTGCGGAACGACCATTCAAGTGACGTTGACGTCCTTCAGCGTTTGAAGCGATGTGCTCAAGCCCGCGTCGAGAGTGATCAAATTTGTGCCACCACTTGTTGCTTATTTCGCAGAATTCTTGCGAGCTACTCTCCGCGATAAAATCATGATGCAAAGGCAGATTCCCAACAGTGGACGAAGATTCGATCATACAATCATCCTTTGTAATTGCTGGACTATCATCTTTACTCTCGCATTCTTCGTCAATACCTGATCTTGTCGGGGACAACGGCGACGATTTGGACCGAAGCCATATCTCCGAACCACCCTCAAGCATCGCCTTCGAAATAATCTTACCGACCCGTGAGAAATCCTCATAGTCCGATTTTTGCCACCACATTTTTGATTTCTCTTCATCGGTCAGATTCTGCGATTCCAATTTCAAACAACGAGCATATGGAGAAAACGAAACATATCTTCCTTTTTTCGTCTCTCTCTTTGCATACGACTTTGGGAAGAGGGACCTTCTTGGAGTTGTTGAAGTTGAACACTCCTTTGACGCCATCCTTTTTCTTTTGTTTGATGGAGTAACGAACTTGTATCGTTTCTTCTATATTCAAATTCGTAGCGTGAGACTACGGTCAGCAAAATGGTATCGGAAAGAAAAGGAGTCCTATCGGTCAGAGTTCTGTCCCGCTCTTTCTCTCTCGGCTACGTTGTAGAGATGCATTAGCTTGACCTGACTTGAAAGGAATGGATGTGAATCGAGGCAGGAAGCATTTTTATCGGTGACCCTACGTAGCGTTGATTGATGGTCGGTGACTTGTCAAAACCCAGGTTTCCTATTCGCTGAATTTCATTCAGCGGTAACGAAATTGTGAATGGAATATTCTTAAGCGTGATTGCCACGTCAGTTGATGGTCAAAATGTTGACAGGCATACCTAAAAAAGTCGCAAAAAAGATGACCTTCTCCGCGAGCACTAAGAACAAGTACAAACTCTTAGGTACTACGACCACTACGAAGAGGAAAAAAAGGAACGGATGAGGAACGGAGTTCTTTGTTCTCTCAAAAGAAGAAAATGACTGTCGGAATACAGAACTTTCTGATTTTTATAGCGAGTGAGGTCGATGGAGATGAAATAATATGTGTGATGCAACTGCTACTTTCTTCAAGGTCGCAATCTACCGAGGATCGCCGAACAGAAGACCTGAGCGAGGAGGATCGGGGTGGAAGAAGAAAGCAAGATACTGAGGGGACGAGGAGGCGAAGAGGCGAGTTTCGCCGTTACCACGAGGACCATCAGCACGCTGATAGGAGAGCGAGATACTACTAGTCCTAGCCTTCTTCGTCGTATGATGTGGAAGAAAACAGAACGATGTAGTTTTTGTAGTAGGTATTGTGGATCAATTCTTCAATTATCCTCGATCTTTTGTATTTGGGCACTTCTAGAAGTATTTGGATCACGACCCAATGCTAGCAGATAACTTGTCTATAATAGACTCTTTCACTTGGATCGGTAGAAACAACAGAATCAGAGTAGAACCAGCTTAGCATTTTCCTGTTCAGGTCTGGTTTGTAGTGTCGTCCATCTGAAGGATATAGCTGATCTGCTGACAAATGCGTAGCGTCGTATAAGTCCAACATGGGAACCCGAAGCTCTTCCATCAGCCGCTTCTGCGTTTTGTAAAGAAAACGTGAACGAGAAGAGCTCATGTACTTGATACGATTGATCCCAAACAATGTTGCTGTGGCTCGATCGTGTTCTACGACACGCTGCAGATCAACCCAGTGAATGTGAACAGCCATTGGAGACTTCCACAATAAGGTAACTCCTGGGTACCTTTGCCGTAGCCGGCTGATAAATTCTCTACAGGCATCGCAATGATCTGTGTATTCGGAACCCTGCAAACTATCGTTGGCATCGAGAATATCCCACAAACAACTGCCAACAAGCAGAGCCTTCTTTTTTACGTCACAATCAACTGATAGCTCCCTCTCTATTTCGTCCTCTCTAAGAAGGTCCACCAGAGTCTCAACAGTTTCTGAGCTTAATCCCATGCGCACTTTTTCTCCAATCACTCTAAGATTCTTCTGGAAGTAGTACTTCCCCTTTTTGTTCGGCCGCTGTCTCAGGAATTGACAGAATGTCGAATCGCCAAACGCGAAGACCTGATCGAATTCACTTAAATCAACGCTTAAAGTTGGCGGGGAAAACTCACGAATAAATGGGCGATGTTGTTCGGCAGGAACTTTAAAGCTGTATCGTTTATGTGAATATCCACCATTTAACCAGTCTTGTTTTGAAGGTGGCGGGAGAAATCCCATGTTGTCTGTGTACTCGAAATAAATCGTGAGGACGCGGATAATTTTCTCTTCGTTCTCCCCGTTTGCGCTTTTGCTGGTATTCTTTGCTGGGTTCATCGGTGTTGTGCAAAAATCCAATTCATAACTTCCGTCGTCGCAATCAGTTATGAATGCTACTGCTTGTATTCTTATCTCTTTTGAGACGTTCTCTTCACCATCTTCAACTAAACTGAACTCTTCGTACCTCACATAAAATTCGTCCCCGCCCGTAGTCTTACGGCGCCCATCGCTATCTAGACCATATAAAACACTGTTCGAATCTTCTTGAAGATGAATGTCAACCTGGCAGCAGCAATTTGGTGAACTGGATAGTGTCGCTCGTTCAATTTCAATTCGAATACCAAAATCAGGTTTTGAAGGAATCACAATCACATCATCCCCATCGTCGGATTGAATTAAACCATTATTGTTCATCTTCTGTGTCATTTGATTGAATTCTATTTGCCTGTGGTATGAAATAGATATTCAAGGATTCTCAAACGTTTGAGAGCAGTCGCAAAGGTGACGTTTTTGCAGTGGTGCTCAGGACCTTAGTTGGAAGTCGGTAGATTTCATTTTGTGCTTTTTTGAATGGAATCTGGGGTTGTCTCGAGTCTGGACATCAAACAGGCCTGTATTTTCCTTGGTTCAGTACACGTATGTTGGACCAATCAATTTTATTTTTCTACAGGACCCGTCTCTCGAGTCTGAAATCTGGTACACGTAGTTGGGTTTCTGGTACGAACAAAAATTCGAAAATACGCGCACTTTTTCCTCACGTCCCGCATCACCGAGACTCTCTCGAGATCGAACAAATGCAGACCGACCTTCTACACTGAACCTATTATCAAAATCGAATAGATTTGTATTGGATGGAATGTAATTCCCAGGTGGTTCAATTCAAGTGAACGAAGAAAAGTCTCTGTACGATGAAGGAGGGCAACGGAGGCCATTACTATGTAGTACCTGCTCCTGGGCGTTGTCCGGTTTAAATATTCATTCTCTTGAAAGGGCAACGTTATCCCATAACTGGACGGTCCGTTTACGTTACAGTTAACACATCGATTATCAAGGAAATTAAAACTAACTTGATGTTTTAGCTTTGCCTCGCTATACGATTTATATTCCTTCAAGTGCAATACGTGTACGTGTAGTCTAAAACAAAGAAATTATTCAAACGCCGGAACGAAGCACTAGTGTAGGAGATTCAGTTCACAGCGGGTAAAAGTCGATGGTGATCCCAATTTTTCTATTACCTTATATTGTACTTTATGCATTGTGTTGTTGTCTGAAACTCGAGGGAGGAGAAGAAAAATAGAATACTTCTAGGCAACCAATATTTTTCATCTGAAACATTAGAGCTACAGAGCATTGTCAAGATCAGCATAGATCAATACTTGTCAACTCTTAAAACGTATATCATAGGTGGCGTGTGTAAACGATCATCTTTTCTTGGAGACAATAAGCTGCTGTCATTTCCGGCAGCTACCGTGGAACTGCTTTTATGCGACAGCAACTCCTACTATGAAAGAGCAGAGTTGGCGTTCTTTCCCGATAGCAAGGAATCTAGCTTCTTGTCACTCCCAACAAGTTCCTCCCAGTGGACATTCTTCGTATTATTGTCTGGAGCATAATGCGTCGAGTCAACCAGGGCTGAGTGGGTAGAATTAAAGCTTGCACATCCGCCCCCGGAAGCATTCTGTATCAAAAACCTAACTTCGTCGTCATCTTCTTCTTTCCTTTCCGGTAATCTTGTGTCTTGATTGTCATCTTCTGCTTGGCTCTGGCTCCACGCAAGACATCTCATCAAAGAGAATCGGGAATTTCGACGCCTCGTGTCGATTCTCTCTTCACGAGAGGAAGTATTTTCGTCCCTCGCATCGGTCATGGAATAGCAATCATCTTCATCCTCGCTGTCGTACATAGACGGCATGTACAAAGTGCTCTCCAGCTGTGTTTTCTTCAGTTGGTTGGTCATGGTAAAGTAAAGATTATTATTGTGTATTCTATAGCACAGCAATTCGTTTTCAAAGCTTTTTTTGATCTTTTTATAACTTTCTCAGAGAGAAAATTCACCGATGTGGCTTCATCATGAATTCTTGAAATCCCATGTCACGATTGAAGGATTGAAATAAAACTGTTCTTTTTCCAACCAAACGGATGTGAAAATTTGGATTTGATTGTTTTTAAGCGCGCCCGGTATGAACAGCTATGATGAATGTGCGCGCTGCGCACCTGACGCATGGCGATTTATCAATTGGGTTTCAAGACCAAGAAACAACTGCGAACCCGAACCTTCCACGAGTTTGAAGTTACTAAGTCCATCTTGAAGTCTCCAGGGTTCTTTCTGTCAACTGTTTCCGTAGGTCCAGAACGACATCATGCTTGTCTAAGAAATGGACGACAATGATTCCATGTGGCACAGATGCCCATCATAACGATGGAGATGCCAAGGGAAATCATTCCTTGATTCCATTAAAAAAGACGAGAGATTGCAATTGCTAATTTGTAGAATAGGGGGTGCTCTTGATACTAGTTTCTAGACAAGAAAAAACGGCTCAAGGACCTCCTCGCTTGTGCAAGCTAAAATTTATGGTATTCATTGTTATAGTTGGTCTAAATAGAAATTGATTGATTGAACTTGGTGTCGTATGGTACACATGAGTCTGTCGACGCATTTGGTCGAATCTCGATGAAGTCTTGTTAAGTGTACAGTGCATTAGAGCAAGCTTGTTCCTCGGTACATGATGACGTGCTGTAATAATTCATTCTAATATACACATCATGCAGAGAAGCAGCATTTTATTGTTACATGCCTTTGTGGCTCTCAAATATCCCAAGGGAAAATTTTCCGACGTCGAATTTTCTATTGTTGCCTTATGGTCCCTTCAACTCGTTCATCCCAGTGAACAATGTTTGCTCGATTCTTTCCCATCTGGTGTGTTTGCCGCCTACTAACTGGAGAGTCGCAAATTATCAGAGATGACTCATCCAGGCTCCATGCCGAACACCGACGCAACTTGGAAGAACCACAGAATCCGTTTGTGGCACTATTTGGTCGGAAGATACCACATCCATATTGCAACTTCGGAAAATCCGAATCGTTAACACGATCCTCCCAGTGTATGATTCTCACTGATTCCATTTTTGATTCTTCGACGAATTGCTCACTTTCAAAAGAGTAATCGTCCTGGATCCAGGCCGTGCTTCGGTTCAACTCGTTGAAAGGCAAAGATTGGCTGGAGGGTTCTTGTGGTGGCATTCTACACCGAAAAATATCATCGTCTGATGACCTCGGTGTTGACATGGAATGCTGTCCTAGCTGCCTCGATGAATCTTCAAGCAGGTTTTGGACAGAGCTCGCCATGGACTCATGAAGAAGTTCGCCATACCTACTAGATAGATCTTCTTCGTAAATTCTATCACTGCCGGATTCTGACTCGATAACTTCGTCCCTCGAGTCGCACCAAGACGCATCATTGCAATCAATACTACTCAAGATCGATCCTTTGCAATTCATCGAATCGAGAAAATCAATTGCGCTTATGCACATCGTGGTAAACTCGGGAAGTGACCGTAAAAGAATCATTGTCTTCTTTGCTTTTGTAAACGGTATGTGTTGTTTTTTCTTGCAACTGTGATTGAATAGCGTTCTTTATCGCAGAGCCGAAATATTTGTGTTATCGAAGACATCAATTTCAATTGTGGGAGCCGAAAACATAGGAAAGATATTATGTCACAGACCTGGACTCTTTTATTTGGTCCCGTTTTTACCGCCCAAATATTTGTACGGAACGGAAGAGGAGCCTCAGGACACGCGTCTTCACGTATATCAGAGCACAACGGATTATTTTGAGATCACCGATGGACCTTTTTGATTCTTGACTTGCGCGGGTGTAACGGTACTTTAACCATAGAGGTATTTTAAAACGACTGGCTAACTTTTCATTTCCGACTCTTTTCTGATACAAGGGACTTGTACACTTTTTTGGTTCTTGTGAACACGTGTTAAGCTAACGCCCAACAAACGCCACGCCAAATAACTCATCGATATGGATGTAGAGTACGATGAGTAGTATCCTACATTAAAAAAGTTTTTTCATTCATGATCTCCTCCCGAAACCCAAGAATGATAACAATGTCTTAGTTGATTGTCGCTTTGTGACCCTATCAATCTGAACATTTTAAGTATGAAATCAAGAAGTATGCAATCTAGAAGTTTGGATCAGATTCTTTAGCACGTTTTTGCTAACTCTAGTAGATAGTAATACCAGCAATGACTCCGCGGATTCTCAAGAACTAGAGAAAGTAGTGTATCAAATGATTCGTTATCAATATTATTAACAATAGATTGTTCGCTTATGTGAAAAGAGCTCGTGATCTGTTCAACTAAATGGTTTCTTAGGAAGGTCCAAGACGCACCCGATAACGCACTAGTATATCGAGAGTTTGGCCATTTGTTCCAAAGATTTCATATCTAATACTTCTTCGTCCCAGTGGATTTCGGTCACTCGGTTGATTTCTGTTCGACGAATCATTTTTGAACCAGGCATTCTTTGCCTTGAATCACTTTCGAGTGTCGTTATTCCGCGACGATGGCGACCTTCGAATCGTGCGGTTGAAAGTTCTATTCTTTCGCTCTGGAGGACTTGCTTGTTCTGACTGAGAGACATATTCCTTTCCCAGCTTCGGAAATGACAAATGCTCTCGCATCGCTTTGGGATCGTGTCGTGCCGCGTCATTACGAACTATGCCGTAGCGATGGTTCAGCTCGTCATCAGATTCGTCACTGTCATCCTCTGTCCATGGTAGAGAGCATTCCCAAGAGGGCATACAACCATAGAAACCAGTAAACAACTCATCGACGACACCGCAAGGAGTGCCACCATGAGCAATATTGTTCAAAGGTTTCGTTTGGAGTTCGCGACGAAAGCTCGTTGGAGACCTGCGTGGTGAATATCTATAACGCCCTTCACGATATTCGCAATTTTCGTCATCACAGAAAGATTTCGAGGTCACGAGTAAACATTCCTTGCTTTCAATATAACTTTCAGCTGGTGAATCGGTCAGCAGGGAAGTAAATGTATGGTTTTTGTCAAAGAAAGCGTCTCGGCTATTCAAAATAATAGGCTTCGTGATGGAATCGCTACGCACAAAGTCTGGTACGGAATTACAGTCATCGGAACCATCGTCACCGATATCATCACTCTTCCTCTTCCTTCTCATCTTCGGTTCTGTGGCTTCTATCTCTTCTCGTGGTCCTTTCGGGTTCCTATGGTTATTTCTGGGAAGTTTATCCGGATCATTCAAGCTCGTGGCTGTGCATACATCACTCGTCATCGTTGTCTCGGTTATAATGGAGAAGACATTAGATTGAGTCTAAGTGACAAGGGTGTGACAAGAGCTGCCACGAAGCAGATCCAAAAGAGCATATATTGTTCGATAATTTCGATCGAAATATTTCACTTGAACTCCAACTCCGACTAAGCATTTTTGTGAGTATGAGTTGTCGCGCGCCTATTATGATTTCAACGGGCGTGGTATGCACGTTTGAATAGTGCACGATTGTAAAAACCGGCTGAGTTTCTGTAGTATGAATTGATGACTATTTTTCGCTTCATTTTTTTTTCTCTCGAAAGGGCTTCTGTCCTCAACAAAGGAGGCATTATGCTAGAATACTATGGTTAATATTGACTGCATAATCTGGTATCCTTCGCGGACTGGAAGATAACACTGTTCTTAAAATTCAAATGCGTAATAGTTTTACAAAGATCGGATCAAAAGAGATGATGAATCTAGTTTGGTGCATCACAATTCAAAACATCGTTACTCCTCTCGCTGTGGACTCGTACCGCAACTGCTACTCGATGCTGCAGCTATCAATTAGAAGAGCTAAGCGAACTTCTTTTTGGTTGAAGACTATTTGTACAAGTTTTACCATAAACGTTCCCTCACCGAACAAGTTTTCTGGAGCTTGAATTCAATTTCGATTCTTTAGCTACAACGATTGTCCGGGCATACGGAATTCCGGCACTATGACTCGGGAGACAGTTCACAAGTTCACGCGTTTCTCTCGTTAGATTTCGTTTCTAGGAACAAATCATATCATTTTTTCAGCGAAAGTGTCATTCGAGTTGCGATTCTGTAGACCGTCCTGCTGGCTCCCTGTCTCTGTGTCTCTCATGAAAATCCAGTTATCAATTGATGATTTGACACGAGCTTGATTTTAGATATTCATTCCCCCTGTTTCAGACGCAACAGGGGCAAGATGGAGATCTGAGTCCTCCGTTCGCAAACGTCATGCTCGCCAAAAAGTCAAGTTCTTCCATGTTGGATTGTTCTGTGATTCGTCTTTCGTGGCGGAAGTGGGAGCTATTGAAGACCGCAGATGGTAGAGATTCGGCACGGTCGTCCTTTTTGAGATTCCTGGTTGTTGATTGTCCGGAGGCCTCGTTTTTACTTCCGTTCGTTGTATAATTTGGTTCCCATGGAAAAAGAAATCCTTCGGTATCACTGTCACGTTCGGCATCAACAGTTATGCCATCCCCAACTGATTGGTCTTTAATTGTCTCTTCTTCATCATTGCTCATCCGTTCCTCCTTTTCGTCCCCCTTTTCAAGGGACGATATCTCGAATTCGAGATAACACCAATGGATCAATATCGCCACCCCGACAAGCGCCAGTGACACCAGGGTTTGTTTCCCATTATGTTCGTTTGCAAAAAAGCCTGTCATTCATATTTTTCCTATCGAAGAATCGCAAACGCACAATGAGGACAATCACAAGTGCAGTAAACTAGGTAGACGTCCAGCACCACAGTGTAGCTTTTGTGTTCCTCTTGAGATTGTAGTTCCATGTCGAAAAATCTTGCGTGTATGATGTCGGTGTTTTTCGATTTCGTTTTGGTGGGAAGGTTGTAGTAGGACAAGGGATGATGCAGTATCATCCTTCTTAGAGTTGGGGTTACCTTTTTACGCGCGCATCGAGAGAACGCGCGTCATTTCTGCGGAAGCCTTCTTGACTTTCCTCAACCGTCAAGATCCAATGAATTATTGATGTTTTTTTCTTCGCCTACTGAAGTCGAAAGTTCATACTTTACCAATCACCAATGTCAAAATCGCGAATCCTTTCGACATGCCTTTTTGGGAGGTGATTGGTGTCGGTATTTTCATACGTATTTTCAAACACTATTCATCGAACTGTCAACCAACCATACACCAGAATTGTTAAAGCGGGTGATATCAAAACGATGAACGAAACGAAACCGCTCCTGAACAAAAATGGCGCGGGGAGCTATGGAGACGGAGGCATCGGAAACGACACAAAATCTTGGCTTCGCTTAGGATTGGAGGCAATCATTCTTGTTGGGGTTGGTATATTGATTGGCGGCTCATTGAGTCAACCGGAACCCATCGCTTCTCCAGAACCACAGCCACTGACCGATGTTCCTCCGTCGGCTAGTCGGAACCGTCGATTCTGTAGAATATATGGAGATCGAGTAAAATTTGCAGGGAATCCTTCAGACATCGATCGGCAACCCCTCAGAGCAATGGTCTCACGTCCCTTGCTACGAACAACCCAAAAAGAGCAACCTCTTGTGGGCAAACCAGGATAGCGACGCCGTTGCCGCTGATATCAACGGATATGGCGCCCCTGATGCGATTTTCCGAACGAACTTTCGTCGACCAGCATTTCCCGATCGACAACCGATTGTTGGCTTTGGAGCTGCATTCACGGAAGCTGCTTCGCTGAATTATCAGTCGCTTTCAGAGGAAGGAAAGGAGCGCCTGATGGAACTTTTGTATGGAAAAACTGGAATTGGATATAGCGTTGGTGCGTACAAATCGTCGAGTATCGGCGTCTTTTTTTCTGGACCAGAATGTTGTAAGTCTAACACCTATTTTCGCCTTTTCTCGCTTTCGATAGGACGAGTTCCGTTAAACTCGTGCGATTTTTCTATTGAGTCCTATACTTTTGACGAGGTCGACGGTGATTTTGATTTGAAACATTTTGACACCAAAGTAACGCACGATGCTCAAAAAGACGGCATGATCGATATGATTCTGCGGGCTACCGACGTCTTTAACGATGCTTGGAAAGCAAACGATGAAGATTCCGATGAAATCTCTGAGGGAGTGAAGGATGGCGATTTCAAAATGTTTGCCTCGCCGTGGTCACCACCCAGCTGGATGAAAGTGCCATCCTCGTGGAAGGACAAGGATGCCGGTCTGGAACATGCTTCGGGTATGACGGGGAGTGCCCAACCAAGTTGTTTGAGAGAGGGCACAGGGAAAGACTCGAAATACGCAAAGGCGTGGGCCTTGTACATGTCGAAATTTGTTTCTGCTTATCGCGACTACGGAGTTCCTCTAGAGGCTGTTACGGTTCAAAATGAACCAGAGTTTCCGGCCCCATGGGAAGCATGCAGCTACACACCCGAGACAGAGGCCGACTTCATTGGATATCATCTCGGCCCACAGTTGGAAAAAGATCATCCCGATGTTAAGATTTTTATGTTTGATCACAATAAGGACCATATGGTCACTTGGGCAAAAACAGTCCTCAATGAGACCCACCCCAGTTCTAAATACGTTTCTGGTAGTGCATACCATTGGTACGCTGGAGGAATGGATCGATTATTGGACGGAGCGGTTGGAAGTCCAAACATGCACCGGATGCAAAGCGAGCTTCGGAAGCTGAATGTCTCTAATGATCATCTGGTATTCAATAGTGAAGCGTGCCATTGTCCTTACACAGGATATGCAGGCGGAGACATTGAGATAGCTTGGGCTCGGGCGGAACGGTATGCGCATACCATTTTGGCAGACCTTGCGGCAGGAAGCAATGGTTGGGTGGAATGGAACTTGATTTTGGATTCGGTGGGAGGCCCGAATCACTTGCATAATTTGTGTGATGCGACAATCTTGGCCGTGCCACATAGAGCCATCAACGGGTCGGAGATTCCGCCTACTCTCGAATGGGAGACGACAAATTCAAAGAAGATGTTCGGAGCGAACGTTGGTGATGGCAGAACCCGAGAAGAATTGAATTCTTTAGGATTTCCGGCTAAGCATCTGGATGTTGGACTAGCCGTTCAACCAATGTTTTATTACATGGGCCACATATCCCGCTATGTTAGACCAGGATCGAGACCCGTTATGGGTCTGGTAGATAATGCCATGGATGGATTCCGAGCTTTCCGGCCACCTGGAGAAAGTGTTGCTGGAGGAGGTATTAATGATTTAGCTCGCAATGGTATTGAGCTAACTGCCTGGCCTTGTGAAGGGTCGACTCGTCAACAATTTCCACTGGGAAGGTGACGAGCAGCGCCTCACAGTGAGTGGACATGACTGGCTTGGTAATCCGACTCAATCGTGCGTTTCCGACTGAAGTTGATGAGAGCTTCTTAGGTATCACATTGATTGACTGTAATGCCGAAAGTGGGGTGGGGAGACTCGACATCGTACAAGACGAAACATCGGAGTACGTGAAATTTGTTCATTCAAATGGAGGCTGACGATAATTGTCCTTGTGCTTAAAACGACTCGACTAATGATGGAGGTGCCTATGGGCCACGAGGAGGATCTCAGGTCACTTTTGGTCGGTGTGACAGTCAAGCTGCTCTTTGGATTTATTCCCAAGCAACGGGATGAGATTATTTCAGATTATCTTCCCGAAGGTTCTGTTTGCATGACAACCGGGCTGGCCTTTCTTGCAAATTGGAGCATTCGAGACACCGAAGGGCGAGAGCGAAAAAGACTATTCGTCGTACTTAACGAAGCCTAAAGATTCGGCAAATTTTGTATTGTACGATGGAGATGATCTGATTCTTTCCGGATCTATTCCACCCCGGTCCATCCAAACTCTACTTCCTGGATTGAGAAAGGACAAAATAGCGAAGGACACCAGTAGTAATGATCTTTGTTTCGAGATTACGTCATTTAAGTTTCGTGCATTATTTTTGAAGAGTCTCTAGAGAGTATTTAGATTAGAACTAGGATAAGTACACGTAGTTCTGTTGTCTATTAATATTATTTCTTCAGTCATGAGAAAAATCTGGGGTCGGTTGGCGTCCAGACGTGATAGAAGAATCAAAAAGAGGAAAGAATGCGTTCAGCGTTCGTTCATCGTACGGTACTCGTGTAAGAAAAACAAACGGATGACGATGACGATGATGCTGATGTTGTTGATGTATGGGTATTTTGTATTTCACGTTTTTCTGTGGAAAAATCCACACTCAACACGCATCAATAAGCATCGTTCGCCAACAGGCAGCGTCCTCGCAATTATTTATCATCAACGGAAAGAAGAAGTAGTGTGACAATACTTCTACGAAATTCTTCCACAATAAATTGATAACAAGCCAAGTTAAAATGAATCTTGCATCTGCGGTAGCTGGTCTGCTATTGGCGTTTCCCTATTGGCGCCAACGGCTTCGCACCGACATCATCAAACGTCGCCACCTGTACATCATGGAGCAGCGCAATCACATCATTAAGTGCTCTTGACGAGGGAATGATGGGTCGTCTAGAGAACATCAAGAGATCTTACAACGCCCTGACCGAACGTTTGGGAGACCCCGATGTCCTTGAAGATTCGAAGCTTCTCCAAAAGGTTATGAGTGATCGAGCCAGCAGTGAAGAAGTTGTTATGGCCTACGACGAATACACCGGCCTGCTAGAAGAACTAGAAGGAGCGAGAGAACTTTTTCAAGAGGCTGGAGATGACCCCGAAATGAAGGAGATGGCCAGAGCCGAGATGAAGGAAATAGAGCCGCAATTGGAGCCTATCGAGGACAAAATTAAAATATTGTTGCTACCGAAGGATCCCAACGACGAACGCAACGTCATGTTGGAAATCCGTGCGGGTACCGGTGGATCTGAAGCAAGCATTTTTGTTGGAGATCTCCTTGATGTTTATCGAAAATATATTTCGTCTCAGGGATGGAGTGCTAATATCATTGACGAATCTACTGGTGATGACGGAGGGTACAAGAACATTGTCATGGAAGTTAAGGGGGATAGTGTCTACTCTAAAATGAAGTGGGAAGCGGGTGTCCATCGCGTCCAGCGTGTTCCTGCTACAGAGTCGCAGGGCCGTGTCCATACTTCTACCGCTACGGTTGCTATCATGCCCGAGTGTGATGAGGTGGACATTAACATCGACAAAAAGGATATTGAGATGTCTACCATGCGATCCGGAGGTGCTGGTGGTCAGGTAAGTTGATGTGTTCCTAAGGAATAATTACTTCGAGACGGATAGATTCGTCGATTTCAACGAAACCTATCATGAAAGATATACCCACTTTTTACCATATGCATTGACTATTGCCGCCTTCGCAACATTGACTGACATTTTTTTCTGTTCCTGCCCTTCAGAATGTTAATAAAGTCGAAACAGCCGTTGATCTTCTGCACAAACCTACTGGAATTCGTATTAAATGTACTCAGGAGCGATCGCAACTGAAAAACAAAGAGTTAGCAATGAAAATGCTCATGTCGAAACTTTATGATTTGGAAAACGAGAAGCGAGATATGGAAGAACGGGCAAGACGTGGATCCCAAGTGGGTACAGGAGGACGAAGTGAGAAAATTCGAACGTACAATTGGAAGGACTCTCGATGCTCGGATCATCGAATCCAACAAAATTACCCCCTGAATCAATTTTTGAATGGGGACATCGACCCCATTATCAGTGCCATGATAATGAAAGATCAAGAAGAAAAGCTCAAAGAACTCGCCGAAGAATCAATTGCAAATTAAGAAAACGTCTCACATAATCGAAAAAGTTCTTAATTGAAATCCCTTTTAGCAATACATCTAGAGATCATTAATCACGGGTGACAACAGCACGAGAACACAGTGACAAGAATTAGTTTCATTATGATTACTAAAATATTTTTTTTATCCCAAAATTCTTTCGAAGATTGTTGTCCCAAACTTTTCGTCAAGATTTTGTTTATTCCCCAGTCGGCCCTGCACTAGTTAATGAAGGAAGTTCACCCTCGGCGTACGTTGAACATTAGGCCCCTCCCTTCGGCGTATCGCAATCCAATTTCTGCCGAAGACCTTCGATCATCGAAGCTTGTTTCCTTATCTCATCGTGACAAGATTTGTATTTTTTCAGAGTTTGGCTTGTGCTTTCGCGAAGCCCAGCATTTTCGCGATTCAAAGCGTCTATCTTGGCCTGCAGGAGTTCAACCGTGGAAATACTTTCACTGTCGTCCAAACGAATGGCTGATTCATCGATCGTTTTTGAATCATTGTTCAGATCAATCGTGTCAAAATTACTTCCGTCATCATTCGAAAAGGACGATTCTGTCCAAGACAACATTGTCATTGGCTCAGTTAAAATAGAATTGTCGTTGGTCTCCGAATGCTCAATCGTTTTTGGTGGACTCGATTCATTCGAAACGTATCTTCTATGCAACGTCATTTTATCCGTGATATCATTTTCCTGTACTTGAAGAATCTCCGTCAAGTTCGCGATTGTGCTTGTCAAATGTTCAAATTTGCAGTTTAAGGTGTCATAGTTGACTAGCTTGTTGATTCATTTTGCGTTGATGTTCAAACAAATTCGACTCGAATTTTCTACGCAATGATTTTTCAAACTCCAGTTCGTTTTCTAATCGCTCGACATCCTTCGTCCTTTCCGACAACCTGGCATTCTCCATCCGCAAATCATCCACTAAAGCAGATTTCTCTTTCAGGATGCGAACTTCTTCTTCCAACTCGGTTATGCGCTTCTGGTACTCTGAATCCCCCTTGTGGGTTTCGGTATTCGTTTCGGTAGCCTTTAGTGACAGTTGCTGCTGAAAATGGTGGTGAAGCGTAACGCGACGGTCTTCGGAAGCCGCCAGTGCCTCTTCCATGGTTTTTAGCCGAAACATTTTTCTCTTGACCATTTCCATATTTTGATTCACTAGTTTTCGAGATTGTCCAGGGCTCAAGCCCTCTCCGCCTGTCGATTTTCCGCATGGAACTTTCAAGTGTTTGTATGTTCTTCACACTATCCTTCAATCTTTCAATCAGTGGACCCAGTCTCTCTCGGACATCATTTGATCTATCCATTCTTTCTTGTTCAAGAGTGATATGATCGACGACACTGGATCGCGAGCGAATAGACGTCGAACGTGTTGATCGCTGGCTTGCCTCTTCGAACGAAGGGCTGGGACTTATGCCATCCTTCAGTTGCGGCACACTGATGGGCATGGTTTGAATCAGAATCTTTCTTCGATTGCACGCTGCTTATTATTGTATAAAGAATCTAGTAGAATGCCCTGTCTCATCGGCATTATTTCTTCCACACTTTGATTTCCCAGGACGAAATAATTGAAGATGATGGTGATGATGGTGTGCATTGACTCGTGGTACAAGATTAGTTGATTTTTGAATCACAGTATTACGTTTTGAGCAAGTATCGTGTTCCGTAAAATGGGTAATATTTCGGCGGGAGATTTTCCGTTCAGGAAAAGAAGGGCTTACTTATTTTTTTCAATTTGATGCCGATAAAATGGCATATACTATCCAATCACCACAGTGACTTTCAGTCACGAACCATTATTTGTTCACTAACCGTTTAAAGGAGACTATCGTAGTACTCAGAGGAAAAAGTCGACCGAGTGCGGTTAGGAAAGAGTAAGTTGGTACTTTTTTAGTTAACGTTGATTTCAAGCACGTATCACACGTGCTCGCGCAGCTGGGCATTTTGAGGCTGGGGATTTTTTCCTACCTCTTGTCTACGCACCTTCTGTACTGGTGATTTGAATCGAATGAACAACTACTGTACTAGCTAGTGCTCTGCTTTAGGCCGTTATTCAAAATTCTGTAGAAGTCATTGAAAATTGCATGACCACACTAGCACAGACTATCGATCCTGTTCATTGTTGTGTATACCACAAATAGAACTGAAAGTCAGGCTATACCATCATGTTGTCACTCCATAAGGCCGTTTCGACGGTTGCCTGTATCTTTCTCTTGCTGAGCAGCGGCGCAAGCGCAGCTAGCTCGGCAAAGATGAAGGATTCCAAGAAGAAAATGAAGAAGATTGTACCGAAGGGTGTTCAACAGAAAGTTGGTGCTTTGGCCGACAGAAATGATCTTAAGGCCAAGACCGTCGACAAGCTCGACGCGAAAAAACGTTTGAATCGTAAGGAAAAGAAGGAAGTTGCGAAAGCCGAGCTCGACGCCTACAAGAAGAAGCGTCGCGCTGGCTTAGACGAGGTGACCAATACTCATGAGGCTGTTATGTTGCGAAACTATAGACTCCGAAACAAGAAAAAGAAGGGCCTTTTTCGTAAGAAGCAGGCCAGTCTGGCACAAATCCTTTTCCCTGGTGTCTCTCCCGAGGAATACGAAGCAGATTCCCAAATTTGGATCTATGCCGATTTGGTGGACTCGAAGAAGACTCCAATCCCTTATGACTTCTACGACTTGCCGGGATGCACATACCAAGCCGAGTCGGGTTCCAAGAAGAGAAGACGCGAGAGAAAGAACTTGGGTTCTAGACTGCAGGGCCATGATATGAAGCCTGCCCCCTTCCATCTCTTCACCCAACAGGACAAGCCTTGTACTCCCATGTGCAAGCAGAAGTTGGACGGAAAGAAGCTTCGTTGGACCAAGTCCCTTATCAGGCGTCAGTACCGTGTCCATCTTCAGCTGGATCAATTGCCTGTTCTTATGAGAAGCTCCGAATTGAATTATGCCGTTCGCGGATACCCAGTTGGTTTCAGATCACCGAAGAAGGGTATCGAGAAACCTAAACCGGGTGATAAAAAGGGCAGAAAGATCTACTGAAGACTCCATGGATGTATTCTTGTACAATCACTTGAAGTTTGCAATCACCTATCATCAGGATCCCGAAGCCTTCGAGGGAATTCGTATCACTGGGTTCGATGTCCACCCCGTGAGTATTGCGCATAAGTTCGATCCCACCAAAAATATCGATGAGAACACACGAGACGTCGCCACTTGCCAAGGGATGTCTGTTGAAAACGAAGCGAACAACTATCTCAAGCTGAATTTCGAAAAGGGAACTTCCATTGATATCATGTACAGTTATGATGTTACTTGGATTGAAAGTGAAGATTTGTTGTGGGCCGACCGTTGGGATGTATACTTGGTCGGGGCACCAGATGATGACATTCACTACTACTCTATTGTCAACAGTCTCATGATCGTTTTGTTCATGACCGGAGCGATTGCTACTATCATGATCCGTACTCTTCGTAAGGATATTGCTGGATACAACGAATTGCAGACTTTGGAAGAAGCTCAAGAAGAAACCGGGTGGAAGTTGGTACACGGCGATGTCTTCCGCCCTCCTCAATTTTCTCCATTGTTGCTTTCGGTAATGGTTGGTACTGGCGCCCAGCTCGGTCTTGCCTTCGCACTCTCCATGATTCTGGCCATGCTCAACATTACGAACTCGATGAGAAAGGGTCAAATCTTGACATCCATGATCATGCTTTATGTCTTGTGCGGATCAGTCGCAGGATACATGTCCTCCCGTGTCTACAAGTTCTGCGGAGCATCAAACTGGAAATTGAACACGATGGCCACCGCTACTGCTCTACCTGCGCTTTTCGTCGGTATGTTCACCATCTTGAACATCTTTTTGAGCTTTGCCGGTGCTGCTACCGCCGTTAGCTTCTTGACCATCATCGTTCTTTTCTTGCTATGGGTTACCATTTCTGCACCCATGGTCTTCGTCGGAGCATTTGTCGGTCTCAAGGCACGAACAATTGAAGTTCCAACCAAAACCAAGCAGATTGCCCGTGTCGTTCCTGAAGGTCCTTGGCACATGAATTCTGGCCTAACTCTTTTGATGGGAGGTGTTCTGCCTTTCGGGTCTGTATGCATTGAATTGGCCTTCATCATGTCGGCTCTCTGGCTTCACCAAATCTATTACGTCATGGGATTCCTTTTGGCAGTCCTCTTGATTTTGGCAGCAACCTGCGCTCAAGTCAGTATCGTTTTGTGCTACTTGCAGCTTTGCGCCGAAGATCATCGTTGGTGGTGGAAGTCGTTCATGAACTGTGCCATGGCTGGGTTCTACTTGTTCTTGTACAGCCTCTGGTTTTTGTCGAGCCGCTTGGATTTGGTCGGCGTCTTGCCTGTCACTGTCTATTTGACCTACATGAGCATGATCTCCATTTGCTTCGGACTTTTCTGCGGAGCCGTTGGATTTTTCTCGAGTCTGTGGTTCACTCGCACCATCTACGGAGCTGTGAAGGTTGACTAGAGACTTTTTTATCTATTTTCTAAGAAAGTCAATAATGATGGGTTGTCAACAAAAGCAACTTCAGATCATCAGAAATTGCCAATGAAGCATTGGGTAGTGTCAACAGCAATTGAATAGTAACACATTAAAACTACATTACGTTTATTAGTTATTTCAATCGCAGAAAAGCCATAACTAGAGATTGTTACTGATGGCACACACAGCAACTACATTCCATGCTTGTAGCACCACCACAGTCCACTCGAATCGAAACATTCCGGTCACAAAAATCATCCGGAACAATTCCGTCGATGTTCGTTCCGAAAATATTCAACCCATTCAATTGAGTCATAGTAGAAAAGTCTTTTGGAATTGTTCCACTCAACTTTTCGTTGTCGGAGACGTCGTATATTTTGATAGACTTCAATAACTTATGTTGCGATGGCAGGAACCCCGAGATCCTGTTGCGGTTAATTTCCAGTTTTTCCAACTTCTGCATGTTTGCTATTGACGCAGGTATTGTCCCGTCAAGGCCGAAGAATTCATTGCTTTCATCAAAGTTGGTACCCAAAAGCAATTCACGGAGGTTCAATAAGTCCCCAACCTCCGTTGGAATCGGGCCGCCAAAGAAGTTGAAAGACAAATCCAAAACCTCTAGTTGAGTGAGAGTGCCAATGCTTCTTGGAATGCGGCCACGGAAGGCATTTGAAGCAGCACTAAAAATTTGCAATTCTTGCAGATTTCTTATAAATACCGGAATTTGTCCTTCAAAGTAATTGTCGGCAAGGATCAAAGTGCGGAGCGATGTCAAACCCCAAAATGACTCTGGCACCGAACCCGAAAATAAGTTGCCAGTCAAGTCGAGGACCTCCAAGTTGGATAATAAACCTAGAGAGTTTAGAACCTGGCCACTGAGAAAATTTGAACCCAATGTAAGCGTTTTGAGGGATGTCAGACGTCGAATGGCACCAGGAACTATCGATTGAAGTTGATTCGAAGAAAGCGTCAACTTTTCGAGGTTGGTTAAAAATGCGATCTCAACTGGAATTGTTCCCGATAATTCGTTGTCGTGGACAGAGAACTCTCGAAGACTTGACGCGTCCCTCAAAGAGACGGGGATGATACCATTCAACGAGTTGCCTTCCAAGTTAAGCACTTCCAAGTTGGTTAACGTTCCGATCCCAGCAGGAATTTCTCCGGTGAGATACAGATTGTTTAGTCCGAGATCGATCATATCGTTCATCTCGAGGTAATTTGTCGGGAAGAATATATTATCGAAATAATTTTTACCCAATCGCAAAACCCTTAGGTTTGGAGAGTCTGAAAGGTCAGGCAGAGGGCCAGAAAACTTGTTGTTTTCCAAAACTAGCTCCTCTAGATTACCCATTTCTGCCAAATCGACCTCTCCGGTGAGCTTGTTGTCCCCAAGAACCAAAGTTGTCAGATTTCTAATTCCAGAAACCGCGGAGACATTGCCATGAAGCTGATTACCGCCCGCGGTGAAGGCGTCTGCAAAAACGATCGGGAAAAAAGAAAAATAAGATATCGTGAGCAATTGTTTTCATTCGAATGAACAAAGTCAAAAGAATCGAGGTTTGGAGTTGCGTGCGTCTCTTACATAGATTGTTTAGATTTCCGATATCGTCCGAAATCCTTCCAGAAAATCGGTTGTTGTCCAATTGAATTCGGCCGATCGAAGAAACCTTGTACAACGAAGTAGGGATGGTCCCTTCGAATCGATTGTTCGAGAGATTCACATCCTTTAGATTCGACATGGGAGAGAAATCAAGGGAAATTCCTTGAGACAGAAGATTGTCGTGCAGATACAATTCTTCCAGCGACGCCATCGTGCTAAATGTTTTGGGAATTTGACCACGGATCCGATTACCAGACAAGTCTAGGGATGTCAAGTTCTTCAAAAGATGGAGATTTTGCGGGAGGTTGCCTTGTAGGTTGTACTGTGCCAGCGACAATTTCCTAACAACGCCATTCCCTAGGCTTGGGTCTCTCACGCAATTGACACCCTCCCATGTGCATTCGTTTCCCGACAACCAATTGTTTTGGCCTAACCAGTCATATTCGGACTGAAACCAGAGGGTCAAGAGGGCAAAACGTTGGCCTATCCGATCCTGCGTATCCGGATCGTTCGGATCTAGAAATAATGCGTCTTCGTATTGCATCCACGCCAGAGCTTGCGATTCCGGAGAGACGGGGTCGTTGAATCCTTCGGCTCCATTTTCCACAACTGTTATCAGATACTCATAAATGCGCTCGGCAAGTTCGTCGCTGGATGTGAGATTGTTGTAAACTCCGGGATTCCGGGCAGGATCGGGACTATTTCGAAACAAATCCTTTGACAGGCCAACCGAAAGAATGATGATAACGATCAAGAGCAAAGTCGTGGAAATGCTTGCAAAGAACAATGCCCTCTGCGTGTGATGAATCCTTTTCGAAGAGCCTCCCAATGACTCTTCATCAAAGTTGTTTCCCACGCGAGAGTCTTCGTGGGGATCACCCGTCGACTCTGCCCCGCTTACTACAATCTTGGTTTGGTAGTGATCGTTTCTCACAACCTGTACTTCCTGCACATCAGATGATGCAGAAGACCCGCGCATCGCCTCGACCCACTTCCGCCATTTCAAAGCTTGCATCGTTGATGATATCCCTTTTGATTCCCCCTACAAAAGCTATTGATTGTTCAAAAGGTCCATCCATCAAATCCCTTTTTTCAATGACACGAAAGCGACAATGAAGACGGGTATCACAACTTCTATCCGACTGAGAAATCGAAGAGCGGGCTTTGGAACGAGCTGTTTTTAAACCGAAATCAAGCATGACAAGGGCTTCGAATGTGCGCAAGTAGGATCGTGATTCGCTTTGCACTCCTGTGAACAATTCGAATACCTGCCTCCCATGCCGCAGAGTCGGAATGTCGTACTCGTAATTGCTGTTTCGGCCGGCTTGGATAGTTCGTGTAACCGAGCGCGCCCTTTTCATTCTTGTATTTACGATCAGAATGATCGTTGTAAACGTGTCAGGGCAAGACCTTTAGCAAGTTTGGAAGCGAAAACACGTTTGGAAACATTGAATCGGAGTAATCGAGTTGGCGATCAAGCGTTTGGAGTGCAGGCGCGCTCAATTTCGTGATGGGCCACAACAATGGTGGGATATTTCTGGAAGGCAGGTTTATCCGACCCTTTGGCCTTGGGTCTTTTCTTTCAGCTTTTTCTTCTGAGAATGGCATGCTACCATGAATGAGATGAGCGACTGGTTCATCATCGACAGCAATTCGTCAGACCAACTGGAATCTCCTTTGGCCATCTCTGATTTAACATAACCTGCCGTATTGTCCATCACCAACAGGAAGAGGATACCAGTGGAAGAATAGAGACCCATATTTTTAGACGAAAACAAGAAAACAAAAGAACAAACAGTATGGGACGTTATTCGACTGATGATTTTGGTTATAATTTTCCAAAACAAGAAGAGACTGTGTCTTTGATTGATACTGCGCCAACGACACAGGATGGAAATACCGACGTGGAGGCCGGAACATCGTCCGAAGGAGGGGTAGGGTACGAACTATACGAAGACAATCGAGAACGACAGCAGAATCAGGAACCATATAGTTACCGCCCCGCCAAAATAAATCGAGGAGGGGAAAGCTTTTTCGTGTCCTCTGGCGAATCACCTGTTGGGGAAGCGATCAATCCAGTAGAATGCGTGGGAGTATTTTGCTGTTGTATCGCAATCACTTTCTTAATTTTAGGAGGCATTCTACTTGCATACGTCAAATACAAGGACGCAGATACCATGTTTTTCCTGGGTGCCGTTCTTCTCGTTGTTGCTTCGGGAAGTTGTTTGTTTGGCTGCTGTACGCTTTGTATTGGTACATCGGCTGATGGATTGCTCGATTCAAACAGCAGTGGTGGCCAATCAAAGGCTGATCCTCACTACAACGAAGTTCAGGTTCGATTTCGTAGGCTGAATGACCGTTATGAAAAAGGATGCATGAAAGCCGAAGATGGTTTGCAACATGTTCGACTCGACGTTGTGGGCCACATGAAAGAGGTCAAGGAAGCACTTCGCAAGGAGGCGAAAGAAAAGAAAGAGAAAGAGAGAAAAAACAGGGAGGAGTTGGAAGAGCGGGTAAAAAACGATCTGAAAGCAGGACTTCCGGTTCATGAGATTCGAAACCAATATCGTCCTGTGGCGTTTTATATTTCATTCGATGGTGATCTAATGGTTTCCGATCTTGAGCTTTTACGAAAACAAGTATCACTTGTCGTAAATCTTGCCAAGCCGGGACGTGACCAATGCGTGGTTGCAATCACGTCTCCAGGGGGGGCTGTCACACAGTATGGACTAGCGGCATCCCAACTCGTACGAATTCGGAAGGCTGGTATCCACTTGACGTGTTGTGTCGACACTGTAGCAGCATCTGGTGGGTACATGATGGCTTCTGTTGCGGATAAGCTTTGTGCTGCACCATTTGCTGTTGTTGGTAGCATTGGCGTTGTAACGCAAATACCAAATTTTCAACGATTTTTGAACGAGCACAAAATTGATGCGTACCTATGTACAGCAGGTGAACACAAACGTACAATCGATGTCATTGGAGAGGTTACAGAGGAAGGAAAAGCGAAAATGACAGAACAATTGGATGACATACATATTGCATTCAAGGATCACGTTGCTCTCGCTAGGCCTCGGCTGAAAGACTCGATCGAAGAAGTAGGAACTGGGGAACACTGGTTAGCCATACAAGCCAAAGAAAAGGGCCTCGTCGACGAAATTATGACTAGTGACGAGTATTTGGAGTCTCTCTGTGAGGACTTTGATATTATTGAGATTCTAGAGAAGATACATAAACCTAAGGGTATATCGGGCTTGTTTGGTGACCATTTTGCAGCAGCAGGCCGGAGTGTCAAGTCAATCATGGATAGGTTTCAATCCAGCGTTGAACCGGGACTAGCGCCAACACCAATGGCCATTGTCTAGAGCTTGTCGCTCAATACGAAGAGTTGATCATAAAGTAATTTGCAAAATCATAGAATCTCCTTTACTTTCCATTAAAATTATCTTTTGTGTTTGCAGATATCTATTTCCTTAGTTGTCCGTTGACTTGATCGGATGCACCATAAAAAGCGCTGCAGTCAAATAATTGCCGGCCGGAAAACTAAATGGCGATTGTGTGTGGCAGGGAGCGGCACCGCTTACCTTTAAAAGGGTAACCTCCCGCTGTGCAGAAAGACTAGCCTGTTGTACCGTTTCGAGAAAGAATTTCCCGCCATCTTTTTGCGTCATTGCAGCCGAGCAAGTGCATGTCATCAACAAACCTCCCTCGTCGCTGATCAGCTTGATCGCATCTCTATTCAAGCTGTGATATTTTCGAGAGGCTCTTTGCAACGCTTTTACACTCGGTGCCAGCTTGGGTGGATCAAGAACCACAACATCGAATTTTTCTTCGCAATTCCTCATGTAATCAGCAATGTCAGACTTGACAAATTGTATTGTTTCCTCGTCGAATTCGTTGAGTTCGGCATTTCCTTTGCATGTGTCAATTGCATCTCCAGAACTGTCTACCCCAATTGCGTATTTTGCGCCTTGATTCACTGCGTTCAAAGAGAATCCTCCGTGATAGCAACATAAATCCAAAACTCTTTTTCCCGCACAAAGCTGTGCTAAGTCCAATCTGTTGTTGCGTTGATCACAGTACACACTTGTCTTTTGACCTTTCTGACGCGGAAATGTTTGGTATTTGATACCGTTTTCAAGACAAATAACTGGTTCGTCAATATTTTCTGGGATTGCCTCATCATACGTTCCATCGTCAAGAATGTAACCATCTTGTTTCAGCCTGGAAGGTGTTGTTTTCCAAATCAACTCATGTTCTGGCAATATTTTCTGAAGAGATGCCAAAATTGTCGATTTGTGAATCTCGCACCATGCAGCAGACGACATAATGACTGCAACATCTCCGCCAACAACGTCGACCGCTAAGCCGGAAACACTGTCTCCTTCTCCGTTGACAAGGCGAAACGTATCGGTCTTGGAATCCAATGGAAGCCCAAGTGCTCGTCGAGTATGAAGACATCTCTCAAAGTTCATCGTTAGAATTTGCTCCAAAATCTTAGCTTCCGCTTCTTCTCCAAACTCGCTTGACAATGCCGAGAATACATTCTTCTTTTCTTTATGCAACAAACTGTGGAGAATAATCCGAACCCGATATAGCGACTCGGGGTTATAAAGTCCCCATCCTACAACCGTTGTTGGAACGTTTGCCTTGGGGTCGCTATCTTTTTCCGACGGCACTTCCACTTGAACTAGATCTCCTGCACGAAGAGTTTTTGGGGTTTTGGCAATCGATCCCGAAAAGATGAGTTGGCTTCCGTCCCGGAAACTTTTTGTTTGACGGTTTCTCTTCAAAAGAATTTTTGGGAGTTCGCCGTTACCCCCGTTCGATGGTGATCGAACTTTTTCATCGACCGCTACTGATGCATACACCCTTGTGTTTGTCACAACGTGACGTTCCAGTAATGATGATGTACGTGGAACAAAGCCATGAACCCCATTATTGCATATCCTCAACAGCTGCATCACTATCATCGTCAGAACTGATTTCGAACGAAATGCATTTGGCTTTGCTGAATTCGTCATCACAAGAGTGGTATATGTCTTGCAGATTGTTTGGAAACGTGTATGATGAGCACTTCAGTTACAACAGTTTGAATTGGAACCTTTGTCGCTGCCGTTGAGTCTATTTCCGAAGTTTGATGAAAGAAAAGTATTTTTGATGGGTCGGGGCCATCATCAATCATGATCCATCAAAAATTACACGTCTGTAAGATTTGGATGATTGGTTGTCACGTTCCAAGTCGAACTAGTCGAATCATTTCATAAAATTTCGTTGGAGAATGCAATGCGTGTAGGTCGCGTGCGCGCCTGAGCAATTTTACTTAGTAAATTTAAAATCTGCCAGCACGAAACTTCCCTTCTCATTTCCCACGGGAAGACTAACCCGCAAGCATCACATGATTGAACTTTCGGCGGCATATGCCGTTGAAAAGAGAGAGGCGATTTTCTTTTGTCGATCGTAACGATTTGCGATTTTTATGTACATCATCATCATTGACAACGATTATTGTCTTTTGGCGTTGGCATCACCCAAGTAGCTATCCTCCAATGCACCAAAGCATTGACTTTTTAACAGAAGCAAAAGGAGAAAGACCAAACGAATACAATGAAGTTTAAGAAATTCGCCAGTTGGAAAGAAAAACTAAAGGGCGGTAAAGGAAAAAGCGCACCATCGACTCCGGAGAAAAAAAGAGCGAGTTCTGGAGGCAGTCCAACTAGCGTTCGCAATAGCTCTGAAGAATGCATGAATATTTCACCCAGGCTCGAAAGCGTACCAGCTGTAGAGGGAGAATTCAAATTAAATAAAGGGGATGCTGACACAGCCGACAACAACACAAGCAGGACTTTTATCGAACATGGAAGAGGATCGTCCATGCTTCTTATTCGAAGACATCGAAGACGACAATGTCAATGAAAAAAATCACGACAATAACAAAGACAATGAGAAAGCCGATCTACAACTTTCGAAATTGATGATGCCAACTCCCATGACACCGAACGCCGAAATCGGTGCACCCATGATTAGTTCTCCAAAGAACTTATTCCACCGGCCACCGCAAGAAATTATGGTTGACCATCTTGCTGTTCCACCGAGTCCAATGAGAGAACCGAACGTGAATGTAGTCACAAGCCCCGGCATGGAAAAGAATCTTTTGGACGATTATCGTCCGAGCATGTTTTTGAATTTCGAGGACTCATCTCCACGAGAAGCTGCACCCCCTGCCCACTGCGTTGGTGATCCTGTCGGAGATATTGCGATGCATCGACAGCTCATGGATGCTCAGCGCCTTGTGAGGATAATACTTGGAAAACCATTGTATAAAAATCAAGAAATATTGGGAGCAAGCTCCATTTTGCAGGCCATCAAATCATATGCATTGATGAAAGCTGAACTTATGGACCTCAGGAAGAAACAAGAAATCATGGACGGTGACCCACCTGCAATTCTCCAAACACTTGGATCTCCTGCCGTCACTACGCCGAGCACTACTCGTACGGGAATGGGTGGGCCTCGAACGACACCAGGTCTAGATATGGGTATCAAACTGAATGACAGTGTATGCGAATCGATAGGACATGAAAGTGCTCAAAGCAAAACGAATCTTGACCCTCCTGTTACTTCTGCCCTCGAGCAGGCAAATGAAACGATTAGACGATTACAAGAAGAACTTACAACAGCGAACCGTAATATTCTAGAATTAAAGGGCACGATGGAGGGGGATGAAGTTTTAAGAGAAGAACCAGAATTCGATAAAAATCCAGAGCCACAAGAAGAAAAGCTGATGACGGAATTGGAGGGCTCGCAGCAGTCGATGAAGAACGACGATCAAAGCGAACTGGAAGAAACAAAACAAGATGGAGGCTTGGATTTGCTTCTAGATGAAATTGTGCTCATTCCGCAGCGCGTACTCACGAAAGACATCGTCCGAGAAAAACTGGAGCTTTACTATAACAACGTTGCTCAAAACTCTTCTACGAGTCAAATACTGGAAATGAAGAAGAAAATGCGACAATCGCAAGAGGAATCGGAAAGGCGGATACTAGAAATGGAGACAAAACTGAAACTACAAGAACAAGAATACAAGCGGCAAATGCAAAAGTTAATTTTGGATAAAGAACAAAGTGCGGATGCCAAAAGAGATCAAAACCAGAACACGGTGTTGATAGAACTCTCGCATAATACGACTGGGAACACGACTGTTGATTTGTCCTCCCCGGTGAAGAAATAAACGTTGATAACTCAACGAAGGGTATTTCGGAAGAAATTTAAGAGGGATGTATAATTTTGAAAAGTAGGATCACTAAATACTGTAAAATTTATTTTCACCACAATGATTACTCGCATTGTCGTATGCCGTTTTTCTTCTATCTTACATCCAGTCTTCTTTCTCGTCGTAGGCGGCCTGTGCCAAGCTTGACGTCACAGGCTGCTCTTTATACTTATGCAACTCATGCGATGAAAAACGAGAACGCCCTTGGATGTGCCCGCCATCCTTCTGATTCAAAGATGATTGGCGCAAAAATTCGTACCTCTCTAACATCTGAGTTGTTTTCCCATGAGCTCCCCACTCCCCATACAGCTTGGCAGCCTCCGAAAGGTAATATTCCGCCCATCCGCTGCTTCCTTTTTCCATAAACCACAACCCTGCATTTTCATAAAGCATGGCCGCTTGATGGACCAACCCCGACCTCGCTGTAGTGCGGATGGCTGCGTCAAAACGCTTTTTTGAAGGGGATTCGATTGCTTCAAGCATCAGTAGAATCGGAAGCGCATCTGAATTGCCATCTTTCAAGAAACCCTTGTATAGCTTTATGATCTTCTTCCCCAGATTGCGAAATTTCTTTCGTTTCTTGTTTTTCCTTAGTCGTCCTAGAGTGACAGCTGGCGTATCCCACATAAGTAAGACACACATTTCGGCGGAGAAACCATCTGTCAGCATACAGAAAGGGTTCAAGTGCCGTTACTAAGGTTTCAGCGGTTGCCCAATCTCGATAAACACAAGCAAGCATAAGCCGGAGCGAATTGATATCACGCAAGGTCATTGCGAGACCTATGTCCGTGAATTTCTTGAGTTCCTTTTCCTGATCAAAAATTTCACCTTTCAACAACGTCGGGTCTGGATGTCGAACTTTTAGATTATTGATGGCCTGGCGGATAATAGGAAATAATACCTTGATTGTGGCGGCCACGCCAAATGGTCGGGCTTCTTTGGAAAATGACATTATATCTGCATCCAAAGGGCCAAGGGGAAGACCAATAGATAAATAAGCATAGGAATAACCAACCCATGCCATAGAACCCTGTGTGATATCCCCGTATTTCATTGCCATTTGATTTAGCTCTAGTATTGGCTCCAACATTTTGTGAAGCGGTAGCCCCTTCGACCACCCATATGTCACCCAAGTGTGTACATTCGAATGTCGGCTTCCAATACGTCGCGGGAACGAGTCGACGAGCTCAACCGCAACATCACCCCACTCTTTCGAATCCGCTTTTAGACCTTTTCTTCCGAGCAATCCACTGAAATGTGCTAATGCCATCGCAGTGTCACTCGAAGTACCTTCCTTCAAAGAGATATTCATGATTCGAACCGTCGCGTAATAATTTAAACCGTTGTACTTCTTGTGGTAGAAAGTGTACTCCAAAAGATGCGCAAGCAACCTGAGGATATTGCATGTTCGTTTATCGTCAATGTTTTGTTCGTTCAGCTTTCGTAGCTTGAGAAAGGTTTTCACCCCATCACTATTATCCAAACGAGCTTTCAACTTTCTATTTTCCAAAAATTGCAGCCCCGGCATGATTGTAGTAGGCACTCTGACGCCGTATTCCAACAACGTATTTTGAATCGACTTAACTGCACCCTCGTAATCTCTATTTCCACCTTCGGCCTTGTGGCGCATGAAAACTATTTGCGCCCGAAGTTTGTCTTCCAACACTTTAGCGTGTTGATCTACCAGAATGGCCGCATTCAAACCTTCTTCATAGCTCAAGAATTGTAAAGAGATTTCCGCAAGAGTGCTATAAACATCTATGCTAAGCTCGTAAGCCATTTCCCATGAATCTTTCATATTACCTAGGTGATTCGCTGCAAATCGTAGCATATCCAAAGCTGACAAGGGTTGAGTAATGTCATCAAGCATAAACATGTCTCTTTCTGTTACATCTCGTTCTTACCTGGGAAAAAAGCAGACTTTGAAATTGAAAGCTGACCAGCTTCAAAACTCAAACGAGCAACTTCTTCACAAAGACAATCATCTGTCATATCAACACGATTAAGTTGATCGGCTGCCATATATAACATCCATTCACTCGTCGGGTTTGATTTGTGCATTTCCCATAATATCATTCCAAGAAGCTTATGACTTGGTTGGACAGAACATGCTGGTTGCATCGAATATGCCACGTGCTGCAATTTGTCGTGTGCCCACATAAAAGTATTATTGTCAAGTCGTTTCAGAATACCAAATTCCACAGCGTCACGAAATACTTTTCTCAGCCCATCTTCTGGAATGCATACCAGTTTATCGCAATTAGCGTCCGCTTTCTCACATTTTCTAAAATATTCGATCATCACCTGCATCGGCACGACTTTTCCCTAGACAAGATGCCTTTTGTATAGCGCAAAGACAAGTCCAAGACAGTTTCGACATGTTCGATGCAATGACATCAGCAACGTTGTCAGAAACAAATGCAAGTTGATCCAGTTTATTGATATTTCCCCACTCCCATTCAAGAGTCAGAAAATTATAGCTGAGAAAAGATTCATGCCGAAGCATTTGAATGAACTGAACGACAAAGAATGGATTCCCCGCTGTCTTGCTGTGAATCACCGTTGCTAGTTCCAACGTTCGTTCCGACTGTTTCTCTAAAAGTGAAGACACTATTTTGTTCGTGTCTTGTACATTTAGGTCAGTGACATGAATTGTTTCGAGGTGATCACATTCTTTACTAATATGATCAAGGCAATTCCAAAGCAGGGTCGTCGTCTTTCACTTCATCATCTCTGTATGATAAAATAAGCAAGAAACCTTCGATATTTCCTGCAGAAGAAAGAACCTTAATTGCATCCAAGCTAGCCTGATCTGCCCATTGGATATCATCCAAAAACAGAACAATGGGTTTCGCTTGGCATAGGAAAGACAAAATCCTCCAAAAAGCAGCATTGATTGCTGCTGCATCGTAGCGAGCATCGCCTTTAGATTTAACTTTTTCTTCGGATTTGGATTCCGATGACGCTTCTGGGCATTCTTCGAAATTCATTTTATATTCTCTGACACATCTGAATGCTTCCGGCAAAATGTTTTCCAGCAAATCCAGATCATCGTCCAATAAACCTTTGAATGATGTCATTTCGCAGACGTCTGCATTTTTATTGTTCTCTATCCATTGATCCACAACAGAGTCGAGGGCGTCGATGAGTGCCGAATAAGGCTGTTGTTTTCTGCGCCCATCGTATTTTCCCGTTGCAAAAACCCATCCATCTTCCTCGAAATTTTGCGACTCAATCAAATATGATTTCCCACTTCCAGCCAACCCTTTTACGACAATCGTGCCAGTGGATTTCTTGTCGGCGTGGTCCTGTATTTTTTGTGACTCATTTTCTCTTCCGTATATTTGGTTTAGCTTCCATTGAGGCGCTCTGTCATCGACTAGGCTGCTGCTTCTCCTTGTTGAACTTCCAAGACTCCTGAGGCTGAGACTCTTGCTGCTACCTGTAGATATACTCATGATTGTGAGACAAAGTTGGTTGATAATTTGATTCGCCAGCGATTGCTATCATCGAATTCGGTGGCATGAAGTTGAAAGTTAAGTATGTTTGTGAAGTTTAAAGCATTTTCTTTTGACTGATAAAAATTAAGTTGGCACGACTTGAAAACAAGAATTCGGCTCCCAACTTCGCCGTCGTTCTTTTTTGTGGTGGGACATTAGAAGGTGTATTCAGAATGCTACCCAATACGCAGTAGTATGGTTGCACATACAATCTCTGGTAGCGCATAGCATTGAAGATTCTGGCACTAGTAGAAGACAAATACTGTATGCAGTGGACAGATAAATGCGAACCGATAATTTATTTGATTTGTCATTAAAAGGACGCATGTTTCGACGTCACACTCACATAAAAAATTCAGTAGAGTACCATAGGTTTTCCTAATCGGAAGGTCGAAAGTGGGAATGCTATCGGTACCACAAAATTGGGTCGAAAGTAAAAACTGAGGCTATATATATCTACTAATGTTAAAACCTTTCTACAGATCGATTTACTCTCTCCCCCTCTCTCTATGATTTGGCTACTGCATAGCATCATTGTATTGGGATCCCTGCTCAAGTATGTTCGCCGTTCACCGACAGATAAGTTGAGGCTATCATGCGCAAACAATAATCATAGGAATATCGACATACCAAACTGATTATTTTGGTTGCCACTGCGTTACGACGTCGATCCACCTATTGTTGAAGATAATTCCTAAAAGCCTCTGACATAGCAAGCGAACTCGAAAATCTTCGAATCAACATCCAAGCTACCGTTCCGTAGCGTTTATCGTCCTACAGATCGCCGAGTGAACCAAGATAAACGATTCTTCTTCCAGTGACTATCCACCCTTCGGCATCATAAGCAAATAACCACAAGTTTCAAATCAATTGGGCCGACAAAATAAAGGACGCGAGAAAACATTGTTTCGGATTCACTTTCCACAGCTCCACACTAGTGTTTCTTGGCATAGAGAGTTCATTTCTCTTTACCACCCACAAGGGCTTTCCGCAACGGGAGATATAAACTGCTTCGAAGCTGCCGGTGAAAATTTCGGACGAGTGGCAAAGCATTCGAAATCAGTCGTTTCGACTCGCCAAGTCGTATTCCGCAATCCCATCTTTGGTTATGAGATAGATTAATATTCCGTATCCACTAAGACAATCTCGTTCCAGCGCTTTCGTGAAACAATTTTAACAATAAGAAGAAGCAAGAATCGATGAGGAAATTTGGGCTGAGACTTATCGAATTGCCGACAAGGATCTTTTTCAGTTGTTCATGCACTCACCACTTTGAAAAACTTTCCCACAACATTCCAGAAGGTCCTTGGGTTTCATATCTGGCCGCCAGAGTGCTTCTGCTGTTCCATACAAGGAAGTGGATGCAGCGCCGGAACAAATGAAAGAGTCCGAAAAAGACTGTGCACCAATCATATCCATAGCGCACAAGAAGGGCTTTCGAGTTTTTTCCATCAACCCTACGACCAATGGTTCTACGTAGTATCCTCGCTTCTCGTACAGCACATGGCTTGTCAAGCAAGCTAATGCAGAAGGGGATATTCTAGATCGTTTGTCACCCATTTCATTATTGCTTCCGTCCGTCACTGTTTTCATTCCACCAATGCTAAAGCCAAGAGCTCGGTTTCGTTTCGCGTCCACTTCCATCTTGAGTTCCTCCGCAAGGCTCTGAACGTCTCCTTCCAACCCGGAGAAGGCCTAGCATTAAATTTGGGTGCGCCGCCCACACATGTCGAGGAGCAATATTGACCATTTGAGGACCTGAACCAAATCGTTTGTCTACCGCCAGCGCAACGCATTCATGTCCCGCCATTGCCATCAACGACCCTCCGTTCATCGTCAGAGGGTCCTGCTGCTGCGCATTACAGATTTTCCAAGAAGAAAGCAGCAAGATTGAAAGACACCAGACAAGATGTCTTGTACGAATAGAATTCATTCTTTCTTTCTGTCTTAGGTTTGCCATCTTTAGTTGATACGGGAATGTCTTTCCAAAAGTAATGATCACTGCAACTCAAATCTTGTTCAGAGCAACGGAGATCGTGTTGTTGTTGGGGGGAATCAGTCATTCACGAAATCAAGTCAATCACGAATCATCATCATTGCGCCCCCGTGACGTTCACAGTTCACGGACCACGAGCGACGGATGGGCTTTCGGCATGTTTCAATTGTTCCTTTTCCCACTCCATGAACTCTATTCACTCCAACAGCAGAGGAGAGACTACCATCAACTGTCGACACTTCTACTATCGCAAGAATATAATTCATCTGTATCGAAAACAGAAGAAGCGATACAAATTTCCTCATCAGACATACTCAAGTTGTTCAGCAGAATTGACCAGAGCCAACGATTTCGCAAATTCGAAAAATGGGTGACGCAGAGAACAGGAGACTATTAGAAAATGCCTTGGGAAAGCTACTAGGTTTCGAGGAGGGTGAAGCCGAAGACCTGTTGGAACATTTGTTCACTATTGATTCCGATGATGATCTTTCCGAATATCTCGTTCAGTTGCTGGGTGGTCAAACTCCCGAAATGGTTGATTTCGTCGAGAACATGTCTCGGTATCGAAGGGGAGAATCAATCGCATCTGTCGCTGAAAACCAGGATGAGGACGACCAGAAGGAGCAAGCAAAGCCAGCTGCAACCGTGTCTTCCGGTCAAGAAACAGCGGCACTAGATTCTTTCCGAGCCATGGCTACGGGGAACAACACGAAAACGGCAAAGAAGACTGCAGGCCGAAAGAATACAAAGCAAAAGCAGGGAGGCAAATCAAGAGTCCCACCTCCGAAGAACGTGAAACAACAGGAAAAGTCCACCACCACAGTACAGATCAAGTACAGAATCCACTGGCCGGCTCTTCGTCGTCTTCTGCTCCGAATACAACAAAGAAACTAGAGAAAAAGGAAGGTCGTTGAAAAATCACGTCCAACAAGAGGCAAAGCGAAGGTAGTTTGTGGTTGCTTTGGAACAAGATACAAAGCACTAACAAATTGCCTATATTGTGGGAGAATCATCTGTGAGAAGGAAGGTTACGGTTTTTGTCCTTTCTGTGGATTCATGGTGGAAGAGGCCGTGTACGTACCGACTGCTGATATTGTTGTCTTTCGACGGCGGCCGTCGTCGTTTGTTGCCATCCATGGCCATTGTTTATTTCTTTGTTTTCATTTTCGAATTCTTCAACACGAAGCATCCAGCTCAACAAACGCTTTTCTTCTACGCTTTTTTTGTTATAGTGACGGCAACGGAAAAGCATTCCAGCAGAAGGAGCGCCTGCTTCGATTTGACAGAGATTTTGCTAGAAGGACGCAAATATTGGACGATCAAGCAGATTTTCAAGCCCCAACGTCGTGGATGACGGAGGAGGAGAAAAAAGAAGCCGAAGAAAACCAGCAAAAGCATCTTGAATCCCTCAAACGACCCAAGCAGGTACTGAACCTTGCGATATAACTATATCTTGGCTAAAGCTAATGTTACACGAGTTTCTAAATCTAAGACATCGAATCGAATAAAGTAATTCCCCAACACTGTCGTCGTGTTTGATCGAGAGCAAATGCGACTCTCTAGTACTAGTAATCGTTGTGCGGCTACAAAGAGAAGTGCAATAAAGTATGCTTATTTGGATTTTTTGTTTTTGTATCAAATTCAGAATAATTTGTTTTTCCAAACCACAGAATACGATAATTGTATCCTAGGAAATCAGGTGCTTCGAACCCCGATTGGAACCGTGACACACGCCAAACGAACAAGTCTGACGTCGTATCACCATGTACACAATGATGATGTCCACCACCACATGCAAATTTAGTTTCGGTTCAGTTCGTTCACGAAGAATCTAATGGGCGTGTGCCTCTTCGTCCGAAGGAATTGGGAGCATCTTGAAGAAGAGTCCGAGATCCTTAATGTAGTACGTGCTGTTATCGTCGTGGATAGTGAACCAGAACATGGCATGGGAATCGGGATCTTGGTATCCAACAACACGGGATGTTCTTCGAGAGGGGATCAAAATAGGAGACGCAAACGTTCCAGTTCCCTCGGGGGGAACCAAACCAAGGTCATTGTACCCATCAATATTCTTTTGTTCGAGCTCATCTAAATCCTCGATACCGTCCAATCCCATCTCTTGCATCTCCTTCTTGACATCTTCGGGCAAGAAATCGGGCATGTGTTTTGGTCGTGTGTCGTGTGCCTTATCTGTGGGAATCAAGTGATCGGATTCCTCTCCAAGAAATTTGCCGATTCCGAAGGGAATTGTGGGGCCCTTCTTGTCCGCAAACTCTCGAGTGCTGGTGGCAGCAAGAGAGGGTGCTTGCAGACGACGGCAAGCGACGCGTGTGATTCTGTAAAGGATATAATTGCAATTGCAAATAGGTTTTGTGAGTACATTTAAGTCAGGCGTGTGTTGTAAGCTTTAGAGACAGACCCCATGGTAATATAGCTTGAAAGCATTATTTAAAAACGCAATCAACGACATCTGCCAAAGCCAATATTGATTATTCCTTGAAGCTTCCTCAAGGTCACCAGCTCTCGATTCCTTCGATCCGACTGATTACTGTACGGTTGATTTAGTACTAAACTCTACGGCGAGAGAGCAAACGGACGCATCGGAATATTCAAGCGCTCTCGACATGGTGGGCCCTTGTAACATATCGAAGTATATTTGGCTTCCAACAGTTATCAATCCATCAATAATGATTGTATAATGAAGGTTATTGCAACTTACGAGCGAGATGTTCTGGCCAACATCTTGGATACTACTACTGTCTTTTGATGTGAAAGTGCGATGAGGTCGAAGCGCAATCGCCGACGATGATGGGGGTCGGCGTGTGCACCGCAATGAAAATTTTGTACCAGAACTTCTCCTTGTAGTAAGCTCCGCGATCTGTTTCCTTGAAGAACACGACGAAAGCAACTTATTGGTTCGCTGCCTGCATGTTCGACCTCCTGGAGAAGATTGGCAGACGCGATTCAGTCCCTCATGAAAATTGAGTCACTCCCGAATGTATCCGGGTGCCCAAATAGATTCAGAAAGCCGTCGAAACATACCATTCGTAATACGCGAGACATCATCATCATTGTCATCATTATTTCTCTCACTTTAGACGAGAGAAGTGAAGGAACGAAAAGGAGCAAGAGGAATAAAGACATACGAAAGGCATTTCCATTGTTTCTTAAAAAAAAGTCTTGCTGACCGCACTATGCAAGAAACCGAATCCACTCGATCTGTTTTGGAATATCTGAGTTTTGAAGCAGATCAAGAAATGACAGTGCCCTCAACACCACAGCGGAATGGATCAGCTTCCGAAAGTGTTAGACCGATGCACATGCAAGGTATTCTCTGGAAACGAAGAGATGTCTTTCGGAATCGATGGAGGCCAAGATGGTTCGTTTTGCATTCAGACCAACGCCTTTTGACGTATTATATTTTGGCAAACCAAGAATCATCAGAACGAGTCGTGTCTGGTAGTTCAGTTTCCACGCCGAGCAGAAGACGATCGTCGGCGGCTTTTGCCACTCCATCTTCTTCGTCCATTTCCGCCGGTAGTGAAAGAATTGGTAGCTATCGCAACAATGACGAATCCTCGGTTGTTTCGGCCCAAACGATCGACTGCGATGTCGTGCCACGAGGAACGATTTATCTGTTTGGGTCGACGGTGGAAGCCAATGAAGCCCTGACGATTCCAGAAGAAGATCTCTACGCACTTACGATCACCGACCACGAGAATGGGAATCCATTGTCACCTGGCGGCCCGCACTCTAGAGTCTCGTGATGAATGGATTCAATGCATTCGCCGTGTGTGCGAAAATGAAAACGGAGCGCAGAATCAAGAACAAAGGACGAACTAGAGTACCGTATTCGCCACAAACACCCATGCCAAATAGAAGAAGTTACCCATCAAGCTCGCAACAAAATAACGATCAACGCAAGAACACAGCTACCGTCGCTCTACCTGTCGAGGGAAGTTCTAGTCGGGAGATGGAAATACTCGTTGTGTTTGCGCCTGTTGTTCTCTACAAAGGCCTGACCATGATGTCTTACTTTGGACTTGCAGCTCTTTGTTTCGTAGTATCGAGCGCGATGGCTTTGCGATGGATTAATTATCCAGCGGTTTTTGCGAGTGCTTCGACCGCTCACGGACGTCCAAAGTGAAAAGTCGTTGAAAGCCGCACCAATGGGGCATGGTTCTATCTGCTGTCGATTGACGGAAGATCTTACCGCCATTTGCCGTGCAGGGAACGAAGCATCACTCTCGCACATTTTGGTGTGGTCGATTGCAAAGACAATCCGTCAGCAACCTGGTTTGGTTTCCAAAAAGTACAATCTTCTTCCTCCGTTTTATTCCAGCGACGTTGTGTATCTCGACCTGGACGATAATACTTCGGATGAATCGGATGGGGTATGGGTGAGCAAAGCAGACGAAAAAAGTCTCAAGGATATCGCCGACTATTTCAAACGAACGAAACAACAGCAGGAATCCCCGATCAGGTTGTTACAACAAGCTATCGGACCAGCATGTCGAATAGTAAGGACTTCTGACGGCGAAGACGAGGGAGTCAAACTCGAATTGAATCTACCCGATTGTCCAATCACAGGTATTCGTGGCATGTAACACTCGCGCAGAACAAAGTACGAACAAAATAGCCAGTATTGCGATCAGCTTTCAATCGGCAGATGTCAATGCGTGCCGGAAGTTTGCTGCGAACTTTCAGAAGTCGATTCGATCTGCCAAGATTTGAATGAAAGATTAGTGGTTCAACGGATGGACTCTGAAGCAACGACAGTGTTTCATCCGATCACTAATAAATACGAATTCTTCAATTCGGATTAATTTCAAAATTGATTATTAGAGATCTTCTTCTATTTCATTCAATGAATGCTGTACTACGTGTAGTAGTCTTTAAGGTTGAACTGATGAATTTTTATTTGTTCTGATTCGTCAAATTTCTTCTATGGAACGAAATTCAAAGCTCGATTACCTCTGATGGCGGGAGGCATTGGAGAGATGCCTCGCGTGCTGGGCAAAACTTTTTGCTGTGGCCCTTTTCTCCGCAATGAAAACATCTTTGCTTGAACGGTTTTCTATTTGTCGCTTTTTTCAGGTTCTTTCGATCCTTTTCCTCGTCCTCCTCACAGAAAAACGCCAGACCAGGAACCTTGGCTCTTGTTTCTCTCGCAGTAGTATACGATCCCTCAAGAGGCTTTTGCGACGTGTTGTGAGCATTGATAATGGGCGTAGATTCTGAATTTTGCATCGACGTTTGACTTTCATCGTTATTCGCATCATTCTCATCGGCTGCACGAACTCGTCGACCCGACATGTGATACAAAACTTCCTTGCCCTGATCCAGAACATATGTTCCATATGTTTTATGAGCATCCATACCATGCTTTAAAATATGGTGCAATTGCTTTTCCCCAAGTAGTTCCTCAAGATGGCTTCCTTGCGCAAGTTCTCTATTCAAGCAATGTGATCGAACGTAATCGCTGTACGTAACATGAGATCTCCCATACCAGAAGACTAAAGGTACCAGCGGATCTGTCAAACTTTTCACCGACAAAGGGTCCCCTATGTCCAGTTTGTATCTTCTTCTTATCTTTTCACGATAGTTTAATGTAGCGGTAGATAGGAAATGTATGCAATTGGCACCGATCCCGAGACCCCTGGGTTCTTTCAAAAGAGCCCGGACGACCTCTCGCAACGGTGCTTCGTTCACAAAGAAATTATCGTGTTGGCATATCATCACTAGTGGTGTCGAAACAAATCTTGACATTGCAGCCTCAATAGCCGGTGCAGATCCATGTCGTCTCTCTAATTGTATCAATTCAATACTACCCCCCTCATGCGGACGGAAAGGAGGGATTTGGTCAGCAACAAGTTTCTCCAGTCTCCTGAGATGATCCCGATAGTTTTGGGCTGTCTTCGAGTGACATTTTCCGTGTTTTATATTTTCTGTGGAATCTTTTTTGTTGCCGCTGTCGAGCCCATTGTCTGTAGAGGGTAGAGCCAATTCTTCGCACCCATCCGCCAAAATCACGATGCGAGATTCCAGTAGACCATCCGCTTTCTCGAAGGAACGAAAGAGAGCCTCGAGTAGGGCTGCGGAAGGATGCGAAGGTATTGGCGAAGTCTGTATTAAAACAGTAAGAGATTCTCGTATACTGGTCGTGGAAGTCATGATCTATCAATCTTTCAGTGCTACGAGATGATTGCTGTTGTTCTTGATTTTTTGGAAGGAAATGAAGAAAGCTACTTCGGACGTTCCAAAAGAAAACTTGGTTTGTGCATGATGATGTTGTTTGTGAAGCCCGAATTCCGTCGTAGACGGACGAAAACAGACTACGAAGATCCTTCGTTCGTAATCGGATCGTCGTGTCGCATGTCCAGATTTTCTGGAAAACTACGGTAATGTTCGTTCTGTACTTGACAAATTATTATTTTAATGTTATGAATAAACTGTATGCCTTGCGGTAGAGAGCAATGGAATGGAATCATTCCTGTCAAGTTATCTGACCTCTCCCCCCACTTGGATGTATAACCTTTGATACTGTTCGTTGTTTGGCTGGGACCCAACCCCAGCCATTTATGACCCCTTACGAAGAGGAAGTGGATTGGTCGCGATGATGAGGAGTCTCAGTCGCGATAGATCGACGATATCCTATAGATCCGAATTGAATCAGGCGACCAATCAAGTTGTGGTGTGTGGTGTGTCGCGTATTGTTATTGTTTTCTCGATGTTTCTACTGCTCTTCCAAAGAGTCAGTATAACAGAGTTCATATTTTCTGTGCGTAGCATAGTAGCCATAGAGGTTTTCTTTCCCTCTCGGATGCACACCCACCAAAACCCCGACAAAACGTGGGATAATTTAGAAGTCACAGCTCAAGGCCAAGTTCGCAACACCGCCGTAACGGCTGCTAGTGTACTTCTTGTTCACCGCACGAAGTTCAGGGGCAGCCGAGGATTTTTCGGCCATGACTGCTCTGGCAATAGGGGCGATCTCCTCTTCACGGTAGTTAGCATATCTCAATAGCGTCGGACTCCAAGAGTTTCGACCTACGGTGCGCCTGGCAACGAAGACCGCTGCGGCTGCAAGTTGGCTAGGAAGGTAGTGAAGCAGATTGTAGCTTTGAAGGGTGCCATCCAAGATATAACAGGAGAGCTGGACGATTCGCTTATCGGCGTGAGCGGCCTTTAAGAATCGGACCAAAAACGCATGAGCGGATGGGATGGTGATGTTGTACTCGAGTGTTTTCAAAATCTTTTCTTCCATCGAAATAATCTGGAGAGAAATAGAAAAAAGTCGACATATGTTAGGAAAAGAGTCGTGCCAAATGATTCGATCGGTATCCCTTTCGTTGAAATGAACTTACCTCTCCTCTGGTATAGGCACGGTCGCAGATGTAAACCAAGTCTCGGAGCTCAGGTGGGTAGATCTCCTCGTATTTCGATGCAATCAAAAGGGAGGTTACTCCAACAAGCTGAAGTCGAGGACGAGATACCTCTTGTCGTTCGAGGTATCGATCGATCAAGTTGATGGTAAGGTACAACGTCTCTGGAACAAGCTTGAACTTAAGGTGAACCTCAACCAACCAGTCGACAAGAATCGATCGCATGCGCTCGTTGATGTGAGGCTGGTTTTCCATGTACAAGGGTCGAACAGATGTGAATGGCTTCCTTTCCCCGGAAATGATGATACATATCTTGAACATATTCGGTAGCGCAGAGTGGATCCTCCGCATCTCGTTCATCGATATTGTCGGAAGGTCCAAACTGATAACTCGATGGGTTCGATTCGGCAACAGGGTGTTCAGTCTGAGAAATAGTTCTGTGCATAACACGCGGACGACTTTGCATGTGACGATTTTCCTCTTCAGGGTTGCGCTGCTCCAAGACGATGGACTGATGATTGCTGTGCTGATAGTTGCTAGGTTGACGATTGACTGGAACAAACGCATCAGCTCGGGCACCTCGCTTCTCTGGCAAGATGTTTTGCCCGGGTTTCCCACTCTTTTCCTGTTGGTTGGCGTTTGTCAAATCCTGTGAAATAGAAAGAAAGTGTAAGCAATGAAAGAATTAGAGAATGCGAAATGTTTTGCCAATTCCTAGTAATTCCTTTCGCAGATCTGCCGCTGTCTCGGATTCTCTTGGACGATCGCTTGTGTGATCACTCACTCTGAAGGCTCCTCGACGGGAATTTCCAGTGATCGATTGCACCGGCTGTGCGTGATTAGTTGAACGATGAAACATGATGTCGGATCTAAAGTTATTTAATTCAATTGATGCGAATGAGATAAAGGCTTTTCAAATAATCTTGATGGTTGCCAGAGTGTGAATTGTATCAATGAGATGATAGATCGAAGTGATGTATTGATCGTTGATAGCCAGCTAAGTCAATGGACTGATTTCTCGGTGAGGAAATTGTGAGTGCTGCTGGAGTCGGTACTGAAACTCCTTGGCTGTTGTTCCTATCAACAACTCTCCGTCGTTTGGTTCGTTGTCGTTATTTTTTCCGACAGATCAACAAACAAACCATGGGACGGGGTAGGTCGGGAGACTCGCAGAAAATCGGCGATTGAACATCCGTTTCTGCGACATTTGAGTTTGAAATAGTTTTGTTTTAAAAAGCAAAAACATGCTTAACACTCGTTCCGTTGTGCGATTTTTTTGGCTTATTGATGTGCTGTGATTTTAGTAGTATCACAGGGTCTCAGATAACGGCTAGCCAAAACCGCTGGGGTTGTTAAATGCCTGGAATTTGAATTGAATATATTGGATCATGAATATGTATATCGTCTATACAAACCGTGCAACTCTGTCACATACTCCATTTTACGCGGAGAGTCATAATGTTTGTACAACGAGGAAAAACTGATTCGTTGGTCGCCAGGCTCGCGCGTCTAGAACAAAACTGTTTTTTGTACATTCAGTGACAGTACAAAAAGCTTGTAGGGAGGAATTGTTCAGTCTAACGAATTACGAATGAATACCAGTCCCGAATGAAAAAATGGATTCCGATACTAGTCAATCTAGTCGGAAAAGTGTGACGTTCTTTTCACATTTTGCATGTACCAATCCATCCTACCGTTCGGCGTTACACAATTGCTTCCAGCAGAGCATGCCGACGTCAAACTCCCTGCATTTCGACATCATCACCCAAAACGCATTTTGTTTTTGATATTTTTTCAACATCTCCATCCAATATCTAGAGAGGTGAAACGCACGTACGTGGTCCGCGAAAAGCAAAAATGCGGAATCTTTCCTAGATTCCTTCTTTGAACCGCCAAGAAGGACTTGTTTCTTCATTAAAAAGCAATTGCGTTTGTCTGACAACTGATTGTCTCACTTCCGCTTATCACAAATCAGCCGGTAGATTCCGCGTTCTCAATTGCAGTTATCTTCGAAGCTTTTTAAGCATGGAGCTCCCTTCCTCCGTAACAGGTCCCATCGATGGGGTGATCGAGTTCATCTACTCGTTCGGACCCATCCTCGAAAACACCGTGATCCTTGGTGAGTTTGTGACATCAAACAAATCGGAAAAAAATTGAATTGAGCCTCGAAAACAGAACGATATATGGAGTCTCTAACCGGCCACATTATGAAAATTCTTGTTTTGCCCTTGACCTACAGTCCCTGAGTTTTTGAAGGCCCAGGTAGCTGGTGTCGCCGATGCCGCAGGTTTGGACATCGAAACTGTATCATACGTTCTTGGAATGTTTGCTTGCTATCCCCTTGGTCTGATCATGGCGCAGATTCCTTTTGGATATGCGAGACATGTCTTTTCCTTCATTCTCGGGGCATTCCTCCTCCAGTTTACTTTGGGAGTTCAATGGATTCATCATTTGATCAGTTCTTTGATTGCATACGGCCTGATTTTGGCCTTGCCTCGCAAGACTGTCAAAATGGCACTACCAATTTTTGCCATGGGTTACATGACGTTGGGTCATCTTCACAGACAATACGTCAATTACCTTGGTTGGGACTTGGATTTCACTGGAACTCAAATGGTTTTGACACAAAAACTTTGCATGATCGGATTCAATCTCTATGATGGCGAGCTATTGGCTAAGGGCAAAGAAGACCGAGCTGCCAAAAAATGCGCTCCTTTTGCCTTGAAGGACGTTCCTGGCTTGATGGAATTTCTTGGCTACACTTTCTGCTTTTCGAACTTGTTGGCCGGTCCAGCGACGGAATATGCGACTTACCTGAAATCAATCGATGGTAGCATTTTCAAGACAAAAGACGGAAAGACAAAGATTCCGAGCAACATTTTGCCAGTTATCATTCCCTTTGTCACCTGTCTCGTGAACCTTGGTATTCACTTGACTCTTAGTGCCAAATTTCCTTTGCTCGACACTACTGATCCGCAAAACAACACCCCATACATTCTTACCGAGGAATTTTTGAAGCTTCCATTCTTCATTCGTTACTTCCATGCATGGGTTGGCTTGTTTGCGGTTCGCCAAAAGTATTATTTCGGATGGAAGAATGCCGAAGGTGCACAGAACGTTTGGTATGCAGGCTTCGATGGGTATGACGACGAAGGAAAAGAAATCGGATGGGAAACTGCCAACAACATTGACATCATCAAATTCGAGACAGCTCCGGATGTTTCGAAAATGTCGAGAAGTTGGAACAAGAAGACATCTGATTGGTTGTCGAAATATGTATACATGCGCACCGGCGGAAGTTTGGGGGCTGTCTACTCGACAAGCGCATTCTGGCATGGCTTTTACCCTGGGTACTACATGTTCTTTCTCTCCGTTCCTATCCCGTCTTTGACTGATCGATTGGCCAAGAAAAAGGTCTCTCCATACTTTTCGGCGTCTGACTACTCTCCCTATGGCATTGTTAGCACATTAGCTACAACTATCACCATCAATTACATGATTTTGCCGTTCACAATGCTTGCATTTGAATGGTCATGGGCCTCTTACAAGAGCTTTTACTTCTTTGGGCACGTTGGATGCATTCTTTACTACCTCGTGTTATCCAATATGAAAACTCCGAAGAAGGACAAGAAGGCATAAAAAACGATAGTCGAGAAATTTCGATTGATTCGGAAAAGAAAATTTAGTACGAGTAGTCTTTGAGTTGAAGTTTCTTAGTGCGTAGAAAAGCTGTAGTACGAGAAAGCTGGTAGTTCAGTAGTCGATATGCCCTTCTCCATAGATATCTCATGACGAGAGATGGCCTATTGAGCAAAAGCACCCACCAACAAGAAGAAACAGCATCAGCAGTCCTCGTCCTCCTGTCTTCACGACAATCCCAAACGGAGTCCTGAGATAGTACTGCTAGCTAAGAGTAGCGGTGCCAGCAGTTGTGATGCGCCAAGTCTCTATCGATGAATAATGAACTATTGGGTTTTCTGATAAAAGTGTTTTATACTAGAGAGATGATACGTAATTTTGTTCTTCGCTTCCAATTTTTGTCGTCAAAAGTAGAGAACAAAATGTTCTGTCCGTCGCTACTTACTTTTCTCCAATGGTGCCAGGAAGGGCTACAGTAGTTCCCTTCTTCACCATCTGCCTGATGACGCATGCACCACCAGCCATCAATTTCGGATTTCAACAAAAAGATTTCTTGTTCGGAAATCACGTAGGATCTACAACCTTAGCGTAGTACTACAAAATGGATCCTTCTCCTTCTTGATCACCCGCTGTGTGTGAATTGATTTTTTGTGCTCTGAAATCCGATGACTTAGAACTGCTCATAGTTTCTCAAACTCATTGAGGTGAAGAAATGGCATAGAGGAGCGCCCCGTGACCTCACGGTCGCCGAGGGCACGTTGCGAAGCAACAAACTTCTTTGGGAAATTCCCCGGACGCAAATGCCGAGAGGCAACTTCGGAAACAAGTACCGGTAGAAGTACCACTTGTGCAACGACTGCTCTTTAGAGCAAGAGCTTTTCAAGCTGGTCTTCCGCCGCCGTCAGATCAAAGTTATGCCATTAACTCAACGGGGATTACTCTCATCACATGACAGAGAAACTAATTTTGTGTGCATGATCCTGCCTGGTGGTGGGTGCAGGCTTCAAACCTGTAGACGGCTAGCGCCGTAGTTGTTCGATTCAACCTTGCGCACGGTACGATTTGTACGTCCTTCACATTTCATTCTTCGTATGCTTTCAAAACAAACTTAGGTTCGCTCCCTGTGTGCATGATCCTGCCTGGTGGTGGGTGCAGGCTTCAAACCTGTAGACGGCTAGCGCCGTAGTTGTTCGATTCAACCTTGCGCACGTATCAAATGAAAGATCAATAGTACTGATATTGCGGCTAACTTTGTAGATGTTTAAGCTTTATAATGATTGTCTCTTAGTTTGAACGAGTCAAAATGGAGATATTTTACTGTATTCTCCAAACTAAATTTTTGACCGGTTGTGGTCCAACTGATGGAAAGTCAACAGACATTGGCTGGATTCGTTCAAGTTTGGATTCTATACCGGCCCGTTCGAAGCCTTTCTGACAGAGACCCGAAAACTTCATGGCTGGAAGGCTTGCACTATTCGTTGTCGTCCAGAGCAACCCACCTTTCTTCACGAGCGGCGCAGCAAGTTCCACCAGCTCTGCCATGTCTCTGTTCACGCTCCAACGCTTCTTCTTCTTACCCACGCTGGAACTAGGAGGATCCAGAATCACTATGTCGAACTTCTCGCCTCTTTTGCTGAGCTTTTCGAGCCACTCGAAACAGTCACCAAAAATACAATCGTGGCGCTCGTCAAACTCGATACCGTTTGCTTTTAGCTGAGGCTCAACTCGATCGAGCCATTTCTTGTTCAGGTCGAGGCTGACAGTTGATGCACCTGCCGTCGCCGCAGCGATACTGAAGGCACCACAGTGTGCAAAACAATTCAAAACATGAGTGTTCTCATTGCAATTTCGAGTGAGCCAAGCACGATTAGATCTTTGGTCCAAGAATATGCCAGTAGAAAGATCTTTGTCAAGGTTCACATGGTACGTCACACCATTCTCGAGAACGGGAACAATTTCAGGGGCTGGTCGACCCTCAAGCAATATAGGCCGGATTTTGTCTTTTGATCCCATGGCCCCACGATCTGGATTTGCTGGTAAAAGATATACCCCGGCAGTTTTCCCGTCATGAATCGACGGGAGAGGGCCTCGAGGTTCCTTTTCATCATGCTGAACAAACAGCCAGTCGCTGTATCGATCAACGGTCCATCCTGGAAATCCGTCAGCAGCTCCATTTATTTCTCTGTATGCATTCGTTAGAGGATTTTGAGACAGCGATTGGCGGCCTAAAAATGAACCTTTGTGGAATTTGTGGCCATTTAGACGATCGGAAAGAACCGCAATGTCATCTGGCAAGGTATCAGTCTCAGCCTCTGCAGTTTCATCAAAGATCAAGCTTGACACAGCCATCGAATTGCAATGGATAAGCCGTCTCGGAGCTCTCCGTTCGAAGGGATTGGCCGCAGGATCTCCACGAATGCCATCTTCAAATTGCGCTTGCGCAGGTTTGATGATACTCGAACAGGTAGCGAATTGCTCCGTAACAACGAACCGTACAGTTTGAGAAACATCTCCTTCTCTGCCCTTTCGAACCCTCGAAATCATTTCCACCTGCACTGCGTCGTCTGGCAATGGCTTGTTTTGTTTCTTCGATTTTGCGGAGAGAAACTTGCCGTTCCCAACGACTGCAACATACTCAGAATATTCGACGATCAGATTTTCGGTGTTCTTTTTCGGACAAAGCAAGACTAGTCCCGAATCATCGACGTCTGTGGCTCCTGCTAACGCAGTCCAAAACTTGCCTCCTCGAATTGGATTTCCTTCGTCAGCTTTCTTATCTTTCAGCCAAGAGACAACGGAAGGTCTCTGAAATGCCGAAAAGTTAACTGTTTCGCTCAGATCTTCCTTGTTTGTCAATCGTGCTTTTATCCTCCTGAGATTTTCGGCGGACGATTCACTAAGATCTTCTTCATTCATCGATTGATACTTCTGTACCGGATTTAAACTCTTTCGCTTTTTCTTTCCTTTGCTTCTGTCCTTATTCTGTGCATTCTTTTCCGCTTCGTACTCCTCTCGTTCTTCTTCGGACAGTAAAGCGAGAAGGTCTGCCTCGTCAAAATCAGGAATATCACTCGGATCATAATCTTCGTCCTCAATACCAGCCTCTTCTCGCTCCTCGGGTGTCATGTTTTCGACATCATACCACCCTGGAATATTATCAATGGCAGACGACGATGCCCCAAAGAATGGATCATCCTCGGCCTCCATCATTGCCCTTTCTTCTGGTGACAGCAACGCCATAATTTCAGACTCATCAAATTCAAGGTATTCATCTTTTCCCCTCTCATTTTTAATTTTCACTCGCTTCATCTTTGATTTCTTCAAAGAGCCTTGCTTATTTGTCGCATCGACAGAAGCAGGATCGCTCGATTTCTGTTGGTTGTTTTTTGTCTTTGGCTTTTCGCCCAAGATCGACCAACCGGCTGGCTTATTGATCAAATAAGCATAGGCACCACTTGTACCGTTTTCACTGTCTTCGTCTTCAACACGAATCTGCCCCATGATTTCTGGAAAAATACAATCTACGAATGAATCGCAATGTTGATTTGCAGGATTTGTTAGACCCACTCGTTTTGCCTCGAGTAAAGGGACGCTTTGCGTGTTGACGGTGACATTTTCATCGTCTTCACCTCCGTCTTTTTGTGATGTCCTTCGTTGGGAAGCATACACGTATCTCTGTTTCGGGTTTTCAACTCTCTGCCTTGAACGCCTGGTCTTTTTTCGTTTGTTCTGTTGGTTGGATGATCCTCCAAATTCTGGATTTTTGATAAGCTCCTTTTTCAAGTCTCCGATGGTTACCTTCTTCCTGGTGTTTTTGCGGTATGGCTTTTTGCTTTTGGTTCCGCCATCCCCGCCTCCACTTTCCGCAGCTTGTAACCAAGTGTTTGTATCTATCACGGGGAACGCTTTCTTTGCCGTTGATATAGGGAGAACAAATGCAATGCTAGAGAGGAGGAAACTCAGCAGCAGTATTGCCGGGTATCTATATCTTTCAACGATGTTCATCGCTGTATAGTTGTGTTTGCTACTCTGGCACCAAATGTTTTCTGGTTGTATGCATTGATCGTCGTAATCTTCGAATGCAACAGAAGTAGTGATGGGTGTGCTGACTAACCGTGATCCTGATAAGTGATGTTTTTCATCATTATTTGCTAATCCATCGTTAATCTTGAAATCGTACGTCCTCCCGAAATCGTTCTTTTGTGATGGGTGGTTGATGGCTCAACGGCAGTCGCAGGTCACGTGACAACCTGTTTCGTTGACGGGACAATTTTAGTCACGAGTTCAGATTTTTTGGCACGACACTGAAATCTTTCCCGAGAAGTTGTCTTTCCAAAACTTGAATCTGCAGATGGTGTAAAAGAAGTATCTGAGACTTGTACAAATCTGACACCAGGCCGAGGTATCCCGTAAAAGAAAAAATGAACAAAGTCTCCATTAGCAACCGTGTTAGAGCCACGACCATCCGAGCAACCACTGATATTTTTTACAAGTCCAATCGGCAGCAACAAATTTTCCCCGCCGCTGCCCTACGAATCTGCGACCATCATTTGCACTCCTCCGGTATCATTCCGCGAATATACCACGCTCACGATGGTGATGCAACTGCCAGAATCTATGAACACGAGTGGTTTTGTGTGAGCCAGGCGGTTCAATGCTATACGCCTTCGGTATCCCAGTTGGAAAATGAATCGAATTTACTGCACCGAATTGTGAGTGGCACCGATCCATGTTATTGCGATGTTTGGGTAGACTCTGATTCTATTGGAAAGTCCTCGATTCAATTTGGCGGTCTGGTATCCATTGGCAATGATGTTCTTGCCATTGTTCGCAGAGTTTTTGTGAGAATGACAAAAACAGACAGTAAGCTCACGTCGGCTCGTTTTTCAGACGAAGAAAAACAAAGGTTTCGTGATGAGTTTGGATTCGAAGCCTTGGGTATTGGCGAAAATTACAAAGCTGGAGACACGAAAAAAATACAAGAGCTGGTCCCAATTAAAAGACCAGATTTAAATTCGGATGGTCTAAAAATTAAAATTAAAGAGCTTGAGTCCTTATCAAAAGATCCATCGGTGCATGGAGGGGAATCATCCATTACAAGAGTGACTGTGGGTCCCCAGCACATAAACTTTGGAAATCATGCGGATCATGCCTTCTTGGCTGAGACTGCCTTTCATGCCTTGACCCTTTCGACCAAACTGGACCGTAACTATGTGGCCGTTCAATACGTATCCGAGGTATTATTGGGAGACCTTTTAGAGTCTTATGCATATCGACAAGGCGACGGGGGCGAAGATATGGATTGTGTCATACTTGTGGCCACCCGAAAAAGTACGGGAGAGAGGAACGTCGTCTTGATCGCTCAAGGCGAATGAAACAGAAAAACGCCACTCGAGTAACGGAATTGCAACGCAACGTTTACCGACATGTCTCCCGAGAAATCTGATCCGAATAAAATCAAAATTTTGGCTTTGGTAATTCTTTGACCTCATCTACCTCCCAACTATTCGATAGACAAAGCAGCATCCGGGACAGTCAACCCAAATATCGTCACCATTGCCTTCCGCAGTTTTACAATACGCAGAATCATTCGTTGTATCAGAGTTTCCTCCAGACGGTATCTCAATCTGAATTTCCTCCCCGCATCGACAATCGTACACCATGAAACATTCGTTTGTGTCTTCGTCGATGGCCTCTTCCAAATCATCGTGAAAGCTAAGAACGAGGGCGCCATTTCGTTTGTTTTCCTCTTGCAAGTCCTTGTGAAGCAAATCCGAGTCGTATGCCTTTCGTTCTTCGTCATCCCTCAGAATCTGCCACGCCTGTTGAATTTTTCGAAATTCGGCTGCAATTTCGTCACCTCCAACGTCTTTTGCGACGACACCGGCGTCGTGATGGTCGTTTTCGATTTTCTTCGAATCATGTCCTTCAGTTTGTTGTGGCTTCTTTCGTCTTTGCTTGTCGGGATGTTTTGCTCGCGCTAACCGATGAAAGGAGTCTTTGATTTCTTCGTATGTGGCATATTTCGATACCCCTAAAACGTCGTAATGGGTAGGCTTTCCCGACATCGCTGCGCAACAAAAGTGAATGCATATTGTAGAACACAAGAATTCACAGAATCCAAGTTTCTGAAGAAAACATAGAAAAGCGCGGTCAAACAAAGATGAATGAGAAAGATCATGTTGTCTTTTTTCTGGTGGCAACTGAGATCAGTTCATAAGATGCATAGGCTCATTACCTGTTATATTTTCGATTCGGGTTTTGGAGAAACTATTTAACTAAATTTATTTATTTTTTGTTCATATGGAGTAAATATTTAATTTCTCTAATACCCCTTTTTTCCTGCCTACCGAAGTCAATCGAAAGGTCCACCATCTGCTCCCAAATCCCAAACAGGCCGGAAGCATTCATTTTTTACTCGAGCTTGCTGACTGCGAATAATCGAAGATAGTCGAAATCTTAGTACTCATCCACCACACCGTTTTACGATTGACTGATTCACTTCACCGACGATTTGAAGAAGCAGTGATAGCAACTTAGTTCCAGAAAGCTCTTAAGATCTTCCAGCAACCAACTTATCCTCAACAATAATAGATATCTACTAAAAGCATCAATATGGCGCAGCGATTTAGAGAAGCGTTCCAAAACATGGCCAAACAGGTCAACAAAGCAGCAGCCAGTGGCGGCGGTGGATCCGGAGGCGGAGGCGGTGGTCGTGCTGCAGCTGCTGCCGCACAGAGTGTCACAGCACTCGCTGTCGCCGGTGGATTGGCCTACGGTACCTACAACTCTGTTTACACTGTACCGGGAGGTCACCGTGCCGTCGTATTCAACCGTGTTGTTGGTATGAAGGACTCCATCTACGGCGAAGGTTTGAACTTTAACATTCCGTGGTTCGAGCGCCCCGTGGTCTACGATATTCGAACGCGTCCTGTAAATTTGCAAACATTGACTGGATCAAAGGATTTGCAGATGGTGACAATCGCTGTTCGTGTTTTGCACAAACCAGACCCAAGCAAACTCGTTTGGATCTACCGAATGTTGGGAACCAACTACGACGAACGAATCTTGCCCAGTATCATGAACGAGTCTGCCAAGGCTATTGTGGCACGGTATAACGCCAATGAGCTCTTGACCAAGCGTGACCAAGTATCGAGAGAAGTTTCGATTGATTTGCAGAGACGCGCGGCGAGATTCAATGTTATATTGGACGATGTGGCGATCACACACTTGAGTTTCTCTCCAGAATACGCACGTGCTGTCGAGGCCAAGCAAGTCGGTAAGTTATCTGCGCAGTATTCTCGCTTGACGAATGCGAGCTGTTGATTCTAGAGAATTTTCTGATCTTCAGGATAGGCTGTGAAAGATCGAATGGCAATTTTCGTACTTTCGAAGGTACTTTTCTCACATTTCTCTTCTTCTTCTTTGCCAAATGCAGCCCAACAAGATGCTGAGAAAGCGAAGTACGTCGTCTTGGGAGCCCAACAAGAAAAGAAGACGATTATCACTCGAGCTAGGGGAGAAGCTGAATCTGCTGAACTCATTGGTTTGGCCGTCAAGAAGAACCCCGGATTTATGAAATTGCGACGAATCGACGCAGCACGTGATATTGCTGATATTGTGGCCAAGTCTGGCAACAAGGTTTATTTGAACGCGGATTCCCTATTGCTCAACTTGCTCGGTGATGCCGATGAAAAGTTTGAAAAGAGTGTCAACAGTAGATGGCGTTAATTTTGGTGTTTAAAGAATTATAATTAGCATGTCCGTATGGCAATTTAAACACCATAGGTGCCCCGCAACTCAAACGACTTCTTATTCTACTTGTGAAGAGAGGTTTGTACGTAGCTTCGATAGATGGATCTGTGGGTCATGTTTTCTACAATCTAATTTTATATCGATTCATATTACTCTCTTGACCACAATCGAGCGGGAGAAAGTGATACGTAGAATAATTCGATCTTACTTTATTCGCGTTAGTTAGAACTACAAATCGAAGACGTGATGCTCGAAATCTCAAATTCGGACCGAACTTTGGTCAAGTTGAATTAATTCCATGTTAGCATTATTGGAATTTCAAATCATGTCACCTTTTTGGATGGATCAACGTCCTTGCGTCTCTTCTGATCGAAAGTTAGCAGCCGCTTCACCGACGTTAAGTATTTGCGTTGCAACTCACTATTCATAACATGTGCAACATTCGATGACTCGATTTTGGCACGGCCACTTCGCGCATGGATACCCACCATGGTGACTCCAATGGGCCATGCAGCTCTTCCGATCGCCACGTCCATATAGGAATCATGCGCTTTGACGAATTCTCCTTCTTTCGCAAAATTGACAATTTTGAGTAGATGAAATTGCAATCCACCTTCTAGTTTTCGACTCTTCAATAGTTTGAAAAGAGGTCGGATGTAGTCTTTGCATTGTTTCAGCGTCTTCGACTCGTTTCTACCAGCCACAGATCTTGTGACGGATTCTGGTCTTTCTGCCAATTCACGTTCCCATTCCTTCAAGAGCCCTTTCAAATATTTGTAGATAACTTTTGGAGGGTCTGATTGATCTTCTTCATTTTCAATTGTTGTGTCATTCTTAGAGCTCTTCTTTGGTGTCACTAATCTTTTTGTTTTCCGACAATCGCGCCTTGTCAGAGGTTCTTTCGTCACCAAAACCAAAACCAGTTGTTTGTTGCTGATCTTTTTTGAGCTTTTTGTTCTCTGCTAAAAATGGATTTCTAATTCCGTGTCCTTTCCCAAGCCGAAATTCTTCGAGGTCCGATAATCCTTCTAAAGCTTTCGATTGCTGCTCGAGAGCTCTCTTCAGCCGTTCAACACGCATTTTGTTGCCCTCGCCGAAGAAGCGAATGACAAGTCCCATTTGTCGTAGCTTCCGCGTAACCGAAGCTGGCGAAGTATCGAATTCATTTTCTTTCGTTGACAATGTGCAACGATGATTTTGGAGCATCGGTATGTGATGCAGAAGATTTGCTTTTCTTCGTGTTCGTCGCCGCAACGTCGGATTGTGCCGTGTCGCGTTCCTGGTCGCTAACCGATTCCTTCACCGATGCTGATGAAGAAGTCAAAGTCGATACATTCCTTTTCTTAAGCTTGTTCTTTTGCTGTTCGCGCCATCGCTTTCTCTCTTTCTCTTCTTTTTCTTCTTCCTCAATGTGACGAAGGTCGGAAACTTTGAGATATTTGCGTCTTTTTCTTTTATCACCGCCGTCACCAGCTACTGCCTCTTCCTTTGCTTTGAGGAGAGCCTCCTTTTTGCGCTTCAATTCTTTTTGAAGAAGATCCATCTTACTTCCGGCTCATTCCTGGTATTTTCTTTGGGCCAAGAGAAGGTGTTTAGGTAGGTTAAGTTACCTTCGGATTAACAATGATGGTGTGAACAGAAGAGACTACAGTAACCATTTTTTCGTTCTATGGGTCGACAGTCAGGACGTTCAAGCATCTCACATAGGTTTTCATGATGTTGTGGTGCGACGACAAACTCAATCCTGGCAGTTGCTCAATCGCGTTTCAGTCCCTAACAAAAGTGATTCATGAAACGTTACGTGTAGTTACACTAGAGGATCGAGGGGCGGAAAAAAGAACAAAAAAGAATTCGACAAATAATACACTACTGTCCTATGTACGGGTGCAGGTTTAGAGTTCGTCCGTGCTGAGGTTCTGAATTTCATCCGCTCAAACCACTCCCGAAATTCAATCCTACTTCCGCCTCATCTCTGGGAAGACGACTTCTCCACATCACGTGATGGAGTTTTGTTTGTTCAAAAGAACTCTCAGGAGAAGGAACGCTATTGTAATCTTCGCCCACATTATTACCCCCGAAATTGAAAAGTTTTGATATGACTGATAGTGAATTCTTAACTATTCGTCAATGGCGGGATGGGATATCGAACAGGCGTAGACGAAATTTCAGTCGGAGCTCGTCACTCATTTATACCACTTATGGTGATGGTGTTCGCATGCACATTCTTTAATTTGTTTTGGTCTAATTAATTACATACTTCAGCCAGGTGCTGTTTCTTAAATACGATCCACTAAAGAAACAGTTGTCATGAAACTTCCGGCATGTCTTCGCGTTTCAGAACCTCTTTTTCACAAAGTGATTAAGAATAATGAGCCTATTGTACCGAACTTTTATCCTCGCTACTACCGACGACTTTTTAAGAAACAATGATTATTTATTGAGAAGAACATGGATTTTTGTCCCTCTGAGACAGTATCTCAGCAGACGCGTACAACACAGCGCACAACAGCAGTTTAAGTAGATGCCCACCCACCAACCCTTGCGACACAGCCTAAGTTTTAACCAATACTGTAGTACAACTGCTACGCAATTACTTAGATGGGTTCGACACTGATCTCTACATACATCTTACTACTCTTCATTTACAACTCTCTTGCTGTAACACAGTCTTGTTTGCCGTCACAACCAAGTGAAGCAGTTGTGCAAATCATACCACTACCTCACATTACTCAACACCTCATACTAGATCACACCTCATATTAGACCACACCTTACAGTTTCATGAGATGTTACAGACCGAAGAAAGATTCCAGCCAATAGACGTCATGCGTTTCAAAGATTCCGAGCGAAGATTTGAACAAAGCATGCCAATAACAATCAGTGAAGATTCCGATGACGATCTCTGTCTCTCGAATAAGCCACGACGACGATGCATGTCGTTGCCAACTTATTTAAACAGATCGATCATGAAACGGAGGACTCTAGATGAAAGCTTACACAGTACTTATGGATCAGAAGATGGGATGATGCATTCGAGGAAACATCTCTCGCTACAATTCGCCAATGTCAACATACGCGAGTATTCAAGAACAGTGGGTGATAATCCATCATGCAGCTCCGGGCCTCCTATCAGGTAAGACTTGTCATTTTCTTGTTCATTGAATCAAGCTGCGTAGATTTTGTTGTATTTTGATTTTGATTGACGATCAATGTCTACCAATGAATTATCTTCTCCTCGTCTCATGCAACTCTTTGTTCACATGCACTATTATGCTTTACTCCCCACAGTATTTCCTGGGAATATAACATCGTAGGCGAGATCAATCTCGATGACTACGAAAGAACTAGACCACCTAGAAGGATTCAAAAAGAAATGGTTATACCAAGACGTTTACGAGAAGATATGTTGCGCTATGAGTGGAATGCGAGTAGAAAGGACATCACAGAATCGATACGTCGGAATGTGAGGGTCAAAAACCAAAGAAGAACAACCATCAACAATCTTGGCAAGGCAACTAAATTTGAAGAAGTGATGGAAAGTGTTTCTAGAAAATTGAAACGATTCGTCAGAGGACAGAAAGCTGTTCACAAACAGGTGAGAGCCATGGAAGAAAAGATCGATGCTACGAATCGAAGAAGATCAAAATTGATATATTTGGAACGAAATATGTCACAAGAAGTCGAAGAATCGGCTCCATCTCCGATTCCATCTCCGGTTCCATCCCCGGCTCCATCCCCGGCTCCAATCGAAAAACCGTCTCTAGTTTTGAGTGGTTGCGGCGACGCCTGCAGCCAAAGTTCCTAGTTTTTTGTACGAAGATTTTGAAAACCTTGAATATTTTACTGGTTGTTCGTGTTGTCGGAATGGGTAGGCTTTTTTTATCCAAGCCAATTTTCAATCAGACCGACACACAAACAGCAATAGGACACGAAATAAGGGAACCAAGATTGCAGTCTTTTTGTAGAAGACCTTCGTGCTCTTGGTTTCACCATGTTGTTCAATCCGAAACATCTATTATCGTTGAGGATTCGATGACTTGCGTGATGTTTTGAAATCAAGTACGCCATTATTTTGTAGTTCTAATTGATTAATACATTTTGTTTTATACTATACTACACTTCGAATAGAATGATGTACCAAAACCACGGTCGTCCTCAAAGTTTTAGAACTAATAGCTAGAGGATTTCAGCCAGCAGCAGATTCTCTAAGATTCGTTCTTCTTCAGCCAAGTTTTCTATGTGTTGACGATGCTTCTGGTGGAGATCCATCTTTCTTTTTGGATTGTAACAGAGTTGAAACAGTCTATCTATCTAGCTGGATCTAGTGTAAGAAGTTGCAGTCGTCGTCCCTCCGAATACCTGAGAGAAAATTTGGTGCGAATAAAAATACGGTCTGTGCAATCTATCGTTCATACGTACGGATGACATGAAGAACGTCAAAAAAATATCTGGAATTCACGTAGAATGGTACTGTTCCCGAAAGAGAAAAAGCGCGCACCCACTATCAGTGCCGTACGTACGTGTACCAGCATTCTGTAAAAGGCAGGAGAACGTACTGAAACTTTGAGGTCATTTGGAATCGACATGTCATGAACACTTGAACGCTAGCCCTATTTATGATGTTGAACCATGGTCGCTAACGAGTTGGATCGCGTTAGTTGGTTCGGTATTTTAATATTTCTAGCTTTCCCACGGCATAAATAAAGCCTTAACATATGGAAAGGCATAAATGGAGTCTTAATATATAAGGTAGACCCCAAAGAATAAAGTTTCACAATCAGTATGACAACGTGCCTGCCTTGTGAAGTAACTGCTGTCGAAAGGCAAGACGATTTTGACGGTTCGGCATTAATTAGAGTGTTGTTCCTCTCTCTTGTTTGCGTGAAGGTTCGAATAACATTTGATGCCCCCAGGATCATAGCTTACATCGCTTGTGAAAGAATCGCCTTCTGAAAAGACACAGCATCATTGTACTCCTTCAACAAAAGATTGATCGGGCGAAGCCTAGATTCTAGAACATGCTACTTGGATCGAGAAAGTTAGGCCATTTCCTTCTGTCATTACCATAACCGGAGAAGTTTGAAAAGTTATTCTGGCAACCAACAAATTGGTTGTGTTGGAGTTGTCGAAAATGGTTTGGAAAATTAACAAACACAAAAAGTCTGAAAGGCGTGTGTCCAATCCGACACCGGTAATTGAGAGTCAACCAAAATTGAAAAGCTGTTTGAAGACGACGAATGATTCTGTGAAACATCGCGACTCCTTAACCGACTCTTCAAAAATTCTCGATAGCTCTCATCTAACTAAATCGAGAGAACTGAGTGGAAAGTCAGGTGTAAGTCGAGGAGTTCGATCATCCAATAGCAATTTATCCAATAGTAATTTATCGGTCGATGTGGAAAGTAAAGGATCGGGAAACTCCTCTTTGAGTTTCACGATTAGAAGGCAGCGAGTGGCATCGGTTGAGCAACGTTCAATAAGCTCACGTAGCTGGGACCGTGATTCGCGAAAATCTGAAAACGCTCAATCCCTACAAACCAGTGAGCGATCGTCAGCAGATTCAAGAAGCAATTTTGAGGAAACTCCTAAGAAAACAGTGCAGTTCAATTCAATATTTATTCGGGACTATGAAAGAGTTGTTGGCGACAATCCAAGTTGTACGATAGGGCCACCTGTAGGGTAAGTTTTTCATGGTATTTTTTTCGAGAAAGTGTACCAAGCCAACCTCGTGGTTTCGAATGTCTTCCGATTCATTGACGTCCTCATTAATTGTTTGCTGGTGCTCTTTGTGCGGCGCAGAATTGGTTGGGAATACACAGAAGCTCGGGAGATCGATATTGATACCTTTGAGTCCGCTAGAACGTACAGAAAATCTACATCCCGTTTGATTCTATCGAGAGAAGAGAGGGAAGCGCTGTTGTTGAATTGGGGGGCTTCCTTTCACGATATTATCGAAGCTGTTCGAGGAAATCTCAAGATAAAGAATCAGCGGCGACAGACGGTAACAAATCTTGGGAAAATTGAAAAGATTGAAGAGGCTTTTGAAAGCGCAACACGAAAGTTGAAAAGCGCGTTAATGCTCCGTCGGAGTACGGGCAACAAAGTGAGGCGACTACAGGAGCAGGCGAATTTGGCTCAAAGTGCTTTGACATCACTCAAGATTGCAGAGGATAGGGCCCTAAGCGAAATTCGGGGCACTAGCCATGTCGAAATAGTAGAGGAACCGAAAGGCCAAGAAGACTTCAATGGTTTTCCTTTGTCCAACTATGGGCCACCACCCCTCGAAGATGCCGAAGTTAGACGGACGCATATGATTATTCCCGAAGAAGACGACCGGCCAGTAAGAAGGTACTCATTGACTGGAAATAGTACAACACAATCTGAGATTGAGCTCGAACGATTTCATCGGGAATTAGAGCTCGAAATGTTTGGAGAGGAAGAATTGCCTTCGATGGTTGGACAGACTTTGGAAGTTCCCCTGCATGGTTATAGAAACTACCCTAGAGCGGGTTCTAAATTCATATCGGACGAATCTTCGGTGAATAGTGGTATGACAGAAAAGTACAGTACAGATGGTTTAGATGATGAACTACTGGAGAAGGAACAAAATCGATCGATGATTAGTCAATACCTTTTAGAAGACGAAGAAAAGGAAATGATGAAAGTTGACCAAGGGGAGCAAGATGGCAATCACTATTACCATTCTTCACAGCCAACACAACCACTAAATATGGACCAGATGACACAACAGGCTCATTCTGGGTGGAATAGAATGAACGCAGCAGATTTTCCGCATAGATCGTCGAATCCTATGGAATATCATGAGTCGTATTCAAGACCAAAAGAAACTGTGCCGCTACACGCTGGAATGACTATGTTTGATAATTGCGCCCTCCTTGGGGATCAAACAGGCACGTCATATTATGGCGAAAATTCGCGGCGTTCTTCGCGTTCTTCCCGAAGGAGAGATGTGAATGCTGGTCCAAAAGTTCAATTTAGACCTCCACCCACTCATTTCACTCCATCGCACTGGATGGATGGTTCAGATGACAATCTTCTTTCTTCTAGAGGGCATAATACTATTACAATTTTTGAAGACAACTTCGTCGACATGAGAGAAATCGAACGACAGAATCGCAATCCTTACGGCAATGTGTACTCTCCAAATTTGTACTGATTTCTCTCCGGCAAGCGGTGGAAATCGTAATTCGACAGAGTCGATGGGTTGGGATTGGATCAGGTCAAGAATACGTGTCCGAGTTCTTCCTCAAACCATTTTCAGATAATCTAATGAAAATAGCATTGATTCCACCTTTAAGCTTACCCTTCAATCGAGTTTAACAAATATTCGAAATATGCTAGATAGTTTCAGAATTTTCATGCGGTTCAGGTTTCTCATTAGCTGACTAGGGCGAAATATTACCAACGGATTGGATCTCAAGAAGATTGTAGCGCTGTCGCAGAGCAGAGGATGATTCGGTGGAGGCGGTAGTAGTACTCTGCAGCGTAGTTCGTAATGATTTGATGCCACCAATTGTTCTTCTATTTTACAATACGTGGTACTTTTCAGTCTTCTGTTTTTTTGCAGAATTGCACAATAGATTATCTGATATTCGATTTCGATTCCATTGAGGATATAAATTTTAAAAATATGATGATCTTTTGAGATATCCATCCATAGTACAGTACAATACAGTACAATCATATGAACGCATGTACCAATAGAGTGTCTCGCGTGCATGGTCGTTCGCACACGCTGAGCTTTCAGTACGTATGGTACAATATTCCACAGTACTAAAACTCTATCCCGCCAGGACATATTTCCCGTGTCCGGATTTCAACGACTCGAAATTCGAATCGAAGTGACATGGTCTCATCAAAGTGTCTCTCAGTCTCAAATAGTAGAGCTGGGCTGATTTCGAACCGTACCGCGGGCAGATCTTCGATTCGCATCTCAATACTATTGAGAGTTACCATACCACCTTTTTTTTTTGAGAGCCCCATCGGTATAACTTCTTGTTCTCTATCACGACTACATTATATTGTCCAAAGGACCAAAAGAAATTGGAGTCACAATAATCATATACTTACTTTCTCATCACAGTGTGCTGAGTTGACCTCGAGAGTACCATTGAAAGGCTACATAGCCTTCGCACAGAATTCATTTTCGAAGACTCTTCTTTTCGAGCGCGACAGACGGGAGTGGTGAGTTTTTACGACAGAAATCGTCACGTCGTTGGACAATCTTCTTCTGCCGTCTCCGGAGTCGACCGAAACATCGTGTTCCTTTTACCTCTGTTGCTGTTCGCTAATTTTCTTGGTTTCTCCCTGCCCGTCTTCTTTCGTCGTTTCTTCGTGTGAAATAGAAAGATGGCTCCCATCTTTGCTACCATTGGAATCATTCCGCAGATCATTGACGACAAAAGACTTAGATTATTGAGGAGCAGTCTAGAATCTATTACTTTGAACGAGGCTTTAGAAAATGATGACCCAAAATCAGAGTCACTCAATTCACCCCTCGATATTGAACGGCTTGTTGGGCTACTAAGGCCTTGGCAATCGTGGACGTTTGAGGAACAGGTAAGTTTATGGATTAATTGATGAGGCAAGATTCTTGTTCTTCAGTCTTGTATGAAAGCTCACCTCCCCCTAAAAATTCTGTTTTTGCAGGTTGATCTTCAGGAATGGGTTGAACCTTTGAACAGAATCGATGCCTCTCTGTCGTTCTACATCCAGAAATATCCGCGCCTCTTGCTCATTGCCCAAGTTGAACGATCGAATACGAAAGGCTCCGTAAAAGCGGGGAATAAACTTATTTCCAAACCAGCCACATCAATTGAGGAGGTGATCAGTGTACCCGACACAGTACGCAAAAATATTGTCATCATATTGAAGTTTCTATCAGGGTTGCTTACAAACTCGTCCAATAAGACCATTTTCAATTCCGTGGAAGAGTTGGTCGATCTTTTAGCAGCTGCAGACGACGAAATTGCATCGATAGCGTTGGAAACTCTATCCTCCTTAGCATTGCCTCCTTCTTTGCACAAACAACAAGTCCCAGAAATTCAACAACATAGCTCTGCGTTGCACGTATCGAAATCTACGTCACATAAACGGCTCACGGCACTTGCTAGGGGATGGGGTACTCGTGGATCGGGACTTGGCTTGTTCACATGTGCGGTATCAGATGATTCTGTATTTGGCCAAGGGGCACTTCCTCAACAGGCAGGAGAACTCAATTTTACCTTTTTCAGATTTCATCCCCGTACGGAGAGCAGAAATGAGGAAAAAGTGGATGAGTCGTCTCTGGTTCATATTTACTTACCCGCCAGCAGCTTTGCAGAAGACTCAGAAATGACAGTTGATGCAACGATGAAGAGTAGCGACGAAAGCGACGATTCTACAGGCAGCAGTAAGCAGAAACGGAGAAGAGTTGCTCTGACAACGAAAGTAGAGAAAACAATTCGGTCTACGGCTGACTTGTTCTTTGAATGCCTCCGACAGGTTGGTGGAGTTGAAACAATACCACCAGACCGGCTCTTTCCACTTCTAGCGGACATTCGTCTCACAAGATCTTTCTATTGTCAGGCGACAAGAATTGCTGCAATTGAGCGACGGCTTCGAGCGCTCATAACTATTCTTCATGCGCATCCTTCACAAGAGGTCATGACTGGATATTTCCAAGCACAGCCAGAAATCTGTGTTGAATTAGTAGACCTTCTTCGTCCGACGGTTTCGTCTGGAGCAGTTTCTGCAGCGTCGTCTAACTCCCATGCTACGCACAATCAAGATAATATTACGGCTCTCGCAAATTCTCCAATTGTTCCGTACCAAGTACGAGAACTCGCTCTTCAAGCGTTGACAGCATTGGCCGCTCGTCGAGAGGGAAGTAACGGTTCTATGACGGGATTTGCACGCCACTCTAATATTCTGAACGAGCTCGGTGTCGGCAAGGGCCAATATTTGGGTCTACTTCCGACTTTAATACGCTATTCGCTTGCCTCTCTCGGATCCCTCGTTTCCGCCGGCGCTTCCGCTGAAAACAAGTCTGACAAAAACGTTGATCTGTTGCCTGAAAAGAGTACAGATGACAATATATCCATGGATATTGGTTTGGCATTCATAGAAGCGACTTCGACACCTCCTCTTCCAAGGATTGAACAACTGGAACGGGCACTTGTCTTTATAGACTCTGTGCTGACGCTGACTTCAGCTATTGTGTCCACGCCTTCTGGGACGTCTTCTCTCACCGAATGCGGCCTAGTCCCAGCCTTACTCAATACTGTTTCGATAGACACGGAAAAAGTAGTTGCGGAGATTGCGCCTCAGTCATCATCCACGTTGGAAGTCTTGAGAATACAATCCTTGCTAAGATTCGTAACAGCTCAGGCAGTACAAATTCTTGAGGGCGCCATTGTAACACACAACAATGCACTTTCTGCATTTCATAACTTGAAGGGAGTGGAAGTTCTGACGGCACGTCTGTGGAAGGAAGTCTTGAGTGCACGGGATTCGAGAATTAAAAACACATCAATCTATGGATGCGAACCGATGGATATAGATAATAGAATGGAGATCGAATCGCCATCTATTTCCGACGTTGGATCACGAGCATCCCAACGAGTTTTATTGTTTGGTATCGTAACATGTTTGACGGTTGTCTTTCACCAAGAATCAACATCTTCATCTGTCACGACGCCTTCTGGTACTGCGGAAATACAAAAGCCTGAGCTGACCGAGGCGCTGATGGAGATTCTTGATAATGTCGATTTATACGGTGGCCACCTTGCATCGCTTATTTCTACGCTATTGTCAGATGTAATGAATAGCGACCCCCATGTGGTACGATATGTTCACGAAAGTGGCCTGGCGAATTCCTTCTTGAAGATGCTCGATATTGGGCCTTCTGGTGAACCTATTCCACCAGCTGTACCAGAGTTAGTCATGTCGATCCCGACCGTGCTATCTGCACTGGCGCTGACGGAATTAGGCGCCAAAAAAATCAAAGAAAGCGACCCCTTTCCCGGGCTCCTCAAACTATTTCACCATCCGAAGTATGCAATGCCAAAGAGTCGGTGCTTATTGAATGAAATGACATCAATAGTTGGAACTGGGTTGGACGAAATAATGCGTCATGTTCCATCTTTGAGTAAACCGATTTGTAGCGCAATATCAAATGCTATGATGCAGGTTGTGGCGTTTGGAGATGAAGTGATATCGAAGGAGCTCAATTCGTACCCTACTAATACTCAGGATGCTGATCCATTGGACATCGATCACGACCGATCGTGCCTGATACAATATTGTCTGAACTTCGGGCAAATTCTCGAACAAATTCTCCACAACGAAGAGCACTGCGTGCCTTTCGTAGAGGCCGGAGGTCTTGATGCTATACTGAAGATGTATCCATACCTCATGCCGACGTCTGACAGATTTCTCGCTCACATCAGTTGTTTAAGCTGTCCATCTTTGAGTACTATCACTCATTCTACGACTGAGGAAGCGTTGACGTTAGCCTTCAAATGCATCGCGCTGAGGTACTCACCGACGAAACTGATTCAGAAAACCATGGAGGCTACGAAGGAAAATATGGAGATTCTGAAAGCCGCCCAGAATGAAATGAGATCCGCTTTTCCGTCAGAGAAATACAGCGCCGAAGACGATTTTGATGCCACTTTCATTCTTGATGGTTTGCCAAGTCTACCCATCTGTGATATTACAGATTTGTCTTTTCATTCGAAGAAAACTGTCCTCGCGAAATATCTTAGAGCAGCCACTACTGTGCAGTGGTTAGCAGGACTCCTGTCGGGTGTAATTCAAGCATCGTATCAACGCAGTGCGGAAAGCGGTCCACCATGGAATCGAACCGATCGTGAGTGGAGAAAAGAGTTCCCTTCAAGTGACTTCCAGGAAGTATTTGGCTGCTTATCGAGTTTCTTTCAGTCTGCTACGCTTGAGGCATGTCGCATCCGTGCAGAAGAAGGCTTCGAGAATCGAGAGCTACAAAGACAGCGAGGAGCTGGTTCTGAACATACTCGTTATAAACTTAGGGTTGTTTGTCCCGAGGGAGCTGTCGTTCGCGACGGGATCGAGATTGATAGTTGTGCGAGCGTTGGTAGCATGGAAATGGGTGAAATCGTTGAATCTTTTGATCGATGCGTGAATTCATCGGGGGTTTTGAGATACCGAACGCGGAGGGGTTGGTTGTCGGAACAAACTCGAGGCCATGGCAGAGAACCAATTGCAGAAGTTGTGACTATATGGAAGTCCCAGGTCAACGACAATGGCGACAAACTCAAGCGGGAGGTGAAAGGTCGGATCGAGGATGGAATACCTGATATTCGTAGCAGCGGGGCTAACGTTTTGGCCAGAATGCAAATGGTGTATGTCGAACTGTATTCTTCTCTTCTTCGATTGGCCGTCCAGAGCTTCCAAGGTCTCTCAGCTCGGCACATTTCGTTCAAGCAAGGTGCTGCTGGCTGGCATATTTCCACTGTCATGAAAATGCTAAGCTCTGGAATTCGGAAGGGTTTTGCAAGGAGAGAGATAGTCCTTGCAATTCGTTCTTCGTCTGAATCCGTCTCGAACATCAATAAATTCGGCATTGCTCTCTATCTGGGTTCTTTACTGAGTCATCTACAAAACTGTCTTTTCGAAGAAAAGAGGGACAAACAAGTTGTGAATTTGCTGTTGCTCATTTCCTTGGCGAACGAGCCCATCAACAATTTGGATGAAGAATCTGCTGGTGTGGATGCAAACGATATCAGTTTTTTCGATGCGATTCAACTGATTTTTGAGCTCTGCCTCATTGACTTCAATTCACGGGGCGCAAAAGCTAGTGTCGAATTTGGCGACAAGAAGAGCCCGCGTCAGAGGTTGGATCGAACCACGGCTTCTTTTCTGCCTCCAGCGACGACCTTACTTCGTCGATTAATAGCAAGTCCGTCATCTGCGTCATCCACAATGACCGGCAATCTCGGGAAGTTCAAAAAATCTGATGTCGCAGTTCTTGTCGGTGGAAGTGACCCGACTGAAACAACTTCCGACGACAAGGAAGAACCGAATTTTTCTGTTCAAGAATTCATGGAAAGTTTACTATGCAAAACGTCAGATGTCATAATAAAGCCATGGATCGACCCTAGACTTGTCAACGCACCACCGCACGTTGTTCATCCGTTCTCGACTTTGGTATTGGAAACAATGGTAGCTCTGGAGACGTCCACAAAGAAAGCGTTGTCGACCCCTCCGTCTGGGAATTCCAGAGAGTCCTCTGCGATCAATATTCCGTTCAGGAATATACTAGCAAACTTTCGAGCAGCTTCGAATGGTACGAACGCAGACGACGATTTTGAACCAAGCGAGGAGGCAATTTCGCGGTTAATGGAGATGGGGTTCACCCGAGATCATGCTTGGGATGCTCTTGACAGAACAGGATCCAATCGACTCGAGATTGCTATGGAATACGCCCTTTCAAACACACCTGCAAGTGCCGAAAGCATCAGTCAGAGAAGAGCTGAAAGAGAAAGAAGAAGAAATCAGCGTCGAGAACAAGAACAACAAGGAGAATCAGTTCAGGTGGACGTCGACGTAGGTCGCAGTAGCGAAGCTGCACCCGGAGTAAACCCGTCTGGTGCGAACGTTGGGGGCATGGATGTTGACGAAGCTACAAATGGTGATGCGAAAGAGGAAGCAAGCCAGACACTCGAGCAACCAATAGGAAAAGCTTCCCAACGTATCGATTCGTGGAAATTAGAAAGTTCAAGAGTTGCCTTCAATATCTTATCAGAGAGAGAATTCGATTATGCTGTGTCCTGGAGCGAGGGTGATGGCGAAAGCGAAGCCTTAACAACTGTCGTATCCTCCTTTTTGCTTGACCTATGCCAACGATACCCCAACGAAAGGGACGCGATAGCCGGAGAAATTTTTAGTCGCCTAAAGGGTAGACTGAATGCTGAGAAAGACGGGGAGACCACGTTCTGGATAATATCTCCGGGCCGAGAGTCCAGCGTTGCTTCGCTTCTTCATTGTACGCTGCTGTTCATTCGTGCTTTACCGAAAGTACGAACACTGTTGTTAAAAAAGGGTCTTGTCAATTCAATAATTTCTATTATTGAGAAACATTTCAGCTCTCCCGACTTAAAGAAGTTACCGGAAACAAGTAAATGGCCAATTTGGTTGCCCTCTGCACTTCTCATACTGGACATCATGGCTCAACCCATTGTTGCCTTTCCGGCATTGAAAGCATCAAACGATACCGCGGGTTCCGACGATACAGATTTTGACGAGGAGTTTAACCAGGTCAAGAAAGATCACGAAAAGCAGACAAATAGTCTGTCGTCATTGGTTTTTCAGCTATTCTCCGCGTTGGGTAAAGGAGCGGGTGACAGTACTTCGAAAGGAAAAAAGCATGTCGGGTCGACTAGTGCTGCTTCAGAAGAGAAAATTGCAAGTAAAAGCGAAGAATCTGTATCAACTCCGAATGCAAATGAAATGATTTTCGGATTTGTACCAGCTTATTTTCCTTTGATCCCTTCGCAAAGTGTCGATACCTGTACAAATATTTGCCTTACTATAATTGGAGACGAGTCGACATGTATACCCCCAGGAGTCACGCACGCAGTACTTCTTTTGCTGATGAGATTACTCCGAAATCCCAAAACTTCAGCATGCTGTCTGAAAGCAGGGATAGGACAAAAACTGCTTCGTCTGAAACGTCGATGTCGCTTCAATGGACACTCTGGGCTGATCGCACTTATATTTCGACGTCTCATAGAGGATGAAAGCACTCTTCAATCTACTATGGAAACCGAGATAAGGAATATTATGGTCAAGTTGGACGGCAAAAAAGAAAGCAATCATAAGGATGTGATAAGCGTTTCTCGGAAAGCATTCGTCAAGGAAGTTACGCCTATTTTATGCCGCGATCCAGCATGCTTTGTGAAAGCAATGGCCGTGTCTGTTGTCTTTGAAGAATCAAATTCTGGTTCTGACGGGCGCGTGGTAATGCTTACATCTGCTCAGCGATCAAAAAACATCGAAATCGTTTCCGAATTATTGAATCTGAAACTCGCTCATTTCCCCAGTGGCAAAGCATCAACAAATAAGAGATCAAGCTTCGGAAAGAGTAAGAGAATAGCCAGCTCTTCTGGTTCTAGAAGCAAGACACCAACTCGTCAAGGCAGACGAAACCAGACTCCGAAGCGAGGAAGAAAGGAGAAGGTAGAATCGAAGGAGAACGTCAACGAAGAAACGTCCAAGCACCCGAATCATCAAATATCGTCTATTCAACAAACAATCGGGCTTCTGCTCAACCACGTAATACAAACAGCTGTACCACCAGAGTCCGAGAATGAAGAACACGAAAAATCACAGAAATGCGAATTCGATTTTGGGTATGAAACGTCATTCCTCTGGACAGCGAACATTTTAGAAATTCTCGCCGACTTGGTTCTGATGATGCCAGCCTGTGCAACTGCAATTCATAGGTTCAAGCCATCTCGCAAGAGTCGATCTTCGTCTTTTTCATCTTTGAACAACGCTCTCCAAGGTTGCCCGAGTCCACCTCGCACATTCGTTAGTTTCTTACTTCACGGACTACTGTCGCAAGATCGCTGGAATCAAAATTCGAAAACGCACGACGACGAATCAAAGTCAAACCAAAGTAGTGACGCGGATAAGCTTCGAAAAAGGATTGGTTTTCTGCGAACAAAAGTAGTTCGATCGACGGCTAGGCTACTTGTGGCATTGGTAGCACGACCGGGGGAAGGGCGGCGAAGAGTTATCGTGGAACTGGTGTTTGCCTTGAGTGGAGGACAACTTGGCTTGACATCTGCTTCGTCATTTCGGCCGGCAAAGTCATCTGCACACCCGCGTCAAAGCGAATTGCATGCTCTTCAAAGCTGGGGTGAGCTCTGCATTGGTTTTGCTGCGCCTAAAAGCAACGGCAGCAACTATGATTCGACGAATTCTCTGAGTTTCGAGGTAATCAAGATAATGCTTGAGAATGGCATGGCTCATGCGCTCTTGATATCTATCCATAGAGTTCCTTTGTATCATCCGATGGCGTCAAACGCGCTCGGGGCCCTTATCCTCCCGTTTGAAATAATGACTCGAACCAGTGTTGCCGATTCCGTCAAGGCGATCTTTGAGAAAGAAACAAAGGTTCGAGAGGGTAAAGACGCTGCGAAGTCAACCAAACAGAGTGCTTCGAGAGAAAAGAACTCTGACGGGACTCAACGTCGGGATTCTTTCGTGGCTGACGACCACATGCTCGAAGACGCATTCGCAGCTGAAGCACCGCGCGAACGAGGATCTTCGGGAGAAGCTTTCGATGACGACATAATTATCGACGATAATGATCGTGTTATGGTCGATGTTGACGAGGATGGTGCGGATATGGATGTTGATAACGAGGTTGACGAAGAAGCAAGCGACGAAGAAATGTCGAGTTCCAGCGATTCGTCTGACTCAAGTGACGTGGATGATTCAGACGACGATAATTCTGATGAGGACGATGACAACTCCGACGATGATAGCATTGACGAAGACGAAGAATCAATTTTGGATGACCTGGAGGAATCAGACGACGCCCACAGTAGAGGGGATTTCGATGATGATCCCTTCAATCTTGATTCTTCAGGAAACCCTATGGTAGACGAGGATATTGAATTCGACGCTGTAAATGAAGGGGGAAGAGATCGAGAAAATCAAATAGAAGAAGGATGGACTCGGATCGAGTCTAATGGTCTGAATGGAATGGTTCTTGGAGGTCGAAGAGGGATAGGACAGCATTTAAGTGGATCTGCAACAGGTAGATCGAACAGGGGCTTCATGGATGCAGCGGAAGCTATGATCGGGACGCTTCTCCGTACTGGAGAAATTCGTAGTGAAGCTCTAGCAGAAATCGAAGGCACATTGGGAATTCAAATCGTTCCGGCAAGTGGAAGAAGCTCTGGAGCTTCGTCCGGACGTCGTCAGATAAATGGTGGTCCATTTGGAAGTGTCTTGTCCAGACAAGGTAGGGCAGAAGGCAACCGGTCGAACACTGGGCCGAGAGAATTGGTTGGTGCGGTTCCTCAAATCAATCAAAGGAGCCAGCCCGACCTAGGTTATTCAACAATGGGTAGAGGAAGCCGTTGGAATGAAATCAATCCCATGGAATATGTGTATGGCGGACCCTGTATCACGGCAGGGAGCAGACATTACGACCTGCTTTCTCCAATCATTGAATCAGACGCGGATGCATTACTTGCTACTACGTCAGGAGTTGGCGATACGCAACTCTTCCCAGGAGGGCCTGCGGCTGCCACTCATGCCAGAACACAGTATTCTGTCCATCCTCTTCTCGGTGACGTTGACTTGCCACCGATCAATGCTCTGGTGTCAGATTTACAGCCACATGGTATCAGGGCTGTTAGATCGAGTGAGCCGTCCACCCGAAGATTAGGGGAATGGACAAACTCGAATTTTAACTCAGGCGGTTTCTTCATTTCGAACGCGAATGGAACCGTTGTGCGGTCGAACCGTATGCTAAACACTAACAGATCAATGCATGGTAGCTCTAGCCCATCTGGATGGACTGATCATGACGGCCTTCCGTTCGACGCAACGGTCGAAGAGTTCAGCTCCGCTTTTGAAAATGCACTCGGAGAGACTATGTTAGCTACGTCGTCAGATAACCAAAGAGAAATGGATACGGGAACCAGCCAAGAAGATAACGAGAATCAACGTCAAGAGAGGCCCCAGATAGAAGCTCCAGACGAAGACAATGATAACGAATCCAGTTCGATTAGGCAAGGACAGGAAGGTGATGTAATGGAGGAAGAGGCTTCGAATGAAGTAGGGCAAATGAACGAAAATGAAAACGACAACGAAAACGTGGTTGAGGAAGAGCAAGATGGGGATGGTGTAGCATCTTCACTCGCTGTCGGTTTACGGCTATCACCCTCGTCGGAGCCTTCTCCAGATGAGCAGCATCGTGGTTCAAACGACGGAGATGTTGCCGCTCCTAACCCTGAGGGCGAGAATAGGAGTTCAATTGATTCCGGGGGTCAGGAAGAACAGGCTTTGAATGCACAGGGGACTGTAGCTGATCAGAGTAATGGGTCACCAAATGAGACTGGACTTGTTTGTCCGGCGGGAATGGATCCTGAAGTATTCAACGTGCTTCCCTTAGAAATGCAACAAGAAGTAGTCAATCAAGCGAGAGAAACGGCGGAGTTGGCAAATCAACTCGACGCTGGTTCTTCGTTGGACCCTGAGGCTCTTGCGGCTTTACCAGAAGATATGAGACGCGAAGTTATTCAACAAGAACAGCGGGAACGCCGTATGAGAGAGCAGGCACCTGCGGATCCCTCTAATGCTGAAGAGATGGACAATGCAAGCTTCGTCGCTTCTCTGGCCCCTGATCTACGCAATGAAATCCTTTCCACTGCTGATGAAGCCTTTATCCAAAGCCTCCCTCCAAATATAGTTGCCGAAGCTACGGTTCTTAGGGAGCGGAATCGTGCACAAGCTAGCAATCGAGTTTATTCAGAACAACCTACCCAGGGAAGCCAGCGTGAGAATACAAATGGAGGCAACGCAGTGTCAAGGGGCAACCAACAGTCACAGGGTACAAACGTCAGAGAAAGTACTTCGTCGAGACGAAAACAACGCACAGGCAAAGTTCGTGTCGAGGTTGACAGAAAGGAAATTATCTTCACAGTTGACAGGGGTCCGGTACATTTGAGTACACTCGTCGCGAAGGCCGACTTGAAGGCTCTTATTCGGTTCATGTATCTCCTCTCCCCTGTTCGGCCACACCGAATTCTGCAAAAGGTATTCCAAAATTTTGCTATGAATAGCCATCTCCGGTTGATTTTGTCGTCAACCTTTTTGAACTTGTTGAACGACCAAAAAATCGCAGCGCTGCATGCCTTAGATCGAACCGATACTCTTTATACTGGCCCTGAGGATTGGAGGAAAAAGGTTGACGGACTTTTCGAAGGCGCTCTTCAAGATTTTCCTCCGGCCTTGTTGATAGGGGCTGCTCCAGAGGTTTTGGAGACAGATAGGTTGAATCCAACTTTACTCATGATTAGAAGAAGGCAGACAAGCGATACTGCCGCTTCCATTGCCGCCAACTTGCCTATTTCTTCGAGAGGCTCGCGGCACGAGCAGTTTTTACCGCCAGTAGTTTCGACACGAATACTCGACACACTTCTCCAGATGTGTAAGAATTCGCAACGTTTCTGTCTCGACATGCTCGTTAAGAGTATCATCATTGATTCGAAACACGAAAGCACATCTCCTACGGGATTTGAGAGCCTGCTGGATCTTCTAGAGAAGACGAGGTATTCAAAGAGCTCGGCCAATCTCGAGCAACTTCTCAACCTACTTGAGATTGTAGTATCTCCCTTATCTCATATCCCGAAGATTGGCGAAGAGGTACTGGAGCTTTCTCAGAAGGACATCGATGAAGCTGCAACGCAAGGGAAAGAACTGCTAGACGTACCTCGCGTGGTTGTTTCTCAAGGAAGACTACAGCTTCTGTGTTCCATTCTCAGGATGGAAACCTGCAAAGATACTGCCTTTGCAAAGGTCAACACTATCGCACGGAGACTCTGTCGTGTTGACGCCAATCGTGGATACGTTTTAGCCGAGCTCGCGTCCGTCGCTCGTGCACTGGGCTGCGATGCGACTCGCGATCTCACGGCCTTGAACATTCGAATTAGCGCTACTGTCAACAAGAACCAAGATAATTTTCCGGAGACGGCGAACGAAGGCACGAACGGTTCGTCAGTTGGGGGAACTGCATCAACATCTGTAGCAGTATCAACAAGCACGAGTGAATTGAAACTACTCAGAGTATTGCAAACTCTGCAATCGTTGTGCACAGAAACATCTGATGATGGCTCATCGAAAAGGAATGACGGACCCGTGATTGTTACTGGAGAACTCGTTCAATTGCTCGAGGCTATGAACTTAGATGATCTTTGGGCTGAATTGACATCTTGTTTAAAGGTTGTTCAAGTTCTAGAAGGTGTTAGCATTGAAGATGATACAGACAAGGACGGTGATGAAAATAATACAGATGAAGCTGGGGAGGAGAACGAAACTGGAGAAAAGAAGAAACTGGAGAATAGCGTTGCTGGATTGCTGACCCGATTCTTGCCGTCAATTGAAGCGTTCTTTGTTGCTAACGGATGCTTCACGAGAGGCCCGAAAGAGGGAAAAAGCGACAACGAAGATCAGGAATCGACGAATGCACACACCACACACTTGGTTGGTGGGAAAAAGTTGTTTGACTTTGTTGAAGCGAACAAAGTTTTACTCAACGCACTTGTTAGAAACAATTCGGGTTTACTCGAAAAGGGCTTAAAGGCCATGATCCAGCTTCCTCGCTGCAGGATGCTGCTTGATTTCGACGTCAAGCGCCACTGGTTCAAGCTACAAGTAAGACGCTTGCGACAACAAGCGAATCGCCGTTACGGTAGCATTCGTCTGCATATCCGTCGTGACCATGTTTTCGAAGATGCTTACCACCAACTCTGTTTGAGAAATGCGGAGGAAATGCGAGGTCGACTTCATGTTACATTCCGAAATGAACAAGGAGTTGATGCTGGTGGACTTTCGCGTGAATTTTTCGGTATTTTGGCAAAGGAGATATTCAATCCAAATTATGCTCTTTTCACATCAACTGAAGACGGATGCACCTTTCAACCAAATCCACACAGCAATGTCAATCCTGATCATTTAAGCTACTTTCGATTCGTAGGTCGGATTGTCGGGAAAGCAGTGGCCGATGGATATCTACTTGATTCACATTTTACGCGAAGTCTCTACAAACACATGCTTGGAAAAGTGCCAACGCATCATGACATGGAAGCGATTGATCCAGACTACTACAAAAATCTGAAAACTATTTTGGAATACAATCTTGACGATCTATGCTTGGATTTGACCTTCTCAGTCGAGGATCACTCGTTTGGAAGAAATCAGGTTGTTGATCTGATTCCGAACGGCCGAAACATCCCTGTAACTGAAGAGAACAAAGCAAAATATGTCAGCCTTGTTTGTCAGAATCGAATGACCACAGCCATTTCAAGTCAGATCAAAGCGTACCTCGACGGGTTCTACGAACTCGTTAGCAAAGAACTCATTCAGATCTTTACTCCGAGGGAGCTCGAATTGCTTATATCTGGTCTTCCAGATATCGACATGCACGACTTGAAGAAAAACACTGACTACAACGGATGGAAAGCGACGGATAAACAAATTGAATGGTTCTGGAACGTTCTCTTTTCGCTCTCGAGAAACCAGAAGGCAGCATTCTTACAATTTGTCACCGGCAGTTCAAAGGTTCCGCTTGCAGGGTTTGGCGAGCTCCCTGGAATGCGCGGTGTCCAAAAGTTCAGCATCCACAAAACTGGAGGAAGTGCTGGTGCACTGATGTCTGCCCACACGTGTTTCAACTCCCTCGACCTACCAGTATACAAGAGTGAGCAAGAGCTACGCGACAAGCTTCTTTATTCGATCAACGAGGGTGCTGTAGGTTTCCTGATGGCGTAGACCATAACTACTGGGTTAGTGCACTGTGACAGACGAGCAACGTGCTTATCGACCAATAAAACAAAATAAAATAGAGTATACATCTTATCTGATATTGGAGTCGACACCAATCAAGCACAGTAGGTAGCCTTGTAGACAACACGGAGTTAAGATTTCTTTACCCGTGGAGGACGAAATTGTAGTGCACAATGGAATATGACCTACGGAATATAACCCACTCTGACATCTGCCTGATTTCAGAAAAATTAAATTGGTTTATGTTAAAATGTATTTCGATGATAAAAATCGTGAATAGATCAGGTTTATTTCTCAACGGCTCCGAACTCTGTCTTTAGAATGTCTACCAACACTGGCAACAAATCCGCATCCTCGAGAGGGATGCCGGTCTTCACTGGTTCCATTGCCAGGTGACCATCTTCACCGATGCGACCTCCCACAAAAATCTTGCATCCCGGAACAGCCATCTTTTTCCCATCGACCTCCTTTCGAGCAGGTCCTCCCATGATGCCAATGTCAGCCGCTTGAGCCTGACCACAAGAGTTTGGACAACCCGTCCAGTGAATTCGAATTGGACGATCGACAGTAACCAACTTTTCAAGCTTTTTAGCGATATCTTCAGCGTTGGCCTTCGTCTCGATCAACGCAAGGCCGCAGAATTCAGCGCCCGTACAGCTCACAAGATTTCCTTCGATGAACCCAGGGTTGACCTTCAAACGACTTTCGCCATTGAAGCATTCCTCTTTTTTCAAGGCCGCGATATCAGCCTCATCAACATTAGGAAGGATAACATTTTGTTCGACCGTCAAACGAATCTCACCTCCCGAATATTTGTCTGCCACGTCTGCCAGTTGGCGACATTCTGTAACACTGAGCCTACCTGTAGGCACCAAAACTCCGACTCGGTATTTGCCTTCTTGTTTCTGCGGGTGAATGCCGACGAGGTCTCGTCGTTCGAAAGTATCCGTAGGTCTTGGTTGCTGGTCGAAAACCTCAACACCTCGGTCGTAGCTGTCGATTTCCGCAATCATGGCCTTTTTGAAGTCTTCAACTCCGTACTTTCTCTACCAACCACATAACACGCGCCTTTTGACGGTCTTTGCGTTCCGACTCGTCACGGAAAATGCGGAGAAGGGCTTCGCAGAAGGTGACAACAGGAGTTGCGATCCGCTTTGATCCACATATTTGTATCGATAGATTCAGCAACACGCTTGATCGACATGTAACCACCCATGACGACGTTGAATCCCATTTCACCCGTTTCGGCGTGAGCACAAGGTCTGTAATAGAGAATTATTTGATATCGTGTGTGAGCAGTCAGCAAACGAGGGTATTTCGACGAGAAGTAAGACTTTCTTTTGTACTTACTGCAATCCCAAATCATTAATGTGCGTGTGCGAAAAGTCGTCACGGCTTCCGCTGATGGCAATATTGAATTTTCGGGGAAGATTAGCCCACTGTGGGTTTCCACGAGTGTTTGTGACAGGATCCAAACTGACGAGATCGTTGATAGCGTTACAAAGTTCACGGGTGTCGATCAATTCATGTTCATCAATTCCGGCGAGAGGATTACCGACCATGTTTCGCACACTGTCGAGAGCGGATTGGAAGGATGTCTGATTTCGGGCGTGGAGGCCATCAATGATATCAGGAGCGTCCTCAATTTTGACACCACGGAGCTGAATGTTCTGGCGAGTTGTAATGTCGACAACACCACCTTCACCGTACTTTTCGACGCTCTTGGCGTAGAATCTCATTTGCTCAGAGTTGACGATGCCATTGGGTGTCTTCAGGCGCATCATGAACTGACCGGGCGTTCGCTTGTTTCGGTGAAGCATACCGACGTATTTCACACGCTACAAATCGAGCGAAGAGAGAGAACAGACGAAATGATGTGCGAAAAAAAAGGTCGATGAGAACGTTGTTCGGTCCTTAAATAGAATTCACTTCCGCTTATTCCCCTCCATCCGGTCTCAACAATAATCTTGTTTTAATTCCGTCGTCCTCAGAGGAACTTACCGTGTCGATATCAGCCTTCTCCATTTCATCCCATGTCATTTCACCTTCTCGAATCTTTCGTGCGTATTCGTAGATGTCAACCCAGGCGTGGATGGGATCATTCGCGAGTTTGACCTTCTCGGTGGGGTTTCCCTTCTCGCATCGTTCGACGGTTTCTTCTGGGAGGAAAGAAGTACCAGTTGGCTTGTCCACAATGATGGGTCCTCTGACAAAGGTTCCCGCTTCCACGGCTTCCTTGACAACAACATCTTCTTCTACGGTACTGAAGATCTTGGTTGTTGAAAGTGGCTTGACATTGCCGGGTGTGAAAGCGAATGCCGACGACAAGACGACGGACGCCGCAACAGCTGCAACAGAGAATTTCATTTTGTTTCGGTAGTGTGAACTATTTATGTCAAAGTTTGGATGGATGTCACGACCTATGAAAACAATGATGTGTTCTCATAGCAAATGATTTTTTTCTCACCGAAAAGCTGCTGAGTTCTCTCCCACAATTAGTACGGCATCAAAAAGCCCGGTAGATGAAATGCGAATACGTCGTCACACTTTCTTCTTTCCATGTGATTAGAAATTTTCAGGTGAAGAGTCTCTTCGTTTGTACGGGTAGTATCGAGTTTCAGCAGGCAAGTCGTAAAGTGCCGGATTAATAGACCATACAAACGGCCACGTAATCGCGAGATGCATTAAAATACCGGAAGTAATAGAAAAAAGACTAAGGAAGCTCATTCTTCTTACGAATGTCATTGATTTTGCGCCCCGGAGAAACCATCTTTTTCAACATCAATCAAAGCTTTGGAATCAGAACGACGCTTCCTCACTTTTGACTCTAGTCTTCGTAGATAATATTCATACGTACGTACATAGATAACAATTTTTCAGAACAAGCTCATTACTACAGTACTCGCTATACATTATATGAGTAAGTAAGAATACAACAGACGGTTTTTCCGAGTTAGTCGAACTAATCCACTTTGGGTGATTTTTGCGATGTTGTCGGGTTGGCGTAACTTACGTTATCCATCTATGTTTGCGCTGGAGAGATCTGCATCGTCGCTTTCACGTAAAAATTACGTACGTTAGAGTATGGCACCGCAACCTATGGTAATGATGGTATTGGAATATTGAGAGTGTTACAACATCATCGTCCACTTTGATTGATTCTTGACGCTCTCTTGACCCTCTGGAAGTAGCGTCAACTAACAGCATAACTCCTTTATCACCACAAACATGTCTGTACCATATCGAGTTGCTCGAGGCGCCCTCGCTCGGGGAAGCAACTTTCGGCGCTTGTCGAAATGGGCCCTTCCAGCCGCCTCTAATACTGCTGTTGCGAATGTGCCAACCACCTCTGGCAGCGTCAAGTACATGGCGACTTCGAGCAGCGGAGGATCTCTTTTGACAAAACTTGCAAAGGAAAATCCCTACAAGGATGTTGTCAGATACGAATTTAAAAACAGAAAGTGGAATCTGCAACACGTCGACTTCTATTCCGAGGCTCTAGCCGTCGGTTTGTTGGAGACCGGACTTCAGCCTGGCGATGTTGTGTTGAGCTGGCTTCCAGCGCACTTTTCCGAGACGGTAAGTAGATCTGGGTTAAATTAAAAGGATTGTTTGCGCCAGCTACAGCTGTGCGTACTTTCTTCGGAGCGAGAATAATGATGCGTTTCTGGGTGAATATTCTAACCGGGACTCTATTGTAACTTTTTTCTTTTTCAGATGGTCCTCCAATTTGCGTGCAGCAAAGCTGGATTGGTTCTATACAATTTGGATCCTGAGTTAGCGACAAAGGATACCGAAGCTGCCAAGGAAGCTTTGGCTCAAGCTTTGACCGTGACGAAAGCAAATGTTCTGATTTCGCAGGAGGCCGGATCCGATGTCAATTATGTTCGACTCTGCGAGGCTGTGATTCCCGAGGTCCGATTCTTTGACTTTGCCGAAGGAAAGCCATTCGTTACTCCCCGTTTCCCTCATTTGAGGCTTCCTGTCCACACCGGATTCGACCAAGATGACAAGTGGGGCATGCTTACTTTGAAACAGTTCGTTGTCCCCGCTGATAATTTGAGCGATCATTTGCAAGGATTCACTGTCGATGGAAGCACGCCCTTCCTGGGTGAATTGGTCGTTGACGCAAAGGGTATTCCTACTGGAACAGGAAAGATTCAAACAAATGATGAGGTCGCCAAAAGTGGAGTTCTTGAGTCGTATTCAAAGATTCTGAGCAGGGATTTCCATGTTGTTGAAGGCGAGGGTGTTGTGTGGTAGGATAATTGATTTACAGCCAGACTCTACAAAATTAGCAAATTATATTGAATTCTATTCCTCATTTGAAAACAACGAGACACATGAATTCGGTTGGGTTCTAATCTGATTCCACACATAGTGGAGTATTTTACGTTCGCACACTATATTTCGTAATTCAGTTTGATCCGAATTTGTATGGCAATCGTGACATCATTATGAATGAATTGATCATTAGAAAGACAATAGAATAGTCGATGAAATTTGAACTGGATGAAGACTCGAGAATATACTTAAGCGGAGAAAGTCGTCTGATTTGGAATTATAGAGACAGGGGAACATCGGGAAGAGTAATGGTTAGGTCTAATCACGAAGCGCCGTGTTGCTTCTTCTACCTTTGTTGTTTTTGGTCGAACAACATAAAGGCAACACAACAACACTTTCTAAACGCGACAATTCTAGCTAGTTTTGTAGGTTGCAATAGCAGTCCTTTGGCTCCAAAGGCGTCGCCAAGTACTTGCGTCGGGTCGAGTATGTCCGGCAATAGAGCGTGATGCGTATACAGTATCCATGACAAGTTGCGACAAGCGAAAGATTTCTAAAGCTCCTCAAACAACGTGAAACTTTTCTCTTTCGAGGGAGAGTGCCATTGAGGTAGCGGGGCCCAGTGCGAAGAAACCTCGTTGCACGCCTCGGCCAAGCTCGGGCTTTTTCAAATTGACTCGGATCTATCTTTGTCCTAGTGCCACTATTTTTGAGATGTATCCGAATCGACGAGTTTGTTGCCAAAACGATAGTCGTCACTTCTCCTCTCCATGATTCGTTACAATAAAAGTTCGAGATACTCCCACTTCCTTCAACTTGAAAAGACGCACTTCCATCTTCCCACTCTCTCCCCGCCATTCTTTTGGCCAAACCTACGTTACACAGTATCGCGATCGTCGCCCAAGAATATTGTTAAGCCATCTTACACGAAAGGATTTCATGTATAGACTTTCAAATCTAGGCCACACTTCAGTTCTTGGTAAAGTCAATGAATCCGAGTTTCTTCGAGCCATCCTCTCTTCTTGCGGGCCATCCCCTCTTGAAGTGATCCCGTTCATTTCCCCCTCTATTCTTTGTAACAGGAACGACCTTGGTCAGACTTTTGTTATCGGTCTACGGAGTACGCAGCAGATTCTTCCCGGCTATTCGACTTCTTCATTTGACACATGGAATAGTAGAGCTTGCTGTGGAGGCTATCGATCTCCGCGTTTTTGGACAAATGACAATTCGCACCTTCGATTGCCGTCGAGTCCGGTCAATTCCACGCGAGCGCATCGCCATGGTGATATCTCGCAGAATGATTCCGTTGAGTGGATAACTCAAGCATTCCAGAAACCAGAGAGCAAGGCTTCCACGACGAGATGTAGGCACGTAGGTTATTTGTTCTGCTTCGTGATTTTGTTGTTCGACCATGATTTTCGATTTTCCGATTCCTTCTGAAGCACACGACTGAAATTTGGTACAGTAGTATGTAAGTAATGAATGAAGGGGTGTTGGAAAAACAAAGTATTTCGATACTTTTTATCAGAAAGTTACAAAAGATCATAAAGATAACTTTTACGATTATCTCTAAAGTTCTCGTAGATCCCTTCTTTTGAATGGAAAGGTATGTAACCAGGAGTCATAGAACAAAGAATGGTCGTAATGGTACATACTTCTCTGCGACACCCTTTTTCCGTCGAATTCTACGCGTAGATCCGACCCAATAGATTCGATGAAATTGATAGGAAGATCATCTTCTTCCTGATTCTTCGCCTGCTGCTTCGCTTCAATCAACAAAATGCTTTCCGTTCGTGTCTTTTTCCATCTTGGTTTTTTCTTCTCCCAACGGGACGGCCACTAAAACAAAGCTGATTTGATGCGCACGACGACAAGATTGGACAAGACAACATCCATCAACATTACTAAGTAGTATTGTTCTTGTTAGAATAACATTTATTTTACAAAAGAAACTTTGAAACAATCACCAGCATCGTCCATGAATTCTCGTAAACTCGTGTCGAAGGTAGCGACGGTAATCTCCCGTCCGAGTGTTCGATCCATGTCGTCGACAGCAAATGTCTGGATCGACAAGAACACGAAAGTAATTTGCCAGGGCTTTACCGGAAAGCAGGTACGTATTGAATGTTGTCTACAAAAAGTCGAATACATTGTCATCGAGCATCTCCAGTGCCGTTTCCATCTTGAAAACGGTATGTTTCTCAATTACTGACTATCGTTACTGTGTCATTGTGCTGCATCGCCAATCGGATCAAAGGGAACTTTCCATTCCACCCAGGCAATCGAATACTGGAACCAACATGGTGGGCGGAGTAACACCCAAAAAGGGAGGACAAGAACATCTTGGGCTTCCCGTCTTTGATACCGTCATGGAAGCAAAGGATGCAGTCAAGCCAGACGCATCCGTCATTTACGTCCCCCCTCCCTTTTGTGCTCAGGCCATTTTGGATGCGATCGAAGCCGAAATCCCGCTGGTTGTGGCCATTACGGAAGGTGTCCCTCAGCAAGACATGGCTCGTGTCAAGGCTGCCCTCCGACAACAGTCGGCAACTCGATTGATCGGTCCCAATTGTCCCGGGATCATCAAGCCCGGTGAATGCAAGATTGGAATCATGCCGGGATATATTCACAAGCCGGGAAAAATCGGTGTTGTGTCTAGAAGTGGAACCCTGACATACGAGGCTGTTCACCAGACGACAGTCACTGGTCTTGGCCAGTCAACCTGTGTAGGTATCGGTGGAGATCCCTTCAACGGAACCAACTTTATTGATTGCTTGGAACGATTCACAAACGATCCCCAGACGGAGGGTATCATTATGATTGGTGAAATCGGTGGAAGTGCGGAAGAAGAAGCTGCCGAATGGTTGAAGGAGTACGGTGATCCAAACAAGCCGGTCGTGGGTTTCATTGCTGGTACCACCGCTCCTCCAGGACGTCGCATGGGTCACGCCGGTGCCATTGTTGCAGGGGGCAAAGGAGGTGCCGCCGAGAAATTCGAAGCCCTAGAATCTGCCGGAGTGCACATATCGCGATCCCCTGCTAAGTTGGGCGCTACAATGTTGGAGGCCATGGGTTTGCCACCTATGGAGTAAGCGATGACGATCTGTGAATAGCAACTGGAAGTTGTTGTCGACGGCGAATCATTGCGAGAACCAACGATGACAAAAATTGACGCGTGCTTTGGGACTCCCTTGCGTATTTGGAATCTGTAGTTAGTGTTTTTCCGAAACAAGCAACAACTGAACGGAACTAGATATGTGAGGAGAACCATAAGAAACTCGTGCTTCCCGGAAGTGTGTAGGCTGTAATTTACCCAAGATGGTATAAATTCACTTAGTAAAATTTTGCTGTATCTATATCTTTAGTTGCTAATGTGTCTCCTAATGGCATCACTACCGCTCATTTCCTTCGAATGCATTGAAATCGTATCATCGATGACTCGAGATAAAAAATAAATCACACGACTATAAATACTTGGTGCCGTTTCGATATCCTACTCCGACATACTCGACATCCAACAATCTTCCAATCCCTGAAAGAAATGAAAAAGTCGCAGTCTAAAGTTAGCCGTTTCTTGTCGTCATCCCGATTCAATTCAATGCTGTTCAACCTCCTCTAGCTCAAGGGGCGTTTTTCCTCGCCTCGGCTTGAACTCTTCTTTTGTACTCGGCCTTGTTGTTGATAAACAGTTGGTACGCTTCGGATTGGGCCGGACTATTAGGATTAGGATCGTCCAGTAAATCTTGAATTCCAATCAAGACTTGCTTAAGAGTGATCGCTGGACGCCAGCCCTCTTCTTCGTTCAGAATAGAAAGACAAATGGTTCCCGAGGGATAAACGTTTGGATGAAATAGTGGTGGCACAAATTTGCCTATAGGATTAAGTGCAGGAGTGCAACAACAAAAAACGAACGGACGAGGTGAGAGTTGCTTGACAAACTATGCACCGCAATCAGAATGGCACGGGAGTGAGCAACGCCTGATAGTTCCAAGCAACGTCACGGCACAATTCCAAGACAACCTCGTCGGGATAACTGCATCGGAAGTGACACAAAAGAATCTTACACTTCGGCGGCTTGGATGGATAATCTTCACTGAATTCCATTGACACTTTGTAAACACCATTTTCCCAATCAGTTCCCTCCTTTCCCGGGATACCAGCATCCCATTTCATAATGTCTGAGCTACCGTCACCTTTGCTCGTTGGGCGCGCATAAAACCCAAATGGATGATCCCGCCTCCATGCTTTTCGTTCTTCTACAAGACGACCCCTTGCGATTCCACTCGACATCCTAGAAACTGCTTGTTTTGTACGATTCTTGTAGATGTTGTCTTTTGTCAAAACCAATTCCCGGAATTATAGACGACGGTGAGGTTGTCCCAGAAAGAAATAATTATTGAAACGACAATGCTCGACGAGAAGCAAAAGTTGTTGTCCGATCAATCGCAGAAGTCGTCCGAACTCTTCTACTCCGCTGCATACGCCGGAGAAGCATTACAACGAGCGTGCTTTCTGAAGGCTGGCGGAGGCAGATTCAGAGAGCCAGCGAGTGCTGCCGGAACGGCAATATGTGTACCAGTCATTTTTGATGGTTCCGGCTTTGGAATGATGGGACTGAATTAGGTCTTTTCCAATATGCATAGTGACTCAAATTGAGTCAGTCAAGTCAAGTCAGTTACGTACTTGCCTACAGTATTGTGTCTCACTCGTTACAACCGAAGAAAACACTTCCAAAGATATCTTCTCATCGGCGTGTCAACCAACCAGAATCTCCAACGGTATTCCATACGGCACAAAAGGTAGCAGATGATAGCACCGGTATCCAATACATCACCATGGTTCCCGTAGAAGCGGTAGCGTGCGTGAAAATAGTATTCTTGAATATTCTTTTCTTGACACGAACCATACATTCAAATCCTACAGCTACCGCTGATAGCATTCCATAGACATAAATAACTCTGAACCATGAAGCTATTCACTGCCGCCCTCCTTGTAAGCTCCGCCGCTGCGTGGACTCCACAAACTCCACCGAACTCGGGTACGTAGTTTGATTCAAGATTCTTGCCGCAACCGCTATGGAAACTCTTCGTAGTTCATCCGATGCCACTTTTTCCTCACTGTTGTGTATCGGTTGTATTGATTTCTTTGTTGATCGCTTTCTTTTTGTGCGATCCCTGCGTCTTGCTCTTTGTTCTATAGATGGAGCCACTACCCGACGCGACATCATTTCAAAGACTCTCATGGCAGGAGCTACCCTTGCCGCTCCAGCCATCTCGGGTGCCTATGTCCTCGATGATCTTCCTTACGCCTACGATGCCCTCGAACCTTACATTGATGCTCCCACCATGAAGTTCCATCACGACAAGCACCATGCCACATATGTCGCAAACATCAACAAGGCCACGGAAGGAAAGGATGAGGTCCCAATTTTGGATCTCATGGCAGATGCCCTCGAGGCTGGCCCAGTCCGCAACTCGGGAGGCGGTCATTACAACCATGCCTTTTTCTGGTCCGAGATGACCTCCCCCGACAAGGCCAAAAAGTCCAAGGTTTCTGACCAGTTGGCTAAATTGATCGACTCGTCCTTTGGATCCATGGACGAAATGAAGGCTGAATTCGAAACCAAGGCTGCGCCCGGAGCTGTTTTCGGTTCTGGATGGGTGTGGGTAGTCGTCAACAATGCCGGTGACAAATTGGAGATTGTTGGAACTCCCAACCAGGACAATCCTCTCATGAAGGGTGTTCTTGGCGAAATCAAATTCCCAATCCTTGGTTTGGATGTCTGGGAGCACGCTTACTACTTGAAATACCAGAACCGTCGACCCGAGTACGTTAGTGCCTGGTGGAACGTCGTCGACTGGGACAAGGTTTCCGAGAACTGTGCCTATGTTATTGAGAACCATGCCGGTGTCTCTGTTTAAGGAAAGCGGTACTAGTTCGAACTCCTTTGTTTGAATCGAGAGATGCGCTGCAGACGCCAATAGCTAATTATCGTGAGCGAATAACCAATTTAGTAGTTTTCTTTAATACTGCGAAAAATTACCACAAGCATTGTCATACATTATAGCTGGATACTAATAGTCATAGCTATGATTTTGTGACTCTCTTTTGAGCAAAACTTGAGCAACAAACATTACGGATGACGATCTTTCCGCTATTCCTCTAGACAAATAGTGATACCGAAACGACCAATAGAACTAACATATCATTATTCGGAGGAGGAATACGAAATCTGTATAACGACGTATCAATGTTTCGAGAATAATTCTGTTCTCCTCCGTGAACGTTGTCCCCCCTCCTTGTCGTCAACAGTCTCCTCCAGGTGGGGCTTCTGCTAACAGGCAGCACACCCGTACGTTGTTTCAGGTGGTGTTCGCAAATCTTTCCATCGACTTTTGCTATTTTTGTTTGCGGCAATACTAGTGTTTTAAACCATCGTCTGGATCACTCTAGTGGTGCATAACAAGGTCCTCCATAGCTAGAGAGAGGAGTGCTTCCACCACAGCAGCTCGACGACAGGAAAAATCCTAAGGTTCGTACGTATGAAGCATACCGCTTCCGAAATCAAAGTTGACGCCTCAGATCCCAATTTTTGAAGTCGAATGAGTCAATTAACGGACTATGGGCTCGTGCTTGTCACTCAACTCTCAACTCCGTGTCGGTTGAGATCGCGAGAGAATAGTTTTTCTTGTCTTTCAAAAAAAGACCCATTCGAACGATCGAAGGATCATTGTCCTTGTCGTCGGAAAAGACTTTGTGAAAGAGAAAGATCCAGAACCGGGAGAGCAAGCAACAGTGTTACAGCAGAGGCAACAGTTTCTTGTTGATCTTTGGTTGACACCCATCTTTCGTCGACGATGAACCCGAATTACAATCCGAATGCGATGAATCATGGAGGAGGACCGCCGCGACCGCAATCCACGAATCAATCAGCTGCACCTATGTTGCAACAGCAACAGATGGGTCAGCAGCAGCAAGCAGCCTATGGACAATATAATCCGCAGCAGCAGCAGCAGCAACCACAATATCAGCAGTCGCAGCAATATCAGCAGCCACAGCAACAAGCAATGCAGCAGCAGGCAATACAGCAGCAACAGATGCAGCAGCAACAGATGCAAGCAGCAGGTACTGCAGCAACAACAGCAACAATGCAACAACAGCAACAGATGCAGCAACAACAGCAGCAGATTCAACAGCAGCAGCAACAGATGCAACAACAAGCAATGCAACAGCAGATTCAGCAACAACAACAAGCAAGTTTCGGGTGGACAAGGAGTCGCCCAGATTCAAAATCAAACGGGAGTTGCCTTACAATCAAAATGCCAATCAGAATTCGTTTGGTGCTGGAGTACCACAGCCGCCGCAACAGCAGCAGCACAGCAGCAACAACAACAGCAACAGCAGAAAGAAGCGCACGAGCAGACGGCAACCGAGGCTGTCCAGGAAAAATTCAAAGGCTTGATGACAAAAGCCAAAGCAAACCTTCCAACCCCCACTAAAAAACCTTCGGGACCCAACATTGGGTTCAAGCCAACTGCAGCAATGGCACAGCGACACGAAGATGCCTTGGTCAGCGGGAAGCGACCTCTTTATCAGTTCCAGGTAAGTTATTTAATTGGGTGTACAAGTATGAACCTCTCCACCAACTAGGATTTGTGTCTCACCATGCCTCGGTGAAACGTGTTGCGATAGATTACGAAACTTCGGACGTGGAGAACTGGGTATACTCGCTTGTTGTGTTTGTACAACGATCATTTTTCAACAGTAGATCCAGACAGTCACCAAGTGACAAACACTTGGAATTACGACCAGCTCACTGGATTTTGTGGCGGTTGAAAAAGATCAATTTTTGTTGCAGGTGAAATCGGACAAATTAAAGTTTCAATGCCATCACGTCGATCGGTCGATGGCCCTGTCGGCTCTGTTGCAGTGTAAAGACGAACACGACAATCGCAGTGACAACAAATCTCAAAATCTCAATGCCAGAGGAAACCCGTCGGCCCCTGTCATTCTCTGCAACCGATGGACACGGCATGGAATTGTGGTGCCATCGGCCCTCCGTTTGACGTCGTATGCGTTGGTGGAAGTCAATCCCGTCTCCAAACAAGCGATACAGACTTACCGATTTATTGATATCGCCTCTGTGTCGTTTCTGTCGGATGATCAAACCGGAGTGATGTTCCATTTAAAGACCAATAAATCCCGCCTGTTCTCTTTCACCACCAAATCACGATCGGACTGTCGTAATGTGGATGAGGCAGACCGTCGACCGAATTGGCTTGGAGTTACAAATGACGGATTCCTGTACACTGCAAGAATGGAAAAATCGCAAACAAGAACAGCAACGACCAAGAAAATCCGCTCCTATCGCTACAGAATGGGTGGTCACCAAACAATCGAAGCGTCACGACATTAGTATTGTGGGCTCCGCCTCTGGAAATGGTTGGCCAGGTGGTATGGTAAACCGGCGGTTGTGTATCACAGGAACGGGTGAAGCTCTTGGAAAAGGACACGGCTGGAGCAATTGTGTCGACACGACAATTATCGGATTTGTATGCCATTGTCAGGCCAACGGCGGCCGGTGACACCCTTTGTTTGGAATTCTCCGACGGACACTCCAAAACGTATTCGTCACAATCGAGAGATTCCCTTCTTGTGTCATTGTTAGACGGAGCCACCTACTCTTGGAAAGAACCCCAAGGTATGTTATAACGAAATTGATACGCACCAATTTTGCACCTTACAAATGTCGTCTCACTGAAAGTTTTCCGCTCGATACAGGTTCAAGTATCAGACGTTCCGTCGGGAGGTTACTGCTTGGCAAGTTTTTCGACAATGAAAGCCCCGGAAAAGGGCGGGTTGTTTCAACCCATATCCATTCCTCTCCATTGTTTGAAACGAGTCCATTCCGTGGGAACTGCGGCCTTTTCCTACATTAATTCCAATACAGAATCGTCCACGGAGGAAGGTGCTCCTATCAATCCTATCGACGAATGCCGGAACGTGATCGAAATATGCCGCGAATTCAATGCAAGTGTTTTACCGACTGCAGATGGTTTGCCCAAGACCGAAAGTGATAAGCAAGTCTTGGGGTCCATAGGGTCGTTGTGGGGGTTGGTAGCCTGGCTATTGGAGTACAAAAAGGATCGAAATCTTGCCGAACAAGCTGCGGGGCCCATCCTTCAGACTTTACATCGCCTTTCCAAAACTCCGGCTGGCTACAAGAATACAATCGAATTAGCAACCTTTCTCGATTGCATACCCTTGTTATTGACACTTGATAATGCATTCTCCAAATTTTGGGCCTTTCGCACCATCACCGTCTTGCTGTCGGGTCTTCCGGGGAAACTTCGCAACAAGGAGATCGAATACGTTAACAAGTCGGTTATCTTTACGGCAGGTGGACCACGTATTGTGCACGTCATGGCACAGTCGATTCTAGATCAGAGTAGTTCAGACTTGATTCGCATGGTGATGAGTGACATATTGCAATCCGTCTTGTGTTCATACGCAGATACTACTAGTCCTGAGGTGTTTGCGAGCTTCATGAAAGCGTTGGGAGAAAACTATCGAGCCCTCTTGCATACTCTGTATCAACAAACCCCTTTCGTTCTCGAGAACTCTGCATTACTGTTGCATCTACTGAGTTCTCACGCTCCCGCAATCGCAGACGCGATTCGAGAAGCCTCTCTCGCTTCTGGAATCCTACTTCACCACTTCCACGCTGCGGTTTTTAGTCCAATGGCCGGGCAACGCTTCCTATCGAGATTTCTTTGTAGTCTATGGCTGTCTGGACCGATGAACTGTGACGAGAAAAGACTTCTCAAGAGAATGGTCCCGAGAGGCTTCATTTCATATCTCAAGATGCCACCTTTGAGTCGGAAAGAAGAAGAGCAACTTGATGTTATCGAACAAGATGCCATCGAAGAAAACATTCCGGAGGAAAACAAAAATCCAGGCAGTGACCAAATGACAGGTGCATCGGGAACAAATACTGCTCGGCTGCGGTCGAGGATAGCTCTTGCTCGAGCAACATCGAATCGGGGATCCCAGAGTAACGAGACGCGCGAAAATTTTAGAATATTTTTTCACACACTGACTCAAGATCAGAACCTACCTGATTTGATCTGGAATCAGCAGACACGACGTGAGCTGCGAATAGGCCTAGAGAGTGAAATTCAGTATATTCATCGAGAAACGGAGGCTCGGGGGATGGATAAGATTGCTTGGAACCATCAACAGTTCACAATTGATTATCCTTCGCTAGACAACGAGCTGCGAGTGGGAAGCGTTTACATGAGACTTTGGCTTCAGGCGGGCGATGGATTTATCAAGACATGGGATGAGCCGCTTCGTTTGTTCGAGCTGCTTTTCAGAAGGTTCCTATGCGAGTTTGACCGCAACACGAAGGTCACCGTTATGTGCATTCAGTGTCTTGAAAGATTATATGCAGTTCATGGAGTGGAAATTGGGGCATTTCCAGACGTGATGATTTTGATTCGATCGATGGCTTCTACACGGAATATTGAGACGCAACACAGGCTGCTCGGGCTTCTCGCAACAATTCTTGGAGCGCGACAAGACGCAGTGGGTGCTCAAGACCGTGTTGACGTTCCGGAAAATGCAGAGCAATTGTTGAATGTGGAGAGTATTGAGCAACTATGCCAATTCGTTGCGTGGGGCCACACTAATGGCGTTCAAGTCGGAAATTTAATGACCACTCTTTTGGAAAATAGCCAACCGAAAACAGCGCTTTTAACAGACGGCAGCCAAACCCATGCTAGTGGTTATGCCAGCTCGTCATCGAGTAAACCTCCGTCGTCCGTCCATAATAGGGGATGCCCCCCAGTGTGGTTTGTAGCGACAACACACAAAATCCCTCCTCCTCAAGACACTGTCCGAGGGCCATTTCAGATTTCGGAGTTGCAATCTATGATGGAGTCTGGGGAGATATCTCCATTTACTCTTGTCACATCCACTCATGTCGAAAGTTACGAAGAAGACGGAGTGGAGAATGACGAGTCAATGCAGATCGATACGGGAAAATGGAAACGCTTAGACCAAATTTGGCAGCTTCGTTGGCAGCTTTGTACCGATGGCAACGACACAGGAATCTATTCATCATCTGAAGTAGCGAAACGTGCAATACTTTCGCTCTCTCGTCTCGTCGATCTTCATCGCAGCTTAGACTCCCGAGGACTTCCTTACTATCCTATCCCAATAGCAAAACGAATAATCTGTGGCTTGAGCAAAGACCCCTTTTCGTCTTCGGGTGGAGAGACAGCGGACAAAAGAATGTCTTTCTTGTCCTATCGTAGCCCAGTCAATATTGTGCAACGATCCTGATGTCGTCGATCAGGCAGCAGATCTCCTCTTCAGATTGACACAATATAATGAAGAAGCGACATCGAAGCTTTATTTGACAGGTGTTTATTTCTTCATGGCATGTTACACGGGAAGCAACTTTCTAGCTTTGGCCAAACTGATCCATTCAACGCACCTCAAACAACATTTTCGATCGGGATATGCTGCTGCAGCGGAAAACGACGAACTTTCAACGAGAGATCGCAGTGTACTCGGCGGTTTATTGCCCGAAGGGATCCTGAACATTCTGGTAAACTATGGTATCGAACGCTTTAACGAGACCTTTGTTGGATACAGTGATAACCCAGAGGTCATTTGGGATTTGGACATGCGGAAGCATCTGATCGAAATGGTTCGTCAGCATCTCGGAGATTTTCCGAAACGTCTTTGGCAAAACACAACAACGCAGTACGAGTATTGTCCGATGCCTGGCGTTGCCTATAAACGTCTCGAGAAAGAGATATTCTGCCACAACTATTATCTGAAAAATCTTTGTGATGAAGTTCGGTTTCCCGACTGGCCAATATCTGAACCGGTCGAGGTTTTTCGTTCTTGTCTTGAGGAATTCAAGAAACAGTTGAATCGAGACGAAAGCGAGGAAGAAGAGGCGATGAAAGAAGCGACGAAGATATTGGATCTCAAGCCCGGAGATGGGAGTAAAGATTTGAGAAGGGCCTATAGAAAACTTGCCAGAAAATATCACCCTGATAAGGTACGTTACGTTACGTTTTTGCATAGCTTGTATTCTTGAAAACTTGTGCCTAACACAACCCTTTTTTGGCTTTTAGAATCCTGCTGGCCGAGAAATGTTTGAAGCGGTTCAGAAAGCGTATGAGCTTATTCTTCCTATTATCGAGAGTGGACAAGAGTTGAGAATTTTCGATACCCCTTCTGGAGGTGACGAGGGTGGAAATTTGTCTGCAAACATCGCTGATGGTTTTGCGGGGGGTGCATCGCAGATGGAGACTCTACGACTTTTAATAAAGACCCAAATATTGATTTGCAAGCGATTTGAAGCGGAAATTGGGAAGTATAAATACCCAGCCTATCAACTCCTGCTTTCTTGCCTAAAAATGCCCGACTCGTGTATCGCGGCGCGCAATGAGGTCGATCAACCAGAAATTATTTTCTCGACCCCCTTCTTTACGGAACGGAGAGCATTTTTTGTCAAAGACTGCCTTGAGCTGATTTTCCGCAGTTGTCTTGTTTCGCCTCTAAATGCGGAAGAACTTGTGTCCGAGGCTGGAGTTACAATTCTTTATTCTATCTTTGATTTTTACTTGCATGCAGGAAGCATGTTGGCAGAAAGAGATGGAGACATGTCGGGGATGGCATCAGATGATACAGTGTTCGAAATTCTTTCCATCGTGGTGCACACAATTGCCGGTGTTGCATACTACGAGAGTGGGCGCCGTGCCATTGAATCGTTGCCCAATTTATCTAAATTCTGCATTAACTGGAGGAGATGCATTGACGGAAAGTATCTCTCGAAGTCAAAGAAATCCAACGATTCGTCCTTGAAAAAGTTTGCTGCCGAAGGCATTGCAAACATGGCGAGATCAAGCATTCTGCAGGAAGAACTGGTTGGTTCAGGTATCATTTGGCCACTTGGAACATTTCTCCTTGGATACGACCCAACCTTGGACGACTCCTCTATCCCACGTGATGGTCTTGAAGATGACATCGGTATATCTCAAGCTTCCAGTAACACACTAGCAAGGCTTTCAGCGAGAGCGCTTGGGATGTTGTCAGGGTGCATGCAAGACCCGAAGCTAATAACACCAAAGAACCCGGAGCTGCAAGCAGCATTGAACATCATTCTCACCGGTCCAATCGCTACTCTATTGCGTAACAAGAGGACAAGCGAGATTCTACGTATTCTGAATTCAAACATAGAATTGCCCGACAAAATTTGGAATATCGAAATGAGGAGCGAGCTGACAAAGTTTCTTTCGTCTATGGAATCAAAGAGACCGGAAGGCGAAGTTCAAACACTTGCTGATGAGCTCGGCGGAGTGTGCGAGTTCGGCTATAGTGCATTGAAGAACGAGTTACAGATCGGTGGCATATATGTTCGTGTATTCAACAAAATTGGCGCCGAGAAAGGCGTTCTACGTGATGTCCACAGTCCGGGTGACTTCGCCAAGGAGTTAGTCAACTATGTCGCGAGATGTATTAATGAATATGACGAACTCCCCGAAGGCTGGATCGAGCTTCATGTATCTCAGACGGACGCAGAGAACGAAGTTGTGACTGGATCTCTCTTGAAGACGGTTTCGATCGCTGATCGTCGGTTCATCATGGTTATGACGGCATTGAGGATTCTTGTTCGGGCTGATGGTGCCGTCGACGATGTCGTTTTCATCCCATCAGTACTTCTTTCTCTTCTTGAATTACCACAGGATTCTGAGGTGAGAAACAAATTTTATGACCATCAAGAACATTTCGTGCACATGATTGTTTGAAATTCTAACCTTTTTTCCTTCGTGTAGGCATTTGAGATTGGTTGCGATATACTCTCAATTCTCACTTCGAAGCAAGGATTTGTCAGCGCCGTCGCCGAAGAAGGAGCACTGTGGAGGTTGTTGTGGATTCTTGAGAGACCGGGAGGGTCGGATGATTCATCGTCAGAATCAAAAATGAAAAATGACTTGCTGAAGAAGCAGAGAGGATGGGGTTTCTTCGAGTCTTTGTCCTCCTCAGCGTCGATTGCACCAAAAATCTTAGAATCTTCGGCATGGCTGGAGTTACTAGGAATATTAGTCGGTTATTCTGAATTCACAAAAGTTTGGATTGCTCGGACTGGCGCTGCGAAAGTTCTCTCCCGGCTTCTCTGGGATCCCAAAACTGGTCAAACTTTAGGTAAGTTCGAGAACCAGTGTGATACTTGCCATTTGAAGTTCCAGGAACTTGCTAACTTTCGGGTTCGTATCGTTAATGTGTTTTTAGCATCATTGCTAGGACACTTTTTCCCCGCTAGTTTGATTGTCATTTTGAAGGAAGAGGGCCCGGATACAATGCTGAATTTGTTTGATGGCGAAAGTGACACACCAGAATTGATCTGGGATGGCACAATGCGTGCGGAACTTCGAAAAGTCGCAGGTCTTGAGCTCGACTCGTGCATACAACTTCGCCGTGAAACTGGACGTGGAGATGAAAACTTTTCCTTAAAAAGCTCGCGGGTAAAATACACAAAACTTGAACATGAATTGCTTGTTGGCGGCGTCTACGTAGCAAGATTCTTGAAAGAGCCAACCTTCAATTTGCGTGACCCTACGTCATTCCTCGAGGCTCTTCTACTGCGATGGACCCACGAACTTCAGATTTGTACCGAGAATGAAGCTAGCGGCGAGGAGAAATTCTCAACTGATATTGTTGTCGGTGGTCAGGATAATCTTCAGCCGGTAACAGACGCAATTATTTACTTGTGCAAGGTCCGAACAAATTTGTGCGATAAATTGGCGCAATGGGGATATATGTCGAGGTGTTTGGCCTTCCTTGAGAGTACACTGGCGCGTGATTTGCTTGGATCCCCGTTGCTAAGTATAATGCGTATACTTCATGTTGCAGCGAACCGTCGCGTGAACGTCGAATCGGTCATAGCATCTGGAGCAAATGATTCTGCGCATGGTATAGTAGCTTTCACTATTCGAGCCGTTGGAGACGCTTCAGTTCATCCAGATGCTGGTTTCATGCTTGATATGCTGAAGAAAATCTTTGTCGACGCATTAGGGGATGTTCAGAAGGCTGCTGAGCTCAACAAGTCTAGCAATTCAATGCGGACAGCAAGATTTGTGCCTGGGGGTAATACTTATGCTATGGCCCCCTCGCCAGCCCCTGGAGAAGACCCGGTCTCGCGAAATCGGGTCCGTGTGAACATGGGAGACGACCCTCTTGGTCTCGGCGCAGGAAGCTTTCCTATGCCAACCCAAACGACGAACCAGCAGCATGGTTCATTTATGAACACACCTCAAACTTTTGGGCAGACACAGATGGGAGTGTCAAACGTCCCAGGCCAGCAACGAAATCAAATTGGGTACGGTCAGACGAGCAATCTGCAGTCGTACAATGGTGTAGTTCATCAACCACAACAAGGCAGCAGTTACGGACAAACAATTTACGGGAATCCTTCAAATCCAAATGGAATGGGGCAAGCATACCCCATGCAAGCTCAACCAGCACAATCGTCAAGTTCGTATCGTCCTCAGATGGGTCAGCATATGATGCAGCAGGCACCGCAGCCGCAGCCAACAAATTCATATTCTTCCGGTGCTATAAGCGCGAATCAAAATTCGTATGCCCCTTATGGAAGTAATAATCAATTTACCCATACTCAGCAACAAAATGCACCAATTCCACCGTCCGGAATGCTTTCAGGTCAAGGTAGGCAGTCCAGTTACGGGGTAAACTCAAGACCAACGACATATCAGACGAATATTGGTTCAAACCAAATGCACAACAGCCAAAATGTGAGTGTATCGAATGGATTGCAAACTTCGCAACCATCGACACAACCGCTTTTTCAAGGGAGCCACATTCAAACGCCGCATTCGATACCCACACGCACTCAATCGAACCAAAGCTCAGCATCATCGTCCCAGATCCAGAACATGCCGTATCAAGCTGCGCCTACTAATAATTCAAGTCAGCAAGTGAGAAATAATCTCAGCAACGCAAACTACGTCTCGCAACAATACAATAACAACGTGCAGAACACAAGCGCGAACGGAAATTTCGTGAATCAGCAATACCAGCAGCCTAGTTCACGATTCGATGGAAAGGGCCAAAGCTATCAAGAACACAGTCAACAAAGAACGAACATTTCAAATGCTCCTGTAGTTGAAACTGTTACAGATATCGATCAACAGGGCATATCTACCACCCAATTTGCTGCCACTGCTTCACCTCCTCCCCACTTTCAACAGCCACAAGCTGTAGAAGAGCAGACTGTACCTTCTAACGAAGGGCTTGGTATTGACGTCCGAACCCAGCAAGAACCACCAAGCGTACAGGCAGCAAAGGCAGCAGAAACAGTACCAGGAGCCCCTAACTGTGCAGATGGACGAAAAGCTCTTCTTGAATCTGCATTGAGATGTGATCTTCCGAAGTACTTGATCGAATCCGTTCTTGAAAACCCTGCCCTACCGAAGGTGAAGGACGCTGCATCAGTAAAAGTTCATGCGGTTGAGCTCTTGAAGCTCCTCACAAAGGATCCAGGATACGGTCTAAAATTCAAACTTGTATTGGAAACAGTACCTGCTTGGAAGAAGTACGCCTCGCAGGATCACTCCCTTTTCATTACAGGTCTCGAACAGAAGGCAGATTATTTTTTGACAGATGGCAGCTCATCGATGGATACGAAAAAACTTTTGACTAACAACTAAAATAATCTTATTTCTTTATGAAGATTTTTCAGATTTCAAGGAACGGGTAGTTTATATTTGATTTCTTCACGAAGGCAAATCGTTGAGTACACTAGTAACGAGTCGATTCTGCTATACGCGGTATCAAATGTCGATATGTATTCACAAAGATAAACTACAGATACGGCACGGTGAATGAAGCTATTGCAATGTCGTCTCTGTATCCTCCTTGATATTCATTTTGCCAACCCGTCGCAGCTTCAATAACAAGCTTTTCGGCTGCAGTATGGGGATGCAAATTCCTATCCTTGTCAAAGAACGCCGTAGCCAAGGTTTTCCCGATACTGTCCGGAGTCAAATAATCCACCATACCATCCGAAATGGAGGCAGCAAAAATATGAATATCGCTGCTATCCTTCACGTCACAGTATCGATCTTTTTCGTCTTTTTTCTCTTCATTGTCAGCGTCGTTACCACAACTCTCAGAGTAGGAGGCTAAAGCCTTTTCAACGACGACGCTCAAATCCAGGACATCCACAATTGGTTCAGCACTAAATAAAAAACATTTCACAAACGGAGAAATTGAGGTCTCCAGTCTTGTACGGGCACAGAGTGAGAACGCCAAGTTCCTGATTGTTTTGACTTACATGACTCCAGGAACTTTCCAATCTCCAAGACTTCGGCTCATGGCCAAACCGTATCGCGCTTTTCTGTTTTCGTCAATGTAGTAGGCTCTAGGAACATCACCACTGCCACTTCGCGGAATATTGACATACCCCCCTGCTGCAAGAATCCGAGCTTGTTCTTCCGGCAAATCGGGCTTGTCTTCTCGCGACTGAAATACGATCTGAACATTTTCCGACTGACCTCTGAAGTACACCCCAACGAAACTCACACTGATGAAAAGAGCGTGAGAGAAGAGTTCTACGAAAAAGTTTACAATAGAATCACTTGTGAACTCAAACACGAACTCAAATACGAACGAATCGGTATACGCACCTATCTCCCGCATTGGCGATGAATAGCTTTTGTCCGAGTCGCAAGACCACGGTCGCCGTGCACCCCGCGCTTCCAAGCGAGGGATCCTTTTTGTCAACTTCATCGAACGTTTCCTTCAAAGCCTCTACGACTTGCGAGTCACTATATGAACCGCTTTCTTCTTGATCGATCATAGAAGCCAGCTTAGCAGCCAATAAAGAAGGAACTTGGTCAATAGCGTACTGAGAAGTTAACTCGCCTCCCTTTCCGTGTCCATCGAATACTCCCAACAACTGAGCCACTGGTTTTTGTTTTGACGAGTCTACGATTATGTTGAATGGCGATACTATCATTGCTCGATCCTGATTGATTTGATCAGCCACTCTTCCCCCCTTGTACCCCCTTAACGTCATGGTCGTCTTCGAATCGTCGCCGGCAGATCGCAGCGCAGACAAGGCCTTTTCCCTCAGCAATTCCCGACTCTCTTCATCGGAATCATCGGCGTTTCCATTCTCGTTGTCGATACCAACTTCTGCTTGGCTTTCTCTCAAAATAGAAAGTGCATCTTTCGCGGATTCGTCACAATAAAGAATATCGATCGGTGTCAACACGCATCCCATGAGAAGGACACTCCGCCTTGACTGGGATGTGGCTCCTTTGAAGAGAACTTGCTAATAGGGCAAATAGAGTGTTGTAATAGTACATCATTTCATACCGATATGGACGCATGAATCGTCGTTATTGCTGGACGGCATGTAATACAATATTCATATTATTCCTTTTTCTGTTCACATCAAATTCAAAATCTCCACGGTCGATTTTCCCATCGCACTTTCGATTTTGTCTGCCACACGTACGTACTCATACTTGTTGTAGTTTTGAATCATACGTACGAAGTAAAGAAACAATTGAATCGAACTAATCGTACAAATCCTGAAGAGGTCAACATGATTCAGAAGTTGGCATAACAACTGTTCTAGCTGAAAGCACAGAGAGAATAAGTATGGTATGTTGTACTACAGTTGTCGATCTTTATGTTTGCTGTTACATTCAACCTCTAGCTAGATCACCTAAATCGATTGCTATTTCGCCCTTTCAGAATATCCGATATTATTTTCAGTTTCTTTTGCTGCTCTGGTTCTTTCATATAGCTACGAGTTATAGTCTTGATCTGTTCCAACTTGTCTGGGTCGGTAACGTCTGGAAGAAAACAAGCGAAATAGAAAAACAACCGTGAGTTGATACATCATGCTATCCAATGGAGAGATAACGAACATTGCAATTTGTCATAAAAAATATCAGAGCCGTAGATGAAAGAACCTACCGATCGGAAATTCATCTGGCAGTCCAAGGGTGGGATTGAACCGCATATAGCTGGTGTTCGAAACTGATGGCTTCCCTTGAGCAGTGGTCCCGTCTCCTAAAACATCCTCCAAAAGATGATGAATTTGCTCTCCGTCAGTTGCAGAATTGATAATCTGACCAATTATTCCATCCCATCCTATTCTTGGCTCTGACTTTAGTTCCTTGAAACCACCAGTACCAAGCGACACAACTAGTTCAACTGGAACGTTGGGGAAAATGGTTCTGGCCTCGTGAATAGCAATTGCAGTGGGATTACTTGCTGTATGGGATTTAGGATAACAGTAACGAATGAGATGAATCATGTCGAACAACCTTTTCACACCGCATCAAAACTCGTGTCACAAGACTTACCAACAATTCCGCCGTCACAGTACATTTCACCACCCATCAAAACTGGTTTGAAGACAGTCGGAGCAGCCGTAGAGGCACGAAGCGCATACTTTTTCAAAACACGAAACGACCCCTTCATCCAAAAAAAAGAACGGTTTAGTGAGAAAACACCGTGTATGCATCGGAAAAGCATGAACTAAAGTAGAACTTACTGGATGTCTTGATCCATTATCTGGTGTTATGGTCCCAGGAGCAGGCTGCTCAATTCCTTTCTTCTTTGGGTATGAGTTTAGTCTGATTCTTTTTCCTTCGTCTTTCAACGGTAAGTCTGAGTTTTTCCCTAGCATCATCCGGACGAATAAGGAAAGGATCCGGTAGTTCGCCACCGTTGTAGTTATAGTTTCGAAATAGTGCAATATGGGTTGGATTCGAAGACATTTTAGAAGTCACAGCGAATACGAGGGGAACTGCGGGATTCGCTCGGGTGTCGAGCATCGTATAATCTCCAAGGACTTCGGTAAGGACATTCATAAATGTCGATTCATCATAGGATGCGGTGGTGAAAAGAAGCAATGGCGTACTGAAAGTACTCTTGGTGAAGATCTTTCCGATGAGATCATCATAACGCTCTACAGCTTTCTCGGCTGTTTCAAGATTCAAACCGACCAAGAATGCAATAATAGCACCAGTGCTAGTCCCGACCACCATATCGAAGCAATCTGCAACTTCCATTCCACCAAGCGAATCAACCAGACATTTCATGGCCACCACAGATGTCATCCCTCGCGATCCTCCACCATCGAGGCATAATATTCTGCATTGAAACAAAGGGCACGATTTGAGTTTTATCAGGCACGTATTGTATTTTTTGTGTGTCCGCTGTCTTTGTCACATTTTGATACGATCATCGAAATCTTACCTCAATCCTTTCTGTCCGGGAATCTTAGGAACCCATTCATTGTAACCGATAGCAGCCAATACTTGATTGGCTGTTCCCTTTATTCTCCCGTTGAGATTATTTTGCAAAGACGCAGCTTCGATGAACGGTTGCCGGCGCTTCTTTTCTGGTTGTTTGGTTTCCGACGTTTCCTTGTTCCGCTTGGCTAGCCATATCGATTTCAGTTTTTCCCCTGGATATCGCAAGCCACCTCCGTCGTCGTTCCTTGCGAGCATAGGAGGAGTGAGCGCAGTAGGGCATCTTGTAGTCCTTCCGTCGATCGAATGGCATCCACGGCAGAGTCGCTCGCACATGTCATGGCCAACAATAGTTGCGTGACGTATAATTTGCATCGTAGACGCGCCTCTCTGCGTCCCCGGAAAAATCCGATCGGCCACTTTGAAGACTTCATTTTCGTACCAGGCTGCAGTGTTTCGATTTCTGCTTCTTGTTTCTTTCGTCGACCAAAACGACGGCGTTTGATCCGTGGAGAAGTATTCTCGGGTTGAATATCCAAGAAATCGTCGGCGAGTAGCAAAATCGTGCACATATCGTCCATCAGCGTATGCTCCCCATCCTTCTTATAGGCAGCGTTTGCCCGCAGCAATCCATCGGTAATAACCGCTCCTAGATCCAGCGAGAGAGCACACAAATCTCGCAAAACTTTACACGCGCTGGATGCCACTCGAAAATTTTCTTCTTTTCTGGCCAGGGCACTTTTGTTCTTTAAAGCAGTCAGAGACGAATGTCCTTCCCGAATCGACTTTGCACCTTCATCGTATGCATTCGATGAGTGGCTCGAGTCCACCTATCGATTGCTGACAAAATAATTGCCACTCTTCTACGCTATCGATACAAGAGGCCTGTCGAGACAGCCAAGTGTCTCATATCCCTTCCAATTCGTCCATCGGCTTTGCCAAGTGTCGGCAGACTGTCTTCAGCCACAGCTTGATGACTTTCAGTTAGCATTTGGTCGGCTCCAATGTCGTTTTCTTCAGTTTTCTTAGGTGTGCTCTCACCCGTCCTGCGTTTTATTCGATCCATTTCCGGTGGGCCGAGTATTGTGACATCTTTCACCGAATTAGTAATACGAATAGCAACGGAATTGTCCAATTCTACTGCTATTTCGTCATCAATATTCGTTGGACCTGCGGCTTTTCCGGTGTTGCTGACCTTTACCTGTGTCCCCACTTTGCGTTCGTATCCAAGAGAAGATATCGCTTTTTTGCGAGGTTGCTGCCTTTTCTTCTGTCGTGTCCGTAGAGGACACAGAGGTGGTTGAATTGGCAGCATCCAAATTCAACGCCTGGTCTTCGCTAAAGAGTGTTGCGGACTTGTTCATGAGTCTCAATTCTGCTTCTTTCTTTTGCATTTGCATGAGAAGAGACCCGATCGATCCCGAGGCATTGAAGTTCAACGACTAGTGGGTTACTAGAATTGGTATCGAACGCATCGCTTGGATCTGTATCGACTGTGTCAATTCCTATACCTTTGGAAGGAGAGAGAGGTTCTGTCGACGATATCTCGTCTCCTGCCGATTTCAGCGGGACGACGTTGAGTCGCAGATTGGAGTATGTTGACAATGAGAAAAGTTGCTCATGTCTGTGCTTCAACCCTCCTCCAACTTCTTGAACCTGAAATCCCTCCACACATTCCAAAAGTAGAAGATTCAGAGAAGCAAAGAATAGTAGACCGAGTCCAAAAACCTTTGCCCTTTTCTTCTTCAATTGCATTCGGCTTGATCCCTCTCGTCGAGCTTTTGGAAGTTGATTTTCATTCCTTAGAGGATGCCTCGCATCGTATCGAAAGTATTCAACACCTACACCACCCTGGGTGTTTTCGTTTCTAGCGTCCATGCTAGGCAGGTCTAATTGTAAGGAAAGCTATTGCTATTCGATTTCGATTGTTGCTTCCAACTCCTTCTTGAGATTCCTTTTAGGCATTCGCAATTGAACATGTGTTGGTAACGATGAACGGAAAAATCGTGTCAAGTGTCATTCTTTTGAATCTCACTTCATGTCAAAACAATTTGAAATTCAGAACAAGAATCGGAAGGACGAGTCTGAAGTCGGAAAGTTGTCACGTGTTTGATGTCAGAAGTCGCTACACGTATGGCGTGTTCTGGTTACGTACGTTTACTACTACATCCTACGTCTCTCTCGATTGATTGATTCCAAATTAGGGGATCCCTCGAAAGTGGTTTTCCCCTCTCTTGAAAGAATGAACACAAGAATTAACAGCGCGCTCTCTTGCACTTTTTTTTAAAAACGGTATGCTGAGATGAACGATCACGACTTCGGTCTTGACATCACCAAACACGTAAACGCGGGCATGCTCAGTGCATGAGTGCAGTCCATGGTTGTTCAATGGGAACGATTACGGGGCTAAAAACTATTGCGGACAGACGCTGTTGGCCCTCACCTTGTTCTTTGATATTTAACTGCGGGGTCTCGGCATCGTCACCGTGCACATCACTCAACTCTCTTTTATTATAATTATGGTCGCTCAATACAGTACAAGTGCTAATAGGACTACATAAAGTAGTTGTACTTTGATCATAATCATTCACGTTCCTTTTGTCAGCACGATTACCTCTGAAATGAAACAGTGCGGTACTGTCGAATACTACTTCTACATAATAAGCAGAGCCAGAGATATAATAAAAAAGTAAAGCGACTCTTTGAGAGCAATGCAACAAAGGTTACACGTACGAGTTCCATCATTTTCAAGAGGATTCATTTGGAAAAGGCATACCGGTACTCGGAGTTGAGTGAGAAGCATCGGAAGGTCCTGATTCTGTAGACGGAGTTGGCTAGTACCTAGCGTCCATACGTAGTTTATTGCATGGATCGAATCTTGTTCGAGTTCTGCTGTATATAGTATGTACAGCAACAAAAACAAGAGCAATAACAAAGGACAGAATTCTTCTTCATCATCATCTCAAATGGCAGGAGGTGCCACTAGCTGGTTCTACGACCAACGCAACGAACACTGGCAAAAAAAGAAAAGTGTGGGCTCGACCCGGAGACTCGGCAAGCAATAGCGCATCTGTTGCTGCAGAAATCACCAGCAACGACTCGGGCGGACGAACCGTCAAAATTACCAACCCTTCCGGAGGGAACAGAACCGTAAACATCACCACGACGACGCATACTAGCAACTCGGGCAAGGGCAAGAACAACGCCCGAATACCTTCCGAAAAGCGATCAACGGGTAGGGGAGGCACCGAGGTAAAAATATCTTTTGGTCCGTCTCGGCCTCCCACGACATCGTCGTCGTCGTCGTCGTCGTCGTCAAATGGAAGGGGGAAAAACAAAAACAATACCAATAATCACAACCAACAAAATCAGTATTTTCCGTCATCGTCTGCAGCGGCAGCGGCTAGCATGGCAGCAATGATGGGTGGTGGTAATGGATTTGGAGACCTCGATCTGGAGGCACTGAAAGAAAAGGCTGCAGGCAGCTGCTGCAGGGTCCAAAAAACATTTCGGAATAAGCATGGTCTGCCGTGTACAGAGGCAGAAATGAAAGCACTGATGAGTATGTTTGTAGAAATCATGGGCATGTCGATGAACAGCAAAGGAGGGGGTACCTGGAAACGCTTCCGGGGCAGGCGCATTCGGTACAGGAAACATGATGTACAGCGACGATGATGACGACTACGATTCCAGTACCAGGAATAGCGGTGGCCCGGTGTTTAGCTTTGGAGCGAATCCCATGGATGCTTCGTCGCTTGCTGCAATGGCGGCCGCGGCCAGTGGATCGCCTTCGGGAATGATCCCAGATCACATGGCTGCAGCCACAGCTGGTTTCTTTGCCGATGGAGCATCCTGGGAAAGCGCTGAAAAGGACGTATGCGGCAGCAGAACAAATGGCAGCCGTGGACGACGACGACGACGATGACGACGAGAGTTTTGAAAACCGAGAGTTGACATTTGAAGAATTGGAATTTCTTCTTCATCATCGAAAGCAAAAGGAAGAAGCGGCAAAACTTGCATCTCAATTTGCGTCTGGCGACTGGGAATCACTAGAACAAGTGGCAATCAACGATCACTTGCTCTCAGAGACTGACGATAAGGAAAGGAAAGCGGCGAAGAAAAGGGAAAAGAAGCAACGACGGAAAGCAAAATTAAAAGAGGAGGCGGCTCAGAAAGCAGCCGAGGCAGCACAGAAGAAACGAGAAAAGGCTGTCGTTTCGTGGAGGAGTCGCGTGGTCTCTGCGTGTCAATCGAACGAGATTACGAAACTAGACGGCCTTTTGCAAGATTCTCCGTTACGAAAATTAATGGAAGAAGATAACAATATTCACAAAACAGACGGAGCAGATTGTATAATTCCTCATCTGGAATTCCTCTTACCAAATTCGGTGGCAAAAAATCGAGCACAAGTGGAACGAGGGATAGATGCCAGGTTACGGTTGGCAGAATACATTCTTGAATCTGAGCTTTCGCTTGCCTTCAAACCTTTACGAACTGGAAGAACCGCCCTACACACGGCATGCTTTCACGGAGACGTCAGATTTGTGCAGCTTCTCTTCGATAAGATAGAATCACACGAGCCAACGGAAGGGCAGAGCTCACTTCCTGAATCAGTTTTGAATTTGACATGCGACGAGTCTGGCTGGTCCCCACTGCATTATGCATCACTGTCGGGGTCATCAGAAATTATGGAGCTGTTGCTCGCTAAAGGCTGTGATTTGTCCACCCGAACGGATGTGACTCATACGTGGAAAGAAAGTGATGGCAAGGGGTTGACTCCTCGAGAGTTGGTGCAAATCGTGCAATCCAGCAACTACGAAGAAGTCATTGAGACGCATGGTCTGGCTCTACAAGAAATGACAAACGCATTTTTTAATCATCACCAGGAACGTAAGGTTTTCGTCAAGAAGCTCGAGCGTGTTCAGCAGCGGTTATCAAGCATTGAAAAGAATGGTTATACACCGCTTTCGAATGAGAAAACTGAGAGCCCTATCGATACCGACCCGCAAACGGAGGATGCAGCGAAGAGCAAACCCGAAGGGAAGAAGAAGAAGAAGAAAAAGAAGAAAAAACAGAATGGCAAAGAGGCGGAATCTGGAACAGCATCGAATACTGTAGCCAACCAAAACAATTCTGCTTCAGCCCAGTCGAATGCAGTCGAGTCGAAAGAAGAAAAAGATCCCCTTGTTGCGGCACTGATAGGTATGGGTTTCAATGAAGAACAAATAATGGCTGCTGTGAAAGCATGCGGTGGAACGCACCGTGCAACGGCTGACGATCTGGTGACCTGGATTCTAGGGCAAGGCGAGAACGAAGAAGCTTTTATAGAACCGCAAAATAATTCAGGAACGAAAGAGGAATCGAAACAGCCAAGAGACCAGTCCAATAAATCAAAGCAGGAGTCAGTAGCATCCAACGAAAATGAACTCCGCCAACAACAAATAGAGGAGGCTCGTCAAAAGGAGGAGGCAGCCCGTAAACTTGCGGCGAAACGAGAAGAAGCTCGACGGCGAAATAGGGAGTGGAATAATCGAGAGCAGGCTCGCCAACAGAAGGAAGCGAAAGCCAAGGTAGCCCAAAAGGGTTATAGCGCGCCAGCAATACCAGTGACTAGAAACGCAATTCCTGGTATAAAACCACCGGGCAGAAATTCTCAACCTGGAAACAAGTGGGGAGTACCACCGCCTGTTAAAACTCAGTCACAATGGAATGTTGGTCAATCAAACGTTGCACCGCATGTTGCAAGCTCGGCTGCACCAAAACTTGCGACAGGAACAGAACAGCACGTCGTGCCTATTTCGAGAATCTATACCACGAATGACGACGATAAAACAGTTTCTTCGTTCGGTAGTAGCAGGGGTATGTCAGTTTCATCAAAAGAACTTGTTCCTCTTGCTTCTCATCCGTCTGTTGCACCTCCAGGGTTTTCGCCAAGTGCTACGCAACCTATTGCAGAGTCTACAAGCCTTCCCGTATCAACCCTGCCCGAAAATCTTTCAGCGGCGTCGCTTACAGACAAAGTTCTCCAAGGAGAAATTCGTGCCACAGCCAAGGAATTTGTTCCGTCGTTTAGCCTACCAGATGGTGGCAATTCTGATGAAACCGAGCAACAAGAACCAAACGATCTACCTGCTTCGCAATCTACTGAGCCTTACGATTTGGGACTTCCGCCTGGTATATTACCACAGCAAGGGGTTTCTACTGTCGGTGGTAATTCACTCTTGGGATTCGAGAATTCTCCCTCGATGACTCCTCCGTCTGCCGAGCCAATCTTACCCGGTACTTCATTTATTGGGATGACTCACACAGAAGAGCCTGCGATGACTATTCCATTTTCATTTGGGACAGATGATTACAAAGAAAGCAACGATATTGGTGGTTCTAGACTACTTAGTTCAATTTCACGAAATGCAGCTGTCGGGATTAATCCCATTTGGGGTGAGACACAAAATATCCCATCTCTTGAAAATACACTGCATCCATCCTTCTTTGGGGACGCAAACAACAATGAAGCAAGTGACGAAAAGAAAACTTCTTCATGGCATCTACCTACTGGCGGTAACTCACTCTTACCAAACGGTGGTGGGCAAGGATCGATTTGGTAGACCTATAATCTACTAGCAAAGATTGTATCTCTTTCATTACATTTCCCTTTCATCTGGCACTAGAAGTAGGAGCACCTCATTGTAGGGGTGCTGCATTGCTTGACATTTGCGATTATGAGATAACAGGATTGTAATAACAAATGTGTGATTGTCTATTGTACAAGATTAGGTGGTATTCTAATTTCGGACACGGAGATCGCAATATCGTCTCGGTATGTACCACGCTTTGATCGTTCCCAACCCGTCGCCGCAACATAAATCAGCTGTTCGAGAGCTGTCAATAAATGCGGCCCATCTTTTTCGTACATGCTCATCGCCAAAACTTTGGCTATGCCTTCCGGTGATGCAAAATCCATTAGGCCATCCGTAGCCGATACAGCAAAGATGCAAACATCGTCATCTGACTCCGAATGCTCGTTTACAACTTGTTCAATGTCAATTGTGTCTACGATTGGATCGGGTATGACTCCGAGCTTTCCAACCTCCCAATCTCCGATGGATCGCGACATTGCTAACCCACTTGTCATGCCCGATTCGGGATCGGTGTACAAGACTCTGGATGTTCCGGTCATCGGAGCGTACACTTGGCCACCCGCCTTTTCGACTCTTTCTCGCTCGTCTGGTAAGCTTGGTTTGTCTTCTCTCGAGATATATATCACGTTTGCGGTTTTCTTGTTCGCTCGGTAGACGACAACGAAGGACCTACTGTCGCCAGCATTTGCAACATATAATTTAGAGCCACGTTGTAAAATGATCGATGCGGTGCATCCGCCCGATATTTCCGCAGGTGCGGTTTTGTCCATTTCAATAAATGTCTCTGTGATTGCTTTTGCAACTTGTTCTGGGTGATCTCGTGGCTCCACCTTCTCCAGTTTCGATGCCAATAACTTGGGCAATTCTTTCACAACATATTCACTGACTACTTCCCCGAGTCGAGCATGACCATCAAAGCATGCAATTAATTTGGATGGAGTATTTCGATTGGTGTCAATCTTGTTTTTGTCTCCTTCTTTTTCTTCTTTGCCAACCCAAAACGGTGATACGACAACAGCTCGATCTTGATTTATTTGTGAGTCGAGTGATCCACCCTTGTACCCAATCAAAGTGAGAGTGCCCATATATTTCCGTCCCGACCGATTCAATATTCCAGCTGCGTTACTCATTGTTCCGTTATCATTTTTGACATCGTCTCGTTTCAGAGTCCTCAATTTCTCGAGGGTATCCTTCACTTTCTGGTCGTAGTATACGTCTTGAGGGTAAAACGCGCGCCCACACGATGAATGTTCGGCGTCGTTCGTCTTGTTACCACTAGATGACGAGAACCAGGCTCTAGAGGGTGCCGCTTCTGCCAGCGTTGTCCTCGTCGCAGGAGCAATGGCCCTCCGCATAGAAATAGACACACCATTGTTTGCAACCCACGCGTTTGCTGACACGGCAACCGTCAATAGGCCAGCGATTCTGGTCGAAGCTGCGGTAGAACGAAAGGCGGAAGAAAACATCCTCAAATGATATGGCTGATGAAATATAAGAGTCAATCTGTCTTAGTTGATGATGGAGCGGTCTATATCGTATTTTCAACAGCGATCGTCGCGACTAGTGAGATGAGAATGGATATGACAGAATGGTTCGACATCTTCATCCGTTGATTTTATTGCGAATTCAGGTGATGAGGTGAGTTCTCAACCAAGATTTTTTCGATCCTTCATAATTTAATCGAACTAATCAGTTGGCTGAAACAAGTTTAGTCGAACTAATCAGTTGGCTGAAACAAGTTTAGTCGAACTAATCAGTTGGCTGAAACAAGTTTAGTCGAACTAATCAGTTGGCACATACAAGTTTAGTCGAACTAATCAGTCAAAATGTAATCCGTTACGTGACTCAATTATCGATCGTGACTGATAACCACAACAACATCATCGTCATCTTCATCTTCAATCTTGCACATCGCAGTCGTACGCTGAATCAGCTATGTGTAACAGAAACGTGGACTCTTCCAGAGGAGTTGATCGGCAGTTTCTAATCCTCACTACCGAAGAGCTCTCTTGTCATTCTGAATACAGGAGATCAAGGAATTGTGCAATGAGACGAATACGAAATCAACAATAGAGTCGATTCGAATCATATCTGGGAGAAAGAATGACGATGCTGTATCCAAAAACCCCGCGCGCCGAAGGCTGGAAGAATGTATCCTTGATTGTTCTTTTGATGTCGGTTGTGGCCCTTTTCCAACGACAGCAGGTTGTAGACTGTTTCCAGTTTCCAAACAACGAAAATCCAAGTCACCTGAAAAACCGAAGGAATATCATCGCATCGGTGGCTCAATTCACGTCCATGGTTCTGCTAGACCCAATTGCATCACAGAAAAATGCCAACGCACTTCCATTCTTCGATCAACAACAGGATCGGAGGCAGAAAGAGTTGTGCCTTGTGAACCTGCTGAGACTCCAATATTGGGCCGAATCGGTTTCGGACAAACTTAATGAACTGGACATCAATGACGACGAAAGCCGAAAGAAACTTTACGTCGAGGCACGGCTGGGTTCCAAAGTCATGGTTGCAGCATCGAAGAAGATCAGCGGAGGAGCCACCGCAAATGTTTTCATGCTCAAGGGCCTGAACTTGCGAGAATGCTTGGACGATTTGACATATTATGCCGACAAAAGCTCGAAGCGGCAGATGGCGCAGTACAAGGATGATCTGATAGAATCGATCGCATCAATAGTCGAATTTGATGGTTTGGAAACGACTCAAGATGATTCTCCGAGATCGTCGTTGACACTCAGTATGTACAATCCACAAAAAAGCATTTTTGTGCAACGGATGTTAGGAGAGAGAATCGTTCCTTTGACAGATGACATACTGCGTCTTTTTGGTCCAGAAGCTATTGCACAAACAGAATATTACATGAAAGAATTTTATCCTTCGGAAATGAAAGTTAAACAACAACCTGTTGTAATGAGTACTGAAAGTTGAGAAAATCTTCGTTGTACAAACAAGGTTTCTCGTTGAATTTCCCGAGACTTTTGACGTACGGAATAATGTGGCTTGCATCGTTTCGACTCGAAAAAATCCACAGTAGTCGCCTCGGTCAGAGACAGAGATTAAACGCCCAAAATTAAGTGAAAAAACACACGAAAATTAGCTCTCTAATGACAAGCAAAGTGCGTATGTACATTATATAATATATTCGAAAAATTTCACTCTAGTCGCCTCTGTCAGAAATCAAGATGCCTTTTTTGTTGAGGCTACTAAGAGCACTTTCGCAAGTCAAAATAAAAATAAAAAAGTTCGAAATCGCTTGCGTATGGTAGACGAGATATAAACATTCATAATGACATGGTCCTTGTTGGTATTGGACATCGGCATCATGCTGAAATCCTAACCAAAAGTTAGACCGATTTTAAGCCTATCCTAACTCGAAGGGCACTAATTCTGTCCATTCAGTCATGAATGAAAACGACCGCGCTTTCCACTCCGAAAACCAAATCACCCATCACATGTGAGATTGAGAGCAATCATAATTTTCAATTTGATTTGTCGCCAAAGACTATTCTACAGGATGGCAACATCGTAAGTTGTACCCACAAATCGTTTGATCAAGTACGAGTTGCAATAGCTAGCCCAGAACAGGTTGGTTCTCTCGGGAACAAAATTTACCAAACCGATGGTGAACCGAAAGAAGAACAAGAAAAAAAGGAAACCCGTCAAGCCGATATTGCGATATTCGGAGTTTGTCGAAGAAGCCGGTCCAGGATGCTTTATCGCACGGCGTAAAAGTGGCCGCAGCAAGGCGGAATCGCCTGATTGGATGATTGGGTGGGAAGACGTAGATCCAGAGGACTTTGGATTGGAGGATATCGATGACGATGCAGAATGTGAAGTTCCGGACGTTGCCTTAGATCCCGACGAGCGCACTTTGTCAATATGCAATGTACATAATTATACCAAAGTCGCTTATGTCACGGTTTTCGAAACACGGCTCATCGGTGCGAACGGTGTTGAACTCACGCAGGGATTGACAACCGATGATGCTGGAAAAACAGTTCCATGCGTGACCTTTATAGTTCTATGCCCTCCCCGTGTATTCGCCCACCTTTGTTATTTCGATGTTTCAAGTGAAGAGGATCTTTCCGACTTGAGGATAGAGAACGATGTATCGAAATGGAGTGAACACCCCAACCCTTCCGATGAACATCCTTATCGGATAGGCTTTCCACTCAATTGCAGCGACCCTACCAGAGGGGAATCATTTTTGTGTACGCAGAGCGAGGGTGGGGAGCTCACGCATTTCTTCTCTGGAAACCTCCATGCCATTCGACTTTCGGTGTCCCATTGGAACAGAATTGCTTGCGGTAGCAGACGGGAGAATAGTCGAAGCCAAGGATGAAAACACTCTTACCGGAATCGCAGTAACGAATTTGTTCAAGTGGAACAGCATCTTGCTCGAGGTTCAACATTCGGAAGGGGGTTGTGACGCCGACAGATGCAATCCTGGAGGAGGTGGGCCTTTGTTTGTGGAATACGTCCACATTTCCAAGTCGACTGTCAAAGCCGGTGATCTTGTGAAGCGTGGACAGGTGATCGGATATAGCGGCAGCGTGGGTTTTAGTCCAGAACCACATTTGCACTTTTCAGCCTTTCGGAGTTGTGACGCCGAAGCTCCCACAGTTCGGGTGCTGTTTGACAATGGAGATGGTGGTGAATTCATCGACATTTCTACCCCGAGCAGGAGAACGGTATGATGCAAATGGCAAAGTCAATGATCCAACAAAAAGCTGACTGCATGGATAAAATTAAAAATAGAATTCGCAATCCACAAAATTTAAATAGTTATCAACTCATTATTTTGTCCAAAGCGATCGACTACACGATCGAACCAGCTGCAACTTGTTTAAGCTTCCTCCGTTTCAGCTGGAGCTGGGGCAGATGCTCTCGTCATCTCTACAATGGCGGTCTTTACTGCTCCGCGATCTGTGATGGGTTCGGGGAATGGCAATCGGACCTTGAACTGCTGTGGTTGCCCGGGCAACGTATCGTTGTCTTCGGGATCTCTCGTGATTTTGATATCCATCCCCATGGAATCAACACGATTGATCATTGCTTCCTGGACGTAATTGTCACCACCCAAACCAGGAATGTAATGCTTCACCATGGCAATAGTGGCTGAGCTGTGGTCTTCGTTCATGTGATCGGCAATGTGCCCTCCAAACGCCATAATCGGATCGGGCGCGGCTGCTGTGTACTCTTCGGGCTTGACGGAACCAGCCCGGGCAAATCCACCGACGAAACGAATGGCTTCCACCTCCATCTTGAACCAATTGAAATCTCCAAAGTTTGCCCAAAAGGCGCCGGGGTGTTTCTTCAAATAAACTTCTCGGGCCTTTTCGATTGCTTCGGGATCCTTGATGCGATTGACATTTCCCATTAGGTTGACGCGTCCATCGGCGGCGCCCTTGAAATTTTTATCGGCAACGGTCAGACTGCATTTGGGATCCACAAGAATGTCCTGTGTGTGGCTGGACATGCCACTGAACACAAAGAGAGGGCATCCCTCGTCGTCGACAGCGAAACCAACAACACTCCCGCCGGGAAAGCCAGGATTCCTTGGTTGGCAAAAAGGGAAACACAAATTCATAATTTATTACCAGATTGCAGAGGAAAATTCAGGTAAGTCTATCGTTGCCAAACTCTAACAAAGTATGCCGCCACTGGAACTTACGATTTGCTGTTGGTACTCATGACCGCGAATCCATGGTTATATTGCACCAGAGAGCGGACATCCGCGGCAAAGCCAATCTTGGGAACATTTTGTTGGTGACCAAGAAACTCTTTGACTCGCTCTTGTTGTTCTGGTGTCAAGTCGTCAATCGTAGATGCTCCCTTGACATCGTGTGTCGGAGCCTTGTGAAAGAGAGGCGAAGATCTGCTTCCAACGGTGGCACGAGACGGGTTGATCAAGGCGTCAACGCTGCCCCATTGCAGCGCCACAAGAAGGGTGCATACACTCAATCGCATCGAAATCATTTTTCAGGAATTTGTTATGAAATAGACTTGCTAATAGTACAAGTACTTGTTTTCAGTAATTCTACTCAGCTGAATGTCGAATCGTTGTTTATGAATGCTGACTGATGATACATCATTCTGATGATTCATTCATTCTCGAGATCTCGAAGATGATCTGTGCTAACTGTTCTCTGAGAAAAAATTCTTTCTACATATGGTACATTCAACTTGTACCTATGATGCATACACTCAAACCAAAATTTGATGCTTTTTCTTTCAGACTTCCTCTTGACTCTGCTCAACTGGTATGAAATCTTTTCTAGTTACTTTTTCTTTCTGGTGGCCACAGCAATACATTCACCCACCCATAGATATGTCAACAGGGGAGCATCGATAGCAGAAATGAAAGGCAAAACAGATTTTGTCTTGAGAGGGGAGCTTGCTGCTCGGATAACGACACAAGAATGGATTCGGCAAGCGCTGAGAGAATCCTTCTTGCAAGCTCTGAAGCAAGCTTGGAAGATACGACACAAGGAAACGGAAAACAGCGGAATTCAATTGGAACTTTCCTTGTCTGGAGTGAACGCATGTTTCGCATTTGTCGAAAGAGTGAGTAGGGCGTGGCAAATAAAACTGAAAGAGGAGCAACACGAACGGGTAGCTCGGTGGGTTGAACAAGTCTATCAGCAGGGAAAGTCGAGTCTCTGGGCAGAGCAGATGCCGGAAGAAAATGACGATAGCGACGACCACTTGAGTATTCCTTTCGGTAACGATCAACTCCTTCCCCAACAATTCGAAAAGAAATCGTCTTCCGATCAAGACATTGAAAACCTAAGCGCATCCAGCATGGGAGAGGATGACATGACGCAGAAGACAGACAAAGCAATCGATGATGGTGGCGATGATGAAGGAGAAGTAGCGTCTACTTTAACGGAGGAAAATGATATTTATGACAGTCATCCAAACGTTTACTGTAAACTACGGGCATTGGGGCGCAGAAGTAAAATTGATTCTCCAGTATTGTCGATACCAGACGGATTGCAAGAACTAAAAGAATTTACTCGGAATCAACCGATCTATGGGCCATTGACCAACGATGTCATCGACCAAGCGTGTTCGGACATATCGCGTCGCATGCGTGCAAGAGATAAACACGGATCGGGAGGTTCTGGCAATGACAAGTCATACACGAAGAAAACTGTTCGCTTCAAAGTGCTGCCAAAGTCTGTCTGGGAAACAAAGCAACAGCAGGAGCGCAATCAAACGGAATCGCACGAACCAATGTCAGATGGAGATGAAAACAGCGAAAGCAACGAAACAACCTCGTCGTCCGTCGAAACGGTATTACTAGCTTCAATGAAGAGAAAGAAAAGTGAAAGTAGATCGCATGCAATTGTTCAGACTTCGAGGAAAAAGTCACGCATTTCTGAGCAGCAAGAGACCTCAAGGATACCATTTGATGTTCCAAATGATGGACGGATTTCCATGGATTTATCCCTCAAAGACAAAAAAGTTCTTGATGGACTGCTTATTCTCGATGACGAAGACGGAGATGCCTATAGCTCTCAAGCTACAACGGCTTCACTATCAGCGATACCCCTGGGGCTATTTGGTGGATTGCAACACGTCGGCGAAACAAATCACTTGGTTCAGAATCCAGGCACTGGTAGTGGGAGGGCGTTCATGGCCAAGGACTCGGACAAAATCACGCGCCGACGAGAAAAGGTTTCGATCCAGGAACGGCTGGATCCAAATCGTATACAGGTCGGACGAACCGAAGACCCAACGAAGCGAAAGTCGAAAATCCTCCGAACGGAGGACTGGTTCGACGACCAAAAGAAATTCTTTGAATTCGATCTGGGGTGGTGTCTCCTGGAAATTCCGATCGAAAAGAACCAAAAGCGTCTCTGCGCCTTTTCAAGCATGGAGATCTGTTTGGAAGATAGCGATAACTGACAAAATCTGTGTTGTCGACTTCAATAGTACAGTAACAATCGTAAACTTCCAGCGGAGTTATGGTAGTTCGAAAATTGTTGTTATATGATAGGTATATTAATATAATGAATTAGCTAATGTTAACAACTTCGGAAGTGTCGACATCCGTTAATTAAATGCGTGTCCTTCCGTTTCAACTTGTCGATCAACACTTCATTCCTCTGCTTCAACCAATTCAGGCTGTTCTTCTGCTATCGCCTCTTCGTTTTCTTCCTCAACATTCTGAGAGTCTTCTTTTTCTGGGAAAGAATCTTCGCCATTTTGAAGTTTCTCTTCGTCTAAATCAGAAGTTGGAATCTTCGTCGACCTCTTTCTTCTCTTCCTCTTTTTCATCTGCGACTATCGTTTCTTCGGAATCTTCTTGTGCGGGAGAAACGACATCAGCGGAAGTTTCGTCTGTGACCAGCGCTTCTCTCTCTTCGTCGGTGATATTCAACTCAGCCAAATCAGCGATGACCTGGTCTAGCGATGATTGTAAGTCGTCGGCAGCCTCATAATCCTCTTCTTCAACGGCTTTCTCTACTTTCTGTTCTAAGTCGGATTGTTTTGCAATCAATTCTACCGCTTTCGTCAACCTCTCCTCGTCAGTCAGCTCGCATTGCTCTTCCTCCGGCTGTTCAGGAGGAACGGCGTCAAGCGTGTTATCTGCCTCGGCCAACAATAAGCACTCCTCGTCTGTAATATTCAACTCCTCGATTTCAGTATTGATCTCATCCAAAATCTGCTGAAGTTCACCAGCTGCTTCGAAATCTTCATTTTCAGCAGCAACCTGAACTTTCGCTTCAATTTCGGCACATGCTGCTAACAATTCTTTCGCCTTTTCCAAACGTTCTTCACTTGTCAGACCACCGCTAGGTTTTTCCTCTTTGTCTTCCTGTTCGGGCGTAGAGACTGGCTCGTTGACGACATTTTCGGTTTCAGCATCTAGACCAATTGACTTCATAAGTTCGTCCCATCCACCATATTTACATCCTAATTCGAATCCCTCGGCCTTTAGAATCATGATTTGGCCTTCGATTACCCTCGCGGCGACGTTCTTTACATTGTTCCCTTCAGATTGACTTTCGCCACATTTTTCAATCTTTTCTTCGACTAGCTGGGAAATCTTCTTGGCTAATATTTCCATTCGTTTTAGTCCCGATTCCTTCTCGCTGGCGTCCGCAATTTCTTTCGCTTCTATCAATTCTAAATCCAATTGACGAAGTTCCTCTTCGGCAGACGCCTTTTTAGATTTAGCATCGCCACCCAAGTCATCTTCACATTCCTGAATACGGGCATTGGCCTCTTTAATCTCCTTCGAAAACTTACCCGCAGCTTTGAAATCCCTTCCAGCAGCAGCGGCTTTCTTTCGTGTCTCCAATTCCGGAATTCTAGCTACAAGCATGTCACGTTCATTTTGAAGACTTTGAATCGTCATGGATGCCATCTTCAACGTTTTCTTCGCAACATCAATCGCACCTTCACATTTCACAACATTGGCTTTGAGTTGTGCAAGGGATCCTTCATCTTCCGATTCGCTCTCTTCTTCCATAAACGTTGGGATGATTTCACTGAAGTCCTTGGACAACTTTAACTCTGAATCCAAGGTCTTCAGTAATTCTTCGTGAGCAAGAAGAGTATCGGAATGTGCTTGAACTTGAATGTCGTGCGCGTCTTTCTGTCTTTTGTGTTGCTCGTTCTCCGTTTCCCATTCGCGTCGGCTTTCTTTCACTGCTATTTCCTTCTTGTCAACGCGCGTTAATTGTCGCGAGAATTTGACTCGGACCTTGGAGATCGAGTCTTCAAAGCCAAAGATCTGTGTCCTGAGGTCTGCTGCTTCTTGCTGCTTCATCTGGACTAACCTTCGTAGTTCCTCGATTTCATCCTCGACCTCCGTCAGCTTCGAATTAGCTTCTTCTTTCTGAATTTCAATCTCACCTGTCTGATCTTGGATTGAATCCTCTAACTCCTTCTTTTCCTCCCCAACGAGTTGTTCGTCTCGCTCCAAATGTTTCAGGTCTTGTTGCAATCGTTCATGCTCCGCTGAAAGTTGCTTTGAAATGCTTTCATACTGCGTGAGTGTTTCGTGGTCGTCCTTTTTCTCACTTTCGAGTTCCGTCTTCTTCAAAGCATCGAGTCGAAGTGCCAAGTCCTCAAAGCAAGAAACGACGAGAGCCCCCAAAGACGTGTTTTCGGATTCAAGATTCTCCAAGGCTTGTTTGTTGTTCGCCAACATATTTTCGACCTCACTCTTTTCTCGTTTGTGTGCATCCAATTTTTGTCCCAACTCATCGGCTTGTTCGTAATCCTCTTCTTCGATAGCGGCTTGTAGTAGTTCCTCTATTTGTTCAATTTCGCGGGTTGCGAATCGATCTTTCGCTAACGCAACGAATCGCTCTTCGAGCAAGCCCTTTTTGAGACTTCGGGCGTCTTCGACCTTTTTCATCGCTCTGTTGACCGCGTCCGAAAAATACTCTTGATGGTGTTCGAACTTTTGCTTGGGTGTATCGTTCAGTTTCGGTTTTAGTGCAACTGGCTCGACGACGGTTTGTTGGGGTTGTCCATAAACGGGAACTTGGAAACCGAAAGCTGACTTTTGAGTTGGAGTCGGTGGTATACTTGCCGGAACAAACGCCGAACCTTCCGAGATGGTAGTCTTAGATATAGAATCAGCAGTGGCGGCAACTGAATTGTATTCTGTGGGGGCTACTGCTGCTGGCGTATACGTACCCGCGCTAGTAGTCACAACCACCATATCATCGTCCTCGTCCTCGCTTTGAGATGTTGAGGGCTTTCGGAAAACATTCTGCTCCTTTTGTTGTTCCAGTTCCCTTTTCGCCATGGCTTGTTTCATCGCCTGTTGCTCCTTAGCCACTCGGTCCATTGCAGTCGCACTCGAATTCGATCCGACAGATTGAGAACTGACAGAGTGCTTGCTGCTATTACCCATCGAGCTAGTGCTTGTCATACTGGTAGTAGGACGAAAACCCTTGAAAAAGGTTCCCATGAACCCACCTCCCTTCCCCTTTTGCTGGTGTTGCATAGCTTTAGCTTGTTCGGCGGCCTCTTTTGCGGCTGCCAAGACCTCATCGGTGCTTTCCGTGGGACGAATTTCAAGATCCGCGGGCGAAACTTCTGGCGTTGTTGACGTTGCTCTAGCCTCTTCCATGGCCTTGGCTTGCATAAAAGCTTCGGCACGGTTCGATGCTTCCAATGCGGCATCACGAGCTGACTTAGTTTCCTCTGCCGCTCCATACGAAGGAACTTCAGGGGCTGCAGCTGGAGGAGCAGCGGGAGCTGGCGCTGGAACCGGAGCTGGAGGCGGAGTAGCCACTGCTGTCGGCGTTTCGTTGTAATTGGCACCGACGCCAACTTTGGCGGCACGTGATTTCTTCTTCTTTTTGACTCTTGGTTTCGCACTGCTAGTTCCAAAGGTGATCCCTGCTCCAGCAATACCACCGGTCTGTGTTGGTGTTGGAGTCGGAACTGGTGGTAAAGATGGATTGCTTAGAGCCGAGGATGTAGAGCTGACGCTGTTGGTGCGAGTGTGAATGGTCTTTGGCGGAGCTGCCGATGATCCATCCAATGGCTCTGAAAGGGACCAAAATCCGCCTGTCGCTGCGGGTGCCTCCTCGGCAATCGTCGGAATGATTGTTTCTTCGACGACAGGAGCTGAAGCTGCCGCTTCAGTAACATCTGGACTCCCCATCGACTGCATGAAATCAAATCCTGAAGACACAACAGGGGAAGGAGGGGCAGCAACATCAGGAGGAGATTCTTCGACAGCTGGCTCGGTTGTCGACTCTTGCACCATGAAAGAAAACCCACTTGTAGGGGCAGCAGCAGCAGGAGGAGAAGCTTCGGCAGCTGGCTCAGTTGTCGCGGTTGTCGAGTCTTGCATCATAAAAGAAAAACCACTTGCGGCGGGGGCAGGTGCTGCCGCGGCGGGTGGCGGAGTCGTCGATGATAGCTCGGGTGAAGTCGGGTTCAAGAAGGAGAACGAGGACACTGCCGGAGCAGGAGTTGCTGGGGCTGGTTCAGGGGCACCAACATTCATGAAACCAAATGAACTCAAGGCAGGCGCTGGAGCTGCTGCGACAGAAGGTTCGGCTGCAGGTTGAGACTCATCATCCTCATCCTTGGACGGCGATTTCATTTGCAAACCTCCAAACATTGTGTTGATTGTTTACCGGCTCCTTTTCCCTCTGATCAAAGATATTGTGTGCGACACTGTTGTCTTGCGCCGCCAAAAATTAGAGAAGGATGAGATTCGAACTAGTTTACTGGAATTGGATCACAATCTTCGTCGATTATAGTCATCCACCAATACTGTAGTCAAAGATTTCTCGATGTAGAAGAACACTCACACCAAGACATACGGTCACTTGTGGGAGGTGCAGACTGGTATCGTAGTTTCCTATCATTGGAGAGAGAAGCTTTTCGACCACCATCTACAAGACCCCGTTAACGTTAGCGATTGAAAAAAATGAGTTCGGCATGCGCGCGCATGAAAAATTTAGAATCATGAGTTATCTTGAATATGTACGTACCATATGAATGGGTTTCACACATATCAATCATATGCTACATACATAATATCAGATTCTAGTATGCCACGACATCCGTGGGAATTTTACTCCTTCGTAGGTAGGTGGTTCTCATTTTAATGTCAATATTCTAATAGGAGCTTCTCTAGAAAGAGATGAAAAGTGAGCGCGGAAATTCCTACTTATATCGTTTCTACTTGGACACTTCTTCGGGTAGGTAACTGGGCCCTACCTTGATGAATAAGGCATATATTGTACCACTTTTGGAAAAGCCACCAAATAAGGTTACAACAAATTTCGATGACCAATTAAACCCAATAAATCATCGCTACCAAAGTTTTCGAAATCGGTGGTTTATGGTTATCGATTTCCATAATTTGTGTTGGGAATTTCCCGATGGGATTGACTTCTTCAGTATTTTTTCTTTAACCTCCCAAAAATTCCGTTTTGTGACTGATGTATTGTTTGGATAACACTAGGAGTGGTACTTTACTCCGTTTTCTTTCGTTGATAAATAAAAACTCCTTCAGCGTTTGCAAAGGCAGTCAACAGCAGCGTTTCGCCGATTGAGAACGCATCAGCAATCGTCATAAAATTTATCCGACGAGGAGTTGCGAACTGTTCATTGCGAAATTCGCACGACCGATCTGTAACTCCGGTGAACTTTTGTATCATATTCAGTGAATCAATTCGTTGCTTGCGGTGTTTCGACGACATCATTCAGCATGGGTAGAAGTCGCAGCAGATCAAAGGCCAAAAGTGGTCGGAAGAAGGAAAAAAAGCAAGAAAGCAAAATCCAGTCGTCATGATGACAGCGACCATAGCAGCGTTCTTTATGATCTTGATGATTCATCTTCTGGTGGCGAATACGATAATCCTGGTAGATGGAGCAGCAAAAAGAAAACGAAGGCTGACGAGTGGACATCAGACGATGATGACAGCGTCTACACTTCGGGCAGCGATGCTTCCTATAATCCAAAGAAGCGTTCTCAAAGTGACGGCTACATCTCGGATGACCGCAGCAAGTTTTCAGCGAGAATCGATCAAATAAGAAGAGGTTACGATGATTACTCCGTCAACTCTGATACCGGTTCAGAGAGCGACTCACGTTCGTCTCGAGGTTCTAGTGTCTCTAGAGACTATAATGAGAAATTAGGAGGGTCAGGATCAAACCACCGTCCGCAATCCCAGCGATCTCTATCGTCGTCGCGGCAACCGTCTACGAGATCAATGAATAATTCATCTTTTCATAGTCAAGAACAACAGCAGACGTCTATGCCACAAATGAATAATCCTCAAGCAATGCAGGCAATGCTGTCTACCTCTGTTCGAAGTATGGGAAGCGCAGGGCCATCTTTTTTCCCTGGTCAGCAGTATCCAGCATCGGGCGTGATGCTAAATCAAGGTCAAGGCCAAAACCAGCAAATGAATCTCACGTCGGGACAAAACATTCAAGGCCAGAAAAATCCACGGTTCTCTGCAGGACCTGGTCATACGATGAGATCCATGTCAGGTCGTTCGATCAATTCTTTTTCCTCGGGTCAAATGCAAAGTCGATCAAGCCAAAGCGGTAACATGGCATCTCCATTAACAGCAAGTCCATCGGTGATATCTCAGAGAGGCCTTGGTGTCAACGGCGGGGCATATAACGGAAACGTGTTACCTAGTCCCGCAGTCTACGTTCAGCAGCAAGGGGCGATGAACATGTCATCCAGAAGTAACATAATAGGCAACAACGAGACACCAATGAACTCTCAAATGAATCGTCAGCCACCAGGATTGATGAGAGTAGGTTCCAATCGGAGTCTCGGAAATGGTGTGCATCCTCAGCAGCCGGGAATGATACGAGTGGCATCTCAAAACAGTCTAGGCAATAATAATGCATTGCTCAACAGCAATCCAATGGTTCCCCAGCGCCCTGGCTTTGTGAGAAATTCATCCCAACGAAGTCTGGGAAACAACCAAGCTTTACTGAACACCGCTACAATGCAATCTAATCCTAACGTGAGGATGGATATAACTGGGCAATCAATCGCTCGAACGAAGAATTCGTATGGGGCTGAGATTCGAACAGAACCCTCCTCCATTACTGGAGACGCGATGTCGACTAACTCCAGCTACGTTGGATAATATTTCCGCCGAGTCTTCAAACTCGAGAAGAAGTGCACCTCCGGAAAGTCTTGCAGATATCATTTATTCTCGAAGCCGAAACCGACATGGAGATACGCAATCTATGGGAACAGCTTACGACCCCCCAGGTGAAGAGTCTACCCGTTTTCGTAGAAAAGTCGATGAATTGTTTTCTGACGATTCCTCGTACGACTCATATCGAGACAGCCAAAAGAGCTATGTCAATGACCCTCCCGATAAGTTTGATGACGACCGGAGCTATAGTGACGCCTCAGGAGACGAGTCGGAGCCTCGTCAAGAAGATAACGACTCTTTTAGATCGATGGATGATCGACACAACTTCTACGAGGAAGACGAATCACATGATAGCTACATCGATGAAGGTTACAAGCAAACTTACAATGCCCGTGTCTCGAAGAAGACAAGTGACACTGACACTTCTAGCAGCCCTTTCAGAGGCAAAAAGAAAGGGAAAAGAAACGGAAAGTCGCGCTCAAAGTTCGCTTCTGACGATCCTCCAGAAATTGAGCACTCCTTCAGATCTGAAGGAGATGTCGACTCCTGCAATATGGATAAAGATTCCAAGAATCAAAATGACGACGTCGCCATCACAGCGCGACAGGAATCTATGGGTTGGTTAGCCCAGCAAATTTCTATTCGAAAGGCAAAAGACGCAAATACTGGTTCACGAAATTTGGAACCCGAAGGTACGAGCAATTAATCGGATAAATAATTCTTTGTCGAGAAAAGTGAAAGGTCGAGATGCGGATGGGTGCAGTGGCAGAATTAAGGATGGTGACGAATTAGTGCGATCAGCAAACGACTCTGTTTTACGGCGTAAAACACACGATGCTGCGATGCCTTCGGTCAAAATCGATTCTCTGCGCTCAGACGACAGCACCACTACTACCGACACTATGACTCAAGAGGTTCCCTCGGTGATTGTAAGCTCAAAAGACGATATGCATGGTTTCTGCGCAGACTCTTACTCCGTATTATCAACATCTGACGACGAGTCAACACCACGAAGGAGACCTGCTTATAATGGTGAAAAGAAGAAGAGAAGTCATCTTCCCCTCGATGCTGGTAAGAGAAAGAGTGTTTCAAAAACTTTGACTAAAAAGAAGAGTGCAGAAACTGTGAGGCGCGGAAAAGAAAGTAGAAACAAGCAGAAGCCAAGGAATGATGATATTACGAGCAAGATAAAGAATTCTACCAAACCGGATCCGTTGACGGAAGAGGGATCGCAGAGAACGAAATCTTCTCAAAAGAAAAAAGTCCGTAAAGAAAAGAGAACAACCGCCAAAGATAGGGCTTCTTCCGGCAGAGCCTCGGATAGAGCCCAAAATGGCAGCGAACACAAAACTCCAAGAAAAGGAAATGAGAGTTCCTCAAGATCATCAGGAATGCGGAAGCCCAAAATAGAAAGCGATCTCAACGATTTCGACGATGTTCAAAGTTTTGAAGACCAGCAGAGTGTGATGAGCTTAATTGACCAATTGAAGTCTTTCGAACTTCAACGGGTATAGACCAGGAACAAGCAGCAACAGCCACGCTTGAGAATTCGATAAAAATGCTAGATCAATTTATTACGATAGCTAGAGATATTCACTGTCATTTCGGTTATTCATTTCGCGTTTGAATTTTCTTTCAGCTTGATGCTGTCGCTTACTACCATGTACGACTTCTAAAGTTGTTAGTTGAGAAACTCTCTAAAGGAAGTAATTATCTATGGCGATATTGTAAATCAACAAAATTGCTGAAGTTTTTGAGTGATCGACGATTTACAAAGCTGCGGCAGCGTTCATTAGACTCGTAAGTCCTCTAGCAGCGGCAAAATGCTTTTCTTCTTTTTCTTCGACGGAACCAATGCGTTGGTTCGGAGAAGAAGGATGGCAACATTTGTCACTGACTCCGGTTTTTTCAGAGCCACGAGCTCGCTTCGCATTCTTTTGCATCGCATACTTTTCCCTCTGACGTTCTCGGCATCGTACACACTTTGTGGCTGACCCCTTATCCCCGAATGCGGCCCACCGACGAAAGTTTTTGCACCCTTTGCACCACTTGATTTCCACGCCTTGCTCGACTAAAACCCATACCGTGACATCACATGCAGTGCACAGACCTTTATTCTGACGTGGAATGATGTGCGCCGTCCCATCGTCACCGGTAGCCGCTGCACGTCCCTTCTCCATCAAACTGGAAGCAGAACAAATACGGAGCTTACCGCACATGACGCAATTCTTTTTACCTCCGACCGCTTTCGAACCTCCCGATGCACCTGCATCGGCTGTTCCAAGAGTTCGAGACTTCGACAAGTAATCAGGGTAGTTTACGAGCCGGTGGAAGTCTGGCAAAACTGCACCTTCGGCAGCTTCGGCTTTCCTATAAGGTCCACAAATCGAATATTACAGATGAAAACGGTAAGACATTTTGGCTTTCTTTCAGATCTTTCGAGCAGAATCAGCGATCGGATTGTGATCAACTTACCCCCAGTGCTTTGAAGGAATAGGCTCCTGTAGAGGAACGCATCTATTGGCGCTTGTTGCTTTCCCACCAACTCCAGATTTGCTGCCTGACTGCATCACCGCCATCGGAATGCTCTTTTCGTTCCTTCTTTTCGGCGATCATGCTGTTCAACGGTCGACGGTATCTTAGCTGGCGATAGAGCTGCGTTAGCTGGGTGGCCGTAAGGAGGAACGAAAGATGGTAAATGTTGTCCGCTGTGCTTGATGCATCGGGTGAGGATGGAAGCCAGGAGGGTACGGCGCATAAAATCCAGCAGCTGGATGCCCGTGAAATTGACTACCCATGAAAGGGTGAACAGCACCTGGAGGCACATGAGGCGGGTACGCAGGATAGGCCATAGGATAACCCGCCGAGGCACCGAATGGATGACCTCCAAAGGAAGCCGAATGAGGGTGGAATCCTGGAGGTACTGACAGCAGTTGGGTGAAAGCCTTGATGCAGGATATGATGAGGATGATGACCTAATTGTGGCGACTGTCGAAGTTCAGTTGAGGGGTCTTCTCCTTTCTTCAGTAGAAGTTGTCGGAGAGATCACCGGCCGTTTATTGATAATACCAGCCTTTGTTGAATTTTTGTCCTCGGACTTGACCTTTTTCGATTTCGTTTCCGACATTTCGCCTTCTCGAGGCTGCACGTCGATAGTTTGAGAAGATACACGTCGAATTTTTGCCGGGCGAGTGGAAGACTGACTCTTCCAAAATTTCATGATTGTCATTTTGTTGTCTTGGCGTATCTGAACTTTCCTCGCTTTCCGATTGCGAGACCCGTCTCTTCACGAGAATAGGAGAATGGGAGAGACGAGAATTGCTATAGACTGTCGTCAAAATAGGACCGGCATTGATCTTTTGCGTAGATAGCGAACCTTTTTCTACAGCTGAGACATCGTCGCTGCTAGCGGAGGAATTGGAGATGTTTCCAATACTCGAAGATGGAGTTATAACAGTCTTGATTATTCGACGGGAAGATGGAGACATCAAGGATTCAGAATCATTGGCCTCAACGGATTCGAAGGAAGAATCGACTACAGTAGCGGACACCTTCCGAACCATGGCAACGACAGGATCGGAAGTACCCAAAAAGTTTGGCTTTGCCACTTGGATTGGCAATTCCTCAATTCGAGATGTTGAAGAGTCAATTCCAATTACCGAACCAACGATAGTTTCTTTACGAAGTTTCTCTTGGGCCGTATCGTCTTGTAAATGCGGCATCGTCAGTAACACCGATATAGTTGACAAGAAACTTCACTACCGTACTCCCTGGTTGTCTCGACGAAAATCGAAAATGTGAACGGATGTGTAAAAAGAGTTGGGAGGGAGTTGTAGATCGCACGGCCTCCAACTCTCCACTGAGATGGCTTGGCGCGCTTTTATTATGTGAACATTTACTGCGTCGGACGTTGAACGCGAGCGTTGGATTTTCCGGGAGCCGGGGGGGCCTGACGTTCTCTAAGTACAGCTCACAAAATATAAAATTCCATTTAACTGCGATTCTCCAATTTTTTTGTTGAGATTTACTTATTTGTGGTCCTCATCTCTTCTTTCCATCCGAAGTAAGGACGCTTCCGTTCACCAAGATTTAGTTCACCCTTTAAAGCAATCATTTGTGCTAGTAATGCACCATTTCATGATCACACTTCATCTTTCATTACTTCGCTCGACCGTGGCGTTTTTGTAGAGCGACAATTTGTATATTAGGGTTAAGATTATAAGGATGTTATGATCATTGTCGTGTCCGCACTGCTGCCTGTCAGTAAAAGGATACTATGGACGGATTATTGAAATTACTACAGCTCAAGGAATAATTTGAAGTTCCAAAGATATGGTTATAATCTTTATGTCGCACTATGAGGTTGCCGCCGTTCCATTCGTAGCAGCAGCAGTAGTTATTGTCGTTTCCCCCTTTTTTCTAGATCCGTCTACTTCATTTTCTTCGGCATGAACTGCCACATTTGGCACGGCACTTCCCCCTTCCATTTTGTCATCTGCTTCAGACATCACAGTATCCTCTAGCACCTTCTTTGCATCGAGCTCTGTCGACAAGTCACTACTTGGTTTCGTACCGTTCAGAGGTTTTGTCTCCTCATTTGATTTTTGCTGACCATTATTCGACACAGCAACATCATCAGTAACCGTTCCCCCCTCTTGCTTCGAATAGGTTTTTTCTCCCCTAAGTGGCAACCGTCTCCGATTCGCCCCGACAGATGGATTTGTAATCGGTTCGATTTCTTCGTCTCCATCAGATTCTACCTCCATAGGACTGGTTCTGCTCGTTTTTGTGAATTCTTTTAATGAATTTGGTGAAACGGCCTTCTTCGTCAGATCAACTCTAATTTGATTTTCATCCGAGACATATTTTCTCAGAGTAGATTTGTCCCCTGATTCCGCTGTTGCTGACCCTGATTCCGAATCATTAGATTGCGAAGTTCGAGTTTATATCCGCATCGGCAGTATCATTAGATGGTATATCGGAGCCTCCATTCCCATAAATTTTCTTCTCGGATGCATTCTTGTATGATTCGGCACTTCCCTTCAACGATTTGCTCTCCAAGAAGTACTTCTGCATTTTAGGTATATATACAGTATTGTAGAACACAACGATATTACCAACAACCTGAGAATTGGGTCGACTTTCATTTCCCTCAGAAGCCAATTTAATGTGTCGAACAACCATTCCGACATGCACTCTCGCCCTGGTCTTCTCCTCGAACGGTCAAGTATGCATCGATGACTTTCCCGAATGTTATTTTCGGTTGGATCTGCATCACCCTACACACCCCATAAATTGAACAAAGGAGTAACTGGTCAACATGTCTGTCGATGAAGAGCAAGATATGATGCCGTAAGAGATAGCGAAAGGCTACCAAAATTTGCGTTTGTAGAGCTCCTTCATCCGATAGATCGAGGGCTGCGCATATCGCCCGAATACGGAAGAAAACGACCTTCAGTAGTTTGCGAAGTACAAATGAAATGAAATTCGCCTCCGACGAGGAACCAAAAGATGGTTTATATAGAACATCAGTTGATTTTGACGATTCGGACTCAAGATCCGTCAATTCCTCCGGTAGAATTGGCTCTAAGATATCCGGTGGCCAAGCACCGGGAAGACTCTTCATACTTTTGATGGAGTGTGCAAAAGACGTTTCTGCAGATAATTCAAAAGATGGTGGTTTGCTCCAAAGTAGAGAGTCGATCAACATGGGCTTCGACTTTTTGTGCATGTTTGTTGATAGTTACAGGGAGTCCGGAAACGACGGGAAATCCATTTTTCTGCTGTGCGGCTGTTGTCTTGGTGGCAACGATAGCTCTACAGAATGCCTCTGTAACTTTCAAAAGGGTGAATGGGTCGCTTTCTGTGCAATCCATTAGAGTTTGAATTGTGACATCACACATTTTGTTCAGAAGCAATTTCGGGTACATTCCGACGCCTTTAAGTACACAGGAATAACAACAAGCGAGAAGTGCTCGATGAAAATTTCTGCTTTGAAGCTGAGAGGCAAACGAACCAAGAAAGTCCATTCTATCCATTTGATCCTGGATGATTGCTTCCAAGCTGTAATAATAATACCCGACGATTGACGCACAAAGCTGTACAATATTGTCAACTACACCGTTGACATACACCTGACCATCCCTTCGGCCGACCGATAATTTTGTACCCATCGCTTCCGAATTTACATTGCTTGCAGAGCGAATAGCGTTTTGAATCCGGAGAGCTCCCCTGTTGAGCACAGGAACAATGACATCTTGCAAACAAGATGACCCGTCGCCCCGAATGCGATCATTCTCTCCAATGTAAGTCAGCAACGAATCGGTTGGCTTGATTACCGAGAGTGACAAAATTGAAAGAGTCCATTCATTCACCTCTGCCGCGTCGTTGATGAAAGGCGCTTCAGCACCCCCCCTTCTTTGGTTGATTTGCGTCTTTGAAGCTGGTGACGTAGAAATATCTGCACCAAAATGGTTGTCACCCGGTGAAATTTTCTTGGGTGATTCTAACAATGAAATAGGTTTTGCCTTTTTGCTAGGTGTCCGAATCGAGTCTGTGGCGTTCGCTACAACAGCATCAGCCTTTCGCTTCGGCACAATCGATTTTGGATGCATTTTCATCACTACAGCGACCGAATCCTTGAGAGGATCGGATGGTTTCGAATTCTCTCCCAAACAAAGCATTTTGCTTGTGATCATAGGTGCATCGCGATGAATTCCCCATGGCTCGCCAATGACCATTGGAAAAAAGAGAAGGACATTAACGATACCTGTTCGGACCTTGGCCCAATCCTCTTTGCCGTGGTTCGTGATATTGATTTTCAATTCTTTCTGTGTTTCTGTAACGAGAGTCTTAATGATGTTTCGGTAATCACGCATAAGGGCCCGATGATTGTCGGGAGAAAACGCCTTGGCAAGTAAAGAACTCGAATTGGTAAAATCAATATTTCCAGTCGCCTGTTGTCCCATGCCGACTTGGGTGATCAATTTGCAAGCCTCCATGGCATGAGATATTATGTCGGAAGTCCGTATGGGGGTAATCCCTTGATTCCGAGAGGTGTTCTTTTCCAAAAAGTCCAACAAATTAGAGACAGAGGCTACAGCCAAGGCAGAAAAATCTTCATCGTCGGGTATCATTGCTTCTTCCTGTGTCACATGGGTGCTGACCTCACCATTCTTGACCGATTTTCCAATATTGGCGGCGAGGATGATGCTAGTTGCCGATAAGAGAATGTGATTTCTACGATGATCCTTCACGTCGGGGTTGGACTTGTTCTTGTAGTCGGACTTCAAAGCGAGTAATCTTGCCATCTTCCAACAAATGTTGCGCGCCTCGGTATCTGGAGCAAAGGAAGCCGAAGCCATTCTCTCGAACGGGTTCATCGCCGGGTTCAGTTCGTGCATACATATCCGGAAGTTTTCATCTTGATAGCATGCCCGATAGATCATTTCAAAGTCGTGAGAAAACTCATAAGCAGAAATAGCCTGTGCCCTCAATGATTGTAAGGCTTGAAGTGCGAATACGCCGAAGAATATCGCCGATGATTCATCACCAGGAGATGTTTCTTTTCCCGAAGCTTCACTGAAAATTCTGTAAAATTCTTTGATCTTGCTCTCATCGTTCAAAATGCTTAGACAGAAATTGGCGACATCGGCGACTGTGGGGGAAGGATTTGCAACCTGCAACACCTTCAAGACGTCACTCCCAACGAATTGAACCGCCTGTTTGACCAATTGAGTTACCTTCACTTTGCGTTGCATCAGTACGGAAAGCGCCGGTAGCTTTTTAGGAAGCTTGTTTTGCCCTTGAACGAAATTGGTACGCTTCGGTGAACCCGCTTGCGTTGCAGCATTCCCGTTGGTCGGCATCGACGGGTTGCTTCGGTCACCCTTTTCTTTCGTCTTATGAATAACCAAGCCCAGTCTGTTCTCGAAGGCACGCACGAATCTTTGCAGCAGCAAAGACGATGAAATACGACATGCCACGACCTTGCTGGGATGAATATGTGTCGGTGCCTGTTGGAGATTGATCCATCGTGTTAATTTTTGATGAACGAAAGGATCGTTTGGTGCCCGCAATTTCATGTGACTCAAAAGCTCAAAGGTTTTGCGATTGGGCGAAGGCATCCCAGGAGCTGGGCGTGCCATTGGGGACGCTGCACTCATTGTCTTTTTGTGATTCAAATACCCATCAATAATATCAATTCATAAATAAGTTTCAATGTGTTTGTCAAGGGTCGTCATTCACAAGATAGGTTATCGTACTATGATGTTAACTCGATCTTTCTGCTGTGTCCCGGTGCAAGCATTTTTCACGGTACTTCAGAGCGGGCTCGGAAGCACGCCGGATCATAGATTATTGCGCCAACTATCTTTTTAACTGTACCAAGCCCTTGATTCGAGAAGGGAAAAGCTCACTTTCAGAGCTATAAGTACGACTTGCAGTAGTACAAAATTTCTCATTTTATTGGGTCGCAAGTTTGCGTTTACTCGCATATGTATTTGTTATATTAACCATATGAATTATGGGTGAAACTAATATGGTAAGTTTTGAGTGAATTTTCGTTTGATTAATGTTCCCCATTATTGTCGCTTTTATTCGTGACAAGCTGGCTGTCTCTTCATCGCCACCAAAGCGAGGCATTCCCTTATTCTCTGAAAACCGCGGTTGTTAACAAATCGCGTGTGCGACTCTTAGGCCCTTGTTCCAATAGACATCGATAGAACATGGCAGTATCGCCTTTCGCGTTCTCCCGGTGACAGACCCGAACTGTGTGTGCATCTAAGTGAATCAATGCAATTTCAGGACAACCGTGAATGATGGCGCCGGTTTCACGCCACCCATGTCAACAAGTTTGTTGGTTAGTCCAATACTGGTAGTCCAATACTCGTAGTCCAATACCTTCCGAGATTCATACAATGACACTTTGAACTAACATTGAGAAAATGATGAAGATATGGAAGATGAAACTACACAAAAGAAAAAAAGAAGGCGCCGATGATGCCAAGAAAATTATTGGGGAAAATGATGTGGTGAAACAGAAACCAAGTCGTAGTAGCGCAACATCGCCAATCGGCTGTTAGTTGTATGAAAAAATCGGGTTATGAAACCGATGATTCCGTCTTTGACAGTCGAAGAACGGGATCTGTCCATACGGCACTCGATTCAGGAAACGAAATAACTGTGACTACCTGTGGATCATGGTCGAGAGCAAAAAAGGTTCGGTTCGATATTGTGGAGATTCGAAATTACGAAAGGATCGCGAGCGATAATCCTTGCTGTAGCTCTGGTCCGCCGATAGGGTAAGATAATTATGTTGACACTTCTTGTATGTATGCGACCCAAAAGTTTTTGTCGCCGCCGTCAGTTAATAACAGATAGATTGCTAACAAAAGACGTTTTTGTTCCTATATCTATACTTGGAATCAGGATTGGATGGAAGCACGGGAAAACGCATAGAGAAAGCATTGACAATTACGAAGAAATACGCGGTGATCGGAGATCGAATTTAGAGATCGTCCTGGACAGGAGCGAAAGAGAAGCGCTATTGCTAGAATGGGCTATAGATATGAAAACTATCGCAGAAAGCACACGAGCTGCGATGAAAACGAAATTTCAAAGAAAGCAAACAGTAATAAATTCAAGAAAGATTTCGAAACTAGAAGAAGTGTCCAAAAGACTCAAGAATGTTTTTGTACAGAAAAGAAAGAGCAATGGTGTACGGGCCGAATCATCGGTACAAATGACATCAGAAAACTATGCATCCGATAACAGTACTAGAGCTGGACATACGGCTTCCATCACGTCTTCTGGCGAAGATGACAAATCGAGCCTTCATGTGACCGAGCTGGATGATGATGATATAGAAAGTCTCATGAAACAATCGATTGGTGTTCCGACGGCTGACAAGTCTGAAGATGGCGACGAGAGTGATAATTTTACTCTGGGCGCAACAACACTCGGGAACAATAGTGCATTCTCACCCTCAATTATAGAAATGGAAAAGTTTTATCGGGAATTGGAGCTGGAAATGTTCGGGGAAGAGACCGAACTTCCATCAATGCTTGGCCAAACATTGGAAATTCCCCAAGACTCCGATATCAACGATTCGAATGTTGCGAGTGCGGACAAAGTTCAGGTTCAGGATGAGATTCCCGTTCACGAGAATTCTTCTTCCTATCTTGACTCTACTCATCTTGAGAGATATCCGCCCCGACCTTATTGTCATTATGAATCTCAAAGTCGGTACTACGATAATCAGGCTCCAGTTCCTTCTCAAGATCCATACAGCACATACGATGTTCCGAATGTTCATCCGCAATATTTTTCTGATAATCGATTCGCTCAGCCCCCTTTCGCTCAAGATGGATTGCTTCCACGGAATATGGCAGGCTACGAAGGAATGCCCCCGAACTTATCCAATCATTACATTGCATACAACGATTCGAGTCGCCCTCCGGTTTCACATGACGCAATCGCGCAATCTCAAAATATACCCTTTGCATACGGCGGATCGCAACCAAACTTTGCACGAGGCCCTTCTGCCTTTCATGCACCAATACATTCGCAAAGAGATGGTTATGGCCAATACCGCCGCGGACGAGGTCGATCTTTTGATTCGGCTTACGACATCCCGCCGGTAGAAAACACCAATGACTATTTGTCAGCCTCATTTCACGAAGAGCGCCCGCATTCACACTTCCGGTCTCAATCCATGCAAGCACCTTCTCCACGACATGTCGGAAACTTCTCTGTTCGATACAGCGACCCCGGCGCCCATTATTCGCAACGATCTTTTCATCGATCGTCGCAACATCGACACTTCCATGAACCTCAGATTCGTCATATGCCTATGCATGGACGCCTCTCGGCCAATGAATGGATGGACGGAAATGACCGAGAGCCTTCCTTCTCAAACAACGACATCGCTGTCACCATTACTGAAGGTAATAATTCAGAATTTCGGAATGTACAATATTGATAAAGGCAGTTGCAAAACACTTAATGTTGCGCCGAGGAAAATCACGGCCAACATAGCAAATATGAAACGCATATAATAGAAAGCTAAGTCATCCCAACACATGTTCTATTTATGTTGACGTAGATCAGTATCGATTGACGTAAGTTTTACGGTCGCAAATGTGATTGAATTCTGTTCGCTACAACGAGCACAATCAGAGCGTAATTGATTTATGCATGGTTTGCGTAATGCGTCATTAGGTCTTTCTTTCATCGATTTCACTCTGTCTCGCTGCCAAGTCTTCATCAAGGTCTTGCATTTCGGCATCTAGTTTCTTTTTAATATCTTCCATCCGATCATAATCTGTTTTGCGCTCTTCTAAAAACTTTTGTAGCTCGAGAGTATTGTTTGCCTTATCCAGGGCTTGCTGGGCAATCAATTCTGCGTCGATTCTAGCCTTTGATTTTGGTTTGTCATTCTTCTTCTCGCTTTCGTCAACCTCTTCTTCTGGACGCATGGGTTTGAGAACCATGTTTGCCAATGGATTTCCCAGTAAAATGTCAATGATGATGCCCACTGATACAACAAGGGGGACATATTGGCGCCAGGATTCCGAAATCATTATGGACGAAGAATCAACGAAGGCGTTGCAAGAGACAACTCTTGACGAATCATCTCGAGGCAAGATTCCATATGCGTTCTCTCTCTGCTGTACCAGGATCCCCTTGGTCAATGGCGATGGTGTGACCACAAATCCCGATGACAGAGTAACTCCAAATGATGCAAGAACAACGAGCCCCAAAACAACCTCTCGCAAGATTTGATTCATGTTCGTAAATTTCATGATTGGCTTTGTATTCTTAAACTCGTTTGAACGCTAGGAACATGAGCTGTTATGGTAAACGTATGATTCAAGGAATAGGAAAGTAGATTTGTGTATTACTTGCAGAGGCACAGGTGGTCGAATCGCATGGCAACAAGTGGAGTTGTCGCGTTAACATCAACAAAACTCAATCTTTTTTGTTTCATGAGGAGGAGGATGTATGATGATGTAGTTGAAGTGTGTTGATTGGGCTGGAATTCATCAAAATTGGTATTTTTCTGTTTTTAATGTCAAATACCGAGAATGGTACTTAAAAAGCACCTTAAGACCTACACTACATAGGTTACGTATCAAGGAGACGTACAGAGGCAAGTTGTCATTCGCCGCAGACCACGACTGTGATCATTAAATTTCTCACGTTTTGAAAATTCAGGAACCGAAAAAAGTTCGTAATTTTCATTTTCGTCGTCGATTTTAATTCTCATAACATTCCAATGTTGTCATCATGAATCATTTGTCAATGAGAATGACAAGAGAAGAAGAAAATGGAAGGCATTCGAGTTGAAAGTGCTACATCGTCCATAGAATTTGAGAATGACGAATTTCATGACGAAAATCCCCGCCGACAAGATCCGCAAGGACCGAAGAAACACCAATCGATACTTCGAGACAAGGTCATTCTGTCGATTCTCGTGACAGAAACGGCAGAACGAGTTGCATACTTTGGCTTCCGGGCGGTACTCGTTCTATACTTTACCAATGGTCTCAAATTTTCCGAGTCAACTTCCGTATCCTTATTCGCCTCCGTCAGTGGGCTCGCCTACCTATCTCCTCTGCTCGGAGCACTTCTTGCGGATTCTGTTTGGGGCAGATACAAGACCATATTGCGTTTCGGTACCTTTTATTCCATTGGAATGTGTCTTATCGCTCTAGGCGCATATCAATTGGGGCCTCCTTTACCAATATCCTGTCCAATATCAATGAATGGTAGCACGGAAGACTGCGGGGATGTCAGCGACGAATTAAACAAATCTCGGGATATCGTCGGACAAAATATACTAATAGCCCGTTCACTCAGTTTCGTTGGTCTGATATTTGTTTGCATCGGAACAGGAGGGATCAAACCTTGTGTCTCAGCGTTCGGTGCGGATCAAGTTGTGCTCTCAGAGAGTTGCGAGACGCGAGACGTACCGGAAATGTTGTCGTCATCGAACCGGTATTCTGACGATAGACACGAGGACTTGTCTGACCTTGTCCTTGAAGAGAACAATGCGACTGCAGAAGAAGCAACCGCAGCAAAATTGGAACCTCCAATCTCTACAAATGATTCTCCACAGCATACTAAGGACGATCACGTCCGAGAATTCTTCAACAGTTTCTATTTTTGTATCAACGTTGGAGCACTGCTTTCTTTTGCACTCATACCCATGGTTCGAGCAAAGTTTGGTTTTGGCGCAGCATTTCTTATACCAAGCATATTCATGATCGGAGCACTCGGAATTTTCTTGTCGCAACGAAAGGCATACAAACACAGAAGGAGGGACTCGTCGCAACCTTCCTTGTTCACAACTCTCTACTTGTGCTGGACAATAGTGTTTGCGAAGACAGACAGACGAAATTATACCCAAGTCAACGAAGATGAACAATCCGAGGCTGTGATTCGAGAAGAAGACGTGGATATATCGGAAAACGAAAGTAGATGTTAACGATCGTCGAGTGCGTCAAGATGCAGAACAAGTTTTGCATCTAATGCCACTAATGCTTTTCTTTCCGGTATTTTGGATGCTTTACGATCAACAGGGATCGGTATGGACATTACAGGCAACTAGGCTCAATCGTCACGGTCTCGAACCCGAACAAACTGGGGTAGGTTTTCATGTTGCAATTCCTCTATCCGCTGTTCCGTCATTCTCTCGACAGCGCTATTCCCTTTGCTCCTTTCTTTCACAGTTTCTTAACCCACTAGAAATTATGATCTTCATCCCGCTGTTCGATAAGATTATTTATCCGTGGCTTGAAAATAAGGGATACAACATCCAGCCGTTGAAGAGAATGGAATATGGAATGTTTCTTGCTGCTGTTGCCTTCTTTGCGAGTGCACTCCTTGACTATTCAATACAACAGGGGCCCCCAAACAGCGTTTCATTGGCATGGCAAATACCTCAGATTACTATTTTGACAGTGGCGGAGATTCTGCTGAACGTTACAGGCCTCGAGGTAAGTATCTTCCTCTACGTTTCTTCGTTGGGTTAGCATACGTGCTCATTTGTTGCACACTGTTTGGGCGATTTGACTCCGTTGTGGTTTTTGTTGAAAAACTGATGCTCACAGCAAATATTTCTCATCGTATTCCTTCCGTCTCTCAGTTTGCCTACAGCCAAGCACCGGATAGCCTACAAGCGCTGATTCTCGCCGTGTTTTTGTTCATGACGGCGATCGGGGATGGTTTTGGATCGATTCTATTTGCTACGGTCTTTCGGGACCTTAATACCTCCGTGACCATGGTCACATGTGCTGTCTCCATGCTCGTGAATCTGGCTCTCTTTTCCCGTGTAGCCCGTCACTGGAAACCGTACCAAGCACGGAACGAAAGGAATCACCAACACCTCGACCATCGTGAAGATAGAGAAGAGGACGGGCTTCAATTGACTGTTTTGGGAATTAATGGGGAGATTAGCTAGAAGCATTTTTGATAAACAAATACGTTTTGATAAAGAAGTACGTGTGCATTTCGAAAAATTGAAGGCGCGTCCTCTATATCAATGAGAAGTAAGGATCGATTATGAACTGCTACTACATGGTACAAACTGTAATTTACGAAATCGCATACTGCTGTTGAATTTATTTCAGATATAGAATTATGTGATTTTCATTTGGAAACGGTTCCGTAAAATTCGGCAGACTCTCTCCTACTTTCAATTTCACACTTGATGGTAACTGCCTTGACATATAAATACTTCATATAGAACTCCGTTTCAGTAAACTCCACACCTAAAGAAAGCAACAGCATGCTTTCAACACCGATAGATTCGGTATCCGTTATTCAATTCTTTCATGCGATTGATTGCCAATGTTAGTTGTCAACCTTTCGTCTTCGCTTGTCTCCATTCGATTTCTTGCTGCTATTGGTGTTGCTACTTTCGTTATCATTTTTTCGTTTCCCCGATTTTGTCTTTTTAGCACCGTCCTCTTCTTGTTTCGATAACGCGCTTGTTCCTGCTCCGCCTTTGCGACCACCTCCTTTTGAACTCAAGCCTATAATCGACTGATCCTGCCCGATCTCTGACGGATTTGCTGCTGTAGGATCTGTTTTGTCTTTTGCTTCCAAGGACCGCCTTCCTGCCGACGCCGAACGCCTATTGTTGTCTGCGTTATTCGCTTGCTGTTGCTGTTGTCGAGTTGCAGAAGCCGACGATGAGGATGACGTGTTAGAACCCCCGCTCGCACGCTGCCGTGCCGACATGTGCACCCGAAAGCCAAATACTCTCGGAATGTATGCCGAGTCCTTCGGCAGTGGGTCGGGAACTAAATTGCTGAACGTCATGAGAAACAAGTGCGGAAACGTGGTTCCAAATGCGGCTCCATCCACTCCAGCTGCTCCTGCTCCTCCGTGATGCCGCGATCGAACCGGTGGAGGATGATATACACATTGACACTTCGGGCAAAATATCTTTACCGTGTCCGCTCCCATTTCGTCTTTCAATCCACACGGCAATACCGGTTGACCTGCGCATTGTACAAGCGGACAGGTACCGAACTCCTTGGATGCATACTAAGTAGTAAAAACGAAATGAAGTTAGGAAAGTTGTGTGAGTAAAGTGTCGCTGCTGTTCATTCATTGGTTCTTCCATAGTCTTTCCGCTGTGCGATGCTTACCTTATTGTACATTGCATCCAGTCCGTGAGCCGTAATGATATAGCGGGCGTGTATCAGTCCATAAAGTGTACAAGCACTCTGTGTCAAATGAGAATCATCGGAATCATCTGGTCCAATACGGTCTAAAATAAGATCTAAACAATCCGAAAAGTTGGAGACACAAGTCCTCAAGCCATACAAATTGAATCCGTCTTCTATATACGATCTTTCGACCTCGCAAAACATTTCGTGCCCCTTCAATCCACAGAACCTGAATGAGTAGAATTTGTAAGACAATTGAAAAGATTGTGTGAGAAAAAGACTAAATGTCAAAAAAAATTATGCTCCACGGCCACTCTCGTAATGAACAAAAAAGGTAGCCGGCCACGAAATGTAAATCAATGAAGCTGTACCCACCATTGAATCCATGGTTCAGTCGTGCCCGGAAGCAGAGGAATCCTCGTTGTACGCCATGATCTAATAAAGTGTTTGCTGGTAACAGCGAGGTTGTTTACTGCTTCTGAATCACTGGCTGTAGTCGCGATGAACGTCGAGGTGTAACGGATCCCGACTCCACACTCCACGCTTACACCGAGCTTGGAACTAATCCGAATTGCCGATGCGGTGTATTAAAGAGTAAAGATTATCTTGAGGTGTTATCCTCGCGAATGGTCATTGCCTTCTATGGTGTTTGCTGCTATGCTCTAATACTCTTCCTGTATAAAGTTGGTATTGAGATCGTTGTTATTAACAGATTGCGTGAGTTGTGCTTCGCGTTTCAATCACCAATAATCCATTCATCTCTCGATTAAAAAAAAATTAAAAAAAATCCACTTGCGACCTCCAGGGGTCTCGCTGGCTGCTCACGCTTCTCACCAGATTTTACGAGGCTCATCCGTGGAGAGGCTCTTTTACACGTAATCAACGCCGCAAAAATTTCTCTCAAAACGAGCGAACGAACGTTCGTGAGTGATCATGAAGGTGGGGTGTACAGCAGGTGTTTTTCTGTTTAAGATCTCATCTGCGCGTCCGTGCGTCGGCAGACGGCAAACGAGAACTCTCCACTCTGCTGCAGATCTATGATACTTTCTGTACAACGTAAAGGTATGTAGTCCTAACCATACAGCTTCCTACCTACCTCATTTCTCGAACCATCGCGTTCCTTCGATAGAGGACGCAACTTCCTGCATCTAATCTCGCAATTTACGAAATGATTCACTCATTCACGATGGACATAGTGAGAGTCGAGGAGAAGCAACCGATACTTTCAACTTTCAGGACAACGGAGAGCAAGACATTATACCAGCCTTCTCTTCATTAACCAAGAAATTAACATTTTATTCGGTCACTAAAACGGCAAATACATCTACCGCTCAGAGTATCCCACAATGCCAAGGAAGTAAGTTATGTGTTGTTTTTACAATTTCGACGATCGCCGCTGATGACAATATTGTGAACGAATCTCTTTTCTCGTAAATCTTTCTCATTGCTGACTTCTTTTTAAAACGCTTGTTTCAGATTTGGATTTTCAGTAGATCTAAACCTCAAGGAGAACCATGAGGGTTACATCGCCCTTTCAAAATGCCCGGCGATCGTTGGTCAGTCACAGCTCCAAAAGGCGGCACGCAAGAGCGTGAATCCTTCCGGTGCACCGGCCCAAAACAACGCTGCGCTCGTTGCGAAACGAAAGCAAAAGGCCATGGCCATTGCCATGAAACCCGGTTCACAGATTGCCATGAACGCTTTCATGATGTACATGTCGGGATCCAATTTGAACATTTTTTCCATCAACACCACCAGTTCCGCGATTTTGACGCCAATCACCAGCATTTTCAGCATCGAACGGACCTTTGCAAATTTAGGATGTGGATACACAGACGGCGAAGGCTATATACATTGCAATCAATTTGGTATGGTTGGGGGTGGGATTATATAAGATGAGCGCGATGCGATTGTTACCTACGACATCTGCCGATTTTGCCGACTCTATTGTTTGGAAAGATATGATGGAGACGTCTAGTATCCCACCCATTATATCTTAATTCCCATCTAACCTAAGACAAAGCCAATATAACAAAGTTTTTTGTCGCCTTCAACCTCTCTATATTCTAATTTCGAGATGCGTGTTATAACAATTTCTCTGAGAATATAGGATTTTTCGTAGCACTGTATCTCCTAAGGTTTCTTTTCAAAATCGAAAAAACATGATGTTCAAGTCTTCGAATAAAAATGCCATTCAGTTATAAATCGAACTCCTATGAAGATTAAATTGTTTTTCTTCTATGGATCATATTTCTACTCTTGTGAAGCGCGCTCTAGTTTCAGGCATCAAGTTGACGAACAGATTTTTCGAAGATTTCCAAGCACTGATCAATTTCTCCTTCGGTGATTGTCAACGGCGGCGCAAGACGAATGATGTTGCCATGAGTAGGCTTGGCCAAGAGACCGTTGTTCTGCATGTGAACGCATAGATCCCATGCCTTGCCGGTATCACCATATCCCCCCTTGGGTTGGTTGATGATCACGGCATTCAAAAGTCCACGGCCACGAATATGCTCAACAGAGCTGTTTCCAACCAGTGTTTCCAAACCGTTTCGTAGTTGCTCGCCCCGCACCTGTGCGTTTTCTGCCAATTTCTCGTCCCGCAACACTTCCAGAGCGGCCATTGCAACCCTGCATGCCAGTGGATTTCCACCATAAGTCGATCCATGTTCTCCTGGCTTGAGTGTCATCATAACCTCTTCCTTCGCCAAAACTGCCGAGACTGGAAGCACACCACCAGACAAAGCTTTGCCGAGAACAAGGATATCCGGTAGAATTCCATCGTGATCTACCGCCAACCGATATCCAGTACGACAAAGACCCGTCTGAACCTCATCGGCAATCAACAAAACGTTGTATTTTTCACACATTTCTTTGACCTTCCTCATGTAACCATCGTCGGGGACCATGACTCCAGCTTCTCCTTGAATGGGTTCCACCATGAATGCAGCAATGTTCTCGGCGTCCTTTTGGAATTCCATTTCAAGACTTCCGAGATCATTGTAAGGGACAGAGGTGAAGCCAGGCATGTATGGACCGAATTCATTGAATGCAGTTGGATCGTTACTGCTACTCACGGCTGCCAAAGTTCGTCCCCAAAAGTTGTTGTTAGCAAACAAGCATCTCGCTTTGTTGGGCGCAACACCTTTCACTTGATAAGCCCACTTTCTGGCCAACTTGATGGCGGTCTCTCCCCCTTCAACTCCGGTATTCATGGGCAAAACGCGGTCCATACCAAAGTATTGAGTCACAAACTCGCAGTATTCACCGAGAGCGTCATTGTGGAAAGCTCGCGATGTAAGAGTAAGATTCTGGGCTTGATCCACGAGGGCGCCGATGATTTTTGGGTGACAATGTCCTTGGTTGACAGCGGAGTACGCGGAAAGAAAATCAAAATATTCCTTCCCTTCAGAATCCCAAACTTTTGTGCCTTCACCCTTCTTAATGACAACTGGAAGGGGGTGGTAATTGTGTGCCCCGTACTTATCTTCCAAAGCCATGCATTCCGATGCCGATCGTGCGGAGGAAGATTGCAATCGGCGGGCGACGGCCCATTGCTTGCGGCGAACGGCACTATCGATAGTCTTTCTCAACATCTTTCGTTGTGGTGATGTTTTTTTATGACGTTACAGGGAAATGCGAATCGTGTTGCAAGGTGCTTCGAAGGATGATGAACGAACTATGGCATTTTCCGTTCATCGGATAGCGAAGTTACAATAAAGGGTGTCAGATTCAAATGATGTCGTTGTCATTCGTCAACAAGGAGAATCACACCTTTTGATCGTCACTTCAATCCCACAGACTTTTCCATGAACGTGGAACGTACGAAGGCCAGATCACTTTACGTCAGACCGGGATTGAATGGATCGTGTGACTGACCCATTCGACCCAGAGAAGATGTTCTATGTCATTCTCCGTGCGCATAAACGAGTGAATTCAAACAGATGTTTCTTGTCGAGAGATTTTTTGAAGTCTCACAAATGAAACGATTTTTCTTCGTCGCTCACAAAAAGCGTTCAAAAGCCAACCATCACCAAGCTGAAAAGGGAAACAAGGAAAGTTTCTCTCGGCAAAAGTATAAGCCACAAACACACCCTAACAACGAAAGAGATTTAACAACGTCTCTTCAACGATAGACCAAACAGGTAAGAGACACATCGTATTGGCTTTCTCACCATGGAGAAGATCCTCGAGCGCGATTTTAGCGACGAGTACAAACGGCGAAGCCTTTCTTCATGCGCGACTCGAAGGTCGTGACTGAAGTATTCTTCGTTCTTCCGGAGCCTCACAAACTGTTTCACGTCCACTTATGTTGTGATGTTTGTTCCGTCGTAGTTGAATTCAAAAAGTCCCGAAAATGAGCAAACGTTTCGCTCTCAATTTGTTGACCTCATCCATCAAAAGCAAGTCGAGAAATTTCTCAACATCTCACGCTTTCAAAAAGAACGGATTATACCAATCGTACAAGTTTTCTACTCCAGCTAGCACTCTTCTACAAACCAGAATGTCGTCTACTACTTCAGATCCCGGTATCGGTCTGCCCCCTCGCGTGGAATCGGATAGCATGGGAGAATTGAACATCCCGGCAAACTGTCTCTATGGATGTCAAACGGAAAGATCGATCATGAATTTCCCTATCGGTGGACCGGAGTCCAAGATGCCTCTTCAAATCGTCTACGCGATGGCTCTTGTGAAGAAATGCTGTGCTGAATACCACGCTGAGATTGGAGTTATGGACGAGAAAGTCGCTGGCGCAATTGCACAGGCAGCAGATGAAGTAATGGCCGGAACATTGGACAACCACTTTCCTCTGGTTATTTTCCAGACTGGATCAGGAACCCAAACCAACATGAACGTGAATGAGGTTTTGTCAAACCGAGCTATTCAAATCTTGGGTGGCGAGGTTGGATCGAAATCCCCTGTCCATCCCAACGATCATGTCAACAAAGGACAGTCGAGTAACGATTCCTTTCCGACAGCCATGCACATTGCTGTCGCCAAAATGGTAACGGAAATCACATTGCCAGGACTCGAAACTCTTCACGCTTCCTTGTTGAAAAAGAGCAAAGACTATGATCATATTGTCAAGATTGGTCGAACCCATTGTCAAGATGCTACACCTTTGACAGTCGGCCAGGAATTCAGCGGCTATGCCCAGCAGGTCGAATATGGTATTGAGCGTCTCAAGGCCTCTCTTCCTGCCATGTGCCGTCTTGCTTTAGGAGGAACTGCCGTCGGAACCGGATTGAACACCAAAAAGGGATATGATGTGACCATCGCTGATCGATTGGCGAAGGCTTCCGGTTTGCCCCTTGTGACAGCTCCCAACAAGTTTGAAGCACTCGCAGCTCACGATTCCTTGGTGGAGATGTCGGGCGTCTTGAACACTATTGCCTGCAGTTTGAACAAGATTGCGAATGATCTTCGCCTTTTGGGCAGTGGACCTCGTTGTGGACTTGGTGAATTGTCATTGCCTGCCAACGAACCCGGAAGCTCTATCATGCCTGGAAAGGTCAACCCAACGCAATGTGAAGCTATGACTATGGTCTGCGCTCAAGTGATGGGAAATCATGTAGCGGTAACGGTCGGTGGAGCTCAAGGACACTTCGAATTGAACGTTTTCAAACCGGTCATGACTGCCAACTTGTTGCATTCGGCAAGACTTATCGGTGATGCTTCGAAGACCTTCACCACTCAGTGCGTTGATGGTCTGACGGTTAACGAAGCACGCGTGGAGGAACTGATGAACGCAAGTCTTATGTTGGTGACAGCGCTCAACCCTCATATTGGTTACGATAAGGCAAGCGAGATTGCCAAGAATGCCCACAAGAATGGATTGACTCTCAAGGAAGGAGCTGTGGCCAGTGGATATTTGACCGCGGAACAATTCGACGAATGGATTGTTCCAAGCGATATGATCGGTCCGAAATAAGAACTCAATGTGCAATGGATGATTGAGGAAAATGATCGATATGATCGTTCGCCATTTCTTGATAGTTGTAAGAGTTGGATTTAGATAAACGTTAGTAGAAAATCTTAAAAAAGCTATCTAAAATAAAATTGAAAAAAATTAGGAACAAAATTCATTCGACCGTCTAACCGTATGTCAGAGTGTCGGCTTATTTACGCGCGCTCCACGCATTGGCATCCATCCATCAACATCCGGATTTTTTCGCAATTCGATCTAAAATCGAAACCGTCGAGGTCGAAATGAAAAGTTCGAGATGATGGGTGATGTCGGGAATAACAGAATATTTTTCATCCTGGGTGATGACAGATTCTTTTGAGGTTTGCACGGCATTGCGCTAGCACATAATTTCACAAACCTGCGTTTTGACAACGTCTGTTGAAAAACAAAGAAACTCCTTTCTTGCCTTTCGAAGTGCATACTACATTCTCACTCCTTAAATATCAAAAGAGAAAAAATCAAGATGACCGATAGTGACGTCCTTGAACAGTCTTCTGGCCTGAGCAACTACTCGCGGTATGTTTTGGCCGATCTTTACGAATGTTTGGGTTTCCATTCAAACCGACTCTCCCTTCCTAACACAACTTTCTGCTGACATTTCTTGAACATCCAGGCCTCAAATCGCGATTTTGGATTTCGGATCTCAATACTCCCACTTGATTGCTCGCCGAGTTCGCGAATTGAACGTGTATTGTGAATTGTATTCGTGTCAGGTACCTGCCGAAGAACTTGGAAAGCACCAGTTGGTCGCCGTTATCTTGAGCGGCGGACCTTCCAGTGTCTACGACGAAGGCGCCCCCCACGTTTCGGAAGGAGTTTGGAAGCTTATTGCGGAAAGAAACCTTCCTGTTCTTGGAATTTGCTACGGAATGCAGGAATTGGCCCACGTGTTTGGAGGAAAAGTTGAATCTGGTCTCAAACACGAATACGGAAAGTCGATTGTCAAGCGAGTCGAAGGATGCCAATCGCAGATCTTCGATGGAATGCCGGAAGAATTCCAAATGTGGATGTCGCACGGAGACAAGTTGACCAAAGCCCCTGAAGGCTTTTCGCCAGTTGGTAAGTGCTCGAAGACTTAATTGATATTGCTGTGGATACCATTCGTGGATGAAAGCTAACGACGACTGTGCTGTTCCGTCAACGAACGAAAAATTTGAATATTTAGCCGGAACCGACAACGCCGAATTCGTGACAATCGAGAACTTGGAAAAGCGCATGTGGGGACTGCAATTCCATCCGGAGGTCACTCACTCTCCTCTCGGGAAGAACATTCTTAAGAATTTTTGCGTTAAGATTGCTGGTGCCAAGCAAGATTGGGTGATGGCAGATTACGCAAAGGAATTCATTGAAGATGTTCGCAAAAAGGTTGGAGATGGCCACGTGATGGGAGCCGTGAGTGGTGGTGTTGATTCTACCGTCGCTGCCGTCCTCATGACACAGGCCATTGGAGACCGATTCCATGCCGTCATGGTCGACAATGGATGCTTGAGAAAGGATGAAGCGAAGAACTGTTTGAAACGCATGCGGGACGACTGCCATGTCAATCTTCGTTGCGTGGACGCCTCTGATCGTTTCCTTGACAAGCTCAAGGGAGTAACAGATCCCGAGAAGAAGCGAAAAATCATCGGAACGACGTTCATTGAAATTTTCCAAGAGGAATCGGAGAAGATCGAATCCGAATTGGGAGTGAAGTGCGAATACCTTCTTCAGGGTACCTTGTACCCAGACGTTATCGAATCGATTTCGTATAAGGGTCCATCGGCAACAATCAAAACCCATCACAATGTTGGTGGTCTTCCCGCTACAATGAAGTTGAAGCTCATCGAGCCAATGAGAGAACTCTTCAAGGACGAAGTCCGAGAACTAGGTATGGCTATGGGAATTGACGAAAAGAGTGTCTGGAGACACCCATTCCCAGGACCTGGATTGGCCATTCGTATCTTGGGAGAGGTGACACGAGAACGCGTCAAAATTCTGCAAGAGGCCGATGCTATTGTGATCGAAGAGTTGTACAGATCCGATCATTACAGAAAGATTGGGCAAGCCTTTGTTGTCCTTCTTCCCTGCAAGACCGTTGGTGTGATGGGAGACTCTCGTACCTACGAGAACGTTGCCAGTGTACGATGTGTTGAAACCACTGACTACATGACAGCTGACTTTTACCATCTCCCTTACGAAGTCATGGGTACAATGAGTAGCCGTGTCATCAATGAAGTGCGAGGAATCAACAGACTTTGCTACGATATTAGTTCCAAACCTCCTTCGACAATCGAGTGGGAATAAACGCATTAGGTCTCTGATGCAATAATGGGAACTCGATGAACGTTACAAGTAGTGGTTTTGATCGTAAAATAAAATCTATTTTAAAATATTTAATGAAATAATATCGTCTTTCTCGGCCGTGCTGGATATATTCATAGCTAGTATCCTTTGGTCATTCATTCATTCATTCAGCTTTATATCCTCGAATTCGATTCTTATGTACAAGCGATGCCAACTGTCTTCCCCGTCTTCGCACATCTGGTTGTTTCCAAAAATGAGTTATAGCTAGATATGTTGTTAGTTTCATGGTCCTGATATATGCGATCAATTCGTTTGGATTTATACTTGCTAAGTGCTAGCAATGTTTTCGTATTCGTGCATCCTTTTAATTCATCGAAGAAACATGTAATACAGTATCTCTTGACCATTTGAATGGCAGTTCGGTTTTCTTCGTAGGTATCAGTCTTTTCCAGGATCGAAATGTCAGCACAGTGGATTAGGCCTTCCGTCGGCGTTTGAGCTTGTCGCTGCCTCTATTGATTCTATTGTCTCGGAACAAACCCGGGTTGCCGGTTTCTTGGCTCTGTTGTACCCTGGTTCTCTTGTTTGCCAGCATCCGACGGCGATTCAAGTTTCTGGGATCCATAGCCTCTGCAGCAGTGGTAGATCCAGTGACTTCCGTCACGCCAGTCCATGCCGTGTTGGCAGTGGTTTGGGAGAGATTATCCTCATCGTTCTCTTCCATGCTGTATTCGGTCAGCGTCGATATGTCGTCGGGGCAGTCATTGTCGTCCATACTCATTTGTTGCTGTTGTTGATAAGACTGTTTCTGGTCGGTAGACGTGGTAGACGATGCGACTTGTCCCGGCGCGGCCGGTATTGGCAACGGAATGAAGAAGCTACTCATATTTTCCGCAACACTAATGTTATCATTCGAAGCATAATTGTCAATTCGATCTCGAGGCTGGCATGCCGATCGATTTCGATTTGTAAACTCCATGCACGCCGCTCGAACGCCCATCGTGGTTGGTATACTATTGTTGTCGTTATCATCATCACCCATCATGACATCATTCTCGTCGACGTCTTCCATGCTGTCAGAACAAACATTGTTGTTGTTCCGCTGGCTATGGCTAGTTGTCGATCGCAGACAAGCAGAATCTGTCGCTATTTTGTCGTTTGTATTCGCCATGATGAATTCTATGCAATAGCTTTCTTTGACAAAGATTGCAATACTTGGTCACGTTGCCGATGCAACGAAACTGGTATAGCAATTATTTTTGTTCGCAAACTCCGAATATTCAGTATCAACAAAAAATTGATCGTGACAAGAGTTCGGTATTGTACTTCGAACTAGTAGTTTTTATCAGCAGTATTCTCGTATCGTGACATCAGATCGCTGTTCCATCGTTGTGTTTCTGAATTTTGGTCTTTAGGTATGTGATATGCATGCTTTCTCTCTTCGATGCACGTACTTGAGCACGCGCCTACGCGATTTCTGACATTTTCGCTGTTCGAACGGGTTACAAGCAGAAACAAATGACGATTTTTGGCACTGCTAAAGTACGCATCAGCTTGTACTGTAACGTAGGGGATGTTCTTCCTCACCTTGAACTCGGGGCTTATTCGGTCAAGTCACGAAGTAGAAAATATGTCACTGTTACGATTTCTACGAGCTCTTACGTACGAATTCCGATTTTCAATCGCGCGAGAATTTCGACTCGGGACTGGATTTTCTTTGATCATTTTTTTTCTCTATCAACTTCGTCACACCTGACCTTGCTAAAATGGATTTCATCATCTGTACTAGTCGTTGGCATAAAGTTGAAAGTGAGATCTCGAGAGTTAGAAAGACGATCGTATTGCAATTATGATGCGATGGCAACACATAGAACTGGTTCTCATTCACAGCCACGGTCGGAATCGACAAATTTGCAAATGTCGAAAGAGGTGACCAATGAATCGAGAGAAGAAATACAAGAGGACTGCCATAGTCTGGATGCTGGTGTTGACGGAGTCAAGACGGTTGCGATTGTGGGTGCTGGCTTTGCTGGCCTAGTCTTGGCCAACTATTTGGAACTACAACTTAAACAGTTTCGAGAGCAACAGAAAAACGACGATGGAATCGGCGTCGTTCCGAAGAATCGCCTCTGGGCCTACACGCTATTCGAATCCAAGTCGAGTTCTGGAATTCCAGTCATTGGCTCCATTTGCTTGGAATCTGCTCGAAAAGTACTAGAGGAACTGTGTTTGTTCGACGAGGCTTTAAATGAACACAATGGAGCAGGAGTAGTATTTCCAAAGATTTCAAACGACAAAAACTCACCATCGGCGACTACGAAAAATGACGACCGATACCATGAAGTTTCACGAGAAGCCTTTTTGGAGTTACTTCGCAAAAACGCGAAAATCCAGTCGTCCAGCCGGGTTGTGGATATAGTGGTTGCAGAAGCGTCGAATGATGGATCGCTCGAGAAGACTAACCGTCCAAAGTACTTTGTTGTGATCGAAGGCGAGGATCGCATACGAGCGAAACACGGACCCTTCGACCTTGTCGTTGCTGCAAACGGACTGTCCTTTCGTGGAGAAACAACCAAGGCCTTGCAAAAAACATTGAAAGTGTCAGTCGTCAATTGTCAAGATCGGGGACTCTCGATATCGATACGGATAGGCACTGGTGGGACTTTGATTTTCTTGGATTCACAAGAAGAACGAGTGGTGCCGATACTGCCATTCGGGACGGCCTGCAGGTGGGCAAAAGATTGCTACAGGGCTGATCTATTTCAAAAAACGGAAGGCACCAAGCAATCGTGCCTACTCAAGTTTCTAGAAGGAGGCAGCAACGCCAATATGTCGTCAACGGGGATCACTGCAATTTCTTCGGAATATGACGAGAACGTAGTCAAACTTGATGCTGATCGTTGTCGTGATTTTGCTACCAATATTGCTGGCAACTGCATTGTATTACTGAAGTAAAAAATGAGACCTTGGCAACGATAAATTAGATTCATTGACGAGAACACTGGAAAGAATATACGACAGTCAGCATCGTCGCTCCTCGTAGTCGTCGTAGCTAATGAAAACCCTTCGGATAAAGTTAAAAAGATAGATTCAGAGATATTTAATGAATAACTATTACTACTCGTAGACACAGTTGACAATATCGTCAAGCTATTTGTTTGTCTTTGCCGTATCTTTTAAAGATTAGAGGAGTTTCATGTTGTCAGAAAAATCCCTTTTCGACAGGTGGCAAAAAATAGGTGACAGAGAGAAACTATTTCTGTTCTTCATAGAGCTCCATCCAAACCAAAAAAAAAGAAAAACTCAGAACGTCAACAATCACTATTTCAAACTGACAATGATCGATGTCCATCCAAACCTGACTTCCATTACATTGATCTTGTAAACAACGAATCAGAGAGAAAGATAGAGGTCGACAAGTATAGGATTGAATATAAAAGGCGGACCACCATGGCAGCCACTAATACTTTCAAGGCCGTTGCGAAAACGGTCTTCAAACCCAGCACCGCGTGGTTGTTTGTGTTTTTCCCGGCTCTATTCTACTTTCATGGGCACTCGGCTGTATTCTTTAGGTCTATTCCGATCGTCTACGTATGGTGAAATACTGGACCATGAATTGATATGGATGACAGCAGCAGCGTCATCGGTCAACCCTTCGACGTCCGACACGATGTGCTCCAAATTTCTCGCGTCCAACAAAAGCAGCAAGCAGAAGCTCCTCTATATGCAAAGCAATAAGGATTGCGGCGCCCTTCGTTACCCGATCTATTTAGTACAAGACTTTGATGATGGGTCGGTTGTTTCCACAACTTGGATGGAAGATGAAGAACTTGGACGAGGATATCTATTGTTGTCGACCAGCGCGGGGAGTGGGAAAATCTTTCGGTGGGAAGCAGGTGGCGGTCCGATTGCCATTGGAAGGACTCTGCATCTCCAAGACTCTGGATGTCGATCAAATCATTACTAACAATGTAGCGTTGATGGCAACACCGGAAGTGGAGGCATCACGGTGGACAACTTCCGTTCCGACTCTTTGCCCGTTTTGCTTGTTGCCGAGTACGGAGAGGGCCGTGTCATTAGATTGGACGAGAATGGCGCCAGGACTCCGCTCATCATCGAGACACATGCTGCGGAAGAAAGCAAGAGACTTTCTCGCCCCTTCCGGTTGCTTATGACTCCCTACGGAGATTTGATGGTTATCGACGATGTTACCACCCGTGACGAAGGATTCGTCTTGTGGCGACTTGCCAAGGCATCCGACGTTCCGGCCCTCCCTTCGTTGTCGGTGAGTCGGGATGCGCACGCATGGAAACGAAACAATAGCACGGGTACTCCCGAAGTGTTCTTTCAGTCAACTGTGATGGGAGGAATGGTGGTGGATCCTTCGGGCCAGGGAATTTATGTGACAACTATGGATCCGGATACGTCTTCTGTGCTCGTGGTGAGCTTACCCTTGTTGGAGGACTTGGATGATCACGAAATTGTTAACGAATCTGAGAAAGAGGAAGATCATGATAATACTCAGATTGATTCAGTAATCGGACAGCGAAAGCGTGAGTAAGGAAGGGCAAGAGGCTGTGTCACGGGCGTTGCGAACACGCAAGAGCAAAGTGGTGTTTGATTATACCTCTTACGCCAAAGCCCCTGGGGCCATTGAAATCGATAATAATGGGAACCTTTATCTAGCGACAGCAAATGGGATATTGGTGGTATCAGAGTCAAAATCGTTCATTGCTAAGATTGCCTTCTCTGTTGATGAAAAGATTGTGGATTTGACGCTGGGATCAGATAATTTCCTGTACATTGCTATGGAATCGAAACTCGCTCGCATTCGAGTACCAAATTATCCATTAGAGGTTAAGAAAGATCCTCTTGATAAAGGCATAAAGTGTAATGCGTTTTGAATGACTATAGATATTTAGATTTGCTATGTTCGGAAATTACTCTAGACAAGAATCTATTTTATTGATAAACTATTCAAGATTTGTATTCGTTCGGAGAAGGGTATTATTTACGTCTCCGTCTCTTTGTTGTTTGTTCAATATCCTCTTCATCCTCTGATTCTTCGTCACTTCCACTCATTTCTTCTTCTGAACTGCCTTCTTCCAAGCTCTCATCGTCGGGTTCGCTGTCGTCGTCGTTTTCTTCCGAGCCTGATTCTGATGAGCCCTCAGCTTCAGCTTCAGCTTCATCTTCTGACTGTATACTGTTTTCATTATCAGAATCGTCAGAGTCGACATAATCTTCAACTACAGTCATCTTGATCGATATCAATATCGTCCATCTTATCATAGTCCTCGTCGCTGACAACACTGGCGTCGTCAGATGGCTCGCAAGTGTTATTTTGATGACAAAGAACACAGTTCAGTCGCTGCTTCAAGTAAACACAATCCAACTGCTTTCTCGTATTGGTATCGTACACTCTTAACATGCGGTCGAGACCAACCGCTGTCAAACGTGGCAAAGTAGGATGCTTCTTGAGCTGCCTTACAGAACCAGCTGGACCAGCATATCTTGCCAAATCCCGATTCGCGGGTCCTTTTGAATTGCGGCCTAACCTTCGAAGATCAATAGTTAGGATGTCTCCCGACGCATCTCCTACGACAATTTCATTTTCATCAATCTGACAGAGGCTTGTAACACGATATTCCAATAAGCCTTCTGGGGTCAAGCTTGTTGGTCGACGTGTCTTCGAACTTTCTCGTACATCATACAAACGAACTTGCTTGTAGGCTGTGCCGACAGCCATTAGATTTGATTCCTTGTTGAGGAATTGGATAGCAGTTGGCCACACTGGCTGCTGGAGCAAGGTCTGAGGATCTGGTGGCATATTTTTGGTTTTGAAAACAAGCTTCCCGGTCGAAATATCTGTGATGCATACCTCTCGCTCCCGTCCACCGACAGCGGCTCTCCCACGAGTTGTATCAAAAGCAACAGCTGTGGCAAGCTGTACATTTTCTCGGTTCCCTGGTGTATATGATATTGTACTACCGCCTTTGCTTGTAGTGTACGAGTTATACGTCTGAACCACGTTGCATTGGTCCTTCGTGCAATCCAAAACAGCAATGTTGCCTAGCATATCCCCGGCACAAAGGCGATTTTGCTGGTTGAAAAATCCCAGACCCAACGGACGAGGACTCTCTGTTGTTCCAAAAATATTATCAGCTGTCGAGAACTTCAAAGAATGCTTTGCCAAAAGACATCTTGTTTTCAATATCTGAGGTCAATATATCCACAGCAACCATTTTTCCGCAAAACACCAAAGGTCGAAGCTACTGGCTTCATCGTCGGTGGCATCGTCTCCTTCATTCATCCATACCATATCGATAACTCCCCTATCTCGTTTCTGCGATTCTTTTGAATCAACCCTTGCAACCCCTCCTACTGTAACATCAATCATAGCACTGTGCGGTTGAATCAGGGCGTTTGGGTCTTTCTTTTTGCGGCCAAGCTCCGGTATTACTTCCTTCAGCAAGCCGCATTCATCTCCTGTTATGAGCCTCATCGTAAATGAAATGTATCAAGTTTTGTCTCAGCGTGTAGTTTCGATGTTGGGCCGTTTGTACCCGTTCCGATCGTGAGAAGAAAATATGGAGAGTATAGTAGTTCAGAGTTGATCGTCGATGTCGTCCTCTTTGATCTTCTATCAAAGAAGAAGTAGATGATCTGATTTTCTCGCAACCCGTCTTTTCTGGTTTTTCCGTCGATGATTTTTCAAACTTTGGTTGGTTACACAATATTTTGACGGTCGGCGTACGGACTGTACAATTAGACGGATTTTAATTATTTGACCAACTTCTATTGAAATTGAAAAATTCATAATGGAAAACAGTCGGAAGACACTATTTACGATGTTTTTAATCTGCAGCTTCGATGATAAGAAGAATCATTGATGAAATAGTAATAGATCTTTCAACCATATTCGTTCGATTTTCAGGAGGGAGATTTGATAGTGTAGGAGCGACGAACTATACTCTCGGATAATTACCAGCCAGTAACAACGTTCTATTTTACATTATTCGCTTCGAAGAAACTGCTGCTGCTCATCTCGTTTCACTAGTCGTACCAACCAGCGGAACGAATTTCATCAATGGAAAGCGCCTCATGGAAACCCTGACTCTCCGTCCATAACAGCAACGTGATTTCGGTTGAAATCCCATTGCTGAGCTTTTTTCAAAAGTGACTGATCAAGTTGTTCTGCACTTCCGTCTCCCTGTTCTTTCGACAATTTGATAAGATGCATAAAAGCGATAGGGCTTGATAGCTTCTTTCGGGGGAACGAGCTGCTTCATACTTGGGCTCCTTGTGTTTCGATCTACGTTACTGATTCGAAGCAAATGTAGGTTGCAACCTCTACAGCGTTGGGTCAATCCAGATAATGACAACTGTAACATTATCATAGGTACCAAGACGCATTGCTTCTTGCACCATCACGTCAGCAATTTTGCTCTTTTCTACCCCGGCTTCCAGCGAAATTTTGACATAGTTTACAGCATCATCACTGTCCATCACATCCCAGAGACCATCTGTGGCCACGATTATAAATTGGTCTCCTTTTCGGACGGGCACAGAAATGATTTCAGGTTCTGCTGTGACAGCGGGACGCTCTGATCGGTCACCAATAGCCCTGGACAGCGCCAGATTTCCATTCACCCGATAAATACCGCGATCTTCAATTGGTGCTCCAAACTTATCCGTTTCCCCACACCATATAACGCTTCCACCGAAACTTTCAATGCGCGACTTTTCCGTCGGATCATTTGGTTTATGATCTCTGCTTAGATCCCATGCTTTATCCTCTCGACACAAAACGGCCCTACTATCGCCGATATTTGCTGCCAAAATCGTTCTTTGAATTGATGTTGATTCGCTGTCATCATTCGAGGCCCGCTCCTCGTGATCTTCGTGCAACCAAATTACAATGGCTGTGCTACCTTGAAAACTCCAATGGGATATTTTCAATATTTCATTGTCAACTTTCTCTAGGGCCGATTCTAGTGCATCTGCGTAGTCATCCACTGTGGGGCCTCTGTGGCGTCTTGACGATGAGATTGAAAGATTGTTGTCGATGGAGCTATCGTCCGTCTCGTCCTCCGCTTGTAATTCCACTGTTGCCAGTGGCAAAAACGCTTGTACATTTGCATACAAGTTCTTTCGTAAGTAACGACTTACTGCTGGACCACCGTGTCCATCAAAAACAGCAGCAAAGTCTACCGTCATTCGAAACATAATATTCATCTTCCATGTAGGATCGATATCCCTTGTTCTGTTCCCGCGGATATTTGATAAGTCCGAGATCCGATTGGATTTGTTGTGCGCTGTTTGCTTTTGGAATTTTCGGTGTTACCTTTATCAGATGAAGGACGAAGAAAACTTTTGTTTAGTGGTGTCATCCTTAGACTCTCCTGGTTTCGTTGTTGTTTTATCCCCCTTTCCTTTTGCCCCGCCACGACACGATAGCAACGCTTTTGAATAATGATGCAACCATCTTCGTTCAAGGAGTTGTATGTTTGCCTTATCTGAAGTAACATTAACAGATCTGTTGATAATGGCATCCTCGCCAAGCGCAAACTTTTTTCTTGCAGCTTTCAACTGTCAGAGGGCATGATCTCAACGACGAAGACTTCCGTCCGAGACTGAATATGCCTGCACTAGTTATCCCTTTATACCGCATCATACCCAAGGCAGTTCCGTGCCAAGTCATGATTTTCAACATTCTGAATAGAAGGTGCATAACCAATCGTCGATGTGTCTACGAATCTGCTTCACCAGTTCATGTCGACGGCCTAACGAGTCACAACACCCTTGATTATTATTTCGCCATGATGGACTTCGGAATTTTGAATTTTCGAAACGTCGTTTCGACCTATTTGAACTGTTGGTGATTTTGATGTTTTTGGTGTCTGGCAATTGAGTCGAGTTAATCAGTTGGCACATACAATTTAACAGGCTGTTTGATTAGTTCGATTGAAATATTTTCGGGTTAGTCGAGCTAATCAAATAACCGTTAAATTGTATGTGCCAACTGATTAACTCGACTCAATTGAAAAACAGCTTAATCGAGCTAATCAAATAATCGTTAAATTGTATGTGCCAACTGATTAACTCGACTCAATTGAAAAACGGTTTAATCGAGCTAATCAAACAACCGTTAAATTGTATGTGCCAACTGATTAACTCGACTCAATTCAAAAACGGGGTCGTATGAACTCAAAAACGGTGATTTACGATTAGTTCGACTAAAAAATCAGATTGATTGTTCTGAATTCTCATGGAAAATTTGAATTATTGCTCTAGCTAGCCTGTGTCTCCTCCCGAACTAGACCTTTGTAGACTGTTCAAGTACGCATCCATTCCTTTCATACCGCCTCTATCGTCGTCAACTATTCTTCGTACTTTCCCTTCTTCTGGTACGACCACAACACACTTGACACCTTCCAGAGATCTCAAGAAGCTTGCGTCTTGGCAAACCATGATTACGGTTCCGTTCCATTGCCGCAAGCCATGCGAAAGCGCTTGCACGCTTTCGACGTCCAAATGCGAGGTAGGATTCTCAAGACACAGAATTGATGGATTTTCCAACATGATTTTTGCCAACGTGAAACGAAAAGTTTCGCCGCCACTCAAGCAAGCGAGAGGAGTTACTGTTTGACTCGTCGGAGAGAGACCAAAAGCTGATAAATGACCGCGAAGGTCTTTCTCGACCTTTTTTGAAATTTTAAGGAGAAATTCCAAGGCTGTGGTGTTCCGGTCTACAACAGATATATTCTCACTTATCTCGCGGTAATCACAATAGCCAATGCCAAGTCCCGAAGAATGATGCACTGTGCCTTCAACAGGAGCGAGTTTCTTTGCTAGAATTTTCATCAAAGCTGAAGTGGAGATACCGGGACCTAAGATACAAGTTCGCGATCCTTCTTCGATGCACAAATCTACACAATCAAAAAGGAATCCATCTCTTTTCACAATCGTGAACTCGGTTGGTTGAGGTTCGGGGGCACGAGCTTTTGCTTTTGCCAATTCGTCCTCTTTACCATATCCAACATCGAATGCAGTTATCAATGGTTCTCCCCACTGAGAGGTCACCCGAGGAAGTCTGAGAAAGGCAGACAAAAAAACGTTAGGTTCAGGTCAGATAATCGGGTACAGAAAGAAGCTATCACAATTCCGCGCGACGACTCACACAAACTGCACCGCCTTATCGGGGACAGTCTTCGTAATTTCGGCCAACTTCAATCTCTGAGCAACCGTGAGGCCTTTCCTTTCTGTCGGAACTTCTGCTGAAGAGTCAAGTGTTTTCATCGATTTTTGATGTCTCTCGATTTTTTTGCGATGACTTGATATGGCCTTGGCCTTTTTCTTCGCTCCTCCTTTTCGTTTCGATGATGGTTTTTCTTTCAAATGCTGCAGTGTGGTCTGAAGTTGACCGTTTTTCTTTTCCATCGCATGGGATTGTTTCAGGAAATGGGCTTCTTTTTGATCCTTCATCAATCGATAGGAGTCGTAATTTCCAGGAAAGTACCACAGCTTCTTGGCGCACATATCGATTATATCTGTGGCAACGTCGTTGATTAGATCTACATCGTGACAGACCATCAATACCGTGGTAGATCGAACGAAATCTTCATTTATTAAATGCCTCAGTCGGATCAGTCCGTGTACATCAAGATCATTCGTTGGCTCGTCCAACAGTAATAGATTTGTGAACCGACTGCAGATACATGCAGCGCACAAAAGAACTTCCTTCTGTTGAATTGGCGATAATTCTTCGCAAGGTTTCTCACTGTCGATACCTAACTCCTGGAACATATCCGTTTGCTCTTGTTTTAGGGAAGCATCTTCGAAAATTAGATTATCTTCAAGAACCGAGAGCTCCTCACACAACGCCTCCATTTTTTCTTGTTCCTGTTCTAAATCGAGGCTATCCATACGGGCTTCCAATTCACATATTTGCGATTCTGTCGCTAGGCGAGAACCTCTCTTACATTCTTCAATGTAATGTGAGACAACCTGCGTTGGCGTCAACGGTAGGTATTCAAGAGGAATATTAGGTGGAATATAAAGTGTTGACCACTGTACATTCCATCCAGGTATCCTTTGCGAATGCATCTTTTTCAATAATGTAGATTTGCCGCACCCATTGCGTCCTACCAAACAATATACATGGTTATGTAGTAGTTTGATTGTTGCTGCTTCTAAGCAGGTGTCTCCCAAGAGATATTGTAAACGAACATCTTCAACCACGACATCACGATGCTGAATAGTTCGACGAGCAAGACCACGGCCACCTTTCCCTCTTCCACCCCAGAGCGTCGATTTCGAGGCTTTCCCGTCTCGCTGTTTTTCAAGAATCTGTTCCCAGACAGAAGCGTAGCAGTCGGTGTCGTCTAAAGATGAAAGCTGCGCCTGGGTGACTGCCTCCGAACTACCTGCCATGTCTATCTTGTGTTTTGTATCTTCTATATTCCTGCTGTGCGATGTGATACTACCGGTTCTCAAATATGTCTGCAATCGGCGTCGTTGTGAGTTGTTCTTGCAATGAGCTGATTTTGTCCGACGACGATTGGCTTCTGACAAGGCGCACGTTTAGATCCACGCTAATAAAGATTTAAATCTGGAATGTAATGGTCAATGGTGCAGAAAGGTGAGTGATGAGATTATGGGACATTCGTCGTAATTCATGAGTCTCACGTTTCCAAACCTGCCCAGCCGATCAAAAAGCGCTCAGTCGTGCTTTCTCGGTATAATTACGAAGGCTGACGAATTAAAGATCACAATATTTTGAAGAGAATGAGAATCTATCAACAGGTTAGCTGGCCCAGCCTTAGCAATCCTTCATGGTCCCGCAACGAACGAGCATCGATGTCATCATCGATCTTTTTTGTTACCGATCACGAAAGAAATAGAAAATACGTCAAGTGATTATTACAAGAATGCTTATTGATTTTATTCCCATTCCCAGCCCCAAACATCAATTATCAAAATTGAAAAAGCGAATACGATGCCATCGCAAATCGAATTCAAAACGTAGATCCTCGCGTCATTCGATTACTTCTTCATCACTACCACGGTAGATTCAGATTCTCGTCTTTCTTCTGCTTTGCTTTCTTTGCCTTTTCCTTCGTCCGTTTCATAAGGTTTTGGCACTTGGCGATCAATACAGCTTGTTCTTCTTCAACTTGTTTGTTGTAATAAACATCGGCATCCGAAGTCAACCTTTCAATGAAAGAAATCCGAGCATTGTTCATGGAAGTCATCTTTGTCAGATCCGTAGACATTGCTCCGATAACATCGCCCAAATCCTCGGTTTCGTTTTCTTCCTTTTCGACATTGGAAAGGACGAGGTTGACGGAAGGATATAGCGATTTTTTGATCAGGCCAGCTTTCGAGAGGTGAACAAAAGCACGTTCCTCAAGTGATAACTCAGACAAATCTGCAATATCAAATTTTGGTTTCTTGGTCATTTCGCCTTCTTCAAAAGCCTTCACTTTCGCTTGAAAGTCATCATCTACGTTGTCGTCATCGTCGTCGAGAAAGGACAACGATTCTTCGTCACTGTCATCTTCGTCGTCGTCATCCGATTCGTTCTCACTAACTACTTCCACCAACAAGGATTGTAGCCTATCGAACAAAGAAACCGACGATACTAGCTGTTCTCCTTCTTTTTCCACATCTGCGTCGCGACCCTGTATAGTTCTTGGTATTGATTGAAACGCTCCTCGAGAATGCATTTTTGGAGACTTGATAGAGGCAAGAAATTTTGAAGACGCATCCTTGTTGTAGAATCCAGCGGCCTGAAGCCAATCCCACATTCGCGTTGTGTGTAAAGGCGGTTGTTCCTCTGGGACGGGGTCGAGTCGACCGACTATCTTTTCTTTTTGTAGCGAACTTTCCAATTCCAATGCGAGTTGTGAAACTCTTTCTACGATTTGTTGTCGTCGTGCTAAAGGAGTCATCTCAGCATACGTCTTTGGAACAGGTGAAGATGGAGCTTGAGAGGATGTCGGTGTGGCTTTGGTTTTAGGTTTCTCAATGGCCTTGTCCTTTCTCTTCTTTTTCGTTAGAGTCGCCGCTCCTGCCTTCGCACCAGGAATCATCGAACTTGGCATTGATACACCTTTCTTCAAATCAATTGTGGCGAGAGGTTTAGCAGTCGCCGCAGCGCTGGAAGATAACGAGGGTCTGGCACTCGTAGGATCGAATACGATGGGAGGCAGCATTGCAATCAAAGGCATACTAACTTTCGGTTCCTTGAATCCTGTGCATACAACCTTTATTTTCACGATACCGGTATTACATTTCCATTTTGTAATTTTCGGTTGCTCGATTGGAGGTTCGTACGTCTCCTTGTATTTATCGTCATCGAACTCGTTCTTGCACCACGATTTCATATTATCAAGAGTTTGCTTCAGGAAATTATACTCCCTTGTAAGAAGTCCGCACATAGCAAAGACGTCTTTCACCAAATTGTTCTTATCTGCTTTGTGAACCATTTTCCGTAAATGAGAAATTCCTCGCAACAGAGCGGCTCGTTTATCTGACGTAAAATTCTTCTTGTCTTTTTCGCTACCTTCGTATGTATCAAGCATGAGCTTGAAAATTGCTGAATCCTCTGTCACACCTAAAGAATTCGTGTCCTGAGGTTTCGGGGCATAGGATAACAGTTGACTCGTCAAAGTACTCGATACGCGATCCATAATGGGATAAGTCTTCCGTTTTTGCATTGTTGACTCCATTGGAACCGACTCCAGGAAGGGATAAAAAAAGTGCTTGAGGGATGGAGGCCTCCAAACGTTGGCTCTGGCTTTGGTGGTTTGATAAGTATGAGGGGGGCTGCGGCAATATTTTCAGCGGAGCTGTCGGCAGATGACTTTTTGAGCTTCCGCTTGACCTTCGTCTTTTTGAGACGACCCCCAAACTGACCAGCCGCCGCAACAGAAGATGTCGGGAGCGCTCTTGCAACACCAGTGGTACCAACAGTCGACTTGATAGTAGATGCAGCAAGTACATCGCTCTTTTTCCTTCGTTTTGTTTTCGTTGTGGCAATGACGACGTCGGCCTTTTTTGTTTTCGTGGTTGCCTTTCTTCTTTTCTTTGGTGGTTCTAGATCCTCAACAGGGTCATCCTCGTCATCTCCAAACGCAGCCGGGGCCTTCGACTTTCGTTTCGTTTTTCTTCGTTTGTTGCCTGGACCTGAGGGTACTTCTTCTTCTTCTTTTGCTTTGGCCTTCTCAAGCATAGGGTTGGTTCGCTTCGTTCTAGGACCTCCTGGTCGTTTTGTTTTTGGTCCTGGTGGCGCAACAGGTTCTATGACCGGTGGAAGCCCTATTGCTACATCCTTATTGTTCTGGCTTGCTATCATATCTCCCATCGTATCGTCCAGCGTAATATCCAACCCTTCAAACAACATGTCACCGTCCTCGGCGAACATGTCATCCAAATCGAGGTCATCCAAAGCGCCGGCGTCCATCTTTAAATAATAATTCTATCCGTATAGGATAACAAACTTGGTGGTTTCTAGTATTTGCAAACAAATTGGAATGGGTTTAATTCAAAGGACGCAAGAACTGTTGAATACAACACAACAGTTTGCCATGGTCACTGTTCACTGTTGTCAGTTGAATGCTACCAAAAAATGATCGAGAGTCCGGTCGGAGAAAAAATCCACACAAGTTCCGATTGGTCGAATGAGTCAATCGGCACTTCAGATTGAATTGAAAGAGTCACGGGTGTGCTGTACAAGTACGGTAAAATACTGCATTTTCGAGGTAGTTTTTCAGTCACAATTCCAATTTGAGAGTCGAAGACTCAACTGACAACTTTTCTTTATCATCCCATATCTTGTTCTCACTTCCTCGTAGAATGCAGAAGCTGTGATGGAACCAAAACCAATTACGACTTCAACATCCTTTATCCCCCGATTCATTGTTGATATGAAACCGACCTGCACGATATCTGTCTGATCGAATGGAGATCTTCCTGGCAATCATTGCCCCAGTTTAGAACATCATGAGCCATCGAAAATACCTCGAAATTCCGGCTAATGGAGATGAAAACGATGACATCGAACTTACTGAAGTTTCCAACAGTCAAGTGTTACAAGACGAGGAGGATGCTCATAGCCTTTCTGAAGAATTTGACGACGAGGATGGAAGCTACGAAAGCGATGGCGATGGCGACTTTGATGACTATGAAAATAATGAAAGTGATGGCGAGAGCAAAGCCAACGAACGAAGGGCTACAGGCGGCCACGCAAGACTTCCAATGCTGCTCATAGAAGAGCACCTACTCTGGAATGTTTACAATCGGTGGGAGGAGCCGAATTCTCTTTCTTTGGTCGTCACAACTTTCATCTTGATGCCAACGCTATGCTTATGGATGTATGGAGCTTTTGAATTCGTCGGCAAATGGTGGGCGATCTGGATTTTGGTACTGCACTTGCAAACCCGGCTTTCCATTTCACTATGGTACATCAAAGGCACTTCTACGGTTTCATTTGAGCATCGACGTTCTCTACGAATATGGTGCTCTGTCGCTACCATCTTTGAAGTAGCAATGTGTGGTATAGTCTACCCTATCATTTGCAAGGTTTTGATAGACGCTTTTTTTACGGATGTCGACGGGACAACCGTAATCGAATGGAAAAAAGAAATACATTTCATGATGGTTGGCATTCTAATGGGTTGGTTGGTAGTGATACTACGATGTTGTATCGGACTTCCATGTATAGCGATCAGATGGATGAGACATAAATACCCTGACCTCTATCGGGAGTGGCGACCCTACTTTTTGGACCCCATTAGGTGAAGAAGGGACATTGAGCGATCGAACCCGGTACAAGTTGCATACAATTTTTCGGCTTCTCAATATGGTCGTTTTGGGAGTGAATTTAATTTGCATCTTCTCCTTAATATCGCATTTCGGTCCATGGCCACCGGGTCTTGCGCTTCCTGAAGACTGTGATGGTTTGGATACTACAGAATGTGCATTGCCTTTTCCTTCATTCCATCACATGAAAGCGGACACATCAAGCCCTACAGGATGGCGAGTTGCACTGAAGGGGATGCCTCCTTTGAGAGGGGGAATCCCTTTCCATCCCAAATTTCTAAACGAGTTGGATGGTTTTAGCACGAGTAAGTCTTCGGAATGCATTCGTATCGGATACGTCATTAACCCATGTCTGTCTTACATCATCTCTTTTTTTGCGAATGAAAGTGGGTCCAATCTTATTTTACATGCATGGGTTGAAGGTACGTAACAACGATCTGTTTTTTCAGGCAAATTCTTCGCACAGAAGCATATTCAATTTTTTTGTATTGATACCTCAACTCAATTTTCTTTTTCAATCGTAGGAAGCTTATGAAAGTGGGGATGATAGACACGCGCTGCAGGGGCCAGAGTTCATTTCCGATTCCGTCACTCGAAAATCTGTCACACTTTTGACTGATGTCGATGGAAAGACTTTGATTCCTCACAGTGCTGAAATCGATTACTTGGATCCAAAAAATCCTGTTGTCATGATATTTCCAGCAGAACCTTTGAAACATAATACCCATTATGCTGTATCGGTGATTGGAGCCACTGATGAGAACGGGCGGAAGTTACCAAGGACAAAGGGGATGGTGCATGTTATGAAGGCGACGAATTCAAAGACGAGAACCCGTTTCGTCAGTGAAGTTATTCCGGCCATTCAGATAGCAGCACCTTGGTTTTCGTTGAAAAAGGAACCTGAATCGTTGCAGTTACTCTTCGATTTTGTTACTGTGAGCGAAGAGGCCCAACTTGGCCCAATAAGAGCAGCACGCGATATAGCTTTGGAGCATGTAAAGAACTGGAACTGGGATGATCACGTCCGGGTGGTATCTATTGATAATGACGAATGTGGCAGGGATGATCCTTCTCTCATTGCACGGACAATCCATCTCAGCCTAGATGTACCGTCTTTTCTGCATCATGAGAGCCGATATTCCTTTTTAGATGAGAGCAAGATTCAACGAAAGAAAGATGTGACAATAGGTGAAGCTAAGGCTATCTTTCAGATTCCGTGCAGTTTGATGCATCAAACTATAGGAGGAGGTACTGGAAAGGAGTTACGAGCAATCGTCGAGACTGGCCATGGTTTGTTCGGAAATCGAGACGAAGTGAAAGATCACTTTTACCGCAAAATGGCTAACGACAATGGATATATCATGATGGCAATGGATTGGAGAGGCATGTCCTCGTTCGATTTGCCCGTAGTCATCAAAACACTTATTGGCAATCCAGATCAATTTCAAGCAGTACGCGACAATCTGATACAGGGGTTTGCAAACAAACTATGTCTACAGCATTTCTCACAAAATAAAATGCTCAACCTAGAAGCATTTAAGTTTAATGGGCGACCGATTCCTATGATCGAGGGGAGTTCGCCATCTTCGATTTTTTATGGTATAAGTCAAGGTGGTATATTGGGCGGTGGCTACATGAGCTTGGCTGGGAAAACAAGATTAATTGACAGGGGGATTCTTGGCGTACCAGGGACCCCGTTCTCTCTAGTATTGACTAGATCTGCCGATTTCGCTTCGTATGACAAACTGCTAATGCTCAACTTATATAACAACCGACATGTACGGATATTGTTGGGAGTTTTGCAGATGGCGTGGGATTCAACGGAGGCATCTGGACTCCAAGCTCGACCAGTTACAGAACCAACTCCTCGTCTCTTACTACAAGCGGGACTAGGTGATCCTATTGTACCAACCATTGCCGCAGAATCGTTAGCAAGAGCTATGGGAGCATCTACTCTACCTGGAAATCCCCGAACAATTTTTGGGGTTCCGGTTGAATCCGAGGCTACGGATAAAGGGCTTGGCCCTGATGTGACACTCTCTGAGCTTATGTATAAACGGGAGTACGAAAGTCTTCCGATCGAAAATAAATACGCCGAGCCCAACAGTGTACACTGGTGTGTGCGCGTAGATAGTGCTATGGTAGAACAAGTGGAGGAGTTCATCAACACTGGGCGTGTTATAGATCCATGCAAAAATGATCAGTGTCAACGGCAAGCAGCAACCTGCTGATGTTTGCTTTCTTTCCTAAAGATTTAATTTAACGAGTAGTATTGCTTTTCACTAAATTCCTTTCTCAGTGTAGAAGTAGCCTGTTGATACAATTCGATGCTCTTGCAAGACCGAAGATCTCTAGACGATACAACATTTAACCCTAATCTTATCTTATTTTGCACCCTTCTGAAAAAAGGCGCGAATGAACAAAGAAATGAATCGCGAATAAAAAATTGAATCCTCCTTGTCTGAAAAAATCCAAAACCAGTGCTAGCCACTGAATCTTGTGGTCAATTACGAAATACTGCATCACATTCGAACGTGCACAATTCTTTTCTTTCATCAAATAAGCAAGGAAAAGAAACCCGAAACGATGGTAGTGGAACTAGAGAATAGCATCGGCAATACTGCTGCCGCTACCACCAACACGAATCCACTAGAAGCAAAGCCTCTCGACCAATCTAATGCAGTGAGCGCAAACCCACACATTCCTTCCGTGTCGGCTTCGGCTGTCTTGGGGGAGAGTTCCTCTATGCCAGAAGGTACACCTGTCTGTAAAGGCATGGACTTTGAAACTACTAAGGAAGTAGGCGACGACGACATGCTGTCGCAAATGATGAAGGCATTTCGACATACGGGATTTCAGGCCACTAACATTGGCTTGGCGATTGAACAAATCCAACAAATGCGAAATTGGCGTCTCGACCAAGTTCCATTCAAAGAGGGTGTCGACAACCCAGATTTAGCTCCCGCAGAAGTTCGAAAGCGGTTGCGGGCGCGAATTTTCCTGTCTTATACATCAAACCAGATTTCCTGTGGGCAGCGAGAAGTTCTTCGATTTTTAGTGCAGCATAAAATGGTGGACTGCATCATAACAACGGCCGGTGGGATCGAGGAAGATATCATGAAATGCATCGAGCCAACATTCATGGGTGATTTCAAACTTGATGGTCGAAGTTTGCGTAAAAAGGGAATCAATCGAATTGGTAAGTGACGAAATTAATCTACATTTTGTGGATACTCTATGACTTTGCCGATTATCATCATCAGTTTCTTGCGTCGCTGACACTGTTGTCGAATTATTTCATTAATTACGAACAATAACATAGGGAATTTGTTGGTGCCTAACAAAAATTATTGCGAGTTTGAAGATTGGGTAAGTCCACTCATTCAGAAAATGCACGACGAACAAGATGAAAAGTTGATCGAATGGGCCAAAGCTGTTGCAAAAGCAGGTTCCACGGATGCAGACGATTTACCAGAAAAGTTTGTCTGGACTCCCTCGAAATTCATTCACCGCCTCGGTCTAGAGATCGATCACGAAGAAAGCGTTCTATATTGGGCTGCCAAAAACGAAATCCCTGTGTTTTGCCCTGCCCTTACGGACGGCAGTGTAGGTGACATGCTCTACTTTCATTCCTATAAGAAGCCAGGCTTCGTCCTCGACATCGCCGAGGATATTCGTCGCCTGAATGATTTGGCGGTTCGTAGCCATGCTACTGGTATGATTATTTTAGGTGGAGGGCTCGTGAAGCACCATACATGCAATGCAAACTTGATGCGGAATGGAGCCGATTGGTCTGTGTACATTAATACTGGACAAGAATTTGACGGGAGTGATAGTGGTGCATCTCCAGATGAAGCAATTAGTTGGGGAAAGATCCGAATCACAGCAAAACCAGTGAAAGTATCCTGCGATGCAACAATTGCATTTCCCTTGATTGTTAGCCAAACATTTGCTAAGAATGTGAAGCAATGGAAAGAGGAGACGAAGGATACGGCATGTTTCATTGATGATCTAAAGACAGATGAATAAACCAACCTCGATACCTAATGACAAAATGTTCGACACCATTGATTATAGATTTAATCTAATTATGTAGTTCAGTATAGGAGATGAACGGTATAAAACATTCTTAAACAGACCTTCTTTACCAGCAATGATCGGCACTAGTAGCGCAAGGCGATTATACCTCTGCTGCTACTTATTACAAATTTCGTCGTACTACATGTGGTCTGCTTGCTTACTCAGACGACAAGATGTCGTCCTTTCTCTTTGGTTCCTGTGTCACGGTAGGCGGGAAAAATTTTCTCAGCATAATGGCCAGATATCAATCTGAGATACCGTGGATCAAGTTTCGATTGACAACCTGGCACCTCTCTAATCGCGTTGAATTATTTCTGACTTGATTTCACTATTTTGACAACCACATCGAATTAGATCTGGAGCTCGTGAAAATCCCAGTAAACAATTTATTCGTGCTTGGTTCGTTCTCGAAACATATCCTCAAATTCCTAATGACGACGATGGGCAGCTCTTGCCCGACACGCAACACCTGCACAAAACCACATCGCAATCTACGTCAATTTCACTTAGTTCGTCACCCTTGCACATTTCGTTCAAGGAGCCAGATAGCTGTGGATTTCCATGCAAAATTAATGTATCCAAACTAGGAAGTCGTCGCAACACACTCTCGGGAATCTTGCCACTAAGGTCATTGTTCGAAAGGTCAAGGTCTCTGAGGTTCGGAAATATTGGTCCCCCAGCGTTTGGGAAGAGAGTGTCGATCGATCCCACGAACTCGTTATCAGAAAGTTGTAAGGACGTGAGAGAGGGCATGGTGTACAAATTGCTAGGCAATCCTCCAACAAATCCATTTTTTCTGAAGTCAAGTTCACGCAACTTGGATAGCTTGTACAAACAGGATGGTAGTTCAACCATATTACTACGTAATCGCACAAAGTTCAGTCCAATCAAAAGGCAAAAGTCTTCTGGAATCTTCCCTTGTAGATCGTTTCCGTCTGTTGTGCGGCATCAGAGAAGAGAGAAAAACAAATCTCGATGGGGTTAGTGTCCATGCCGCAATATAAACTAGAGTGTGGCATCAAAAAGGAAGATTCGAATTATCTCACCAAGATCGATTCCCACTACCACAGAATCTTCTGAATGAACGCCATGCCACTCTTCATAGGCGTCACTTTGATCCGACCAACCAGTGGAATTTGTCCAATTCTCCCCATTGGTTCCGAAGTAGAGAGCAAGAAGAGCATATCTTTGCGTATAAAAGCCTGGTCTCAAAACCATGGAACTCTCTGTTTCCGTCTCGTTAAGCAGAACATTGAACGCCCTTCCCTCGGGTGTGTCCATATCCAGCAAAGCTTTGGGGTTGTGGACCCTCGGCTCAAGAAGAGCGTAAATATCAGATGGACTCGATAAAAATATATTGTCTCCCTCTAGTTTGTCGGTTGATTTGCCCAGCCCGTCCCCCTTCATCCTCACTAAAATTATAGAGAGAGCTATGATCCCCACTAGAACGACGGAAGAGAAACAAAGAACAATTCTTCTTGTGACAAATTTTTTTCGTCGCCACATCCTTATATTTCCCCCCATCCCCTTCATCTGAAAGCGCACCTTCCTCATCAAATTCCTTGTCGATTGGCAAAGCTAAGGAATCCGCAGCAGCTAGAGAGGCATCTCCAGATCTTTGCCTGTTATAACCAACCATTTCGAATCGGTATGATAATACAGTGATGGACAACAAAAATGTAGATGAACAAGGTTTCGACACCAAGTGCTCCTAGCAGAGACACTCTAGATAGAGAGAGTGGAACTGACTATATTGTTATTGGTGGTTACCTGGTGGTTACCCCAAGGCTCTTTAATACATCATCTCTCTTCCGGAACGAGAACAACGAAGACAGTCTTGCATCATGATCTTGCATGATCGGAAAGCCATCATACCTATGCTTCTGTGTGTGACTACCGGTTGGTGGCCGAAAGAAACACGATTGCCTCCCGGAAAGATAAGCCAATGGAAAACCGAAGTGTTTTTTGCCGCCAAAATTGGCCATACCGCTCACCCCAACCGAAACGAGGAATTTTTCGGACGAATGACAAACGCCGGTAGGTGAGTGACTTCGGACGAATGACGGACGTCGGTACACGTTAGGTGAGCGATGTTAAGACGGCGACAAGGCGAGGATGATAATTAATGCTGTTTGTTACATCCTCGCCTGTTGTACATCTGGTGAGTCATCTCTCCCCATTTAAAGTCAGGGGCGATATTTATCGCCCCTGTTTATAGAGAGGTAGGTTTCTTCAATCACGTTGAAACCCTTTGTGAGAATTATTTTATCCGGGTTACCGAACCTATCTTCACGACTATTCCGCGAGTTGGCACATTACACTTCAACATGAAGATTTCATTCTCAAAAGAAGAACGGAGAAGTTCGGCAGAATCGGATCGTTTACTATCCGGGAAGCTAAATTTGTTGTGATTGGCAAAGCCCGTCATCTGATTACACGTTGTCCAGCTGGAGGATTTTTTGTTGAATATTGACACCTTCGGAATGAATTTTGAGGTATCTTTCTATCGTTCAACCAAGAAAAAATTCGGGGAGCCGAAAATCGATGTCATTTCTTGCACCATATGCTGGCTTTGGCAAAACCTAAGCTTTCTTGTGGAACTTAGTGCAAGCTAGCATTCATTGCAGCTTGCTGTCATTCTTTTACACTTGCAAGTCCCTGCACACCTGAAAGGATTGAGACCTCTAACTATCTCATCCCTATATTCCAAAATGTACAGCAAAACTGTTGTGCTATCCCTATTAGCATGCACATGGCTTTCGTCTGCCTTTACGACGACAAATGTAGTTCCATCGGTTCCAATTCGAAGCCAAGAGAGTCATTCTGTTCTCTCGGCGTCGTCGGAAGCCACCGACGGAACATCCCAATCTTCCGAACAAAATGTATTCGGTGAAACATCTGATGCATTCACCGGCCTCCTCTTTTCATTCCTTCATGCATTTGACCCAGATCCTATTGGAGACTCTTCAAAAAATCTGAGAGTGTTATGGGCTCGCGCTCTCTTGAACACTCTGGGAATGATTGACGACGACGTCGCATCCACCTTTCTTCCACCCACGACTAGAGGTATTGTAACCTCAAAGGAAGGAGCTAATCTATTTACACCGATCGTTCAATTTACGGAATGGATTCAAGCCCGTACTGATTTCATCGACGGCGGATTGAACCATTTTCTCACAAGCCCTTTATGCAAGTCCGAAGACGGAGAATCGAAGCCATGTAATGCTATCCTAATTGGTGCTGGATACGATACGCGTGCGCTCCGATTTAGAAATAAACATGACGGCAACATTCGATTCTTCGAAGCCGATCTCCCTGACGTTGTTAAGGGAAAACAAACCCTCTACGACAAATTCAAGAAGGAGCAAGATCCGAAATTGACTCAAAGTACCCTGATTCCATTGGATCTTAACGAATTCGACGACCCAGATGTCGATTTCATGAAGCGACTCGAAGCAGCAGGTATGGATACATCTCTTCCGACCTTTCTTTGCTTTGAAGCTGTTCTCTTCTACGTCAACGAGAACGCTATCAACAATTTGATGAGCAGTATCTTCAAATACGCGGAAACCCCCAAGAACGGCGAGCTGATGCTTTGCATGACTGATAGTCTCAAACCAGCCGTCGATGTTCCGTTCACAAATGCCGCGAGAAACTTCTTCGACGAAAACAATATGGAACTTCTTGAGCATCGGTCGCGATGGGGAGGTGCAGTTCATTTCTGCCTTGCAGGTAGCCGTCGTTACAGCTTTGAGAGTGAAAAGAAAAAGATGCAAACTGGAGTGCTCGGAACTCACGTCCGCAGTCGTGTGCCTCAATTGGTCAACAGTTACACCCCCACACAGTCCAATAACCCAGACTTGATCAAAAACCCATCATTTGACAATGTCTGGTATGCTGTTGCCTACCCTTGGCAGATTGATGGTTACGAGACACCTCTCGACGCCGCAATGGCCGGATACAAGATTAACCCCACTAGCAACGCTGCCGACAAGAAACCCTATTCGACAAGGTGCGTTGCAATTTATATTTTTTGACGAATTTTTGGGACTTGCTGAAAAGCCAAAACTCACACATCGTTTCTTCCTATTGATATTTTAGATTGTGGGGAGAACCACTTGTCATTTATCGAGACTCGAAGGGCGAACTGGTCGCTATGGCGGATGTGTGTCCTCATCGTAGCGTTCCTCTCTCGATGGGAAGTATTAACTCCAACGATGAACTTGTTTGCCTATACCATGGCTGGAAGTTTGGTCCCAAGGGAGAATGTGTTGACGTACCAACACTGCATACGACAGAGACTGGAAGCGATGGGCAAAGCACCGCAGACAAGTTCTTGAAACGGGTCACTGAATCAAACTGTGGAAACCACCGTGCCGTAGTTGAGCATGAAGGCCTTGTCTATGTTTGGAGGGGAAACGTACTTGAAGCTGATCCATCCAAGCTTCCATCAAGAAGAAAGGGTGATATGGAAAGTGTCCCCATTGATACAGTTCTGGACTACGCTGTCGACTACAGTTATATTGTGGAAAACAATCTGGATTCTCCGCATTTGTTCTATCTTCATGACGGAAGTGTCCCACCAATCGAGTCTATTGGTATGTCAAGCGATAATCTTTGGAAATTGAGATTGAAGGCCTTCACCGACGACTGTGGTATGGGACATCTGGGACGATTTGAAAATGGTCGCCCAAAGAAGTTGATCCGTTTTGATCCGCCTAACATTGTGCGACACGGTGGAGTTTCTGGTTTCGAAGAGGAATTCCATATCGTTCCAATTGGTCCTCAAAGGTCTCGAGTCTTGCTGAGACAGCATTTACCAAGAGGTCCGATCCTATCGACAATTACAGGTCTTCCCGGTGTCATTCCTTTGTTGACGCTTCTCGTGAACAATTGGAATTATCACATTGCGCTTGAAGATTCGAATGTCATGCAGGGACAGGCCAGTCGAATTGAAGATTGGGGATCTCCCCGAATGGCCTTGGGCGGATTGGGTGATGACTTGATCAAAAGGTTCTGGAAATGGAGATCGAAGGCCCATGATGACCTGGAAGCTAAATCACCTCAAAAGAACAAAAACACAATTTCGCCATACTTCGTCGATTTTGATCACGAGAAAAACCCCAATCCCAAATCGGTTATTGGTATCCCAACAGGTACATCTCTATACGGAGATAGCCCATCAACAGTGACTCATCATCGAAGTACCGCTGGAACACGAGCTGACTTCATTAGAGATAATGCGGATGTCGACGTTACAACCGGAGAGAACGTTGGAACCTATGGAATCAAACAAAATTACATACAGGAAACTCCGGCGGCCCATTTCCCTCCAATCAACTACAAGAATTACGCCAAGGCCCTTGTTTTCGACGAAGTCGTCAAGAAGTTGATTTTCGACAAGGAATTCAAGTTCCGACCTGATGCCTCGCGTGTCGTTACATCTTCCTCATCACCCGCCCCTACATCTTCGGACAGCGAGGATGATATTCTTCCAGATGCTGCTGAGTTGATGGACGAAATTGAAATTTCGTCAATAACATCAAACGGCGTCAAGCAAACGAATACCACGGAGGTAGTGCAGGTTTAATCAGCCGCATTTGTAATCAAAGATAAAAAAATAATTAAGAAAAATTGGTACACTAATACTCATTACACTATGTAATCTATTGGATTTTTGTTCTAGCTAGTCACGATCAATCCTCGACTACGATGGACGGCAATCGTGAATACACTCAATTATTCGTCACTCAACCAAAACCTTCGACGGTTCCCTCATTTTTAACATCAGTTTTTAACAACCCCAAGAAGTATCCATGTGACTCACACTCACATCATCATTATCGAACAACAATCACGAACCGATAACTAGTTTCGTTGAACCAGCACCATGATCATCATGCTGTTAGCTCAGCATTAATGCATCGCGCTGTAGACGATACCAGTAGTCCACAAATACACATATATAGAGAGAGGGGGGGAGAGAGGGAGGCTACCTTCTGTTAGATTTCGCTTGGTGTTATAAGTTTCAAATTTAAAACGATAGCTGAAACTTGCTTCCATTCGGAAAAGCGGTAGGTATTTTGGGACAAAAAAAGGGGCACATTCGCACTAAAAACGGTACACATACTCCGTTATATCTGGACACTTTCTTTGAGACAAAATGAGTAATTCACGATTCAAATAAATCACGGAGTTGCAGTCCTGTATGTTTGAAATCTTCACTATGACTGTCAACACTGGATATATAATGGCAACATTATCACGTTGCTCACGCGCGAGCCTGGCAAGCTCAATTTCGCTTATAACATTGGCGATTTGCATGTCCGGTAGTAGCGCAAGAACAAAAAAATGGTGGTTGTTTGGACGAGAACCCGTCCTAGCTTTTTTTATATTATCCGCTTCGGAGAAGAAGCAGGTAGTTGTTCTATGCGCGTGAGACTGCTCGGTTTCAAGAACCAGTGTTTCTTGCTCTTGACGTGAATTTGGTGGGTTTGCGATACAACGAAGCCACCTTTGATGTCCTATCAGAAGCTCCATCTCACTTTACCGTAAGCAATCCATAGCTTGCTTCTTTTCCCCAACGAATACATATTAGACTCTTTCAATAGCAGCAGAGGAGCAACACGAGTAACCAATCGGTTTTTGGTTTGCGTTAAACTCCATTGTTCCGGATTGATTTGCTTCCTTTTCGAGAGTTCACGAATGAATATTGGTCCGATCAGAGTGGAAAGACATTAATTTTAGAGGCCAAAGCATACGAGAAAAACAGAATTAAAAGAATAAGCTTCTCTCTCTTACTCGATATATTGGCTAAACCCACGCGCAAATCCAATCAACGTTCAATCGGGTTTTATACATTAATCGAAACGAGCAAGGCCGGAACAAGACTGACACTGGAACATAAACTTGTAGTTTATGAACTATGGAAACGATAAAGACTGTGGCGGACGAAACCAACTATACGCTGGAGAATGTCAATAGCAATGTCTCGTATAGCACGGATGCCCAATCTGTGCAGAGCGGAATAACTCATGGAACACCTCACTCTCCAGCCCGAACAGCTGCTACTCCCATGAGTTTGTCTCCATCATCTCACAGCAAAAACCTCAATAACCTCAATGTGAATAGCAACCATCAAATTCCAGATGCAATGGAAGCTATGCCTCAATATTCTCAATCTCAACAGCAACAGCCGGATTTACCATTGATGCGGCCGGTTGAATGGCAAGTGTTGGATCAACAACAGCTCCTCGAAAGCGCATATCAACAAAGTCGACAACGTAGTAATCCCGCGTCGGATGATGATGAGACAGAACCTTCATCGTCTGCAAACACAAGAGATAACAACCCAATGGCATTCAACAATGAGACGAAAGGCTATACTCGGTCAGACGCCAACACGGGTGCGACATCAACGTTTGGTAGATTGGTTAAAAATGCAGCGAAAGTAAGTTGGATCCTCTTTGTTCAAAAGCTTTTAGTCGGTGTTCGCAACATTAGATGGTATTTCCCTTCTATGCTTCGATTTTAAAGATTGAGCACTTCGTTGAGCGTATCGTAAGCGGCTGACTGACTTATTTTTATTGTTCTTTATTGCCGCTACTATCTGAACCGAAAGACTATTAACAACAACAGAACACCGGCTACGAACCCAGATCGAAAACAGTCTGCCGACGAAGAAGCAGTCCTACAGGGTGTATTGATTTACGGATATCTTCAAAAGCTAAATCGCAATGGCAAATGGCAAACTCGGTGGTTTGAAACTGACGGAGAATGTCTAACCTATTTCAAATCTAGCAAACGAGTCAAACTGTTGGCATCCTTAGATCTTGCCAAAGTCGGATCGATAGTTGTTAACAACGAAGATCAAGATGGATGCTGCTTCACAATTAATATTGCAAAAAGACCTTACCATCTGCGAGCAGACTCCAAAACGGCTATGAAAGACTGGGTAATCACCCTCAATCGCGTCAAAGAGGCTCGCATGCAGGAAGGAAATGTGAAATTGTTCATGCCCAAAGATTTTCAAAAGAATCAGCCTCCTATCGACCTATTGGACGATCAGAATTTCGCCACTCCTCGGGTGGTCGTCGTAGCTAACCGACAACGAACACACTGCCGTGGAAGACGATGAATTTCACTCGTGGGAGGCCATTGGGAGCATGGACGGCAACAAAAGGGAAAATTCAACGGGATCATCCACATCCATTGCTCGCTGGCAGAAACCAAAAACTTCTATTTCCGATCTTGCGAGTAAGATCCTGAGATGGGCGAGAAGCATCCGTAAATATCATTGCTCAGCTGATGCTCCGAACCAAGTTATGCCATCTACCATAGCTCCTACTCAATCATTGTCCACGAACGCAATCACCAATGAACATTGTGGTACCTACTGCAGACCTCTTACACACTGGCTCGGTACCTACGAGTAACCAAAACAATACTGCAACACGAAGACCTATAGTTGACGACGACGACGATGAAAACGCGGCAAGGTTTCTCTCTTGAAAGCAACCACAAATGAAAATCAATGTCTTCGTTTCTGTTCGGAGACAGTCTGCTATCCAGACGATCGGCCACTTTTGTACTTTTTCCATGCTTCACGTTTTGTTCACTCAGCGCAACTCAATCTATCCCTAGAATCCGAAAATCTGACCTATGGTACAGCGGGTTTCTCCAACATGATATACAATAACGATGAGAAAGGAAAATTTGGCGATCATATCACAGTTCGACGTGATCGATTTGCTGTTTTCTTTCATCATAAGTAATATGAACAATATTAACGTGAACATTATATGTAACTACCGTTCAAAGCACTTTGTCTCTAATTGTAGTTTGTACTCTCTAGAGGATGCTAGTTTAGTGAATAATGAAGATGTCGGAGGAGGCAACACCAGATACAGCATTTTTTCGGGGGACATTTTTACGATTTTCGCCCGCGCAGAAGGTGTGACAGCAAGACGTTTTGCCACAGCCAACGAAAGAAAAATAATCTTCTTAGTATCGATCGTAAACTGCATCATCTACACGTCTCATCCAAAACCGGACTTGATTTCCTTTCAGGAAACACATCTAAAATGAAGAACAGTGCCACCCGACGACAAATCGAATGTCATGTTCATCGTCTTGCTATTACATTGAATATTTACTCTCAGTCTCCAACGCATCTTCCAAAACAATATTTAATATCATAGAACATCGCACTGATCACTATGGCTGGTGGAGAAGGAGCGAAGGAGCGTCGTCGCTTGAAACGATTGGCAGCCCAAGAGGCGGCACAAAAGAAATCTGAAATCAAACCGAAACAGCCGGAAGCCAAGGAAAAGAATGCAGACAATTTCCGAGACAACCGTAACAACAGAAAGCCGTCCAATTTTGCTGGCGCAAAAGGCAGAAACAACAACAATTCAAAGAACAATGGAAAGAAAGAAAAGAAACCAAAATTTAAGAAACCCAAACATCTCAAGAGAAAATTGGAGCAAGCTGCGAACGAAAATGGCGAGGCGAAAGAAGTCATTGAAAAGGAGATCGAGCAATTTCAAGCCAAGAAGGTGTTCTATTCAAAACGAAACAACACCAATAAGCGACAAAAAACTGTCAAGTTCAATTCTGGTAAGAAGGATCGAGCTGATTCTAAGCAGAATAAAATCAATCATAGCTCCTCCCCTTTCCCAAGGAGCGAAAAGGTTGAAAGAAACGAACCAGCCGTGGTTGAGGACGATAATATCGAGATGGAAGATCACAAAGAAACCATCAAAGTTGAGGATCCAATCGAGAAAGACGTACCTAGTATGACAAACACTGAATCCGGAGAAGATTCGAGTCAGGATAGCTCAGACGACGAAAGTTTGGACAAGGATACTGATGAAAAAGCTGCCTCTGAAAGCATCCAACAAGACAGTACAGGTACATCAGACCAATCTTCTGACAGTGACAACGACTCGGATGTTGATTCCAGTAGCAAATCCGACAACGATGATTCGGACGATTCGGACGACGACTCCGATGACGATGAACCTGTCCAAAAGCGCCAGCGAGGGCGTCGAAGGCGTGGACGCCAAGACACGGCGGAAAAAGTTGCAGAAATGAAAGCAGCAGAAGAGACCACAACATCCAGTGACAAAGATGACAAGTCAAAGGACGAAGACAGTAGCGCCAACAAAGGTAAAAAACGGTATTGCATCGGTCGAAAACCTGTGACGGATTTCGTAATTGGTCAGCGATATCCTGCAAAAGTGGTGTATGTGAAGCCGTTTGGAGTCTTTTTTGACATTGGCTGCCATTCAGATGCATTCTGCCACGTTTCACGCCTTTCCGACGACTTTATTAAATCTCCAGAATCAAAGTTTAAAGAAGGTGACGAAGTCGCAGAAGCTCGAGTCGTCGAAATCGACCGAAAGCAGAAGCGCATCACTTTGAGTTTACAGTCTGAAGCCAGAATTGAAGACGAACGTGCCTCGATTGAGGCAAGGAAATCTAGGAAAGAAAAGAGAAACAAAAAATCAAAGAGCAAACCAGTCAATCATTCTCCTGGAAATGATCGTTCCGAAAACTTCACTCATACGACAGCCCCTTCTTTTTCAAAGAACGAGCCTCCTGCCACTAGATCCAACCCTACCCCTCCGAAGAAAAATGTTGATCCATCAAAGATGACACCAGCCGAATTAAAGAGAGCTAGAAAACTTGCTCGAAGGGCTGAAAGAAGAGCCCAGGTAGAACAGCAAGAACAACAATAACCACAGCAGTAAGAGAGTTCTGAATTGTTGTTGGCAGTTCAAAATTAAAACTTCGAGCTTCAACGAAATAACCTAGAATAAGAATTATATTTCAGTTTAATTTCCAACGCATAGAAGCATTTTGTGTGAGAAAAGCAAGTGGCATGCTTGCACCACTTCTTTTTCAACAAGCATCACGATTTTATTTCCTTTGCCTGCGGGACTAAATACACAAGTCAATCACGATCAAAATGTTTCTCCTTTGAAAAAGAAATTTAGGGATGACGGCGCGGTTCAAGTGACAAGACCCTAAAAATGGTAGGTAATGTACGTAGAGCGATGTATCATGCAGTACAACGCATCAGGACGCTAGTGACATCGGTTCAATAGGGCCCATTGCTTGTCTCGACAATCAAAAGTAGGTTGGGCTCAAACTGGAAACACTCAACGAATAACGGACTCGATTCTGATCACTAGCATTGTCACCAGCTTTCACTCTCTTGGTTTGGAAAAATGACCGAGAGCAGAAGAGTTTCGTATTTCTATGATGCCGAGGTTGGCAATTACCATTATGGACAAGGCAAGTATCATTTGTTGGCCGTTTGTTCGTTTCCAACCGATGTTTGCTGTTATGAATTCTTGTCCCCGTTTTTCTCACCGCATTCTACTTGTTGTGATTGAGTAGGCCATCCAATGAAACCCCACCGTGTCCGCATGACCCACAATCTGGTGGTCAACTATGGTCTATATCGAAAGATGGAAGTATTTCGGCCTCGATTGATATCTCCCACCGCAATGACACGTTTTCACTCTGATGACTACATCAATTTTCTGAAAGTTATCACCCCGGATAACATGCAGGATTACATCCGACAACTCCAACGTTTTAATGTCGGAGAAGATTGCCCTGTATTCGATGGACTCTATGAATTTTGTCAGCTGTATACCTCGGGATCGATTGGTGGAGCTGCTCGACTGAATGACGACGCAGCTGACATTGTCATCAATTGGGCGGGAGGACTGCATCACGCCAAGAAAGCGGAAGCCTCTGGATTTTGTTACGTCAATGACTGTGTTCTAGCGATTCTTGAACTTCTGAAAAAGCACGAAAGGGTTCTATACATCGATATTGATATTCATCACGGAGACGGTGTTGAGGAGGCATTTTACTCGACAAACCGTGTTATGACATGCTCATTTCACAAATTTGGAGAATACTTTCCTGGCACAGGTGACGTTCACGATGTTGGACACGCAGATGGAAAGAATTATTCAATCAACTTTCCCTTGAATGACGGGATGGACGATAAAGCCTACAAAAGCGTCTTTCGCCCGGTAATTGGAAAGATCATGGAAATGTTTGCTCCGGGTGCAGTGGTGCTGCAATGCGGTGCAGATTCATTGTCGGGAGATCGTCTTGGCTGCTTCAATCTTTCGGTTAACGGCCATGCGGACTGTGTCAAATACGTCCGCAGCTTCGGGATACCAATGTTGGTGTTGGGAGGTGGGGGATATACACTCCGTAATGTGCCGAGATGCTGGACCTACGAAACTTCCGTTTTGACGGGCGAAGAAATCAAGGACGAACTTCCCTTTAATGATTACTTCGAGTATTTTGGGCCCGATTATCGCCTCAATCTTCCCGTAAGCAACATGGAGAACCTCAATTCACCCGAATATCTAGAAAAGACAAAGGGACAGCTGTTGAACATTTTGTCCAATGTCGAGCCTGTTCCAGGCACACAGATTCAAACCGGACAAGTCGAATCGCAGCTCAATCCTCGCGGAATGAACATGGATTTCGAAACGCCTGGGGCGGATGAAGGGAATCCCGATGTTCGGATGTCTAGTAGTCGCAAGGAACACTCATCTGAACTCGTGGGCTGATGTTGTTAACGCAGACGGGATATCGATGTGTTCTTTTATATTGTTGTTAGTCGATTTACGAACACCATTTATCATCATATCAGGGTATTGATAAATGTTATAAATCAAATTGAAAAGTTGAATCATAATACTAGTCGTTCGAAGTTCAATAATTTAATTTCCTCTTTCATCAGCATAAGGATCATGATGGACACGCACCACCAACACACACCGCCAGCAGCAGAAGCGAAAAGTAGTAGGACTAGGAAATAATAGCAGTAGCGTAGGGGAAGACAAAGGATGAGGGTGCGGAGTGCTAGTAGTTTTTGTGGCAAGAAATCTAAGAAGGAGCGACTCTATATCGTCAATCTATTCTATCAGCACCGCTCAGTTCGAAGAAAGAACAACGAGCACAGTACCATACGAAAATTGAGGATTTGGGGTTTTTGTAAGGGCACCGAAAAATTTCAAAACAGGGTTGTACGAACATCCCCCGGAATCCATTCTTACCAACAACAGAACTAGGGGTCATAGTTTTCGACCCCTGAAGAGAACCCAAAACCCCGAACTGGAAACATTCTCGTTCGGAGTATGTAGTGGTACGAGATTTGAGAAACTGCGAAGTACATAAGGGAATTCATAAGTTGACGTGCGAAGGAGAGAATCGGTAGGTACCAATGACTCCGATTGAAAGGCTTATTTCTACTCCTCAAGAAAAATAGCTATGACTATTTCTTAATAGCACGCTTTCAAATAATCAAAGGTCCATCATTTTAATTGAAAATCCCCTCAATAAATTTCGTTTGAAAATATCGAGTGATTTCATCCCGTTGTCTCATCGTCAAGATGAGATCGTTAAGTAAGCGCGTATTTTCATAAGTGAACGTTTCAAGGTACTGTAAAAGGTGATAACAGCTGCTCTCGATCACCCTCGTGGGGATTACAGCAACCAGCAGAAAAGCCGGAAAGAGCTGATGTATTTTATCGGGTGTAGCATATGTGAATGTGAATATTCACTCTATATTATTTATTTTTAACGACATCAGATGGAATCCCTGGACTTCAAAGAACTTCTCAAAGCTGGTGGCGGATCGATATCATCTGTCACCTCAACCATGACTCAACGAGATTATATGGACATTTATGTAACTTCTTGTTCTCTCAATACGGCATAATATCACTCTTTTAAGCAACTTGCACTGGTTCTACTCCAATAGCATTTCAGCATCAGAACTACCGGAGGACAAGAGAACTGAAAACATGCCGTTTTTTGCAATATACTCTGGCGTCTGAGCGGTCTTCTCGTTTTAATTTACACGATTTTGTACGTAAGCCGTGTACCAGTTGCTACTTCGACAGCGACGCCTGAAGAGTTTTTTTGCTCCTGTAAGTGTTTCTCACAGTCATGTTGCACAATAACAATAATTGAAACAAAGCGAAGGTCTTTGCGAGCATAAAACTCTGACTCTCAGTAAACAAAGAGCAACACAATAAAATAGCTTTTGACCGATCTTACAAAACATCACAATAAGAATACACGACGATACAGCTTTTGGAACTAACAATGAGTAGCAATAGTGACGATAAGACCCATATGGGTAGCTCCCGAGGTATGCCTCAACCAAAATTGATAATGGATGAGGATGCAGAAGAAGTGACCAGAAAAATTGCTCCTGCCATGATAATGCCTTCTTTTGGACCGTTGCCTACTACTCCCACTAGTATGATGTCATCTGCGACCTTTAGAGCATCACCCATGAAAGCAACGCATGCACCGAAAACGCAACAGTCAACTCCTTTCTCGTGGAAACTGTCCGCTGTCCCTGTGCTACCAGAATTTCACCTGCTCGAAAGGACAGCCACTTTCGTTCCGCATTCAATGCCTAGCGAAGTCGCCTCAAGAATCAGCGACGTTCTGCGAGAACGATCTATTGAAGCCCAATACGAGAATGGTAAGGCCAAAGTTAAATGCACAACTGCCGAGGGTGTTGACTTCCGTATCCGCTTGTACCGAGGCCGAGGCAAGTACAACCATGGCATCATTGTCGAAGTTCAGCGAAGGTTCGGAACATCCTTCGTTTTTCACAGCGATACTCAAGCAATTCTCGATGGCGCTCGAGGAGAGGTCCCAGCACCGCCCCAGCCTTCCTTGTCGAGAGGAAATGTTCTTCCTGAAGTTTCGGACGGCGACGAAGACAACAGTGCCGACTGCGAAGTCTCCTATCAAGTTCCAAGCGCTGAATCATCATTAGCTATGGTGGCAAAGATGATGAACCTTTCTGGCTTCGACTCGCAACATCTTGGCTTGCAAATGCTCTCTCCATTAGTCGATTCCGAACGACTGACGTTGTCTACGGCAAAATCGGTCGCTTCGAGGTTATTCGAGCAGGATTGTGAAGTTGGGGAGAAAGTTATTGATTACGTCATCAATAACAACAAGAAACCAAGGTCAAGAGTCACAAAACGCGGCGCCCTTGATGACGACGATGAAGATGAAAGTGATTCATTAAAGATCCTACGGAATGCTTCTCTAAGTATCCTCGCTAATGCGACAAGAGCATGCGGGAAGGTACCAGAATCTCGTAGAGATCCGTTGCGAACAGCCCTCCTTCGAGACCTAAAGTATGCGGATGAGCACCCGAATACAGCTTTCTTAGCTGCGAAGTGCTTGGAATTTTTCATTCAAGAAGACTGCGACAACAGAGAACTCAAAACTGCATTCCAGTCTGCGTACAATGTGGGAGAGGCACGACATGCAAACTTGATGCATCAAGCACGAAAATGTATGAGCATGAACGATGCTGTCATCCGGTAAAACAATGTTCCGAATGGAAAGATAATCACGGGGGAGGAGGAAACCGAAGACACGTTTTATACGAAAGGTGGACATCGGTTGGCACTTCTACAACACACCACCGCTTCATCATTCTGCACACTTCATTAGAATATCTAGTGTAATTTAATGGCGATGGATTATAGTTAAATTCATTTACTACAAACTTGTCTTTTCATGACCATGTCGACTTGCTGTATCAATACCAAAATCAGAACCCATGGTTCCCATTTCCCATTCGATCGTCCGATAAGGCGTTTTTAATGGCAAAGGTAGTCACTCCGAGCGAGGCAAAGCAAGACACGGAACTTCAAACGAGACCTAAAATCATGTTTAAGGTTTCAGCCTTTTCAAACTTGAACCACAATAAGTCGGGATTTTTTAGTACACAAATACCTATTCGTTTAATCCTTTGAGAGAAGTCAGTCCATCTCAAGTCGAAAGTAATAAACGAATGTGCTATTTCCACAATACGGGTGACTAGTGGAGAAAATTCCTATGCGTGAGAAACATCAGCTATTACGGGAGAACATAAGTCGTGGTTGTAATACCCAGACATATTGGTATTTTACATAGACCTTTAAAAGAAGAAAACCATCGCCCCGACGTATTTTACTTTCGAACATACACGTACTCTTATTTATGTCACCGTCGTTAAAGGTACGAAAAACGGTATTTAATTTATTCCCAAATTCAAAATCATCAATGTAATCGTAATGATATTCGTAGTGGTCATCATAAAAGAAAATATTCGAGATATAAGTAATATTTGTCGGTCTTGCACTCGCTCGTCAAAGTGGATGGTTTGTGATTTGTCATGAGTTTTCATGGGATTGCATTTTCACAGAAACATTCGCTTTTCACCGAATGCCGCATCACGCATTGCATCACGGACACAACAACAAAAACTCTCTACAATAAATAATAATACCTTCCCCGACTTTTGTATATAGACGTATCCATACCTATGTATAGTAAGATCACAACGTTGTACAGCGTCTATGGTGAGAAAATTTTATGTGACTCGCACGATTCAAACTAATATCACCCGTCTGGCCTTCTTCCAAATAGTTAAGTTAAGGTAGTCAAGCTTCGATTGCTCCCTTCACCCTCACTCATCATTGCCTGAAATGAAAGCAAATCATGAGAGTGTGATTCATGATTCACTAGGATGATGTCGATGATAATAATATATTCCGCGCTTTTCCTTTGCATGAGAGCTGCACATAACTGTTTTGTTCAACCGATTTCATTCGAACCAAAGCTTGCTGAACACCTCTTCATATACGAACATCAGTGACTTCCAGATGGAAATCTGTTAGAGCACTTGAAAACAAGAAAGACGAATTCGAACTACGGCTGTCGACTATTCTCGATCGATTTTGTTGCTACAGGACGAAATAAAACTCACCCATCAATATGACAGCACAAACGTTGAATGAATTGTTCGAAAGTTGGAAAGCCGACGCATTTTCGATCGGTGACGATGTTCAGGATGGATCTTCAATCGAAAAGGCGAACACCGATCTTCAGCGCGAGGCTAAGGCTTGCTTCCAAACTACAGAGTTGGACCACGAACAGGCACTAGCGCGATTGATCCAGGATCTTGGCCCTGCGTTCACGACAACGAGTCTGCCTGTTCGTCTCCGTGGTCTTTCCATTCTTTTGGGTGCAGTTGAAGGTTGCTGCGACAAAAGTGTATCGAACTCGACTCTTGTACTTCTTGGGAAATTCATGTCCTTGCAATGCGGCCCTATCGTCGACGATGAGTATGAAGAGGACTTCGACAGCATGATTCGGGATATATCGATCAAGTGCCTCAGCGCTCTCGTTGAAACATCGACAAACATTACAGATGTTACAACCCAAGAATATGCAGAAGCTTTGGGAATACGGATGAATTTTGCAAAGCAAGGAGTAGAGCGGAGGTGTGCGACTTCAGACGAGGATAATGGAATGGGTATCGAAGATGATATTCGAGGAGGATTGTCGACAATGCCTAGATCCAAACGATCTTTGTGCTTCTCTTTACTGCGTTGCGCCGTTAGAGGGGTATCAAAAATAACGAAACTTACTACACCGTCCCAAGGAACGAAAATTCTGCCGCAACAATCCGCGATATTATCCAGTATACAGACCCATTGCGTACAATTTTCAGAATTTACAGCTCGGTGCATACACGGAGAGTCCGACCCACGTTGCTTATTGCAGCTACTGGAATTGCTTCACTCCACGCAAGTCGATTTTCGATATTGGTTTCACGGTGCAAACACTCTTAGTCCCAACAATGTCTTTCCCAACGAAGAATTTTTTGATGCCGTGGCGCCATACTATCCAATTCAATTCACTCCACCACCAAACAATATTCATGGGATTACTCGCGAAGGCTTGCATTCTGCACTGATTTCTGTTTTGATTTTTACCGAGATGGACGAGGGTGCTCGACGATACCGCAAACCAACCATGCTGGGGTGCAGTTTTAGTTTGTTTCTAGAACAGTTACTTCCGGGGGAAGAGAGTCCCAGTACATTAGAAAAACTGGAGAGTCTGGAATGCATTTCAAAATTATTGTTTCGTGCTTCGAGAAAGGAAGGCGAACAAATAGGACAATCCGTGATGGAGAGTGAATGTGCGAATCTAACTTTGGACGAAGTTCGCAACCTGTCCACGGCCTTGATCACGATTCACGACGAATCATCAATGGGAGTAACCAACGAGAGCGGGGATCTGCGCGATCAGAACAAAACACTCGCCGAGAACTGCCGAAGTCTTGCATCGAAGTTAGCTATGCAGCTAGAAAAGCACAGTAAGAGCGGGAAGCAGGGATTGTGGGATCGATTTGTATCTGAGACGCTCGAAAAAGAAATGAAGAAACTTCAGCTTACGCCGGCTTACGCAAAGACTTCTATTGCCTATGAAGCTAAGTTTAGCCGCCTCCGGTGGAGTTCGAACACTCCGTGTATGCCTAGCGAAAGGACTAAAACCTTTGCTAGAATATCTTCGGGCGCATTTGGATGACGCCAGCGATAATACTCTTGCTGCAATCCACGGCATTGCGGCCTTCTGCTCTTCTTCTCAGGTTACTTTATCAAAGTCAAGGCTGGAACTAGGAGTCGAACTAACACCGCACCCTTTGGAAGCGTATGCAAAAGATACATGCAATCTTTTACTAGAGATTGTGGAGAACGAAGTTCCATCTTGCTCGTTCGTCCTAAAAGCGGCAGCATCGGCATGCCTTGAGTGTCTGTTTATATCGAGTATCGACAACGACCTGGAGTCCGAGGAGCTCGTAGAACGCATTTGCAAATTTTTGAATGGTTTGTTGAAAAGCATCAAGGTTTCGGCGGAAGATGGACAGGTTAATGATCACGACGAACTTGCTCAATATCGTAATGTTTCGAGCAATGTATTGGGGCGTATTATTGGAATTTCTTTATCCGAATTGGGTGACGATGCCGGCGAAGACGAAGGAAATTTGATGATTCCGAAATCAAGATCAGTACTTCTGGTTCCAACAGTTCGAGATTTCATTCGAACGAAAACCTTCCCCGAGCTCATGGCTACTTCGTTTGATGGCGCGAAAGGTTTTGATGGCGAGCGATTCGATCGTTTGGCGTTGTCGACAGCTTGCTCATCGAGCCCCTCGTTGGCTTCATCAGTCGTTAGAGCTCATCTAGAAGCCTTGCTTGATGCTTTGAAAGACAATATTGCCTCTGATACGTCTCAAACTTGCCTCGAGGCTTTGTCTTGCATACTCCGATGCTGTGCGGGTGACAATGCAATACGTGCCTTCCATGAAAGTGATTTGGTTGATGATATCATTGACGTTCTGTGCTACAACCTGACCAACAGTGCGGCATCGGAACTAAGGGATTCTATTTCGCAGGTTGCACTAACCGCAACTGAAGGAAACAAGAAAGAGACCATGGAGTCAAAGGTAAGGTCATTTGCAAAAACAAATATTCGATGACATCATAGTGTACAGGATTATCTCAATGTTTGCCGTTTGTTGTTTTGAAGATTGCCGCTGTGAATGCAATTGGCAATGGCTTGCTACCAGCGTATAGTAGGTTGGTCCCCCGGAAACGATTGAAGAAACTTTTAAAAACGATATCGGATAAAATTCCTCCATTGTCTGAAGCTGACGAAGGCATTCTAATTGTAAGGCTTCCAATTTTGAGTGCAGCACTGCAGGCGGCTGAGGCAGCAGTTCTCGAAGAGGTCGTGAGTGAAATCGAAAGCGACGAGGGAATTCCAGTGACGGAATTACTTGGGGGGCTTACAGAATATGTGTTGAGCGATGAACATTTAACAAGTGTAAGGAATGCTGGAGCCTTATGTGTATACGCGCTCCTGAAGAGTGGTTTCAATAGGAATCTTGACTGTCCGGCAAAACCTCTACTGAATGATATCAATGATCGGATTTTATCTTCCTCAAACGATCTTAGAACTACGAGAAACTGTTTGAACTATTTGTCTCTGTTGGTAAGTTGCTATTTCGAATCACCCAAGTTGTCTCAGGTGGTGCGTTCCATTCGTTCGGAAGGAATTTTCACGGCATCTCATAAAAGTTGTATTCTTCCTTGCAGAGCTCGGCATCAGCACTTCGTGGAGGGTCATCGCTAAGCACTGCGGATGCGATTGCGCGCTTCTTGACGGAACTAGCATGCGAAGGATGTGCACAACTGCCATTACACCGTGATGGCGAGGATACGAAGGTCGATTTTTCTACCTTGTTTGAACAAGATTGCACACAGACTGCACTCAGGGTAGCGGCGGCTTCTGCATACGGTGCTATCATGATGGAAGAAGCAATGAAACCTTTGATGAAACAGCGACTGACACACATTTGTATAAAATACATCAAAAAGTTGTCTGGTAGAGAGGACGAAAAGCTTCAGACTACAGGGTTGCGCCAAATTGGACGTTTAATTGTTGTCTGTCACGTCGTTTGTGCCAGCGATCTATCAAAGTTTGATCCAGCCGTTACTCGTTCATTTGCAACTTTGCTGATCAAAGGATTTTCGACTGATCTCTTCAAGGGGACATCTCTAATTGTCGCCAAATTTGCAGAGGAGACTGGAAAAGCTAGGACGCTTGTAGTTTCCACCTTGCTAAAGCTTCTCTGTACAGCTCCTAAGGTGGCGAATGGGTTGGTTTTGGAAATAGTGTCAGGTCTACTACGCGCGTATGCTGTGACCGACCCCAACGCTGACGTTGGCTGTAAACTGATTACGCTTCAAGCTTTAGAAGTCTTAACGCACTTAGACGGAGCGAAGGATTCGATTTTGGCCGTGAAGCCTGCCGTGATTGCAATCTTGTCTTCGGCGATGAGTCAAAAGAATGTCCTACTGAGAAGTGCAGCGGTAGATTTGAGAAACGTGTGGTGTCTCGTTGTATAGAGTCATAGAGTCTTGAAATTTCGACTTTCATGGACGCCATTGACTAAGCCTTTTGACCAGGAGCTCATCGCTACTTTGGAAGACGTCAAATTTCAGGGCATCTTTGAAGTGGTGTTCTTCAACTGAGATCCCCTCGCCAAGAGCTCGAACAGCTGCAGCGCGACATAGAGCAGCAATATCAGCACCACTAAATCCTTCTGTTAGAATAGAAAGTTCTTCACACAATTTGTCAATTGTATGAACGTTGTGTCTGTCGCCGACTCGCATTTTTTCGACGTGTACTTGTAGGATGGATTTTCTTTCCGAAAGAGAAGGTAATCCGACGTGAACTACTCGATCAAATCTACCAGAGCGCAAGAACGCGGAATCAATCATCCAAGGTGTATTTGTTGCAGCAATCACAACAACCCGTTTCCCTTCGTCAGAAGATGTCATTTGACTATCTTTCATTGTTTTGTCTCTTTCATACCACAACTTAATATCGTCGAGACATTGCAACAACGTCGTCGTTAGTTTCCCACTTCCGCCTCTATTTCTATCGGTAAAAAGAGCCTGAAACTCGTCAAGAAATACAACCTGCAGGATGGAATGGAATGAAACAAGTCAGCGAAGGAAGAAACAGCACAACAAACACAAATTTGATACAACTACTAAGCTCACCGAGGGCGCATTTTTTCCCGCAAACTCGAAACTGGAGGCGATTGTTTTCTCGCTCGTCCCAACCTCTGAACTAACGATTTCACTGATACTCAGAGATATAAATGTTCCACCTTGTGCAAGTGAAGTGCCTGAAGCTGGACTTTCAAACATCCTTGCAACGGCCTTCGCCAACAGCGTCTTACCGCATCCAGGAGGGCCATACAGCAATACACCAGTTGGCGGGGAAAGGCCGAACCTAAAAAGCATCTTTCGTTTCTCAGGATTAAAAGCAAGCGCATCTTCTAGCGATACTTTGGCGTTCTCATTGCCTCCGATCGATCCGAAATGCGCTGGTGATGCATACATTTTTCTGTCTTGAGAGATTTCCGTTTCAATTGAATTCTGGGGTTTCGTAGACCGAGGTATATTGGGATTTATCAGTGCAAGAGCCTTTTCCAAATCTCGAATTTTTGCTTCACTCTTTACACTATCGTCACTATGATCTATCGAGCCATTCATCAAAATCCATTTTAGTTGTTTCGCAACGCGGCGAAAGACACTACCTTTGGCCCATGATGCGGAACTAACAATAGCTGCCAGTCGTAATTGTGCGGACTCTTCTAACAATATACCTTCACGCTCAAAAGCAGCACCAAAGGCAGAAAGTATGGTCGTTGCTTTGAGTACCGGCATTCGATATCGATCGCCAATCATACAATCGAGAATACTTGCAGCACTTCCACCGTCGTTTTTCTGGCGAGATCTCCAATCATCGTCCGGACATGTCACAATCCCCACTAGGCATAATTCCACGGAAAATACTTGGCCCGACTTAGAATCACAGCCAGGGGGATTATAGAGAGGATTTTTCAATGGAAATGGGAACTCTCGCTTTCGTTGCATGGCGTCTGTAAGCTTTCGTAAATACGATGCAATCGAAGTTGAAAATGGGAATCGCAGAATCTCCCGAACTTGTTCGTCCAGATAGTCGAGCAGGCAACAACGTGTCAAGCTGGTCTAGAATGATACAAACTTTTTGGTTCCGACAAGCTGCACTGACAAGAATCGCGTGAAGCTGAGATTCCAAGGCAGCATCTGCTCGAGTGCTGTACTTTGCCAGGAGAGCACCAGGGCGAATCAAATGTATCGAGGAGCATCCCAAACGTTTTGCAATAGCATGGACTAACATTGTCTTGCCATCGGCATGGTTGGGAGAGTGAACAATCAGCGATGGCCATGGCTGCAGATCTGTGCTCTCGTTGTTATCTGTCGTGACATCGGCGTCCTTTTGTGGAGACGCTCCTGAAAAAAGTCGTATAGATTGCTCTATTTTCCGCATTTGCTTTTCTTGCTTTTCTCGACTGAGGAATGCATCCTGGGTCGTACTAATTCTAACCGAAGTAATGGTGGCAGATATCTTCAAAGTTAATTCTTGTATTGTTCCCTCATCATGGTACCGTAGCAATTCTTCTATCATCTCATCGGTCATCTTAGTACCTCCTTCCTCTCCTACTAGATCCTGGAGCATAGATTCTCGCCTAAAGTGTGACGAAGAAAATGGCGAAGCGGTCAGCAGTGACCTCGATTCGAAACCAAGTCGACCAAACGGCATCGATTTTGTTGCTAACCGCGGCGGGAGTATCCTGATCAAAGTTTCTGGAGTAATGTGACACATAGAGGTAATCGGTTGACTTTTTCTTGTACCAACAACGTTGCGATATGCATATGCAATAATGCAACATGGCTGGCGATTGACGATTGTTGGATTGTCGGAAGGGATGTAAGTGAAGAGGGAACTTTCCGTCAGAGACGGAACATGTGACAGGTTCACTGAGATGTTCATTTTGTTGCTTGTTATTCTGAAAGAAATAACCACTCGATATAGAAGTGATCTTATCATTGTCACTTTCTTCTGTCCATCGGATAAAGAATTGATTCCTATCGTCAGATTCCGAGGTAAAACCAGACATTGCCACTGTATCAGCTTCTCTTGTTTCCCGAAGAAGAAATTGCTTGACACCGAAATTTGTGAGATGTATTGGTGGTTGTCGATGGTCCGAAGATTCAGCAGCTTGCTCGGTACTCCCTCTTCCTATTTCATTGGCGACCAACACGATGGGAATAATTTCCGCAAAGACGATTGAAGTCGAGGACGACCCCAAGCACAAAGATGTTTGCGGTAGTTTTGGCGCAATCATTCTTTGGCAGTTCCCAACATGCAAGCAAAGAAGAGCTTTCTGTCATATAAAATATGCGTCGTGAGTCTCGAAAAAGATAAGACACTGTGGAGAAGAAACACAAACAACTTGTGCATCAAGAAAATGAGTTTTCTCCCAAAACTTCGAAAATCGAGTTTTGATTCGAGTTGTTGATTGATGATTGTGGATTGATGGATGTTGATGATGATGGTATGATTTATATTCGATTCATTCGATTCAAATTAATGTACATAAGTTCGTACGATTCACTTCTTTTTTCCCGACAAAAAAAATTATCCGTCTTTGAAGTGTTGAAGGTTGAAAACTTCAATCAACCCAGTGTCGAACAATTCATAATGACCAACAAACCTTGCTGCTCATAAAGACTCAATTCGATCAATACGAGCTGGGATAATCAATAATCAACAATGAGTAATATCCCGCCACGATCAACGGCACAAGAAGTGGCTCGATGGTACTTCTCCCATCTGGATCCATACAGGAGTAACGAAACGAATATTCAAAGCCATCTCCGCACGCCACTGGTCGCTCTAACAGTAAAGACTCTTCAGACAAGGCCTTTCGATGTTGATAACTCACAATCTAAAAGCGTACAAGTGGTAGAGGAGAAAAAGAATACTGTCGACTCGGGTACAAATGGCGATTGGAGAGACTATATTCGAGGCGAGGACAACAATCCAAAGGAACAAGCTATCCTCCAGGAGGAGTTTGCTTCCCTGTCGAGAAGAGTCAAAGCTCGAATGGAGGCATTCGTAGCCGGTTGTTCCTTAGCGGTACCAGGTCCAGAAGAGCAACCCGAGCCAAAAAAAGAAACTGACATTCCAGCAGAAAGGAATTCCACAATCTCACTTCAGGACGGTCTTTCTGGTTTCGGTTCACCAAAGCCAACGCCTTTTAATCAAAGAACTCCTTCGCTGACAGAAAAAATGGGACGGACTATGATTGGAGAGACACCGGATCCTAGTAGGGTAAAGCATCCTCAGATTGCTCGGGAGGATCTGGTTGTTCGCCTCGAACTTTACGTCAGAACACTGCAACGACTGAGGAACCTAAACGAAGAATGTGCAATTGCAATGGAGCCTCCCAAGGTGATTCGAGCGCGAGCTAGATACACCACCAATGCTTTCGTTGCGACAGCCACCTATGTACGAAGTATTGGTCCCGTCTTGACTCGTTTGCTGCATTGTCTCACTATGGAGATGCTTGCGGTCGAATGTGTGTCGGATGAAATAACCAAAATCATCCATAGTATTGCATCCAAATACGAACATAGCACATCTTTCGCTTCGTTGGCATTTTTGTCAACTCCAGAGGTCAATGCAGATGCAGTGCTAACACCACTGATTGTAAAGTTTCTTCAGCATTTGCAAGCTGACTGGGAGCGGCTTGTCAAGGAGTGCGAGTTGGAACGAGTTCTAACTCGTGCCATTGACCCATCCATGAGAAAAATGTTCAAAACGGTTGAATTCCAATCGATTGGCCATTTGCTGGAGGTTTGCCACAGCTATAGGGGCAAGCTACAAGCAATCGAATTGCCTCCCAATATCTGTGCGACCGCAGAAAACGTGGGCAACCTCTGCAACAATCACGATGCCATTCGGCAGGCCTTGCGGGATCTACGGCGTGAAATTATTACAGTCAATGGCCATGTTTTGCCCCCCGTTACGAGTCGGAACGAACTGGTGTCCATGTTGACACAGACCTTGAATTCTAGGACGTTGACTCCTCCGTCTCCCAAAAAGAAGAAGAGCAACAAAAAATCAAATGGCTACCGCAACCACGCGAGCAAATCGCGTCCTCCGACTTCCGATCCAGACTTGAGCTCGGACGGGACATCTTCGAATGACAGGCAGCGCAAACAATACCCCCTCATGCCCAAGGCGCCAAAGAACGGTGTGATTAGTGATATCTCGGAATCCGAATCTGCTATTCTCTCTCACTCCGAATGTGATTCCTCTCTCGCTATGGAATCCCCGGTCGAAAACGCACGCAATAAAAAGTTACCAGCAACAACGACTCGTCGGCGTCGCAAATCGAGGCTTCACCTGTCCGCTATCGATATATTGACAAGACGACTGCTCATTGCAGCAAGTAGAACCGGTAATGGTGGGGATGCCTATTTCTTTGTGTAAGTACAGCAAATCGAATATGAAGACGAAGTGTAGTATTTTCCACACAGGTTACTCTTTCCCGCGCACTTGCCTCACAACTTTTTATCATTTACGTAACGATACCGACACCAGTAAGGACTTGTTTGGAGGGGAAGACGTCGAGGTTGTTCCTACAAGCACCGTAGCATTCAGGGATAGAATGGTACATCCCGGGACAATTGATATCCTTGTGCGGTTGGCGAGCGTTACCATTAAATGTCACCAGAGTTTCGATATTTATCCAAAGTCTCTAATTGGGGAAACAGAGCCATTGATTCAGTTCCACACCACCACTACAGAATCCATTTCGTTGCAAGAAGTTCGTGCCAATGATGAGAGTAAAGGCATCAAGGAGGGTGTCACCCCGGATGATCGCACGAGCATCGATGGCACTGCCGAAGCCGAACAACAACCCTCGTTGATGGTGATTAAAGAGCAGCAGACAGATCGAACCGGATGGAGGGTCATATCTATTCGGCCGGCTATGTACGAAAAGATTGAAACCTGGAACACACCTAGTTAAATGAATTGAATTTTGAGGACATTCTGACGGTCAATATTATTCCCCTGACACTAACTTGTGTTGCGTGGATTTCAACCATTGCTGTCTAAAACTTTCTAAAAATTGTATCTCTCAGACTCAATACAAATCATTCGTCATACTGTACTATTCAGACTAGACACGGTAGATTAGTTATTTTATGACCATGAATTGATTGAAAAACTGTCCATTCAATGGATGTAAGTCTAGTTCTGTATTTTTTTGAAAAATGTCGTTGATTTTTTGTCTGTCCTTCGTCAGTCTACGAATGAAATCGAAAACTTTTTCCGCCCCGCCCGAGTGATAGATTCCTCCATTCGTGAAAATAATGTTTCGTCACAAACATTCGAACATCCAACCCATTGACCTCGCCGAGCGGAACTTTGAAAGAGATTCTGGCCAAGTCTAGAACGACAGTAATAGCATCAACTTCGAAAACAGCATTCAACCTACAGCCATAATCAAGCAGTTTTGAAAGATGTCCACGGTTTGTCTGCAACTCGGCAATGCCATCGCCAACGACACGAGTTCGTATTCTCAAATCGTTGTTGCCAAAACTGCAGATGAGATTGCCTCGTCCAAGAATGGACTTGTCAAGTCCTCGCTCGAAAGGCTCGATGTATTTGTTGATGGATCTGAACTGGGAACAATATACAACCCAATGGAATTGGCCAATTGGGCTCCTTTCCTCTCGCCATCTTCTGTCGTTTCCATTCGAGTACAGGGAGCAAACAATGGCACGGTTGACTTGAAACCCATCAATACATCTTTTCTACTTGCCGGTTTGATCGGCGCCAGTGAACGCCGGGAACCCGATGGAAGTCGAGTTTTGACTGCCAACAAACGAAAGTTTGCTCCCAAGGTTAGCGCGGCTCCTTTGAGAAAGAAAAACGTCGTGACGCTCAATCTCGACAACTTTGGAATGGACGACGACGACGATGCCGATATGATTGACGAAGATGGATTGTTGGAAGATGATATGTTGGCACCGCCACCCGCACTCAATGCGACATCGGCAAAAGAGGACGATTGTGCGGGAAGAAAGCCCTGTGACAACTGTTCGTGTGGACGCGCAGAAGTTTATGCGGCCGAGGCAGGCTGGAGCAGTGAGTGCCGAACCAAAAGCTCAAGCCCCCAGTTCCGCTTGCGGCAAGTGCAATTTGGGCGATGCTTTTCGTTGCGCTTCCTGTCCATTCCTGGGGAAACCCGCCTTTAAAGCGGGCGAGGAACATGTAGTCTTGCAAATGACAGACGACTTGTAGTAGCAGTAGCTGAAAAAAAAAACGATGAATAACCATAGCAGTACACTTCGACGGAAATGGAAATAAAATTAGAATCCTCTTTGTTCATGCATCGATAGACCAACGTTGCCAGGAAACCGTTCCTATCAACGTTGAAGTTCAGCCTCTTCCGAATACTTAGTTGCGACTTATTTTTTTTCATCATGATCGAATCGCGAGATGAATATCTGCTACGTGTACCTTGAAGCGAAAATATAGGCCTAAATTAGTTTAAAACACGATAACTTGCTATCTAATAACAAGCAAAGTGCGAAAGTACATTATATAGTCCAAAAATTTCACTGTAGTCGCCTCTTGTCAGAGATTGGGATGCCTTGTTTGTTGAGGCTCTAGAGGCACTTTCGAAAGCCCAAAAAATAATAGAAAAAAGTTCGAAATTGATTGCGTATGATAAAGGAGATTTAAACATTCATAATGATATAATGCTTCTTGTTGGTATTGGCCATCGACATCATGGCGTAATTCTAACCAAAACAAATTACCTTTTGGACAATATTACAATAAAGTTAGGGCTAAGATTTGGAAAGACGCAGACGCGCGCACCCAAACGGACGTCTCGGAATTAGTAGACCGTTCGTTGAGTAGAAATTTGTACGAACTGAGCACAGTCCTGTAGTCCTATGCCAAAATCATCAATAACAATGACCTGACTCCTGCATCACGTCGAAGAAAGCTAATCTACACGACTCACCATATTGAATGGAGAAAAGCATTCTGGAAGAACCTAGTCCTCAACAAACTCGACGAGTAACCCGATTCACTAGCATCGCAACCCTCCAAACATTATACCCCACAAGGAGAGATTGAGAGAAACAGAAGCATAAGGCTTTTTCATCTACAAGATTGGATCGGATCGAATAACACTACTACTCTAGCATTGACGTCTTGAAACGAGAAAGATGAGTGACACAAACACAACCGCAACCGTGGTTCCGGAAGATACAGCAACGGCTCCTTCTGCGCCGATTTCATCGCCCGTAGCTCCACCGGTATCCGCGCCCACAACCGAAGATGCATCGCCCGTTGTACCACCGGTATCGGCTCCTACTGCGAAAGAATCTTTCCCCGATGATGCACCGGTATCGGCTCCTGTAGCGGACGAAATAATGTCCCCAGTTTCTGCCCCTGTATCGGCTCCTGTTGCAATGTCTCCGGTTTACGAATCACCTGTAGCAATTTCCCCGACTTACGAATCACCTGTTTATTCTCCGGCATCTCTTCCATCTCGCCTCTCGGCTCCACCATTCCCCACGACGTACGGAGGCGACAAGACACAACCAGCGTCAACGACAAAGGATATTGAAGCATTCGTGCTGAATCCATTCCACTTGATCCTCATTGCGGGCATCACTGGCCTTGTTACTCTTCTTATATTCTGGAAGTGTTGTAAGTCGTGGAAATTAAGAAGGGAAAAGCAGATGCTTCGTCTACAGAGTACACGGGTAGACGCAGTCCTTGGGGATATGCAAATGGTTGGGATGGACGATTACGATGGCGATGATCCAGAGCTCATTTAAGTGCAGAGAAGTATATTGCATGGCGTTCGCTGCATTTTGCATCGAATCGGGAAGGAACCTTTGCAAACAATGGTCGTGAAAAATTAATCTACTAGAACTATATTTTGTCGAAACTAGAACTACGAAGTACTCTAGAATAGTTAAATATCATGCAAATCATCGCCATATGAAGCACTCCATTCGAGGACGATCGGTCGCCACTGATCATCCAACAACTTTGCGACCTCGGCCTCGCACCCTTTCAACCGTTTTCGCAACGACTCGGCGAGCCGGGGTGACAGGGGCAAACCAACCACATCGAGGTTCTCTGCTGCATACAGAAAGGCTTGACCGACGCATTGGGCCGCAACTTCAATGGCACTCTGTCGGTCCTTGTTTCCGATTGCAGCGTCGCTCTTTCCCAAGACACGAGGGCCCCTCCGGGCTGCTATTCCGGCATCCCGCGGAGGCGGAGACAGGGCGAGATTTCCCAGCACTCGTGTTCCACCAAAAGCGGCAGCGAATTTTGCCAACTCGCCATCACACCACAAAACGATAGACGCCAAGGCTCCTGCAGGGAGATTTCGAATGCTCATCGTGTTGGTGTCGATGGATTTTCCGTCAAAACTCATATCATCGGATTTCAAAGATTTATCGGGCAATGGCCCGGCAGACATGAAGAGATCGAGGAAGCCTTCGATGGCACCAGCCAGACAAGAAAAGAAGGATTGGCTCAGCTGCGCCGCATAAATAACCAAATCGACATTTCCCGTTCCCGTTAGGGGGCGTTCATGAATGCTGAAATCATTTTGCAAAAGCAAGAGAAAGGACAACGATCGTTCAGACGATGGGTCATTGAAAATCACAACATGACAATGATTCTTTCGTACATTGGTCAGCGGACAAACTATCAAAACAGCACTTACCTTTCCAACAACAAGAGAGAACGTCGTGCTGAGTACGCCGTCGCCGCTTCTTGGCACTTTCCAAGTTTGACCAGCAAGCGAAGCGAGATGGAATCGTCGTTTAGACAGCAGGGTGATACAGACGGTACCATGTGAGCAGATGCATCAGCGCGTTCTCGTTTGGACGCCTGCTTCAGGGCCTCGTTCTTTCGACGCAGATTTTCCACGACACGATTGCTAATCATCTCTGCTAATTCGTCAAGTTTCTCAACCAAATTTTGAACTTGGTTTTGCTGCTTTTTGGTGAGTTTTTCATCCCTAGGATTTTCGTGCTAATAGAAAGAAAACAGAAACAAATTTAAATTCAGGTACTGCAATATTGAAATTGTTGAATTCTTCGAACGGAAATTGTTTGTTCCCTACGTACCTGATGCATGATTTCAGCGATGTCCTGCTTTGTTTTCGCCCAAAGTTCGGTTGCATCCGAGTATCGGCTCTCCTTGACGTAGGCTAAAATTTCTTCCGCAACCTCTTCCAAATGTGGAGGAATTTCAATGGTGATCTTTTCCAAGACACCGGTTCTACCAAATGACGATGTTAGTCCAGAATTTCGATTGCGCAAGCTATCTTCTTCGGATGAAACACTGCTCATATCAGAATCCTCGTCACCACTGAGCTGTTTGTTTCCTTTCTTGCGACGGGAGGACTTTCTTCGATTGTCCTGGAACAAATCACCTCCATCGCTGGCATTGTCGTCTTCGGCTGGGTCCAAAATGGCACCCGAAAAATCGATTTCTTTCATTTCCTTGATTGTTTCTACCTGTGTTTCGACTAGAGTTTTCAAATCGACAACTTCCCGGCCCATTTTGGTCATTTCGCCAGACGCCTCAACGAAGTATTCATATTGCTCTAGGACTGCCCCCTTCAAACCACGCTTGATAGCTTCCTGTTGTTTTTCCATCAATTTACACCGGGTGGCCGAATCGATTTCGTTGTGCGTTTCGAAATAGTTGTCTAGCCAGGCAGCGTCTGAGAAGCTGCTCTTTCCAAATTCCTTCAGGACGTCCTGGATGGTAATCTCTTCATTTCCATCACCCTTGCTCTTGTCCTTGCGACCTACACGTTTTCCTTTTCTGGTCGATTTGTGCTTCCCATCTTTCGTTGCCCTGGCACTTCCACCTCTAGCGCCATCAGCCCTCGCCGACCTTTTCTTCTCGCTGATGCGTTGCTGGAGAAGATCCGCGGGTTTCGTAAGCAGAGAAGGATCCTCGTTTGCAAATGTAGACACCGCTCGCAGTTTGGTGTAATCATCGATTTCCGCCCGTGCCGCAATTGCCTTGGCCCACTTTTCTCTCTGACCCAAGCTCTCCGCCACAACAAAAGCCGGTGGTCTCCTGTGTTCGACATTGGGGTCAATGTGCAAAATAGCCAGCTCGTATCCCGTCCTGGCATTGGTTTGCGCGTGCTCACGAAAGACACGTCGCCCTCCGGGTGGGAACTCCACCTTGACCTTATCGAGGGGAATACATCCCTTTGGAGGGCCGTGATAGGTGACATAAGTGCGACCGTCCCGTCCCACTAACGTCTCCCAAGCCGAAATAAAAGAGAAAACCACCAGCGCAATGCAAAGTGTCGGACTGGGAAAGTCGGTTTCGTTTTCGCAGTGCATCATAGGCCCATCCGGTGGTGGATCGGCGACGTTTTCAAAGTCAAGGAACGCGAGACACATCTTCTGTTTCAAACGGCCGGAAGCTCTTTTCGACGGCTCCTCTGCCTCCGGTGCTTCCAATGCCGGTTGTCTTGCTGACGGAAATGCGAGGAAGGAACCGATCTTTTTTCTTGGTATCGGCTGTGAACGCTACGCGCTCCTCGACAAACTCCTTTGGCCCGGTGCTCATTGCGGTGATAATGGGTGAAAGCGCAACGAGGTAATCGGATGTAGAATCTTTCGAAGGGGTCCTCTTGTTTGTGTATTGAATGCTTTGAATGCGTCCCTTACAGTGCCCAAACACTGTGAAAAAAGATTTTGTGCCTCTTGCGGCGGGGTTGGAGGCATTTGACCATGGCGCATATCGATACCGGTCGTGCTGAGTGCTGCGCGTTGTCTTAGGTTTTTTGTCATTTTGATTTTTTCTCACCGCATTTTTTTGCACGCATTTTGGGTTCATACGAACCGGTTTTGAGTTCATACGAACCCGTTTTCGAGTTCATATGAATCCGGTTTAGGTTCATATGAACCCGTTTTTTCAGTTTAATCGAACTAATCCTCAAGCACATACAATTTAACGGCTGTTTGATTAGCTCGATTAAACTGAAAATATGTTAGTCGAAACTAATCAAAAAGACGTTAAATTGTATGTGCTAATTGATTAGCTCGATTAAAAGCTAGCGAGGTGAAAAAGAAACATCCGATTAGTTCGACTAAATTAATTAGAAATTTTCAACAAAAAGTCTATCATCTGTTACATTACTTGTCTCGCCAGTCGACGAGAAGTGTGTCTCAGACCGATGGATGGTCAGCCAAGGCATTTCAATTGTTCAGCTGTTTATCGATTCAATCACGATTTGTAGCGTCCATGGTCCTTGTTTGTAGCCGTAGCGAGGGCTTTCCAAGAAGTCTTCGTTGTTGTAGCATTTGTTGTATCCGTGTCGTGTTCTTCGAGGCGTTTCTTCTTTTGTGCTTAGGCGTTGTTGTTTTCTCGGTTTAGCAAGCTGATCTTCGCTTCGAGTAGGCGAATGATATCGCTTCGTAGGAACTTGCTTTCTATGATACGGATTATTCTCTATTTCGGTGAGACGAGTGATCTGTGTCTGTCGGTCGATGATCTCTTTGTAGAGGCGATTGATTTCTCCCCCTAAGGAAGCGATCTCTCTGTGAAGGCCATTCCCCTCTTTGAACCAACTTTCGATGTAGTAATCTATGGTTTGGATCTGTCTGGTTACGTCGGCCGTAGTTTCGTGTTCATCTCTCTTGCGCTTGCGCTTGCTGTCGTCTTGGAACAAGTCATTATTTGCTGCTGTCCTTCGGCTTTTTGTTGTTGGACGCTTCTGGGTTGACGATTGGTCGCCTGGTTGAGATCGGATGGTCTGAGAACATTCTCATCCACTCCAGTGGATTCGTACTTTTCCCTTTTTGATTTGTTGAGACATTGTAGAAATTGACTTGCGTCCCTGCTATTGTTTCTTATCGATCGTACTGCTGAATTGAAAAAAAAGTGAGAAACTTGCTTCCAATTCTTTTTTCGTCATTTTTTTCCCCGCTGCAAACACTCGATCGCGTCGATCGATGAATTCAACAAGCAAATTGTAAAAGTCCGCTCCAACTCTTTCCAAGATTGCTTGAGGCGTTTCGCTACTTTTTCAATAGTGCCATTCGAAGGAATGAATGAATCGGCGTCCAAATCAGCTCAGTTCGCAGTTCTCGCCCGGCGACTCCTACAACCGACATGCGCGCTTTTCCTGAATCGGGACTTGATCGTTCCCACTTCTTGTTTGGAAAAGAAGGTACGAATGCATTGACTTTTTCGATGTCATAACGATCTGTAATCTGCCACTATGACGGCGACTCCAAGAAGCTGGGGAGGTAAAACCTTTATGTTCAGTTCACGGCTTAGAATCCTGACAAAGGATCCGAAACAAAGTACGATGGTAGGAAAGAACGACAAGAGGATAGTAGTGTAGGACGAGGAGCTTGTTAGGTTTTATTCCAATAAACGAGCGACGATGCTGTGGTGAAATTGGACGAGTCACGCATCGTTATTCGTACCCCTACGAATAGCTAGAGTAACAAATAATATATGATGATGATGATGATGATGCTCTAATCTCTTAAGGAATCTAAGGTTGCCGAATAAACCTCAAAATCATGTAGCAAGATTCGTTTTGATAGATTCTCATTCACACAAAAAAAATGACAATCGAACGAATGTTGGAGGTGCCAGCTGTTTTTCTGTTCGCCTTCAATGTTCTCACATTCCGAACGAAATTCTTTTCGTGATTCGCGCCACGCAGTGTTTCTTTTCGACCAATCCGCGCCAAACTCGTTCGTAGCTCCCCGTAGTGAAGAGGACGCAGTGATGTTTTGGAACTTGTGTGAATACTGACAATCAATGTTGAATGTGACAGCATTCACATTCACTAAATTCGAACATCGGCGTCTTCCTCCGATTGCGTTCTTCTTGTGCCTTTGCATTGAACTGCACTTCGACTTTCGGATCGTCATAAAAAAGCAGATGCAACTCACCTCACAATTTTTGAGCAGCCACCAAGATAATAGATTCACAAGATGAAGGGCCTTGCATCTTCGATACTCATCCTCGTCGTGTTTACAACAATACGACGGCCTTGTGATCAAGTCACTCATGGGTTTTCTATTTCGTCGCATTCCCGTTTCCACTGGAGAGCGACTTCAACATGGTGTGACCTACAATCGCCCTTCGTCGTCGGGTTCTGGGGAGATCACAATGAGGAAGCAAAAGGCTTCCGATCGAAGGACGACAAGACGGCAACGAGGGGGAGAAGAACTAACCGAAGAGAGAATTAAAGAAAACTTGTCGCGGCGAGAGGTTACAATTACAAGTTCGCCAATGTCCAAAAAAGGAGACTGGAAATTGAAGAAACAAGGCGATATGATTGATACTCGCAATAAAACTGGAGGGAAGAGGGAGATCTAAGAAACGGTCGTTGTTGTACAACAGTCTATCCCTATATCACAACAAGTTCTTAAACTTTCTAACCGCAGAATACAAAGCAGAGGAAGAAGAGGTGACGGAAAGAATAAAGTCATCTATCGAGGATCCTTTGGGTCTTGGTAAGTTGTCTCCGACGTATTTGTATTATGATTACAGCCCGAGGAGTCTCGTTGCTCCTTCCTTTCGTATCTCTTTCTCACTTTTTCTTTTTTTGCCATACAGAGCTCGCAGGGCATGCTTTGCTCGATATGTACCCGGAAAGACGAGGAAACCTCTTTTCGGATGAAATCTACCGTCTTGTCAAGGCAAATGATGCCACAACCAATGTTGAGCAACAGCGGAGGAGCGCAACCTTTGCCTCCAAACAACAAATTCGCCAAAAACGATGTGATTCTGCTTACACTTCAGCCATTGGGAAGTGGAGATTTTTTTGACCCGAGGCACCTGCCAACCAGTGACTCGGCCACAAAAATAGAAGCGCGAGTTATCAACAGAGGGCCAACGTACATCGACGTCGCTGTGAATGGGGGCATTTTTGAAGCAAATTTTGGACCCGCCCCAAACAACGAAGGACCATCCGGGAGAGGTGATTCCAGGATGCGTCTTCGTGCCGATCGATTCTTTTCTAGCGTTCCCTACGACCGAATGGTGGAAGCGATAACAAAAATATCCGCCATTCCCGAACGCGAGACCCAACCATTGGCAGAGGCAAGTGATAAAGAAGGGAAAACTGACAACAAGAAAAAGAAGACCGACGGCAAAAAGAAAAAAGATGATAGTGATAACGCGAGTTCTCACAGCAAGATTTGCATGGACGATTTATTACGAGAGTTAATTATTTCGTCACATGCTTTCACTGATCCCTCGAGTCCCATGTTTCACGATATGGATTCAGTGGATCTTGTTTCTCTTGAGAGGCGACTGGCACGTCCTCCCATGCCTTCTTCGGTGAAACTCGCAAATCAGGTGTTGAGTTACGTGCAAGCCAACAGCGGTCCTGGCAAAGCATTCAAACCTCTCAACGCTCCGCAACTCGCGGTCATTGGTGCAGCTTTGACCAGAAAGTTGACACTGATCCAGGGCCCTCCCGGTACCGGGAAAAACGACGACAGCGAGTGTTATCGGCTTTGGCTTTACGCATCAGTGCCGATCTCTTTCGCCGAATGCGAAGGTTCTGGCTTCTGCCTTTTCGAACGCTGGAGCCGATAATCTTGCCGAAGGTTTTCTTCAGCTTGGCCTGAAAGTTGTGAGAATTGGAAAAGCATCGGCTGTCTCCGAAAGCCTCTGGGACTTTACTCTAGATGCGGCAATTGACAAGGACCCGGAGGCGCGAAAAGCAATGGAATTGGCTGCTAGTGCGACAGCACAGTTGCTAAAGATTCGAAAGGACAAAAAGAACAAGAGCAACAATGGGGCGACAATGACCGAACGCGCTGCACAGGACATTGCCACACAGGCAGTCAAGCGATCGATTAGGGCATCCAATATCGCTGCGACGAAAGCGTTGCGCGAGGCCGACATCATCGTTTCCACGTGCACAGGAGCTGCCGATCCAAGGCTAATGGCAGCATGTGGGTTGTACCGCGAAGCCGACGAACCTCCTACTGGAAACGACAGATCTTTCGATTCTGACGAGAATGAGAAAGGACGACAAAAGACTGTCAAGAATGCAGGAGCCACCAAGTCAGTCGAACGCGAGCTTGCACCAGATGGATTGCCTCCTCTAAGTTTACCGTTTGTCGTTGTTGACGAGGCATGCCAAAGCGTCGAACCAGGTACACTGATCCCTCTCACTGCTTCGAACAGTTGCCGTTCTCTTGTACTTTTGGGTGACCCCTGTCAGCTCCCAGCTACGGTGAAATATGAGCCAGAGTCGTCATTTTCAATCTCTCTCATGGAACGCCTAGCAGCAACGTTGCCTGCTCCAAAAATCAAGATGAAAGACGAAGTCACAGTCGTAGACACCGATTTTGCTGATGCTCTCCCTGTGAAGCAAGCGAGATCGTACTTGAGATCACAATCTCGAGATGATGGAAATGTTTCATACCGCAAACGCTTTGCTGGTTGTCTTCTTTTGAGTCTACAATACAGAATGCACCCTTCGATCGCAGCCTTTTCATCGGCTATTTTCTATGATGGCCTCTTAGCTTCACCTGCATTTGTTGCCAGTCAGCGACCTTTCCCGTCTATTTTGAACGAAATCATGCCTTGCGACGACCCTTCGGTCGGTGTGAGAATGATTAATGTCGGGGGTAGATGCAACGAAATTAAGGGAGAAAGCAATAAATACACTGAAACTGTTTATGGTTCCGCCGCTTCTTCTACCCTTCTGGACACGTCGACAACATACAGGAATGAAGCTGAAGCAGCTCGCGTTGTATCGCTCATCAAAGAAATGCTGGAGTTTGATCACAAGTACAATCCTCACGACTCCAAGAAAATCGGTGTTATTTCACCTTACAATGGCCAGGTCCATCTTATCAAGAGTCTGTTGGCCGACGACGCTGATATCATTTCGTTGGTTAGATCAACTTCCGCTACAATCGAGGTGAACTCCGTAGATGGTTACCAAGGAAGAGAACGCGATGTGATAATATTTTCCGCTGTTCGGTCGAATCACCAAGGAAACATTGGTTTCCTGACCGACTGGAGGAGACTGAACGTTGCGCTGACTCGAGCAAAATCGGCATTGGTTGTCGTAGGAGATATGGACACGCTTGCCGAAGGTGACAAATATTGGGGAGCCTTCTCTAAATGGTGCGAAGGAACAAAGTGTCTTTGCGATACAACAGAAGATACGGAAGAATGTAATTTGCTCTAAATATAATGTTACAGTCAGATATACAACCACTACATCACAAGTATTCCCAATAAATGAATTCATTTGTATTCGCTTTTTTAGTGCAGAATGACTTGGACCTGACCGGACATCATATTGGATGGTGACATCTTTGGTGAACGCATCTTTTTGATTTTATTCTTCAGAGCAGAACGTCCTCCGAAGTTTCTAACCAATCTCAATGGAGATCCACGGGACAAATTCTTAGGTGTCACTGAATTTTCTTTCCCCGAAAAAGACGCGAAATTGTTCTCGGAGCCGTTAGCCTTCAGATCTTTTTTCATTCCACTCATGTGACCTTTTCCGTAGCTCGTCGTATTCTGATTTTCTTGGTTATTGATGGTGATTTCCCCCAAAACCTTGCCTCCTCTTTGTCGAACCGATGTATCAAAATGGAACGCATCTTCTACCTTTTGCTGGCACATTTCTCCTGATTTCGGTGATATCCTTCTTGAACGGGTGGTATTGTTCATCTCAGGACTTTTTTGGAAACTGATTGTGATACCAGTTCAAATCCTCTCTTTCTGATTTTGATGCGAAGCGGAATTTGGATGCCGGAGTTTTTTGTCCCAACAGACCCTTGGGTGTTTGAGGATTTTGTTCCGATGATTGAGCTTGCGTGACAACATTGGGCGATCGTTTCACGTCCGATGAAATTCCTTTTCCCAGTTCGAGTTCTGCAACCTTCGCCTGTAGATCATCGATAGTGCTTTCTGCAACTCGGAGCTGCGTAGCTTTCTCCCGAACTTTGCCCTTCTCTAGCTTGTACAGGTCGATCGAGACAACCGTGTCTTGTTTTCGGATTTGTTTCCTCAAATTCTGAATCACTTGCTTGTACTGCTGCTCGTGTTTCTCCCAGTCTTCTACTTTGGTTTCGTTGGAGGTCCTCAACAGTTTATCGATGTAGGCACGACTACTCTTTACTTCAGCTCGCAACTCCTGAATTTTTCTGCAAAGCTTTTGGTTTTCTAACGCTAGCTTTTGATTCAACTGAATTGCTTCGTTCATTTGTACCTCAGCCACGTCGCGTTGTTGGATGGCTTTCTTCGCTTCTTTCACGGTTTTCGTCATCTTATCATTATCTTCCTTCATCACTTTGATTTTCTTGGCTAGTGCCGCAACGAAATCATCTTGCGACAGACTCATCTTCTCCGTTTTCATTATTCCTGTGGCTTTCAATAATTCAACACGGAACGACGAATGCCTTCGCTGTAGCTTTTCCAGATTGTTACGGGTTTCCTTCAGTTCATGATTGAGTTGTGAATTCTTCCTGTTTTCCTTTCGTAGATCTTCTTCACATTTTTTACGGAAGGTACGCTCCCCCTCGACAACCAACTTTGATCGTTGCGCGGTACTGGCCAATACCTTACTAAGTTCCGTGATCCTCAGTTCGAGTCGCTCTTCGAGAGCTCTCGTTTCTTCGTCTTTTTTACAGAGAGTTGCGCGAGTTATGTCGAGAGCTCTCTTTGTCTCTTCGTGGTCTTTCGTAGTCTTACAAATCGCAGCTTTCAATTCCTCGTTGTCGGAAGCTTTTTCCTTCAAACTGCTTGTCAGGTATTGAATCTGCTGAGCTGTCAACGAAGCTCTTTTGGACTGAATTCGTGGAGACACTCGTGTTGCCTGCTCATTGCGGTCCGTATGCATTGTTTTTCCTTGCTCCTGGATAATGAAATTCTTTCCCCCATTTCGCCGAAGAGAATCGAAGGCAGAGAGTTTACTATGAAACGACCCAGATGAAGGAGATTCTGCGATTGGACCCAAACGATTTCCACTATCAAAAAATTTAGATCCAGGAGTCTTCGGAGTTCCAATTAGATCAACGCCGTGAAGCGTCGACGATGGCGAAAGGGAGAAGTTTAACGAAGTCTTGGTAGGATCGAAAGAATCTAGAGTGGTGTTTGTGGTGGTGATTCGAGAAATATTCGCAGCGCCTTCGGCGAATCTGTCGTCATTCTTTGGGGAAGCAATTGCGCTCTGTTGTACTTGCGCAAGTCTAAACATGGCGGCCTTCATGAGTTGTGGAGATTTGTTCTCCGATTCCGTCAAAAGGCTGATGATACGTTGCAAATCTGTTATGCAGGTACAACTTTCGATGTAGTCGAAGTTTAACATATCGATCGAGTTCAATGTTGTGTCGAGAAGGAATCGCGCTTCGTTTGCGATGATTCGACAACGAAGGGCTCTTGAAATCGGTAAAGTTCGTGATGCCTGACATAGGACTAACTATCGTTAGTTCGGGCGCTGCGGCAAACATTTCGTCAACTTCATTTCTATTTTCCATGAACGGAGAAAAGATTTGTACCTGTTTCGTTGCAGCTTTAGATTTCGACGGAGTTCTTTGAGTGCTAACTGGTGTCTCAACTGCTACTTTTCGAGGCGGAGGTGGAGGCGGAGGGGGCGGTGGTACTGTTTTACCCTTTGACTTTGTGGTTCGTGTTGAGGATGTGTTGCGCTTTGGCGGTGGTGGCGGCGGTGGTGGGGGAGGAGTTGGCAAAGATTTCATTATGTTCCGAAACGACTTCTGTGTAAGGGAAGGAACCAATTGGGGATTCTTTTCACTCAAGGGATACCGAGAGGATGTATTGGCCATATTTGTTTGCTTTCTGCCTTGCATATTCTCAGCAGAGAAGCGGACTTCCTTTCGAGCACTCATGGTCGGGGGGAAATCGCTATAGACTTTGCTATCTTTTCCAATATCTCTGGTTTCAGTCACTCCACAATTCTAGGTTCTGATGCAAATTCAAGAATGCACTTCATGGAACAGAAGACTCTCTTCCTCTCGATTGGATTATTAATCTTGGTCTTCAAAATCGGTTGTAAACACTTCCAGAGCTCAGACGACAACAACATACCCTTCCTTTTCCGACATCAATTTTAAAATATGAAAAACGAAAAATAAAATGAACAAACCGTTTACGCGCAGGGCGACCATTCAAAAACTCCAACCGTTTTTTATGGGACTGGACTCAAAATGTATTCTATGATGGTATGTATCATACATACAAGTATGAGTAATTACGATCAACAAGGGTTGTGTAAGCAAACATCAAAAGATGGTATCGAAGTGACGAAAGACAAACTCTTCTCTAAAACATCAAGAATGGGATGTTATCGTTTCTATCGTCTAGATGTAACTACTCACTACACTGAAGAAGGAAGCAACGCTTCAAAACTGCCTTTGAATACTTTTAAATAGTTTGCTTTGCTCGAACGAAACTAGACGCATCAATACTGAGACACGGGATCGTTCAGAGATTTTATCCAAGAACAAGACGTACTGGCTATAAGAACAAGATCCAACACAAGAACAATCATTCGCATTGTCATATAATAGTAATAGTTCGTGAATTCAATCAGCAGCAATTTATACATAGTAGCCCAACAAAACTCTTTGCCTTCAACAAAAAGTAAAATCGAATTTTGTTACAGTTTGATACATGCTGATAGCGCAAAAATGAAAGGACTTACATCTGAAGCGTCCGTTTCTTTCATGATGATTCCGATAACGAAGTAGTATCATTAGCCTCTATCGACACGGATAGAGATGTTTATCGAGACAGCAATCGATATAGGCAAAGAATATAATCTGTAATTTGAAAGATGATGATGAATTGGTTGAGTATTTTTCAATTTGATTAAGCTTCGTTTCTTCACACTGCTCGCAAAACAACACTACATCTGATCATTACTTTGGCTCGGAAATTTAAGCATATTTTTGTGCTCACAGCAACCAGATACTGGTCTTCGAGACAAAGTTATCGTCGTCAATGCCAATCGTAAAGTTATCAATTTGTAGTTCGTGCTTAGTAATTGAATATTAGGGAAAAAGCTTCGTTTTGCGACGTCAAAGGAACTTACCGCCAAGGGATAAATGATCGTCAGAACTATAACTTCGTAGACAGTCCGAAGACGATTGTGATCATACCCTGCAGGCAAGAGGGCAATCGTTCAGCCGATAGCGAACGTTTTTGGCCTTGTCCATTATTACGGAAGTGATTGGATTGCCATACATGAATACGGTGGTTGGCAGATGAGCTTCAATCTTTCGGCTCATCGTTTGATGCGTTTTGTTTCCAACATTCTACTTCATGACATCAACTTCGGATGACGTAAAAATTCCGCGAACAGTCCGCGCAAGGTCGTTCCCGGAATATAAAGTACGTAGCAATTGGTAAAAATCCGCAAAGCGCCCACTGGCCGTTGGATCAGCTTCCATGATTTCAATACGTAATTGAATCTTCTTTAAAAACAAAAATTTGGGTCAACGGCGGGACGCGACCATCATCTCCATACCTCAACGTCTCAACGTAGATCACACTTTTTCATCTGATATTGTTTCTGAACAAAAAATGATGTTGTTGCAAAAATCGAAGGAAAGCATTCCGCAATACATAGCGAGCATCATAATCGTTTCGACTGGTCCCGATACACATCAAATTGCAAAAAGTTGTTTCATTCAGAATCAATCTTGGTGTAAAGTCGTGAAAGTATATCGAAAGTTGTCGACCCTTTCTGACAGTAGAAGTTGAATCATCATTCAAGAGCACCACATTCACTTTTTGGCAGAAAAGACATCGGCTGCATCTACGAACACGACAAGAGAGGCGCAAAAATGGAGCAATCTGGAAACAATCGGATCGGTATTCGAAGAAAATTGACATTGCTACGTCAATTTAAAGACAAACAGAAATCAAGAGGATGCCATTCTCCATCCCAACCCTCTTTTGAGAACGATCTCATCTCGTGCAATTCAATAGAAGATGAAGCAAGAGACGCCGACTCTCTTGCAGACTTGAAATACAAAATGGCCGAATCAAATTTGTCTTCATCATTTCCCGGTTCGTATCCGATGTCTCCGACCTTCGATGAGAGGGACGAAATAGATGATATGCTAGGCTGTAACTGTGCACTGTCTCCTATGTTTATGCGCGAAGCACAAAATGAGCACATCATTCCGCCACAAGAAAAGATGGGATTTTCATCCATTGCTACTTTTCATGTTCGAATTTCGATCGGACACATGACTGGGCTTGAAATTGATGAAATTGTGAAGCGCACGAAGCCATCAACCAACAATCGAATCATCGTAGGCTTTGTCGAAGTTTTGAGCTCCGGAAAATACTCGGCTCTCAGCCAGCCAATTCTGACAAACTTAGAGGAAACAGCTAAAACAAGAACAATCCTATGGGCTAATAAGGACGACGGTGAAGAAGTATCCATATCCAAATCAAGAAGACGTTTGCACTTTTCTCTTTCGTTAACCAGAGAAATCAGTGAGTATGAGGACAGCGATGACAGTGACGATGATTCAACTTATTCATACATGCCAGAAATTGTGAAATTGCTAGTTGGATTAAAATGTGGGGGATGAACGTTTACCTCTAGGTATCGCTAAGTTTGTGGTGAATGGAAAGGAGGCATCTGAGCAAAGCATCGACCTCATTGTCCTTCCGGCATCTGATCTAGCCGGATCGAAATCAAAGCGGGGAATATTTGGAAAGAAGCAACGGTCTTCGTTTTCTGATGGAAACTTGTCGTATACGCTCGCTAAAAATGCAAAATTATCTGTCAAGGCTGATGTGAAAATAGCATATCCAGGGCAAAATGGTGCAGAAATATGGGGTGACGATGATTGTTCGTATGCCTCTGCGACGAAGCCCGCGCTTGATTCGGGTGCTACCTTCTCGTCAGGAAATACTTCACAGCTTTCACGAAGCTTGACTTTCGTGAAAGTCAAGGCACCACCGTTGAAGAAGAAAAGTAGCATAGGCTCTACTGAACACATCTTCCAGGAAGGAATCCCAGAAACCAGAAAACAAATCCAGTTCGGTTCGGACGGATTTTTGCGTCTCGAAAATGGATAATGAGCAGGACTTGAACAAAGTTCCAATGAGGTACGTGTCCATTAATGCCAACAATGAGATGTTCTCAGTAACTTCAGATATATCAACCAGATCTGGTGGCTGCTGCGACATCTTGGGCTTGCGCACCTCTACTTTGCGGAGGCTGTGCCACGGGACTGTCGACTGCAAAATATAGCGGATCATATGATGGAGATTTATTATCTCAATCGGACGAGATTGCTGACAACGAAGTTGACAGTTTCAATGATGAGTATCGAAGCATTAATTTAAGTGGAGAAAGTAGTTGGGGAACGCCATGATGCATTCAAAACAATATGGATTGATTTTCCAAGTACTGATTTCGACAACGTGATAGTTGAGATCTCCATGTAATCATAAACTTGATCCTTGTAAAAACTCAGTACGAAATGAAAATGTCATTGAATCGTAGACGGGAAACTTTTTGAAGGGAGCAAGAAGGAACCCAACGCTCTTGGCGGGCGAGCCTGAAGGAATTTCTTCACTCGCACTACGGAAAGTATAAGTAAGATGGAACCCATTGAAACAATTCTTGGTCTTGCAATAATCTCGCGGGAAGCAATTGCGTTTCATATTCATAGTTTATAAATATTTCATAAAATCTATTTGTATCTATATTACAATTTGTGAGAGTACACTATGACCCCATAGTCATTCATCCATTCTTGTCGGAAGGAAATGTTTTGTACCCATTTAAAGTAATTTACTAGAACTCTCCACCAACAAATTCTGTAATACGAGAGTCGAATTAATGAGAAATACATCGAATTAATGAGAAACACATCACAATCTCAAGTATTTTCGTCATTTATCCATTTTTCTTACCGTCAAGAATATCCGGAGCATCCGTTGTTTCGGATATAGAACTAACTAACGAATGTATTACTAATTCATCAAGGTTCTCGTCGGTTATCACTTCCTTCGGAATGTCTGATTCAGTCTCCGTCCCTTTGAAAAAGTTTGGCACCCATGATGTCGATAAACCACCGCAAATAATATTAGGGAACAGTAAATTCGTTTTGTCTCCACTGCCTGGCACTGCATTTTTTATCGATGGGTCGATTGCTAGAATCTTCTTTTGTGTCGTTTCGTTTTTCAAATCGTCATTTTCCATCTCTTCAAGTAAGGCTTTGAATTTATCCTGTTCAAGTAATTCATTCAGTGCGTTTTCGTTTTTTTGTCTCTTTTTTTCTTTTTCTCTCGCGAAACGCATGGCATCCTCAGGGATGACCTGTACACCAACTTTCAGAACTGAGTTCTTGTCCAAATAGAATCTCCGAGATGAATCGTTTGAAAAGTAACCATATTTAGTCTTCTTTTTCTTCAGCTTTTTGCTCTTGAATACAAATGGTGTCGTCGATACATTCATCTCCACCTCGCCCTCTTCTTCCCCATTGATGACAATTGAGGCTGTGCCAAGACGAATTAGCTCCGTACCCCTGCTGATGTTTATTCCAAGCTCTATCGTCTGGTGACAATAGTTTGACCTCCCGCCAATCCCAGGTATAAATTTTGCTTGTTTCATACACCGAGTAATAGTAAACGCTGATCGATCTTTAGCTCCATCATCTTGCTTTAGAATCGTCTGTTCCGAAGGCCACGCAGCATCATAATTGACTTTGTTGAGGCTAGTGGCAATTGGGGTCGCTAAGGGCAGGCTCGGTAGAAATGTCTCAAACGACATATTATTGCTGTTTCCATTTTTTTGGCATGACACTACGGCGGTCGTTGTGCCAAAAGCTTTTGTTTCGGTTGGTGTTTCATACTTGTCTATGTTCGTAGCATCAGATGCACCGAGCGGCTTCATTTCTCTTCGAGAGAGACCCATTGCTCTAGGAAAAATCGTTTCCTTCCTGCCGAATTTTTTCTTTTTCTCGGGCTCCTCTTCGCAGACAAGACCGGACAAACCGTAAACAACAATTTTGATATTCATAAGTTCAAACTTGTCATTTTGGTTCTGGTCGTAGTTGTTTGTTATGTAGTCCTCATCAAGTCGCGTTGGTTCTGGCCTCGGAGCTGTCGGCAGAGTCCCAGAGTCCGACATTGAGGTCGATGAAGTCGGATCAGACGGCTTTGAAAATTCTTGAGACTTCACTCGAAAAATGCTCTTTGCTATACTCATTTTTCTTTTTGTAGCGGATTGGTAGTTGATTCAATTGCTTCATCCAATTCGGTATGGACAGCGTTTCGAATAATTCGTTTTACGTACTCAATCGAAAAAAGTATCAGCACCATACTGAATACCGAATTCACAATTCAGAATCACAAAAGCATGAAAACGACTCTGAATCACAAACGGCAAGCCCGCCCGCCGGTTTTCGTACGATAGTGAAAAGGATCCAAAAGAATCTTGTGTTTGACCAGCCCGACTCATATGAGTCGTGCATACCTCACAGAAGATGGTCTCCCAGCCTCTCACTTTTGGGGAATTTTTACGAGGTAAACAACTAAATCTGAAGTTCCACGAAGACGTACCTGCCAAACATCACAAGCAACCCGTTTCTGTAACTATTCACTTCGGCCTTAATGATTGTTTGAGCTTTATCGGGTATAGTTCTGCTTATTCCATTTCTATTTCGAGACCGACGCAACAAACTCCCTCGCAGTTTAGGACCTTTCATCATAACCACTTTCCCCCGCATCTTCACCAACTAAAGAATGACATCGTCGCCGTTGTTTAAGACGCTCCTGCTGGATATGGATGGCGTACTCGCAGAGGTGTCCAAATCCTATCGAGCTTCGATTGTCGCAACATGCCACAAGTATGGAGCTTCGTCGGTGACGCTGGACGTGATTGGCGATTGGAAAGCCAAGGGCGGCTGCAATAATGATTGGAAGCTTTCTCTCGACTTGATTAATGATGATCCCAACGGCCAGAAAGGAGTGACGTTGGATGAAGTAACCGAAACGTTTGAGGAATTTTATCAGGGGACACCAGGAACGCCAGGTTTGTGTGACCTAGAAAGCCTGATCCCTGACAAGAAAGTCCTCGAAGAATTGTGCAAAAGGTCAAACAAGGTCGGAATTGTAACCGGGCGACCAATTAAGGATTGCCAGAAGTTTCTGGATTTGCATGGATTGAGTCACCTTGTGGATGCTTCGGTGTGCATGGAGGATGGTCCTGCTAAGCCCGATCCATTTCCCGTGTTGGAGTGCTGTAAGCGATTGGGTGTAGAGCCCTCTACTTCCGTTGTTTTGGTGGGAGATACTCCCGATGACATTCGAGCTGCGGTTGCTGCAGGGTGCAGTGGAGTTGGAGTGGCCACTCCGGAGGCAGCGAAGGAATTGGAAGAGAAAGGGGAGACTTTTGATAAGGCGAAACTTTGCGTAGCGATGAAGGAATGCGGCGCAAGTGTAATTTTTGAACCAGGATTTGAGAAACTCGTTGATCACTTTCCAACTACAGAGTGATTTTCATTCCCTTCCCGAAGTTCTAGGATCCTCTTTAGTCACTACGTACTAAACAAGAAAAATAAGTAAGCGCTAATATTGAATTAATTCTCTAAAATCAATGGTTCCCCACCGCCTCCATGTTGTTCACGGACATCGTTGATGAGATCTGTATCAACCTTTAGTATTCCGTCGATGTCTTTGTAGAGAGTATTTACAAACTGATAACCAATATTCACATCGACAAAGTCGTAGATCTTTTGAGCGTATACCTCGTGTGCACTCAGATTTGTAACCCCATTCAGTGACACCAGAATTTGGTTGAATAATAAACTTTGACGGACACCCGTAAAATTGTTCAAAGACTTTGGCCAGTACCCATTATTTCTCCGGATAAGTCGCTTCACTTTCGGTCGAACGAGTGGAGACTCCATATTGAGGATATGACGTCCAACCCAAACTCGTTTGAAGAAGGGATGCTCGCACTGTTCAAAATACATCTTTGAAAAAATTCTTTTGTTCACCAATCTAGAAGAAGGATCTTCGTCCACTGTATGGTGGTTGCGTGTAATTAACGTATTGAAGAGAGAAGACCTTTTCGACGGTCGCGAAGAATCGAATGATGCGCGACCGGAACCATCACTCATCGTATCACTCATAATAGAATCGGTGGTAGAGGGTTGATTGCCATTGTAGTAGTCTTCGCTTCGATAGCTGTATCGTCGAAGTAATTTCGAACGGCGTGATTTGTTCAATGCGTCAATTAAGACGGGGTCGGCATCGCGGGCATTCACATTAGCTACCACGTTGAGACTGGCATCCATTATTTCACCACCGGGCTCGTCAAAGAGACGATTGACGATACGAAACTCTAAGACAGGACACGGGATTTTATCTCTCGATCTTTCTTCAGTGAGATTGTTGTCACTTTCTTCGAATTGATGTTCCTGTATTCCACTACCATACCGAATAACAATAGCATCCGAGAAAATCACCTGTGCATGCGACTGCATCCTCAAAACCTTTCCGAATAAAATTGCGCCACAAAAGCCAGAGTATAAGACGCCTATGAAGGATTCAAGAGAGCAGATAAATGTCACCAAAAAGCAGAATGTTTTGCTTTCGTTTTCGTGACTCAGAGCTGGATATGTGCTTCCGTATCCCACCTGTAAAAAAAGTATGCAAAATGTCATGAGTCCCAAAACGTAATTGACGACTGATAGTATCTGAAGTACCGTCGACCAAAAACACACCAATATAGAACTGAAAAAATAATCCATTTCCCGCTCTTGAAACTTACAGTGGAAAAAGTTGTCCAACTCAGAGCAAAGGCATCAGCAAACGAGGCCGGAATTTCACCACCTGTTCGATTCATAAAGTAAAATGCACGAAAGTTAGACCCTGGGAATAGTAAACTTTTGCCGTCCTTTGTTCAACGGAATGGTTTTGAACGTGATAAATTGCCGTACGTACCTACGCGAACGCATTCACTATCCATTCGCCCTGCACCGAAAATGATGCCGGCAAAAAAATAAATGAATGCAAAGAAAAAAAAGCTCATGACGCAAACGAGAATCAAAAAATTGGAACGGAACATCCAGTGCAACGAGCTTGCCAATCGTTCGTTTGGTTTGATGTCAGACAACCCTTTTGATCCAACTGCCCCCTTGCAACCAAGCCATCCTTTTCGTTTCCGCCTCGGCGTCTCTAAACGGTATTGCGGAGGACGGTTTTCTTCGACGTCGTTTCTCGCGTCGCCTTCGTTTGCAGATCTGTTCGAAAAGAACCTTTTGAATTGAAGTTTCACTCGTTCTCTCTGCGACATTGCAAGAACTTCATGGCTGCTTCTCATCTAAATCATTTGGAATTCACAATGTGGAAGGTTTTTGATCACGAGGGCATGTCGTTGCAATTATCGTGTGTCATGAATGAATGCAAGAACAAAAGTCAGAACCCATCGCTCTTTCAATAATTATCTGCTGGCTTGGAAGAACTTACAAACAGTGAAGCTCGACGTGAGCTATTTAAATTCTCCGTCGAGGCGTTTCGAATCGCATACGACGTCTTCTGTTTGGGCCTGATGAGCGAACTATCATCACTGCTCGACTCATCTCCTCCACCTTGTGGAACAAGGCCCCTCATTCCGAATCGCGACTTCTTTCCTCTTCTTTACTTGCTGCAAAAACTCGAAGCGTCAAACCTCGATGGTAGATTGGGATGTTCTCTACGGAACTGATTGGCGTTGTTGTTGTTGTTGTTGTTGTTGTTGTTGTTGTTGTTGTTGTTGTCTCTCCGGATCGGAAGATAGATGCAAGGATCGCTTCTCGAGAGAGAGGGATCTCAGAATGAGCTACAGGGGTCAATGTGATCACTTCATCCACTGTCACTAATTCAAATTACCACCGATCATGAATGAGATCATACAATTCCATGAATCTTCCACATTGATGAACATTAATTAGCCGGAATGAGGAAGATGAAAAAAAAGCAAAGAATGAATCGCTGTACTAGCCGTCGATCCGTTTTTTATTTTTAATCACGCGAGAAGGGATCGATGGGTGAAAGTATTGACACAAACAATTTTTAATCGAACTAATCATAGAAAAATTCCAGTTTAATCGAACTAATCCTCAAGCACATACAATTTAACGGTTTTTTGATTAGTTCGACTAACATATTTTCAGTTTAATCGAGCTAATCAAAAAGACGTTAAATTGTATGTGCTTGAGGATTAGTTCGATTAAACTGAAAATAATTTAATCGATTTAATCAATCAAGTTATTCGAGTCCCGGGTGTGCTGATGGGCGCCCACTCTAGTCGATCCAAATGATTTTGTGGAGACGTGTTTTGGAATAAATTCGGATGTGAATGAATCATCGTCATCCTTCGAACCTGCAATGGCATGATTATGATCACTAACATCTTAGCCATCAACTTCAGTCTTACTATCAGTTCCAAAACAAGTTGAGAGGTATCGTACCTAATCAATCAAATCAAAGATTCTGGTTTTCGCTAGAGGCTCTCTTATGATGAATCTTTTCCATCGGCATTGTTTTGCCGCGTCAATCCTCGTATGCGTTGTTACACGCTCTCTGTCGTTCCATCTCGGGTTGTCGAGTTCCGGTATCTCAACGAGAGCACGACCCGCAACCTCAGAAAGGATCAAGACGGAAACTCTATCAAGAAACGTTTGTGATGTCCGCTTTCCGGATCGAAATGCACATGTAATGCATAGTGCCACTTCAGAATCGAGTGTGTTGGATGCACCATCCGCCGCCTCGCCGAAGGACTTCGTTGGCAACGTTGTATTCATTCTTCCTCCCAACGCGAATGAGGTTGTTTCGAAATTTGGGTCATATTCACCTTATGGAAGTCCGTCGATACTGGAAGCGGCAGAACAGTTGGTGAGGAAGGTTAACTGGTTTTCTGACGGATCGATTGGTGCTGATATAATCCAAATGCCCGATGCCGAAGGAGATATTTCAGATATCCAACAGCAAATCTTGGACGCAAATGCGGTGGTTGCCTTGAACATTGATCGTGATGGTGACTTGTTACAGATCAAAGATTTATTCGAGAAAAGGAGGGCAGTGGCTGGTGTCGAAAAGGAGCTCTGTCAATTTGTTCTCGATTCGAACGGAAACAAATCAGTTCCGGCCTCTCTTTGTGGACCCTACGACCCACAATCTCCCTCCCTGAGCTCTCAGATCGCACCCTGGAGCAGCGACGCAAGTGGGAAACGACTCGAAGAACAAATGATGGAGCTGTTTGAGCGGTGGACGTCCGACGATTTCACATATGGACTCATGCTGTTCTTCAACCAGTATGTTACGCCTATCGACTGGGTGAAACACAGCATTGACGCAACCTGGGAAAAAGGTCCCGTTCGAAATGCTCAAGAATTCTACAAAATGGTAACACTGTGCGGTGACTGTGTAGCCAAGTGCGTCGCGGATGAAAATTGCAAGGAATGCCTTGATGCTCTGACAGCTGTAGATACAAGCGACCAAGTCGCATCGTATCGCACAATTGTATCCTACGAGTCTGAACTCCTACGAGATTTCAGTTTCTGCATCCTACAAAAGAACAACATTTTTGGATGCGACGCAAAAGTACCACAGCTTCCCCATGTGGCTCCAATGAAAACTTTCAGGGGGGAACCTCTGACGAAAGAAGTAGCTCGACAGATTCTAATTGGACACTTGAATGACGACAAGGCAATGGAAGGAAGTGAGAAAACTGATATTTCATGGAAGGTCTCTGCGGGGGCAAACGTTGCGTACGATCAGTTTCCATCGCAGAACCAAATATTTTACGAAGGTGTTGGCGGCAAAAATATGTGGTACGATCCTGTGTTCCGGGTAGAGACCATTGATGGCAGGAACGTATGGGCAAAAAGACATTATCGTGTGAGAGACGAAAAAGTCCCCGGAACTTTCAGATTCAGCGTGCTTGACAATGGTGTGACGTCAGACGAATTCTGGACGATTGTGGATGTTGCTGATGATCTTTCCTATATCATATTTCACTACGCCGGTGCAGCTGGTGCTGTTGGCCAAAGATATTTGGGAGGTTTGCTTTGTACTGCCGATGGATCTCTTCCGTCCGAATCAGTGAGGGAAGAGAAAATCTATCCCAAGTTGCGCTCTGCCGGTATTGATCCGTGGGAACTTTTTATCGTTGATAACAGCGAGGACTCTCCCGGAGCGCTTGACGCTGGAGCTCCTCCACTTGACTTCTTCAGGAAAGATGTATTAGCAAAGAAGGAGGCTGCTGCTTCAAGTTGATTTCGTTTCTACGACCTTAATGATGGTCTCATGGTAGAAAGAGACCGCATGATCCGAATTCAACTGTCATGCATTGCTAGCGCTTAAACATACATAAACTTCGAATGCTGAGTTCATAAACTGAATCATGTTTTATATCTTTATTCTATTGTATCTGCGTTACATGATTCTTTTTTCGTTTGTACAAAATTGGATAAAATTCCAAAGGGACAGAGAGTCATTTGTCTCTTCCCATAGATTTCAGCATCATCAAGCCCGTTCGCTCAATGGAAGGCACGTCGCCACTTCTTAAATGAGTTTGAACATCTTCTCGGTGGAAATGCGGCCCGACTCTCCGATTTCAGAGAAAATGATTTCCATGTCGCTGCGAGATATCTTTTGTGAGGCTCCGATATTTGCCATCACTTTTTCGAGGCCCTCAATAGCGACGTGTTCGCTCTTTCCATCTTTCGCAGCGCGAACGATGTCTTTCTTGAATCGAGTAGGGATGCACTGAGAATAGCTGTAAAGAAGACACAATAATGATAACTGTGAGATGGCTAGCGATAACATACGAGCACTGTCATGATAAATAATTATCGGAGAAACTTACTGCTTAACGCGGTACTCCTCGAGAGCACCTTTCAACTTATCGACAGCTGCGGCACCTTCGGTAGAAAATGCGCGAGACCCCATACGACCCATTCTGGACAGCTGGCTTACTGCGACTCGGTGATGGCACACTTTAGAAAACATTTTCGTTCTTTTCCAGTTTAATTAGTATTGGTTTTTGATTTATGACAGAGTAATGCTTACTACTTTTTATGTGACGTGATGGGTTCCAAGGACCATCCATCGACATACTCCGATGGCTTTCCCACAAAAAGAACAGTAGGAAAGAGCGATGTGAAAAACTTGAAACGTGCTTCTACAGTATTTCATGCAGTATTAGTTGGAGTAGAGCATCAAAACGGATGATCGCCCTTTTTCGGAATTCATGATGTCGTCATCTGTTAAACGAACTTCGGATGTTCGCTTCTGAAGTTTAATTAAGGCGAGAATTTTGGGACTGAAACACTCTTGCGAATTAGTCACCGGTATGTAACAAACCTACCGTTAAGTCTGATGTCGTGATGGGCTCGTTTCACGTGTCACAGTCGCTGACACAAAAATGCCTATCAGAAAGCAGGAGGAGGTGAGTTCGAGATGAGTGACGAAGTCTTGTGGAGAAAGAATGCGATTTTACTAAAACGACTGTTTTTTGAGAAAGTTCTCTTCGCTCTAAAAAATGACGGTGGTTTTCGAAGTGGGACTACGGTAGTAGATTGATTGATTAATTTCGTTACAGTTGTAAACCAAACTTTCATGACACGACTTGTGACACGACCTAGATCGCGTTTCAATCTGGACATCACCCCTGCTCGCCATAGACAATCTCCGGCGACGAGCAATATCGATCGTCATCATCGACGTCACTGTATTGGCTGCCCCTATTGCCCTGGGTCTGATCGCCTTCCTCGTCGTCATCGAGCAAATTGACACTTCGCTCCTGGCTCTCGTTGTCATCCTCACCATCGCCGTCGTTTCCTCCAAGTTGTGCCGACATGGTGCTACTTGTAAGATTGCTGGATTGTCTCTGCCGCTTGCGGTGTTCACGTGACCGACGACGGTTGTGGTGATTGCTGCTACTGCGGGCATCGTTCCTGTTTCCATCGGTGACGATGGGAAATAGAAGATTCATCCGAGCAGGTGCGCCTTGGGCATCATTTGGATTTTCGTCATCCTCGTCGTCGCTGCCAATCGGTAATCGCACCGATGCATTAGTCGTTTCATCGTCATTGCCAAGAGTTGCGTCCGTATCCTGAGTGGAAGATAAAATCCGCCGCCTCCGCTTTCCCCTTACCGTGGATGGCCGGATCTCATCTTCTTCGTCCTCGTCATCATCATAGTTGTCGTTTTGTGTGTTTCGTGTGACTTGAGACAAAGATCCCTGTGTGCTTTCGTGCGGTGTCAGGGTTCGATCATCATTGTTCACTGAATATTCCTCTTGATCCGACTCGACATCGTCATCCGAATCATCGTCATCGTTCCGATCCTCGTCCACTTCCAGGGGAAGCAGCAAAAAATCACAAAAGGCTGATTCATTCGAAGGTGGTGGTTGCGGTGGCTGCTGCGAGTGGGAATCACCTCCATAGGACGACCGCCTCTTGGTTTTGGAACGGTGGCTCCTTCCCGAAACGTCCACGACCAGCTGGTGCTGGATGGCCAGTATCCCACGGGTGTTGACGCTTAGACAGGTTTCTCGGGCCATGTCTAGGGGCTGGAGGGCCCGCTTCCAGCCGGCAAGAGAGTATGTGTGAGCAATTTTGTGACGCTTTGTTGCATTGCGATTATCGTTTTCATCTCCCGAAAACTCGATCGGCGCTGGAATCTCGATAGACACCTTGCCGGAATGACCCTTTGCGGACAAGCGCAGACGAGAACCAAGGATGATCTTCTTTGGCTCCCGCGCCCTCGTTTGCCCGCAAAAATCGCAACCGGACAGTAGTCGCCCCGGGCAGGTAGTCAAGTTCTTTCGTGTCACTCAGTTCGTGACCTGCTTGCGGACAGAGCCAACGTGCCGCGATCGGAGACTGCCCAAAGGCCTGCCGATAGCTCCTGCAGCTTCGTCTGCCGGCGGTGGATTGAGACCTGGAATTGCAGCCGTAGCAACGACGTTTCCGCCGCTGTTACTCCCGCCCTCCCATTCCAGTCGTAGGACCTCCTGTTGAGGTATGGTACGATAGCGTCAGGGAGGAAAGCGAGTGCTGTGGCGCTGGGGGATGATGGTTACGGAAAAAGGATGCAGCTTGTATTACCGCTTGGAACCTTGTCTCCACCGGTTCCAATCATCAAAAGATTCAAGCACTGCATGAAGGTCTGCCAGTGAATCGTAAAATCGTAAGAAACATCGTCGTCATTGTTTTCGTCTTCCATCAATCTGTAGTGACCAAAAAGGGAGGCTGGGAGCTCCATGCTGGCTTGGAACTGTTTGTTGCTAGATTGTGAATGGATGGTCAGCCCGCTCTTGGTGCAAAAGACCGTCATCGGATGGAGTTTGTGCAGAGTCGCCTCCTCCGTTTGGGTTCCAGCTGTCAGTCTGCTTCCATAGCTCCCCGAAGTACCCCCCTTTGACCAGCTTCCGTGCTTCGAAAACGATTGCAACAAATCGTATAAAATCTTGGGCGTTTCGCAACGACAGACCATTAGGGTGTCGTCCTCTTCTTCATCCTGCGACGGCGAAAATGGTGTTGCTCTTCCACGGTCATTGCTTTCCTGGTCGACCTGAGATCCAGCTTCTCTCATGGTTGTCAATTCAATCCGTTGCTTTTCCGCTGTGCAATTCAAAAATCAATGCAAAGCTGAAGCTTTTGTTTATTTGTCCATTACGATTGATCAAAGCTCAACTCTTGCGCCTCTTCAAATGCTTCTTTTCTATCTCGAGGGTTTGCATTGTTGTGTTTTTGATGCCACTGGTCGATCGATTGCTAGGTTTCACTTTCGCGCCATGATTTTTTTCTATCGCAACTCTATGAATCGACTAACTCGAATCGTTCCAAATTTCAATGGTGCTCCATCTATGTATCTACCATTATTTTGAAACAATGGTAGAACGCAGAAAGTAATGCAGTAAAACGCTTGTCAAAAATGTCTATTATTATGGTGAATAGGTTGGGTTCGTTCATTTCTATATAATGTGATGTACACAATCGTGAATCAAGTGGTGGTTTGATGATTCTCGTGGATTGATGTGTAGTCTCCCGTGATGGAAACACCGCCAGTCCATGTGAATTAGTTTGTTTCGTCTCAAAAAGAGATTTGCCGAGACAATTGCAGAGCGGAAAATCAATTAAATGATTCTGCGAACACAGCAGCGATCAATCCATTCATCGTCGATGTTCTTCGTGACCACGATCGATCTCGTTTCGATGTCGGAGGAACTTCAGCCGCGGCAATTCTCAACGATATACTCAGTCAACTAGGTGTTTCCTTGTTTTCATCTCTTTGCCTCTTTTTTATAGCCGGCTCTGGGGTGGGGCGTTGAAGTTTCTAGAGGTCAAGCGCCCTGTAGGCATCAACGTATAGCTCGATCTTGATCATCCTGTAGCTCTCGGGGTTGAAGAATTTGAGGCCGAGATTCTCCGGGAGACCCTGCTCTGCCAGGGAAGCGCTCATGCTGTCCCAATTGCTCGAGAGGAACATTCCATATCGATGAGTTTCGCCTTGAGGGCGGCACGGCTCCCGTAGCGCTTCCCGGTCAACACTCCCTCCCTCACAACGAGTGGATCGGAAACCTTGGCCTTGGTGAGCTCCGAAAATCCCTTGGCCAGGCGCATGCCAAGGTTGGCTTCGGGCCAACAGAGGTATCCCCGATCAGTACGCATGATCCTGATAGTCGCAGGCTAGGGCCAAAAACAATCCTGCCCCAAAACCGTGCCCGTTGATGGCGGCGACTGTCCGGCAATCCATCACCAGCAGCCGGGCCAAGACCTCCCAAAAGTCCACAATCATCTTGCCTTTTTGGGAGTCTGTCGATGTTTGAAGAAACTTTAAGTCGAGGCCATTGGAAAAGAATTTTCCGGTTCCAGGTAACAACCAGGGCCTTGGGATGGTCTGCCGCTTCGACTATGGATAGGGCCTTGCCCAGGAGATGGACCATTTCTGGATTGATAACGTTGGGTCCCCGGTTTAGACTGAGCGTGAAGACTGCCGTTGTCTTCATTTGTTGTAAGGGAAACCCCGTTTTCATCTTGGAGGATCTTCGTCATCGTGGAGGTTGCAGGCGTGATGATGAATTGAGATGTTGGAGACAGGATGAATGGAAAAGCAACGTGAATGTTTACAGTTTGTTCATGTTGTTTCATGTTTCGATGTTGCTTGTGAAAGATTGTGAAGTTTTTCCTTTCATCTCGCAAGCTTTTAATCGAGCTAATCCATTGGCACAGACAATTTTACGGCTGTTTGATTAGTTCGACTAATATATTTTCATTTTTAATCGAACTAATCCTCAAGCACATACAATTTAACGGCGTTTTGATTAGCTCGATTAAAGTGAAAAGATGTTAGTCGAACTAATCAAACAGACGTTAAATTGTATGTGCTTGAGGATTAGTTCGATTAAAAACTGAAAACAGGTTCGTATGAACGCAAAACGGGTTCATATGAACCCAATTGCGCGGTTTTCACAGGGGCGCGCCGATTTTTGAAATGGATAAACAGAAACAATTCAATTGCACAAAAACAACAATCAACAATGATACTCTGTCATGTCATCCTTTGTCGGCAATATTGAAACTGCTCTCTTTCATCTCTTACCACACTCTGCGATATAGATCCGAAATAACTTTGAACAAATAAACGATACAGTAGACAACAAACAAGGTCGTGAATTCCAACAATGCCGCCAAAATCCAAGGCGTCGTCGTCCTCGTCGTCCTCGTCGTCCAAGATGCAAAAGGGCGAAATCCAGAGGCAAAAAAGCCCTGCAGAGTTTTTTGCGGACAACCAGGCCATCGCAGGATTCGACAACTATGGAAAGTCGCTGTATACGAGCATTCGGGAACTGATGGAAAACTCTCTGGTGAGTTCGTCAACCATGTTGTAGGAAGCATTCCAGTTACTGAAGTTCGCGTAACGATTGAGATCAGATCGAATGTTACTCATCATTGCTTCGCTTTCTCACCGCATCTTTTTCAAATCGATTTCTAGGATGCCTGTGAATCCATTGGTGTCTTACCTACGATCAAGGTATATATTGAAGAACTCAACCGAGACGAATTCAATACCATTCGTGGCATCTCCGTAAAAACCAAGGATACCGAGCTCTTCGAAACCAAGGGCAGCGGAAGGGCCTCTTTGGGTGGTGGAGGAAGTGCCAAGAAGGCTGCACCGGGATCTGCCAGCAAGGGTCGGAAAAAGGCATCTCCAGGAGGGCTACTTTCGACTAAAGGTCAAGGACAATGGATGCGGAATGAACCACGACAAGATCCCGGATCCTGCTGGGGCGGGTGTTGAGCGGAAGCAAGTATGGAGTTCGCCAAACGCGGGGAAAGTTTGGGCTGGGTGCTAAAATGGCATTGATTTGGAGCAAAAAATCCACAGGCGTTCCCATCAAGGTCACAACGGCGCACTTGCTATTGACCAAGTCGGCTTTGAAGAAAAAAGAGAATCAGAACATCGACACAGAGTCGTCTTCGTTAGAACCACCTAAAAAGGTGTCAACAGTGTGTGCTGGATATAGACTATTACGAAGAATCCTTCCCAACATCATTGAGCACACCGAAGCGTCCAAACACCGAAGGATGGTTTGGTACCGAGCTCGAGCTCCTTAATCGCTGGAAACTGGACGACCTACAAGTCAAGGATAGTCTCCTATCTCCAGCAGTTAGCCATCATCACGCCCTACGCTCAGCTCGAGCTTGTTTACGAAAACAGATCGGAGCCACACAGAAATATAACGTTGCGGCACGATCGACGGTCAGAACAGATGCCGCCGCTCCCGAAAGAAATCAAACATCACCCGTCGTCGGTCAACAATATTATTGTGAGCCAGCTCATCGAACGCAGCAACCATAAGAGCCTTATCGACTTTCTGACCAAGGAACTATCGTGCGTGACCAAGCCCCTGGCTGTCCGCATCGCAAAGGAATGTGGGTGGGATGAGGACACGATGGATGTCGATCCTTCCAATCTCGATAGCCGCGAGCTTACGAAGCTTGTCCAGGTTCTGCGGACAGTTCAGATGTTCCGTGCCCCTGACGGATCCTGCTTGAGCCCGCTTGGGGAATACAACCTCAATCTTGGAATCCGAAAAGTCCTGGAGCCAGAGTTTCGTCGCTACAGCACGAGACAAACCAGTCGGCATACGAAGGCCACCCCTTTTTGGTCGAAGCGGCAGTTAGCTTGGGAGGAAAGGAAGCCTAAAGAAGGAATTAATGTTGTTCGGTTTGCTAATCGAATCCCTCTCCTCTTCGAAGCAGGTGCCGATGTCTGCACTCGCGTTGCCACTTCCAAGATAAACTGGACGTCCTACAAGATCGACCAGAAGCGGGATAGAATCGGAGTCTTTGTGTCCATAGTATCGACGAAAATCCCCTACAAGGGTACCGGAAAGGAGTACATCGGTGACGATATCACCGCTATTTCGGTTAGCGTCAAGAGGGCGCTTCAACAGTGCTGTCAACAATTGCGTGTCCACTTGGTGAAACGAAATGCCCTGCGTGATCAGCGTGACCGCAAGTCGAAGCTGGTCAAGTATATCCCTGATGTTTCCCGATCCCTGTTTGAATTATTAGAGGGTATGCGAAAGCGCAAGTTTGACTTGGTTTCGGATGGAATAGATCCGGTGTCATCGCCTCGGAAACGCCCTAAATCGAGCGACATGGTCTGGCAGGATAAGGATGCCGATAGGGTGATAAACGAGTTAGCCGCAGGGAAAATTACTGTGTCCGTAATTAAGAAAAGCCTCGAAGAAGCTGTCGACGTGCACAACCTAAATGAGGAAGAAGAGGCAGCCAAAATTTCAAAGACGAAGGAACGCATCCCACTCTTTTTGAAACCCATGTTCGGCCTGGAAGACCCTAGTTTCGACATCCAACACCCTCTCTTCACCTTTCGTCCCATGGTGTGTCCGAAATAAAATCGTTTGGTTGAGATCATGGCACATGCGCCGTTGGAAGGTGGGAGTTGACTTATAGTTATGATAACGAGCTAAATTTTTATATGAATGAATTATTTCTACAGTTTGGACTTTAAATTGACACCTTCACAATCCCTTGACAATCGGGCAAATAGATGTCTATTATGATTTCGGCATCTCACAATCCCGTGAAACTTTCGGGCAAATTGACGCCGAAATCCAATTTTACTTTGAGCTAATGTTTAAGCTCCAAAGAATTTGCTTCTTGGATTTACCTCAAGGATGAAACTTCCGGCATCGGCAAATTCGACTCCGCCAATTCGTGCGTAATAAATTTCATCGACCGTCGATCGGAATGAAACCATGCTCTGCTCTCCGCACTTGGTAACAGAAACATCTGAAATGCAAACAAACTCCGAGCAGCTTCCAGAGTAGACGCGAATGTCTGTGCTGAAGTCAGTCTCGGACGCACATGTGGATAAGCTGATTGTCTCACCGGTGCCGACAAATGAATACCAGAGGCCCTTCGACTCAACCATGGCCTCTCCAGAACATCCGATTGCTGTGCTGTTGCTGGCACTCAGCGTGCTACCGAAGTATTGTGGCGATCCTGTCAACTCCAAGGGCGAAGACACGTCACAGGAATCATTGATTTGTGCCTCTTCGATGGTCAAAAGATAGTTTCCGATCGAAACGCTATCAGATCCATGGACGAATAAGTAATAATCCATACCCACGTGAGTGGTGACCAAGATTTCGTCGTTCTCTCCGCAAACGCTTTCTGTGTTTGCCACACAAGAAAGTTCTCCACAAGATCCAGTGAAGAGCGAGACACGGGCATCGAAATCAGTCCCTTCGTTGCAAACAGAAAATTTCATTGTCGTTCCTGTTCCGACGAATTTGTGCCAAGCTCCCCGAACGGCTCTTGAACCACTGCAAAGATCGACAGATTCCGACGGAGCACCAGTAGTGTTTGACTGGAAGGTAGTGGCACCTAGTTCCATGGGGAGAGCACCATCGCAAGTATACCCATCTGCGACGGGTACCTCGTTGATGTTCAAGATAAAGTCACCCACTCTCGAGGCTCTTCCCGAGACATAGATGTTGTAGACTTCGCCCATTTCGGTTTGCCATCTAACAGATCCATTAGCACCACAGGGGAAGTCCTGACCAGTTCCTCCGATGCATTCCAAGGAGTCGCAGGAGTTTCCAAACACCGAAATCTGGGTGTCGAGATCGAGCAACGAACCGCATGTTGAGACTTCCAACATTTCACCAGTTCCGATGACCGAAAACCAGAGGCCCGGGGCGGTGTGGTAGCCGGTGTATCCACACGATTCGACGTTTTGTGGGTTTTCAAATGTTGTCGAGGCAAGGTATCCCACACTGTTTGGATCAACTCTTGTAGCGAATGTGCAAGAAGCATCTTTGTTGCGCCCGAAGAAGAGATCGAAATCACCAGCGGTTTCGTTCGTTCCCGTTACGTAAACACTAGTATTTTTGCGTAGCTTCGGCTAACCAAACCACGCTACCAGCAGAACTTCCTCTGTCACAAATGAGATCGTTATCAACGTTTCGATAGACAGCTACCTGACCCAAAAAGTCGGTGTATCCGAGCAGAAGTTCAGCCTTGTAAAATCCTGCAATGTTTTCAACTTCGTACCACACACCATCTCCAGAAAGGTCAACATTACCGCACTCAGGAGGTTTTTCCGTAGAGTTGGCACCAGCCGTAGTACCTGCGACAACAGCTCCGTCTTCCAAGTTCACGGCAGCGGTGACCTGATCGTTTTGAGATGCTTCTAAAAGTGTGAGCCCGAATGTTCCAGACGCCTCACGGAAGCCATGAACCATGATGTAATAAGTCGTGTTGGCTTCGGCATACCAAGTGACCAAACTTTGATCACCACAGGCTTGATCGTTGTAGGTGACACAAGTGGATGCTTCGCATGAGCCTGACATGACAGTAAGTTGGGTATCGAAATCAGCATTATCGCAAGTAGAAGCTTGTACAAGTTTACTTGAATTGGTCGAAAAAGAATACCAGACAGCGTATCCCGTGCTCATTTGGTCACCACATGTATCAATGGAATTATCCCAGAAAGCCTTCCAGTTTGATCCATAGTATGTTCGGTTGAATTCAGTCAATGGGGCCGCGTTCGAACAGGCGACAGTCTTCGAACCCTCGAAAACGTTGGTCTCTTCGAACATGAATTGTGTGGGAGTAAAGGTCGCTTCAAGCGTAGCTTCGAATAATCGGGCGTTTCAGTCCGAAGTGCTGCTGGTCTCAACGTTAGATTCTAAAGAAGAATCTTTCGACCAGAAATTCAATTTTCCTCCGGCAACAAGACCTGCGAGGAACACCGACAATCATCAGAAGAACGAGCAGGAAAGCGTAGAGACAAGTTTTAAGTCCACTTCTTCCTTTTTTGTCCGATGGCGACTCGTCTTGTTTCGAAGGTTCACGCTTCGATCCTGTGATGGATAGTGTATTCAATAGGGTCTGGTTCCTCGTAGAATTTGTTACCAGCGTTGTAGGAAAGAGGCGAAAATGTTTCGTCTTCGAATTTCTCTTTCTTGGACTTGGGAATGGACGATTCGGTCTCAGAAGGATGGACTGAGTTATCACGAAGGTTTCTCACTACTTTGCTGGGAGGGAGATCAGATTTTCCTCTATGTTCTTTCTTGAAAGTGGTAGCCGTTGGACGATTTTCATTGCGTCGGCTTTTACGAACAAACATGCTTTTCATTTTTCCGAAGCCCTTTCCTTCTTCCAAAGATTTAAGCTGGTCGTTCATACCGGAATCCATAGTGCAATCAAAGGGAACTTCCGAATCCATTGAAGTATCTTGAGCTTTATCCGAAAGTCCTCGGTCCAAGATTTCATCGATTTTGTCATAACTTCGGCTATATTGCTTCTTTTCGGTAGATTGAAATAAAGAATGTGGTCTGATGGGGTTCCTGTCCTCCGCGGGGGAAAATTGAACAGGCGTGAACTTCAACGGGAGTGGAAGGCGACGCCTTCGACACGTGCAATATTAGACGTAGATGCAGGAGAGACAGATCGCATCATAAGTGCTCGCTGTGCAGATTCTGGAACGGTGGCTAGAGTTTCTTCCATTCCCAAGCTTTTGTGCAAGGGCAATTTCGTCCTTCAAAGAGGGAGCTCTTCGAATGGGTTTGGCGCTCTCGATTGGTGATCCAGTTGACAAAAACTGGCACAGGCGCTTTCACGCGTTCCTTTGCCTTTACTGGCTCAGGAGAAGCATCTCCACTCATGATTTGATTAAGGTAACGCGAATGAAAAGATGACTTTTTCTGGGTAGCATTGACGTTGCGTTTGTTTTTGTTAATTCTTTCCCGGGCATCAACCTTCTTCTGACTATCAGCATTCCAAACATGATTCGAAGTCGGGTTGAGCATCAGATTGTTCCGCTGGTAATTGCTTCATCAAATGGTTTGACTGGGGAGTCGTCAACGACCTTCACTTTGACGGACTCTGGAGAAAACATGTTTCCTCCTGGAGAGGGGGTCTCCGCAACTGTTCGTTCGGCCGGAGAAGAAGCGTCATTCTTGTTGTTCTTGTTGAATCTTCCAGTAGGCGACACAAGAGTCTTTTGAGACATCATGTTGAAGTGACGAATACGCTCTGCAGCGGAAGTCGTCATTGTGATCAATAAGTCCTATTCGATACACCTGCAATTGAAAAAAAGATTCCAAACAATCTTTATGTTGTACTGTATCACAAGATTGGTGATATGAAAATGCTTTTATGCGATTTTAATCAAGGCATTTACCTGTTCTTTTGCTTGATGCGGGTATTCTTTTGGGATAGAGTAGTTTCGAAGAGAACGTGACAAGGCAGGCATGAAGACTTGGAGCGGTATGTTTTGATATGGCAGGTGTTGGATGTATTAACGCTCGGTTCAATTTAAATTCTTTTTTCGTCGCCCGGTGTCATATTTAAACTCCTTACTTACATGATTCAAAATTTTGAAACACACTTTCGTTATTTCAACCGGGATCTGAATAGAATCGAACTAGTCAAGTATCAGGTACGAATTCAATCGAACTAATCAATCTGCTCCTTTATGGCAACCTCAAGATTTTCCGCGCTTTGCGGTTCGGGTTGATGCTTCATCAGTATCTCCGCTATCGATCGCCACAAAGCGGCATCTTTTAGCAACAAGATCATTAGCTGTTGTTGTTATTCTCATTGTATCATATCATAAAAAGCATCTCTCAACCGGAAATCAATCCGAAAAGTACAGCACCAATACTTCATACAATAATTCTTCTCTGCCTCACTTTGCGTCCCGGAGTAAAACCGGGTAACAGCGAATACGATGGACGATAACTGAGCGACAGATTCTTCCACCGACACGTCCAGGAATGTTTCAACTTGTATCACGAAATGTCAGTCGCACGAGGCGGACTGAGGGGTGTAGCTGCCAGCTTCGATAGAATCAGAGGCCGCAATCGGCAAACACTTGTCGGGGCACTCTCTGAAACGCGGAACCAATTTTTGTTTGCCAGCAATAATAGGAGCAGCATTTTCATCAATGACAACGAAAGCACAATCGCTTCAATCTCCTTCGTACGGATTATACCGCCTTTTGTCACAAGACGAACGAAAGCTTTTGGAGGAGCAAAAACAATTGATCGAAGCTTCCAGGCATCTTGCATCGAAGGTGGAAGCCACAGCACGAAGCACAGAAGATGACACTTTGTCATTGTTGTCCTCCCAGCAATATTCGTCAAGACACTTCCTCGAGGGTCTGCAACTAGAGGCGACTTTCTCGGTGGTGGTTGCTGGAGAATTCAATGCAGGAAAGTCAACACTAATCAATGCCCTCCTAGGAAACAAACTTCTGGAGACTGGAGCCCTGCCGACAACCGATTCGATCACCGTAGTCAGAGCAGCAGGAGTGGCACACGAAGTAGAAGTAGAACAAGAATTTGCCAACGATGCAGAAAAAGACGAATACGATTCAACAATTCCAGATAGTTCACAATCCTCTTCACCGTCACCATCCAAACCCCCACTCGGTGTCGTCGTTCATTCTGTGGAAGATCTTCCCCTTCTTGAAGACCTAACCCTTGTCGATACTCCTGGGACGAATTCGGCGTGGATCGACCACACAGAGCGAACCAAGAAGATGCTCCCAGCAGCCGACCTTATCCTCTTTGTGACCTCTGCTGACAGGCCGTTCTCGGAAAGCGAACGGATTCTCTTACAAAGCATCCAGGCCTACCGCAAAAATATTGTCGTTATCATCAACAAGATGGATATTCTAGAGGAGACGACGTCAGCGGAAGGTGAGACGACTGATGGCAAACAAAAAGCTGCCATTGTCGAATTTGTCACCGACAAGGCTAGCGAGCTACTAGGAGCTCGACCAGTCGTCCTTCCTGTCAGTGGAAGAGATGCCCTTGAAGCGAAACTCGCAGAATCTAGCCTTCAGAACGAGGCTGAACGCTCGGTGGCCTGGCAGAAGTCGAACTTTGGTGCCCTTGAGTCCTTTCTGAAGGAGACACTGACGGGACGAGCAAAGGTGCGTTCGAAACTTTCGAACCCAATCGGGGTTGCAGAAGCTGTCATGGCCGAGTGTCTGAGGGTTTTGGACGACCAAAGCGAGGAACTCAGGGCTGATTTTGCGACCCTGGCAATGGTGGAAAGCCAGTTCGAGGGATGGAAGAAGGAACTCTCTGCCGACCTAGATCTATCTCGCACACGAATGACCGAACTGGTGGAACAGGAGGGACAACGATGCGAAATTATGTTTCACCGCATGAAAAATCCTATCGAATTTTATAACTGGACGCTATTCGACAAAGATCGATTGGAAGAGGAATGGTCGATTACCCAGAGGGAAGTATCGACGACGATTCATCGCCAGCACGGAGAAGATCTCAAGGCGGATCTGATTGAACACGTGATCGAAACTGCGTAAGTTGGGGTTGATTGTTTGACATATTATTGTGTAATTATTCTCGTCTGTATCAGATCTCAAATCGTTGAGCTATCTGTCTTATTGTCTTGTCTCATGCGTTTCTATTAATTATTTCTATTTACCAAATCGCGTTTACAGAGATTCTGTGGCCACCCGGGGACGTGCGCAGGGGCAGGCTGTGATCGAATACCTTGGCAAACGGCCATCCGTCAAGGATAACCAGAGCAGCCTTGTGGGGAGCGTCACTGCTGTTTCACGCTTCGAGGAGACCCGAAAGAATCTTATCGAAAAGCTGACGAAAGCTGTCGATGACGTTTTTTCTGTCCCGGGTAAAGCTGGTCAACCAACCACAAAAACGCAACGCGAAGAACTCGATAAGGATCCGACTTGTTCGCCTCTATGAAGCAGACAGCTATAATATCGTCCTCTTTCCACGCTACCGCCCTCTGGTTCGGCACTATATCTAGCCTTGCCGTCGGTCGAAATCGATCCAACTACGGGATGGATTGGTGTAGCCTCTCTGCTTGCCGGGGGAGGAACAACTCTAGTCCTGGGCAAGTCCCGAATCAAGGATACTTACAAGGGGCAGTGGTCTCGGCGGGCAAGTCATCTCCAGAAAGCCCTCGAAACCATTGCCACAAAGGAAGCGGAAGTCGTCCACCGGAGGATCGAAGATGGGGTCGCCCCCTACACACGCTTCGTCGCCATTGAGAAAGACCGGATTGAAGCACTCAAGGAGGAGTGCGAGCGTGTGGCTTCGGCGGCGAGGAATCTCCGGAATCGGGTGCAAAAACTCCCTTGATTCTGTCAAACAATTACTAATATTACACTAAACTAATTGCTATTGAGAATGATCTTTTTCGTGTTTTAGTCGAAAGAATTAATCTTCCAATTTTGTTGTCCTTCCGTCTACCCGTGTCAATATAAGTGAAGTCGCGCGCAAAAATACCGCCGGAAGAAATAGGACGACATGATGTCATCCTACATTACCAAAGCCTGATGTCGTATGTACAACAACATTCCCCCCGCGATGTTCTTACTTTTCTTTGGAAATTGGGGATGTGAGATGGGAGATTCCATTCTCGATCAATCAAAAGTAGAAGAACGAACTCTCAACAACCTTTTTCAAGAACACTGAACTCAGCACAAACCAATTCACTCCAGTGGAACAAAATAGAAAGATGATTGTATCGAAAACACAAGCAAAAAGCGACGAAGAACTGCTAAGGACACCAATAGTTTCCAATCGCAGCGTCCCGGAAAACCTCACACTGGAAAGTCTCGATCAGTTTTCTCTGGATTCTCCTGCCTCGGCCCTCACCGAACGAAGCAACAATAGCAACAGCAGTGGTGACAATAGACAAAAAAGGACCTTCCGGTTTTCTTGCCCGGATGAGGAACCCATTATAGTTCGTCGTTCGAGAATTGTCAGTCGTGACAGGGACTCACAGAATCGAGAGAGAGGGCTTTCTAGGTCGAAAAGTCCTCTCGATGATGAAAGGCGACGACGAAAGGACCGCCTCCGACGAAGACCACTGGCCCCATTATCTCTTATTTCATCCATTACGACTCTGATGAATGCGGACAGTAGCAATGGTAATATCAATGGCAGTAATGACAAAGACAACAACCGCGAGGAAAGGCTGGTGGTTGGCAGCACGTCCCAGCTTATTGTTGCAAGGGATATCTTGTCGTGCTGGGCACGTGATTTTGCCATTGAGATTCTGCGCAGGTTCAATGAGAATGGGTCTTCCTGGTTTCTACCAAACAGCATCTACCACGCCTTTTTCAACATTCACAATGATAGCAGAGCGCTCGTAAACACGAAGGGAAGAACACTGCCGGCTTCCCAAGAGTTGCGGATCAGATGGAATCGACGAAAAAAGCTTCGAAACTTGTCCTTTCGAAAGCGCAGGGAACAGCCGATTTGTATTTCGGGCTTGCCCAACCAGGGACAAACCTGTTTCCTGAATTCCGTCTTGCAATCGCTGGCGTCACTCGAGCCTTTCCTGCAGTACCTCGAGGGGATTGTCGACTACCAGGAAGAAAAAGAACAATTGTATCTCTCGTCGACCCTTTCGCAAGAAGCCAAAAAAATGAGTTTTGGAGGGTATCGTCGGCTCTTCTTTGGTTACCATGATATGAGCAAACATTCAGGGAGCAATTTCTTGTCATCTTCGTTCAGCAAAGAGCTCTTGGATCTACTGAAGGGAATCAACAATATGGACGCAGAAATCGTAGCACAGGAAAACGAGCGGCGACGGCGACGAAGAAAGCGATTGGACCCAAAGGCGTTGTTGCACAAAATTGCAAAGACCAACCCCCAGTTTTCCTCCTACGGTATGTCCGAGCAGCAAGATGCCCAAGAACTTTTTGCTTCCTTGATCGAAGTTGTCATCCACGATTCTGAACTCGACAATTCTTCATCCGATCACCGACTGGAGGTAGCAAGTTGCGACATTCCAAGTAAGAGCGAACAGAGCTCTGGTATTGGCAGACGTCGGGAATTTGGTTTTGAAATCGACGAAAATGATGGGCCTATGACTTCTGCGTTCGCCCATTTCAACAAAAACAAAAAGGAACTTGCATCAAGTGTCCCAACTCCGAATGGCAATGCCAAAGCTTTGGCCAAATCCCTTGATTCTGATCAAATTACTCCCAAAGTAGCACGGATAGATGACGAGGGGGAGGAAGATGTCGTTGGATGCGAGACCAATATTCTGTCGCTGTCCGAAATTCTTCTGCGAGTTGGCAATGAACGAAAACGATTCCAGGTTGAATCGAATATCTCGAAAAATTCCATTAAAAGTCGTCAAGACTACAGGAACAATTTTCCGGAAGAGAAGAAGCAAGAACACTGCGATACACCGGTGAACGCAGCAACAGAAACTTCAGCAGCAACAACAACAGTGAATGTGGCAACTTCCTTGTATCAGGTCGATGGAAGCAATGAAGGATTGTTTTCATCGGGATTGTCTCAATCCAAATCTTCATCGTCCTCGGTTAGACGACGAATGAGAAGCACCATGTCCCCCATTACACCTTCTCCACTATCGGGATGGTTGGGCTCGACCCTCCGATGCTCCAAGTGCAAGCACGTGCGTCCGATCAATAATGCCCCCTTTCTAGACATTCCCCTAGTTCCAACGTCAGTTCCGAGTTACCTGTCCAGGGCCTACCAGAAGTCTACTGCGAAACCACCCTCTCCCAATTCATCACGCCTTCCATCATGCTCGCTAGAAAACTGTCTTGAAATCTTCACGAGCGCCGAAAACGTCGACGACGTCGAATGTCGATCATGCACAATCCAAGCGGAGATCGAGCGACTGGAGGAAGAAGCTATGATGCTTAAGGGTGCTGTCGAAACCATGGAGCGACGGATTCTCAGCAGAACGAAAGGGAGCACAACCAATGACAAGGACAAAAATGCCCTCGAACTCCAATCTTTGGAGGAAACCAAGTGTCTGCGGGAGGATCTCACTAAGGTCGAGACCAGGTTAATGGAACTCAAGGTAGAGGATCCCGATCAAGGCGACGATGACAAACCTTCTGATAATTGCGACAGCAGCGAAGATGAGGACTTTTTCTTCGGCGCGACAGATCCGCGTGACGAAACCCCGATGCAGCGATGCAGAGCCAATAAATGTCTCTTGCTAACTCGGACTCCTTCTGTCCTCTGTTGCCACATTCAACGACGTTACTACGATCCATTTAATGGCAATATGGAAAAATGTGTCCAGTTTGTCGAATTTCCACAAGTTCCTCGACCTTAGCCCATATTGCGCCTACGGTACCTTTGGCCATCACTCCTTGGGTTGCTGGATCACTCCGGAAGGAGAGCAAAACGCACCGGAAGCATGGAAACATGCCGTATCAGCTCCAGAGCGTGATCGAGCACCGCGGAAATGCCTTTGGAGGACACTACGTTTCATATCGGAGGGATCACACGGGATCGTGGTTTTGCATCTCAGACAGCCTGGTTACCCCCGTCTCCTGGCGGGAGGTTCAAACGTGCCAAGCGTACATGTTATTCTATGAAGCATTATGATTGCTAAAATTAGATCCGTAGTTGGCATTCAATACTTTATTTCGTCAGTCACTTTCGCTTGTTATTACTTCTTTCGGAATCCTAAGTAGGGATACAAGAACTTTTTCGACAAAGAAGTAGATTGAGTGATTGAATTCGATAGCCATCGGTTGGATTATTTTTATCGTTTCGTTATGAGTTTTGGAGATTTAAAAGGGATCCTTTTTATTGTGTTTCAAAATCTGAATACATTATCCCAAAGATAGATAGCATGGGGTAGGGCAACATACGTGTAGCGCCATGAGGGAATTATAAGTAATAAGTAAAACGGGTTAGCATTTCTTCGCTTTCGCTACCGAAAGACATCTAGACGGGGAACGCCGAAGAATGACGAAGGCAGTATTGAGGGGGATGTTCTTGTCGGACGAGGCCATCATGAACGGATACAGCCCGGTGACAGGATCTTTTTGGTCGACAGATCCCGGATATAGATCGATGAGCTTCTCAATGATCGCGTGACGTGACAATCGAAGAGCCCTCTTTAGCGCAGAGCTTGCATCCGCATGTAGTGCTCTGCTGCTGGTGTTCGACGTTGATCGATCCAAGGCATAGTGCAAGGGCAGGCGACCATCTCGACATTTCATCTTGCATTGCTTCTGAAGTTTTGTCTAACAGCTGGAAGACGAAGGATTTCCAATCGTCAATGTCATTCAATGAAATTAAGTGTTGTTGAAGATCCGTAGCGGAGAGCGTGATGAATGGGGAGGAGGCCATTCGCATCTCTCTCCATTGCTTCCTCCGGACGAAGCCAGAGGAAGAGTTCGAGCATTGGAAGCGGGAGACTCGCAGAGTATGGCGTTCCAAGTTTGTACGAACCATCAGAGTTAGTATCAATGAATGTCTCGGTAGTGGAACGCGTCGCACGGATAAGTAAGGAAATACGATCCAGCAAACGGCCAAAAATCATCTCAGCTTTTTCTTTTCGCCTCTCCGCTCCATCTTTGTATTTTCGTGAATCGTTTTCATCGTCGAAGTCTTGGATGACTTCATCAACTGACTTTTTTAGCAACTTTCTGTAGTAAGGGTCTTGCTTGAAACAATATTGTTTCTTCATGATAGCATCTGAGGGGAAAAATCGACGTGCCGTATACAAGTTGTGACCGGACTCGATGTGACAAACCCATTCTAGATCCACAGGTCTGCAACCCGATTTGTTGCAAGACCAAAGCAGTGGATGTTGTTCGCAATTGAGTACATCGGATATATCTTTCACTGAATTGCAGCTTGTTGCAACGCTGGCTGTCTTTTCGATTAAAAGACCGAAAACATCGAAAGGGGACACCCACGCTGCAGGCAACATGGATCGGTAAATCTCCATAGCAGTTGCGCATTTGAACCATCTTGTTGGCGGGATCACGATCGAGTAGTTCTTTTATCAGGGGAGCAAATTTTCCGTAGTTGCGTATAGCAATATGCAGGGGGGTGCAATTGGTCACCTTGGATCTATTATAAAGAAGGTCACGATCGTCGTCGAGTAGAATCCTTGGTAGCATCCAACACACGCTGTAACCGTAGGGCATCATTATCGAATTCTTTTCGTTGATTGTCCTCGGGAAAACTTGCGCACTTTCGTAGGCGATACCCACAAATCCAAGCCATTTCCCGTCGTAAGAAGACGAATCAAGGGAGATGCATGGTCATCCAACAATGACGAGGAGTTTGTAGATTGCTTGATTCGAAGGAATTCTTTGAGCATGGCAATAGAATCCTTTGAAGAACCAAGTTGAACCGATGTCAGAAGATGATCAATTGGCTTGTGCCCACACATATCCTTTTGTTGCAAAATATAGCTTCCGTAGGTCGATGCGGCCTCTGCCAGAATTCGAAATATCTCAACCGTGCAACAGCCGTTCAGAATCGCTTCTCGAAATGGCGTGTGGTAAGAAACGTATTGACTGGCCCAAAGCTGGTTTGGATTTGCGCGGAGCAGAGCCAGGATTACCTGCTTTCCTTCTTCTGTACCAATGTCTTTCGAAGCGCAAACGATTCCAAGTGCTGTTTCGCGGAATAAAGGCGGTGAATTGTCGTATCCTCCTTGAACGAGCGAGACTGAGGCTCGTTTTGTTGAATGGACAGTGGGTCATGTCGTTATTCATCCCGATGGGAACCAGGCAAGCCTCTTCCGGATAATATCGACAGCGATTGACTACATCCATCCATCGCTGTCCTCGACATAGCTGAACTAGGCAACTTTCGACGTACAAAGGCTGGTAGTTTGCAATGTGATGATGCTTGCGTTTTGAATTTATACCTCCATCCATCCTTGAGCTGACGATATATGGATGAGATGCCATCATATCTGAAGGTACAAATGATGAGCTTACCATTCCATGGATGTAGAATTTATTGGCCGACCATAGAATCCCCCCGTTCGATAATCGGAATAAAGGCATTCCTCCATCCTTCGGAAAACAAAGCAATCCTCGTTCCAATCCTGGATAGATCGAAACCTGCCCTACGTGTACTGTTTCAATGAGAGCTTTGGGAGCCGGGACGCTTCGTGTACACAAAAACCTCGAGTGTAGAAGGAACGTTGCTTCGATGGTATGAAATTTCTTGCGTTTTCACGAAGGAGGGCAAAATCTGGCGATCAATTTTCCTTCGCTCAAATCAAGATTTAGCATGCACCTTCGGTTGAGTTCAGTAGTAAATCATGCAAAAAAGGTATTTTCTGGAACAATAGCCCCTTCGATTTTCTGCGATATCGCAGGTCTAAATCGTGACTGACGGAATATGAATCACGACGCTAACAAAAATCTATCTCAACGGTGATTATTTGTTTCGGAAACTGCTCATCTTCAATCTACTATGAAAACACAATCTATCAAGAAATGAGAACCGCAACAAGGAATATTGACATTATCAAACAATACTATTGGTTACTAATTATGTACGTAGCGCTGCTATCTAGTCGTAGATCATGATCAATCTTCCATCACGGCACCCCGAAAGGCTCTTGTATGTATATGTATCCCTTCTGACCGTGCGATTTACAGTGCCCGTAGAAGTGATCTTTCTGGTAGTCACCCTCTCCCATGACTGAACGACCCCATGATTCTTCCAGATCAGATCGTATCCTGTACCATTGGTGGTGGAGCTTTCGGCAGAGCCGTTGCTGGATCATGTCCTGGTCCTGCGGGAGGCACCACCAGGGCTTTTGGCACAGAGTGAAGTGAGCGGTAATGACCTCCTCGAGTGGACGCGATCGACAGTCCTCACAATCGTCCTCTCCTGTCATGCACTTGCCATGAACCACGTCGTTCACAGTGCGCTCGTTCCGGGGATTGTCCGCCATCTGGTTGAACACGCAATGGTTGAGCTCAAGGGCCGTGCCCTGGATGCAGAACGTCGTAAAAGTAGGGAATGATGCCCTGGAAGGTCATGGATCCGTAGAACACCCCAGTCACGCCACCCCATCCACCACCATCCGTAAAGTGTCCCTTGCGGATGATTTCGACGAACTCGTCGTAGACCTTCATATCAGGTCTCAGAACTAAGAATCCACCCTGAACGGGCTTGAGTCTTTTCTTTTTGGCTCCACCCATGTTGTCTGTTCATAATTAGTTTTGAAACAGTTTTATTTAATCGTCACAAAGACAATCAAAACATTAAAATGCAATAGATGGTTCATTTGTTTGTCGATGTTTACGAGGAACAAGGAAAGAAAGAATGGGAAAGCAAAAGCAAACAGAAGAAGATGAAGAATGTACACGTTAGATGACAAGAATACTTCCTCTCAAAATGTCATTCAAGATTTGAGACATTGATCAATACTCTCCATGGAATTCATTCTGTTAAGCTCGATTTTCGTTTTCTCAATCGCTTTGAGTACTCACAATCGCGGGTGAAAAAGGCATTGATTTTCTGTGGAACTTCGTCCTCGGGCCACTGAAGGGTAACATCAGAGGAATCAAACGACTTGGCCTGATCTCCCGCAAGCATCCAATCAAAGAGTCCGTCCAATGGTTGGAGGATCAGCGTGTCGAGATCCAGGTGGACAACGACCGGATGCTGGGTCAGCGTGTAGGCCTCGAGCTTGACGAGTTCCTTTTCTCCACAGCATCCATTCTTTTCGATTTTCGATCGGAGATATTCACCCTCGATGTCTTTTACAGCCACGGGGGTCTCCCGCTCGACCAGCGTGTATCCTAGCGACTCAAGGGTCTTGGCACACTCTAGGCCAGAGGGGTGATAGATGGCATACATCTTGTAGTCGTATTTTCCGCCGAGGTTTCCGTGCATCGAGGCAAGGTGGATGCTGTGTTTGAGAACGGCAGCTCCCTCCGTTATCGGATCTTTTCCACATCCCGTGATGGTCACGGCAAATCCGATAGTTTCTGTTTCGGTTGTCTCGGCATTCTTCTTTGGCTCGTCACCAGCACCTGTCACTGCCACGGGGGCAACCTCATGGGCTTGCTCGTTTTGCCCCAATCGGTCGATTGCTAGTTGGTCGTGATCACCATGGTCAGCTGGAATATCCAAATTTTTGCGGAGGTAAGCGCTGTCGGGGAAATTTTCACGAACCTTGGACATCTCGATCACCTTGGCGAAAAACGCAACGTAAAAGATGATGACCAGGGCGATGCACCCAAGGACTACCGACTTGGCGTTCAACGCCAGAAACGGACGGGATTCGTTTTTACGCCTTATCTTCATTCTTTCTGATACTTTGGTTTCCTCTTCACTCAACACAACTAGACTTGATTCGATTCTTTTCCATAAGCTTGAGGGTTTTCTTTTGGCAGCACTCTGGTCTGGTATGTGGAAGAAAGGTACTTCCAATTTTATTTTGAACTTCAAATAATATTGATGTGAAATGACTCCTCTGATCGACAAGGGTTACTCCCACATAATATTGAGTCGAACTAATCAATTATCCAGGAGGACTTTTAATCGAACTAATCAGTTGGCACATGGCTTTTTGATTAGTTCGACTAGACCATTTTCGGATTAGTCGAGCTAATCAAACAGCCGTTAAATTGCATGTGCCAACTGATTAGTTCGATTAAACTGAATAAAAATTTAATCGAACTAATCAATTAGTTGGATGAAACTGAATATCTGCTAATTGATTAGTTCGATTCAATTAAAAAACGGCGAGAAAGGATTTCGTCAACGAAAGATCTGCTTGTTGTGAGGTCAGCGAAGGCATGATTTTGTTCCGTTTGTGCGCTTTAAAGAATCTGTTTGTTTCTTACAACACAACCAGAAGGGCACCTTCGTCTTCCGCAACAAAACCTCTACCGCTACGGCCAAACCGCTCAGCTATTCACCACCTATGAGGCTCTCGCGATTCGCACTCCTCGTTACTGCCAGTGCCACTACATACTCTCCACGCTCGGTCGCTGCCTTTTCCATCCTCGCTTCGAGTTTCGCCAAGCCTTCTGGATCTCCGGTGTCCCGAACCTTCAAGAACAACCATCTCGTGAACAAGCAACATCCTCAGGGAAGCCTCCGAATGTCGTCATCATCAACGGATCTCGCTGCGCCGACGATCCCCCTCCGCAATGGAATGTCCCACCCGGCCATCGGGTTTGGAACCTACAAGGTCGGCTTCATCCCTGCCTCAGCGTCGTCAGTGACCGCCGGTGCCCAAAAGAAGGACGGGGTCGAACGGACGGCTTCCGAGTGCGTGGGTGATGCCCTCGCCTGCGGGTATCGGTTTCTGGAGTGTGCCGAGTTCTACTGGAAACGAGCACGAAGTTGGTGCCGCCATTGCATCCTCGGGGATTCCCCGGGAAGACCTCTTTCTGTGTTCCAAGGTTTGGACGACGACTATCGAGGAGGGTCCAGATGCCGTTGCCGCTCGGCTTGAAAAAACCTTGAAGGACCTTGGAACCGATTACATCGACTTGTACGTGATGATAAGAACTGTGCAAGAGTATGAATGTGTGGAACACAAAAATACCATTTCATCATGGGAGCTAAGGACTTTAATCGAATCGAACGAAATCGCTTCTTGACGCGGCATGCTATGGTGTCTTCTAACTGCGCTCACATTTTTTTGCCATTCACATTTTCCACTATTTGATTTTACTGATAGATATCTCATTCACTGGCCAGTTCCTGGCAAACACGTCGCCGCGTACAAGAAACTGCAGGAACTCCAGGCAGCCGGAAAGATCAAGGGAATTGGTGTCAGCAACTACGCCTGGGAGGATTACCTCGAGCTCAAAGAGGACGAAGGCATCACAGAACTTCCCGTTGTGAACCAAATCGAGATCAATCCCTTCTTGTACCGTAAAAATACCATTGCGAAATTCCAAGAAGACGGTGTTGTCCTCCAATCTTACCGCAGCCTCCGAGACGGAAAAGCCTTTGGGGATCCTACCCTTCTCAAAATCGCCGAAGCAAAGGGTAAGACTGTCGCTCAGATTCTTGGCCGATGGTGCCATCAACATGGTTTTATTTACATGCCGAAATCCGTCAAGAAGGAGCGCATGATTGAAAACGCCCAGGTCTTTGATTTCGAGCTCACAGACGAAGAAATGGCGGAACTTGATGCCCTGACGACCCCCGAAGCCTGTGTGACCTTCCGCGACCTCTACCGAAAGTGTGTTAACCGCGATACCAGCAAGGACGGAACACTGGACGGAGTCAAAATGGATATTACCATCGATTGAGAAGACGGTTGTCACTATTTGAACAATATGAAATTAAATGGATAGATCGACGACTAGCTGTATAATTCCAATCTAAATGGAGCAAACAACAAAACTAAAGTGTATCGTAATTTTTGGTTGAAAAAATAATTTTAGATGAAGGGTTCATGGAAAAAGGACTGAAAAATTACCCCCAAACATCGACAATCCGTCCCCTTTTTCCAGCCATGGATTGAAACCCTCAACCCAGTTTTCAAACACCAAGGATAGCCGATGAGGAAAACAAAAGAGTGATGAGAGAAGCGATTCACAATAACAACCTGGGAAACAACGACAACGACATCCAACCCCTAACCTGTCACAAGAAGACAACGTTGACGACCAACGTGAAACAGAGAGATTGAGTTCTTGCCCATTAACATTGATTTCCGAAAGAAAACCATTAACTCATCTTTATCCACATTGTCAACGATACGCAAGGATGCCCCGATTTGAATTGGAGGACGACATCGGAGACAGCGACAGCGATGGAGAAGTCGAACCGCCGCATCCGCTCGGTTTTAGTGGAGCATTTAACCCATCTTCTCCATGGGGAAAAACGTGGATCTCCCTTGATCCGCCTTCGAAGTGGCAGTATTCTGGAGGAGGTCGATCGAGGTATGCCCTCGACGATGATGACGATGACGACGATCTCTTCATCCAGTCGTTTCCACCTCTCTCGACGTACATTTCATCGGAGCACGTTTCGACGGCGGCGCTTCTCCGCTTTGGCAAAGAATCAGAACCCTTCACCTCTCCCCAGTCACGGTATCGCAAGCGAACGGACACCGACGATGATCTCTGCTATAGCAGCGGCGAGGAGGACTATGAACAACACAAAGGCAACCGCTTAGATTACGGTTATTCCCCGGGCGACGACGAAAAAACAGACGAAAATGATGATATCGTACTTCTTCTTCAACAGTCATACAAACCATCCACCCCACTGCTTAGGGAATCTCCTTTCCCCACGTTTTCCTCTCCTCAAGAAATACGACACCGCCGAGAGCAAACCAATCGTCGAATCCAGAGGCGCGTGGAAGCCGAGCGCCGAAGGATAGACGAAGAATGCGCAAGGACAGCCGCAATCCTCGGTGAAATCGTTCTGCAAGAAAAGAAAGAAGCCGACGTAATTCTGCAAAAGAGAAGGGCAGAGGAAGAAAGAATTGCAAAAGCACAAAGCGCGAGGGAAGAACGAGAGCGCAAGGATCGTGAGAAGGCCGAAAAGGAGGCTGCTCTCCGCAAACAAAAGGCCGAAAAGGAAGCATCGGATAAGCAACAAGCCGCCCAGGAACAAAAAGAAAAACGCCAGGCCCACGAAGCTGCTGTAGAGAAAAAGCGACAGGAATCCGAGGCCAGAGCAAAAAAGAAGACAGAACACATCGACAAGGCGAAGAAACTCGTGGGTCAGGCTTGTCCGAGTACGAGCATCGGTGGAACCTTTTGAAAAGAACAAGACAGTTGGAAAACGTCGACTGGGAATGAAAAAGATTGCAAAGGGAAAGGTCAATACACTAACCGATAACCCTGGAAAGATTCAGGAGGTTGCGTCAGAAATTTCCGAGGCGATTGCCCGATATGACCAGGAAGATGCCCAAATCAAGCAGCAGCTTCAGCAAAAGGTGGCTGGAATCACACCCGACATGGCGGTGGGTCGACGCTACTTTGTGGACCTTCTCTCCGCGACAGCCATGACTCGAGTTCAGGCAGAATCGTTCAGCGGAACCAAGGGCGACGGCTTCCCTCTGGCTGCTCTGCTGGCCATGGTATCGACGCAAAACAAGAACATCATGGCTGTTCTGGAAGCCCACATCTACACGGTTTGTCCGACTGCCATTCCTACACTTCCCGCACCAAAGGCCGATGCCACCGAGGACGAGGTCATGATTGGCCTCGGAATGCAAAGGAACAAAAAGACGGGAGATTTCGAGAGCTTTCCGCAGTTCTTGGCACGAACGGAAAACATTGTGTCCTTCATCGCTGCGATTCAGTCGTCTCTCCCGAGTTCTCATCAACTTATGGGAGGAAACACGGGTGCACTCTTATGGCTCAAACGATTTTTGGATCTCTTGCCGCCTGCACCGACGTCTCCCCTTCCGCTCATCACTGCGCCTGTTCTGGGAGCCTTTCTGACTGGTGCTGGGCACATGTTGTCCAGAGTTCATGCGGACAACTTCCGAAAACTTCTGGACAAGATTACGTCAGACATTGTCAACCGTTTGGACGAGGGAGAAATTGGAAAGCCGTCTGCAATTCGTCTCATGAAGGTTCTAGAGGGTGGATTCGACAGCTTTTATAACAATCTTCCTGCAAAAGCAATTCCCGATTTGTATTGCGGTGCTTCTGGAGATTCGAAGAAAAATGAAGTCGTAACTTCTTTTGGTGGAACGATTGGTGGGGAAGAACAGGTTCAACCAAAGCGAGATTTGGCTCCACCACCCTCCCAACAACAACAAAATGCGTTTGGAGGCGCATTCGGAGGCGGGGGTGGCAGCAACAGTCAATCGAATCCCTTCGGAGGCGGTGGTGGCAACAGCGGCTTTGGTCAGTCATCGAATAATCAAGCTCCTAATCCATTTGGAGGCGGCGGCGGCGGCAGCAACAATCAATCGCCGTTTGGAGGCGGTGGTGGTAATAACAACCAATCATCTTTCGGGCAGCCATCGAATAATGCAGCTCCTAGCCCATTTGGTGGAGGCAACAGTGCTCCAAACCAGTCACCCTTTGGAGGTGGCGGTGGCAACAGCAGCCAATCGCCCTTCGGTCAGCCATCGAGTAATCCCACTCCTAGTCCATTTGGTGGAGGCAGCAGCGCCCCAAACCAGTCTCCCTTTGGAGGTGGAGCACCAAGCAGCGGCTTCGAGCCCGTTTGGAGGCCCGGCTACTTCGTTTGGACGTACAGCAGCGCCGTCACCCTTTGGTGGAGCATCAGCGCCATCTCCGTCTCCTTTCGGTGGAGCATCCTGCGCCATCTCCATCACCCTTTGGTGGAGCATCAGCTCCATCTCCTTCTCCGTTCGGAGGTGCTCCATCTCCTTTCGGTACTGCTGCTGCGCCATCTCCATCTCCTTTCGGTGGTGCTCCTGCTCAATCTCCGTCCCCCTTTGGTGGAAATAATAACAATTTCGGTTCGAATCCTTCACCATTTGGTGGTAATGCTAATCAGCAAAGTTCTCCCTTTGGAGGAGGGGGCAATAATCAACAAAATACGCGTGGTGGTGGTGGTGGTGGACGAAAGAAAGGCCCCTGCAAATTTTTCCTCCAGGGCACCTGCAGAAAAGGGGCAAACTGCCAATTTTCCCATGACACTACTGGGGGTAATGGTGGTGGCGGTGGTGGCTTTGGAAACAATCAGGGCTTCCAGTCGAAAAATAATAGTGGATTTGGATCTAACAACAACCAGGGATTTGGTTCTAATGCAAGCCCGTTCGGATCAAACAACAACAACAACAACCAGGGGTTTGGATCCAATAATAGTAACAACAACAATGCTTTCGGCGGCGGCGGTGGCAGAAAGAAGGCACCTTGCAAATACTTCGCCATGGGGCGATGCAACAGAGGAAAGAATTGTCAGTTTTCCCACGAAGGTGGTGGTGGTGGTGGTGGCGGCGGCGGTGGAAATAGTGGCTTTGGTAACAATAATTGGAACAGCTTTGGGGGACCCCGACGATAGAAAAGATTTTAAGGCAGCCTTTTTGCCTCGTGATTGGATTCGATTTTTTTCATCCCTAACCTGTGAATCCGATAAATTTCGAAAGATAAATTATCGCCTAATTCTTTTAAAGAAGTCGCATTTCTGATCATAATTGTTCCCACAGCAAACTCTACTATAGTAGCTATTCGTAAATTGTGTTACATTCTATTAGCGATTGCGTTCAGCTTTTTGAAGGGCTGATGTGCTCCATCGGCATTCTGGATTCCCACAACCGCTATTTTGATCGACTTGCCGATGGCTTTTCCAAGAGATCGCTTTGTAAACTCAAAGAAAAGGGGAACACCTTCCGATTTGGCTAAATCGATGATTTCTTGTAACTTCTCGTCGATGACCCCGTATTGATCCAGGTTATTGGCCATAACGACCATCTTGACTGTAGCCACATTGCACAAATTCCGATAAAAAATTAATAATTGATTGCATGTGGTGAGGAAGCTTCGATCATAAAATTTCGATGCGTTTGTTCGTTTGTTTTCGATACATACCTTTGTGCGCACGGATACCTCTGGCAACCTCTCGAAGGCCCATGACCATCCGCCTCCGGGCTTTGGCGTTCTTGTCTTCGATAGCACGCTTTTGCAGTCTCATCAATTCCCCAAGCATTTCTGTCAAAAGGGGCTTGACACGTTCGTCTGTGGGCGTGCTAGATGCATACGCCCGAGGGCCTTCCTTGTTAGGAATCTTTGGAACTCGTTTCATAGCATGCAAACCTCTCGGAGATTAGCTTATCACCGGAATAAAGGGGTTCTTTATCGTCTGTACGCGCCTTTTTCATGTTTTCTGTAGCCTCTGAAGCAGCGGCAAACTGAGGAGTCTCGGTTGTTTTTCGTTTGTCGCCGGGGTTTGTCGTCTCGGAGCACAGTGGTGGAGCAGATCCAGAAGCAGAAAGCGACGCGGAAATAATTTGCCCTCCAATAACCATGTCGCTGAAGCCTTCCAAAGCTTTGGCCACAATGGAAGGGTCATCGCTCGCAAATTGTATCCTCACAAATGCTTTGGTCGGATCATTGCTAGCATCGCCCTCCGCCTTACACGCATTTATTTTCACTACCTTCCCGTAATTCGAAGCCAGTTTCTCAACGTCACTCATACTTTCTTCCATGCATTCCTCATCTTCCATATCGTCCTTCGTGATTAGGTTGTACAGATCAATGGAGTAATCCAAAGAATTATCATCGCTGTACGCTGTGGTCAGCACGGATGCCTTTACAGTGTTACCAGCCCAAAACTAATTCCGTTCAATTTGCTTGCCGCTGTTTGTGCTATCGTGTTGTCTTCTTCGTCTTGGTATGTTACTTTGACAGCTGAACCCTTTGCGACGACGTCCAAAACAGCTCCATATCGCGAACAGAGCTCCTTGATATCGTTCAGACTTTCTTGGAGGCAGTCACTATCTTGTAGATCATCTTCTGTGAGCACGTTTTCAAGCAAAAGAGTTGATGATGTTGACGTTGCAGAACTCGCAGGTTGATCCGTGGGAGGTTCGCAAACAGACGCATAGAGAGGCTGTCCGCCTACGACCACCCGACAAAGTTCTTGCGCAATTCCTCGAGCCTCTCCCAGGCTTCGAATTGTCGTAGGTCACCAGCACGTCTCCATTCGTTCCGGCAGCTTGAAGATTCCCCACTGCTCCGAATCGCAGCGCAATTCTCTTCAAATCAGCGAGGCTTTCGCTCATGCAGTCCTCGTCTTCATAGTCATCTTCCGTCAATACCTTTTGCAGCAGGATTTCCATGCTTCGCGATTCCTCTGATACCACGGCTTTTGGTTGGTTCCTGCGTTTTGACTCGGCTGCAAGAGCACGTTGCGACCAAGGCGAAGGAGAATCGATGGAGTTCGTCGTGCACCTCCAGGCCAACAACCTCTAGCTTGTTTCCTCCAATCAACCAATCACTCCAACACGCCAGCGCGGCAGAAGCATCGGATTCTTTTTGAAATAAGACAAATACTGGATGGCGAATGGGGAACATCGCTGTCACCGCCGGCATTGTTTTCTTGAACACTTGCTCGCGGAAGAAACACATCGTCGATTGGTCCAATCTTCGTCGCCATGGAAGTGAGATTTTCTAGAATTTCCTCGTATTCATCGTCAGTCTTGGAGCTCATCCGGTTCTGCGTAATTATAAAGGCACACAGATCGAGTATCAAAAGGCCTCTGACTACCACCTTGCGCAGTGCTATTGTTGTTGAGAGGATTGTTGCCATCACTGTTGGGGACTTCCTCGGGGTGCAACGTCCGCCACTGGTCCAGACGCTCCTGTAGGACCTTCTTTTTGAGGGCAGTGAACTTTTTCTTGCGGGGTGCGACCCGCTGTCTACCTCTTTTTTGGTACACATTCCTCTCCTGTACTAGGCGCAAGAGCTTGTGCTCTTCTCCCTCCATTTCCCTACCCCCAGGTATTTGGGACACGGGAAGATCCCGCGCTTTTGGCTGAAAAAAGGACGATGCCGAGGACGGGGCTTCCGGTTTTGGTTTTTGACTATTGTTGTTTGCGGGCTTTTCTTTTCGCTTCTTTGTTGATACAACGGTTGCTGTACCTTTTTCCCGTACGGCCTCTCCCCTCTTGAGAACACGATTGGGTTGTTGTTGTTGTTGTGCCGTTCTGGGGAATGGTACTGCACGAGGACTCAGCTTTAAGTTTCGAGGGCGGGGAGGAACGCGACAATGCTGGTTCGGGAAATGCTGCAGCTGTGTTGTTGTTTTGAGCACCGATACTGTTGTTGGAATAAAAGGAGGAACTCGAAAGAGCTGGCGATGGTTTGGGGACAGTTCCCCAGCCCTTTTTTGCAACGGAAACCGATGGTAACGCCGGAAAATTGCTAGTGCCAAGGGCCGGGAAATCTTGGACGCTTTCAGTGTGGAGATTAGCTGGTTTTATCTTTTGCTGTTGTTGCTGTGAAACTTTCTTGGTGCTATCCTTGTTGAATTTCTTCTTGTTCGAAAGCGGAAGCATGTCGCCGACAGTCATGCCTTTGCTGGGTTTCGGCTTGGCTTTTTTCTTTGCGTTGTCATTTGACGAGCTCGTTTGTTGCACTTTTCGATTATTGATGTTATTTTGATGGTTCTTGGCATTGGCGTTGCTACCGCTGGTCCTTTTTTGCTGCTGTTGAGGATATTGCTGTTTTTGGTATCGTTGTTGTTGTTGTTGCTTATTGTTGTTTTGTGGATTACCACCAGCTTTGGGTTTTTGAGTTTGTTGTTGCTTCGATCTGTTGTTGTTACCCCAACCATTCGTTGGTTTTGATGGCGGAGAGAAATGCTGTCGTTTTACAGCTACGACATTCCAATCATTGTCCGCCTTCGCGTTGTTGTTCTGTGTCGATTCTTGTTTGACGACAACATTATTATGGAACTGATCTTGCTTGTCTTTTGCAGATCTAGTTGGCGCCGCGGGTGCCATTGTTTCTACCTCGTTGCGACGGCAGACTGTAATGTCTAATTGGGTTTGTCAAAGTCAAAGTGATGCGATATGAACTAATGATGAATCACAACATCTTGTGTGTTAAGCAAGATCTGTTGCGACGGCGACTTTCAATGTTTTTCTCGCCGACATGAAGTTTGAGATCTATCCCATCGAAATGAAAATGAAAATGAAGGCGCGCTCTTTTTTGTGGTCCGTCGAATGAATTACGATTAGCTCGACTAAAACGACTGATGGCCATGATCAAAATGATGAAAAGTTGTTGTTGTAGGATTTTTTATGAAGTTATTTCTCACAACATTCAAACATTGTCACTCATCACTGCCTCCACCATGAACGATGACTCCGAAACAAGGAAATGGATTCTGAAGCAAGGAGAATACAGACGGCTCTACTCGTCGCTCCTACAGAAACACCGAGGTGCCCTCCAAGCCAGCACCGATAACGAGGCCACGCCTAACGGCAACGATCCCTTTGCGGAAGAATCCATGGTTCTGACCAACATTTTTCGAACCGAGGCCTTGAATATTGCCCTGGGCATGGGAGCTGCAGCTATGACTTTGGGTTCCCTCCGCTTTATCCGAAGCAAACATGCAATATCTACCGTCTTTGGAAATTCCAAGGCTGCAGCGATGAAGGAAGCCGAGGCGCAAGGGAAACGAATGGGAACCGATACCTTTCAGAAAACATTTGGTACGTAAAGTGAAAAAGAAAAAAGCTATCCGTGATGAAGCTTTAGAATGTTATCGCAAACCAGCTGCGAATTATTCTTGACAATTCACTAATCATGTTTGCAATTTCATTATGTTCCGTCGTATAACATGTTATTTCCAATTACGCAGCCAACGTTGTGGAGGGCTTGTTTTCAATTTGGGTTGGATATCGGTGCTACGACTTTGTCTCGCACAGCCGTTCGATGTTATCAAATTCCTCAGAAACAGGCCACTGTCGATAGTGTCGATGCCATTGCAGCTCTTCCCCTGTGCAAAGGTCGGAGCAAAATAGCCGAGTCCCTCTGTCCCGGATGGATAAACATTACCAAGCAACAAATCCCCGCAGCCTACTGGAAAGCTTTAGAAGAAGGAAGGCTTCGGGACGAACGAACCTGGAAAGCGATTCAAACCTTTTCCAACAACTGCGAGCTCCGGCGGACTGCAGAGGGGCGCATACGGAGAGACTTGTCACTACCAGACCACCAACCAGTGGAGCTGCCCGCAAAGATCGATGCAAATGATGTGCCGCCGATAGAATAGAGAAACGATTCAAAACAGTATAAACAAATAACGGTCACGATTTGAAGCCTTTGCAAGAAGCTTCTACAATTTCGCTGTCAAAATGCACAAGGGCGGAATAATGAAGACTGCTTCCAGCAGTAAATGCCGTCGATACATTTGAACATGTGAATTACGACACGAATGGGCCTGACTCGGTTCTGTTTCACGCGAGACGACTAAATTACCGAACAGAAGCGATTCCTGGGCGAATGGAATTTCCTTTTGACGAAATACTACTTGTGTTGGCGATGAACAATTCTTCTTTTCACCACCAACTACTCCTGCTATGTTGTAGTGCTGGTGAGGACGATGACGGGGACAATCACCACGGCGACACCTACGAAAGAATTGCAACACTACAGAAACAGTCGAGCATCATTGTTTCTTGCCAACAGTTATACTAGTCGAGATGCTTTTAACCTATTATTGTTCTGTTATGGATCTTCCAGTTGCTGTTTCGTAGAAAGGCCAAGGAACGATGTTTCGTTAAAAAAACTAAGTTAGACCCGAACTCCAACGCAACTCCGGCGTGCGTTGGATGTGCTGCGCGATCAAAATAATTTCGATCACAAGTTCATTGACCGATTCATTCATTCATTCATACCTCGTTTCATGTGTACTCTATTTTTCGTATGGCATTGTAGTCATGGCATGGCCTTTTCTCCATGACCCTAACTCTTTCTGCATCTTTATATCCGTTCATGAATCGCTATTTCACATCCATCTTTTTCATTTTGTTAACCAGTCATCCTATCGCATTTGTAGACTGTACATCAACTCATTATACTAGAAAGATTTGAATTACACTGCAATCATGGGGATTATGTTCAGCAAAGTCTTCGAGACACTCTTTGGCTCCAAAGAGGTCCGAATTTTGATTCTGGGTCTGGACAACGCTGGAAAGACCACTATTCTTTACCGGCTGCAAAACGAATCCGACGAGGCTGTTCAAACGATTCCGACAATTGGCTTCAACGTAGAGACGTTACAGTATAAAAATATAAAGGTGCGTAAACGAAAATCGTCGCATCTGATTGCCATCTCTATGAAAGCATCGTTCTGACCGATTTTTTACATCATGCATACCCCATCGTCGACTTTTTTTCTCATCTTAATTTTGAATTTTCGGCTTTCAGTTCCAAGTATGGGATCTCGGAGGGCAGACCAGCATCCGTCCTTATTGGCGATGCTATTATCCCAACACAGACGCCATCATTTTCGTGGTCGACAGTGCTGATACGGAGCGCATGCCGGTTGCCAAGGGGGAACTAGCCGCCATGCTAGAGGAGGACGAGTTGAAGGAGTCTATTCTGCTGGTCTTTGCCAACAAGCAGGATCAAAAGGGCGCCATGAACGCCCAACAAATCAGCGATGCCCTGGGACTTCCAGAAATCCGAAACCGACAGTGGTCCATTCAGGAAACCTCGGCATTGAAGGGCAAGGGCTTGTTCGAGGGATTCGATTGGCTGGTCACCTGTATCAAGGGCACGGACGAATAAATCGAAACGCAACGCGTGTACGCACACGAATAGATAATAGTATGTATGGTATCAGGTTCTTTGTTTTTGACTTACGAGGGTGGTAGTGATGGGTGAAAGATGTTAAGGATAGCAGTGGTTGGCACGACAGGTTGTGGAAGATGGGGGAGTGAAAACGACAATATGCATTGTGTAGGGCACGTCTCTGGCGATAGCACAACCGGAATGTTTCTGGGACGGGTTCGGAGAGAAGTGATCTCTAATGTCTACTACTTTCTTTACCGATTCAGTCCCTTTCATCGCACACAAGGATTCGTTCCTATTTTCGCCCGCTATTTACTCAATGCCAAAAGCCGGTTCCATGAGGTTTGAATCCTCTAGATAATGCACTCGTGTCGTCACCAGGAATAGCGATAACGAAGGCCTCTTCTATCGAAATATATAAATCAAGATTTTTTAGACTAAGGCAAACTTTTACTACGATTTACTGCTTTCACACTATTTTGATTATCATAAGTTGCAAATTGGCTGGTCATGTTCTATAGCTAATCACTCATACAGAGCTTTCTCATGGAAGATATCCTTATGTCTAAACCATATCAGCCTTGGCCTGTAAGGGGGGAATACGAAATCGACCAAGCAACGAAGACAAGTTAGAAATGTGTTCCTGAACATCGAACAAAATAACGCCGCCATCGGTGAACCTCTATTGGATTCTGTTCTTTTGTCGTTTGTTCCTTTTACATGAAAGATTTTTTTGTTGAACTTGCCTTTTCAATCATTTCACCTAGCTCGCCGCTCTGGTACATTTCAATCATAATATCCGATCCTCCAATGAATTCGCCGCACTGTTTTTGTGAAAAAGAGAAAAAGAGTTAGGAACAAACATTAGAGGATGATGATGCGAAAGAACTCAGAATCAAAATAGATAATGCAAGCAGACAAAAGCAACGCACCACATAAAGCTGCGGGATAGTTGGCCACATGGAAAAATCCTTGACTCCCTGTCGGATTGCCTCGTCGCTGAGAACATCGACCGAATGAAAGTCAATGTCGTAGGATTGCAATATCTGGCAGGCGGTATTGCTGAATCCGCACTGGGGAAAGAGCTTGCTTCCCTTCATGAACAACAGGACGGGATTGTTGTCCACCAAGGCTTGGATACGTTCCTTGGTGTCTTCGGGGGTTTCCTGGCCAAAGTCGTCAAAGGACATGGAAAGAGCCGAAGAAGCAGCGGATCTCGAGGCCGAAAGGCTTGTCGTGGCCGTTGTAAAGGCGGAAGTGACAGCAATCATCGCACAGGCGATGACAGCGAAGAGAAGAGCGGATCGGGATTGAATCATTTTGAAAATTGGATTTTGTTGCGTACTAGTATTGACGATCTGTTATTGTCGGAAGGAATAGCAATGAAATAAGAGTATCAACATGGCAAAGAAAGAAGGGTGATGTAGATGATACAGTAGTCGTCACACCTTTTCTTCACGACATGATGTTGTTACATTTTTGTTTAGTCAAGATGGTCGATTGGTTTCACCCATCGTTACTGCCAGCTGGATGTCAGAGCCGAGTTCTAAACTTCTTGATCGAGTGAATCGAATCGTAACCAACTTTGCGCGCTCGAAATCGAAGATGGCTTGATTTGAGCCGAAGTGAGAAGTCAGTTGTCACTACTTCAGATAAATAAATCTATCTTCTTCTCATCATTTATTACGCAGCCAGAACGATGGCTTGCTCTAGCTTTGGAAACAACTGTTTTGGAACGGATATACCCATTCTTAATCGATAGTCTTCGCTGGTTTGATGTACTGATAAGATATACTGTGAGCACCGAACAGTAGCAGTCGACACAAACATTACGATGTTAACGGATGGAAACAAGTATCGGAAGCGTTGTCGCAGCAAAGTCTCGAGAGCAATTGCCGGATGTGAGCTGTTTCATCTGCTTCTTCATTTGTGCTCCTTGTTTCTATGTCAAAGAAGTCATGTCCCAGTTTCATCCGCATTTCAAACCTCGGCCCTCGTCTCATCAAATAATGGTCACCAGCGGTTTCGTTTCCATCTGCAAAGCAAAAACCATCAAGACTGCGATATTCTTTGCATTCCGGAGGCATCTGCGCTTACCGAAGAATCCAAACAGAAAATTGCTTTGTGCCTGAAAAACGCCGGTATATGGGACTGCGACAAATCTTCGCAACCATTGGAAACCATGTTCTTGCTTGCCAGAGACTTTGTTGATCGGCCCGAGGTCTTTTCATCGCTGCTGGTCAAGGACTTTGGGTTTCCAATGCTCGAGGCACACCAAACGAGGGCATTGGTCATGACTGCGATAAGGAATAGAGACACCGATAATGAAGGCAATAACAACACTGACAACAACAAAGCTGATGACAGGACAAAAGCAAAAGGCCTAGATAACATCGACAGCAAGCACGACGATCAAACATCCAACAAAGTGAGGTCCACTACGGAAACTGTCGCTCACGGTGACAAGAAAGACACATTCGAAACCAATCGGGAAGATTTGCCACCGAACGATGATAGTACCGATGCGGCATCGACGAACGTAAAGACCTTTTCGAATAAAGAGTTCACATCCACAATCGTCAACGAACAAGCCAAGCGTCGGAAGCAAAAAGTCGACGACTACAACTATGGTTTGCCAAAGGATTACGCTACCCTGTATCCGAAATTGGCATCGGAGCTGGACGACTACTATGTATTCATGACTCAGCCTTCCACCTATTCTCAGGAAAATCCCATTCGAGATGCCACCGCAAAGGTCTATATGAACCACGCAAGGCTCTTTTTGGGCTGGTGTTGCCAAAACCCAAAGACAAAGGACGATGATGGCCAAGAGACCACAATCGCCAAGAAGGATGTGTCTATTTTTGCCATCATACCAAGCAAGGAAAAAGAGTCTGCGGACAACATTATTCGATTCGTTCTCTGGTTGCGTACGCGAGATATCAGTGTATCGTACGAAGCTAATCTTCTACGAGGAGTCATCAAGCTTTTGAAGTTCCGTTTTGCGAAGGAATCGACATCCGATCCATTGGATGGAAAGAATACATTTGACGATATTCCCATCATCAAGGAGGTTCGCAAACTGCATCGAGACGCGAATCAGCGTCAGCGACTGGCACCGCGGTCGAGTGATGAGAGCAAAAAGTGGATCACCTGGCAGGACTATCTCGGCGTCACACAAAACACAAAGAATGAGGTACTCGAATTAATTAAAACTTACGAAGCAACGCCACCCACAAAACGAAGATACGCCAAGGGAGATACCGATCGAGTATACAGTCTCGATCAGGTACGGGTGGCCGAGGCCTATCAGCGCTATCTCATCCTCGCAATATTGGCGAGTGTGCCCGACCGGCAGCGGACGATTCGTGAGCTCGAGGTGGGCAGGACGTTGATAAAGGACGCCGAAAGTGGCTGTTGGATGGTAAAACACGGGCCAGGGGATTACAAAACGGGAAAACACTATGGAGAACGGCCTGCCATGCAGCTGGCAGCAGAGCTCACGCCTGCGATTGACGATTTCATAGAGCGCTGGCGGCCGTCTCTGAAACCAACCACACCTACCCTGTTGGTTCAGTCCAAGACTGGCAAGCCAATGACGAGCAACTCGGTCTTCAAGCGTGTCGTTCGGTGCTGCTTCAAGTACACCGGAAAGAGCGTCAATCCGCATCTTCTCCGAGACATTATTGTGACGCACGTACGGGAAACCGATGCATCCGAGAAAGAGCTCGAGGCTCTTGCCCTTTACATGGGACACTCGATTCAAATGCAGAGAACTTCCTACGACCGCAGGACGCTGAGCACGAAAGTGGCACCGGCAGTCAAGCTGATGCAATCGGTCAACAGGATTGATGGGCAATAGAATTGCGTGAGGCTCACTAAGACCATTGTTTGTCAACAGCAAACAAGAAGTATGGCGAACATGATTGAATATTCCAATGTCCTAAACTCTATACTACGTGTACACTATAAATATAAAATTTGGTATGTTGTTTGACGAATCATTTTAGCGGAATGCGTTTAACGTACATAGCTAGGTATTCAGAGATTCGATGTTGGAGAGTGATTGCGAGAGACCCAATTTTTCTTTTTTGGTTGGGGACACGTACACGTACAGCATGGTAGAAAAGTACGAAGGCGTCAAGAGAGAAAAAAGAACAACATGAAAGTGAGTGTACAAAATTTACTGTATCTTTTGCAATTACTATTTTGTTGACGGAAGGCTCGTCTTTCTTCCCGATGAGGCTATTTGCATACTTCATTTGACGACACTCTTGTCACAAGAACAGTTCTATTGATTCCAATCTCATCTTAACAGAGTGGATCTCTGACGCGCATTTCCATTGGCTCGAAGTGATTGCAGCCTCGTGCCTTTCTACTCACTTTTTCTCAATCGTTCGAACGACACCGGAAAGAAACACGGTTCTTGTATCCCGAACGCAATGAAATTGCCAAGGCTGAACTGGACACGTTTGTTCCCGAAAGTCGATCCGAATCATGCGATTGGTAAACCCTGCGGTCGAAGCTCTCACGGGGTTTCATGGATCCCATCGTCGTCGCGCCTGATTGTATATGGCGGAGAACACATCGCGCGGACACCGCTTCCGGCAAACGAGGCGACGTAGGCCTGTGACTTTGAAGACAACCAAGCCGAGAAAGGGCAGTGGCGTGCAATTGATGGGGATCCCCCACCACTGCGCGTTGCCCATGCACAGGCCCTCCACGAAGAATCTTCGACGATTTACGTCTTCGGTGGCCGATCTGGAATTGAAATGAACGAAGAGGCCATGAACGATCTATGGAAATTGGATTGTGCGGGGCCTCCTGGAAGCGAAAAATGGTCGCAAGTGGAGCCCAACCTTCAGCAGGGAGACCCTCTCCCCGAAGCCCGATCCTTCCACAAGATGGTTTGCATTGGAGACAGCCTCTACGTGTTTGGGGGTTGTGGATCGACAAGTGGAAGGCTTAACGATATGCATCGCTTCGATATTTCCACCAAAACCTGGCACAACCTGGGGGAGTCACACCACTTGCGAGGAAGGGGTGGTCCAACGTTCCTTCCGCTAAGCTCGGGTAAATCGTTGGGCGTCGTTGCGGGCTTTGCCGGAGAAGAGACGAACGATGGGCATCTCTTCGAAATTGATACAGAAAAGTGGGCCGAAAATTCCCTTTCCAAAGATCTAGAGGGCCTGCGACCACGCAGCGTTTGCATTGGTGGCTCCTTTCCCGGCGCTGGAGTTTCGGTCATCTTTGGCGGAGAAGTCGATCCCTCCGCCAAGGGTCACGAAGGAGCGGGCGGGTTCGAAAACGACATTGTCCTTTTGGATGAGACAACGGGGAAACATCTGGAAACGATTTCACAAGGTCGCGATGAAAGTGTACCCGAAACCCGCGGTTGGTCAGACGGTGCAGTGGCGATTCATGACAATGGTGGGGATCTCTTTGTCTTTGGTGGACTGTCCGGAGATGATGCGTCTCCAAAGCGGTTGGACGATTTGTGGAAATTACAAGTATCGAAAGAATAGAGCGATTTTACCAAAACCGAAAACAATTTTGCGGAATTGCATACGTGTAGAGTTTTGTGTACAGTAAGAATTACAGTAATTGCATGCTATTACATTATTCGGCAATCTTCAGGCCCGGAATTGCCACCGAGAAAGGGGGGCAAGCCACCGTTCATTTTCGGAAGGCCCTCCTCGTCCAAATCCAGGCCGGGCGCAATTTCGTTGATGATTTCGGGCGGTGGCTGTCCGTATTCCTGGACTTCCTGCATTATTTCTAGGAGTTTTGGCGTTTGTTTGCCTTCCTCGTCACCTTCGTAGGCTTCCACCAACCGTCGGAAACAATCGTATTGTTTGTTCCGTTGGTCCCATTCTTCCGGAGGCAGCTCATCCTTTTTGGAAGCAAGCCATTCCGGAAATTTTTCGGCGACCTGCTTCATGGGTTCGTACATGAGCTCCTTGGACAATAGTTGCTCCATCATTCCCTCCATAAAGTCGTCCGTGTTGAAGGCTTCCCCACTGCCCTCCCGAGGCATCCCCGCCACCTAATCCTGCAAACAGGTTGTCCAGGTCAGGAATCTCGTCCATGTTTGGCATCCCATCTGCAGAAGGATCACCCCCAGCCATCAGCCCCTGAAAGAGATCCTGTAACATCTTTTCCTCGCTTGGTACCGTGGATTCATTGGCATCGGGAGTTGTTGATTTGGTTGGCTTGGAGTCGGTTGCCTTTTCGGGAGTTGCTTGGTGCGATTCAGTCGTAAGACCTTGAAACATCTGCCGAAGGGATGCTTCCACCTCTTGTAGATCTTCTTCGCCCGGTATGTTGTTTGGAGAATTTGTGTTTTTGGAGCTGCCAGCTTTCTCGGCAGTTGCTGGTGGTGGGCGGGGAGGGCCGAAAGGGTATGCTGCGCTTGTCCTTCGATTCTGCTGGTGTCGTTTTCGATGATGCCGTGTCAAGATGCGACGAATTTTGAGCGACGTTATTGGTTTCTTCATTATCATCAGTATCGCTATCGCTATCGTCCAGCTCATCGAGGGCGTCGTCGAGTATGGCATCCATGTCCTCTTCGGCAAAGGAGGGTTTCGTCATTGTTGTCGTGTATGCTGTAATTGTTGGGCTCTTTCTCGCAAATTTTGGCACTGTCGACGATCGTCGAACGGTCCGTCGAGCTTCTTCTGTCGGATTCCAATCTGTTTCTACTTCTGTGGAATGTCGTTCCTACCTGCATCACCGCATCGAGATGTACAGCACTGAAAGTTCATTGCTGGTGTGAAAATTGAGCATGTTTCCTCGTAAATTCGAACAAAAACACGCTCTTTTTTTTGCGAACACGAGTTCATACGAACCTGTTTTGAGTTCATACGAACCCGTTTTTGAACTGAATCGAGCTAATCAAGTTAGGCACATACAATTTAACGGCTGTTTGATTAGCTCGATTAAACCGAAAATGGTCTAGTCGAACTAATCAAACAGCCGTTAAATTGTATGTGCCAACTGATTAGCTCGATTAAAAGCTTGCGAGGTGTTTTCGACTCACTCGACCAAATCGTTTCGAACTCCCATTTCTTCACTCATTCTTATCGGCCTCAACTGATTCTGACATCTGTGATCACGGTTTAAAAATCAAATGAAGAACTCTTCGAACCTCCCAGAAAACGACTCACTCCTGCTGCAATGATTGAAAATGCAAGAAAGTCCATCGCGTTAGGATAGAAATTCATCTCTTGGTGGCACGTTCATCTTCAACACTTGGGTTTTCTTGCAACGCAAAAATAGCCGTATGCAGTGAAGCATTGCTTCATCATTGTCCCGAGGATAATTGGATTCCAAATTGCCTGAGATCGTCAACACAACTCTCTTATCTCTTTCAAGATCGACTACCGAACATCAGTTGGGTTGGTTGGGTTTAATCTTGCGTTGGTTTGCTTTGTGACTGTGGTTGGTCTGTTTACGATTCCAGTCTCATCTACCATGTCATCTTGTAATCCAGGAGCTTGCTCAGCCAGCTGTAACAGAGCGAAGAAGAAAGCGAAAGAGACGCCTCCCCCAACGTCGACAGGTCCCACAACCTTCCTTCTACCAACGAAAGCTCCCCGACACCTGCGTAGCCTTTGCCTCGTCGGAGGGGAAAAAAGATCTTCAAGAGCGCTCTGGAACACAATGGTCTCAAATCGTTTTACAACCTCATTGAACAGCACCACACGCAGACCGAACCCGCCTTTTGTGGTGTCAGCACCCGTACGTGAAAAATTCAATGATATGGAATGTTGAGGATTGGTGGATTGCAATCTTTCGTTCGGCATCCCATCACTGATTAGCGCTTCTATGGCTGCTTCCGTTATTGATGAGGCCTGATCGATCCGATCTGGATACATTTTAGCATCAACTCACCGGTTTTTCGCTTTTGCTATTTCTATCCATGAAATCTCGCACAACACCTCGATTCTCAACAGTGGTACTGGTCTTGAATGCCTTGGCCGTCGATCCAGGCCAGCATTGGAAGGGCCCATGGCGGTGGTACGAGGAAAAAATGTTGAATTGTTGCGTAGATCTGGAGGAAATCAAGCAATCGGGTATCACCCTCCGGGATTTTCAGTGTCTAGCCTATTGTCAGGGCTTGTCCGTCGACCTTCAGTATTGTGATGAAACTTCCACCCTAGAAAAGTTTCGAGCTGCAGTCGAACGATCCTGTCTCGAGAATCCTCTCGATGGAGGAGGCGAACCAAACATCTTGGAATTTCTGGTGGTTTCCTATAGCCGAAAGGTGCTGAAACAGACGGGAGATGGCCATTTTTCGCCGCTGGCAGCCTACGATAAGGAAACTGATTCCGTTTTGATTCTAGACACGGCGCGATTCAAGTATGGTGCCCACTTGGACGAAGCTTCCGTTGATCTACGAGGCCATGAAACCAATCGATAAATCTACGGGAAAATCTCGGGGTTATGCCCTCCTTTCCTTTGTCCATAACAAGGAAGGGACAACCAAAGCGGCAGAATCGAACGGCTCCGTCACAAGTCTCATCAGCGCGAGCTCGCTGTCGACGCAGCCGGCCTCTATCTTGTATCGATCCATGTGGAACCAGAAACGAAAACGCAAGCGCTACAAGGACTACATTCAGTCCCTTCGTGACGAGAATGAGAATTACAAGAATGGTGAAGACATCCCCTACGATGTAGTCCGGTCCTATTGGTGTGACGACAAGGACCTTCCCTCCTGTGTTTGGGAAATCATCGTTCCGACACGTGTCCGGACTGAGGAGGAAAAGGAGTTGCTCTTTAAGATGCGGTGTTTTATAGCCGAACTCCACAACGCTATCAATAAAAAGAAAAACGACAACGCAATGGGCAGCAGAACCTATGAACCCTACGATCCCAAAACGAATCTTGCCATGTCGGTCAACGCGGAAGAAACCCTCTACATCATCTACCTCGCCACGCTATCGGCGGAGAGGAGATACGAGGTTGTCACAAAGTTCGAGTCGCCTGGGACATCGGATGTCATCCGCAAGCAAATCATAAAGGAGGCGGAAATGATCGCTAGCGCAATTGAGGTTAGCGACCAGCTAAACTCACTGTGACAAAACTCGTCAGTCCAATCCATCGACTTTTTTAAATGACAACTGTAGATTATCATCGATCGATAAATTTTAAACTAAACTATCGAAATACGAGATTTTTTGTAGAAGTCGTTTGTGAGATGAATGAATGAATCCCGGAGAAGAAATATGTTTAGTCCAGTGAGTCAACAAAAGAACTCAACGTATCTGAAATCGTTCTGTTGACTGTCAGTTGACAGTGGATCAAATCCATCGACGATCCTCTTTTTTTCACAGCCAGATCGCTTCTCTCTTGACAACCGAACAAAAAAATACAAGTACTTCGTAGTAATTGTGTAGATAACAACCATAGTATTGAATATCCTTCGCGGACGTCAAGACATTAACCACAAACTCCAATCCATCATGTCTGGAAGTAAACTCATCCTCGACAAGGCCCTCCGCTCGGCGGTCAACCTTCCCTCGTCAAAGCTCCCCTCGGAGATTGCAAAATCCTCGGCGGCCCTCTTTTCGGCCATGGCTGACACCTCCTTTGTCCTCCCTGATTTGGCCTATGATTACAACGCTCTCGAGCCAGCTATTTCTGCCGAGACTATGGAACTCCATCACTCCAAGCATCACCAGACCTTACATCACTAACCTAAACGCAACCCTGGAAAAGATTCATTCTTCCATGGCCAGCGGCGATGTGTCTGGAACTATCGCCCTCCAGGGTGCTCTCAAATTCAACGGGGGCGGACACGTCAATCACACCCTCTTCTGGGAGAACCTGGCACCGGAGAGCTCTTTTCCCACGGGTGGACCTCTCGAGGCCGCCGTCAATGCACGATTTCGGCAGCTACGAGGCCATGGTGGAGGAGGTCTCTGCCAAGACGATTGCCGTTCAGGGATCGGGATGGGGATGGCTTGCCTATGACCCAAAGTCCAAGATGGTCGATGTTATCGCCCTTCCCAATCAGGATCCGCTAGAGGCCACCACCGGACTCAAGCCCCTCTTGGGAATCGACGTTTGGGAGCATGCCTACTACGTTGACTACCGAAACGTCCGACCCAGTTACGTCAAGGCTATCTGGGACATTATCAACTGGGATGCCGTTGAAGCACGCTTGATCGAAGCCTCGAAATAAAGAAAAAGGACTCTGTGAATGAGAACAAAAGCCAAAAGGCATCAACTCTAGTCGCTTGTTCCGGTATCGTTGCGGAATGAGATCTATGGAATACAGGAAGAAAGATTGATAATACCACTCTTTTTAAAGGATAAAAAATAAACATGTCTTAGAAGTACCTCGGTATTTTAGCTTGGCGCTTTCGAAATAGTCTAGAGATTAAAAATCGAACAAAACAAAAGAACAATAGCATCGAAAGATTGTTTTCCGACATTCGTGCTTTAGGTTTTGGCTCTTTTTGCCTCCTGGAATTTTTCTCGCTTGCCCTCGGCACGATACTGGCGCTTTCTGTTGACCTTTCGGGCGGCAGCAATTGCCTCGTCCCTCTTGGCGTTTTTCTTTGCCTTCTCCACGTTCGACGCACGCTTTCTTTTCCTTTCGAATCTTGAACCTTTTCGTTTCGAATCGTATTGACAGCCTGCAAAAAGGTGAATTTCTTCTTTTCACTGGCTTCCATGACAACTGCCCGCTGGGAAAGGTATCCACCCTTGCGCTTCTTCGGTTCGTCCTTTGGCTTGCTGGCAAAGGGAAGGCCCTCTTCGATCTTTTTTGAGACACGAAGCTTACGGAACTTTCGTTCGGGGCGTTCGATGGGCTTGTAAATGGAATCGGGATTGACCTCGATGGGCGTACCGGTTTCCAGTTGCATGAGAGCTTTATTGCGCATTCCATGCCAACCATTTGTGCCCTTGGAAGAAAGGTGGTTTGTAACGGGGTTGTAATATTCCTTCATCTTGACGGGCATCCAGGTTCGGCAAAAGATAATATCGGATCGGAGAATCTTGTCCTCGAAGGTTGCACGGAATGAACCGGGTTGACCCTCGCGGATGGCCTTTTTCACCTGACCACGAATACCGCTGACCGTTCGAATGCTTGCTCCTTCGAAACGGCTGACCTCCAAATCGCTGTTGAACATACCGGTGACAAAGGCGGTGTTCTTGTAGATCTTCGTTGGTGTTCCCACAAGCTTGAGCTTTTTGACCACAGGGAAATTGGCGTTGAGCTCTAGAACAACGCCCGTCGCGGCGATCCGAAAACCGGCAATGTTTTCCGACATGCGCTGGATGGCCAGAATACCGGTATTGGGAGGAGCTTGAGGCCCGTAAAATGTAGCAAAGCAATGCATGTGTTCCGGTGTGTACTTGAGATAGCGATGTCGGCTGTTGTCATCCTCCGTAGAAAACGTGGGAATGCTCTGAAAACGTCTCCACCCGATGCTGAAGACAAGTGGATCGTTGCATTTTAGGATCTTCTTATGCCATCGGTGTTTCTTGAAACGGCATCGGACGAATCCAAGATTGGTCTCCTGGGGTGTTAGCCCACCAATTACCAGTGGAAGTTCTGGATTATAGTTTTCGATAAAGGAAGCAGGAATTCCATCGATTCGGATTCTGCAGTAAATACCCTGGCGAAATCCCTCGTGGCGGAGACGCGAACGTTCTCCTTCTGCTCCAAACTCTTCGTGGTTCCTCTTCATTTTCTCTTCCTTTTGTCGCTTCAGCGTTTCGAGGTATTCATTTTCGGCTTCGTCATCATTCAATTCACCCATCCCCTTCGACTTCTTCTCTTCATCGTAATCATCGTCGAATCCCTTCTTCTGTTTCATCTTCTTCTCTGCATGATAGGCGCGAATTTCTTCGTCCGTCATTCCCTCTGTTGGATCTCCGCTTTCGTCATCGGAATCTGCATCGTCGTCGTCGTCATCATCGGATGACAAGACTTCCCCGTTCGGGCCATATTTCTCTCCTGTTTCCAGGTCGGCAAAGTCATCGAATTTTTCTTCGTCACTGCCATCGCCTCCTTCATCGCCCTTGTCCCAGTTACCGGTCACAAATTTATCACGGATCGATTCAATTAGACTGTCCCCGCCCTCTTCTAGCCAAGCATCCATGCTCAATTTTTCACGCTCACCAGCGATGAGTCGAGATGAATCCTCTTCTCCAAGCAACGATTTTGCTTCTCTTTCGTTCCTCGAGCTTGAGCCGTTGCTTGGATCTCTCGACGACTTCTTGATTTTGAAAAATTCGTCATCTTCAGAGTCGCTCTTGTCACCGTCATCTTCTTCGTCCGTGACTACCTTTGATTTGTCGACACCATAAATTAACTCTTGCAAATTAACGATGGATCCCTTGCGTTCTAAAAATGATTGAACAGCCCTATCGGCAATTCCAGTCTTCCAAGAAGCAGAGTTGTTCTTTGAAGCTTCCTTTTCTTCGCCTTCGTTTTCCGAGTCACTGTCTTCGCTGTGTTCGTCCGAGTCACTGTCACTCCCATCACTGCCCTCGTCTGAATCTTGATCACTCTCGTCATCTTCGTCATCGTCGTCAGAATCACTGCCATCACTTCCACTATCGCTATCACTATCGCTATTTTCGTCGACTTCCCTTATCATCTTTGTCGCTTCTTGATCGATAAGGTACCATGGACTCACTGCTGGTGGCCGGGACATCGTCTTCGCTATCGCTATCGCTATCGTCGTCAGATCCGGCTTCGACAGCCTTGCTCCCTTTGAAAAGTCGAAGTGTCGATCGTTCCATTCGTTCGTCTACTGCAGCATCGACATCCTGGAGACCTTTGAGCATGCCAGCAGGTTCTTCCGGATCATATTCAGGTTCGGACATTTCCTCGTCCTCCTTTTCTTCGTTTCCCTGGATATCTCCCTTTTTAGTATAGTTAGCACGACCAATGTCGATGTAGATCGCATCCTTATCGAAGGACACTGCTCCGACATTCGAAAGTGGTGCAAAGAGCAACGCATCCTTCTTTTTCAAGGTCTTTTGTTCCTTATCGGGGATTGGGCATGGATCGGTTAGCGGACTGATTTCCGCCATGCTGTAGTCTCCCACACCGATGAGATGGACCTTTGTGTTCTTCTTCATGTGACTACCTCTTACCCAGCCATAGAATGTCACGCTCCGATCACAATCGGGGTTTTTGTCGGTTTCATTTGGGTGGGTGATGTCTTCGTGACGATCCACCAAAACGTAGGGATGCGTGTTACGCCATGTCAATGGTCGGAACTGAACAGAACGAACAACGAAGAATATGAGAAAGTGAATTCAACACAAAGATTGTTTCAACAAAGCCCCTGTAAGTTTGTTTGTACCACACAATTCTGATCCTTATTGATGCGCTCGATACAACTCTGATGAAAAGACGTCGAAACGAAATTTTTGAGGGTAGCGGAGGTTACATACCTTGACTCGGGAGATGAAAAGGGTCAGTTGCTTGCACTCGTTCTTGAGGTATTTTCCATTGATGACTCCCGAAAAGTAGAACATCTTAGCTCCCTCGTAGATCTCCGTCCAGAAACGCTGTTTGAGCAATTTCTTGGTCTTGCGCAGATTTTTCGCCGTCTGGAACTGATCCAGGTGGGTGAAAACGCCCATGACCTTGGGAAATCCGTGGGTCTGGAGAATGTTCAAAAACTCAAAGGTTTCCATCTCAAATCCAAACTTGGCATCGACACACAACAAGACCAAATCGGCAATCTTGGCGCAGTCGAGCATCGCCGCGGTATCATCGCTGGGACACTCCAAAAGGGTGATACGCTTGTGCTTCGAGGTCACGACGGTGATTGGCCCCGTTACGGTCGTCAGGTTGTGGTTTGTGTACAGCTTGACGAGGGAACGAATCAGTGTCGATTTTCCGACACCCTTCGGACCCATAACGACCACTAGAGCTGGGGGTGACTCGTTCGGGTCAATCGACCGACGGTCAGTGAGTGGGACATACTCTTTTTTCTGAGAACGATCGAGGTTACGCTGTATCGTCCGCTGTGTTCGGACAATGTTTGCGACCGAAAAAGCCCGAGAGTTGTGGCGTTCATTCCTCGAACCTTCCTTTTTGGCCTTGAGATCTTTCTTCTTTTCCTTGGCACCGCGTCCCTCCTTTTTCTGCTTGTGCCGATGGTTCTCGATGATTTCTGCGCCCTCCATGGTGGATATTGTCGTGTCACAAACGAAAACCGCGAACGCGAAACAACTCCTTGGACTGGGCTACTTTCTCTGATCGATAAACCCAGGTATAGTCCCTTGATATTTTCAATCGTCAGCCTGTGCTTTTTCAGTTTCTGGTGTATAATCTTGGTGATTTGAGATGACGGATTCTTTTCAATTGGTATTTTTGTTCTCAGTTTTCGATTTCATGCAAATCGATGTTTTCTTTCATGCGTGATTGTTTTCCAAAGTTCATGGATCAACGATGGTTGGCCTTGGTGGTAGGTACTTCTCAAGTCTTTTTTGCAGAGGGCAGATGGCAAGACCTCCGATTTTATATTTTTTTTAGAGTTTGGGTTTTTTACTGGTACCTCTCTAGTTTTGAGCTGGTTGCACCTGAAGTTCAAATTTCAACGATAGAAAGAACTACAGTATATTTCGAACATTTAATACAACATGGCATTTCACAGGATAAGAGGAAAAGATTCATATCCTTCAAGAACATCGATTTCACAATAGATACTGAAATCAGGAAAACACCATCGCATTCTGCTCGTCGGCGGGATGGAGATATGAACAAACATTCGTCAGGGGTTTCGATTCGTCGTAAAGTGGCATGATCGAAAAAGTGAGAGCAACGAGGCCCGAAAGGAACTAGATAGAATGTATTCAATCGCTACAGAGATAGAAGAAATAACGTTTTAACCATGTACTCTATATTATGAAGTAATTGACGCTGCTGCTTCGACTAGAATGAATGACATTCTTCAAGAATGTCAACATTCATTTTATCGAATCTAGTAGGATCGTGAGTGAGAAGATTCGACGGCCGAGAATAAGTCGTCGCCCGATGCATAATATACATCGTCTTGGTCTTCTTCATCTAAATAAACATTGTTGTCGGCAAGAGGCAGATCCTCGCCCTCTTCCATAAAAACAATCATGTTCTCTTCATGCGCTTCGCGGATTTTCCGGCTGGCATTGAAAAAGGCATTATCGTCTTCGTCGTCACTGTAGATTTCTTCGTCGAAATCGTCATCTGTATCAGGATCGGTATCGATACCTTCCCTTAGGTTGTTCTTGTAGGTTCCGTGCCAGCCACCAGTGACTGCCCTTGTGAGATCAACGTCTTCGACGTCAAAGTCTAAGATGTACTTGAAGACTTCCTTTCCCAACCTCTTCTTGGCACGACGCTTGAGATAAATCGAGCGACAGACCATTGCGATGACCGCGAGGGCCGCTACGACTGCAAATGCGCCAAAAACGCCAATTGCGGGATGTCCGATTGACGGAGAGAGGGGTCTGGAACTCGCATTGCCCGAGAGGGGGCTGGTCTCAGGAATATCAATAGTAGCACTCTGTTCCATATTGTCGCCGCGAAAGTTGATGGCGTCTTGGCTGCCGGTTTCTGGAGAAAAATGAAGGTTGTCGATATCGACAGTGTGGGTTGAGGGATCGTCGATAGTACGCACGTCGATATGACTGTTGCTTCGGAAAGGGCCATCATTGTTGAGAGCTCTAGCCTCGTCCTCTTGAATGAGAGCATCGAAATCTTCGGTGGTGTGGTGGATACCTGCGGTGTCTTCGTTGTTTTGCATCATTTTGATTGTAAATATTTTGTGTCTGTAAATTAATGGTTGGAGGTTTTGTCGTCAAAATAATTGAAATTGTGAACAAAGAAAAAAGTTGTTCCAAAAGTGTTTCAGCACGAAGCACCAGTGGTATATTTATTTCTTTACATTCTCGCGTATGCGAACCGCAATCAATGCCCGTGTGGTTCGGGGAGGAAATTCTAACACTGGCATGAGCAATTTTGATGTTTCTCTTGAAATCGCTCCAACCATGATACATATCGTTACCATGCCCCTGGCATTCTATCCATGATCCATCCATAATCTGTCATCCTACCGAAAGAATTGAAGATGCCGGCGAGACATAGGAAACCCTGTTCGCAATTGAGGCTCGTTCAACACACCCATGGAGTTTTCAAGACTGGTTCTCCCGAAAGGAGAAGCAGAAATATGGTTTACAAATATGGTACTGTGAACCAGTGCGCGTATGTGACTCTGGTCGTAAGTTCTTGTCCGTGCAAAGCGAACCATACATTCCCTACATACCCTTTTACCTTTACGAACCTACCTCTAAAAAATTGCGCGAAAAAGTCCCTGACTCGTTCGATTGAAAATCGCGCAGACCATCTTGTCGACCGTTAGGAATCCTAAACAAAAATGAGACGGCAGAGTTTTGAAATACATTTGAACACAGATGTCAGATGAACACAAACTACCGTCTCACTTTCGATCGATACAAACGAGGATCCTTTGGAGCCAATAATGCATCAGTCGGAATTGATTTCCTTCCATCTTTTGCATCGATCGTAAGAATACACGGTCAATTATTTTTCAAACACAAAAGTTCGAACAGAGGATCATTCTTGCCACTCCTCGAATAGCAGAAAGAATAGATCGAGCCTACAGATCAACCGTAACAATACAATCGACATTATGCAACGGTGGGCTTTGGGAACGATCATTTGGGCGATTATAGTTTGTGCTACTTTCAACAACAATAATTTTTCGACTGCTGCCAGTGTTGACGAAAATACTCACGCTGACAAACTCAACCTCATTTTTGGCGAAGAGAAGGACAGAGTTTCGTTCGATAATGATGCAAGGGTGAAGGATGACAACGGTTTGGTTTCCAATGTGGAAGGCATCGGCATAGAAGCAGGAGCGAACGAGAACGGGGGTATTAATTCTGAAGCCATCCAAAAACAATTGCGGAAGAACAAGATTACCGACATCCTTGTGGCGTGTTTCTTCTTTGTGGCGGCAGTTTGGTTGATCCTCGCCACTGGTTATTCTATCATCTTGCTGATCTTGCTACGATTGCAGGCTCGAGGCGAGCTTGACATTTACGACGAAAATCTCGGAAGGGTTGTCCTCTTTGACGGGAAAGTTACCCTTCACTTTGGATGCATTCTGAGACGCTACGCCATTCAGCTCGAGGAAGTAAGTTTTTCTTTGGTTCATGGAGTCATTGATTTCGCCAACATTTGGTGAAAATGTTATCTCACTTGTGATTATTTCATTCCTTCCGCAGGATTATCAAAGGCAATTGCAAAGAAATTTAGGAGATGACGAAAGAGGAAATGATGAACCAGAGCGTATTCGAATCATGACACGGGAAGAAAGACGAAAAGCCGTGGAAGAGCTTCTTGGGGGTTCGGCAAAAACACTAGACGTCGAATGTGGAAATGCATCGGACCAAAACAAGAAAGCAGTAGGACATTGTCACACCGATGCTTCAAAGAAACCAATTTGTTTATCATGTCCTGATACGTCCATGGCGTCTTCCGACGAAGGACCCGTTTGTTCGATTTGTCTGATTGAATACGAGCCCACCGATTCGGTGTTCCGTTCGAAAAGTTGTCCTCACATGTTTCACGGAGAATGTCTATTCTCGTGGCTTGAAAGGAGAAACAACACAGTAAGTGGAGACATCGACTTTGTTTGAAAACATCGCTGTTTATTCATTTATTTCGTTTCCCCTCAACGAAAACTTTTCGTGAACTTGTAGGAATGCCCTTGTTGCAGAGAACCTTTGGTATCTGACAAAGATGTATGGGATGTTGTTGAACGAATGAGAAAGGAACGACGAGATGAGCTTCGAAAAGAAAACGGACTTGTTCATCGGTTTGTGAACTGGATAAAATCGAAAACGAACGAGGAGAATGGAGAAATACATCCTGGAATAACTACGGTAGAATCCGATCGTACCGAAAACTCGGGTACCTCTGTGAGCATGGGAAGCGATGACGCCATTGTTCCCGATCAGGCGTCGTCTTCGCCATCTTCCGGAGAGACAAGTCCTGATGGACTTACTGGTGACAATACCAATGATAACGAGGAAACACTAGTGGAAGAAAGTATATCATCATCGTCACAGAATGACAAGCCTCCCGAAGGTGGCGCTGACGATAACATCGATGGTAGCGACAACACGTTAGCAGAGAGCAATGTATCGTCAGACAATGTTGAAAATTATACCAATGATCAAGACTAGTCATCATCTAAAGAGGGTACTTGAAGCAATCCTTCACTTACTCTTCTGTGGCCATAATCGCTGGAACAAGAAAGAAGTATAGTCAAAGAAGTCGCGATCGATCAAGAACTGGTCAAGCAATTTTATTTCCTTCCAACAAATAATATTGCGCAGCATCAATTCGATTCGATCCCTATGTACACGCAGTTGTAAACTAACTAAAATAATACGTATTTACGATATAAAGCCTTGACCAGATGATACAATAGATAGAATAATGTGGGAAAGGGGGGTAGCTAGAATATTGATTGGTAGAATCTATGTAAAACCGAGAGTTTATTCACTGTCATCCGCCTCAAGTTCAGCAATCTTGGCCTCCTTCTTGGCAGCGACGGCAGCCTTGCGCTCGTCGTAGGTGAGCTTGGGCTTGCGCTTGAAGGACTTGTCAGGGGTGAATTCCTTCTTCTCGCTAGGGGAAGGATCCTCGCGGATGGCCTCGTGGACGGATTCGTAAAGCTCCTCAAGACCGTCTCCCTCGACATCGTTATCGATGTAGTTGGCGAAGTGCTCCTTGTACTTTTGGTTATCTTCCTCCTCGAGGTATTCCATGTACTCGCTAACGTGTCCTCCCATGATGCGCTCACGGTGCATGTCGGCATCGTACTCCTTGGCGTCACGGTCGTATCCGGGGAATCGCTTCTCGGAGTGGGGAATGTCAAGACCTCCATCGGCGGCTCCCTTAAGGGCTCCGAAGATACGGGCTCCGGTGGTGGTGGGCTTGCAGCCAACATCGAGAAGAGCACGGAAGGGGCGCTTGTCGTCATCGACTTCCTCAACGTAGTAGGTCTTCTTGTCGTACTCGGTAGTGACAACTTCTCCGTCGACCTCGGTGTTTCCCTCGTAGAGCTCATCGAGTCCAACCTTTTGGAGGAGACGACGGGCACAGAGAAGACCGGTGCAGTAGGCGGCGGCGTAGTTCTTCAAACCAACGCTAAGTCCGTATCGGGCGAGCTCAGTGGATTGAGCCTGGCAGAGGATGCGATCTCCATCGACCAAAGCATAAGCGATCTGGCAGATAACCTTGGTGTTGGTGAAACGGACAACAAGACGGTACTTGGGAGATTGGTACTTGTTCTTGTCCTGAGCACACAGTCTCTTTCGCTGGCGGTAGTCGGTCTTACCCTCGCGTCTGCGTCGGAACTTGACCTGGTAACGCGAGAAGTACGCCTTAGTTTTTCCCTCTTGAACGAAAGTCTAAAAGAAGAGCAGGATACAGTTAGCATAATTGCGTAATGCGTAATAAATTAAATGGTTTCTTTTAATCTCAGTTGCTACTCACCATGGTGAAGATTTAATTCAGAATATTTCCTTTCCGGATAATACAACAGAGGCGGTAAGGGGAATTTCGTGAAGATGTTGGAACAGGAAACGAGGCCATGATAGAGATTGGCTCTAATGCGTGGGGTAGGTATGCAAAAAGTTTTTTCAAGTAAGCGGTAAAAGGACGGTTTACCGTTCGTGTTGCATAGGATAGATATGTTTATACTGTAGTTATCTTATATATGGATGTTTGCTTTCACTCACGTCATTCCCGCAAAGCATTCCCGCATAAATTTCAAAAAGTGGCGCGTTAAACAGCGTACAAAACATGTTGTGTAGGAAGGTCATACAACCTTTTTCTCATCATTGATCATTCCACTTCGATGCATCTCCAAAAGACTCATTAGTTATCCATTCGTTCAATCATCGACCATTAACCCACAACTATCTTCTACTGAAACCGGAAGAAAAGCAACAGAAAACAAAACATGGCGGAATTGTTTAACAAAATCGCCGAAGAGGTCCAGCAGGCTACGGACGAATTGCAGTCTCTCATCACTAGTGCCATTTCCGCGACAAGCGAGGAGAGTAACTTCGATGCCAGCGGCGGCTCGGGAAGTTCCGCAGACGAATTCGATATGTCAGATCTCGATCTCGATGGCATGTCGGAAGAAGAAATTCAGCAAATGCTGGCGGAAGAGATGATGCAGAACAATCCATTGCAAGGGATCGCAGAAGGCGTCACGCAAGAGATCATGGCGGGGCAGGTATGTCGATTCCAAACGGAAGACGCAAGATGGGATTTGAACCGAACTTTTGTGCACGATGAACTCAACAAACAATTTGATGATTTTGAAATCTTTTCACTTGTAATTCGTGTTCCTTACAATTTTTTGTTTGCCATTGACTTCAGGCCCAGCCACAAAACTTTACGGAACACTTCGATGCCTTTCGGTCAGCCATTACATGGTCGGAGAACTTCATCCTAGGGCTAATTGCTTTCCAAGTTATCATCTTTTTCTTGTCCATTTATGTCTCGCAAAAGGATCGGGGTTTGGCGCCAAAGTTGACCCTCATGGCATTCATCGCCATTCTTGTTCGATCAGCGGAATGGCTCAACACAAAAGGGGAAGAGCATTGGGAATCCTTTGCGACCCAGGACTACTTTGACAAGCGGGGTATTTTCGTCGGCATAATGTTGTGTGGACCGTTGTTGCTTGACCTCATCGTAATGCTCCTCTTCTTCATGAGAGAAGCTTCGTTGCTGCTAGTTGAGGTCAAGAGGACCGAAATACAGCGAAAGAAACTAAAAGAGAAAAAGACGAAAAGGCAAGCGATCGAAAACGCAAAAACAAGACTAAGGAATATACCGAATTACTTCTTTCCATGACAAAAGTCTAATGCGAGAAACATTCATTCGAATAGGAAGCTAAAGTAGTCATATTTCGGTTGGATTGCAGACCATCTTTTTTTGATATTTTAAATTCATTATATACAGCTACATGTTTGTGTTGGAGCTACCATTTTGAGATGGTATGGGAGTCTTGTTGTTACTGTTGCCCATTCCATTTCTACCATTCATTGCACTGTTGTTGTTGTTGTTGTTGCCACCGTTACCCATAAGATTGTTTGACCCCGGCATTGGGGTTGGGTTGAAACTCCCCGGCACACCACCCCCTGGAAATTGCTGTTTGTTGTCACCATTCATCAGCATCGAAAAGAACTTATCCTCGAACGCATTAATACCACCCTGAGATTCCGTGCTGAGACCGCGAGAGAGACTGGAAATCCCACGCGAGAGCGCCGAGATGCCCCGAAGGGAATCCATGCGAGCCGGTGGGAGTGCCATGTTCCCGGGAAGACCCTGCGTTGCTCCCAACTGCTTTTGCTTTGGATGGGGAGGCAGAGTTGGTCCTCCAGGGACGCCACCGGGAGCACCCGTGACGCCGTTTTTCATTCCCATCGAAGCTTGGTTACCCATCAGATGTGCAAGGCCAGACATTGTGCTGATTGAGGCACCGCGTGAACCATATGGCAAAGGATCAAACGATTCACCCATCGATTTTGCCAACGATGGCCCGCCGTTCATCCCATTCATACCGTTGTGTAGATTTTGAGCACTTTGAAGATCAGCTGACATGGAATTTGCTCCAATATTATTGCCACCCGTCCGCAGTTGGTGGAATTGAGCGTGTTGGTTATGCTGTTGCTGTTGCTGCATAGCCAACATCATTTGCTCCATTCGGCCCAACATATCAAGTTCTAGGCGTCTCATTCGTTCTTCTTGCTGTGCGCTTAAATCTTGGATTGTCTTCTCCAGGTTGGTCACCTTTTCCTTGAGTTGCTGGATTTCTCGCTGTTGATCCTGTCCCGCGCTGTTGCCACCCCCACGCGTCGATCTTTGGATCTTCTTCAAGAGGTCATGACGACCTCGCTTGAAATTCTCGTTGTAAAAGGTAACATGCTTCGCCGTGTTCGCATCGAAGTCACTATTGCGAATCGGCTTGGATTGCATTTTTCGAAAGCCATAGAAATTGAGCTGTCGGGCAAAACTGGAAAATTTGTTGTGATCGAAGTATTGTGGAATGATCTGTGCGGCAAACTCGTCGGGATCTTTGACAACAAACATTTCGCCGTCGGGGGTCCTGTTGGTAAAGTCGAGATGAGAGTTCCCATAGTTTAGCAAAGAATCGAGAATTACGGTTAAAATGTGAGGCAGGCTTGCGATTTTGGGATAGAAATAATCTGATTCATCGTTTTCATTTTTTGCTCGCGCGACCATTTGTTCTGTCACGAGACCTCTAAATGTTAGGAAAACAGTAATTGATCGTCGAGGAACATCCAGGAACAACAAAAAATAAATCCTTCCAAAAATAAAAGACGGCCCATGCATCTTTTGTGTTCTTTTTCGTGCCGGTTTTCATTCATCATATTTTTCTCGATCATATTCAACTTCTGTCGGCTGACGCTCATCCCGTGATGGGGATGATTGGAAGAGGAAAAGTGTAACGTACCATGCCGCAATCTCCGGAGGACTAGACTCAATCATCTTGTATGTTTCTGTTTTAAAAAATCGAGATTAATCGAAGACGAAAAGTAGTTGTGATGTGAGGACAAGATGAGCGGGGCTTTTAAAGAAGCGCTATTTAGTATGCACGACCGCCGTTTGTGTCGATGCAATGCTGGGGTTTCAGTGATGATTTAACCGATAACGTACTTTTCAAAAAGATAGGAATCGTAGTAGACCCTTTGCATTTCGATGTTTGGACCAATTTTTCATCGTCGACATTGGTTGGCATGTTTGACGACTGCATTTCTTTCGGTGCGTTGTTTGTTATCGTAGAGACGTTTCCGCCACTTCTCATTCGCCTCCTCTTTGGACCGACCATGTTCGAGAAGTCAACTCGTGGTTGTTGTGTCCCGTTCATAATTCAATTTTGTCGTGTTCCCGGTATGGTGCTCCTTGTAATGTCAGTCTTCTTCTTTACTCTTCTGTCAGATTATGGGTAGAGTGTTCTGTTTTCGAGCTGTATGAGAAATAAAATGAGAGATCAAAAATTAATGATTGTTCCCATGGTGCTCAATGCCTATCTTCGCGACCATTTTTACCGTAGGTATGTAGGCAGAAACTTCCCATTCACGTCCAACCGGTATGTTGGCACACGGCATGCGCCTGGCAAAAATCAAAATTTTGGTGACCCTAAATTACAGTATTTTCCCAGTTTTTTAAAATACCTGCGACGTACTTTTCCATAAGGGGCTGTGGCATTGGCGAACAGAATGAGCGGAGGAACAACAGATGGGGATTGAACTTCTGGGATGAAAAGAGGGCGCGGGAATTTCATTTTTTATTTAATGCGCTGTACTTTTGTCAAAATAAGTGTCCCTCTTTCATTTAGGATTCTGGATTTTTCTTGGATTTCTTTGTCAAGTGCAATATGAAATATGTTTACAAAATCAATGATTGTATGATTGGTAATTGTTACAATGGTTGTCATCTCCCGTGTCTACGTTTTGAAGCTCTTCTTCTTGAGTTTATTCTCATCCAGTGCCTTCACAACTCTAAGCACTGCGAGTACATCTCGCTCGAAGTTGCTCCTTGTCGCTTCTTCGGCTGGTGGTGACAGAATCGGCGGCGTCACCGACGAATCCTTGTCGGCCTCTAAATTGAAAGATGAGTTGCTCGCATTGATCCCTTCGCTTCCTTTCGGTGGGCCTGCCACAAATATAACAACACCCGAGGACACACGCTTGGAAATTGAAAAATTGGTCGGCATGCTGGAAACGCTAGCTCCCCTCCCTCCATTAGCGAAATTCGACAGAAGGCACTGGAGACTCTCAACGGGGATTGGCAATTGGTCTACTCAGATGCAAGCGAAATCACAAACATAGCAAAGCTACCATTTGGGTTTCGTTTGGGCCCGGTATATCAGCCGATCGACGTCCAAGGGGGCAGGTTAGAGAACCAGGCCCTCATCAAGCACAAGTTCCTCCTTTTCAGCGGGCACACTCGGGTTGTGGCCGATTTCTACCTCGCCGACATAGGCGAAGTAAATCCTGCCGGTAAAGTCAACATTGGAGAGCGCGCCAACGTCAAGTTTCAAAAGGTAGTATTCACCCTAAGGCGCTTGTTGGTGCTGCCGACCTTTGGAAAGGTCCGGAAAACGGCTGTCCCTAACGGTCGAAGCGAACAACAGGGCGAAGTCCCTTCTATCGACATCACCTACCTCGACGACACAATGCGCATTGCTCGCGGTGGGTTTGGGAGCTTGTTTGTATTGATTCGGCCGACAGGCGGCAAAAACAAAGCCATGCCCATGCTATCCAAAGACACGGTGGAAAACATCGGAGTGGATCCGGAATCTCCTAGTTACGATGCAGCAGTGGATATTTTGCCAAGTGGAAGTTGCGATTGATGGATTGATATACATACATGTTACGTCAAGTATTATAGATTATACTTGGGAAATGAAAAAGGACAACGATCCCAAATTGCTTTGTTCTTCGGAAGAGGAGGACGAGTTCAATTATCATGAGCGATAGATCGATATTTTACCAACTGTCTTGTCGAAACAAGAAAGTCGATTCAATATAGTTCGATCATGATATTTCCGACGTTTAGGAAAAGTAGGAACACCAAAGAAAACTAGTTCTAATAATTCTACGAATTTCATCTCTTGCTATCACAATTTTTTTCATCGATGATTATTTTTTACCAATACGGTTAACGCGCAAACGACGGACAGACCGCGGCCATCCGATAGAACATCCGGAATAAATACCTGCTTGCTTTATGAAAATTATGGGAAGCCATCACAAATCGCCATCAAGCATTCCCAACTGACGAAGATCACATCGCCTCAAAATATTATCCAGCGTCGAGATCAACGACCCGTAATTTGATTGAGATTCATTAATTACAAAATACAACAAGACAGGGTACATACACATCGGACGTAGAGTATTGCAAGGGTCAGCAGGTTAGGATTTGAGGGCCAGAATATCAGCATGATAGAAGATGGGGGTTGGAGTTCTGGCGACGAGCTGTCTACAAAATGGAACGACAATCCTCTTGGACAGCAGTGGCGACAAAAAGAAGGAAATTTACGATGGCGAAGACGACGAAGAACGAGAAATATCTCTCATATTATTCTGGTCATCGCTGCAATCATCTTTTGTTCCTGGAATGACGAGAATCGCATCAGGCCATCTGCCCGAGGCTTGCAAGGAGGGAAATCATTGATGCACGTTGCTTCCTTCGCCCCTCCGTTTGTCCCGAGATCATCTACTTTGTCGCGTGACAATATCATTCAGCGAACTTCGTGTTCAACAAATCTACATTCAAAGAAAAAATCGACAGTGCTGTTGGAGATGAGTTCTTCCACGACTACCGTCAACACAACCTCGGCATCGGCGGGCTTATCCACCATGTCTCCCAACAAAAGCGAAACAAAAATGGGAACTGCTCCAATTAAGTCACCAATCCGAATATCTAGTGGGAAAAATTTTATTCCTCCAGACAAACTTGATCAATTGCTAGACAAAGTCGACATTATTGCACTAATCGAATCCTACGGCTTGCAAGGCTTCCAAAGAACATCTTCCCTTAGGGCAACCTGCCTCTGCCCCTTCCACGACGACAACAACCCTTCCCTACAGATTAATGGTGAACGAGGAATCTATAAATGCTTTTCGTGTGGAGCTGGTGGAAACGCCCTGAAGTTTGTCCGCGAATACTCCGAGAAATATCCCGAGGAGACACGGCGCCTGAAAGGCGGAATCGTAGACAGGAACAGCAACAAACCGCTCACATTTGTCGAAGCCGTACGGGTGCTGGAAGACTGCGCCTCGAGCATGCCCATGGTGGGCGGCGTTCCGATGCGACAATGGTCAGGTAGCAACGGAAATAGCACTAGTTCAAATGGTTCCCGTGCGAAAAAGAAAGCCTTGCGACAGAAGGTAGGATCGACTTCACGGTCGCGCATTCTGCACGCAAATTTGTTCGCTGCAGCCTACTTTGAGGAATCCTTGTTTGGGCTCCCCTCGGCTGGATCAGCTAGAATGCACCTGCGGACCAGAGGAGTCCATCCCAGTACCGTTAAGGCCTTTGCGATAGGCTTTGCCCCTGAAACCTATTTTTCCGGAGGAGCGCAGCAAAAACGGGTGTGGGGAGAAGGAAGTCTAGTGAATCGTTTGCGAGATGAAGGATTTACCCCGCAGGAAATTCTTGATGCGGGCTTAGCCATTGTAACCCGAAAAGGGAAGGAGCAACAAAAACAAGAGCAACTGAAGCTACAGAATAACGACCACAACGAAACTTCCTCGGACGAAAACAACAACAAGGTCGTTGAAGAGTCGCAACACGAACATAAGGACTATTCCACCATCATGGATCGATTCCGGGGGCGTCTTGTTGTTCCAATCTTCGACGCAACAGGCACACACGTCCTCGGATTCGGTGGCCGAATATTGGAAGCATCGCAAGACGCCTAACACGGATTTTAAGGCGGCAAAGTACCTCAACAGCCCAGAATCCCTCGTCTTTCGAAAGAAAGAACTCCTGTTTGGACAACACATGGTTAAGTTTGACAACGCCGCGGACTCGGGTGCCAAGGCAAGCAGCAAGGATGCTGTTAAAGCTATGGTTCAACGACGGTCGCGGTCCTTGATTATCGTGGAGGGGTATATGGATGCGATTGCCCTATGGCAAGCGGGAGTCCAAGAAACTGTTGCGTCAATGGGAACAGCTCTAACCAAAGAACAACTTCTAGCGGCTGCTGAGAAAGCGAGAGATATTGGTGGTAAGTTATTCGTTTTTTACAATTTCCGTCCACAAACTGATGATCTTTTTACCTTGAACCATAATATCACGTTAGGAAATCGAAATGACGATATGCGTTACCCTTTTTGAATGCAATAAAACTCACTCATATTCTTTTCCACGCAATATTCTGCATACAACCAAATGAATAATTTGAATTTCTTATCAATTCGAACAATACAATGTCATTTGTATAAAGGACGAGTTGTTTTGTGCCTTGACAACGACGCTGCTGGAGTTGCAGCCGTTAAGAGGTTATGCAGCGGGCCTGATCCGATTCTATTGTCAGTAATGGAAGAATCGAATATCGAGATCTTCGTTGCAGAACTTCCCGAATCAATAAAAGATCCCGCAGAATTTTTGGAGGAACATTGCGATACAGAGGAGGCACCTGATGAGAAATTCCGAGCTGAGGTCATCGATGGAGCACAGGAATGGAGCCGATGGTATATGAATTCTCTTATTATCGAAAACGAATCTGTGGCTTCCAACATCACTGCCGACGACGATGGAGGGTTCAGCCAATTGTTTGATAAAATTGCAGCTTTCTTGTCAGTTTTCGAAGACGTAGATGATCGAATGAAAAAAGCCGCAGCCATAGCTCCCAAATTAGCAGACTTTATTGATCCGGAAAAGGCAAACGATGATAACGATTTCAATCGCACAGAAATTTCAAGTACAACACGCATTCAACTCGCATCGGATCTAATTGAAAAAGCAGCAAATATTGCTCACATGAAATCAATGCAAAGTCAAAGGAATTACGGGTTGACTTCAATAAATGAGGCTATTGTACCAAAAAGCCTTGAAATCGGCAACGACATGTCCCTAGAGGAGCGATCGAGAAGCAAAAGCCTTGAATTCGGCAACGACGTGTCCCTAGAGGAAGGATCGAGAAACAAAGGCAACTCAAAGAAATCACCCCAATCGCCAAAATCTCGGCACTTCAGAGAATGGGGAACGTTCTTCAAAGTGGCAGCAAGAGCCACCCAATAGAACACAACGTACTCAAATGAAACGAGACAATAATGTCAAACGGTTCCAGAAATCTATGACTAAACACATTAGCGGTGTTTCTGCGAATCCTTTCGACGACGAATGGCTTGGCGTGACAAAAGATATGGTATGTTTCGCCTCGTTGCTTTCCCTTCCATCTGCGCAATTTGAACTTTCTCTCACATTGTTTTAATTCCGCTTCAATCACTTACAGTATACAAATGAACGAAACCCTCTTCGCTTCGAACTGAAATCCTCGTCAAAATCTAGCAATAAAAAATATGTTGGTCCCGAAACAGCTGTCAGGTTTAACAAGAATGACTACCACGGTACTTGGACAACTCCCTATTCAATGGCAGCTGGCTATGTGTCTCAACCGAATTCGAAGAGCTTGGACTTTCTCGAAAGAGGTACTAGTTCCCTCATCGAATCCGATGGGGAGGACCAATCGTTGTTTGTTGAGGATCTTTTCTTCACAATTTTGGCGCGATTTTCAGGAGCCCGCGAATCTCTCTACCAATCTATTCGGATCAGTGAGGCATCAGGATCGGGAAGTGATGTTCAGTGGAGTGTACCTGAAAAAGAATGGCTTTTTCAATGTTTGGTGTCGGAAATCGACAAGATTCCACCGGAAATTGTGGGTCAAGAAAATATCTCCGAGTTACGATCCTATCTAAGCCTTCGACCCGATGCCTTTCCAGGAGCATTCAGTTCAACTGCAGAAAACGTCAGCGAGGAAAATTCCAACCTTAAAAATAGAAAGGAGACAGAAGAAAGTGCGAAACCATTGCCAATCGTGGATGTTTCGGTTGACGCTGTGCAGGCATCGTCCGATACCGATAAACCTCCAATTGCGCAAAGAAATCCGAACTATGAAGGCGATATAGAATTTTCGGGTGAGATGGTTACAAAACCTTTTGGTCAGCAATCCATTAGCTCTATTCCCAAAATTCCAGCCCTCGGGGAAGATTTTTCCAATTTCGCCCAAACAGATGGCATGCCTGATTTCGGGGAAGATTTTGGAGGATATGATATGCCAATGGGGTTCGGAGATATCGATGATGCATTGATAGATTCAGTCGGTCCAATCATAGACCCTTTTGATGAAAGTGGATCCCAGGAACACGCCGGAGAGACAATGCCAATCAATACACCTTCGACAGGGGTTATCACGGGAAACTTTTCTGCCGACGATTCGGAAACCGTTGGGAAAGCAGAAATTGTCCACGAGAGCGACAAAACGGAATTGGTGGACGCGACATTGGTCGATAACGAAGAAGAAGAGGATGTAGATTCCGTGCAAGAGGGAAGCCTCGATCGATTATTTGTGGAGGGGGCAGAATTTTGCGACATCTTCAACAAATATTACGCCGATGAAGATTTAATGAGCCTTGGCAGCAACGAAGACAAGGCAAACTTTGCTGTCCAAGACTTATATACAATTCTGCAGTTTACAACGGTCCTGAAAAGGGTCGAGGCTGGACAAGTATACATGAGAGAAAACAAGGAAAATTGGTTCAATTCAACATCAATTGAGAACTGTCAAACATCAGCTTCCGAGTCAGACGACTCGAGTGAGGCGATATCGATTCGAAAGAATATCGAGCTGTTAGAATATTGCTCCTCGCAAAATGCTGACGTGGGGCTTAGAAGTGATTTGCGTCGCCTTCGTAATCTGGCAGACAAAAATAACCAAGCAACGGAACGTATTTTGGCAATGATGGAGGCCGAGTTTACCGATCGATCGGCCGACGTTCGGGGCTACAGTTGGCTTGGAAATGTTCTGAAATTCAATGAAATGAAGGCGATGGAGTGGAATGATATTATCGAAGGAAAGGAAAACTTTCGGTACAGCGAGGAGGGTTTGGAAGTCCTAGAAGACATTGCATATTCGGACTGGAGAGAGCTCAGTGACACAAATGAGATGTTTGAGTTCGACAAGCATGTTGATCTAAATCACCGAAGCCCTTTTGCAGATCTCGTTATGGAACGACCGGGAAGCGAATCCCCAGACGCGTTTGCCGAGCGATATCAGGCGGAATGGGACGTGGAGTTGTGGGAACATGAATACGACCAAAACCATCAACAAGGGGGAGAGATACTGTTTGAGGGTGCCCAACCCGAGGCGTACGAAGTTGATGAATATTCAGAGGAGATTTCAGACTACCAGCAGGAGGTGTACGAAGTTGATGAATATCCGGAGGAGATTTCTGACCACCAGGAGGAGGCGTACGAAATTGATGAATATCCAGAGGAGATTTCTGGTCACCAGCAGGAGGCATACGAAGTTGGGGAATATCCAGAGGAGATTCCAGAATACTACGAACCGGATTTGGGTGATTATGGAAATTAATGTGTGTGTTTTCAACAAGTTGATGACGCATGGTTCAAATAACGAATTGAATTTTGTTTCTGATGTATGGCTGATTTTTGACTCGCGGGGATAGAAATCAAGTCCAATAGAAAAAAATAGATTAATAGAAATTCAGTAACCGAGACCACATTTATGATATTATCATTCACAGTGTTTTTTTATGAATTTTTCGCTTCAAGTGCTTTTAAATCGAGGTTACCAATCTATTTATTTGACTATTCCCTAACGCACACCGGTGTGTGGGATCAAAACCGGGCTTTCCCCGATTGAGCACCATGATATTCCTTGCGCAACCTCGCTTCATGGTCAGCGCGTTTTTGACAATTTCCGATAAAGGTGGCAAAAGTGGCCAAGGTCGGATCACCCGTTTGCATTCCGACAACCTTCTCCGACTTTGCCTGGGCATCCAAAACCTTTCGCACACTGGGATCTGACTGATAAATCTCCAATATGCCCGGACACATCTCGTCGGCTATGAGGCTCCTCCCGGCTACCAAAGGAGCAGTTTCGTAATCGGATCGGAGATCTTTTCCGCACTTTGCCTCTAGCAAAAATAGCGTCCCCGAGGTTCCTACCGTGATGCTGATTAGACCGTCGGTGAGGAACTTCATAGATTGAAGGGCTTTTTTGACTTCTTGATTGCGCTTGGTTTCTAGATATCCAGTGACTGGAGGAGGTGTCGGTGGCGTTTGCTTGGGCAGGGGATTTTTTCGGAAGCGCTTCATGATTCCTTTCCGCCACTCCTGAAACCGTGGATTCCCGGTGACTCGAAAATTCAAAAATAAAAAGACGGTTGCAGCCAGCCCATACTGGAAGGGTGGAACATATTTTCTAAATCGCTCTTTTTCTCTGCTGTAGAAGACAATGTCGCTCCCTGTGTACCATGCTTCCCCAAGGTTCCCCAGAACATTTCCAACGCCATCCGCCGTTTCCTCCCAGAGTCGCCGCTTGACACTCGAGACGATCTCTGCCGATAGGGTGTGATCTTTTCGTTCCCGGTGTTTCGGGTGTTGCAGAAGCTGTCATGAACGTACTTTATTGCGCAATCGAAACCGATTACAATATTATTCTATTGCAAGTAGAAAGCAAAAGTGATCTTTGGAATGCATACCTTTCCACGTGATACATCAATACGTATGATGTAGAATTTCGAAATCTAGCCATCGGATGTGATGTTTTCGATTGATGGCCTCGCGCCATTTCTCAATTCTCAACAATTCCCATCTCGAACCATGAGCACGTAGGCTACATTCATATGTATTATATCACTCGTTGTTATGTATAGACATGGATCCATCTTTTCTTTTTTTCAGCGCGCTCTAAAAAAATGCCATTCAGTGAATCTCCGTAGAAACCCAAGAAAGTAGGTCAGACCTTTTCGCCAGAAGGTTCTAAGATCTCAAAATATTCAAAAACAATTTCATTACTTAGGGACCCGAAAAAGAATTCTGTGCTTCTTCAAACCTTCCATGCGCGAGCCACGCGTAACATCGACCGTTTCCGTAACTGAAATTACTTAAGGATTAGGTGGACCCGGCGCGCTGACCGGCGCATACGAGTGACGCCGTGCGCACGCACACATAAACCGCAAAAAAAAGCAATGCGTTAATTTTAGTATTCAACGCAATTTGTGTACTGTACACGCAGTAGTTTTCAACGCGATTGTGATGTTCTCGTAGTTTCCTAAAAATGCCGTAGGAAGGTCTTTTCGTTCGTGCCTACCTTTTTGAAATAACTGTTCCAATTCGTACTCTAGCTATTGCACTAGACCATGCTATTAGGTTGTATGTGTCAATGGAGTTAAGAACACCTTTGAACAAGAACAACAGCAACAAGTATTACACACCTTCGTATCGGTGTAATAAGCATACATACAGAATTGAATAGTAGTTACCGTCCCTGCTTTTGCATCCAGAGTTTGATCGATAGTCCTTGCGAACGCAACAAACCCGAAAAAACGACGCCATGATGATTCAAGCTGCAGCGGTAAACGTCGCACCCGACGGCGGTGTGATGGGCGACAAGTTGGATGGCCATCCCATGCACGCACCCCCTTCTTCGGCAACCTTCGATGAAAAGAAGGAGTCTCCATCCGCTACAGAGGAAGAGCACGAAGATTACGGTATGCAATATGCGCAACAACAACACGTTCAGCAGCACCTCCACCAGCAACAACAGCACCAGCAGCACTACCACAATCCCTATGCACAACATCAATATGCTCCGCACGTGATTGGTGGAATGATTCCACCTCAGCAGGTGTACATTCAGCAGCAACAACAGCACCAGCATCACATGCCGCTGGAGTCGCAGTTTCACAACATGGGGTTGGGGGAGACAAACGGTGCCGGAGGAGGTGCCCCAGACGGAGCAAAGGAAGGAGGCTGAAAGCTGGTAATTCCAATGCGAACAACGGTGATGCCAACAACGAAAGTCAGAACAACAAGGACGGAGCGGATGGTTCAAACAATGCCGGTGGGGAACGCCAGATTGCCGGTGAAGAGGGGGATGGAAATGGGAGCGATGAGGAACCCATTAAGCTATTTGTTAGGACAGGTACGAGAACAAAAAGAACGCAACAACGATCAACAGCGTAGAGACGGATGTTCCATGGACACGACTTTGTGCGCATTGGTCAAGTACTATGAATGGGAGAAAGCATAGAGGTGCACGGGATAAATCTTCACGGAAAGTCCACGTTTGAAGTTCGGAGAAAGCATTGGCTGCTTATGGTTCTGGTGTAGTTCTGCTACGTTCAAACCAGAGAGCCTTCTATATCCGTGGTGTCGGTCGTTTCGGAGCATGATTGTGCTGCGAACGTCGTCGCATACGTGATTGCCTGCATCCAATGCTGTAGATTCATTCATCACCCTCGATCGCCACATTCCGACGCTATTGATCCTTTCAATCATGCACCGTTCGTATCAAACTCACATTTACATCTTTTTTCATTCAAAATTCTTTTCCAGGTTCCCAAGACTATGAACGAAGAGGATATTTTCCCCACCTTCGACAGCTTTGGACCTCTTAAGGACGTCTCTATCATTCGGGACAAGCACACACAGTTGCATCGCGGTTGCGCCTTTGTCACCTATTACGCGGCAAGTGATGCTGAACAGGCACAAGAGGCACTTCACGGAAAGCATGTCTTTCCAGGTGCCCGTCGACCTGCCCAGGTGAAACCCGCTGAACCTTCTGGTAAGTGGAAACAACTGATTTCCTCTATGACATCGAGCTTTGCTTCCTATCGAACGACTTGTGGCATGCCTATCAAAAACTCAACACATTTCTTTTGTCCTCTCTCGCTCCTCCCTCTTGCACTCTCAGTCCCAGAAAACAAGCTCTTTATCGGTATGCTATCACGAAAAGCCGGAGAGGACGAAGTTCGAGAACTATTCGCCCCCTTTGGAGAGATTCGAGAAATCTATATGATTCGTAATGCCGATGGATCTAGCAAATGTGCCGCCTTCTTGAGATATGTCGGCAGAGATTCCGCTATTCAGGCCATTGAGAGCCTCCACAACAATCTCGTCATGGAAGGAGCCGCCCGTCCCCTCATTGTCAAGTTCGCCGATAACAAACACCAACGCCAGCAGCGACATATGAGGAATGCAAGGAGACAAGATTTGATGACCGTCATGGGACCGGGAGGGGCATATCCCGGAGCCTATCCGGGCCATCACATGGGAATGGCTCCTCCCCCTGGAGGACCAGCCCACCAATACCATCCACAGATGGGAGGGCCACCACACCATCTTCCACAATACGGAGCACCATATCCAGGTCCCGGCGCTATGTACAACCCTATGTATCCTCCACACCAATATGGAGGACCACACAATCCCTACGGCTTTCCGAATAACAGACAGGGATCCGGGGGACGGGGAAACCGCCACGGGCAACACCCTGCCAACAACAATGGTGTTCCAAACAACAATCAGGCCAACAATCCTCGACCGCGAGAGGGTCCAGCTGGCGCCAATTTATTCGTCTACCACTTACCGCACGACTTGACCGATGCAGATCTTGCAACAGCTTTCAATCCATTCGGAAACGTCATCAGTGCGAAGGTTTACGTTGATAGATTTACTGGGGAATCGAAGGGATTTGGTAAGTGAATTTTCTTCTGCAGAACATGGCATCTCGAACGGAAATGTTTGGGAAAGAACACCATCGTATGCAATTTCCTGTCTCTCATTTATTTTTCATCATTTTATCGCTTCTACGTTTCGCTTCACAGGATTTGTTTCGTACGACTTCTGTTATTTCTGCCGAGTCCGCCATTGAACAAATGAATGGCTTCCAGATTGGCAACAAGCGTCTCAAGGTACAACACAAGAGAGTTCACAATAACGGTGGCAACCGAGGAGGAAATGCTGGAGCGCAGGAACATGCTCCCGTCATGGTTCCCCATGATCCAACTCAGCAGCCACCACCACCACAACAGATTCCTCTCGAAACACCTGATGCTCCTATCGATACAGGCGCGTCTGCTAACCCGGGCGGGGATTCTACTCCAGCTGCTGTCTAGACGCTTCACAGGATACGAATTTCTTCGACACCACAAGACACACAATTTTGCTTTGATTTGTTACTTTCTCCCTTTTTCTGGGACACTCATCCACCGCATCTTTCTCGTATTCGATGCGGTTTGATGTGTTGTGATGTTTGTCGCCACTTTTGAGCGGAGCGGAACTTACTGCTGTATCGTGATTTGGAATCACGCAAAAAGGACTTCCTACCAGCAAGCAAAACGAACCCCATACAATGAATTGCACCGTAATGGATTCTAACGGGAACCTTCTTCCCACGCACAAACAAAACACACAATATATTCGAACGTTTGTCCCCAGTACAAGCAACAAGTCCTACCAACCCTCCATATTATCGATGTCCAATTGTTTCATTATTTCGAGCTGCTCGTGTATGCGCTCACCTACATATCATATTCTACATATCTGCATATCATAATCTCACTATGCAATCTACATACTCTAAAAAATATCTAAAAAACTTTCACACAACTCTTCTCAACACACAAACATTCTACCATAGTTATAAAAAAGAGGTCATTGTGCGCACTAATGCCAATAGTCTTATCAAATTATTATTGTAACTGCTACAACCTTTAGTTTAGTAGTCCTCGTCGAATTCCTCTTCCAGTTCTTGTGCCTTTTCTTCGTCCGTTTTGTCATCACTCCCGCGCTTTCCTCGTCGGTTCCCCCGACTCGCTTCCAGCTGTTTCTTGTAGGCATCCGGCGGGTACCTCATTCCGCGCACAGCATCGTTGTGGGTAGTGAGGCAATAGGCGATACGACGGTGGAAGGCCTCGGCGGGTTCCTTGGTGGCGTAAACGTCGACAAGGTCGTGACTCTGGACGTATCCTTCCTCGTGGTGGATAGTCGCATCTAGGACACCATCACGGACCGCCTTGGCCACAACAAATTCGGCCGAGGTGGCGGATGGAAGACCCAGTCGATCGGCAACATCCTGCAAGCTCAATCGGGAGTAGCTCACGTGAAGTTTTCGAAGCCCAGCCTTGACCACCTGTTGTGCCAGCCGTGAGATGAGGGTATACGTTTCATCCATCTGGAAGCTGCGCTGACTGCTCCGCAACAACCTTTGTGTACACCGCTAGGTCTCCCCGTCGCACGGCCTGTGTGATTGCCAAATATGGTGCCAACTCGGTCTTCATTCCCTTGGTGAAAAAGACGTGTCGTTTGGGAATTTCTCCCATGAGGAGTTGGACCACCACCAAAAGCCGTTGCGCCGCAATTCTAAATCCGAGTCCCGTGTTGGTGGGTGCCTTGCGAAGGCACTGGCTAAGATTGGAAAAGGCGGTGGTGTATTCCAATCGAAGCGCCTGGATGCGACCGCTGTAGTATAAGTATCGGCAGAGCTCATTGTTGGAGGCCGATTCCGGAAAGGTCGCGTTCGAAAGCAATTTGTTCGCTTGTTCGACTGGTAGGAGCAAAGAGGGAGATAGAAAACCAGGTAAGAACATTCAATGCGTCAAAACAAATTAAAAATGACACGAACAAAAAAATCTTACCTTGTGAATGCATCAAAAGGTCTCGCAGCATGAGATTGAGCAGGGTAGCCTGGCAGTCAACATCACGGCGAAGACAGGCCATGTTGTGTGCCTTGGCCATGACCTGTCTCAAACCGAGAGTGATGGCAGGATCCTTCATCGAATCAGCAACCAGGGATCGGTAACGATACAGTCGTGCCAGAAGCGGAAAGAGAGTCGAAACGGATCTTCCCGCGGTGGAAGTCACCTTCTTGGCAGCAATTGTGACTTGTTCCAAGAGAATGGCGATTCCCTGTTCCACCAAGGCCATGGCCTCTGTGAACTTTTCCTCCTTCCATAGAATGCGAACTTGCAAGCTGAGCAACCAGGATTCTGTTTCTCGACGGGAAGCCATGGAGAGAAATTCGGTCTTTGCTTCCTTGTCGTCAGAGGCCTCGACTTCCATGGACGACGACGAAGCCGGAGCTTCTTCCCCAACGTCAATCGCTAAGAGCAACGTTCTTGTTCGGTCGTCTCCGCTATCGGGATCCAACAAAGCAGTCGCCGCGGCCACAATGCCAGCAGAAGTCGCTTTTCCCGCAGCTCCCGAGGCCGTCCCGAGCCATCGACGGGTGACCTTTACGGGATTCCCGTAGGTGTACGTCTGATCCGTAGATCCCCCGCCCAACAACCGCTCCAGGCGGCGTGCTGCTGCCTCGAGGGGTGGAACGACAGGAGCGGATTCCTTCGTCTCTTCCTTTGGCGTCTCCGTTGCCGCGGCCGATGTGTCTTCCATCTTTGTGTCTTCCACCATTATTTTGTGATGCTTTGTTTAATTCTGAAGCGATGCAATGTACAGGAAGCGAACGTAAGCACTATTCTGTAATTAAAAGTGTTGGTGAACTCTTTCAGATTATAGAGTTACAGAAGATACTTGAGTTTGATGATGTCTTCTTTCTGTCTTGACGAAAAAGAGAATTAATTTTGGTGCTATTACAAAAGCACCGGATAGATCGGAGGATTTCCATTCTTTCCCTATTTTGAATTCGACATCGACCATGGTGTCGATGTTTCGTTTAGCTTCGAAAGGAGTCGATCGCAGCCTGACCTTCAGTACGGTTAAATTTTCATGAATTACTAAATCGCGCATCACGAACATGACATTGTGGCCGAGCGGTCTAAGGCGCAACGTTAAGGCCGTTGTCTTAATTGGCGGGGGTTCGAATCCCCTCGATGTCATCTCTTTTTGTCTTTTTTGTTGTCAAAACAATAGGATAGCTCTATTGTTTTGTAGCTCTTGGTTATTAAAGATAATTCGAGACATCATTAAGTATTGTTTTATGATAGCGTTAGTCTGTCAGTGCCGTGGTGGTGCTGTATTGGCACGATTCGAGTTGTGATGAAAAAGGTGATCATTACCACCACGTATTTGAAACCGAATAACTAGGCCAATCACCCCCATTCGAAAGAATTGAAAAGACGCAGAAGTTCCCTGCTCTCTACTCTACAATAGAAGTAGATGTAAGAAGTTCCTGTATAGCACCAAAAATGTACATGCGGAAAACTTATCGTCGCCGAGTGCTTTCATCACTGTTGATATCGATTTTATCGATCTCGAATCTTTATGGTGCCTTCGTTCGTTTTCCTTCTATGCTCTCCTCGTTCTGTTGACATCAGTGTTCCACTGCATCTCCTTCGTAAGGTGTTCTTTTCATTTGCCATCCTCTTGAAACGCTTTCGTCGCGTAATCTATTCTCATTCTGTGATTTCTATCGCATGCTCTTACGCCCTCCGTCCTCGCAGAACTCGCTCTTTCCGAACGATTGTTCAACTCCACGGAAATGCTATCGCCTCGATGGTCGCTGCTGCTTTTATCGAATATTCCGATGTCAAACCTATTTTCTCGTGCTCTCCTTTCCCGTGAAGAATCGTTCGATCCTCTCTGTCGCTCGCATCTCCAGACAGTTTCGATGAAACTCCAGCTTGCGCTTCCTGGACTGCGTATTCATTCTTTGTCTTGAATCGATCGCATGCCATGACTTTTCTAACATGTTGAATGATCATTGGTCTGCTGTTCTTGATCGAGAAAATCAAGATCCATTCGTGCTTAGAATAGATCACATCGTTTTGCAACTATGCATCCATTCTTACTCTTCGTACCTTCTGGAATCAGGTCAACGAAGGCTATCGTCGTTCATCCTCGACTCATGAAATTGGGATTTTCTTTGTACCTCTCACCTACAGAGAAGGAGAGAGAGATCGAGATCGAGAGAACAAAAATCCATCATGGGATATCAAGTGACATCATTCGAGCGTCATCGTACGTCATATAGAACCTCCAGAATCTGCTGAAGCATTTTGATCTTCGTTCTTTTGCATTCTATCGAACCAGATGTCGCGAAAAAAGCTGTCTGATGGCGGTGACAACAAAACCATCAACAACATAACCTACAACATCGAGCAACTCTTCCATATGTGGTCGCATTCTTTTATTAGAGAAGTCCTTATAAACATTGGGACCACTCTAAAATGTGTCGTTTTATTCTTTTAGGCCCTTCATCACGAATTTGATGGAATTTTTATTGTGACGTGTTCATTGCAAAACATAGTGACGTAACAAAACGAGAGGCCTTTCAGAGGCCTTAAAATCGTGTGGGCTTGACGCCACTATTTGAGCTCACATTATTTCTGCTTCAAGGTTCATCTGAGGAAGCATTGTTGGAAAATCATTTCTTTCTCAATTCTGTGTTACACGTAAGAGAACAATCGAAATCTTTAGAACACAACTATCGTCATAAAATTTCTTCAGCCGAAATTTCATCAACAGCATCTTGAACAAACGTTCAAACGAATGTGAGTAAACCGCTATCTATTGCTTGAATGATTCCTTCCTTCGTCATCGAAGTGCGATGTGATTGCTGACCATTCCTTGTACTTCCTTTCAGTTTTTCAGCCATATTATAGGACCCTTTGTCAAAACTCAATACAACCATGGAACCTTCTAAAGAAACTACTCCCGCTGCCGCTCCCGAATCTGTTGGACAAAGTGATGAAGTGTCGAAGCTCAAGGGCGCTCTTATCGTCTTCGTCCTCGCCACCATCGGACTTCTCGCCGCAACCATTGCCCTCGCTGTCGACAAGAGCAACAACAACACCGCCGAGGCTACCCTCGCCATGGAGAGTGTCATGTCGAATGTGCCTGACAACAACAAGTACGACATCGAAACCATCTTCGATCAAAGAGAGAACGCCTGCATGGACATGAATCCAAAGTTCGAAAACGTCGATTGCATTCACCTTCCAGGTCCTCAAGCCGGTGCCAATGTCACGAAGGGATACGTTGGTGGTATGAATGTTTCTGTTGTGCCCAACACAAACAACTACTGGCAAAGCTCCATGTGCCCAGTGAACGTGCACTGGCATTTGGGAACTGAGCACTACTCTGTTGGAGAGTATGACGAAAATGGAGATGGCCCTCACGGAAACATTCCTGCCCCCGAGCGCAACCTTGCCGAAGAGAACGTTCGTGCTGGATTCCGTTGCCACCACTACGATGCCGATGATGCCAAGTTCACAACCGAGTACGATTGGAAGCACTGCAAGGGTATGGAGGTCGGAGAGACCTACGAGGTTCACTGGCCTCACTCTGCCGCAGGAGCTTGCGGAGAGGTTGACCAATACCAGACTCCTTTCTACGACGGAGTCTTCTGCAAGCTTGACTTGGAGACCTTCTCTACCCTCAAACCCCAGGATATTGCCTCCGCTGTCGGAGTCCAAGCCCAGATCTTCACCATTGTCAATGACGAATCTTACTTCTACCCTGACATGATGAGAGGATGGATTGTCGATGGTGATTACGGAAAGGACATCCACTATTACACTGGATCCACCACCGGTACTTCCCGTAACAACGAAATTTGCTCCCAGTACGCTCCTATCACCTGGCAGGTCGATCGTAAGTGCCACATGATCAGTGCTTCTTCCTTCGACAAGCTATGTTACGATATGAAGGCCCAACGTGACGACATGACCTACGATTTGCATGCCCACGGCTCCCGTATTCTTGTCAAGGATTCTCTCGTCGCCAATAACCAGCAGCGCAAGAACCGTCACCTCGAAGCCCACGGACATGATCACGACCATGATCACGAATGGTTCTAAACGAACGACGTTGAATAGTTTCGATACGTCCGACGACTTTTCATGTTAACAATCTCTACATTTTGATCAAATGATCTCTTCACGAAATAATCGATAATTACGTACGAATAAATTTAATATTATTCGTTTGTGGCAACAATAGAATCTTTTTCTGTGTCGTTTAGCTTCCTAACAATTTCCGCTAATTGAAATCATTCCTCGCATCGTCGAGGTAAAGAAATCAAGAAGTATTATCGTGAGAACAGTACTCTGCAAAACAAACAATTGCTAAAGATTTCTACGAAACGATAGAAGCTAACCTGTCGTCCTGTTCGAAGTTATCAGAAATTATTGGTTTCGTGTTTACATTGGAGAAGGCAAATAACTGTTGCGCTTGTTTGTTCCAGACAGCAATGCTTTGATTCTTCCAAAAAATCGATGTGTCGATAGAAGATTGCTGCGTCTTGTTGCTGCTTTGTGCGCGAAGGCTTCGTCTCGGCTGTGGATTGTATAAAATTGCTGACGATGCTTTTTGTGTGCTCAAGTACACTTGATTGCGCGCTGCACTTTTACTCTTTCGATAGCTATTGCGTTTGTTAACTAGCAACACCCGCCGACGTCGGAACAGCGACTGTTTTCGTCGAAGACGGAGGATATTCCGGTTGCTTGGCCTGTCGGAGAAATTTCTGGATCTCACTGCGTTCGGGTGGGACACTGGCTCCCCGAATCATAACGGCGGCACTCGCCAGGGATACACCCCATCGCATGCCCTCCTCAATGGCCTTCGATGGGCCACGTATCGTTGTCAATAGAATCTTCACCATCGCGTTGCTTGGAGGATTCGGTTGGACTGTTGTTGGTCAAAAGATCCGAAGCGGCGCTTTCGAGTCCCCCAAGCTTCCACGACCAGAGACCAAAGATAAAGCCTGCCGTGAAAGAATCCCCAGCTCCCGTCGGATCGATCGAGTTCATAACGATTGGTTTTTGTTTGCTGAGAATCTTCTTTCCTCGCAGAGCGACTGATCCCTTTTCCCCCCGTGTCACGATTGCCTTGCTGGTGGAATGAAGGCTACCAAAGTAGTCCGCCCATTCCAGGTGCTCGTGCTCAAAGTGGTGGCCGAATGCTCCGCGATGATCTTCTGAAGTCTGTTGTTGTAAGGTCCTCCGCCTCCCAGACGAGATGATGCTCCTGGCCTCGAGATCGTTCATGAGAACAAAATCAAGTATGGGAAAGAGATCCCTCAGCCCGCCGTCCCATTCCTTCGTAGCATCGTGTTGGGTGACGAGGGAAATCGTGGTGTTCTTGTCGGGGAATCTCTCTTTTCTCAATTTCCGAACAGCCTCGAGTTTTCGCTTTAGTGTTCCATTCCAAAACCCCTGGTATGTTGTAAAAGCCGGCAATGTGGAGATGCAAATGGGTCGGTGTCGACGCAAACTCCTCCACATCCAGGTCATCCGCCGTAAAGTTTTCAACGACGCCCTGATGCGTCATAAAGGAGCGCTCACCTCCCGAGACGATTGCGATGCAGTGGCCCGTTGTGGAAGTATCGCCCTCTCGTTTGCGGTTTTTGACCGGAATTCCGTGCTTGCTGGTGTGATCCATCAGCATTTGTCCGTATTGATCGTCCGGATTGAGGACTGTGTGAAGTACGACCTCTGGCTTTGGAGCAGCCGTGAAATTCGTTATGAGTGCCTTGAGGTGGGTTGCCGTGTTCACCGACGACCCACCGGCGTAGCACTTGACGGGCTCTCCCAGGCGGGAGTCTCCCCCTGACTCTGGCCATTCGCCGTCAAGAAATGAAAAGAAATCGACGTAGGCATCGCCCACCACATGGAAGGTGACAGCAGCGGTGGAATTCAGATGGGGTTTGGGAGTTTGATCCGATACAGACGTTTTGGCTCTTTTGTTATTGTTCTCGTCTTGGGTTACCCCCATCGAAGCCATCATCATCATCGTGTCACTCTTCCCGCTTTCAATTCCGAATGGATTCTTCCAAGAATAACCTGTTCTATAACCGATACCAGTCAGATATTGAAATGGTGACGGTTGAAAACTAATCCCAGTTCTGGACAAAAACTGGACGAGAAACAACAAAGGAAAGAACTTCCCCCATCCAAACATTCCTGGCCTCGCTCTCTCACACACTAGTAGAGCGGAATGCTACCAACTACTTCAGAGAGAACGCCGGTTGGTGATGACCAAGATAAAGGAATCTGCGATAGAAATGTTTACCGAGACTTCCTTTTTGTTCAAGCTTGGTCGTTCGATCGTTCCGTCCTTCCAGCAGGGATATTGATCATAGATCTCGTGGTATTTTTGTCTGATTGATTTATTCTCCTGAAGGGTTCTTCACACATCATTCAACAAAATCAATACCATATTTTCACGTGCGCGAGGAAAACAAAAAGCGATTCTCCTCCGTTCGATTGATTTTGAATTCGCCGTGATGGCTGCTACGTAGCACAAGTACGATGCGCAGTACGTCTCGTACTATTCTTCGTACTTTGGTACGCATACAAAATTATTGATTAGTTCGATTAAAAGTCATGCTCGTTTTAATCGAACTAATCAGTTGGCACATACAATATAACGGCTTTTTGATTAGTTCGACTAGACTATTTTCGGTTTAATCGAGCTAATCAAAAAGCCGTTATATTGTATGTGCCAACTGATTAGTTCGATTAAACTGAATAAATTTTAATCGAACTAATCAATTAACACATTCAACTTCTGATTAAATCGACTCAAATCACAACAACGAGGCTCTGCAACATAGTCTCAGGCAGCGATTCGCGCCCAAAATTTGAACCAAAAAGAGTGATTTGAAGAAGCAAAATATTTCACAATGATCGATGCTTTGCTTGCTACAGAAAAATTATATTTCATTGAAGAGCAGTACTGTTGAAGGATACAAACACCAAACCCTGTTCTCCCATCAGCCTTGATCGTTTTCACAGTAAAGCTTTGCTGTTATCCGCTCAATTCTTCCATGAGCGCCTTCCAGCAGCGCAAACGCGTGAAAGCATCCTCAAACTCAACCCAGCAAAGCGGTTGCTACGCAATTGCAAACGACGCTTCTGCTTTTTCCGGCATTTATTTTTCCTACGATGAAGCCAGACAAAAGATTTTTGAAATGAGATCGCATTCCGATGCAAATATGATTAGCAATAGCGACAGCATTGTCGCCAATAGCAACAAGAAGGACGTTGTCTTTCGCAGGTTCAACAAGATCAGAGAGGCAGAAACCTTTTTGAAGGATAACGGTTTTGCCCCAAAAGAAAAAGTTGGCGGATGGATTTCCGCTCGAAACAAGAATCCTATCCTCTACACACATTCGAATGGCAAAGAGAATAACCAATGCGCCACACATGATGTTACCGAAAACAATCTTCCCACCGGGCATCATCGGCACCAATTGGCCGCCGAGGTGACGCCTTCGGTGAGAAGTGCGAACAATAGTTCTTGCGGAGACAATAATTTACAACGACTATGGGCAGACCACAACCATGGAACCAAAGAGAGTCATGATAAACCCTCGTCAGAGAGATTCGTCGATTTAACGTCGCCCAGGGTTTCCTCCACCGAGGGTAACCCCGCGCCTATCGAACCTGCCAAACCTGCTTCTACTCCTTCCAAGACGATATCCTCATTCTTTGAACCGGGACGCAAGTGGGTAGAGCCACCAAAGGCAACAAAAACGAAAGAAAGAAGGCGGGAACAAATGCCATATCCAAACGAAGGAGCGAAACAGCGCGAAAGAGTGCGAAAGCGTCAACGAGAACAATCGGTGGTGCCCGGAAAGGCTTACGAAAGGAACCAGAGAAATGCAAACACTTCTAGCGAGAGACCTGCTGTAGCTGCGTCAAGACTCTTTGCTGGTCCTCCTCCTGATTTTGATCCCATTCAGCAAGAGGCTATTGATGCGGCAATGAACGGCAAAAACGTCTTTCTCACTGGGGTTGCTGGAACCGGAAAGTCGCTCGTGACAAAGGTGAGTTCGACGAATAGTGTCAGTGAAACAACAACGACATCCACGATAACGATGCTGGAGGATGGTTGTACATCTCGTATTACATTCGCTGTGCTTTTTTGTTTGAATTGAAAACGTGTCTCCGTAATTTGTGATGTTGCGTTGATGCAAAGATAAGGATTTTTCTCACTTTCGATCGAATTCTTCGTTCATGTCACCGTCTCTGAAATCACGCAGAAAATTGTCGAGGATGCGAAAAACTTTGGGAGAGAGGTCGCAGTTGCAGCGCCCACCGGAGTTGCAGCGGTCAATCTCGGCCCAGAGCTGGGGGCGCAGACTGTTCATTCGCTAGCGGGGGTAGGGGTACCCGAGACAGCCTCTGGCTTTGACAAGATGTTAAAGCCGTGGAAAGCCAAGAAATGGAGAAGCATAGAAGTCCTGGTGCTCGACGAGATTGGGATGCTCGACGCGGACTTTCTGGATTGGTTGGATGTTTACGTGCGAAAGGCTCGGAGAAGACCTCTAGATGTCTTTGGGGGTATCCAGCTCATCTTCGTGGGAGACTTTGCCCAGCTGGGGCCAATCGCTGGCAAGGGGCATTCGTTACGGAACAAGGCCTACAAACCAGATGATCCTGCGGCGGATCACCTCATGGGTATCAACGAGTGTACCGCCTATGCCTTTCAGACCGTTTTGTGGAGGTAGGTTGGAGTCATCGTTCGCCATCTTTCGTTTGACGTCTGATTCTTGTGAAACGAAATCGTCTCTTCCGTATACTCACTATTCATTTTTCAAATTATGCTTCTCGAAACGATCAATAACAGAGAAGCCAACTTTCATCACGTACATCTACGAAAGGTATATCGACAGAAAAATAGAGACTTCCAGATGGCCCTGATGGACATTCGAGAAGCCAAGGCGTACAGCCAAAGAGTTACAGATCTTGTCAATACATGCTCCACTCCCCTCGAAAATCGTGAAGGACTAGATATCCCCGCGGACATCAAGCCGACGGTATTGTATTGTACAAACAAAAACGTCGACAAGGAGAACTTTGAAAACCTTGCGAAGCTTACAGATAAGGGGAAGGTCTTCGAAGCGATAGATAGCACAGAGGTCAGTGCAGAGGTTAGCCCTGGTAGCCATGCTTTCATCGATCAAATGCTGACCAGGAACTCCTTTTTCAAGGATTGTTCCTCAGCGAAAAAGATCCATCTCAAGGTCGGTGCCCAGGTGATGCTCTGTCAAAATCTCGATGTCCAAAAGGGACTCGTGAATGGAAGCCGTGGGGTCGTCGAGGCATTCAAACTATGCCCCGTCGCAAAAGCCGTCATCAGTGGGGAAGAACAATTGATTGGCCCCGATGACATGGACAACTTTCCCGGCTGTCGATTCGAGGATATCAAGTTTCACCAGCAAGCCGACTTTGGCGGAAAGATCTGGAGGATCTGCCGATTCGAACGGTACCCACTAGTGCGTTTCGTCAACAACGCCAGCCGAATCATCGTCCCGTTCTCGTTCGAACGAACATTGTACAGGCAAGGAAAGTGCATCCGAAAGCAGATTCCCCTCCGGCTTGCCTGGGCGCTGACAATCCACAAGAGTCAGGGCGCCACGTTGGACTACGTCGTGTGTGATCTGCAGGGTTGTTTCACCAGCGGACAGGCCTATGTTGCCCTTAGCCGGGCGCGATCGATGCTCGGCCTCCAGATCAAGAACTTTAGTGCGAAAACTGTCACCGCCGACCCCCTGGTGGAGGCATTCTATGATGCCTTGGATCGGCATGACATGTCCACTTTTCTGGAGGAAAAGGCAGGTACGTACAACGAAGAAAGAAATTGTTCGTTTGTTTTCGGTTGTTTTTTCGCCACTGTTCGGATATGGGAATTCATAGATCGGTCTTTTTGCTTCTTCTTTCTTTGTAGGAATTTGGTGGTTCCCAATTTTGAAAGCGCCTTCTTGGTTCAAGATGTTCCACAACGCAAGTTCGAAAAACGCTAAATTCAACAGCGAGCAATTTCGTGCCTGGGTTCAAGAATACAAACCGATCGACGGATATCGGGGCTGGGGTGTTTAATGGATTACGATCAACTCTGTCATATCCCATGTAACCGACTTCCATATGATGACACACTTTTCGAAAAGTATAGATCAAATTTTTTGGGACAAAACTAGCTTTCCTAATTACGCGCACTGCGCGTTCGATAAAAATCGCTGTACACCATCTCTCTGTCAGAGATCAAGAAGGCTTGTTTGATGAGGCTAGCAGGTAGTTCCAGGTTTTAATTTCTTTAGTGTAGTAGCATGATTTTGAACTCGTCAAAATTGATAATCAATACAGCGAAATTATGAACTTATATAATTTGTTTTATATATCTTACTTTCGACATTCATGGTCGTGACATTGTGGCCGAGCGGTCTAAGGCGCAACGTTAAGGCCGTTGTCTTAATTGGCGGGGGTTCGAATCCCCTCGATGTCATCCCTTTTTACTTTTGAATTTTTGTTTTGGTCAACGTAAAACCCACTCCCTAATTTAGCTTTTCGCCCTGCCGGTTTTAATCTGACCACTTTTTCAATTTTTTTTGATCAGATTAAAACCAGCAGGGCTTCAGAATTTCAGGCTGGCCGTAACGAAATCGGTGTACTTCGCTTCAACAAGGATAGGATTAAAATATCAAAAACTCCGCCCTACCATTTCCTTGTTCGTTTTTCACGTTGTGTTTCCTTGTTCGTTCTTTACATATCATGCGCTCGCAAATTTCATCCTTCGCTATTCTGTTACGCGACATAATTAGCCAGCACTTTGCGACAAACACACCCATCGACTCATCATAATCTATTCAAGGTTCAATTCGTACCTCAATTGTCACGCTAACGAATCTCCGATTTTTCAACAACAACAACACAGCAATGGATAAAACTGCGATCGCCGAAACACCTTCGACTACCCTTCTAGCGAAGCTGCGCCTCGAACAAGCCGAATGGTCACAACTAGGGTTGGAGCAAAAACTCGAAGACATTATCCGTCACAAATCGGAATTCCCCTCGAAAATCCGACATAGCATCGACTCTATAGCAGATTCATCGCAATCGACTCCACAGGAGTCCTGGAAGACGTTGCGAAAGGCAATTAAAAAGTTCTTTCTCCCTAAGCTTAGACGATGGAATGGGCTCGACAGCGAGGTCGATACGAAGGAGGAAGCAGAGGTAGCTATTCGTGTCTTTCCAACCGTTTTGCAACTCGAACAGCCGTCGAGCAGTTGTAATGCTATTAAATCGGCAATGACGTCCTTTAAGGCAATTCCGTTTGTCCCGATGCTAGCCGAATTAGGGCGTGAATTGGGCGTGTTGACTGATCACGGGTCAAACGAGTTCGTGCCCAAAACTGATCTTTTTCTAAGCCTCTCAATTTTAATTATGCATCCAGAATGCAAAAGTCCACAGTTTGATAGACAAATCGACGAAGCATTTCTGTCGGTTCTGGTCGGCGTGAAAGAAAAGAACTTAATGAGGAAAGAAGAGATTGACAGCTGGTGTATTAATACAGATTTCCTCTATGACAGGCCAAATCGAATCGAAAAGAGGGTTCGGTTTGTGCTGAATTGGGATCCTACTGTCATCAGAAACGATGGAAAATATCAAATACTTTTGCATCGGTTTGTTGGAAGTTGGGACTCGCACAAAAAGCCAACGTTCAAGATATTTGTAGCGATATTTGAGCTCGGAGTATTCTATTATCCAGAGGACATTGGGTTCATGTTCCACAGCGACCTCATTGCTCACCAAACATGCTTCGAAATAGCCTGCGAAACCTTTGGAGACAAAAAAGTCAGAAACATGGTGAACAGAATTATATTGAAGCATATCCAGGGACGACGCGATAAAATGAACAAAATGTTGTTTGCAGCGGCAACCAACGAAGATATTCATTTGGAAGGTTTGTATACTCTCGTTCGCCTCAATGCGACAATGAAAGTTCGATCTGAATCAAAGGGAAAATCTCGCAAACGAACCATTCGTAATGTGGCTCCCAATTAGTGAATTTCCTGAGACTTCATTCTTCAGCAATTTGCGGAACTGTTTGTGTTGCAAAGGTCGCGTTCAGCTTCTCGACGCTACCGAAATTCGTATAAAAACTAAAATGTAATAATCCACCCCTCCTTTGGTAAAAACGAAAACGTTAGAGGGAGAAAATTTCTTGTCCACAAAAGCGAATCTAAAAATAAGAATAAAAATGATTGCTATTTGTTACCCGCAAAATAGAATTGCAAGGTTGCTAGGTGTAGCCTTTCGATAGCGCTGTATACGAAACAAAGAAATGTTGACACCAATCTGTTTTGTACAACGCTTCGTTTAACTTCCATCGTTTGGTACTCATTGCTTTGTCGCCTTCTTCTTCTTGTTCTCCTTTTCCTGTTTCTTCCTTTCTTTTTCTTCCTTTTGGAAGGTTTCCATTTCCTCCACCAGATCTTTCGGGAGGAGACCTTTGAAACTCGGAAGCTCGGCCACAAAAAGGAGCGAGTGGGCCCATCCAGCCTTGTTGGGAAACTTTGATCGAAAGAGATCTCCTACCATCTTGTAATTCGAAGGGGTGAGCGATTTGACATTCGTTTTTAGTGTCCCCTCCGGGTCGTAATCGCGGATTGCGATATTCCAGACGTGGGTATCGACTGGTATGGCGTCTTCCTGGTCTAGCGAAAAGAGGGCAACGCAATCCGCTACCTTTCTTCCGACACCCTTGAATTCGCACAGACTGTTCTGGACCTCTATGGGATCCTTTATCTTCCGAAGGACCGTTCGCAGGTAATCTTCTCCCCCTCTTTCTTCATCGCCCAGGGTCTTCATGGTTTCGAGAATGTAGCTCGCACGATATCCCATTCCGCACTTGCCTCTAAGATCTTCGTCTGTGGCCTGCGAAGCCAGTTCCTCCAAGCTTGGAAAGGAATATAGCTGGTAGTACTCTCCGCTTTCAGGTTGCAGCTGGGATTCGAAGCAGGGGTTGACCGTATTCTCTACGAATGCTATTCAGCATCTTGGTGATGCGCGGAATGTTGTTGTTACTGGAACAAATGAAACTGACCAAGCATTCCCAAGGATCCTGTCGGACAATCCTTACACCCGGAATACACTCTGCGATTCTGGAAAGCCGCGAACATTCCCGCGACCATTTCTCATACAAGTCTGTCATGCAGATATCGAGCTGGAAGTAATCCAGTATCGCTCGGTGCAATTCTTCCATTTCCTCCTTTTCTGTCGTCTCGGAGTTTACAGCCCGAGTTGTCGCAAGAAGTCGATACAGGGTTGTATCTGGGAGCTCCCGGACGACCAGAACAACCGATTCATTCGAGTCAAACAATCGGAGCCTTAAAGTTCCCACCCATTCCGTGGCATCATGGGTTCCCCACGCCGATTTCGACGTCGAATCGGAAGGTTCGTCGGCCTTTACGGGATGCACCACCCTCCAATGGAAACACTGTCCCGTAGTAAGCGTGTTCGAGGGACGGAGTTCCTCTGGACGAACTCCGAGGTCCACAAATTTTTGAGATGGGTTTATCGCAGCCACCATGTCGGTGGTCAATTCTAACTCGTTGTTTTCAACCATTGCCGTCGTAGAGCTACCCAAAAGAGCATCGTCCTCCAACTCCAACTTTCTCGAAACCGGAGTGTCGGGAAGGACGGCTGTTAATCTCTTGCGTTTCCTCCCCGTAGAAGTTTGCCTCTTTACAGCTTTCTTTGTTTTGCGGGGAGAGGGAGTGATGGGCACAGCTTCGTTTGCATCATCGTTGCGTAGTGTGGCAGACAACGAAAGGATTGCATCGGCGGAAGCAGCCCTCTGGTGAATTGACACCAACCTTTTCGATCGACGGCCCACAGCCCTCAAAGCTGAGAGGCCCACGGTAGATGGAAGCCCCATTATATCCAGCCAACAACAAGAAGAAGATTGGTGGCGATGATTATAAGTTTCTCGACGTCCTTTGCCGGTCGTTATTTGGAAGGCAGAGCTGCTATTCGTCTTGGAAGGGTTAAGAAACAATGCTATAAGTGAACACAAAAATAAATAGCGATTGTACAACGAAGCCGCCGTTGAGAGTTTTCTTCTCTGTATCATGCTTCGAAGCTGCAATGGACAAGATTATTTGTGGTATGATGGAAGGAAGGCGATGGATATTTTGGTGAAAACGACAAAGAGAGACTTCGGCATCAAGAGCAACGATTCAACGGCAGTATGGACGAAACCAGCTTTTTGCGCGCGAACTGATTTCGAGTTCATACGAACCGGTTTTGGGTTCATATGAACCTGTTTTCGCGTTCATATGAACCCGTTTTAGGTTCATATGAACCCGTTTTTTCAGTTTAATCGAACTAATCCTCAAGCACATACAATTTAACGGCTGTTTGATTAGCTCGATTAAACTCAAAGTATGGTAGTCGAACTAATCAAACAACCGTTAAATTGTATGTGCCAACTGATTAATTCGATTAAAGTTGATTTTTCGAGAGAAAGCGCGTGGTGAGCTTTGTCGGAAAAAGAAGAATTGTAAACGAAATTGGAAAAAGGAGTACAATCTGTTACAATCTATTCATATGTTCTATGCAACTGGTATCATGTATCTTCGATCGACCTTCGAATGGCCTCGTTAAGCATGTTTTGGTTCAATACTTCGATCAGCTGTGGGTTTGGATTTTCGGGATTGGCTAAATCTCTTTGTCGTTGTCGTCCTGGTTCTCCTTGTTGTTGTCTTGCTGGTGCTCCTTGTTGTCCTTGCTGTTGCAATAGTGGTACTATTTCGTTTACAAAGTACCCAACACCCATGCTTAGACCGATGGGAAGCGAGAAAAGAGAGATGAAGAAAATGAAAATCATGTTTTGGGATATTTCTTCTTGTCGTTGGCGATCGAGTCCAAATCGTCGTTCTCCTCCTCCAGGTCGCATAGCGAGCCGTGGAAATATTCGTCCTATTGAGGCATTCCACCACCCAGCCGGCATTGCAAGGGTTCACAAGATTCATAAAATGAAAACAAAGAAACAATAAGATCTGTTCTTTGATACAGGTATCTAAGGAGGGGGGAGAGAATCTCTCGTTCGAGGTTTTGTAACATTCCAAGGTGTCTCCCAACCAAGCATGCCAACACCAAGAAGCCGTCACGATATCGCAGTTCTGGGCATACTCGGTTGTTCAGAATATAATCAATGTACGTTAGGACGGAACCATCCCTTTGCAAAGCCTGCAACCGACGAACCGGTTGTTCTTCTCGGAAATCATCCAGAAGGGTTGCGTTGCGATAGGGAGCCCCAGTTTCGGCAACGGTAAGCCTGGCAAGCCGTCCGGAGTCTCATGCATGCCCAACAAAAGTTCGCCCCGCAGTGCGAACACCTTACGTGGTTGCATCCCACCGGCTTTGGAAATCGGGACGGAACACGAGGGACATGGCCGGGTGTTGGTTGTTACCCACCGGGAGGTTTCTTCGTCCTCGAGCTGCTTCGATTCCGCCGGCAGCACAAAGGATTCGTCGCAACAGGGGCATTCCACCGAAATGGATCGAAACAATGCCTCTCGGGCCCTCCTTGCCTAGAAGAAAGTTCACGGCCATTCCGACTTTGCCAAAGACATAGATTGGCAACAGCATGGACCAAAGATCCAGCAGTGGGGATGGAGATTTGGTCCAAGCGATAGTTCCGACGAGAGAGACATACACAAGAGCAATCGCAGCGTAGGCGTAGTTTCGTGTCAGCAAGATATCTATTGCTTTGTCTCTTCTTTCCTGGTGCTGCGGTCCAAGACATTCGGGCGTTACAAAACCACCGCCAATGTTGTTTCGTTGGACATCGCCATTCTCGTCGCTATTGTCACCACTGCCACACTTCGGACACGAGCGAAAGGAAGGAAGAGCTTGCAAGAGTTGGTTTCTCATCTTCACGTCCCATTGTTTGATCAAGTCTGCATTGCTGGCATTGTCTTTTCCCGCCATCATGGCAACAACAGCATCTTGTTTTCGCAAGATCTTGAGGCACACGGGACACTTGAGTGGCCCCGTTTGTTCTCTGTCCCTGACCTGGGTGCTTGCGTACTGTCCAAGACAGTCCTTGCATATCGCGTGTCCGCACCAGGTGACGTGCCAAAACGAGGACGGCGATTCGTTTGCATCAGGGTTCGCAAAAACAAACAGGACACTGGGTTCCTGGCTTTGGGATATTGGATCGAAGGCTGTTGTTGACGGATCGTTTGATTCCGCGAAATATGTCCATGTATTCAAAAGCTTCCGTCCCCGATTTTCGACCAGCCCAGGTCTGCCATGTGTCTCTGCCGGCAGTCGCCGCGATCACTTCCTCCGCTGCGTGTTCGTCTCTGTCTCCTTTGCTGCTCATCCCGATAGTTGGAGTTCTTTCCGCCGTTCTAGTAGATTGCACACCATTCACAGATATTGTTAATAGGCCAATTGGGAAACGAAAAAGTTGTGCTGATTCGGTGGTACACGTAATGTAACAAACTAGCTAGAGGTAGGCAGGAGGATGAGACAACAACTTCGAAACTTGTGTTCGAACTTCTTCCGTTTGAATTTCAATTCGTGCACAACAACTTCCATCATTCCATGATGATAGCTTATGTTTCGATTTTAGTCCTGTCAAGAATGACAATTTATTTCACGTCTGTCCGTTGCTCACTTTTAGGATGCCGACATGATCATACCTTCATCAAATACCGCTCTACAGTTTTTCACATGAGGTATTCCCTCCACGCTTCAATCCATAAACCAACAGTGAACGCTGTCGAACTGATCAGGGTAATCATTCCCACGAAGAGAAACAAAAGGACACAACAATAGCAAAAAGAAGAAAACTGCCAAGATGGGGGTTATGGAAAAGATTAAAGAGATCGAGGCCGAAATGGCTCGGACCCAAAAGAACAAGGCGACGAATTACCATTTGGGAACCCTCAAGGCCAAGCTGGCCCGACTTAGAAACGAGCTTTTTGTAGAACAATCGGGAGGTAGCGGAAGCGGCTGCTGGAGAAGGATTCGATGTGGCGCGCAATGGTGACGCCCGGGTGGCCCTCATCGGCTTTCCGTCCGTCGGGAAAATCAACCCTCTTGGGTGCACTTACGGCAACCGAATCCGAGGCAGGCCGCCTATGAGTTTACAACACTGACCTGCATCCCCGGTGTCATGCGTTATAAGGGAAGCAAGGTACAGGTACTGGATCTTCCCGGAATCATTGAGGGGGCTGCCCACTGGAGCCGGACGTGGAAAGGAAGTTATCGCCGTTGCCCGAAACGCTGACGCGATCCTCATCGTCTTGGACGCTGGAAAGGAGGGCCTGAATCGCCATCGTGAGATTCTGGAGAAGGAGCTGGAAACCGTGGGCATCCGCCTCAACCAGCGGCCACCCGACGTGACGGTGACCAAGCGAAAACTGGGAGGCGGTGTCCGATTTTCTAGTACCGTCCCTCAAACGAAGCTTGGGCCAGACCCGGAAAAGGTTGTCACGCAGATTCTCAAGGAGTACAAGATGTCTAGTGCCGATGTTTTGGCCAGGGAAGAAATCACCGTCGATCAGCTTGTGGACGTCGTTCTTGGCAATCGCGAGTACAAGCCAGCTCTGTATCTTTACAACAAAATCGATACCATCACGATCGAAGAAGTTGACCAGCTGGCCCGCCAGCCACATTCCATTGTTGGAAGTGTCAACAAAAAGTGGAACATCGGTGAACCTCTGGAAGACGACGCATTGAAACAAAAGATGTGGGAGTATCTTGGATTGACCAGAATCTATACAAAGCGAAAGGGCTCACCTCCTGATCTCGAAGAACGTAAGTTGATTATGTAGATAGTGGTGGTTTTCGGTGTTTGGCAGAAGATTTCCACTAACGATTGTTTTCATCACTCTTCCTTTCTTGTTCTCCGTTCCTTACTATTATTGTTATCCCAGCCGTTGTCTTGTCGGATATCCGAAAGGGTACAACAGTTAAATCGCTGTGCGCCAACATTTCGACGCAGATGCTTAGAGACTTCAATTACGCTCTGGTATGGGGCAAGAGCGCTGTTCACGCCCCACAGCGTTGCGGGCTCACGCATAAGCTCGACGACGAGGATGTTGTTCAGATCGTCACTAAAACTATCAAACAGCAACAGAATTCGACGAGCTACGCTACGCTAGCACAAGAATATCAAGACAAGCACTCTAAGAAGAGGCTAGAAGCAAAGAAACAAAAGCAAAGGAAACTGCGTGGTTGAGAAATTGCGAATTTTCCGATTCATTTATTTTATCTTTCACGGAGTTAATTTAGAGAATTACTATTGACTGACCCTTCAACACTGTGCCTTCGTCATGTCGATTATTTTATCGAATCGAATAGTAGTTTTTTTGTTGGTCGTTACGACATACTACAAAGGCGAAGGCAAATTAATAATCTACGTGTAGTGTATTCTAATTTAAATGTTCCCCATCTCAGCTCAAATAATGGTAAGCTGCGCAGTTCATCTGAGTTGTTGGCCTTTCTTAAACCATGGCATTGCTAAATTCAAATGTTCTGCTTTCATCGGTCGCGAGTGCAGCTTCCGTACGGAGCATTCCGACCGCGAGCCACAGATCTTTCAGCTCTTCTTCGATTCGAGATTCCTGTTTCAGCTTCTTTCCCATCAGCACGGTATCCTGTTCCTGAGGCAGGCAATTCTTGGAATATCGGTCAAACAAGGTTTTGAGCGCGACATTCATGGCATTCGAATAGGTGGTTTTTTCGATTCCCGACGAAGCAAGTAAAGAAGACGTCTCTGCGAGATAATTTGAAAGTAGAATCAAGCTCGTGCTATTCGATAAGTCTTCCCGGAGAAACTCGGAGGAAGGCGATGCGTTTCGCTCCGACCTTGTTCGATACGGATGTGAGAGATGCCACCAGATCTTCGAACTCCTTGCTTTTCGGTATTTTGGCGTCGAGTTTCATTTTCCCTACATCTGTCTGCGTCGTTTCATTCGTCGACGCTGGCGAACCATAAACCCTTGCTGTAAAGTACTTGCAAGTATGAAAGAGCCGATTCGAGGGCAGTATTGATACAGTTTAGATTCGCTAAAAGCTGGGAACACTTCTTCGAAACATCTTCATTGCTACTATCTGCACAGTTTTCCAATGCCTCAAGAATACTCTTCTTCCTCTCGAATACTTCTGTCGCAACCGGTAATGGAACTGATCAGCAAATCTCGTTCAATATCCTTCATGTATCCATCGCTGGCGACACCCTTTGAAACAACGAGTTCCTTGATGCCGTTACTTTCACTGCTAAAAAAACCTTTGTTTTGAGTGTACAGGGGAGGCTGGGACAGAGGAAACATGATTCGTTTCAGGCAAAACAATCGCTACCTCGGTATCTGGGCAAACGTCACAACCGGAATCTTTATCGTCAAACTGGACGAGATAGCTGTGTTTTTCCGGATCATGAAGCAAAACTCTACCCCGTCGAACTGCATGGCGGCGTTCATCAAACGCGTTGACTGAAGTCCCCGGAGCAATCGGTGCAAATTCCTTGATCTTTGGATCCTGCTGTAGCGAGCGTACGAGAGCCCGGTGGCGATTCCGTAGCTTCAGTTGATCCGCAATAAATCGCTTGGAAAAAATGCGGGGACGGATTAGTAGTTTTCGGCGAATGAGGCTCCATTCTTCCCTCGTCAATCGTGTTTGCGCGTCGATAGGGATTCCGTGCTTCGCGAGATCTGACGCAAACCCGTCGTCCCGGTACCATTCCTTATCCACATCGCTATAGAAAAATTCATACATTGCCCAGCATCTTGCCCGCTTGTTGGATAATGTATTGATCAGCTTTCTTGACTTTCGTAGACGAGCTCTATCGGTAACCCACTCATCCAGCCCTGTGTCACTGGTTCTAACGTCCTTCCTCCAGCCCAACTGGCCGTTTACGAAACTCTAACCCAAGCCTGGCAACCACTGGCGGGAGGATTCTGTCCTCCATTTTGTGTATTTCATCTTTTTCTCCAACCAGTAACTCCGTTTCGCCATAGCCATCACGAGACAAAGGGCTAAATATGGTCGTCAATCCTGTAGTCTGCAAGCTTGGAAATGTTTCGCCAGAGGCAGATTGATCGATTTCCATCGGAATGGTGTCTATCATCTTAGCACCTTCGTCGTCATCTGTGATGTATTTCAATTTCTTGCTTCGTCCAATCTTCATTTGCTTAGAAAGACCTAGAGCAACCTCGGACAGGACCCGAAAACTCTCCGTTTCCTTTTCCATACGTTCCAGTCGCCTCTTTTTTCGAGTCATCTGAACCCGCCTCCGCGTCACTCGCCGGTCATTCCCTCCCGCACCTCCCCCCAAAATAGCCTCTCCATCTCCCTCATCAGAATCTTCCGAAAAGGCTGCTTTCCGCTGGCTATTGTCGTCCATTTCGTAGGGATCGTAATTTCGCCGCATTCCCGCTGCGCGTTTCAACCAATTTGCGGTCTTGGTATCGAGATCAAAATCGTCTCCGCCCTCATCATGGGCTCCGTCTATTACAGTTTTCAAAAATTTTGTCGCCACAGCGTAGTACTCCTCTTTCTGATAGATTTGGTGATACATGCGTTCCTGGGCAACGTCCGCCTCGGTCAAGATGATTGGATTGATTTTCACGTTGGCATCGTCTCCTTTTAGGATAGTTTCTTCTCGAAAGTACGTTCCTTGACGGCCTCGAGTTCGTTCCGCCGCGTATCTATGGATTTTTGAGTTGAAAGCAACGACTTCCTCGTACTCCAGCGCATCGCTAAAGCAATTTCCGCTCTTGAGGTATTGTTCAATGGCGATTAGCGTTGGCTCATTTCGGTCGGACTTTGTCTCGTTTTTCTTCTTCTTCTCATTTGCTACTTCATCATTGGCATCACTGGGACTTCCCTTGTCCTTATCATCCGCCTCGCCGCTTTTCTTATTGGAATCATCGCTTGTATGACTTTGCTTGGCACCGGCGAGATCTTCTTTCCTCTCTGTGTTTCCACCATCGGCTACAAGTTTCTCTGTGCCACCAATCTTATCAGTTTCCTTTCCACTCTCGTATTCAATGCTTTCGAACGATTTTTCTTCGTCCGTCTCTCTGCTAAAAAGGGAGCCGTCGGTGCTTTGAAGCTCCGCCATTATTTAGGCCGGAATATTCAATCGTCGATTCGATGGCGATGTGTTTCCGAATCGACGAAGCGATGTGCCTGGAAAGAGCTAGTGCTGTCCCTTTCTTCCCGGCGAATGTTCGTAGATATAACTTCGCTTGTATTGAGTTTGCGGCACTCTGGTTCCTCCTTCTCTGTCTTGGTTGCTTCCTTTGTCTCAATTGTCTGCCAGAGGTTCGGGTTGCAATAGGAGTTGGAGAGAGAGAAGGGTTCTTACACTTCGCTTTAGTCGCGCGAGCGAGGTGGGACGAATTTTTCATCACTCCTCAAAATTTCGAAATCGAAAAATTGAAAATTTGGGGAATTCAAACTACTCCAACCACCGCAGCCTTCGATGGTTCCATTATTCCTCCATTCGGATCTCCGTCACCACATTCAACATACATGCTAGCACATACTGAAACACTGCTTGTCATTCCTGGAGAATTATTCAATTTGTGTGCAAATGGGATTGCCTTCACCTCTCAATCGGAGAGACCACGTGCTTGGAAACATCATTGTCGTTGCCCAACCTTGCATCTTCAATGTTTTTGATGGATGTATAAAAAACGTCGAAACACAAACCAATATCATCCATAATTTCGTTCTTTTCCACTTAATACGTTTGAGACAAGAAGAAAGCTATCTTGTAGTTAGAAAACATAAAATATCGCAACGCTATGATCGCTACCGACCAACAGCACTATCATAATCCTAGTAGAAACATGGACACTATTTTTGATGCAGAGTGGGAGACATTATCCCATATTTCGCGAACATCTCGGTTCTCGGAAAGAAATAATCTTTCTGATGATTTCCATGAATCGGTGGAAAAGGCGGCGAGCAACCATTCAATTTCCGAATGCCTCCTCTCTGACACCACCGAACGAGACAAGTCCATCTGTCTCTCTAGCGAATGGGCGACATCACTTGGAAGCGATCGACTGGATCTTATTCTTTCTGCCTCTTCCCTGACGGATGGATCGTGTCTTTTGCTCCACGACGAATGCGAAGTCGAAGATGATGATAACATTCTCTCCACCGTCCCATTCGATGAGGAAGCTGTCGAAAGCAGGGATGGCATGAACATCAATGATAGGAATGAAGGCGACGAGGCTATCCAGAGCCATTGTGTTTCGACAAGGGACAATGGAAGAAACATCAACACAAAGGCACCTACCAACGATGCCCAAGAGTTCACTGGAGGGGGTAGTATCTCATATGCGCAATTGTTTTTCGATCCGGAAACCAAGGCGCTCGTTACGCTGATGGAGATTTCAAACAACATTCAACCCACTCGTCACCATCGCACACATAGAAGAAGCAAGAGTGGTCCCGGTAACGAAAGACGTTCTCGTCTCGAACGCCGGCAAAACCATCTGCAGAAAACAACACCCCTCCACCGTTCTTTTGAGCTACCGTCAAAAAGTGGCACTGACAACAGCTTCTCGAACAGTGCTTCCATCAGAGACGGTAGGAAGAGGAGCAACTCCGCGGAAGGATGGAGCAATGTTGGTGCCGATGATGACAGTCCGTTTCAGGATGACACTCTTTCTACGGAATGTTCTTCTTTGTCCTCGGTGACTTATCGAAAGAGCGATGGCAGCCATCGAGGGAGCGACTGTGGCGATGATTGGATTTTTTCTGCGTCACAACTATTTCCTCCTGCTCAAACTAGGTTTTCGGACGAACCTGTTGTCTTTTCCAACAATGGTAGCATGGAGCAGAGATTGCGTTGGTTGGACGAAGCCGACATTGGTTTATACCTCCTCGAAGATTGTGCTGATCCTTGGGACAATTACGGCTCCAACCGAGGTAGCGCCCGATGTGGGGAGTCGATCAAGAGGCTTTTGAATGCATCCCGGTTCTGCATTCCTCTGACACAACTAGGAGAGTCAAAATGGAGGGCTCATCACCGCGCGTCGGGTCTTTCGAATGGGGAACACCACAAACCCAGGCTCTCCTACTCCATTCTGAACGATTTTTAGCTGCTTCATATTCTTCGTTCATAAGAATAAAATCTTAGCCGTCTATAATGTATCTTCGGTCACATTCTATGGCGTATTTGGAACAAAAATCTAAAATTTAGGGCTTTAGCATCCCTCTACTAATTTTATCCGTTATTATCTATTCGTTGCGTTGTTCTTCTAATGGACTTTTGAATTTATTGATTAGGACTGTTTTCCGTCGACCCACGAAGAGGGAACAAAGGAATCGTGAATGATTTCACGGTGGCACGACCATACCATTTGGATGGCTTCTGGTGATCCGATGCCACATCCCCGAGGATCTCCCGCGGGTCCAAACCAATGGTTCTGTGGTGCTCCCTGTGAAAAGAGAAAGAAAGAAATGGACGAAGATGTGAGGTATTGAAGTAGCATCGTCGAAGGAGCGACAATTTCATTCTGAACTTACCGTGGTTCTGGCGCGGCGTCCTGCATATGTAGTTCCATTCACAGTGTGGGCCAGAATTTTGGATTGAAATTCGGGATCATTGGATACGACGGCTGCAGTCAGGTGGTGACTCATTCTCTCTAGCGCTTCCAGGACGTCATCCACGTTATCGTCGTTGTAGTATGTAATGACCTGGAAAGGTGCAAAGATTTCCTTTGCACAATCGTCGAAATGCTCCGTCTTGATCATTTCCTCGAGGGGAACAAAGACTGCCGTTGGTTCCACCGCCCCGTACATTTCGGGTATTTGGTGTCCCTCAAGTTCCTTGCCGCCCCACAAAATCTCGGCACCGGGAATGCTTGCCAGCTTGGCAGTGTGGTCGAGAATCTCCTTTGTTGTAACGGTCAGGACGGGACCGATTGTCAAATCGTCTAGGTTGCGTGTTGCCGCCCGAGCACGCATCTTCTCCTGGAGGCCCACCGACTTCCAGTTTTCGTGGACAAAGCAGATGGACTGGGCGGAACACTTTTGACCAATCGTTGCGTACGCGTCCTGATCACACTGCCAGGCAACATAATCCACGTCGCCGACATCAGGCCCTATAATCTTCCAATCAAAGCCAGCATCCTCTATCTTGACCTTCCCGTTTGTGGCCTGTAGCAAGAGTTCGGCCACTTTGGAGCTCCCCGTGAACTGTGTCACCCGGACTGGAGTCTCGACGATTAGCTCCTGGGCAACAGGGCCGCGGCAGTTGAGGAAAGTCCACGTCGGATGGATCCATTCCGCAATCGATCAAGAGATATAAAAACTGTTCCATCACAAACGAAACCTGTTCGGAGGGCTTCATTACCGGTTTGTTTCCCATATACAATGCCCCCATGAGCTGCAAGACAGAAATTTCGAGAGGAAAATTGAATGGGGTAACCAGGGCAACAGGTCCGTATGGCCATCGATGTCCAACCGACATTTGACCATAATGATCTCCTGGAACTCCAAATGATTTGGCTAGGCGGCGAACATTGTCACCGGCAAAGTTGTTGAGAAAATCCGCCGTTACCTTGACCTCGCCATATGCCTGTCCGTGTGACTTTGGAACGCATTTCATAATGCATTGCGTAAAGAACTCAGCAATCTCGGGATCGGAAAGAGCAGCTCCCGCCTTTTGAAAAATGCATCCAAGAAAGAATGTAAAAATAATTTTAGATCAACACAAACAAACCAAAAACCAAAAGGACACATCAGACACAAAACATCAATTGAACAACCAAATAATTCAAGTCTTTTAGTTGATACCAACAGATTCCACAAGATTCAAAGCACTTACTTTTCGGCTGATTTCTCCGTATTGCACATAACGCTCAGGATTTTTCAATGGATTGTGGAGGCCCGACTTTTTAACTTTTCTCAAGGCTCTCGAAAAATGGACCGAGCTCCGAAATCTGTGTGTCTGGGATGGTAAAAATCGGAGGTGCCCCAGCGTCAAGCGGGTGGGGAATACTGATGGTTTCTGCCGTATTGTGTGCCCAATTGCCGTCCACCAGGTTCTTAACAGCGTGCGGGGTTGTATCAACTCCCATTGCCCTTGGGTCAGCCGTCGCCCACGAAGGGACAGACGAAAAATTTCGAACCGAATACGCATCATTGCCCGAGATTCTCAAAGAAGAAGTCGTGGCGGAAACCATTGGTCGAATGGTCTTCTTGCTGGCGCACGACCGAAGCAAGCACTGGCTCATCATTTTCTATCGTAGATTTTTGTAATGTATGATGTTATACGTTTCTTGGTTTGCAATGCTGAAGTGTTGTCAATGGATTGTGATGATGTTGTGAAGTGATTTTGATGTCATAGATGTCAAAAGGCTTGCGATGGGAATCTCAAATTGAAGGAACTCTGTGTGACAACGACATCATTTTTGGAAAAGCTCATTCAAACGAGACGGAAGAGAGGTGAAAAGATATCTGTTTTCCTGCATGTTCAGCAGAGGCATCGTGTCACCATCGACACGCTACTGAGTCGTGCTTTCGGACATGTGGGACTTCTCAATAATTTGACGCATTCGATTCAAATTCGATTTGGAGGGGCGACCAAGCTCTGCCAAAACAAATGTAAACTGTATTCTTTCTAGAGAGATGAAACAACAATAACAACAAGTTATCAAGCGGCAATGTTACAAACTTCCATCTACGCTGTTCGTGCTACGATTTTCGGACATTTTTTGAGACAGAAGTACCTTCTAGCCTCAGCAAACAAGGCATCTTGATCTCTGACAGAGATAGTGGTCTACGGCGATATTTTTCCGATATTTTTCGAATACAGCGAAATTCGTAGATCTAGTTTTCACTTTATTCTATGGATTTAGAGACCTCTTTCCATTAAGTATAGGATAATATGCAGGTTGCATTATCCCTCTTTGAACGTCCATGATCTTCAGGGTTGTCGGTCGTAGAAGATTGATAAAGTATCTCTTCTTCCCTGAAACTATTTAACGATCCTGTCTTGAAATTCCAAATCAAATTCAATATTTCATCCGAATAGGGAATCCGGTAGGATGCCATTGCCGACGATGAATTCTTGTCCCTCTCCAAAATGTTGTGATCCATTAATTCTCCCATGTAAAGTCTCAGTTGTTGATCGGCTTGAACAATGCGCGACGCTCTACATTGCTTGAGCAGATCGGTATAATTGACCCAGTCGTGATCCGATTCCAATTGAAGTTTTGCCAATTGTCGAAGCGACTCTGCGTGTGTCGATGCCAATGATTTCAAAACAGAAAATATCGATTCGCGCTCCATCGTCAGATATTCCTCTTCGTCGAAATTGTCTCCCGAAGGATCCCTCTCTTCAGTAGCCATTTTTGATGTTGCGGGCCCACGTTTTTCTTCCATAGCTTGCTCTTCCAAAACCTCGTCAACATATGGCCTGTGTGTATGAACTTCTTTTCGCAACCATTGGAACTTGTGACGAGAATGTGATTCGGTAAAGAGTTGTCCATGAACATGGTCGACACTTGCCACCAGTCGTATCGCATTAAGACCACAGTCGGTCCGACTCTGACTGACCAACACCGCCAGGACTTCTTGCGCAATATCGTTGCAAAGCCCAACCCCGTCAATATTGTGAATAACAAGAGTGATGGGCCGTGACGTTTTCATTACGTGCCGGGCAATACGTTTTGCTACAGCAACAGCCTTCTGCACAAGATGAAAATCGCCGTGGCGAGGAAAGAAGGGTGTAATGCGCTCTGCAGTATTGCTTCTGTTGATCGGATCGTTTTTCTCGAAATGAACATGAAACAAATTCTTTTTCCGAGTGGTGGGTTCCCGTCCATCCAGCCATTGGTCAATCAGCAATTGAAGGATACCGTCGACTGTCAAGCTATTGTCAAATCCATCTATTTCAACTACTGTCTCCAGTCCATATCCTCGTTTGAAAAACTCTTGAGCAAATTTTTCTTTGATCCCACGCCATAAAATAGGAGAGAGTGGTTGGTGGAAAGGAGAAATTTCCATTCCTCGAATGAAGACTCAACGATGCGTTTCTCTCGTTCGTAAGCTTCCTCGGCCAGTCGATGAGTCCGAGCATATTCTTTATAAGCTTTCACTTTTGCAGCATAATTGATGCTTGTCTTTTCGGATTGCTGTGTGGTGTCAATTTTGTTGAGATCCCTTCCCGATAGTTTCCCTTTTCCCCGTTTCCCTTTATGGAAAAATAATTCGGCCCCAGCATCTTCGGACGACCACAATTTGCGCTTCTGCCCAATAGAAGCTGCTATTTGCTTTGTCTTCCGATAGTGATGATTGTTTTCGTTTCGCTCTTTTCGTCTTTCCCGTTTTCTTCTCGCTCGGTTTCGAATTGTCACTCCTGCTACGACATTCCTTGGTGATCATGGAGTGAAACTTTCGAAAGATGAGTTGCTCTCGAACCGATGCCCATAGATCTACAATGTCATTCTTCGTATAAGCCGAATTTCTTAAGCGATTGTTGTTTATTGAACACTCGAGCATGCCGATGGAATCATTCATATTGCCATCGCCTATTCCGATCGTAAACACTTCTCCCTTGCGGTATCGCTAGAGCATTCAATTTCATACACAAAGTCGATGGCGTATGAACCATAGGGTCTTTCGCTTCAATGCCACTATTGCTTGGGTCAGGATCAACATCAAAAATCGGATGGCAATCTGTAATGATAATAGTCCACCCGTGTAAAACCCAAAAGCTCGGCAATCGGCCACCACTGTGTTCTTATGTCATCAGGTTCGAAGCGGTAGTCTAATTGCATCGCGACCATAGCCTCGTGTTCTTTGGAAGAGGCATCGCGAAACCATTCATTCATTTCAGAATGAAACGAGAGATGAGGCTCCGAACATTGTAAAGCAACACTTTCGCTTGGAGCAACGTCAGTTTCGACAATTTCATCATCAACGGCGGTATGCAATGCTGTTGCTTCCGATTTCTCCATGCTTCCACCCAATTGCAACGCTTCCAGCCTCAATCCAAAAAGGATTCCTTCAACAAGTTACTTTTCAGGTTTGGTTCGATTGGTTGCGTTTGACTTTACAATTGTCTTGGTTGTCCCGATTGACGTGCTCTGTTGTTTCTTCTTTGCCCTCTTATCGTTGTCACGTCATTGTTGTTGGGGAGACCTTCGACCAATTCTCCCCTTTTTTATCGTCGACAAAGGAATCCACGTCTGCGATTTGAGATTCAGACGTGCATTAAAATCGAGCGCGCAACACCTCGTAGGAGTCGCTAAACCCGGCTGTCTTTTTCTCACTATGAGAAATTCAACGGATCCTCGGGGATTACGCAAAAACCTGGCGATAAGTAATCGTAATTGTTAGGAGTTGAAAACGTTGGAAACGCGTGTCAGGGGCAGAATTGTTTCATGGAATCATCTTTCTCAACTCCATTGAACCTTTCACGTTGACACGAACTTAATTACGAAGAAGTCGATCAACAAAGTGCCTTTTCCAAAGAAGTAACAGATACACCAATTGACTGCCAAATTGTTGATTCATCACTCAACAACGATTGTTTTGTCATTGCAAGAATTTTAATTACAAACGACAACAAAGGAAACGTTTCGGAGAATTATTTAGGATGCAATCTACGATGACGAGATTCTTGACGCTGCTTCTGGCATGCATTCAGCAGTGTTGGAGCATTGGACATTGCTTTCGATGAGCTTTATTGCAACCAAAGTCTCCCTGTATATGCCACGGCTGGAGATGTTCGAATGACGTGCAATGATGAACAGAGCACAAGATGTTCTTTTGGCCAAGAAGTCTCTCTCAGAGGCACTTGTGAGTTATAGTCGGGATGTTCATTCGGAAGAAAACAACAACAACAAGGACAGTAGTACTAACATTGCTTTTGGTTTATTTAACGTCATTTTCAGTGCAATATCATGGCTTGAGTGATTCTGATTACAACGGGACAGGTTATGCCTCTGCCAACTTGAAACTCTTGAGTGTCGAATACAGTCTCTTCAACGACTTTCCCATTGATTTCTGCGGAGACTGGGCTCAGGCTTCCAACAGTACAGAAGATGAGACGGAATGTCCCGCATTGGACGGCTACTACTATTTCAATATTCCTTACACTCTTCCGTTCGATAGCGATGACCTTACGACGTGGTTTGCAACCGGATGGTCGGGTGTGTCCGACCTTCAAGTTCGTACCGATGATGCCGACGATAGTCCTTTGTTGATGGACTGCGAGCTACACTGGCACACTTATGTCACCCCATCGGAAGCGGACGGATGGAAAACGATGCCATCGGCAGCCCAAGCAGGAATCGTTTTGGGATCGATCTTGGTCGCTATCTTTTGTTGCTGCACATGGATGACTTGTTGCCGAAAGAGAAGGCGGCATATTACCGACATTAGCTACTATAACGATATGGATGATGTCGAAGTCTCGATCGCTCCCACGCCAAAAAGAAAACGATTCGGCAAAATCGGTATCAGCAGAAACAGCAAAAAGAGTATCGAAAGAAAGAGCCTAACTATTGATGACAAACAGAGTGGCATTGACAGCGTAGAGGCATCCCGTATGAAATGAGGGAAGAATCTGAAAGTTCAGAGTGCAATTGTAACATTAGATGTATGTTTCTATCTGCGGAGAAATTCAAGTGGCCGAGCCATCGAGCCAAGAATAATTCTGTGCAAGATAGTGGCATATTACATATCGAGGATACCGGTGTCTCACATTTAGAGACCGTGTAGAAGAAGGATCTCATACATGAGAGTCGTTCCATAAAATAGTCAGCCTCCAAAAAGAAAATAAAGCGTTCGTTACTACACTACGTCAATGAGTACAATATGGGAAAAAGCGACTCTAGATTACTGTTAGAAGTGTGTCCCACTCGCGTTAGGGCACCATCGGGCCCATTCTTGTGCAAGTGGGTCAAAATATATTCGTGATTCGGATTCCTTTGGCCTCCACAACGTTGCATACGACGAAATCAATTCGGTTGTCATGGTGACGAGGGATGCGTTTGATTCCGCAATAGTTTCGACTATGACTTTGCTCTCGTTGTCGCTGTTCTTGTTGGAAGCGAATCCGTATTCGTTCCACAGTTGGATGCCTTCGCCATTTACGACGGCGGGGAACAACGCGTGTAATCCATTCACTTTGGTTTTGTCCGCTCTCGTTAGAAATTGTAGAAGGGAGTGGACGTGTATTGGAAGATCGGAGAAGATCTTTCAGTTTCGATGAACCATCGTCATTGAGCACGAATTGTAATCCACAACGCCCACTGTCGAAAACGCTGTGATCCACCACGACGCAAAGCCTCCGAGCAACGTTCCGAGCACCCGACGAATGAGGAATATCTTCAAAGTAATGCGTTGCATCGCCACCACATTCTTTCAATATCGGTTCTATCAAACCAGGATGAAATTCTGCAAAGTCTGTAAAATCAAAAATGTGCCCATGCAAACCCAAGTAGCACTCGTCCATGGTATTTTTCCCGGCAAGCACATAATCGATGTAGCATTCTCCAAAGAGAAAATAAAAGTACTTCATAGTTATTGTTGAAGTCGTTGTTCCTGTAATCTCGTCAAGACGCTCCGACAACCTTTCTTCTAATCTATTGGTTGAGAGCGGCGATGATCGCATCAAAGAGTGACGAAAAGCGTCCCGAGAAACATTCCATTGTAGTAATACATCCCCATAATCTCTATACCAGACACGCTTCCAAATATCACGACCAATTGAGTGATCATACAGATGACGTGCTACTTCATTGCTATCACTTCCGTCTTCATTATTTCGAAGGCCCAAGCCCGACCGAAGGACTGTATCTAGGCATAAAACGTCTCGTGGGTACAAATAACAAGCCACATCCGATAGCACCTGTAGACGGTAAGGATGTTAGCGAGATGTGGGAGAGTTCAGCTGTCGAAGAAGTCCTTGATGTCGCAAAGGATTCCAAACGGGTGCGATAGACGTGATTATCACCCTCGATTTTGCTGCGATTTCTTTCGAAATCCACCGTTTGGTCGCCATTATTGTTGTTGTCGAAGAAATATGTTGTTGAGAATCTGAGAAATTTCCATCCCATCCAAAAGAACAACCAATCGATAGGCCGATCAGACAAATATCGAATCACACAAACCAAAGGAATTGTCAGTCGAAACCAATCTTTCAAATTCTTCCCAAACGGTTCGTAGCGCATCCAATCGAATCGTCATTTCTTTCTACCCCCTTTCTGAAGCAACCAATCACGCTTCAATCTTCTTGATGTAGTATCAAATCGCTTCAGGGTGGCTGTAATACACCCAATTACAGACAGATGTAAAGGATTTCCAACTAATGCTAGACTGGCCAACAAGAAGTCCAAGTCGACTGTGAACTTTAAATGCGTTTTCTGTCACAATCCAACTTCATTCGCCGTGCTGACGAGTCACGAGAATGAGAAACAACAATGATTTACTTTCGATCTATTCGACTGCTCCTTTCGAATTTCTTTCCAGACGTGCAGTCGGTGTCCCTCCGACATGGACCACGTCGATCTTTCATCGCAAGCGCGTGTAAATCTCACGTCTCTCACGTCGTTCAGAGTTGCCAATGAAAGATACCTTTCCTTCAAAAAATTCTTCCGAAAGAACAGAACTTCAAGACCCTAACGGATAATACCAAAGTCACATTTGTTCCTAATCAGTAGTCAGTCTATCCAATTCCATTGACACAATAAGAACAAAAGATAATCACTGTTGAAATTTCTGTCTATCGAAGCATGTTCACTAGCAATACGAAATTGTATTTCTCGGCTGCCTTGCATTCGGCCATTGTCCTTTTGGCGTTGTTTGGCAGCGATGTTACGGCATTTCAAACACCCAAACCGCTTCCCACTGGCAATACCGCTGCTGCCGCCGGAAAGGCCGCCGCAGCCGCTGCCCTGGCGGTCATCTTGTCGGTTGGAACACCCGCGTTTGCCGCTGATGGCGGAGCGGCTCAGATTATGATTGATCAGATTCCACCTTCCACGGTCAGCATCCAAGTTGGAGACATTCCCGTCGTTGGGAGTCTCGTTTCGGGAACCTACACCAAAGCTTGATGCCAAGGCCGTCAAAGAACTCACGTCTCCTCCTTCGGTGGTGATTTCCTCTCCCAAGGACAAGTTCAAGGCCCTCAAGGCCGCAACGACCGGGGGACACCTCGAATTCGACGTTGGCGGAAAGGTCGGTCTCAAGACCCACCTCGATGTGGATGTCGCCGCCGACGAGGCGGGAGTTGCGAGGATCCGAGTCGCATCGGATCTCATTCCGCCTCTCCCCTTCAAAAACACTTGCCTCCTCGTCGTATTCTTCGGGAGGAAAGACGAGCGACTGGAGTGTCGTGACCAACCTGGGCAGCGGAGAATCGTATTACTACAACGCCAATACCGGAGCCACGCAGTACGAAAAGCCAAGTATCTAAGAACAACAACGCCGAAATTCCGTAGTGCACGTACCAGCAAATGAAAGCCTTTGGCAAATGGATGGTGGGGACTTTTACATTCAGAAAAATAATTCGTATAGTACATTCATCGAGGTCTTCAAAAGCGCCTTCAGCTGCACACGTAGTCTAGTCGAACTACTGTATTGATAGAAAAATACTACAGCTACTACCAAATCACAAATAATCATTCGATCTTTCTCCTGGTTTCTGAAATCGTTTTGGAGGGGCAAAAGATGATGTTGTAACTCACGGCAAGCAGCCTTTTAGTCGAACTAATCAATTGTCACATACAATTTAACGGTTTTTTGATTAGCTCGACTAAACCGAAAATTGTTCTAGTCGAACTAATCAAAAAGACGTTAAATTGTATGTGCCAACTGATTAGTTCGATTAAAATGTTTAACGGCTGTTTGATTAGCTCGACTAAACCGAAAATGTTCTAGTCGAACTAATCAAAAAGACGTGAAATTGTATGTGCCAACTGATTAGTTCGATTAAAATGTTTAACGGCTGTTTGATTAGTTCGATTCAATTAAAAACGGGTTGAATTTGTGAGTCACTCATGGATGCCATGCCACCGATGATGATTTTTAATGAGATCAGTAGAGTAGCCCTCGTACGTACGTCTCTACGCCTCTGGAGAATTTTGATTTTGACAGTTTTTGTATCTTCCTTTGTTTCTATTTCTAGTTCGAGCATCTTTACCGTCCTCAATTTAAGAACGGAAACAACTACCCAAGGAAAATAAATCGAAGTAGGCAATATGGTGAAGCTTTCTGCTGCATTGCTGCTGTTATGTATACAGCAAGAAGTTAGGAACAGTGCGAGTTTTGCACCCGTGACCAATTTGGAAGCGAGAAACGGAATAGCGACGAGCTCCACATCCCTTGGTTTCAATTGGTTTGGACTTGGTAAGGGCAACGAAGATGTTGGAGGTGAAAGTGGAAGTCGGGGTTCTGGAGGTATCACCAACACTCAACAAAAAGACTATGTGAGCTCTGACTGGTTGAGCAACAACTTGTCCAGCCTTTGGAAGCAAAGGTTCCCCTGTGGAGAATGTGGAATCCGCTGATATTGTGATCGTCGGAGGAGGAATCAGTGGTCTTGCCGCTGCCATCACTGCTGCTGAGTCGTTGAAAGAGAAAGGCGAAGACAAGAACATTGTCCTTCTTGAAGCAAACAGCAAATGTGGGGGACGTGTGTCATCCGTAACGACGGAAGATGGTTTCGTCCTTGACGAAGGATTCGCCGTCTTCATCGAAGAATATCCTGCCGTAAAAAAGCTGCTTGACTACGACGCTCTTGAATTGAAGCGGTTTTTACCGGGTGCATTCGTGAAAATCGAAGGCCGCGACGCACTTGCTCGCGTTGCTGATCCGTTACGAAACCCCGAAGACATCTTTGACTCTGTCCTCTCCCCTATCGGATCGTTGGTCGACAAAGTGAAGGTATTGCCATTGGTCGCGAACGTCCGTCTGAGTTCTATCGAATCAATTTTTGCAGAACCCGAAACTGACACATTGACTGCATTAGTCGAACGCTGGGGATTTTCCGATGCTTTCATTAATACGTTTTTGAAGCCATTCTTGGAGGGTATTTATCTCGCTCCTCTACCAGAACAGTCCTCGAGAATGTTTTCGTTCGTTTTCAAAATGTTCTCGGATGGATCCGCAACCTTGCCAAAGGGAGGTATGGTAGCAGTTACCAATCAGCTTGTTGCAAAAGCAGAGTCCTTGGGTGTAAAGATCCTAACCGATACTCCGGTTATAAAGATAACGCCCGAGAATGACTAAATTTCTTCTTGAATGCACGGCCGACAGTGGACGGGGTTTCACAACGTCGTCTGTAGTGGTGGCAACAGATGGGAAGATTGCCAAAAAGATCATTGGCAACATCAAGGGGTTTGAATCCCTCAAGAATGAAGCAGATCAAACCCAACGGTCGGTCGGCTTGCCTCTATTACGGATTCGAAGGGCCGGCACCTGTGGAAGAGCCCATTTTGGTTCTGAATGGAATGAAAGACGCGAACGATGACCCATGTGAACAATATTTGCTTCCCATCCGTAGTTAATGACGGTTACGCACCAGATGGATACAATCCTATGCAGTGTGACTATTCTCAGCGACGCAATGGATCGTTACATGGACAAGCCTGATGCCCTCGACAAAGCCGTCCGACGACAACTCGGAACTTGGTTCCCCGACCAACAAAGCGACATATTGGAGAAATGGGACCTAAAACAGATTTTCTACGTAAGCACAGACACTGTATTTCACATTGATTTAATGTTTGGTCACGCGGACTCGCAACCTTGATCCTTGGATACGTTTCTCATCCTATTTTTTTGTGGTTTTCAGATCCCTAAGGCTCAACCTGCTCAACTGGATGGACCTCTCCCAGCCGCCGTAAATGGTAGCAGGTCGAGTACAGTCTTCTATGGCAAAGAATTGCCAAGTGGATTCCACGTTTGTGGAGATCATATGGCAACAGCCACCCTGAACGGGGCAGTTGAATCCGGAGTATCGGCAGGAACCAATGTTGCCAACGCGGTGTTCATTTCCTCCAAATCATCTCCCGCTGAAACCGACAGCGAAGTTGTAGCTGCATAGGCATACGTTGAAAGCACAGAAAGGCCGAAGCCAAACTCGGACATATGAACTGACGGTGCGAGAACGAGATGTATACTGAGACTGGTACCTACGCCGTGATGTATATGTGTAAACTAACCTGCGGTATTGTAGCTACTAGTTTTACCTTCTCAGGCTTTATCATATGGTTCACAAATAATCATTAATGAACTTCATTTCAACAAAGATTTTCTTCGAGTCTAAAATCCCAGTTTTGTACTTCAAGACCATTCATAATCGAAGTATCGTGTAGAGAATTTGTGTTCAGACTCACCGAAGTGATGTCAATTAGGCATGCGACGTTTTTGCAACTTTTGTCTTTAAATTATTACATCTTGAAACTAATTGAGCAGTTGCGGAAACAGATGAATATCTTGGTGTTATCGTCGTAGAACTGTTTGAGTCGAATAAAAATTGCTTTTCGTGCCTTCTTTTCTTGAGGTCACCAATTCCATTGTATCACGGAAAAGACCAATCAAGTGACTCTGAAATTCATTCGGTACAGAATCTGGAGAAGGAGCGCGTGGATTGAGGTTTACCTCCAACAAATAAATCCGCTCATCTTCGGTTACCATCAAATCTAGACCTGCAATTGCGAATTTGTGAGGAAGCACCATGCACCCACGGCTATTTTCATTTTCTCCTTCCAACATCTCGGCACTCATAACTATTCTTCGTTCGATATCTGGACGTAAAGCTTCAAATGCTTTGGCAACAAAAGACTCGACTTTGGCGCTTAGGTTTCGCTCCACTAGCTCGGGCTCATCTTGAAGGAGACTTCGGTCGAAAGTTTCTGTGATATGTGCGCCCCTATTTCGTTCAACCGACTCATCTTCATCACCGGCTACTGAATCTTTTGCAACGCGAATTTCATGGCGATTGTAAATATATGTTTTCATCAAATCTTCTTCTTCCTCGCCATCGAGAGGTTCGTCTAATAAGGCATTTGTTTCGACACAAACCACATAGGTTCTGATGTGAAATTTATGTCGGTCACGAATGAGTAAGCAAGGCTTCACTTCGGCCTGAAGAACCCAGCTTGGGATTCGTCCTTTCTTCTCAATCAAGTTATCTAGAAAGCCTTGTTCTGATACCGCTCGCTGACGGTGTTCTTCGATAATCTTATGAATTTCATCGGCATCTCGAACAAAGAACACACCAGTTCCACGACTTCCCATAGGTTCTTTTAGGACCGCAATGCGGGTTGAGGCTGGCTCTCCTATCAAGCACGGCAAAGAGTCTCCTACCAAGTTCTTACATTCATCCTATTGTCGTTGTGATCACAATCCAAATTAAAATTTTGAGTTCGTGCAAAAGCAGAAGAAACGATAGGACGAGGTCAGAAAGAAGAGACGAAAGTTAGATCGTGTCGGACACTTTACAAGAATTCAATAATTCCATGTGTCATTAAATTGATTCGTCGTTTCGTATAACGTACATAGGTCACATCCCAATTTATCAATTGAGATGGAGGAGAAATTTCCATATCCTCACATCGGCATCGTTTTAGAGTGCGGGCCAACTCATCTTTGTCGTCTAAGCCATCAAAAGCTTGAGAGGTACAATGAAACGATGTTAGGACCCAAGGCCGAAAATTGTCGTTGCGTGTATTCGTTTTCGTATTTGAAATGATCTCAACTCGCAAGGTGCAATTTGCCTCTGTTAGCGCTGAGTTGTTCTTCTGGTTTCTGCGACGATTCATTCTAGAATTATTGGGGTGGCGGGTAGTAGCGAGGGTTGCTACGGACGCGAGCTTTCCAGATGGAAGATCGTCTGCGGCATCGACTGGCGTTATTGTGGCAAGGCCTCCATTGTTTCTCGTACATAGGTCTTCCAATACCCACTTCCACGGATCACGCACAGAAACGAAGATATGGTTGTCTTCTTTGTGCAACGGACCGATGTAGTTGATGTCATCCTCCAAGACAGATTCGATTTGATTGCTGTTTTCGTTGCTGTCGACCTTGACCGGCTCTGGTTCTTGAAAAAGCTTTTGGCGTGACCCGCCGATTCCAGAGATATTCGCTTTGATCTTCTTCAGAGAATTCATCGTGTGAGTATTATTTATGATTCCAGGAATATGGAGCTTTCTGAGCAGCGTGCAGTGTCATAAAAATCCTTCTCGGATCGTGCACTCCCTTTAGTAAAAGAGTAGGAGTGTGAAGCTAAGGTGAAGGATTTTTGGAACAGAATGTTACAGTTATTGGATGCAAAGGAGGACTATTACGTGTTGCACGTTTGTTGTGTGATGTGCGTGTGCAAAAACTGATGGATGAGGCTGGAAATGAAAATTCAGATGAGTTCTTCCTGTAGAAGTTTGTTAAATGTTCCAAATTCCTTTCTTTTTATCATCCCTACCAACTTAGATGTTTAAGCCTCCATTGGTTCACAGGCGAACTTCTCAATTAAGAACACAGTTATCCCGGTTGAACACGATTACAAGTCACGAATTGAACTTGAAAGATAAAACATACCGCAGTCGTCAGAATTTTACTTCTGGTCTCATTGAGGCTGTAACTAGGACCCTAATTGTCATAGATCCTAGTGTCGATGGCACCCATTCGGAATCTCCTCTAGGACCTACTATTTTTGACATGTATTAGCGAACAAGACTTTAGCACTATTTTCCTCTGCATGACATTGCGGATTCTCGTTCTTTTGTCGCCGTTGTTTCCTCATTTTCCTCTTCCGAAATACGTAGTACAAAGAACCCTTCAATACACCACCAGGAGAATGCTGCCGTTGTCGCATCGTGGATAGCGACGTGTTTGCTAACAAGATGAAAATCCTTTTGTCTTTGTGTGTTTGCAAGGGGTTTTGGAGTCGGTACAGTATGTTGACTATTTCCACCTTTCGCTTCCATCAACGATACGGTACCATCACAATCTAAAATATTATTTTTTGATGTGCCATTAGTGAACTTTTTTTGGAATTCGCGTACGAACTGAATCCAGTCCCGCAACCCAAAACACAGATCTTCAAGCCTCTGACGACTCGATGACGCGACGACAGCTGGAATGCAATTCCAATCTCTTGCCTTCCTTCGTGCTAAAAGGAATCGTACAAATTCAATCTTTGTTCGTTGGCAATTTGTCATTAACTAAAGCAATCGAAGCAGATCATTCAAATTGATTTTGGCAGAGAAGTCCTTCTGGATAGAATCTTACACGCAGGTCGACATTGAGTAAGAAGAGTCTTTTCGACATTCTGAACAGCAGTGAAAACTTTCCTTCGAACACTGCACGATGGCTTCCACAATACGATCTTCGATGGCATACTTTGCCTTCCTTTTTGCCTGCCTTTTGGTCCTGGTTTCGTCGTTTTCCACCCGTCTCCCTTCCTCCGCTTCGAGTCCGAATTTCCGACATGTTTGTCCACAGGAGTCGCAGGTGGGAGTTGCCGATAGGCATGGATCTTGCGAATCCCCTTTTGCCCTGATGATGTCGTCGTCGTCTCAAGCTACCACGGTGGTTGAAACCCTCTTTTCTAAATACTGCGACGAAGATTCTCTCATGGACAAAAAGACACTGGAATCAATGCCACCCTTTGCGGGAATGCTGGTGAGTTCATTGGATTGGGTCGAGTTCTTTTCGATATTTTAGCAAAACCTGTGTGTGCGCTTGTTGAAATTTGTCTAATTCCATTCTCGTGTTGCTCTTATAGGCCGATGAAGATCTGGAACAAGAAGAACTGGACGAGATTTGGGAGGCGGCATCGAAATCTCCAGACGATTCTTCGCGCGTGGACCTTGTTTCTTTTGTGAAGATTTACAACGATGTCGATGATTTGTTTGAAGACGACGACGAGGAAGAAGAAGAAGTCGTCGAGACTCCCGTAGCAGAGACTGACGACAATGAGCTCGATGAAGAATTGTCAAAGGCGTACAAATCTATCTGCGACGAAAAAGGAATGGTATCCAAGGATAGTATGATGAAGTGGGAAGAAATTGAAAGTCTGTTTGAAGAAGGACTTCTTGGAGAAGACGAATTTGAGGAATTGTGGGACAGCGCCGTGGACAACGAAAAAGGATCGCTTGATGCCGGAGGCTTTTTGAAATTTAATAATGGGCTTGACGATTTGTTTGTTCTTGACGATGACGACGATGAGGAAGAGGATGATGACGAGGACGTCAAACCACCGGAGCCAGCCACAACAGCTGCGGCCCCGCGAGCTATGGTCGTCGAGGGTGATAATCCACCCGGTGTCCTTTTCTCACAGCTTGCTGACCAGGACTATCTCGTCGGAATGAAGGAACTGAATTTATGGACGGAACTGAAAGAATTGCTGGATGATGGCGAGCTCGAAGAATCCGAACTGCAAGAGCTGTTTGATAAGGTTGCAAAATCCGGAAAGCTCGATGAGGAGGGTTTTCTTCAGCTGTACGACGACATCGAAGCCCTTTTCGAGGAAATCGACGACGACGAAGACGGTGCCGAAGAAACAGCTGCTGCGCCTCCTCAACAACAGCAACAACAACAAAGTCCACAAATGAGTTCAAGAGTGAAGGATGATCTTCTTGCTTTCGTTGATATCATCATTGAAGAGGACGAGGAACTTTGTGGTTTTGGTGCTGAAGAAGCCGACCAGGAACAAGTCCTGAATATTCTGAAAGTTCTCGAACAACAGCCTTCAAATATGATTCTACAAAAAGAGGGAAACATCGAGCGGATGGATCTTACCGGAAAGTGGCAACTTTTGTATACGAGTTCGTCTGCGATGAAGTTTAACCAGGGACTAAGTGGCATCGGTGGAAGCTTTCCAAATGGCAAATTCGGAGGCTTCACTCAGGAACTGAAAGCGACCAAGTTTTTGAGCGACTTCGAATACAAGGAGCGAGTCGACGTGAATCCAGCCAGTGCTTCTTTCGACGTTACCATCAATGGGATCTGGGATCTTCGAAAAAGCGTTTCGTTGTTCACGGGCCAACCGACTGTTATCTTAAACGTCGAACCGGATAGAGTAAAATATGGAGTAACATCCACCAGAGCAGATCATTGGAAAAGCTTGGGACCGACAAATAGGCTAGACTTGTCCTTATCTGGACGATGATTTGAGAGTGATGAGGGGATGCACGTCGTCTGACACTATTTTCATATTCAAAAAGGTCCAATAAGGACGAAACAAATTAGGAATCATCGTAATTATTTCAAACCATTGTATCTTCAATCTTGTTAGCATAATTGAAAAATAGAATATTGATTATCAGAATCAAATAGAAGAGGTTCATCTTTATATTATTACTGACGACAATGTTTTTTCGTTCAGATCAGACCAATCCATGCGTCGAATCTTGGCGACAATGCGGCTTAGACGCTCCATCCCTATCTCCAATACTTCTGGAGTTACCCATGCATAACAAATACGGAACATCCCGGGCATTCTTTCCCTTTGTGACTCGCCTGGTGTTAGTACGAGGCGAGCATGATCGATGAAAAGCTGCGACAGCTTTCTTTCCCATTCCATCGTCTTTTCTGGAAGCAGCGAGCTAAAGTCGACGTATACAAACTGACCAGCCACGGCGGGAACAAATGGCAACACCATTTCTTCTAGTTTCTGTATACAAATCCAGTATGAACGGCAGAGTCGAGTCCTAGATTCGTCCAGATAGCTGTCGACAAAGTCGTCATCTGTCAAAAGCTCCGCAACAACCATTTGGATTGGGTTGCTGACTCCGCTGAAAACGTTAAGGTTTGCTAGCGCATCCAAAAATCTTTGATTTTGACTGTACACAACTCCAAAACGCAATCCACTTGCACCAAAATCTTTTGACATAGACCATACCCAATGCACATCGTTGCCGAGTTTGTTGTCGAGTATCTTGATGATGGATTCGAAGCCATGACCAGTCTTTTGGTGTATTGAAAGAGCATAAATTTCATCAACGATTGTATGGAGTTGCCTCTTGCGAGCCCATGTCACGGCATTCACCATTGTTGTTGTGTTGTAAATTGTACCCAGAGGATTGTTCGGGTTCGATATCAAGAGGAACTTTGGATTAAGTCCTTGCTGTTACAGAATTTGAAGTGGGGAGCGGATTTTTGTTTTTTTTTGTACAATCAAGATGAGAAAGACCGTAGCATATACATGTACTCAAGGAAGACAAAGCAGAACGAGAAGTAGAAAATACAATCATGCTTACCGATTTTGCTTCAATGTACGCCAAGTCTAGTTCATTCGCAGACGGTCCCTGAATTGGGTTTGCCATCTGAACAGCAAATGGAACGATCCTCGCTACCATACGCATATCATTTTCAAATGCGGCATAATACGGTGCTGGAATCAGACATGCATCGCCCTCGTCACCCAATAGATAGAATAGAGCTGACAAAAAATTGACAAACGAGATAAAAGGATAAAACAAGATTAAACAGCTCTTTCGTGTCAGTGGGAAGAAGCAAAACATCAACTGGTGTCTATGCCATAATACATTGAACAAACTTACCATTCAAAATCCCCGCGGCTCCCGATCCAATTCCAATGTGAGCTGGATTGATCGACTGCAAAGCTGTTTCAAGACTCACTCTGGTTCTTCTCGTTTGTAAGTGATCCACATTCGATGTTGCACTTTCTGCGTGCAAAAAGCGCTTCGCCAAAAAGTAGGATACAGCCTGTCTCGCCAGTGGCAAACCCATAAAGGAATTGTAACAATATACGACGGGATCCGAGAAGGCAGAGACTGTGGTGGATGGGTTTTGAAGTCGGTCCGAAAGGAGATCTATTGCTAGCTTGTTTTCTGCAACACACAGTAGAACGTATCCATCGAGTGATTGGGGTGTACAGGGGTATTCGAGGCCTTGGAGAAAACTCATGAGGTAGGACGTCGCTGGTGCCATGGCGTTTCTGGAGCGACGTGAAACGATACGTGAATTGTCTCCATCCGTTCCGTGATCATCGTGATGAAAGGCTTGGCCGCTATTGGCTTTACGGTGGCGGTCACTCCATATTTTTTGCACCCTCCAATACGAAGTAACACCAAAAAGTAGTGCTGAAATCAAAGTCGCAGAGCGTTCACGCGAAAAATCGTTAGGCATCTTTCTCTTTCTGATTGATTCACAGAATCGATCTAAGATCTTAGTCGGTAGTTGAGGATGATTGGTTCGATGGGCTTGTTCTAGTTACGATACATGCGGTTTGGGTCAAGCAATGACACAATGAGATCTTGTGTTGTTTCTGCTCATTTTCAACTTCTCGTATCGGAAGGTGTCATGAATGGAATTCTTTGACATGCCGATTTTATATGACATGACGCGTCTTTTCGTTTTGATGAAGTTGGACGGACTAACAAAGTCTTTAACTCAAACTGAGGTCTAACTCATTTTTCGTCCGTTTCAATTCTTATTGTTGATAAATTCCCCTTCATGCAAGTCGCCTCTTCAGTTTGAGGAAAACACCACAAGAAGTTGTAGTGTTATCATTTTCTGAGCCACCAATGATCCAATGGACGCTATGTACAACAGCCTCTCTCTTTGGCCCAAGAAGGAGGACATTCCGACACCCCAAAAGTAATTGTCACCTTTATTTACACCGTTAAATTTTACTATTGTTACATAACACATATTCGTCTCTAGGACTCTTGTGTACAAGCCTGCTTTGTTCATTTCTTAGGCGTCGTTCCTTTGGTCCTGGTTCCACAAAACTCAATGCTTATGCAGGATAGGGAGCAGCGTTTCACCTGAAGTATCTATGTTTCAGCCTTTTCCCATATCATTCCCCTCGTGCTTGATTTTTTCCGTCTCTTTCTACGACGCGTTTGAATGTGAAGACGCTGCGTCTATTCCGTATCGCACGAAACAGCGTCGCGTAGCATGTAACAAAAACAGGCTTCACTCTGTATTTTGAGCCTTTTCTTTTGCCAACTGCCTGGATTTGTTACGCTCTTTCAATGCCTCGATTGCAGCAGCTTGTCTTTCTCGCGCGGTCATTTGACTCGAATATTTCTTTTTGCCGGAACGGAGGATCTCCTTCGAAGCGTCCTTGAGAAAATCCGGCAACGGTGGGGCGGCTGCTAGAAGCGAAGATGTTTCGGGGGGTGTTGATGTACTTGGCGCATTGCTCGATGGGGGCGTTGTGACCGTAGTGTAAACTTGGTGACTCTTTTTGCCCTCACACTTCTTGTTTCCCTCGAGCAGGAGGTTGTATATTGCACCCGTTGCTTCTATGTGACTCAAAATGCGGTACGACATTCCATCTTCGGCCACCATGCGGCCCTTCCACTTTTCCGTGATGGTCCTTAGCAGATTGGCAACCGTTGTCTGTTTTTCAGCAGGTGAAAGCAAATTGAATCGGCCACTTTCCAATTCCAATAAAATGTGCAGTCGGTTGTTGCCGAAAATTGTTTTGCACGGTTTCAGTGCCTTGCGATCACTCTGCAAGACAATATCCATTCCGGATACGACAACTTCCGACATTTGGGGTCCACTCGAAACAACTTCTGGACGAGCGAAATTATCGGCACTGGACACAACGTTCGGAGTCGCCCCGTAACTCCGAATGAAGGAAGGTTGCCATTTTGAGGACCTTCTTGGAACAACATGATTTTTTTGGCATGGTTGTTTTTTCTTGTCGAATAATGACTCGAACGAATTGGAACGTCGCAACAGAGAACTTCTTCTTCCTCTTTTCTTCCGACTGTTCATTTCGTTACAAAAAGCGTCGAGATTGATCTCGTTCAAGCTTGTGGAGGACGTTATGGGAAGAGGTTCGTAAGGGTCTTCTTCTTCTAGTTCGTGACAGTCAAGCAGTTCGTGAAAAGCATTTTTTGCATCGAGCGACATGTTCGATGCGGATCGAGAACGCCTTAGCGAAGGTGCGCGGAAGCTCCCTTCCATCCCAAGATTAAGGTCACTCAACACGTCTAATGGTTCGGCACTCAATGCGTCCAATGGTTCGAAACAATCCTTGTTTCGTTCTTCTATTCGCGCCATTACTGTCTGAACAATGAGTCTCTTGCGCGCATCCTCATCGAGTTCTCTCCAGCCAGTATTGTCGTCGTGACTTGTATCTGGGCCACAGAAAGCCGACATCTCCTTGACAAGACATCGCCCCTGGTACTTGCTGCAGTCGCCGCCCGGGATACAGGTCTGTTCGTCTTTCTTTCCGAACGTTGCATCCTGAATCATTTCAATAATATTGTCGCACTCGGCTTGGTTATTAGTGGAGTTGTTTATTCTGAATGACTCTGCGTGTATATCAATTAAGACATTCAAACGGTTGTTGCCGATATGTTTCTTGTTGTTGTATTCGTCCCACAAGACATATTCTTGTCCTGGGAGTTCTGTAGCGAGGACATCGAAGTCGGTCACTTCGATTGGAGCAGGGAGCATTATTAGTACGTATTGATTATCTTCCCGATGGAATAAATATTGTGACCGCTTGGAGATATGAAGTATGAGACAGCAGGTAGGTAGTTGTGAACGTGTTCAGTATGGCCTTGCGTCTAGGTGTTGTTGTTGAATGTTGAAAGTGCTTTGTTGTGATGTTGAACGTAATTTGAGAATAGATTCTCGAATTCGTAGAAGAAGATAGTTGTTCGATTGTCTTCCGAGTGATGATGAAGCGCTCGATCAAGGACAAGGCTGCTTGCACGAGCGAATAAGAATAGGATGTTGTCCGTGGTTTTGATTTGAGAATGAATACCGTTTTTCATAAGAGCGACCGTCAACCGAGACATTCTCAAACATACCTACACGTACACGTTCGTAGTCCTACCTAGCATCTCATATTTTCACATACGGATTGTGCCCAAAATAATTATGAGAGCAAACTCAACGTATCTGTGCCCTATTATTTGAATTCAACAACGTGACTAAACTAACGCCATAACCAATCCTACTCAGTAGCGTGAACGAAGGACTGAAACAAATCAAAGGAAGCAAACTACTTCAAAATAATAATATTATTATTATCTAAACATCGAGATCAATCTACGGACGCAATGGACGAGTATGATGTAATGTAATAGTACAATATTAAGGAAGCATGGATCTCATCTAGAATATCATTTGCTACTACTATTGGTAATTATGATTTTTGTTAGCATTACGTAATGCAGAAGAATGATCCCGTGTGTGGCACTATTACCCTCTCTCGGGGAATGCCGTCCATGGACGCATGTCATAAGCGCATTCCCAACCTTCTGGAATGCTCAAATTTGCTGTACTATGTTTGGAACAATATGAGAACAGAAATTCGATAGCTTCTTTCACCTTGGTTTTCTGATTCTCCGGAACGTCACGATGAAAAGCATCATAGTCAATGCCCGCGTCGCTCGGAGTAGAAATGCCTGGACAATAACCCCAACTGGAGCGATTTTTCAAGACGTTGCTGTTGTTTGGCAAATTGAAATCCCAACTTGCGTAGCTTTTATCAAATTGAATGTATCGATCTTTCGCAAAATCTAACATACCGAAGGCCTTGACCAAATTGTGACACCACACAATTTGCCCAAATTGATAAGCGTCATTTTCGGTCAAACAATTCTGGAGTCCCTTGTGCCAGTTCTGGACCCAATCTTCGCCCAAGACCTCCACCTCACGATCGTGCAATCTTTTGGCAACGTTTTGAACTTTAGCAAGCATTTCTTCCTTTCGTTTTGCAAACATATAGGCAGTCACAAATGGTTCGTCAAGGTCGCTCGGACGAGCAGCACCGATCGACATTGTATGAATGGGTGCGCTTTCTTCATCCAAATCCTCGTGACTCATCAACCATAATGGCCCGTATTGGATTGGCTCAAGATCCGGAAGGGTCAGCGATCGAAGTGTTTTGGAAGGTGCGTAGAGTTTTCCTCCTTTGTCGTAGGGGCTGATGATAAAAACACCCATGTCTTTTTGCTTCATGAGCCTAACATTATCCAAGTTTCCGCCACAATCACCTCCTCCACTCGCAGTATAACTTCCAATGAAATGGTAATGTATGTTGGCATATTCAAATTGCTCTGTCTCGATACAACGCTTGATCAATTCGGGTTGGCCATGGGTACTGAATCCGATGTGCTTAATTTTGCCTTTTGCCTTGTATTCGTTGTTGACGATGTCGATAAGATTCTCGTCGCCTTCGTTGTTGAAAATCAGATCGTAGGAGTATTCCTGATTGATCCCATGAAATGCAAAAAGATCGATGTAATCCAATCCCAATTTTTCGAGACTTTCGTCAAGCGTCTCGCGGAATTCCCATGGTGGCAAAGCTTTGACCTTGGTTTGAATAATTAAATCTTCTCGTTTGATCCCTCTGGCAAACAGATTTTTCAAAGCATGCCCAATTTGAAGCTCGCTACTACCATAACCTCTGGCAGTCTCAATATGATTAATCCCCAAATGTTTGACGGCATAGTATAAGGTTTCGGTCAATCCATCCTGACAGTCAGGATTGACTTTGCTAAAGTCATTAAATTGTGCATTCCATGTATGTTGGAAGCGCATGCATCCGAGTGTCAAAACAGGCATTTGAATCTCCGTTTTCCCAAATCTAACTTTTGGACACTTCATGTCATAAGAGGCGAGAATATCGCACTGATCAACTACATTCAACAATGCTTTCTTCAGAATTTCTTCCCCCTCTTTTTCGTCGCTGCTCGTGTCTGCCGAAGCGACAAGGGCCGATAGACTGCGTCCCACCTTCACAAGCCGGTCGTCGTCCGTCGACACCTTCGATTCAAGAAACTTTGGCGATGCATTCTTCAGAAACTTCTGAGCGATGGAAATAGAGAGTTGGTTCGCAGAGCTCTTGTTCGAATGGGGATCGACGACCTCGGGCTGGTTTGATTTCTCTGCTTCGTCGGTTGCCTCTGCGATGGCGGAGCGCGCCCAATCATTGATAGATGCCATAGCAGAATTCGAAAAGGAGAGTTCAAGAATTTTTTACGCGATAAGAAACGAAAAAGGTGATGGCTTGAGATGTCATTTGCGATCGATGTGATGGCAAATGATGGATGACGATAACAGAACTCGATCGATCATTCGTTTGAGAGTTTCAAAGATCACAGATTTTGATGACGAATGTGATGGTTGGCATCATTTTAGAGAGCGTTAAAATTAGTCGAACGTGTCCACTGCTATTCGTGCAGAAACGTGTGCACCAGTTTCTGAATTGATTAGTTCGATTAAATTATTATCAGTTTAATCGAACTAATCAATTGTCACATACAATTTAACGGTTGTTTGATTAGCTCGATTAAGCTGAAAATATTTGAATCGAAGTAATCAAAAAGCCGTTAAATTGTATGTGCCAACTGATTAGTTCGATTAAAACTTATGTGGTCCAAAGTTTTGGCGCGCTTTGCACCTCGCATTCTTCATTCATTGACATTGGCTCTTCGGTTGTTTCACAAAATCGGTTTGACCATCCATAACACAGTAATTCAAAACAATTACAGATACAGATAACAAACTTTCCAACGACATTTGGCATCTCAATGCGATAGAAATCAGCAAGAACGACCCTCAATGATTCGATGTTGCTATAGAATAGCTCGGAAACGAAGAACTTTACCGTTTGCCAAGAGTTTGCCCAACGCATTCGGTGAGAAAGGCCTTCATTTCGTTAGTGACAATACTCCTTGCCCTACGCTGCGACACGATGGCGTTAGAAAAATAACTGCGAGAAGTTTTTGGTCGGGAGCAAAAGCGCTGAATCGAACCGTAGAGGAGCAGTATAGCAGAAAAACACCTCTCGAACATGTTTTGTTACGTCCGGGAATGTACGTTGGGCCTACAGAACCAATGCCGGCCAATAATTGCTGGGTATTGGACCCCATGCCTTCTTCTCAAACAATTCATCAAGCCAACGGCCTGCGAACACCAGAGAGAATTAACGGTCATGACATCGAACCAAAGCCCTTTGCTATGATTCAAAAGGAACACAGTCTAATACCAGCTTTGCAGAAGATTTTTGATGAGATTCTGGTGAATGCTACAGACAATCACCAAAGACATCCGAAAACCTGTACAAGACTAGATGTATCTATTGACCAAGGCAACGATAGCGAAAACAGGGAACCCCAAATTCGAATATGGAACAATGGGAAGGGTATACCCATCCAGATTCACAAAGACGAAAAGATGTATGTTCCCGAAATGCTATTCGGGCATTTGCTGACTGGATCGAATTTCGACGATTCGGAAAAACGTCTTACCGGGGGTAGACACGGATATGGTGCAAAGCTTTCAAACATATTTTCGAAATCGTTTACAATAGAAACAGTCGACTCTAGAAGACGATTGCATTATACACAAACCTGGAGGAACAATATGACACAAGCAGAAGAACCCAAGGTTACGAAACTAGACGACGACAATATCTACGATTATACATGCATCACTTTTGTTCCCGATATGGAAAAACTTTCAGGCGGATCAAACGCAACGACCATTGGTGACGAAGATTACGCCTTAATGTGTAGACGTGTCGTGGATGCAGCTGGGTGTGCAGCCGGACAGTTGAAAGTATTTCTGAATGGAAACGATGTTTCGATAAACTCGTTTCAGGAGTACGTAAATCTTTACCGAAATGGCGAGGAAGGAACATCAAGTATGCGTTACACCAAAATAGGATCTCGGTGGAATGTAGGTGTTGGTGTGTCAGAAGGGAACTCATTCGCATCGGTGTCGTTTGTGAATGGCATGGCTACATCTAGAGGCGGAACACATGTCAATGCTCTTGTGAATCAAGTGACAAAGTACATTCAGGAAAGGGCCGCAAAAATTGATCCAAGTCTCTCAAATGTTATTACGACTGGTTTAGTTAAAAGAAATCTCTTTTTAGCATGCAACGCTTATATTGAGAATCCTACTTTTGACTCCCAAATGAAGGAGTACCTGACATCAAGCCCATCTAATTTTGGAAGTTCGTTCTCACTTCCCGAAAAGTTCCTCAAAGAACTGGTCCAGTCTGAGGAGGACTCAGGTCCTGGGATTGTTGAGGAGGTCCTTCGAGCGGCCAAAGGAAGAGAACAAGCCAATCTGTTTCGGCAGGTCGGTGGGAAGAAAGGCAAGCGCCAGCTTCTTTCAATTCCTAAACTCGAAGATGCGCACAATGCGGGTTTAAAAGATGCTCCGGACTGCACTCTAATCCTAACGGAAGGGGATTCTGCAAAAGCATTGGCTGTGGCTGGATTAGAAAAAATTGGTAGAGAAAATTTTGGCGTATTTCCTCTCCGAGGAAAATTTTTGAATGTACGACATGCGTCTGTGGATCAAATGGCAAAGAATGCTGAGGTGAAGGCATTGATATCGATTCTTGGTCTCGATTTCGACAAGGAGTATGATACAATAGAGGAGCGTAAAGATCTCCGATACAGGCACATTATGCTTATGACTGATCAAGATACAGACGGGTCCCATATCAAAGGACTAGTAATGAATTTCTTCCGTCACTTTTGGCCGAAATTGTTGAAGCCAACACTTGACGAGCCTTCTGGAAAACCGTTTCTCTCGTCGTTTCTGACGCCACTTCTGAAAGCAACCCGAAAAACTCGGAAAAAAACACTTTCCTTTTATTCGTTGGCGGAATACAACGCATGGCGAGCGTCTCTGGTTGATGAGAATGATGATATTAGCAATTGGAAGGTCAAATACTACAAAGGTCTTGGTACTAGTACACCGGTTGAAGCCAAAGAATATTTCGCTGAATTCGACAAGCACCACGTGCAGTTCCGTTGGAAGTCAGAACTAGACGGTGAGCTCCTTGATAAGGTTTTTGACAAGAGTAGGGCTGCCGACCGCCGAAGTTGGATCGAGAATGAATATGACCCTGAAGCAACCATATCATACGAAACGGCAGATTCTAGCAATCACATCAGTTACGAAGACTTCGTGAATAAAGAAATGATACACTTTTCCAATGGTGATAATATCAGAAGCCTACCCAACATGATCGATGGATTGAAACCTTCCCAGCGAAAGGTTTTGCATGCCTGTTTCAAGAGAAAACTAAAATCCGAAATCAAGGTTGCTCAACTTAGTGGCTACTGTGCAGAACACACAGCATATCACCATGGAGAAGCATCGTTGCAGTCTACAATCATCGGAATGGCACAGGACTTCGTTGGATCGAACAACGTAAACTTATTGGTTCCGTCGGGTCAATTTGGTACCCGTCTTGTCGGTGGTGATGATGCGGCTTCTCCTCGTTACATTTTTACCCATTTGTCTCCCGTTGCGAGATATTTGTTTCCGGAAGATGACGATATTCTTCTAGATTACCTCGAGGATGATGGACAACAAATTGAACCAAAATTCTTTTGTCCAGTTATTCCTCTTCTTTTAGTCAACGGAGCACAAGGCATCGGAACTGGTTGGTCTACATTCATACCACAGCACGATCCAATGAGCGTTCTCGACTACATTAGAGCAAAACTCGATCAATCACCGAATCTTCCTCGAATTGAACCTTACGTGAAGGGTTTCAATGGAACAATTGAACGAGACGAATCGCGTTACACAAGCTACGGGAAAATGGAGATTCTTGATAACAAAACAGTTCATATCGACGAGCTACCAGTGGGGGTCTGGACGAACACATATAAGTCGTTTCTTTTGAAGTTGCAGTCAAAGGGGCTAATTAACGAGTTCAAAGAAGACCACACTACTACGAAGGTATCATTTACGGTGAAACTAAAACCTAGCCAACTCCATCGAATGCAACAGAACGGCGGATTGGAACAGAGTTTGAAGCTCAAGTCGAACCTCCAACTTACGAACATGAATGCTTTCGATGCTGATGGTAGCATTCGAAAATTCCAGTCGGCGGAAGCTATTGCCGACGCATACTTTCCAACTAGGTTGTCTCTCTACGACGATCGAAAGTCGGTGCTAATGTCGGAAATGAAATACAAGTCAGCTCTGCTGGAAAACAAGGCTCGTTTCATTCAACTTGTTTCGGAAGGACAGATCGACCTCGTTGGTGGTCGATTGTCCGAAGACAAAACGGTATCTGTTCTCAAATCGCATGGTTTCAACACAATGAACGAACTAAAATCGATTCGGAACGACAATAGCATACACAAGAATCGGGCAAGAAATGATGATACTACAAGAGACGACGGAGAAACACTAGGGGACGGGAGAAGTGATTCATCGTTTGATTATCTATTTAAAATGCCACTGTCGTCTCTCACAAGTGACAGGATATCGACACTGACGAAAGACGCTTCCGAAACGAAGACGAATCTGAATTCCATTTCCAATTTGCGTTCCGAGGAGCTGTGGCTGTCTGATTTGGAGAAACTCGCCGAACATTTGTGAAGAATGAGTGACTGTGTTCTCAACTCCGTTTGGGTTTACGATCTCTTTTGGCTGTCGCTCGATACAAACTGCTTTAGCTTCATGGTATCGTCGTGATTGGATCTTTCCCATGAATCCACTGATACGAAGTGCGCGAGGATTTCCTTCTCCGATTCCGACAGTATGGGAGCTTGTTTTGTCGCTTCTGGAAGTGGTCGAATGGGATTTCTTGCTCTCAAGGTCTCGATGATTTCTTTGGCGCGAGCGATGACGGCATTTCCAACTCCTGCATTCTTTGCACAAACGAGCCCAGCCGAAGACGAGGCGACTCCGTCTTCAAGCTTGAACAAAGATGCGGCACCGTCCTCGTTACCCTCTGGCAGATGGATCGTCATACGACGAGCTCGAATTCCATCCATACCGTCTGTGATGACATTCATCGTGAAGAGTTCTAAAAAATGGGTGGTGCACACTGTCTTGCACTTGATCTTTGACAACTTTTTTAAAGCAGCTCCCAAGACTGCAATCCCCGAAGCTGGATTGGTTCCTTTTCCGAATTCGTCAATTAGAACGAGAGATTTTGGCGTTGCCTTGAGAAGAATGGAAGCCATTTCTGTCAATTCGAGCTGATAGCTGGATTGAGGCCTACTGCATGTCTCAATTGTCGAGACTCGCGCAAAAATCTGATCCGTGATAGATATGATCGCTTCGGAGCACGGGATAAAAGATCCGAGATGTGCCATATACACAAGGAGTCCAACTTGTCGCATGTAACAACTTTTGCCGCTATAATTAGGTCCAGTGACGCACAAAATTCTATTCTGATCATCCATTTGGACATCATTTTCGACGAATTCTCTTTCGCATATGAGTTCTTGCAGTGGATGGCGACCATTCTTGATAGAGATTACTTGGCGACTATTCTCTTCCTGTCGATGATGAGATTGTGAATTGCGAAGTAGAATAGTCGTCGCCGTCAATTAGATGCGGTCGCGTAAAATCGAGATCGACTGCACAATTGGCAAATGATAGTATACAATCTAAAATAGACAGGGCGTTGAAGCTATCATCGCAGTTCGTTTTCAGATTCGAGGACGTATTCTTCTAGCTCGTTCACGATAGTGCCGTTCCGCGTCCTTGATGAGTCCATCTAAATCGCCAATTTCCTCGTCGAGCTTTCTTGTTTCGTCGCATTTGAAGTAAATGTCATTGTCTTGAACAAATACGCGCTCAAAGTCAGGAGGGAGAGTTGCTTGAGCATAAGCTACCAGCTTGTCTAGTTTCACCAGATACCCGATCTGTGGCATGAACATGACCGATAGCCCATCAAGATGACCATGTTTCTGATAGATGTCGTCCGCTGCTTCTGCCATAACTTCTTCAAGGCTTTCGTACTGTTCCTTCCAGAAATCCAGTTGCTTGTCAACACCATAGCGAATAGCCACAAAGGCACCCTTATTTTCTATCATAAGTTCGCTGTCGACGATGCTGCTGATGCGTTCCCTCAAATTGACCAGGGACTCCATGTTGAATTGTAGGTGCAGTTCGGAAAAGAATTTGAATGCGAGTGGTGTCAACATGTCAGGCGCGTACATCCAAGAGCGACAAAATGTCATGACGAAGGACGTCGGCAATCGATATTGCCGACGAGGCACTTGCGATCAAAACCAAAAAGTCCTGTGGCCTGACGGTACATTTTTGGAAGCGTAGCAATATCTTATCGATTGGACCAACCTTTGGCAGGAGATTTAATAGGACGCCAACAGAAGTCTCCATGCTGGGCCGAAGAAAGAATTCTATGACATCTTGTCGTGTACGGATGTCTTCGAGGTTGATGAGAGGTTTAAGCATCCACTCGCGTAGCATTTGGCGGCCACCTCGACCTTTGGATGCGACAAAACAAAAGAGTGAGAGAGTGTTTGGAAAGGTTTAATTTCTTGGTTGTAGCTTGACTCGCAAAGCGCTTTATTATCGCTATCGCTGCATAACACGTCGATACCCCACGGTCACCTTCACAATCTTAAAAAATACTTACTTTTGGTTCGATCTAGCAATGAGAATAGGCTGAATCCCTCCTTCGAATTTCCGCGTCCCTTGGCAATGAGCGGGTGGTTTTCAGTAGAAAAAATATGCAGCGCCGAGAATGTTGACGGAGAAATCACCATGTGTGCTGATGATTTGGCGTCCACAATTCTATTAACGATTACATATTTCCCCTCCGTAAGTTGAAAGACAGTCGACTGCAAATACGAAAGAAGAGCTCCAAGGGCTTTGACAAGAACCTTCGATTCAAAGTCGATTACCGCTGCCAAGTGGTGAAAGGTCGAAGGACCATACGTCAGGTCCCCATCACTAAAGACTTGTGGAAAGCTTCTATCGGAGTCGGGATAGTAGTTGGGTCCGCCTCCGCCTTCAGTTCCGCCCGAGGCTTCTTTTCTTCGCATTGACGTGACCTTCAATTTCTCAAGAATGATCTTCTTGCACGTTCGAAAGTCGAAGTCTTTCGATTTGAGGAGTCGATAGGGAATAGGTGGTTGCTGTAAAGATGATGCATCGACCCCTTCTTCTTCTCCTTCGTTCCCAGGAAGTACTGGAGGCCGCCGAGTTATCATATCCAGAAGTGGGATATTGTTGGCAATGGGATTCCTGCGAGAGTGATTACGGTAAATAAAGGATATTTTAATGAGTAAAGAAACGAAAAAAGAAAGAAATAGTCGCTAGTGACAGAGTGACATCATCAGCTTACCCTACTAATACCAAGTTGGGTCTTGCCACCTGCAAAAAGCGTTCCACGAGGGCTTCCGTCTCGTATCCGGTGGCAACGCAGGTCTCCGTCATGATTTCGTTTTGGTCTTCGTCATAGCAACAGAACGATACATTCGATCTCTCCACAACAACAGACATGACACGAAGACTAGGGTCCAAAGGAGCGGCGGCTTGCTCCACGCGAAGCACCTACTATTGTTCCACCTACTACCGTTCGAAACCGATTGCTTCGTCGGCTACCGCTTCTTCGCGAGACCCTACTGCCACGGCTGCGGGGAAACCTCCCACTCCCCACTTTTGAGTTGCTCTCTTTTTTTCGATCTTCTCTCGAGTTTTTACCAGCAAATGACCCATAGAATTCGCTTCTTGTACTTCCGGAATTCTGCCACGAATCGGCGCCAAGCGAGTGAGCGGAGAAGTCGTTGCGGAAGCATGTATCCGCGGTAACAGATGACATAGCCACACTGGCTGTGCTCATCGAGCCAGCCTGAATAACGGGAATTCTGTCGACGATCGAAGTCCTTCTCATTGTAGATTGTTTTGGATACTGAGGTTGTGTAAACTGAGGACGAAGCGATTTGAATTTTGAGACGAGAAAGAGAAACGCGATCAGTGAAACTTTGACAATCCCATTCTAGTCACACTTGTTCGTATCGTTATGGAACGAAGGACAGACGAATGAATCGCGCGAGGAAAAGAAAACATCTTGGGTAAAGTACTGAATGCTCCTCCTGTAAGTAGTCGTATTTGTTGCAAAGAATGGTATTTCATTCAGGACGCGAAGTACTACCAGCACTATTGGCATTTCAAAGACATGCACTAGTTTAGAAAAAATGGGATCTAGCTTGCTCAATGCAACAGCATCGAGTGTGCCCTTCGCAGATAAAGTAGTAGTACATCGCAATGTGCCGGGGCGTCATCGCTATTCAATTAAATTCAAGTCAGTAATTGTTTAACAGCAACCACCGTGCTAATCTATTTCCACACTTTCAGCGTTTTATCGAAACCGCACGTAACAATGCTATCTTTGAGGATACCTGCGCCCATCACCTTTCCTTCGTGTCCTCTCAGTGTCGCTAGCATTTTCCAGTCTCGAGCCGACCAAACCTTGGCCGTCGCATCGAACGAGCTCGACACTAGATATTCGCCTCCTCCCACCCCACAACTATCGTCGCGATGAGGGGCCCTTTGCTCGAAGCGAAGCTGCGTCACTAGCTTCGAGTGAGCTGGCAGCGATGCAAATTGCCGACGCTTGCGCAAATCCCAGATTTTTAGAGTTCCGTCGTCGCCTGCAGTTGCTAGCTGGAACCCATTGGGACTGAACTCGGAACATAAGACACGCTTAGCGTGGCCCAAAAAATGATGAATGGACTTGCCCGTGCGAAGATCCCACAAATGGACTACTCCACCATAGTCGGTTGTTGAACAAAGGGATCCATCGGTGTGAAAGCCCACGCCGTAAACTTCTTTGCTGTGCCCGTCTTGAAGCAGAATTTCACCCCCGGTTTCGACGTCCCACATTCTCCAGGTGTGATCGAAGCTTGTGGTCACTACGTGATCTCCTTGGGGATGGAATGCAACTTTGCACAGCCGACTAGCATGGCCCTTGAGATGGGCGACTTCCTTTATTTGATAGGATAATCCTCTCTCTGTCTCGTCGTTTTCTTCTGCTTCGTCTTTCTCGTTTTGGTCAGCCAAATTGATCTTCCATAATTTTCCAGTTAAATCGATGGAGGAAGTTGCCATCAATACTTCAGAAGCATTTTGCTTAGGATGCAGTGCAATGCCCATGATCCGATCTTCATGCGCCAATGTGACTTCCGAGATGCGATTCAAAGATGGATCCCACAGCTTGATGGTTCCACTCCAGCTTCCTGTTGCCACTATGGGATTTCCGTCAATACCATAGTTTGAAGTTGCAATGCACGAAAGCGGCCTCGGATCGCCGTACTGCGATCCCTCAGCTCCCATTCTCTTCACCGTCTTGTACAATTTTAAGCAATCTTCGTCAATCCGAGTCACATCAATACAATCAGAATCATCAACATTCGACTTTTCATCCTTCGTTTGAATAAGCGAGGTTAAACGAGCCCTTTTGCGTTGCCACTGAGCTCGATAATTCCGTTCTTGGTTCAATCGATCCCTTGCACGTTCTAAAGAATATGTCGAAAATCTTTCTCGCGCTCGAATCAATTCGACGGACGCCCTACTATACTTGGTAATTTGTTCTTCTTCATCTTCGATCGCTGCTGATTGAACTTGGTCCCCTTGTCCCATTCCCTCCTGACCGATACCACGTTCTTCCATGACAAGTTTTCGGGCCATCGCCATCCGCAATCGATCCCTTACATTGGCCAGATTTTCTCCAAATAACCGCACCGGTTGGCCCATTTCTCGCAGTGCTTTACGAACATCATTCGGGAGCGTAGGAACGTCGATAGAAAAGGCTCGGTTCTTGGCTTCCATGTCCAGCATAGCTTGCTGGTGTTTCTCCCGTCCGCGCTGTGATGCGGACGTCAACTCCATAACTTCGACCTGGGCTCCCACATTGGAATTACCGAGCGATGTTGTTGGAACTGCCGCCATCGTATGCTTTCCGATCGTGTGAGGCTAAGTAGCTTTGTCTTTTGAACGATATAAGGTGATCAGTGAGATCTTACTGTCTACAAAATGTTGTATGTTCTACTTGCGACTTTTTGTGTTGAGATGAGTTCGAAGTTTGTGGAGATCACAATGGACGAAGAAGAGACGGACCATTGCGCATAGTACTCAGAGGACATAGGACTAGCTTATATATGTTTGTATCATACATACCTCAGGTATGCATCAAAACAAAATTCGAAATTTTTTAAGAAGGGGACGATGTTGAATGTTGTTACACGTACCGTATTTTTATTTCACTAGTGTACTTATCTCTACGATTGTTTTTGATTCAGCAAAACCTTAGCACGGCTGATACCCACTTGATCTACGAAACGAGGTAACCACCGATAGACTTCTTCTTGACAACACGAAGTCGAATCGCTGACGTCCGCTAATTTTTTCCACTCTTCAAAACCTCTACGCGCATCGCTTTTTGATTTGAATCTATCCCATCCTCCAGCATAGTGCATGAGATAAAACGGGGCTTCTTGAACAGGGACTATGGGCCGTACACATTCGTCTAGAAAAGGCCGATGGATGTTCTTCGGCACCTTCGAGAGCGTTTCGTCAGAAATATTCGAAACGTCGATGAAAACTTTTCCAAATCTATTCTTTTTAAAGTCCGTTTTGACTGCATGTTGCTGATATCTCAAAGTGACCAAACCATCAGTGTCAAAATTTTCGCTTGCAAATGCTTTGATGTCTTCCGAACCTGGGCAGGTGAAATTTTCCAATGCCCCGAAGCCAACACGCGGCATAGTGTGACAAGCTTTCAACGGCTGCTGGGCTCTCTCAAACGAATTCAATATTTCAACAACCGTAGCATTAGACTCGATTGGGGGTAATTGTGGCCTCATCCCATATTTTTCGCCCAGAGTTTCGGGTTGTCTTGTCGCATTATTTTCTTCGCTTTGTTCAGTCGCTCCCATCGGATTGATTGCTAAGAACTCGTCGGTGTCGTACATGGAAATCCACCGGACTCCTCTCTCTTTCATAAATTTGGTACAATACGTTATCATACCTCTTTGTTTGTGAATCAAGCGAGCATGAGCCACATACTGAGCCAGCTTGGAATCGATCGTGTCGTTTGATTGTATGCCACCTTTCATGCTAAGCTTGTTCCTTTGCGAGCGTTCTGCTTGTTCAGCGTCAAATTCCCCATGCATGTTTTCAAATTCAGACACATTCTTCACCCACCAGTGGAGACCAGTTTGTGTGGTTGTCCATTTCTTAAGCACCGAGTTCGGATCTTCCAAGTTTCCGTCGTCCGATACAACGAGCAAATATCTCAACGGTAATAGGGTGTAGTGGTATGGAATCCACTCTGATAGGAGATCATTATCTCCTTTGACCATCAAGCAGGCTCCGAAAGTTTCGTTTTGGGGTAAAATCGATAAGGGTGGAAAGTCATGATAGTCTGATAACGATGACCGTACAGGTTGGTCCAATGCATACATCGCGATTTCACTTGAGAAGCTGCGATTGCTATTCCGAAACTGGATAGTTTGTGACTGAGCTAAGACAAACACCAGTATCGGCCACAGATAAAGTTGGCATCGTGCTGTCAACAATCGCCTTCCAGCACCAAAGGTTTGAATATAGCCAGCCGGCATTGAAAGTGCTCCGAAGTGCTCTTGCAATATTGTGAATTCCTTCCGTGTAAACTAGATTATATCATCAAGTCGTTGCAGGTGCTTCGAGCCACCTTATCCATGTCAATGGTAAACGATAATACCATATTCTTCTCATCCTCTTACGACGTGACAAATAATGATAAAATGACAAACCAGCAGTTCTGTTTTTCTTTCGAATTTTTTTAATACGGCCGATCGATCGAGACCCGGCAGGCGCGGAAGATCAGGAAAGGACAACATAATATGAACTGAACGTCACGTCCACATCTGAAGAATGCTCCTAGTTCATGGTATCATCTAAAATCAGCTTGTTTCTACTTGGTGCTTGAAGTTTCTCCTCGTCTACACAGTTCTTCTTCTTGTTGTTGTTACAACAGCTGCTGTAAGTATGTTCGTGTAGAAGAAACAATAGTATCGAAGAGTTTGAATTCTAGTTCAAATAGGGCGATGTTCTGATGTTTTATCTCGTGTAGTTTATATTCTATTTTCCATAATATCCTCTCTGATGCCTTTCATCATTTCATTCATATAATGAATATTGTGCTGAGCTGCCAATGTTACAGCAAGCGGCTCGTGCGCCTTGAATAAATGCCAGAGGTAGGCGCGATCGTAATGCTGACAAGTAGGACAAGTACACGATTCGTCGATCTTTTCACCAAAAGCTTTCGAGTATTTTCCGGATCTCATTTTAAGAGGGCCATCTTTTGTAAGGATGGTACCGTGTCGAGCAACGCGAGTAGGATAACAAGAATCTAATGTATCGATTCCCCTTGTTACAGCGTGGCGTATACTCTCTTCGTCTGCAATTCCTAGCAAGTGCCGAGGTTTACCCTTTCTTTCTACTTCGGAGTCATCATCAAACATGGGCATCATCCAATCCAATAATTCTTTCAGCTCTTGCCTGCCGTTTCCCAGACTTCCGCCGATCGCATATCCGTCGAAGGGCAAAGACGTCAAGAAATTGACAGATTTGGTACGTAGTTCGCGATCGACACCCCCGTGAACAACGCAATACATTGCTTGTTCTTGAACGTTATTCAGGTGTGTACGGAGGGAGCGTGCCTCCCATCTATGAGATCGATCCACAGAATCTACTAACTTCTGTCGATCGATGTGATATGGCGGAAGTTCGTCTAAAGGAATGATAATATCTGCTCCAATCTTTTTTTGAGCTTCAACGGTCGATTCTGGGGTCAACAGGAACTTGGAACCATCGCGATAACTTCTGAAGATTACTCCGTCTTCGGAAACTTTGACAGCATCCTTACCCATGCCATTGTGATTATTTCTCTTCCCTCCACCTGCACGTTTCAATTCGCCCTTGCTTGAAAGCTCCTCCTGGACACTCCCGTACGCCAAACTAAAAACCTGAAAGCCACCGGAATCGGTGATGAAAGGGCGATCCTGGCGATTTGTGAATTTGTGAATGCCACCGGCTTCGGCGATTATATCGGCCCCTGGATGGAGCATCAGATGATAGGTATTGGAGAAGATGAGTTGCTGCCCCGACTACGTGTAATACAAAGGAACCAAAAGAAGAAAGAGTATAGTAGCAAAGTAAGTTTCGTGTTTGTTTACGAGAAAGAGACCCTATTCCGACAAAATGCTTAAAATCTCGTACCTTATCAGCGTCGCGGAAGTCGACACCTTTGAGAGCGGCATTGGTGGCAACTGCAACATAACCAGGAGTATCAACAATCCCATGTGGCGTATGGATGCGTCCAACCCTTGCTCCGCTTTTAGTGGATTCGTGCAAAATTTCAAAACGAAAGAAATCTCGGGGTTTGTACGCCCAATCGGGAAAATCTTCCGGGCCTAGAAGTTTCGGGGGTGGGGGTGCGTCTTTTCGTTTCGATGATTTCGATTTCGACGATGATTTTGATTTCGATGAGAACAATCGGGAGCTTTTGGATCGTTGTGGTCGAGTATTGATGAATCGCTGGAATGGCCGAAAACGCTGCCACAGCCTCACTTTTGCACCGATGCAGCGCCCTTGATGACAAGAACATGGTTAGCAAGATGGGACCTGCTTGACCGAAAAGCGGATAGTGCCGCATCTGATCACAAGGTTAATTCGGCTCCTTCAAATAACTACCACAGAGTTCGGAGCTTTGATTTGCCGATGTTAATATCTTGAACTCAATTGTGTGGATTGTCTGAGTTCTGAGATCATTGCGTTCTTCATTCTGGCTGTTCCGAGAAAAAAATCTGGTGACAAACCGAAGCAAGCCATCAATTTGATGGCCATCAGTGTGAATTGGGACTGCAGAATCAGTTTTAATCGAACTAATCAATTAGCACATACAACTCAAAAACGTGTTCGTATGAACCCAAAACGTGTTCGTATGAACCCAAAATTGATTCACAATCAGTTTTAATCGAACTAATCCTGGAGCACATACAATTTAACGTCTTTTTGATTAGTTCGACTACCTCATTTTCAGTTTAATCGAGCTAATCAAACAACCGTTAAATTGTATGTGCTTGAGGATTAGTTCGACTAAACTGAAAAACGGGTTCGTATGAAGTCAAAATTGGTTCGTAATTGGAATTTTTGTGCTTCAAATCGGCAGATCTTTCGAGAGGAAAACACTTACTCATTCCATTCTTGCTCTCATTACATCATTTCAACCCAAAGACTGATCTGTGTCATCGTCAATCAGGATTGCACTAGAGGGAAAGATGGGAACATCATGGCTGAGAAAAATCACAATGCTCGCTTTATGGGCGATCATTGATCACCTGATGGTGGCAAGCGCCTTTCAGTCCGTACTGCCGACCGCGCCTTCGAGAACAATGAAATCCACGCGTCATCGTCTTGGTGGATTCGAGTATGATAGTGGGATGGTGCCAAAGCTCAAAGGAACACAGGATGATACTGTATCAAATACCTTGGTACCATCGTTCGATGCCCAATTTTTGGATCGTAGAAAACTACTGTCTATTGCCTTGGCGGGTTGCACAGCCGTCATCACTACTCCCTCGCAGCCCTCGGGAGCTATCATGACCGATGAAACCGATAATTTTGCCGATAATTATTGGAGCAGTGCCAACACACCGGCTTCAACACAAGCATCGCCTGCTCCCACAGATGAAGTCGTGGTGAAAATTCCAAAGGAAGATTTGCGATCGAAAGAAGGCATTGGTTTGGAACTGGCAGATGTGGAATTTCGAACGAATCGACGAGTTTTTGTCAAATCTGTTTCACCCGGTTCACCTGCAGAGCGGCTCGGTATTCAAAAAGATTGGATCATAGTAGATATCAATAATGAAACCGCCGAGCGCACCAATGTGCAAGGTGTTGCCACCATGATCTATCGAGCCTCTCGATCTGAAGACTCGTCGGATTCTATTGAAATTCGCTTCCGAAATCCTGTCATATTTCGAAACCAGCTGAAAAATCTGTCTTCATCACCCGATACAGTTGTCACTACGCAGGTTGCTCCAGCGGGAGATACCACACAACGAAACCAAAGAGATGGGTCCGTGAAACCTGGCAGGGAGGTCACGGAACAAAGCGATCAGCGACTGACAGTCTCGCAACTAATCCCTCCCAAAATGTGCAACCGAGGCGCAAGAGATGACGATCTTTTGGAAATTAGCTATATCGGACGGGTCTTGGAAACGGGAGCGATATTTGATGGTTCCGCTGTAAAAATCAACGGTCAAGGGATTCCTGGCCGAGGCGACGATGTCTCGTTGTTTTTTGTTCTCGGGAAGCAACCCTTTGGGCAATTTCCTCCGGGTTGGGATGTTGGACTAGCCGGTATGTGCGTTGGAGAACGACGCCGATTGTTGGTTCCGCCAGTCTTGGCATACGGTTCCAAAGGTCTTCCAAGGCGAGGGATTCCACCCGATGCCACTTTGCAGTATGACATTACTCTTGTGTCCTTGAATGGCCTTGCTACACCTCAGTAACAGGAACAGCGCTTCTTGTATATTAATAACTACTTGTTGTAGTTGTATAATCGCTCTTCAATACAATAAAGCAGTTAGTATTACCATTTACAAAACGATTTCATCTACAGAACGAAAAACAATCCAAAAAGCCCGGCATTACTCAGAATTGAATTTTAATTAAGGTTCAGGAATTAATCCTGAATCGAGTCGTGCCATGCATCGCTAAATTTACGAGTATGAGGAACAAAAAATCATTCTGTTGAGATGACCCATCCAAACAGTATCAAAAGCAGTAGGATCTCTTCTGCCATTTTACAACCTTGGACCAAGAGCCAAGGATCGCAGATAGGTAGACAGGAGAGAACGCCATGGTTCTAGACGAAAGTTCGACCGTTGATAGAAGCAGAAGACACAAAAACTCAAGCAATGGATCGAGCCTAAACCATTCCAATGATATCGCTAGTTCTCCACGAAAATCCGCCAGGAATGATTATTCCTCCAGTCGCAGCAGTTCTCGCCAGACGCCCATGAGAAGACGGCATTCTTCCGGTAGTTCGAGTTCGTCGAGCAGCATCAGCAGCCTCACCAGCTGTGACGACACCATCGATACCAGAGGGCTATCCGTCGTAAAAACATTGACTCTGCTTCGATCACAGCCTGCGAATCGATCTTGTGCCGAATGTCGTTCCGCTTTGATAGATCCATCATCGGTGTATGCGTCAATTTGCATCACTAGCCGAAACAGCAAAAAAAGCACCGACCAAAGCCAGAAAACAAGCAGTAGAAAGATAGCTCTGCAGGATTTTCGTTTGAACCACAGGGCCTTTGCACCTCCGTCGGAAACTGGCATCCCGTCTGTGGAAGTCACTCGTTCGAACAACGGCAGAGTAGACGATATATTTGTCAGCAATGGTAGTCAAACAGGTCAAAGTGACTACGACAACGATCCCGCCTTTTCTGCCAACCAGCGTTTCGGCGGGCACGGTGTTTTCATTTGTCAGAAGTGTGCCGAAGCTCACAAAGAGCTTGGATCCTCCATTAAAGTGAAACGCGTAACCGATTCTTCTCTCTGGACCACGGAAGAAGTGCAATTTGTCGTGGTCAACGGGGGAAATGCGCAGTGTTGGAAAATTTACGAAGCCTTTGTGCCAGACCAATGGAAGGAACGACGGCCCATTTATGCAAGCTCGTTGTCTGCCCGTATTTTGTTTTGTCGGGCGAAGTACGAAGCGTTGGCCTTTTGTCTCCCACCACCGGGCCCGAATGCACGAAAGGCATGGGAAAATATTCTACAAAAGCAGCAAGACAAAAATAAGAGGGCCTCCGGATCTGCGAATCTGAAAAACATATCTTCTCTGTCGGTGTCAAATCATGCTCTGAATATTGGCTCCTCTAGCAAAAAAAAGAAACAAGGTCTCCCAAATCGTCTTATGGACTACTTCTGTGTCATAACATCGTCGATGCAACTTCTGCCCACCAAGCCTGGCAAAAAGAAGAAAGAAAAGAAAATAGACTACTCGAGTATAGAGTCCCCAGAGGCTTTGGACTTTTGGCCCCACGTCACCGACTGTTATCCACCTCAGAACACCCATGGAAAAATGGGATACGAAAACCATATCTCGAGTTTTGTCATGCCCGGTGGTTGCCATCCAACACTGGACCCAAAGCCCCCATCCTTTTCCACCTTCGTCTTAACCATGGCAGACTGGTTCGTTTGTTTACGGTGGGTCGTTACAAGTCTACGACGAACACGTCGATGCCGGAGAAATGAAGAGCGCTATGCGTGATTCTGGATACGAAGGGAGAGTTTCCCAGCTTTCTTATGCAGAATGGCCAAACAAGCAATGATTCAGATGTCTTTTTCTTCCCGAAATGTTTGGTATTTCTTTCCCGTTACGCCTTCTACGACCTTTTTCGGAGTGTCCTGTTGGAAATCTACCAGATTTCTCTAATCGCGGCGCCGCTTCCCATCGAACGATACGTCTCCAATTTTATCTGCGAGGTTCCATTGCCGCCACAAGGAAAAGTCAGGGTGGAATTTTCTTTCACAACGGATAGAAAGTTCAGCATCGAGCGGCCTCCCATCAATAAACTACCCATGGCCAACTTTTCGTATCGACCATTGTTTGCGTCTTTGAGTGTGAGCAACATATTAGTTGTTCTTGGTCATCTCCTACAGGAGTCCAAGGTAGTGCTGTTGTCTCGGCATTACAGCTTGCTAACACCAGTAGCTGAAGCACTCTTGAGTGCCATATTTCCGTTTCGATGGGTTGGGCTTTACATTGTAAGTTGATTGCATCTCTATCATCTCACTTCGCCGTTCAAGATCGCATTTCTAACACTTTTTTGTTTATCCATCCTTACGTGCAGCCTGTAGCACCGCTGAAAATGAAGGATATTTTGGATGCTCCGATTCCCTATCTCATTGGTATAAGCTCTGAATATTTCGACGTAGTGAGTCCACGTCATAGACCCAAGGATGCAATTTTCGTTGATCTGGACCGTGATGTAATCCTTCTAGGTGATCTCTCTCTTCCGAAGATTCCCGAACACGATGCCCAAAAACTAACGACATCACTCGAAGAGGCAGGTGGTTCGGTTTACGTGATTCCGAAGAGTGGTATCAAGGGTTGCATCATGGCTGGTTCAAGGAAACCTGCTGTTGTTCAAAACGAATGCCGTCCGCGATATGCGCACATGACAATAATGGACGACCTACACGCCGATTGTCGAGATGAATTGTTTTCTATTTGTGATTTAGCCTATGGTAAAAATGATGACGAGGCAGGAAGGATCATTGGTTTTGGTTCTATCAATGGGCAACTGACAACTGTTGAAAAAACGGATGTTTCTAGCGGGAGAAAAAAGAATTTGTCTTCTATCGTGTCTCCGATCAAAAGACCAAAGATCGGGCGAAACAAGAAGGCTGACATATTGTCTAAAAGCCAAGTAGCAATGGGTCAAGCCCATCTATTGGATTTGACGGAGCCTGAAGGGTTCTCGGTGGAGGGTATTCGAAACGCGTTCCTTCGATTCACAGTTGCTACATTTGCAGACTACCAAGATTCACTATTGGAAAATTCGGGTCGCGATTTGTTCGACGATGAAAAATTCGTAGAGGATGTCAGATCCCGAGACGGATCGATGGCATTTCTTCAAAATGTTTTGGGGATCCCAGCTCTTTCAAAGATTTCTAGAGGAAAGAAAAGAAAACCCCGACATACCAGAGATTCGATTTTTCGACGAATCAATTATAGCTAAAAGGAATCGATCGAAAAGAGAAACATTGGCAAAGGGAGGAAAGAAGCCGACACCATTTTTAGACGACAGAACAACATGGGAAGTGAAGAAAATATTTACACCTCCTCCCCCAAACAACCTTGGGCTACCCGACGCAGAAGATACTTATCGATACGGAGTATTCCCGATACTTGACACGACGCGTTTTGGGAGAATCCGTCCCCCTATAACATGGCGTCAGCACACATGTCTCGACTCTGTCAGGAATACCAAAACGTATGCCTCGAAAATAAAAAAATCACCAAACGAAATCGTAAAAGACGCCTTGAAACCGGTTCTAGCAAACCCCACCGCAATCGCGGCGGTTGCAAAGCGCACGGCCAGGGATTTGGAGTCAACTCTAGCGGCACTCTCAATTGTTCCGGATTCGAGACGCGGTGGGAACAGCATAGAAGAGGGCAAGACGTCATCATCGCAGGGTAATGTTAAGACACTATCAACTGCGGACACTATAATGATGGACGCTAGAAGGAAACAAACCATTCTTCTAGATTTCATCGTCAAGATTCAAGCACTATGTCGAGGGTTTTTGGCTCGAGATTATTACGCCTACAATAAGTTTGAAATTCTAGAATCAAGAAGGAATGAGGAAAAGGCAAGATACGAATCGCAGATTATCATTATCCAGAGATTTGTTCGTATGTACCTTGCCAGAAGAAAGAAAAAGCGCATGCTTCAAGCCATCATAATGATTCAAAAGAACCAGCGATCTTCTAGCAAGCGAAAACAGTTTAAAGTACTGAAGGACAGTGCTATTGTGATTGCAAAGTTTTTGAGGGCTCGACGGGCACGTATTATTTTTCAAGAGGTCAGGCGAATGGTCACATCCATTCAAAGTGTAGTGAGGGGCGGACTAGTTCGGTCAAAAATGAAACTGATAATGGAACAAAAAATGGACCTTTACATCACCCAGATTTTCGTGCTATGGACACACTTGCACGTTCCTCTCATCTTTCGAGCCAAGCAATGGCCTAACATTGCAGGTGAAAGAAGTTTCTTGCGTTTTGGAATTGCAGAAGCTGAGCTATTACGACTATGGGATATCGCCGGTCTTTCCGGTCATTTGAGTGGTGCCGAATTCCCCGATAAAATCGCCCAATATTGCTGCACGTTCGGAATGAGCAACGATATATATTGTAAAAGCAAAAAATGCGCAGATTTGATACAAAGTGGTGCATCGATAACTTCCAAGATTGGAGATGGTCTTCGATCAGAAGAAACAGAACGTCTACAGATCTATGAACGGTTGAGTTCAAGCGTGTCGGATAAGGATATTTCAATATTATACCGTACTTTTGATATCGGAGAAGACGAAAAAATGAAGAAAATCGCACTCTCTAAAGTACTGTGGACGAAGATTGTTCTTGCCGACCGTTCGGCTACTTCTATGACTTTCATTTTTCCAGAATTGAAAAATTCACTCGGAATAAGCTTTGTGAAGCCAACTTCCAAGGGTCAGCGTCGATTCTCCAATGCATCAAAGTTGCCTGTCCCATCAATTGACACTGATCTCTGGGTGAAGAATTCAGTCGAAGGAAAGACCAAGAGGCACGTTCAAGAAGTTGCCATGCTATTCATCACAAGGGTGCCGGAAATTTCTCGTAAATTGGATTCTGTGTTCATGCCGAAAGATACCGATTTCGATTCATTTCTCCTGGCTGCGATGAAAGCAAAAGGTCTTCAAGACAGCGAGCAGGCGAGACGTTGCATTATTCAGGAGTACATCCATGTCAATCGCTAGCGTGAAAACAAACGCGGAAGTAATTATCGAAACATCATTCTCTCCTTTTGCGTCTCTTGCGTCATGCCCTGACAAGTTAAGCACAACTCCAACCTATTACTAGAGCCCTAGATTTTCATTTAAAAAATGCCAATTCGATTTTACTGATAGCATTAGTAGGACTTTCGTTCGAACAAGATGATGCTATAGTAAAGTTAGAGCTTTTTTAATAGGTTATGAGTCACTGAAACCTCCGCGTGTCTTTTGCCATGTTTGCTAATTGAGTCGTGACCGAGTGCTGAATCCCGACCTCGTACTCATCGGGATACCACGAGATTCTTCGTAAAAATACGTGTAGGTTTTCTATCGGTTTCAAAAATTGAAAACGAATGTGATTGAAGCTTGACATCTGTTAAGACGTGAACTTGCGACGTGCAATCGTACCAGCACGAGTAGTACCCACGACACGATCGTACACGTACGAAAAATAAAATGCCTTGTGCGATTAATTTTGTTCTGATACGTTGAAAATTTCATTCAAAATAGTGGAGTATAATCAATAACAACGAATAAGAAAGGTCTCTATTCATCGTTGCAATAGGATAGAGACTATGATCGAATCAGCCATGATCGAATCTGGAGACAAAGAAACATCACCTGTTAGCGACACTATCCCATCTGGAAACATGGTGTCGTTTTCAGAAGAAACCTCTGAAAACTTTTCAATGGAGAAAAAGGACCCCGAAAGAAGCAATTCCGACGATAATTGTGCCGCCGAGCCGACGTCAACCCAAACACCAAACGAGGAGGCTGACACAGGCCGTGTTATTGCATGGGGAGGCCATCATTGATTCACAAGAGACGGATACAAATGAGAGTGAAGGTTCCGAAGGAGCTGTAGAAGCGGAGGGTGGAGCTTCTCCCATCGGAACAACTGCCGCGGAGTCGGCGTCAACACAAACACCAAACGAGGAGGCTGACACAGCCGTCTTATCAAACGGCGATGCAGTCATTGATTCAGAAGAGAAGGATACAAACTGAGAGTGCAAATTTCGAAGAAGCTACAGAAGCAGGAGGGCCGAACCTCTCCCATCGAAACAACAACGTCGGAAGTTGATGCTTTTCCCAAGAGACCCGACATCGACGTTGATACCAACGCTGTTGTGTCTCCATCGCAGAGGATTGAACCCGAGGGAGCCACACCTGTTGTAGGAAGAGCCAGCGTGAAGTTCGACAACATGAACTTTGACAAGGATGTGCTGAAGACGGTATTGCTAGAGTCGCAAGAAACGCAAGAAAATGGGAACGGAACAAATATTACAAGAATGGAACGAATAGAAAGTGAGGGTGCCATTGCAATCCAAGATGACAGGATTGTAAAGAAGGACAAAAATGGTAAAAAAGCTTCAAAGAAGAAACGACAGGAACCACCAGGTACCCCTGCTAAGCATGAAAGGCAAAAATCAGAAACTCCCGACGAAAGGGAAAGGAGAATACAAGATACTATCAAGGAAAAGGAAGAACATGACGAAAGACGAGTGCATCAGATTCTGCATGATAAGAGGGGAGTGGTAGAAGAGAAAAAGGGGATGACGATATGTCAATACAAAGAGAACCAGCAGGTTCGGTTGTGTCGGTGAACAAAACTCACAGAGAAAGTTGGAATATGAATAATGACCAAGTGAAGCAGTCCGACAAAAATAGTTGCAAGCGAGAAGCAAAAGGAGATAGCATCGAACGAGGAGTTGAAGGTAGAACGGCGCTACGATTCTCCAACTCGTGTAGGGCAGCGGCATAGTATGGATTACAGCCTCAACCACAATGTCCACGCTGTGCCACATGCACCCAATCAACCACAGGCTTACCCTGACAACCTTCGCCAAAGTACCCTTCCTCTTTCTCCGGCTTTCTTTGTCGACGATGACGAAAGCGTCCCAATTCCACACCTCCCTGCGCTAATGGTACCGGGAATGGGAACTTCTTATGATTCATTTTCGATACAAGGACAAGGGCAGCAGAACTATTTGAACCATAATGGCTACCATCAACAATATCATCCTCCACGGTCGTCGCTCTTATCACAACAACAGCAACCTATGCTTGGAATCCCAAATCAGGTGACAACAATGCCAGGAGGCAAACGGAAAATCCATTTGCAGCTCTGGGAAGATGTTAGTTCTGCGGCGGAACCCGAACCGAGCAGTTTCCTTTCATTTCGAAAAAAAGGAATTCTGCGAAGATCTCCCCAGCAGACTTCTACGATATCGGAACTTGATGATACAAATCAATATAAGAATAGTGACAACAATGGAAACGATGAGAACAACTTCAAATGGAAGGACAGAGGAACCTTAACAGTTTCGTGGTACGAAGGAACAAGTTCGTTGGAGTTACAAGAGCACGTACAAAATACCGTGATTCGAAAATTAGGGCTCAAGAGTACTACGACGCTAAGGGACTTCCGAGTTTTGGATGAAAGCTCCGATTTTCCCGAAGAGATCGTGCTGAGCCCTTATATACCAAACGGATCTAGACTTGTTGTTCGATTTGCCACCACGGATGGTGGAGATTTGACACCAACAAAATATTTGAGATTTGATGATGGCCCGCCCGATTCGCCCTCGGCAGCTCCGAGCCCCTATCCTACGTCTCTGGATTTGAATGGTTTGGGTTTGAACGCCAACCAGCTTGCTTTGCTAGGGACGCGCTTGAACAGTTTGCAGGTGCCACGGGCCGAAAACTTGGACTCAAAGAGCCGTGCTAAATTGCAGCCGAAAGGTGGAAGGAAGTCGTCGAAACAAAAACAGTTAGAGAAGAAGAGCTCGAAAGAAGGGGACGACGAAGATGATTCCAAAGAATCAAACTTCGATGCTCAATCGAAAGAATCAAACTTCGAAGTAGCATCTCTTCACCCGGAAGATCCGATTCAGAAAAGCCTGCGAGAAATCACTGGCCTTTTGATAAGAGAGCGAGGAGGACGGCAACCATATGTTCCACGGCAGCAGGAAAAGCGACAGGTTGTTTTGGTCTTGGCGAACTACTTCGGTTTGTTCTTGTTGCTCATTGCTATTCTCGCCGAGATTCATGCAAGAGCTCCCGATTGGCACAAGGCCATGGAACAGCAGCTAAAGAATGTTCACGACTGTTCTATGGACAAGGAGTCGCTGCTCACCTGCGTAGAAAATGGTGACATGGCAGGTCTCGTTGCTTCGGTAATCCTCTGGGTCAGTCGATCGGCAGCTACCAAGAGGATTTTCTTGCTCGGATTTACTTCCTCCCACAAGTTGTGGACCGCTGTTTATGAGTCTTTGGTAACCGCCATCTGTTGGGGATTCAGTTATATGTTTATTCGTCGTGGCATGAACCCCGACAACAATCGTGATTTCCTTCGAAGATATTGGAAGGATGCCGTTTATGGAAGCCTTGCAGGGTTTAACGCGGCGTTCATGAAACAAGTGATGAAAAATTTGATTCCACAGGAAGCCATAGAGGACGCACTGCAAGATAGACAATTGAAATTTCTGTCATGGCTACCAAGCATTGGATAAGAATACATATTTATAATAGAAAATGAAATAGACTTAAAAATTTTATATGTTGACTAAAAATATCACGATACAGCGCTGTTCATAGCGTGATCACGGCGACTTTCATAGTCTAGGCATGCTTTACCAATGAACCATGCTGTTCAGCAACAACAAGGTTCATCGCTATGATTATGATTTCGCAATAAATCATTAACTATCCTCATTGTTGGGATCTCCCGGGACGGCTATTGCGTCGGCGAAAAAGACGGAAAACACCAGACCGTCGACTTGCACTTTCTCTCCGTTGAGAGGATCGACGTCTGTTGCTTGGGGGTGTCGTGAAAGCTGCATTGCTAGGAGATTCGACTTGTTCACTGTTATCGCCTGGGTTCGCGGCAGAGAAAAGATTTTCTGTACCGTCATCATCTGCACTTCCATCGGCAGAAGAATGCATGTTTGAATCACCTTCTCTCTGTGTCGGTGAACCGTTTGGATCAATTGGCGTCGGACTTTCTGAATAAAGTTCAGAAAAAAGGTCGTTATAGTCCTCTTCATCGGGTGGTTCGACAACATTGGATGACAAGGAAGTTCCTGTCCGCAGAATTCCTCCATCAGCCCGGATGCTACTCCGATTTGAAGATAAGATGTTCCTTGCGCCACCGAGGGTGGCAGTGGGAGAACTGCCACCGCTAGTCAAAGTGGCGATACCCATTCCACCCGGAGAGACTCCCGGGGCTGTTACAATGGCGTGGATGTGAATATCAATGCCATTATCTCCTGACCCACCTACCTGCTCCTCGCTGCAAAAGCCTTGCCAAGCTCGAAGTAGCGCCAGAACCATTTTCGTCATTCGAACTGACGGCGCTCCCAAGACTGGCCGCTGCCAAGTAAGTTCCAAGAAGACTTGCAACATCATCTTGATGAGAAGCTCTGCTTCGAGGCCCACTTCTCACCTCTCCACGCGTTGTGTTGACAATTCCGCTCGCAAAATCTATATGATCAGGATCGACCGGCGCTGATGGTGCTATCGGGCGTGTTGTTGTATTTTCTTCGTTCGAATTATTCCGTCTCGCTCGTTCACGTTCGCGAGACCAGAGTGAAAGTAGACCTCCAAGGGGAGCCGAGGATGTATCGACTTCAAAAGAGTTTGAGCTTTGCGTGTTTGCTGATGCATTTTGCTCGTCATTTGATAAAGAATTTGCAGGTTCTTGTGCCGGAAGCGAAGCTGCAGCCGATGCGATGTGGGGAGCAACATCGGTCAGAGTCCTTCCCAAACGATCAAAAAGTGTAGCAAGGTTCCGCAGTTCTCCCTGACTATACAGTGCTCTAACATCATGATTTCGACCACTTTCCGAAGAACGCGGTTCCTCTTCCGATGTTCGAAAGTCGATGTTTGATGCGTGTTCTGCTTCTCGACCTCCATTCGATTCATCATAAACGCTAGGTAGATTTTCGTCAGAGTTAGTCCTGGTCGCATTTCCATCTCCCGATTTTCGTGCCATCCACGGCAAGTCTGATTTCGCACGCTCATTGGAATGGTTGGATCCTACGGCAACAGAAGGGCGCAAATCCTCCAATTCGTCCTCATCAAAATCTTTGCTCTGATCGTTCATAATGCGCCCTTGATCCCGCTGAACCAGTTCTCCTAGCAATTCACTTACTCGAGTAAGCGCAATATTAAGCTCTGGCAAAACAGCAAATCGATCTTCTTCTTCGTCGCCATTTTCACAAATGTTGGTCCTAGGCGCTTCATTGAAAATCGATTGTGGAGTTGGACATGCCATGGTCGACTGCGGAAAGAGGAAATGTAAAAGAAATGTGAGTCAGACATCGATGTATGCACGAAGAGCGAGCAGTACATTATCGCAAACAACAGTTTACGTACGCTATTTGGATGCCGCGTCCTGGTTCGAAAGGGTCGTAGCCGTTCCGAATCACTTCGGATCCATTCATCCCACCGATGGGGCCATCCATTGTAATGAATCAGAAGTAATTTCACGCCGTCGTTACTAGATCTTGGCCGAAAGGATTGAGACGAATTCCTTCCCGATGTCACTGGGAATTGAAGGGCATTCTCGTTGTTTCCTATTGTGATTTCTCGAGGATCACCGGGTTCGCACTCTTCCAAAAGCAGCCTTCGTCGTCCTTCGAGATCGTTGGCGCTTATTGCTGGGTCATTGTCAACATTTGGCACTCTCCGTTGTCGCGGTTGCTGATGTGGATTTTCCGTAGATCCATATCTTCTCGAGTGGATAGCACTGGATGCAGGATCATGCAACGGTACGGTATCGTTCAAAACATCCCGAGGATCGAGTATATCCACAACTGTGGCCTCTAACCATTGGTTTACAGTGTCTCGTGCATCGATCCACTGTCCTCGAAACCATTCACGATTCACTTCCAGAGGGTGGTCAGTGACTGCCTGTCCTTCTCCAACATTACCTCGGCCACCTCTGTTGCTGAGATTCTGATTCGGTTGTGAATTCATTATGGTATTCAATGTCATTAATCCCTGCCTCACAGACTCCATAGAACCCGGATCAGAAACTTGCAAGTCCTCGGTTCCGAGACGGTAGTGTGGTCGACGATGGTGACGAGGTGAACGAGGGCTAGGAGTGTCGGCGTCACTGCGCGATGATCTCCACGGGGATCCCACGGCTGGATTCGTGGGTGTCGTAGCTGTTTGGGGAGTATTGCCATTCGTCACACCGGTTCGTGTTGCCGGTGACACTGGTCCGCCGTCTTCCGAAAAACGTGAATCCAAGCCTAACAATGCCGCCAAAAGAGCACTACCTCCTCCACTGGTTTCACTTTCTCCACTCGTATTGTTCGATGCATTGTTATCACTTTCAACAGCATCTGAGTTATTTGCGTCGCTCTTTGGCCTCTCGCTTTCCCGCTTCCTCACCAGATGAATTGTCTGCCCATCGCAAAGGCCAACAATGTCCTTGATTTTGTAATCGTTTTGTTCCTCGCTTTTGCAAGTCATTGAAGAATTCTGACCAGATTTGTCGCTCTTGGATACGTTGCTGTTATCCATAATGTCGTTTTCGTCGTTGCCACTATTGTTGTTGTGAGAAATGGTTTCAACGTCACTCTTTCCAATGAGTCGACCGCGGTAAATGAGTCGTTGTTGAGATGCCTTGACACCCGTGACACCTTCTATTTCATCGTGCAAAAAATCAATTCTATCCTCCGGATTGACAGTCACGTGAAAGGAAAGTGATCCATCGACAGATGGCGTGTTGCCGGGTGTCTTGTCTTTGTTAACCCCGTCGCCATTGACACGAAGGTCGTCAAAGCCTTTCCCGACGGTCTTTACGAAGATCCGCCATGAAGGAATGGCGTCATCTCCGGAAACAACAGTGTTTGGGACAGCAGCCTGTTGTTGCTCTCCGTCTGTTCCAACTGCGGCAGCTGTTGTGTGAAGGGACATCTTAAAGTTTCTCTTCGAAGACCGTTGCGCTGTGATGTTTGGGGTTATTCCTTCTTCTTGTTCGAATTTAGACTGCCAGGATGTCCCCTTGATGTACAATTTTGAAGGCGTTGTAACTGTTCGTATTGTCGGAATTGCCGATGGTTTGCAAGCTTTTTGTTTTGATCCTTTTATTAGTTGTAGTGAGACACAGCTTGTTGACCTCGACCGCAAGTAGTAAGAAGAATTGTGTGGAACATCTACAATGATGTCTTGTAATTCCGAAGGATTGATGATGATTCGACTTTTTATTCTTTAAGTTAAGTAGGGTCTCACCGCGTAGAGCCAAAATCGGGAGAATTGATTAGTTGTCCGCGGGGAAAGCAAAGCCGTCATGGTGAAATTTTACTTGTGTCCACTTTCATGTTGAACCCGTGCTTGCTCGAAAAAGCCTTTTTCAAGAATTTCGGAGAACAGAACTTGACACTTTTCCCGGCTTCGGCATACGCTCGTACAGCACGTTCTGTCGTTGGGGGCTGAGAGAAACTTCGAAACTAAAAAAATTGAATCTATTTTTTTGACACTCATAATTTTTCAAATCTATTTTGGAGTGCCGATCAAAATGAGAAAGTTTAGGAAAATCCGCCTCCATCTCCACCACCTTTGATACAAGGCTGCGTTTGAAAAGTGTTTGTCTTGCAAGGCTGAAACGCTTTCTGGCAAAATGAATCTTCAAGAGTCCGGAGAGAGCGATTCAGATAAGGATCCCTTCTTTCCTGCGAATCTCACGGCGGCTGTCATTGACGCAAAGGGAAAGACGAATATGAAGGTACCCGCATTGGGGTTTGGCCTTTACAAGATCCCCAATGACGACGAAGGGGTTCAAATTATTTCTGACGCGATTCTTCGAGCGGGTTACCGTCACCTGGACTCCGCGAGCATCTACGGGAATGAGAAAACACTCGGAAAAGCTCTGGCCAAGTGCTGTGGTGCGACGAAAGAGGGTGGTGATTCCCAACCGAAAATCATCGAGCGATCTCAGCTTTTTATTGCAAGCAAGGTTTGGAACGATGCTCAACGAGAGGGAAGACTCGCCGTTCGCCGGAGCGTTGAACAAAGCCTCGATGACATGGGATTGGAGTATCTGGATCTTTGTTATGTCCACTGGCCGGTTCCTGGGTATTTCGTTGAGACCTATCGAGAGCTCTTGCTGCTACGGAAGGAAGGGAAAATAAGGTTTTTAGGGATTAGCAATTTTCGAGTCGCCGACTACGAGGAGCTGCTTGCAAAGATTCCAGCCACAGAATTTGTCCCTCCCTTGATCCATCAATTTGAGATCTCACCCTTCATGTATAGACCCCAGACCATAGAATATTTCACAGGAAAGAAAATACTGGTTGCGGCGAGTAAGGCTCTGAATCGCACGCTCGGTTTGGACAGTCACGATGGCGACGTCATCCAAGATATAGCAAAGAGTCACTCCGTCACGCCCGCTCAGGTGTTGCTGCGATGGAGTTATCAAAAGGGGTTGATTGCATTAACCAAAACCACAAGTCTATCACGGATGAAAGAAAATCGGACGTTGTTCCAATTTTCTCTATCGCCCAAACAAATGAATCAACTCGATTGTATAACGACAGAAGAAGTTGTTCGTGCGCGAGACGAGCTGGAAGACAAAAGGAGAGCAAGTTAATTCGAACATATTAATTTCGTTCATAATACAAAAGTCTCATACTGACTGTTTAATGTCGCATTTTTATACACTAGAGGTTACAAATTCAGCGCTATTTTTCTGATATCATTGAACAGAAATGATGATTATGATCCGAATGAAAGCCTGGGTGGTGGTGCCCGTGAAAGTTTCTCTTCGGCTTGTTTGGCAATGCGCAATTCAAATAACACTTTTGATATAGCAAGGAGATCAGTGACTCCCTTTTCGGATGAGTTCTCGCCATTCGTTGACGGTTGATGCATGTTGTTCATTTGGATGCGCCGCCTTCGTTTCGCGGATCTTTCTGCACCGTTTGCCCTGTCACCGTCACCATCGTAGATGACTTTCATGGTACGAAAACCTCCAAACCTGTTGGCGCAGTCGAGGCATTTGTTCAAGAGCTTGAGGAAAAACTCTCGACGATAGCCGTCTTCGTTGGATCGATGCCCTCCCTTTTCATACTTCTTCGAATTCCAGGGACCGTATAGCAGGGGTAAACAAACCTGGAGCCAGTCGCAAACGGCTAGGTGAGGTTCGATTGTAGTATTGTGCTTTGTATTATACTCCATTTGGGCGATTCGAAATCGAAACTCCAACGGTAGACGTGCCAACTCGGCTGCTTCACCGTATAACGGAGCACCATTTTCTTCCTCGGCATTGCTTCCGTTTACTACGCTTGCTTCCGCTTCGGTAAATATGGATGCATCCAAGGGATCCTTGCATTCGTCGCGATCGAAAAAATCCCACGTTGGCACCGAATCAGCCTTTGTTATCCTTGATTTGGACTCGTCACCTTTGAAATACTCCGACAAAAGCTCCCAATCGATAAGCGGAACTTGGGTTGCTTTACCTGTTATTGGATCAACATCACCACTTTCTTTTTCCAAAAAACCCTCTAGAGACCTTTGGACCAAATCATAATCAGGAATATCAGAGTATTGAAGTTCTTTGAGATGATCAAAAACCTGTGTTAACAATCCAACTTTGTGTTCGTCTCGTGACAAGGCAAGTGGTTGCGGTAGATTTGGATCAACGTCATCATCGATAAGAGCATTTTGTTCGTGTTCTAGTGGTGGGTCGACCTTTCCATTCCGTTTCTTGAAGAGTGCCCTATGATACTCGTCTCCCATAAGCAACCGCCGCGTGTCGACAGTTAATTCCCCATCCGCCTGCGCCTCAATACCATGTATTCGTTCTTTTATGATTTTACATGCTGCTCGATCTTTGTTGGCAGCATGCAACATCCACGGCAAGCCCCCCGTCGCTAAATCACAAAAGACATACATTAGTGACCAAATATCATCACGCGGACAGTAATCTTGCAGCTGGTGGACCCTGACACTCGCATACATCGATGTTCCACGAAAGTCAGCAGTTGATCGTTCCTGCCGATAACACGCTTTGGAACCAGAAGTACCATTTCTCGACGATATTGTATTATCGCTAGCCTTGGGTGATAAAAGTTCGAAAGGATTAAAAGCCGAACCCGGTGGCGTGGAACCCATCCAATTCGAACCTCTCCAACGTTGTTTTGTATCTGCCAACTCAGAAGTCTGGGGGACGACAATGGATTTCGAAAGACCAAAATCAACAACGCAGAACTGATTGCTGCTACAGTCACTCCGTTTGACAACATTGCTGGGCTTGACATCTCGGTGAATGATTCCTACCGAATGCATCTTCCGGAGAAGTGGTAACATTACGTGTGCAGTCAGATATACGGCATCATTCACCGCAATCCGACGTCGGGGGCGTGGCTCAGATATCCTATCAAAATTTCTCTCCATACCGGTCCGGTTGTTGTCGTTGCTATTGCTGTTGTAATCATTCGAGTACGGCTGCGGAGAGAACTGTGGCTCATCTTCGTCTTGTTGTATCTTTCGTTCTTCTTTCTGCTTTTGAAGCTTGTGTTGCATGCGCGTAGACCATTCTCGAATTTTATGCATGTCCTGCCCCTTTAAATACTCCATGACAATGGCTGATGCCACGTTCTTGTTGTCGCTATCCCTGGTTCTACTCACGTAATGCCCCATGTATGTGGGTACCGTTTGAGGAGGCAGCACGTTGTCCAAAAAGTGCAAAATCGAGGCCTCACCTCCCAGCACACCAGAATTTTTGAAATCCCCAATCTCAACCTTGGCTGCTACAAGCCGAAGTGCCTTCTTAGCCTCTCCGGGGTTGGACGTTTTGCTCCTCTTGCGATGATTGTAATTCAGGTTGATGCACTTGTGAATACTGCAAAATGTTCCAGAACCCAGCCTCCCGACACTGAAGTATGGGCCGAGAGATGAACCAACCGCTGGAAAATTCCCCGACATCGAGGCGGGTATGGGAGCTCCATAACTGCCGCTTCTATTCGTTCCTGGCGGGGCAGAGGTCGGAGTCGCGTTCATACTAGCCAGTTTGTATCTCGCCGACTTCTCGATCCTGTCAACCCGAAATTCTATTTCCCGCGGACACCGTCTGTGTTGGAGGACGTTAGTGTCTGGCTTGTCAACAGGTAGCGTTGATCATAGACAACTCGTTTTCTCTTGGATGAGGTGATTAGATCCGAATCCATCAATCAATCGTCGATGATTTACAACTACTTCCCAAACCGAGTATTATTTCTGACAACGATTGTCCATCATTGAATCATTTTCAACGGAAAAGTCGGCTACTGCACATACCTCTTTCGTAGGTATCATGTAGGGCTATCAGATCGTGAAGGCATTATCGGGGGGACATTTTTTAGTTTCTATTTGTCATCTCCAGATTATTGCACCATTATCCTACGTACACGTAGGGTACGGTAACGATTATTAACCTACCAATTTTTATCGCTGATGCCAATACGTTCGACTTCTCCAGTTGTCAAGATTATTTTTTGCTTTCTAATTTTCTCGTTTGTGGAGCTTTTTCCAACTCAGAACTGGGAAGCAGCTCTTTTCTATCGAAACGATCAAATGTTGCATACCGGCAACGACGCTTTGCATATTGAGCTACAAAAATGAAAGTTACCGGATCGTCAATCTTTGCACCGATTGCCATTTTCTTCCACTTATCACTCACAGATACTGTCATGGCATTCAATAGTCCAGATACCATCCGGAAGGTGTTGACAACTTCCAAAAACATTGCATTGGTAGGAGCAAGCCATAAAGCTGTCAGGCCATCGAACTATGTCATGAAATTCCTTCTCGACAGTGGCTACAACGTTATTCCGGTGAACCCAGGACTGGAAGGGAAAGAGCTCCATGGAAAAACGGTATACGGTAGCTTATCTAGCATACCGAAAGACGTGCCCATCGACATGGTGGATATATTTCGAAACAGTGAATCAGTTCCACCGATAGTGGACGAGGCGATATCCATAGGTGCAAAAAGCATTTGGATGCAATCCGGAGTTATCAACGAGACTGCAGCAGAAGTAGCGAAAAAAGCCGGGCTTGATGTTGTGATGGATACGTGCCCAAAGATAGAAATGCCCATGTTGAATATTTCCGGTCCACTGCCAGCTAGTGAATTGTAAAGATACCATAGAATGATGTTTTTATGATCTAGAGTAGTCATCTGCGACATTTACGTACTACTTTGTAGACCTTGTGATCAATAATCGACTTATTTGGTAATTCCCACCACACTAATGTGTTCGGGGTCGCAGAATATGTTTCTGGAGTTCTTGTATTGGACAAATATACTTCATGAAGACTCCGAATAACCCTACGATTTTAATGACGCTTCCGAAGAGCTAATGAAAATAATCATTATCAACAAAATTGAACCGAAAGCACAATCCTTCTGTAGCCATGCTTTCCATTTAAGCGGATTTTCTCAATTTTTCAGCAGCCACCGTCTTAGTCAGGACCTCTCGACTGATTTTCCAACCTGTCACGGTCTGGAGTGAGACAACGGTATCCGAATACTTTTGACGGTCAAGAATGACCTCTTCACCGAAGTTATCACCGGCCTTGAGTGTACTGCTTTCAGGTGTTCCCTTCAGCACTTTCACTCGTTCTGCATGCAGCGATTGTTCGAAGAACAAGAAACATTATTAGAAAATTGCAATTATGACCGCAAAATTACATTGCTATTTCAAGGCAATGGCAAACAAATAGTGTCAACATTCACTTTGTCGAAATCTTACCACAAGTTCCCGAAGTAATTATGAACATCGAATCTCCAACGTGACCTTGTTCGACAATGTGTTCACCTCGACCAAATGCAATTTCTTCGAAGGCTACTGCCAACTTGGAGACATCCTGATCATCAAGATCCTGGAACTAGTGGAATCTTGGTGATAGTTTTCATCAGTTCTTTTCTTGTCCCTTGCGACTTTGCTAGAACTTGACGGAAAGCAGAGCGATGTAAACCGTATAGAACCCCGTCCGTACGAGCGATCACTGAAGCAGATCTTGGAGCCGAGTACATGAGTGCCAACTCACCAAAAATAGGATGCAAATGCTTCGAAAGCGATCCCTCGTACATATGAACAACATTTCCACCACTACCATCGTCTTTTTCGCCATCTTTCAAAATTCGAACCTCAAATGTTCCTTCATCGATAATGTAGAAGCGGTCTCCCACTGCCCCTTGTTTAATGACCCAATCCCCCTTCTTTACGGTAATTGGCTCCATTACGCCATAAATCAATTCGCGTTGCTCATCAGTGATATTGCGGAACATTACAGAAGTTTTGATTGCATCTGAAATTCGAGCCTTCTCCGCTACAGTTTTCTCAGTGAAAAGCGCGTCCAAGTCGACTTCCTTTTGGAGCTCGGCGAGATCCTCTTCACTCAAAACGGCTTTCTGTTTCATTTTTTCGATTTCCTGCGCTTTTTCTCTTGTAATTTTGTTGCGAACCGGACGCTGAGAACCGGCAACAAATTCCGTTGAGACGCCTGGTGCATGTTTTATCGAGGTTGTCATATATTCTGGTTCCATGGCAGATGCTTCCGTGATTGGTTCTACCAACATACAAATGATAGTAATATCATCTGTTCGAAGTTCATACTGAACCCAAAGATTATAACTTTCGTTGACCACCGCTTTACATGCTTCCAGGGGATCCGAGTATTTCGCGCAGATATCAACAACACTTTGATTCGTCAAGAACTCAAAAATACCGTCACTGGCAATGATTATCATCTTGTCCTCTGGCTTGAATTCGCGAGTCAGCATCTCGGGTTCGGCGAAAACACCGAGGGCCTCGGCCATGCTGTCACCTAGAGATCTTGTAAATGCAGTACCAGGGTAGTCACCATTTGGACTCCAAACACGAGGAGGATCACCACCTTCGTCCAGCTCCTCGCCAAGCTCAATGTCGGCTTCGTTACTATTTGGATCATCGTCGTTGTGATTGACCGGTTCTAATCCCTCCAGCTGGTCGAGGGAGAGAATACGGGCACCGGTTTTCCGTATGCGTATGCGTTCATCCTTGCGGTATGGCGTTTGATCACGAGAGAGGGGATACGCCTTCAGTTCCGATCGCCCTTGGATGTATGGATCCGAACCCGTAGTTTTTCCAAGAACTGCTCGACTGTCGCCTACATTGCAAATAGTCATTCGATTTCGGCGTCCGTGAACAAAGGCTGAAATCGATGTGGTTCCTGATAACCTATCATCGAGAGCCTGATGCATCGCATTGTTGCATTCTACGTGAGCCCGAGTACATGCTTTGTGCATTTGATCCTTCGAAAGTTCAATGTTTGAGATGTCGCCATTTCCTGTTGCTTTCTTCACCTCCTTTAATTTTGCTCTGTTGATGTGTCGTTTTAGATATTCGGGCAATTTGTCTCGTGCAAACTGCGCACAATGATCTCCCAATTCACCGTGACCGTCAAAGACAGCAAAGAAAGCATCGTTCGCAGCATTTGGTCCAAATTTTTCAATCACACTGTAAGCATCTTGATTAGCCTTGTTAAGCTGGTCGGGATAGTAGCCCTTTTGGCTGACATAGGCATATCGAATTCGCAATCCACCGCAAATCAATTCTTTTGTCTCCTTAATCGCATCAACCTCCCGATGAGATTTAGCATCACCCATCATCGACCCTCTTCGGCCTTCATCGACTTCTACCGATTCACAGCAGCCCATGATGAAACTCCGATAGTTGCCAAGCCTATAAAGAAGAGGTACGAATACTTATGGCTCCGGTATCGTTAGACCGGAGTTTATTGAGAGGGGAATGTTGTCCTCAAGATGGTCTTGAGATTCGAGAATTACCAAAGAATTGGCTGATGGTGATCCCTCAAAAGCTTGAAGCAACACGGTTCCTCGAGTAAGTGAGTGGATGATTATTCTCGGCGTTGTTGCAGTTTGTTGGCGTGTACGTGTCTAACTGATACAAGTCGGAAATCTTGGGGGAAAAATAAAATAAAATTAAGAGGCCGCGTTGGACAAAAACTGCGTAATGGAGAATGCCCCTATCGGATGACCGCTCAACTCAACGGCGAAACGAATGTTCGTTGGAAGTTTTTTATTAGGAGCGGCTGCGTCATGTGTTGAAAAAATATCGTCGATGCGCGCACAATGCACACGGGTAAGAAAAAGGGCGGAACAATAGCATTTGCCTTGCGACCGCGAGACTGAAGAGCCCTGAAAACCGAAAAACTCAGTCGTCTCGAATTCGTCCAGCTGGATGATGTATCCGGCGACCAATTATTCAAGGCACGGGGAGTCCGTAACAGCAGAACATGGGCGGTTATTTTTTACTCGATACAGAACTAGGAGTTTCGTATCGCATCATTTTGCACCACCACCGGCACCAACAAGAACGACGAGGAAGAGGAGGAGGTTTGAGTTGGACAATGTGCATGAATAGTGGTGATGGCTATGTAAGAGCGGATTATCTGTACAAGCAGTAAAAGCTACTAGTTTAGTAGATGGAGTTGTACTTCTGGCACCTCCCTCTCTAGCTAGCTCGAAAGACCACTATTATTAACTATAAATTCGGATGAAAAGTGAAAAGACTACGAAAGATCTTTCCCGCAAATCTTCGTTGTGTCAGTTTACTACCATTCCTACGTAGTCAACACATGTTAACGGCACAACCACACACATTTTTGCGTACAATGTGTACTGAGACGTACACAAACATGAACTAAGATCGGAAACCTGCGCGTGTTGACAAGTCGCGTATCGTTTCATGTGTTTTACGTAGGGAACTTTAACGGGTTATCTAAATAATATGACAACAATTGTGGCTTGGCTGATGAAGATTGGTGTCACTAGAGGAACCCAACAGCGATTCGACTTCTGATTCGTCCAAAGCATTGTCCTATTTCGGTGAAGACATCCTAGATCATCTTGTAAACAGAACGCGACAACCACCTTGAAAAAGAATTGAAGGTATAGGCGACACAACGTCCGAAACATACCTCCTTTTTGTTAAAAGGAAAGCAACAATCACGGACATTTGGATCTTCGTCGCGAAGCAATTGTGAGAGGATCGAAGACAAACTTTGGAAGTCCGGTCTGAATATTCTAATTCTCAATCGCAAGCAGCAGTCGCCGCCTTTCTAACATAAACATACAATAAAAATAGAGAAAATGTCGTCTACTATTTTGTACAAATTTCGAGCTTCTTCGACGTTTGAGGCCCTGCCTCTTCCGGGATCTGCGGCAAGACTCTTCGATGTCAAAAAGGCAATTGTCAAGGCAAACAAGCTCGATGCGGGAAGCATGGAATTCGACCTGGCTGTTCGAAATGCCGATACCAACGAGGAATACGGAGACGAAAGCATGCTCTTGCCAAGAGGGACAAGGATCATTGTCCAGCGTCTACCGGCAGCCCGAGGACAAGGCTTTTTGGCCCGCATGGCCCGTAACGAACACGGAGGTGGAATTGGTAATTACCATCACCAGCAGCAACATCCAAGTGGCTATTACACAATCGACAATAACGCAAGAGAAAACGAAGAAGAAGAATTTGTCGACTCCTCGGCTGCTCAAAGCAACGAAGGATAAGGAATTGGCCGCTCTCCGAGCAGTCACGTCTATGCAACCCGACGGACCAACTATGGTTGGCGGACGATCTACTATGATGGGAGGGCGCGGCGGCCGCGGTGGTCCCCCTCAGCCCGCAGGAATGGGAGGCCCACCCGGTGGATCGAAACCCAGCTTCAACCCCATGGCAAACAACAACAAGCCCGGCGGAAGTACTCACTTTCGGCCCAATGCCGATCCGGAGTTGCGGGAACAAGAAAAGAAGCTTACAACCAAGAAGCGTGCCACCGGAATTCCTCGAACTTTCTTGAGTCTCTCAGCTCCACCCCAAACGGATGGCGGCGAGGGAGAAGGTGACCAGGGACCTCTTTTACAACCGAACAAACAGGGATTTAAAGAATTGGTCAGTCGAGGAGGAGGGCAGAGCGAAAGCACGGCGGGGACGAGAAGAGATTTAGATTATGTCTTAAAACTTACATCAACGACTGTACCCGAGCATTTGAAATGCGCCATTTCTAATACTCTTGTAAAAAATCCAGTGTTATTACCCTGGGACTCCGAAGGGAGAACCGTCTCTGAAAGTTTAATTCGTGATGCTTTGACTCAAAATGGATTTCGTTGTCCCTTGACTGGCATCGATGGCGTTAGCCCCGACGACCTCATTCCCAATGTTGGTTTGCGGAAGGCCGCAGAAATGTTCATGAAGGGAGTGATGGAAAAGGTGGACGAGATCGAAAAACAACAAGTTGAGGAGTTGGAGAACACAGTAGAGGAGACGACAGAACAGTCAAGCGAAAAGAATGTCTTGGATGGCGAAGGTGCAGAAAAGGGAGTGATTGTTTCAAAACGCTTGTCTCTATCGAATCGCAAAAAGGCGAGCGATGATCCGTTTGGCGCCGATGACGATTTTGGTGGGGATGTTTTCGCTGTAGAAACAAAGAATGGAACAACCGATGAGCCGGAGGCAGACAAGAATGAGCAAGAGAAGACTGGTGCAACGACGACAGGTGCATCTGTGGCAAAAGAAAACGAAAATGATAGTAATTTGAACGGATTGCCATCAAAGGATGCCGACGCTAACTCATCAAAAATCGAAAACCCCAATAGCAACGAATCTAATAGCACACGAAATGACGAAACAAACGACAACTCTTCCACTTTCAACAACAATGATTATTCCGCCAATGCATCGAATGAAGAAAATGCACAAAAGTCACCCCCACCGAAATCGCAACCACCAATGTCGTCTCATATGCGATTCCATCGACGTCGAGGTCCACCAGTAGGTTATTCGATGGGCCCGGCTGGTGGAGCAGTTGTTAGCGCGAGAGTGAACCATCAATCCAATAATAATAACAACTACCAAGATCATAACAATTATCAACGAGGTGGAAGAGGCGGAGGAAGGTTTTCTCCTCGCGGAGGTGGTAGAGGACATGGTCAATACAACCAAGACCGCGGCGGCGGAGGAGGATACAACAGAGGTCGCGGAGGACGAGACCGAGGACGAGGCAATAACAGATATGACGGAGAGGCGCAAGATCACCACAGCATCGACGACGACGACAATAGTCGCGGTACCAAGAGAGGCAGAGATGACCACCAGCAAGATGAAGGTGTTGGAGATCATGGGCAGAAGCACCGTGATCGAAATGGCAGAGGAAACTTCCGAAACGACGGAGGAGGGGGAGGACGAGGATCGTACGGCAGAGGAGGTGGATATCACAAAGGAGGACGTGGTGGAAGATCATGGGGTGGGCAGCAGCGAGGAGGAAATTATCGCGGAGGCCGTGGCAATCGTAATCGCTACTAAAAGCTATATAAAGTACAAATAATGAAGAATTCATTTAGACTTGGTGCTACCCTTCGGCATCCACCACTATTATGATTCACCACTTTGTACTGCTGACGACTGCACTTTGTTGTCATGATCGACTTCAACAAGAAGGAAGGTACTCTAAAAAGCTAACGATCAATACATCCTCCAAAAAAGACTCTCGTCAATACATCCTCCGAAATGGACTCTCGTCATCCGAAAAATAGTATAGTACTGCTGCTGCGGATAAGCAGCACCAGAAAATGACGAATAAGAAATAATAATTTATCATGAGAAAAACCTCAATCAACTGTATTATTTTTTCATTCGTGCAATTCAATTGGAATCAGCCATCAGGTTATTATTTTTCGCGGTTTTTTTTAATCACAGAAATCCAATCGACTGACTCAATCCCGATTTGCTGCGGTAGCCTTCATGTGCTCAGACCCAAAAACCTAACACGCGTCAGAAAGATAAAATTCAGGCAGTAAAAGAATCACGTGAAAAGCCCTACGAGTACGTACTAGTCTTAACGCAAGCGCCATCTGTTTTTGAGAGGTTCCTCGTAGAGCATCAACCACAGCAGGATTCAAGAAAGGTGCGATACATTATTTGCGATTCATCTCACGGCCACATCAGCTATCAACCCATCAAAGCGGGAAAGACATCCAACGCGGAAAAGACGAGCCGATAGAAGTTGACTCGAATGCTATCTTACTTTTACCAAGACGTTCTTGAGTTGGAGAAACAAAACCTACCAAACCAGATAAGAGACTAACCTCCCAAACATACCTCATTATCGGACAGAGTGTAGTACTTGTTTGACGCATCGGTGTAAACACAACAAACGATAATTGGCATCGCCCGGTAGCTTTGATTCCTACGGAAGTGAAAGACACAAAACTACAAGACAGCCAATATGCTATCAACTACAATGAACAGGATATCAGTATTAATATTTGCGCTTGTCGCTACAAGTTGCTTAACCCATGCGTTTGTTCCGACCATTCCGTCACGGAATGTGCCATCACAATCAGAAACGGTATACAGACGACAACAACATCGAACAAACTATCTTCCTACCTCACTGAAACTACAGAATGAAAAATACACTGATGTTGGGAAAACATCTCTTCCGTTGACGAGTAGTACTTCATTGAAGGAAGGAACCGATTTGGAGGACGCAGCAGCACCAGCAACAGCTATGAAGCCAAATATGTTATGGGACAACGAAGAAGACTGGCGGTATCTACAAAACGGCGGTTCGACGGACCTTAATCTGGGTAGCAGCAGCGATTGGATACGGTTTTCTACTGATATTCGTTGCTGGACCAGAGGTTTCCGGGGAATTTTACGCGGGATATCTCTTGGAACAATCCTTGTCCATCGACAACCTTCTTGTGTTCCTGCTACTATTTGAATACTTTAAGGTTCCATTGGAATACCAGAATCGCGTTCTGAACTGGGGAATCATAGGCTCCATTGTAATGCGAGCAACTATGATTGGAGCCGGAGCCGTTGCCCTCCAAGAAATTCGCGAAGTTCTCCTTGTATTTGCCGCGATTCTTCTGTTTAGTTCCTTTAAGGTTATTGTGGGAGAAGATGACGACGATGACGAAGACTTGAGCGAGAACGCAATTGTCAAGTTTGCAAACAACCTCTTCCGGTCGACCGATCAATTCGACGGAGATAAATTCTTCACAGAGATCGATGGCATAAGAATGGCAACGCCGATGTTACTGTGCATGATCGCAGTAGAAATCAGTGATGTTGTGTTTGCGGTGGACAGCATTCCCGCCATATTCGGAGTAACGGAGGTAAGATTCTGCCGATGAAAAACTGTATTGCATTATAACATTCGGAAGGCCGACCTTTCCAATATCCTAGTCATAATTCGTTCTAACTTTATTGATTTCCCCTTCAATATCATCCAGGACCCTTTGGTTGTCTTTTCATCAAACATGTTTGCTATTATGGGACTGCGGAGTCTGTATGTGATCTTGTCCAAAGCCGCATCTGAGCTGCAATATCTCGAAAAAGCGGTTGCTGTCGTATTGGGATTCATTGGATTTAAACTGATAGCCGAATACTTTGGCGTTAATATTTCAACGGAATTGTCTCTGGGTGTTGTCGTTACAATGCTCGGAGGAGGGGTGTTGGCGTCGGTACTGGACAAAGAAGAAGCCAACGACGTGGACGCAATTGATGTTACTACATCTGCGGAGAAGTAAAAGTAGATAAACTTTGAATAGACTAATATAAAATGCTATGCCCTGATTACTACTGAACAGCTGTTTTAAGATCTTTTGGATAGACACGTGCCTCACGATAGGCCGTAATTAAACTTATTGAATGATAGAAAGTGTTTTCATACCATTAGGGTCGACCTTTACCTTCCCGTAGAGAGCGGCCATTTGGCACTCACGAAGATGGAAGAAAATGGATGCAGTTTCGAAGGAGCTCGGTTAACGCAAACTAAAGGGAACTTCAGAAACGAACGAGTTTGAATCTGCATAGAATCCAAAGATTGGTGGACTGCCCTAATTTTTCAAGCAACTAAGTAGTACACTATGCATCATATGATATATTTTTACAAATTTAGAATTCGATTGGTTTAAATTTCGTTCATCGGCATCACAAAATCTATCTACTTCCAAACCCTTTTTCAACTCGAGGTAGCGGTTCAAATATCTCTGAAACTAAAACGAGTTGTCAAGGTACAAAAAAGAATCTTCTTCACTGGCTTTTATTTATTCTCTGCCAGAACTTGTTTGTAGTATTAGTGTCATTTTATTGCGACTTCAATGCTCAACAGAGCCGTCAAAAATTGAGACGTTTCTAGCCGCTCGACCTCGTTGACGAGATAGGTAATACATACTTTTCGATAGTAGAGACGTTTCATACATACTTCACGCATTGATATGAAACATGGGCGATATTTTCATACACGACGACCAATCATTCTCCGAATTCACGTTTAACTGATGACACAACCACATCCTTGTCCAGATTGTTCAGTCGTTCGGTGACTCGGACCTCCCGAAGAGCCTCCGCCACGAGAGCTACTATCTTTTCCACTCTTTGCAGTTGTCAAATGCACTTTGCTTTGGCCGCACTGCAACATTTACGGGGGTGGGATGCGTTTTGAATACAGGAACTTCGCAGTCCTGCAGTGTCCTGGTGTCGGGAATCAGCATTCCTTTTCCCATACAAATTAGACGCAGCTGATCACCACTCGAACAACTTTGAAGATCTGAAAAAAGATAAAGAAGTTTAGAATACAAAACGAATCTACACGGCTTTTCAATGTAAAGAGCTAACACAAACATGCAACTCAAGTGAAATATCTTACCATCTGGCCACACCGATAAGAGTTGGCCCTTGACTTCTCCTACAGTGTCGCTTGGCTTGCATTCTACCGTGACAGTGAGACCGTCCCTGTTAGCGAATAGGAATCTCAATGTGACCTTTTCTGGGTCGTATTTGTAAGGAGGCCGCGTTCGTTTCGAGGACGAAACAACCGGTCCAGCGCTGGGATCATTGGATGGCACTTTAGTTTCTTTCCCGGCCTCTCCTTCCGACGCAGTCTTCTCTGTATTCGTAGTATCTTTATCGTCAGCCATCTCTTTCCCCTTTTCGGTTTTTTCGTCGGCGTCCTCTGCTTTTTGTGTTTCCGCTGTAGTAGACGGGTCTCGCTTCTTTTTCTTCTTCTTCTTCTTCGAAGCCTCTGATGATGTTTTCGTTTCTTCTGTTGTTGTGTTCGCTTCCGTTTCGTCAACCTTTTCCTCTATAGTATTCTTGTTATCGTTCACTTTCGACTCGTCCGCCGAGGCCTCCATATCTGAGTCTTCTCTCTAAGGATTATCTACCACTTGTATTCGCTCCGAAATACAAAATGGAATCCACCTCTGGAGTTGAATGATACCCGTTGATATTAACAATGACTTTGTTTCGATACCAGAACACTTTCCACTACTCTTTATTTCGATTGGCACCAACGAATATTACCGATGCGAAGTAGTTATTCGTTCCTAGAGTGTCGGTGTTCCTTTTTGGTTTGGTTCCAACGGAGTATTTGGGTTGCACTTCTTTGTCGACCGGAAAGGCTCCTTGGTAAGAGTTTTTCAGGTCTAATGTGAAGGGATCGATTGATTCAATAATCTTATCTATTCTATCAATCCACCTGTGTTTTGATAATTGTTTTGAGCATTGAGCGCACACTAAAACTCAACGCTTCTTCGCAACTCCTGTTTCATCCACAATAAAACGCCGGCAGGCCGCCGATTCTTTAGGGGCTTATCAAGTCTCTCGTGTTTCATGGAAAAATGAGAACAAATATGCTTAACCTTAATATATGACGTAAATCGATTTAGCGCTGCTATGATGACGCGCCATCTGGATTTCGAGTGTGTGCAAACATTCCTATTGGATTTTTCCAGTGCCTCTGCATACGTGTAGTCCTTTTCTTCGGTGCGGAGAAAGGGTGGAAAGAATTCAGGGAAAGCAACGATGGATCAAAACCATTTCCACTGCTGCTAGACAAGTGTCGATCATCGCAACAAGAACAACTTTCTGTTAATCTACAATTTGCAACCACACTCGTCACTCCGATTTTGAGAGCATCAATACTTTTTTCTTCCCATCTACAAATCACATCTGAGAATGAAGACGTCGCAATCAATGGTTTGGTGCGCTCTTGTGGCATCATTGTTTCTACTAAATCTCGAGGCTTCCCATGCGTTCACTAACTCAAGAAGCCAAAATACCAGACCTTCTAAGACAGCAATTTTCGACGGAAACGGTACAGGCGGTTGGGGAATCGGGGGACAACGAGAAATTACTCCCGAAGAATATGCCCGAGGTGATCGCAGGTATTTCGATGGTTACAAAATGAATGAGCAGGGTGATTTCATGATGCAAATCGAAGAAGAAAAGGAGGCCCTGGAGAACGATGCCATGTCTGAATTGTTGGGCGTCGCAGCATTTGCGGGCTTGAACGTGAAAGATCCTTCGAGTCGACTCAACAAATTTGACGCTGGCTTGATGGACGACGACGACGATTTGGATCTATCAGTATAAGATAAAGGATCAATACTATATATATTGAAGGTAAATACGCATAACTTTCAACTTTTAAAAATCAATACCGAGGTTCAAAAAACCTTGATCCTCCATCATTCTTAGATCTATCAGATATCGCCATATTTCGAAAGGGAACTCTTTACACCTATTCGATAATTGTACGCGGCGATGAGAGATGGGTTCGTTTCTCCGTTGAGAAGAGACCTATCTTCCTCGATTGTAGTCTGCTGTAACTGTTCCATCGTTGTTTTCCGATCCGATTCTGACATCAGACGTCCAGCTCCAGCGCCCTCAACAAGACGCCTCTTACCTAGAAGTTGTTGCGCCACCATATCATACGCCATGTCATTGCCACTGGTATCGAGGAAACCGTAATCTTCGTAAACAAAAGAATAGTCGAAAAGTTTGGTTAGAAAATCAAGGTCACTTGGTACAATAAAACGATTCCACAACACGAGGTCAATCTTCTGCACCGATGAAGTGGTGTCGCCCTGCACTACGGGTTCATAAACAAAAGTATCAGGATATTGTATAATATTCACAATAATCTCACATACCTTGCAAAAAGCGATCGTTACCTGCCATTCCGCCTCCGTAGCAAATATCAATGGCGTCACCTTCGTTGACTGGAGCCCCAGCCACAACCTTCAATTCGCCTCCGGGTACCGCTCGGCCAGATAATATGTGGGATGAAGACCGGTCGTGGTTGCACATGTCAAGGAATGGGATTAAAAGTCGGTATGATTTTCCTTCTTCTGCATCTCCCTGAACTGTGAGGACTCGTGATGTGATCAACCAGACTGCCCATGCCAAATGTTCTTCTGTCACGGGTGTTCCATCGATCCACGTAGGGAAGCTTTCAGCATTCGCAATTTCTGATTGAAATCTAGCGACTGTCCTTTCTCTGCGCTTTTTGGTTTCTTCCACGACCAAAGGTGCCTGCAAAGCATCCAATGCTTCGTCTGAGAAAGAAATCGGTACTTCCCAGACAGTCATCCCCTCCAAATGGTGGCAACATTTTATAGTAAGCAGCCTTGCTAGATAGTTCTTTCGTATTTTCGCTGACAGCGGGTGAGAGTGTCTCACAATAGTCTTTCAGAAACACCACGGCTGGTACACTTGGATCTGCTCCTTCTTGGCCTAAATTGATCGCTAGCTCGTAAGGAATACGGATTATCGCATCGCCCTTTTTCACTGGCTTTAGCGCCGCAACACCTCGGAGCTTAAAATCATCGCTGATCGGAAAGTTTCCAATTGCACACCGCTTTAAGTTATCCCCGGCATCCCCTGCTTCCATAAAATCATAAAATAGCCTTGCCTCCTTTGATCGATCTAGATCAACTTGTGTACCCTTCATCGTTCCAACAGATCCGAATTTTCTACGGGATTTCTACAGAGCTTTTGTACTAGAGAATCCCGATTTTCATCGAATTCGAAACTAATTTTCACTCCGAAAATACCTTGTCGAATCAGGTCGCGCATGCGAGCCAGCCGATATTTTTATTTATACATTTTGGCGCGCCCTGCGCGCCGGGTGACCGTTCGATTCGAGGGAGACAGATTCCCAACTGACGATATTTCACTCCTAAGACGAGAAACAACGTAGCAGTCTAATGTAAAAAGATCAACTTCTTTATAGTCACATGCACCATCCGACCGATCTATTAGGGGAAGCATTGTCTTCCGAATCCGTTGAGGCGAGTTAGACCTTACGCGAAGAGAGTCATTTTAATCGAATGAATCGTAACTTCCACGTAGAATATGGTACTGTTTTTGTGTGGGAGGCTCATAAGCAATTCACAATGGGTGCCTCCAAACAGCAGAATTCAGCTGCATCGTCTGTTTCAAACCAGATTAAAAGTCTGTTTCAAACCAGATTCAGTCTGTTTCAAACCAGATACCGTACGTTTATTCGTACGTTTCTACGAACGTTTCAGAATGGAAACAGAAAACCATGCTACAAACCTCGTATAGAGAACCTCGTTGAAAGCTGAAACCAAGTCGTCGAAAGCTGCTCTCTGTACAATCTCTACCAGCTTCTACAGAGCCAACGCGTCGGATGCAGCAAAAATGCATCCACTATCCCTTTTTTGCTCATTCCAGAATCACTTTCTCTTCTCATAATTCGCATTCGAAGGATAGAATAACCTAGTGTAAAAGCTTGAGTACCCGCGAGTAGCAGATGGCAAGAGTGGAGGTAGCAGCCCGAGGGAGAGACGCTATAGGGATCACCATGGTGGGCGCCCATGGAGATCCCCGAAATAAGCCTGCGTCTGCTATGATCTCGCGAGGGGAAAAGGTGAGTCGAAGTAAGCAGCAGTCACTGTTCCTCCCGCGAGTAGCAGATGGCAAGAGTGGAGGTAGCAGCCCGAGGGAGAGACGCTATAGGGATCACCATGGTGGGCGCCCATGGAGATCCCCGAAATAAGCCTGCGTCTGCTATGATCTCGCGAGGGGAAAAGGTGAGTCGAAGTAAGCAGCAGTCACTGTTCCTCCGTGTAAAAAGCCAGGAACTCGAGACCGTTGAAGTGTGCTTAGCATGCGCGGAAGATCTCGACTGAGCTCACGCTACGGCGGCATGGTGCCAGGAGGAGGGGGGAAGCGAACAAACTGTGATGCGGAAACGACAAGGCACCACGATGGTATTCTTTTACGCACTTCGAAGATAAGGAGACAAGTGTAACTCATAAACCACAAAGGAGGGAGCAGGATGGCTGACAGGAGGGAAGTACTCAATGGAGCGCTACGGGAAAGTTGTTGTGAGAATGCAATGGACCCCGGACAAATCCCTGACGAGCCTGCGTTGATCTCTGCCGACAGGATCGTCCAAAGGACGCTAATCCGGGCTAGTTGGATGAGAACGGGTATAAGCGACAGAAGAAATCACACACAGTGGTCCCCACGGGGATAAGGCAGTGTAAGCCCGGTTAGCCGATGCCGAGGGTCCTTCGGGGCCCAGAGCTAGGAACTAGGAGCACTGAACCAAACGATAATTGGCCACTGTGTGCCTGAAAATGTAGGGATGAAGCCACGAAGCTTCATTGACTGTCCATCGATACACTTGTCTCCGGATCTGCCATGATATTTCGATAGAAATTAGCAGATCCACAACTCCCAACAACCGGGAAAACAACCCCCAAAAGAAGTCGCGAACTTTGTTCGATTCGCGACGATTTCTTTCGGGGGGTTGTACGATTTCGAACCAAACGGTTCGAAATCAAACCGATCACGCAAATGATCAAACCCAAAACTAAAAAATAGAACAAACTAATACCATAGTAGAAAAGACATTTTCTTCAATTTGGACTCTTCTTATCTTCTCATTACTTTTTGGTTAGGATTGCACCACGATGCCGATGGCCAATACCAACAAGGACCATATCAATATAAATCCTTAATATCTCCTCTACTCGGAGAGTACCATACCCAAGAATTTCCGGACATTTTTTCCGAAAGTGCTTCTGGCCTCAGCAAACAGGGCATCTCGATCTCTGACAGATCTCTGATAGAGGCGACTACATCGACATTTTCGATTAGATACTGAACATACGCACTTTGCTTGTCATTAGAGAGCTAGCTTTCGTGCTTTTAGAAGAAAGGAAAAGAAATTCAATCGAAAATTTTGCTCATAGCTTCAACAAATAGAGCATCTCGATCTCTGACAGAAGCGACTAGTATACGGTGAAATTTTTCGACTGTATAATATAGATACACACTTTTAAATGAATATTTTTTTCTAGATTAACTATGATTAACTTGTACTATCCCGTTCATGCAGAGAATATCGTTGTTGCAGCAAGACCAGAACTGCAACAGCCTTGCAAGGACGAAAAGATAGCAAGAAAGATGAAGAATGGAAATATATTTTTGCCTAACATTGTGCTGCAATGACAAACGTATCACTCATAGCGTACGCTGTGTATGGTTGTTGTGTGTTTCTTGCCATGACAGCAATGTATAAACCCTCCTGCAGCGGCCATTTCCCAGTATCCCCATGAATACTATTGAAAGAGATCACTTTTTGACCGACTGGTTCAATACAGTTGCGTGTGCCACAAGACCACGTCCACAATTCAGGATTCACGAGATTATCCCTATCGAAATTTGCATCGACTTTATAAATCCCCACCCAGTCGTCTCTCTGAGAATCGCAGTTCGTCAAGGAAACTTGAATGTTTTCCAACGGTGCGAAACAAAAATCGCGAACTGATATGTCAATCGCACATTCAGTGGGACTGCTAGTTGGAACTTGTTCAACCGGCGATGACGAGGGAGCAATCGTAGGAGATTTACTTGGCGATGCGGTTGGCCCTCCCGTCGGAGATGCGGAGGGTGATGCAGTTGGAGATCTGGTGGGCGATACCTGTGGGTGGTGCCGTTGGAACTGCCGTGGGAGATATGGTGGGTGAAGCTGTAGGTGACGCGGTAGGAGACGTAGTTGGCGATGCGGAGGGCGAAGCTGAGGGTGAAAAGCTGGGAGAACTAGTTGGCTCTTCCGTGGGATTCGAGGAGGGGGAATCCGTTGTAGCGCATTCTGTGCAACATTCACAACCCTGTTCGACACAGTCGAGACTCAGAGTTTCCAATCCTTTCAACTTGCACACGCCACCAGGCAATTCTCCTTCCAAATTGTTGTTTCCAAGAGTAAGGATTTCCAAGTCTTTCAAGTCTTCTAGACTCTCTGGCAACCATCCGGTAAAGCGGTTATCGTTCAAGGCCAACGTAGCTGAAGCGCAAAAAGGCGGGGAAATTGTAATACGTGAGTGATCCGTGGTTAAAAAAAGGGGCATTTGAAAACTTTTCATTTGGACTTACAGAGGGTTTCCAAATTTCCTATATCCCATGGGATGTCTCCGCCGAGTTCGTTGTAATCCAAACGGATTTCGGCTGACAAAATCGATTGCAAAACGGGTAGATCGAAAAAGATTGAGAAAATTTCGCGGTATCAACATTATTTCCATGACAAAAATTATCTTTGTGATCATCTGGCGCACTTACTCGGTGAATCCAAATCCACAATGCTGTATACACTTCCAGTTAATCTGTTTCTTCCAACATCTAGAATTTTGAGACCAACAAGTTTTCCAAAGTCAATGCTTAAACCGTCCTCCAGATTGTTTCGTCGAAGATGCAAGCTCACTAAGGAATATTGATACAATCATGGCACAGTGAGTTGATTCGTATTGACCTTTTCCAAACACAGAAAAACGGTTTTCGCAATTGTCCAGATGATTGCTTTAGATCAACGTACCTAGATTAGAGAGATTATCCAACTCCTGAGGAATAATTCCTATTAGCCCGTTGCCATCCAGAAAAATATTTTCTGCAATCGGATATCAAATGCAATTTATAGAGAATCATTAGAACAAATCAAACGCAAAGGAATTTAGAACGTTTGAAATCGGAAAAATCCAATACTTACGCAAGTTTGATAGCAAAGCAAGCTCCGTGGGCAAAGTTCCTCCGAGCATGATATCCTGAAGATCCAAGGTCTGGTATATTCCATCTTGATCACAGGGCAATCCCGTCGTCGCAGAGGAAAACCAGGTACATTCATCGGTGTACGTCATCCAACCTGGTAGAAGGTCGCTCTGAGATACTTGCAACTGACGTCCTCTTACTGAATTACCTACTTCGATTGAAGGGTCCAAAGACTGAGCAAGCACAGCTAGTGACCATCGTTGAATAAGACGATCCTGGGTGTAATCATAGTAATTAGGATCTCGAGAGAGCCATACCGTTGATTTGTATTGCGGAGAATCTTGACGCTTCACGATTTCTTTTTCATTAGCTACAATGTTTCGCTCGAATGAGAAGATTAAGAGCCTCTGCTGAATCTGATTTCCTGCGGAACGGTCAATTGTTGGCTCGAGGGTGGGAGGGCGTACTGTTGGAGAGAAAGTTGGTCCTAGGCTTGTCACGACGGGATTGTTGAGCTCGTCGGACGGTTCCTCGACGGATGGTTCTTCGTCATTGTCGTTGTCCATTTCCAGATCAGGCCAAACATCGAGAATTCCATTTCCATTCTTCCCTCCAGAAGAATCAATAGCCGAGGATGAGCTCCCAGAAGTTTCTCCTCCACGTACACCTTTGAGAGCGACCGCAAGAGCGATAATCGCCACGAACAAAATGAGAGCTAGTAGACCGGCGATGAGGTAAACACGCTGTCTCGATCGAAGGAAAAGAATCTTGTTCTTGCCCTTAGCGCCAGATTCTTCTTTATTCTGCGACGACTTCGACGTCTGACTAGAAGGGACTTGAATCATTCCAGGCGGAGTTTCCGGCTGAGTTTTTTCGTCGTCACTCTGTTTTGCATTTCTCTTCTTCTTTTCGGGCGTTTTGTAGTCGTTCTTGTATTCTTTGAATAGTCTGATACGGGGTTTTGAATCCTTTCGGTCGCCGTTACCGGTGAAAAAGGCCTTCGTGTTTTCATTTTCAGTGTCGTTACCAAGAGTGCTTACATCCTCGTCGTAACCCACAATTGACAATTTCTCATTCGACTCAGCGTAACTCTCAGCAGCGTTAGAATTTCTTGCACCCGCAGAAATCTGGCCACCGTCCATCAAACTAGCAATAGTTTGACCTCCAATGATACTATCTGCATCTGCATCGTCACCAAGCTCTACACGCCCAATCTCGTTGTCTTGCATCATCATCTTGAAATATTTTGTTTGGGGAGTTTCATTCTCCGTGTCCGTGTCAATCGACTTAGAATCCATCTTGACGCTTTCCTTTTGTGTTGTACTTCAATTTAAAGTTTGCCTCAAAGATTCTGATCTCTTTAGTTGATGAATGTTGTTCAGAGACGGAATCGTCGGCGTTCTGAATGTGGATGGATAGAATGGCATAAAAAAAGTCTCCTCAACCAGAAATGGCCGAGCGTGGTATTGCGCATGCAAATCAATATTCGATCGTGTAACATTGGAGTTTCATTGAGAGAAGATGCCCAATAATTTGTGAGATACAAAGCGTGACGGCGCGCCTAGTTCCCTCCAGACGTGTTTCTCGAGCACGTTGAGACAAATTTTGGCCACGATATCCTCGCATTTTTACCATCATTTTTCGACAACCTGCCGAATTTTTTCACAACGTCTGTTTTCATTAGTGGTTTCCCGGAATGTTCGCCCATAAAACTTGGCGTTGACAGCACGCGCGCGTACAACATACCCCACGGGAACTGTACATACCCCATGGGAAGGACCCAGTCGTACGAAATAATATTTAAGCCTATGATAGCTCTAAACTCATTTGTGGGTGATATTTTTGGTTACTAGCACCCCCAAAATAAATTTCGGTAAGATACCTTTTTTGTTCGTCATTTTCTTGAAGAAACGAAGATACATGCGTTGACATCATCGTGTCAAAAAAGAACTGTCGATTTAGCGAGTAACCGGATCATACCGATTTCAGAGAACAGATGGCTACCGATCGACAAACACAAAGACCGTTTCCCAATCGCAACAACTTTTATAACTATTATCTCAAGTGGACTAAACGAATCTGAATAATCTTTGAGCTCAAATCTCATCAATCACAGAAAAGATGCGACTCCTGACTTCACTGAAAATCTTTCTTCTTTCTGTATCGGCCGCCGGGGCATTTAGCCCTGTCTCGAAGATTCAACGCGGTAACTTGGCTCATCGAACAGCACTGTCTTCTGTGCAGCCGTCGAAAAATGCTGGCGATAGGGGATCCGCCAAGATGCCAAATCGAGGCGAATTTCTCGCCGTGCTAGGCTCATTTGTTACAGGCGCTGTGGTGTCGAGTGTGGAACCCGCAAACGCTGAGGTCATGTCGAATCCTTGTAAGTGGAAGATCAAGAGTTGAAATGGCAATACTTTATACCTGAAGGTCATTCGTATTCTCAACACTAAACTGTCGCATTTTGCAGCTTCATCCATTTTTCTTTCGGAGGAAATCAAAACAATCGACTTTTCGATGCCAACCTATGATTCCATCAACACATTGAAACAGGATGACAAGGCGTTGGGAGTCGAAGATATTCCCGAGACAAGGAGTGCACCGAAAAGTAAGCCGAAAAAGAAATCAGAGGGAAGCTCAGGAGGAGGTTTGGGCTCCGTGTTGCCCTCGATGAACAAAAGCGGTCCCTCCGGCAAGAAGGCAAAACCACCCAAAGCTAAGAAAGAAGTCGAGAAACCCAAAAAGGCGAAACCAGAGCCCAAAGCAGAATTCGAAACAATGGACATGGGTCTACCTTCATATTCGGAGAGCGCCGCAGCACCAGAAAGGAGTGTCTTCGCTCTTTAATGATCTGCTCTCTCAGTACTAGAAGCATACCAATTTCCTGTTGGTGTTTCTACTTCGGCAGTGCTGGCTGATGCACTTTTGTCATCGTTGTGGGGTGTGAAAGGTTGTGATGAAAAAGAAATAGAGCCACGATAACCAAAATAAATTCTTAATTTTTCTGCCTTTTCTCTGTTCTGGTCCTCCTAGATAAGTGTTATGCTGGTCTATTCTTTCTTAATAATGTATTGAAGAGAGTTGCATTTTATTCATCAATACAAGAATCTGCTGGATAACTTCTTTCGGGGTTCGGATGGTTTTTGGTGTTAGGATTGGGGTTAGACTAGGGTTAGATCAAAGTTGAATTAGGGTTTTGCAAGCGGTTGAGGTTTTTGAGATGTCGCGCAAATTTTTGGTAAAGCATTCGCATTGGATGAAAATCGACCAACACTCGCCATAATCGTTCTAATTGTGTCACGAAAATGTTAAGTGTGTCAGAATTCTTATTCGTGTGAAATTTCCGAGCGTGCACACTCTCCCGCCAATATTTTAATGTGAATCAATGTATTATTCTCTATAAATGCGGCCAACCGAAACCCCTTTGATGCCTGCCAAGTGATTTGAAAACGATGAATTGGCTGTCACGCCGAAATCACATGCACGCTGGACGAAAAGTTCGAAGACGGAGACTGAATTACCTCAGCTGAAAGCATCGAGTTGTATCTCCCATACTCAAACCCTTGAAAACAGTCTACTGAACCTGATCATTAAGCTAACAACATTGGAATATAACGACAATGGATAATCCTAACTTTGTAGATCCCTACGCAAATATGAATCTTGACACCACCGGTCAAAACGATGCCGAACAAGGCGTCACCAAGATGTCCGAAGAAGATTCTCGAAAGTTGATTCTAGAGAGTTACGAAAAAGCTGGCGTGGACCTTCCCTTGGTAACTCTCGAAACGGTCTTGGATCGCGAGATTGCGGAAGACGATCCTCGCCAGACGGGTGCTCCCAGATTCAAAAAGTTTTTGAACAAGGCATCTTCTGCTGTGGCAAACCGTTTGCAGAGGATCGAAAGTATGCCACGAGGACCCGACGATGAAATTGATGAGCTCTCTGTTCCTTCTGTTTCCTCCTACACCTCCAACTTCAAAGCTGAGTACGAAACACCTCCTCCACCTCCACCCGAAACCGTGCCTGCGCACTATGCCAGTTCCGGTTCCTGTTCCAGTGCAGCAGGAGGACCCAGCAGAAAACCCTCAAACGCCTGAGAGATCTGCGAACATTCCGAGTACAACTGCTGATGGTGCTGCTATGATTCCTCCAACACCAGAGTCGGGAAAGCTCGACTGTCACCCTACCTTTGACTTTTGCTGTCCAAACAAACCAGATGGAAGTCCAACCAAATATGTTGTCAGCAACTTGCAGCTGCCAGAAGGATTCGAAGACGAGCAACAAAGTGTTGAAAACCAAGAACCAAGAGATGTCCCTGCCTTAATGGACACGGATGTCTCTATGATGGATGAAAGTAGTTTCAAAGTTGAACACTCGGAAAGCATTTCGAAAGGAAACCAAGGATTCATGGGTTTCTTCCGTGGTAGCAGACGTTTTCGCTATGCCGTTCTTGTTTGCTGCCTCTTGCATCTCATCCTAGTTGGTTTGATCATTGCGTTCGTCATGAGTGCGGACAACGATGGTTATGGAACTGGCTCTTCCTCTGCCAGCATTCCGCAAGGACAAACTGCAACTGCTGCACCTTCTACGAACAACGGCGACGAATTTGTTACGTCAAAAACACTACTTCCCGATCCTGATTTGGTTGAGGAGATCTTTGCGAACGCAACTGATACCATTTCGAATAGTACCGACGTTACGGTCGTTGAAGAGACCGTGAGCAACACGACGGGATCCTGCGTCGATTCTCTCGAAATCAACTTGGATTGCCTGGACGTTGACTCTGAACTATTTGTATCTTTTGAGGTTTGCACACCTCAGGCCGGTGACTGGGTTGGAATCTTTGATTCATCTGCTGATCCTCAATCCCTCGTTGACGGGGAGGCAATCGGTTGGCTTTACACATGTGGAGATCGATTCTGCGAAGAAGCCGTTCAGAAAGAGAATTTGTCCTTTACTAGGGCGAAAGAGAGAGCGGTGGAAGGAACTTACAGAGCTCATCTGATGCGAGAGGGCGAAGGAACTGTCTTTTCTGCGATTGCGAGCAGTACCGAATTTCGAATCATTACTGACGCCAATGGCACCTGCTGAAGCAAGCAACAGGAGACAACCCAGAGATTCTGAAACCATGGAACTGCGTTTCCAGAATTTCACAAATACTCGAAACTGAACTTCACATGTACTTTCGGTCGTTCATGATACTTACCTATCTATGAAAGAAACAAAAAATTTACAGTAACATAATATTGAACAGTGATACATAGCATTATTTACCCAATTGAAGAAATTTTCCGAGGAATCGCAAATTCATATGAAATGTAGTACACGTAGTGCTAAACTACGGAAGAAAATTTTGTTATCTTGCTTGACAGAGTTTACTATCATCGGTACCAGATTAGACTGTGGAAAATGCGTTCTTTAATGTACTTTTAGTTTCTCGTAAAACTTTAAATTCTGACACTCAAATTCTGATATCCTTACCACCACTGGTTAAGGTTCAGACTTTGTATAATTCACTCAACGACTCTTAATTCTACCGTTCAAATTCATTGACATTGGGGAACAGTGAATGTTTGAGAAATAATTTCATCATATGGTTCCATACTATCGCGCACGAGTGAAATGGTGTAGCTTCCCCCCGTGAGGTCCAAAAGCGTTAATTGTCCTTCTTCGTCTTCCGTATAGTCCCATGAATCGTAAACAGCCGTTGTGCCGTCTTCGTTAGTAGCAGTGCTTCTAACCCAATACCAATCTCCATCACGCTTGGAAGCGAAGCAATAAGAAGCTGTGAAAATCGAACTAGCCGAGCCTAGTGAACAGCTAGAGGAAACGGCAAGAGCGTGGTTCGGACAGTCCGTTTCTTGGGACACCGGCAATTGAACTACAGTAGGCTCATCATCTTCGTCAAGACTATCGGCCCACAACGACTCCCCTCCGAAAATAAAACTCCCCGAGGCAGATACTGAAGTCGTACCTTGGTCAGATGGGGCCAGAGTTTCAATGACAGTAGTTGGAGTCTCATTTTGATCAGAAATCGAAATGTCTTGACCGTCAACAATAATTAGTTCGGTAGGATCCCTGACGCTGGTATCGGTTTCGTTCTTTGTGACATTCACCAATTGAGGACCATCGGAAGTCAAAGCAACGACAGAAGAGGACTTTTTCTTGCTATTCAAAACCGCGAAACCTGCAGCGGCGCTCGCCGTTAATATGACCACAAAGGCAGAAATGAACAAGAGAAGTCTCTTTGGACAGCCTGCCTCATTTTTGCCGTAGTTGGCTTTGTCGAATTCGATCGCTTCAACTTCGATGCCCTCGTTACTAGCAGTGTATTCTGTTCCTGAGACACTCCTTGAATCAGCTTTGATCCTGGTCAAACCCATAACGTCAATCTCATTTTCGGCGCTCCCGGAGGCATCAGCATCGCTCTGAGAGTTCTGTGAGGATGTCACAGAGTTGTATCCTTTGATGTTCATAGTTTCGAAGTACGACGTTGACTTTCTTTGTTGCCTTGTTTGATCGGCGGTGGATATAGTGTTGAATAACAAAGTGTTTCGTTCAGCGGTAGGAGTCTGCTGAGACGTAAAAGAATTTGAAACTACTACGTGTACTGATCGACGAAACAATGATAGACACTATCCTTCGACGGGTTTGTTGTATCGGATTTTTTATGTCACTTTTGGCGCATGTCTGTTCAAGAGAGTATTACCGCGGGCACTTAGAATCTATTTCCGCTAAACAATTTTTTTTCTTGGGCTATCGTCACATAACATTTTTTTCCATGACCAAACCGGCGCAATCGGATAGTCTAAATAAAGAAGAGCATACCTCACTCGGCATTCAAACAAATAGTCGGATTGGAGGGAAGTCGCGCCAACGATGAAAATGAACAGAAGATGTACAATAGTGAATAGGAACGTGTACCAGATCGGACCCGACGAAAATTGATTTTTTGCTCTTCTTATCGCAACCCCAATTTGAGATTCTAACTTTAACCCTTGTTCTAGTAGTGTAGTGCCTAGCTAGTTTTTCTTCTTTGGTTGTGTTCGAGGTTTTCTCACCGCCAACGAATCCCAAAACGAAGAGGTACTAGTATCTCTAATCTCCTCCTGCTTTGTAAACACGAGGAATGAAATACTATATGTTGCGTGCTAGCTAGTTCATAGAGAAATAAAGTGTTGATTGTAAAGGAAACAGTATGATTATATAATATTCATGATACAGCATGTACGTGTACAATACTTTGTACGAGGAAACAAAAAGCTAAGACATTTGATCCGAACATTGAACCGCAGACGGCCCCGGAAAGAAAAGATGATAGTAATAAAATCAACAATAGAGACGTCAGTAGAGAAAGCGATCGCCAGACCTACAGACAAGTTCCGCAGTTTCATGCTGATTATTCACTGCAATCGACAGTAAACACCGTCGAATTGAGTAGAGGATACTCTCGCAATTGCTCTTCGCCATTCGAGAACAGTCCAATTTCATAAGTACCGTCAGCGAGAGGGAAAGCGAAATTCGGCTACCAATCCATCTCTCAACCATGCCCATTCATTCGTAACAACTTGGGTAGTACGTTGAGGAGTACTGACCCATTCCCAGAATTGGTCAGCCATATCATCGATCAAACAAAAGTCGAAGGTAACAATTGCACCTTCATCATCACAAGTAGTAAGGACAGTGATATCATTTGCAACACATGCTGCGACCGTTACTGCATCAGTAGCGTTAGTAGAAGGAGCTGGCGTTCCCTCGTCTACCAAAGAAGTATCCGAAGGTTCGGTCACGGTAATAGCAGGAGAGTCCAACGCTGCAGCTTCGTTGGCGGTAGATTGCTTCTGGACTTGACCATACTTAATTGCTAATCCTAGCAAAATGAAGAAAGTGACAACGCAGGTTGCGATGAGCAACAACTTCTTGCGCTTGATTTGTGTTACCTCCTTTTTCTCGTCCACCGAGTCGTCTGCTTCATCATTAGCAGATGGCGATTCTGTCGGAGAATCCTCTTGCGACGAATCTTCGGTCTTTTCACCAGCAGGTGGGGGCGGGGGGATTGAATCTGTTACAGACAATTCATCGTTCGCCTCCTCAACGTTGCCATAGGCTACAGCCAAATCTTCCTCCTGATTTGGTGCTGCGTCCTCAACAATTTCTTGCTCTTGCTTTTTCTTTCTTCCAAACACCATCTTCGAGATTCTTTTATCGAACAGAACTTCTGATTATGATATTGTCACGCTACGAGTAGGGAATGTGTTGTGGTAGTGGTGATGTCGAAGAACTTAGATCAAACTCGGAAGTCGAAGAAAACAAGATCAAACTCGTGCGCGGAGACTTTGGCGGGTGTGCGAGCGTATTGGATATTCGGTCGTATCTAATTTTTTTTCACGAGCGAGTGCCGAGAAAAGTCTGAAAAAATCGATAGCCCTCAAAAGCAGTTAGCGGCCGTTAGCCTAATTTGTCAGCAGGCGGGATCGGCATGAGATTTTTCATCACAAGAACGTGCCACAGTGTACCATACTACAATTCGTCCGATTTTTGAGTCCAGCTAGTCAAATTACTGACGGAAGGAGGGTCAGACGAAAAGGGTTGGGCTTTTTAGGGGAATATTACTCAACCTAAACACATAAGTTGAACTAAGGAATGAAATTCGAATTTAATAAGTTTATTACGAGTTACAACGTGAAGAAATGGTGAAGGTGTTTCCAATCGCATATACTCCGCTTCCATCTTCACGCACTAAAACAGCCCTAAAATTCCCGAATCGTGAAGCATCATATACGGTTACCTCGCCGCTGGAAACGGCATCGTTGCATAATCGATCACCGCATGTCCAGAGCCAAGTAAGAGCCTGGTTCAAGTTTGATAGACCCTGGCTGGTACGGTAAATCCCTATCCAATCTGAAGGTTCAGCTTCGCAATTGTTGAACGAGATTTGAATATTCTCGCCATTTTGGTAACAAGTCTTATCGGTTGCAATTGTGGACACGCAACTCGATGATGTATCTGCATTGGTGGAAGTCGCACTTGATGAAGGTGAAGGCATCATAGTTGGCAAACCTGTTGGACGTTTGGTGGGGGCTTCGGATGAGTCTGTTGGCAAACCTGTTGGACTTTTGGTGGGGGCTTCGGATGAGTCTGTTGGGGGAGGGCTGAAGATCTTAAATGTAGGTTCAATCGTTGGAGTGAAAGTCTGCCTACCATTTGGAATCGAAACTGATGGCTTCATGGACGGAGCAGTGGTTGGAACTGAATTTGAGTCGAAGTTCTGCCCTGCTGGGATAAGAAGTGGGCGTTACCAGCTGCGGTCGATTGCTAGCTCGTAAACTAGATGGTTCCGATGTTGGTGGAAAAGTTGGACTCGTGAAGGGTGAGCCATTATTTTGATCCTGTGAAGACTGAGGAAGTCAATTCTGACGAGCTGAGTTTCATTCGGTACACCAATACTGCGAGAACGGTAGCAGCAACGATGACAGTCAAAGTTAGGCAGATAACCAAACTTCTTGGAATACACCACTTTCTTTTTTGTTGTTTCTTGTGCTTGCTTATTTGATCTGACTGCTTCTCGGGATTTGTATGAACTATAGATGGATGCCCATCCGTGACAAATATAAATCCAGGTATTTTGGGAGGTTCCTTGACTTCATCATTTAGATCCAAACGGTAAACATCATGAGGTATATTCATTTGTGCAGGTGAAAAAACGCACTGTGGTTGGCGGTGGGGAGGGGGTTTGTCATGTAATTCGCTTCCGTTGTTGGGGTTTTGATTAGGGGAGTTCAATCTCTGGTCCTGGCTCTGATGCTTTCTCATCACTGGTGGGACAAGGTCTTCGTCTTCTTCGGATTCTATAGTTCCATCGTCAAAGACGCTGTTGAAAGTTTTCTTCTTGGCGAACGTCGATCCGTCTTCGATATAGATATTGTCGACGGTGTTGCTTTCCGCATCGCTGAGACCGGAAGTATCTCTCACTCCCGTGCGTCGCAAAGGAGAACCGCCGTTTATTTCGAGCATTTCTCGAACTGTAGAGTCTCCAATTAGGCTATCTCCCGACGCTAGGTTATCATCTGCACCGTTTGTCATAATCGATCGAAAATACGCCAGCTCAGGGTTGTCTGCCCATATTATAGCCGACTCAACAGACTTTCCGTCTAATGTCATTTCTTCGGTTTCCCCGCTCATAGTTGATTGCTAAAATGGAAAAAACACGCTGGAAATCGTTATTGTGGAAGAAAAAATATATGATGTTGATCGATTCTTTCTCGGAAGCTGTTTAAAACTCGGTCAACGACACAACATACCTTCTACCAAACCGGGATCTCTTTTTTCCTTCCTTAGCGAGTTATAGTGGAAGCAGTTTTGAGTCTTACTTCTTTTTAAACTTGAATGAATCCGCGCGAGGCGAGATCATGTGCATCAAATTATTTAGCATTTTACGGCAATCGTGCCATCTTGTCAATCCGTAGGAAACTGCCGGTCGGTCTTATTTTCTTGCAGAAGCGACAGGATTGAAAGTAGGACCTCCTGACTCCAGAGACGACTTAACCTAACCCCTCATAAAAATTTAGTAGTTTTGAATCAAATTTAGGGTTCCTATCCGAAAAAAGAATGTTATTCATTGCGAAACTATTATGGTCGTGATATTATCGTTTGACAAGAATTGAATCAATCATTATAATGTAATAATCAATAGATTAAGGGAAATGACGCAGTTGCCGGTTGGAAACATTCGACGTCTGCTTCATGAAGCGGCTACTTAAATATCAGGCCAACCTCAAGCATCTTCATTCTTTCGATTAAACATGTTGCGAGCACTACCTGACTTCGGCATCTTTGCATCATCTTGATCGTCGCTGCCTCCTTTCGTGGTAGATCCTCGACGAGGCTTCCGCCTCGAACGACTTACCGACCTTCTGCGCCTTTCACCGTCTTCGTTTCTGGCTTCTTTCTTCAGTCTTCTTTTTTCTTTGTCACTTTCCGCTCCAGCACCACCCCCGTAAGCTCTTTCTGCGTTGCTTTGGTCGATGAGGTGCTTCGTTCGTTCTCTCGCCAGAACCATCGAAAGCATTGCTCTTCCTACGTGGCTTTGGATGAGGGCCTCCTTCATACATCGCATTTTCTGCATCATTTCCGTAACTCTCGATACTGTCGAAACTCTCCGCACTGCTTTTCTACGCGGTCTTGGTCCTCCACCTTCGAAAGCCTCGAAACCATCGCTCTTTCTGCGTCCTCTGGAGCGGCTAGTCGGTGCATTGTTAGCATCACCTTCGAAATTGTTGAGCGTGAGTTTTTGCATGTTTTCAATGGCAGATGATTCGTTTGCCGTGGGAGTTTCGCCCCAACCGGATCCAAAGGCGCCAGCATCAAATCCATCGTTAGCTCCAAAGTTGTTTTGGTCGTCCTTATTCTTATCAAATGCGTTGAAAAAGTCCTCTTTTCCGCTATCAAAACCTGGATGCATAACATAATAAGATAAAAAATTCAATTAGAAGAAAATCGAAACGAATCATAAACAAAAGATTCGTGAATCAAAGCTTACCATTCAAATCTCCAAAAGAGGAAAAGGCAACATCTGCTTCATCCTCTGACCCTTGAATCGAGCTAAACGTGAGTGGGTCTGTCCGAAGCGGCAGTTGGATTGCCAGGAGCTGGACCATGAGAGGAAGATGCAGCAGCCGAGGACACCGCGGCCCGTTTTCGTCGAGCCGCCACCGAATTGGAAGCTAGTTTCTTCCCTTCTGTAACTTTCGTTGGATCATAGATATTGTCGTCGCGGATCCCCTGAGAGTCAGTTCGGAATTTGCCTATTCTAGTATCGGCTGGGGTATCTTTTTTGGCTGCCACTGCTGCTTTCTTGCTTTGCTCTTTCTCGTCTGATTTCGTAGATTTCGAAGACTTTTTCCTTGGAGGCAATGGGCGTCCCGAGTAAACAGCCGACAGGCATAAAATTACTTCCGTCATATCTGCCCGGGCTTTGTAGTCGACGGTCAACATTCTATCAATGAAGCTCAACGAGACCATCGCCATAAGGGTTGTCATCTGGAATAGTGTAATTTCTTGATAAAATTGCCAAATTGGAACCTTCCTCAAAGCAAGTTTCTCAAGAACGCCAAAGAGTACAAACAACAACCCAAAGCCCAAACATCGGTCCTGAATCACAGAATATTGTATCATAGCATGAACATTACGCAGATGAAAACGTCATTCTTTGTGAGGACAAAAGTTCGCAAATTTTTATCAATAACATGCATACCCGAAAAGAATAGGGATGGATCAAGTACTTACGCTTGAGTCAGTTTCTTCGCAACGTATAGATCCACCATCTCGGGTGCCCTGAACATCTGGGTTGTTGTCTTCTGAACAACTTCTTCAGCTTCTGCGCGTGCCTTTGATGTTCGTAGGTCAACGTGACCAAACACTGCCGACCCGAAATCGCAAAGTTTGTAGGCGCCGTTTTTAACGAGAAAGTTCACTGGCTTTAAATCACGATGGACAATAGGAGGCCTTTGAGCGTGTAGATAACTGACAGCGTTGCAAATTTGTCCAAACGCAATAATGAGTGCGCTGAGATCAAACATCTGACCCGACGATGCGAGTCTGTTGCATACGTCCAAAGCGTGGCCTCCCTCACAATACTCCATTAATATTAAGTGTTGAGGTCGTTCTTTTCCACCATTCGTCGTGTCTTTGCTGCGCTTGCCAGAACTCTGACTATTCGTTTGTCGGTAACATCCATGATACATTTTGATAATGGAGGGGTGGGATAGTCTCGACAATAACTTGGCTTCCTTTTCCGCAATGTCACGCTGTGATCTAGAGTGTATTGATGTCACTTTCAGCACCAATGGGCCTGGTGGGATATCACCAGTTGATCCGGATCCACCTGCTTGTTGCTTTGACGCATCCGTGTGCTGGGACGAGCCACCAAGTAGACCCGCAGAATCGGTATCCTTGACTAGGTACACATAAGAAAAGCCACCTATCGTTTTTTGTCGATTTTTTTCGATGGTTAGATCCGGCAGTTGTGCAAAATAGGGTTTATCGGACGAAGTCAAACCCATTACTTACCTTCTCCTAGAAGCTTCGTGACATTTAAATTCATGTGTCCCATGGATATCTTCTCGCCCACAAGGGCGGTTCCTAGACCTCCATCCGCTGGCATTGTCTTTCAAAATTAATATTTACCTTTCAACGTCAACGGTCCACGGCCGATTTGTCACAGGAAAGTCAACGCAACGGCAATCAAATCGATTTATTGCAATGAAAAAGTCGAACTTTTTGAGATGATTCTCGACACGACTCTTCCTGTGATTGCTTCGCAACTGGTAGAATTGATCTATATATCGATCAAGTACGTGTAAGGACTCTTGCTCTGGATGATGTTTTCAGGCCCAAGGTTTCCTATAGATTGAACAGCGTCTCGGGTGTTGCAACTATCTTGAATCTATTCAACAAACTGATCTCGACTTTGAGAGGGCGCAAAACACTCAGGTGTCATTCTGGATCATATTTGATAATTTTCCATGTCTTCCGTCACTGATCTTCGAGGCATGCTCAACGCCCATCCGAGCATAAGGGGTTATGGTAATCCGGGTGATCGAAGGAAATCCGGTCATAAAGCGCACAATTTTTTGATAAATAGATGGACAATTCTGATTGGTCGATATCGGAGGGAACTGAAATAGACGTTGCAGTTTGGTGGAAGAACTAAAAAATAATCTGAGACTTTTTCCAAAACCGCGACTACGTAGAATTTGTATGTAGAATAAGTACTGCAATTTTTGAGTTCTTAACGTTCACAAAATCTCGATAACGATCGACGATTTGTCGCTTGTCACACAGAGTTATATTTACATTAATCGGAGAGACAGTGATGATCAAGACACAGATTTGAACATCATTCACAACAAAGTCAACACGGATGATACGATTGTTTTTCAGGACATCAAGATGAAGGCTCCGGAAAGTGGGAATATGCGACCACGGAGAAGCGCAGGCTTGAAGGAGGACCCAAAATTTGTTTTAGGTACTACGATTCGAAAAGAGTTTGACGGGGAATTTTTTATAGGAGAAGTGACAAAGGTGGAAAAGAACGTTCGCATTGGTCGAAAATTGTGTCCGGTTCTATACAAAATAAAGTATTTGGACGACGATAGTGAGGAGATGGAAGAAAAAGAAGTGGAGGAACACCTCTTCGAGCTAACTGGTACCGAGGACCAATCCGTTCCGCGAAATGTTTATATTATAAACCCTAATGAACCATCGAGTCTTGATTCAAGTCTTGATAGCACTTCGACTGGTTACTCCTCATCATCGTCGGATCAGCGCATGAATCTAAATCTTGAACAACTGCAGTGGCTCCAAGATAACAATGCTGCCGAAGAAGCACCGAGTCCTGATTCTCGACTCTATAGTGCTTCGACTGGTTACTCCCCATCGTCGTCGGATCAGGTCTTCACGCGAGAACCCGAATGTGGGAGGCCTGATAGCATCATTGTAGAGCAGCCCACTCCGCCTGTGGACGAAGTGGCTCTTGACGGACAAGACGCTTCAATCCCAAATGATGAGCACGAAAAGCTAAATGTACCCGTCGCGCCTGAGCAATTGCAGTGGCTCCAAGATAACAAGGCCGCCGAAGAAGCATTGATAAATGAAAATTTTATGAAGAACGCCGGGCAGATCGAAGCCGAGATCGAGAGAGAAAAGCAGGAGAGAATACAACGGCTCCAAGATAACGAAACTAGTGATATTTCCGAACGCCAATATGGAATCGATCGCGGCGCTTCTACAAGAAACGGTGCTGGGTCACCGAGTCCTGATTCTAGTTTCTATAGCGCTTCGACTGGTTACTCCGCATCGTCGTCGGGTATACTTGTCTATAGAGACCAAGAATATCGGCCGCAAGTGGACGAAAAGGTGAACCTGTACCTGACGCCTGAACAATTGCAGTGGCTTCAAGAGAACAAGGCCGCCGAAGAAAGTTCGATTATTGAGAATTATGAGAAGAATGCGAAACCAATCGAAGACAAGATCATAAGAGAACAGATGGTGAGCATACCAGAATTCATGAGAAAGGTAGAATACAAGAGAAAGGTTGAAGGACCGAAACCGCAACACATTGTGAATAGGGAGCTCAACGATGAGCTTCTCCGATGCAAACTTTGGCGGCTCCAAGAGGAGAGAGATTCCCGGCTGAAGCAAGCAGAACAAAAATACCAAAAAGAAAAGCTTCGGCTACAGCTATGTGTCCTCGAGGGTGAAAAGAATGCCCTCAAAATAGAGTTCCTCCAATTCCGACTTGAGCATCTCAGAGTCGGCAAACTTTTCAAGCTGCAGATAGCCGAACAAAAATGTGAAATCGAGATCCTTCGGCTACAGCGACAATTCAGATCTCCTCAAGTATGACATAGAACCGTGAAGGAAAGGATCTCTACAAGAGACATACAGTAGAATATTGGTAATATGGCAGTAGATCCTGCTCTACACGTACGTGTATGTAGTAAAGAATTAAAGTAAAATAATAGTTTAAAATCGGATTTCTGCAGCACTGTAGTTCAGCGAGGCAATCGTAGCGTCGCCGTATTGTCATCGGTAGAAACGGGTTTTCTGCGCTCGTTTTGTATTTTGTAGATGTGGAGTTACAGAGTCTTGATCTTGAAGGAAGAATCGCCAACCTTGATTGTGTCGTTGATAAAGGCTTTGGTATTCTTGACCGCAAGGCGATTCACAAAAGTCTTTCCCTTCGACTTATCTGTGACTTTGAGCGCAGTTAATTTGCGATTGATTGATAGGTCGAGACGAACATGTGTTGCTTGAATTTTTTTATCCTTTTCCAGAGACAAAACCTCTCCAACGTTTGACGAGGGTTTGGATCCAATGACCAAAGTTTCACTTACCCCAGCCTCGATATCGTATGATTCACCCACGTATGGCCCCTCGATACACACGATAGAGATTCCCCTGCGCTTGAGGGGTCCAGAAACAGGAACTGGGGGTTTTTCATTTTGTTGGATATTTTTGTCGGGTGTACTATCTTCTGGTGCTTTCCCTGATCGAGTAGTTCGTTGGCGTCGAAAAGCTGGATCGCGGCTACTTCGCGTCCTTGCTCGCGGTTTGGAATCTCCTTTTGGTTCTTCATTTTCGTCGACGGTGTACTCCCAGTCCATCTCCTGGTGTGCATCGACGTACACTGTCTCGTCGACACTTTCATCGAGCTCGTTTGTAGGATGATCCTCGACAATATCGATATCCATGTTTCTTGTACTCCTAGTGCTTCGGCGTGCGACCTTGGGCGGAGATGCAAAGTCCTCATTTGAGCTTTTTGTCTTGCCTCGCGTGCGCTTTGTCGACGTTGTCGTAGTCGTGGTGGATGATGCACGACGGGCCGAAGAAGCGGTAGTTGATTTTTTCCTCGGGACTGTCAGTTTGGAGAGGATTTCGGACAGTTTATCATACTCTGGTACCGCCTTGAATTTGTATCCTCGAACAATTTCCATGTATTCCGAAAATACAGAAATTGTTTTGGCACTTCCCAGCTGACGGTAAAATTCCGACTTTTCATCGTCAACAAGTGACTCTTTCATAGCACCGATGTCTTCGTCGGATTTTCCCTTGCTCCAAGGTAACTGTTTGGACGGATCTGCAGAATACAGTTGTGTCAAGATCTCTGCTATTACATAGCCTAGAGACTCCAAGTCGTCTCGGAAACTCGATTTCTTTCCAGAGTGAAGGTTGAGAGATGCATAGAGAGGGGTCCCAATCAAAGTATCGCCAGCATCTGTCTCATTATACATTGTTGTCCATTGGGTTGCCATGGCCAAATCGATCAACCGAATGCGCGATGCTAGTTTCTTTTCAAGTGTGGAACCGGATGCTTTTGCGCCGAGAGTGAGCATGAAGTTATCGGCTTTCACGTCTCGAATAATATTTTTTGTCTCGTGCACAGCCCTCACGCATTCCAATAGTTTGACACAAATCTCGCCGACATTAATTGTTTTGGAGGACGGCTTGTTCTTGAGCAGAAGCGGGACAATGGATGATATCGTATTGTCCATCTTTTCCATGACAAAGTATCTATATCCTGTGTTACAACAATCATTCAGAACGAAGAAAAATGATGAGAAAAAATCAGACAAAAAGATCGAACAATGCTCATACAGAACAAATGATAGCGTACCGCTTTCATCGCCATATACGGGCGGATCTTTCGGAGACGAGCTCGGCGCACTGGGAATGAAGATACCCTGCAAGGTTCGAAATTGAGTAGTGTAGACCAATTGCTCGTAATACAAAAGTTTTGCGTTCATTTCTTCTGGAGAATTTCCCTTCTTGGTCTTCTTCTTGGGCAACGGTGCCAATTTCACAGCGTAATCCGTTTCGCTGGAACTACCATCCTTGATATATTTCAGTGCACAAACGGTGGCACAGGCACCACTTCCTAGAATTTTTCCAATCTTCCATTTTCGTTTTCCTTTGCTGATTTCGATTCCTACGGGAGGAGCCATTGTACAATATCTTAATTGGATTACCGTGCTTTCTTTCGTAGATGAATGCTTGAAACCAAGAAATGAAACTCGCAACAGGAATTGAATCGTTGTCAATTCTTACTGTTGTTGTTTCAATGATGGATACTACTTCTATGTGGTATGATGATGTTGTGATGAAGGATTTCGATTCACCTCGATGATCGGACAGCAATAGAGAGAGAGAAAAAATTCAAAATTTGGCTGTGACTGAATTGACTTGCTTGCGCGTAGTTTGAAGACGCTGAGAGATGAAACTAATCAAGTACCTTACAGAAAAAGATTCAAAAAATGACCGTTATCGTTACGATGAAACGTGGATTAATTATCGTAGGGTTAGGGTTCACAACATCGGTCGGAACATACCGAAATCTCTAGTAATTACTACTTGTACTCATTACGTAGGCCTTCGGTTCAGCTCTTCCTAAAAAATGATAAAGGACGGAAGTAAAACGATAATTTTTCATGCCAATCCGAGAAAGACATAAATCACATTTTCAAACTTCAAAAGCAGTAACCGGTATTCCTACATCATTGTCGAAGCAACACTGCAGTTGGCAAAGGATACCAATTTCAAAAAATGAGTAGCAGAACGAAAATTGCACAGATAAATGATCGAAGTGCCGCTACAGCATGGAGTCCTATATCGGAATATCCATGTGCGATCGCATTGGGAATAAAGGTGCGTGACCAGGATTCAATCGTCGATGACTAGCGATGGCGATCCATTTCGTCTGTTTCAACGATACACCGTCGATTGTGAATGGATTTTTCTAATCCTTTTTGCTTTGTTCTTCCTTCTAATACTATAGGATTCCGGACGGGCGAGCTTTGAAGCAACAGGCGGCGAATTGGAAATTTACGACATGAATCTGAACTGGTGGGGATGGCAACGAACCGACAAAACTTGGCTCGATCAAAACCCAGAGTCGATTTGCTTCGTTGGCATGGTCGACGGCGAATCCGGCAAAATATCCTCTCGGTTTGATTGCCGGAGGGATGGAAAACGGATCTGTTCACGTTTGGGATCCACGATCGGTCCTAGGACAAGACTCGACCACGGTGGCTACGGTTGTGTCGTTTTCTCAGCACGCTTCGGGGCCTGTCAAAGCTGTTCAATTTAGTCCATTGGTTCCGACTCATCTAGCCACCGGAGGAAGCTGATGGAAAAGTGTTGATAATTGACCTGGATGATCCGAAAGCCGTCCCCTTTGTTCCCTGTTCCAACAACAGTCAACAACGAGCCCAAATCACATCCGTGGCATGGAACACGCAAGTTCCTCACATTGTGGCCAGTGGGGCAAGCGATGGAACTGTTAGCATTTGGGATATCAAGAGTCGCAAGGCCTGGTGTGAGATTCCAGCCGGAGATCAGGCTATTTCCGACATTGCCTGGAATCCTACACAAGGCTTCCATTTGTTGACAGCCTTGACCAACGATCGCAACCCTGTGATCAAGTTGTGGGATTTGAGATCCTCCACAAGCATGCCACTTGCAACACTTTCCGGACACAGCCAAGGAATTCTCAGCATGTCGTGGTGTCCTCACGATGAACACTTATTGCTTTCGTAAGTTCCAGCAGACATATCGCAGAAAAAGTTTCGCAATCGTTTCCGTCGGCTCACAATTATTCAATTTTGATTTCATTTCGACCAACTTTTAATAGATCTGGCAAAGACAACCGCACCATCTTATGGGACTTGTATACCATGGCACCAATTGCCGATGTTCCAAATGATGATGATTCGCAACAGACGAATGGTTCGACAGAACAAAGCATGTTCGGGCTCGCATCGTCGCAACAACGAAGATACGACGTGCAATGGTCTCCGCTCAGACGAGGTATTATTTCGACTGCTTCACTGGATCGAAAGGTAGAGGCACATTCCATATTGGGATTGGCTGCTAATGGGCGTCCTCCAAAGTGGATGCGTCCGAGCAGTGGTGTCTCGTGTGCATTTGGTGGAACAATTGTAACATATGGCGCCACCGACAGAGTCGTCCGAATCCGAACTGTGGTAGAAGAGCCTACATTGGATAAGCTTTCGAGAGAGTTTGAGAGTACGATGGATCCGAATAATATCATTTCTTATTGCTACGGCAAAGCAACAGCGGCTGGTGATACCGATGAAAGGCGATTGTGGCAGGTTTATGCAAGTGATTTTTGAAGCAAACGCGAGACAGAGTCTTCTGGATACTCTAGGATATGATCCTAGCGCAATTGCGGAAAAGGCATCTTCTTATCAGGAAGAAACCAACGGTGCAGCTCATGGCAATCCTGATATGTCGCAAACAACGCAAAACGTCGTGAAAGAGGCTTTGATGGTTGGAAATTTCGAGGCGGCAGTCGACTGTTGTTTCCGAACAGGCAACCTCGCAGATGCCCTTGTCTTGGCTTCCTGCGGGGGTGGCGATCTTTGGGCCAAGACCCAAGAACGTTATTTCGAAAGCCAGGCAAAAAAGAGACCCTTCTTGTCCGTTGTCGGCGCAATCATTCAAAACGACCTAGGTTCTTTGGTTGAAAGCTCCAGCTTGTCAAGTTGGCAAGAGACGCTTGCTATTCTCTCGACCTATGGAAAATCTGATGAATTCCCAGCATTGTGCGTTGCTCTCGGCGACAAACTTGACGCAGGCTGGAGATCACTCGAAGCGCTTCTTTGTGTTACATGTGTGCGTTGAGTCTAAATAAGGCTGTGAAGCATTGGAGAACGAAACTCCAGGAACAAAATGCAAGTGCAGGAGGGTCTATGAACTTAGAATTTCTGCATGATTTTGTCGTTAAGGTTACCATTTTTCTTCAAGCTGCGGGATACTCGGAAAAGCCTAGGCTTCGGAGGACGAAGATCTTTTTTGTTTGTACGCAGAGAAACTTGCCGAACAAGGCCAATTAGTGACGGCTGCCAAATACTGCAGAGGAGAATCGGCAAGCAGCAAGATTTTGCGGGATCGTTTATACCGAAGCAGAGCAAGCCAGAAATGTCTGGCAGCTATGGGAGGCCAACCTCCAGAATTTCCTTTTAGTCTTGCGGATGTGCAACAAAACCAAGCATCTTCTAGGGCTCAAAGCCAAAAGAGAACTTACGGAAGATCGAATAGTAGCCGTGCTGTTGCCAGTTCCTCGACCAGAAATGCAGGCTATTCCCAGACTCAGCAACATAGTCAACAACAATCATATACTCAAGTGCAACAGCAAGCCTCTGCCCCTGCTGCGTCTACAGCCTTGCCAGCTGGTTGGATGGAATTGCAAGATCCCAGTAGTGGCCGAGCCTATTACGCAAATCAGACCACCGGAGAGGTCAGTTGGGATAAACCGGAAGCAGCGCCAGTACCAGCACCTGCATCGGCTCCAGCAGTCGCACAACCCTCACCGAGAGTGAAACCAAAGATCTCCTCGCGAAATGCAAAGATGGCATCGAAGTACGGCGACGGTTTTGTAACATCAGCCTCCCATCCTGAACTCGCAAGCCAATACGGCAATGTTGGTACATCGAACCCATATCACACCACTGGCCGTCCTGGCACCGCTACCGTTAACAGCGCTGCTGTAGACAAGCCTCCGGTATCCGGAAATATCGATACCATTCCGCCATTGAAGGATGAATACCAACCGATTCCTGACACTTTGCTTGCTCTGATCGAAGCGCTTAAAGGAGGCCAACTAAGTTCTGTCGACAAGCGTCAGTTGTCAGAAGCTCAGAAAGCTGTTGCCATATTCTCTAAACGACTCGCTTTGGGGGATGTTTCGGACGAAATTGCTGATCAAATGCTAGCCATGACAAATTTCCTGTCCGCATATGATTGGTCCTCTGCTACGACAGCGCAGACAAAACTTGTTACTAACGAATGGAAAGAGCATAAAGAATGGCTGAAAGGCATCAAAGCGTTAGTTCAACTAGCAACAAAGATGTACTCGCGTTAATCGATAAAAGAACTTAAAGTCGTATTAGTGAACTTATGCCTATCTTCTACTCTACTATTTGTTTCATATTTTCTTCTTTTTCGGTACAGGAGCGAGACTGTTCGAGGCATTGCGCTTTCTATCGTTCTGCCCATCGCCTTGCTGAGCTTCCTCAAATATTTTAAGATCACGTGCGTATCTTAACTTATCCCAAGCAGCCCAGCCACGGTAAACTTGCCGTTCGTCATCCACTAAAGCTGTGAAGCGCGCTTTCAATATTCCGTTCACCTTCTCCTTGTTTCGACGCTCTTCAGGGGCAAGCGAGTTTTTGACAGCTTTCCGATTTCTTTGACAAAATTGAGCAAAGGCCTTTCTCGGGTCTTTAGGAGGTTCGAACCCATCATAATCAGGAAATTCAACAAAATCGCCCTCTGGTCCAATTGCACCTTTCGTCTCTGCCAAAGGAGGGCCTTCGTCAACTGCAGCTGCGGGTGGGGAGACAGGAACTGCACGGCTTGGTTCTTCCCTCGAAAATGAATCTCCATTTCCCGAGATATTCTCTTTCTGATTATCGGGGTCTTTGCTCAATTGCTTTAATCTATTCTGGATCTCTTCGATCTGATGTTCTAAGTTTTCGACCTTATCCTCGAGGTTTTTCTTTTCTTTATCTCTTTCTGCCAATTTTTTCGCCCGAATGTCCCTTTGAATATCTTTAAATTTCGGGAGCTTTATGGGGGGCAGGACACTTCCTTCTTCTGCCTCGACAGGTAGTCCCATGTCCTCGCGGATCTTTTTCTCAAGAAATTCAACTTCTTTCAACGCGGCTTTCATTAGAGTCTCACATCTGCGACCAATAACGTCAACTGGTAAGCTACGGAAAAAGTAGTCAAATCTGAATTGTTGGCTCCGCCTTATTGCCATCTTTATAGCACCCCATTGCCCGATCCCATACTGGAAAATTGAAAAAAAAGCAACCCATTGTTAGATACAGTGAGGTATCAGATATCAAATTGCAGCACATTAACTTACCTTATGAGTCCAGCAAAGCAAATATCTATCGTTGTCGGCAGAAAAAAGCTTGTCTTTTGTGTTTACATGCGTAAATTGAAGATTTTCCCATGGATTATCGAAAAGCGAAACGAAAACTTGAACACCTCGCCGCAGCGCCTTGATATCCTCAAGTTTTTTCTCTCCTTTTGCGACCAAGTTACTCACACGATTATACTCGTGCTCAGAAAATCGTTCCTTCCCAACAGCTCCCCAAAAGGTGTTCGAATATTCGATTACTTGCGCCTCAGATTTGCCTACTTCTGAGGCAATCTTCAAGGTATTTGATCGGCCATATTTTGCACTTGCTTTAATGAATGACGTGTAGTTCACTCGGCTCCAGCCAAGGAAACCTTCTCGAAGAAGATCAGTTTTCTCCTTCTGCACTTCTTCACTTAAGAGGGGCGGGAGCTCTACAGATTTTTCTTCGGTTGTAGTTTCTTCAGTGCCTGCTTCGACTGCCTCCGTCTTGACTTCATCGACAGCCACATCGATATTCTCATCTTTTACGGGTTCTTTCTTCTTTGCAGTTGCCGCGGTTTGTATTTCTTCGGGTAATGCCCGGAACGCCGCTTCCTCTTCTTCCTGAATTGCCAGCAGACGTGTTCTATTGAACATTTGCCATTCTTCCATTCGAGGCAATCGCAAAGATTTTGGAAGGCGAATTGGTTTTTTCTTTTTCCTCTCTTTTGGCTTGCTGCCTTTCATCGCAGCAACCTGGTCGGCATAGAGTTTATTTTCGTTATAATTGGCAACAGTTTTCCGTTCACGTTTTCCCAGATCAAGAATGCCAAGCATACCGACTTCTGCTTTTGCTGCGGCAAGAGCGTTGCCAGAATAGTCAACACCTTCGAAAGTTTGCATATTGCTATTGCCATCCAACTTGAAATCAAGTAAATCACCCTTGTCGGCTGCTTGAAATTTGTCGTTTAATTCTTGGGTTTTTCGTCTACCAGCGTTTATAATCAAATCGATATCTTCGTCAGTGATCGACGAGTCTTTACTCTTGAAGATTTTGTCGGCACCAAAGCGCACTGCTTCAAGCAATTCGTTCCGAGATAGTTTATCTTTGTCTTTTAGACGCCCTTGTTGAACAACCATGGCGTCAAGTTTGAGCTTTTGTTGCGCACGTTCTACAATCTTTTCTTCGATTGTATGCTCAGTGACTAATCGGAATACCTGCACCTCTTTCTTTTGCCCAATTCGATGAGCACGATCTTGAGCTTGTAAATCAGCCTATAAGAAGTAAAACGGTGTTAGGGTTTGAAGAAAATTATGCTGCAATCATTTCGATACGAGAGACACATACCTGTGGGTTCCAGTCGGAGTCGTAGAGGATAACAACATCTGCGGTTTGCAAATTAATACCCAAGCCGCCTGCTCGTGTACTGAGAAGGAAGAGGAATTTTTCGGAATTTGGAGCATTGTATGCATCAATATAATTCTCACGCACTTCATAGGTTGTATTTCCGTCAATACGACAGTACTGAAAGCGACGCATGACAAGATAATCTTCCATGATATCCAAAATACGTGTCATTTGCGTGAACAGAAGGACACGAGACCCTCGTTCCTGGAGTCTCTTGAGCAACTTATCGAGAAGAACCATTTTCCCACAATTTTCTACAAGATGTTCTCCAAGAGGGGGCAGTGTACGGTCTTCAACTCCTGGAAACAAATACGGATGTCCTGCACATTTTCGAAGCTGCATTACAATATTAAGGATCGCGGTACGACTTCCCGACGTTCCTTGAATAGAGTCGATATCTCGAATAAGAATATCTCGATACAGCTTTTTCTGCATCGCGCTCATTCCAGTAAAAAGGATTGTTTCGTGTTTCGGAGGGAGGCTTTTTTCAACTTCCTTTTTCAACCGCCGTAGCATAAATGGGCGAAGAATTTTATGAAGCTGAGAAATAAGACGATTCTTTTCATCATTGTCTTCGATGTCAAGATTAAACCATTCATCAAATTGATCGGCATTGGCGAAAACATCAGGTACCAAAAAGTTGAGCAGCGCCCAAAGTTCATGAAGAGAGTTCTGAAGTGGTGTTCTAAAATTGATTTCATATTTGTTCGTGAGCAAAGCATAACGTTTGCAACAATGCCAACAAAGCAAAAAACCGTCCCAATCGCATCATCATATTATATGACTTACCCTGTCAGAAGAATGCGATATCGCGTTTCGAACATCCGTACTGTTTTGGAAAAAGTAGAGGCTTCGTTCTTCAGTCTATAACGCAATAGTGTAATGCAGTGTTTTGTTGAGAAACAAGTTTATTTTCCGTCGATATCACAACAGACAAAACCGCTGGATCGTTCCTTGTGTGCACGATGTCCCTTTATCTTACCTATGTGCTTCATCAATGATCAGGTACGACCACGCAAACTTCATGAATGTATTCTTTTCTATATTGCAAATCTCGTAAGTTGTAACGACAACATTCCAATCGCGCTCCGAAGCCTTCCTTCCAGGACAAAGCACTGTTTCGATCATTTCTTCTCGCGATGCCTTATCCCCATGAAATTTGACCGCCTTGAGGGTTGGAGCCCAACGTGCCAATTCGTTCATCCAGTTACTGAGAGTAGATTTTGGCACGATAATCAAGTGTGGGCCAGTATCATTCTGGTATTCCATCATATAGACCAAGACCGAAATCGACTGAAGAGTCTTTCCAAGTCCCATCTGATGCATTAAGACATAGAGATGTCGAAATGAAGAGATTCAAGTTGAGTTACTAATTTTGTCACAAGAAAAATTACCGTATAGATCAATACGAAACGTTGCTTCTTCACAACTTACCTCATCGGCTAGAATACCGTTTACTCCATTTTCTTGCAGCCGAATCATCCAATTCAAACCTTCTAATTGATATTCTCTCATTTTTCCCGAACCCTAGCGTGGTTGGTTGGGAAGTAAGGAAAGTTGCCTGGTGCTCGTCCGCCTCTTCGAGTTCCTCTTCTTGGTTAGCGTTACCTTGATCTCGTCTACTCGAAGAACCCACTATCGCATCGTCGGACTTTTTTGGCACCTGTCTTAATTCCAAATTTCGCTTGATCCTGTTTGACTTGACCAAAATGCGAGAAGATCGAAGATTGCTTTAGAAGAAACTCGAGGCGTTTCTTTGCCTGAGATGCTTTTTCTTTTTGTATGTCCTCTTGTTGTTCCGCAATAATGGCTTCCTTTCGTTTTTTTTCTTCTTGCGCTCGTCTTCGATTTTCGAGTTGTTTTTCCGATACTTTTCTCGGCGCTCGTTTGGCTTTCTTTTTCCTCTCCGAGTCTGACGAATCAGAAGAATCGCCACTATAGTCGTCCTCACTACTTTCGACGTCGTGTACATAGTCATCCTCGTCGTCATCCTTCTTCCGAGCAGAATAGTCTTCATCGCTCGCACCATCTTCATCCTCATTTGGTCGTGCTCTTTTCTTTTTCATCATCTTTTTGAGTTTCTTCTTTTCTTTTCGTTCCTTATGGGCACGTTGGCCGCGGGTCCCCCGTTGCGTTCCACCAATATCGTCCAACAGAAGCGTCGCCCGTTCCTTTTGCAACCGTTCGCGTCGTTCCATGGCAGCCACATCGGCTTGGTGCGATTCTGATCGAAAACGAAATTGATCTCGGCGTGCCAGATCTTCGTATGGTTCTTTTTCTGAAGGCTCGAGGTTATTCCATTTGTCTCGCATAGCCCTGGAAAACAGGCCAACCTCGAATTTCCCATTGTTGGAAGCAATGTGTTCGGCCTTGACCTGTTCCGTGTTTTCTTTCTGCCAAAACGAAAAAGCGGATTGAGCAGGTTTGATCTTGTTGGTCCCGAGTTCCTCCTGAGAAAACTGCGGGGCTACAGCGACCCAACTCGAACGATCTTCTTTTGGCATTTTGCAGTCGGACTCGAGAATCTAACCGATTCTTTGCTTTGCCGTTGGAATCGTACGTTTCAAAAATGATCACAAGCTCAAGGTGCTTATTTCCTGTCTCCTTCGGTATTATCTCGAGTTCAACTTGGAGTGATGCGAAACGACACAATTGTACTTTAGGAGCCAAAGATATAGCACAACAGAGGGTGTAAAGATAAAGACAATATAGTAAATCTTGACCGATGACATCAAAACAAAAAAAATACCGGTTTTGAGATCGACCGTCAACCGCGAGTTTGTAGCGAGTATCGTGGCGACGACGTACAGCATGTACTGTACGTAACAAATGCCGTTCGTAGTGAAAGAGAGAGAGCGCGCTTCGAAGACGACGACATCGTCTGACCAGACAATAGTGTAGTAGTAGCAAAGGAAACAGTAGGAGTAGCATTAATAAAATAGTAATGAAAACTTTATAAAATTAGAGTAAAATTAAAATCTTTGATCAACGTGTGTTGGTTTGGTGATGTTTGAAAATGTGGTGGTGTTGCATAAAAATTTAAAAAATAACCGTGGTGTATCAAAATGTGGTGTGTGAATTAGGTTGCTTGGTGAAGGAGGTTGATCTCAAATATGATTCGGCACCTCGTCACCAGCAAACCTTGAAAAAGTGGCATTTGTCTAAATCCTTCGAATGGAAAATTGAAGGGTGCAATACAAAATAATGCCTGAAAATGAAAAGCAAGACAAGTAGGGTGCCCGCCATAATATCGAACTCCAGCTTGTGATGGAAAATGCTGGTACATCGTTTGTCTCGCCAAAATCGCATTCATCTCTCTCGTCTTTCCTAACAGCTTGGCTGAATAAGAATAGTTTTAAGAGCAGATGACTCCATGTTCTTGGTGGGAGAATCAACTGGAGAAGGATAAGCATAGGATTGCTTAGCCTTTTTGCGTTTGTGGCAGAGGAAACAACACGACATGCTTCATCTTCCTAGTTGCCTTTTCCATGAATTCTTCATAGGAAGATGCATGAAGGTTTTGAACCGTTTGCTTTCGCTGGTTCTTTGAACGTAGAATGGCTCGAACTGAGCCGGCAATCTCCCTCTGGGTGTATCCCCAACTGCGCAGCAGATGCTCGCGTTTGTCCCGAGGAAGTGCCAGTTCATCGGTTGAACTGCAACGGGCAAACTCTCGAACCTCTTCAAAATTCTGCACAGAATAGGTTTCATCTTCTTCGGGAGAATAGTTCCAGCCTATCCCCACAGCGGGACCAGACGTAACGGAAGGATTGACCTCCAAGATTCGTTCGTAGTTGCGGATCTTGACTTCGCAGAAGCTCACAGAACGCTTCTTCTTGGATGGCTTGTCACCCTTGAGAACTGTTGCTACTCGTGGTTGCCGTTGTCTCTGATTGGATATCGGCTAGTTTGGAGTTACTAGGAGATACCCTTGGAGGCTCAGGAGCTCGAGTTGTCCTAAAAATCTTGTTCTTGCCTGAGAAAGTCACCGATGGAGATGAGATGTCTTCAGTCTTGAAAAATTCCCCATCCGTGAGACCGCTAACGTCCGAAGCAACCGAGACGTCAGAAGCACGGCCTACAATATGTGAAATAACTTCCGAAATGTCCTCTTCGTGCTTCGATCGTCTTTTGCGATCCTGGCTTGGTGTAGTAGCTACATTGAAGAGTACTTTGCGGGAGTCTGGTTCGATTCCAGCTTGTTGAGTTGGAACGTTACTTTCTATCATCTTTGATTCAGGCTGTAAGTCTAATTGGGGCTTCTTTCTGCACTCTACTGTGTTATCTGTGCATTCCTGTATTATCGCAGCGTTGCTATTCTTCTTGTTGCTACTGTGGGTGTCGCTATTCATTATCGTTCCAAAACTGCAGCGGATAGGCTACTGTGGTAACTTTCAAAATATGAATAGTGAGAAAAGACTCTTCCTAGTGACAATAGATGCAGCTTGCATCAGCATGCTATGCAATAAAAGAATTCTGCTTCTTATGAGTGTCTCCGTAGAAGTTCGGAGAAGCTGTCGCAACAACTATTGAGGTTCCTTGCACAATCAAAGAATAATGGGTGCTTCTTTTGCGCGTTCACTTCTCTGAAAAATATTGTTTGTTCGTACAAATAGCGTTGCAATTACTACGTTGCTGTCACTTCGTCGCCTGACAAGCGCATCTGGCGTGAGATACCATGTCAAGGTCGGGAATATAAAGGCTGCTGACACATGGTTCGGGATGAATGGAGGTGGTCTCACCCTGATAGCCCGCTCATCGTGATCGCGAGTATTTATTGTGCTCGTCTTTGGACAACAGATCACATTAAGTCTTTCGATCGCGATTCCTTTACTTAATAATCAGAATACTATTGACTTCTTCTTCCACCGAAGACAAGGGAAGGGCAATAATAATGAAAGCTGTAACGTTTTGTCAAATTTATGGACTGATAAATTAAAATAATCTGACCGAAGTGGTGTACGATAAGTGTAAAAACAATGAGAATACCCTATCACCAATGAACCGGTATGTATTCGATAAGAATTCTGCCGACTGGCTCCTTCTTAATACCACTCATTTATCTACTTCCGGAGGCGATTCAAGAAGATGTAAATCCTCTCGACCGAATTGATAACTAGACCTCTAATTCTGGAATTTTTTTGTTCCATTAAGAATTTGTTAATGCGATTATTTGTTTCTTGTTCTTGACGCTTTCCCCGAGACACGACCTCAAAACTACCTCTTCATCTCAACTCATCATCAAAAGGGGGACAAAAATAAGGAACATGATTCAAGGACCACCCCATCCTGTTTGCCCTCGAAGGAATGAGGAATGAAGAGACAACAAGATCGAAAACTTCTTTTTTACATCCGACTCGAAAGAAAATCAGATGCGATTCGAGTTATCCCATCACAGAGAGACTACACGACCGTATACAGGAAGCCACCCAATATATAAGGCTTCACAGAAGCGGATCATTCAAATCAACCCCTTCCAGTATGCCCAGTGCCTATGCATTGATTCCCCGGCCTTCAACGCCGCCGGGACTGCCTCCTCCAGAGTCTCACCATGCCTCCAGCAAGCTGTCGTTCGGAGTTGTTTGCTCAAGTAACATCAATCGTTCCATGGAAGCTCACGTTGTTCTCGGCAATGCTGGTACGTAGTAAATGAGAATCAAAACATAGCCAAAATGGTGTTCCTGTTTCAAGAATATCTTTTGCTTGTCGTCATTGTTTCGTACATGCTTACAGAAAATTCGCTTTCTTGTTTTCTTGATTCTTGCCAGGTCTCCGTGTAGAAAGCTATGGTACAGGAACGCAAGTTCGTCTTCCAGGTCGTACAGCTATGGGTAAGTGACAATTTTCTAAATAGAATGTGGAAATGTTGGCTCGATTGATACATCAACTTATCATAGCATAGATCATGATGTTGATGTGACAAAGATGTTGAAATTTCCATCTAACTTCCATCGTCTCTGTTGACGAAAAACTCCATGCGTTTAAAATTTCGATGGAACGATGCACAGAGCCGAGAATTTACAAATTCGGAGTTCCATACGAGGAAATGTACAATTCCATGACACAAACTCGGGAGGATGAGGATTTTTTTACTCGGAACAAGGTGCTTCATCTCTGCCGAAGAGGAGCTGCAGTCAAACGAGCACCACAACGGTGGCAAGACATGCCATCCGATTTCATATCCCAGCACGACGTTGTGATTGCCTTCGAGGAACGTATATACGATGCGGTAGTCGAAGACTTGCAAATCCGGGAGCCGACGGAGAACTTTGCTCCAATTCACGTCATTTGTCTCGACACGAAAGATAACCCACACGAAGCTCAGTTACAGGGTCAGGTGGCTTTGGATTTGTGCTGGCGTTTAGAAGCTGCACAGGATTTGGTCATTGAAGCCCCGGAGATTTTGGATGTATTTGAAAAGGAAAAAATGACGCATACGCCCATCAAAGTGCTCTACCAACTATGCTATTTGTAGGGTTGCTTATAATACGTTGGGAAAGAAATACCATAGAAGATACCACTTACCATGATAAGCTAGAGATTCATCGATATAAAACTTATTTTTTATTTTAGAATGAGCAAATTTCCGAACTTTCCATTAGCATCTACTGCTCAATTGAAATTACCAGAGGACCGCGGGTTGTTTGAACTATCAGACTGACGCAATCATTTGCAAACGATCTACCCCTTCGGTTCCGAACATCTGTCTATCGATACAGAGCATGTTCCACAAGCTCCCTACAGTTATTTACACCTAATGAACTGAACAGACGAAGTTGATGCGTGAGACAATAGGAGTATAGGTTGGTTTTGAGTGAAATATACATAAAAAAGGATCTATAGTTGGTTTGATAGTATCTAAGATGGCGGAGATGCCGTGGCAATCTCCAATCCAGCCATCAGTGTGATATTGCACTTCATAAAATAGTCAGAGTGCTGCGATCTCAATAAATTGGCTCGTTCGTTCCTCGTGCGCATCGAATGAACACCGATAAAACGTCGGACTACTCCTTATCGCCGAATACGTTCAGGAGGTTTTCTCGAATTCTCAATTTTGGGCCAGATCTCTTCATCCAAGTATTCATTTAACCGAGCAACGAACATCGGTCTGACGACAGAGTGCACATTGTTGTGACCCATACCCTCGATATATAGCGGCCGCGCTCGTGATTCCTGCGGTAACGCATCGAATAATCTCTCAGAATGGTTGAAGGGAACAATTTGATCCGCTGTTCCGTGGACTAAAATGGTTGGAGATTTTATCAGTGGTGCACAATCAATATTCGGAAACTTTATCGCCATAAACTGTGCAGCCAGTTTCCAAAACGATCCGATACACCGATAGGAAGGGTGCATGGAGGATAACACCTCCAACGGGTCCCCCGTGTTCTGTGCCTTCTGTTTGTGCAGTCCCCGCTGCTAGATGACAACTGGGACCAGATCCAAGAGATCTTCCGTACAACACGATATTTTGTGATGGGACATCCAAGTCAAACCTTAAGAATTTGTAAGCGGCATCAATATCGGCGTAGCAAAATTCTTCCGATGGTTTGCCTAAAATCGAGATCAAATCAGAAAGAGTTAGCCCAATGCGATTTTACATGGATAATTTCGATTCCGAACCATAAAGCATGGTGTTTCGTTTCGCGTACCTTGGATCATAAGCCATTCCGTAGCCCGTGTAGTCATAAGCGAACAGGTTGACTCGGAGCATTTTGCTCAAGAACTTGCACCATGGATAAATGCTCCCTAGATCTTCTGCGTTCGCATGCGAGTATAGTATTGTTATCCCCTCTGATGTATTTGCTGCTTGTAATTCTTTCACCGTTAACGAACGTGAGACATATTCTCCATCATAGTTCCCGTAATGGATATAAAACCCAGGAATTCTCTTTCCGTGGGGTGTTTTAAGCCATATGATCTTGTTCTCCTTCAATTTTGTCGGAGGTGGAGGCTGGAATAGCAGTGTACTGACAGTATCACCCATTGTTGTTGTTGTGTTGTATTGGAATGTGTTTCCCTATAGCTATTTGTGGCCTTCGACTACGATTTCTTTCCACTTTTTTGAATAATGATATCACTTTGCTACGCTATCTCCAATTCCTATTGTGCATGAAATAGATTAGACTCGGATTCTATCAATGAGGAACTAACAGTGCTGACCCTACAAGCGTGGCAGTTCCGGATGTTCTTTCTGGAAGAGATGGTTGTTGTCTTAGATCTGTAATACCGCGATTGGGTATGGTTAGTGATACTTTGCAGACCTTGTCTTGGAAGCGTGGCTACTTCCTATTTCCTGATGCCAAAGAGTGGGCACTCAGTATTATCTCATTTCATATGCGTTGGGAGTCGTTCAGTGAGATCCCTGACACATGAATATTAGGGGACCTCCTGCAATTATCCAGAGAGCACCGGCCATGCCGAAAATTTGTTGGACCTCCGTTGGTGTTGTCTTCGCGCACTTCAACGGACGGGCTGAAGTCCTGTTTGCGGACTGGAATATCAATAAGGGCGGTATTCTAACATTGATAGATGATTCACACGCGCAAGCCATTTTTCAATTAAGGAATCAAAGGCGGGAATGCGCAGAACTGAAGTCATTCAAAAAATGCCGTTTAACCAACGACGGGACTTCAACAGCGCGGACGAAGTGGGATCAAATTTTCGTTTTCACCGTGGACGTTCAGTTTTAGTACTAATTATGCAGTAGGAGTATACATAGCCTAAGAGTGGAATCAGTTTTCGTCAATACCTGCCCGCTTCGGTGGTACGTACGACCCGTACCTTAGTATTTTTGGCATAGAAACTCATGTCCGACTCCAATGACGAGAATCTCATCTATGTTCCTGGCTCACCTTTTTGATGAGTGAAATAATAATTGTTTCGAAAAAGTTTTAAAAATGCGAACTCCTCTTTAGATTAGTACCTCTAGAGTGCCCTAGAACACGAGATATTATGACATCACTAATTATTTCCTTGTTCGATGCGTGAAGTCTTCGAGCAGTCGTCGACTCAAGATTGGTGTTCTTCTTTCGGTGGTGATGATGTGCAAGAACTGTAACGACGATTTCTTTCATTGCTCCTCGTCAGCAGCACCAGGTTTTGTCGTTGTTACAGAGCTACTACTCAGCTGCCATTGGCTATCTATTAGTTTACTTGCACTACTACTCGAAAGAGATTGCTGATGAACATAGTACTACCTAGGACTTCAAGTAATGAAGACAAAATGATCCAACACGGATGATAGATATTACGTATGAACATTATTTTAAAATCGTTCATCGACTTGCTCAAATTGTGATCGCCTTAATCGTTAATGTTGTTGAGTCGAGTGAGTCACCAAGTGGGTTCCGAAATTGCAAAATCTCTCTTCTTCAAAACAGAAGCAATCAAAGTAATTGGTATGTAGACATATGTCCTTGAACATTAGTATATACTGTGGTGACGTCACGAGAACTCATCCTCAACTATTTTAGTCGAAATTCTACGTCGTCATCGACACCAAGCTTCACAACGCTGGCAAAGGTGCCAACGCTAGCGGATCCGAAGCCACAGAGTGCGCCGAGGAAGGAGATCATGAAACTGCCCTTTTCGGAAAAGAATTTATGGTAGGTTTTCCCTCTTTTGTTCTGTCTGTGTATCCAATCATCTTGAATCATGACACCAAAAAGAAATAACACCACAGATCAAGAAAGAATGAGGAACAACAAAATAATCCTTGATCATCGGAATCCACTTACTTTTCCTCCACAGCTTGATTGAAGTAGAAAAGTATTGACAGAATTTGGAATTGTAGCATACCGACTACAATTAAAACGATTCATACAGCAGATTTTGAAGAAAGATATTGATCATGTTCGCCGCAAAGCAATCGCTACGAACCGTTTCCTATATTCGGCGTCAATCATACTCACCGGGAGTCACTTCGACCAGAAATCTTTTGATCAGAAATGTTATGGTTTTGTCGGAGAGCCGATCGTTCGCCAGCGGCCGATCGATGTCGTCGACTCCAATGATGGAAGCAGAAGCAGAGGAAGAAAGCCGTTTCGCGTTGATTCTTGGGAAACCTGGTGGAGGCAAAGGAACCATCTCGGGAAAAATTCTGAAGGTGAGTGGAAGGAACGAAACGAGGTGTTGATCGACGAAAATAGAGGCAACCAATTTCGAAGGGAAAATCGACGATTGCGAACTGTCTCTTACATCGTGCTTATTCTTTTTTAACTGGAACACAATTTCAAAACAGGATTTTCCTCAATTCCACCACATTTCGACTGGTGATCTTCTGCGGAGCCATGTTCGAAATGAAACGAAACTTGGATTGGAAGCGGCAGAATACATGAAAGAAGGAAAACTTGTGCCCGATGAATTGATGATTGACCTTGTCGTTGAAGAGTCTGCACCTTTTTTGGAAAAAGGTGAATCTCTCTTGTTGGATGGATTTCCAAGAACTGTTGGACAAGCAGAAGCATTAGAGAACAGCGTCCACGTGGATATGGTCGTGAACCTAGATATTCCGAACGATACAATTGTTGAACGATTGACAGACAGGTAAGCTCAACTTTTTCGTATTTGTTTGAAGCTATGTTTTGATGTTGGCGAAAGATCAATTTCTAATAAATTATTATTTTTGCAGATGGATCCACGAACCTTCTGGTCGTATCTACTCTTACTCATACAAGCCGCCTAAGGTGGAAGGACTCGACGACGAAACTGGAGAACCTTTGGTGCAACGCCATGATGACAAACCAGAAACAGTTAGAGCTCGTCTCCAGCTATACGACGAATCTACATCTCCGTTAGTTCAATATTACGACAAACATGGCGTGCTGAAATCGTTCCAAGGAACCCAGAGTGACGTGATTTATCCAGAAGTCAAGAAATGGCTGAATTCGTGTTTTGATCACTAAATCACAAGCCGGGCGATCGTATTGCCCAGTTCTTTTGTGCTGGTTTGCACTTTTGTGCACGAGATTTGGATTCGTCAATAATGACGACAATTTCCACAAGCACGCCTCATTACACTACTCTCTCTCTTTGCCGGACGAGAGGAGAAATACGAACGCAAAAAATCGACCACATCCGGTCGTAAACAGGGGCAATCTCATTTGGAGCACCGGGTGCTTCGACATGCTGATCGCCTCCCAAGTTTGTGTTGCCATAGCTAGACGAATACGCAATACCATGTTCGTCATGATTTTGGAACTTACCCATGAAATGGCAGCCGAACGATGTTAAATATTATAATGTACATTTTTTTTGTATTATGTGCTCGACTCTTTGGCTTCGCATTGATAGAAGGTTGTCGTAGTTTACCGAATAGATTTATCGTGCTGCTATGTGAAGAGGCGTCCGACATTCGATTGATTTTCTCACGAAACCCGAACACCTCCTAACGGTTATCACAATCAATATTAACCTTAACCCTAAGGTAAACCCAAACACAGTACGGGATGGTCATGACGATGTTGTTATCGTCGTTTTTTAAAAAAATTTATGTCCTCTTTTTCTTCGTTGTCGGCCGATCGTTCACGTCTCGAAAGAAACCGATGAAACGTCCATAACGAAACAAGACTTAACCCTTCACCCCAACGACTCTTTTGGTTGTCATCACCATCTCATCTCATCTCATCGATTCGAATCCCACGAAGAATCGAAAAATCGAACGAAGTAATTTGATCAATAGCCGCGACGTTTATGATCCCACACACTCCCATGCACCAACGCAAAAACACGAACGGTCATAGCAATTCAAAGAACATGTATTCTCGAGGTGGCTCTGGAGGTTACGGAAGGGATATCGAAGGTGGTGGAAGATTCAACGATGCAAACACAAACATTCTGGAACAACAAAACAATGACCGTATATCCGAATTGAGCGAACAAGTGGCCCGTCTGAAGGTACGCTAAATCGAGAGCTCTTGCAGTGAAACAACAATGCGTTTGATGACAACTGAGACAGATTCGTTTGCCTTTGCTGATCTAACCCATTCACCAAATTCCGTGCATTTCATTAACAATTGACCAGGGCCTAACGGTGGATATCGGAGCCGAAGTTCGGGAACAAAATTCTCTTCTGGATAAAATGGGAGAGGGATTTTTATCGACAGGCGATATGCTACAGGGAAGTTTGGCGAAGATTGGGATTATGTTAGACACGAGCTCTGGGAGGCACATGTGCTACATGGTTCTATTTGTAGTCTTTGTTGTGGTATTCCTGTATTGGATGATGACCTTTAAGGGACAGAGCGGTGCTTAGATACGCAACACAAGAAGAAGCAGTACGTGTAGACATAAGCAAAGCTAACAACTGTAATGCAGTATTGATTTTGAGTCCAACACCTCTAAGCGACTTGATAGATATTAATGTATCGGGATGATTCTATCCCCCTCGAATCATCCTCCAAAGCTTTTGCAGTGGGTTTGCTTTCGCTTGAAAATCGACTTCGTCCACAATCTCTTTTTTCATTTGTCGGACCTCAGGAACGGACCACATCCCTTTCGATTTTTGCGCTGCCTCGAACTCGCATGTTTCTAGTCCTTCCAAATATTTGACATCACGGCGAATATCTTGTATTCGTTGCGAGGTATCTGCAATTTTCGTTTCGAAGGAACCATCCAAATCATTGTCGTTGGAGCCACTTTTGGTGGTCAAAGACGAGTAGTTTAGGATAGTTGAAGCTACATTAGCATTTCCTCCTCTCACTAGCTCCTCCGCTACGTCTGTCGGAAAAATTTGCCAGCCGGGACGATAAGTCAGTCGAGCTAGCGCGACTTGATAATCATCCAAGTCTGCAGAAAAATTTGTCGTGTCGTCATTTGTATCTGATGGCAATTGATTCCTACTTCTATACGAATCGGAGTCCTCTTTTTGTTCTGGTGGTGCGACAATGCTTCGACCCAAAAGTTGACAAGATACCAGCGTGCGCTTCTTTGCAAGACGTTCGAGAAATTCTGTAGGGTCGTAATCATAACCTGACAGAGGTGGCGAAACTACTCCAGCAATTTGTAACTTCAACAGCTCTCTGTTCCCTTTCTGTGCCTTATCACCTTTCCCAGAAAAACTGCTGTTCGATGGGCTTATTCTCATCAACGATTCAAACCAGGATGTGGGCAAGAGCGCACCAATTGGTGACAAATGTCGAACCAACACATGGATCCCCACATTTTCGTTCGAAGAATAGTTGGCACTGGCATCACGGTGAACGCCAATGATTCGGCAATATAAATTCCGTCTTCCGACAAAATAAGACCTCGGGACCTCTGCAACATTTCGATATCGAAATAATAATGGTGTCCGTGATATTCCATATGCCTTCGCCAACAGAGAACTGAACGATTAGTAAAGGCAAGTTGGGGCTTTCATTCAATTTCGAGGGACACGACAAGAGTGAAAATCATACTAAATGACACGAGGGAAATATCGAACTTACCGTCAAGAGAGCAATAGTAGCAAAGGTACCATATCTTGCAGGCGACAATGTTTTCGTTGATCAATTCACTGAATGATGTCATGCCTTTCCCAACAATTGCACGAGGACCATCATTTGGAACGACGGCGTCTCCTTGGAAAGAATTCGCATTGGCATGATCTTCGATTGATGGGACGGTGGCCGAACTATCGTCAGTGCTCGAGGGCGAGGGAGGAGGGAGATCACCCGTCATAAGATTCTCTTTTTATGACGACAGCGATGGCGACGATAACGATGAAATGCTTATTTTTTGAGTAGATTACCCAATTTGGCATGAAAAATGATGTGAAGATCACGTTCTCACAAGAATGAAACATGAGAGGAAAAGGCGCGAATCTTTGTGAGGTCAATAAACCTACCGCGCTCAGAACGGGGAAAATACGCGAGTCGCTCTGAAATTCTCATTTACCATACGAGTTCTACTATCCATCTTCTTCTCTTTTGAAGCGGCAATTTATTATCATGTCTGAAATACTACGGTGTTTCATAATTTTATATTTTCATAGTATTTTATTACTGTACTCACCATTGTTTTGCCATAGTGACATATTGAAAACTGATATTGTGCTACCACTGTGCACTGGAGCGATGAAGATCAATGGGCATCCGTTGTCGAATCGAATCGATTAAGGTCAAATCAATCTCGGCCGTAACGATGCTTGGAGGTTCCTCTACAGGTGCCGATGGATGGTTGTTGGTTTCTTCTTCATCGGTGGTTGGGTACCCACCGGCATCCTGCGATCAGCCTTGCCCCAGGGATCCACGGCCTGCGTTACAATCGAAAGTGTTGTCGGTTCATTCACAATATGAGTAAATTATAGTCGTCGTTCGTCAAAAGACATCTCAGCTACAAGTTCCATCTATATTCGGTTCATTGTCGATCCTAAACGACTTACCAACGAATGGCCAAAACTGATCCCTCTTTCCATTGTGCCTTCCATATTGAGCTGCAGCGAGAACGTAGCACTGGTTTTCTATTGCACGTGCTGTGATCACAAATTCATTTCGATCGAAAGGCAAGAATAGTAACAAATCGATTTAGTGAAGTTGATGACCAAGAGATGGCCTTGGGAATACCAATTTTTTCGAAAGAAGGCTACCACCGCGTAAATATCTTTGGTTTACTTACCTCTCAGCAATGTATGCCAATGGGCGGCCCCCGTGGGGATGGTAAATGCAGACGGGACCAGAAGAACCTGGGCACCCATTTTTTGAGTAAGCTCCGTGTACATTTCCGGAAACCGCAAATCGTAGCAAGTTGTGATTCCCAGCTTTCCCACGGGTGAATCACAGGCAACGAGTTCCAGTCCCTGGTGCTGTCGAATTACTTTCTCGCAACTCGACCTTTCCTGGGATGGATACGTCAAAGAGGTGGATCTTTCGGTAACTTGCTACCAAAGCACCGCTGGAGTCCAGAACGACGTGTGTATTGTAAACACGGCACTGTTTTTGTTCTTCGAGTCATACCTGCACCGGTGTCGTCCCTTCGGAGGGGCTCCTCCTACATGCATTCCTCCTCCAGATATCCAAAGGCCACTTTCCTTGGCAATCGTCCGTAGCCCATTCATCAACGAGTTAACCGCAGGAGATGGTACTTTTGAATTGGATACACTTGTATCTACATCATTTACGATCGATTTCAAAATTCGAGTCAATTCCAGCTCTTCGTCCGATTCAGTTTCTGTTTCGACCAATGACAAATTAGAGGGATCTTCTGCCTCTTCCAATGTCTGCGCGGAGGATTCGCCAATGAATCCAAAGCACTCGGGAAGAAATAACATCGATGCTCCTTTCGACTTGGCAAATCTGGCGCAGGTCGCAATATCTACCAGATTTCGAAACTTATCGGATGTTGATCGAAGTTGAGCGATGGCAGCAATCGGATTTTTCGGTTCATTGTCTATCGACGACATACTTGCTCGATGACGACGGGCGATCAATGATGTATCTTTAATAATGCCAAAAAGTGATGTGCCAGCGGAATTGCCGTGTAGCAGATGCAAAAATGTATTTCCTTATCAGCATCGACAGTACTTCATTGGGAGCTCTCTGTCCAAAGAGAACGCCTCTGATTCCCGGCGTTTCGTTCTGAATTATGGTTGTAATGCCAGGATGAAAGTGAAATGAGAAGAAAGAAGAAAATTGACGGAGGATTTTTGTTTGACAAGCTGAAAGCCTTCGGTGATGGATGCAGTTTTCCGTGATATAATATCCGGGATCCTTTCTATCAAAATGCTCAGGGTTAAGGTTTCAAAGGCGATAATTTTGTGCCGAAGAATGAACGAAGGCATTTTTAAACATCGAGGTCGCGATTTGTTTTCGCGATAGCTCACTTCCTATTTGTAGACGTGGATGCCCTGAAATTCATCAAAATACCGTTGACGAACATAAAATTCAATCGAGACATCAAGATCATTCTTGCGTTTTTTGTCGGAACTATCCAGCAATCACGAATACGTATTAGAACACAGCAGATACTTTGAAACGAAAACGGTTACAATGTCTCCACCGGAAAATCTTCCATCTGGCCGGCAGCCTCCTGCTTGGAACGAGACGGCAGCGACGGTTTTTGTTCCGCAACTTGCCAATTTGGCGCTTCGGACGAGTCTTGGAATCACGGTCGTTCTCTACATTTTGAATCAAAGCCATCTGTTGCCAAAACCTCTGGCCTTGGTAGTCAGCAGGGTTTTGTTTTACCCAACATTGCCGATAACGGCTGCGAAAAGGATCGGAAAGTGGGTGAACCGAATCGATGACACCGTTGTTCTGGGCGGTGCTCCATTCCAATTCTTGGACTATCCCCGAACATTGAAGGAGGAATATGGTGTAGGTGGGGTGATCAACATGTGCCAAGAATGGAGGGGACCAATTCGGCAATACAAGAAGTTGGGCATGGAGGAATTATATCTTCCCACGACGGATCACTTTGAACCCTCTCAAGAAGACTTGATCAGTGCTCTTTCATTTATCAAACGGCACGAGGCCCAAGGAAAGTCGGTCTATGTCCATTGTCGGGCTGGTCACGGACGATCCGGTGCAGTAGCATTTGCATGGTTGCTCCTCAAGGGTTATCCCAAATCTACAGACGATCCAGAAAAAGTCAACGCAGACCTTTGTAAGCTCCGCAACGTCCGTCCAAAGCTGTTCAAGCAACCTAATTTAAAGGCACTGCGTGATCGATTGGTGCGTAGCAAAGGATCTTTGGTGGACCTAAATGATGAATTCTTCAAGGAAGAAAAGAACGACGAGGTTGACGAGAAGAAGAAAGACTTGTAGTTACATTTCTGGCAACTTTGTATGGACGGACTTGCTGAAGAACGCTTAGGAGACTTTGCTCTCTCGAAAAATTCATTCCGAAAAGCATTGAGAGAAAACATGTGATCTCATCCTATGCTTCGGGCTTCTTCTGTGATGGCTGGTAACATGATGTTCCGCAATGCAGAGTTTGTCGTTACGGTAGAAAAACGTTTATTCCAATAAGTCGTGATTCCCCTGTAGGTGTTGCTGCCTATGAAAACTAGAAGAAACAAAAATGGGTAGTAAGGAAAAGCAATCGGCGATGATGATAAGAAGTAAGGTATATAGTAATATTGCCGTATTAATTTTATCACCCATGGCTCTCAACTTTAATCGTATTTCAATAGAGGAAGGGATATTCCTCTTCTTGGATTCCCACAATCACAGATCAAAACCGTCCCGTTCCTTTTCACCAATTTTAGAATGCAGAATCCTCGGGGAGACTGAAGTAGCTTTGTTTCGTGAATCGTGAATTTTCCTTGACGCAACCAAAATTACGTCACTTTTTCATTTTTTGTAGAATACTCTACGGGGATTTGATCGAGAGATTTTGGAAACCGATCTTGAACAGTCAATTCATCAAGACGAACACTCAATTCGGGTGACTCACGATGCTTATCATAGTTCTCACAATTTGTTATTCCAAACAGACCTCAACTGGTTCAGATAACCAACTCAATGATGCGTGGCGCAACTTATTTTAGTGTATACTGGCTGTTGCTATGTTGCTGGTCTAGAAGTATCACCGCGTTTGTGTCTACATCGTCGGGCCATCAAGCAAGCGGACGCAAGATAGCTTATAGAAACAGGATCGATACCCACACTATCAACTTCGCGTCTCCCTCACCCTTGTTGTCGGAACCGGATGCCACCGCTTGCGACCCTTCCGAAAAAGACAATCAATATATCGATGCCTTGCAAGATGCCATTCATTTGAATTCTACGGAAGCAGCGTCGGTTCTTTTGTCCAAAATCAGCGAAATGCGACAGAACAGCGAATACACGAGAGAAGATCAGGAAGAGTTTCTAAACAGCTTACTCGCTCTCGGACCTGATTCACAACTACCAATTTGGACCAAAATTCGGCCTCTATCGAAATTCTCTCGCAGAGCGCGAATGCGATCTTTGCGTAGAACCCTCGACCAGATCACGCCAGATGTTGACAAGAAAAACGACAGTGTTGAGAGTCAGCTGCAACGAAGACGTCGAGCGTTGGTTTCCTTGCTGAATTCGTTATCCAATGACGAGGTAAATCAAGAGAGCCGGCGACCAGCAATTGTTGTATTGGAAAAGAGAGCCATCCAAGCGTCCAAAGACTCTTCATCCGATTTGACCTCACGAAGACCCGAAGGTCTCGAAACTCCGGAATACGACGTTATTGCATCGGGAAAGAATTCGAACGATCGATTGGCAAAAAACGTTGAAATTCGAACTTACAAACCCTATTCGGTGTGCAGTGTATCCATGGTCAAGTCACGTAGCGAATCGTCCAAAACAGATCAGAAACTTGGCGCTCCTGAATTGAAAGGGGCTAGTTCGTTCGGAGCTTTGGCAGGTTACCTGTTTGGGAAAAACGATCAATCAACGGCTATGAAAATGACTACACCTGTCTTTACCACAAATCCAGGAGAGGTCAGCAGCGAACTCAATGAGCAGGACGAGCAAAATATGGAATTCGTTTTGCCGTCAAACTACTGGGGAACAGACAACCTTTCAAAAGCTCCCAAACCCTTGGAGAATAGTGGAGTCACATTACAAGAAAGGGAGAGTGAAACAAGGGCTGTTTTAATGTTTAGCGGTTATGCCTCGAAAAAAGAAGCCGAAAAGCGCAAGAAGGAGTTGTTATCAATGCTTTCGAAATCTGACTCGAAATGGAGGCCTATTGAAGATTCCTTGACGTTAGCTCAATACAATGATCCCTTCACAGTTCCTTGGCGTCGTGTGAATGAGGTTTCAGTCAAAGTGCAGGATCAAGAATGAAAACAAAAAGATGGATAGATTCTACAAGTAGATCGAACGAAAAAATCAAAAAGTGATACCGATACGTGTATCCTTATCCCTAAAAATATGATTATTTGAAATAAAATTGACAGTTATTGGGCTGAGTCAATCGTACGAATCGTAGATTCTTTGTTTTTTGAATTTTTTAAATTTCTCTTTCGATGAGGAGGTTCGTTTTCGTTTAGAGATTATTTTTATTATCTAGAGTCGTTCATCATTCAATGGAGAGCTTTCACTTTCCATTTCGTATTGTCATACCCGAGGCACTCTAAGCATCCAAGTAATCAAACCCATCAGACTTGTCTCCTTCCTTATCAAATATGGAGATCAACAAGTCGAATGGATCAGACACCGTGATCATGTTTTTGATTCTTGCTGCGTGCTGTATGTCTTCATTATTTGTCGTGCAATCATCACTTAGACCCTTTACACCGCTTTCTTTAATGTTCAGGACATCGCTGTGTCACCTGGGAGGTCGCATACAGTTGCCGTCTAACAAAGAGCCGTTGAAGAAATCACCAGACAGTGAATCATCCACCAACGACTCGCCAACAATAGATTTGGGGTCCAAAGAACAGCCAACCAGCGAATTGCCGTCTGACGGAGTCCAGGAATACGATGTCTGTATCGCGGGAGCCGGATTGTCGGGTGCTGTTATTGCCGAACGATACGCCTCTCAGCTTGACCAAAAGGTGATCGTTATTGAAAAACGAAATCATATTGGTGGCAATTGCTATGACTACATAGACGAAGACACAGGCATCCGAGTTAGTCAGTATGGAGCCCATTTGTTTCACACAGTAAACAAGCGGGTTTGGGACTACGTTCATCGTTTTTCGCCGTGGACAAAATATGAGCATGAAGTTGTTGGCGTCGTTGATGGCAAGCACGTCCCGATTCCAGTTAATATCGAGACAGTGAATACATTATTCGGGCTAAACATTACGGACACGAAAAGAGATGGACGAGTGGCTATCCAAAGAACAAGTGAAATACCAACACGCACCAAAGAATTCCGAAGAAATGGCTCTGTCGAGAGTAGGACAACGGCTCTATGAACTCATCTTTCATCCATACACTATCAAGCAATGGAACAAAGAACCAAAAGAACTTGGTCCGGAAGTTACCTGCCAGAATTCCCGTGAGAAATAACCACGACAATCGATATTTTGGCGATCCGTATCAAGCTCTTCCGAGCAACGGATACACCGCTATATTTGAAAGTTTGCTCTGCCATCCAAACATTGAAGTGCATTTGAACACCGATTACTTCGCAATGAAAGATAAGATGCGATGTAAGCACACATATTTTACAGGACCCATCGACGCATATTTTGCGCACATGGGGTACAAGAAATTGGAATACAGAAGTCTAGACTTTGAAAGAAAGGTGGTGAAAGACGTGGGGCTTACTGAAACATACCAACCAAAATTTGTCGTGAACCATCCTTCGGCAGATACAAATTTTACTCGCATTGTTGAGTACAAACACCTTCTCAACCAGACTAGTGAGCATACGATTTTGTTCATCGAGCGATCAAAGGACGGAGGGGAACCGTACTATCCAGTGCCCAATGAGGAAAATAAAGCATTATATCGCAAATATCAAGAGTTGTCTGAGAAAGAAGCAAACGTCACATTCGTTGGACGGCTTGCTAACTATAAATACTTCAACATGGACCAAGCGATACTCAATGCCCTTGAGCTATTCGATAAAGATACCGGCCACAAAGAGGAAAACGATGGCCCTGTCGCTTCATGTGTTGTTAATTAAGTAAAGATATTAAATTCGGATAGCCAAAGTATGACGTATGTGTCGACATGAAAAGTATTGTATGAATTATGTTCTTATAATTGTTGTTGGATCTATATTCTATGCGATAATGTTGAGCCTGTGACTCTAGCGACAATCTAACGATGAACCATGAATTGCAAAGCAAATTCTCAAGCTTGCTGCTCCATTTAGCGGTATGCATCGTGGTGATTGAGTGAACGAACGCGGCGATGGCCCGACTCTAAATGAGTCGAATCCTTGTTGTTTTGTATAGAACGGCTGCTTCCGTGGCTACTTTGCGACGACATCTTTTTCCCCCTAATTTTGTTCTTCAGGCTATTTGAACTGAATGAGAACCCCTTCGAAGAGCCAAAAGTGCCAGACTTGTTTGGAAGAGTAAGAGGCCGATAAATCAACTCCTTGCCTTGTACCCAGGGATGTTGCATGATTTCGGCTAATGTGAGGCGCTGCTGATTGTCTGCCCAGAAGAAACCTTGAAGAAGATCGCACACTTCTGGTGAAATCGATATCCCCAGTCCTGTGACCACATTTTTCAAACCGCCCGAAGAAATACTTGCGAAGCGATTATCAGTATGATGTGCCCATCGAAATGGAGCGAGGCCGACGACCATGATGAACAAGACAACCCCTACACTCCAAAGGTCGGTAGCAAATGGGTCGATTGCTGTCTTTTTAGCAATAATTTCTGGAGCAGCGTACATCAATTTCCCTCCTTGACCTTGGGCAACCATTAGTCTTCGAGAAGTACCCGCAGAAACGTCGCCTACACCGCCAGTTTCGGAATCTGTATATGGGACTCTCAAACTCATTCCAGGATCGATCAGGCAAATATTGTCATCTTCATCCAGTATTATGTTCTCGAGGCAGATGTCTCGGTGGCAAACTCCTTTTTTCTGAAGAAGATTGACTGCCTGAAGGATTTGGCGGAACCAGATGCGAGCTGAAGTTTCGTCGAAACCGGTTGTCCCGATTCCACTTTTTTCATCAGCTCGTGCGGTGAATTCCATTAGACGCCCATAAAGGTCCCCTCCTCCCAGATATGGCATCACCGTGTAAATACATTTATCATCTTGTAGGACCTCTGACGCGCCAATTACATGTGGGTGATGTTTTCCAAAAAGCTGCATCGCTGCAATCTCTTTGATAGGATCCTCCAAATGTTTTCCCCGCATTGCATGGATCTTTTTCCATTCCGAAATTTTGATTGCCGCCTGGTCGTCGGTGCTTTCCCATTCTACCAGTGGACCATCATCCTCATCGTCGTTGTCGTCGTCTTGTCGATCCTCTAGTTTTGGTGTGTACCCTTGTCTGATTCTTTTCAAAACAATACACAGATATACGGATCCGTAGACTGTTTTGGATATTTTCTTCGTCATTAGGTATGCGGTATCAGGTCTTGATCTGTCACTCGAATGCTTTTTGTTATTCTTGCTATATCGAAGGAGGACATTTTTCAAGTTATGAACTGTCCCGGACTTGTGATCTCTAGCTTGGAGATCCAACCTTTGTCCACGATGAACCACTGGTGCTGGAAAATCAAGTGGTCTTGCTGGTGGTCCTGCGCTTGCTATATCGTTGTATCTCAAGGTAGCATGACGATCGTGTTCTTCTTCGCCGTACTCTTCAATCATTCTGTCGGCGTCACGTCTGAGTTCATGCTGCTCCCAAAGTCCACTCATGTTGTGCTTCATCGAACAACCTCGCGAAAAGGCACTAAATGAATTTCGAATTTTCTTTTGGTCGACTACCCGTCTCTGTCTCTGTCTCTGCCTTTGCTCTTCCTATCTCTGCCGCCGTCTCTGCCTGTCTAGCTCTGTCTTAATATGATCTTGTCTCTCTAACGCTCACTCGACACTTCCCTTTCTATCTGGTTCCGGCATCAATATCGCCAAAAAGCGTCTCAAAAATTTGAACACTTTCGATAGATTATGGTAGAGGTGAACGGTCGATGAAAATAGATGTATAACTTCTTTGAAGCGGGAACAGATTTGGCTCTTAAATGTTGCCACCACGTCTTGGGAGAAGGTTGGGTGTATGGATACTTACTTGGTTGTTGCCTATCGGCTTCGGGTGACGGTATGAAATTTTGTCCATCGGCGCCTTTTGCATGTGTTCACTCTGAGAAACATTTGTCCATACTGTTTGTTTTTCAACGGCCATCAGGCGATTTCTATTGCCCCTGGACTAACCTAACCATGTGCCTCGCAAACGGGATCTCAAATTCCCTGTGCACACGATTGAATGCGAGGTCGTGGACTATTTTTCGTACTAAAATAGTTTTTCGACCTCTCACTTGTACCCCCGAATTTTACTTCAGAGTTCCCCTCCCCTCTTAACCTTGTCGCGCAGATGCTCTCAAGGAACATACCGATCAAAAGAAGAAGGTATGCGCGTATTCCGTTCCTTCTCTTTCTTCTCTCTGTTCCTCGACAACTGTTAGAAAGTGGTTGAAAGACATCTTCCGAATTAGCTACGGTAGGTAGAGTGCCTACTGTACGGTGTCAGCTACGGAACTGCAACAACCTTCAAAATACCGAGGAAAACTGCACGGAGCCTATGAAAAAGCCGATCAGATCGAAGAATCTCTTTCAACAGGAGAATAAGCGAGAAAGCAGACAGGCAACGCGACAGCAGGCTCCTGTTTAACCAACACCAATACCTTGAATCGGCATCTTGACACCGATTAATACACTCTATACAAACCACCACGATGACAATGATTCGGGCAACACGCGTCCTCAGAGGACCTGCGAGAGCAGATGTTGAATTGGCCATGACCAAATGGTGGGGTAAAAAGCGACCAGCCGAGGGACAGGTGAGTGAAATTCCGTTGCAACTAGACTTCTAGTATGCCTACAACTTCTTTCTTCGCAAGGAGACAATGTCATATGTGATGTTACCAACGGCCCATCTAGCAGCTGTGTCGAGAAAATACCAATTTCGATGCTCTAAATGGAGAAAAGGATTCGTTTTATTGGCAGTGGGCATTGGTAACTCGCCTGATTAGCAGAACAACCTACTCCTGTGTGACAAACACATCATCTTTCCAACTTTGCCAGCTCACCATTATTGATGGATTATTTTCTACTTCTTTTCGCCTCTGCACTTTGACGGTTCATGATTTTTTGGACGCATTGCCTACCAGATCACTAAATCCATCTCTGCCCATGAACAATACGTGGTCGGCCCCTGGCTCAAAACTTTTCCTCAAAAGGTGATTCGACGTGCTCCTACTTATATTATCTACCCAGGAGGAGCTCTCCTGCTGACTTGGGGAAGCATCAAATTGGCCGCAGACGCGACCGCGGCCGAGGATTATTCGCATCGACCTTGAGTAATCATACCATTTAACGAATTTGTACAATGAATCATCTACTATGATGATGCATCTTGCAATAACTACGACGTAGTTCAATCATTTAACTTTTAGAAAATCTATTTGAATTCAGAATTACAGAAAATTTACTACAACTCCGAACCAGTTTGCTCTATAGATATTCGACACTTTTGCTACTTCGCAATAGTGCGATAGCTTTTTCAAAAAGTTAGTGAAATGGGAGTGGTGCCGCTGGTGGAGGCGGATGTGCTTCACCATTGATAACCCAAGGATGAGACATGACATCAGCGAGCGTCAACCTGTCCCTCGGATCTAGCTGCAACATGCTTTGCAGAAGGTCTCCCGCATCTTGAGAAAGAAATATACCCCAATCTTTAAGTTGTCGGACCAAGTTCCCTCTCACAATAATATCGAATTTTTGATCCGCTGGAGATGCTTGGTCATACGGGGGAAAGCCGGTCAACATTATGTAAAGAATGACGCCAGCTGCCCAAAGATCGATTGAAAATCCGTCGAAGGCTGCCGTATTCGAATAAATTTCGGGTGACATGTAATTGTGCTTGCCGCATACTCCTTGTGGTTTCATCAGTCGACGCATAGTTCCTCTGGTTGCATCAGTAACGCTACCCGGCCGCTCAGGATCATTGTATGGAACATACAAGCACATACCCATGTCGATTATAAGACAATTGTTTGTGTCAACCAAAACATTTTCCAATGATAAATCACGGTGACAAACTCCAACCGTTTGGAGATGCAAAAGGCCCTACGCTCGAATGAAACAAAGGAGATAGGAGATCGGTGAGACGAATATGCTTTCCTGTCGACGACAGTCGTGCATGCTATGGCTAAACATTCGGTCCATTTACTTTTTCAAACTTACCTTCAAAATTTGACGAAACCAATACCTAGCGGTAGGCTCTGGCATCCCAATTTCCCCATCACTTTTACTCGCATATTGTACAACAATTCCAAATAGATCTCCTCCACTGCAGTATGGCATGATAGTATAGAGACATTCGCTGTCTTGCAAAACTTCTATTGGCCCAAGCACATGGGGACTCGCATTTCCAATCAGCTGCATCGCTGCTACCTCCTTGATGGGGTCCTCGAGTAAATGCCCGCGATTCCTGTGTACTTCCGACCATTCTATCATTTTGATGGCAACGAGATTGCTCGTTGTTTCCCAAACAATTGGTGCCTCCGGGCTTCCGGGTTCGACTCCTGTCGCTCTCGCCGCGTCATCGGCTGCTACACCATAGTGCCGTCGCAGAACACGGCAAGCCCACACAGACCCATAAATCGCATTTTGTAATCGTTTCGTGGGTGCGTACGCGATGAATTGCGACGTGTATGTCGTTGGGTCGGGATCAAAATGGCCCTCGGGTTGAAGCGCGGCTGCTCGGAACTCTTGTCGATGAATCACCGACCAAACACTGCGAGTGCCCGCACTTAAATCTACCACGAAAGCGTTTACTCGAACCCCTCTGTCAACCACTGGAGATGGAAAATCAAGTGGCCGGCTTGGCTCTCCGTTTGACTCGACCTCCTCAAAGGTAACATTCGAATGTGCTGGCAAATCCATAATTGAAAGAATTGCTAGGTTGTAGCTTTCAGTTTCAATTATGTTGCAACCCCCAGCCAATTGCCTGAAAGAGATGAGCGCTTTGTGCTTTGTGTTGTTGTCTTTAAGATGATGACGCCTGCTCCAGCTTGATCAGTTTTGTCTCAACCCACCTAGCTTCAAAACCATGAAAGTTACAGGATAAGAGAGACTTCAAGCTTGTCGAATTGGGTCGAACGAGAAAATAGCCAGCTGCCTCTCGAAATCGATAGCGCTATCTACTCACCCTCACTTCACTGGAGCTTTATTCTTCCTTGCTGAAAGATCTTATACTACCTTGGTAAAAAAATCTATTTGTCGCAAAGTAACCAGAAATCAATGAAATTGGTCAAGATTCCTATCTCTTTCTTTGGTTTGTTTTATCACTCTCTTTCGACTTGCTGCATGAAGCATTCATTCAAACGTGTGGGAAAGGTTTGCACGCTTACGAGACCCCACGTGTGACATATTTTATTTACATGCCTCTTTGAAAGCGATCTGAAAATTTCCTCCTCGTCGTTGGGAATTCGAGAGATGAAACGAAAAGAAGAAATACGACTAGTTCGATTACAGTCTTTTCGACGACGCCATTCGATTTCCATCGTGCGCGGTTTCACGAATTACGTACACGGAATAATAAAAAATCCTATCGCCAGCAAACTACAGCGACGTTCCAAACAGCCAACATAAAGCGACTCGCTCATTTTTCAGAAGAAGCAAAAAACCGAACCGACGTCGAGGAATTGAAGGGAATCAAAACCAACTACTTGCTACAACAAATAAAACTAGTCTACAATATACATCATGGAAGTTGCTTCACCACCTCCTCTTCCATTCGGACATGGGAAAAGCAGAGCCAAACGACACTTTCCTGGCTCACCAGGCTTCGTGGATTCGACTAATCGAAACCCGTTCGCCATGATTCCGGGGGATTCTTCAGATGAATATATGCAGCAGAGATCATTCAAAAGGCGTCGATTCACGGCGTCGACCGACGAATCCATGGGAACAGACACAGAAAACAATCAAAACCTTTCCTTCATGCAATTCCAACATCAACATGGCGTTGCGAAAGGAACTTTCACTTCTCTGACAGCACACGGTACGTCTCGCTCCGTTTTCCCACACGAGGTCCTGACTTTCATCGTTGTGACGGGCGTCTGGCCTGTGTAGGCTTTAGTGGGCATATTGATTTCTGCGAACCGGAATAAATTTCCGCGAATCAAAACATCCCATTCTGGTCGCGTGTTGGTCGCAATGATTTTTGTATTGCCCACGAACGAAAAACGATACTTTTGGCAACAATTTTTGACTCCTTCTCACCCTTTCTTTCGTTTCGATTCTGACATATTCCTTATTCCTTTCAGGCTCCTCTTCCAAGAGATGCCGAACGGAGAATCATCATGACACGCAACAGATTCAAATGCAAAACGAGATCGATAGTCTCAAATCTGAGAAAGCTGGTCTTGAAAATTCTCTGACCACATTGAGAACAGAACACGAGAAGGTTTTGACGGAAAACAAAACTTTGAAACGAGCTGTTGTCATACAGCAAGAGCGACAGAATCAAGCGATGGCGGAAATCAACGCTGGCCGGCAATATAAAGCGGAAGCAGAGGATCGGATCAAGAAACTAGAACAACTTGTGCTGTCGCTTCGCTATCACCTTCAAGCGCAGCAAAACAATACTCCGTCAAACGACTTCATGGGATTCCGTCCACCAGATGTGTATTAGACGATCAGCAAATGTAGACGCGTATATCCAAGCGTCACCGTCACCACAACAACCACTCATCAAAACATAGACTGCAAAAATTCACAATACAGACGAGCACGTATTATGGAAGATAATATAATTGATAGAATGTGCATACCTTATTATTCACTTATGAACATTTAGAATTGTATCGAAGTAGATTTGCCAACGAGAGTTATTGTAGAGCAGCATAGCAACTTCTGATTTAAAGAGATGGCATCGCTCTAAATACGTGCACCGATGTATTCAATGTGTTTGTTGATTAAATAAAAATTTGAACTAATTAGAAATTTATATCCTTTCGCAAAGACTTTTCTTTATGAAAAGATGCGGAATAGGATGATTACTACAAGCAAGACTAAAGATATCGAAAGTGCTATGCACTTTATTCATCATCCGAGTCCGAATCGGAATCTGCTTCCTGCAACCACACAACAACGGGCTCGGCTTCGCCACGAAGGGCGGCACGGGTTTCCTCGTCCACGGCGTCGAGAGTGTATTCCGATCGTCCATCTTCGGCCCATTCAATGATTGTTTCTTCCTCTAGGGCATCTTCGTCGTAGAATTGCTTGATCATGACAGGGAAGTTCTTTGGCTTTTCGATCGACAAAAACTCGAGGGTGGCAATCAAATGGCGTTCGATAATCTTGTTGCCGTTTGCAAGCTTCGAGACGACAGGAGAATACTTTTCAATCTCCTTGTTTTTGAAGAATTGAGGAGTGATCGCGGCCCGCACAAAAATCTTAATTCTGTCGTGAGCCTTGAGCGCAGAAGCCATTTGCTGGTTTGTAACGACATCAATGATATCATCGACAGAAGCATCAGGATTCCCATCGAGATAGTTTCGGGTACCTTCAACAGCAAGAACTGATGGAGAACAATCGAGCGGAAACAACACATATATCGTAAGAACACTGAACAGACAGCCAACCAAAGTTCATTTTCACCCAGCAGTACTTGTCAATATCTTACCCATGGCGCCATCATCATCAACACCAGCTTCGGATGCAACTTCGTCGTCGTCGTCCGAATTGGATCCAAAGTCGTCTTCCTTTTTGGTTTTGAAAATAGCCTTGAGATAGTCATCATTTTCTTCTCCACCATTCTCGGAAGATTCTTTCTTGTCCTTTTTGCTCTTCTTCTCCTTCTTGGCCTTCTTCTCTTTCTTGTCCTTTTTCTTCTTTTCCTTGTCTTCGTCGCTATCGTCCTTCTTCTTATCGCGGTTCTTCTTTTTGTTCTTGTCTTTCTTATTCTTTTTGTCCTGAGCCAGAATGTAATTGGTCAGTTTGTGTCCCATGTCCACCATTTCTTTGGCACCGCAGGCAGCACATCTGTGCCAGATGACTCCGCTCTTGATGCTGTATTTGGTTTCAGGCTGAACGGTTGGAATATAGGGAAGGAAAAGAAATCAAAGTGAGAAAATTGCTGGCAAGGTGTCTTCATTTGGATTAGATGCTCAATATCTGGGAATCAAATCGAATAGGATCCGTTACGAGAACAGGAAAGCGACAACAGTTCGAAACTGTTCGATACATACCAATCCGCAGTTGGGGCAAATGACAAATCCTTCGCAGTACTTGTGAACCAACTTTTGAAGCGTATCGTCCGTGTGCGCACCGTTGACAACGGCACGATCGGTGTCTTCGTTGTAGGTGGTTTGGGCACCGAGTTCGCACCCAAAGAATTTGTTGACCTCTCCGGGAGAGCGATGCAAGCTCGTGGCAACATCGGTAATGTTTGGAATGACAGTCTTGATACCGTTTCCAGATCCTTCGATTTTTCCATAGACGGCAGGCATTTTGTAGCGATATTCCGGATCATCGACCGGAGTAGTTCCGGCAATGTTGATAATTGTTCCTCCGCGAATCGGCATGGTGAACTGTGCTTGTGTACAAACGTATTAAACTTGGCTTCTATAGAAAGCTATATATATTTTTTCCTTCCGGAAGGTATTGTGAATGGATTGCTGAGAGACGAGATGGTCTTGCGGGGTTCCGACGGCACAAATGCGTCGGTGAATTCTGGGATATGGGATGTAAACAAAACGTTTTGAATGCTTTCAAACTACAGGCACTTGATTCAGTGGCTGCAAAAGTATTCAGATTATTGGCAAAATTCAATGCGATCGAAGTCTTGGCCATTGATGGTTGGCTTGGGTAGATTCGGATAGGACTAGTTGTGTCGGCAGTACGAGTATGCTTCCAGCGGTTTGTTTTGGTGAAAGGTTGTTTTTGTGTCGTCTTTCTCGATATGCGTTTTCAATGCGTTACCAAGAATCTCCATCACTTGCCGCCATACAATCGAAGATTACGAAAGATGAGTGGAGCTGTGCATACCCCTCATCAAGTTTACGTGGTAGATGAGTAGAGCTCGTGCGGAAGTTCCGAGCGCGGTGATGTTTCGAAATGCTCAACGATTGATTCGTTCGACTAACATTTAACCTTGCGCAGTAGTAGTTCTACAGTAAAAACTAAAGAAGGCCTATTGTCATGAGTTTTGGATTTCATGGTCTCGATCAATTATAACATCAGCCGCGCCAGACGAAGAAGACAACAAAAATGCTCCGGGGCTGCCTTAAAAGCGCACGGTCGAACAGAGTATTCTTATTCCCGATATTCGTATTTCCGCTACGAGTCACATCATCGAAAGTCTCTTTTGTGTACTACTTACAGTCTACACTTAGTCTTGTTTCAGAGCTATCAACAGGGCCAGCCTGAATCGAAACTGCAGTAGCCTCTTATCTAAACGACCCAGAAAGAGACGGAGAGAAATTCATTTGTTTTACGGTTGTGCTTCTTGAATCAATCCTGAATTCTAGCATCATGTCAGAGTACGGAACGGAGTTGCTTCGTCGTCAATTAGCCGGTAAGTAGAATGGAAGGACAAGATTTGGAAGAATAAAGGATGTTCCAGTGTTCATTTTTTCCTGACTCGATGGGGATCTGTGCAATGATGCACGGCGTGATTTGCTTTGTCTTGCAGCAACGATGATTTTTTTAGTATTGAGCCATCATCAAATGTGCACGTGACAATTTCTAACCTATTGCCACCAATCAATCTGAATTGTTCGCCATGATTGTTAACTGTGGTTTTTTAAACGAAAACAGATTTGGCAAAGAACCCTATTGATTTAGTATCTGTGGGCTTGGCGGATGACAGCAATCTATACGAGTGGGAAATTTTGATCATGGGACCAGACGGAACTCTTTTTGAAGGGGGATTCTTCAAGGCCCGATTGGTATTCCCTCCTGATTTTCCAAACATGCCACCGACGATGACCTTTATTTCGGATATGTGGCATCCAAACGTCTACGAGGATGGCAAGGTTTGCATCTCTATCCTTCACCCACCCGGTGAGGATGCCATGAACGCGCAGGAATTGGCGATCGAGCGCTGGAGACCCATTCTCGGAGTGGAACAAATACTCATATCGGTCATTTCCATGCTTTCCGATCCCAACGACGAAAGTCCCGCAAACCTGGATGCCGCAGTCCAGTGGAGAAACGACAGAAAAGCGTTCAAGAAGAAAGTGCGACAAATTGTTCGAAAGAGCCAGGAGGAATAAGTTGATTACTATATATCCTCATTATTGATCGCACCCTGCACAATGAATGAGTTTTACTATTGCTATGCAATCCTACGCCGTCCGGATATTTCATCGCTCTTGCCTTTCGCTTGGGGTGAATCTCTGCATTTTATCGCACCAGAGCCTACGGACGCATTCGCTTGCAAATCGACAAAATTTGTTTCAAAACTAGTTAGTGTTTAGGAATTTAATTGGGAACTTATTGTATTCTTTCCGTTATGAACCATAGGGATACTTCAGTAGTATAGATAGTCTGGCTGTATCCTCTGATGATGATCGTGAAATTATGTTTCAAAAACAATCGGAACATTCAATTTCGTGTAGACTCGGCCGAAACAATTTTGCTACGGAAAGATAGCTACCGGGGGTTAAGTTCTTAAACCCAATTGTCACCACAACTGGATTGGTGGATGCAACTACGAATCCTTCACATTCACGAAAGGAACAACGACTTTTCGAACAGATACGAAATCGAAGCTTAAACGAGGATATACTCTACACACCTTCAGACATCCCGAAAGGGTTCGGTGAGTTGAAAAACAAACAACCGTATTTTTCACTCATCAGAATGATTGTATCATATGTTCCACTAAAGTTTGCTTATAATTTTATTATATTGCCTCCTATCGAATAGTGAAAGGTCGGCGGCACAAGCGTTCCCTTCGTGATACTTTTCGTCCTTCAACGACTCGCTTTTCTCATTCGACAGAAGATGCTTTTTCCCATACCGTCGCAAAGAAATCGAATACTTCATACATTTTCTTGTAAAACTGAGTTGCTCATTCATTTATTGAGGGCCTCCACTTCTTTTTCGAGGTGCCCTTTCTTGATCAAGTCACAGAGGGTTTCGAATTGTTCCACATTCATAGAAATTCCTTTTTTCCCGGGCAAGATCTTTCCGCCTTTTTCGTAATACTATATTCGAAAATATGATGAAATGACAGAAGGGTCAGTGGTTGTTTGCGTTCCGCAATAACGAATATTCGTACAATGATTTTCAGTACTACTATTCGATGTGGCCGAGCTGGAAGGTGGCTGAAAGAACATCGACTTTTACACGTACCTCGCGAATGTCGACCAATACGTTTCCCTTAAAAGATCTTACTGTACAACGACGTTTGGATGACAATTCAAAAAAGGAATCACCATCGTCGTTCTTCATTACAGGACTCTCCTCTTTTGCGTCTGTTTCTTCGACTGCGTCAGTTTTCTCTTCCTCAGTCGATCCTTCGAAGTCCAGACCATAGTCCACCTTGCGTTTCTTTGGCTCTACCTTTACCTTTACCTCCGACATGTTTATCGCTAATTTTGCTATTGATTTTGTAAGTGTTGATTAGAATGACTTTCCGTTGTCAATGGCTTCAATGGCTTCGAAAGAATCGTTGTCCAAAAATTATAATGTTGATTCGAGAATCTTTCTCGGGAAGGCTGAAAGCCAAGCCATCATGGCGTCAAAATTCTTGGCGCGAATGGCGTTAAAATCCAAGGAGTAATGTCACGCCATGGTAAACTGTAACGCCAACGCCTTTTTCTCCCCAAACCCACGCAAACTGAGGTTTGCACGGGAAATTATTTTTCTTTCGATTTTTTCTAAACAAGACGCAAAATTGCTGATTCGTACATGCCGTTGCGAAAGTCATCTTCCGAGTGAAGGAATTCTTCGAAATGAACATGAAACACAACAACGAAGAACAACACCATACTAGTAATCAATCAGGGACGGTTTGGGCGGTGGAAGATGTCACGACACAAATTTCTTCCTCTGCTGTTTTGACAACTCAAAAATACAATTGCGCTGAACATACATTAACATGGCGAGCAAACCACAAGTGAACTCTGACGACGTTCACAAATCAATTTCCGAGTTAGTCGCAGAAGGGCAGTGGGATGTCGTGAGAGATTGGTTCGAAGCTCATCCCGAAGAAATCCGAGGAAAAATTGATCCTTCGAACGGTTCCACAATTCTTCATGCCTTGTGTTTTAGCACCCATACGCCGGTGAGCTTGCTGGAATTTGTTGCCGATACGTGGCCCGCAGCGTTGACCATTCAAGAAAACAAATTCGGAGCTACTCCACTCCATCTGTTATGCTGGACTTTGCAACGAAACCCAGAGAAAATCAATGTCTTACTCAAACGAATGAAACCGGAGGATCTCATGATCCGAAACCGAGTGTTGGGTTCCACTGTTCTTCACAGTGCTTGTGGCAGCCATGCAGACATATCCGTGATAAGAGCCATCATTGAGAAACACCCACCCGTGTTGCTGGCCAAGACATATGACCAACACACAGCACTCTATGCACTCTGGAATTCCCACCTTCAGAGTATACCCGTGCACATGCAGATTGCAAATATTCTGAGGGCCAAAGAAACTCCCGACGAACAAGCCATGGGTGAACTTTTTCGGCGGTTCGTAGAAAAGGTGAACTTTCTAGCTATCGAACGGTTCAAATTGTCCGATGCGTGTCCGAATCCTCAAGAAACCAGAAAAGAAGAATTGTCGAAATACATATTACACGGATTGCTCGACATGAAAGCTCCACTGAACGCGTTACTAATGACTTTGAAGATGCATCCCGAATCGGCTTCTTACCCCGATACAGAAGGAAATTTTCCCCTTCACCATGCCGTGATGAGGCGACCATTTCGAGTCAAATATACCAAACTTCTTCGTGAGGTCTTGCAAGCCTACCCCGAAGCAACGGGAAAGAGAAATGCTGAAGGTGACGCTCCTATCCATATAGCCATACGTGAACGAATGGCCTGGGAAGACGGGTTGGGGGAAATTGTGGAGAAAAATTGTGACGCCGTGGGACTTGTGGATCGTCAAACAGGGCTTTATCCTGTTCTATTGTCCGCATCCATGGGTGGTAATGTAGCGGTAAATACAGCGTTCTGTCTCTTGACCGCAAGACCAGATATTGTCATGAACGCGTGCACAGGAGGAGTTGTTGAGAATGGATCGTTCCATTGATACAAATTTTTGATTTGGCGATTCGATTCACAATTATTTTTGATTCCCAAGACGATTAACAGACAGTGATTAAAACTGAGCTTTGTACCAACTGCTTCAACAGTATTCTATTTCTAAACTATAGATTCTTTCAACTTATAGTTCTGCTGCGCCCTCTCGTAATCTTAGCGGATCACCAAAACTCAAGTTATAGAAAAAGCCAGTGGTGAGAGTAGGCTTTACACCGATCTAGATACATTGTAGCCGGCTTGAATTTTTTGGTGCATTTCGCTCTACTAAAGAGTAGAAGTATTGTCGTTGCGATCGTCAGATCACCAACCGCATACTGAAAAAGACTTTCGCGACGACCCATGTGACCACTGCCGCCGCTGATGAAGACACAGCCTGTTGCTAGTCTATAATCGACCCGACGAATTTGTCACTAGCAAGCCTTTGCCATATCCATATAGCCTACGAAGTAATGTAGTCCTACAATAGAGACTTGCTCAAGAGTGATCTGCTGATTTTCTTGTAGCTTTTTTTGTGAGATGAAACTACCTACAGTAGTTCAGGAAAAAATTGGGCAGGGCTAAAAATAGTCGTAGCTGTAAGCGAAAAACACCGTCGCGTCGGCCGGCGCGATATTACGATCCCCTCTAATAATCGAATAACGACAGCGTCGCGTGCTGTGAACAAAAACATAGTTGATCCCGTGAACTTTCAGCAGAAAAGGCACGCACCAGCATCATCAATCCTCAGGAAAGACCGTAACATTTGAAAGAAGGGCCCTTCTTGTACTACCAACTGTCCTCGTCATCAATCCGAAACTAATCGGTAGACGCTATTATTAATTCCAATCAAGTTGAATCAAATTGATTGAGTCTCTTGGTCTGAAGTTATTAAAGAGGGCACTGACTGTCGGTTGCTTCATTTACAGGCTGAATCTCACATCTACTTCCGAAACTCGAAATTACGAATCGTTGTCGGCACACCAAAAAATATAAAGGCTCAAAGATGGGGGATGCCATTAGTTCGTTGCTCTTTCAGCCTCCACCACCAACCTATCTTCACCCATCTCGTCATTTTTGGCTGAACACAACCTTGGGATCCCGAATTCCTGCCTTCTTCATTGAACGTCCGAATGCCCAAGTAACAATTCTCTTCTCGCACGGAAATGCCGAGGACCTTGGGATGATATACGATTGGTTCAATGATTTATCAAGAGTGCTCCGAGTCAACATCATGGCATATGACTACACTGGCTACGGAAAATCAAACGGGGCCCCAAGTGAAGAGAATTGCTACGCAGACATTGAGTCCGCCTATCAGTATTTGCTCGATGTGAGGGGCCTCCAACCAGAACAAATTGTTTTGTACGGCAGATCTTTGGGTTCGGGTCCTTCCTGTTATCTTGCGTCTAAGACAGCCAAAGAAGGTCAAAGTGTGGGAGGTGTGATATTACAGAGTCCGCTACTGAGCGCATATCGTGTTGCCTTTGATTTTCGGTTTACAATGGTTGGGGACAAGGTAAGTTCGATTCGATGTCTTTCGACAGGATGTACGCACAGCAGCAAAGAGCAATCAAATTGAATCTCATTTTCGTTTTGTTGCAAAATAGTTTCCCAACATTGACTATGCGCCAGGTATTCAGTGCCCTGTCTTTATAGTGCACGGAACGCAGGATGAAGTCGTCCCTTTCTGGCACGGGGAAGACTTATTTATGGCACTACCGCAGCAGTGGCGAGCCAAGCCATTTTGGGTGGAAGGTGCAGGCCACAACAACATCGAAGCATTGCTACGACCGACTGGGGCATTTGTAGACAAGGTGGTGGAATTTTTGGATTTCCACGTTAGCGCACGACGAGGACGAATGGCGCCTCCGATGCCGGTACACGAATCTGTGCCGTTGGTCATCCGCGAAATGAATGCAACGACAGGTGGAATCTCCACGTGATTGAGTGTACAGACAACGTTGAAGGAAAACAAAAGAGTTTAGTCCGCTCTATTTGGATTATTGCGTCGATAAAACCCAGCTGTTTTTGTAGTGAAACATATGATTGTACCATAGACATCGATGTCAATACAGATGAAAATTCGAAAGATCTTTAACAATTTTAAAGATATTTAAAAATGCCGATTAGTTCTCATCCATACCGATAGTTGCAATTGTATCTGCTCGAGCTGTTATCTTTTGAGGACTCAGCTCCATGCTTCGATACTGAATCTACCCATGCGTTGCATCTTGTTGAGAAGCTTTGTTGCCTGTTTTTCGCCGCCAGGCAATGTTTCAGATAGCACTTCCATGATTTCTTGCTTAACAGCCCGTGCCATTTTTGGATTCCCAGCAATGAAAATGGCACCCCCACGTTCCAAAATATGCACGGCAATCAGTGAACCATCGTCGGCATCGCGCAGAACTTTCTGAACGTACATCTTTTGCAGTTGGTCTTGACTGAAAGCTGTCAGTAATCGAATGTTATTCTCTTGTGTCAGCGTTTCCCATTCCTTTTGGAAATAGTAGTCTGCCTTTTCCTTTCGACACCCAAAAACTAATACATTTTCATCCTCATCGATTGAGGATGCACTTATGACAGGCATATCATCCTCTATCTTCGAATCGTTTGAGACGCGTTCTTCTTCCTCTCTTTTCTGCGCCAAAAAGCGTATGGCTACTCGTTCCAATAGAAGTGATCGCATCGGAGCAACCCCCGTACCAGCACCCACACAGAGTATTGGTACCTCAAATGATGAAGGGCTGTTTGATCTGAGCTGCATTGGCATCTTTCCAAAGGTACCTGGTCGGATCCAAACAAGTAGTTGCGAGGAGGATCCGGAAACAAGCTGATTGTCGGTTGCTGCTGTCGCTGATCGGAACGGGGTAACTTGAGATAAAAATTTCGAACATAGACCATAGTGAGAGCGTCCGAGACGTGTCGTCCCCTCTACCACAGCTACACATAGCTCGATCGAGAACAGCTTCGTCAAATTATCTTCAACAGCAACGTGACATTTTTCTTTTTTCAGGATAATTCCCATTGACGGAGAGCTAGCAATGCTGAAATCTCGAGGACGCATCGGCGGAAGGATCATGAGCAGAGGCCTCCAAGGTCAGCAACGATCCTGGTTCCCGCAAGGACTCAAAGTCGTACAAGACGTCGATCCAGGATCGCTTTTCGCGCAAAACATAATCGGCGTAGAGAGCTGCCCCCTCAGTCTCGCTAAACGAACGCAGCTTTTCACCCTGATCCAAGGAAGTATCTATCATCATTTCTTGGAACGCAATAAGCACTCAAGGCTCGTAGATCTTCACGCTCTGGGAGTGATTGAATATCGGCACAATACGTTAGCCAGCCTCGAAGCGTACATCGACGTGGCCATCGAGTGTATCGATTATCTGTTGCATACGATTCGTCAAGATCAATTTGAATGGTAGAATTAGCGAGAGACGAAATCGAATTTGGAACGACGCTCAAGAATCGGTTCACAATTTCCTGAGAGTTGAAAGGCAGAACAGAGGCGACATCTCCGGCCATATAAGGTAGTGGTGACAAGCTTTCATTCAGGGCTTCGTTGGACGCGTCTGACTCCCCGTTATCGATGTTTTCCCCATGTGTCTTTCTCTTTGCCAATTGGATTTCTATATGTCGCGTATCTTGCTTCCAGTCAGAATCGGTGATTCTGTCATTCACCACGACCGTACCTACTAACGGTGTTGACCTCGTAGGTCTTGGAATATCTGAATTGCTTGCGGTTCTATTGCCACAAGAAGACTCGTAGGAATATGCCGTTATAGGACCTCTTTCTGTAAAGTAATCACGGTATGAATCATCCATAAATTCTGCTTCCAAATCATTTGTATCGCTTTCTTCTTTGTTCTTTGTGACCTGTACTCGGTAGGGGCAACTGGAGGTGGTGGGTTCGGATATCGATATTGACGGAGACGAATGCTAGGTGATGATAGTCACTGCTTTGGGAAGCAAAACGCCTTCCTAACCAATCGTCCAGGTCGCGAAAAACTCCTCCATTTGGTGTATTATCGTCGCCATAACCAACTTCGCAGAAGGATGGCATTCCGAGTTGAAGCAATCGCACCGCTAGCTTCCGGCCGGCAGCACAAAACTGGGGACCATAGGCACGATCCCCCAAGCAGAATAGAGCGAATTGGTGTTTGCTTCCTGCCAACATGTTTCTTGGAAGTGATTTTTGTAAGAGCGACTTCCACGTATTCCGAATCGAATCACATTGCTCCCCGTCGCCCGTGGTGCTTACAAACATCAAGATGAGAGTCCCATTGTCGTCTGTGGGCGGGGAGGTTAGCAATTCCAAGAATGGTACTGGTGTCTCGTCGAATGGGGTTCCAATACCACCCTCTAGTTTCACCGCTGTTTGTTCACCGAGTATCCGAGCTGTTCTTCTCGCACAAGCCTTGGCCCTACCCGATTGGGTGGACCAAACAATGCGGCAGGAAGAAATCGATGACGACGGCGACGGCGGAGGCATTTTATTTCAGTGGTGCGTCGAAGACGACCTTTCCTTGGTTTCAACAATGGGCGATACTCTAAATTTATGAAGGATGATGGGGGTTACAGCACCATGTTCAATAGCCAGCCATGGTCGGAAAGGTTGCCAATGTGAAAGGTTTTCTGCGAAAACTTCACGAAAGTGAAAAAAGTGATTCAGTGGTCGACAGACTGATGGTACTGAATTAGATTCAAGATCATCCAAGCACGTTTCAAAAGTTTGGTAATGTGAACGACTCGTTCGATTCGTTGAAAATCCATCCACGGCTCTCAAAGAGAAGTCCGAAGCTTGCATACCGAAATTCAAATCAGAAACCTCTTCGTTTCATATCATGACAACATTATTTCTTTCATTTCCAAGACATCATCATGATGGATACTTTTCGTTGTCTTCTGATTGATGTATGATCTTGCCCGCTCAGTAAATCCGATCATCTATTGGCTATGCAGTACAACTCTTGGTGCGGTACACAGAGCCGTCGCCATTCTCGTTTTCTTCTGAGTCGCCTTCTGTTTGCAGTTGTTTTCCTCCTTTCAATCTTCTTATCCATTCCTCCAACGGTGGTAGCGGCAAACAATGAACCAACTCCCGAGGAAGAAAAATTCAACGATGACAAGGAACATCTGAGTGGGAGTAGCAAAGGAAATATTTTCAGCAATGCACATCAACCTACAAAGAGAATTGTGGGCGGCAATGATGCACCACAGTTTCGTTACCCATATTTTGTTGCTCTCCGGGAATCTTACAATGGTGAACACAAATGCGGGGGTTCGTTAGTAGCACCAGATGTTATCATGACAGCCGCACATTGTGAAAGTGATATCAAGTACGCAGAAGTCGGAAAGTATTATTCGGCGGTAAATGGGACGTCTTCCGGCGCCAAAGACGAAACCTACAATACGGAAACGTTTGAAGTCACGGGTCCAATGTATCCACATCCTCTGTACAACTCAGGAGTCAGTTTCTCGCACGATGTTCTCCTCTTCAAGTTGAATCGAAAATCGAACAATCAGTACATCCGAGTCAACACAGATCCGAACCTGCCCCGCGAGTCAAGCACCAATAGTGAGCAACTGGAATCCCAGAAAAACAAAGACGTCGGCAGCGATCAAAATCGTGTGATCAACAATCTTATTGTCATGGGGATGGGATCCACACAGTTTGGGAAGTTAGGTTCGAGTACCCCCGAGGTGCTCCAGCAGACCAAGACATCGTATGTTCCAAACCGGGTTTGTCGTCGTTCCAAAGACCAATTCGTGGACGATAGCTACCAAAATCTGATATCCGACGACATGCTGTGCGCGTTTGAGGATAGCCAAGATGCGTGTCAAGGTGATTCCGGTGGTCCTCTGATACAAAAGGGTAATACTCCGAACAACGATATACTTGTTGGAATCGTGTCATGGTGAGTGGTGTTTGCGGTACACTTTTCTGATCTTCTTGGCGTTTGTTCTTTCGGTCATATTTTTAACAAGAGGTCTTTGTTCTCTCCTTTGAACGTACTTTGACATTATGGCAGGGGATTCGGTAAGTAGAATCGGGTCAGTGGTTGTTCGTTTTGTTTCTGAACATGGCAATGAAAAGGAGAAGCCACTTTTCTTACAAAAATTTTTTCTCCTTCACTGACTTATCGTTGAACTGATCGTGTACATCTCTACAAGGTTGCGGTGAGTATCGTAGCAATTTCGCTTCAGTATCAAACGTCTATGTTTATTCAGTTCATACTTTCTAACATACCCATGATCCAATGATAATTTCTCTTGATCGCAGCCCATCCCTCTTTCCCTGGTGTCTACTCAAGAGTATCGTATTTTTCGGAATGGGCAATAGCAACTATTTGTCAGCTTTCTGTCGATCCACCCGTCGAATATGATTGTGCAAATGTGATGGCTCCCTCACAAGAAAACTCAGTTCCGATCACGATTATCATTCAGTACGATGACCATCCAGGAGAGATTTCTTGGTCTATCGCTGATGTAGAATCGAAGACTGTTTTGGTTCATGTCACAGAAGAACTAGAAACAGTTGCTCGATCAAGATCACAAAAAACTGTATTCTTGCCCCCTGGATCCAATCTAATATTTACTATTAGAGACCGGTACGGCGATGGCCTATGTTGTACTACACCAGTGAGTTGAAACGATTTTCGTGCAGAGTACTATGAAATGTTGTAAGTGTCATAGATCCATTCTCACATTACATAATGTTTGTTCGAATAAGGGAAACTTTCGAGTTGTATTGGGAAGAAACACGATAGGCAAAGTGCTTGCTTTTGGGGGAGGAGATTTTGGACGTGAAGAATCACATTCTTTTCTTGTTCCCGAGGATTTCGTTGAAGAGGAAGATGTAGCTCTCGTCGAAGACGGACAAATTCCTTTGACAGTTGTGATTCAATTGGATAGCTTCCCCGGAGAGATAGGCTGGAGGATAGATCGGCTTGGAATTCAAATCGACGAGGTGATTCGTATTCCCGCTGGCATTTATACGGTTCCCGAAGCGACAATCATACGAACGATTGTATTGGAAAAGGAAGAGTTATACTACTTTAGCTTGTATGACATAATTGAGGATGGAATAGGAGCGGGTTATGGTAAGGGAATGATTTGAGTTAGATTGCGCTGTTTTTGTTGTGGGCGTTTCTAAATTTTTTTGTGTTTCGTTAGTACAACTTTTCTTAGGGACACAAGATACATCCGACTCGAGTCGAATGATATTCGAATCAGATGGAAGCTTTCGAACCGGTATAGATCATACTTTCTTCGCAGCTTTTCCCTCCGTTGCCTTCCTTCCTCCGAGTGACAATTACATGTATCTGACCCTAGTTATGAAAATGGATCTGTAAGTAGGAGCTTTTGTTCAACCAAAGATACAGTACCTACCATCATTTTACCAATCATTACTCATACTTTATACGCCAAATTTTCTCTCATTCTACTAGATACCCTGGAGAAATCAGCATACAACTTCGCATGGATGGAAATGAAACAACAACAAGTCTACGGGAAGATACAAGCGACAAAATCATATTCTTCCGACCACCCAATTACTACAAAGACAGAGTGAACGAGATAGTGACTGAGCGTATTTCAATACCTCAAACTTCACCAGAAACGAACCGTAAATTTGCATTTATCATAGCTGATCGCTCCGGTGATGGCATGTGTTGCGCTTGGAACGGTGAGCTAGATACTGGCTATACCCTATACAAAGGAGATCCGTCCAGTAACAACGTCATTATTGATAGCAAGTTTGCATCCACAGACAGAGAAGTGAAGATGTTCGTTATGGATGGCGATATTATTTCAAATGAGAAGGAGGGGGATGATACAATTTTACAGGTAAAAGTCACGATACTATTAGATGATTTTCCGGACGAAACAGGATACTTTATCACGAATTCACTGGGAAGAAGATTATCGTATGTACCTCCAGGTACATTTACTGAACAGAACGGCATTGTTGAGAAAACGTACAATCTGCATGCTGGCTTGTACACGTTTAACATGATAGATACGTTTGGTGACGGGATCAACGGAGAAGGCAGCGGATACAGGATTGATATTATAGGAGACAACAGCAGACCGTCGGTTTTGACAGGGACAGGGAACTTTGAGAAAACAAGTACACAAGCGTTCCTTCTGGAAGGAGATCGAGCCCAGTATCCTCTGAATATTGATTTTAAGGCTGGGCGAAAACCAGAGCATTTTGGTTTTTGGATTTATCGTCTAGACCGGGTCGAAGCTGTTTCGTCCATCGCAAGTAAAAGTATGGGAGAGTACATAGACCCCTATGATGATGTATCCGAGAAATTGCTCATCACAAAAGGGGGCCTCTACAAAATTGTGTTTGAAAACAGTTTCTTTGGCGTAGACGGCGTGATTAGAATCAATCTAGGTTCTACGGACCCTGCTTCGTACAAAGCCATAGAATATACCTTCGACACAGCGGATACCCGACATGCTCGACTGTGGCAAGTGACATTTTTTGCTGATGAGCCATTACTTCCACCCGGAGATGATGCCAAGATGCTCACATTGAAGATAGAACCCAATCACTTCTATGAAGGCTTTGAATGGATTATATTGTCGAGGCGTGACAGCAGCACGTCAAGACTTTTGGATGCAGACGGTGAGAGTAAGGTCATAGCCTATGGGCCCGTAAATGAAAGGAACGAAACAAACACACATCATGAAACAGTTATGATACCCAAACCCGCCGGCAGTCAGAGTTATACAATGATAGTCACAGTCGTTGATAATTTTGGAAGTTTTTTGGAGGAAGATGCCTTGTTAGAGCTTTATGATGGTCAGGTGCACGACGACGCAATGATATATTCGGACAGAGTCGAAGCGGGAAGGAGAACGGTATTTTCTTTCTCACTTACTGATAGTGGATCGGCTTGTTTTCGTAGGGGGAAGTCAAAATTCTCGTTGCCTTCGGCATTGACTCTGATCTTTCCGATTCTTCTGCACTGGTGGTGATATTGATCTATTCAATGACACTCAAGTTCATTGTTTGAGCCCGTAATCCGTTTCCCTGCCGACAACAAATACAAAGCGATGAAGATGACGAGAACTAGAACTTCTTCCGCTACCCAACCAAAGTAGTAGACGAAAAGTGTAGTTGTAGCTTTTGCGAAATAATAGAGAACCACAAGGTTTCTCGACTCTAAGGGAAAATGGTTCGACTCCATCGATTAAACGACAGACGAATTATATTGCACGACTAACGAAGAAGTTACGTACATTCACGTAACATTCCTCAACAAAAAAATCAACTCGAGATTTTTCCATTCCATGCACGCTCGAATTTTGAACAGTTAAAATGTTTACACATTTTTTAAAGGGCTGTTATGCGGAGTCGTGCAAATCAACAAAAATGAAATAGACTTGCCGATAGCTGCTATGTCGAACTCCATTTTTGCATCCCGCAAGCATACATTCCCAAACGTCTCCGTGCATACCGGTCTGTTTCTTAAGTGCACATCATTATCATCATTCACGATACCGACCGAAAACCTAGAGGTCACGATTACATTCCTACTCAAAATACTTTGATGATGACCATGATGGCCGAGAGAAATATGTCGCTTTTGACCATAGTCTTGGCTCTATTAATTCAGAACATGTCAATACGACAGGTAGCAGCAGAATCAACCAGTGGTTCAATACCTGAGCGGAGGCCGAGGATCCACGGAGGATGGAATACAAACGAAGATCGACATTTGTATGCACACATCAATCTAAAATGGCAAGAAGAAGGGCACCAGTGCGGAGGATCATTGGTTTCAGAGGATATGGTTTTGACAGCTGCTCATTGCGAGGGATCCTTCGATGTCATTGAGATTGGGAAATACGAGAAATATGACGTAACAGATATTTCCGAGGAATTCGATGAATTTGTTGAAATAAAACACCCAGGTTACGACGATATCACGACTCGTTTCGACGTCATGCTGGTAAAGTTGAACAGAAGTGCAACGCTCGCGAAACCTGTCAGAATAAACAGGGACCAAAGTTTACCGTCGAACGGGCAAATGCTCACAGTTATTGGTATGGGGTACAATGCGAACTGGGAACTGCCTGATGTGTTTCAGGAGGCTTCTGTACGATACCAGATCAATGACCAGTGTGATGATATAGTCGACGAATGGGGAATTACACTCGACGGAGACCTGTATCCCGATATGCTTTGTGCTGGTTTCGATGGTAGGGATTCCTGCTATGGCGACAGTGGGTCGCCTTTGGTCCTCAAGGGTAACACCGACGACGAAGATGTACAAATCGGAGTGGTTAGCTGGGGATACGAGTGTGCCGGCACATTGCCCGGTATCTACAGCCGATTAAGTTACTTGCCTGTATATGAGTTTATCGAAAAAAATGTGTGCCTCAACTCAGTTTCACCCCCCGAATATATGCAATGCGGTAAGTGCTAACTTGATGCTATACCATTAACAGCGACCAAAAACCTTCAACTATGGAGCGGTACTTTGTCTCTGGACTGCTGCGTTTTAGTTTGGGAGCTGTTATATCGTATCTCATTTTCATTCTTTCTCCTCTTGTATATTCTTATATCTAGGTAAATGGATGGCGACACTAACACCAACGTCCAGTCCTACGACCGAATCGACCACAACATCACCCACAGCGGTCCCTACTTTTTCGCCTACTTCGATCACCTTGATTGAAAGTGAGGAACCAACTACAGAGAGGTTAAGGGAAGCTTTATCGGACACCATATTTCTGCACGACTCGGATTTGACACTGAAAACAACTCCATTAGTCGAAGATGTTGGAAATAGTACAGAAGGTCGACTTCAAACGACGCCTGACATGGCGAACGAAATGTTGTCGTCGGCACACTATCCTTTTTCACACAAAACCACCGGTGTGCTCCTTTCTGCAGTTTTTGGCACATTCTGGGGCTTCGCTTTGATTTAGGATAATTTCTTTAAAACATAGAGGGGGATCACCAGACAATGAGATTGTTTTCATTCTCACAAATCGAACACACATAGATGTATCTTGCTGATTCATCATCATAGATTAAAAGAGCGCTACGCTGCCATAAGAATCAGAATAAAGTTTTAGATTAATGGGTCTATCAGAAACGTTACCATCAAACTAAAGCTGGATTAGACCTTTTGTTGTTCGCATGTGCACCGTCAACTCGTTTTCTTTTCCCTTGAGACGACTTGACCGCTGCCTTCCCGGATGCAACACTTTCTCTTCGAGGGCCAGAAAATCCTCCGAAGATCCATCTACTTTTGACAAATAAATCGTTTGCCATTGTTCCACTTTGTCTTACTCTCAGACCGCAGTATGGATTGAGACTGAAGAAAGAGCTAATATCCTCATCATTGTCGTCTGGGTTTTCCTCATCATCCACGGCCCCTCCTTCACCACTGTTTTCAAGCATGATTTTAAAGGCCTGTGGGATTTCCTGAAAGAACTCTCGGTCGTACAAATATTGCATATCTGCCAAGGCCTCCATTTCCGTATTTGTAGTGACCAGAAAGGGAAACCGATTGTGCTTCATGCAAGAAGAAAGAGTTTTCTCCCATGCGTAGTCGGGGCATGTAAATCCAGGATTGAAAAAGACGAGGATGTCTGGCGTTGATTGGTGTTCATCTTTGACAGTTCCATCATAATCGACATTGGAAGATCTCACTCGCAATTTTGTCGAAGATTTCTTTGTACCGATGGATGGTATTTCAATGGCCTCATCAATATTAATTTTCGGGCATTGTGGGCCAAAGAATTGAAGGATAATCGATTTCATTTGAAACCGATCTGCAATTTCTGCTAATGCATCTGCATAGCACTTGAAGACGTCCCTTTCTTGACTTTTATCCGGATGGCCCTCCCACAATTCGGAATCCGTCGATGAACCAATCACGTGAATTGTCAACTTGGATGCCCTAGATTTCTCAAGCGCTTCTTGAAAACATGGGCCTTCCATGATGATATTAGCCAGAGTTGCCGGGTAAGACTCAAATTCGCTCGCTACCCTGTCAACGGCAGCTACTCTTCTATCCTGGGAGAAAGACGACAACTCTTCTTTATCGCCTTCGTCAATCGCTTCATCGTCGTTGCAAAGACCGAGTAGGGCGCAGATGACTGAAGAGTGTCCTAAAGCTTGGTCTCCTTCATCCGCAGGCTCTTCATCAGTGCTCTCAGTGTCTACCCGACGGCATTCCTTAGAGCAATATTTTACTCTGTGGCAGCTCGAGCATTCAATTTTCGTGGAAGACTTCCCACAAACGCAACAGCAATCAAAGCCAAGTTTCAGGTCGAAATCGGGGTCATCAATTCTGATTTTGGTTTGCTGCTCCGGCAAGTCGTCCAAGTTTAATGATTTTAGCAAGTCCATGTTATCGAAGAAGCAATATCGAAGAAGTTTGATGACAACACACGGGAAATATTGACAATACCCTGATCTTCCATAGAATGCTGAAAAAGAGAGTTTGCAGTTTTGAAGTGGAAACTACTTCTTAAAAAACCGCGATTTTTGATGATTGGCTTTCAGGCCCACGAACACCCGGATCATCATGGTATATACAATAGGTACGCTAATACTGTAGTCCTAACAATTTTATATTTTTTGAGCATTGTACTGTAATTTCGGTAATACAAATCCTAACACTGCTACTATCAACATTCTCTTTGGGTATGCCTTGCAGATATTTTTCTCACTGCCTTCAATAGAGGCTTCCATTTTTCCTCGTCAGCTTCCTTTGGCAAACGATGAGAATACCCGCCCACTTCCTTGTGCTCGTGGGGCCATTCCGCTATCATCAGGTCTTTCACTTCGTGGTCGGTCAAGTGTGGATTTTCAAGAAGTGCTTCTCGAGTTGCAAATAGGGCCCTTGATTCCATGAATTCTACGTAATGAAAACTGATAGTGTCTTGCGCACAGCAATCTGCTCCCGACAATAACGTATTGTACGAGGGGGAGAAAGCGCCACTTGAAAGTTTGTCCATATCCTGCAACAACAATTACGTCGGTTAGTACAGCCGACTATTATTTCGGGCACTTCCACTTCCTTCCAAATATATGTAAACTCACCTCGTGCTTATTTTTATACCATTGATCCACGTTTCCTGAAACCATACGAGTAAGAGGAAATGCATGAAATCGATGGTATTTTTCATTTTGTCGTGTATCGACTGCAACAACTCCTAGCTCTTTTTGCATACATTCTGTTGTCAGCAAACCGGGGTTACCCTTAATCCAATTCGATGCCCCTTTCCCGGTACATTCATCGTTCTTCCATTTCTCAACCAGTTTTCCCATCGTTTTTCGTGACAAAATATATCCTGCCGCTCCAGAGTTGAAAATAAGGTCTTGATTTTTCATCGCATGACCATGGTACATATCTTCGTTTGGATCTTTGTGTTCTAGATATTTACAAAGATGCTCTGGAATCACATATGTGTGATCGTTCACAAAAAAGGCAAAGTCCGGATTGATCTTTTCATAAACGGTTTGAATGGTATGAATCAATCTCGCCACGCCTTCGTCGCTGCCAATCGACTCGGGCACAAGCATAAGTTGAGGATAGGAGTAACGATCCTCGGGACTGCGGTCTTCCGAAATAACAGCATGGGATGCGGCAGGATATTCACTGACATTGTGGACAACGTAGACGGCACGGGCCGTTGCTCCCCATGTTTCTTGAATCGAATCCAGGCGTTTCGTCCTGCCGTTCGGGTTGACAACACTGGGCATTACAACAGTTACAGTCCGAGGATGTCCCGTGTAGAAATGATGACGAAATCCTGCTCTCCCATGCAGTGCCGCCCCATGCCCCACCGGATCACGCATAATGTGAAGGACAACCTAACAGAAAGATTTTTCAAACGAGGTGAGATAACTGTTTAGTCCATGGAATACGAGAAATCAACTGCCTCAACCCCATCAATTGACTTTGCCGTGATTCAAACAAAGACTGGACAAAACTGATCCAAAATCCATGCCGTTGGAATGATGCGAAACAAAGATATTCTCACCTTCCGCTGCTGGTGATGGGAGACCACGTATCCAAAAAGTAACCCAAAGATTAAAAATCCAACAATAACCTCGATCGCACAGCCAACTTCACTCTGTACGAATCGTCTGAGGGAGTTTACCCGTCCATGTGTCTTGACTTCGTCATCGTCTCCGCTCCTATTTGATTTCAGCGCCTCGGGATCGAAACCATCGTCTGGATTCGAATTCTTTTTCCTTGAATGAAGCCCTGCTTTCATTTTTTAGTGTCAAATTTGCTCTCAGCGACGCTTCTCTGTACCCTCTTGCCGAAGAAGTTGTTAGCAATTATCGTAACCTTCTCTGTTTCGGATAAACACTTGTAGATGTTGAGCAGAAAATATATATGTATCCTCAGCGTTGCTCGTGACATGCTGTAATGAGCATTTTTGAAAATACCGTGCAAATTCGAAATCAAAAATGCCCCCGACCCCCCGAACGATTCTCATCATCATCTGTTTGTATGATAGCTTTGCAAATTTGTGACCCGAATAGGATTAAGGTTAGTTTCACGTTGCATACAACCTCTTTTAGCATCATTTGTTTGCTTAGTACTTCCATTGCACGTAGGACCTGCTCCGAACGTACGGTGTTGTAAACTTCGCGCCAAAAGTTTGGACGAGAGCCAAGACCGAAGGGTCGTTTCAGAAATACTTTACCTACCCTTGGCCAAAAATGTTTTAGAAATAGCTACCCCTATCACAAGGCAAACCATGGACGAGCTATTGGAGCTTATGAACAGCGATCCTACGTCGATCGCTGCCTCCGACCATGATTCTTACTCCAATGTAGAAGAACAAGAAACAAAGAACGTCTCTTCGGCAAGAAACCGCGAGAAGAATGATAATGTATCGGGCCGAAACATTCAGAAAGCAAACAGATATACTTCACGAAATCGGCCCGCCCCTGCTGTTCCTTCACCTTCTTATCTAAATGAATCGAAAAATGTTGCAAAAGCATCGATTGACGACAGTCTCGGCATTCGAATGACGAACCGACTTGTGTCGAGCAACGATTTGTCGGAACTCATAACCGACTACGACTATTTTTCGCCATCTGTTTTGAGTGCCATGACTCTGAAGAAACTCAACTCTCTATTACAAACGCCTTCGCAAATTATAGATCCTGCTACTGTGGCTGGGAAAACCGAGAGTCTCGTCACTGTTGGAATCGTCTTTTCAAATAGTGGAACCCGAATAAGCAGCAAAGGAGGAGCATTTTGCGTCTTGACCATCGGAAACTTGAATTCAGGACCATGCTTATCAGTATTTTTGTTCGGTGAGGTATATGGAAAACATTGTGTTTCCTGTAAGCCAGGAAAAGTGATTGCATTGATGACCCCGAAGCTCCTTCCTGCGAATCGAGGAGACGGTGCTGGTAGTAGCAAAAACCAAACTGCAGATCGCACCGTGTCGTTTTCTGTATACGATGCAGGCCAACTAAAAATCGTCGCAAATGCTAGGGATTACGGAATTTGTAAAGAATCGGGGTGTAAAAACTACGTGGACAAAAGTAATTCAGAGTATTGTGACTATCACCTAAAACGACAACGGCAGAAGGCAAAAGGAGGAAATCAAACTCTGAATAGGTTTCAGCAAGTTAAATCCGTTCACCTTCAAGGGAGGTCAGCACTTCTTGATTCGACTGCCCGCAAAAGCAATATAATGGTGTCAACTCAAAGTAAGAAAAGTAATATGATGGTGTCGACTTCGAGCAAAAAATTCAACCGATTTCTAGATAAGACCCCGGTTACAAATACTCAGTCGGGAAATCCGGCAGCAAAACGAACGAACGTGGGAAGTGCCGGTACTTCAACGCCTTCAACACGATTTGGTACAACGAAGGTGCCTATGCACATGACCAAGAATACATCGAACCAAAAACCAATCAACCCGTATAGAAGCTCTTCGTCCTTCCCTCCCGCAAGAACGACTTCCGCGAAACGAGATGCTGCAACTAACGGTGACAACAGTGCCGCTACAAAGGGAACGAAAAGGCCGAAAAAGAACTCTACCAGTGGGGATTGGTTAGAAGACGGAATTTCGAATGCTAAAGAAAGAGGCCCTGCAAACGTCAGCAGCCGTCGCGGATTCTCGCTAGGACACTTCACAAAGAGTAAACAACGAAGTGGAACCGCAACTTCCAACACCGCTACTCGCAGCACAAAAAACAGGCCGATCACCTCAGATGGAGGCCTTGACGGATCTGTCGTTATTCCAACACCTAGTAAATTATTTCAAAAGTCGACTACATTCAACGAAGTTCCCAGGAGAACTGTAACACCGAAAGATGAATCTAAGAAAGCGGAGGAAATTTTGCAACAGCAGGCCGAAGCTGCCCGGCAGCTTAGGGAAAGGAAGTCGATAAAATATGACAAAATTGATGCGAATCTTGTTCTCTCCAAAAGCAGAGCGAAGGCATCACATTCAAAGCAATCCACCAAAAGTCGATCGACCCCCAAGTCAATAGAAGTCGACGATTTTCTTGCTTCCATAGGAGATTTTGACCAAGATAAGATTCGAAATGCTAAAAGCAAATTCGCTAACGAGGTCGAGGCTGACGAGTACGCGAAGCGACGTCGTAAGTTAGAAGAGTTGCAAAAGGCCGAAGCTTCTCATGAGTTGCGAAACAAGAAAAAGAAATCTGAGCAAAGCAAAATTACGAAAAAGTGGTTCTGTCAGAATTGCGGAAAACACTATTTCAAAAAACCGATGGTATGCTACTCAGCTAGTCACGCCGTTAAGGCTGTTCGGGAAATTCAAAATGAAGTAACGAAGGACGACCGAAGAAACGAATTGAACAAGAAAAGTTCTGACGATGGCGGCTTGCGCCTAGGGGAAGGTCTTGCTTGGAGTTATTCTCGAAATTGAATCGGTTGCAACTGATGCAATCACTAATTTAATTGCTATGAAATCATTTCCGTATGGCCTTTATAACACCAATACAATCCACATACGACGTAGCTCTGAAAATAGCGGAAACACAAGACCAACGTAATAATGATTGTGAAAACTTTGTTCATGACTTCTTTTGAATCGAAGGAAAAAGAATGGTCATCACCACTACCAGCCTTTACTCGTTCTCGCAGTGTTCCTCGTATGCCGTTTCGTCCAAGAGTTCATTCACCTCACTAGTATCACTCATCTCGATCTTGACGAACCATGCACCATCCTCAGCGGCCGAGTTGACAAGCTCCGGGCTATCTTCAAGGCCCTCGTTAATTTCAATAATTGTACCAGAGACAGGGGCATAAACGTCCGAAGCGGCCTTCACAGATTCGACGCTTCCAAAAGAGTCTCCAGCATCAAATTCATCTCCTACGCTGGGCAAGTCCACAAAGACGATATCCCCAAGTGCAGCCTGGGCAAAGTCGGTGATCCCACAAGTTCCAATATTTCCATCTACCTTGATGTACTCATGAGCTAAAAGCGGAAAACGTTCGATGATATTGTTTCGAGGAATCGACTGTCAGCTTACAACCAAAAAAAATATCAGGCAGGCCTCGTCCCTCGAGGGTCTTGGCTTCGTCTACGATTCTGCTTACCGGGTGTGAAGTAGGTGGAGGAAAATCGGATGGCTCCAAACTGTTGGGAAACAACCTTCGTTCGAAGAGTTTGTGTCAATGCACGACGACCCAAGGTACTAACAACGCGAGATGAACTGAACATGATGGCAATCTTTTTACAGAGTTGAAAAATAATACGGTAATGGTCAATGATCGGTTTGAGGATTCTGGATTCGTTCTGTGTAGGCGTCAGGAGTATCGTAGAGTAGGAACGTGCCGCAAAAATCCCCGGTATCACGCATCATCGTCGTCATCATCTATTGGAGGATCCGGGTATTAGCAAAAATTCTTAAATTCCCAAAGTCATGTCGTTCGTCGAAATTCGATCATGCGCGCGCATGTTCATTTTCGCGCGGTCGAAAGTTCGGAACTCTGCTATATACAATCGTATGTAATGTATATATGTATAATACCATTTACGTCGATTTTCAGAGATATTTCTGCGAAAAAACAAGTCTCGCTTCAGTTTTTGATTGGGCCCATGTGAGGAATGCAAATGGCATAAAAAAGGTCAAAGCTGAACACGTACTCATCACAAATCCCCAACTTCTGCCCTCCGTTCAGATTCTCATGTATGTTGAGAGAAAGGTCGGAGATACGAACTGTAACTGCCGATGAACAACAACCGAACAAGACAAAGATTCACTCGGACTCGTTGACGTTAAGATCATTGCCATTGCTAAATTGGTGATTCGAAAACAACAAACTTACCCGCAAAAATGAAAATGATATCGGCACTCAAGCGATTCTCAACAATCTGCTTTCTCTTCGGTATTTTCTTTGTCATCCATGTCCGGTACTTGTGAAGCATTGACGACTGCCCCTGCTGGGGCTGCTGCTGCCAGCCTTTGGAATTTGTACAAATCCGCGTTGGTGGCACAACCTCTCTTGACGAAATCTCTCACTTCCAGTTGCATCATGAGTGCATCCGACGTCATGTGCCAAGAGGTCGTCTCGAGGTCGAAGCCAGTGGAAGAGAGACCTTCCAAGCTGGATACGACTCGGGTTCTTCACGTGGCAATCACTGGATCTTTGTGGTCTGGTCCAATTACACACTACTGGTACATGATTCTCGAAAAGTAAGTATCGATCGGCTTGGACGAGCCAGATTTGTGTACACAGCCCGGCATGTTGTCACGCTTTTGTTTGTGTCGGTTTCTCAAAGAAATCTAATGCCTCACTTTCTTGCGTTGTCCTTCTGCCCACAGAATGTATGGAGCCATTGCAAAATCATTCGATATTCAGAGCCCCGTAGTTGGACTTTTTGTCAAATTACTATTGGACTCAACAATATTCTCGACGGTGACAATATCAGGTACGTCTCCGTTCTGAAGTCGAACTATTGTTTTTCAGCATTCACTGATATGAGACACCGACGAAATTGCTAGCCAAACGCAACGGCAATTCTTGAAAGTACCACTCTGACTCGTTTTTCTGACTCGTGTCATTCATCGTCCAGGTTATTTTACGGTCAGGAAGTTATCTTGAGGGGACGGGGTTCAAAGGAGCAAGCGAAAAATTGAAGACTAGATTTCTTTCGACTTTGTTTGGTGCATGGAAATTTTGGCCGTTGGCAAACGCCTTCAACTTTTGGTTCGTACCTCTGCAGTTCAGGGTGCTATATATGAACGTCTTGTCGTTGTTCTGGACGGGTTGGTTGACGTATGTGAATTCCAAAAAGATTGCACCCACCACCACAGACAAATAAATTGAAAACCAAGAGGACCACCGCCGCCAGCATGACGACGACCACACGACGATCATGACTACGACTAGTCCTGATTTCTGTCCGAAATAGTAAATCGAATCTTAAAATTCCTGATTCTAGATAGAAAGTTCATGGAGCAATCGTTGTTGTTAGATCAAGTAATTTAGAAGTGTTTTTTACGAAAGCCTAAAACAAACTCGACCTCTTTGTGTATTTGTGTTCGTATGATCTAACAGCATTAATCATATGAGGTACACCAATGAGAACTCGCACTACGTACATTTTACTACTGGCACCGCTTTCTCCTGATTATTTATTTCGATCACGAGTGAAGAATTTATCTCGAGCCGAGACGAAGGGGGATTATCGAAAAATACCTCTTAAACGGGCTTCAAATTTGAAATTGTTCGACAACGACCGACCTACTGTCACTGAAAATTGACACCCATATCTGTTGACCATTTCCATGTTATCAGTGCAATGCAACACCATTCCAGCGGCCATCGAAGATCCGACCCAATCAAGCAGGCTTGTACAATTACATCCTTTGTACGAAAGTACATACCAAATAATCGGAAGAATTAAGGCCGTTGTGTTGTAAAATCACGACGTTGCCACATTCATCAATTTTTGCTCGTTCCGAATTTTGCTACAGTAGCATTTCGAAAGATGAACGAACAAGATATTATAACAGCGGGGAAAATTGGGTTGGGGATCAGTATTTTTCTTTGGGTTTTGTGCACATGGCGATTGGGGTTTCATTCGAGCTGGGGATGCTTTGGGAAGCCTGCTCGTGAGGGAGACGACGAGGGAAGACGGTATCAACCTCTGTCGCAGGCTTCGGCCCTCCCATCGGGGAACGAAGAGGAACAACCGCAACAGCAGACTTCGGCATTCATTCGATGGATCACACGCCGACGGGCCTTTCATGGCTTACTATGGTGAGTATCTCCGCTTTGTTGTTTGGCAATACCCACGCGAGACTACATCTTCGTAAGACTCTCATCCAAATTATTTTTCTCCATCGGTTTCTTTGCTGGTGCTTTCGTTTCAAACAGGATCGCAACGCTCTGTGAGGTTGTTTCGTATGCCGATCTTTCTGGAGTCCTCCCGTTCACATCAGATCGGATCTTGGCGGAGAACATTGGTTACGTACTTTTGAATGTCGCAGGAAGAACGCTGGAACTACTTGCATTTTGCATAGTGACCGAAATCTGGCTCCGAACAGCGATCGATGCTCGACCTCGATCTATGCATTCCGAGAGCTACAAACACAAATTTCTGGCTTCATGGGTTGATTTACGTTTTTGTTTTCTTCATGGCGCTATTGGTCCTCGTCTCTGCATCATTGTCGGTGGTCATCTTTTTCCGCTTTCCGCATGCCCCGAATCGGGAGTTTGTGTTGAAATTGCCATTGTCAAAGCTTCAAAGTCTTTTGGAGGCAATTTGTTGGGGAATTCATGTTCTTGTGGTTGCAATAGCAATCGGTATGACCTCTCGATGTATTTTGGTCCTGGTTCCGTCTACGGAATGGAAGAGGAGATCGTATCTGATGGTCAAGGCAGTTGGACCCATGATGGTAAGCTGCTTTGCATACGCAACAAGGTGTGGTTGGTTGATTGCAACCTACATTCACCAAAGCAAGCGCGATAGTTGGGCTTGGTGGATTAGTTTTGTTTGGGTGCCCCACTGCAACCGTCTCCATTGTGCTTCTTTATTCAACACGAAAACGAGATAATGTTGTCGAAGACATGCCAACGACGGAAGACAATGATGATGTTAACAACGTAGACGGGAACAGTGACGAAGACTTACGACAGTCGCTGTTGCGACCACAACCACCAGAAGGTACGGCTAATACCTACAAAATGTTGATTGACAATGTGTTTGATGTTTCATTCAAGTTTTATATTTTTTGCTTACTCCTTTTTCTTTTTCAGAGGCATTTCGAGCATTTCATAGTTTCCGAAACTGGAGAGGAAGACTGCTGACGATTCCTTCTCTCTAGGTAGTCCTGCACCCCGTAATATCTCAGTCACTGCTGCTCAACAAGAACCCTAGGTTAAAATGTTCTTTATATAATAATGTATGTATTTTCTTTATTCGTCCTCAGCTTCGCCGCCATCGCTGCCATCCTCTGCTGTAGCAGCTCCTCTACCTCCTCGTACGGGACCAATCACGAAATTAGAGAGGTCTAAAGTATCGATAGGCCTGACACCATCGGGAAAAATCAAACGGTCAATCCGAATGACATCTTTTAATTGCAAGCCAGTACATTCCACTTCTAGGGCATCTGGTATAGCGACCCCTTCCTCTACGAAACAATCCACAAATTTCCTGACGGGTATAATATAGCCATCTCGTTTCAACGCTGGACTCTCTTCTTTGTTTACAAATTCCAGAGGTATTTTGAGCGGTCGTCCTGCATGATACCGTAAAAAGTTTGCACAATAAATGCTGCCCTGTACGGGATGTCGCTGTACGCTGCTCGGAACGACGCGGTGAACCGTCCCCTCTGTGTCACTTTCGTCTTCATAAACAGTCAGATCATAGACACGACTTTCAAATCGTCGATGATACCTGTCCAATTCGCGTTGCAATTCCGGCCAAGGAGTCTTCAACAGAACCTTTGACGAAGCATCGGACGATCGGATTTGCGAATTGGGGTCGCTCCCGAACAAAATTCCTGGAATCATGCTGTTATTCCGAAGGTGCCTGGAAGATCTCGAACCCTCTTCGGACCGCAGGTATGTTTTCAAAACTCGAATGTTTAAGCTTTCTTGTTCGGCGTTGCCTTGTCCAGCGTCCACTCGAGGGTCCCCGTATTTCTTTTCTGGTGTGGTGACAACATCGGTTTCGATTCCAAATTTTTCTAGAACTTCAGTAGGAATCTTCACGCCGCTGGTGATAACATCTTCAGATGTATCGTTTGCAAAATTAGAACGCAGAAACTCCGCCACTTCTGGATTCGCGTCGACCTCTTCTGCTGTCAAGCCGGATACAAGCTTCCCGGGGTCGTTGTTCAACGCAGACGAAGAAGCGGACGCACTCCGGATGCTTTGGCGCACGTAGTGCCCCCTATTTCGAAGGTTTTGGCCTGCCAGACAGCGTATGTAATGCGCCATGGTTATTCCCTTTGCCTCGATGCCGATGCAATCAATGAGTGAGATAGTGTGAATGTAAGTTTTGTGATTATTAGGGGATCCACAGTCAGTGAACAAACCTTCGTTCAAAAATTGTATGGACGGCGGACGACGTACAGACTATGCTTTTTTCAGATCCTTGTCAATACCCTATCCCTAACCGCTAACAAGTACCATATTTTCAATCTAATGATGCTTCCATTGTAGAAATAATGTTGGTAATTATCAAGAGGCAAAGAAGTCACTACAAAGACAACATATGCAACATTCTGTCATCGACGTTCTTTGGATATCCGGAACAAGTAGTACGAATGAAACGTCCTTTCGTGGTTGAACTAAATGGTGATTGATATTCTCTGCAGAGAGACGACGGAAATGACAAGCGTCAAGTTTTTTGTCGTGCGGGTCGACAAGCATTTGAGACGAAGTATAGTTGCTCCGTTCTCACAAAGCACAGTATTGTTAACATTAGCCGATCCAAAGCAGTAAAATTTTCTTTTTCAATTTTTATTCTTGTATACCAGTACGTGCAGTAGAGAAGTTTGAATGATGATTAAGCGGATATCCCCAACGATGACATAGCAAGCTTTTTCGGCTGATCGACAAGTAGTTCAGCAGTGTAGGCAGTCGAAATTCGATCAATATGTATCAACGATTCGGCTCGTCCTACCATGAACTTGTTAATACTGCCTGCAGCAGAGGGCCGAAAGATTACATTCGAGAGTTCTGCAATTCAAGAACCAAAATATCAGTTGCTCCAACTTCTTGGAGAGCATCCATCTTATCGGAAACTTCCTTCTTAAGGACGAGGGATGACACAGCTTTGGTAGTCCCGCAGTTAAGGTTTGTGATCGTTGGAGATTTCTTTCCTGGAGTAATTTTGATTGCCTCTTCCATCAAGTCAGTTCGAAATGTTGTACATGACCATGACATACTTCGTGGCCGTAATATATCCCTGAATACGCTTTTGAAGCTTATCAATAAGATCCTGGTGGGTCGTGTTAGGGTTGGAGATAAGGGTAGCTTGTGTGTCCAAGATGTCATGGACGACTTCTAATCCAGCAGCCTGCGAGAAAAAATAGGTTTGTGTGAGTCGAGTAGAAAAATTTGGATCAACGAAAGATCACAAATGAATCCAGTCAAGAGAAGACAGACAAATACCTTACCCTCATTGTGGTACCAGTTTCAACAAGATCGACAACGGCATCCGCAAGACCAAGTCCACAGGCCGCCTCGACGGAACCTGAAACATAAGTGATGCTGGTTTTTACTCCAAGCTTTTCGTCAATTTCCTTGAAAAATGATCCAGTGATGTTGGGGAAACTGGTAACAATTCGTTTACCGGCCAGCGCTTCCACATCTGTGATTTTATCCACAACAGGAGCTTGCACGCATAGCTTGCATTTACCAAATCCCAAATCCAGAACACTTTCGACCGTTACTTCGTTTTCTTGAACCATATCTTGACCGGTGATACCAAGATCGACGTTACCCTTTCCCACAAATTTAGCAATATCGGAAGCAGACAAGAAGATCAAAGTGATCGGCAATTGCTTGCAAAGCGCAACGTCGAGGCGTGGCTCACGTCGAAACTCAATTCCTGCTCCTTTGAGCATCTCGACGACCTTTTCATGGAGCCTACCCTTTTTGGGAATGGCGAACTTGAGGTTTTCGGGGGGACTGGAGTTAGGGGCTGACATCTTTCAAGTTAAGGTTTGTCCTTTGTGGTACTTCTTAGTCTCTTTATTGGAGGCACAGTATGCGATAGTGAAGCGTGTTGATACTGTCTGGAAAATGCGTTCGAGATGCCGACTGGGAAGAAATCGGTTGAAACACAATTCGTTCTTGGAACTACCATAAATTGTCCATAATGATGCACGTATCACATCACGTACGATGGTGCGACATCAAAACCGAAAATGCGAGATTCGTCGATGAAAAACCTTCGCGATTGGTTCGATACTGCAACAACATCGGTAGTTTTCTGTGGCGTACGTTCCACGCGGATCAAAAATCCGGAGGCAGAATTCTCAATTCCCTCCGCACGCACGTTTCACATCGGCATCTTGAATCTGGAAAATGCTCATCCATTCCACGGCGCGCTATTATTTTCCCTTCCTTCTGATAATTCTGCAAGTTCGGTATTTTTATTATTTTCAACATTTCGGATTTTCGACAAAAACTACGGAATACGGTATCCTCGAACACTGTAACTATGGTTGCAATGAAGTAACTCAAGTAGTCGAATCCGGATACCTAGAGATGCGTACAAACATTCAACCAAAGGATTTTTACACCATGAAAAATAGAAGACGTTGAGACAGCAAACTTCTTGTTCTCCTTTCTTGTTGATCAAAATTTTAAGCAAATTCTAATTGATATACTCTCGCAGCTGTTTGTCAAAGATATTTATAAATTGTACTTGTGGCGGATATCCTCCTCAGGAAATTCCTCCGAGTTGCATCGATCTCTTCGTAGCAGCAGTGACAGCTGATATGGTAGTTGCGCGAAGTCCTCTATAGGTCAAGAAAGAAAAAAGAAAATTCAACGGGTTAGCTTCGATACGGTCTTCTATAAATCAAACATGTCTAAGCACTTCACCACGCATGCACTTACCCCTTTTCCAAAGCTTCAACACCAGCAATCGTGGTTCCACCTGGACTTGTTACATTATCTTTGAGTTTCCCGGGATGCTCGCCAGTTTTCAGGACCATTTCAGCCGCTCCCTTTACTGTTTGAGCTGCTAGCTCCATCGCGACAGCTCTGGGCAACCCAGCACGAACTCCACCGTCGGCCAAAGCTTCAATAAACTGATAGACATATGCTGGTCCACTTCCGCTCAAACCGGTCACCGCATTCAACAACACTTCTTTGATCTCCTTTGCAACGCCGACAGGCTCCAAGAATTTTCTGAACGATCTCTCGGTCATCGTCGGTGCACAGTTTACCCATGGCGTATCCGGACGCTGCTTCACCGACAAGACACGGCGTATTGGGCATGACTCGCACAACTCGCCTTCCAGGAAGAAGTGACTCCAAAGTCTCCAGAGTAATTCCTGCCGCAATACTGATGATCAAAGCGCTGCTTTCAACTTTTGCAATATCACCACAAACGACCTTTACCACATCTGGTTTGACTGCAATCACAATCGCATCCTTCGTATTCGGCACAAACAGTTTCATTACTTTGTGTAGCGGTAGTATCCTTTGCTTGCAGCTTTTTCAACGCTGGGTTTCCAGACATCAGAGCACGAGATGGATGCAGGATTCTTCACCAATCCCTCGCTGACAAGGACCACCCATAAGGGCAGATGCCATCATACCGCAACCCATAAATCCCACAGATATATCTTTCTCCTCGGACATGGTAAGCAATTTAGTTTCTCAAGTTTGATTCGGGATTACACCGTAATTTCTCTTCTGAATTGACAGAAGTTTTTTTGTGATTTGGATTTTGGTGGATTCTGAATTCGATCCTTCCTTTCTTTCTTGGCTGCCTGCAACCATCGATGTTGATTGCCCTCGGTCCATACTCGTACAAAACTTTTGTGAGAGACGAATGGAAAAACCCGGAAGTATAAAATCTGTCCGACCTCAGTTCTGAGGTTGACCAAGAAGACCCGGAGAATTTTGAAACAGCCATAACACTAACCCTACATTATAAACTTTGAAAGTCGCCAAGAAAAGAGTTTGAAAACTTAGAACAAGAAGAACCAAGAGATAGACCTCTAGTAGAACTATTGTCAAAGAGGAAGGGCATGGCACGACAAGAGTAGCGATCTAGTTTGTCCCGACAAAATGATTTCATTCGACAATCACGTCGATTGATTTTGGTGCCGCCGATGACGAGGAAGGATCAGACTATTTCGTGATCGCGGTAATGGCAGAGCTGCAGCAGAAGCTGTTTGTGATGCCGCCGCCGGCGGCGGCGAGGAGCATGATCACGAAGATACTCCTATCGGTGTGCTGTGATTCCTAAATTCCTGCAGAAACATTTTATTGAACTCATGACTGCTGCTGACGCAACCACAATTTTATGTCGAACAGAACTAGATACTAATTTTTAACTTATTCTTTCTGGCGACAAACAGTATAGTGTTGGTCCGTGCAGTGCAGCTCCAATTCCTGTGCAGACTTTATATCTACTACTCAAGTGGACGCTGAGCCGAACTGCACTTGAAGCAATGTTCGTTTTTGCCCAGAAGCTTATTCGTTTCTCATTTGATGTAGCTACATTGATTGCTTCCCGACAAAAATCTGTTTGAAAAAACAACGATTCCAGGTAGGCGTTCGAGGACGATGTTTAACTCATGGGTGTGAAGTTGATTTCGAAAAGGGATATCGTTTTGAAGTGCAATATTTTTTATTATGGGGGTGTATTTTTTGAATAGAGTGGAGAAGTCTACGTTATGTTTGTAATTGAACAACACCAAACTAATTTAGTATCCGTATCCAGCAAGAACTTCGTTGACCTTAGCAAGATCTCCAGCGGCGGCTTCCTCTGCTTGTTTTCGGAGGGCGGCCTTGGCCTTCTTGGCTTCGTAAAATTCCTTAGCATCGGCCTTTCTCTTAGATTCCAGGCGCGTCAAAAGTTCCTTGTGCTTCCATCCGACAGAGTCAGCAAGAACTCCCATAACAGTGTAGTCTCTTCCGGGCTTGAGGCGCATGACTCGAAGGGCGGCAGGAACGACGACTCTCTTTTGCTTGTCGTAAGGGGCGGGGATTCCGTCAAAAGTAGACAGACGTCCGATGGCTGCTTGGCCTCGTGGCGTCTTTTGGTGGACCATACCGCGGATAGTGCGCCACACCATCATAGCAGGGGCCTTGTAGTGGAAAGGACCCTTGCGAGGGTTTGTGTTCATGGCCTTATTTCGGAACTGAGCATACTTGACTCGGTTGCGAACAACTGTATTTCATTATTCGATCATTGACAAAATAGAAGACATAAAACATGAGAATCAAATTTCACGGGCATCGAAAGACCATTAAATGCATTTACAAACTACAACACCAATATACATCCTGCAGATTGTTTTAAAAACGTCCTCGGTTGCCGATGTTTCATCACTACGGAGGGAGTCGTCGCACGCCAATGGTATACTCACGGGATCCGGAAACACACATCTCGTCGCATCGGACGATGACAATCTTCTGTCCAGCAAGGAGCTCCTTGGCAACGATACTGGCCAAACGACCAAGGAGGTGGTCGCGACCGTCGATAACTTTGGTTTGGGTGAGCACCATGGTTCCTTCTTTTCTCGGTAATATATTTACAACAGAGGTAGAGTATAACCGCTGCTTTAGCTTCACAACACTCAGCTTTTGCTCGTTAATTGATAATTGGGGTTGGGTCGAAATTGTCGTCGCGCGGTTGACGGTGCATAAAAGAAGGAAAATAGTAATGTGAGATGCAGTAAAATGGAAAAGGTTCTATGTTAGTCCCATTTATGCTCTCGAGCTTTCGTTTAGGGGATGATTTATATTTGGGGGATGTGAACCTGAACCTTAATCCGGACGTCATGTTCTGTTGCATCTACTTGAAATCCACATGCCATGGTAAATCATCATCGGTTGCATTCTATCAACAACATCGACCTGGGCTGCCTCTGAGAATTGAATAGACATGATAATGGAAGTAACATTTTGAAAGTGGGAAAAGGAGCACGAGATGAAATAAGCGACGAATCAAATGCAGAGTCGTGTTACTGGCGCCGCATGGAAATGTACTTTTCGGTGGCAAACTCGTAGTCATGCGAGCAACGCCATTGCCCTCTCAAGCAATTGCAATTGGTGTGTGAATTATCCACTTTTTTCGCCATCTACTCTGATATCTAAGAGTGATAATGCTCGTCGACAGCAAGGCAAATTCAAGGTCTTCAACATTAATCGATCTCTTCAGCGAGATTTTTCCGTTGGCAAACCGTTGAATTTATCTGCTGGCAACAAACAGCCTATTTTAGTTCATGGGGACGAGAAGTCGAAGCAGCTTTCTTCTAGAAAATACCAAGAAAGAGCAAAGAAGTTATTAGATGGAGTCAAGACGAATCGAGTGCCACCCGAACTTGTGACCCAAAAAGTCGAAGAAGTCTTGCTCCTCGCTCTATCAGAATACGATGACAATGTTCCATCCGATGGTCCGCTGGCCTTGGAGCTGTTGAACATTGCGGTGCGATACGCAAGAGCAGAGAGCAGCAGTCAGCGACTCTTGCCACGATTATTTTCATTGTCATGTCAGCTCATGCTAAACAGTGGCCACCGTTCTGCTGTCAATGAAGTGCAACGTCAACTTTGGAGACTTCTTGACGGCCACAAGAAATTTCTGGTCGCAAATGATCCCATGTACAATACGCATCATGTAAACGACGTTTGCAGCTACTATATTCGCCACATTGTTGTGGATGCAAACAAGCAAAAGCGAAAAATAGAGTTTCGAAGAACCAAGCAACTCCATCGCCTTATCGATCGTCTTTCGGAACTCCAGCGTGATTCTTCAGTGCCATTGGCATCAAATGCGTACATCGATGACTCCTTGATTCTATTGCTATGCAACCAACTGAAACCTAAGGAGGCCCATCAAGTCCTTCGAAGAAGGGTAGAGAAAGCATCATCAACTTCCGCACTTGAAAGGGAGAGTGAGGTTCCAATTGTCTCGAGCTTCACCACCATAATAAATGGATATGCCAAGACATCACAACCAGATAAGGCTCAAAGCATTATAAAATGGATGATGTCATTTCATGACTTAGATGTTCCTTCAGACGATACCATTATCGTCCCTCCTCCGAATCTAAATTGCTTCAACGGGTTGCTCCATGCCTATGCTATGGCTGGTTCGAAGAATGCTGGCTTCAAAGTTGAAGAAACACTCGAGTGGATGGAAAAGCTTTACGACACATTGAACTTGGATACCAAACCCAATGAAACGACGTACAATATATGTATCAATGCTTGGGCCCGTTCCAACCATCCAGACGCTCCCATTCGAGCCGAAAATCTTCTTCGCCGTGTTGTCGCTTTGGGGGAGTCTGGAAATCAAATAGAACCCTCGGAAGAAGCATTCACTGCCGTTATGAATACATGGGTGAACAGCAGCAGTAGCTCTGGTTCCGTCAAGAAAATGAGGGAAGCCACAGACAAAGTCGTTGGTATTTTGGATCTCATGGAACGTATTTCGGAAACTAGCTCGAGCCTATCCTTGTCTGTCGTCCCATACACGGTATTGATTAAATCTTGGGGGAAAACAGCGCAAAAACTCGATGGAATAGAAAAGCAGAAATGCGGAGACGAGATACTCAATGTGCTAGGGAGGATGCGCTCAAAGGGAGTTACACCAACAACAGAAATGTACAATTCTATTCTTACGGCATTGATAGAAATATCCCCGATTGGAGCAGTTTTCTACTTTTTGGAACTGGAACAGCAGTATTGCAACGGAACTGTGAAACTCGATACCAGAACGTTCAACTGTGGATTAAATGCTATCGCGGTGTTGAACAGACCGGATGCGGTGACACGGGTAACAGATATTCTAAAACGAATGTTTGAGTATCATGAAACCGACCCTTCTATCCTCCCGTCGAACTTGACGTTCAATATCATTTTGAAAGTATTGTCAAGAAGCACAAGCCATGTACCCGGGGCAGCCGCAAAGGCAGATGATTTGCTCTCCGACATGAACGAAATGGAAGGGGTCACGCCGGATTTTATCAGCTATGTCACATGCATTATAGCTTGGGGTCGTAGTCACGAAACCGGAAAAAATCCAAAGAGTTATCAATCTATTGCATTGCTACATTTCTTCTTTGAGAAATCATGACGAGCATAAGTCGAGCATTGCCGTATTTAATGCTGTGCTTTCTGTATGCCACCACAACGCGTCCCAAGAGCATGTCGACGAAGCTCTGAACACAGCAAAAGTAACAATGTTGGAACTGCGTAAATTGAAAGGAATTACTGCTGATCAAAAAACATACGAATCGTTTTTCCAGGGTGATTAACGTGGCAAGTCCTATTGACAGTGATGCTTCATTTACAGATCTAATCGAACATGAATTCCGTCAGTGTGCCAACGATGGGTATGTCACGCAAGACATCATTCACGCTGTTAGTTCAGCTTTACCACGATCAGTTTTCGAGAGACTTATCGGACAAGGTGTAGATCCCATGACATTTTCAATCCCGAAGGCATGGTGTAGGAATATCAATACCCAATCATCCCGTAGATTCAAAACGAAGTAGCATCTTTCAAACTTTTTCTTTCTTCATCTTTTCGGTAGACATCTGATCCGTATCATGGTTCTTTCGTTTTCTCTCCGACGATTCTCCATTGATGAGTGTGTTTATTCGAGCCATTTGTTCGGTGTGGTTGGCAATCTTGCAGAATTGTATGTTATTCTTTACCGCTGTCTCTTGGATCTTTTGAGGAGGGTCGTATCTCGTTACGATTCTCCTGATACCAGCGACTGTCAGTGCCGCGAAGCATCTCTTACAAGGTGGCATCGTGATATACGCGGTGGCATTTTCGGTGCGGATCCCGCTTCTGCAGGCTTGCCCAAGAGCGGCGATTTCTGCGTGAACATCGGAATCGTTTTCACTGAAAAGAGGCATATTGTTGGCAACACTTATTATGGCATCACACGAATCTTTTTTCGGCGTCTCGTCTTCTATTTCGTTGACAAGTATACATGCCATACTTCCTTGCTTCAATTTCGAGGTTCTTGTGATGATCATGCAAAGGTCCATAAAGTTTTCATCCGTTGAAAGTCCTTCATCCGGTTGCCATCCATGCAGTTCGTATCCATTCAACGATGTACTCATCGTAGCTATTTCAAAGCGCCTTTCAAAATTTAGAGAAGATCAGAGTATTTGAACAAGTGTCAAGGATACAATCGACGTATCAGGAAGAGTACTCGTATCGATTGGCGATTATTGACGAGGCTCCGATGCTTTCAGTTTTGTGAAACAATAATATTTTTCTTACTGATTGAATGTGATGGCAGGTCGCGCCATAAATCTCGTTCAGGCTAGTAGAGGGAATAACGACCAATCCGATTAAAGTGTAGATGAAAGTCGGTCTCCTCGCCATCCGAAGCATCGTTTCTCTTTGGATGTTTGAATGTCAGGCTAAAAAGCACAATAACAATGATAATTTGAATCTGTTCATCGGCAACGGACTGTGCTATCCCATAAGCTTCGTCGTTATATTACTTTCGAATATCTCAGATGCCCCGCTTGCTTCCGGCTAATCCAATACCATTTCGGTTCTCCGTCGTTCGGTTCTCCGTCTACACCGATTCCTTCTCAAGATCTGGCGTCTCCTGCTTCGTCTTCGGTCAGCCTGTCTTGTTCGAGTCCGGGAGGGAGAGCTATCCATTCGCTCTTGGCGACTTCGTCGGGTGAATACTACATTGAAACTTATTCGCTTCCACTTGCCGGAACTGCCGAGTCCTCTGAATCGAATCATGCTCAAGGGATTCCTTCCAAGATCCGAACGCGACTCCCGGGGAAGCTGTGTTCTGCTCTATCCCGCTATCCGGCGATAGAGTTGCTCTGCGTGGACGTGGAATCGACTCCCGAAAAGATCAAGAGAAACGAGAAAACGTTGGCTCAGCTCCCCTCGCTTTGTTTATACACAAAGAAGGATGTTTTCCTTCTCGAAATCAGCTACGAGGCGAGAGGAGCTGCCGAAGTGGAAGGGGTAGTTTCCAATATCTCGGAGCCATACGAAGAATTCCTAATTGGAAATTCAGCCACTAATATTTTGCGCATCCGACAAGCACCGCAAAAAATTAATGGCTACGCTACAATGTGTCCGGTTGGAGCTATGTCCATGCTTTCCAAGAATTCCTCCACGAGTGAATACAGCCTCTGCGTCTATCATGGCAAGTCAGCAGCTAACACGGGGCTCACTTCTCACTATTTTCAGATGGAAGACCTAGCAGATCCGAACGAACGAATTGTGGACTTTTGCTTCTGTCAGTCGAACGAGCTGCCTCTTTTATCATCTCTTACGGTTGCCTTTCTCAAGGTATCGGGTGAAGTTTTATTCGCAACTCCCATTGTGTTTCAAGGCACTATTGTCTCCGGTCAAACCGTGGCCAAGACTCTGGACTTCCTGGATAGCTCACTCAATGATGCGGACCAAAATACGGCAACTTGGAGACAATTCCGTATTGCGAAACAATTCCTGCTGGATGCTTTTCCCAACAACGGCAGGACAAATTTTGTAACGGTGGGACAGGCTACCGCGAAAGAAGTCTTTCAGTGGCCAGTCCAAATTCAGGGCCCCATCTTGTTGCCGCCGCAGTTGGAAGAATCAAGTTACGAGAATAATGATGACTACGGAGCGATGATGTCTGCTGAAACTATTGAGCCATTTGCGACAGATGGGGATTTGGTTAGTTTCAGCATAGGACACCTGGCGAAAATGGTTGACTTTGCCGTCGTGTCACCTTCTTCATTTGTTCCTCGATTCAAATTCGAAAGTTCGAATGATGCTTACGATCTAGACCAAGATTTAGCGTTTGGTCACATCGTCAACCGTGTCGATTTGCGCAGCAGCGACGGTGAAGAGGGGATGGTGAAGGGTGTCAAATTGATTCCCGATCCAATCATGGATAATGTCGTTCATTACATGACGCCAAATGAAATAATCAGCATTTCAACAAACACTCTGAGAGTCGCTTCAAACAAGGTCCGTGAACAGGCTTCGACGAAATTGTTGGTAAACGGAGCAGCTTCGGGTATGTTTTCACCTCCGTCTCGAAGACCCGATTTGGTGCCAAAGACCACGGCGTGGAAATGCTTAGATGTATCGTTCTTCCAAGGAAGACAGAATCCAATCGTTGGAGCAGTGATCAGTGAAGACGTTCAACTTGGGCATACGTTGGTAGTGCGGCTTACCAAAGGCGATATGATACCCATCAACCTGACCGAAACACGGCATCGTTGCGAACTCGAAAAATTTTCTTCACCGGAACAAGTCCTTGCCATTCAAGACGCCCAGAGTGCTTCCATTTCTCAAGCCGAAAAACAAGCACTCACTGCCCTTGATGAGACGGAGGCTCTAAGCAACGTCGTACAGCCTCTCATGCGGGAGGTTATGAAAGGAATTGGAGCGTTGGCTCAAGTCGGCGGAACTGCTACCGCACAAGAAGATGTTTCATCCGATATTCTCGCTGGCTTTGTTGGTATTGAGAGCAAGTGCAAAAATGAAATATACTTACCACTTTTGGAAATGAACGAGCATGTCACTGCTCGCAAAGCAGAGTTTAAGGCTGATAACGAAAAACGGAAAACAACAGCTAAACGCTCTCAAAGAAATGATTACGAATCTTCGAGAGAAGCAAAATATCATTAGGGAAAAGAGAGATATCATGCAAGAGAATTCCAAATCTCTAGCCGATCGCAGTGCCTCGGTATTGCAATCTTCCAAAGATCTTTTTCCGACCATTACACAAGCAGAATACGACTACTTTCAGGAATTAAAACGCATCGACGAAAAGACGAAAATTTGGGAGAACCAAGTGGGGATTCTTTCACGAAAGATTTCAAGCCTCAATGATTCACTTGCCGCTAAAAATCCGGATCCAGTGAGTCTTCCGCATCAATATCTCCAAAATGCGGGGCAACTTTTGCAGGCATCAAGTGTTTTGCATAAAAAGCACGAGAGAGGTTTGGCTACGGCGGAAGATAGATTAGATGCATTGGCAACTGTTGCTGGTTTTGCACGGGATTAAAATTCACAGCCTCGGGACACATATGTCTCAAGGGTTCATCGTTCGAATGTCCAGAAACGTCATAGCTTATAATTTTTCCTTAGTTTACTCTAATGAAAAAACATCCAACGGCACTAGATATTGTCGAAATTCATCGTCTTCTAGCTCCACTTGGAAGTACACCCCTCGATAAGTTCCATCATAGGGTTCCAAAAGAGCATCTCCTGGCTTCCATAGAGCATCGAAGCCCAACCCACTCTTTCGGATGTCACTGAATGTATAAACACCTCCGGAATTGTATTTGATGTAAACGCCACCACTTAAATCGATAGGGACGCCGTCCTTATCCATTCCGTGAAGAAGTCCTCTCGGTAGTTCCAAAGCTGTCACCCATGCCTTCAAGGCCCCAATACCTTCTTCCGCCGACGAGGCGCATATCCCTAATAGACACCGGCCCTTTGTGGAATCTTGATTGCGTTCGTCACTGGCAGTGGTGGAGAGGAATCTAACGGACGGTTCCAACACACCGCGAAGACTGGCCATGTCTTCGGTGATGTCTTGGTCTTGTTGCCCCGATTCATCTGGATTGTATTTTTTATCCCATTCTGAAAGTATCCGTGAGGCCTCTTCGACTGAATCTACAGAAGCACTGCACCTTGTATTTGTAGCATCGGATACCGAGAATACCGATTTCGTTCGAAGTGCCGATCTTTCGTTGACAGTCACAAACGAATACGACGTTGGCGCGAACGCGAGCCATGCAATAGCTTGAAATGTTATCAGTAGTAATCGGTTCATCGCAAGAAAGGAGTTCAATTCAAAGAGTGAAGCGTATTTGTGTCGAGATAAGGTGTTACAATTCGACAATGAGAAGTGCATTCTCGATATTGTTTCCAAAACCTCAATCACATACACGTAGCATCAGGATATTTTGTGAAGAACGTCAATCCATACTTTCATTACTATTCTTCATATGCATTTTGAGTATGCTTAATAGTACTAGAACATAGGTGAGAGTCAATCCCGGGCCAATTTTTTAAATTTCAGTTTTCTCATTGGAATGAAAACGATTAACCTCGCTTTTCCCTCAATTTAGCGTGGAAAGGCGGGCGCGCATTGCCGTTGTTTGTATGCCGAAAGGTTACCGTTTGTTTTGACGGCAACGAAAAATTGCTCATCTTCTTTCTCTCCGATCAGTCGACCACTTCTGTCATCCTTTGATCTCATCTGTGGAAAGGTAGAAGCCAAGGTCGCATCTATATCGCAAGTATTGTTTGAGAGTGGAACCACAAGCGTTCTTCTGTACAAAGCAACTTGGAAGCAATCACCTGCAATACACACTTGGTTCGTCAGAGCGAAGAAGAATACAACAACTGCCACTATGACTTATCGTTCAAGAGGGAGAACACTGATAGAAGTTGTTCTTGTAAGTGCTTTGCGTTGAAAGACATCGCAACCTTAAGGAATAGCTGCGTTGCTGCCCTCATTTCAATGCCATCTAACTTTTGTTCTTGACTTTCATCTCTCGCTGTTTGCTATTTCGATGTGCAATCTTTCCAATGATAAAAAACTAGGCGGTATGCTTCGTAGTTTTTCTTGTCGGGTTCATCACTGTCCTGTGCATCGGTAACTACTTCCGAGCGAAGAGAGCACAAGAGCGACAACGGCAGAGGCGACTTGCAAAACTAGCAGCGTCAAACAATGCAGCAGCGGCTCAAGGAATGTATGCCACAGACGCGAATTATTCTGCTTCCTACGAAGCCCCAGCACATGTAGCAGGAGGCGGTGGCGTTCAAGCGTAGTCATTGATTCCCGGTGTTCGCATTCACCCCATTCTAGAAAATACACCACGGATTCGGTTCAGTTGAGAATTTTGTTATGAGGATGTGGAGGGACGTAATCGCTTCCGATCGAGCTTTCGAGAATAGTTAATTCCATGATATTGGGGACGAAAAGTTGTGGAATGAAAAAAGTTAGAGAAGAAGTTTGGATTTACCTGTTTACGTTTGAATGCCTTTCTTCACGCAAGATTTGAACGATAACAATGGGGATCGAATTCCGGAGAACGCTATTCTTTGCAGCAATACTGCTGCGACTTATAGAAGATGAAATGAATATTATTTTATCGAAACTTCAGACATGATGTATATTATTAATATTGAGTTAAGTTACATCGATGCTGTAATAATTGTAAAGTGCAACACACTGCCATGCAGTTGTAGTAAATTCAATAGAGTTTGAGCCGAAGGTTTAATCCTCCTTTTCTAATTTTCTCCGACGTCGTGCCAGGATGAAAACTTGACGGCAAACGCGTCTCAGGGCGAACACGCAGTACAATATCGATCTTGATGATTACTAGTAAATCTTTCGGAACTCCTTCACTATCAAACGAAACGAGCCACTACTTTTGCTCAGCAGATCTGAACTAGAAAATAATGCTCTAGCTAGATGATATTCGTTCGTACGTGTTAATTCACGGCATCTATTTTGCTTGTCATCTTTGGCCATACAACTTGATATCCATAACGATATCAGGCTGATATTGTCTGTCAGAGTTGCAGTAAATATTTTTGAATCTTTGGTAGTTTTCGAAAGCTTGTGTGGGAGGTGGAATCGGTCCAGGGGCTCCGTTTTCGACGCATAGTGTCTTGGAATTGGCTGCTAGTTTGGTGTACCCAAGTGACTGAGGAATCACCAACCGACGAATTCCACCTGGTCGCATCGGAGCCAATGAAGCTCCATCACCCAGAATAGCTTGTTCGAGACCTTCGATTGTGGAACCATCACCCAGCTTCCAACGATAGGGAGTATCTAGGTCTGCTGTGCTGTAGATTTTCGTTCCGTAGCGAGCTCCAGTGGTCGACATGACGTAATCGATGGTTGCAGTGCCCCCCTTTTGAAGAGGATTTCCGGTTCCAACTTTTGCGTCTGCCCACTGAATGCCGGACGATGATGTCTGGAACTTCAAATCTGCCCCAGCAGCAGAAGCTTTCTCCACAGAGTTCGCCCCCACTGTCACCAACCCAGCGGCGCATATGGAAGTAGCCTGGACAAGAGCTTCTCGTCTGGTGCGCGTAGGTTCTTGGTGAGAAAGACTGTGGCAAGAACCGATTAGGCAGAAGATAAAGAATGATGCATACGAGTATCGAGACATGGAAAAGATCATTGTCGTGGCTATAATATTTTCTTTCAAAAGAGTGAAACGTAGGAGATTCCTTCAATCGATTCAAGTGTTGCTTCACGAAAGAAATCAGATGCCTGCCAATGAAGAATGGGGTCCAAAAAGAATAATGGCAATGTAAAGATTTGGTAGGATACTGTTGGTTTGTTATCACACCATGAATGCGACGACGAACAATCGTTTCATCAAAAGTTGAGATCGGTTTTCCGTCAAAGAACGGAGGTAGGAACAACTTGATGATTGATACGTCACGTATGACGCACATATCTTGAATTTTACGTCCCGTCAAGGGAAATGCTGACGACATGTGATATTATGTTCATAGAATAAGAACCATAGATATATTACATACAAGCTACCCATAAAATGTTCAATATTAGCAGTATTGATATTCTTTTTACTGATGTTTTTCTACATTCATTTCATACTTGTAATGTCCTCTTCTTGTTCCGTAGCACTTTAGAGGACATCAATGTCCATTGACAGGAAAGAAGCTTCGATCGAAATATTTCAAAAAGTGATGAACAATCTTCGTTGTCGGAATATGATATCCAGCGCCGCTCGCTCTAGTTTCTTGTCCGTTGTGTTCGTTATCAGCTATTGCGGACAGGAAGCTTGAACGTGAATTCTCCAATCGTAACAACGGCAACATAGTGCGACTCGAGTTCATCCCCTTAAACATATACATTACGAAACTAAGCAAATATAGAAGTGCGATAGCATGTGAAAAGTCGTTCGACGATTCATTCCCTGAAAGATTCAACAAGAGTCTAAGATCACAATAAAATTAGCAAAACTTCTGGTTTGCAAGCATGAAGATCCGAAGTAACCAATGTTCTTTACTTCAACCGATGTACAATTCGATATGACTTTCCGGCAACCGACGATGAGACTGATGCAGCATGACCATTGGCTTCCACAGCCTGCAACCGCAACGAACTTATTTGATCTTTGGATCGACACCGCATCATGACTGGAAAGTTCAAGTCTTCGTCCTCCTCGTCTAGATTAGCGGTCGAGGCCACTTCACATTTCGCGCTCACCATGAAGGACTGGCCCTTTGGTAGAGTCTTCTTTTCCCAAGTGATGCAACGCTTCCATAGATCAAAATTTCCATCCCCCGTAACATCCGACACTGATTTCCCATCCACCTTCTTGGGTATGTATAATGCTATTGAGAAGTCGTGCAAGTCGTCTGGGTTCGATAGTTTGGATCTCACTTGTATCGCGATTTGAATTTTCGACTTTGATCGCACAACTTTTTGTTCCAAGAGCTGTAAATGACAAACGTAGAAGAAATATTAGAGTCGGAGGGATGAAGCATACTTGATGAAAGAGGCGAATGTACAAAGTATTTCAAGCAGCTCTGGAAATGCTTGTCCTCCATTTATCTTACCAGAGGCATGTGTTCCATACTTTGCGAAATACGGTACGTTCCAAGATTCACAAACTCCACGGTTTCCTTCGGAATGCTAACAGTTGTAACGTCGCTCTCCTTCTTTGCGTAAGTACCATCCGGGATAATTTCAACGCTTTCTTGATTGTTGGTTGACGCCGTCAGGCAAAAGGGGATATTTTTGGATGCGTCCGATGAGACGACTTGTGCCTAAAGATTGGCCGTCGAACAAAATGACAAGAGTCAAAAAAATGATGAGGAGAATGAAAAAGGAAGATCATCATTCAAGATATCGATTTCTTTGTGTGTGGTAAAACATCAAAGCAGAAATATAACGAATGCTGACCACTATTTGAACTTACAAGCACCTTGCCCTCGATTTGAACATCGGAAGAACCTTCGTTGATGTTGGACAACTGCGCAATGGACGACACTTCTTCTTCAATCATGAATTTAACCGTCAATTTTGGTGGAAGCGATGCAGTTGATTTTGCGGAATAGGACGACTTGGTATCTTCTCCAGCAGCAAAACCGTTGGTCGATGCCGCCTTTGGAGAGGTGTCGCTAGCACTGGAAGCGACAACTCCAATGCCGAACGGATCAAATGCATCCGAGTCGGCGTTGGCCGCAGCTTCTGCCTCGAATTTGTTGGAAAAGTCTTCCATTATCGAGTCCACTTTTTTGTAGATGCAAGCGCAATTCTGAATGCTTGGGAGTAGTCAAAGGTTGAATTCGATTTTCAATTTTGATCGAGAGAGTGAAGAACTCTAATTCTCATTGAATTGCCGTGGAACTGAACCAGAACCGGCACTGTCGATGTCGATGGGGACTCGTGCGCTACGATCCCATCTGCGTGGAAACTGCAGTTAGGTCGTAACTGTAGTGCAACTGTGTGTCACATCGCCATGTAATTACTATGACACTACCCGACTGAAGTGGGCTGGTACGATCGAAAATGCTCGTATTGCGCGCGTCTACCATACCAACAGGCAGGTGATTTCGCTAATTGCTGCCGAGAATTACACGACTCGATAAAGTTTTGGAGGGCGCATCTTGCGCGCCCCAAAAAGAAGGCTTTTGGTATTTCGACCACTCCGATTTTAGAAGAGAACTAAAAAATCACTCGTCCTATCTTTCCTATTCGACGACTATCAGGAGAGAGCACGTTCGTCAATTCAAATCACAAAAGAGGAATAGCATTCTAACAAATAGAGTGTATGAGGGACGCTTTGTCTCTGGAGAGCTGCATTGTGAAATGACATTCGAAACGATGAACGCAATGGACGATCAATCAAAGTATACGGAAGCATCCGATATCATTTCACAAGAAGAAGAGATTAGTGTCGGCGTTGCGGAATCGCATGTCAAATACGAGGATGGCAACAATAAGGCCGTAGGGACCAGAGTGGAGTGATCCCTGGTCAACGGACCCTTGGAAGACTGCTCACTGGGCGGACCCATCGAGCAACAATCAAAGTCGCATCGAGTCTTCGTTTGAATCCCTACAGTTCACACCGGTGATACGAACAGCCGGTGAAAACAGCGACCTGTTTGGCTTTGAGGATGCATTTGGTGCGCCGTTTGGGTCTATTGATACTCCCGCAAGAACAAAAGCAGCTGTCCTTCCAATGTCTTCTCCCTCAATATCGAAGCGAGCCAGCAGCACAACGACACCGTCACCAAAAAAGGTCGTCATGAAGGAATCCAAAATCAACTTGGGAGTTGTGTTGAAAGAGCGCTTGTCTATATTTTTCGACGAAACGACAAACGGTCCCTCGTGCAAGGTGGTTGGGAGCATTTATGTCAAGCCTACAAAACGTAGAATCGATTCGTTTGCTCTCACAATTCGGGACAGTCGAAACCACGTGGAACATTGGGATGAGCGAAACAGTCGATGCCGGAATATTACCGCTGCTGTTCCTCATTTGGCCTTGGATGCAGCTGACCAAGTATTCTCGATTGCTATGAATAGAGACGATCAACACAATCAATCACTTGATGCACCAGTCGTGAACTATACCTGCATCCCGAGGCTGAGACCGATGCCTATGGTACGTATTTTGTTAGCATTCTTTCGAACAATCATTGGCGCATATCAAACATCTCACATTGCTTCGGTTCACTGTTGGTCATGCTTCTTCCCATTTTGATAACTGCTTCGTCATTTTCACTATCTCGGGCAGTTGTTAAAGACAAAATGCAACAGAAAAAGCGATCGGTGTCGACTCGGTGTGCGCATACGGGCCAATCCACAGAATAGTTACGTTCTCAGGGATTTTGTCGTCTTGATCATAGTACCCCCTAAGTTGGACGGTGAAAATGTAACCATGTCTCGCAGAGGTGGTGTCTGGAACGATATGAAACGATCTCTCGTGTGGAATATATCGAAATTAGATCCCGGGGAAATCATCGATATACAGGCACAGTTTAAAAGCACTGCAGAGCAGGGGGGACCTAGTGATGGTACATTTGAATCTCAGGATAAATTCGCGGTATTGGCGAGGTGTAAGGGGGATACAAATTTTAGTAAGATCGACTTGGATACCGACTATAAGGAGGATGGATCCTGTACTGTTGAGATGGATTTGGAACGTTCGGCAACAATATTGTACAGAAAAATATAAAAATAGTGGTTACACCGGCTGCGGCGTCCTTTTCAAGTTTTGGACTATAGTTACTAGTTGTTACGACACATAATATGCTATGTTTGTTATATCCAACAACTGATGAAAGGAATTTTTTCACCAAAAATCGAAGATTCATTCAAGCGCGAATTTTTTACGAGCTACACCACTGCGTACACCGCTATCTTTGATATCGGTACATGGTTCTCGTACAGTTCTACAGCTGCATGTTAATAACGCTACTACTACTTCATTCACCGCAAAATAATTGAACATCACACAACAAAGGTGAAAGGTCCCTTTCCACACCGAATGCATGAATAACTTCATCAACCGACAACTGTGGAGTGTTGTTACCGATAAATTTTTAACTGTCGAAAGATATTATTGTGGTTGAAGAATTAAAACGATCGCACGAGAAACCATGGAGACCGCCGACGCGAATACGCTGGCAGCAACGCGTCCCAAGAGAGGAACTCGCCGGCCAAGATTGTCGGTTTCCCAGTTGCTGCCGGCCCGAGAAGTTGGAGAAATCGATACCAGCTGGAAAGACGGTAGATCCCTATATCCAAAAAGGTCGAGCCAAGTTGGTGAAAGGCACCAGGTATCATTTTTACCTAAAGCTGGGACCGTCGGGACTGAAAAGCAGGAAGACGAACCAAAGTAAGTTTGTGAAAGTCGACGCTATCAGAACACATTTCTTTTGTTTGCTCTAACTCATCGTTGGCGATCGTTTTGCTACCAGATATGATGCTGTATGGAACTGGGAAAAAGCCACAGCGAAGGGGGTTTTGAACTTCATCGAAGACAATGTTCCTCCAAACAAGAGAGAGAAAGCTCTACAGCTGATTCACGACAACAATTACACTATTTCGAACACGAAGGAGTTTTTGGAACAAATTGATCAATCTGAGTTGTCGAAATGGACAGGGAAAGACAAAGAAAAGTACCATTTGGAAGTCTTTCGTTGTCGGAAAAAACTTTAAAGCAATGCATGAAAGTATGGGTGACAAGAAGATGGGGGATATCATTGCGTATTATTTAGGGCATTACAAGAAATCAGACGACTATAGGCTTCTCAAGGCTGTTCGTGTTCAGGAAAGAATGGAAAAAGCTATGCAAGCAAACCATAATGTCGATCAGTGTGCTATTTGCGGTGAAGGTGGAAACCTTTTGATATGTGATGGATGCGAAAGTGAATGGCATATGGAATGCACAAAGCCAGCATTGAAAACTGTCCCTGAGGGTCACTGGGAGTGTGATGTATGCATCGATCGCAAATTTTTGGACGTCAGGAAGCGCATTTTCAAGATAACCAAGTCGAATATGGGTGTTCGAGAGTCAAGAAAAAGGAAAAGCCCGGATCATTCCGATATCGGCTCGGAGGGGACCAAAAACTTCGATACTGGATTGAACATCAACGCAGTTGAGGCGTTAAAAGAATTCTCACGAAATATCGAATCAATTTTGACGAAGACGTCGACAGAATCGAAATGAGAGGAAGCAAAAGATTAGCAATTGATTTTCTACTCGAGAAGAGATAACTTCAGCTCTCATGATTTGTCATTCATGAAATTCGTTTCAAAAAATGGTCCTACCACCGGCGTACAATTCAAGCTTTAAGGCCAGTTGGGGAAACGACTTTTTATTTTTTCAATTTTCGACTGTGGCAAAGGTGTACTTCAAAGTGGAATAAGCTTTTGGGCTATTTTCAAATGTCCTGAGTTGAGACGTATACATTTTTTGTTCGCAAAATCAATTTTCACTTCACGCAATGATTTGGAGAGTACTTCCTTGGTGAGCAAAACTGCTAGCGCACCATTGTTTAGGTCTACCTTAATATTTCTCTGTCTTTCCTTGAAACTACGGCTGAAAATATAGGATCTACTACGAAAGAGAACATTCACATGAAGTTTTTGTCGGAAGACAAAAGCGGTCAGCAATAAAGCCTATTCTGACTTGAGAATAAGACAAAATCTAGTATCCAAATAAAGCTCAACGAAACGCTCGCGATTAGAAAGATTCTTCAGTAGATAAGTGTGCAGTATTTTCGATCGCGGCATCGAACCAAAAAAGTAGTATTGAGCAGGTTGTACCTCGTCGAGTCCTGACCCCGGCGACAAGCCTTTGAGACTCACTCATAGAGATAAGTTTGTTTTCTCAGCGATTATGGAAGTATGAGTGCCATCGATAGATATATGTGTTTGTTTGTGCCATTGCCAACGATCGTCACGTTACGTTTGATCAAATGGTTTGCAGCTGCTCGTAAATGTATCAAGTCGTAACTGTATCAAGTTCATGTTGTGTTTTGTTGTGCGCACTGAGAGGACGCGTAAGCCACTATTTTTGAATTTCGTCAGAGATCTTCACTTCAATTTTGGATTTATTTCTGTCTTCGATGTTTCGGAGATTTCTTGCTGTTCGAATCCATGTGATTCGGTATCTCATTGTGTGCATTATGTTGCATATCTCCGAAAATTTTTAAAATTTAATTGTATCGGCATGCAAGGCTCGCCTCGCGCGCTATCGCTCATATCCGTTACAATTTTGGTATTTAGATAGGCCTGCTCGTGTTTCCTCCTAAATTCACAAGTGAACCGACCTAAATCCACAAGTGAACGTAAAAGTAATTACAGTGTATTTGTTCCTCTGGGATTTTTTGCGTATGTTGTGATCGGAAGGTTTGAAGCAAGAAACACAACACAATCATTATTTGATGGAACCTATTGTTCGGAATCGAATTGAAACAAAGCCTGTACGAAACAACAATATATTTGAAGCCTAGAACCAAAGCAAAGATGAGTGACGCTGTCGTAAAGAAAACAATTGATGATGCAACCGATTTGGATGTCGTTCCCGGTGACGAGTATGTCATGATTGACGAGCATGAAAGACGAGCACACATTTGCTGGTGAGTTCCATTGTGATTTTGACATGACTGCGTATGAAAAGCCTCATCTCTAGACCGCGAAACTGACGCAATTTTTTTCTCTTTTATCAAATATAGTGGATGCGATACAAGAAATGCTGTTATCGTGGTAAATATTCTTGGCCTTCTGTTCTATATTCTCATGGTCATCAGTTTTTCATTGCTGTTGGGCGATAACTTAGACTATGATGACGATCAGGTACAAAAGGTGATGAATATCAGACATGACGTCAAAACAGGCTTGGTGCTTAGTGCTTTTGTCATTGGTTTGTTCTGTACCGGTACGGCACTATACGGAGGAGTCAAATTCAGCAAGACTGCAACGGCCGTCGGGGGGCTATGGTACCTTTTCGAGGCATGCCGAAGTATCCTTGTTTACGACCCAATAGGTTTCGCTGTCGCGATTGGCTTCAGCTATCCTCATGCGGTCTTCTACCATGAGATCAAGAATGGAGTGATGAGTCCGGAAAACTACGAGAAGGAAAAAATTTGCTGCGACTGTTGCTGCACCTGTTAAGCTGCCGACGCCGCCACTCGTTCTTCTTTTCTGGAAGAACTGGAGTCAAAGAGTCCGCTACTCCATTGTACAACACATTATATTATATAGATTCCACGAGTTACCCTTTTAGATGTTGTATTGCCGAACCTACGAAAAATATAATTTCCAAAACGGGGAAAATATTTTGAAACCGTTCGTCCTGTCCGATTACCAATGGGATCATTCACTACTGTATTGCTTCTTTTGCTCCAAAATGTGATGTGATGAGGATGTTGTTTAATAGCACTGGAACAGTCACCAATCTCTAGCATCTCAAAATTCTGCAATATGGTAGATCCTATAGTTTGAGGACCTCTAGGTCGTAGTAATCCTACTTGTTTTCTGCATTTGGCCCACTAGTATACACCTATTACTTTTCAGACGATACAGCACCCGCCTGGTGCCAAAATAGAATCTGTGGGATTCATTCATTTTTTGCACTCGGAGTGTGTAAGAGTGCGCTACACTCTGCTCAACGCCAGGAAGTTGAGCCGTTGCGCGTGCTGACGGACGTTTTGCTCGCGCAACGCTTTCGAAAAATTAATGGATTTCATTCACACTTTTCTCGAGCGAAGAACACTCCTTTCTCAACAAACAAGATCTACAACCACTCGAAGAACAAGAAAGCTTGATATTGATCGTCACAAAAAACAATCTCTTGCGTAAAAGTCAAAGATAAGATTCAAACATGGCCTCCCCTACCGCAGAAATCTCAAGTGGAGATGCTGACTACGTCAACGTTGACCCAAAGCCAAAGCGCGGCCACATCTTTTGGTAAGGTTGAAAAAGTTTGGTGGTTTGAGGCGCTCTAGCGTGGATGTCAAGACTTTTGATTCTCAAATGACCTTTCTTGCCCTTTCGCTTTTAAAGTGGTGTCTGCTGTGATGTTCGAACAGCTTGTCTAGTTGTGAACATTGTCTCTCTTGCATTCGCAGGACTAGGTTTGATTAGTCTGGCACCACAGATGGATAGACCCGGATTCGAGCGATTTGGAATTTTGATGGCAGCATTTGTGATCGGAATCGTGTGCAACGCCACGGGTCTCTATGGTGCATTGAAATTCAAGAAGATGTTTACTCTCATTGCCGCCATTTGGTTTGGTATCGAGGCAATTCTAAGCTTGGTCATGTTCTTGGATTTCATTGGATTCGCCATCGCAATTCTCTTCCTATACCCTCATGTCGTGTTCTATAAGGAGTTGCAAGAAGGTATTATGAGCCGTGAGAATTACGCTTACGAGAAGAACTGCTGCAATGCTTGCTTTTAATTACCAGGGGTTGGTAATTATGAGCATCTGCTACTGAAGTCATCTTTAATCTCTCAGATGATTTGTCGACTGTAGCAGTGACAACCGACGCTTTCAATTCATTCTTTTGTGATTGTGAACCTGTCTCCAATTTACGTACATCTTCGTTAAGAACAACGAAACTTTAGAAAAATCGTGTTTTCTTGTACTGCACGATACAAAACAGCCTTAACTGTAAAATAATATTACGCCAATACAATACTGTATCTTACTTCAGTTAAATTGAATTGCCTTAGGGTTTATGATGCCTACATACTTCGAATCGTCTTCGCCTCTGTCGTTGGCAATTGACAATGTTTTTCTCTTTCCTGAATACTCTCGCAGTTCTTTTAGTATTTCGTCCTTTCCACTCGACTGAAGGATCTTGACAATTAGATACGATCAAGTTGACGATATCGTCTCCGAAAAGATTGTGCAACCGATTCTTCCAATAAGTAGAAACTAGAGCAATCTGTTCTAGCAAGCGGAATAGAGTAGCTCAGTGCTAGTCCAAGATTCTGGTGCGCCAGATTGTACGAACTCTATCAATGACCAGCTCAACAATCGAATCCAGACCAAGGATACATTCAAAGAATGCGCGGAGCACATTTTCACTTGGAATGAGAACCGATTTTGTAACAAGCTCCACACGACTAAGCGTTTCCTCTATTTGCTTGACAGCTGCATTGTTGTCCGAAAGTGTAGAATAGTTCTCCGTCAGGTTCCTAATCGATTCCGTGGTAGATTCCGTCGCTTGGTCTATGTCACTTTTCTCCTTAACGGAGTCGTGCTTGAGAGCTGGAGCAGTATCCTCTAACTGCTTCATAATTGACTTTGTCGACGATAAAATGAAGTCACGCACAATAACATGACTGGCTTCCATCCCTCGATCTATTGATAGGTTGGTTGCGATATCGATCACTCTCAGTTGCACATCTGCCTGACAAAACAATTCGAGACTTTTTTTTAGCTTGTTCTCCAATTTCTTCCGAAGAAATTCTTGGGACTGTCGAAAGGCACTTGTTTCCATTTGTTCGATTTCTGCTTCGGTTGATTGGGTTCCGATGGAGAATTCTTCGGAAGCTTTCTCCACAAATGGTCGTATTTCGTGCACAGAAAGGGTCTTGAGGGTTTGCTGGACGACAAAGTCGCAAATTTCCTTCAATTCTCGGTGCTGGTGAAAGAACCCTTCCGTTAGTTTATTCCTGGCATTGATTTGCTTTCCCTGAAGGCTATTATCGACCAACAATTCCTTCTTAATAGCACTCGTCGACGCGGGAACGACAATTCCTTTGGGAGACTCTATTCCGAGGAACGACATCGCTTCTTTACCTACAGCAGGGCTCACTACCGAGGGTTTCAACTTCTTGGGTTTTAATCCAGGACTCTTCATATCCTTGCGAATGACTTTTTTGGAAACCATAATCATATCACAGAGATTTTCCATGTGAGGACTCGAAGCATAGATTGCAGCTTTGCTTAATCCAATTTTGTGGTGATCAAGAGAATTTTCTTCAGTGTCTGAGAGTGGTACAAGGGTAGCATCAGGAAGTGATGTCAATTTAGGCAGGGAAAAGGTTCCGTTGAAAAAAGTTTCGAGGTGAAAGAATACTTGTTGCATATTGGATTCGTAAGCTTCATATTCGTTGGAATTTGATAGCGAGGCGGTGTGCTGAATAAATCTCAGATTAGCCAGAATCTGACGGAACTTCATTGACGACTGTGATATCGAATCCCACTTGCTCATTTTCAGTAGCTCCGTCACCCAAGGTACGACGAGAAAGGTGTATCCACCATCCCACGATTCTTGTACAAATTTCGATATAGGAAGTCCAATTGCATCGAGGAGATTTAGTCTGTGGTCCAAAGAATCTATGCAAGGTTTCAGCTTGTTCAGATCGATGTTTTCCTCGTGCCAATTTGGAGAAAAGATCAAACAACCCAGAAAGCGGGCGAGAAGTCCCAGATCCAAGGTGCGCTTCTCTATTCCAGGAAGCGTGCGATCTGAAATCATGTCAGACGTTTTCTTGACTACCTGATGCAACAGGTGCATTCCAAAATTATAGCTGTTGACAGAGTATAGAAAGATGAAAAAGAATTCCTGGTAGCCTGGAAAGTACGGTAACGCTTCTTGGAAAGCAGTCGAAGATTTGGATTCGTTCCTGTGATCATTGAAATGTCGGTATCGCTCATTCCGGTCGCTCGTTGTCGCTGAAGACCCAAAACTCGCCCTTGATTGAGAAGGGCGAGAGGGATTCTTTTTGAAAAATCGTTTGTGGAGTTTTTGTAATTTGTCCCGGTCATCAGCAACAATTTGTAGAAGTTCTTGGTCCATTTCTTCCACGGGAGCAAGCCCAACTTGAACCAAAAGGTCACAAAAAAATTGTGCAAACCATATCATATTGTGCGATGATATGTTGTTGATGATTTTTCGAGATTCAAATTGCGCTGTTTCTCGAACTTTATCGACCTCTCGGGGAAGGAAAACTTTGCTTTTTGCAGTGATGAAGACACGAAGCTGGGACAGAAAGGCGTCACGTGTCAATTCACGGTTCTGATACATCGATATTTCTGCCTGTGTTTTAAAATTGTGTCGGCTGTCACGATCTGGCTCAAAAGGTAAGCTGAAAATAGCGTGAGTTCCTGTTATAGACTCTGATGTAGGTGGTTTCCAATCAATGGCAGTTGTATTTTCATGAAGGAGCTTGTTCAAATGTTCTGCTACGGTTGGGCATCGCCGTACAAAAACACTATCCCCGAGTAACGATTTAACAAGGAATGGACTGAGCCGTTGTATAATTCCTTTCATGAATTTCTTCACGACACTCTGAGCAAATGCGATACACCGTTCAGGACCATAAAATATGGGTTGGAAAAACAAAGTTGATCCTGTTCCTGTCAGTGAAATTCTTCCTGTCAATGAAACTCTTCCTGTCAATGAAATGTCGTCCTTGATTATTTGCGACTCTTTGAAAGCATCCCGTTGTGGTCGTTCCCCTGAAGCAAATTTTCTATCATCAGTATCTATCAATAGCAACTCTAGCAGTAAATGAATTTCCAGCGGTGTTGACGGAACAAGCATGTTCTTCATCATTGCGATATAGATATCCACAAGTCGATCCATTTGTTCCCTTGCCGCGTCAGTAACTTCACTCAGAGATTTCGATGGTGTTCTCACTGGATCTACCTTTTGTGGCTCGCTACTGCTTTGGTCTGTAGGCTTTGCTGCATCGATTTTTGTGGTTGTATACGGGTAATCGCACGCTGAACTCGAAGAAAACGAAGATGGTGCTTCGACTACCGCAAGTGCTTGATCTTCGGTATTTTTTTTATCGGTTTTGGCATCAATTGTTTTGCTTCCGTCCACTTTAGGTGTGGGATTTGCGATAACTTTTGGAACAGGAGCGGCGGCAAAGAGAGGGCTGGGAAAACTTGCCACAGACACTGTTGTTGGCTGAAGCTGGATCCGTCTTTTTGGTTTCTTTTTTCTTCCTTTCAGAGTATTGATTGTTGTTGTAGTATCAGACGCATTATTGCTAGTGTTCACATTCGCGGTCTTCGTATCATGTTTTTTCCTCGAAGGTGGTATCAAAATATTTGAGGCTCCCGGATGTTGGCTTAATGGCGGAAATGACTGATCGTAGCTCACAGGTCCTGATTCATCTTTCTTGCTGGATTTTTCAAATTTGAAAGACGTCGAATCGTTATTGGTATTTCCTTTCGGGGAAGTTGTAGGTCCGCTGTCGCCTATTGTCGGCGAAGCCGCCTGGAATGGTGCACAGGCGTCGCGAATAGCGCGGAGAATCGCAAAGGATGTCCCATAACGAAATCGACACTTGAACCGCTTTCCGCATGTGAGCAATTTCTTCTCCCGAATTGCAACCTGGTCTGTGCTCCCGTTTAACCATTCAATCATCGAGTCGGTGCGCGATCGATCTTCCGAAGTAATGACGTCCACAATCTTGGACAAGGCGGTGTAATTGTGGCAAGGACATTCAATCCTGCCCGGAGCGCCCTTGGTTTTCTGGTTCATGGCCTCAATCTTTTTCTTCCCATTGCTATTATCATTTCCGTTTCGGCTGTTTCCGCTTGTTGTTTTATTGTCAGGTAGGCTGCTTTCACAAACACTACCCGTCGTCATTGTGGTCAATTGGAAATTATTGCATGATGGAATTACCCAACCTCACATACTCATATCCTGCTTACTGACGCCGTCTCATATGCAATCGATCGAGGCATCGTACTAAAAATCTAAAATAGGAATCAAAGTCTAAAAACTCGCGCGCAAATCCAGAAATCGTGACTGTTTCAGTCTCCCTCTCTTGAATACTGTGGGGAGGCCCAATGCCAAGGACGCAAAAGATTCTACAATTTTTGAAAGATTAAAATCATCATTTAAAATAACCAGGATTGTGGACCTTTCCGCCCTCTTATTTATCTACGATTTGCGAGAGGCTCTCTTGATTTCAAATATTGCTATGCTGCCATCTTCGCCACCGGTGCAACAGACGCATGATCCAGAGTCACCCTTCTTCGTACCCATTATAGAAAGATTCACACTCGTCAAACCTGGCGACGACTTGTTATTCACACTGGGCCAAAGGGATAAATCGGGTGTGAAATAGGTACCATCACGAATAGGAATCAGGCGAAGCCCACCATCCGAACATCCAACGAGAAGAATTCCTTCGGCATATACCAGAGATTGCACCGCGACTCCAACGGACGCAACACTTGCCTTTCGCATGGTACCGTCAACAAGGGAATAAGAGGCAACTTTACCCGTAGCGAACCCGGCGAACATACTCAGTCGTCCCCCTTCTGATGACCACTTCACAACCGAACATGGACCAGAGCCTCGTCGAGCTGGTTCTTTGTGGATAACTACCTGAACGCCATCGCTGTGCAAATTCCATACACAGAAGCTGCCATCCGCCGATCCAGCTCCAACAATGATACCCCCTTCGTCTGGACAGGCAATAGCCGATACGCTGACGATTGATGAATCGGCATCGAAGAGTTCAGCTAGAGGCTCTTTATCGATGGATACAGTTTCACCATTGGCCACAATAACAGACCAGACTTTGATGGTAGCATCCCAACTGCCGCTGACCATTATGTGGGTCGCATTCTTTGGCCACAAAGCAGATTGCATCGTAAGGGGAGGCCTGTACAACATGTCCAATCCAGTAACAGCATCTCGATGAGAATAAATTGATGCTACAGCGCACGCCGAATTGATTCCGTACGCGAGAACAACGTCGTCGTGACCACCTGCAAAAGCTACCTTGCCGCCTTGGCCGTCACCGGCCATGCAAAGGCATGCGAGCGGATCTCGAGAGCTATGTGTTCGATATTCGGTGAGCTTGCTTTGATCAGCAGACGAGAATTGACCGCGGGACATCGTTATATAGGAGAACCGACTCAATGTACCGGTAATTCCACCCTCTGTTTCTTTCTTTTCTGAATCAGAAAGTCCGAGGTTGACGGTGTGGACCTTGAGGCCTCCGTCTAAAGAAGTTGTCACCAACATCGACCGGTCTCCTTCTGCCGGGAACATGGCGCATCCGGAAATAGCATCGTCGTGGACCTTCCTTTTTTCAATAAATTTTACATCCCATTCAGAAGAGGTTGCCGGGGTAGGATTGGTCGGTGAAACAGGCCCGATGGTAGATCGTGGCGAAGAATTCTTTCCATCAGATTCGCCGTACGGCATACTGTCATTTGGCTCCTTTCCGAGATAAGAGAAGGAGGATGCTCTCAAATTATAACCATCTCCTGCATCTCCACTTCCACTGGTTGGAATTTTTCGAAGACGTTGATTGTTTTCTGCGAATCTATCATTGGTATCGGCGTGGAAGGGATTTTGAGGTTTCGGTGCCAGCAAATTGTGTCTCTGCGTGTCAGCGTTCTGTTTATTGGCATTATCTTGAGGGAAGGCGGATATTGGATCTTCTTCTTCCCAGGATGCTGACGGGTTTGGATCGTTCGGAAATCTGCCTTGATCTGCATCAGCCTCCAATGATGGCGACTCCAGGAGCTCCCAAGCGTCAGCCTTTCCATCATCGGTTCCGCTGAAAGTACGCCCAACGTCGGGATTGACAAAACTATCGTCAACTGTCTCATGACGCAGCGGGTGACGCCCAACGAAGAGCTGGTCGGGTACAATTCCGAACTCGGTTGCTTGTAATTCTGCCTGGAAGCGTTCCTCTGGTGTCGGCAGTGCTGCCAAATCTGAAGGTCCAAGATAAGCAGATCGATGAAAAAGATTGTTTGCCTCCTTCGCTGCTTCTCCACGAGATTTGGTTCCAAAAATCAAATCGATCCATCGCGGTAACATGTCCGTGCAAATGTCTGATTCCAATGCCTTTCTATTTTTTCTAAGAAAGTCTCTCGGTGATTTCGCCCAAGGAGGTAAAGAGACGTCGTTCACTCGGTCACCATTTTGAGTGGCACCTAGTTGCAATCCCTGCGCATTGATGAGAAAATCGAAGTCATTGTTCGGACTATAAAACTCCGGAATAAGCTCTTTGACATCAGCATGGTTGGATAAGACACAAGAATGGCATTGGCCAATGCTGTGGAAAAGACGATCCGGCGCATCGAATTTACCATTTTGTAAGCACAGCATGTGCTCAGGCATACTTCGAACCAAGCTGACAAGAGACGAAATAAGCAAAGGGGTATACTGTTAGATGATTGATTCATTGCAACAATTAGAATCGAACTCAATGCTCATATCGTAATCGATAACTTACTAGTACAAAACGTATCCTGCAGCCGAATAGTGGGTTCCATACAAGAAACTATCTTCCATGTCAACCATTCCTTCCAATCGTTGTTGAAAATATTGCAATCGTTTTTCATTCAAGGCGCCAATGGGCTTGGACAGATCTCGAAATGTTTCTTCCTTCGTCAAATCCAATGTGCTTGATTTGTAATCGGCAATGATCCAGGGAAATACCGGGTATCTCGATAGGTCTTGAACGGTGCGACCCGCGGCACTGTTCAGTAACAACAAGTAGTCGTAGTTCGTGATGTTTCCACGTTGCCACTCTTGCGATGCTTGAACGATGAATTCCCTATCGGTGTGACACGGAATAATATTATTGCTACCATTGCTCTCGTGAGTAGGCATCAACCGCAACACTTGTTCTCGTTCGTGTTTGCGTTCGAAACCCAATAGGGTACTGCTACCGTCTTTCCAAAAGAGTTCCAGAGCCGAATCCTTCAATCCGTAGTAGCGTCGCGCCGTTGCCTTTAAATCTCGTTGGACAGACCAATTCTTTGCTTTCGCCGTCGTTTCTACACCAATCACACCGAGAGCGGGTTGGAAATACATTCGTTCTTCCGTCACGACCAAACAGCCTGGTTGAGCCTGGAGTGGCGTGAGCAAGTTGCAACGAATATTGGACGTCAAGACTCGTTCTCGAACATCTAATAGGTTCACAGGATCGAACGGTCTATCCAACATTGGTTTCAAGAGCTCGTCCAATTCCGCTACGGGACTGCTCGAAGTCGTAGGGGTTTTTGTTCTGAAATTGTGCCAAATGGTGAACAAATGTTTGCAAAGGTCTACAAACGAAGTTGGAGATGAGTGCAGAAACGTAAACCGAAACAACGTGTGCACTGGGATGTTCTCAAAGGGAGAGATCGCATTGTTTGCTTTCATTGTCAAGTGCCGAGATGACTCGAATTCCACGGTCATTGCCTCATAGGATTTGACCGAGGGATCTTCTGTCTTGTTCGGATATTCCTTTTGGGGCATTTTCCATCTTACTAAATGGGCACCGAATGATAGGTCTCGAAAAATCGCTTGGTTCAAAAATCAAGGATTTGGAACACAAATGCAGACGTCCCTCGATCTTCGTCAAGTGAGCACTCGGATAGAAATCTTTGTCAAGGGCAGCTTTCTTTTTTTGCTGCCGGGACGAGGACGAAGAAGTAGCTTGTTGATAATAGAAGCGACGATCCCATTTTTTCGCGAAGAACTTTCCGAAGGCCCAGTCGATCGATGCGCCGCCCACGTCGTTTCCGATCTCTTGCTCTTGCGAGGAGAAGTTAAGTCACCCATTCGACCTCCAGGATCTGGAGGAACTCGACGCAGAATGATGCCGAAGAGTGGGCGATGTGTACGCAATGACGGCCCAATCTTGGAGATGTTTTTCACCATGTTCTAAGAGGAGCGTTGTGAATCGGGACCGGTCTTTGCTGGTGTCGGCCCATCGTCCGGCTTTGCGAGGGTAGAGGGCATTTACGGCCTCCTTGATGTTGTATCCATTGTTCGTATGTGTACTGTTATTCACACCACCTCCACCAAACCAGGAGCCAGTCATGATCACTTTCGTTCCCTCTAGCTATACACAACTTTCAGACAGTGTTGTTACAATACTCAATACAGTCAACTGTAGTTTGTTTGTTCTCTTACGGATAGGATGGAAAATGCAGCAGATACAGGAAGTACAATTATCGAATAGGACTAAATCGTGCATTATTCCGTAACAGCCATTTTGAAAGAGACAAATAATTATTGTGCTAGCCAATGAGCGTGCTCTGGGAACGGATGTTGTTTTTCTAACCGACAAGCAAAGCGATATGTCTCGTCAAATCAAATCGCGCGAGTCGGCTCAACCCTCGTTGCTTTGTGCGCGCACGTTTGGCAGTGGATTCGAAGAGTTGGATTGGATTTTTGGAACTTCATTTTTTCTTCTTCTTTTCAAACCGGCGCGCCTCTTTTTTCGATCGAAATTCGAATTGGTTCTACATCACATAATACCTTGACGGCAAAAAAACACTACGAATAGAGAGACAACAACAACAACAACAAGATGGCAACAATACGATCCTCCATCACCGCTATTCGTCATTTCAATCCATCCATTGAGAGCAGACTCGGACAGTTCAGAGTTGGTACGGCTTTGCGTTTTTCGGGAACATCAACGAGGGGTCTGGTCACGGCGGGATCGCGTTTCTTTTCCAACTCTACCAGACAGTATCAACGCCAACGATTTACCCTCCAATCCACCAAATCCAAAACGAAATATGATCGCAATAGTGGTCAATATAACAGGGGCCGCCGCCAACATCAGCAGCAAATTCCACCCTATGTGTATTTTATGGGAGGGGTTCCAATCGTGGGAAGCATGTACCTCTATTTTCGATTTCAAGATCAAGCTCCATTGACAGGACGCAGTCGCTGGTTGGCAACAAATCCCAACTTCGAAAAGAGACTGGGAGATGAGGTGAGTCCGATTCAGTTCATTAAAAGTTTGTGTCACAACACGAAAGAAACGGTGGAAGGGAGGTTGCCGAATGCAATTACAAGGTCTCATTCGAAATGTTTCCAATCTTTTGAACTTAATCTTCTGGCATTCAACCATGGAAGAATTATCGACAACTTCTAGCGCAATACAAGAGCCGCATTCTACCGCGTGATCATCCCGCAACAAAAATGGTTGAACGGGTAGGGAAGAGAATATTTATGGTCGCAGGGTAAGACGCAAACCAGCATGTGAGAGGAAAGAGTTTGTAAATTCAGAGATTCCACAATTGCGAGGGATGCTGTCGTGTTGACACACATTCATATTAGCTCATCATGGCTGATTCTTTTCTCTCTTTATTCGATCGAATGACAGGAAATTTGCGAAAGAAAACGGTTTGGAGACCGCCTTCGATACAAGAAAAGTAACATTTACAGTGGTTGATTCCGAAGACGCTAATGCTTTTGTTCTTCCGGGAAATCATGTTTTTTGTAAGTCGTTCTCCGGAAAAGGTGTCTTGTTTTGCTAGATATCGCCGCTGGTGACGATGGCGAGGACAATGATTGGCATTCAAAGCACGATAAAATCTCAATCCTCAATTTTCATCTGTCTTCTCTCCCCAATAGTCTTGACTGGAATGTTCAAGTATGCGAAGACAGAAGACGAAATAGGATGTATATTGGTAAGTTCAAAATTCCTACAGGATCGACTTCCGTATGTTCGTATTTGGAAAAAACATTCTTTTGATTGAAATCCTTTGTGTTTCATTCTATTGAATATCGTATAGGGACACGAAATGGCGCACAACCTTGCCAGGCATCAGGGCGAAAAAATGTCAAGCAGTCTCGTAGTTAATGCCATTGCTTATTTGAGTCTTCTGATCGACCCAAGCGGGAGCTTTTTGACGATTTTCTTTCCTGCAGCAAAGTTGCTGAGCGACTTGCCAAACTCGAGACACCAGGAAAGCGAAGCCGACAAGATTGGTATGTACCTTGCCGCAGGAGCATGTTACAACCCCGAGGCTCTGGGCCGTGTCTTTAGTCGCATGCATAGGGCAGGCAATGAAGGAAAGGACAAAAATCTTGCAAAGAAACCCCCCGAATTTCTTTCAACCCATCCGAGCGATGTGTCGCGAATCAAAGATATGCAAAAGTGGCTAAACGAAGACAAGAAAATCTTTGACATGTACGACGCAGATCGTTGCAGAGCACTTCGAAGAGAACTGCAAAACAATATGCACACCAGAAATCTTCGACAGTCGGATCAACTTCCTTGTTGAAACCGATTTCCCATCTGAAATTGTTTGTGATACAATCTAAGGGAGCCATAAAATGACAAGAAAGATATTATTCAGATACATCAACTCAACGAAAGACTCAGTGAATCAATTACGAAAATAAAAAAATTACAACACATGTTTGATACTGCATCTTTTCCATTAATTTAGCCCTGCGTCGACTAATTGAAGACTACCCCTTCATGTTCCAAAATAACAAAAGTTCTTTAGATCGTCTAAGATTGACTGCGTCAAAAATCCAGAGCCGTATGCATCGGAAGCAATCCGTCCAAACCGGGCCAAATAGGCCGCCTTGAAAATTCATCTTCTGGTTCCGTTGCTTCCGGTTCTTCCTCTTCGTCCTCCGCTGTGCCACTTGCGTCGCCCCCACTCTTCTTTTCGTTTTGCTCTCGCTCGCGGCGTTTCCGCAATGCGCCAAACGGACCTTGCAAATTCGTCTCGGCACGTATCACATCCATCACGACCGAGTCGGTGAGAATTGGTTCCATCGATCTTCGGGTGGCCTGGATTTCCAATATTTTCCCGTACAAGTGCTTGTCGTGACACACAGGAAAGATAAAATTCTGTGCTCCTACGGCTGCCGGAAGCGACACGTGGGCGTTTCGGATCCGGCTGTCCTCGAAAAAGTCGACACCTGCCACTCCTACCCAATCTTCAACCGGTACACCCTTGTATATTATAGTATCTGCTTCCGAAAATGTTGGTTCCGCTGGCTTATTCTTTATTTTTGGTTCCGGCAGGGGTTCATCCCAGTAATCAACATCCCGGCGTTTTCTTTTCTTCTTTTCCCCAAAATTGGGTTTATTGACAGCGGCTGCGGGTTTGGCACCTGCCGTGCCCTTTTTGGCAGCAGCGTCCTTGGTATCGGGAGTGGACACCGCTTGCAGAAGCTTTCGCTGCCTCTCCCTTGGTTGTTTTCTTTTTCTTTTTGGTTGTAGTGGCCGCTTTGGAAGATCTTGCCAATAGCGACGGTGGCCACTCGTACGCTGACGGGAGGGGAGCTTTGCGACGTCGTTCTTTCGATACCAGCGGTGGTGGTGGCAGGGACGGACGTTTCCCGTCGTTCAAAATTTCCTGCGATTCCACTGCGGCCTCTACGAGATTGCTTATATAGTTTGCTGTGAGTTGAGCCAGAATCCGGGAGGACCGAGGATTTACGTCCCATATGGGGACGTCTCCCGACCCATGCATTATCAACGGCATGTCTTTCGACAGCGACTCGACGATTTCGGAGTAGGCCTCTTGAGAAATTTTGTTAAAGTCGAACGACGCCGACCCGTCACTGTTTGCCATAATGATAAAAGTGTCTCTGATCCGAATGGTACTGTTGTTTCGTCACGATCTGCTTCTCTTTAGCAGCAGAAGAGTTTCATCTGTCTTCGTCTGCTTATTGATTATCCAGTAGCAACAACAGTTTCGTTGCTCCCTCGAAGAATGTCAATCATGGGGGCACACAAGGAGTAAAATGTAAATGGCTATCATATGCTTCGTAGGAATATATATACTACAGATTAGTAGGACCTCTAGGTCCTATGTACGTTTCGTATGAGTATGAAAAATCGAAAATAGTTTCGTCAAAAATAGGCCTGGCTCGTTCATCGTGCCGGTTTTAGTTATCGGAAGCATGATTCAAATAATTATTTGACTCGTCATCGTTTCTGAAAAACGATGTTTGAAATTCGGGGTTTCGAAGGTTTCGCTTTTAAAAATTCTTGTCGATGATTGACCATGTCACAACATGATGTCATAATAATTTTTTGAAGAAATTCCACCATTCAAATACTCTGTAATCGAAACGCAAATTTCGTTGCATCATTGACAAACAGGTGTGACTGTTTTTGGAAGATGGACACCGATACCAACAGATCGAACAACGCCAAAAGCCTTGGGAGCAAGACGACAGAGAAGACTGCGTTTCCGCCAGCCGTCTCCCTCCCGATTCTTGTCTTCATCGACATGTTCGCGGTTGCTCTTGTGGTCCCACTCTTGTTTCAATACTACAAGAAAGCCGGGGTAGTTTCCGCCACACAACGCGAACTTTTAAGTTCTGTCTTTTCGGCGTCACAAATTGTTGGGGGAATTCTTCTGGGGGCATTGACCGACGCCAAAGTTTTGTCGAGAAAGAGTATGCTGTTCCTATCGTTTGGTGGATCGGCGGTGGCATATCTAATGATTACCTACGGGGGATTTACAGCTCTGATTCTTTCTAGAATTATTGTCGGTCTTGTCAAACAAACCATGACTGTCACGACAAGTATGTTGACACAGTGTACCACTAAAGAAAATCGAACGAAACACATGGGGCGATTGGAATCCAGTAGCACAGCGGCATGGATATTAGGCCCGTCGACCGGTGCCCTCCTTTTCAAATGTACGTTGTCAGTTTGCAATCGACCGATTGCAAGTATGTGTATTTCATTACTTTGCATTGTTGTTAAACTCACACCGTCAAACATTTGCAACAGACGTGGATCACAAAGCTCCCGCATTGCTGGCATCATTTCTCTTCGTTTTGAATATAATCTTGGCCGTTTTTTTTCTCAAGGGAAATATAGAAGAAAATAGGTGTTTGGAACCAGAAAGCAATAGGAAACACGAGGACGCTGGAAAGAATCCGAATTCAACAACGTCAACGGGAGACGAGGGGAAAAATTGCACAAAAGACAAAAAGAGCGCCAACAATAGTTTTTGGGAGAATCTGAAATCGTGTTTTAGTTCAAAGGCCTTGGCGTCGATCGTTGCTAGCCTATTGATATTTTCTTGGATGTTTCGAGCGACTTCGTATTCCAGTATGGGTTCTTACTACGAGGATATGTACGGCGTCGAGCCTCATACGAGGGGTTATATTCAGAGCTATCAAAGAGTTTGGGCATTTATTGTACAGTCTTCCCTTATCCAACCAGCTCTAGAACGTGCGGGTGGTGAGCGCAGAGCGATTTTCCTTGCAGCAATCCTCCTGGCTGGTTCCACATTTTTCGAGGCGCAGCAGAATTTTGTTATCTTTCTTTGCGCCATCTGTCCATCGATAGCCTTGAGCACAACTATGATGAGAATTTCCTTGCGATCTCTTCTGACACAATCAGCACCAGGCGATGCCATATTTTCTGTCTTCGCGGCAATGGATGTTTTGCAGAATGCATCCGCCGTGACAGTTCCGTTTTATCGAGCTTTTCTATTTCGGGTTTTGAATCGCAACAAGTACCAAGACGACACAGAAATTGCTATCGATGGCGATCCCGATCCTGTCGCCTGGGTCTTGTGTGCTGGTTTCCATTGGGCAATTGCTTCCGCATGTATGTTTTATTTGTTGCGTCCTACACATCAACTTTCAAAGCCTCTGGCATCCAGTAAAAAGGACTTGTAACTGCTATAATTGAATACTTATCTCGGACTACCTTGCGCGAAGTCGAATTGCGCGTGCGCCGTTATCCTGCATTCGATAGTTGAATATCAATTTATTCCAATTAGGACTGTTTGTTGTGTTTGTTCTGGACGATGCTTTGGATGTTACGCCAGCAGAGAGTGAGGGAGCTAAGATTCTATTGTTTCGACCATGTTGATTCCTCCATCCTCGCCCATTGGGTGTCTCAGAAAATATAAGCCTTCCGTGAGCTTCCCGGGAAAACCCAGAAAGAAGAGGAAGGACGTCGATAATGGCGTCTACCGATTCTTCTATCGCTCTCTCCCAAGGAACAAACGTTCGATACAGTGTGTCATGGGTAGCTTGCTTATGAGATAAGCCTCCTGCCCCAAACCATCCGCTATGATCGTTACTTTCATTGCCTTCGATTCTGTACAGGATTTGATCCAAGTCTCCGGAACATCGAACGATCAATCCACACTGCCGTGCAGCCGGTTTGTCTGGTCTGTTCACCAAAGAAATCAGGTTTTCGACGAAGCAGTAGACCAAAGTATCCCCTAAAATTGCAGCAACGGCCGTGATATCGTCTAGAATAATCCACGACGCAGAAGTTTCATCCATTCGATTCACCCAAGTCTTCACGTCACGGTATACAGCTTGTAGATATTTCTCGTTGTTGAAGGGGGATATGTCGTCTTTGCCATCTGGGTTGTTGCCTTTCAGGATCAGATCCGAAATTTCGGAAGCTAGGCTTCGAATCGTCAAACCATTATGACTATTGCTTGTATTTTTCATATCATTGTTGTTTTTCCTGAGATAGGATACTCCGGCATCACACCCTAGCTTTTTTAATGTCAATGCCACTTGCTTTTCTGTTGAGGCGTTCCCTGACAACCACAAAGCTCTCGGCATTGACGCTTGTTGCTGATCTTGTCCCTCTCCTTGAATTCTAGATGACGATAGTTGCGGAGAAACTGTCGAAGAAAAGAGTTGGGCTGCCATTGTTGATAGGACGAAACTGCCGTCAGTCTCAATAGAATCACAAACGAGAATGTTGCGGGGATCATTTGGAGACCAAGGAATGACTTCCCGGAGGGGAATCGTATTTGCATTCATTATATAGTCCAGTTAACGAAGAAGTGTCCCAGAAGGTATTGATCGACTTGAATAGATTCAGTATCATCGACTTGTTTCGTCGGCACATGAAGGGTGGCGTTTGAACAAACTTTCTGTAATATAAACATCATGCTCACCTTTCTCGACCATGTTTTGGTGTTTTTTCTCAGATCGTTGTCGTAAGTGAACAATCATACTACAACATACTGTACTTCTTTGAAGCTCCGCCAGTCGTGCATGGCTGAGAACGGAGGGAAGGTATTTATGGAATGGGAGTCGGAGAGAATGACAGACGGACAACACAAATCGAGTGAATTCATCGAGCCGTACGAGTACGTCTGGTACTATACACTACACGACGTATTGTACCAGAAACTCATTCATTTTTCTTAAAAAACTCAGTTCCCTGTGGCCATGAGTGAGGGCAGTCCTGATGTCAACTGACCAATCAGACGTTTTTCATATTCAATGAGATGCAAGGAAACAACAAAGCAATAAATCGTGAATAATAACAACTTGTTTCCACTCATCAAAACACTTCGATTACTGGAACTCCAACTCGGTAAACCACATTCAGATATCAAGTTGATTGAATAACTGCATCATGTCTGCCGCATTTAGACCTGCCGACCCAGAGGCGCTTCTCGAGGAGAACCTGCAATTGAACGCAAAGTGGACCATGTGGTTTGACAATCCTCGTTTTTCTGACCCTAAGAAGGAGTGGAAGGACAATCTTACCAACTGCGGATCTTTCGACACGATAGAAGACTTTTGGAGAATCTTCAACAACCTTAAACCGGCATCCTCGTTGTCGGTAAATTCAAATTATCACGTGTTTCGTGAGGGTGTGATACCGATGTGGGAAGACCCGGCCAACAAGGATGGCGGAAAGTTTGTTCTTACCATTCCGAAGAAAGATTCGAAAACTGGGCGAACCGACGAATGGTGGCTTTATACGGTATTGGCAATCATCGGAGAGACGTTGGATATGGACGGTGACGAGGTATGCGGTGCAGTTGTTTCTATTCGCAAGAATCAAGATCGAGTCGCCCTTTGGCTTAGAAGTAATGACAAGGACCGGTGCTCGAAGGTTGGAGCTCGGTGGAAAAAATGTTTAGAAATGTACCGGACGCCTTTGAGGTATCAAGAGCACAAGGCCGCGGCTGCTAGTGGGCGCTCATTCCGCAACGAAAGTACGTTTGAAGTCTAAAGTGAAAACAAAACAGAAACTACAATTGTTGCCGCTAGAGTCGGTTCAAACTATGATGTGGCTGTAGACAAGGACTCTTTTATGTTCCGGGGATTAAATTTTTAAAATTTATTGACTTGATTCACTTCATGCAAACTTGTATGATTCGCAACAAACAATGACTTACTCACGACGTACAGAATAAGAATTTCTTCAAGAGTGAGATTCGACAACTTATTTCACTGTAAAATGAAAATAATCCGTATGTTTTGAAGACGTTCAGAATTGTTTTGTATGAAATCAGCGCTATTTTAACCATACAGTGTAGAATGAAATTTCTCTACGAAAAAGGAACGAAAGCATCGTAGCCCATCTTCAGATTTCAGTTTGGATTTCGTCTTCGAGAGGCACAGTCAAACCGTGTTCTTTGTTTGCTTTCATCGATGTCAATGATATCTCCGCAAGACATCTTATGCTAAAGTTCGCTAGCGTCCTATCTTGATATATCTTTCGTTGGAATATGGAATCCTTTGATATCATGGGTGTGTCGACTTCAAATTAGCAAAGGTAATTTGAAATATCAGTGCTCTTTCTGTCGATGGGAAAAGTGAGACAGGAAGGCCATCGCAACTCATACATAATTTAATACTGAAATGCTACATATTACAAAAAGTTTTTACGCGCTCATTGTAACCACTGGGTAGCGTTGCTGGCTTGTTGTTGATGGCCCCGCTGAAGATAGAGGAACAACGAAGATAGTTATTGGCAGCAAACCACAGAATCCAAATCCAAATTCATATTTTCATATCGGTCATACATGGACAACATAGACCTAACCTCTCATTGTAGCTGGTGCGACGCGAGGAAATTGTATTCTTCTTCGATTGGATCCTCCTTTCGAGGACGAGGATTTCATTATCGTTACACCGCGACCGAGAAGAACCATCCTCACCGGCACCGGCACAATACTTCTACTATTTTTTTTTCTTCTCGTTATTGTTCTGTGTATTTAGTTGGAGAAGAAACGGCATGATGTCGTAAATGAATTTCCTACTATCTAAAGTGGTCTAAAGCAAATTTCAAATTTCTGGACAGAAAAAAAAAACAAGGAAGAAATTGACGAAAGTTTTGCTCATAGGATTCATAGGTACGTAAATATATCAATAAGTGTAGGAAGAAGAACGCGCATTTGTCCTACGTTTCAGTGCCGTCGATTCCAGATTTTTGAAGATCGTTCGAAACACCTCATCGCTCATCTGTTGCTGTATTCTCTCAGACTTTTTATGGCAGATGACGAAGACGAAGACGACGACAAACTCTTTGTTTCGAGACTAATTACTACTTCTATTACGCTCTCATAACACAAACGATCAATAAGAAAACATTCCCTAGAAAGATCAATTTCAACCGAAAAGCGATCGTCTGATAATATCGGACCTAGTTGATTTCAATAATGGTGTGTGGTCTCCTTCAACGTCGAAGCCTCTTCTTGGCAATGGGTGTGATTCTAATGTCTTACGACGCGGCATCTTTCATATTGGGTCCAGCAAACGTGGAACATGTCTTTTCTCAAGTCAACAGAAATCCTACCACAGCACTTGCATCTACGCCCTTTTCAGAGTCAGGAGGCAAAAATAACGACAACAACTCTCGAAGACCCAAAAAGTCTGTAAGAGACCGGACGCAAGAAGAAGCTATTAGCTTGATTCAAGATATTATCCAAGCTGCAGTGGATGCTGGTCCACAGGCCGGGCCCGCCAGAACCTTTCAAGCCTACAAAGCATTTTCGGAGACGTTTCGAGAATTTCTTCCGCGCTTTGGCCAACCGCCTCCTGTCTTTTCAGCACCAAAAGCGATACGGACACTGTTTGAGAAGCTCGGAGCAACCTATGTCAAGCTTGGCCAATTCATCGCATCGAGTCCCACTATCTTCCCGAAAGACTACGTTTTAGAATTTCAAAAGCTTCTCGACAAGACGGAGCCCGTGGAATGGCGTATCATTAAGCGGGTAATTGAGAATGATCTAGGCCCCATCTCGAAGACATTTGAGTATGTGGAAACCAAACCGCTCGCCTCCGCCTCGATTGCGCAAGTGCATGCGGCTAAACTGAAGACAGGCGAAGATGTTGTAATCAAGGTTCAAAAGCCCGGCATAGACGCTTCTCTCAAGGCTGATTTGAGTTTTGTGTTTGTTGCCTCGAGAGTTTTAGAATTCTTGCAACCTGATTGGGAGCGAACATCCTTGTCTGCAGTAGTTGGTGATATTCGATCCTCGATGTTGGAAGAATTGGATTTTACTAAGGAGGCAAGGAATACGGAAGAATTTCGCCGATATTTGGCACAGAATAATTTGCTGAACGAAGCGACAGCACCAAAAGTCTTTCAAGAATTCACAACTAAAAAGGTCTTTACGATGGAGCGTCTTTACGGTATCTCTATGCTAGACGAAGAGACCATTTCGAAAGTGACGAAGGATCCAGAGGTGGGACAACAGGCTATTATTTCCGCTCTCAACATATGGACGCAATCAGTAATGCAAATGCCTTTCTTCCATGCAGATGTACATGCTGGAAACCTTCTGCTCCTGGACGATGGTCGCGTCGGCTTCATCGATTTCGGCATTGTAGGACGAGTTAGTGACAAAACATTCAAGGCGGTAAGTGAGCTGAGCACGGCTCTTGCACTTGCAGATTATCGAGGAATGGCGGAAGCTTTGTGCAACATGGGCGCAACAGATGAAGAAGTCGATCTCGATAAGTTTGGAAGTGACATCGAGACTGTGATGAAGCGCATCGCAAACGTGCAACCTGATATCACCATTACGGAAATGACAGATGGTTCTGTCGGAGGAAGCCTAGACTTTGACGAGACAGAGATAACCAATCTTCTCTTGGAACTTGTTGACATTACGGAGAACAATGGCTTGAAGCTGCCTCGAGAATTCGGTCTTCTTGTGAAGCAAAGTCTGTATTTCGATCGCTACTTGAAGATCCTCGCCCCCGAATTAGATGTTATGAATGATTCACGAGTTAGCGGGCTTGGAGAAGAATCTTCTGGTGGTATGAGTACTCCGAGGGTGAACGGATCGGCGGGCAAAGGGGATGAAACTGTAATTATTGATGTTTGAACATGACACTATGTCTGCCAAGCGCAAACTCAAGTGATTATCATTGTCGAAGTCAGAAGCCATTATCATCCTTTCTGACCGAGACTCATTTCAAAGTTGCGTTGATTCGAAGCTATGCGCGCGACCGTTGAGCAGATGTGGCGAGACGCATTAGCCCTTCCAAATCATTTACTACAAGAAGTAACTACGTATTGTAGCATAGAATAAACTCAGTATTATTACTTCAAGGAAATCCTGCTACTCTTGATTGTAAGTCTTTTTTTAAAGTCCACCGCCCGAGTGACCTCCCTCAAAGTCCTTATCTGGAGAGATGCTCACAGTAAGCCCTTGCCGTTGAAGTCCCAAACAAAATTGTTCTGCTTGTTTTTTCCATGTTTTTGTCACAGTGGCTTTGCCTACCCCGTGCGTTTCGACGCAAATTTCAAAAGACGCTTTCTTATCCAAAGTCCCGACGACTTTGCTGAGACTTCGAATGACGTAATTGAACGTATGAACTTCGTCGTTGTGAAGGACAACTCTCCACATTTCCTCCTTAATTTCTTCCTCCTCGGATTCAGTTTCGATTTTGTCAGCAATAATGGTTGAGACACCTTTTTTGGTCGATCTGTTTTTTTCTTGTTCAGCCATCCAAAGTTGCGTCGATGAAGCTGCTGGGGAAGCAGTCGACGTCGAGATCAGCCTGCTATTACCCCGTTGGGATGGAATCGAAAAACCAGAAACTAGCGTCACGACGCACGCAGCGATAAGAATGAAGGTAGGGAGATTTTGGGCGTACATTATTCTTGATTTTTCTGAAAAGAGGACAACGCGGTTTGTGACTTCCGATGAATAATGTCGTTTGAGTTAAAGTTCAAAGATCATTGATGGTAATGATGATGAAGGTTGTGTTCTCTAGAGGGTCGATATCTCTGAGAGCTTCAAACTACTTTCTACGCACACTACGTATGATACGCATAAACATCATCATCTTCTCAACAAAGTGTTTTCTCTATCGATTTCTTCGAAACCTGTATCATCGAAGTCCACCTCCATTTAGGTCCACGTGGAAAAAGGCGCTCAATGAATCGGTCGAGTCGTCTCATAACAAGAAGTGACATCGTCATCATCTCACAAAAAAATTGGACTATGGTATTCTTCATACCTAGAAATTATAACTAAAGGTAGCTGTGAAGGCGATCTCGCACGAGCGCATAAGAATTAAGCTTCTCTTTTGCCGGGCAACGCACACAAAAACAACGGTTAAAAAATCTACAATCAAGAAATACCCCTGGGCCAACGAACCACTTTCTATGAACAGTGCAAGAAGAAAGCAGGAGGAATTCTCATCGACTCTCACGACCATGGTTAGAGTGATAAGTTTATCGCGGAAGGCGATGGAGAGATTCTCTCTAGAGGTTCGTCATCTTCGTAGTCTTTGAGAAGATTCTTTCCGCGTTGATAATTCTGACCAATCAGAGGCATTGTTTCAAAATTGAGAATACTTCATAGACAGGCTGATGCACTATACCAACGAATTCACGTTCGTACTTATATAGATTCGGGTTATTTGAATATTCCGGTCACTGAAACTGAAGGTGTTCAATCATATATATTGCGTAATGAACCCGAAAACATACCTCATGTTCCCGATACCCGATTAGTAAAGTACCGGCATTAGAATCTTCATCCTTCTATATATAAAAGCGGTCATCTCGAGTTTGAAGTTGAAGCTTTATGACTATAATATTCTCCGAGATTGCATACATACCGTAGAAATTCTCGGGTTCGTAAAACCCGCCGCGCAATCAAGCGAACTCTTTATTCCCATTCAATTATTAACTTCAAGTGTCACTTAACTATTAAATTGCCCGAGCGAGTGATTTGTCGGTATGTTCTATGCTGTTGTATTCGTGAAGTCTTTGTGAAAACCTTCTTCGAATAGCATTACGATGTTGTTCTTCTAATGCACCTCTTTTGCCCAGACATGACATCATCGTCATAAAATCATCTTGACTACTTTCAGAAACGCCAAGCAGCCTGAAATCAAGGACGAAAAATCTATTTAAAACTTTACACAACCAAAATGGCGCCTCTAATTCAAGATAGCGATTTCTATATCTCGAGTCATGACGACGTGTTTGGCCGCAAGTCGTTGACTGCTCCGCTTCACGAAACTACAATTGTCAATACATCTCGACGCGTATCTTTCGGTGCTGTCGTTACTACTCATGAAGTAATGAGCCGATTTGACTACACGCATGAAGAGCTGGTTGCGTCATGGTTTGATCGTGACGATATGCGTCGAATGAAAGAAAAGCTCAAGATCAGAAGCCAAGCTCGTCGAATCTGGTCTTCTCACTCAGGGCTCCGACGTTTCGATTCGAGGCCTAGAAAGCAGAACGCGAGAAGGAATGAAGAGAAAGCGACAAAGCCGCATGAATGCTTATGCTGCTGTCTTTTTTGAGATCGATTGTCAACAAGAAGATGGCTTTTTTGACGACGATTTAATTGCCGATGCCTATTTCACATATAGCGAGCCTTGCGCTATGACGGCACAAATGATCGGAAAACGAGACGAGGTCGAAGCGATAGATATATATGACGAGAACCAAAAGCCATCCTTCTTTGGTTCGAGTCTTTACCAAGCGATTGTTGAACTTCCAACGAATGGAAATTTCGCAAGTTCCGCGGCATGAAAACGATTCGCAGTTTTCATCAGACTTCAAAATTATACCATACCACCCTAGAACAGAATAAGAAACCATAGAACAATACAGACCCAACCCCATACACAGATCTTTTTATATTTTACACAAATTACTGTAGCGAACAATCTTTCAGCAAGCAAATTTGTACCGCAGTCTATTAAAGTTACGTCTGTCGTCTGCTTGAGAATAAATTTGAAAGCCAACGTTTACTCGAATATCCATCTTCCAAACTCAAAGGACTGCTATGGTATCCTGGTCATAAAACTTATTTTGGGGCATACTTCGGTCAACACTTTGAGGTATTTGCATATTGTGAACAACCAAACTAACAGGTTCGGTGAGAAGAAATTACGTTTCCGGCCATCTGAGTGATTTCTTCTCCATTTTTGTGCCGAGAATGATACTTCACTGATAACGTAGTACAGTACAATGGTCGTCTCGGTGAGAACCATGGCGCAATCATGACAACCACCCGCAAAATCGAAACAACACAAATATTGGCCTTGACCAATCCGAGCACATAGCCCCAAGCCGCATCATTCGTTGATAAGATTCCCATTACATGGCGTCCCCTTCGATGGACGACCTCGATATTGATGATGCCTTCGATGAATCAGAAAAGAAGGAACTCAGTGACGACGAGGAAGATTCTGTACTACTACTATGATTAAAATTTAACGTTTGCTGAAGTCGAGGATACTTCTATTAGAGACCTCGGGGATTCCAATTGAATCCAAGGGAATCGAGTGCATCAATTCGTTCTTGGTCCATGCCTGTCGACAACCCAGATTTAACAAGCTTGAATTGTTTCCTTTGGTTTTTGACCCAATTCGATAGAGAAGAATCATGAAAGTTTGACGGAACATTGCAATGACCATTTGTGAAGTGGAAAACTTCTAGCGATTGGAACCTTTCTTGCCATTGCGCCCTATGCGAATCCCAAATAAATCCTGAATCTGTGAGGATTTCCTCTCTCTCGTCACTCAAGGTGGAGTGCAAACCTTTTTCTTTTCTTTTTCGTTGGTGTCGCTGCTTCCGTACCCATTGGGATAGTTTCGGGTTGCAAGGGTATGCGTGTGGGACTAAACAGTGACCACTTGCTTCACGAAATCGGATGAGTTCCTGAAAGCGTTCATTCCATGTTTTCGCAGCAAGGCTGCGTGACTTTCTCTTTATTTTCGGTGAATTCTTTTTCGGTGATTTCCTTTTCGGTGAATTCGATGGCGAAGAGGGTGGAGATACGCCGCTCGACGTTGCTACACTCGGAAGAATGCACTGGATACGACCATCCTTTAGCAAATTGATGTTATCAATATGATGAGGCTTGCTGTATTCTTCTGGCTTCTGATCGCCATTTCCAAGGGGAAGAATGTGACTTGAAAGGGTGCTTTGAACATTATTACTAGCATTCATGGTGTGCACTTGGTACAACCAATCCGCATCACTTTGAAGCATGGTTGCGTTCATCGCAAGAACTGTTTTATGAGAGCATGGGATTTGCGACAGCGACGACGTTTTCATTTTGTTTGGCCAAGCCGTACGTGACGACAATAATCGTAAGATCCGAGTTTGCGATCCGAGTTTACGAGAGGCCATATAAAAATACTTAGGGCATTCGTTGGGAGCATGGGGAGAAGGAACCCGGTAAGTTGTGTTTAACTGAACCAGAAGAATCAGAACGTAATGTTCGAGCTTACAAGCTTTATTTCTTCTTCACCATCATGATTTCGTCATCGCTTTCTCAAAAAACTAAAAAAACACCACCATGGGCCTCGACTTTCAAGACCAAAGAAAGCCGTACTTATGTAAAGAGGTATTATTGCCACGGGTGTGCTCGTACTCTGAACCTTAATTGTGGAGAGTTGTTAAATACAATTATGACAGTTTGTGCGGGGGTGTGAAGTACAACTTTGAGACCATAATAAGAATTTTTTACGAATCTTGCAAAGTGGTCTTTTCTCGATGTAGTTAGAAGAACAGCTTGAAAAGAAAAATGCGATTCAGAGATGATAGCGCGTAATTCAATGTCGCCCCTGATGAAATGAGACTACCCTCATAGGGTCCTCCTTTTTTTCTTAACGAGAGAATCAATCGGCTTCTTCTCTTTTTCTGCGAACTTTCCGATCTCGACAATGTCCGATGTTCCAGCGTGTTCGATTTTCTACATTTAACACTCTTGCCATTCTACACGGACTGTCAGAAACAGGTCTTGTTAACTAATCCGAGTGCTCCTTGAACTGGAGAAGCTTATACAAAGGAAACTCATCACTTCTCACTCATTGGAACAAATTGTACATAACAAAACTCAACTGAGCATTCATTGCACGATCGCCTAGAGGATTGTACGGATGCCTAGTACAAATACTACGTACGTGTACGTACATTTTCCCTTTGTTAAATCGTTGCGAACAGAAGAGATCATTTTTTAAACGTGGTTGATTTTTAGAACCCAGTCGTGTACCCTGTATTGTTTTTCAGTCCACGTTCCTACTACTAGTACATCTATTATGATACCATGAATCCAAACCACATTGGGGCACAAAATCTCAAGGGTACGTACTTGTACGAGTCGACGACTCGTACGAAGCAGTACCTTCGTATTTTAGTTTGAAAGTTCTTGTAGGACTTTCAATGTCGATTTTAATATTATCATTCGCACCACCAGGAGTGGAAAGAACTTGGAAGGGTCGACCACCTACTAAGACAGCACAAAAGAACTTGGTCATTGTTGTTATTGCAAAGACACTTTTGTTCGTAGTATCTTCGTTGTCGCACGCACCATCACTCACCAACAATAAGATAATTTTTGTTTGGGACCTTTAAAAATACGAACTTCTTTTTTCATGTCTCATGTCAAATGCTACGTGTAGTGTAGTGTCGAGCCACAAAAATAATCACAAAAATATTTGTCTAGGTTCCATCCGCAGATTTTATAATCGCCGAAAAATTTAGGCAGCAATGATGGAAGCTGAAATTGAATTCGATGGAGATTTGCGAACTCCCTCGTCATCGTTTAGTTCTTGCAGGAGCGCAAGATCAGCACGAGCGAAATCTACTACTGCACAGCAGCAGCATATCACCATTTTCTCCACCACGGCTTGTTCATGCTATTCAGGAGGTTCTTGGAATGTTCCGTCATGGAGGAAAATTGATGGAGTCGACCTTGTGCTCTCTGTAAAGTATCTCGCTGGCTTGCCAATTCCCCCGATATTTCTTCTGCTACTTGGTCTGACTCCCTTATACTTCGCAAGGCATCCTGAAGTCGAGAATTTTGTTTCCGTAATCTCCCTTGCGTATTCGACGTGATCTGATCTCGAATGTTGTTTGTCCTAGAGGTACCGCCACCAGTTTTGTTGTATCCTGAAGAATCCTCGTCTGCAGTCGCGCTGCCTGCAAACAAAAAATCTCTGTCGCATGTCTTGTCGTCGTTTGAATTTTGGGCTGTCACGTTGGTGTTTTGAAATAGTTCTGTCTGCGCATGTAACAATTTGTAGGTTTTGAGCTGCATTTTGCATGCCTTGTATATATCAAGGAGTTCCTGTTTGAGAGCTGGTTGTTCTTCATCGGAGACATCTTTTAGTATCGACGACATGCTTGCGAGAATCGTAGATGCCTTCCGGATCGGCTGGGATACGCTTCGATCGTCATTACCGGTGTCGCCAGAACTAGCTGCTCGCTCGCGCATCAAGGATTCAATGCCCCGAACAGTGGCAGAAAATTTATCCTTGCATCTGTCGAAATCATCGTGCCCGGTACTGGACATGTTCTTGTTTGTGATTATCTGCCGCTGAGGTCAAGTGGCGTAGTTCGTCTTGAAAGTGCTCTATCAATGAACGGTAGTGGATGAATCTTGTTGATGGCTTATCGTCCGATTGGAAGTTAGTTCGTAATGTAATCGTTTTGAGATGCGGTTGTTTTAAATGTCGTTGTGTTTGTTCATGCAAGTTTCGAAGTTTCAAAAAACAAAAAATCTCTGCTTGGGTATCATTAAAAAAATGACGAACACCCAGGCGTTCATACTTGAACTCGAGGTATGAGGCACTCGGCAATTCAACAATGCTGAATAGTACTGGTACCGAATTTCAAAACTTTTTTCAGTCCCGAGTTCCATTCTCAATTCAATCATCAATGTGAAATTCAAAATGCACGAAAAGAGTTCAGAGTAAATAATAAAAATGACACGAAAAAGAAGCATTCGGAGGGTATTGCACTCGTATTGCATCTTAGGATTCAATATTGTATCTACTGTATCTCCCCGCTCAGTACCAGACGACCAATCACTATCTTGCTTGTAATCTCCCATCCAGAGAAGCTGAGCACGATCCTCGTTACTCAAAATCCAGACATTGTTCCATAAGCTCACGTCACAGTCGCAAATTTATCCATCCATTGCCATTTCATATTCACCATGGCATTGTCGTCAGACAATTGCTCTACGACAGCCTCCCAGGCGTGGGCAATATTGAGGCGTCATGCTCGAGATGAAATCAGTCGCCTGCGTCTCCAAGAATTGTGTCGAGACAATGATCGTGTTTCCTCGCTAGTAAGCGTTTACAACGCGATCACCCCAAGCGCGAACAGTATGCTGATGATCGATTTATCCCGTCAACGCATGACGTTGGAAACCCTCAATCATCTATTGCGTCTTGGTACGGCCAGGGGTCTTCCAAAATTCATTCGACAGCTCTCGTGGGGATCCAACGACCCTGACAATCCATTGTTGCCAGTCAGACTGCTTCAGAACCACACTGATATCAGTTTGGAGTCTAACAACGAAAAGGTTAAAAAGGGCCATAACGATCTTTACAGCAGAGGAGGAGGAGGAGAAGAAGAAACTCAAAAGGATGTAGGGATACGGAGGAGGGATTCGAAAACTACAAAGCAAGGACTTGACGACGAAGAAGAACCCTTTTGTAGCATCCCCTCGTATCATATGTCACTTCGTGTTCCTTCCGGTCGGAATTTTGAAATGCTCGGGTCCGATGGCACAAACGTCTTGACGGGAGTCCACAACGATTTGGATCGAATGAAACGCGTTTCCGAATCGTTGAGGAGGGGAAAACTATCGGGAGTCACGGGAGGAATGATTAAAGACGTTGTGGTAGTAGGACGGGGGTTGTCTATCATGGCCTTGAGGTTTGTATATTTGGCACTTTGTAAAGACGAGGCGGCTACCATCGGGAGACGCGTTGGAATGGACGCACGGGGACAACGCCGAATCAAATTCTTGACGACGGTCGATCCGGTTCGTGCGGCGGCCGTAGTGGCTGATTCGGATCCCTCCTCCACCCTGGTAGTAACAGTTGCAATGATGGGGCAGGAGGAGACAGAGGCGGCTATGCTAGCGACAGGAACGCTCAAGACTTGGCTTTTGGCCAACCTGGGAGGCCATGGGCGAAGCCCAGACGCCGTTCTGAGCAAGCACTGTATGTTGGTTACCACCAACGATGCACTCGCTGCCGAATACAAGCCAGAATCGGTCTACTTGATTCCGGAACATTCTCGTTCTGAGCCATATACAACGTTTACTGCTGCGAGTATCTTGCCTTTGTCAATTGTATTTGGATGGCCTACTGTAGAAGCCTTTCTTGCGGGGGCACACGATATTGATCTACATTTTGTTGAGACGAATCCCAGACACAATCTACCCGTATTACTGGCGCTCACAGATATTTGGAATGACTGTCTTTTGTCACCATTGAACAAGAACAATACCGATTCACACAACGCCGGACGAATAGTTACACCGTATACCGAAGCCTTTGTCGCGTATCCAGCATTTGTGGCAACTCTGGAAGCTCAAATATGTGGCAGAAAACGCTCTGATAAACGCAACACTACCTTCGTCGTCCCAAACAGAGCAGCGCAATTCTCATCAACGACATCTACAATGCAGTCGTCGGCCTGTTCCACCGTTGTGATTGATGGTGGTCTTCACGGAATTTACGATCGTTCACTTTATCAATCCTCCAAGGTAATCCCGTCCGAACTCGTTATGACACTGGATTCACAACTGGCATCCAATGCTACCTTAAAGGAGGAGGTGGGACACAAGAAATTCATCAAGCCCAAGACGCTTTGATGTGCTCACTCTTCGCCCATGCCGATGGATTAGCATTTGGGTCCGATTTTAAAACCTCCAACAACCACAATTTCCATCCTTGCTCCGACGACGAATCTCGAGCCAGTGCTGGCGGCGATGGTACTGCGCAACATAATTTTGTCGTAGACGAAGAGAAACTGATAGAAAAACACGGCTGCAGTGGGAATCGACCAAGCACGGTTTTGCTATGCGGAAGGCTCGATGCATTTACTTGCGGGCAACTGGTGGCAATGGCGGAACATCGTGCTGCTGTAAAGGCTTGGATTTGTGAGATAGACCCCTTTCCCTTTACGGGTGAAAATTGTGGCGATGGCATTTCGGCTCGATCGAGACGAACAAAAATGCTCCAAGAAAGTCTCGAGAAAATGATGGCTGACGGGTATTCCGAGGAAGAGGATGGAGATGAGAATGAAAATATGGTGGGGTTGAATCTTTCTACCAAAACCATTTTATTGCACTATACAAACATGGTAAAAAGCCAACGCAAGAAAGTAGTGAATAGCTAGATATGATATACTAATAATCCGTTTGGAAACTGCTTTTTTAATTGATTCATCTGAATGTAAGCATTAACATCTTCATCTCCTATACCGCGAGTCGTTTCATGATACAGTCTGTCCCTCCGGCATATATAACTTGGTTGCCATTACTCTGCCCATCTTCAGCATCCTCCCAAAGATGGTAACCACAACAGACTAAGACCTTTGTCTTCCTTGGAGAAGGTTCTGACCGTGTGCAAAGGATTCGATGAGCGAATATCCCAGATCTTGACGTTTCCGTCATGACTCGTAGGATGCCAGTTGATAGGCGTTCGATTGGCTCCATTGAACGTTTGACACCCATGCCTTGTGCGATGGACGAAACGTGTTGTCGGAAATAAGCATTGTATTCTGTTTGGAATTGTTAGTCCTCACGTCCCACAATCGAATGGTACAATCGGGATGCCCCGTAGCTACTACGCCTTCGGAATGATACGATGTGTCCAAACAAGATACCACCCTAGGCACCATTCAGAGTCAAGAGGCAGTTTTCCTTCTCCACGTCCCATAATTTTATCGAATGATCCCAGCTACCACTAATGAGATGGGTTCCGTCGCTACCCTTGTGGTTTCCCCAAGAAAGGCCAGTCACCGATTGCGAGTGTGAATTTTCAAAATGGACCATCGCTGCAATTTCTTGATTGCTCGAAGAAGGTTTGCTCTTTTTGCTTGTGGAGCCTTTTTGACGCTTCTTGTCGGTACCTGTCGTGTGATTCTCCACAACATTTTTTACGTTCCAAAGCGAAATCTTTCCATTGCCGTTTCCACTGGCAAGAATATTTGTGCTGCTAAAGTCTAGACTAGTAAAGGCCGAAGACGAAGAGCCCAGTTCGTTTTCGGCTTGAACGCATTGTCCATAATATTGAAGCTTTCCTTTTCGGCTGTTGTCGGTGCTTTCAAATGTGTGAATGTTGAGAGAATGATCCAAAGAGGCCGAAGCTATCCATACCTTGCCATCGCTCTGACTGGTTGCCAAGGCCTTGATCGGTCCGGCCGCTCCAACAACTGCAAAATCGACTTTGGCCAAGCTGTTATCAGTGTTTCGTCGGTAAGCGTGAATCGATCCATCATAACATCCCGAAAAGACAAAACCACTGTTGGAGTTGTTGCAAGCTGAGAGACAGGATACCCAGTCTGGCAAAGTTTCTTCGTCACCCCTTCGTTCGGGTACATTGGCAGCCGGGAAATAGGTGATTTCGATTGCTTCCTCCAAGCTCAACCCGTGTTGCCGTGCTTCTTTTTCGACCCCCTTTCGCAAGAGTCTATTGCTGGTTCCTTTGACGATGAATTCAAAGGTGAGAGGAGGCAATTTCTCGTCGTCGCTTTCGTCGTCACTGGCATCGTTGTCATCGTCACTAGTTTCGGAGACAACAGATCGGCCCAACAAGTGATTCAAGACTGCACTAAGGCCTTTTCGTCCAATATCGGCAGGTACCGCTATAGCTTCCCGTGGCACTTCTAAGGAACGATCTTGGACCGAAGTGGCAAGCTTCAAAGAGACTCGAACTTGATTGCCCTGGTCATCGTCGCTATCGGAATCAGAGGATGACATCGTGCAGTCACTGATAGAAGAATTCAAATTTGATAGCAATGATGATGATGACGAGATTGTTCACTCTTTTCAGGAAACCTCACTTTCGACTTTCCGTCTCAAGCCTCATCGAATCAAGTATTCTGTGAAAGAGCCGAAATCTGAAGTTTTTTGACGAGAGCTCAAGTTTTGGTTGGTGATGAGTACACCGCGAAATTTACCGCTAAAAATGAAAGAGGTATATATACCTTTAACTATGTCGCGGCTAGTAGTGCAGCTCAGTAGCTCAGAGGCAGAGTGTTGGGCTCATAACCCAAAGGTCCATGGATCGAAACCATGCTGAGCTAACTTTTTGTCCTTTGCAATGCACAATTATCAGCTTCACATGTTGTGTTACCATCCGATCAAATAATAATAATAACTTGAAAATTCACAAACTTCAATTTTGGCTTGAGATCATCGTTAGGTGAAAAGGCACGTCATTCATTCACACATGTGGATAAGGTTTGACTTTATGAGAGCCGGCATTGAAGAATTGAGTCTTTCCATTGTTCAGGATCCGGTGATCCGCGTAGTGAAAGTCGTTTGGATTCCAGTATTTTAGGGTTTGACGTATCGAAGGCCTCGGAAAAATGAGTTATAGCTCTCAGAGTAGGAATGCCCTGCAGCACTCAGGCGTTAGGAGTCTACTCGTGGGAAACGCCAGGAGTGGCAATGTTACAAAGGGTGTGAGGGAAAACGCAATAAATCGTCGAAACCATGCTACTCTACGGTCTCTTCCATCGCACGGGTCAGTAGCAATGGGCACGAACAAGACATTCAATCATTCAAAAATCACTGATCATTCTCGAAAAAGCAACCAGTTCCCCTCGACGAATAATAGGCTGCGATCTGTACCTGCATCGTCGTTTAGTACCGCCAATGCACCACCAGAACAAGAAGATTTTTCAAACTATTCCCTGAATGAGCTCAAGCAGCTAGCCAATCAATCGCTTCGACAATATCAGCGGCAAGAAGCGACGACAACAAATAGGGCGAAAACCGTTTTGCAACACATTTTAGAAAGGGCTCAAGCGGCCGATGGCGACGTGGAAGACTTTTCGAGTATCCAAACCTCTCTCATCGATTCCTGGACGACACATCAGTCGACGATCATAAGGGACATGAAAGAGGCAAATACTGTGCAAGAAACAAGTGGAACAGATCAACAGGATATGCAACTGAAACGTTTCCGGGAGGTTTGTTCTTCGGCGGAATCCATGACCAATATCTTGGAGAGTATGGAAAATCCTACTCCGCATCACTATCTTGCTATCTTGAAGGCCTGGGCAAACACGTGCAAGATTGCTAAATTGATTGGAAAGTCGAAACGAGCCGATGTCGTCGGCATACCCCAACGAACTCAACTGATCTTGAGTCAAATGGGAGAAGAGAATGATATTTCTGTCGAAGCCTACAACGAGGTCATCAAGGCTTGGGCGCATAGTTCGGAATACTTGCGTGGAACAATGGCAGAACAGGTCTTCCGAAAAATTCAATTTCCGACCGGGAAAAGCCTACGATTGATTATGCGGGCCCATGCATGGAGCAACGAAGATCGATCCGCATTCCATGCCACGGGTCATTTCATGAGAATGATGAGACTATTAGAGGCCGGCAGGGAAGATATGGAACCGTCTTCGATCGACGATTATCATTTGTTGTGCGACGCTTGGACGATGGCGGGAGATAAAAATAGCTCGTCGAAAGTCTACAGTGTGTTACAAATAATGAGCAATGCTTTTGACAAAGGTCATACCGATATTCGTCCTGATTTAAGGTGCTACCGCGATGCCCTCATCACCATGTCTCGTCGTCAAAACGTTGAAGACGTTGGAAACCTAGCCGACGAAACCCTCAAGGAAATGAAGGACCAAATGATTTTTCCCGACACTGAATGCTATCGTTCCGCAATCTTGGCATGGAAGCATGTCGCCATGTCACGAGACTGTCTGTATCCAGAACAAGCTATTCGCAGAACACAAGAGCTCTTGCAAGAAATGACCGAAGCCTATCATCGCACAACAGAAATTCTAATCCAGCCAACTACGGAAGACTACAACAACGTCTTCCAGGCTATGAATCTGTCAAAGAACCCACAGGCGGTTCAGTACGCGCAAAATCTCTTTAAGACCTTGAAAGACGAGACCTCGTCGACTGGCGGACCAGATGCACAATCGTATCGCCATTTGCTTGGAATTTTGCGCAACAGCCGCTCTCCTACCAAATTTGCCACCGCGTCCCAGCTACTGCAAGAAGTCAAGGACCAATATGCGAATAACGAGAGTTGGAGGTCTTCCGAATCTGCAAAAGAATCTACAATGGATGTGTTCACTGCATTTGTTAGGGTTTGTGGAACATCCGCAAACATTTCAAAAAATGCCAATAATTATACCAGACGAGAACGAACAAAAATGATGACTGTGGCGCTTCAAGTTCTAGGAGATGCAAAAAAACTCGGATTGACTCTTAACTCAGATACGTACGCTGCACTAGTTGAAGCTTGCGATTCTTTGTTACCTGTCAACGAGAAGGAACGCGAAACTGTTCTGTCAAACGTCTTTCATCGAGCCTGCGAAGAGGGATTTGTGAATCAAAGTCTTTTGGAAAGCTTCAAATCTGCAGCGTCGGCACATCTCTTCGCCAAATTGGTGGTATCGAAAAGTATTCCGATGGAAGACATCAAGATTGTGCCAGAATCTTGGACGAGAAACGTCAAGGGATACAAAGAGGGGAAACAAAACATGCCACTCAGCATTCATGGAAACTTCACCTTCACGAAGCGTGCTGCAGAATACAGAATGCGGAAGCTTCGGCGACGAACAAACCAAAAATTCTTGCGTGGCGGAAGGTTGAAATAATCAAATCAACGGAGATCTTTCACCTCTACTATATTCAGCGCAAGAAGTTCAGAATAGAACTTTTAGATAGCGGCACAATCCAATAAATCTATATTATACCTTACAAAGTTCATTTCTTCCGAGACATCCCTGTAAATCGATTCCCCTTCTATGAAGCGTTCGGTCATGCACCTCTCTTGGGCAAAGCCGATTGAAATCCTGCGTCGCTCTTGAACCATTTTTCGTTTGCAGCTTTTATTCGATCCTTCTGGGCCTCGGGATTGATCAATTCCATGCCAGTGGTTTGAGTAAAAACAACGCTGCTGGCCAAACCATCTTTGTTCTTAGCTTGTTGAGCCATTTGCATAGCACGTTTTCGAGATGCCTTTGTGTTCGCCTGTCTCATCTTCCGCTTTTCTGTTACCTTGCGAATAGCTCCGCCGCTATCTGCTGTGTCGAGAAGGCCCATGGTGATTCCCATAGCATCGTCCCCATATTCACCTTGTTGCGTGCTAAACGCACGGGTGTTTGCCTGCTTCATCATCGCTGTTTCTTCGAACCTTTCTTTCAAACGACGCATGCGACGCCCTCCCCGGCGCTTTTTGGCCTCCAAGTTGGGCTTTGGTAACGCTTTGAGAACAGGGGCCTTATCGGGCTCTTGCCACTTTTCAAATTTCTGTTCGAGCTGATTTCTGTAGCTTATTCCGGCAGATGCACTCCGTTGTCGACCTGAATCGACATTGGAGAAGTCGAATCGCGCCACCAATGCAAGTTTGGCCGCCACTACCTTCAATGCTTTTTTCTTATATATATTGGAAAGGGATTGAATCAATTCACATTCGGATAGCACTCCGGTGTGTTGTTTGATAGATCCACCCGACAAACCTGCCCGCGATTCGGAATTGACCTTCGTCTGCCCTAGAACTTGAAGATTACAGCTAGGTATCTGTTTGGCGGAATAAAAACGAAGATCCAAAAAAATGTCGTGAGTCTCATGTAGCAATATCTGTGCATAAGAAAGTTGCCTACGTACCTTTGTAAGTTCTTGAAGACCTCCCGCCAATCCCAACAGTCTTGCTGCCGTTGGAGCTCCAATAAGAGCACAAATGCTTGGACAAAGAGATTCCATCGAGTTTTCCACGAATTTCATCAAATCTTTCTGAACATCGAGAAGGTTTTCCATATAAGTTGCCGACACATCGACCATTCGGAGTTCGTCTTCGGTCAAGACACGGCCAGAAGTCGTTGAACCTGCCATTGATATGGTAATTATTTGATTACTGGTCAAGATTTCATTGAGTTCATCATTCACCTTCGTCAAGTCTGTTTCGTTCCCAATGATTCGAACTGCATTCTTGTAGTGTAAGGGGTTTGGGAGAAGCTCCTCTAACTCGGGGAATTTCGGGATTGTACGCGTTTGCCAACTCTCCGTGCGCCCGTTCCAATTCTTCTTCAAGGCTCGAAAGATGCTTGTTCGACTGTACGACCAACTGGTGGTTTTCTTCCTCCTTTTCTTTCTGGTTGGAAGATCTCACGGTGGAGGGGGGCTTCTCGTCGCCCTTTTCAGTGGTATGGCACGACTCATTGTGTTGTCGAATAATCTTCATATGTTTCACGAGTGATGGATTGTGAAGAAATGTATTTGCTTCTGACTCTTTCGTTGGAGAAGACTCAGGCAGACTTGATTTTTGCATTGATTCTGACAATATATCGCCATTACGAATCACCATTATTTCCATCCTGGATGGAAGGTTCCACGTTTTGGCTATCATCAATTTGATCATCGTCGTCCGACTCCATCAAATCATCCAGGATCATCCAAGAGAGCATCCGCGAGGGTCGTTGTCCCCTCCATTATGACTTATCGAAACAAATGTCAGAACTAATGAAATGGTGCGTGCTAGTGGAATATCAGCTGTGGCCACAAACTTAGTCGCAAATAGCCCAGCGCTTAGTTTGTAGATGATGTTTTATATCGAGAGTGGAAAGTGTGTTAGTGACAAGTTTCAAGCATGAAGTAGTAGTTGATGATGGAGTTCAGAGTTTTGAGTTTTTATTATTGTTCGGTCTCGAGGTTACCTCATATGTACTATTAATATGTAGAAACGTAGTAGGTCCTACGTATAGTTAGGAGTCTCTAGCTAGAGAGGCTCTAAAAATGCAGATAACGATTACACCATGATGCCGATGACCAATACCAACAAGAACCATATCACTATGAATGCTTGCATCTCCTCTACCATACGCAAGCGATTTCGAACTTTTTTATCTCTATTTTTTTGCTTTCGAAAGTGCTTCTGTCCTCAACAAAAAGGGTATTTCGATCTCTGACAGAGGCGACTACAGTGAATTTTTCGATCGGATACAACTGTAGATACAGAATTTGATTGTCATTACAGAGCTATTAATTTCCATGTTTTAAAAAGAAATGTTTGGGCCTATTTTTTCGCTTCTAGTTTCAATAAACAAGGCATTTCCCACGTAGTGATATGCAATGGGGGTGCACGATCCTATTCAATTTTCACTCCAATACGAATCGATCACAAGAAAACGCAAGATTCATTTGCTTTACAAAAAACGAACTGCTTTTAAGCAACTACCATCTCAAACACCACTATTAGATTTCCGGGCTCCTTCGCTTGTCGTAGATTATGTCGAGTAACAATACCATAACCAGGCATCATCTGCTGATTGCATTTGTTCTCGCACCTTAATGATCGCATCATGATTGAAAAGACGAGGATCCCACGCCGGAGCCATGTCTATCACTCTCGGTTGTTTAGCCAGTGTGGCGCTAAGCTTGCATCACTATCACGACACTCAGCAGCAGTGCTGTGAGCAGTGCTAAACTACAATTATTTGCATGAACGGTGAACGGACAAAAGATCTCATGGTTGTTTTCAAAACTATCCTAAAACTAAAAGACATACGTATTTCACACTAGTATCAAGAGTCGATTAGTTTCGACATGACATGATAGAAAGACGCAGGTGACACAATGTTCCTGTTACTTCGCCAGAAAAGACGAAGCTAATATTCGATACCGTAGGCCGTTGAATGCATCGGTAGTGTGGAAGGTCTTGAATTCGTTATTGCATTAAAGTTCCAAACAGTGGACTTTCGATGAATGCTACGTCTTAGAAAATATCGACTTAACGGACTCTTCATGACAACTGCGGCTTTCCGTTCGAGTTCGTAGAACTTCTGGACCAGAGTTTATTTATCGTTCTGTCGGAATCGATATCAAACTTTGCAATTTTCTCCAAAAACTTTCCAGATGCTGTAGCTATAGATCCATCGTATTGTCTCTTCCCTGGCGTTGTGATATTCCATTAGAACCTCCCAATAGGTTGCGATGTTCGGTGCTATTCGCTGAGCTCGCACCCGATATTGTAGATCTTGGTGAGTCAACAACGCCATTCCCAGCATTGCCAGCCAATCGAGCTAACCTCCTTTGTCGTTGCCTCTCCATTGCTTTCTTTGCTCTGTAATAGTTCCCAATACACAATACAGTTACAAATCCCACAAAAAAGCAAACAAAGACGACCGCAATCAGGACCTCGGTCAGAGATCTATCCCTCGATTTATATGTCATTGTTTCAACCCCGCCCCCAACCGGATTTCAGGGAATCTTCTTATCCTATCCAGAGGTGTGCTTCGGCGACTTTTCAATTTCTTTTTTCCGGAACTGATCCGAGACTTCTTAGTTGAATGGTGCAGGTTGAAGTGACACTCAAGCAAACATTCTCCAGGAACCTCCTCTCTTTCCGATCTTCGAAGCTCGATGCTTTGCTTCCTCTATGGTGGGATTGGTTCGAAAAAGTTTTGAACGAGCACGCATCTCTACAAACATCGCGCGCCTTCACAAAACCCCGAATAACTATTTCGTCATTGTTCGATCGTGATGTGCTTTCATTCATGAATGACGGAATGAATGGGGGATAAAACGGGGTTCTTTGAGGCTCCCAAAACATAAAACGTACTCTGCAGTTGGTATGATCCTCCTTTTTCAAATAGTTCTTGTTCTCAGATCACGGAAGTCGTTGCCTTGATGAATGCTACTTGATTCCTTCTTATGATTCCAATTCCCTTTTTGTTCTAACTAATGGAAAGAAATCGTTCAAGTGAAATACATGGTATTGCTGTTGACTGTCAACGCACTCTGCGTAAGATTCGAAACGCCAATTCGGAAAAAAGATTTCAGGCAGTCAAATTTCAAGTAGACTTGCATTCAGTAGTACTAGAAGTGCACTATACATCATCTTCGTAAAAAAATTAAGAAACAGGTTTAATGTATATATATTGATACAGTGTTTAAGCCAAGACTTCGGCTCCTTCGAAGTTGATGATGCGGCCGAAACTTGAAGAATCCAGGGAAGCTCCTCCAACAAGACCACCGTCGATATCTGGCTGGGCAAGAAGTCCGTCTACAGATTCGGCACTAACACTTCCCCCGTACAAGATTCTAGTAGAATCAGCGACTTCAGCACCGTACATCTTTTCAAGGATGGCGCGAATAGATTTGTGAACGCTCTGAGCGATTTCTGGGGTCGCAACCTTGCCAGTTCCGATAGCCCATACTGGCTCGTAAGCAATGGTGACAGAAGACATTTGTTCCGCGCTGATGCCTTCCAAACCCTTCTTGAGTTGAACTTCGCAGACGGCGTCTACCAAGGACTTTTCGAACTCCTCGAGAGTTTCGCCGATGCACAACATAACATTCATGTCGTTTTCTACCAATATTTTGCATTGGGCATTGATATCTTCGTCGGTTTCGCCGTTGAGCGTTCTGCGTTCGGAATGGCCAGCCAACGCCCATTCGATGCCCAAGCTTTTCAACATGATGGGAGAAACTCCACCGGTGAACGCACCCTTCATCTCTGGAGTGACCATCTCGGCACCAACGACGAGCTTATCACCAACAACGTTCTGCACAGTTTCGAGGAAAGGGAAAGGAACGAAGAGACCAACATCGGCAGGAGAATCAGACGTGATCGAATCGGCAATACCTTTTGCCAACTCAACAGCTTCGTCCTGTGTATTTCATGGCAGATGAAGATAGATCAAAAGGAGATGGAAGAGATTGTTAGATATTGATGATGGGAGAGGGGAAGCGGACCATTCGTCTATCCTCATAAAAATCTCGCGCATATTTGATGGAGAACAGAGAGATACAAACAAAGATACGAAATTCGACTTGCCTTGGTCTGTGGGTTCAATTTCCAGTTTCCGGTGATGAAAGGCTTTCTCGCGTCCAACTCGGTGCTCGAAGATCGCAAGACGGAAACAGAGCCCGCGAATGGCTTGTTTACGAAAGCGCTCGTGGTGCCCACAAGGGACAAAAGTGCGATGGAAAGCTTCATTGTTAAGGCGGTATGTTGGAATAAGACTTCACAGATCTTCTTCGGTCAAGAACTAAGATGAATTAAAACAGCCTCTCGGACGCAGCGTCAAGACAGCGTTGTTTTCCGCAATCTTTTCCACAAACAGAAAAAAAAAAGTTCTCCCAGAAACAAACGTCTGGTCCCATAGATCATCACTGCTGGTGTTCTCATCGCGGTATCATAGCCATCATTGCATGTCGTGGTATCGGCGATTTTTGTGCTTACGTGCCGTGGTACTCGTACGTGGTTAAAAAATTTCGATGACGACCCACAGATTTTTCGGAATGCACGACTGGGAACGATATTGGCATGCGAATACTACATACAGTAGGTAAGAACGATCGGAAGCAACAGAAATTCAACCACAGCCACCAAAATCATCATCTTTCTCGGAAAAGTTTCGAGAGGATTGTGCTCTTTTTCTTCGCGGGTTTTACATGTATTGCAAATTCACGAGAAACGACTTGCTTTAAGCTTCTTGTCGCAATTCGTTATGCTTTCATTCATGTTTTCTTCGATTTCAACTCTTTGGAATCAACGACATTGCGTTAACAACAGCCGCAACTACCTACCCTCAATATTATAAACGAACTCTCAAAATGGTGAAGAAAAAGGGCAAATCCAACCGAACCACCCTCAAGGACAAATACAAGATACAGCGACGCGTCAAAGAGACTCATCGCAAACGGAAGAAGCAAGCTAAGAATGATCTAAAGAATGGGATCGTCCGTCCAAATCAGCAAAAGCGAGACCCTGGAATTCCCAATTCATGGCCTTTCAAACAGGATTTGCTCAAGGATATCCAACGAGCTCGCGAGCGACAACAACAGAATCAACAAGCGCAAAAGGATAAGCGCAAGGCAGATTTGCGTGCTCTGAGGGAGCATCAGGCACAAGGAGGAGCATGCCGAACAGTTGAAGATCTGATGGCAAGGGTCAATCAAGACCAACAAACCTTTGCTGCAAAGCAGGGAGATCCAAACGCTTTTGCGAACAACGCGTCTTCGGAAAAGAGCGACGGTAGAGTCGCTGCGGGACAGCAATCTCGTCGTGCCTACCTGCGCGAGTTGAAAAAGGTTGTCGAATCCGCAGATGTTCTCTTACAGGTATTGGATGCGCGTGATCCTATTGGGTCAAGGATTCACAAAACATTGGAAGATGTTATTTTGTCGAAAGCTGACAAACGAATGGTTTTGGTTCTGAACAAAATTGATTTGGTTCCAAAAGATGTTGTGAGCCAGTGGTTAACTGTCTTGAGGCGATCTCACCCAACAATCGCCATCAAAGCCTGCAAGAATATGTCGGATGGCCAAGACAAAGATGCGGCAACTTCAACAGTCCCAGTAGGTATGGATGGACTGTTGGAATTATTGAAGAATTATGCCAGAACAAACGCCGGCGGGGGAAAAGCAAAGACGACTATTGTTGTCGGAATTGTCGGTTATCCCAACGTGGGAAAATCATCCATCATCAATGCTCTGAAACGATCAAGAGCTGTTGGAGTTAGTCCTCGTCCGGGCTTTACCACAACGATGCAAGAGGTTGTACTTGATCGAAATGTCCGTCTCTTGGACAGTCCTGGTGTTGTCTTTGACGACAAAACTGCGTTGCTTGGCAACTGTGTCGATGCGGATTCCATCGAAGATCCAATTCCACCAGTAGATGCTCTTCTTCAACGTTGTAAGCCGGAAAGTCTGATGATGACGTACAACATTCCGGCTTTCCCACAGGGGAATACCATGGTATTTTTGGCTATGGTTGCCAAATCATACGGACGGGTTTTGAAGGGTGGCATCCCGGATAAAATTGGAGCGGCTCGATCTGTTTTGAAAGATTGGAACCAGGGAAAGATTCCTTATTACACAGTTCCACCCAAGAATGCTGAGCCAGATGTTGCAAAGGGAGGTGCTGTTATTGTTTCGAGTTTTGGTGCCGAATTCGATCTTTCCGCATTTGACGATAAAGTATTGAGTAGCTTGAAGGAAAGTGACGAAATGGATTTTGTTGAGCTAGCGACCGAGGACCAACCAGAAAATCCAAAAGTAGGGGAGCTTGTGAATTATCTCACTACAGGTGGTGACGATGATGACATGGAAGAAGACAGCGATGATGAAATGGAAGCTGACAACACCTTCAGATCAAAGGTAGCACAAGCGGAAGATTTCGACTTCAAAGCAATGTAATCTCTAGCTAGAATGGACGTCGTAAGTCGACTATGAATTTCCTGTAAAACTTTATAATTTTTTCTATGAGAAGCATTTTGATTTAGAAAAGCGAATTTTATTACGTCAACTCTGGCCATACGTAATCCTCCTCGTGTGCTGCTCCTGATTGCAAATCGCAATAGATCTTCATGGCTTTGTTGTACAGACTTTTTTCTCGATCGTAAGACGCAGTTCCTTTCTTCTCTTTTGATTTGTAGCTATAAACGGGACATTTCCCATCGTTGTATGTTTTGATGACCTCCTTCTCCGTGTTGTCCTTCTTCTTGTTGTGTTGTAATTTCGGATCAATAAATTTGTCAATATCCTCTTGCGTCACACGATATGGAGCTGGAGGAACGGCACATTTACTGGTTAGCTCGTCAGAAATGCGTTGAACCTCGTTTAGTGGATTTGCTAATATAGCATCATTGCTGGATTTGACTATGCACAATCCTCTCGAATTTTGAATGGCTCTCATATTGTAAACAATCCACAATCGCAAGCCTGTTTCCACTCGAATATTTTCGTCTCTCTTGTAAATCGACATTGCAACTTCGAGCGGATGTCGATACGTAAATACGATTGCAGGTTCATTGTTCATGAGTTTGAGCCAGGTTTTCAGCGTGATGCACATGCGAGGATCCTTTTGCATCCACGGTGCGTTGCTCGGGTCGTTCAAAAACGGCAAGCCACGATCTCCCTCCTTGAATGAGATAGCCCCGGACTCTTTGTCCTTTAGTGCTTGTTCCCAATCGTAATGAATCACGTTCGACGACCAGGACATGTGTTGCTTCCTCATGAACTCGTCGTTTTGCAGCACAATGTCGACTGCGTTCATAAAATCCCTTTTCGTTGTCAAATGAACTCCCAATGAGTGGCCCTCCCACTGTATATCCTGCCGACTTGTGCAAGAGTCCTCCCAACATGGATGTACCACTTCTATGCATTCCCACTATCATAAATCCGTTGCGGTGGTTTCCAGCCAACATTGCGTGGTCGGCATTATTAGTCCCACCTACGGCAATCGCTTGCCGATTTCGTTTTCCCTATGGCTCGATTCATATTCGGCCACGGCTTTATCTAGAAGGTTAGCATCAGTGACTCCACGCCCCTGTCGAAACTGTGATAACTTTTTCCGTATATTCGAAGTGACTTCTCCGATCCTTTCTTTGCGTGCAATCTCCTTCAGCGAGGGTGGAACATGCATGTGATGGATGTAATCGCGTGCCGTCTCTTCAGGCATCGATTCTGGTGTAGATGCTTCAAGCAGTGGCCAGAGAATCATCAGCATAAGGATGTAACACAGAAGAAATATTCCCAGACATATTGTGCATGTATAACCGAAGACCAAGTAATTTGCAAAACGTTGTTCGCGTCGTTTTTTCTTGTTGCGTCGTTGTCGATCGCGAGCGTTGGTCTTGCCTTTGTTGTTACCAACACTGCTGCCACTGGCGCTTCCATAGCCAACATCCATTGTAAAATTGCTCTTTTCTGCCTCTCTTGTTAATTCTTGTTGAGTTTGCAATTGGTGATACACCTCCGAAGTATTTTATGCGATTGCCGTTTGTTGTTTGTTCTGTTTGTCGACATGAGGCGGTCATCAAAACTTTTGAAATGTGAAGAGTTTTGAAAAAAAGACACATTCCTCGTTGTTCGCACGCTATGACCGTTGCTCAATCAAAATTGAGTTCATACGAACATATGTTTGGTTCATACGAACTGATTTTTCAATTGAATCGAAGTAATCGTGTAGCACATACAATTTAAAACGTCTGTTTGATTAGCTCGATTAAACTGAGAATATGTTAGTCGAACTAATCAAACAGCCGTTAAATTGTATGTGCTACACGATTACTTCGATTAAAAGTCCTCCTAGCAGTGATTGATTGGTTGATTGGGAGCCAGGCAAACGAGAAAACTCACATGAGTGAGTCAAGCGGGCGCCAGAAAATCTCATCCTCCTGGAAGAGAAAAGAAAGACAAGTGAATAAGAAGAAGGAGTGATTGGTTTGATGAATACGAAAGCGCCCAAGTTGCTATCATAATGGCTCAATAATCAACTTAGAATCACCGAAAATGAGCAATAGCCATCTGATTGTTTCTTTGTCCATCAAGTAGAGGTTGGAAAAAGGCTGAACGCTCAATTGAGGATGTCGCCCCTACGAAGTTCCTCGCGGGAACAACAACCGTCGAGGGAGAACATTTGTGCCCGGATGATGACGAAAACGATCAGTCATTTCACGGTGGCGATATTTGCTTGGTGTGTTCGAAAAACGAGGCTCGATATACATGCCCGCAATGTCAGACTCCTTATTGTTCGATAGGATGTTTTCGAAACCACACCGATACAACTTCTTCCGGTACAGTTACATCAGACGAAGGGCATGCCTTTTCTTGTAGTGAACATTTTTTCAAGAGAAAAGTAACTTCGCTAATGCAGCTGGAATCATTAGAGAAGAAGGAGAAAACACGTCGAGCGTTGAATCGATATCATCACGAGCATTTCGGTGGCCAAGATCGTGAAGAACCACTCGAGATCTACGACAACGAGATTGAAAGTCTGTACGAATTGCAATCACAACTGGAGATTTTAGAGAACGGAAATAAAGAGTTGACGCAAAGAGAACTTGCGAAGCTCTTGCCTCCCTCCCTCAAGGCCATGTTCGAAAAAGACTTACAAACTGGGCAACTACAAGCAGAGTGGGTTTTGAACCATTGGTATCCCTGGTGGAGACGTGAACTGGTAGTCAACAGGAAGGAGGTCGAACAGGATGAGAGCAATATCAACGACAACAATCAAAATTGTGAGGACAGCAGTGCAGCCTCTACAACTTTGGATGAGAGACTTCTAAGGGTACCGAAATACGAAAGCTTTGGGGGAAGAAAAAGCAACGACGAGGTGCTCCTGTGCAATTTAGTAGATATTCTCATTGGCACGTGTCGAACACTCCGTTTGTATCATGGAGTACAAAATGCGTCACGACAAGCCCCAGTGGAAGCCGCCACAACCCTTATCTCCGCATCATCGGTCCTTGGGAAGGACACGCGGTTCGATACTATCTATCAGGTATTGGATCATCACTACAACTGTAGTGGCAAAATTCTGAAGGACGGAAAGGGTTCTCATAGTGATAAGCTCGGCGATTGGCATGTCTGCATAGAAGATGTTGCCGCGATAATAAGTTCAACACGCATGGTAGGACGAGCATTGTTGGAGGCATCGGATATTTTGAAGGCCGCTATCAAAAAGCTAAAGCTTGACCATGACGATTCAATATCGAACAGAAAAGAATCAACCAACGGCTGCACAACGAATCTGAAGCAGATCCGTTGTCTGCGCAAAAAGCTGCAGTTTTTCTTGTCTTGGGCGACACATTATACAGACGCCGCAAACTTCCTATTGGGAGGTGGTCCGAAAGAGGAAATCTTGGCCTGGATTGACGAGAGGAAACAAATTTTCTCAGAGTACGAATGCGCCGATGACAACAATGGTGATAACGAACATACCATAGATGTATTGAATTTCTCTCATTCGGGAGCCATACCCATCGTGAGAACATCCAACGGCAGCAATTCTAGCGAACCTCTGTTGGTTGAGGTGCAAAGTCGACGAAAGAATATGAAATAGATTATGTTGTTAATCTTAATGCTCTTCCCATTATTAGTTGGTATACTATCTTTTTTCTTCGGTATTTTGAAAGCGCGAACATCATACTAAGGCTTCAAAATGTGTCTACGAGAATCTTCGTTGAAGGCTTCGTTTCCATTGCAATCCAAAGCTACGTTGATCTGATGAGAAATAAAATAATCAAAAGTGAATTATAGCTAGTTTTCTTCGTTACGACGTCTATCACTTTGAAATAATCTTAAAATTCGTTGCCTGTAAACTTGATCACATAGCTCATTGAGCATTCGTTCGTAAATTGCGATAGTCCGCACTCCAATCTCTTTATGGAAAATCTGGAAAAATTTTGAAATGGATAAATTTGATGCCAACGTAGGCAGTCACCCAAAGAACCAATGATTTTCCCACGAACAGATCAATGGCATCCAAGATCTCCCTCGACAATCCGATGGTCTGCCCGACTAATTTGGAACCGCCACTGATGAAGACAACAGGTAGTTTTTGGGGACTAATTTCACCAAAATTCACCGAATAATCAAAGTTACTCTTTTCGTCGTTCCCCTCGGCATCTTTTGGACCGATGACTCTTGTTTTGAATGGGCCTAGACCAACGTCGAGAATTACGGGCTTGTCACGAGCTCGGTCAAAGAAGAAACCGCCAAAAAGTCGGAGGGGTCCACCGACGAAGAAGTCCACATATGTTATTATGACGGTTAAAATTTTGGTGGATCCGACGAGAATGAAGGTGGTTGCGATAGCAAACACGGTTCCCGCTAAAAATGTTTCCACTGTCTCGTGCAGAGGCAAAACCCACGAGAGTCCGTTTTGGGCGATGAAGGGACCGACAGCTTCGTTGAAAAAGGATTCAACAACGCAGAGTTCCAATCGGACTCGAAGGAGACCACTCGCAATCAGCGGACCATATTCCACAAAGTTTTCCTTACCAACAACTGCCTGTGCCGTACCCTGCAAACCGCGATACAATCCATCCGAAGCGGCGCAAACAGGGACGAACTGACTTGGATCAAAGCTTTGAGTCAGTTCTTTCGGCATTTGAATCGTCGGAACAGACACGGCATTCGCAACCTCCGACAAAACGGCCATTCCCAGAAGTGTACTTGTTGCAGCAGCAAGCGAAACAGCCATGGGATCTTTGGTTTCGTCCAATTTCGTTGCATCGTCGTCGTCGAGAAACTGTTCATCGGAACCAATCAATGTCTTGGTCCTCTTCGAAGCCATGCCCAATTGAAAGGTGGGCGATTCTTTCCGCAATTGATCCATGCTGTTTCGCACCGACATTCTTTCGACCGGTGTGACGAACGCACATGTCATCGAAAGCGAAATTGCCAGTACTAACAACGACACAGCCGTCATGAGCATCGTCCGAAAACACCGAACAGCCATTGTCACTCAGTAATTACAAATTGATTCTTATGTCAGTCAACGCTTTATGTTGTTGGTGATCGATTAGTTCGTAACAGGTACTCTAGTACTTCCAAAAAGAAGCGCTGCAAAGCCAATGTCGATCAGTGTAATCAGGAACCTGATCTGATCGCTGACAGCCTTGCTCTGGGTCCCTATGATATGGTCGCGCCGACCTTCAAGAACCCTTAGTTTTACGATAATTTGCGTACAAGTATGGTACGAAAAAAGAAGAATTTGAATTTGTGACACTAGATCAGAGCGGGCTCAGTCGGTACTCTCAGTATAGGTATCATACATACCGTTTTTATGCACAAAAGTAGGATAGGGGTGACTTGATTGAGGGATGTAAGAAACAAACTCCTTTCTGAAAAAATAATAATAATCCATCCTTTTGCTGATTGAGAGATCAAAACCAACTTCTGCCAATGGTGGTTATCCGTAGAAACGGTATCGATGCAACCAACGTAATATACACCCGAAGATTACACCAAAAGCAGCATGAAGAACAATGTCCGTCGGATTATCGAAGAGCTGTATTCCGCCAGCCGCCAATCGCTCTTCAACGGAATTGGAGGACTGCCTGGTGACGCCGCTGCGGGACCGTTTCAAAGTACTGATCCACCAGCGCCTAAGCGACAATGTAAAGAGACTACAATATCGTCGCTGAAAAATAGGAGTTGGGATAAGGTATGCTTTGTTCATTTTTCTAAATGTGTATTGTTTCGATGCATGACAAATGTTCCAATTTTTCTACTAGGTCGTCTAAAAATCTTTCTCTTCTTCCATCTTTATAGATTTTGGCCGAGGCGAGCGAGCTCCTTCCTTCAATGACAAATCATGAACACGGCCAAGTATCGAGACTAGCGGGTATACTTTTGCTGGGATTCTTTCTTCCGCAGTCTACGGGAAATGTTTTCTTCTCGTCCCAAAATCTTTCCACTCAACCGCCTTCGGTGTCATCAAGATATCAGCATCAAAAAGGACAATTTCAATCGCCCGGAAGCCAAACAACAGAAACGCAAAACGATGTTCAGAATGCAAATGAATCCTATGTTCTAATGTCGTTGGAAGAGCGCTTAGAAAGCACGGCACATCGATATGGCAACGAATTTGGCGAACTAGACGATCTTATTGTGCACGAACATCTCGAAACTTCGTTTCAATCCTTTTTGGAAATTGGTTTGAGGCCGTTTCTTTTGGGTCGCCCAGCACATGCTACCGAGGTTGATCTTTTGCATATTATAGCAATGGCTATTCATCCTCGCCCATCAGACCAGTGTATACGACAAACGACATCCAGGCTCGAAGAACAAAAGAGTGATATATGGGAGATGACAACACGGCTCATGTCCAGTTTGGTCCCGAATTCCTTTAATATCAATTACCATCATCGAGTCAAGTTGGTTCGGATCGTTCTTGATTGTCTTGTTTTGCCAGAATGCCAACAGGAGGCCGGGATCTGCCAGAACGCACCTTTGTTTGAGGGCGCAATACCTCACCTCCGTGCCTCGCTATACGCATTCGGTATGGCTTCAACGAGGCTCTATGACAGCCATTTAGCGCAGCACGCAATGGTATTATTGGCGATTCAAAGCGGGATAGATCACGTGGTGAAAGAAGAATGGAGCCGTCTTCTTCATCGACTGGTAGACGATCGGACCAACTACAAGAGATGCTCCGAAAATGATAAAGTTGGAAGAATAACTGGTGAAAACTTTTGTCCGCATACTTCTCGCGGAACACTTTTACGAGAGTTCGTGATAAAATACAACAAAGCAAGGCGTTTTGCTGACGAGGACTTTTTGCAGTATGCTTTAGGTTCATTGACGGATGCCATTGAAATGCAGGTAGACCTTTGGACGAAAGAAGAGAGAGAAGGTATCGAAGACCCGAACAGCCAAAACGAAGAAATCGTTTCGAGCAACCAGCCTGCTCTCGTTTTGGCGTCGCTCCTGGATGCTGGAAAAAATCTTTTCCATTTTCTATTGCCCTTAAAGAGCAACGCTCCTGTCGATGACGAGGAAGACCAAGAAATGGAAGAATCGGATGACAGTCATTACAGAGATATGTTAATCAGCTGCGGTATTCAGTTGGTGCACCATTGGGATCCAGTCATTGTCAAGGAGGCTTGCACCTTGTTGGTATTGGCATTTAGCTACACTGAAGATATGTGGGATGACTATGTCGGGGCTGTCTTTGATAGCACAGTGATTGCGATTGATGTAGCAATAAAAAGGGGCGAAGATCAGGGCTCGTCGGTGGTACCAATCGAAGGACTTGTGTCAGCCTTCTCCCAACGCTCTCTTACGTTTGCGGTGAATCTTTGTAGACTTCTTTTAAAAGAGAAATATACAGGCACGAATTCGCTTGTCGCGTTCAGATTGATCGCTGCCATTTCTAATGCACGTCCAGCGATTGCTCAAGAACACCGGAGCGTACTTATTAAGCATCTAGATGGTATTGAGGATTCGAACATAAGGAAGCACATATTGGCAAGCATTCTATCCTGCCGAAAAACGCATTACTTTGCAAGCGAAGAAGACTCGCTGACGAGTCTCAGACCATTGATGTCTGTTTCGTCCATGGGAAATTGGAATAGCTATCTTATGTCTCGGCATGCGATCATGACAGGAAATTTTGACATTGCCAAAGAATTGTACAATGAGTTGATGAATTTGGCGGCGTCAGAAGCAAACTTTATCTGGCTCTCCGCGATGGAAAAGGTTGCTGACGGAGAAGGACGTCTATGCAGGGATGGTGCAAAGGCGCTCTTAGAATCCACGTCGAAGCTTCGTATGGCGATCAGCGCATTTCGCTCAATGCAAGCCTTTAGCCAAGCATCTACGTCATTTCAGATCAGACTTCTTGAACTGAGAGTTGACTTCCTGGATCTCCTAACGAGCATTCGTCAGCTTACTGTGTAAGTATCAACAACGAGATGGTATCAATATGGTATGCATTGCAACGAGAAAGATCCCTCACTTCCTCCTTTTTCAAACGAATCTGTTTCGTTTCCAAACTGTTTCGTTTCCAGAGAAATGAGGCTGGTAGGTGCAGAACCTAAGAAGTTTACACGATCAAGTCTTCATCTTAAAAATCTCGTCAAGCTTCTTTATAAGCTGAGCGCAGATTATATGAAACTCTACAAGGAGTATGGCTTGTTCATGTGTCAACAGTCACGAAGCGTTCTGAGGACGCTCCATTCACTTTGCTCCTTCGTTGCAAAAGCTGGCAACAAGGTGTTTTTGGATTCTATTGACAACGAAAAATCTCTCAAAAAATTGGCAGATGGTGATGTTGCTCAACCGCTGACGTCTTTACTAAAACAAATCGACTCTTTTGCGTTGGAGAAAGTGAATCAATTTGTCGATGCAAAGATTCGTGCTGTGACATTCCTTGAGATAATAGACGGCATACTGAAAGCTCCAGTCCCGATCCCCAGATCCTTAACATGCACAAATGATCTACCATGCGCTTCCCTCCGGCTTTTCTGCGATCCGGATGTACACGAAATCGAGAAGAATCGATTGAAAGTTAGCGTTGGTAAACCTGTCGTGTGTCTAGCTAGTGGGACAATTCCGACATCCCTCGTGCAACGCTCAAAACTTCCCTTCAATATTCTTCTGCTATGGTATACACTTGATTCAAAAGGAAGCTCTACCAAGGCTCTTGCCTCGAAAACGTCTCAAAAAGTTGTAGGTGGTCCAATTGCTACATCGATGTCATCCAGTGGAAGCTTCTTTGTGAAGATCAAGACCCGAGTACTGCTAAGCGAAGGCTGGTATGACCTCAAATTTCGACTTGGCTGCAGGGATATTCGTGGTGGAGAGTGGGAACTCCCATTTGAACAGAAGTCTCCTGGCTTCTCCATTAAAGCCCTTCGATCCGAGACTAAGTGAAGAGCTTATCGGAAAACGCACGATCGGAAAACGCAAGAGTTCTAAGCGCAATCTCTGGTTTCCCTTCCATACGAATGCTTTATTACAATAATCCAATCAAACATTTAATCCTTTTTCCTTCGTCTATTTTCCCTCTCTATCGTTTTCAACATCGACTTCTCGCTCGGCATCTCATATGGGAGACAAGGAACAATCCTATCCAATTCCGGTATACAAGTGTCTCGACGACGTGGTCTCATTTTTAATTCCTTCTTGTAGTCGTCGATATCTAACCCTCCCACAGGAGGCATCCTTCGATAGTCGTAATTTTGGATTGTTTGCAACGAAAAAGAAGTATTGCCGCTACAACACCAGTCTTCTAGATCTTCAAAGCACATTAGGTCGGTGGCATCTGGATTCACCTCACAAAAGCTTTTTCGTACTTTACGCTCAGATTTGGGTGTTGAAAGAGCAAGCGTCATTGGAAGGCTCTGAGTGAAGCTACTCGGCCGGCCTGCCACCAAAACGTCTGCATGGCTTAGCAGCATCATGTCTGTAAAAGAGCTCAACCATCCATTTTTGCATTCGTCACCAATGCTGTGGACATCGCCCGTCGCTCCGAACAAGACACCCTGACCATGATCTAGTCGACTTTGCTCAAAGTCAACCACTTCCATCTTTCCCTCAAGAAGAGTCTGAAGTTTCGAAATAATTTTCGCCGTATCGGATGCAATGAATAAAAGTGGTGGCTCCGTCTCTTTGAAAGTTTTGGACACGGAAATCAATAATCGTGACATCGATAGACACCATTGGTCAATGTCTTGGATCGCCCTATTCTTCATTTCAAAATGTTTTTCTCCATTTCCAGCACGAACGTGCAACCCAATCACTGTGTGACCAGTAAAATAGTTTTGCCGAAAAGTGTCGACTTTGTCTCGATCTCGAAACCTTTTGTCACGTAGATTAGAATAAAGCTCGATATCCGAATCAAAACGCAGCCCAGCGGCACCGAGACAAGGACATGTTGTCGTATTCGAGTAACCAGACCGACCACTTCGTTTCATTTTTTCAAATCCCCAGACGTCGTTGCTAAGTTTCATATACATGTCCGGCATCGGATTCGTGAAATTCCCGGCCTCTGCACTAGCCTTTATCTTGTCGAGGATTTGGGGCTCGTTCAAAGGAAACGACCCAAAGAGATATGAGAAGACTTCTTGATGACCGCAAAAGCCAAAGAAAACCCGAACGGTTAATTCAAGTTGCTTGGCCACGTAGTAAGCGTCGACAAGCTTGCTCATCCTCTTTTTCACTGTGTGGATTTAGCGGAAAAGTAAGTCGTACAATAGATCCATCATGGCAAGGTCAGAAAAGCACATCGCAAACAAAGACATCGAAAATGCAAAGGCATAACATGGAATACGTACATGGCCAGCACCACAACAGGCAAAGTAGTCTATTGAAGATGCTCGCTTCAAACTCGCTGCGTACTTGCGATTGATCTGAATCTGCTCCGAACCGAGGTTTTAAAGGTCTACTTGGACCAGCATTGAGATGATTGTTCACATCTGAATCCAGCCCGCGAATCAGGTGGTAGTGAAGCACACCATAAATGGCAATGCCGACGAGCAGAAAAGCTTTCTTGAATTTCATGCATCTCAACACAAAGCGGGGAACATTCATATTATTTCCACTTAGCCACAGGCTTGGAACATTACGAAAAAATCAAGATTTGCTTCCATGCGACCAGCACTGAAAGCCTTCGATGCATGTAATGCAAACTATAGTGTAACCCAGACCTTTGGCCAAGAAATCTCGTCGCGGTTGCAATTGAAAATTCTTGTCTCAAGGCACCATCGAAATAGCTCAATTCCCGATTGAAGCATGCCATACTTGGCTCTAAAGTTGGTACGACGGTCGGTATGAAGAATGATTATTTCACGAAGAGTCCTCAGTAGTTTGTTTTGTGACCTGCTTCTTTTACATGATGTGAAAACTGTCTCATGTTCCCCGAGATTTTGTGTACGACTTCGAAGTTCATATGAACCCGGTCTAGGTTCATACGAACCCGTTTTTGGATTGAATCGAACTAATCCTGTAGCACATACAATTTAACGTCTTTTTGATTAGATCGATTAAACTGAGAATATGTTCAGTCGAACTAATCAAACAGCCGTTAAATTGTATGTGCTACAGGATTACTTCGATTAAAATGTTTTGTAGCCTGTGCGAACTGATGTTTTGAATTGAACCGAATTCAAATCACGCGTGCCGCTCAGAACGGAACAAAACAACCGTTGTTCAACCGTTTTGATTACCATTACAAGTACCATCCTCTCTCTCGCTCTCTCTCTTACCATACCTCATTGCTTCCAAAGGAAGGCTTTTTCTTCGACATCCGCATCACCACGCAGCTGACGAAAAGCGAACAAGAGAGAAACAACATTTCCTACAATGGTTGATCCGGGCGTTGATATTGATGCTATGGGGCGCAAGGAGCTCCAAGCCTTGGCAAAGGCTCATGGGATCAAAGCCAACCAAAAGAGCGCTGTCTTGCGACAGAAGCTGCGAGAAGTCATTGAAGTTCAACAGCCAAAAGACGAACAAAATCATAACGACAATGAAGAAGTGAAGGAGGGAAATCCAACAAGCGCCGAGAAACTTCCCATTATTACCACTGACATCTCGTCTCCAGGAATCCAAGAAATTGAAGGTTCGACGGAGGAAGATGTGTCTCTTGAGGTGTCCATTGATGCCGAACCGTTCGTAGGAGCGAGTGCTAATGAGGCTACTGTTACGTCTGAAGAAAGTTCTATGCTTACGGAACCAGCATCTTCAGATGAAGAGGTTTCCAGTCGTCTCTAACGATACAAAGACGACTGCAGGAAGAGAATGTTCTTAAACTTTCTATAGATGAGGAAACCAACGATGCCCAAACGGAGATAGAGCCTATTGGGGAACAAAGCAATCAAGATGATAAAAATGGTGACGAAGAAGAAGGCGAGTTGAAATTTGCGAAAGAAAATATTCCATCGATCAATGAAGGTACAACGGTTACGGTAGAAGGAAAAGATGACACCGTCCAAACGTCGGAAACCCATTTACCGATTGCGAATGATACGAAGGAAAATGAACGAGGAAAACAATGTTTCCCGTCGGGAAACAAAGCGAAGAAATGAAAAAGCAAATCACAACAAATTCAACAACCATTGGCGATAAAGTCTTGGCGTCGAAACTATCGATCGGGGCTGAGAAGAATTCGACGAAGAAGTATCAGTATTCAAACAAAAACAAAAATGAAAAGTTTGCCACTAAGCTTGATCAATCGTACCGTAAAAACAACATGACCAAACAAACTACGAAACCTCCCAAAAACGTATCTCATCAACCGACACAAGAAAAATCGAGTACGTCCACTCTGAAGAAACAGAGAGAAGTTCCGTTGTGGAAACTGAACTTGGAAAAAATGAAAAGCTCACATTCAAAAGAGAAGAAGCCCTTACCAATAAAGTCTGTTAAAAGACGCCCATTTCACGATCGTTCTAACAATATCGTGGAAATGAATGCCACAAAGGAAAAGCATGGCAAGGATGACATCAAAAGAATTCCTGTAAAAAAAATCCCCATGTCGAAACGAAACGAACAACAGATGAAAAAGTTTTTGGAACGTCAGGCGGCTGGGAGAAAAGATAGAGCCAGGAGAGAAGAAATCAGAAAATATGCAAATGGTGATCGAAGTTGAAGACATCTGCCATTCCATCGCGCTTGCTGTTAATCGTTTCAAGCTGTATGTACAGTATCAAAATGTTATATGAATAATTGAAAAAGTAAGGAATATGTGTTAATTTAGTTTCATCAGTTTGTGCTATTGATGTCGCCGCGAGAATCCTCTGGACTTTGTACCCATGATTTCGACATTAGCGACATTCATTCTGGCAGTTTTGGTTTGATAGATCGATTAGGAGCCGTTTGTTGTCTTTCTCCTATAATCGATGGGTTTGCCTTGATGCCCTGTCCTGCGATTTCTTCTCCAGGGCTTGTCCGGAAGATTTTCGACATACCCCCAAATTTTAATCCGCCTTGTAACCCTTCCAAAACCTTTGCCGATCTTTTTAGGGATGGATTCAATGGACGAAGGCAAACGCACAATTGGTTTGTCCACGATAACCCGTCGGGTTTCAACTTCCGATATTGGTAGCTCGGCAAGGTACAGACGAGGACCAAAGTACCATGACATGGCCGCCCCTCCGATTGCACCACCAATGTGTCCCCAGTTGTCACTGTTGTGGTTTTTGAATGATAACGAACACAAACCAAAATAGAACGCCGAAAGTGTGAGATCCACAATGAAAGAATCATTCGACTCATTTGTCCCATCGAGCATTATGAATCGCAATAGTACGAGAATCGAACAACGAATATTGTGAATAGAATATGACTTACACCATTGGGTTGACAGCGCCCATGAATAAATTGATCAACAACGTTTGCGTGATTGCACTCGAATACGCTTCGCCCTGTTGTCCCATGACCCAATCGTTGCGTGACAGAAATACATACAAGCCACCCATGACGCCGAACACAGCACCCGATGCTCCGAGTGCCGGATTGGGACTATTTATCGCCGATAGTAAATTACCCGTTGCACCCGATACAAGATAGGTTGCTAGAAATCTTCCAGGCCCAAACACTTGCTCGGTGATAGGTCCTACATTGTTGAGCGAGTAACTATTTGTGAACAAACTGGAGGGAAAGAGGCAAGGAATGAGTGCAGTAGAAACAAGATTTTGAGCTTCAAAACGATTAAGCTAAAAGACACACTTTTTGATAGCACGCCACGAAGGAGCACCATAATTTCACGAAAAAGAATCTTACTGATACAGTCCACCGTGAAGGAAAACGGGAGTGATTAATCTGTAGAGATCTTTTCCCGCCAAAATTCGTTCACTCAGCTTCACTCCCCATTGCGTAAATCTTGGATTGAAAGATTGTATTGCATAGCAGACAATGTTCGCTAGGGTAAGGCGTCCGCTCCAAGACCTCTGGTTTGCACGTTTGCGGGCATTGTATTGAGGGTCCCATATCCGAATTTTCTTATCGGTCATCCAATTCTTATCGTCCAGAAAATGTTGGCTGTAATCGTACATTGCTGTAGTGGATGGATGGGAAGGTCTTCTTTGTTGATTATAGTGACGACGACGGCTTCCGTATGGTCGTCGACCATAACCTCGTCGACCGAAGGGAGACATCATCGTCACTGGTCTTTGGAGACCAGTAGAGTACCCAGCACTTCCTCCTGCCACTGTCGCAGTCGATGGCAGCGGCCACTATGAATAGTGTGAACAGTATTCCGAGAAGAACCATCCCAATCCTCTTCATTGCAATCATCTCGGGAAGCTCGTTTCATCGTTGATCTCGGCATTTTTCTTTTCTAACACGTTGCAAATATTTTGTCAACGCCACTCTGGTGCGGTGCTAGCCTCTTTTGATTTTCAAGTCGCCGCTACGAGAAACCTGTGATGGTCAATAATCGACAAGGAGGATGCTATTTATCTGTTTCTTTTCTTTCTCGGCAGAGTGATTTTGATGAGAGTGCAGAGCATAGAAAATGATTTGAAACACGCAATCATGAAAACATCAAAGATGCTTTCCGAGCTCTCTATTGCACTCAATCATGCCGAATGCTGAATGCCGAACGCGTAGGACTATGACGTACCAGATTGATAGGATACCGACAACGGAAGTTTCCGATGCGGTAGGACTAGTAACATACTTAGAGTACATACCATCTTTAACAAAGAAAGTTCTTCATGACGTGGATACCGAAAATATTGTAGCGCGCACCTTTCCCGCCTTGAGGTCGACTTGCAGTTGTGCTATCAATCGAATCGTGAAATAACTGTAAAACGAAAGATGATGAACAACCAATTATTATTTTCATAATCAATGCGATACAGTAGTTACTCTCCTCTCTTTTTCGATACTTGAGCGAGAGAAAGGACGCATCATAAGACTAAGGGAAAGCGATGCTATCATGCCATCCTACATGAAACTCTAAAAAGAAGGAGTGGTGAATGAAGAATTGCTTCGGTTGCTGACGAGTCGTTTGCCACTAGTTGACTTCGGCTTTTTCGGGGTTTAGTCGAAAGGTCGAAAATGTCGTGCCGACGCCGCAAATTGAAGAATTTAGAGGGTATTCAATCGCCAAAGACTGTTCACAATCAAGGCAGGTGACCCCTCTGTAAAGCAAAGTCCCGACGACGTTATGGATTTTCCTTTCTCGAGCACAGATGCTGAGCGTAATAAAAATGTAAAGGAGTGGTGGCGAAATCATCAAATGGAGAATGGCACCAATGATTTCGTCGGGAAGAACGATCAGGTCGATATCACACAAACAGCAGCTCTACAAAACGGAGGATTTCCCGATGAAGATAATCTATTTCGTGATGTTCGTCCTACTTCTGCTATAACGCCAATCACGAGTCGACAAGAGAGACCATACGATCCATACCAGGACTCTCTCACAAAACCAAAAAATGGAATGGTTCTTGATCCTAGACTATTACCAATGGACACTAACAAAGAACAAAGAGCCAACCTTAATCCTTCCTTGGGAATATTTCAAACGATAGGGAGATCCGATTCAGACGATGGAATTGAATTCTTTCAACCGGAAATTGTCCCATCATCCCGAACAAGACCGCAAGATTGGACGTTTCAGCCACCTAATTTGAACTCATCAGTTCCGTCGGCGATGGCGACATTTATCAGTGAGGAGGGAGAAGAAGTATCACTTTCTTCTTTCGAAGCCAATAACAACAATGATGAATCGAAGACACGGAGAGGCCGTAAAAAGCTGTCGTTATCCAAATTCATGGCCAAGAAATCAAAGCCACCGCCAAAGACAGCAGAAGCTACAAATGAGGGAGAATTTCCAGGATCATCTTTCCGATCTTCCTAGTGATATCGACTCAATCACCAGGGAACGGTACCTTTTAGCGTGTGAAATGCTCAAGATGAGCATTATTCAAAAGGAACGTGCGCTGATTCCAGTCGAGAGGGATTACATTTTGAGCCTGCTGGAAGATTTCGAAACCCATTCCGTTGGTGGCTCTGATCTCAGCGTAGATCATATCAATAGTATTGAACGTGCAGCTCAGACATTGGGAAACGATTCCATGTCGAGGTTTCAGAACGACTCTAATGTTGAACTCCCGTCCCCTATTTCTGCAGCAAGGTTCCAAAAGTCGCAGAATGCGGGTGGTGTAGTTCGAGCCGTGAATTCTCTGTCGCCAGGAAGCGACTAAAAATCCCGCACACGGCAACCCGTAGCCCCAAAAAAGTTGTGGAGCAAATTTCAAGCGGTTGCAACACTGGAATTGAAATGCTTTCTAACAATATCTCGGATCGTTTGGTCAGATTTGATGGTTGGTCGTTCCAGAATTCAATGGAATATCCATTTAAAATACTGGACACCTATGGACTCATGTACAGGTCGAGTCACAAAGTATTCACTCCGGGAATAATGGAGGCATTGAGGGGTTTTATGCCAATGAATGTTATGAACCAAAATTTTTGGCTTCGGTTTAGTTTAGCGCGAGACGGTGATTCGTTTACGAACCTTTTAGCTTCTATTCGCGCTTCTGCCTTCACCATGATTGGAATCGAGACTGATCGCGGCGAGGTATTCGGAAGCTTCACCGCGAGACCTTGGAGGATTGGAAGCAAATGGTACGGTTCGGAGGAGGCCTTCTTGTGGCGACTGAAGCAAAGGCGGTATACATCACCCAGAAACTCCAGAAATCCACAATACGAAAAAGAAATTGAAGTGTATCCTTGTACAGGAGACGATGGTCTTATACAATATTGCACAGCAAAGACTATAGCAGTTGGTGGGGGCGAATGGCAACACAATGCCTGTCCCTATGTTGGTGATGGGCAGGGGATCGGTCTTGTGATTGATGGAGACTTAGCCGGCGGGGAGACGAATAGTTGTGCGACCTTTGCTAATCCAGAACTTGCAAGGTATGCATCATCGAGCAACGAATTTGTCATCAGTAATTTAGAAGTTTGGTCAATGACCCCTTGCAGTAATGTCGAGGATGCTACCAAATTTGAAATGCGAGACTTTTTCCTCAGGGGATACGATACATGAAGAAAATGATTGCGCTTACATCAATGGTCTTTCGTGTCTCATTCGGCGCGCTTAGTTACCTATTGTAACATGACGTTTCAATAGGTAACTAAGCGCACCGAATCTTATGTACACTGTAAACGCAGTTGGACACGTTTATTTGGTGAAAGGACGAACATTCTGGACCGAAATGCATTCCAATGCCCTACGGTTGTGCATTTTCCTCCCTACCGGAGGCCGCAGAAACAAGAAGGATTCGAACTAGGAATCCCAGAGGTTGAGGTCCTTGAATGCCACGATCCTTCCCTTGAGAAATAAGTTCTCTGGTCTAATCGATTCTGTTCAGTACATCACTGTTCACTATATTATATGTTAACAAGTCATAAAGTCATCTATGTTAAAATCTAAATCCCAGTCTCTTCCAAACGTGTTTTTTAAAAATTCCGCGCTAGTTTCTGGATTCACATGACACACGTAGTCGTCCGTACGTTGTCGGTCTGTCTCAGTCTGAACTTACCTCGGAATGAACTCCTGTCTCTATCTTTATCTCGCCCATCCATCTATCACCATTCAGAATCTTCGCAAAAAAGTAATGAAATCGGTCCCGTGGGTATGAGATACATCTCGTTACCCTGATACAAAAGTCAGAAGACAATAAGGCTGCCACATTGTCAGTTTTCAATTCAGAACCGCCAGACGCAATAAATCCGAGCTTTTAAATGGTACTCTATATAGTCGGTCTAGGTCTCAGTGACGAGAAAGACATCACTGTCCGGGGTTTGGAGATCGTGAGATCTTGCGATTCCATCTTTTTGGAAATGTACACATCGGTGCTAGGAGGGGTCCCCACGGAGAAATTGGAAGCCTTTTATGGGAAACCCGTTACAGTCGCCGATCGCGGTATGTGCGAAAACGATGCAGATGAACTGATCATCGAACCAGCTAAGGAAAAGAACGTCGCATTTCTTGTGGTTGGAGATCCAGTATGTGCAACTACGCATACCGATCTGATCTTGAGAGCCAAGGAGGTCGGTGTCAAGGTTGAAATGGTTCACAATGCTTCGATCATGGGAGCTGTCGGAACATGCGGCTTGCAACTCTACAACTACGGACAAACAGTCAGTATTCCATTCTTTGACGATAAGTGGAGGCCGACATCCTTCTATCCCAAAATCAAATACAATCGTGATGGAGGACTTCATACACTGTGTCTGCTTGATATTAAAGTGAAGGAACCCGATTTTGAGGCGATGATGAAAGGAAGAACAGAATTTTTGCCACCAAGATTCATGTCGGTAAACACTGCTGCGGAACAATTAATAGAAGCAGAAGAAACGCATGGAGAAGGTGCTTATGACGTGAAGAAGACGCTTTGTGTTGGTATGGCACGGATGGGACAACCAACACAAAAAATAATCGCAGGTACGCTTGAAGAGTTGACAACGGCTGATTTTGGTGGGCCTTTGCATTCGATGGTCATCTGCGGTGAATTGCATGACCTTGAGCTGGATATTTTGAAAGAATACATGATAGAAGGTTCAGCTTATGAACTAGATGTGCAAGACAAGTAGTCAGTCGAAAAGTAGCAAAATGGTTAGAGCTGAGTCGACAGCATTTCACGATCTATAGTTTTGTATACGTCTTTGTCACATTTTGGATCTAGACTAGAGAACATCAGGATTTGCATGCTTTTGAAATTCTGCATCTATTATTTTCATGTCTTTGAAAAAGCGCTCCTATCGGAGTTTCTATTTGTATGCTGACATTTTCCCTTTGAATGTCATCTTCAATTCATCTCCTCGATCTTGAACGAAGGCGCCTTCTGCCCTGTCAGTCGTTCGTATGCAAGTCTCGGGGCTGCGTCTTTGAAAGCATCCTTTTCTCTTGCCTCGAGCACATCATCAAATGCGGACGCCATCTCTTCTTGGATATTCAGGTAGGTTGTTTTACAACCATCCTTGTCTTTTGGGTCCAATTCATGTGTATATATTGGCTTCCCGAATACGAAGTAGTTTCTGGAGGGCGGCCCAGGAACAGCAATGGGCGGCAAAAATAGCTCATCTTCATTGTTTGTATCGAAGCGGGCAGCTGTGACATTGTTCGCAAAATCTTTTGCCCGTTGGCCGAGAACGGGAACATCGAGCAATTCCTTTGAATCGAGCAAGAAGTTAAAGGAATCTGCCATACCCACAGCGCTGACTGGAACAATTGTAGCATTAAATCTGGCAGCTGTCCTGACAAAATCAACCTTTTCTGGCCAAAACAATTGGTAGCTTTCATTCTTGCCGTGGAAAACTTCTCGTACTCCCCCAGGAAAGAGCAGCGCATTCTGACCCGTTTGCATGAGTCGATAGAAGTTACGCGGAGTCACCATCACAGCTCCGAATTCCTCAAACTTCTGCATATTTTGAAGATTACCGTTGTTGCCCTCGGCTGGGGGATTATGAACACCAGGAACTCTCCCCAACGTTCTACTCTTTCGTAGTTTCTTACCAGACTGAGGTGCGCTTCCCCCTTGGAAAATAACTGGGTGCGCTAGTCCTCTAACGCAAACTCCGTTCTTATACAATTTTCCCACCAGAAGACTTAGATCCGCGCCCACTTCACAATATAAGGCAAAATAGAATATGTGAGTGACAAACAATGAGAAAACCAACATTAAAGCAAAGAAAATGGAGGTTGCGATGTAACTTACAAAGCTGGTGGTTTGCCACAAACAGAATTGGGCCTTCGCGAGGTACATGGCCGATGCCAAATGACCTTTTTCCGTCCATGTTCGTGCTGATCCAAACCGGACTGAAATTGTCCTCAAGTTGTTTCACGCTAGTGCTAAGCGTTTCATTCATTTCTTCTATAGAGGGCTTTTCCCAATCCACAATAGGATCGTAATTTTTTTCCTCCTGAACGTACTTCAACGGATCGATATCTGAATATAGAATGGCCTCAGTTAAGTTGACACTCTCGTCAAGAATAAAATGCCCAGCATCTTTGATTGTAAGTTCTTGAGATTGCGGCAAAAGCTTAGTTAGTCGTTTCGCCTCATCCTTGGAGTTTAGTAGATTGTCTTGCTCTCCACAGATAATTAGTGATGGTGTGTCGATCTTCTTCAGTCGTGACTCTATCAGTACTGATGATCCTACCACAAGCCAATTCTTTATTCTGTGTTCCAAAAGATCCGGTGGAAGAAATTCGGAAGTGATTTCAAACATTTCCAAAAATCCCTTGATGGTTTCTGTGATTTGTGATGGATCTCGAATACTATCAATGCCAGGTGAAAGTGTCAAGTATTCTTTGATATTGCTTCTGACTTGGTATCACAGCAGACAGTGTCATGCCACCGACAACGGAATACAGAGATGGAAGTTTGAAGGGGCCTACTTGCGTCGGTTGAGGTTGCGTCGTTAATTTGCCGAATGTGGTCAACAGTGGTGCAATGACATCCCAAGAAGAATTCTCAAAGGAAGTCGCCGGATTCACAAGAACCATTCCCTTGATTGGATTTTCCCTTTCTTCCTCGTTTTCCGCCTTCTGAAGAACCTGCAAAGTAACTGCAGATGCCAACATTCCTCCAAAAGACTCTCCAATAATATACACCGGCCTATCAGTAGTCTTGACGAGATCTTCAATGAACTTCACTGGTTGCTGGACCAAATCGTGGAAGGAGGTTCTATCCTCGCCAACGACCGACATTCTCCATAATTCAAATGTTCTCGACAAGTCGTTGAATTGAAACGAGGCAGCAGAGATACCATATCCGTCCAAGCCAGGAAGGTAGAGCGCGATTGGTTTGTCATCACCGTGCCTGTTCGCCACTTCCGAAAACATTTCTGTTCTGCCCACGTCTCCATTAGCCATAATGTCGGCATCCGACATCATTACATCGTAGTCACTCCAATCTGCTGATGAGGATTGTGGTGGAGTGACATATGTGAACCGAACGGTAGGAGAAGACTCTGTGAAGACAGGTCCCCTTTTCACGCAGAGTGGTGTAAGCGGCTCGGGCATCTCGAGCTACTTGACCCGCCGTATCGGGAGTATACCTTTGTGGCGACTTTGTTGCCAACAAGGCAACGGAGATCTTGCTTAACGAACCCCACATGTCGACGCTAATCTATTTTCGAAAAAATGCAATTGAATCCGATAATATTAATATGATCCACACCCTTGTGCTTTGAAATTATTTCTGACGGGTTGCTTTTTCTTTTCATCAAAATGCGTTCTCAAGAAAAATTCAAGTGTGATAGTCAGTGATGAGTGAGTGAGTCAGTCTTTGAGTCTGTCCACCGAGCCATACCCGTGCTCGTTCTGCCTGATGATGATTGTACGTAAGAATATACCGTATGCTACATACGAAGGCGTTGAGCTTCCACACGAACCGCCGCTCAACGCGGTTTTGCACGACCCAATTTTATTGCCTATCCGAGAGCCCACGATAGAGAAGATTGCTTACCGGAACAACATGTCAGATCCGGTCTTCTTTCGTCTTCTTTCACGATGAACGAACCCTCTGTGTTACATCAGTTATGTTTCGGGAGAAGCACGAATCTTGGCAAGGCCTCATAACTTTCAAGTTTCCTTTTACACAACAGCAGCAACAACAACAACTACAACTAATACAACAACTAATACAACAATTTTAAAAAGATGGGTGTCGCATCAAGCACAGAAACAAAAACCAACTACATCACAGGAGAGAAAAAGACCAAACACAAGTTGGGAGGGTCTTATCCTGGAAACCGTCGGGCAGCAAACAGTCCGTACTCTCCGCCGGGCGGCAAAGCCACGAGTCACTTTGTGAGTTATGGTGGGGGAAATGCCCTGGTATTGAAGCAGGGCGGTATGGCGCAACCTCAAGTCGGCGCCGCGCTTGCAAAGCCACCCGAATACATTCAGGTCACTCTTCCCGCCGGTGTGAAGAGCGGGCAGAAGATCCAGGTCGCAGCTCCGGATGGTCGGCTGAACGAGATTATTATTCCCCCCGGTTTTGGCCCAGGATCTACATTTACGGTGGAATTTGCGGATGTAGACTCGCCACCGGCATCGGAAATGTCCAGAACCACCTACGACGCAACTCCAACGACAACAACTATTCCTCCACCGCAAGTTGGAAACGACGAGGACGATGGATTTGCTACCGGCTTTCATAATCCTGGATTTGTACCGCAAGCTACCGCGTCAAGCAGTGTAGGAGCGAGCGATTACTCGTCGTATCCCACTGCCACGGATGCAAGACCTGTTTACTCGGAACCATCTTCGTCTTCGCAACCATCGTCATACTCGCCTAACTATACGCCATACGTATAAAAAGCCTTGATAGTTCTCGTCGTGGAGATCTACGCGAGGTGACGGGGAGAGGCTTTCAACTTCTCGGATAATAATGTTTTCGACATATGAATTGTGGCCATTATGCTTTGTGAAATTATGCAAAGCAAAGGTTTCCATCTCGTTCACACCAAAAAAGTCAACGTTAGTTTCTTAAAATAATATGTTTTCGTATCATCACTACTACTACTATTAGCACAAATGCGATTGCTTTATGATGTAATACAACTAGACGAGGAGCGATATGCAAGAAACGGGAAATTTCTTCTTGCTGTTGGGGTCGTCTCCCCGCCTTCGCGAACGAGAACATTACAAAATTCGTCGGAAACTTCGTCCGCCTCTGTCTTAAAATCCTACGACACCAGTAAAGAGGGGATCGGCTTTGTTATTCATTTCTGCTTGCTGGGATGTGAGATGGGATTAGAGCATAATAGTGCAACAAGATCAAAGACTGTTAACTGTTTCCTTCCAATTTTTTGCACTTCGTCTTTCCTCTCAATCGGTACGTTTCCATCGTCGTTAGGCTACGTACGTTCATACTTCGATCATCGTATTCTTCCCGCCGGAATCCAAGAGATTGAAAAAACATCACAAACAATGAGCAAAGATCTTGCTCTGTTTTCGAGGACACACCTCTCGGAGAGATCGACAACTATACAACACTTTGAAAAGTAATAGACATCATAGTGAAGCAGTATTTTACGGGGCATCAATGGAACTTTTTCGTACTGAAGATTTGTCGGTATAGAAGGAAAAAAACAAGCGCGAATGCTACATGCTTGTTGAGTAGCGAAAGCCTGTATCGGGAACAACAGGATTTGGTCAACACGTTGCATTTTGATAGTTGGAAGTTGCGCGATTTCGATTTAATGCTTGGTCGGAACGTCGAAAAATACAGCCATGTCGGTAAAAATCGAGAATCCGATGAAACAAAAGACGTCGTCGACACATCTTAGTAAAACAGATTTGCTACCAACCAGCGGCGATGCGTCTTCCGCAATTTTCTTACTCAAGGACTATTCCAGGTTTGGTCTTGCCGAACGCATCTGCTATCACTTTTGACTTGACAGAAGCATTGACTACGACCACCACATCGACAAAGTCTGATACGAAAACGACACCCTCGAAAATAGTGCCCGCAAAAGATCTCTCGGATCGAGGAACAGTTGAAATCGATGGCAGTCCAGAAAAATCGGGCAATGGACTGGACGACGATGAGGATCCAGCACCCACTTGTGGTATTTTGCGGGTTCTCGAGTTGGCCCCGGGTGCTGTTTCGCATCGCCTATCGAAACGGCAGAAGCGATTTCTTCGAATGAGACTGAGAGAATTCAATACGGCAGCCGAAAAGGTTCATCGCGAAAACGCCACTGTCTGCTACCAGCCACAGGACCTGCCATTGCGATGCAACCCTTCGACTAAAGTTTCATTTGGCTATGAGAAAACCAGGATCGCTTTTTGCGTCGATGCTTCCGCGAGTTTGACCTCTACATTTGGTATCAATGGGAGCAGACCAAGCAGCAGCAAGGACAACGTCTTTTGTCCTCTCGACCGCCTTCCAGAAATGGCTAGAATCTTTTTCAGTTCCTTGATCGAACCCATCAATAATACATCGACGTCCACGTCGTGGAAACCACTTATTTCTGTGACCGTCCTTGCGGTGTATCCAATGGGGAAAGTTTCGGAAACCAACTTGTTGGTGAGAGACTTTTTGGTTCATGACGCCGAGTCTGCAAAGGAGTTGATTGATCGAATCGAACGTTGGACATACTCAGAGGTAGAGTCTGGTATATCGGAACGCTTGAGTCGGACGCCAAGCTGCCAGCACTTGGTCCATTCCTATATACTCTTCTAATTTGCGACACATCTTGGAAGCAGGAGACTACGCGCTTGATGTTTTGTCATCCGATGCCAGGCCAGTGATTGTTGTCGCGACCGACGGTCGGTCAATTTCTTGTGATGGCATCGTTGATGTCTTCTTGGATGTGGATCGAGTTGATATTCCAATCCATGTACTGGATTTGTCATTGAATGAGACACACACGATGGAAGACGAGAATTATCAGTCTACAAATCACGAGATCAACTTCTTGACTTATGACCCAGGAGGGATTATGGGGTTTCCATTGTACCTCACGGACGATTCAGAAGCGTTGTTTGTAGTTTGCCGAGCCACAGGAGGTTGCTTTCTCGATCTTTCTTTGCTGTCTGAGACAGCGAAAACCACGGCTGGACAGCAGCAGGTATCAGACGATCTTGTTGAGCAATCGTATTCATTCCGACGCAGATTCGTGAAGATGAATGGTTTGCAATGGCTAGTTCTCTTTTCTTTATCACCGATTTCACCAACCTTCAACTCGTCGTGGGGAAAACTTCTACCTCCCTCTTATCTTCAAAAGCAGCTGAGTAAGTCGATGATGGAAGTGGCAGCATCAGCCAAAATGCAGTCCGTGTATGCGTCGGAAACAAAGGGTGTTCGACAAGTAGTTGTGGGCGAAGCATTTCAGCGAGTTGGTAGCGAAACGACAACTACGGGGTCGAGTGGAAAACATTTCCAGGCTCAGACAACGTTCTCGACATACGTTGTATCGCCAGTCAGGATCAAAGCACTGATATTGACGAGGGTGAAGGAGGGCTACCGTGCGAAGAAATATGGGTTGAGCACTCACGACGCAGACAAGGTCTTGATACAATTTACGTTGCCTCTTGAATCCGGAACCATTTTGCACTATGAGTTATCGTACAAAGCACTGTCGGTAGAAAATTATTTGGTGGGGTCAGCGCATATTAAGATTGAATTGTCTGGCGACCCTCGTTTCATTCAAGCTGTCAAGAACAACTTCCTTCACCAGTCCTTGGAAATACAAGAACAGCGTTCTCATACTATTCGAGAGAAACGGATGGAACGACTATGCGATGTGATTCGAGGAATTCGTCGGGGAGATATATTGCAGTCATACTTGAAGCCCCCTCAAAAATGGGACACCATACTAGCAAGTTCCGACTCTCCATTCGTTAGGCGTCTTGGGACACTAAAATACATTGAAAGGAAAAGGCACTTTCAAGTCGACCAATTCGATGTTGTTTGTTCTGGGACTATTCCATACGGAATCGAAGATTTGTTTCTGAGCGGGTTCATGACGAATCAAGATGGAAAGCAGGAGCTCATCGACTCGATTACAGGACTGGTCTACTCAAACGATGACGAAAGATTCGAAATTTTTGAAGCGCTGCTCAAACTCCGGTCAAATGACGAACTATTGCGTTGTTGAGATAGAACAGTCAAGCAAAGCATCGAAGCTGTTTACCGTTACTGTGGAGTTTTTCGGGGGCACTGATCCGATAAAGCGGTTTGAGACATTGGATTCTTTGAAGGGAGCTTTACACGGTCTGAGGAATGTGGAAGTTCTGAGAAAACAAATTGCTCCATTTCTCATCGAGAGCAAGAATTCTTTGCTCAAGGACAATGTCCAAGTCCAATTTCATCACGCGAGCTGGGAACTTGTGAAAGATTCTGAGCTGATGTCGTTGCTATCAAAAAGAAGGACTGAGATTGGTGGCTTCAGACTTCTTGAATCTCGAGATGATTACGCTCTTTTTGTCAAACTCGCACCGAAGACAAGTGATTCACCAGGCGATCTGATGCAATACGAAATTGCCGTCCATAGCGACAAAGTGATAGTTGATCTACACATGGAGAGTGAAAGCGGAGTGTTCAATCCTGGTCATGCGGGAACTGAAAAAAAGAGTCAGTTTGGAAAGATGGTGAACGTCATACGAAGACGTGACCAAGAGTGTGGAAGGGCACTGAAGAGTAGAACCACTCTGCTCCAGGGCTTCAACGAAGAAGTCGAAGACAAGACAACAGGAGAGGATCACTGAACGTTGTGTGAAAAGACTTTTGGCCTATTCGTCGCGAGTGACAAGAAATCTCCGTTACTTTAGAAACTTCGGAGAGGTTAATGCTATTCTGGTAGAATTGACAAGTGAACTACTTTTATCGAAGTTCTTTGGCGTCGAATCTGCCCGACTCAAGATTGCCTCGGATACTCTGATTTGCGACGAGCAAATTGGAACGTGGTTTGTAGTGCAGTACGATCGGCAGACAATGAGCTTCTTACATTTATCGCTAGTCGATCTTGTCAAAAACGATGGGGACAGTCGAACATTCAGAGAATTGACCTTTTTCACCATTGGGATCAGCGACCTCTACAGCAAGCGTGATGATCTAGTCGACGATGATTCAGCTGAAAGCCACATTAGTGAACACCTATGTGTATCAGGTTTCGCAGATCGTTTTGAACTCGAACAAGTAAAGAATTTTACATTAGCCGCTTATCTAGCCTTGAGGACAGGCTCCGAGCCCCGACGATGCAGAAATAGATCCAAGCGACGTCGAAGAGGTGATTCAGAGTTTGAAATTCGTAGAGGTAAACAACTTCCTTGTTTCTGGAACTCCACTCGACGATAATGGCGACGAATCAAAGCTATTGCGTTCGCTTAAAACAATTATCAGTCCAGTTCCAGGAGATTTGCATCATTTCTACTATTCCGGAGAGTCCAAATTTGAAACCCTTGACATCGGTGAGAATGAATCAGGAGACAGCTCTGACGATGATTCCAAGCGATTCCAGTAGCCATTCGAAAAAGGCTGAAGACTTTCCTTCGAGGTTTGGTGATTTCATATTGACTAAAGACAGCAATTCGAATGATGACAGCAATTCGACGGACGAAAGTGACAACGGAAGCTTTCATGAGTCTTTGGACCCTCCCATATTTGTTCGGTTTCATCTGGACGGAAACATGGCATCATCAGACGATTTAAACAAAATTGCCAAGAGTTCGATGCTGACGGTGGCAGTATCAGTATTCAAGTCTCCTAACGATAGATCGAATACGTTCCCGTTGCCTGTTTCGCACCAAGGTTTTGCATTGGAAATCGCCACGTTGTTGAAATCGTACTATTGCCTGAACAGACCTTGGAAAGACTTCGAAATGCGACGTACTCCGAAGAAAACTTACAGTTAGTGAGAAAATGCATGTCGAAGATCACGAGCGCAGTATCTTTTGTCATGGAGATCTATTTCTTCATTTCTCAACGGGATATGATGATGCCTGCGGCAGCCCCAGCTGGTGGAGAAGCTGAAGTAGAAGAGGGACTGCTCTTATTGGAGATGGAGCTTACGAATAATGACTTCTTTGTCCTACAAGCCTCTGCCTGATGGAGTGTATTTTGTTTCCGGTGTAGACTGGAATAGAGGTTACCATTGCCAGTTCTGGTGCTTATTGAAGCTGCAGCGAAGTAATGGTACGATCTCTTCACAAATTTATCATCCTGACGGAGAGTCGGCAGCGATGAATATACTGTCTCGAATACACGGCGCTCTCTGTTCATGCATCAACATCGTGAACCAGCAGCTTCTTTTGAGAAGGTAAGTGTTTTTCGAATTCTAAAAGATCCGTCTATTTTCGAATTTCTAATCCAAACGTATTCTATTGCAGTATGCACCGGACACGTACAGTGTCGAAGCTCTTGATACCAAAGCTGGCCCATCAAATGGATAACACGGAGAGTGGAAATTCGGGAACGGAAAAATTCGCGCCGGGCACATTCAGCTGTCCGATTGTTTTTCGTAAGGTTTTTGGGTTGTTTCATAGAGCTGCTACAAATCCAGGACAGGTAGCTCGAACACTTGAAGCCACTGTCCTTCATAATTTTGCCGTGTCAAATCGGCCCGGTATATTTGTGTACAAGGACGAGAGCGGTGCTATATTCTATATGAAAATCGAGCCCAGGGGAAGCGGAATAGATTCCGACGGACAGGTTGAACTGCTCGTGTATGGAGTGAAGACGCCGGGTCCATCAGTCACTGAACAACTTCGAGTCCTTCTGCAGAGAAGGCTCTTGTTGATAGGAGTAGATATGCTTTCTTCGGTTTTGACCAAGAACCCTCACTTCAAATGGAAACAAGCTGACTTTCTGTTCCTAAGATCCTTTTACGACGAATGGAGAGAACTTGGAAGACGAAGACAAAGAGGAGAAAAATCGCTGTTACTACTATAAATTTCCAGACGGAGTCTATGATCCTTGTATGGTTTGCCTTCTTTTTCGACAAAATCTATGTGGGTCCACTTTCTTTCATCGGCTGAATGATATTGGCCACGACGGGAGTACTCCGACTCCAACCATCAGTGTTTCCGGTAAGCTCGCATCTGGAGGGACTCGCCTACAAATGAATAACCACGACTTTTCGGTGTATTATAACAATGCCCCGTCGAAGCTAGATCCCGCCTTTCAGGGGTTTACCACACGTTGACGGAGAAAGGGGCAGATTACTGCAGAAAGACCGGCCCGGGGATTGCAATAGTAGAATTTACTTTGATGAACGGGAACAAGAGAAGCGCAGACGACCTGGATTTTGCACAACCTCCATCCCCAACATGCAACGTCACAGAATCGTCTCTCAATCAGGCGCGAATGCAGTGCTTTGATGAAATACCTCCCAATGCCCCGGAGGACTCTATTTATGTCCGCATTAAAGTCACCGACACTGCATTGAATAGGGACGTTTTCAAAGAGTGGCTTCTTCTTACCTTCAACCAAGCTCTCGTCGGTTGGGTCACCGAACGATTGTTCGAACGATCATATTTCGGTATTCTAAGGCCCGCCATTGTGCCCAGCGCCGAGAACTCCGACGTGAAGCAAAAAATGCTGGTGGAAACTTTATGCCCTGGACTCCTTGCCATCAAAAAGCACATTTGAGTCCTCTTTCAACCTCCCGCATCCCCTGTATAATGAAATCTGAACACTCTGGTGTCATAAGATCGTCATCGGTTGCAACCCTGACGCTTGACTTTCTGGAAAATTCTATTCTAGCTCCGTTGGTAGAAAACAAAATGATAAACCTCGACGAGAAAGACGGTGGTTCAAGACGACTTCTCTCCGAAAGATTCAACGAAAACTTGAAGATTATCCGCCTTTCAAGGTCAGACAAGCCTCATATCGCACAAATCAAATGGCAGGCGAATGGACGGAAAAAGGCAGCCGTATCAATTGTTTCTAAAAGTGGAGTTTCAAGAAGCATCGAAGATTCTCCCGTGGACTGCCCCGAATACATTTGTTTCTTCTCCTTAGCAGAACGAGATCGTACTATTAAGTCTATCGATGCCCAGCTGCGATTGTATCGAGAGGTTGTAATTCATGACGGAATAAGCGAAAAAAGCGAGTCGATAAAGATACTGGAGTCGGTGAAGAAACAAAGCCCAGAAGCTTTCATGCGTTCATTCGGCTTTATATTTTCCGTCAAACGCAACACCAGGCGCTTATGGGTATACAACTGGAATCCCAAGCTTGCGAAGAGGTAAGTTCGCGGAGCATATCCAGCCCTCTCATCACCATAGCTTTGTTGAATCCTCTCTGACTTTTATTTCGTTTCACCTCTTTAGCCTCAAAACTAAGTTCCTCGAAGTTGATACATCTAACCTAACAGACACTAGTCGTGGTTCGAATTTGCTGCAACGACGATCACTTGGAAATCTGTCTCCAGGCTTTGTTGAAGCAACGACCAAGAAAAGAACTCAACAGCCCGCGAGAAATATAGAAACTCAGTCCAAACAGGAAAAGGACAAGACTAAAAATATTGAAACACCTTCCAGTGGACCAACAAGAAGAATACGGCGACCAACCATGATTCGCCGACCGAAGCTAATCGGAAAGTCGGTCGAAGGTGCAGCGATGCAGGCTGTTGCTTATGGTAGAAAACGTGCAAGTACAAACCAGTTCAAAAATAAAACAAGTTCTACAACAGGAACTGCAAGAACACAGTTGAATTCGGACAGAGCAAGAGCGCGAGGAACCACCGTAAGGAAGATAGAACCCACTCTCGCTCGATCTCAGAATAAGGTGCAAGAGAAGAAGAGGGACGACAACTGGGTTAGGGTGGTGAATGACTTCCTTTCTCTTTCGTCCGCTACACAAGGGAAACTAGGACTGCTAAGTTTCATTCAAAGCAAAGCGCGACTCAAACTCGCAGATATCTGGTGGCCTCGAAGCGCATCTCAAATCATCCCAAAATCAGTAGCGGAATTGTTGGTTCTGTTGTCACCAAGTGCGTGGAACAATGTATGCGCTCTACCACCTTTACCTGGTGGTGTCTCAGATACGTTCATTCCTACCCTTGCTAGATGGATTGTTGCTATCAAACCCGGTCTACAGATACTCTCTGTGTCATCGTCCCCCAGCCAACCAAACAAAAGGATCGACTCTATGTTACTATGCACCGAAGTTCGAAATATTCGCGGCACGAAATGTTGTGGAATCACGAGGCTCTCACTTACTGAATCGAAAAGCACTCGACAACGACGTACATTGGTCCGTTCAGAAGGATGGATTTTGAACTTACGAAGACGACCCAAAGCGTCGAAGAAAAATCGGCGGCAAACAAATGCCAAGTCATCATATTTCACTGAGAAAGACGCAGCAGGCATGGACAAGGTTCTGGCTGATGTTTATGTAAGTACTACGATGCATCGCAACTTACGTTTTCATAGAGTATTCTAACATTTTCCCTTTTGTCAGTATTCTTTGGTGTTGGAGAGTTTACTATTCGATTTTAGTGCATCGATGGTCGAGAGAGGCGTTAGATTTCGCGATGAAAGGATTGTTTTTGGCGACCTTCTACCCACGGTGGAGGAACTAACAAGTCGCTATCCTTATACGAATCAAAAGAGAATCCCATTTTTGAATTATCGAGCGTTTGAAGCAACTATTGTGCTCAAGTCATACAACGACAGGCTCATCGACATGTTCGACGCAGTTACACTTTTCGAAAGACTTTGCGTCGAAGCTGAAGATCGCGAAATGTTCTGTTGTGGAAATGCATTGTGTCTGAAAGCGATAAGCGTCAAAGGAAGTCACTGTAAGTCGATACGAAATGAATTCTTGTTCTCGAAGACAATCAATCGAACGATCTAACACTGTGTTTCGGAAACAGCTATGTGTTTTATCGCCTTGTATCCAGGGGAAACGGAAAAAATGAAGTTGGTCATTTTGACCCGTACTCAGGGTCCTCGATCTCGCCGATTTTATGTTTAGGGAAGGAAGTAATGTTGCAATCCATGTACTTGATAACATTGCGATCGAAGGGAGCCGTCTAGCTCTGAAAGAATTGCATTTTGTTGCGGAATGTCTGCTCAAAGATACGTTGTGGAAATCGTTTTCTTCGTCGAATAGATTACCGACCTCCACATTGCAGTCCAAGTCGAATAGAAGTTCTCAACATCAAAACCTAGCTGAGCTGTTGAGGCTAGTTCCAGTTCATCCCTTCCTCCAGTTGCCTTTGAGTGGCAATTCGAAGATCGATGGCATCCCTGCTGAAGTGAAATTTCTTTTCGGCAACGAATCCGGGATCGATTGGTTATCATGCTGCGCCAGCATGAAGCAAAACAAATTCTTTTCTCCCCATTCATCAACCGAAAGCAAGGGGTTCATCAATAACCTATTCTACATTCGAAGGTTTGATGTGTTCTTGATGATCGTAGTGAAACGGGACGCATCACTTCTCCGCATTGATGTCATTGAAAAGACACGTACTCCAGACAAATACCACTTGATATTTGATTCTGTGGTTAGTTTCGTTTTGCAATATGTCTGGTATAATCTCTAAGCGTCCGAAACGAGTCGGCTGGCACTGATTGCTTACTCAACAATCTAGTTTTGCTACACGAAAGTATTTGAATTTTAAATTTTGTAGCTTTTGGGTTCATTCGTTCATACTTTCGATCCGTCAACAACGTACTCGAACTAGTCGACATGCATTTTTTAATCGAACTAATCTATTGACACACAATTCAGTACAAAACCAAGAAGACCAGGGTCAGAGACGACATCGTGTGAGCATGCAAATGAGACAAAGTTATTATCTCAATAGTCGAATAGAGGTATTGGTCTGAAGTAGAGCTCACTTATCAACCCAGCACGAATCTCTATCATAACAGCTTGAATTCTTTCTTATCATCATGAGCTTATCATTTGTATCTTCAGCGGTCCAAGTTGGAACCGCGGATGGGGGCTTTGAAGAAACGGCAATCGAAAACAAGGAAACCGAGGCCGTGAATCGTCGCAACGCACACAAACCACTCTTCGAGCAACTCCGATCCAACCAAGAAGAAGACCAGGAGAAGAAGGAGGAAGCTCAGAGGCAAATAATGCGGAGTACATGTGCTCTGGATGACGAAGACGTCGCGCACTTGGACGCTCTTCAGAAACAACAGAGTGAACGCGAACGAAAGATTCAAGAACGAACAAAAAACGAATTGGACAGTTTCCGCGCTGCGAGAGCTCTGAGGCAACAAGCTGCGCTTGGGAGCGATAACGAAGAAGACGACAACAATGATAGCAATAATGTTTCTCGCGGAATTGGAGGTCAGACGTTGGTACCGAAGGAAAAAGTTGTTCCTCCGACTGCTAGTTTGCCAGTGATCAAGGTGAAGAAGAGGAAGCGTCGAGTAAACGATTCAACCGAAACAACATCAAAGCCCAAACTTTCAGAGCAAGAATCAAATGTGGAGAAAAAGGAGAAATCGGAAAAGGATTTGAAAGACACTGGACAATCTGCTTCGGATTCAACCGCAACTGGAGCTCCGTCCACGAAGAAACCTGTAACCAACGAAGATGGGGGTGGTGGTTTGGGTAGTTTATTGTCTGGGTACGGGTCATCCTCTTCCGACGAGGAGTAAAGGTTGGAATAAAATGGGGCTGTAAACACAAAAACGTACATGGCGGAGAAATGTTGCAGCGCCAATCACCCAAGGCTTGGGTGACATACAATTTGCCTTGGGAATAATCGACTCCCACGTCTAAAAAAGAGCCGAAACACAATATTAGCATTGCAGATTTTTTGTACTATTACATTATTTGAACATTAATCAACTGAGGGCAATTAGTTTGCCATCAATTTTTATCCTATCCTTGCTTGTTTTGGCAGTTTCGATCAATATTGATTTCAGCCGTTTCTCGGCAGCATCTGGCAAGCCCATTTCTTTTCGTATTATCTTGCGCAATTTCTTCATTTTCATGGATTGTTTCGGTGCTTTCTTCAAAGTTTTCTTGGTAATCTTCTTCACTTTTTTGGTGTCGATCGAATCCGTACTGGGCACCTCCTCTTTTGACTTCGTCACGGGCACCTCCTTCTTTTCTGACTTTGTCACGGCAATTGATTTTTCTTGCTGTTCTTTTTTCTCCTTTTCTATTTGTTCGTTCTTTGCTTTTTCTGCTAAGCGTCTTTCTCTCTCTTGTTTCAGATGGAGCCAAATTTCGTCGACGACTTTTTTATTCGACCCCCTTAATCCCAATGAATTTGAGGCAAAGTTGACAAATTTCTTTTCCTGCCGAGGAATGTTATCAAGTGATGACATTGTCTGCATATAATGACGCAAGTGAGCGGGTGCAGAAGCTGTACATGTCTCCACAATATCCATCCATTCTTGTTGAGGATTGCGCTTTGTTTTCTTAGGTTTCGCAGCTGCCCCCTCGTAACGCTCGGCCTCCTGTCATACAGGAAGTATGCAATCGATAGTCATCTGCATTTAAATAATCGACAAGAGATGAAAAGAAAAAAACAGCAGTCGCTATGTTAGCTTTGATCTTTCCACGAAATTTCTCAGTATTGATCTGAACTTCTTTTCCCTTTCCTGCATAGTTTAATTAAAACATTTGAATTGCTCCCAGTGGCATAAAACGCCATGAATCGAGTTTCGAAAAAATTTAATCATCGGAAAGTCAAGGATAGTCCAAGAGCATCCATTCAACGTACCACCCCAGAATGACACCGAACAGTCGACGCAACTGACTGACGCGCACCGTCTACATCGAGCAGCATGTGCATCGACCTTATTTTTCTTCAGCATTTCTCCGCATCCGTCACAGCTGAAAAATACCATTTTGATAGTTCGTATTCCCGGTCGTACAAAGCAGTATTTCAATTTATTGAGTGTGTTCCTAGCTTCTGTAAATTATTGAAATTGTGGAAGCTCTCTGCTTTATGTATCTCTCTCATTTTCGATGGGAATCGGCATTTGCTTTGCTTCAGGATCTCCCAAATCAAAGGAAAACCTTCAGGATTTCAGAATTTTGATGATCAGTTTTTGTTGGAGTGATTGGGTATGATTGTGGTTGCCAACTGTGTGTCTGTACGCCGTCCGGAATACGTCCAAAAGTACTGCAGTAGGCTTAAAAACCAAAACTGGAGAATCTAAAAAAGAAGGAATCATCTTTTTTGATTTTTCTGTTCTCATTTCGAGAATGACGAGAAAGTAGTTACGATTGAAACGCAGAAGCCAACGGAGTTTCAAATTCACGATCGCTGCTGTCAACATCATAATATTGTGAAGTCTTGGACATCACGACTCTCGACCATGATCCGTTCTACAGGAAAGTCTATATTCTCCTTAGCCGAACGATTCACTCTTTCGAGAGTGAATTGCCGTTTGAACAATGCTGGTGTTGGCCAGAGCAAATCATCTGCACGGTTTATCTCATCATGCGATTTGAAAGTCGAATTGAAGAACGACAGGTCTGACTTTGAGAAAAGACCTGCAAAGGAAAACCTTGTATTTGGACACACTTTTACCGATCATATGTTGTCCATTGAATGGGATGCCGAAAACGGATGGAACGCACCTAGGATTCATCCCTACGAAGATCTAAAATTAGATCCTGCTGCGACAAGCCTTCATTACGGTGAGTGAAGCGAATGAGGAAGTGACAAGAAACGATACGTAAAAGAATGCCACAGAAAGCAGTTGTCAACGCCCTCGAAAATTCGCTTGTCAGATTAAAGACACTTTCCCCCATTTCCGGTTTTGCTCTAACAAAAATGACAATCTTCGATGAATCAAATACGCAGGATTGCAATGCTTTGAAGGGATGAAGGCGTACCGTTCCATGAAAGACGATGATTCAATTCACCTATTCCGCCCGAACAAAAACATGGAGGTTGGTAACAATTGTCTGAATTCAATTGATTGGATTAAACGCTACTCTTCATCGATATGTGACTGAGATTCATGACCATTCCTAAACGATTTCATTTTTCACCTCCCTTAATCACATTGTTTCAACCAAAAGCGGCTCACGAATTCCATGAGTCGTCTCTGTATGCCCGGATTCGACTTTGACAACAACGAATTGATCAAACTCATTGGAGAACTCGTAAAGACAGACAAAGATTGGATTCCATCCGGTGAGGGATACTCACTTTACATTCGACCAACGGTTGTTGCTACGCATCCTTTCTTGGGTCTGGCAGCACCGGAGAAGCTTCTACTGTATGTGATCTGTTCGCCAGTAGGCCCATACTATAAAACAGGGTTTGATCCGATTAAATTGACAGCAGACACGCCGTTCGTTCGAGCCTGGCCTGGTGGTACAGGTACGTTACCCAGTTTCGAGAAAGAGCGAGCGATAGAGAGACAGAGTGTCAAATATTCCGCGTCTATTCGGCATTCGAAGCTATGAACCAGTCGATCCGTATCTATTTGCTGTGTAATAAGTCTCAGGAGGGAAGGAAGAAAAGTCTCCAAGCACAACCCCATTTGATTTTCGAAATATTTCTTCGTCGATCGACTCATATACGCTGGTGCTTTTTTCATCTTTTTGCAGGTGACGCGAAAGTCGGCGGTAACTATGCCGCCACTATGAAACCGGCTGCGGAAGCAGCCGCGGAGGGATATTCTCAAATTCTATGGTTGTTTGGGGACGACGACGAAGTCACCGAAGTAGGGGCCATGAATTTCTTTGTCCATTTGATAAACAAGGAGACCAATCGACCCGAACTGGTTACCGCGTCACTCGATCGGGGCGACATTCTCCCGGGAGTCACGAGAGATAGCATTCTCGAACTCGCACGTACTTGGGGCGACATTGATGTTTCCGAGCGTCACATAACCATGGGGGAAATCAAGGAGGCCAGCGAAGAGAATCGGCTAGTCGAGGCATTTGGAGCCGGAACAGCCGCTGTTGTAACTCCCATTTCCTGCATCAAATACAAGGGAGAAGAAATCGACATTCCTTCCGTTGGTGATGTGACGCAACGGGTATGGGATGAAATTGTCGGCATTCAGTACCGCAAAATCGAAGGGCCGGAAGGCTGGATCGTGGAGGTGTAGGAGTCGATGGAGCTTCCTTCTAGCTATGACGATCTTGGGTTCAATGTAACTACTTCGCTACTTGCACATGTGGAGTAGAGAACACTCGACATCAACGAGCTAGTAAAGTTTGTAATTAGAGAGAGAAGATGCAGTAAGCCATTATTTTCTATAGACTTTCCAGCACTCCCAGCGAAAGGCTCCTCCATGCACAATTAATCCGTAAGTATACAAGTAGATCGTATGAGTCGTATAAAGAAGCCTTTTTGAAAAGTTTCCGTTCGCGAATCACCAAATTGTTGGTGGTAGTACGAATTTGTTGATGTTCCTACAGAATCGAACGACTAAATTGACTACAGGTCGCCAAAATCCTTGATCGCTAGAATACGCTACGGTCTAGGACGGCTCGCCCATCTTTCTTTCTAGCGCGCGGTTCTGTTTTCAGACCCAATTTTGTCGCGAGCTCGCAGCAATATTTGTGTCTTACTTGTACGCAGCAGAGTGAGTGCTAACAACGCCGCGCTTCGTTCCCTTTCAGTAGTGTAGTGTACCTGGTACTCGTAGAATCGTTGCAGCGCACAATACGCAACTAAATATAATTACCGGAGGCAGTGCACACAGCCAGCGCTAGCAGCATCAACGCAACAGCAGCATAAGGCAAACAGCCCTCGGGTGGGGAGACCGAGTGGCAAGCAAAAATGATCGGGGGGTCCTTTCTTTCGTTACTGCCGAAAGGCTTGTTTAACTTTGCTGTTGAGGGTGGTGTCTGTGGTAACATGTCCAAGTCGCCGGACGATAAGGTGAGAAAGAGGCATCGAGATGACATTCGAACCCCGCGTCTCGTGGTTTCGCCTTTTTCGTGCGGTAGCGTGCACGAAGGCGATGACAGCGACAGACCACGAAAACGCTTAAGGGGGGAACAGAAAGTCGATGATCTTCTTCAATCGTCTTCAACACCATCTTCCTGCACTAGTCCTTATGGACATAACAATTCTTCAGCACAGGAACACGAAAAGAAGAAACAAACTTCAGACTTAATTAAGAAATTACCCGGTGATGTAGTGGCGGCATGTCTTTCGTTCCTCGGATCTACCGAAGACCGGTATGCCTTGCAGAATACTTGCAAGCTTTTCAGAGATATTTCAAACTCTGAATTGATGTTGGAGAAGGTAGAGATTGTCGGTGATCTCGAGACGGGAAAGGGAGGTATCATTCAAGAATACGACACCCCTGCTTCCGCTTCGGCGGCACTTGCTCCGTTCGCACGCGCTGGCAACTTGCAGGCGCTTTACATGTAAGTTTTTCTACGGTGCTTTACTACCGGTTTCTACGTGTGATTAAAAAAGGCCTATCAGAAAAAGAATTTCTTCTTTTACTTTTTGCTAGCAAACAACCGTGAACCGGCATCGAACGAAATTACATTAGAGAAACGATTGTAAAACCAAATGAATTGATTTACTCACTCGTTCTCTCCACTTCTTGTTCAACTCTACCATCTCTATTATATCAAAGGTTGGGTATTGTAAAATGTTACTGTTACCAGGATTTGAAGAACGGAATTCTAATGCTGACGATGGCCTCATCGAAAGGATATCTCCGTTCTTCTTACACCCTTGGAATTATCCTTCGGGACGCTCTTGTAGAAGAAGCTTCGCAGTACATGAACATTGCAGCTTCAAAAGGTTACCTACCAGCCTTGCAAGAGGTCCTTCCAGCTCGGGAAATGAAAGAGCGTTTCGGAGAACCGAACGCTGATGAACTTCGTAGACACTTGGATCCGGTTGGCCTGAACCGCCTTCTTCTTCGTGACTACGTCAACTCTGCAGAATTAAGAGGAATGAACACTAGTCATTGCTGGAACCCTCTTTGCGGAAAATGGGCCTACAAGGCCTCGAGTAGCAGTGCGCACGCTGGTGCCACTACTAGTTCCAGCTCAAACAACAACAACAACAACAATCCGAATCTGCGAATGCGCAGATCATCGGCACAAGTCCAACCCACGTATGACGTGGACGAAAATATGTTGGACTCATCGTCTTCTTCGAACAACATTAACGGAGAATTGATATTCCCTCAACGTGGAGAGGAAATCCGAGGAGCCCTTGGAACCAACAGTATTGGTTTCACAAATAGGCTTCATCGAAGGCCACATTACCACTCGTTCAATCCGATCGCAGCGGTGGGTGGTGACAGATTCGCAAAAGGTCGTCGTGTTGGACAGCTTTTGTCATCAAAGGTTATCCAGTCACAGTCATGGTACTCGAACGGGGTCGAAGTAGATCGTGTTGCGAGAATGAAAATGTGCAGCCGCTGCTGTAGAGCCAAGTACTGCAGCAAACTATGCCAGGTATACGACTGGAGATCGAGTCAACACAAGATGGAGTGTCAATTTTTGTAATGAAAGAATTGACACGAAATCAACAAACAAACAAACGAACGAACAAAACACAACAACGAACACAACAACAACAACAATAACAAATGATCGAACAGACGACGCGATGGCAAACAAGCATTCGAGAGCCTGTTTGCGGCCGGTGCCTTCTATTTTATCGTACCGTATTACAAAAGCTCATATCAATGGCGAGCAAAATTATATTGACCACCTTTATATTGGTTGGTGCCTGCTATTTTATTATCAGATTAAAAACTTTATGTAGGGAACGAAAACATAATTTATATCATCATCAGTCAACATGACACTATCTTCTTCAAAGTAGTATTAAACTTTTACAGAACTAGTACGGTACGGCACTAGATAATCTGTTGCGCATAGAATTAGAACGACTATGAATATGAAGAGAGTTTCTCCGTAACCCTCCCATTCACCAGCAGCGTCACGGATGGTTACGCTTCGAAAGACTTCTTCATCGTCTTTACGCCGTGGCTTCTTCGATGACAAAGGACGACCTCAATCGTTTCAGCTCTTTTGACTCAAGTTTCCAAACCTTTGTGTCGTCACATTCCACAACCATACAATACAAACGGTCGTTGACTATAGTTGCTGAGAGAAGGAACAAGTCGTCTAGAATCGATCGCAGTTCAAACGTATGGTTTGTGAGTTATGACAAAAGAACGAATTCGTCTCACCCCAAACATGTATGATAGCTACGAGATCAGATTTTCACTCACCGTAAGGGCAAAATCCCAGCCCAAGATTTTCGTTGCTGTCTCCACAAGTAGCGGGAGCTGCGGCCATGTCAAATTCAAAGTACTTTTGATCTCCCTTTTCAACAGTTCGACCCGAAACAATGTCCGCTTTGAACAATCGAGACAGTTCATTCGGAACATCCAATGCCTTTGCAACGCCAATGGTAGTAGCTTTTTGGAGGCGATCATCGGTTGCCTTTCCCGGTGCTTGATATAACGTGACACGCTTGGCCGCTTTCTTGTTGATTCCTTCGGATCGATCAAAGTAGATCGAGTCACCATCTTTGCCGTCGGACCAACGCATCGGATATTGGTAAGATAAAGCATACTGAGATCCTGTTTTGGTATCTTGTACATTCATTCCATCTTGATTCATTGCTAATGAATCGGATTGATCCCACATAAATTTCACGTCTCTGTATTTCACTTCCGACTCAACCCCTTCCTTCAAAGAACCATCAGCATTGAACAGTTGCGACGTAAGGTCGGTATCATCTGCAGACGCGGATTCCATCGGAGTCAACACCCCCGCCGACGCCAGACCAACGGGAACCAAAAGCGAAAGAACATCTCTCCTGGATGCATAGCAAGCCACACCATCACGTGCTTGGTTCAACACGTTGTTGGTGTTGACGTTCTGAAAGGCCCGGCATGGCAAAACTAGAACCCCTGCTAACAGAATCAGTATCTGCATATTCTTCATTTTCTCAGTTGTTTCTCACAAAATCCTTTCGTTCGGATCAAATTTCTGTTTCGTTACTTCAATAGTTTGAAGCCGACAGAGATGGTTTTTTGTTGTGTGTCAAGAACAAACACGAAATCGGTGAAGAATCGGTATGCTGAGTAATGGCGCAACATGATGTCGTCGTTGATGATGTAAGATCGAGAGACGGAAGTTACTCTCTCAAGATACAGAAGTTAGGTCCTATCATACGTAGTGTACATACGAACTTCGTTCACATCTATCCGATACGCATACGTACGCGTGTTTTTATGTTCGAATAGAAAATAATGAATCTTTCAGATCAAGCTTTTTTGGGGCAACAATGCGGCAGATTGATTCTCTCCAGAAATAGAGAAGATTGCAATCCAGATTTTTGTCTAACCTAATGTCTCGTCATTACATCCTTACGCTACTTGTAAACGAGTTCAAATAAGTGTAATGTATTTCTCTAGTTTTGAGGATTGTTTTGTCAACTCTCTTTTTCTCGAGCACCGTAGTTCTTTAGCATAGCTTGTTGATTCCACCAATTGGAAAGGTGTAGTCCCCCATCAACTCTGAGCAATTCGCCAGTTGTAAAGCCGGACGCCGGAGAAGCCAAAAACATTACTGCATTTGCTACGTCATCCGGTGTTCCGTTTCGCCCCAGAGGCTGTGCGGTTGCACGAGCGGCAGCATATGACTCTACCGATTGATTCTTCTTTTTGGCCATGACATCTAGAGCACCAGTATGAATGATTCCTGCTTGCACTCCATTGACACGTACATTATCGTTGCGGTATTTGAAAGCTAAGGTTTGCGTCATTGTATTTTTGGCTGCCATGGCAAAGTTATGAGGTGCTGTGTTGGGCCAAGGAACGGTGGCTACATGAACACGATTCGTTGTGTCATTTGAAAGGATTCAAAATGAAGCGATTCACGAGGGAAACTTTGTCAGATTGTCCATTTGGATCGAGCTCATGGTGCCCTATAGTAGCGAGGAATCATCGCTATTGAACATTCTTACCTGATATAGAACCTACAATCACAATAGATCCTCCGTACGTATTCTTTGATTTCGACAAATGTGGAAAGGCGGCTTCGGCCAAAAACATTGGGGATAAAACTGCAACGTCTTGCATCATGCGATACGATTCCGGATCTGTCACATCGAGACCAAGATACTCCGAGTAACCATTTCCTCCGCAACAAACCAATATGTCGATACCTCCCATCTGGTCGAAGACCTTTTCAATCACCCCTGCCATTGACTCCGGATTTTTGAGATCCCCCAATACTCCATAGACTTTCTTGTCAGAAGAATCATCCAGTTTGTCTACCTCGCGCGACAAAATCAATACCGATTCATCAATCTTCTTCTGACATCGTCCCATGATTGCTATATGTCCTGCTCCATTTTTCAGAAGATTCAATGCCACACAGAAACCGATGGAAGATGGATTCGTTCCTCCTACAACCATGCATTTGCTGTTGGCTGGAATCATGCTGGGCGACGCATTCAATTTTAGATTCACCGATGAGTAGACGACGAAGCAGGAGCAGAAATGTTACAATGGAACACTGGCTCTTTGATCCAATTAGTTCTGATTCACTAGCTAATATTGATGAATAATTGAAGCGTCTAGTGTGATGTATTTCTCCTAGTCTCAATCGATATCTGTCTCACCGATTTGCGTTTCATCCATTATTTTTCGTTGATGAAGAGCACATACACATTTTGTGTATTCCCGCGAAAGGAAATTTGGCGCGCCTGCTTGGCATGTCAAACTTTTCTACGAGCTAATCTTGAAAATCAAAATTCGTCATCTTGCAATGCTAAAAAGGAAGGTGCGTCAGCACTTCTTCCTAAATGCCAGGACGTGTACCCGTAATTTATTCCCACTCTTGACAACACTCTACCTCTAGCATTGTTTTCTTTCTGCATTCTCACTCAGTTTTCGTCGGTTAGATCCCTCGAAACAACAAGAATCTACCTGTCACGTTCTTCAATCTTCCTGTCGCATTCTTCTCCTCTCTTGGCTGTACATTTCTTCTGTCCATAAACTTATCAAAGATGGAGATCCGATTGACACTTGCACTTCTGGCCATCATCGCGACCAATGTATCTTCTTTCCAGAACGGAGATACATGCGGTGTGACCAGCTCAAAGTTTCTGAACTATGATTATCGCAGCGACTTCATGGTTGCTGGAGAGGCTGGATGTAGCCTTGGGGATGATAGTGGTTGCTTTTGCGCTCCGAACCTGAACGATGGAGAGGCATTGAGTGAGTGGCAATGGCAATGCAACGGTGTCGTAAATTTTGGTCCTGCATCGTCGTCCAAAACTTGCCCCGACTTGGTGCCCGTGCCCAAAGGATTGGGACTGCTGGAAAGCGTAAGTCGCGGTCGTTCCCTTCAAGCCGACATTGCTGCCATTGGCACAGAGTCGCAACAAGAAAAGATGAGTGTCGCATGCGACACTGCAATCCACCCTACCGGACGCCCGGGAGATGAGGTGTGCCCCTACTCGGATTGTGACGAAGGTGGTGATCACAGTGCTATCTGTGCTTGCGTTGATCTTGCTAAATATGGAATGGGAGATGGCATGGAATGGGTTTGCATGCACGCTACTTGTAGCTGTGGCGAAACCGAAAGTGACGAATCGAGCGAAGCGATGGCTATGGACGAAGAAGAAGAAGAAGTGACCTCGGAAGAATCATCTGCTTTCCGCCTTGTCTGGCTCCATTCTTTCGTTGGTTTCATTGTTGGCGACGACTGTACTTCTTCACTAGAGATCCCAACCGCAAAATATAATGGCATTTAAAAATGATCTATTTTTCCATGTACTTTAGTTTGAATCGAATATTCAGTTCTTTAAAATGAGGTGATGCGATCGCACGGAATCGATAGGGTAGTCCTGAACTACACGATTATCTGAATGATTTCGTAATCTGGCAACGCGTTTCACTGAAACTTAATCCGTCTTATAGCGCTGTTCCTCCTTTGCATAGCTCGAAAAACCAACAACGTCTTTAGTCTCTGTAAACGTCGATATAACGTCGTCAGTGGGTTTACCTTCCTTAATGCGCTGCAATGACTCGGTCATTGCTTTCACGGAGGCTGATAACAACGTTAAAGGATATGCTGCCATTGTATAACCCATCTTTTTCAGCTCTTGTGGGGATAGAACAGGCGTCGCTGTAAGACGCGTGAGTTTTAGCAGTTTGAAATCACAAAAGAAAACGCAATATAGTGAGCGATGGCGGCCGTAAATCGATGCGGAACACATGTTCTGTGTTCAATCTTTCACGAGAATGAGGAATGGTGCAAAGCGAAGACTCGTGATCTGTAACTTCTGCTACTCACAGCCTTGTTCTAACATATTTCGCAAGTTTTGCTCCAGGGACCCTTCGGCAATACTCTTCCATTTGTTCAATAGACTCGGGTGCCTCCAAAAATGTCATGTCACAACCAGCCTCTTGAAAGGCGAGGCACCGTTCGATTACCCGCTTCAAAGCCATCTGTTTTCAGCGCATCGGTTCGTGCCAATATCAACTGGGCCAGTCCCTTCACCAAACTGAGATTCGTATTCATCTCGAGCATCACATGCGGCTTTGACCCGGCTCACGGCCTCATCAAACGGAATGACTGATTTTCCCGCTACATGCCCACAGCGCTTTGGCGCCACCTGATCCTCAATCATGATTCCTGCCATGCCAGCCCGACCGTATCCAAAGACAGTTCGTTTCACGTTGACCGAATTTCCGTAACCCGTGTCGCCGTCTGCAATGCAAGGAATCGGATCCCTTCCCATTTCGAGTGCTGCACTCGACAATCCTTCCGAAACGATATTCGTTTGGGATTGCATTTCACCATACGAAATAAGTTGCGTATCGGGATAGCCATTGACGGCAGACACACCAAATCCAGTCATGAACGTTGCATCGAAACCAGCTCGAGTGATCAGGCGGGCTGTCAAGCCGTCATAGCAACAGGGAAGCAAGATCGGAGTTTCACTATCTCTTGTACCGTCTATTTCGGACTGAAGGAGACGTTTCAGCCGAAGCGGAGGGGGACACCCGGCTAGCCCATCGACCAACCAACATGTTTGCAAGAAACAAGAAAGTGCAAGCAGCACCGCTTGCAATTTGGTACTTCGTTCCATGAATGGAAGTGTAGAAAATCACTCTCTAGAATCGAAACGTAGACACTCTCCAAACGAAGTGTCCAAGGCTTAGGGAAAGGAATACTGATTGCTCTGCGAAACAACAAAACGATGTGATAGTTCATCATCTACCAATGGATTGAGGATCATCCATCAAAATCGATGAAACAAAAAAATCGATGTCAATCGATCAAAGTATGAGCATATGAACTGAACCTACGCAGATGAGTGTGAATCGGACCAGTCACACATCCATACGACTAAAACACAAACATACCGAAGTCGCGCTGACTCGTCGAACGCCAACGCATCGCAAGTCAAGACTGAGCCGAACGAATAAGAGGTGGTTTTGCAGGTGGTGCGAAGTTGACATTGATGGAATACGACATCCTCATCACAACTTTTGTACCGTGAGGCAATCACTCGTCGGTGAATTAACGGAGAAAAATTCGATACAACACCACTTAAAATCGAATCGTTTTGGATAACAAAGCACTACCAACAGGAGGCATAAAGAGACGATAAGCTCCACAACAGTTCATTTTCGATTCCGCGCCATCAATATAGCAACATGACAACCTCTTTCATCAATACGCATCCAGGAGTCTTGATCTTCAATGCGATCCAGCTTCTTTCCCTTCTCGGTGTTTACAAGGGCGAACTCGACAATCCAATGCCATACAGTAAATTCGCAATGACAAATGGAAAGAAATCGAGTCAAAGGGTACCTTCGAAAATTGGAATGTTGATCATTTACGTTCCTGCTACGATCGTCGGGTTTGTCTTCCAATTCGTCTTGCCGCACATCCCTTCGATGGACTACCCAGCAACTACTGCTGGGTGGATGGTGCTTGCACACTTTTTGAAGAGAGATCTCGAAGTCTTGTACGTCCACAAGTACTCGGGTGATACAGAGCTCAACACCGCCAGGCTGATCGGATTGTCGTACGCCATCAATGCCTTTTTGATTTGTCTTTTGTCAAATTTCGATGCTTGGAGTTCCAATATCTACTGCAAGGTTGGAACGATCTTCTTCATTATTGGATCGCTCGGAAATTTATACCATCACTGTCTTCTCGCTTCGTTGCGTTCGAAAGGAAACGCCAAGACCGAAGTAAAAGAATACAAGGCACCCAAGGGGGGTCTTTTCGAATACTGCGCAGCACCTCATTACTTGTTCGAACTGGTTGCTTGGTTGGGAATCACCATGGCTTCGCAACAGCTCACGAGCGTCTTCATTTTTAGTTTCATGGTTTGTTATCTAAGCGCAAGAGCTTTCAATCAAAACCAATGGAACCGAAAGAAGTTCGACGAAAAAGATTGGCCAAAGACGACGAAAGAGTTTGGTTCCGTTCGTGTACTAAAAGACTCGCTCTATTGGTTGAATCCATCGATCTTTCTAATTGTTCAATAGAATGTAATTTTCCAAAAACTGTAACGAAATAATAATTAAAATGAGCTATGATGAATTTTTGAAGTACAGCAATTAATTTCCCATCCCACCCAGCGTTTGGACTGCTTTCTCTGTCTTTTTCTTATATTCCTCTGCTTTCACGGGATCTGCGGGTACCCCGTCATCACCGTTTTGATACATGACTGCAAGATTGAAACAGCTCGGTGCATGCGCACCCGTTCGACACGCAGCTTTCAGGAGCTCTTCCGCTCGTTTTGGGTCTCGCGGAATGTATTCAAAGTCTTCCTCTTTCTTCGCGGTTCGGTCGTCTTCGTTGCTGCGCTGTTTGACGGGTTCTTTCCCTTGAAGCTCCTGTGGAGTCGCATTGCGTGCCAATTTGTTGATCTTGTCACCCCGTAACAGCATGGTTGCGAGTGTGAAGCAAGATATAGGAATCGCCCAAATCACATACTCCTTGATAAAGATCCATAGCCTTGTATGGATCGTAAGGAATACCTTCACCCAGTGCACCCGGAGGACTCAATAGCATTTTTGCTTGGATGTGGCACGCTCCTCCGTGCCCCGCACGACAAGCTCGATCGAAGGTATTGTAGGCTTGTTTTCGATCGACGGGGACACCTCCCTTTCCGGTCATAAGCATCTTTGCAAGATTGAAACAAGCTGGTGGATACGCCTTGGTTCCGTCTACTTCCTTTCCATTCGGTGATTTGTCCTTCAAGGGACGAGTGCACGTGTTCTCGAAAAGTTTGAAAGCTTCCATGTGTTTTCGTTCAAACATACTGAGGAATTCGGCCGTTGCGAAACAAGCGACCATCGGCCCTTTTCCATCGTTGCAAGCATCTCGATAATCGTCGACTTGCTGCTGAGATTCTTCATCGATCATGGAAGGCAATTCGGCCTGCAACTTATCGATTTTGTCGTATTCGTGGCCAGTGGGAGTGGGAAATATCGGCATCTTTTCTTGCCCGCTGCCGCTCTCTTCGCTCTTTCCATCTTGAATGCCATTGCTCCCTGTGGAGTGCACTTGGTGCGATTGATTCGAGCCCATGATGAAAATAAGTCCTTGAAAATAGCTCCTTATCTCTTCGACTGTTGCTTGTCACCTCCCCTAAATGATCGCGGAGTTCGATTCTCTCTGGTATTCCTGAACACGTCCGTTGTCTTCAGATCACTCGAAGATTTTTACTTTACACAACCTAAAGAAGATTATCTCGCATTTGCAACAGTCTATCACACCGACTCAATCGTTGTTTGAAACTATTCTCACTTCTTCGATGATGCGTCAACAACAAAGCATCGGCCATGCTTCCACAAAAATGATTTTTGCCTCCACAAGGAAATTGTCAAGGTATACTTCCAATATTCTGTTGCTATGCTTCATACTCCGTAATACGAGTCATACTTTTGTTGAGACTGGGACTGACTTCACACTCGGGAATGAAGTTTTCCGTACACGTGGAGTCGCAATTTCCAGAAAATCCTCTGTGAAGTTGAAGTTTTCATTCACGATTGCAAGAGGCCGACGACAAGTGAAACCCGCGCGAAATTTAGTGCCTGTCGCTGAATCTGGTGCGCGCAGCGGAGAGAAGAAAAGAGTTCTTCCCCCTGCTTTATTGCTGCTGGCAGTAGAACCGAACGTTGAAAGAAATGTGTACCGTAAAGAACTGGTACAAGTTCTACAGAAAATATGGAACAGAATCGGCAGACAGGCAATCGTACATTATTTCACATCGCTGTTGAGGGAATGTTGAAGGTAGCTCTGAGGAAGAGAAATCGACAACAAAATTCTGTGTTCACTAGATCTGTTGCATCTTCACTCCGTCCATAGTCAAGCAATAACAACTAACTGCACCTACCAAACACACTTTCATCTTTAAGATCAAGAGGCCAAAAGCAAAGTTGTCCGCTACACACATCACAGAATAGACATACCTATCCTCTGAGAAACCCGAAACCCAAAATGAAATTTCAATCCGCGACAACAATTCTCGCCGCAGTGGTCCTCGCCGCATCTTCCTTGGACTCGGCTTCGTCGTTTGTTCCGACGTCGATCACAAGAAGCTCTGCCGTTTCCCAGGCAGCTCAATATAATACACAGCTCTCTGTTGCATCCTCGGATATTGATACTGGAGCTGATACAAAGAAGAAAACAAGAGAGGTAGGTTACATTCTCTGTTCTGCAATAACCTGTTGTCGGCGGTTTTCGGTTTCGCCGAGTGAAACCTTGCGATCTTTTTGGGATCTCCTCTAACATTATTTATTCCCTCCTTGTATCTTTCATTTACCTTGAATTGATTTTAAACCAAACAGGAGCGACTCGAAGCCGCTTCGAAGGGACTACAGGTCCACTGCGTTGGTCTTTCCATTCACCACGCCGATGTTGAGGTCCGTGAAAAGCTTGCGGTTGCCGAATGCGACTGGAACACCGCCTCGAACGAGATTTGCGACAGTGGAGATGTTGCCGAGGCTGCTGTCTTGAGTACTTGCAACCGATTCGAAATTTACTACGCCGCGTCTGATCCACGTGCCGCTATGGCCAGTGTGACCAAGTTCCTCGCCGAGCGTTCCAACCTTCCTGTTGCGGAGTTGAGGAAAAATCTGTTTATGCTCTCCGGCGACGACGCCGTTTGGCACATTATGAGAGTTGCTGGTGGTTTGGACTCTTTGATTGTTGGAGAAGGACAAATTTTGTCCCAGGTTCGCCAGTGCCATCTTCACTCCATCGAAGAAGATGGATGTGGAGGCAAAGTCCTTTCGCGACTCTTGAATAACGCTGTTGCCGCTGGAAAGCGAGTTCGATCCGAAACGGGAATCTCTAAGGGATCCGTCAGTGTCTCCTCCGCAGCAGTTGAACTTACCGAAATGATGTCCCAATCCGATCTCAACCTTCCCTTCTCCGAGGCCCGCTTGGCCGTCGTTGGTGCTGGTACCATGACCCGATTGCTTGTTACGCATTTGGCATCGAGAGGATTGGAGAAAATCACTATTGTCAATCGTTCCATGGCACGCCCACAGGAACTTGCAGAACAATTCCCAGATATTGACATCGAAATCAAATTGATGGACGATTTGTGGGATGTTGTCGGACGATCTGATATTGTTTACACAGCAACTTCATGCACCGACTATGTCATCGACGAACAAAAGATGGAGGAAAACGGACTTGCCAGTGGACGACCAATGATGCTTGTCGATATTTCAGTGCCAAGAAACATTGGCGAGGATTGCAAGAATGTAAGTCCTATCACTTCTTCCTTTGGGCTGAACCGTTTTTTACGCATGACTTGTATCTCATTCTTTCTTTTTTTCAATCAACTCTTTTTCAGGTTCCAAACGCAAAGGTTTACAATGTTGACGATCTTAAGGCTGTTGTTGCCAAGAACACCGCCATGCGTCAAAAGGAAATGCTCGAAGCCGAGCATTTGTTGACTGAAGAAGCAACTCAATTCAGTGCGTGGCGTGAATCCCTTTCTGCTATCCCTACCATCAATCAGCTCCAAGAGCGAGCGAACAGTTTCCGAGAGCAAGAACTGAAAAAGGCAACCCGAAAACTTGCGAATGCCAACCTTACCGATAAGGAAATGGAAGCCGTAGAAAGACTCTCTAGGGGAATCGTCAATAAGCTTCTTCACGGACCCATGGCGCATTTGAGAAAGACCGAAAGTATCGAAGGGAAACAACAAACACTAAAGGAACTCAACGCCATGTTCCGATTAGAAGAAGAAGAAAATGGCCGAGGGCGAAAAAACACGCGCCGCCGTTAGACACGTAAATGGTGATTCGCTTCTGCATATGTTTTTGATTCCCAAACACATCAGAACACCATTCTACAGAATAAAAATACTACCTAATCCATGCAATGGAAGGATATAATAGCTGTACACTACTTTACAAACGTAATAAATCTCAATTTTTAAAATCTGAAAAGGAGTACAACTACGACTAGAGATTTTCGAAGCGCATCTTGTCATTTAACGTAGCTTTCGAAATGATACACCAGTCAGTAGTTTCATGGTTGCGATTCATCTTGGTTAACAGAATGCTATGGTATGAGATTATATTATTTGTTAATATGGCGGACTTCGATCTCCATAGCCGCCTCGAGGTGAATCTTCGACAATTTCATCGGCAGTGTCACTGGTATCTACTCCTCGGACATTCTTTTCTAGTTTTTCGAGCAACCGCTGAACTTCTGTGCTCATTGGATTTAAGGCAAGCGCTGCATGGAAGGATGCAATCGCGTCGTTGTAATTTTCTGCGGCCATGTAAATCTCGCCCAATTTCGTTTGCAAAATCTCTTGACCTCGGAGCGGACATTTTGCTTCGGTTGTGCCCTCGATTCCCCGACGGAGCAATTCGATGCAGGTTTCGTAATCTTTTTCGTGCGCATGAAGCTGGACGAGCGATAGCAGGGGTCGCAGGGCAGAAGGATCCATCACCAAGGCTTTGCGCAGTGCCCGCTTTGCCTTTTCCATTCCTTCTTTGTTATTGCTCCCTATTTGCCCTTGTTGTAGTGCTAGCCCGACTAATGTGACTGCCCTCGGGTCTCGCGGAGCGGCCGATATAGCCTCCTTCGCCGCGCATATAGCTTCTTTGTATTTTCCCGATGCAAGGTAGGAGTCTACAAGGCCTTCGTAACTGGAAACATCTCGTATGATTTCGTTTGATCGAAAGAAAGAAACCGCAGCAGTGATCGGGACGATTGTCCGCTAGCAGAATGGCCCCTCTAAGACGGTGTGCGAATGCGTGCCGTTGATCCATGGCAATTGCTTTTTCGACAAATGCAATAGCCTTTTCATGATCTTGACGATGCCTCGTGATAGAGAGCAAGAGCGGACCACGCCTCGGGGCGTTTGTCGTCGACTTCGAGGAGAGTGGACGCGAGTTGGTTGAGTCCATCCAAAGTTATTTTGACGTGCCAAGATTTGAGCGTACAAATCCATGCCATCAATGATTGTGGGATCCAACTGCCGCACTCTAGCAAAGGTTCTTCCAGCCTTTTCTTCGTCGTTCATTTCGTTCTGAAGGTTAGCAATTTGAAGCAGTATGTAGACGTTGTTCGGAAAAAGTTTTTCCAATGCAGTAAAGAGCTGAAGGGCGGATACCGACTGATGGCGTTTCTTGGCAAATTGCGCCGTGACAAATTCCTTGACCGGTATGATTGCGGACAAGTCATTGATAGTATCATCCCTCTGTTGCTGTCCAGTTATTTTCTTCATTCCCTTGTCCACTGCGTCGAGCACTACAGCTTTCTCCGTAATCCCCAAGAGTGCCAACCACTCGATTGCTTCCAGAGTCATGGGGTATTCCATTAGACTTCTGACAAAGCATTCGCACGCAGGAACTGTTTCTGCCACTCGCAACATATAGCTTGCCAAGTGTCATGTGAATCGTTAAGTTTCGTTCGTGGTGAGGAATCAACTCCAACACCGACGATGCTTCGACGACATTTCCGAGCATTTGAAGGCACTGCGCCTCTTTGAGGCGATACTTGTAGGACCCAAAGTGTTGAATACGTCTGTAATAGGATATAGCTTTGTTGTATTGCTGTGTGAGTTGAGCACATTCCCCCAAGAACGCCCATGCAACCCGAGTATCACGACCTTCCATCTCTGCTTTGGATAGTTCCATGCGCGTTAGCATTTCACAGCTTTGGTATTGTTTCAGTTGTAGAAGTCGATAACATTCTTCCTGGAGAGGCGTCAGAGGCGTTGAAAAGCCTTGATGGTGGTCCGTCATGATACGTTGATTCGATATTATATGCAATTACCTTTGAAATAGTGATAGCAATCGTTTGATCGGTTCCAGAACTGATGGATTCCTGCGTCGTTGTTGCGTTTGTTAGAAGAATATTAGATAGTCTCGGAGAGAGACGGCATTTCTAAACTCCATTTTTTGAAAAACGCTTTCCTGTTTTAACGTCCGACAATCTCGTAGTCGCGCGCGTGCCTGGATAATATTTATACTGTGTTAGCATACTTTTAGTATCATATAATGATGGTTCCAAGTGGCAGCTAGCTAATGAAAGGTTCTGGACAATGCGCGAGAAATCGACAATTTTTCTTCGCAAGGTTGTGGAATCTCCCTCCTCCGTAGATCTGTTTTTTGCTTCTCTCTCTACTATCAACGCTACGACAAGGCACGAGCGAGAAGAGAGCAAGTTTCAAATACCCTCGGCTCTTGAAAGAGAGATAGAAACAACAAGTTGTAACGTGCCTTAGCCTCGAACAAGCACTATCCTGTCAAATTATACAGAAGACTAGCAGATCGATATCGACAAAATGAGCACCGAAGACAGTGAAGCCGCCATTTTGACCTTTTTGTCGTCCTCGCCAGACGCTGTCATTGAGGATACTCATCCATGGGCAGCCAGCAAAAATCTTGACCACTTGAAAGTTGTCGGAGCTATCAAGTCGCTCTTGGTTGATCAATACGTTGCAGCAGAAGATCTAAAAACCAGCTTTTACAGTTTGTCCAAGGAAGGAGAGTCGATTATTGCGGATGGATCACAAGAAGTCCTTGTGCTCAAGGCCCTCAATGAGGCTGGAAAGCTCTCCATGGGCGATCTCCAAGCCAAGGTCGGAAAGAACGTTGCCAAGATTGGTATGGGCAACTGTATGAAAGCGAAATGGATCAAGAAAGATGGGGGCGATTTGGTTCCCTTGAAGAAGGACGACGAAGTCGAAGATTCGGTTCAAAAGCTGCTTCTTGAATTGAAGGCGGCTGATTTCAAGCCCGATGCCATTTCCGATAAGGTAAGAAGAATGCAACGCGTTGCGAGGATTGTATTCAATCATTCGAATTGACTGTGTGCCTAACAACGAATTTTTTCAATTTTTATCCATGTGAATGAAACAGACGGCAAAGGATTTGAAAAGACGAAAACTCGTCAGTCTGGTAACGCAGAAATCGCACAAGGTGACCAGAGGACCCCAATATGCTCCGCAACGTGTGAAAAAGGCGGCCGATCTAACAAAGGAGATGCTCGATTCCGGAGCTTGGGAGACAACCGAGTTCAAACCGTACAACTTTTTGGTCTTGGGAGAAAAGGTCGGAGGTGGTTACCTTCATCCGCTCATGAAGGTCCGAGCAGAATTCCGAAAGATTCTGATGGAAATGGGATTCCAAGAAATGCCTACCAACAAATGGGTGGAATCCTCCTTTTGGAACTTTGACTCACTCTTCCAACCTCAATCGCATCCAGCACGAGATGCCCACGATACTTTCTTCATCAAGGACCCTGCCGAGACGGTGAGCGTTCCAGAAGAATACTACGAACGCGTCAAAGAAATGCACGAGATTGGAGGAGCCGGATCGATTGGATACCGTTACGATTTTAAGAGAGAGGAGGCCTTTAAGAATTTGCTCCGAACGCACACGACTGCCGTTTCCTCCCAAATGCTTTACAAGCTTGCAAACCAACCAGGTGGTTTCAAGCCAGCTCGTTATTTCTCTATCGACCGCGTCTTCCGTAACGAGACCATGGATGCGACACACTTGTGCGAGTTCCATCAAGTCGAAGGATGGGTGGCAGACTACAATCTCTCTCTTGGTGATTTGATTGGAACCATTGAAACCTTTTTGAAGAAAATCGGAATTACCGAGCTGCGATTCAAACCGGCCTTCAATCCATACACAGAACCCTCTATGGAGATTTTCGGATACCACCCCGACCTTAAGAAATGGACAGAAATTGGAAACTCCGGTATGTTCCGTCCCGAGATGTTGAGACCCATGGGCTTGCCAGAGGATGTCCGAGTTATCGCCTGGGGTCTGTCGCTTGAGCGTCCTACCATGATCAAGTACCGAATCAACAACATTCGAGATCTCTTTGGACACAAGGTAGAAATGGCCAGAACTCGAACAGTTCCAATCAGTAGATACGATTACTCCACTGGTGCCGCAAAGCCAACAGAAGCGTAAATCTATGCATGATGTTGAGCTGGAAGCATCCCGAGTTGAATATTTTGTTAACAAAGTATGTAGAAAATCAATTTTTCAAACAGTCTGCAAAAAAGTGTGGCATTCTAGAATCAACGAAGCAACGGTCCGACATTCATGTTCCGGTTGACATCGAGGGAAATAGTGAAGCGTTCTAGTATCGCATTAGTTCCAATGATCCATACGAAAATGAAATATGGTAATAATGAGAATAATGAGGTTGTGTAAATAATGATTTTCCCGTTATCAAAAAAATTCCAAAAGTAATGATCGGAGCGCCCGACGGACAGACGAAGCCATCACCAAAGGGTCAAAATGATGCACGAAACCCATCAGCATTCAATCTGAATTCATGAATCATGCCCATTTCGAAAATCCATCAAACGCATCACAACGAAATAAATGTCAATGTATTGAAAGTACATTGACCATCGGTCAGGTTGTTGCGTTGAGAACGATGATACCAGGCTTCACTTTGAGAACGTTCTCGGCACTGTATTTACTACTTCTTGGAACAAGTGCGTTCTGCGTTTGTGGGTTTCAACTACAGTTCAAGCCAACAACAAGAAGAATATCGTTTCCCCTCTCCGTGCTGGCAGAAGGTGCTGCTGATATAGCATCCGATGATTGTATGATGGAAAACGATATCGCGACTAGAAAGTTTCTGATCCATTGGAGAGGCGAAAAGGATGCTGGCTATAGCAAGCCCTTTCGACGTCTCGAATTTCGAAACGCTCTCGCAGCAGAACTTGAGTCTCAAACGGCAACACCCGCATCCTCGGCATCACTCAACACAGAGGCAGTCCCATCTATTCAGTTCAAAAATGCTTTGAATTACTCTGGAAATGAGACCATGGCAGAAGTGAACATCGAACATTTCAATGAAGCCATGCAATTTGTGTCGTTTCCGTCAGAAGAACCGAATTCACCCGCTGTTACCAAGGAAACTATTATTCGAGCTGCTGAACGGTGTTCTCTGATCCATGCTCTCTATGAGATTGTAGCCGCCAGTGACAAACTCGATGATTTAGCCGAGCTTGCCATCGAAGATGGCTGCTTTTCAGATCTTTACAAAGGTGGAGCGAATGAAAAGGCAACATGGTGTTTCCGGGCACGAATGTACAGTGCTTCCGAAATTCCTGAAAAATCGTCAGTCAAAGGCAGATCAAAGCGGTATAGCTCACGATCGCGGTCGATGAAACTAGAAAGAGATGGTTTGAAAGCGCTGAAGATCTTATGATCCGATTTGGGGGCAAAGTAAACTTGGAAGATCCCGACTGCAAAGTCTACATTTTTGACGGTCTCGAGGACGAAGTTGACGGTGCTCTTGTTCCTCAAAAAATTTTAGCTCGTCGAATTGCCGCAGGTCCCAAGACTTTTTCAATTGCTCCAGCGGAACGAATCTGCATTACGAACACTCCACTAGAACCAATTGCAGCCTATGTCCTCTGCAACATTGGAAGGATAAAGAATGGGGACAAAATATTGGATCCCTACGCTGGCTCTTGCACCACTTTGTTGGCGTCGGCCATGATTGCTCCTGATTCCGAAACTGTTGGTATCGAAATTGCGCACAATGGACTTGTGAATCGCGAGCACATTGCCCAAGATTTTACGACCCGCAATCTGAAACTGCCCAATCAAATTATTTGTGGAGATTCTACCGACGTAGAAGTGCGAGAGACTGCCAAAGAAGCCGTAAACGATGAACCCTTTGACGTAATCATTGCCGATCCCCCCTATGGAATTCGAGAATCGGTGGGCTACAATGAAAACACTCCATTAGAAGAGCTATTTACGTCCATCGCCATTGATAGAGAAGTGACAGATCGCGAACGGTTACTCAAACTTGGAGGGAGATTAGTTGCTTTCGTTCCAGTCACCGATGAACAGACTTTAGAGGAAATGCTTCCAAGTCAGGACTTGATAGAAAAAGCTGGACTTGAATTCGAAGTATCGAGAGAGCAACCTCTGAATGATAAATTGAGTCGATGGCTCGTATGCTATGTCTGCGTAAAATAGAAATTCGATTTTTGATTTATGCTATCATCACTAGGAGTGCAATTACACTTATCATAACTAGGCAACAGATATGCCTCGTCGCAAGGCTATTCTGGCTTCTACCGCTCGAAGTGCGTTTTCTACCTCAGAAGCTGTATTCCGCGATTTGATTTGCGTCTCAAGCTCGCCGTCAGATAGCGTCGCAATTGTACCGATGTGAGTTACGAGAGGATGCGGATGCCCGGCGACTCCGAGAGCCGAAAAAACGTTTACCAAGTAATTCAAGTCGGCAGTCAAGTGCTCACACCCCTTGGAAGTGAGCTGTGGGATTCGCATGATCTTCTCGAGCAGACGGCCCGTGACAGCCAAACCGATAACATCCAGCCATGCATTGCAGAAGGCTGCACTTGCGATCTCGTCTTCTGTGGCACCTTCTTCTAGAGCTGCATCTTCTTCGCCCAACGCTGAATTGGCCAATACGAGGTCAGAAATGTCTTTTCCGTTCATGACGGCGGCAATAGACGAATTTGAGCCTACAAAACCGGCTGATCCAATGAATTCACTCCAAGGTTGCAGAGCCACATCTCGTACTCCGTCCATAGCTTCATTTACCAAGGACAACGAAGCGGAATCGGAAGCGAAGGGTTCGAAAGCCTGTACCAGTGATAGCATATGCTCACCAACCTGCGTAATATAGTGTTGTGGTAATGTTCCATACGAGTCAAGGTTATCAGAAGCAGCTGCACTTTCTCTCCAGGCTGGCATATCCGGGAGCTCGTTGAGGTGCTTGCTAGGAACGGCCGAGCAGACATTGAAAACAAATGAATGGCAACTGGTCGCAAAGCGCTTGATGGCCTCTTCTGTCGTTGAAAACTGCGACGACGTACTAGAACAAATGTTTTGCAACGTCGAAAGCGATGGATTCAGTTCGTTGTCGGTTTTGGCATTGTTGTCACCACAAAACACCCTTGTGAGGTACGAATCGATTTCGATAGCCGACAGAGAGTCGGGAAGAGAGAAGGAATCAGTGGATGATGACGATCCTGCTCCTCTTTTGGCCACTTGCAACGATTCTCTTCAAGCCGGCCTCTTCGGCGTGGTAGCTTTCCATCCGTTCGTACAATGATTTCATTCGTGTCTTTGTTCCGCCCTCAAAGTTTCTCAGATCCCGGCGAAAGTTGCCAGCAATTTTGAGAACCTCCATAGCGCACAGTACGTGTTGCTCGTCGAACTCGGCGACCAATTTGTTGCCATCTGCCGTCATTGCCACCGATAACGACCGAACCGCAATGATCAACTCCTCCAGGTGATTGGATAGAGTTTTGTCCACCGACCGAAGTGCTTCTTTTGCCCGATATCCACCGTTCAAGAGCTCAAAACGATCCAGTGACCCATCTACAATGGGAAAGATGAAGGATGCCAGATCCTTGAGACGAGTGGTTGCCTCTTGGAGGCTCTGTAGGTTCATTGATGTCGACGAAACAGACCCAACGGTTTGCTGAATCTCCTTGGAAACAGTACCAGCCACAACGTGGGAATGCTTTCCCTCGAGGTCCGCAAATCGCTGCGCATAGAGCGCAAAGGGCGATGCAAGTTGCAAAAAAACGTCCTGCATGCTCTGATAGAGTTCGAGCCCCGTATCTCCTTTTTTGGAAGCCCCCGATTCGACCAAATCCAAAAATGCCCCCGCAACAAGATCGTACGTCAAGGAAAGAAATCGGAGTGTGGATTCGTAAATCGAACAAAGTGTCTCGAAGGAACCTCTAGTGGTAGTTGCTGTAGCCCCACCCGTCGCCGAAGAAAATACCATTTCCAGTCGGCTCTGAAAGGACGGGAGGATAGGCCGGAAGGCTTCGCGGAGCACCTTGACCACGATCTCTGGAGCTTCGGCAGGATCCAAATACGGTCGAAGCCTGGCGCCGCTCTTCCGTCAAAAGGTTCAGAACCGTCTCGTACCACGTTGGAAGCCACGCGAGGAAATGCATCACCTGCCACCTGTGCCTTGGCGGCCTGGTCCAATGAGGGAAAGGCATTGGTGGAGGTTTCGTCTGAGGTAGTTGTGTTGCTGTAGGAACTTTTGGGTGGAGCGTACGAGAACCAGGCTTTGTGTACGGCACCAGGGACGTTGCTTTACGTAGTCTTCGCGAAGAGAATCCATCTTGTCGAGCTTGGAATAGAGTGCCACGCACTGCTGGAGTGGCGCCAGGCGACTGTGCATATTTTGCAGCGCATGCTGGAGTTGCGGCTGCAAAAGGGCCTGTACTTGCTCTCGGATTTGTTGGATAGATTCCTGTCGTTCCTCTTTGTGAGGCATCCCCCTGAGTGCTCGCTCTCCTGCTTCGAGTTGTGCGAGGGCATGTACGGCCTCTGTAAGATTCTGTTCCGCCAGCAGCGGTGCAACGCTACTGATGGTCGAGTCCCAGGTGGCGGCCGCATTGAGAACCTCTTTGGTTTTGGTCAGATTGGCTTGCAGAGCATGCAGCGTCGACAGAGTCTCCAGGGAGCTCGATAAACTGCTGTCACCTCCTGTTCCGGCCATCGCTGTTGTCTCGAGGAGTGTCTGGGCGTCCATTCTCATTCCCTCCAAACCCACGCCTACCCTGCCGACATCAGCGGCACACCGTGGCAATATGGCCTGTAGCTCTGCACCAATTCTTCCAATATCTTCGTGGCAAGATTGAGTTTGGATCTGCAATTGTAGGGCCAACTCGGTCATCTTTTGCTGCAGTCCATCGGACGAAGACGATTGTTGCGAAGGGATCTTGGTCGACGACGGCGAAAGCGCCAGATTCAGATAGGATGCCACGCTGAAGGAAGACGAAGAGAGGAGAGAGCTCAACTCTGCTTCCGGAGAAGCGGCAGTAGCTGTATCCGCCATTCCTAGTATTGATATGTTAGTTGAATATGGATATCAGCTCTTCGGGAGAGAGGTTCTTCTGAATTGTCAATGATTTGTACAATGATAACGCAGTATCATTCTCATCGGACCGATAGACATTGTTTTTTCTGAAGGTCTTTTCCGGCCTAGGATTTTTAATCGAGTTAATCAGTAAGCACATACAATTTAACGGCTGTTTGATTAGCTCGATTAAAACTTAACGGTTGTTTGATTAGATCGATTCAATTCCAAAACGGGCCACCGATTTCTAATCGAGTTAATCATTTAGCACATACAATTTAACGGCTGTTTGATTAGCTCGATTCAATATTTAACGGCTGTTTGATTAGCTCGATTCAACTCAAAAACGGGTTCGTATGAACCGAAAATGGGTTCGTATGATAGGGTTAGCGATCGCAAGAATGTTTGCAACAAGAATTCGAATGTCCCCAAGAGTTTTCATTTGTTTTGGTGTGTATCTCAAAATCAAACCACCTAACATTCTCGAAGACTGCTCTTTTAATGAGAATTGTAATAGCAAGCAAACCTGTTCTTACCTTTTCGTGAAAGGAGTTGACCGGAGTGAAAGCTTCAACGACGTCCTCCACCGCTGTAATTGAACCAAGGACAGACACAGTAGCATTTTAAGCGTAACTAGTGTCGTTTCCGCGTGATAATTGAATACAATATACTACTATCAGACGAAAATCGGAATTTATCCATATAAAAGCAAGAAGCAACGATGAGCGAGACAGGTTTGGAGGCGGAGACTGGAAGTGGATATGATCTGGATTCTTCGTGTGTCGAGTGGCCGACCGATCCGTCCCAGTTTCGATTGAAAACAAAGATAGGCCACGGAGCCTTCGCCTCGGTATGGAGAGCTAGCACCACCGTCGTGTCTTTGGCCAAAGACGAAAGCGACGCCAATCAACAACAAGAGCCAGAAAAGCGTGAAATACCAGTCGAATGCGCCATCAAGGTTTTGAATCTCGACCACGTCGACTCGAATCTTTCTGAAATACGGCTCGAGGTCCAGGCCATGCGTCTGTCGAGCCATCCAAACGTCCTGTCGTGCTTTGCGGCATTTGTCCATTCGACCGATTTGTGGCTTGTGACGCAATTGATGCGAAAGGGATCTTCTATTCACTGCCTCCAGGTGGCTCGGAAGCGAGCCGCTGCGAGGTCACGAGAAGCCTCGGCGGATACAACAAACCCCTCATCCACGGTTCCAATCAAAATGGAACAACACATCCTTTATATCATGCACGAAACCCTCTTGGGATTGCAATACATTCACGAACACAATGGCCAGATTCACAGAGACATCAAGGCCGGTAATATACTAATAGATCACAACGGCGATGTACGGATTGCCGATTTTGGTGTCAGCGGTTGGCTGGTCAATGCGGGCACACAGCAAGAAAAGGCAAAAACTTTTGTCGGAACGCCCTGTTGGATGGTAGGTTTTGGATCGTTTGCGATCGATGTTTTGTCGTGCATTATAATATTGCACACTTTGTGGAGACATGACGGTTGTCATTCGAATCTTCCGAGTCTTTATCTCACCCGTGTCGTCGTTTTCTGTTTGTTTGTTCGTTTGTTTGTTCGTTTGGATGTTTTCTTTTTTGTCTTTTCACAATGGCTCGATTCAGGCACCCGAGGTCATGGAACAAATCAATGGTTATGATTATAAGGCAGATATCTGGTCACTAGGTATCACGGCAATGGAACTTGCAAAGGGTTACGCTCCGTACGCAAAACACCCACCGATGAAAGTATTGATATTGACGATCCAGGAAGATCCTCCTTCCCTGGATACATACGACGAAGAAGATTGCGATGTCAATGACTGGTTGGAATCTTACGACGACGAAGAATTTTCTAAATCCTTTCGGTCGTTTTGTGACGCCTGTCTTCAAAAGGATCCCTCGAAGCGACCGACGACGTCCGATTTGCTGAAATCCAAACCCCTCTCCGAATACCAAGACGTAGAATACCGAGAAAGTCGGAGGAAAGCGATCATGGAAGAAGTCTGTAGCCTGGTGGACGATGTTGGAAGCTCCTCTGATGTTGCTGCTGCTGGATCGGAGACAGCTCGTGCGGGAGCTAGTGGTAAGGATCTTCCCGGGCACGCTCCGGTATCGATATTTTTCTCCAAGGAAGAAGAAAATCGCCCGGCAGGTACTACCTGGGTGTTTGCCGATGGCTCTCAGGTTTTGTCATCTTCCGCGACCAATCTTGCGACCGTGGACGATGTCCTGGACGAGATTGATCAATTCGGACTCCAGACCGGCGGAGAGCACTACGGACGGGAGGACACAGCACCCGCGGTCGAAAGCGAAACAACCCAAGTTCAGCAGCAGGAGCAAGTGGACGACGAAGGCGACGATCTGAATGCCTTCATGGATGAGTTTGAGATGAACACTCAAGGAGAAAATTTCCGACGTCCCGCGAGGTAGTAGTACGACAATTTTTCTGCGGTTGTCGTTGTTGCTTCTTTTGTTTGGCTGGATTGCTCATTAGTGGAGCGTTTGAAGCAAAACCACGAATGCGCCGTGCTTAACATGTTAAAAACTTAATCGACTGTTAGTAATACTATTCTAGACGGACTTATCAAGAAAGAAAAAAGATCTCCTTCAATACATTGTATGAGTTAATGAACTTTTACCCATTACTATTGTTCGGTTCCATTTATGTTATACTATCCCTTCTTTACTGCGGCAAATCCGGATTTATAAAAATTTCTTGTCGAAAAATGTACGAACCATCAACGAAGCGTGATTAGTGACGTTTTTCGTGCGTGAAAGGAGCGATCTCCAAAAAAGAAAAAGGAAAAACAATCGCGAGTAACAATGAGTCGCATCGCCAACCATTATATTAGTTGAGCGATACATTCAGACGAAGTAGTGGTTGACATCAGACATTGAAGGCAATGATATTAGACGAACGGACGTTGATATAGGTTGGGCTGTTCCAGACATGAGAAGGCTCCAACTATGGGGTTTAATCCTCTGGATGAATGGCAAGGAGGGGGTGGAGTCCTTCCCCTTGTCGACCGTTAGATCGAGGGCGGATGTTCGTGTGTTCTTTTCTTCTCTGGGAGATAGCCCAGCATCGGTATCTGATCTCGAGCGAGGCAATATGCCAGATGATGAAATGGAGAGGGAATTACGGCGACGACGAGATAATAGAAGCTGTCGAGGAGAGCGCAATTAGAAAGAATAACGGAGGCGGCGGTATGCGATTGACATTAACAGACCACAACTCGGATCGAAACGAACAATGGCTCGAAGACGCGACCGAAAAAATCTTTGATTTGTCCACTTTTCCTCTGGGGAGCTTGACAGAAGACGACGTCATGACTAGTTACTGGTCTCATGATTGCTTGGTCAAGGAGGAGATCGCTAGAGGCAGGCACTAACAGTGGAACGACTTTTGAAACGAGTTGTCGACGACATGCGAGCCGGAAATGGGGAGGTTCAGGTGTCCACAAAAATGTACATTGTTGCGATGGAAGCCTGGGGGAAATCCGATGAGGCTGCCGGAGCAGAACGAGCTCAAAGCATTCACGATGCCATGATTCAAACCTACCAACAAACAGAAAATTCACTGATCCGACCAACAACCAAGAGCTATAATACGTTGATTCTTGCTTGGGACCAAGAGCAAGAACCCTTCGGCACTAAAAGCCGCGGAAAAAACACTCCGGGACATGCTGACCAGTACTTCGGACGACACTAACCGCAACCATTCAACCGAATGCAGCAACCATCAGTACCATGCTCGACTTGTATGCGCGAATCAATAACGAAAAGTCGTTGGCCAAAGCCGAGACACTCGTGAAATCGATGGATGGACTGAACGTCAAGAAGACCAGTTATGTTTATTCCGCATTGCAAGATGTCTACCTGAAATCGGGTAGAAGAGATGCGCCCCAAAAGACAATGGCTGTGTTAAAGGAGATGATAGACGAATATTTTCTCGGCAGTACTATGGCTCGGCCAACCATTGCAAATTTCAATAATGTGTTGTGTGCATACAGTCGGACTCCCTCGACGAAATCTGCACGGCAGGCAGTAGAGATGTTAAATCAAATCGAATTGCCGGAAGAAGACGGCGGTTACGGCGTTGAACCCGATCGACTGAGTTATTTTCTTGCTATACTGACTTGCGCACGATGTCCGAACCCTACCCTTGGGGCAAACTTTGCGGAACCGCTCTTGGAACGAATGGAGGAACGATCCAAGGCAGAAGCGAAACGACGCAAAGAATTGTCCATCACCGCTCCTCCTGTGATTTCATTGGATATCGAGTGTTTCAACGTGGTCTTGACTGCGTTGTCGAAAAGCCGAAATTCTGACGCGATTGACAGAATCTTTAGCATCTTGTCAAGAATGGAAAGTTATGCCAAGGAAGGGCAGGAAAATCTAGGGCCGAGCACTCGCAGCATGAACACAGCGTTAAATGCAGTTATCAAACGCCCAAAATAAGGATGCGATCCAAAGAGCCGAGGAAACACTTGATCGAATGTTTCAGATGGACGCAGATGGGTTACCCAATGTTAAGCCCTGACGCATTCAGTTATACTGCAATTTTGAGATCATATCAGAGACTTGCTACCCACGAAGCTGCGCAAAGAGCCAACGATATCCTTTTGCGAATGGAAGACTTGTATGAAAGAGGGATTCTGGATGAACCACCGGACACGTATCACTACACTATTGTTTGCTCCACTTGGTCTTTGTCGAGATCAAAAGTTGCGCCCCAAAAATGCATAGAAATTCTTTCTCGGATGAAAGAAAAAGAAAAGGAAGGGTGGCCAAAAGTGACACCAAATATAGGACATACAATGCTATTTTAGGTGAGCTGAACGATTCGAATACACGCAAGACCTAGAACATAAAGTTTGAAAATTGTGATCTCACTTGAGTTTTGCTGTTTTCAGATTGCCTTTCTCGCTCGCACCAAGCAGACAGGGCAGAACAATTACTTTATCATATGCTTTCCTTGGCTAAAAATGGCGACGATAACGCACGACCTGATGCCTTTTCTTTCAATGCCGTCATCAATGCCTTCATCTATAGCAAAATGAGAGATGCTGGCAGACGGGCAGAATCGGTTCTAGAAAGAGGCCTGGAATATGCAGAAGAAGATGGTGGGGAAATGCTCGGGATGAAGTCGTTCACATCTATTCTTGGTTACTATGGTCGTCAAACCAAGGTCATGGATTCACCATACCGGGCCCAATATTTGTTGAATCGACTGATATCCTTGTTCAGAGCTGGATTTACCGATTTATCGCCGCACGTCAGTTGCTTTACAAACGTGATGGAAGCATATGCTGCACAACGCCATCGCGATGCTGGAGAATGTTCCGAAGAGATATTGCGAAACATGATCAAGCTGCAAAAACGCTATAATGCTACCAATATTGAAGTGAATACCGGTGTAATGAACTCAATTTTGAATGGATGGGCAGAGTGTAACGGGCATGATGACGCAGGTGGTAGAGCCGAGAAGATTCTGAACTTAATGGAAGAGAAGAGTGCCACGGGTACATACAATATGGAACCCAATTATCGCTCGTACAATCTTGTCATTAAAGCATATTCGAAATCAAAAAGTCCAGACAAGGCGGAGAAAGCTCTCGCCATATTAAATCGTGCGAAGAATTGTTATCTTCAAGGGAAAGCCGAAAGCCTACCGCCTGAATATGCATATTCTCTTGTCATCCATGCCTGTGCCTTTTCCGAGAATACGGGTTCAAAGATCGAGAAGAGAGCATTTGAAATCGCTGTTCAAGTCATGGACGAGCTCATAAACGATGCCCCAGAAGGTACAGAACCTTCTTCGGCAACCGTATGGATTGGTTCTTTCAAGTTTGTGCTCGACTGCGAGTTTCTGAGGAATTGAAAATGCACCATATACGTCGTTTGTTTTCGCGATGCAGTGAGAAAGGTCGCGTCAACGAATTTGTTCTGAAAAATCTGAAACAATCCACCTCCGATGCTCTATTCGCAGACCTCATGACGGAAAATTCTTTCAAACAACAGACCAAACGAGACGCGAGACGAACTGCTCGTTCACAACCGAAGAATAGACAAAACCGGCAAGCGGCTTCAGCAAAACGGGACGTCAAGTAGCGGCCCAAGAAAAGTCTTTTGCTTGTACAAAAGTTCCTCCAATTTCATTTCGATCGAGTTATGATTTCCGATTTCTTATCTCTTAATTCTAAATTTGTATATTAGCTTCTAACTAGTATTCCCGTACTCATAGCGCTTCGATTCAGCACTCATCGCGACAACTTGCTGCAGCACTAGCCGAAGAATCGCATAGAAGATTTTCGGCTATCCTGAAACCATGTCTCCACTTCGTCAATGTGCTGATCGAAAGCTTCGTCCTGCTTGAAACCGATCTTCGTTCTCTGAAACCAAAGTATCCAGAAAAAGGCGAACGAAGCATTGACCCAAGTCTTGTTCGCTGTGTTTACACTTGCAACGAGCAAATGAAGTACTTAGCTGGGTAGCTCGAGCAGTCAAAAGCTTTCCGACAACTCCATCTTCGTTTTCGGTAATTTTTTGAAATCTTTTTAGAGCGGTCAGCCGTTATTTTGTCGAGTTCGTCAATGTAGTTGGATTCAATCGACGAATAACATTGTTCTAAGCACTCGTTCTTCTCGATTCCATTTGGTCTGATAGAGCAGGAGTCTTCGATCTTTTTTGGGCTCACTGATTGTCGCGAGTAACTTTCACACCCACCAATAGGGAGCAGGATGGTCGTTTCTTTGTCATTTTCATTGAATGAAATAGCGATCGCGGCTAGACCTACTCTGTCTTTCTCCCCAGAAATTATCCCGTTAATTCCTTCAACTTTGTAGTTCATTCTTGCCATACATTCCCCCAAGTCTGATGCGTCTGCAGTGGAAATAATATCAAATTCTTCACTGGTTGCAAAGGTAGACTTTTTCTTAAGCACCTAGAGGTGATTCTTTCCCACTACTGAATTCGTAGACTCTATACGAAATTGAATCTGGATAGTCCCAGCCTGAAACGCTGTAGATCGGAAAGCATCCATCAACATCATTCCCGGTTATATTTCGATGAAGATTAAATGGGCAGGAAGAAATGATATCGAACGCCTCTGCATCAGGTAACGCGAACGGCGGCAAGAACGGTGGATGCTCACACTTCGACGACACCACATCTGTCGAAAATCTTTCCGGTTCTGTCACATCTGTCGAAAACTTTTCCAGCTCTGACGGAACCACATCTCTCGAAAAGTCTTCCGGTTCCGACGCAGATAAATTGTTCTTGGACTGTTCTCGTTGGACTGGTGAGTCTTCCTTCCGTGATGAAAGTCAAGCACAGGAAGGAAAATAGCAAACTAACTGCGGAGGGCCGTGTTCTCATTGTTGGTGCATTCTGTATTTTGACAATCAGTGCAAAGCTCGAATTGGTTCTGGCATCTACCGACGCAGGAATTGTTTAGAAAGTTACTTCGAATGCTGCAATCAGGGCAAATGTATCGGGACATTCACAATTCAAAATAGGTTCCTTCCGGAGTGACAAGACTTGTATCTGATATCCGATAATGAATGTGATAAAGGTAGTTTCTGAAATTTTCGGGACAAAGCCGTTGAATTGTGATTCGTGCAAAAATGATGACCAGAGCGCACGACTGAAAAATTCCTCTATCGCGCTAACGTCAACTTTCTTGGGGCATGGTTGGAATCGCTCATGCTAAATGTTCAAGATGAATAATGACGTCTCCAATAGCGGTTAGAATCTAAGGCAAAACATCCATAAACTTGTAGATCATACAATAATGTACCGCTATTGATTAGGTTAACAAAATTAAGCTTGAAACATGGTCGTGGGTTTTGGTAATGTACCAATTTCCGCATTGAAATGAGTCAAGAATTGGCTACGATTCGTATCTTCGATTTCTTTGAATGTCAGCTTTAATAGATGTGGATTTCTGTCGACCGATAAAAAAAATTCGTTTACTCAACGACAGGGTACGAAGGCCATCTTCAAGATTCCACACATACCGTACTCGTTTTCGGAAGCACGGGACATGCGGATGTAGCCGTTTTCTCCCCAAGTCTCACCCCAAGAGTTCTTGACAATGAAGTAAGGCTCGTTGGTTTCCAAATCCGATCCGTATCCTACGGCCAAGACGCCGTGATCAAGCTGTGCGTTCTTTCCACAGCTGTCGTCGGTCAATACACCACCCTTGTAAAATTGGAAAACAAACTGATCTGCCTGGATTGCAACCGAAATAGGCTGCATGGCAAGGGCAGCCAATAGACTCTTTTCCTCACCAGCAGGGACGTCATAGAATGTGCTAACTTCACTTCCCGGAACATCTGTGCAATTCATAGGGTTGCATGTACTTCCCTGCTTAGCCTCGTATGGGTAGTCGTCTTCGCTGCAAAGTCCGCCACTCTTCTCGTCGAATTTGAAAGCATTGTCCATCAATCCTCCATTGCATCCCAAATCCTCGTGATCGCAATCCAACAAATTCTGTTCAGAAAGAGCAACCAACTCTCCGGTTTTGACATATTTCGCTCCTTCCAATGCACCTGTCGTGGAAAAAGCCCAACTAACGACGGTCGACGACGAAGGAATAAAAAGTGAGATTTGGAATACCAATATTTCAATTTTCAATAAACACGTCCGTGCAACAAAGCGAATGAACGAATGAACTCGTTCGGTTTAAAATCAAAAGCAAATGACTTACCAACTTCCACACGAACCCTGATTTTTGACGGGCGTGACACCTCCCAACTGGATCCAGTTCACAGAATCGGGAAGATCCAAAGGCAGCTGATCTTCAGCTAGGTGACGAGCGGTCTTAACTTCGGCTTTGCCGTTGGCCAGCTTTTGCGCTTTTTCCTTTGCCAATTCAGGAGTTCTGCTGTACTTTCCGAGTCTGAAGCGTTGAGCAAATTCGTCTTCGGTAAGATCCGAATATTCGTTGTGACCCAAAGTAAACTTGGGTTTGGGGAGTTGACTGTTGTGCGATTCAATTCGATCTTTGAAGAGATTGATGACAGTATCGATTGTTGCGTTCACAAAAGACAAAAGGTGGAATATACAAACATGAAAGGGTGAGTTTTCGTGCTGTTCATCAAGTCCCGTCAAATTCGTCGAGCGTGATGTGATACTCTGGCCAATACATTTGGACCCAGCGAAGCGTCGATTGGGAAACCAAACTTTTAAGAAGACTTCAATATCGACATGATCAGTAACATACCGTGATTGGCAATCCAAATCTTGAGGCGCTCCATCTGTTCCTCTTCAGTGGCGTAGACCTTGGCATGAATTTTTGTCCACTCGTCGTGAAGCGACATCTTCAATGAAAAAGCAGAGAGTTCCTCGCCGTCGGTGGCACGCAAGGAAGTGCCCGAGGCACTGGCCAAGAGGCTGACCACAAGAAGAGAGAGAGATTTGGTGAACATCATGGTGTCGGAAGTTTATGTCTTTTCGGAATCGTTGGCAAAAGAAAGTTCTTTTTTGTCAAATATATGAAGTAATGAAACTTGTCTTGTGTCGGAATTGAAGAGAATTGAATCGTTCTTCAATTTCGTGTCATCTCTGTAGATTTCACCCGCGCAGACGATGATGAAAGAATTGGATAGAAAGAAATTCTCAGAACGATCGTTCTCTTTCGTGCGCAACGCGCGGAAAATGTCACATCAGTCACCAAAATCATAACGTCAGAATTCGCTTTTCTCCTCTTTGATTAGTCCGATTAAAGTGATTTCTGGATTTCCTACTAGTGACTGAATTATTCCCGTTTGAGATGCTCCGACTCTTGTCAGCCATGCAATAGCGAAATTGTTCCGAGATCAAAATTTTTAGAGAGCAAACGAACTCACCGCAATCGCGATTGATGGCATTATTGCTTCCACCATCATCGGCCCTTCTCATCGAAAGCACAGACTATTGCAACGAGTGTACAGTATACGATCGTCGAAAGCAAGTCAAAGTTGGTCAGTGACCCGTCTTGTTTCATTAAAAAGTTTTTGCCGAGGTTATTCAATCTCTGGTCTGTCACTAAATTTTCCAGAATCGAAGTCGACGGTTGACTTCTTTGAAATCGAAAGTCGAATATTCGCAAAAGAATACTAGTAGAAACCATGTGGAAACCGGGAACTGAAAAACCGAGTGGCTCGTTGCTGTCCAAGTCGAGTGAGAAGAAAAAGAAAAAAGGAACTAGGCCGAATCTGGATCTCTCTATCAATGACGGCGGTGGCGCATTATCGTTGAAAGCGAAAAGTCCTTCGTCAGCAACTCCACGCAAACGCTTGTCGGGGGGCACAATGAATATGAGATTTATGAAACGAAGAAAGTCAGATATCGACGCCAACAAAAACGAAGATCCCGAAAAACCGACCCCTGATTCACAGAGAAAGCTTCCGTTGCAGAATAACGACGAGATGGACATTCAAAGCGACAGTGATAATGCCTCCGTGGATGAATCGAAATATGCTCCAGCAACCTCGGTAGATATGTACGGTATAGAAGCATCACTTATAGGTCGAAGGTCTTTCCGTGGATTCAATGCACCCATTGAACGGATATGGAAGGATTCCAAAGGACGCCTAGAGAACAGGGGATTGAATGATCGGCCGGGGAAAAAGGTTTCGGACGAAGAATTGCTTCAACGGTATAAAAATATTGCCAGAGAACGAGGAAGCAGAGGAGTTGGGAATCTGGACAAAAAGAATAAGAAGCGGCGGTAGCGTGACTTGTTCGAACGCGAATCTCTTGGATTGTGTTTTCTTTTCCCAAATCTTTTTTCCTTTCAATGCTATAGAATAGAATCGTCAACCCATATTGAAGATGGCAAGGTCTAAAGAATATTCTAGATCATGTATCAATACAAAATTCATTTTCTAATTAGCTAAATTTCTATTCGTTGCAAAATTCAATTATCTCCCCACATATTCCAATCACCTTCCCAGTACCAATCATTCTCTCCATCCGCAATCTGACGTTCGGAGATGACGCCGAGTTCACAAAGTTTACGGATTGTCGTTTCGGTGTTTACGTGGTGTATGAAGATGCCTCCAGCAGCTTCCCAATTATCCCTGAGATCGATACGATCGTCAATCAAAATACTGTTCGGCATTGCCTCCTTGAATTTATTGTTGCTCCAGCACGTGATGATGTTGGTCTTGTCGTTTCTCGGAAAATTTCCGTTGACGCTCTGGTGATCGTCCAAACCATCCAATCCATCCGCAGCCATATCCACGTGATGAGCATCCGCTTCCTTGATTCCCAACTCTCGTTTGCACCAATTGAATTTTTCGACCCGCGATGACTTGATGTCTGGAACTCCCGTCAAAATATCGGGGTTCAAAGGTTTGATAGCGCTCCAGAGACGTCGGCCGTCCATCTGCCACTCCAATTCTTCAAACCAACGTGGAGCTCGAGAGATTCCCTCCCACATGATTTGTTTTTCGAGATTGGAGCTTCCCGTCTTGAGAAGACTTCGAACACCCTTTTCGAAATTCACTAGGCATCCGTCCATATCGCAATAGACTTTATACGCCTTGTTGCCATTGGATTGTTGGTCACCAGACGGTGCATAAATATCCATGGTGGAAGAAAAGGCCGACAATTCTGTTGAAGAACCACTAGCTCTTTTTGCTGCTGATAATTGTGTTTTAGTTGGTGCGACTCCACTCATTGCAATATCGGTGGCATTTTTGCGATGTTCGTGCTTTTCAAAATGCTGGGGCTGAAAAAACATTCTTGTTTTCGTCGATGCAGACAAAGAATTGCCGATCCCTTTTTTTGTTGCAACGAACGCAGGGGATGCAATTGCCACGCTTAAAAAGTACGGAACAAAAGCCAAGTATACGAACATTACTGGGAGAGATCTGCACTGTTGTTTTCGAGAGGCCTTCCGCGTCTGTCGTCTTGAGCTCTCTCCTGTCGAGCTCTGTTGTCGTTTCAATTCCATCGTTTCAAAAATTAAGTTCCTGAGCTATGGACTGGCCGAAAAGTTGCTATCGGTGAAGGTTTCACTCGCTGTAAGTTCTGCGCAAGTATGATATCGAACGGTATGATTCGAATTGCAACTGATTTGGTCTCCGGACTTGACAAGAGTTTGTAGCTTTCAAAATTCAGAAGGGTCGAGTAATGACCATAACTTCAAAGGCAATGAAGAACTCGGCGATCGGCAACAAAAGATGATTCTCACAAGATAGAGAGAACAGAACATCATTTTCAACTTTGCGAGCTCCCTACTCTGCCTTCTGTGATAATACTCTGCCCGTACGAGTATTTGGTATCTGCCGGCGTTATTAGAGTTTCAGACTTTGGGAGAAGAAGACATTCTTTGTTCTTCCAGAACTTTTGCAAATCCTTTCCCACGTTTGATTCCAGTCGTGCCGTTCATCAAGGAGCTGAAATAGTGCTCGGAAAAAATCGATGTCAACCGAGAATTGATCATGGATGGAGATTGAATGGATGTGGTGTTTTTGAGGAAATTTGACCATTATCGAATTACTGGATCATCGAAAGTGTTCTAATACAGAACTGGTGTCTACCAGAACCGAGTGCACACAAAAACAAAGATAGGAACACCATGGATCCAACAACAGACAAGAGCCGAGCTCCTCGATCTGACTTCTACGATGAGATCGATTTGAAAGCGAAACATCCAGAGAATGTAGTCGATCATCGACCCAATGGAGGCCCCTTGCTTTCTCTGTTGTGGTCAAAGGAACCATTAAACGGCCAGACACTTTATTTGGGTGGGGAAGTGGGATCTGACGGAAGGATATACTGTATACCAGGCCATTCGCCACGTGTCTTGGTCATCGACCCTGAAACCGATGAAGTCACTCAAGTTGGCCCGAAAGAATTGGTTTCCAACGGTACCAAATTCAAATGGCTGAGGGGAATCCCGGTCGGGGATGTCATCTATGGCCTGCCCTGTCACGCCTCCGAAGTCCTCCGAATCCATGTTCCCAGACAAACTGTAACAAAAATTCCCATTCCATACGAGGAATTCTATGAAGACCCGAAAGTTGCAAAGCAGCAACGAAAGATGATTTGGAAATATCACGGCGGGAACATCTGTCACGACGGTTGTATATACGCCGTGCCTCAATCTGCCTGGCATGTACTGAAGATCGATCCACGTACCGATACATGCAGTCTTGTAGGTCCTACTTTGGAAGGAAAATACAAGTGGTACGGCGGGGTTGAGTCGGGGGGTGCTATCTACTGCGTTCCTCAAAATAGTCCCCATGTCTTGCGCATTAGTCCCGAAGCTATTACACTGCATGGCGACTACGGTGAGGGTGGTCACAAGTGGCATGGAGCCGCAAAATCTTGTGATGGCACCATAGTGTGCATCCCAAATAACGTCGAAACGGTACTGCTTGTCACACCCAATGAAACTGGGTGTACCCTAACAGAAATCGGTGATGGAAGTTTCATTCAGACCGGCCGACACCGAAACGATGGAAAATATAAATATTTGGGAGCCATGACAGGTACCAACGGGAAAGTTTACATTTTCCCTAGCGGCAGCGAATATGTTCTTGAGGTTGACACCCGAAAAAATATCGCTCGGAACGTTGGTCCCAATTTGAGGGATTCCGGAATGGAACGAATATTTCAGAACAAATGGCAAAATGGACTCACGAACCCTCACGACGATTGCGTGTACGCCATCCCATTATCCGGTGAGACGCTGCTACGAATCGACAACAGTAATGATATGGATGGGGAAGGCGAGGTTGAAGTGACAACGTGGCCGTTGCCTTCTCCGTTTGAGACCTTGGACAAGTGGGAAGGAGGTGTTATTTGTGCAAACGGATTGATGTATACAATGCCAAACAACTGCAAGGCGGTTTTGAAGATCCAGCCATACAATTGGAAACCGACTGAGGCATGAGATGACTTCTACTTACTGCCAAGTATATAAACTTTATGAAAAAGAGCCTAGACGAACGATATTATTGCAAACATTGACAGTGAAAAGCAAAATTAGATAAAATCTTTTCTTCTAACATATACTTAAATATCTTCATCGTAGATGCGTCCTCGAAGATTAGATCTTTTGTTATCATTCACGTCTTCATCATCGCTTTCTGGTCCGTCATATTCGATTGCACCCACAGATTCAAGCCAATATCCCAGTCGACTGGTCGGGAAGTCATTAATGTCGTTTGCCCTTCTGCCTGCCGTAGACACCAGGCCTTCAAATCCGAGCAATCTCTCGACGGTTTTCCCGTCCTTGAAAACAAGGACCGTGGGAAGAGTTCTGACTTTGAGCTTGGCAACAAAAAAAGGAGCCTTCTCGGCATCGATCCGCACGAACTTACAGGACAGGTGGCTGTTGGCAATGATCTTTAAATGGTGGTCCATGATTTTGCATCGTTCGAACTCCTTGTGAAAGAAATGAACAACCACGAACATGCTAGAAGTGCATTCGGACAGGAATTCATCCTGCACAATTGTCCGGACTTCGCCGTGTCCCTTGGCCTTTTGTTCGGCCTCTTTATTGTGTACTTTTACAAGCTCCTTGAGACGTTTTTGGCGTATGGCTTGCAAGACTGCGTCGTCGTCATCGTCGTCGAGCAGATAATCAAATTCGTCGTCACTCTCGCTTTTTTCACTGTTGTTGTCGTTATCATCATTGTCATCATCACTTATATCGTCGTCCTCGCCATTCTTCTTTTTCGTTTTCTTCCCATCGTGCAAAGAAATTTGATTGTCCGCGGGAACTGTTGGCGTGGCGCTTGCTGTTGTACTCTGAGACGGAACTTGCTGTTGGTATTGTTGTTGCGGTTGCCTTGGTGCTGCTCCAGCGGATGAGGTTTTGTCGAGTCGAAGACGGGTATCGAATTCCCGTGTTAACGGAGTTGTATCTTCTTCGACGGGCTCGTCACCCTGTAGTAGATATAGTAGATTTTACATGATCGCACAGAGAATACATATCGCGTACAAAGAGGGAAATGTGAGAATGGTTCGTTTCTATATTCATCTGGAGACGATGGTTACAAACAATCGCAACGACTGTCAAATAAATATCGACTTACAGGTCGAGCGAGGAAGGGTTGGAATGGGTTGAGAGCGTCCTGAAACTTCATGCTCTTTCCGCCTGGGGCGGAATTTTGAAAACTTGGCATCGTGAACTGCGTGAAAGTGTGCCGACGATGCTGGCAATTTACTATTTTGCGGTTTTCGATAGCAGTGTGCTTTTGATCAAAAGGGATCGAGATATGGCTTGTCCGAAGAAGCTTGGCACTGGGGAGAGAGGAGATCGTTCCGCTATTTAGATTGTGCCGAAGATCATCGTCATTTGTTGTGGAACGAGAAATGAGAAACTCGGTTGAAAAATCGCGTTTTTGTGCGCGCTACATGTTGTAACCGTTGCCGTGTCCGTTCATTATCTCTCTAGTTTGGGTTCATACGAAGGCGTTTAGGGTTCATACGAACCTGTTTCCGGGTTCATACGAAGTCGTTTCGGGTTCATACGAAGGCGTTTAGGGTTCATATGAACCCGCTTTTCACAGTTTAAAATCGAACTAATCCTCAAGCCACATACAATTTAACGGCTGTTTGATTAGCTCGATTAAACTGAAAATATCTCAGTCGAGTTAATCAAACAGCCGTTAAATTGTATGTGCTTGAGGATTAGTTCGACTAAAAGCTTGGGAGATGAGTTGATTAGTTCGATTAAATGTTTACAATCACAGTAAACCAATTGTTTCTCAATTTTCGAATTGACTACTGACAATGTGAGGACGTGCAGGAATAGGAGGGAATGGAATGAAGTTCAGTTTCCATGGTTTCTCAACCCGAGAGCGAACGTAATGAACTCTCAATTGTACGCCCACCTTGCAGCCTTCGACAGTTGCGAAGATAGTGGTGAACAAACCAGCGATTGCCTTTCGTCTGTCGGAGGTCGTTCGGATGCAGACGGCGACGATGCGAAGGTCACTGCCAATATCGAATCGTTTCAAAGCAATCACAATGAAGATGAGGATGATCGAGTAACTCATCCGCTTGAAACTTTCGCGGTATACATTCCTATCGTTGTGGCATTGTCAATATCGTCATCGCGTAACGAAGAATTGATTGCCTTTTTGTTGATTGCAAGAGCTTCTTTCGCATGGTTGGTTTCTTGGCAACAGCAGCAGTCCGGAGGTAGATGGGCACAGCAATCACAGCAAAAAGTCCTCTGTTATAAGCTCGTGTTCACCGCGACATCAAGTAGAGGTGCTAAATCCCAACGAATCCTTAGCTCCCCCAGATACCAGAAAAAAATCACTTTCAGCAAGACATCTACGAGTGCCGGAATGAATTATCTCGTCTACTTGGATTGATTGGCGCTCCTCCCATGGGTGGACAAAGTTTCGTCGAAGATCAAGATTATAGTATCAATCGAATATTCGCCGAATCTGGTCAACTGAACGCCCCTGGTTCCATAGACGATGCTACCGTCTCGGTTGTTTCGTTTCTCGAGGCACACGTACAAATCGTGTTGATGATCGACAAAGCTCTCTATTGGGTTAAGATTTGCTCCAGTCTACATTGGGGCCTCGGACCGCACTCCAATTGCGTCGAACGAGTGGAGCGAGCAGCCATGTCGAAAGAACTTTTCTCAGCTCGTCGTCGGAGCGCTGAACACCGATCCAATCGCACGAATCATGTCGATGGAGAAAGTGATAATTGCACCACTCGAACACCTAATCGAATGGATCAGCCACAAAACAGAATGGATTCGTCTTCAATCTTAGCTCTGTCGTCCGCCCGACGAAACATCGCCCACGTTATTGTAAAGGAGGTGAACTCCATCGTGAACACTCTCGGGATCTTCGACGCTGAATTTGATGATTGCGACGAGCGATATGTCAACAATGAATTTTTCGAAATGCCCGCTGTCGTTGACATTGCCTGGATCAAGGCATCCCGGAAATACCTAGCGAATTTATTGGCTTTTGTCGCTGAGAAATTTTCGACATGGGAAGCCTTGAGGATCGATGTCAGGGCCAGAGGCGTCACAATTACCGTCGAGTCAACCTTTGCAGGCACTGCACGAATCCATGTGGACTGCTAGGAATTTGCGAGAATACCTCACGAGTCACCTATTGTTGGATGACGATCATTCATCAAGAAGGTTAGGGTCGGTTCGCCCGATATCTAGCAGTCGTGGAGCCAGGGCAACGAGCAAAAATATATCTTGCCCCTTTTGCAGTATCAGAAACAGCTCGATGCTCTTGATGCCGCTTTGTGGTCTTTCCAACAGTACGTCTACAGCCAAGATTCCGATACAGATGTATCGTCTTTGAGTGCTTGCGCTACGCAAGATTCACTGAATGGAGTTCTGTGCAACGACAACGAAGCTAAACCAAACCACGACTTTCAGAAGTTCCGCGGCTAAGCTGACTTGGTGGAATCAAGTCAAAGAAATTAGTGTCGCGTGCCAAACTCTCGAAGAGGAGATTGGACGCCAATTCTTCTCTTCGTTAGAGGATGACAAAGACACAGAAGGAGAGTACGATGGTTCCGATGGCAGCAATATGCCACTTAATAACGAGCGCAATGCTGCTTCCGAAACACAAAACTATGAACACATCGAGGGCGAAACATCGGAGGCATCCAAAAAGCCTTCTTTGAAAACAACAAAAACGCTTGTGTTTTCTGGTGAAGGTTCAAAAGAAAAGAAGGTCTCAAAGAAAATTACAAAGTCAACGGTCGGCGATGATTCAGGAACGATGAAGTTGCAGTCGGAAGGTCATTCGACTGCCGCGCCTTTGCCTAGTCCGCGAGACCCATTTGCGGAACATCTACTCCTAAGAGAGTTACAAAACCGCATACGTTCTGTTGCAGCAATGCGGGAGGAAGAACAAGTGGATGGTTCACGGACTGAATTTGAAGCAACGTGTGGAGAAAATGATGAAGACCAGCAGTCGTCTCAGGATGAAATTATTTCAGATGAAAACTTGGTCGATTCCGTCGATGAAGAATCTCTTCCTCAAAGTGGCAGGAGGGATTATTCGAACGAAGTATCCATTCAGTAGTAGGAAACCAGCAGTGACAACTAATATCTTCCTTGGGGCATCCGGATCCTTGCTCGAGGAATTGAAAATGAACATGATTCTTCCAGATGCCGATGATATCGTCCTCTCAGCAGACGATGAAGAACAATAGAAGTCGAGCGAAAGCATGGATAGCGACGGCATTTTTGAAGTCACGGCTATTAGTGCAGATGATTGATTCATTCTTTACTTCGTAGTTTTAACGAATAACAATACTAGATTGTGACTACTTTATACAAAGAATAAGAGGTAATACTAGTATTTACTTTTCAGACCCCTCTCTCGTATCCTAATACCATTAAACAGATGTCTTAGCGCGCACTGGTACAGATCCATAATTATCAGAGGCATTAATTAGTGTTTTGAAGGATGGAAAGTAGATGATGATGACTGCGAAGGAAGATTGCAAGTAATAATGACTGCCTCGTTGGAAAAAGCACCTGACGCGCGGATCGACCGCGCCCAACAACCAATAAAATCAAGCTTCGCGACGGAAATCGAGAGGGAAACACATGCGAACACACGCACTGTCACTTGTCCAGTATGGGAACTGAGCAGAGCTGTCGCTTCGAGAGACACAGCAGGTATGGAAACACCTAATTTTACTACCACCACCGTTATTAAATGCCGAATTAGTCGCGAGCACAAAATATAACAAAAAGCGGCCGGAGCGGCGAAGAGCACGACAAACAAACCACATTCAGGATCCTCATCTCAAAAGTTGATTCTTGACATACGCAAGTAATAAAATCAATTGCAATAAGAACCCCTGCAATTTCTATAAGTCGTACTCGTTAACGCTTTCACAATGTCCGCTCATGCTGAAGTTGAGGAGCAAATCGAGCGGCTGCGCCAAGGAAATACTCTCCCCGAAAATGAAGTAAAAGCATTGTGCGAAAAGGTGAGGAGAAGTAATTACGGAGGCACGACGAAGTCATAGCTTCGGCGTCCTTTTGCGGTGATTGAGGTTATATCGCATCCTCCTATATCGCCTGTGTTGTATCCAAATTGATAAGAAAAGGGTCACCGAAGCATTTTCTCGGAATGCACAATGATACATGCCAAGACGGAGTCTGTCATTTGTACGTACCGTTGTTTAATTCATATCTCTTTCCTAAACATACCGTTTTGTCTTTTTCTGCCTTGTGTTCCTGGCTTCCTGTATGGAAACATTCTCGACTCGACGCTACACAACTCCTTTGGGTATAGGCGAAAGAAATTTTGCAGGAAGAATCTAATGTGCAGCAAGTAGCTGCACCTGTCACTGTGTGCGGAGATATCCATGGTCAATTTTATGATTTGGTGGAACTCTTTCGTATCGGAGGCAATTGTCCCCAAACGAACTATTTGTTGATGGGAGACTATGTGGATAGAGGATACTACTCGTTGGAGACTGTCACTCTTCTTATTGCCTTGAAAGTGAGGTACAGGAATCGCATTACGATCCTTCGAGGAAACCACGAAAGTCGTCAAATCACTCAAGTGTATGGATTTTATGACGAATGTCTTCGGAAGTATGGAAATGCTAATGTCTGGAAACATTTCACAGACACCTTTGATTATCTACCAATGACCGCAGTGGTTGCCGATCGTATATTCTGTCTCCATGGTGGTCTCTCGCCATCGATCGATACACTGGATCATGCACGTGATCTCGATAGAGTACAGGAAGTTCCACACGAAGGTCCGATGTGCGATTTGGTGTGGTCTGACCCAGACGATCGGTAAGTCCTCTGCATCCTATTCTGTTCTGGTGCATTCTTTTACAATTGCCTACCACCATCTGGTCGATCGTTTTGCAGTGAATGCTAACATTCCGTTTTGTATTGTTTCGTGCGATCCGTTGTGATTATTCTGCTTATTAAAGATGCGGATGGGGAATTTCTCCGAGGGGAGCTGGGTATACCTTTGGACAGGACATTACCGAGCAATTTACTCATATTAATGGGCTTCATTTCATTTCACGAGCTCACCAGCTTGTTATGGAAGGTTATCAGTGGCAGCACAATCGGCAAGTGGTGACGGTTTTCTCCGCCCCAAACTATTGTTACAGATGCGGAAACCAAGCCGCGATCATGGAAGTCGACGATTCGGTAGATCAGACGACGAAGGACACCATTCACGATCACTGCAAATTTTCACAATTCGATCCAGCACCAAGAGACGAAAACTGGCACAAGAGCACCAGAACCCCCGATTACTTTATGTAAAAGTAAAATGATGTAAACTACACCTCTGTGTACTAGGTTACGTTACAGAATTTTTGATCAAAGATTCTGCTGCTACAAAACGACAATATCCGAAATGATCCGAATGTTCCAACCACTTTTACGATAGAAATATTTGACAATAGAAATCAACGACCCGCTGAAATGCCGCTTTAAAAAGGAATGGAAGGCGATTGAATCAAATCATCCTAGATTCAAGAAACACAACGGGACAGGCTGAAGGGAAAAACAATTTTGAACGAAAGGTTTCAAAATTGCGATTAAGACTACTTCATCGAAGAGATTAATGCTAGATGCTGACGTTATGAGATGTTATTTTCTTCGCCTTTTCCGTGTAGATTTGTTCGAATTACTATTTCGCCTTTTGCGATCGGGCGATAAACGTGTAGGTGTCGGAGCAACAATATCGCGTGGGTTCCATCTCAGATAGTGTTGAACCTCGTCGTCTGTCAATATTCGCCACTCTCCCTCGTTCAATCCCTCGAGGGTCAGATGTTCTCCAATCCGGGTTCGTTTCAACTTCATCACGCCCGAGCCTATCGCATGGAACATCTTCCGAACTTGTCTGTTTTTTCCTTCACTGATAGTTATAGAAACTACTGTGGATTTATGATTTGGGTGTTCGACTACCTGCAAATCATCTTGATTGAGCAATGGCTTGGTTATGTAGCCTTTCCCGATATCAACGCCATTTCTGATAGGCCCCAAGGATTCCTCTGTATGATGCCCCATGATTAATGCCTCATACGTCTTCGTAAGAACTTTCGTTGCTGGCTTTGTTCCATCAGAAAAATATTCGTGATCTTCTATCTTGGCATCAGGATTGGTCACATAGTTTAGCAATCTCCCATCATTCGTTAGAAGTAATAGACCAGAGGTATCGGCATCAAGTCTTCCAATTGCATTGAGTTTGGAGCGGATACCCGTGACTTTCTTGAATGCGGTGGAAGTATCAGTACCTCCTTCAAACGAAGTTCCCACATCCATTCCTTCAGATTGCGAAGTAGATAAAAATCCCCTCATGCTTTGAACATCTTCGTAAACAGTCAATCTAGAGTCTTGCGACTCGTGAGATGTAATGGTATCCGGTGGTTTGTTGTAAAGAATGACAACGGTCCGTTCTTTTTCATACGAATTTGATATGGATGTTTCTCGTCTCGGCCTCGATATCGCCTGTTCTTTTGACTTTCGGGTGGAGGGAGATACTCTTGGCCGTCCTCTTGCGCCACGGCCTTTGTTGGGCGAGCTGAAGCAATGCACAAACTCAGAGGAATCGTCGTTTCCGAAGAATAGGAGCATCCATAGCGCGAGATGAAATAGAATCGAAAATTCCATCTTTCGTGAGATGCGATTGGAATTATGTTTGGAGGAGAAGCTCGTCATTTTCACAGTATAATTTTCAGTGATCCCTTGAGTGGCAGCGTTGCTTCCTCGTGCCGGGAACTCCTTTTCGTTCGTTTGGTGATCTCTAATGGCGCTTCGAGCCTAGAAGCTTATCGGAGGGAGCTGTTCCGCATTCTTATTCCGCTAATATCGGGTTGAAATTTTGACTTCTGTGGTCGAAGGCATTCAACAAACATCATCATCAGACAACCAAACTTTTCTATGAAAGCTGATTCCATATTGTTGATGGTGAATGATGGCAGTGTTTGGGTTTTGAGGGACTGCACTTGGGGGATTGTGAAAATAAAGGGGAGTTTCATTGTTTGGAAGCATCCGATGACGAAACCCGAAACATTATTGTGAAATGAAATTATTTTGTAACTATAACAGCAGCGCTATTAATTGTGTCAGTAATCTAATATATTGATCTCCCTACGAGCACCTGAATCGCCAGAGGATTGCTTAGAGCATCCAAAGGACTCGATGCCTTGACGGTGCCGCATCGCCTTGAACCACCAAGCTTGACATATTTCTCGGCCATTACGTCTCTTTTTTCGTCGTTGGAAAGCAGCGAATGAATTTGTGCCTTCAAATAATACACCTCTCGCAACCGATGGCGGTCGTGACATTCTTCAAACAAATGCATGCTCTTGTCGAGCGCATGCAGTGCATGTTGAAAGCGCTTTCTGTCAGCAGGAGTTTTCGAACTTGCCTTGTTCGTAGCGGTAGGTTTTGAATTAAACTTCAAGTGAGCTTTGGATAGGGTAAGGTAGGCTTCCGCTTGAAACCAGATGTGTTCTCTTTGTATCAAAGTTGGCTAGAGCGGCATTCAAGATAGCAATTGCACGCTCTGGATTTTGAAGTCGATGAAAAATCTGAGGCCAAAATCGACATTGCTACTGCATGCAAGCCGTGCATCTCCCATTTTTCGCACAAGGCAAGGGCTTCGAGCAGTGGCGACAATGCGGTCGTAAATTGTTTTCGATCCGCCTCCAACTCGGATATTGCCATCCGAATAAGTATTCTCGCTTGATTTTTCAGGAGACCTTTATCTTTGCAGTACTTGGCCAGCGAAGTTCCGATTTCCCTAGCTCTATCCCAGTCTTGGGTGCTGTAACAGTACAGATACTTTTGCATTCTTATATCGGCATAGAGCTGGTCTCTATTTTGTAGTCCAGGGTGGAGGCACGAATCCAACATCGTTTGTAATGCCATAGGCATCATCTAGATCACCGCGGTTGCACAGCCCACTCGTGCAAAATAAGGGCGAGACTGTGGAGAATCGGTTCTTCCAGATCGTTTCCGTTCGAGTCTCAATTCGTTTCGTAGTTGAAAAATTGCGCTGACAGCCCTTGCATACGAACAAATAGGGCGAACGTCGTTTTCAGTTTTCTTTTCACGTCCAAATCCTATCCTCCTCCTGGTGGACGGCGGAGAACCGTACAAGGCGCAGCGTGAAATATTTTGGATGGACGCAACCAAATCTTCGTACGATAACTGTTCTTCTTGGTTCAGGGCAGCCTTGGAGGCCCATTTCCCCATGGCGGGCATGCCCAAAGAATCCCATATTCCAGCAGAAACAAGGCGCTGTAAGGCCATGCTCTCCAATACCTCGTTTGGGTTTTGAGACAAGTAGGTCGGTCGGTCTAGCGCCCCGCTATTGTCCGTGCTTGGTTCCGCCACAACTTGTAAAAGATGGTTCCAGGACGTCGTCCAGCTTCCTTCTTGGGATGCACCCTCCGTTTGTTCCTCCGCTGCCGTGGAAGCGAACGATGGTTCCGACGCACTGCCTCCCGAAGAATTCCCCGACCACAATGCATTCTTTGCCAGCGTCAACTGTGCTCCAGGCATTGAGGAGTCGCAACTGTCCTTGTGATGCCCGACTCGCGCATCGTCTCAAAAGTTCACGGCGTTCGGCTGTTCCTTGGCCGTGGTGTTCGTACAGCCATCCCAGGGCAAATGCTACGCAGGCGGCATCCTTCGATTGCTGGGCGACTCGAACTGCTTCTTCGGTGGCCAAGAGCGCAAGGTTCGAATCACCAAAGGAGGAATGTGTCATGGCAAGCAAAATGGCCGAGAAATTGCAGAATATCTCTGGATGCCCGAGTACCGGCAGCTCCGTCGCTGCCGCTACGAACCCTATCGACAGAGCGCTTGACCATGGAATGATCAAAATACTCGTGGAGCGCATCCAAGGCACCCTACTCGTTCTCCGTGTCGCAAACAGTTTAGGTATCTCAAAAAGTGAGCGGCAGGAAGTTCTGGATCGTTTTTCAGCATCTTGCGAATATAGATTTCCACCTGTTCAAAGGAATATTGAGTACGATTCCCATCGGAAGCATTATTTGCGGCTGACGATACGTTCTCGTCATTGATTTCACTCCCCCGATTCATCTCAAAGTCAAAACAATCATTGCGTAGCATGGACTGCATTTGCTCCGTAGAAAGTGGCCATGACCAAACAGTGGGCTTTGGTGCCCCATCGGTTGCGTCGTCTGTCTTCTCACCCCAGCCTCGCTGTTGAATCATGGAGACGCATTCTTTCAGGGCCTGCCATAGCAAGATGGCCGATTCAAAAGACAGCTCGTCAAATCCCAAACAAAACTGTCGTAGGATACAGTCCGTGTAGGCTGGTAGCATCTACAAGGCCTTCGTGAATTGCTCCCTTGAGCGACTCGAAGAGGTCCATCAACGCGTCGACCGATTCCGAAGCCAGGTTCAAAGTGTCAATCACCAATTCTGCCGCCTGCCTTCCCAAACGACGCTCCACACGAATCACCCAGGCCGTAAGAGCATCGGAAGAGTCACTTTCTCGTTCGGGAAATCCAATCTGGCTGTCGTTCTTCTCGTTCGTTCCCAAAACGCTTTCGTCCAAAAACAATGCCACTCGATTGGCCGTCGTTGCCACTTGGTCTTTTTCGTGGAGTTCGGATTCCGGATCGGAATACAATGCAATCAGTGCACATATCCCAATGGATTGGGGATGTGGTCGTTGCGCCATGATCTTCGATTGTAGTCGCTGTCCTCGGAATATATGGAAGCTTCGCAAATATAAACGACTCTGTAACGATGCTTCTGAAGATAATATTATCGATTGAGGGGAAATGGAGGGACCTCTTATTTCAAAATTCAAAATACCTCTGCTTTTTGTAGTGCAATGACGAAAAATTGCAATATATTAGTGTTGGGGTTATATTGGATCGAGTTTGCAGTGTTCGCGGGAATAAAAAGAAAGGAGTCGAAAACAGGACACGATGTTTCTCTGAAGTTCCGAAGACGAATCTCATTATCATTAGTTGCCGTTGAGCTACATCGAAGATCAATAAAGCCGAAAGCACCACTCGATCATCACAAACCAGCAAGTCAACATCTCCAGCAGCCCACTCAAGTCGAAATCAAACTTCAGTAGCTAAGAGAAGCGAAATTTGTAACCAACAATAAGAACGAGAGCAAGAAACGATGGCTAATTTCGGAGAGCTCGTCCTGGTGCTGGGAGATTTACACATTCCAGAAAGAGCGAATGCAATCCCGGAAAAGTTCAAGCGGTGAGTGGTAATTGTGGTGGTGATTGCTATACGTTGTTTATTCTGACTGGATCGGATTGACGTTCATCGGTATTTGTTGAATAATCCTGTTTCCGGTTACAAATTAAATTCGCTCTTTCTGATGAGATGACCGTTTTCGTTGAAACCTCTTTTTCTCCAGGATGCTCGTCCCCAATAAGATGCAGCACGTGATTTGTACAGGAAACATTGCTAGGGAACAATTCAACGAATTTTGCGCACTCGCTCCCAACGTCCATGTCGTGAAAGGAGATTTCGACAACGACGAAACATTGCCCTTTCCAGAAGTTCAAGTCGTTCAGGTGGGAGAATTTAAAATCGGGCTGATCCATGGTCACCAATTGCTGCCGTCTGCGGCCTCGCAAGATGCCAAATCACGGATGCGACGCAAACTCGATGTTGATATTTTGGTATCGGGGCACACTCATCAAAACGAAGTGGTCCTAGAAGATGGGTACTACCACATCAATCCGGTGAGTCGCGCTTTAGCTCGTGCCGAAGAATTTGTAACGTCTGTACGCTCTGAGGACACCGACGCGGATCTCCTCGAGTCTCACTTTTTCATCATTGTTTGCTTTTTCAATTTTTTTCCGGACTCAAGGGATCAATCACTGGGGCGTATTCTGCAATTACTTCGGACGTCACACCATCGTTCATCTTGTTGGCCGTCCAAGGCAAAAAGCTAGTTTGCTATGTGTACGAAATGAGCAAAGAAGGGGAAGTCGAAGTGAGCAAAACGGAGTTCACGAAACCGGTGCGAAGCACTCCGGGAGCATCTCCAGCAGCAGGCAATAATCCCGAATTGTTACAATCGTTGTTGGCGTAACGACGAGGTGAAAGCGACGATGAAGCATAGAGTACGGTGTGTTTCAAGAACGTGCTTGTTACGATGGCAATTAAACTAGCTAAAGAAGAACTCATGCTTCTAGTTTACAATCGGCGAGAGATGTAAGCATAGTAATACTCTAATCTAGAGAAGTCTTTCAAAGAATAGCAGTCCTTTACAATCAAAACTGTCTGAATAACTCGACTAAACATTAATCGTATCAATCGGCTCGACTGAGCAGGTTTAGGAAGTCCTCCTCACAAAAAACACGATCCATTCATTCCGAATCATGTGATCATGATTGCCAAGAAAATCGAAGAAAAAATAATAATGAAATCCAGGATCATCATTGATCATCGAAGGATGAAATCGGAAAGCTTTTACATTTTTATTGACATTAGTATTTAAAATAGACACCAATCTGGACACCAAGAGCAAAACGAGCTCTTGTTCGGATTCTCTTTCTTGAATTATTTTGTCATGGCGAATACAGAAGGACTCCCGGATGAATTCGTGGAATCGCTAGCGACAGCGGGGTCGTCGTTCGCGTCGTCGGCTTCGTCGTCGAGACAAAAGGAACAAAGACTGCGAGAGCGGCTGAGAAAGAATAGGCTTCAGCAACGAATGGAATTACCGATGGGCGAAAAACCCGCAGCAAAAATTATCCGAGCCAGTCCCAACAATCAAAGCAGGATAAACAAACCAGTAATTGCCAGACGACGACGATGCCTCTCCGAAAATTAGACCCACGCAAAATGTAAATGCGCCCGCCGTTGGTAGGAAATGTGATTGAACACAAACAGAATCACAACCAATCTCGAGGAAACAGAAAGACTGGGAAGGTATCGCGATTTGCATCACGAAACAGAGAATCAAATGCCTCCACGAATGCCCCTAGCACTGGCTTTCCATCCGTTCACAATGTACCTCTTGGAACCTTTGTCAAACGCAAAAAGAAAGCATCCGCAGCAACCTCGTCGCCCGACTCTTCCAACAACCTCAAACGAAAAAGTCAGTCTCGACAATTCTAGCATCGGTGGCAGCAATTCACTGGATCAAATGAAAAAAGCAAGTCAAAAAGAGTCTGATGCCATGCTCGCCGACATGTCGGTCGAAGAAATCAAAGACCGTCAACAAGAGATCGAACAGGCTCTATCGCCAGATCTGATTGCGTTTTTGAAACAAAGGCGCAAGAAGAAGAGCACAGCGTCCAATGAAAACCAAAAGACCCCGGACGTAACTAGGACGATGGACAATTCGTCAAACATGGTTGAAGCGCGTACTACCGCTGTCACTTCCGACAGCACAAACAAGAATAAAATGGATCAAGCGGGGGAAGAAAAGGTCGAACGGGAGGAGAAGGAACGCATCGCGAATCTTGTTGCATCCATACGTACTCACGAAGATCTTGATGCCACGTATCGGATGGAAATGAAAGGTGGTGCCATTGACTTTGATGTCGAGAAAAACAGTAGCGTTGACGACAAGAAGAAGGAAGAATTTTTTATTGCTTGTGACTTGCTTCGGTCATCGTCCCCGCGACAAACATTGTGGGCGGCTAGGACTGTGAGTCTGAAATTGGAAAGCCTCATGAACGCTGGCGAACAAGAAACCAAAAACAGAGAGGAAGAAAAAGTGGAAACATCTAATGGAGTCGACAAACCAGACGATAGGCATTGACGAATTGCCAACCGTTCTTCCCGTATCTCTGCGTTGCCTCTTGGATAAACCGTTGGTCAGCTCATGCAACTACTTGCTACATACATATGCACTCCAGTCTCTCTATTGCTTGACAATCATCTATGCCCATCCAGACCACGACACGATTGATGATCATTCATCGTTGCGAGCTTGCTCAGGTATTTCGATTTTTCAAGAGGATTTTATGGATGATGCGGTACCATCACCGTCGCTTGATACTGCCTACCCACCCATGACAGTACGCCCCCTTTCTGTTGACGAAAACTCGGGCTCCAATCACAACGATTCTACTCCGGCAGCTGCGTACATGACTTCATCCTCTACTTCCTCGGCACTATCCGACGGCGACGAATTCAAAAAAGATCCGATGTGGACTCTTCTGTCAAAAATGAAGATCATTCCCCGCCTCGCCTTTCTCCTAGAGCATCAACAACATCTCGAGGCCATACCTACCAAAGCTTTTGCTTCCATTTGCGGGATCATTAGTATGGTCGGACAACGGTCACCCGGAGCAGCATCTGCAATAATGAAACACAAAACGTTGACATCACTAATATTGAAACGGATGCTACAACAGATTCAGCGGGGACGCTGCGAGAACGACGAACCAAGCGCAAATGAGACCAATGATGACAGCGACGAAACTAGTCTTTTCAGGCGCTTCGGCTATTTTGTATTTTGTCGCGACAATCGAGAATTGTTGCCGAGGATCTACCGCTGGAAGACATCCTACCTCCTCTTTTGGCGACCGGGATTGCGTCGTCCCGTCAACAATTCCTCGTCCAACAACACGCTCTATTTTTGTGGAGGACAACATTGCGCTATGGGCTTGGCTTGGAGGCATTGGCTTCAATGCTAACCATATCTGCGCGACATTTTGCATTGCCATATTTCTCTGAATTCTCTCTGTCATCGGATTTTCTTTCGTCAGTTCACACTAGTTCTGGAATGTGTGAAAGTGGTACGGAGCAAAGATCGTGATATAATATCCAAAGAAGGATCGGGAGAAACTCCTATTATTAATGAAGTTACAGAAACTATTGTCGGAACAGCAACGAAGATGATGGCATCATCATTGCAAACGGTACTCCCGAAAACGCTGGTGCCTCTGAAGCCTGGTGTAATTGAAAATTTGGCTCTTCGGTTTCGCTGGAATGCATCTCGGCTACATTACTTGTCCAATTGGTTCCAGCTCTTTGATCCTACTATGAACGTTAACACAGACGAATCAATCGAAGATTTTATTCCGCTTGATCATCAAGAGACTCTCTTGCTGACACTCAAGTCATGGGCTGCGCCAGACGGTGATGTGGACAAGGCCTGGAACATAATACCAAAATGGGGTGATTCTTCTTTGGACTTCAAAGAATCATCGCTGGAGGACAGATCGATGGTCAAAACCGAAGCTTCTGCAAGTGCGTTCATAAATGCCTACTTTACGGTCGCTTTGGTGATGTTGAGATCAAGATCATCAAATCCCCATATAGAAGAGATCAAGCAGTCTTTCCACCGAATTGTTGTTGAAAAGGTTATCACCGGGCTCAAGTCGGCACTAGGGACTCCTATCGTTGATACGGACAGTGCGCACGATTCGAAACAATCTGGCTCCTTGGGTTCAGCTCGAGCAAGATGGATAAATCAATGTCATTTTTCTGTCGCCAAATTCTGCTTTCATTCCATTTCGGTCGGTCTGATTATGACTTCTACTGATGTCTCTGCTGTGAGGGGACTGGTCTTCGCACTGCTGGGAAGACTACAAAAGGGAGACGAGTCCATCGCTGCGGTTCTCTTTAGCAGTGATATTTTGTTTCAAACGAGTGGAAATCCCGTACAACAAAACGATGATGCATTGGCCACCGCTTCGCCCATATCTTCAATGTTCCTCGGTGAAATTTGTGGCTCCCAAGATGCAAGAAAACAACTGGATCACAGCTTCAAACTCCAACACGGATTCGGGATCACCTCGGCAGGATTTGGATTATTTCAATTGGACTCGCTATTGAGTAACGCCGAATTACCTAACAGTGCTCCTTCTGCCGCCAAAGACAACCCGGAAGATAAATCATTTCCTCTTGGTAGACTCTGGTTGTGGCAGACTCTGTCTGGTTCCATTCGAATGAGAGACGAGGCTGTTGCTTCGGGGACAAAAGAAGCAGCGGAAGTGATTGCCGCCGTTTTGGAGCTGATCCTAGACCTGGATGAAACCGAAGAAATTACGAACGTTGGATACGCTGGACAACTTTCGATAGGCTCCAAGCTCTATTACCTGATGAATGTGTGCTTACATCACGAGCAGGTTTTGCGTGACGAGCGAGTTTTGAATAGCGGAGAAATTCTTTTGGAGAGGTATTTACGGAATTTTGGGTGCAGCGACAGCGACGTCGTAGATTTTTGTCAAGAATGCCTCGATCACTCAGGTCATTCGTCTGAGAAAGAAACAAAGACCGACGACGAAGACGAGGAAGCGTTGAATGGTATGGATAAAAAGCTATTGGACAAATTTTCAAATGCTATGACCATCGATCTCGAGGATTCGAAGATTTCTTCCGAACAAATGCGTGCAATGGTGGCTTTCGTTGAAGATTTGACAACGGCCTACCGAGATTATGGTGCTCAGTATGATTTCTTCACGAAATGCATCAGAGTTTTTCTTCTGCCTTTATTCCCATCTTTGATTCGCTGTCGTGGATTTAGGGAATTAGAGAATATGCTTCATCTTTTGACAGTTTCAGCTGAATTTGAAGACGAAGTCGAAATGACGAACTTGGTTTCAAAGAGTTTAACTGGCGGCCTCCCGGCCATCGACAATTCCATTCGAGACGATAACGACGTTCTCAATGCCGTCGCAAAGGCGATCGCGAGTTCATCACGTCCACTGGAAGGATATATGCGCCATTACTGCATCGGAACGCTGGTCCGAAATTTTGCAATTTCGTTGTCGACGGAACAAGGGGTTGAAATTGCCAAGAAGCGGTTGAAACGACTCGGCGCGAAAACTGTAAAGTCGGTTTGTAAAGCTACCGAAGTTTTCTTGGATAGTCATAAGGGGACTAAAAGTGCCCTGGTAGAGGCTGTCATTTCCATGTCGTCTTGCGAGGACAATAACGACTTCGACGGCACAAGCGAGGAGCAACATGTGATACAGTGTCTCGACTCTTGCATCGCTCGCTATTGCTCTCGCCAAGACGTGATATCAAGCTAATCGTTTCAAAAGTGCATTTTGCCACAATCAAAGAATTAATTCTAGTTATAGAATCCATCATTTCCTTACTATACAAAATTAAGATAATTGCTATCCTACAAGCTGTTTTGAAATCATTGTGATTTCGAAATACTCTCATTCGACACCTGCGTTTCTATGCCTTCGCTTCTTTTTCTTTTCGCAAGTCCTTGTGTGCTGGAAGAATCTATCCCATCATCTCGTGAAAGACTACGATGGTGGGGGAACCAAACTCGGTACAACGTCAATGGCTTCGGAGGGCTGCATCCACTCGACGAAACGAATCCAAAGCTCAATGTACAAGGCCAACGCACAAACAATAATTCCCGACAATCCTCCAAGGCGCTGGTGTCTCCTCAGCCGTTCAAGAAACATCATTGGTTTGTCTTGTATAATGCGGTCGTAGACCCGTTCCGTTTGCACGGCCACTCGATGCCAGCTGTACATGCGTTCGATGCGACGATGGGCATCCCAGGGATCTAAAGCGCCATCTCCTTCCTGTCGCTCGATGGCTTTCCGCACACCCTCTACCAAGGCTTCCACGTTTGGATCGCAAAGGACTATCATGTCAGGTTCTAGAACCTCGGGAACTCCCCCGACGTTGGTCGAGACTACCAACAGTCCGCAACTTGCTGCTTCTAGGATGGCAATGCAAAAGGACTCTGTCAACGAGCAATTCAAGAACACGTGACCCTGTCTCAAGACACTAGCTACGTCTTTGTGCGGCACAGCTCCCAAGAAGGTGACCCGATCCTGCAAGTGTTCTCTCTCGACCATTTCTTGTAGGCTTAGTAATTTGTTGCCATCTCCACCCACAATGAAATCCACTTGGGGAAGTAGGTCGCAAATTTGAGGAATGATTCCCACCAACAGGTCAACCCCCTTTCTGTATACTAATCTCGAGACAACAACAACCTTTATTCTGTTCGTTTCGGTTAGAGGTTGTCTGTCTGCCTCGGGTACAGGAGTGAATTTCGAGGGGTCGACCGCGTTTGGGATCACGTCGATTCTGTTTGGATCCAGTTTGGCTCTCAGTATCAGATTGTCCCGACAAGCATGCGAGACACAAATGGCAGCATTCAGCGTTGCACCGAGCGTCACTTCCAGAACTCGATTCAAGACCACTCCAGCAACGTCGTCGAATTGAAAGAGAGAATGGTCGGTAAAAACGCTAGGCAATCCCAGGGCCGAAGCATATACCACACTTTCGTTGGACATGACACTGGTGGCCTGGTGGGTGTGTACTATTTCGATGCCCTCCCGAATCATAATCGATCGCCAGAGCGGAAATGTTGCCGTCAGTGTCGGTAAAATATCCTGATCTGTCATCGGTATGAACGGCTATACAAGATTTGATTCCGAGTGTAATAATGATCACGACGAAAGAGTGAGTGGGCGACTCCAGCGAAACAAACAAATCAATTCGTTCTATTGAAAGCAATTGCGAAAGGACGTGTCGTGACAAAGCCCCCCTCGCTTCCCATGATCATCTTTCGATCTACTCACACAATAATACACTTTCAAGTTATCCTCCATGTACCTAACACCCTTCCGATTGGCATAAGAGTGTGTTACGACAATCACTTTGTGTCCCAAACGAATCAAATGCTGTGACAAACTCCAAATGTGCATCTCCACACCACCCATACGGGGGTAAAAGAAGTCACACACCATAGCTATCCGGTAGGTTCGTCTCCTCTTTCGCGCCACTGTGTTGCTATTGTTGTTGCCGTCGTCGGAAGCTCCCATGGTTGTCGTGTTCATAATGACGCGCGCCGATTACAGAGGCGAATCAATCTTCCCGTCGTTCTCCTTCTTTCTTTCGAATCCTTTCGCTTCTTAAAAGCTCTCTGGTTTCGAGCCAAGAGAGTATCCGAACGCCGTCTTCTTCTGCCGTCGCTGTGGTGTTTGTTCTCCGTCTCAATGATACGAATGAAGTGGGTGTTGATCATTGAGTTTTGTGACTTGTAAGTTTCATTGTTGTTTCGTCAGTCACGGACGCGCACGGGATTATCCGGGGAATAGTGTTGAGCTACGATTAAAAACATTACTACGCGTTGTAAACAAAAACGAAAAACGAAATTGAGTCGAACTAATCAGAAACTGTATGTGTTAATTGATTAGTTCGATTAAAATATAACGACTCAATTAGTCTCGATAGTGGGGTCACGCGTAACGTTTTAATCGTGTCTCAACGCTTTTCCCGGAAGCTCTCTTTCATCGCGTGACACGGTGCATCGGGGACACTTCGAATTCGTCGATCGCTGTCGGTAGTCTATTGAAGTTGCAGTTGCAGTAGTCTATTGGAGTTGTTCTGAAAACCTGGAAAAGCATTCGAAGCTCCAAATCGAATTGTTATCTTATGTCAGAGCCTCCTTCTACTAGAGAGACGATAGCTGACAACAATTTATCGACTGCTGTGCACAAGATTCCTTTTTGAAAAGAGACAAGATTGCTCGCGAAAACAAGCATGACGATCAAAGGGGAATCCTTCTCGTCGGCGCCCACGGAGCATGAGGTTATGAGTGCTTATGCTACAAGCGCCGAACCAGAGATTCCAATTGCCTATGCTACCACCATTGAGTCACAGTCGCAGTCGCCGCCACCCTATGTCTCAGAGCCACAAACAAGCTCGTATTCCACCGGTGCATCCAATATTGCGGTTCCGACGGGAGCGCCGATCATTCGAGCCGCGAACCAGCCAGCCACAGCAGTGGTCACTCCACAAGGAGGTCAAACCAGGGCAGCGAACGACCCCTGTTGCTGCAACGGACAAATGTGCTGTTACATTTCTGCCATCATTTTGACGATCATGTGCTTGTGCTGTCTCCTGCCCTTTATCATTTTCTTGATTACTGCCGCGACAGCAGCCAACGTGATCAATGAATTCGACGACGCCATCTTCAATGACGACGTATGGAGACAAATTGACCAGGATTTCGGCAACTAATAACGGCAGAGAAAGTCTTTCCACTACAGAAAGCATTTTCTGATTAGTTCGATACAATTAGAAATTAGAAAACGGGTTTGTAATTTTTAACTTTTGTTCAATTTTTAGATGTTTCAATGAACTTACAAAACATCATCAAGCAGTATGGCTATCACTTAGCAGTAATCGTACTGTGGCTGCTCTTCTGTAGTAGGTTCTGTATCAATCAGAGCCAGCGCCCACCACTTCACAATGTTTTCAGAGTTGGTGCAAGAAGAAGAATATCTGTCAACTGGTGAAACGCGTGGCACGAGCACTAGCATTATGGTTATAATGGGGTAGAAGAGGGCAGAATACGATGGACTGTTAGTTCCTAATAATTAAATTCTTAGACATTCATATTATTTCGTCGTTGGAGACGAACAAAACTTGAAAACTATTACGGATACGAAAGCTAGCATTTTCCATCATTTGGCATTGCTTGCGGCCGCCGTTTGCATGGATCTTATATTTTCTTCCTTCATCAAACTCCCAAATACTTGAGATTCAAATTTTTCTAGTGCCTCTATAGGGGAAAGAGCGTTATAATCGACAGTGTTGGGAAATGGAAGTGGAAACTCAGATACCTTCTTCGACGATTTGGAACTACGTTCATTTGCGCCTTTGTTCTGGTGATCGGATCGAGATGTATCTTGTCCGTTCTCAGTTTCCTCTAGTTCTCGCAACAATCGTTCGCGTTCTTCGGCTTGTCGCATTCTACGTTCTTCCAAACTTTCAGTCGCCGATCCGTGATGACCTTTGTCGCTTGTAGGTTCCTCCTCTTGGTCGTCGTGATTCGCACTTTCCTCCTCTTCTTTGCGCTTTCCGACATACTTTGCTCTCATTAATGGACTATCAGCATAGAACTCAACGCAAGGTCTGCAGCTCGATTGATCCGTAAATGTTACAAGTGCTTGGTTCCCCTTTTTGCCGAGCAATTCGACATGTTCCACTGTTCCGAATTTTTCCGACAAGAGTTTCGCCAGAGAATCCTCCGACGGAGATGGTTTCATTTTCTTTCGATCCCATTTGAGTCTTATTTGTCGCCTTTCTAGCCGATCCTTCTCTGCAAGTTTGTTCAATTTGGCTTTGGCACGCACTGTCCCTTTCTGCCTCTTCGTCTTCTTTCGCGCAACGTTCGGCATGTTCTTGTCGTTTTCGCTTCCCTTCTCTTCGCAGCTCGTTCACTATATCGTTCTCCTTTTTCTGTTGACGAGATTCGGCCTTTTGTTTCCTTTGCGTCGCTGCCAATGATTCTTTTTTCTTCAACTCTTCTCGCAGACGTTTTCGTCGTTCACTCATGTTCTTCTCGCGCAACGCGTCTGTCTCTCGACGAAGACGATCCGATTCTCGTTTGGCATTATACTTCTGTCGCGCTTCCGCGAAATCGTCGTCCAACAGAAAGGACCGGGCTTCTTTGACATCGTGAAACTTCTTGGCAATTTCTTCGGCCAATGCAGGATTTCCCTGCGGCTGCTTATCGGGGTGAAGCTTGAGGGCGAGTTTTCGATACGCCTTGCTTATTTCGGCCTTTGTAGCACCGAACGCAACGCCCAACAGATCGTAGGGATCTTGTTCGGGCAACGCATCTTTGTTTGAGGGCATGTTGCTTGTCGTTGTTGCGATATGTCACTCTCGCTTGAAGTATGGGTAGGTTGGTCTTGTTTCAACAATGAGGTGAAATGAGATGAGATGAAAGCAATTTTGGGTTGACCGCTGTGGTTGATTTTGAATTCTAATCACTAGTTAATGACGACTGAAGAAAATTCGAAAATTGTGTCTTTTCCGCTTTGGTTCCACATCTCACAATAGAGATCCATATTGTAATGTCGTCGGAACCACTACTTTTACTAGTGAAATGAGTTGTGTGTATTTTAAATAGCCTTTCTTCTATTTCTATTATTTATAATCTTTAGCTGTTTCTATCACCAACCATCGTCATCGAAATCCGCAATGCCCTCATCTTCTTCTCCACTGCCAAGTGCAAACACAAGGATTTTATCCTTTTCAAAGCAAGGTACGTAGATTTTTGCATAACCAGACTCCTGTTCCGTATCGCACAGATCATCGTATCCCACAGCTATACTTCCGACTGTGGCTCCACATTTGATTTCGCACATTAACTTGTAATCAGCCTGAGGGTCACTACCGAAACTGTTGACGGCGTTTTCTTGCAATTGCCGTGGACGAAAGATGTAAGCAGATTCTGCACAGTCACCAGCGACTGCAATCAAAGGCCTTTTGCCTTGGGCTTCATCATCTTTGTGAGCATGAAATGCATACGCGAATCCAGGGGCACCAGGATTGATCACGTTCCATATCTGCTGTTTGACTTGAAACCCAGAAGCTATTGTTGTCCGAATCCAGGGCTCGGTCTTCCATGCACCGGCAGACCCCCTCGGAACTTTGTACGAGAGGAGTGAACCTCCACGGAGTTTTGATGCATTACCATCCGTGCTCATCATATTGTTACCAATGTCTTCGCTGCTTACATCGTTTTTCGAATTGAATTCGTGGCTTGTAACCAAAAAGTGAGAAAAGGAACTGCCTTCGCTCAAAGACTTGATAGTACTACCCGAATCAATAACAAGAGGTCGTTGAGCAGTAGAAGCTTTTCGACTCGAGTGATCCGATGATGGAACCGGGTCCAAATCTGCAAGAATTCCACCAAAGGCAGCCCCCGGTTTGTCGTCGATGACGCGCGAAAACGTAACTTCTGGAGTTGGCCCTCGCTTGATAGAGTGGAGAGAAACTTTTTCGTCAAAAAATTGACTCGCCAAGACCTCGATCGTGTCATCATTTGGATCCATATCTGCAACAGCGAATGTGACATCCGGTCCTGTCGCTAAAACATGTTCTTTCCATGGCAAATGGCGCGTATTGAAAGGATCAAAAGCAGTACCGTCCTCTTCAAGAGGCGTTCCTGTCTCTACGTCATAGTGATGCGGCACTGGCATTTCCAACCAAACCAATTGGCCGTTCTTTGGTCGATTCTGTTCAACTTCTGTCTCCTGCATTGCATCGGCATAAATATTAGAAGGATCTTCGATTCTAGTCGACGTGGTTGAAGCAGCCTTTCTCAATTTCGCCCGCGCAGTCAAAATTGACTGCCTTCCGTCGCCTGTCAAATCGACCCAAACGGCTTTATGGTAGAACCATCTATCCATTGACAAAGAATCGGTCAAAGAAATACTCCATTCCGCTTCTTTGTTTGACGGATTGTTCACTACATAGATCCCACCTCGATCCTTCCCGGGGATTAGGAATCCATCAGCGACCAACAAAGCATCCTGGGTAAGACTATTGACGTAAGAGGAGAATGAACCATCTTTACCATCCAAAGTTTTCCGGGTCGAATGTTGCTTTTGACCAGGCTGCCGTATCATCTGCGAAGGCACTTTCGTGATCTCGTTCGGCCAAGAAATCATAGATTCTGATCTTTCATTCACCGTATCTATGTGTCCATCGTGAATGTCGACGCTCTTGATAACTCCTTTAGGACTGGTGAGAGAAAACCCCGTAGACCACAATCGATCCCGTAGAGGGGTATCTTTGTCCGTCGCAAGATGATTTTCATCGTCCATTTTATTTTCAGTATTTCTCCATCGATCCCACAGCGGTTTCTTGTTGCCAATATTGAGCTGCTGCTGAATAACTCTGGAGTGCGCTGCCGATGATCCGGCACCAGTGCTTTGCATTATTTGCAAATATCCAGGTTTGTCGATACTGATCTCTGCCAGTAATTCCATGCTTACAGTTGCATACCTATCGTGCAGTTCTTGTCGTTCGATGTCGTCCAACCATTGGTATCGATTGAATGAAGCGAGACTGCGATCAATGTTGGTTCCATTAACGAGCACTACCGAGGTTGAATATTGCTCGTTGGAGCCTTGCTGTTGTATCCTGCCCAGATCGAGCCATTTTCGGGTTGGATTTTCTTCGACTGTCACAATCACAGGAAATTGGCCAGTTACAAATCGTTGTCGATGATGATGGTTTCTGTTGCGAGCTAGGATGCTTCTGAAGGAGCGTGTCAAATCAAGTTGTGCTGGTGTTGATGGTGCAGCTGTCGATGGTGGTTGTTGTGTTGAAAATTGCGATGAAAATGAAGGTGATGATGACGAAGATGACGGTTGCGATGGTGATGATATTTGTAAAATTGGTAATGATCGACGGAACGGTTTCATGCTTCGCCTTGATATCTTTGTCGTTGCCAGTTCGTTATTATTTGTTGTTCGGGATGGAATAAACGGTTCGGCCAAATCATAATTTGCCCAAAGGATACAAAGCAGGAGGATTGTTCGAGCTAGTGAATATTTCCATATCGTTGGCCTTTTCTCTTGAACACGACATTGTGTTGATCTTGTATTTCGATCATGATGATTTAGGCAAGACGATCCTGTTGCTTCTCTCAAACCTATTGCTTCAACCCGACGCCTCCTTCCGGAAAGGGCTTTGAACGTCTGCTCTATCATACTTTGATAGATGTTGATATTAAACGTAGAGTATGTTGGAACTGACTTGTCAGCTTCCAAATATGCAATGCTTTCCAATGGTGGGAGCACGTTGTAAACGACGAGGAAGAAAGCTGCTCCAGATAGTGAGATCACCTCCCAACCTCTATGTGCTGGAATTTGGAAGAAAGCGCCGAAGTGAAGAACATGTGGAATTTTCAGTCAACAACGAATGAGATCGCCACTTGTGGGACTTCAATCAATCAAGCCGATGACGACATTCTCTGCCCTATGACGGACAGACCATCTTTTTATGTACGAACATAGGAACGTAGAAAGCTATGAAACTATTAACATACGAACCCATGTCAACGCTTCTTCGATGCCTGCTGGCGGTGCGCGCTCGCATGACATAGTATTTCTTTCAAAATGAAGAAAGATCGTTCTTCGTTGACTATGTGGGAAATAGTACAACACTACATCGCGAGGTGATGGATATTTTTCACGCTCTTTTTGGCACGATTATTTTTGTGCATTCGGAAGGAAAGACACAAAATCAAACCACCAGACTTCTTTAGCCATTGCATAAAGAGAACAAGAAAACTTAACCATGTCATCCAAGTCGATTCTCTTTTCTACTCTCCTGGCGGTCCTGCTCTTGGCTCTTGCCCGAGGGCAAGTTACGTCCTTGATGCCAGAAGGCTTGTTGGAATTTATTCCTGCCGCCTGCATGCCCGATATGGAAACGAAAATCCTTCCCTGTGCCGTCGAGAACCTGTGCTTTTCTCTCCTCCCCTCCGACGAAGAAGTCGCCGCAATTCCTTCCGAGTCGGAGATTCAATCTTGCGTCGATGTCGAAGTGGCTTTGTGCCCCATCACCCAACGGTGCCCTCCTTGTTTGGATTTAGCAAATGATTTTTTCAAGTGCATCATTTTGAACACGGAAGGAAGCATCTCTCAAAACGTCACCGATTTGGTCACTGGTTGTTCTTTGGATTGCACTTTGACTCCGGAACCTGTTCCTGTCGTCTTGCCCGAGACCGAGCCTCCTGTCCCTGCACCTACCGAAGCTCCTGTTAGCTCCGATGTTCCTACCGACGGTCCAGAGCCTGCTGATGCTACCGAAGCTCCAGTCGAATCTTCCGCAGTTAGCATGTTGGCATCGACAGCGGCAATCGTTTGTGGCGCCGTGGCGGTCATGACTCTCTAAATTGTTAACATGTCAATGTTTTTATGTTTTTGAACCTATAATTCATAATAGCGATTATTTCAAATCTAATCCAAAAGATAGGATTTTTTCAATCTAGTAGATGGTAATAAAAAGCCTACAACATGGTATTTAGGTTGGCATTTTTATTTGATACTTTTGGCATGTCTCGTTCAAACCAAGTTGACTAAGCAATTGATCAATGACGAGAGCGCATTGATCGGAAATTCCTGGAAGTGTTTTTCCGCGTTGGCATCTTCCGGTCGTCACTGCGACACAGAACTCGCCGGTTTGACTCGAACCCTCTTTTGCAAACACGAAATCTCGCTTAATGTCCAGTGCGCCATCCTCCTTAAAACACACAATGTTGCTAATGCAATTTCGTTCCCGCAGTTTCCTCCACTGTGCATTTTTGCCAAAGTATACCTGCCGATCATTCAACGAACCCATAGCAGTGGACGTCAGCAACACACCGCAGGGTGAATTTTCCACCAAATCAATATTGTCGGTTGGGCAAAGGGATGATCCGTGTAAGACATCGCATTGTAGGGATGGTAAATGATTCGGAACTGTTTTGCAAGAATTTCCCTTGAAAAAGTCGAACGACTTTTTCTGATGGAGTTCGCTGCTGCTTCGTGTAGTCCTAGCACTGATGGTTTCGTTCAGACGATGCCATATGGGCAATTGATACGGTCTGTCGAATTTGTCAAAGGAGATGACTCGTACGGGGCCAATGGATGCAGAAGCAAACAGCGCCATGGAATGCCCCGATCCGTAACCTGTTTCGCAGATTGTGAGTGTCTTTCTGTCATTTCGAAAACCGGCATGTACGCGCTGGATCAAATGGGTCAAGATAGACGCCTGACGTGGATAGAGAAATATTCCACCCGAGACTCTTGCGTTCGGGAAATCCCGATTGGTAGTATCATCAATATATTTCCAATGACGATAAACAGATTCGTCGATAATGCCATGACCATTCGAAGCCGCATTGATATTGTCGCAGAAATCTTTTTCGTCATGATCCGACGAAGAAACGAAAGCGTCGCCCTTTGGACTGTCTTGTTTCATGTCGTCACGAGATCCAATTCCGACATGGTGACACAACGACCACGTGTGAAACAAATAGAAGGAAAAAACCGCCAGAAAAAAGAGATTCCACTTTGGCTTTGGACGTCGTCTTGGTCTACCCTTTCCTTTCATCGTCTTTTGCTTTAGAAATTAAAAAGTATCAAAAGGTGGTTCATGTCTTTCTACAAGTAACAAAAATCGATGGATGTGTTGTCATTACTCTTGAATCTATTTTTTGCGGTAGGTTACAGTATATGTAGTGGACTTGGGATGTTCGAAAAAGGAGGTCGGAAAGACGCGCCATCATTTGAAATTATTCATCGTATACCACCAGTGTACGGTGTGAAATTGGGATTGGAATCTGGATTCGTTATTATCACTTAGGCCCACCTTCTAAATCATAAATTGAAAATGTGAAACAAGAAAAAAAATGCCAACAGGGATGTATTACGTGTATATGGCCGGAGCCAATAAATTTGGTAGAGTACTGCATAAAATTGGAGTGAAACACCCCAGCCCAGAAAGGTGAGTCAAAGCACAATCATCATCAAGTGCGTATTGAATATGACAATATCTTTATCACAGGTCAGAGATTACGAATTGCCAGCAGAAGTACAGATCTGAGACAAGATGGCGACGGCGATGAGCGATTCCAAAAGAAAGTCTGCAAAAGTGAAGTTTCCAAAGAGAAAAGTATTTGGACGAGTCGCTATCGCAGCTTACCTGGTATATCAAGCGTACATCGTTATCAAATACGGTAGCGGCCAGAATGTCCTCGATGGCGAATTCTCGTCGGCGCTTGGACCTCTTCTCTCGGAATTCAAAGGTGAGCCAACCACAAATGGTCCTCATCGGAGTGTTGGGAGTGTCGGAAATACTTTCACGAGTCTTGAAATAGGGAAGCAAAGAGATGCAAAAGAAGCATCCACAACAAAGGACTATAACAATCCACTGGAGAGAGATTTTTTAAGGATTCCGGGATATCTACAAGGGTCGAACGATCCTTCCCTTTTTGGATATGTCATGCGTGATCTCGCAAACCGTTTTTTTAAGAAGTCATCGGCTCAACAACAGCGACGACAACTGGTGGAAAGGCAATTCTCGCCCTCGAATATTCTCGTTGTGTCTCCCAATGCGCCAGAATTGCTTGAGAAAATAAAGAAAAAGAAACCGGCAACGATCGCTTCCAAGAAGGAGCTCATAAAAAGCTTTGGATACAAAATCGGGGGATCATTCCTCATCGAGAGCGTATTCCATGGTCACAATGCAATCGCAATCGATTCAAACACGGGATTTCCGCGTGATGATTGGTCCAAAGCCACTGATATTACGTTGGCGATTCTTGATCCGGCACAAGGACAAGAGGATAGTGTGGTTGCGAGGCAGTTGGAGGAATACATTCGGGCAGGGACGATTGAGTTTGCAACGTTTCGGGTCTCTAGTTCCATATTGGGTGCCAATCATGTCAACCTTGAAACCAAGATGCAAGGAATAGAGACGTCCAAGAAATTTTTGCAAGCTGGTTACAAACTCCAGGTTCTTTCGTCTTCGCATGCTCCTACAGATGGACTGAATCCGTACGGTCCCAATACGCTTCTCAAGAACTTTGAAAACGTCCAAGGCTTTTTACGGTTCGGTGCCGGCTTGGCACAAAGTGCTCAAGATATCCGTCATTCGAAGCACGCATCGGGAAATTTGACATTGCCGTCCAAGATGAAGGAAACACCTGCCACCTTTCAGTCTATATTGTTTGCCACTCGTGGTCTCGATCTTGCTATCCCGAGTAGAAAAGCCTTCCTGAACCTGACGGCCCATGGATCAGACTTTGTTTTAGATGTTGAAAAAGACGGTGTTCCGTATGCGGAATGTCCAAAATCGTTCATGACTGCAACGGAAAGCGAGGACGACAAATTCGATATTTCTTGCTTTGGGGTGAATTTGACAATGCAGGAAAGCGAACGGAGACGCATTGATTATGGCAACAAAACAGTAGTTGTCGAACTTTGGCATAGCCATAATGATCTCTCTCTTTCGGAAGCCGTTTGCCTCAAATGTACTAGGAGCACGATGGACGCTACCAAACCAAGTGATAGTGACAGCGTTTGTATCAACCGGATTCGATCGACAACAATGAACTCATCAAATCTATCCGCAGGGAAATCCCGCGGTCCAAACCTTTTGGCAATCGAACTCAAAGGTGTTAACCAGGTTATGCTCAATTCGTCTCTGGGTCACTTGCGAAATATTTCGGACAACATCGGACTAGACTACTTTCCAAACTTCGCTTCATCTGCGACTATCTCGAATCCAAATGATGATCACAAGTGGTGGACATTATGGGACAATGGTGTCATGGAGGACGGTGGATATCAAACATATCGTGGATCAAATCAGTGCGATCCATCATCCCAGAGCAGGAGTGACGACTCTGCATTATTTCATGGCAGTCAAATGGGGCGGATGTTTTGCTTTAACTATGATCGCCCCAATTGTATAGGCGGATTACATGCTGCAACTCATCTCTTGAGTCATGTCAAAAAATTCATTAGCCAGAACCAAGAGGCCAAGGAACGATGGGCGTCGTATGTCACTCTGATTGATGGGGTTGAAGAAACTGAGACTCTAGCTGGTGGATTAGATTTACCGCTGAGCGATTTTCTTTCCGAAATAAAAGCTGAAATGACGTCTGAAGAGTGGTCAAATACGGTCATTGCGATTTTCAGTAACGATGTTCAGAAGCCTGTATTATTTTTGAAAACCAAAAACGGTACGACAGGGCTGCTAAAGAAGCAAAAGGCTCTGTTTACTTCTGACCTGCATCTCATCGTGCGGTCAATATTGAGTGATAAGGACGTTCAAAATGCTATGCCTACAGGTATTATCCCGGACCATGCCAATGTGCCAACCCGACCGGTCGAACCGGAAGGTCGCGATGAACACAATTTGAGCGAAGGCGAACTAGAATCACCGCCCTCTGTATTGTCCTTTTATGCCGACATACCAAAAGAACATAAGTTTCAGCTCATTCAATCTTACCCGGGACAGCCACCAAAACGAGCCAAGCCTTTCAGAGGGTGTAACTGTACAACTGACACGTTTCCGTGGATTCCCTGCGACTATCACCCCTGGGATAGGGGAGGCCAGGATAAGAAGGAGACCTACATTCTTTTTGCTTGTCCAGGTCAACCTCTTCACCTTGAAATCAACGTGATTCCAAACGAACGTACACTTAAACGTTCTTTCAATAAAAGAGTTGAAAGTTCATCAGACCATTTGAGCAACACGAATATTATCTTCTTGGAACTAGATTCAGTTAGTCAAGAATATGCAGACAGACATTTTCCGAAGACACGGGAGCTACTGGAAAAGTATCGGATCAAGCGAAATGGTGAAAACAAGTTTGAATGTACTGACGGTTTTTGCTCGGCTGAATTTCCATACACTGCGCTAGTTGGTGCAAACTCAGTTCCCAATCAAGTGGCGGCACTCAGTGGATGCATCACTGCAACTACTCAGGAATTTTGTGGCCTTAACACTACAACTGCACAACCAGGTGACATTTGTAACGACCCGAATGTGATGCATTACGACTTTCGACTTGATCGGCTCCGTAGATCTGTAGATACGGCTTATTGGTGTCCAAAGCGTGATCAGGAGGTAACAAAAACACCCTGGATATTCGGCGTCTCTCATTCGAAAGGTTACATTAATTTTTTTGGTGAAGAGTTCTGTTATGACCACTCTCCATATGTAACACAAGGTGAGTGAATAACGAATATTGGTCCATGGTTCATACTGGGACGGAACTAACTAAATTTCTGACATTGTCGTGTTTCATTTTCTGAAAGGAAATGTTTTCCCTGTGTTTTATTTTGACATCCAGTCGCACAAAGTCTTTTGCAGCCTGGTCGAACGAAAAGTAGCCACAGAAGAAAAGCTTGCAAAAGTTCATAGAAAGAATTGGTGGGGAGTAGATCTTCGTGATCCTTGCCTTGGTGGTTACGTCTGCCACCCAAACTCCGAAAAATCAAGCATCTCTCTCCAGTTCATTGAGCAAGTATGGAATGCTTATGACAGCCAACCGAAATTGGCGTTTCTAAATGCAATGGCAGCCCATGATTATTCAGCGGATTGGGAAATGATGATCCCGAGAGCAGAGGTATACGATGAACACGTACACAAGTTTTTAGAGTCGATGCTTTCACGAACAGACTCGCAGCACACTGTAATCATTCTTCGATCTGACCATGGCCTCCAAAAGGGCCCCATGTCGATGGATTACTCTCTTCAGGTGGAACATCGACATCCGTGGACTGAGATATTGGTGCCTGAAAATCTCGTCGTTTCAAAAGAGGCTCTTTTCAATAATCAAGGTCGTATGTTGACAGGATACGACTTCTACAAAACTATGCGATTGTTGATGTCAGATCGATCGAATCCTAGAAACGTGGGGGAGGGGATACCTGATTGGTCGTTCGATGTACTCGCTGAAGAGATTTCTCCACAAAGGAAATGCGAAGAGGCAAAGATAGATCCGAGCCTATGTCCTCATGTGAAACAAACCCGTCAGTATGGTGTTTGCAATCGACTTGACCCGAATCAGGCTCGCTTCTGTGAAATGGAAAGATAAATCATCTCACTAGCATAAACTCTTGGTCCGCATAAGGATACATAGCTTTGGGTTCATACGCTACTGTTTTCGTAGGGGAAAACAAACTTTAGTTCCATTAAAATAATTATGGAAGTTCGCCCTCGCGACTCCTTAAATTTTGTCACTATTAACTGCCGCCAACCTTTCGTAATACCTAAACGCACAAAAGAGGAGCAAATTTCTCTTCTCTAAGGTTCACGAGCGGACACGAAAGTGTTCTGCGTTATTGGATCAAAACATTTCTTGATTTCCTATTTCGGTTTTCGAATGGATCATGGGAGAGAACCTGCACTGGCACCCGCATCCCGTCGGACAGAATGAATTCTTTGAAAACCAGCTGACCATATGGCGCAGATGCCCGCCATGTTTGCAGATTTCGCAGAAGGTGAAAAGGCCGCGGACAGCAGTATCACAAATGGAGCATCGGAATGCAAAATCTCTGCAACTTCGGCAATAGTTGGTTCTAGAATCGACGTCCTTCTCGCATTTTGGACATGACATGGTAACCCCAAGATCAAAGGGTTCTACTTTCCCCTCTTCAGTTGTTTGAAGCCTAAAGTCGCTCTGTTCATACTTTTGTTGGAGATGTTTATTGAGTTCGGCTCGGGTATTCAAGAGGTCCCACGAGTAAAGAAGCTCCGCATATCTTATAATGTAAGTATCATGAACTTCTTCTCGGCCTTTGGGAAGAAGAGAGGGGCGGTTAACATTTTGACCTTGACAATAGCGGCCATTGAGTACACAAAACATAGTCGCTAACATCTGAACATCTCCCAGAGACTCGTAGTATGAGAAGAAATTCTTTACCATGTCAATACCAAGAGCACCACCTCCTTTTCCACCCCAACCATTAAACGTCTTGCCATCTTCATTCATTTGATTGATGGCTGTCTCAGCCAACAGGTTCCACACACTTTCCTTCTCGATCTCATTACAGTTCTTGCTGACTTCTGCATTGTGGAGACAAAGTTGATGAATCTCTTCAAGCTCATCGAGATACATGCTTTTCTGGTCGTGTCTCGGGATGCGAAGAGTGTGAACTCCAGTATCAGCTTCAACCCTCTGTATGTCTAAAGTAGCAGCATTCTCTAGTCTGTGTATTGATCCCATTTTTTTCGGCGGAGGAGCTAAACCTTGATGCATAACTACGTCACAAGCAACTCAATGATAAGATAAAGCGAAAAAATGAAAAAACGTTTGGGTACAGTTTTTGAACTTACAAATCTTGCTTTCGGGTGGAGACAAAAGCATGGTAGGACTTTCGAAATCAGCTTCTTGTTGACGGGAATAAAGATTGTTCAGAAAAGCCATAGATTCCTTCATATTTTCCCGGAACGGAGGATCATCCAAGAGCTTGTTGACTTCCGAAACACGCGACAAATCAGGAACAGACATCGTTCTCGAAAATGGCGATACTCCTTTCTTCGCTGGTCTATCATGATCGAACACAAGTTGCGCTTGATGTTGAACAGTATTCTTTGTGTCAGGATTGCCGTCGATACGCTCGTTTCCATACTCCCATCGACCAAGTTTCCATCCTTTCGCAAGAAGAATGTTTTGGTTTTCCTGCACAACAATATTAACTGTTACAACAGGTTGAAGCATGTCGGAGGATGGGCCGATCGAACGATGAACTATTGAACGAGAGGCACTGATGCTCTGTGATTGCACCATCGAAGTCCTTATGTCTGAAAATCCCTTCCAAGACCTTCCTCCGAAGTATCGTTTGTAGATCTCATCTGTGTCTTCCATCAGGTCGTCTTCTTCGTCTTCTTCGTCTTCATCGTCATTAACCGAGTCATCACTATTTGATTCGAGGCTATCATCTTCAAAAAAGTTATTCATCACGCTTACCGCATCCTCTGCTCTCGAGGCATCGTTCGCCTCTCCCCATTGTGCCTGAAAGATATATTGATTCATCCTTTATTAGAAAATATCAACGACATTTTATAGAAAACAAAAAAAATCATGAAATTGCGCTTACCTCCTTCGCAGCAGAAACCATATCAACGAGCTCCTTCAATGTTCTTGGCCCCGAACTAGATGTAGTCTGATGTAGTCTTTCAGTATCTGTTTCAGTCTTGGAATCGGTGATAAGCGCCTGAGGATCGGACGATGATGCCACCTCCACTTGCCCACCTGGAATACTCGACAAGCGAATTGTGTCTGTTCGTTGATACCAATTCCACATTTTCTTAACTTCCCCGTTCCGAAAGACAATGAGACGGCCATTCCCAGGCCCGAAAACAGCCCCACATAGTCTCGGACACGGTACTCTTTCCGTATCTATGTTTTCAATAATGGAAGCCGAATTTAATTTGCCTTCGACACCATCATCCGTTGCATTAATAATTGCGCTAAGAGGGGTCATCTCTGTCATCCCCAATTGTATGCTATTCAGGTTTCCTGCAGTGACTGAATTATACGCAACAGGCACTGGAACGTCCATGTCAAATGGCATGAAACTTCCTTCTTGTCGGCGAACATTATTTCGCACAGACTCTTCCGTTGCCACTGTCGCTTTCAATGGTGACGCTGGTCCTGACTGCTCAATGTTACCATCATCGCCTTGGCTCGTTCCAAAATCAGTCGCACTATTCGTGCTAACGCCCCAAATACTTGCCACATCGATCAATGAATTCCCTTCTTTAGTTTCGGGGAAAACTCTGGCTTGATTGTTACTCGATGCAAAGGTTGTCCGTATGATATTGGCTCGTGTTAAGCTTCGTTGAGGCGAAGTGTCCATTCTTTGATCTTCAGAAGACTGGTGAGTAGGCAATGCTTCGGGAATCGCAGTTGTTGTGACTACACCAGTGTCACTCAAACAGCACAGCAATAGTTCCATCCCAGCTTCGTCCTCCTTTTCGTTACTTTTCGACCCATCCTCCGTCATTGCACCACTTGTATTGCGTGGGACCACCAGCGACGAAAACGCCAACTCGGCTGCTTGAAGCTTTCCAATATTGGCATTCCCTAATACAGACGTTAGAGATTTCTTATCGACATCCGTATTCGCAGCTCCACCAGAAAAGGACACGATTCGGTCCAGACCAAAATCTCGTCTTCGTTTCTTAGCTTCTTCTAGTTCATGATAAGAATTTGAACCCGGTGACAGTTTCATCAACTCAGCCCACCAACCACTATTTTTCTCTGACGATTCATTCGAGATTGGACCAGATTTGTCGCTCTCATACCCTACAATAACAAGACTGTTTTTGACCGGAGCAGCACACACGCGAGCGCAGCACATCCTGGACCTTGCATATTGCGCAATGAGTTGGTAGTCCGAAGATGCCGTTAATGTATTGTTGTTACTTGTCGACTGTGTCTTTTGGGATTCATCACCCATGAACCAATAATCTTCCTTTTCTTCAGGAGTAACACCAGAAGCAGCGTCATCATTGTACCCCGACGACTTTGCGATTCCCCAGACCTTGACAATTGCCGATGACATCGACGTCTCCAATCCCCAAGTAACCCAAGCCGAGTCAACCTTTCCATCATGAGATCTTGGGAGGTGATCAATACCTACGCCAGCTTCGTGTGCCATAAACACCGACAACGGGTATCCCACCGATGAGCGACCACCGCCTTCGGTCTTCCGAAGATCAGTAGGTTCGTACAATTCCAGCGACATCTATCGTAGCGCATTCTTCAGAGAAAGAGGAACAAGCGACTTGAACTAGGGGTGCTGCGGATGTCGAAGAAGAAGATGTGGCAGCAGCATTTGAGTTGCGAGAGCTACCAAAACGCAAACTAGGCTTGAACATCCCTGACGATAGATTGCATCGCAAATCCCACAGCGATAGAGAGGAGGCGGTAGTTGTAGCCAAAAGTGGGCTATTGCTTGAGCTGTTTCTATTGGAGTAGGACATCCAGCTCATACTTGTAATTCGCGTTTCCAAATCTCGTCGGCCACCGACACTGGAGCCGATTGTTGTGTCGTTTGTTGTGTCGTTTAGCAATCGTCCAAGAAGTGGATTCGGGCTGTGTCCACTGGCATCCCATATCAACACCCCAGAGCCTCTCGCTGCTGCTAAATATAGTGTGTTGGAGTTGGTAGATTTACTGTCGTCATTTGTCGGTTGAAAGGATAATGACGATATCGAGTTTAAGGTCTTTCTGTTGTTCTTTGCTGACGATGAGTAGTTGGTAGCATGACTAAAAATGAGCAACGGAATGTGAGGCCGCGAGAGTCGAAAAAGGGCAACTCCACGAGGGCCTGCTATTGCACCAAGCGAAGCAGGGCCTCCAAAATCGAGAGAAGATTCGAGATGGTCCTTGTAAGATGTCGTAAGAATATCGTTGGAGCACGCAAGCGCCTGGGGGTGGAAAGCGTTGTATTTCGCCACAGATCGCAATCGATGTTGCGGAGGCTGATGGTACTCCAAGTTTTTCACTATTCCTCCCGCTGGTATGTTTTTCGAGAGGTTTCCACGATGCAGAACGGTTTCATCATCCAAATTAAACTCCGGAACCAGCATTCGCCCAGCCAGAGCGCCCGTGTCTGGAGAAGGTGGAAGTCTCATCATCGCCGGAGACAGCTCATGCGGTTGCAAATTCGGACTGTTGCTCATTTTGTTTCACTTCCGAGTTTTGATGTATAGATATAAAGTCGAACCGAATGTTTGTTTGAAAGTTCAAATATCTCAAGTCTTCAAATATTGCTAACTCAAAATCTGTCTACCATCGTCGGAAGATTCAAAATTGAGCTTGGCAGTATCTAGATATCAGCGAAATAATTACTAGAGAGTACGTAGGTTCCAAAATTGTCAACTTTTTGTATTCTCTTTCAAAGACGGTGGTATCTCCTCTTTCAGCTTCTTCGGTGCGACAGACGATATTCATGTGACACAGCATCGTCGACCTGTTTGTGTGTGAAAGATGCTTCTTCCAACAAATCTTTCACACTTTTTGCCAAAGCTGATTTTTTAGGTGATGGACAGGATATTGCACATACCTAGTCCTAACCCTAACTCTAGTGCGCACGGAATTGACCGTGAAGATTGGTTGCGTGAGAAGTATGTACAGTAAAAAAAGAAAACGAACTAATGCATGCTCCAGCCATCATCCAGGACGATTCTGTCTAGAAGTTCGTTATTTCCTACATTGATATCAGAAAAAGAGAAATTGCTGAGCGGAGTCTCCTCGCTCATAGAAAAGCGTTCCGATTACAAGATTTTTTTATGAAATTTTAGCATTCGAAAAGTCCATCTCGGGATGTTGCTTTTTGAACATTTCTAGTGCGTCCAGCTTGGTTTGCTCGTCACTCGTCGGCTTTCCCAAAGCTTTCTGTCGTTGATCAAACATCATCTTTTCGACCGTCTTGCGTGTTTCCCCGTCCAAATCGGATATGGATGAATTTTCGGGTCGAATCTGTCGTACATTGATGGAGGGATCTCCTTTGCAGACACTTTCCCACCATTCCATTTGATTCAGTTTTTGGAGATTCACAACCAGTCGATTGCCATCCTCAATTGTCCAAAACGAATCGTCGCAAATGATAGGCTTTGTCAAGTCGGCATCCACCACAACCTCCTGCTTGCTCTTGAGCAATACCTTCAAATGCGACCGTTGGATATTGACTTGAACATCACGACCGCGGGTGTTATCCGGGACAGGAATATTGACCATGACTTCCGCCAAAGTCTGCGTCCAGACGTATTTTCCGGGAACACTTCCTCCATTTCCCTCGGGAGGCGGACCTTCGTTGTCGTCGTCATCATTTTCGTCATTTGTCTTTGGCGTCTCTGTTTTTGTTGTCGTTGTCGGAGTGTCTGCCTTCTTTGCTTTCGGTTTCAGATCAATTTTCTTTACTGGCGATATCACCGGTTTTTCTGTCACGACTGGTTTTGAAATGTCGAAACCATCACTGCCCAATTCAATTATCTCGTCGTCGTCTTCAGGCTGTTTTGTCTTGAATGGTTTTGTCACAGTCGGCTTGGGCTTCGGCTTCGCCTTTGTAGTCTTGCTTTTCTGTTTCTTGAGTTTATCGTTCTTATACTGATCAGCGTGCTTCTGCAAGACCTCGTTGACCTTGGCAATGGCAGCGGCCGGACCATCCTCTGCGCCCGGAGGACCCGCAAAAAAATCCGTCTTTCGCCGAAGAAACGAGAACACGGTGTCCAGGAGAGGCTCGATGCCGCGGGTTGTTTGGGCCACATTCAAGTAAAGGCCATCAAATCGTTCGTCGTCCATATTACGCAATCTGTCTACGTCGTATTCAAGCAAGTTACAGTAATCCTGTTCCTCCAGAGCAGAAACAATGATGCTGGATGAAGGTTTTCATCTCTCCAGCAAAATTGAAAATTGAAAAAATAATTATTGTCATCTGAAAGAAACTCCTGGAAGCCAAACGAGTGAATGACAGACGATAACGCTCGCGCAATTTTTTTTTCGGAAAAGCGCGCGCCTTCAGCATGTTCCAGCACAAGAATTTGAATGTGGTGATTCTGATTTTCGAAGATCAAAATCATCGGTTCGGCAGGGGTCTTGATAACGCCCTTGTACTTCACTACTACAAGTACTTCTGACTCCTGGGTTCTGGAACTTTTCCTGAAAGCTCAAGAGAAGAGCAATAAATCCTTTCCATTCATCGCGGAAGTGAGTGATTCTGTAAACTATTTTTTGTTAATGGTTCTTTGGTATTTATTTTGTACTTAACGCTATGAAACAATACCTTACGTGGCACGTCATAAGACTAGAAATCTTGACGCCGGTTCTTCCTCCTCGCCAAAACGTGAACTTGAACAATTACGTCGGCAGAACAATCAACGTTTATTAGTCTCGGAGAACCAGGGGAGCTCACTCTCACGCTTTCACCTTATCACAATTTCTGCCGATTCGTTTCACTATTTCACGATCGGAAAATACCAAGTTGTCATCGAGTGCTGAACATTCATATTAGTAAGCAACCGTTAAACAACAACCGTCGCCGCACTCAGAAATTGCCCAGAGACATAGCAAGGAGTCAGTCGATCCAAAATCAGAACTCGCCCTATCGTTTCAAGATGATCTCGAGGAGAACCAAAGCCCTGTCCACATCAACGTGGACACCATCCACAACAACACAGACAACATCGATGATTGAACCTGCCCAGAATTCGACGAACGAAAGATCTAATAGTCAAAGGTGGCACCGAAGAACAATCGATACCAGTAGCGCACCGAGTACTCCTACTGGCTCGAGGTATCTTGCTGAAGGTTACAAGCCGGAAATCCCAATTCTTCCAGTTCGGGTTTCTTCCTTTGGATCAGATGCACTTTCGGTGTGTACACCAGACTATCCAGACCGTCCCCACTGTCTCGACATGTTCGTCATTTTCTTCGTCTGCACCCAACCTCGAGAATACGAACAATCCCATTCCGAAATGTCAATCTATACGATTTGATTGATGAACAGTTTGTTGTGAACTGTGGAACACCAAGGAGGAACAGCAATACCAATACAAACAACAATTGCACCTCTCGACCTGGTCATCGACGAAAGAAAAGCATTCTCGATATGATCGATGGGATCGCCTCATCTGATGATGACGAGACTTCGGTCATGACAACACGATCTTACCCACGGGGAGTCTATGTTGTTCCTCCGAACGATCGAGAAACAACCGTTCCTGGCAACACAGTTGCCTTTGTCTCTGCTGAAGCCTACAATCAGTGGTAACATGGAACGATCGTTAGCTTTCAACTTTACAACAAAACCGTCATGTGTGGAGACGTACGCTACCACCAACAAGAAAAAGAGATCCTCATTGCTGCTGCAGTTTTTACTAATTCGAGCGATCCTCCTCAAATACTCTTAGGAATTTCGTGTTTCATAACTACAAAATAATCTTTCAAGTTTGAGCCAGATCGTCCTGTGCAGTATTGCTATTCATTTTTCTATTCATACAGTAGGATGTTCTCTAGTGAAGTAGTAGTTCTTATTGTTCGACGTAGGATTTCATTCTACAGTTATGATGAACAATTTGTGTTTAGTTGAATGTGTCACGCGTTTTGGTACACGTTTACTCAACGAGAGGATGAAAATTTGGGGAAATCTTTTTTTCCAAACGTACAGCAAGACACTACGAATGGTGCACGATCGAATACGATGGACAGACTACATATGGCTTCCTACCTAAAATACCACCGTTTTGTAGAGCCGAACTACACTACGACCAAATCAACATATCAAAAATCAGAGTTCGTATGGTACGTAATAGGCAGAAAGGTGACAGGTGGAACAAACTGAGGTTTTCTTCAACAAACAAAACTCCATGCACTTTCTTTACGGTGATGCTCTGTCATCTGATAGATCGAAATCCGAAATTGTGAACTCTTTCAATTGACTTCCGCTGTCATAGATAGCATCACTCAAGAGCCATCACAAATACAATTCGAACAAGACAACATGAAATTTTCCCTTAGCTTCACTCTATTGTGTGTCCAGGCGCTTGCCGCGTCGGCATTCATGTCCGTTGCGCCCGTGAGCAAGAGCTGTGCATCATCTACCCAACAGTACATGTTTGGTGGAGCCGGTGCCGGATCCCCAACGGAAGACGACTTGGACCCCGAAGCCGAAAAGGGACTGGAGGCAGCCGCAGCATCCATGGGTATGTCCGTTGACGAATACAGACTGGCCATGCGAGCACGAGAACAATTGGTCAAGTCGATGGACAGCAAGATTGTTACCGCCTGGAGACGAAGCCACTGTTTACATAGAGCGCGATGTCAACAACCCTCCCAGAAAGTTCGACGTTACAATCACCGAAGCTGGAAAGGCACTTGGACCAGAGGCCGTATCCAAGAAGTTGGTCGAAGCCTTGAAAAAGGGATCGGATGGTGCCGCGAAGGGACGACAAGAAGCCCAGCAAGAGATGTTGAAATGGGTACAGAGCCAAGGATAAGCGACATTAGAATTCGTGCGAGATCCTTTCAAGATCAAATTCATTAGATAGGAGACTAAAACCTAGATATGATTCTTTTGGACAATGGCTGCTAGTGTAGTACATGTTTTTGTCAGAACAGAAATTGTCACGAATGCAGTCGAGGAGGGCGAAGAGGTCGAAGCGTAGAGTTGCTACCAACGATTTTTTTCACACTAAATTTTCGAAGCAACTCTAGGATAGAAAGTTTGAATTAATGTTTACATAAACAAGATTTATTATGATTTAGTATATGTGGTACTTGTCTTCCATAAATACATCATCTAACCAAATAGGTAGGAAATGACAATGTAGCCAATAATCATTCCATAAAACCCAAGATTAGAGGATTTGTTTTCAGTTTTGAGAGATTGCACTGCTTGAGCGACGTTGGCATTAGAATACTGCAATCGTTCTTGTAGCTCTTTGATCTTCCCGGTAGGTGTAGCTTTAGATGCAACACCACCGTCCGCGGTAACGGGGATGGCACTAGATGAAGGACCTCCTGCGGGCGCCGCCAAACGGGGACCTCCACCTCCTCCAAACGATTGGATGTTCTGAACTCCAATTTGAACGTCTCTGAGGACGAGTAGGATGTCTTTGTTTTGTTCCTGAAGAGCCAACAAAAATTGTCGCAACTGTTCATCGACGTCGACGAACAAAAAGGATCCTAAAGAACGGCAACCATTCATGAAGGCCGGGAACAGTGAATGCATTATTTTCACGAGATCGTATTCTGTCATCGTAGGGAACAACCAAGAAGGAATAGGATTTTGTTGCGATGTCATTACGACCACCTCCACTACTAACATGACAATCAAACCAGTGAAGATCCAATCTCGTGCTTGCCCGCTCTTTTTGCCCATGGTCAGCAGGAATGACATGACTGCCCAAGAAACGTAAAATATGGCCACCTCGATAAGGAATTGCGTTTCGGTAAACCGTTTATTGTTCGCGATTCCTTCCTTTCCGAATTTGTTGTAAACATCCCTCAATTCCAAGTCCATGAGGACATCATACGCCTGTTTAACACGGTCGAATTCATCCGCGGCATCTGGAGATGGGTTCTTATCAGGGTGCAACTTCAATCCAAGCTTTTTGTATGCTCTTTTGATTTCAAGGGGATTCGATTCTCTCGTGACATCAAGAATCTGATAGTGATTAGGTCCTTGTTGCTGAATTTCCAAGCCTTTTTAGTCGCAAGTTTCAAAAATTGAGAAAGATACAAGTTTAGAACGATTGATTGACAGACGCAATTGGTACAAATTCTACGAAATCACATGCCACGTGGAATGTTTCGAGAACAAAAACACATCCATTTTGACAAGAACAACAATTTTCGGGTATGTAATAATAGCCTATCGGCAAGATCCAGGTAGACTTTGAGAAGCCATTGCAATGTACTTGACGACGATGGAGATAGTTTTGACCATGACGCCAAGATGTATCCTCAATTGTTTCCTTTCGTATCTTTGCGTCGTCAATCGCCACACCCTTGGTTGAAAATTGTTGTCGAATTTGTCTCCCTTAGTTTTTAACTCACCCGTTTTGATTGCCGCCAACGCGGCCAAAAAGGCGATGGCGTACATGATGCTCTTTTTCCGTTCGAAACGTCCCGGTCGCAAAATCCATGCCGTGATCGGATGGACTATAAACATGTAGAAGAAAAATCCTCCAAGACCCGAGAAGTCGTCGCTTCCTGCTGCGTCGTCTGCCATCTTGTTGTTTAGAAATGCTCGTTGGCGTTACTCCTGTCCTTCGTTAATCTATGTTATCAAGCGTGTTTCGCGTGTCAGTTTGTCAATGATTTGAAACTGAATGAAGCGGTCCCACAGAGTTTCTTCAGTGCATTCAAACCGATTTGATGTTCTGATCTTGATGGTGATGGCTGAGGAGGTTTGATCAAATTCAGGGCGCCGTAATTTTAGAAGGGAAGTTTTTGTCTATGAAATTCCCCCTCGTTCCAACGATGATGTTTTCTTCCAGGTGGCATTTTAATGATGAATACAAGTACAACATTCGAACATTCTTCCTGTGTCCGAATGAGGTATGTGTGCGATGACAACCCTAACCTTGTTCATGAAAGAAGTATGCGCGTTTCGCGCAGTTTTATCTTCCATCCAGATCCACTCATGCCATCATGCATCATGAATTAGCCATCAACTTTCGGAAACGCAACTCTACGATCGCGCTGCTTTCACTTACAAGTACGGATGTATTTTTGTTGCTCGGCCTTGGTGGAACGTCGATCAAGAATTCTTTGTATTGATTGGAAGTGCGTTCTTCAAACCTAAACTTCTCTGTTGTCACTTTTCAAGCATCTTGAAAGAGATAGACGATTCGAGAGCTGGATTTGGATCTGATCTAAGACAGAAGTAACGGCAACCACTCCGGAATAGAATGAAAGTGACGTTTCCTGGTCGCAGTACATTTATGTCGACTGCCACATTCCTCGCAAGGATGTCTCTGGTGCTTTGGGCAGTGATGTCGTTCAATGGTGGCAGATATCGCACTGCCTCGGCATTCGTTGGTTCATTCAGCCGCCATTGCAATAAAGCATCAAAGCTTGGGTTCGCACCGTCGCAGCCTTCCTATTTCTCGAGAGGGCCGTCCATTTTGCAAAGAAAAATTGACGAAAATAAAGAATTCTGCCGTTTGTTTTCGACGACATCGTCTTCGATCGACGAACTTAACGAGAAAATTAAAGTCAAGGGGGATGAAATTCGCCAATTGAAAGCTGACGGGATCGACAAGGAAGCTTTGGCTCCGCATATCGAAGAACTACTTGCACTCAAGGGGCAGCTCCCTTCCGAAGATCCGCTCGAAGAATTGAATAAGAAGATTGCGGCGAAAGGAGATGAGATTCGACAATTGAAAGCAGATGGAATCGATAAAGAAGCTTTGGCTCCTCATGTTGAAGAACTACTAGCGCTTAAGGCACAGCTTCCTTCCGATGATCCCCCCGCCGCAAAAACGGAGAGCCCAAAGAAGAAAGGAGGCAAACAACCGGCGAAACAAAATAACAAGAAAGGCAAAAAGCCAGAAGAGCCCATGTCGGAATCCGAGATCAAATTGAATCGTTGGGCAAAGGTAGAAGCCATGAGAGAAGCAGATGTTGAGCCGTTTCGAATACACCTATGACGTAACCACCTCGGCAGTACAATTGGCAGCCGATTATGACGGCAAACTAGAGCCGGGGGAGGAAGACGAAGGATCTGACGTTAGCGTTGCAGGACGAATCATGACACGTCGTGTTTTTGGAAAATTGGCATTTTTTACAATGCAAGACGAAAGTGGAATCATTCAATTGCAATTTGACAAGAAGCGATTGGGTGATACTTTCAAGGTACGTTGTTTCTTTAATTCTTATTATCGTTGCAAATTTAATTTCTCTTTTCTCAAGTATCAAATTCTCTTGTTCTTGATCTGAAGGGTATCAAAAACTGGACCGATGGCGGAGACATTATTGGTGTCAGAGGTTCGGTTAGAAGAACAGATAAGGGTGAATTGACCATCTACGCAACCGAATGGAAAATGCTTACAAAGGCAGTTTTACCTCTACCCGACAAGTTTCATGGGTTGCAGGATATCACCAAACGATACCGGCAGCGTCACGTGGATTTGATCGTCAACCCTGAAGTACGAGATACTTTCCGGAAGCGCTGCCAAAATTACGTCTATGATGCGACGCTTGTTAGACGAGGATGGCTTTTTGGAGATTGAAACTCCTGTTATGCATTCCCAGAGTGGAGGTGCCGAAGCAAAACCATTCGAAACTTACCACAATTCGCTCGATATGGATTTGACGCTACGAATTGCAACAGAATTACATTTGAAACGTCTCATCATTGGGGGATTCGATAGAGTTTATGAATTGGGACGCATCTTCCGTAACGAAGGACTTTCCACACGACACAACCCCGAGTTCACTTCAATCGAACTTTATCAAGCATACGCGGATTATGACGATATGATGGAACTGACGGAACGTTTGGTTTGCAGTAAGTAGTGTGTCGTGGAGTGTAGATTTGTCAACGCCGTGTCTTCCCGTACGTCTAGCTCACAATTTTCTTTTTTCCATGTTTTTCTTGCAACTTGCAGCGATTGCTGAGGAGGTATGTGGCGGCTTAGAACTTCCTTACGGAGAACACGATGTATCTCTTGCACGACCTTGGCGTCGGGTCACAATGCACGACATTGTGAAGGAGGAAATCCCCGACTTCGATTTCGCGGCTCTTGACCTCGACGACCCCGAATCACTCGTAAAGGCTAAAGCTGCCGCAGAAGCAGCTAATGTACCAGGGGTAGCTGGTCTCAATTCGGTTGGCGAAGTTTTGAACACTTGTTTCGAAGAACTATGTGAACCGAAACTCATCCAACCAACATTCGTCATTGACTATCCAGTTGAAGTGAGTCCGCTTTCGAAGCCCCATCGCAGCAAGCCAGGTTTGGTCGAACGATTTGAATTGTTTGCCGTTGGTAGAGAGCATGCCAACTCATTTAGTGAGTTGACTGATCCAGTCGACCAGCGCGAACGATTTGAAGCTCAAGCGGCGAAGAAAGCCGCTGGAGATGACGAGGCATGTGATGTCGATGAAGAATTTTTGCAGGCTCTGGAACAGGGCATGCCTCCTACTGGTGGGCTCGGCATTGGTATCGATCGCCTTGTGATGTTATTGACAAATTCTCCGTCCATCAGGGATGTCATTGCATTCCCTCTACTAAGGAAAGAGACAGACGGAAAGTAATTATTTATAGTGTATTCTTTTGACGCCCCTCTTCATTCTAGATCACATTTTTGTTTAGGTGAAAACGTCCCCTAATTGGAATCCCCTTTTAAATAACCCTAACCCGAACTCTGACTGAACCATTACAAAAATGGAAGAAACCTTCGTAAACTCGGTCATTTCGTAAAAATACCGAATAATGCGGGAAGATGATGTTCGTTGTTGGAAGGCAAAAACTGAAAATCGATAATTACATGAAATCATAACATAACGCTAGCCATCTTTTGGAGAACAGGAAAATGTATAAATCAAGCTTCTTCTTCTTTGCAATCACTTGTTGCCTCTTCTATGGGGTGGCGCAAGCTCAGATAAAGCCACACACGGGTGGACATGCTACGGTATGTGATGCCGATCGTTCTTTGTATGTTTGGGAGAAAGCGTGAACATTCATACTCACTCAGTTTTCAATTTTTGTATTGCCGACAACAATTCGTAATGCGACAGCGAGACCATGTCGTTGAAAATTACGAGAGACGACGAGAGCAGCTCAGAAAGCTAATTGGCGAAACGAAAGAAAAGGTTGCGAGCCACGACGACGGGAGGAGCTTGTTGGAAGACGAAGAATATGCTCTCTTAACCAAGAGAATTGGTTTGTACGAAAGAAAACTCGAAAAGATGGAAGGACCAATGGACGAACGAGAGATTGACCGGCTTGTAGAGCGAGAGAAGATGCGAGCAGAACGTCGTCATATGGAACTCTAAGATGCCGCGGCTTCGACATGGTTCAATTGGCAATCAACGAACAAAATCAGCGATCAGCGGAGAGTTTCTAGCTCCAATGCACCATAGTGACTTAGAATCGATGAAAGACCTTAGCTTTGTCTACCAAGATGAACGATTTGAGGATCGACATAGCCCATTCTTGCACAATTCGAAAACATGCAGTGATCTGGAATTGCGAAGCCAATTGGTCGTGGAGGCAATCGAATGAATATTCCGTGTCGTTTGGTGCATCTTGGGAATTAGAATAAAATGAACAAAACGCGAATGAATTACCAACCGTCTTCCGATTATCAGGAAATAGATGTTGATTGAATCGTTTGTTGCTTAGCAGTTGTTACTCCATAATCACACCTAGCTGTCACTCTCAGCTTTCGTTTGAGAAAGTTGAGATGAGACATCAATTCTATTTCTTCAAACTATTGATGTTCGTCGCTGTCGCTGTCGCTGTCGCTGTCTCTTTGTTATGTCTCACGTTGATCGAGAAGGTAATGTGTCGTCATTGACGAATTATCGCGTCATGATTGTCCCTGAAGTCTTACGCCTACAATTCTGTGTTGATTCGACGGGAATCCCGACTCCGTTCACGACGCCTTTTGTCTTGTTCTATTCCCCGAGCAACCAATCGTTCGATTTCCTATAAAGAAAGAGTTCAAAAAGGCAACCATAAGAAATTTGCGACCAATGATTGTTCAACGACGGTTTCACTACACGTGTACGCAAGCGTTGCAAATACGTACCCATTCCTCCAAATCCTCTTCCATAGATTCGACTTTTCGTTGAAAAAGATCCACATTTCGTTCGAGTTGTTCTCTCTCCTCGTCGGTCAAAATCTTTTCGCCAGAAGCATGCTCGGCGAGTTTCCTTTTCGCATCCTTCACGAGATTTTTGATCTGTTCCTTCCGACGATTTCGACTCTCCAGCACTTGTTCTCTCGTGGTGTCCGCTGCCGCGCCATAGAATGTCAGACACAATGCTACAAATGCAAGTAGCAGCATCAACTTGATTCGCATCATATTGGTTGTTGATTTTCTTTATCGTTGGGAAAAATTTGAAAGCAGCAAAATGGAATTGGTGGTCGTGTCCGTAATTTTGTTTCACATCGGCATCAATAGTGCATGATCTAAATGGCACCGTAAAATTGCGAAAAGCAAGTCGAGTGCACCGGCGAAAATTTAAATTTGAAATTCATCTTGTTGATCGTGCGCGTAGGATCTACGTGCACTTAGTACTGAGTCATGGCTTAAGTCGTGCTCTCCGACTTGACACATGCCCACATGATGGGATGAGATTTCACGGTGAACATTCAACAAAACAACTCACTTCTTTGTGCACCGGATTTCGATTGAGAAGCTTCATTCAATGTAGTGTTCAGGCAACGACAACCAACAGCTTATCTCTTTCACAACTCCCGGAAGATCAAAAGCGGGCAATTAATCGATGGTAGATAGTGCGGAGAGTAACAAAGTCGAAATAATCAGACAATGGCGGACGCCGATGAAACGACGACCGCCCAACGAAAGGCTAGAAATTACGATACATTTAGTCTGCGTAGTTTGCGGACTATGGGAGATACCTCAGTAATTCATCAATCATCGAGAAGAATCTTGAGTAGGGCACATAGTTCGAGAAGAGTTCCGCGCATAACGGCAAGATTGATCCCAGGTACTATCGAAGATGAGCCTACCGAAAGATATTTTCTGGGCAACAGGGGAGAAATCATTGACATTATTCAGGAAGACGGATCCTACAGAAGCGGAAATACTAGAGGTTTCCGACGACGACTGTTCTTGTTTCTGACGGAGCCTTCGAGTTCGTGGTTGTCTGCTGGCTTTTTCTTCTTCTTGATTGTCGCCATTTTCATGTCCAACGCAATCATGATCTTGCAAACGATGTCATCGTTTCAGTATAGACCCACCGAATGCGACTTTTGTGAAGAAGATGGAGGATATTACGCCAGCTTTGAAAAGGGGTCAGAAACAGTGGTGGAGTGCGTCTGTCCTCTGCAACCGATTCCAGATCTCGACAGACTTTTGGGATTCATATTGAACTTTTTCGCTGTGGAATGGACGTTACGAGTTCTGTCATTTGTACCAGCAGACCCGCCATCTGATACATTGGGTCAATTGAGTGCTACGTTGAATTTTATGACGTCGACATCAGCTGTTATGGATGCCTTGGCTATCTGGCCGTACTACATCGAACGAGTCGATCTACCGGGGTTGATAAGTCTACGGCTCTTGCGTCTCTTCAGAGTTTTTCAACTCTTTCGATTGGGCTCGTACAATTCCATGTTTTGTAGTTTGACGACAGTCCTACACAAAAGTATCGCGTTTCTAAGGTTGATGATTGTCATTTTGTTTTTCGGAGCCACAATATTCGGTAGTCTTGTGTTTTGGTAAGTGGGCAACGAAAAATATCCAACACCTTCTCCGAAAAAGAACTTCCATCTCAATGCGCTGAAAATTTATATTTCACAGGTTAGAACAAGGGGAATGGAAGGTAAGAACATGTAAAACGCGTTCGAAAATGCTACTAAGCGTCACCAGACTAACGTGTGTGTGCTATGAATCCTATCTTTTCGCTTCTATCAATCTGAAGTATTGGGAACCTACAGGTGATTTTCAATATATTCGTACGAGTATCGATGGTATAACTGAAGAAATCTCGCCATTTGGCTCGATTCCAACTGCATTTTGGTAAGTTGAATATGATAAACCATATCGAAAATCGAATTGCTCGACAAAGTTTATTTCATCCTCAATCATGCTGACTTCTTTTTGAGAAAGGTGGTTCATCGTCACGGCAACGACAGTGGGATATGGAGGTAAGTGAACGAAATCACTATCATTATGTCCGAACGAACATTTTATCAGTTTGCAATTTCTTACGAGTTCAACGCTCTTGACATCCATCAATATTCTTTAGACTATTACCCAACAAGTACAGCGGGGCAGTGGGTAAGCGCATTTGCTATGCTCACAGGGGTGTTGGTCATCGCACTTCCAGTGAGCGTGTTCAGTGATCTTTGGTCAGAAGAACTGAAAGAGATCAAAGGACTGGAAGCCTTGTTTGACGACGATAGTAGTTATGAGCATGATCAAAACGGTGAAAGCAACACGGATCCAGAGGAAGAACGCTTGAAACCCACCAGTCCCCACGTAGCACAGTCTTTTCGAAACGAATATCCGAGAATCATCCAAGAAGACTTTCCATCTGAACCTTCGGCGCACGTTGTCATGGAGAGAGACGATGTCAAAGAAATCGTTTCATCGATCCGAGATATACACGAAAAGCAACGTCGCATTCAAAGGATACTAAAGAAATATCTCATCAACGAGGACGATCAGCAATGGGGCTATGCCTCAATGCAACTTTAAGAAACTCGCCACCGAGCTTTCCATGGTGTTCGTCCGAAGACCACGATCTCCTTGCTATGATCCCATGCGAAGAAATGTCATGCTACGACTTTAATACATCCTTTCAGCATAGATTAATTGTCTTCTTGTATGCTGGAATGAAAAACTAATCTTCTATTCTGTAACCTAGAAATTAAAATGTGTACATACGACATACCTTACTTATTATGACCCGAATCTACTAGAGATGAGCGCGGAAAAAATTTCGAAGAACGATGAGGCATATTTGCTGATGGTGTTTGTTTGGATCGCGGTATTTTGTCGAAATGACTGCTACTTTCAACTTCGTCATCGGCTGCTTTCATCCAACACATAATTATTTTTACATGAACCATTACACCGAAAGCATCAAATCCAGTCGTGTCCGAACAAGGACATAAAAAAATACGGAAATACGATAAATAATTCATAACGCAGTGAACACCAAGCTCAAGACACTTTGACCTTCTTCAACCCAGAACGAAGCAAACAGAAAGAAACGATAGGACTACAATACGATAACAATGGCACGCCTTGCAGCTCTGAATATCGCATTCTTGCTTTTTAACTTCCAATCTTCTTTGGTTGCGGCAGACACACGATTGCATCGACGCGACGATGTGACTGGCCACATTCCTTCAACGCACGAAGAGATCGTCTCTCGACGAGAAGAACATCACGATGTCTTCTCTACGCGTCTAGCTGGTGTCAATAGGAAATTGGAACTGCATTCGAGCGGCGAGCAACTGCTCACCGAGCCCGAGTTCAACCGACTGAATCGGAAAAAGAAGGCCTTCGAAAACAAATTGGAAGAGTTGGGTCGAGAATTCGATGAGAGGCATTCCAGTAGGATAATTTGGCGCGAAGAGTTGCTGAACGAGATGACGAAATCTCGAATTGGTCGTGCGAGAGAAGAGCTGTAACTTTCTTGGGCCATTTGAGAGGTTGTTTTCGTTTACCGGAACAACCAACATTCGAATTGGTGTTTTAACGACACGATAAGGAATTCTTCTATCATCTATTTCAATTACAATTCTTCGACTTGATCTGTCATGTTGCTTCAAGTACTTCCTTTCGAGAAGATTTTGGCAACTTGGGGAAATTAATTACACAATTAAGAACGTTCCATTCTAAATATACTTTTCAAGAAAAGAACATTCATTTCAAAATATGTCTACGAAATTCCTAGATCCAGTCAGAATAGTTCCCGTGTATGATTCAGTATTAATTAGTTCGCTACTCTCGTTCTTCGTCTCGGGAGTTGGAATTGTCGCTCAGCATCTGTTGCTAATGAACTTTGGATGATATCAAAGCAGGTAAAGCTGATGGAAAATGCAATGGGTCCCTTGAACCAATTCAAAGTAACTCCCTTGAAAAACCCACGCACGCCTTGTTCTTTATATAACTCCTTGACGATATTGCCCATGGAAGGAGGGTGATCCGGCACAACTGGTCGAATATTGGCCTTCACGTTTGCGTTCGGACCGTTGGATTTTCCTCCCACTACGTCCACGGCAGCATCAGCCCCACTCGTAGCTACAATACCAATTGTTTGCATACGTCGCCTCGTCACCTCGAGTGGATATGTGATTGTTTGTGCAAAGAGACCCGACAACGCACCACACTGCATGCGTTCAATGGTTGTCAAATCCCGACCAGTAATGCGTTGAATCTGACAGTTTGAAACGTTTTCGATTTGTATTTGAGTGGATAGATTCGTAGACGTCAGAAATACACAGGCGAACAGAAAATTGGAAAGTTGAATGGAAACAATCAGTATAATTGATCGAAAGACCGAACTGGTATCGGAAAACAGTCGAGCTGAAAACAAGAAAAACAAATTGTAAAACACAAGAAAACGCGGAATGATGTTCATCCCGTTTCGTACCTTTCGTTTCGCTTGCTCGTTGAAGGAAAAGGCCAGTCCCGAATACGGCAGAATTCCCATTAATGTCGGTGTAATTCCCCGAAAGAGACCAGTAGTACCTCGATCCCGATAGTTATTCAACAAGGCCCTCCAGAATCCAATATTCGTAGATGATCCTCCCTTCTTCATTTTCAAAACGGCAAGTTGCGCTCGGGTCAGATCCAATGGATACGTAGCAATCACAGAGACAGCACCGGCTGCCATGCCTGCGAATAGGCTCTCCAACGGCGACAGACCCCAGTGGGGCTTTGGTGTTTCTGGGTAAATTGCCTTTTCTTGCATATAGCGACGTTCTTGTTCGCGCAGTATGTAGGTTTTACACCTGTCGAAAATCATGAACTGAATTCCAGAATAGGGAAATACCCGAATCAATGTGGCGGTGTTACCCTTCCACAACGCGGAAACTCCTTCCTCTTGAATAATTCTCTTGGCAGTGCCAGGAAGCTTTGTTATCTGGAACTTAGCGGAAGAAACCTGGTAAAGAATTTTTATCCGATCGAAGGGTGCCACCACACTCTTTGCTACCATTCCTGCGAACCCTCCGGCAATGATGTTGCGAATTTCTTTTGGCAGCTGGTGTAATTCTTTGATGAACCATTCTGTACCTTTACCATCCTGCTTTTCGATTGTTGGAGGTGTCGCATGTGTTGTCATGTCGGAACCAACAGAGTACTGATGCTGTTCCTGACGTTGACCAACACCAGACTCAATCATTGACGACTCTGACTCTTCTTCGTCGAAAGTCGTCACCTCAACCGAGCAATCATCTGGGTCAGCTTTTTCCATTTTTTAAAAGGGCCTCGTCCAACTGTTGTCAATTGGGCTTCGTAAAAATCGAAATAGTAGAGGGTATGAAACGTGAACTTTGCATTCCAAATGTTGGTAGCGTTTGAACGATTGTCAAAGGCCGAGGAGGAAGATTCACGTGTGGGAAACGAAAAGAACTTCTGACGGTTTAAACAGAATAGCGGTGCTCCCTTCTCTTGTTACCTTGATTCGGTGAGTGTCTTCGGTGATGGACGTTTGGTTTTAGAAATACTAGATGGCTTTCTTGTGTCGTTCACCACATCACTGTGTCAATTAGATGAAAGAGCTGCGCGAATAAGGATGACAATTTTTATGGGGAGAAGGGAGGTCGTGATTCTTTGTGGTCAGGTGGGGACTAAAGAAGTTTTTTGTTTTCATGCAAAATGGGATTCCGAATTCGGTGGGAAAATTTGAAAATGTAAACATGAAAACTATGCTGAAACGAATCTCAGCACCACCAACTCCGCCGGCATCAGGAGAAAGAGGGGACTGACAACATAGTATAAACAACACTATTACGAATAAGAGGAGCGGACGATGAAAACTATCTTTGTTGCCGTGCGCCAAACACAGCCAAACTTCTTGCAAAAGCAATCTATGAGCAAAACATAAACTTGTGTGCATTTTGGTCGGGCCCAGCAGCCAATTATTTGTTGCCCGTAACCACACGAACATGAGTCAGCATTCTCACGGAACAATCCTTGAATATATTACAATTGCTGGATCAATCTGCCAAAGATGGAATACAAAAGAGCTATTGCGTTACTTGTGAAGTAGATGTTTTTTGATTTCATATGGTTTCTAATCAACTAGTATGCTCAATTCATGCGGGACGCAATAACTTTTTCTTTGTGGTACATTGATAAAGTATATCCCAATCAAAAGCTCAATCGCAACACCTTAATTGAAACTGCTGCTTCTACAGTTGCATTGAATCGACGTTTTGGAATGCATAGTTTGGAACAAATTCGAGGCCTTTTCCCCTCGCCATTCTTGATCGATACACCCTAACTTCCCTCTAAAGTTCAGCATGTCTATCGAGCTCTGCCTCAATTTCCTTTAGGCCAAAAAAGTGTGCAAGTTGGAAATGAATGTGAGATAACGAGCGAAGATGGTGAGGCGATATATTTTTTTCTAAAGCCAGGAAGACGACCGAAGAAAAATGATAGAACGTAGACACCACAACAATCATACCTCATCGGACAGTGTTCTGCTTGCATCGTAAATCTGACCCTTGTATGATTGTAATCTGTTCTTCAAAGACGTCACCCGGCGATCATCTAAGACTTTCACACCGCTGTTGTGGTCATCAAGTTGTTTCTTTACCATTGCCATTGCATGTTCCAAATGAACGGTATGCTTTTCTCGATCCTTTATGAGCTCTTCTTTCTGTTATTGTTTTGAAATTTTAAGAGTTAGACACATGTAAGTCAGATTAGGATTGGGTGTTCTCAGCATTACACTTTGATGCCGTTTCGATTCTTTCGTTTCAACGAAAATCGTTTCCTACATACCGTAGTGATCTTCGCCGCTCCTGCGGAAAGCGCAGCGATCAGGAACACAAAGCAGGTCAATATCTTCGATTGAGACACCATCTTGTTCTTATTCGTTCGTCTTCTTCTTGTCGACGTTGATATGGGAAAATCACCAAGCAACTTTCAACTTGTCGTCGTTGTTGTTGTCACAATTGTCATGCGAATCGAGAATGGAGGGATTCGTTCGTTCGACGTAAAAAATGGCAGGCTAAAGATTGGTCAGTCAGTCATCTTGTAGACATTTGGGTTCTCAACAAATAAGCCTCCTTCTGTTGTCGATTGATTCCCGTTCAATGGTTTACATACCCAATAATGTAGTCGAATGAATCATAATTGAGTAAATTCAATCGTTCACTCTCACAATCTCATTGGGTTCAAAAGGCGCGTAATTGATAATACAAGTATAAATGACGTCGAAACTCTGAGAAAAAAATATCGGTTTCGGACAAATTTCAGGCATAACAAATTTTCACACCGTTGAATTCTCGACAAAAAGATCTTTCTCGTTAAGTGCACAAATACACTATTTTTATCTTTGTGTCTCCAACAGACTTCCAGTTTCGACCAAACCTGTGCATAATATTCAACCCTCATCATATCAAAAGAATGGTTTCCATCGAAGAAGTTGACGATACGCCGGCGACCCTGAGTCCGTCGGAAGAAAGGCTCTTGGACGCCGAAGAAATTGAAAAGCTAATTTCGCAATTGGAACGACCTACTGCCAAGATGCAAGTCGAGTCGCTTGTCAAGAAGATCCGAAAAGACGCTTCTGCATTGAAGGCTATTGAAAAGACATCTGGGAATGGTTCATCTACTCCAGCCAATTCCCTTGCCTCCTTCTCCGCCAAAGGCAAGGCCCACAGACAGTCTCAAAGCCTATTGTGGCAGGAGCCCCTGTGAACACTCCCTCGGCTACGTATCAGAGCATCGATCGGTTCGCCTTTGACGCGGGTTCAAACACCGATAAATTTGTCACGCTTTATCTCCCCCTTCCCGGAGTCGGATCGATTGAAAACAAGAAAGAACAAATCACTTGTGAATTTGGTGTTGATTCTTTTGACGTGATTGTTCGGGATCTGAACGGCAAGAGTTACCGTCTCAAGAAAGACAGGTTGGAACACGACATTGTCCCTGAAAAGTCCAAATATATTGTGAAAGCCGACAAGATTGTTGTGAAACTTCACAAAATCAAGGGTGAAATCGGCGGCGGTTTCAGTATGTGGACCAAGTTGACAGACCCAAAATGGAAGGATAAGAAGAAAAAGAATGTCGATCCAAGCGCAGGGATTGATGGACATGATGAAAGATATGTACAACTCGGGCGATGAAAAAATGAAACAGGTCATCGCAGAGTCTATGATGAAGAACCGAAATGGTGGATTGGGTCGCGTGAACCAGCAGTGAGGCTCTCCTGGGGGTTAGTAACGATTAAAATGACTTACAACGTGATGGACTGGCGTCCACGCGTTACGTCGACGACTCGTGAAATCAAATATGCTATAACAACTTGTAGAATCGCCATTCAAATAATTTTACTGTAGCTTCGAACGCACTTAGTTGTAATTTCGAATTAGTAGAATTCCTCGTCGAGAGGCCTACCAGCAGCCGGCGTCGCAGCAGCAAAGAATCGCAATTTTGGTTATCCTCCTCTTTGCCTTTTTCTTCGCGATTCTAGAATGACACTGGAGTCATATGCTTTGAGGGATTATCGACTACTTTCTGTTGTTGTTCGTTGCTATTTTCCTCTTGTCTATTGTTTTCTTATAGTGTCTCCTTTGCCATAGAATTTCGTTTCCCTTGTAGCTTCTGCATCCGCCCGGAGACTATTTCAGTCCGACAGAAACAACGTACGCATTACAGACAATTTTTCGTTCGCGATTGTGACGTTTTTCTTTTGATGCGCTCGGCCTTCAACAGATTTACGAATCAGAATGCGGAAAGACCCATCTTTATGAATTATTAGCCGATGTTGCTGTTGACATCACCTCGAATATTCCGACATTACACTGAAGCCTCCGACCCTGCTGTCCAGGAAGCTATTGAGGACATCCTTCCCAATGAAAGCGACCCAGAATTTACCTTCTTCTACCCGAGGTCCAATATTCCATGCTTCCGATTATTGCAGTCTTCGCGTTGCTCCTCGTTGCGGACCCGCTGTTTCTCGGGTCGCACGCATTTCAGAGTACCAGCAATGTTGTGGCATCGTGGCCCTACATCCACAAAGAAACTTGCAAATATCGAATGTTCCTATTGGCATAAGATCCAATCATTTTTAACTGTTCAGAGGCCGATTGCTTTGCACGAGTCGGTGACTGACAGCGAGGATATAGCCAGTGAAAAGAAAGCCGACGATGAAGAGAAGAAAGAGGAGGCGCCAAGTGCCTAGCGGCACAACGGCCGCGACAAATACAATCAACGAACGATTGATGGCCGAACTTAAAGAGGCGGAAGAAACAGAAAAATTCGGCAAAAAGGGAAAAAAGATGAGCTTGGTCGATGGCTATGGGCGTCGTCGTAAAACAGACGCCGAAATTAAGCAGGCAATCGCAGAAGCTCGCGATTTGAATGGAGTGAATCCCGTGGTTGCAATCGTTGGATCCTTTTTTGCATTTGCCGTAGCGGCAGGATTGTGGATTGGAACGAACAAACTGGGAGTCTATTTTGCCGCTCATCCCCCGGAAACAGAAGTCTACTTTGTGCAGCGTACGTCTCAGGTTTTTCGCAACGTCGTGATGGGCATGATCTCTCTCGCAAGTGGATTTTTCGGCGTCACCGGGCTTGGAATTTTTGGTATGGGCGTACGTGTAGGCTATGGCGTAATGACGGGTGAACTGGACCCAACCCCCATAAAGTCTCGAACTGCCAAGGCGAAGGAGTCCTCCGTCGATTTGGGAAATATGATGAACTTGATGATGAATAAAAAGCCGGGAAGAAGAGGAGGAGGGAAGAAATAATTTCGATAGCATTTCAGCAGCTTGATCATTATTTTCCGAAACCAGAATATATTGTCGTCAAGACGTTCCGCCGAGTAACAGTAATGATATTGCATGGGGGAAACTACACCGCCAAGAAGGACTCGAAGAAACGGAATATGTCGTCACATAATTTATACTATAGCTGCACATCACTGGATTTTGGATAGTAGATCATCTTCAAATGCCATACAATTATTTATTTGTCATGATCGAGTTAACATTAGTGATGTAGGATACCAATAAATAGAAGATGTAAGAGATGATTATCGTACAACACGATTATTTCTCATTTGATTCTCTTCTAGCGCGGAAGAAATGTTGATTTAGTCAAATTAGTCGAATTGATGTTTGACATTCTTTCTGTCCGAAGAATTAGAAACCTGCGTCACACAAGGGCTTTCTCTCCACACAATAGTTGAAGAATAAATACCGGGTTTCCATCTTACATGATTCCTTCGCCAGACCGTGAAATCACCGGAGGATCGCAAATACGTCAACAACAGAACGTCGAACCGATATCTCCAACCGATAACTTCTGCATCGTACGACTAACCTATTTGACATAATACCTGGTAGACGCTTTACTATTGGAGTAAAAGTAAAAGTCAACCTTACCTTATCCCAAAACCAAACAACAACTTTTCGATTCAAAGTATTCGACAATGCGCTTCACATCACTTTCCGCCATCGCAGCCTGTGCTTTGGCGTCGTCGACCTGTGCTTTTTCTTTCTCGAAAAAGCATCAGCGAGTCGCAGGAGCGGGTCTTCATAAATCTGTCCAAACCACGGGGGTAGGACACATCGAGAGGGGAGGAGCCGCTTTCCAATTGAATGTTGCTTCCGCAGAATCGGCTGCCGTGTCCGACATGGAGCGCGGAGTTGGAGGACGTCTGGAGGAGGCTTTTGAAGCTGCGAAAGTCAAGGGCGAGGCCGCATTCGTTGCGTTCATTACCGCCGGTTATCCCGCAAAAGAAGGTGCGTTTTTTGTTGTGTTCCTGAATGTTGGCCGATCGAATTTTTAACTTTGAAACTAACGTCGATCGTGTGCATTTATGTATTGATGTGTAAACGTATGAAATTGTTTTGATAAAATCCGACAGATACTCCTGCGATCCTTTTGGCCATGCAGGAAGGAGGAGCTTCCGTGATCGAACTTGGTGTCCCATATACCGATCCTCAAGCCGATGGAGCTACTATTACGGCTGCTAACCAAGTTGCAATTGCCGGCGGAACATCAGAGATCGATACTTGTCTCGATATGGTCAAAAAGGCACGAGAAATGGGATTGACCGTTCCTGTTGTTCTCATGGGATACGTCAACCCTTTCATTCAGTACGGCGAAGATCGATTGTGCGAAAAAGCAAAGGAGGCTGGTGCGGATGGTTTCATCGTTGTTGATTTGCCACCTGAAGAGGGAGTTGAATTGAACAAGGCTTGCGTCAAGTATGGTCTTTCCAATGTCCCTCTCGTTGCTCCTACCAGTAGTGACAAGAGAATTGCTGCCTTGGCTGACATGGCCACTACATTTTTGTACTGTGTGTCTGTTACCGGTGTCACCGGTGCCCGAACAGAACTCCCTCCTGATTTGGACGAATTCATTCAGAGAGTGCGAAAGGCGACCGACCTTCCTTTGGCTGTAGGATTCGGAATCTCTTCCCCCGAGATGGTGAACGGTGTCGCAAACATGGCCGACGGAGTTGTGGTTGGAAGTTCTATTCTGAACGCCATGAAGGACTTGGGAGATGATGCTACTACGGAAGAAAAGGCCGATGCCGTTCGCAACGTGATTGCCCATCTTTCTACCGGAGTGAAGCAGTCGGAGGATGCCAAGTACCAGGCTACCAAGTTGGGACAAATCCCCAAGGAATGGGCGGCGACCAACGACAAGGCCCGATTCGGTGAATTCGGAGGACAGTACATTCCCGAAACTCTCTCTGTTGCATTTGAGGAAATTGAGGAAAAATACGACGAAATCAAGAACGACCCCGAGTTTTTGGCAGAATTGGATCGCTTCCGTCGCGAATTCGTCGGTGGACCAACCCCCCTCCACAAGGCAGAACGTTTGACCGAGTTGGCAGGAGGAGCCAACATTTGGTTGAAGCGAGAAGATTTGGCTCACACTGGTGCCCACAAGATCAACAATGCGATTGGACAAGCTCTTTTGGCCAAGCGAATTGGCAAGCCCCGTATCATTGCCGAAACCGGTGCCGGACAGCACGGTGTTGCCACAGCCACCGTGTGCGCTATGCTTGGATTGGACTGCACCGTTTACATGGGTGCTGTCGATTGCGAACGTCAAAAGCTAAATGTTTTCCGTATGAACACCCTCGGTGCAAAGGTCGTCCCTGTTGAGGATGGTCAACGTACACTCAAGGATGCCATTAACGAAGCCATGGCTGACTGGGTTACCAATGTTCGCGACACACACTATTTGATTGGTTCTGCTGTCGGTCCTCACCCCTTCCCTACTATCGTCCGAGACTTCCAAAGCGTGATTGGAAGAGAAATCAGGGAACAATTCATGGCCAAGAACGACGGAAAGCTCCCCGATGCTTTGGTTGCTTGCGTAGGTGGAGGATCCAACGCTATTGGTACTTTCCACCCCTTTGAAAAGGATGAGGGAGTTGCCTTCTACGGAGCCGAAGCCGCTGGAAAGGGTATCGAATTCGACCAAGAACATTGTGCCACACTAACGGTTGGAACACCCGGAGTCCTCCAGGGTGCCCGAACATACATCATTCAAGAAAAGTCTGGTCAGACTTTGAACACGCAATCCATCTCGGCTGGTTTGGACTACCCCGGTGTCGGACCCGAGCACGCTTTTTACAAGCAATCGGGACGTGCCACCTACGTTGGTGTCACCGATGAGCAAGCCTTGGAAGGATTCAAGATGATGTGCGAATACGAAGGTATCATCCCTGCCCTCGAGACCAGTCACGCAATCTACCAAGCCTTCCACCTGGCCAAGGAACTTGGACCCGGCAAGGATATTGTTATCAACATGAGTGGTCGTGGAGACAAGGACATGCCTCAAATCGCAAGAATCATGGGAGTTGAAGTCAACTAATTCATATTATAAAAGACTACATTATTTTTTAACTATGTCATTTTCAAAACTAGTTTTGCTTGAATTTTAAAGTTCCTCTTTCGTAGTACTGTTATTGCTTGAAGCCTCAAACATTGCTTCGTCCAGTCGACTTGAGCAGCATAATGTTACGACGTTATTAAGCTGTCTTGCTCTCGGTGTCGGTGGACTTCCCCCGGCTGACCACTCTCACAGCCAACCAGAGTGAACCCAGCGTAACAGTCCCAATTGCAGCATTCCCAGCGTATCTTCGAAGCTTTTGCATGGGTTTTTCGTAGGCGTCCCGATAGGAGTTTAGTTCGTCCCGGTCATACAGTTTGGCAGCCGCTACACCGAGCAGAAACACAATTGTGTGTGACATTACCATTGCTTTGCCTCGACTCATGATGAATTGTTTGTTCTGTTTGAAATTGTATTTGCAGGTCTTGAGAGTGGTCTCAGGACGAAGCTTTTGGCGTAGTCTCGTCGCTTTTGCTAGCTTTACCAGTTGTGATGTTGGATATGAGAAAAGCGACGGAGAAGATTTTGAAATCGATAATGAATGAGTTGTTGTTGTTGTTGCTTTTCACATCATCATTTTGGGTTCATACGAACTCGTTTTAGGGTCATACGACCCCGATTTTGAGTTTAATCGAACTAATCAGTTGGCACATACAATTTAACGGCTGTTTGATTAGATCGATTAAACTCAAAATATGGCAGTCGAACTAATCAAACAGCCGTTATATTGTATGTGCCAACTGATTAGTTCGATTAAATTTGATTTCGGGTTCATACGAACTCGTTTTTGGTTCATACGACCCCGATTTTGAGTTTTTAATCGAAGTAATCCTGTAGCACATACAATTTAACGTCTTTTTGATTAGATCGACTAAACTGAAAATATGTCAGTCGAACTAATCAAATAGCCGTTAAATTGTATGTGCTACAGGATTACTTCGATTAAAAGTCCTCCTGAGGTTTGATTAGTTCGATTAAACTATGCCCATCACAGTAAACCAAATAATTATTGTTTCTCATCTTCCGAATTGACAAGCGACAATGGACATGCAGGAATAGAATGAAGTTCCGATAAGGAGTCACGAGGAGATTCTTTTCATGCTACCGCTGCTGTTGCTTTCCCCTATTTTTTTCTCGTCTTCTTTTTCAAAAGCATTCGTTGGTCGATCGTTACCTGTTGCTGCAACTTTAGCCGAGAGATTACGACGATATCCGCAGCACAGAATGTCGTCACATTCCGAGTGGATCGTTTCGTCGTTGAACGATGAGGGTGAAGACAATGGCGACGATTCACCGCCTAAATCATCGGTTCCCACCCACTTTTTCCTCCATTTTGATATCAACGAGACGATTTTGTTGGGAGACGACGCCGGTGGTGATTCCCGACACGAATCGACACAAAAGATGCTCGCCAAGTCCGCCTTTTGCCGCATACCAGAATCTTCGGTTCTTTCCTGGGAGAAGACACAAGAACTCGAACCAACCCATTGGTGGGACGGCCAAGAAATCGGCAAGGAAACATCGATACCGCCTTTGTATACAGGGTTGGAAGTGGCCCGAGAATTGCTGCCCCTATTATCGAACTAAATACAAGCGATATGCCAAATCCTTTACCGAAAACGGGAACCACGGTCAAATCTACGAACCAGTACTGAAAGCTTGCGAGGCGTTGCTGCCAATGAAAAACGGCATACGTTCCCGCAATTGCCATGGCCTGTCCCCGAGCGAAGAGAAAACTCAACGCAACATCATGTTACCCGCTTTCTATGAAACGCTTGCCCATCTGATTGAAAGTTACCAAAGAAGTGCCGATGGTGATGACAAGGGCGCTCCACCCTTTACTGTTGTCTTTCGGACGTTCGGAAGTGATTTGCCAGAAATCGCATCGGTGGTATCGTCCTTTGCGAGAGGAGAACATCCCGACTATCCCGATATCAACTTTCCTCCCTTTTGTTTGACCGAAGATCGAATCTTCCAAGGGCGATGGAAGGTGATTGAAGGTAACGACGACGGTGAAACGAAGGAAAAATTGGTCTACCAGCTTTGGACATCCGATGAAAGCCAGATCGTGGCATCGGGAGACGCTGAGATTTTGGAGCTTTTGAGCGGCAATGAGCCCGGCAACGATGAATCGTCGCCATTCTCGATTTTTGGAATCCGTGACGATTATCCTACTTGGAGGGCGAACGAGTATCTTCCAACCACCGGAAAGCCTATCTGGGTTCCTAGGCACGATGCAACAGATACCAATGATGGAGGTGCTCCATACAATCACCATTTGTTATTTGATGATAATATCCACAATTTGGCCGACGATGGCATAGCTTGTGTCCGAAAAGAATTACGGGCAGGTGAATCTGGTGGTTCCTTTGAAACAGTTGATGGTACAGATATGGATTCATATCAGGGCATCCATCTAGTGCGGGTTCCGACGGTAGAGCCAGTTCTGAATCCTCAGTGGTACATTCAACAAATCGAAAAAGCCAAAAAGAGATTGCAGCTTCAACTACAGTCTCAATCGCAATCATGATGCAAAGTTACGCAATTCAAGCCAAAGACGACTTTTTAAAGTTCGAATAAGACACAAGCGAAACTAATAACGCCAAATGGTTTTAGAAGGATTCTGTAACATTTTTAAACCTTTAGTGCTGATAGCTTACTTGTAATAGCTTCAGGGCTCCCTGCGTTATCATTATTATTAGAAGCTTTCTTTTGTCGCTCTGTAATAAAGTCTACTAAGCGTACATCGCCTCCCGAAAACTCGCCAGTTGCTATCAAGGCACGTGCTTTTTTCCCATTGATACGAGTTGTGGAGGATGCAGCACGCTAGGCAATGAAACTTGACAGAGACCATGCAACAGCAATCGATGAAATCCCGCCGGTGGAAGAGTCCTGCATCGAAGTAGAATTTTATCATTTTACTAGGAGTTTCCTCATTTTTCTTCTTTTGCGTTGTGACGACAGGAGCGTCCAACAAAATCTCTTTCCATTCTTCCGCCGAACACGTATCTTCTTCGCCGCTGTACACTTGAACAAGAAATTTTTCGAGTGTATTGACGACTTTTGATGCAGCGTAGGAATTCTCGCATGCTTTCACCACGATGCGCCGAAGACGAGTCTCGATTTTATGAAATCGTTCCAACGGGGTCAGCGCAGTATCGACCACTACTTTCCGTTTCGAAGTCGCCGACGTCGAATGGATATTATCTGACGGTAGGGCTCCCTCAAAGAATTGTTCACGAACAAAGTTCAGACTCTTGTCCTCTCGAAACTTTTTCATTGCCTTGGATTCGTGTTGTTTGTTATCCAAAATCGATCGATGTTTCGATGCTTCCGCGGATCCCTTCAAAAGAGCTTCTACGGCAGAAGCAGACCCCTTTCCAGCCGACAACTCGGCTGCCAAATTCACAAAATTGGAATTGTTCCACCGACGAGCCTTGCGGTGGGAGGGTCCTTGCTTGCTGCTTCTGACGCGAGCAGGTTGGTTTTGGTGCGCTCCGTCGCGATGCATACGAAACAGTATTTGCTCCAACAGCACTACCAGTTCCGAGGCGGATGGTGATGCGTTGACCTTCTGTTGTGCTTGCTATTTGCGGATCTTCCTCTTCGTGTTGTTCGGGGATTCTCATTGGCGTTCGAGACCGAGGGTTCGAACGGGGACGGTTCAAACGCATCGGCGATGGGCTACTGTTCCGTTCCGTCAAGGGTGATGTAACAGCCTCTCCTGTCCTTCGATTGAAGATGGGAGAGGAATGCCTCATGAGCAATTCTTCGATGGATGCATCCGCCATGTTCGAAGGTCCTGTTGTTGTCTCACTGTGTTCGGGAATGCTGTCCGAGCGATGCATTCGCCTTGCCGCCATTCGACCAGAAAAGGCCGGAGGATCGCTGTCGTCGTTGTCCATTGGAATGTTTGTTGTTTCTAGAGCTTTGAGTTGGAGACAAAAGAGATGTGCGTGCTAAGAAATCGCAGGCTTCGATCTTCGAGATTGCTTGAAGATGATTCTATGATTATTCACGTCGACGATGGCGACAATTTACTGGATGCTTGTCTTTTCTTCGTCTCACAATTTGACCGATGATTAAGGACTGACACATTCCTCTTCAGAACAAAATTACCGTACGAACCGAATTACTACGTCGATCGTATTTTCGTATGTGAACGTTTTCGGCATGTTTGGCATGATGTCGAAATCACAATCATTCCTTCCACTTCACAATCCCTCAATCCCCCCTAATGAGGGCGCCCCCGAAGAAGTTGCATTGGGATTAACCTGAATCTTAAACCAATCAAAAGATTCGATTTCAAAATTTTGGACCAATGTCTCCAAGCGCGCAACCTCGCAGGCAGGAGGGTCGACTTTTGAAAATAAATTAATTACGGTGTTTTTAACACGAATACGCGCAAGCAAGTTGACACACCTAACGGCGTCTACGGGTTAGAAAGTCTCTCTGTGCATCATTCGGCACGAGTTGGAGGGATAACTTTGGTGAACATCGATTCGTGTTCAGCTACGATACGTAATTTCATTTTTTCTCGTTCCGTATCTCGTGCGTACTGAACTACTTGGCACAATCTTTCGGGAGAGAGCTCTTTCTTTTGCAACTCGATAGTGGAAGAGGTTCAAAAACAATTCAGAAGCAATACTCTACTGCCGATGATCTAAACAAGTCCAATAACGGCAACATATCTTAAACTACACCAACAACAGAAAACATGGACCCTACGAGTTCATCACCCGAACAAGAGAACGAGCACAAAGGTGCAGAGAGCGAACCAATAGAAGAAGAATCGTGTCAAGAAACCAAGGACGCCGAAACCAATGATGGCGACTCTTCGTCCTCCGAAGAAGGAATGAAGGTTTTGTTTTTGAGTTCGGATACCGGCGGTGGTCACAGAGCAAGTGCCGAATCTCTTGCTGCGCAATTTGAGATTTTGTTTGCCGGAAGTAGCTACGATTTATTGGATCTTGCTACGGAGGCTTATTTGCCTCCATACAACTCAATTGTCCCCTACTACAAACATTTGAGTGCCCATCCAAATCAATGGAAACTTCTCTACGGAATCTCGAATTCAAAGGCCATGGAACGAGTCGTCGAAACCAACATCAAGGTCCTGTCGGTTGTTTGCGAGCGCTCCATTCGAAAAAAGATCAAGGCCTACAAACCCGATGTAGTCGTGAGCGTCCATCCCCTTCAAACAAGTGTTCCTGTTCTTTCATGTGCTAAGATAAGTAATGAGACGGGAAGACATTTGCCCATGTTCACTGTCGTGACGGATCTCGGCTCGGCTCACAGCACCTGGTTTGCTGGCGGTGTTGAGAAACTCTTTGTTGGCTCACCTCAAATTCACGAGTTGGCACGCAACAAGGGCATCCCCGAAGAAAAGTTGATCTTGGTCGGACTCCCAATCAGGCATGATTTTGCGGTAGAGTCAGAAAAGCTTGGAGATCGAATGAGTGAGGAAGGAAAGATGTATCAGTGTGAAGTCCGAACTAAACTGGGACTGCCCGCCGTGGATCGAAAGACACTTCTCGTCATGGGAGGAGGCGAAGGCGTCGGTTCACTCTCGAATATTGTCGATGCTCTCTATATCGAACTCGTCAAACAGGGCGTCGATGCTGTCATCATGGTTGTATGTGGCCGAAACGAAAAACTCAAAAAGGGACTCGAAGAGAGGGATTGGGCAGAGGTCTTTCAAAAACGGGCGAACACAAAACTCAAGAAGAAGCGAGGAATATTTTCTGCTGCAAAATTCTTTCCTGATGTCACCGGAGGCTGCGGCGATGCTGCAGGATGTTGCTGTGACTGCAGGATGCATCGAAGCTGGAGGATCATTGAATTCGTTGCGAAAGATTCTTAGTACAGGAAGCATCCGAGCCAATGGCGGTGCCATGTTCATTCCCTCTCCTTCCAGTGACGCTAATCGAAAACAGTAGAAGGGGAAAAGGAAATCGTTGGATCTAGCGGTACCGATGACGAAAACGAACCGCCTGTTCTGGAAACTATTCATTCGGAAGAGAGAGTTAAAGATAGTGACGACGATGTTGAAGAAAACGAAAACGCCATTGTTGAAGCTGATGGCGATTTCGAGGTCGAACCTACAGAATCCCTCGACTCGAATGGCGAAGGTTGCGGTTGTGCCTTTGGGATTCGTCAAGAACATGGCCGAATACTATGGTTGCTGCTGACGTCCTAATTTCGAAGGCAGGGCCTGGAACTATCTCGGAAGCCGCTGCGCTTTCTTTGCCTGTAATGCTTACGTCGTTCCTTCCCGGTCAAGAAGAAGGAAACGTAGATTACTGTCGTCGATGGTGGATTCGGTTCTTTCTGTCAAGACACAGATACACAAGCCGTTGCCGAAGAAGTTGCTCTTTGGTTGAACGATGAATTGAAACTGAAGGAAATGTCCGAGGCAGCCAAGTTGGCTGGTCGTCCACATGCAGCTAGAGACATTGTGAAACAGATCGGTGATAGCACTCTCAAGTGGAAATCACTCAACGATGGACAGTTTACCGGAAATAATCAACAGCGAAGATCTGGACGACGACGAAAAGGAGAAAGAAGCCATTGCAAAGATTATGGCCGAAGAAGAAAAGATTAACGCAGATATCCTTGCATCTGCAGAGCTTTCAAAGAAGGAGGCAGCTTCGATTCCTATGGACTCGGAAGTCAACGGGACAATATGAGGAGTGGGAGTCCATTATTATTTGTCCAATGGACGAAATATGGTAGAATTAAAATTCGCACAACATCCAAATAGTACGATACCAATTTTCTTTTTTCTTTTGTTCTTCCACTACATCCTAGAAGAAATTTCTTTTTGCGTTGATTCGTCGTGCTTGCGGATTCTTTTTCTCTCAGCGCAAGATGTGACGCACATCTACCTAATGGTTATAATTGAAAAGAATATTGAATTTAATATATACACATGTGTACTAGTTTCATTATCTATTCGCTAATTTTCGTTCCAAAAAGCAATATCAGCAATTGAATCGGTGGTACAAGCAGACTTAATTCATATTGTGATTTCGACCCCCTACAAAATCACAGTATTAGCTTGAAATCTCGTAGGATCTGACTCCAGCCTTATCTTCGGGCTGCTGGACGACAGAAAGTTGTCGACGGTGTATCTTTCGTCATCGTCCTCAGGTGGCTCGATCCCCCAAGCATCATCGTTGTCCAAAATCTCTTCGAAGTCAACTTTCGGGCTTTTCGTTTCCGCGAGTGCCATAGAATCGGCGTCAACCAAAGCCCTCTTTTCGTCTGAATTCTTCGATTTTGTTGCTTCGACTGGTGACGAAAATGATTGGTCCGTATTCTTGTAGATTGACATAGATCGAGAATATTCACGAGAAGCCAACCGAAGCTTAGAAGGCGGATTCGATAGGTTGTCCATGCTTTCTGAGAGGCTGCGTCTGTAGTTTTGAAAGCGATTTTCCAAATCTTTACGTCGGTTTCTCAAATACTCCACTCGCGAATTATTGCTACTTTCGCTGGCCACGGACATTGGTGATTGAATTGAACTACCGTCATCTAAAGATGCCAGGGGTGGGGGAGTCTGCATTGTGCTGTAATCAGTCACACTATTTGGACTACTGCGCATATTTACTGGATGTTTCTTGTTTGCGCTTAAAATTCCGATTTGAGATGACGGCGAAGATTTTGCACGCGGAGAGTGCGTTGATTCTTGTACGGATGATGCTCCCTCACCCATAGACTCGACATCCTTTTCGGTTCCCAGTTGTACTTTCCTCATCAAAAGGTTTATCTGATGTTGAACCTAGATAAGCAGAGCCTAACGCGAGAATGTACTCAAGGGCAGGACTTCCTGTCACGGAATTGACGTATTTCGAGGAGGAAACAGAAGATTCAGATGTTGATCGGGAGCCAATGGATTTCCGCTCGGTAGTTGATCGAGAGACGGTGGATTTTTGTTCCGAAGTTGATCTAGAGATAGTAGGTTTTGATCGAGAGACGGTGGATCTTGGTTGAGAGCTGCTTGATTTCCGAATTGGAGCCGAAGGATCGTCCCTCTGATATTCTTCATCCACGTTGCGATCCAATTTCCTTCCCATAGAGTAAGTTCGCGTTACCACTGAAGGATCGGGCCGTTCTGAGGAACTGTATAAGCTCAGGTTCTTATCCGGACTATGCAAGTGCATCGATACACCGGTCTGAGAATAGTCATAGCTCGTAGAGAGTTGACTGCTTCGTTCATTGAGATCGTAGTTTCCATCAATATCAGAGCGTGGAATAGTCTGCATATCATCACCATCATCAGAGTCTTGTGATTCATTCAAATCATTGCCTTGTCGTGCATAGAATGTCTCTGCGCAAATAATATTTGACCTGTCACGTCTGACCTCACCAGGACTTCCATGATCACTGTGATCAAGATCATAAAATTCCATTTCATTATCGTCCATACGAGGAGTCCTAGTACTCCGTTTGAAAGCAGAATCCAATTCGTGTAAGTGTCTTCTCTTTCGTTGAATGGCAAAGATTCCTGCAGCAAGAGTAAATGCTACGAGTGCCGTCAGGGAACCTGCTATGACGGTCGTAGTAGGAACTTCCACGTTCGATCCAAAAGGATTCATCTCGTTTGATGCTGCATCAGGAATCGTGGCAATAGGTCTGAGATTCAAGTTTGCAGATTCGCTAAGAAAATGAAAACCTCGAATTCCGAGACTCTCATCGAAATAGTTGGAGATAGCTTCGCCGCCATCATTAATTTCGTCTCGAAGAAATTGGAATACTTGATCACGGTATTCCAGAAATAAAATAGAAGGATCACTAGCAGTGTCCATGTATGAGACTTCCGATAGAAAAAGCGTAATTGAGCCAGTTACAACGTCGCAGTAAAGTCCTCGTTTGGCCAGTAACTCATCGTCGATGAGAATTTTGGAGCAAGAATTGGCCGTACTGTTGGTGCTATTGGCGCCGATGCTTTGGTTCCATCCGTTAGGATACAATGATCCAACTGAGTCGATTGGTTCGGGAGAAATACTCTTCAATCGACTTTTGAATGTTCGAGAGGCACCACTTTTCGTTACATCAATGTCGCAATCGATAAGAGTGAGCGCTAGAAATCGCTGAAATGCTCTGTCAACCTCTGGCCAGACAACACCTGTCAAGTTTGCGTCTCGTTTGGCCAGCAATTCGTACTTGTAATGAATAGTAAAGTTCACAGATGTAGGAAAGATCTTGCCTGCTTTGGCCTTAAGACACGAGGACCCACTTTCTTTGATAGGAACGTCGACATCGATTTCAACCTCGACAGATGTTTCTTCTGATTCCATTGGAGCTTCCGAGGGGGGTATGCGAGGGACATCCTTGTCGGGAAATATACTAGTGAATTCATCTGTTGGTTCAACGAATGGTTTGATTGGTTGATCAAGTTTAGAGGAGATTTGATCAATCGCCATCGAAAGTGGTGGACCACTCTCTGAAAGCACCGCTGACACTGGTGGAGTGGTGCTAAAAAACGCAGACGGAGATCTTGTTTTGGGGTCTTTTGGCGTTGGAGGTGCAGTTGGACGTGCACTTTCAACAGTCTTGCAAGGACTATACCAATCGTCGTCAAACTTGTCGAACTTTGATTTTCTAGTTGAGAACAACTCTGTGCAGGGAAGGTCATCTTGAAGTGCTCGCTGGACGGATGCCCCCTTTAAGCCTCGACGTCTGCTAACATGCTGGGTTTTGGCTCTACCAACAAGAAATTCTTTGAACAGCAGCAAAGCGAAGAAAAGCTTTGATGTAGTAAGTCCCCTCATGTCGAATGCTCCGATCTTTGTTCTGTATATCAGTAATATTCAACTCTAGATGTATGGTGATCCCCAATGTCAATGACAATATCCGTCTAGAGGTTGCCTCTTGTCAAATTCTTTATGTCGTAGTGGCATGAGATTCAAAACGACGTGATGATGTAATTTTCGAGAGGATTGACAGTTTTTGTTTGTGTGATAAATTTTTGCTCGATTCAAACTTTCAATACATGCGTGCATATTTGTGCCCGATTCTGGCTCGCGCTCTCCAAGTAGGAGTCGGAAAGGATTCCTAACTGCTATTTTTCATTATCGTTCTTTGTAGCGCAAGGCTTAATCTATCCCTAATGGATTCGTGAATCGTTTTTGATTGAAAAGGATAAACGTACATTATGACGCAGGTTTCGAAGAACAGAGAACGATTCCACATGCTTCCTACCTACCGATTTTCTTACGTTTGCAACACCGTACATTAGATTACGTGGATTCCCGAAGCTAAAGAATGCTGGTAGGTATGTAGGACTTCTCGTAGGACTGAAGTTGATGTTTTAGATGGTGGAAACAGACGGAACAATCAGACCATGTCGAGATGTCACGTTTCAAGTTTCACATACTGACAGCGCTGTTCCGTGCTTCTCTTTCTCCGCAATCCTTTTTTCATTGAAAGACGGAAGACGCATTCTTTATTCAACGACCATTGTCAATTTCTTTCAGAAGTTATTCACTTTATTACATGGCACTCAGTTTTATAATAACTTGTCCGCAATCAATAGATACAGGTCGCGGTATGTTAGAGAGGCGTTACACATTTTCTATTGATATCAAAAGCAACGTTTCCTTCGGTATAAGGTAACAAAAATCAAGAACAGTCTGCTGGAATCTGGAATCCTCTTTTCAATTCGCATCGCACGATAATATTCGATTCGCCAGGGTTCACTTCAGAAAACAAGAACGATGTCTTCGACCAGCGCTATCCCAGTGACACACGTCCCGTGTCCAACCGAATGGCCAGCCCTTTCACCATCGAAAGATGGCAGCGGAAAGCGATTGGGAAATGCTTCCAGATGACAGCCCTGCACAAACTTCCTTTGAAAGAGATGCCGTTTGTATTGACGAACCTATTCAAAACGAGATGGAAGTCGTAAAGCACACAAGCAAACCCGACGAGAAACCGCTCTGCCTCAAGCATGCCCATTCGACCCCAGACTTCCATCACTACAAAACTATTTTGGAAGAAAGCTATGACGATTCAGGAGCTGTTCTAGTGGAGAACTACGAAGAAGACGAAAACGAAGATGGCGTTGGAAGCCTTGCCTCATCCAGTATTGTCATGGTCTCTGGGCCATCTTCTGTTGTGTCGTCGCAATCGGTCTGGTCGACATCCTCCAAGATTTCTTTTAAAGACGCTATCATGAAGGAGAACCAAGAGTCGAATGATCAAGGTTCATCCGAGACAGGTTCCCCAAAATCACCAAAAACGGCGAGGAAGAAGCCAAAGTTTGTCGTCAAGCCCATTAAACGCTTGCATTAAAAGCACCTGGCGATTTGCAGTCCTTGGCTCGAATCGCCGAGAACGATGATCATGACGAGGATCTTATTCTGGGGGATACCGATGCTCAGATGTACTACAACCAAAAAGCACAGGGGAAGATCGGCCGGAAAAATGGGCGAAAGACCCGTCCCGATGAAGCTAAGCGATTGGCGATCACAATGGCCAAGAAAGAGGATCAGAGACAGAGACAAGCAGCAGCAAAAAAGAAATGACAAAACGTTTTATAGGGTAGACAATCTCACAATAACAAAATGCCTGCAATAGAACATGGATTATGTAGAAGCGATGATCAACGAAGAAATAACCGTGCAATTGCTCTCTTCATGCACTCTTGACGTAACACAATAATACCTACTTTATGTTAAAGTACTATCAAATCATTTTATTCTTTTCCCATAAGTTGACGTCGTTGTTACCCATCGGGAAAAGTTGCTACTGTATAATGAAGCAATATTTCCCACTCGGCAAACAGAAAGATAGATTGGACTCCAAACTGACATCGTAGCAAATAGAGGTATATAGCAATTGAATCGAAGAAGATGATGTTGCGATATTCAATTTGATGTTCACGTACACACACATACAAGTCGCAAAGTGATTAAGGTTCCTTACGTTATTCTATTGAAATTGAAGAAGATATATATAGATCTCTGAATGATATTTTAGAATCAAAAGTTAAACATAAAGTTTTATACGTTTCTCACAAGTGTGGTTGTAAAATAAGTCCTTGACATCATATAGTCACGCTTGACATATAGTCCCATTGTTTATTGGACAAGGTCGTTGAGCTCGTAGTCACCCTCGTCTTCGTACTCTGGTGGCTCGCAAGTGTCAGCAATCTTACCGCAGAGCACAAGATCATCGTGATCGACTCCAAAAGGATCGTTGAATTCTTCGTTAACAAGAATTCGTTGGTATTGCACAGCAGCTTGTCCCCGTTGGACTCGCTCGGTGTTGGCCTCGTCTTCCTTTTCGGAAGCTTCACGAAGAAGATCCTCAGGAGAGAGCTTCTTCACAGCGATGCGAGTAGGGTTGACGAAGATCTCGGCCTTGGGGGCAGGGGCAGGTTTTGGTCTGTCCTTGAAACCAAGGGTAGCGTCATCGACACCGCAAGCCTTATCGAGGCCAATTCCGTCCAAGAATTCCTCAACAATGTCGGGCTTGTAAGGAAGAGCGACAGGAGCAGGAGCGGCAACAGCGGCAACAGGGGCAACAGGCGCCTTGGGTGCTTCTACAACAACAGGAGCAGGTGCAATTTCGGCAACTTCCTCGGTGATGAGACTCTTGGTCTCAACAGCCTCGGGTTCGGGCTTGACGACGGCAGGAGCCTCAACGACGGCCTCCACGGTCTTCTCGATCTTGATGTCCTTTTGGACAGAAAGTTCGGCCTTTTCGAGCTTGCTCGAGAACATAGAAAGGGTCTTCTTGACCTCGGCTAATCGAGCGGCAGCCAATTTGGCTTCGTTGGCCATGCGCAGAGCTTCCGCAGCAAGGGCCTCGGCCTCAGCAATTTTGTTTTGGTTGTACAATTGCTTGTCAGCAACTGGGGCAGCCACAGGCGTCGAGATTGTTTCGGTAGACATGGTGATGTTGGTCTTTTCGTACTCGAGAGCTAGATGCAGGTGTGTCCGAAATGGAATTTGTGAACCTATTGGACAGCTTCCTACGTTGTAGTAGTCGGATGCAGCGCGAATAAGAATTCTCCGTTCACGAAACCTGGTGGTAGTAGTGGATGCTGTTGCCTCATCTCTTTGGATTAGTATTGTACCTTTAGTCCTAAACAAATTCTGGTCCCAAATGCGTTGAACCCGAAGCTATATAGACCCCTCATCGCTAAAGTAATGTGATTCTGTCGTTTTCCGCAAATCTTTTTTGTGTACTTGGAGGATGTGACGACGGGTTTTGATTTAACGCATGCTACAATTTACGGTAATTACGGCTCATTCCCTTCAAAAGCCGTTGCATCGCCGATGTTTAAAATGATGAGGTCGAATCTATTTTTGCGATCAAAAGGTGAAACGTCGACGCGCGCGAACGAATTTGCGGTATTTTTTTTTCAGTGAGGTATGTACAGTGCAGTATGTACACTACACTACGTACGTTGTTTTACGGTTAACTATTGAAAGTCGTTCCGACATCCTCATCTCTTTCTGGACAACAATGATTGTCATAATTTTTGTGCTGTGCTTTGTAGAAATACAAGAACTACAGAAGAGAGATTCGATGATCCACCAAAAAGTTTTGACTGTCACTTTTTTGAATTTCTGGTACGACCATACAAGAACATCGTGTAGTTTCTTACCAGAAGAACGACGTCGCATGACGAACAATAACTAGGACGACGAAAAACATTTGCTTCTTGAGGAGCTTCGTTCGGTTCTAGTTTTTCTGTATAATATAGTGGTACTTCGTCTTCAACTAGGACTAGCTAGAAGCACCACTAGTATTCTTGAGCTGCAGTGGTGGTTGTCTAGAGAAAATCCAGCGTGCAAGCAGTAGCTTGGTGTTGTAAAGCTACCCGTCTTGATTCTTTTCTTTTTTAAATTTAAGTTATGCTGCCTATGATTTTATTTTGCTTGCCTTGCGAATCAATCATGATGCAGACTGCTGCGCTTTTTCCCGGCGCAACTTTCGGTCTCTGCGCCGTTGTCGCAATGCAGTACTGCTCATGCCGTGAGGTTCCGTCCGACGCGTGCACAATAGAGTTAATGGTTCCAGACCCAGGGTTTGAACTCGGTGCTCGTTCAACTTGTGTCCGTTGTCTAAAGTTTCGTGACTCAACACGAGAGCGTCAAAGTTTTCGCCTTCCTCTAAAGTACCCGGCGGACCGTACTCGTCGGAAATGGGTATGAATCGGACTCGGTTCTTGAATCCGGGTGCGAGCCGATAGATAAAGTCTCGAGCTCCCTTCATGCGTTCTTCGAGATTCGGTATGTCTTCTGCGTAGGACTTGTGCTGTAGCATTTCGTCCACGGTCACCCCGACCAGAAGTTGACCGTGGGTCGGGCTCACGGAGGAAATCGCCAGGGTCAACAACTTGCGATGACCGTAGTGCATCCCATCAAAGGTACCCGCCACGGCCACCTTTCGAAAGAGGGAACCCTTTGGTATTCGTGCCCCACCCATCAGACTCATGCCCGCAGCATCCGCGTCGAGATCTTCGTCTCTGAATTCGCTATCGACGCTGCATTCTTCGGAACTTACGTCTTCTTCTTCGGTGGCATCGTCATCGAGAAAGACAACATTGTTTCGATTTTGCCATTCACTCGAAGCTCCCTTGGGCCATGGATCGACGTGTATTGCAACTACCTCTGGCAGGTTTCTGTACTTTCTATCGGCGTTAATGGCCTGAACGTGCGCATCCAATCCTCCGGCACCCATTCCTTCGCTAAACTGAAACTGCTTGCCTCTGCCCATCGCCGAGGAGGAGATCCAACCGCAAATGGAATCGTGGCTGCAGACGGAATCGAGATCTTTGGCAACGTCGTGAATCCACGATTCCGGTGCGGCATTCGGTAGATTCTGGGGATACACCACAACGTCACAAAATTCGCTGCTGTCGTCGTCACCCTTGTCCTCCTTGTCGGCAAGAGACACTGCATCCCACAATGTGGAATAGACTTCTCCGACATATCGCCTCAAGCGAGACAGAGACGGAGCGTTTCGATCGTCATCGTTTTGGCATCTCAAGACGACGCTCAGCTTTCTCGTGTGTTGAATGGCCTGATCCAAAATCGCCTCGTTGGCAATCTTATCGGTGGAAGTGTAGGGCATGCTCAAAATTGCCAGCGTGTGTTTATACCTTCTTGGACCGTCGTCTGCCTCTTTCTCGTGGGCTCGAAGGGAGGAATCTGGTCCTTTTGCCGATTCAATGATATACCCGGGAACCTTTGCTTTTGTCAGCGACGATTCAATCCTCCTTGTTTCGAGCTGCTGTGTGAGTTTGGAAGTACGTGTGGATATCGTCGTGAAACTATTTACCATTGCAATCATCATCGAAAGAAAGCAAACATAAAATCCAAGGATCGAAACCAGATTCCACCTCGATGTCATTGTCGACGTTGATGCGTTTTGTCTAGTATTTTGACATGATGACATTCGTTGGCGTATTGTCTTCGTGGAACCACACATTTTCGAACCGCTTTCTGCCTCTATTCTGCCAAATCTTTCGTTTTCGAACTATTGAAACTTTTTCCTAAGTAGATGACTGTAGTGTAAGGAATTCGTTCCTTGTCGAATGGGATGGGAAAATATCGGAAGAGACGTCCTCGGAATCCACCGATGCTTTATGGATGTTGACGTTGATGTTCAGGATAGGTATTGCGGTTGATGATTTTGAAAATGCTCACACCGATCGTCAAAAAGATGTCACGCATTTCATCTCAGCTGCTTTCAATGCGGAAAATCATCCATCCTTCCGGAAGTACGTACAGGCACTCTACGAGGAACCTCGTAGGAACGCTACGTAAACGATAGTACAAAATTACTGCAGTTTCCATCAAATGATTTGAATCGTATGAGTCGTACTATCTGGCTCCGATTCGTTTGATCAACGACATTTTATTTTACCGATGCAACTGCCGCAACACGAGTGAAAGGGTTTTCGAGTGTCTGTTGAGATTGACTGTGTCTCAAACGCGAGAAAATACGAATACAAAACAGTTCGGAAAAGACCATCAAGAGTGAAGGAGTTACAGTACTATCAACTGGACAATCTTTGACAAAAGTCAGACTATTATATCAAGTTCGTTTGTAGATTCCACAATGACTGTCGCTCGTGCAATGTCGTCGAGTTTCTTGTGGGCAACAATAATTTGGAGTTGCATTTCAAATGTCCACGGTGCTCCAACATTTTTTGTAATGAATCCAACACCAAAATGTCATTCGGTAGAAGTTCCAAAAGAAACAGTGGTTAAAATTCATTACGAGGCTCCAGGTACGTTGTGTTGCGTCTGATGTGATGTGATGTGATCATCTTCTGTTGAGATGGTTGCACAAGACCATCTATTTCGATTCGATGCCTGTCTACTCGTTTGTTCCGTTGCTTGCTTGGCTTCTCGACTGTTTGTTCTCACCACCAACATTGGACGGTCTGCGAATACAAATGAAATACAATCGAACAAATAGGCATGGATGACCCAGGCTCGAATCATTACTCTCCGTCCTATATAACATTAATGGAGAAACCCATCGAAACCCTCGAAGAACAGCGCCTTGAGAGGGCCACCGATGCGGAGAGCCTCGCCAAGCGCAAAAAGCGAATCAACGATCTCACGACCTTGCGAAAGCCAAAGCCCGTCTCGCAGGAAATCAAGGATACCAAGGGAAGTTTTTTGCACAAGATTCATTCCGAAGACGCCATTGTCGAGGTCTGCATCCGAACCAGCATGGCCAGCCCGGAAAAGCCCATGCTCTTTCATTTACGGGTAGAAGAAATGGAAGAGGACGTTCTGGACGAATTCGAACAAGAATTGGCCTCTAGAAATGGGGTTCCCCTGGCGAATGCCGAACACCACTGGTCGTTTATGGAAACGCAACTGGATCGAATAGAACACGAGATGCACATTATCATCAAGGAGGCGGATTTCTTCCGGGAGCGGGATGCGCTTTATCACCAACAGACGGATGACCTTCACAAGGCAACATTGTTCTGGCCGATTCTGCATTGCTGCATTCTCGCCGTGACCGGATTTACGCAAGCAAATCACATTATCAGTTTTTTCAAACAAAGACGGATCATATAAAGATAGAATACTACACTCTGGGAAATAGAGTCTAAGGAAATAATGTGTATGATGTAAGAAGCTGTTTTTTTTGTTTCTATTATTATTTAAAGTAGTGTAATGTATCAATCTTGCATGCAAAAGTACAATCACGCAAGTTGAACAACCGTCGAACGAATATTGTATTTATCCCCCCCAATTGCTGCGCATCAACGAAGGATTGACCTCGTTGGCGTTTGGGCTCTAACCCTAATTTTGTATTCTCTTGTTATCGCGTTCTCTTCGTTGATCGCTTGTTCTTTATTCTCCTGGAGCAACGGCTTGTTTACGGGTCGAACAGACGGCAATGTTTGTCCCCTCCCTTATTGCTGAGCATCAACGAACGATTGTACCCTTTGGCGTTTGGGTGTCAACCCTAACTTTGCATTCTCTGCTGTCTCGTTTTCATCGCTCATTGGTCGTTTTAGGTTCTGCTGGTTTGATGGCTTTGGTAATACGTTACCCGAGATCTTCGTGAATGGACTTCGTTGAAACAGACGTTCTGCCTTCGTTTGCGACGCCGGTACGGATGGGGACTTGAAAGGTGTGAAATCGTTGCCATCGCCATCAGGGGAGAAACCAAGTTGTCTTCCCCAGTCACTGATTGGAGTCAGTGTATTATTCAAAGGACTCATTCCTGCTAAACTTCTTGAGCTGATTGAATTTTGCGTCACAGCGCAAGGTGTCCGACTTCCTGTTTGGAAAGGAGTAGTTGTATCGGCATCAGTGAAAATAGTTGTCATCTTTACTGCAGAATCCATCAATTTATGATCGTTCTCTGGCTTGTCTGCAAAGTGTATCGAACGGTTGACACTTGATGGTGCATCATCGGACTTCATTGCCGATTCAAGCTCAATTTCATCAGCCTCGGCGGAATATCTCTTGTAACCCTTCATTGCCATCGGAGAGATGGATACTCTGTTTGACTTCATTCGTTGAATACACGCACTCTTTGTAGCATCATTGGTCATTCCAATTGAGAACCTCATCGCATTTGGTGTTCTTGCGCAAGGAGTCTTTGGCCGTCTGCGACTTTCGTCTTCCGCGAACAAAGCTTTATTGAGACTCACATTCTCATCAGGGGATAGTCCGTAAAGCATATCATCGTTTCCCCCTTCGAAGAATGGTTCAAACGAGCCCTTCAGCGTGGACAGCGGGGTCATTCCATGGATATTTAGTCCGTCTGGGCTATGCAAATCCATCATGTTCAGACCGGATGCCTTTGGAGACGCGAGATGATACGACTTTTGGGCGCTCGCCATGTAGGTCGTTGAAGGTTCACAGCTTTTCGTTTGTCGTAGAGTAGCTCCTGGAGCACTTCTGCCATAGAGTTCTTTTGATAAGGGCGTCTTTGGCTTCTCTGCCGTTATCGTTGGTCTCGGTGCAAGGGGAATATGTTTCGTCTTCGCTCCAGGTCGTGATTTTCCGTATGCATATGGCATTAGGTTTTCCGCGCCTTGTGGAGCGTAGGCCATTTCACGAGAGTAAATGTGATGAGGTGGCATGCCACTATAAGGAGGTGGGACCATCCCGTATGGCATGTAGTTTAGCGCCATGGGAGCAGGTGGTTTAAGAAGTTTGTCTTTTCTGTTAAGCTTCTTTGCCGTGCTACTCTTCTTGGCCTGTTGATCTCGTGCGATCAGCTTTACTCTTCATTCTTCCAGAAGCGTCTCGTCCCCGAACTGCATTTAGAACGCCTTCTAAATCACCCATGAAATCGAAGCGTCCGTCTTCAGTATACCGAATATTTCTCTCATCAACTCCTTGTTTTCTGGCGAGGTATTTTTCAATCTTCCTTCGCATAGATGAATTCCAATGGTTTTTGATCGCGTTATCCGTTCTGTTTCGTGCGTCAAGTAGTGTTCGTTTGAATATTGTAACGGCAATGTTAGTAATTATGTTTGATGCGATTAGACCAATCCGACTGTTAGCGACAAATTTGTGACTTACCTTCCTGGCAACATTTTTGCAATTTCGGCCCATCGATTACCAAGAGTAACATGCGATTCTAAGATCGTACGATCCTCGTCTTCTTTCCATGCCTCCTTTGAAATTTCTGGGTTAAGATGATTGTGCCATCGTTCACGGCACTGTTTTCCGATCCTTCCTGGTAGTTCTTGCGCGATTTGTGACCACTTCTTAGCACCGTACTTTTTCACCAGCTCGACGACCTTACGATCCTCTTCCGCTGTCCAAGGTCCCTTGACCAAGGATGGCTTCAAAACCTTTTGCCAACGATGCAAACATTGAACTTCACTTCGACCCGGAAGCCTCGAAGAGATGAGCTTCCAGTTCTTTGCTCCGTGCTCCTCGACTGCGTCTCTCAAAGTGTCGTCTTCTTGCTTGGTCCATTTGATTGCTTGCTTTTTTCCGCTTGTACCATAAGGCCCAGGAGTATGATGCGACATTGGAATGGGCATGGGCATCATTGGCGGAAGCATTGGTGGCGGCCTATTTTCGTTTCCCTTACTCATCAACTTCGATGAAGAGCTACCTGGAGCCGAACTTCCAGATGATGATGACTTGGAAGATTTCGAGTTCTTCGCAGTCGAAGGAGGCATGTGTCGAAATGGTGGCAAATATGCTCCGCTCGGATGGTAGAAATGCGGGGGAGGAGGGTAGCTCAAGTGATGATGTGGTGGCGGAGGTCCCGCCGAATAGGGTCCTTTAGGATAAGGGTGCTGTGGAGGACCTGGTGGAGGCGCTTTGTCATAGTGATGTCCCGGCATCGGCATCATCGGAAACATATGTGGAGGTGGAGGATAATGCGGTGTGCCATCTTTGCCTCTTGCATCGTATGATGATTGAGGAGGACGCGGCTTTCCCGCATGCGAGCCTCCGTAAGGTTTTCCTTGCGGAGGTTGTTGCTGTCCCTGTGGCGCCGGAGGTTTCCCCATCGTGATATTTATTCCTTCGTTCTTTCAATACGCTGAACCAAACGGATCAAATATAATTACGACAATGGACAGAGCTGACTATAGACTATATGAATTCCTTCGTTTAGCAGATACGATGAGTGTGCCAAAATATATTTTTTCTCATTCCATTGCGAGATATGTGAAGGAAAGGTATTTGGAGTTTGGTGGCAGCAATCATGGATTAGGGAATCTCTTGGTGCAGTTGAGGATTTTCTGAAATAGCGCTTTTGAATATTCAAATTTTATTTATATCTTCATTCACGAAGATATTTTTTAATCAAAAAGTAACGGCTCATTTGACATTTTGCAGTCGGAGATGACGTACAGACGTGTTATTCCGCGCCATTCGTTTCTGACTAGTTTGATCAAAACGCAATTTTCCAACCGAGAAATCTTTTCGATCGACCGAAGAAAATACCTTTAATGCAGAGGATCCATTATTGACATTCGAAGACAATTGCATTGTTTTCTACTCACACACCACCACCACCCTTATACTTGATTACATTAGAGCAAGGGAAACGATGAAACCAAACTCAGATGAAAAGACCAGCGGTGGCGGCGGGATGTCACGAGCCGCGAAGAAACGAGCGAAGAAGAAGAAGAAACAAACCCTCGACATCGACGAAACCAATCTATCCGGAGCGAACCAAAACGGTGCCGACGGTAATAAAAAGAGGAAGAAAAATGACGAAGAATCATCCTCCGTGAAGAAATTCATTGGAGAAGAGGAAGGAGTTGCATCAGCAAAGTCACCACAGCACGGAAAGATCCTTTACCCCGACGCTTCCGTTTCCTGAAGTTCTACGATTGGAAAAGTGCAAAGATGAATCGATCGAAGAGCAACTAGATGCTATGTCTGCGACACAAAGAGCTGCTTGTACTTTGCAGGCAATTCTAGCGCCTATCACCCTCGAAGAATTCTATCGGGATTATTTCGAAAAGAAACCGTTAGTCGTACCAGCAGCATCGAAGAAAGCCAAATCTAGATACAGTGGTCTACTTTCCTTGGAAACCATTAAAGCTTTGACCCAGAAGCACCCCATGTATTACGGCCATGATTTGAATGTTACCAAGTATAAGAAGGCAGAAGATGGAGTGAAACGACGCATTACCCTCGACAAAATTTCAGAGGACGGCGGCGATGACGAAGAATCAAAAGGGGTTTTGGTTGAGACGTCTGAGCTTTGGTCGAATTACGAGAATGGTTGTACTATTCGACTTTTATGCCCTCACAAACACAACGATGCTGTCCAATCTCTCTTGAGTACACTTGAACTTGAATTCCAGTGCATGGTTGGAGCAAATGCATACTTGACACCACCACGGTCATCTCAGGGGTTTGCCCCCCACTATGATGATATCGATGCATTTTGCCTTCAGCTTCAGGGTTCCAAACGATGGAAGGTGTACAAGCCTATGAAATTGGAGCTTCCGCGCTTTAGTTCGGAAGATTTCACACCTGAGGATCTTGAGGGTATCGAACCAGTCCTAGATGTAACGTTGAATGAAGGCGACCTTTTGTATATGCCAAGGGGCTGGATTCACCAGGCATGCACCCTTCGGGAGAATAATGTGCATTCTCTACACCTAACTGTATCAACGATGCAGCGATGGGCGTGGATAGACCTAATGGAAATTGTGATACCCGAGGCATTGGAGGCTGCCTGCTGAGAACGAAGCTTCTCATAGCATCCGAGAAGGTTTGCCAAATGGTTTCATGGATTACATGGGTGTTCAATACGAAGAAGCGGAGGATGAAAATCCTGCCTGATTCTCTAAAAAAGAATGCCGAAGAAGAAAAAACAGTTGACCAGAAAGTTAGAATTCGTCATCTCCTTCGGGAAAAGTTCCGAAAAGATGGCAAAAAGAAGATAATGGAAATAGCGAAACATGCGTGTGACATGTTGGATGTGGCATGCGATGAAATGGGAAAACGATTTTTATCGGAGCGTCAACCACCCGCCCTGACTCCAATCGAAGCTGCGATGACCTCGAAAGGAGATGCAACGGCGGACGAAAACCCTATTCTTCCCAACACCATGTGCCGACTGGTACGCCCGGGTATTGCAAGGCTCGTTATTGAGGATGACAAGTGTGTGATATATCACTGTGCTGATAACTCTAGAGAATATCAAGGAAATCCAATTAGCCCAATGGAATTCGAAATGGACGATGGGGCGGCATTGGAACAGCTCTTGACTACAGTAGAACCGCATTGGATTTTTGTGAACGACTTGTTTCACGACACTATCGAAGACAAAATTCAAATAACCCAGGCTCTGTACGACGAAGGAATCATTGCTATGAAACAGACCGGAGATATGGGAGAATAAAAATACAACACTGAAAGCGTCATATTCAAGGATTAAATAAATATAAATATTTGATTCTACAATTTTTATTGACAAATAAGTAGTTACTTCAAATGCTTCTGAGGAAGGTCGAAATGGCCACCCGTTAGTTTCTAAATGCTACATCTTCAGATTCGTGCCACGTAGCACCTACAATCCAAACTTCTTCTTCGCATCGGCCGTGACATCCCATGAAACGATACAGGAATCCTTTCCTGCCGAAACCAAGGTATATTTACCAGGAGTGTCCGTTTTGAATGCTAAAGCGACAACACCGCCGCGATGGGCATACTTGTAAGCCACTCGTCGCTTCTTTTCGATACCCCAGATGATAATAGAATCATCGTTTCCGCCGGAAGCAAGAACCTTATCATCTGGAGACCAAGCAAGAGCCTCGATCTTTTGAAGATGAAAGCAGAACGTCGCCTTTGGAACCACAACCGAATAGTCAGGAGGTTTTGAAAACACACACGTCACGAGTATCAGAAGAAGCCAGCATAGTGCCGTTATTGGATAGTGCAAGCGAGTGAATTGGCTTGAGATTTTCAGAAATGACATGTTTCTCTTTCAGGTCAGCCGAATACACATAGATCTTGCAATCGTTACCACCAACGTAAATAGTCTTGTCGTCCTTCGAAACAGCGATGCAATTACCATCGTACGACAGGGGCAGAATTCCTGAGGAGGATTGCTTTCCATTCTTCAACAGCATGACGCCTTTCACGGTGAGAACAGCAGTGAGGCTGGTTCCTGTCGCAATTGCCACAGGTTGCGCGGTGATATCAAGTGTTTCCGATTGTAATTTATCGCTCTTTGTGTAGCGACCCGTATCGTCCCAACCACAACTGAGAAGCTGCGAATCTTTCAATACTGTCATGGCATTAATTGCACCTTTGTGGACTTGATAAGAGATGTCCTTGTCGTTTGGTGGAACGATTCGTTCAAGGGCCTTGATTTCTTTCAAGTCCCATTTGCAAATGATTCCATCGGAATCTCCGGTGTAGAAAACACCCTTCGAATGATCGAATGCAACTGCACCGATAGGAGCACTGTGACCCGTCAGAATCTCGATTTTGCCTCCGCTACCCGGCATGGGCAAGACAGAAATTTGATTGTTGAACGAAACAGACACGGGTGTGATTCCACCCGCAAATGCACATCCTAGCTGCATACCTCCACGGGGAGCCTTGTCGGCTTTGCCACCCAACATGTGTTCGGCCACCTTCCAGACATGCTTTTCCGTTACGCTTGTTCCATCCGAACTAACTTCGAAAAGTTTGCAGGTTCCATCTGCCGAAGACGTAATCAAACTTTTGTTGTCATTGGCCCACGCGCAAGCATAAATGGTTCCTGTATGAATGTCTTTAAGTTGGGACTTCAAGCCAAGCTCCTTGCCGTCGTAAATGCACAAGGATTTGTCACCTCCAACAGACGCAACCAGAGCACCGTCGGAAGTGTAACGAATACAGTTGATACCCTTTGAATGGGCTTGTTCACAGGGTTTGTCGTCTTCAACGATGACTTTCTTGAAGGGAGGTCCCTTGTGAAAGTGGATCTTTCCGTCTTCCTTTCCAGCAGTCGCGAGACGGAAGGGACGGTTTGGTTTGAAGGCAACGGACCAAGATTTGCCCTTCAAGTGCTGGGTAAGGTCGCCCTGCGTATTTCCTGCGTCCCATTGAATGATGCGTGTACAAACGGACTGTGAACGAAAAAAGGGATTGTTAGAAGACCGGATTCACGTCTCAAGAAATTCAACAACTTTTTATATTTCGCAACTTCGTTCTGTTCTCACCTGACTATCCAAACGATCTCCAGCATAGGCAATGCGCTTGGATTCCCCATCCCAGGAAATATCTCGGACGGTCGAACCAAGGGCCTGTTGCTCGAGCTTGCAAAGGTGCTCTTCGTGGTCAATGGCCCAGACGCGTATTTTACCCCGGGTGTCTCCCGAACAGGCGTAGGCACCCGAAGTGCTAACCTTGACACAGGACGTCGCGTACTGATGGCCTCGGTAGACTAGGATTGGAGACTCCGAGTTGGGCAAATTTTCGCCCTCTTTGAGTGAGCGGATGACGGCGACTTTGCCACTGACATAGGACAGAAAGCTTTTCCCAGCACTGATACGACCACTTTGTCCGTCGAGATTGCACGGTTCTCCTCGAACCGTATTTGGGAGCGGTGGAACCTGTGTCACAACAGGGTATGCGACAGGGATACAAGCGTTCGAAGATGAGGCCATTGTGTGATTTGGTAAAGATTTTTATTCAAGAGTTTGGACTTGAAGTGTCAAAAGATGAATAATGCAACTATTCTCATCAACAATAGATTATTTCTCAATGGGTTTGAATTGAATCCTCATCGGATGCCGGCGAATCGACCGTTAGTGGTAGTGTCACTCCGTAAAACTGCACTTGGGATTTTAACGTGACAAAGATTGAGTTTGCAGTCATCGAGTCGTTAGATCGTGCCAAACTTCGTCTTTGAGAGAGTCATTTTTGAAGGAGAAAAACCGTACCATGGCATAAAAGATTAGGGTTCAGGAACCACTGACAACATACCTTTTTTCATTCCGCTTTTTTGCTTCGCGCCAAAAAATGGCAACATTTTTTTCACAAATTCCTCACGTGCACGTGCTGTTCACGTTTTGTCAAAAAAGGAAAAGAATGAACACAAAGAGGTATGTTGTACAACTCTGCTCTCTTTAATAATTCGTTTCGACAGGCCGATCACAGTTCGATTCAGACCAGAGTTGCATAAAAAAATAGATGCAGCAGCGAAGCAGAATTTTATAGGAAGAGAGAGGATGCTTCTCAATATAGGTTACGGCCATGTTTCGTCGAACAACAATCCCCGATTTCTTTTTGCAAAGTCGCTCTGGTTCTTCTTCACGGCTCTCTGCGTGATTTGTATGCTAACATGTCGAAATTTAGTAGTACAATCCATGCTGCCTCTATTGATGGCGGATGGCGAGAAAAATAGCCGCCTGGATAGCCCTCAGCCTTTCATATCCTCAAGCGAACATACGGGCCACCAACAGCAACAGCAGCAAAAATGTGGTATATGGATGGCTCCTTCTTCCTTGCGTCCATTCCCAGGCTACGGCATCTTTACAACTCGGGACATTGACAAGGGCGACTCGATTCTCGGTGCACCGGACGCGGTTTCGATACCTCTCTACGATATGCGACGAAAAAACGAACACAATCCTCTGTATAGAGAACGTCGTCGGCTTTGGAGAAATGTTTTTTCAAACTATGTATGGGCACACGGCATGCCGGACCACAGTCGATACGATCATCCACACGACACGGTAGACTTTCAGCCAGGTTTTGGCTCCCTTCCCAATCACCACTGTTTGATCCAGTCTCTAGGACAAGCGCCATCCGAAATCGCACCCTACAACGACGGCTTGCTAACGACTGATGGAAACAACACCAGGACAAGCCCTGGCCTTGGAGCATTTTCCTATCACGTTGGAAGAGATTTTTACGCAAAGAGAGATTTGAAAGCCGGGGAAGAAATTGTGAGAGAAAGTTCCGTTCTTGTTGACCTACCGATGGATTGCTAACATTTCGTTTCGGCTCACTTATTTTTGTTGATGTTTTTCGAACTCTTCCCAATTGTTCCGCAGTTTCTCAACTATGGGTATTGTAATCGGGACTCTCCAGTCGAAAAGAATCGCGATGCAGAAGACGTCGAGTGGTATGAACAACTTATCTATCCCGAGGACGTCAAAGAAGCTACTAGATTACTGCTGCAATTTCGACCCTTTGGTTTGAAGCCGTGGCCAAAGGAAAATGTGACTGCTGCTCTTTCCAAACATATTGCGGAGGAATCAACTTCATCGCCAACAGATCTGACAAAATATTCGGATCCAAAACAAGTTTTATATATTCTTTTCCAGGTTGGAAATTCCGAAGTTCGACAGTCATTGTACGAAGCCGTGGATGAAGTTCATGGTCAATCGAAGAAGAGCCTCCGAAAGATGATGGGTCGTCTTGTCAGAACGAAGGATTCATATGAGACTCTTGCTAGGAAAAGGTTGTGGTTCGAACTAGCCAAATTGTCATTGGATAGGAAAACTCCAGAATGGATTCGTGAAAATGGATTGTGCTTGGAAAATCTCCTCCCAAAGAAGAGCACTCTGCCCCATGCAGGCTTTGGTGGGTTTGCTCAGTATGAAATCCGCAAGGATGAAATCGTGGTTCCCGCCCCAGTTCTACACATTACAAACAAAGAAGTATTGACTCAACGAGGTATTGTAGGTGACGAGGATGATTCGTTGAAGGAATATCTTTCCTCTTTCAAAACTGGAACATCATTACTTGTGAACTATTGCTTTGGACACGCTGCAAGTTCTATGTTATTGTGTCCGATGACTAGCGCTATGCTCGTCAATCACTGCAGCAATCGATCCAAGAAATGCGGTTCGAATGGGCCGAACGCGGAGATTCGATGGTCTTCTGGATGGGATGCCGCATCTCATGAATGGCGAAACAAATCACTGGATGAAATAGACCATCACGTAGGACGGGTCCTCTCTCTTGAAATTGTGGCATTGCGCGACATCGCACCAAACGAAGAAGTATTTATTGACTACGGTGACGAATGGGAAAATGCTTGGGATGAACATGTTCGCCGCTGGGAACCTCCGTACAGAATTCCAAATTTTGTTTCCGCAAACGAAGCGAATGTAAAGAAAGGGTCCTGTCTTGGATGAGCTTATATCGAACGATCTTCGAAAGACAGTTAATCACCCGTACTTGTTTACGGGCTGCCAATACAATGCTTTGCCAGATGTTGAAAACACTGGGTAACTACACAGAGGAATGGAAAAATGTGTGGAAGGAGCTTTCTGATAGTGAAATTCTTGACAAATTCTCAACCGATGGAAGTGACTTTTTATACGACGACACAGACGGGTATGTAGGTCACAGCGAGTTCAGTCATTGGCCATGCTCAATCTTGTACGCGGAAGAAGATCGAGGCCGATATACAGTTAGAATCCTCATGAGCCCATTAAAAGATGTGGAACCAGACGAAACACCATGGAACAAGAATGAATTACCACGAATCCTTACCAACTACTCGCAAGAATCGATTCATTACTTTGTCAATCCGTCAGCTACCGATCAATCTCTACCGAATGCTTTCCGTCATTCAATTGGGTTTCCCGATCATCTTTTTCCAAAGCGATGGAAGGACGAAAGCGCCAAGTAGCGATAGTGTATCTTTATAATAGAGTAATAGAGCTATCTTTATAATAGAGTAATAGAGCTGCTAAGGACAACCGAAATGAGAGCGAAGACTACGAGGATTAACCATTCGCGCTTCCTACCTGAAAGATTCTTCACGAAATCGTCGCTGTCGGGTCGATCTTTCTTGCCATTGCAACACTGACACCATCATGTGACGTAGAAGTAACCAAGTCATACTCAAAGTCCCATTTCAAACCAACTTTATCCCCAACTTCTACCAAGAATCGCTTCGTGGAAGATGGTAGGTTGTAACTTATCAGTAAATATTGCCCAGTTTCCATTGACAAAACCTTCGCCGATTCGTCCAGTAACTTTTCCAGCGGTCCGTCCCATCCCTCTCCGCAAAGAATGGCATCGGTCAGCCCTTTATCAATAATCATATCAAACGATTTTTCTTCGTTGCCATTATCTCTGCCGTTCTTAGAATTGCGTCCTGTTTCGTGGCCGTTGACGACATCATTGTCAACACCAAAGTAATTTGAGAGTTTGGTTACATCTCCACAAACATAATCTACTTCGGTGTTTGATAATATAACTTGTGACTTTTCGCCATTGCCATCCATGCGTTCGTGTCTTTCTCGCAATTGGTTCAGGCACGTTTGGGACGTATCTAAGAGCACAAGCGAACTCGGCAGAATACGATTGCGCTGCTTTAATATGACATCGGGAAGATTGGAATTGCCACAGCCAATAATTAGGCATTTTCCGTTCGGAGGTACTACTGAAGCGATATCTTCTAGAGAAACGCTTGGATGCCACTCAGTTGCTGTGGCTGCGGTTGTTGTGCTTTCTGTCGATGAGGATCCGTCTTGCGATGCCATTTGATCTTGATTCTCCGTCTTGTTATAAAAATCATCCCAATACACAGCTGACGAAAAATCGAATAACTTCATTGAGCCAGCTGAAGAATATGTATGGCGTCGATCGAGGAGGAAAGCATAACCTTCATCAAAAAGTTTGAGAACTATGATCGCAAGAAGGAATCGGAATATCATCATTTTGTTGTTACTTCTGTCGTCATCCGCAAATGCCTTGGTTCTTCTGGTTCATATGAATAATATCCTCCATATTGGTATCGTCTATGACAATCGATTTGGATCCATAAGCATGGTGATGGAATGATTGATTCATGATTTTCTGTGATGTTGATGTCTTCTCAGATCGGCTTTTTCGAAAATGCGGGATTCAAGAAAATAATCAATCCCGTAATGCTGCCGCACCTTCCTCGTTTGACGTCGAAGATTTGCACCTCTGTGGAACACAATCCAACGGTCCGGGACTCAATTCCGCGATAGGACTCTCCGCAATTATCACGGATGAAAAGAAGATCGGATTGGTGAGTCCCGAGTAGTGCGTACCACAACAAGTACGTGTTCTTCATCACAGCACCATGATATAGAAATTCGGATCATGTTTGTTGCAGGCGTGGTCGAATAAATACACACGAAACGGCAGAAGGAATGCGTTCAAAATCGCTGACAGATTTCCTTTCGGAATCTTGGGTTTCAGCAATAGAAAATACTTGTTCATTGCCAATCTAAGCTACTGAAGTCTCGGATCGTCTGCCGTCAAGAAGTTCATCTCCTTCAGCTACAACATACGGAATTGCTTTTGAGCGAATGAGAGCCTAGCATTCCTTACCCAAGTATCAGTTTGAACACATTGCGGAAATCTGTGCCAAGAACGTTATGGTGCCTCTTTGTCAACAATTTTCTTTCGTTCTGGCAGCGACTCTGTTGCCATGGACAGCCTGTGGTGGTTTTGTCGACATGGACACTCCTCTTGATAAGCGAACAACAAAATCTTTGGTAGATAATACCGTATACCATTTGGTAGGTTTATTGCTGAACTATGCAAAATGCATCGAGAAACTGTCGAATCAAACTATGAATCGGTGGATTCAACTTTCTGATGACCCTCACTCATCCACCTCTATTGTTTCTTTAGGTCATGTCGGATGAATTCAACACTCCCAACCGAAGCTTTACTGATGGGCATGATAGTGTCTGGACTGCATTGGACAAGCCCGATGACGATTCATCGTCTGCGGGAGGTGGATCTCAACACTTTTATAACTCTTCATACGTAACAACGACGGAGGATGGAATGCTGAAGATTGCGACTACGATCGGCAAAACGGAATGGAGAAGATACGACTCTGTCAACAAAGTGTACAAAGACGAGAAGGCATATTTTCATTCAGGGATGCTCCAATCATGGGAAAAGTTTTGCTTCACAGGTGGTATTCTAGAGGTTGATGTCATTCTACCAGGAGACCCCTATATTGGCGGGCTGTGGCCTGCCATTTGGATGTTAGGAAATTTGGGGCGAGCAACGTACGAGGCATCGACGAACAATATTTGGCCTTGGTCATTCAATAAGTGCGATCGGACTTTGCAGCCTGCACAGGCTATATCTGCCTGTAACGAACAAAACCATTTTGGCATGCACCCCTTTCAAGGTCGAGGATCGACTGAAATCGATTTGATTGAGGTTATGACAGGATATTCGAAGGGCCGCTTAGGTGATACAAGCCCATCGATATTATACCCTTATGCAGATATGACGCTACAGGTAAGTTCGACATTCAGCTATCTTCAATTGAATTTTCGACGGGAGAAACATTGATTCTTACATACTCTTTTTTCAATATTTATAACTAGGTTGCGCCGGGTGTACCAGCAAACCAAAATAGGCCACAGTGCTGCAACCTTCCATTGTATGAGGAATCGATCGATGATAATGGACATACGAAGTACATGGCGAACACTTGGTACGAGCACCTGGAGTATCACGGGAATACTTCCATCAACCCTTTCTTTTATGGAACATATCTTGGTAAAACGAAGCCTGGTGAGCCAGTGACGCGAACAAAGAAACAAGCCTTTCAGGCAGATGCTGTCGGTGTAGCTCATCAACTGACACCTGCACACTTCAAAAAAACTCACACTTTCCGTGTCGAATGGCAGCCGGGTCCTGGCGGAAGAATAGACTGGTATACGAAAGATCATAAGATCAACTCTACATTTCATATGGAAGGCGATGGTCTTGGACAAGATTGGCTTCATATCTACGGAATTCAAGATGAAACTCTGAGTGAACTTATGGGCTCACAGATTCCGATCGAGCCCTCGTACTTGATTTTCAACACTGCAGTGTCGTCTACATGGGGATTCCCATTTGACGTTCCGGATACGTGCACACAATGCTATGATTGCGACGACCCGAAATGCTCGTGCAACTTTCCGGCTGGGTTCTGTAAAATGTTACGCGAAGATACTGCTATGTATATCGATTCAGTTCGCGTTTATCAAAGTCGAGACCCAGATGCACATGTAGGTGCTAACCACACTGTCGGTTGTGACCCGATAGAGTATCCCACGCAAGAATGGATCAAGGGACATTCCTACCAGTACATGCGAAACTCCCCATTTTCTTACGAAGATAAGGGACATCCTCTGAAAAAGGTACAAACCGGAGGAGGTAAATGTAGCGTTGATAATGATTGCGGCGCACATGTCTCGCACGTGAACTTAACCGAGGTCTACGAAATGGGAGAGTCAAGTCAGAGGCATCTAGAAGAAAAAGCTGCTGTTGGTCGTGGAAAGTGCGTTTCGCTGTCAGACTTCAGAAGTCCAATGTTCTCTGCAACGCCAGGTGCAAAAAAAGTATGCAAATGCAACCCTGGTTTCACTGGCCCAAATTGTTTAGCCGAGCTGCACATCGATGACAATCCAAGCGCATACAAGGAGAAAATGAAAAAGTCAATCTTCAACTCCGTTCCGAAGTTCTACTTATCGCCATTTTTACTTGGTGGCCTAATAAGTATTCTTGCTACTGCAGTCGTTTTCGCCTGTATGGTAGCTGGTACAAAACAAAAAGACAAAAAGAATGCGGACTATTAAAATCTCTGATGAGAAAAGAACGACTGTTCCTTAATATACTGTCAATCAGAATAATGGTTTGGATTCGCACCAATTTCTACCCTTGTAATGAACCCATTCGGCAGAATGGAAATGATAACTAGCTAATAAAGAATCTTATAAATTGCAATACGTAACTTTGTCCTTGCTTTTCTAGTTGCCCGATCAGCAAGCATGTTGCAGAACACGTAGTATCGATTGAGGGTCTCGTTCTTGTCAAAGTGAACCAGACTCAAGAATTTTTTTGGATTTGCGAATAAAAGCTTTGTGTTTTATGAATGGTCGAGGATATATAGCCTAGCCGAAACGGAAAGGTGTAGAAGGCCATCCATTCCTTCCACTCGACACCAGATGTTGGATGATAATTACATTTGGTGAAATCGAAATAGATGGATTGGCATCGGAAGGGAAATTCTCAATCGAGTGATGCTCTAATATAGCGCGAGCAGCACTCGATAAAATTGTCTTCGTCGAAAGGAGTCGGAAAAATATCTGATCTCAAATGCTATGGAAGATAGTCGGACTTGGACGAGGAAGAATCGTCATCCCTGGAATTACGCTCGAATTTAGAGTCTCCGCATTGTTTAACTAATAAGTTGACAAGTGCATTGACAGTCTTATTGTCGTTTTGCCAGGCGGAGCGCACTATCTCTTCCATCAGGTCAGATGGATCCGTAAATTGATCACCAAAAATAGTGCTATTGAGGTTCGCAATCAATGGAAATGATGTTTCTTGTTCGATTGCCTCTTCTTGCTGCTTTGGTAAGGCAGCTTCCGAATTCAACCGAGAATCTTGGACTTGCGGAATCTCTGATCCACGTGACGAGGTTTTCTTGTCAAAGCTCTCTGCTTCGTCTTCGTCGTCGTTGTCGTGATGTTCATCCCAGTGTGTCGTTACGTGGATTTCAGCACCGTAATCTTCATGGTCATCGACATCATCATTTGGGTTCTCAAGTGCTGGACTGCGGTCAACGTTGTCAATCAACTTCGATCGATCGAGTTGTTGATGCTGTTGCCATTCAACATCGTAATTGTTTTCAAGAAACGGCTTCTTCGTTTTTCTGCCCATGCGTAAAATCAAAATTGTTGTGAGAGCTGCTGTCGTCGCCACCCGCAGCAATCCCACACCACAAGCAACACCGACGGCCGCGGAAAGCCATATCGTAGCTGCAGTTGTCAATCCGTGGACAACGTTATTTTGAGGGTTGTTTGGATTACGCTTGTCCTGGTCGCGCATCGATGTTGTGATTACACCTGCTCCCACAAATCCTACTCCACTGGCAACATTGGCGGCCATGCGAGATGCTGTTATCGTGTTTTGGTATATGCAAAACAAATAACACGAAGATTGCAACAAAAAAGTGATGAGATTCGATGAGTGACTATTATCAAAGAGAACCGACCAAAATGAATCATGTATTACGTACCGTCTACTTTGGGAAAGTTTGCAAATCCATAACAGCTAACAACAGTGAAGACTGCTGCTCCCATGCTCACGAGGCTCATGGTACGAACCCCGGCGCTGTGCTTGGCAAACGATCGTTCCTTTCCGAGACAAGCTCCAATGAAAGCGGCAACCACAAGCCGAATCATCAACCGGAATTCTGTCGCCGCCGATACCGGGCAGGTAATGATCGGGGGAGCTGGAACGGTAGATGCCAATGCCGAAGCCGGAAACATCGAAACAGCAGGTAGAAGCGTCACAACGTACAAAAGTTTTCGAAGCAATCTGTTTCCGAATTTTCTGTTTTGTACTAGACCGCGAACCATCTTCGAAACCCCCCTGTCATTGTTTTTACTGTAGTGTTTGGCAATCATTTTCATCCTCACTGTAGACAGTGCCTGCGTATGGCTTCTGGGAAAAGATACTGGTTGCGAATCGTGTAATTGCGATTTCCCGAATCGTCTGGCAAAATCCATCTTTGCATGCTGTTGGGGACGAAATCTCTGCTGTATTGGCTGTTGCCATGCGTTCGAAGGTTTTGAGCAGAACAAAAGAACCAGCAACGAAGAAACCCAAACAAAAGATAGCGAGAATCTTCTTTTGGAATCGAACTTCCGCATTGATGTCTTGCTCCCTTTCTTTGATTCCATCGTCATTGCGTTTGAGGTCGATAAACTTGTCGCCGTGGCTAGAAAATGGTTCGTCTCGAGTATTTCTTTTTGACTGTATCGCTTAATTCCCATGGTATCATATCGTTTGCAATTGTATCCACGAATCTAGTGAAAGACTAACGGGTGAAATTCGATGGTGCACTCTACTCCGCTTTTCTGTTGATGGTTGAAGGTTCGAGAAAAGTCCAGACCACAGCATATGCTTACTTCTTCTTTGATGGATGGGATGTTTCTTATGTTACTATCCAAGATTATGCTTATCATTTGTTTGGAAATCGTCCAACCGAAATGCTGCAAACTGCGATAGAGAAGATTCAGTAACGTTGATTCCCAGAATCTAACGAACACTAATTTTGATTGGCTGTTAAAGAACGACAGCAAGCTGTTGGGACAGATGTGTGTGTAACTGCGTTCCGCCAAAAATAGGCCTCGAAAATGAAAACGGTATGTATTTGATTAATACGAATAAACGGTAGGTTTGGGCAATGATCGAGATGACTCGTGCGAGTCGACAAGACATTCGGAGTATTTTTGTTCCAGACGAGGGTTGGATTTACAATTCTTTTAACTTTCGTTAAATTATTCTTACAACATGTACCATAATGAACAATAACAACACTAATTCTTCTAGACCGTGTTTTCTCCATTTCAGCAGAACACAGTAGAAGAATAATTGTTGCGATTGAGCTGAAATAAGTTTGAACTAAGAACATCATGCAAGAATGGTTGCAATGATGAGTCCAATAGTTGATCCTGAGACAACCGCAAAGGTAAACAGAGGGCTTTTCCCTCGTGAAGTTCCTGCAGTCAAACGTATATACTCATCATCCATCTCGTCGGCGCTATCGGTTGGTGCTACGAGCAAATTGCCATTTTCACCACCGCTATCGGACTCCTCATCGGTATTCGAAACGAGAATCAACTTGTCGTCGACTCGGACTGCCGTAATGCGGGGGTCTGTCAATCCGTACTGCGACAGTGAAGCGCGCATTTCGTCGGTGCTCCAAAACGTAAAGTAGACTTGTAGAGTCTGGGATAGTTTGTCTTCCAGCTGCGAAATGTCGACTTCTTCACTAGTTTCTCCATCGTCTGGAAGATAGTTCATCGTTCCCCGTATGGCTATCCTCACGGGAGTGCCGTCTGGACCATTCCTGGTGGTCGGTGACGTTTGCGTGTTCTCTAGAGGAAGAAACTTGACTTCCACGTCCACCGATTCCAGCAGGGATGGACTGATAGCTTCGCTCACGAGCAGCAGATCCGCAACAAAGCTCTCAAAGTACGCATTCAAACCATTTCTATTTTCCAAATCATTCGTGTCGGCTGTTTCAACATCATCAGAATCCAAGAGGAGGGCTGCGAACGAGAATACATCGTCGACAACCGTTGTAATGTCAATGTTAATTTCCGGAAGTCTAGCTTTGAGAGTGAATATTGTCGGCGAAGATGTGGGAGAATCTGAGGGAGAACGTGTTGGCTCGCTTGTGGGATTGAAAGTGGGAGACTGTGTTGGAATTGGCATTTGTGTCGGTTCTCGTGTCGGTTCCATCGTCGGCTCAACCGTCGGTTCCATGCTTGGGGATTCAGTATCCTTGTTCTTGTTCTTATCATTGTTTTTGTCGTTGTTTTTGTCATTGTTCTTATCGTTGTTCTTGTCATTGTTCTTGTCATTGTTCTTGTCGTCATTGTTCTGTGCCGACACTAGACATCGCGATGGCGACTCAAAGACAAGTCCTCCGGACAGTAGAGCAAAGGTAAGTAGGAGGCGGAATATTGTTACCATTCCTTGTTTTCTCCCTTTTCCCAGACAATATGACGACATCTCGAATGGAACAATCCTATCAGCACTAGAAGTTCTATCTCTATTCAACAAATTCGGTTTTGCGGATACTCTAGAACGAGGTGAGTCTCCGGAATAAGGTGAGTTGATGGCTGCTTTCGATAGGTTTGGAGTTTTGCTCTGCTCTACAGTTTGACCTCGGTTGAGCAAATTACAGTATTGCGCCGATAATTTTCTATTTTGTGGATTGGTTTCGGTTGTCACTACGCCTTGAAGAAAATCGGAATGTTTAAAAATAACTACTTCTAGAGTAATGGTTAGACCTTATCGTTTGATAGGGCACGCGTCTTCGATCCCGTCTAAGTATACCGAGTTGGACGGGAAAACATTTTGAAGCGCTACCTTGGGATTTTAAAAATTGTCACATAGGGTGAACACGTGTTGCTAATTATTTTAACCAACGTATTATCGGAGTACCAATTTAGCAAGGATGCCGAGCCAGAAGATCGGTCTGTCCACCACCACGCTTCAAAATCCTTTGTCCATAGATTTTTGTGGATGGCACCCATCACGGTCCAAAATCGCAACTCCACCAACGCCTCATAACATCTAATTCTGCTTTTCGACGATGGTGTGCCATAACGATTGACACTTGTCTCACATATCTCGGTCGAGAGGCGAAGAAATGTTTGATACACTACAATAGTGAAAACATTATGAAAAGATGACGGAATAAGGCAACAAATCGTTGCTTTGACGTCGTACCATACTTGAGGAAATTGAAAGAGTCGATCAACACGAGGCAAAGGATCAATGATTGACCATAGAACTCAAGATGCCTTTATCCTGTCCCGAATAAGTAAGTCCTTCTTATTCCATAGCTCAGAGTGTGATGGGAATCCGAATATTTTAGTCTTCGTAGTGAAAGCGGAGAATACAACGGCTGCAAGTATTAGAGTCGCCTTCCTGAACATTTCTTCTATTTCAGCGAACGGTGCTATCTTCGGCCAACATTGACTGTCAAGGGATGAGGCACGTGGAAATTCGATATTGGCATTTATTAATTTATTTGTCAATGTTGATGTGAAGCGTCTGTCGAATCTGGATCTACGACATTTTGACTGTGCGACTGTTGTGAAGTTGGATATGTTTGTTCTTTAGGAAACAAAATGTCATTCTCACCGATCGTTGTTTGCGCATTGTGACGATTCAATTTTTCTGAATACACCAGAGTTTATTGTCATTCTCTGCATCAACAGGACACTTCTCAAATCCACTCAGCGAAGCAATCGTTGTTGAACCGAGTAAATTATTCGTCCGTAAATGATATACTACTCCAACTCAAGAAAACGCAACGATGTCACCGTGCTTTGGTGCTTCCCATAAAATGTTAACTCTAACATTATTGATCAAGTCCGGAAATTGATGTCTTCTTGCAGTTACTTGCGCTCTAACAGGATACACGACCCACTATTTTACTACTTAACATAGACAAAGAAAGTTCGTATAGCATTCATTTTAGTAATATTTGTAATCATCGCGTGATTCTCTTTCTATCTATCGGTATGGGCTCCGTCTCGGGGCACCATCACCATTCTTGCTCGGAATAATCAGAGGTGGTGACTGGTACAAAGAGTTTCCATCGTATGTTTCCCGTCGTATGGATGACTGGCGTGTATGGACTTCGAAGATCGTTGTTCGGAGTATACCTAGGTTCCCGGTTATCGTATTGCGATTGCATCATTTCCCTTTGACTACCAGGGAGAGAAAAAAGCCCCGTTGTTTCCATTTTGTGCATTGCTGGTAGCAAGGGAGGCCGTCGGCGGAAGCTGAGACACAATATTGTTCGATCCATTGTGTGTCTGCTGCGCCGGCACAACTTGCCTCGGTTGAGGTGCTGTTGCCAAAACCATGTCGTCATTGATGGAACTATAGTTCCCATAATCGTAATTCGTGTAAGACTTTGGATTGAAAATTAGAGTGATCATCCATTGCACGACGTACAAGAATCCGATCACAAGGAAAGATAAGACAACCATCGGGACCAGGTTTGGCGGAAACATATCTTCCAGTAGAAACAGAAGTTTGTAAATGTAATTCTCGTCGCTGAGCTTTCGACAGGTTTCAGAAATGTCAGAGCAATGGGCAGAGCAGCTTGCGGCATCAATACTTTCGGTTTCGGAGCAAACACACGCGGGGCATGCCGGGCAAGATTGCACGTTCGGCAGTGTTTCGACGACCCCTGCTGGGTTGAGCACGATTGGCACTTTCCCATTTCTTTTTCTCCTCTGCGACTGCGGCGTCAATGGCTCGTTGCGTCTTTCTTTGTTCTTGTTTGGTAACTTCGTCCCGAATCTTCTTTTCCAAACCAGTCAACGAAACTTCTTCCACTCTGACATCGCGATAGACAGTCGTAGCCTTATTTCCAGCGTCATCCTTGACGTCGTATGGAACTACCCAATGCAATGCTGACTTTTGGATCGGATCTCCTACTGTCACGCGGTTGGAAAGATCGACCTTGCCGTTGAAGGTATGGTCGATCGCCGTAATACAGTCCGAAGATTTGACGTGCGGATTATCGTGCGTTGCACAAAGCTCGGCACCCGCCGTGGAGCGAATCATTTCTTTGATATCATTCTCATAGAGAGATCGTTGGTCGGCTTCCAGCTTTTCTTTCGCTTCGTCCTCGGGAGGAGTACTCATAACACCCACCAGTCCACTATATTTTGCCACTCGGAAGATTTTCGGGTTGGGACCCTTCACAGTGATGACAGGTTTTGACGTGTCTGTACATGAGGTTCCGCCCTGGAAAGACGAAGGTCTGGGGTATGCACTGTCATTCTCGTCGAATGTCGCCGAAGGGAGAAAACCATCTCCAGTGGTTCGAGCCGGACATTGGCACGAGTAACTTCCCACGGTGTTGCGACAATCGGCTCCTGCTTCAATGTCACACTGAGGTACGAGCTGGGGACATGTCTTTTGGAATTTTTTCAGCAGTTTGGGATTCGATCCAATCGAGCACTCGTTGATGTCGTCGATGATGACCCGGCGCGTGACTCGAACGTATGGCGGATTGGCCCAGGGCATGGCCACGGTGTAATTGACATGAAACTCGCCCACTCCCGTCAGACAACCCGGTGGCAGGGGTTGGCTGTAGGTGACCTTGAGACTCCTCAGATAGTCCTCGGCGTTGTCGTCCACGATGTCCACCATGTGTTCGCGATATTCGTCACCCTGTTTCAATCGTAGTATTTGATCTCCCCGAGGATCGTTTCGCAATTTCAGAGTGGGAGGGTTGACATCCACGCATCCATACTCGTCGTGATGGACATATCCCGGTCGACAGGCGCACATGGGTTGATTGTTTGTGGCTGCCGAAACGGTACAGATCTCGTGTTTGCCCTGACACGGAGGAAAACCGCTGCAGGCATCGACCTTCGGTTTGGTACATCCAGCAATAAAAATTGTTCTTGACCGTCGACGCGGTGGGTGTGACACCATCAAACATGACCTTTGGTTGCGGTGCTGCATCGATGCCGGGGCGACACGTCTTTCCGTTCCCCATCAGACCCTCGGGGCACTGGCAGGTGTAAAGTTGTGGGGGCGAAGAATCATCGTCATTGTCGACATGGATTGGGGGATGCGGAACGGATGCAGGTTGCGGAGGGTGTACAGTCGTGAATGTCCTTGGCGCAGGGATCTATTGGACACTTGAATTTCGCCCGGCACCGTTTTCCTTCGGCCGAATGCCCCGGCGCTGTGCAGCACCCCTCGGTCGAATGCATCGATGGACAAGACGTCTTTGCGGGCGATGAAAACGAAATCTCCCATGGGCTTCGATCGCCAGTGCTTCCTTCTAAACGGGGACAAGCACAATCGTAGGATCCATTGGTATTGACGCAAATAGAGGAAGGAGAACAAGAATGCCTCATGGGATGATTTTTCGGAAGCGAACACTCATCGGTATCTAGAATGGTAAAAGGGACGTGGAAACACCTCGAGGTGACCTCTCTACCGAGTTCATCGACACGAACATCTCCTGGTTTTGGAATGCTGCTGTTGCTACCGGTCAGACGTGTGACGGTGGTCTTCGATAATGTGCTCACCAACTCGGCCATGGAGTTCGGCGCCCGTCCACTCAACCTCAACATCTACGAACACCAGTCCAGAACGTGGTTGATTTTTTCCACAACCACAGGAAGCTATTGATATTGATTGAAAAAAGTGATAGTATCATAGAATAGATTTGATGGTCGAAAGGCAAAAAGAGAATGGTCAGAAAGGATGACATTGTAATTGTTGAGGAAAGAAGCGAAATACCACAGAGTGAACACTGGTTTGTTGTTGAAACAAATCAAAACATAATCAATAGACAGTACCACACTGGATAGATCCCGAGGTGCTTCTTCTTGAGTGTATGTCAATGCGTCTTCGAGCCGTTCACATTCTTTGGAAACCTCGGATGCCGATGCCCCAATCAAAGCAAAAAGTGACACCGCTTTGAGCATTGTTCGACTTGGAGACGACCTGTTGCTCGACGGTCGCATCATGCTTTAAAAGAATTGAACTCCGGTGATGATGATAACAATTCAATCAGTGATTGATTCCGATTGACAATGGTCTTTCAATTTTATTTGGTGGATTGAGATTGGAAAAAACACTGGCTGAAGGGCATCGCATTTCACCGTACGAATCATACGCATTGTCTAGCATGCATTGCGCGGTTGGCGCGAAGCGCCAAGATTTTGTGCCAGCGAGAGTTCCTCTCCAAATTTTGCACCTTCGGTCGAAGCTATGATTATGGTTAGGGGTGATGAGTTTTTAATCGAACCGATCGAATTCCATATCGAATATTTTTTTACCTCTCTACTAAAAAACCGGGATTTTCAGCACACACACACAACCAGAAACAATTTTTTGGAAGCCCAAATTGCGTGCTCTGTGGAGCGCAAGTTTATCTGTTGCAATACGGCTTTCGATCCAACTTACCCGTTTTATTATTTCGAATCTAGATTCAATAACCAACTTTCACCATGGCTGCCCGTCCTTTAGTTAGCGTCTTCTCCCTCTCCGGAGACAAGTCTGGAGAGACCACCCTCCCCGCTGTCATGACGGCCCCTCTCCGTCCCGACATTGTTCAGTTTGTCCACACCAACATGAACAAGAACAAGCGTCAGGCTTACGCCGTCTCCATCCGCGCCGGAAAGCAGGTTTCTGCTTCCTCGTGGGGTACCGGACGTGCCGTTGCCCGTATCCCTCGTGTCGGAGGAGGAGGTACCTCCCGATCCGGACAGGGAGCTTTCGGAAACATGTGTCGTGGAGGACGCATGTTTGCTCCCACCAAGACCTGGCGCAAGTGGCACAAGAAGGTCAACATTGGACAAAAGCGATACGCTGTTGCCTCTGCTTTGGCCGCCTCCGCCGTCCCTGCCCTCGTCATGGCCCGTGGACACGTCGTCGACGAAGTCCCTGAAGTTCCTCTTGTCCTCGATACCTCCATCGAATCCACCAAGAAGACTTCTGCCGCCAAGGATATCCTCTCCGCCGTTGGTGCCCTCGATGATGTCGAGAAGGCCGGTGACTCCAAGAAGATCCGTGCCGGTAAGGGTAAGATGCGTAACCGCCGATACACCATGCGTCGTGGTCCTCTCGTCATTTACGCCGAGAACGACGGTATCGAGCTTGCCTTCCGCAACTTGCCTGGTGTCGAGCTCTGCTGCGTCAGCCGCTTGAACCTTCTCCAGCTCGCCCCTGGAGGCCACATGGGACGCTTCTGCGTCTGGTCTCAGGCCGCCCTCGACTCTTTGGACAAGATCTACGGAGAAGGAGGAAAGACCATCCCTACTGCTGCCATGACCAACGCCGACCTCGCCCGTATCATCAACTCCGATGAAATCCAATCCGTCCTCAACCCTGCCAAGGCTGCCGCTGAGGGATACGAACCCAAGGCCAACCCTCTTAAATCCATTGTTGCCCTTGAGAAGCTCGATGCCCACTGCCTGCCAACAAGAGACGCATGGCCCAAAAGGCCGAGAAGGACCGTGAGGCCAACAAGGCTGCTCTCATTGCCAAGAAGCGTGCTGCCCGAACTGCCAAGAAGGCCTTCAACGCCCAAGGAAAGGCTTTCATCGCCGCCGCTGCCGCCCAAGGAGATGTCTGCGCCGACGGTTTCACCATTGAGTAAATTCACGATAGATAGTGGAATTGTGTACCCCCCATACTTTGTACTAAGGATTAATGCGATGTCCTTTTTGCGTATACATACTTCTCTTTTATTCTAGTTTTCTATTATTCCGTTAAGTGTGTTTTGAGTTAGACCAAAGTCCCCCAGGTGTGTTGAAGTCAGTTGTTTACGGAGTGTCTGTGGACTGAGTATCGGTGTCATTACGAAAAGGAATCACAGCGTCTGTTTCAACGACGTGCATTCTAGAACATGTCAACACGACGCGGCGATGAAGTTCTAAACAATCGGAAACTACAATACTTCAGAAAAAGGAGCTCGTTTACTAATCGTGAATTCATGTTACAACTAGAGTTAGTATTCCAACATCATCTGGACAGCGTGTTCTTGTTCTTCTCGGCTGTGCTTGGAGAAATTCGCAGTGTATATGGTTGAACCGGAAGCTTTTGATCGTTTGCCTTTGGTGGTCTTCTTCATGGAATTCTCGGCCAAAAATGCTCGTTTGAGGCCTTCCCCGAGAATCAATCTCGCTCGCTGCAGTTCTTTTTCGTCGAGACCACTTGCCCCTCTTTTCAATTCATGGGCTTTCGTTTCGATGGTGAAAACAGACAAGAGGACTCCCATTCCTCGGACATCGAACGACGAGATCGATCGTTCACTATTTCTATTCTCTTGCGACTCTATTTTCTTTGCGTCCATGTCTAATATTTCGATTGCCAACCGCAACAGATCCCATCCCAGAGACCGCGCTAAAGATGAGACTACACCGTCATCTTCATCGTTTGGTCTCTCCTCAAGACAAGAAACAATACTGTTGGCTATGATCGAGTTGTCTTTTCTCTCCACAAGAGCACCAGCGATGACAATGATATTTTCGAGAAGCTTTACGGCGAGAACAAAGGAGGCGAGGTTAGTGCCAATCGCCAATTCTTCCTTGGTGGCCGCAATCATTTCTGTCCCGCGGTTGTATAACAACGAGGCCCCCTTCTCTTCACCAAGTAGCGTCTTCAACATGGTTCGCGACATCGAAGTAAAGTCCAGCACCAATCTTCGATAGCAAGCACCCGACGCCAGAGCTCTCTGCCAATCTCCTGATCCTTTTTGCCCCGCACAAAGTACTAACGACTCGAGATCCATGCCAACGAGAAGCCAATGAACCGCGCCGCCTGGAATATGTTCCCCCATGTAGTGACGATAGCGAGAAAGGCAGATAGAATTGCATCCGTCCAATACACGAACGTTTTTCCGTTCGATCAAATTGCGGCAGAGTGACAAGAGACTATTGGCTTCAGCATCTGATTTGGGTGAATGATGTTCAAGTGTATCGACCAGAGAAGCAGTAATTCGTAAATCGCTGTCGACTTCGATGTGCGGCAAAAGCAATCGTACAGCTAGACGCGTCCCCAAATCATGGTGGCCCTCGATCGCAAGAGACGACCTAATGGAAGAAGAAGCTCCAATCAATAGTTCCGTATCGGTTGGGTCATTCACAAGATTTGCATCACTTAGCAACTGACTTAGCAACGAGGTCTAGTGAAAAACAAAAATGAACAAAAAACAAGCCAAAATAACGATGAGTAAGTTAGCGAGCTGGTAAGTTTCGTCCGACGGAGTAATCGCGATGGCATACGATTCTACCATACATACCATAACAGCTGGGAGTGCAGCTCCACTTCCACCTCCAAATCCGTGCAAGGCTTTCAAGACCTCTCCGGCATTCCCTCTCATGATGTTCAACATCATTTCATCGATGCTGCTCTCATTCGCATACTTTTGCACCAGAGCTGCAGCCCGAACATTAATAGTCCATGAGTCGAATGTTCGGATTCTTGTACAGAAGCTCTGCACACAATTCTGCTTGCCACGAATCAAACTCGACGTCTCTGAAATTTCCCGCCAGAAGACTCAAAAGTTTATTGAGCTGAGGAATGCGTTGTCGAAGACGTTTCAAAGAGGGCAAGGTGTCAATGGCCTGCTTCCAATGCCGATGAACCTGATACGCAGCTTTTGGTTCAAAATTGGCGTAGTAGTCTCTCGATCGACTATTATTGTCGCTCGTTCCATCGCTCGTCTCCCATAGACGATACGCCTGAGGGTGGTATACCTTCGATGAATTCTTCTTCGGTTTCATTGTTATCGTTTTCGGAATATTCGAATCCTCCATCGGAAGCGTTGTTGCGAGAACCGGGCAGAGGAGCAGACAATAAAATACTCATGAGCGCTCGAAAGCCGTCTCCATCTTCCGCAAGAGCAGCGCTTTGATAGTCGTTGAAAGCACTACCACCCGGGCTTTGCTCTTGCCCCTCCAATTCCACGAAGCGGCGCACGATGGAATGACGACTGAGGAGATCCCAGGCGTCCTCGAGACAACCCCACATAATATAGGCTTCTATCATGTCCCAATATTCATCTCCGTCGTGTTGATCGGGTTGCCACATCTCATATATCTCTTCCACGACTGCTTGGTCGAAGAGATTGTCAATGCCGCCAAAGTGATGCTTTCGCAGATAACGCACGGTATCCGCTGTCACGCCCCCCGGCAAATTCCACATATCGTTTTCGTAGCCGTATCCCAAGTTTTGAATCATGCTTGTGTCATTTTGTCGCCCGCTTGGCAACATGAGGAAAATTTCCGACAGATGCGTAATGGCATACGTCGCACGAAGGAGGTCTAGATCCACGAGATCTTCGGGTGGATCCTCCTTCTCTGGCATTTTCTCTGACTTTTCTTCAAGATCATTCGACCACTCATCTATACAGTTGGCTAATGCCTTGCGGTATTGTTTCGAAAGCCGGCGGAGGGCCTGATTGTGATGTGCGCCATTCAAGCTGCTGGTTTTTCGTTCGTCCAAATATAAGTCGCGAGCGTCGAGTAGATTCATAATGGCAGAACTTTCAAAGGTATTGCAACCGCTCCCAGCATCACAAGATGTGAAATTCATAACCATTTTGCTGTCATCCTCACCATTGCTTCCGTTATCAGTGATCGTTGGAAGAAGCAAGGTCGCTGGAGACTTTGGGTCCCAGGCATTCGGAGTTGAATCATTGGCGGTGGCACTCATGATACTGGACACCAACACCAAACCAAGATGAACCTCTAGGAATAGTCAATCAATAGATATAATCAGAAAGCTTCTTCTATCAGATCTCCAATACGATAGTGGACAGCTAGAACCCGATGATGTGAAACTGTTCGATACGCTGTTTGCTGCTTGAGATCAAAGACCAGCCAGTCCTTGAGAGCAATGAAAACGAATTTAGATTGTTTGATGAGAGCCCCAATACCACCGGTTAGCAGGAAAGCCGCCGTCGGGCTTTTTCTGTTGATTGGTTAGCTGGACTCATAAATGATCAAGGTTGATTAACTCGATTAAAAATGAAATTCAAAATTAGAGATTTAATCGAGTTAATCAGTTAGCACATAGTACAATTTAACGGCTGTTTGATTAGCTCGATTAAACTTAAATTTAGTTCAGTCGAGTTAATCAAAAAGCCGTTAAATTGTATGTGCTAACTGATTAACTCGATTAAATTAAAAAATGGGTTCGTATGAACCGAAAACGAGTTCGTATGACCCCAAATACAACATTTTGACTAGTTCGACCCAAATGGTTACGTTGACTGGATCACGACACGACACGCAGATTTGAAGGGGAAGTCGTCATCGAAAAAGTTCTCAGTCGCAGTTCTTTTTGTTAGGATACAGTATGTTTGAGAGATTAGGAAGACGACCAACTCATCCAGTTTTCTCCCCTCAACCGATACCATCTTGCCCGCCAACTTTATTCTTTTCTTTGGTGAGCTAGACAGAACAAGTATCATTTCAACTCGGTTAGTATCTGTCACAACTTCTGTGGTTAGAGAGCTGGGATAGATAGAAGCAGTGAGAGGAACACATTACAACATAAAGCAACGACAATGGTTCACGTTAATTGTTCCATTCCAAAATGGTTTTGTCTTGCAGCACTGCTGTTGGAAGTTTGTATACAAGAATCCGAGGCGTTCGTTCCGTCATTCAGTGAACGGCAATTTCCTAGCCATACGACGAAAGGACAGGCGCAACAATTCAGGAAACATATCCAACGATTGGCAGCTACCAACGGGGACAATGATGAAGAGATTAATCTTGCACGACCATTAAATGGACTTTCCAATAATGCTAACCGATAGCGGGTTTGCCATGAACAATCCCGGAGAGGCGACACTTCGCCTCGGAACGAGCACGGGGCCAACCGTATGGACGGAGTTCGGCAGGATCGCACAAGAATACGACCCCGTAAACCTTGGCCAAGGATTTCCGGACTGGTTGCCACCCAAATTTGCCGTCGACTCGCTGGTGGAGGCGGTATTGGATTCGGCACAATCTCCCCACCAGTACACCAGACCCGCAGGTCACCCCAACCTTGTGAACCAGCTCGCGAAGGCGTTATTCGATTCACATGAAAAAAGAAATCGATCCAATGGAAGAAGTTGCGGTAACCGTTGGAGCTAGCCAGGCTCTGTATCTCAGCCTTCAAACCCTCGGTGCGACCAGGCTGACGAGGTGATATTGTTTGAGCCATTTTTCGATTTATACGTCAATCAAGTGAAATTGGCAGGAGGAACCCCTGTTTTTGTACCGCTCCGATTCGAGCCATACGACGTCGACGACAATGTCGTCAGTGGGGGAGAATGGAAATTGGATCGAGAAGAGCTCATGAAGGTTGTGTCGCCACGCACCAAGGCTATCATCTTGAACTCACCCCACAATCCAACAGGGAAGATTTTCTCCAGGGCGGAAATGGAAGTGATTGCGGAATCACTGGACCTAGCGGGTCCAGATTGCGTAGGTTACTGTCGGACGAGGTTTATAAATACATTCGTGCATCGCTCCCCCGAAGGAGATTTCTCCGGGAGATTCGCCTCTTTGTAAGGGGCATACTCACTTTGCGTCGCTTCCTGGAATGTGGGATAGAACAATAACGATATCATCGGCAGGAAAAACCTTTTCCGCGACGGGTTGGCAAGTTGGTTGGTAAGTCTTTTTCGTAACGTTGTGACTATCGTAGCTGGTCGGGATCTATCGGATCTTCCTATGTGCGAAATATTTTCTCGTTCTGACTTTTTAAATTTTGCTCCTGCTAACTATAATCGTAAGGTGCATTGGTCCGAAACGATTGTTGAGTCCAATCCACCAATTGCTCCCGTATGTGCAGTTTTGTGCCTCTACCGTCATCCAAGAGGCCCTCGCACGATCACTGGAACGAGCCGACCAGCCGTACGAAGGACACGATTCCTATTACAAGTATCTTCTATCCAAGTATACGCGAAAGCGAGATTTGTTGGTAGAGGCTTTGACGGATGCAGGCTTTGCGGTTCCCGATTACGAGCGGACACCGGGAGGTGGATTTTTCATCTTGGCACGTGCTGGAAAAGAAATTGAACGAGTGATTCCAAAGAAATACTTGCTTGCCAGCAACGATGCCGCCCCCGGGGGTGTTGCAAGACAGGATTGGGCACTTTGTCAATGGATGGCGGAAGGAAGTAGGTCTGCTGTGCATACCATCCAGTCCATTTTTTTCGATAGACCGAGTTCAAGAGGGAGTGTCCTGATAGTTTCATTCGTGTTGCTTTCTGCAAGACCGACGAGACGATCGAAGCTGCGGCTCAGGCACTGCGTCAACTCAAGGTGCCAGAACCTGTTGCCGTGGAAAAATAGACAATCCTGTATTTTCACATGGCAACTTGAATAAAATGAACCATTGACAACGAATTTTATAAATGCAATATAGATCAAAACGATAAACAATTATTTCATACAATTTTCTAGTAGATTCTTTGTATTATTGTATGGCTAGTTTTTTCGGTCGCAATGTGCAACTCAAAAAGCAATGAAACCATCTAAATTATCACCTCCTTCATCATTGTCGTTTTCGTCCGAAGCCACGTCGTCCTCTTGAGCCCCGTGATCCAGTTTCTGTCGATGCAACTTTTATCTTTGTTGAAACTTGCTCGTCCTCGACCGATGGGGTTTCTATATCTTTTCTTCTCATCAACACTACCCTAGTTTGTGCCATTCCCTTTTGCCCACACCTGTCGCTCCTTCCCTCTTTGGACAGCCTGCATGGCGGCAGCACCTAAAGCATTGAAGGCTATCGAGTCATCGAAATGCATGACCGTTTTGCAGAGATTGGAAATATCTCCTGGCATTCGCAATGCCAACGCACCGACATCATTTCCCTCGAATGTGCGATCTCCTAGAACTAATGACAATGCAGGGTTTCAGTCCGAGGCTTCTGTTCTTGAGTTCTTGACACGCATGAACCAGAGCCTTGCGTTGTTTCAGGTGCAGCAGAGCTGGGGCAATTGGGATTTCGAATGCCTGCCCCACGTTCCATGGCAGCCTTGACATCTGATGTTCGAATTCGATAAGGGAAGCTTCAGACCGCGAGTCGAATAATCCAAAGTGATAATGTCCGCCATTGTCGTCGAAGAGCAGGCAGATTGAAAGGTTATCTCGTTCGTTGGACAAATCGAGATAATGTCGTACTTCGTTTAGTAGGTCTTCTTGTGGTCCATTAGATAAATAAAAGCCCGTATCGGACTGATTTTCCAAGCACAACGTGAAGTCGACGGAGGACACGTATTGTAGTTGTCGTCTCTATCGGAATCGTCGTTCAATTTCCGCTTCTTCTTGCTTTTGTTTGATTGTTCGACAGACGACGTCGACGTCCACAGAGAACTGGGGATGGCGATATTGGCACGATCTTCCGGCTTTGGGCCGCCCATAAATTGTGTGTGTCAAAGCCATGTTAAGTGTAGCCGGTCGATGACAATCGGTTCTTTATTTCTCTGACAAGCAGTTTGCATTCCAGGCTTGACACTCCTCCTGCAGTCTTGGGCACGGGCACCATCAAATCGCAATTATCCTTTCCTAGAGATCCGCGGCTTCCACGTAATTTCTTGCTTTTTGATTTCCCCATAATGGTGGTGTGTAATTTAAGGCGTTTATCTTTAGCTTCCAATTTGAGCTATATGGTATCTGCTTTCTTGCAATGTTCTGCTCTTTCGAGGTATCATCTTCAGCGAAATAAAAGAGTGGACTTCCGTCGGAATGTGAATGGTGGTCGATCTTCGATTTTGGCGCACCGAAATCAAAAATGGGATTGGTGGCAGGTGGTCAATCAAATTAGGGTTGGGGCACAATATTCAAATTCAATTCAAAATTGAACATGAAAAAGCGAGGAGCGGGAAAAAGCTCACCATGTTGTCATTGTACAATATCGACGGTCTTTCTTCATAATCGAAGCTCTTATTATCGAATAAATCTATTACAAAAGGAGTCAGGACACGAAAATGGCATTGCGAAGACCTCCAACCCGTGTCGAAATGAAGGCAGACGACATTGATGAGTATTCCAAGGTCAGTTTTGAATGTGATGCTGTGACATCACGGTGGAGAAATGAATCGATCGTCTTGGATGATCATTTGTGAAGGCAGAGATTGTTGTCACATCGTTTTCGTGCGAAGTGAAATAATCATTCTGAAGCAATTGCCTCACAAATAAATTAAATTGATTGTTCGTTGTTCTAATGAATTTTATTTTCCTGAAACACAGATTGTGCGAGAGAAGGAAATGAGCATGGAGGATCCCGTGGCGATGCAACTCGCTGCAGCCGCCAACAACGATGGAATGGACGGTGGACGTGTGAAGTGGTCAAACATGACGCCGGGAACCAAAAAGTCGAATGCAGCACAACGGATTGGAATAGGACGCCAGAGGTGAAAAAGTTGAAGAAAGAGCCGCTGAGATATGCCATTGGAAATTACAATTCGCGACTGAATTTGAAGAGCACGAGGAAGATGATCTGATTCTCAATGACTGCTACTTCTAATCGCATCGATTGGAAATATAGCATGCATCGGACACTTTTCTGATTCCAATGAACGAATGAGACGTACAATACTGCAATCGAACTTGAGGGGAAATGAACCGAACAAATTATTAGATGGGCATGGAGAATAGGCAGGCGCTAAAATTTAGGCTTTCATCGAAATATGTATTCTGCATTGTGAACGCAATCAACCTTGGTTTTGACGCAAAATTTTTCACAATTTGCATCGCATCGCATCGCATCGCATCGCATTTCACGTTCGAAAGAAAGTTCGGGGATGTTGTCGTGGAGATTAATAATAGGGTCTTCGTCCCGAACTTTTGACAATGGGTGGTACTCCGTTCATGAGATCGTACACATTGAATTCACATGGTATCGTGTCTGTCGGTATGGCGTGGATTGAATCGAATGTCATGCGTTATTAGGAAGTTTGTAGTATAGCGTTGCTTTTGATGCCATTGTCATGTTCTCATAGTCGATATTCGGGTCTGTTCAGATCAATAGATCCCGGAAGTGAAGGAGACACTTCCTGGATGGATCCAGTTCCTGGTATTCCTAGTTGGGAGCCCAACCAACCCGGACCGAGCATTACGTTCATACTCAGGAAGAAAACAATCAATACCGCTAAAATAATAGTAAAAGCGTTGATGCCTAGCAGCTGGATCACAAATATTCAACAAATAGAGTTCATCAGGTCAGAATATCCATTGCGCACACCCATAATTTCAAAACTCAGTTCAGGAATCACAAAACTGTACCAAAGCGATTGATAGAGCATCCATTCATGCAGTCCATTCAATCATTCAACGAATGACTATTTACCTGTTGCATTACCATCCACTCGGGGGGTTGTCCCATTTCGATTTCTTGCAAATCACCCTCGTCGATTTCAGTCTCAAAATTACTGTTCTCGTAGTCAAATAACTTTTGGACCGAATCGCTTTCCTTATCATCCGATGGCGATGCAAATAGTGGAGAATCATGGTTTGTAACGAACCACCCAGCTTATTCCATTTTGTCGAACGTCTCGCGTTCGCCGACCCGGTTTTGGCATCAAATGCATCGATTGAAAAGCATTGGCCTCTTCCCCAAAAGTGGACATCAAACCGATGATGAACACAACCCAAAACGAAAGCGACTGGGATCTGCGACTCCTAACTCATTGTCATTATCACGCGTTGAAATTGTATATGTACCTCGAGTTCTTGTTTGTGAAGGGTGATCAGGGTCTTGAAAACTCAGTACGATATCGCTGAGGATTTCGTTGGTAATGAAATTTTGAGTTCAAATTACCGATACAACATTCAGAGCAGCTGTTATGCTTGTGCTATGAACGAAGAGCTCTCACTTCTGCATTCAGTATTTTGAAATGATCTTTACATCATCTTGTCGAGGCAGCAGAAGCATCCGCTTGTTGAGTTTTACCACCTGTTTTGACGGATACTGAAGAAGATGATTGACATCGGACATGATGTGAAGTCGAAGGAGTCGATTGAAGTGTATAATGGACTAATCCGATTTTATGTGTGACTACGTATACAGGTTCCACGTGGTAAGCATTTTCATTAAAAAAATGTGATCGGCGAACGTCCGTCAGTCAATATCCTGAAAATTGCATCCAACTGTCAATTGACAATGGAGCCATCCACGAAACATGAATCTGCATCACTTCATGCGATTGTGTCAACTCCTCTCTCCTCGACAACATAATCGTTCTATTCGTAATTCATTACAGAATCGAACAAAAAACTTGTCTTCTCAACAAACTTTGCCACTAGCCCCATCGCTATCATCCGAACGAACACATTCCTACCACTTCCGAATTTCAATTTCGACGTTACCGCAATCGCACCATGAAAACATCCATGATATTATACAACCTTTTCGTCGTCCTGGCAGTCCTCGTTGGACGAAATCTTGTCGCTTTCTCAAGAGGCAGCAACCGAAGAGGCTGCTCCAGAGGCCGCCGCGGAACCTGTGCAATCGGGTCCATTGATTGACTTGCTCGGCACCAAGTTGCAGTCGTTGGAAATTATTGACCAAACATCCGCCCAGGTGAAGGAACATTATACCAACGAGGCTCTTGCGGGGAAGAAAGTTATCGGTCTATATTTCAGCGCAGACTGGTACGTTATCGCTACGCTGTACCGTTCGTGTTTCGACAACGGCAAAAATACCTTCTTGAAGTAGGAGGCGACCTTGCAAAAAATTCTCAAGTATGCTCAACTAACGTTATTTTTTCTCTTGATTTCGACCAAAAGGTGTGGACCTTGCCGGCAATTTACACCCGAGCTTGTTTCGTTCTACGAAAAGATGAATAGCAGACGTGGCCAGAAGGATCAGTTTGAAGTTGTTATGATTTCTCGATGCCGTGACATGGATTCGCACTTATCAATATTTTTCCAAGATGCCTTGGTTGGCTTTGCCTCTCGATGTCGCTGCGGGCCAGCACGGACAAATGCTTGGCGAAAAATACGGAGTCAAGGGTATTCCATCTCTTGTCCTTGTTGACGATTTGGGTCAAACCATCACGACCTGATGCTAGAAATAAGGTTCCTGCCGACAGAGCTGGCATTGGCTTCCCATGGCGAAACCCAGCTTCCCAGCTCTACAATACTCTCGTACCTCGCAGCCTTCGCATGATGGTCAAACTGCAAATCGATGCAGTCAAAACCAAATTGTTGAACAAAGTGAAAGGCTTGTTTCGTAAAGCGTAAAGGGAGGGTCTGAGTTTTGCTAAAATATTCAATGAACGAAGTTATTCATTTTTTAAAAAGGTTTATCTAAAGGTGTCAGGAACGATGTTGAATAGGTCGATTCCCAAAAGCGTTCCGAAAGAAAAGTATTCCGATATCTTTCTATTTCTTCTTTACTCAATATTTTCGCTCTAGTTGCCGGAAATTCCCAATTGCTCGTAAATCGTCCCCAATTTTTCGTATTGAGCCATGACCTCCAGTAACGTTTGACGACGCTGGTCTGTAGTTCCATCCAAGTAAAAGGGATCACCACGAGCAGTCAATACAATATCAAATCGATCCACGTAAGTGTTGACGAAATTCCTTGCCGACTCGATCTGACGCGACATGCCTGCTCTGCTAGTTGTGATGTAACCTCTGTGATCGAGAGCGGGGACCGGGAGAATCCATTCCATAATTGTCTTCGTCTCTTGAGTCTTCAATGGGCAACGAAAATCCAGATGCGCAAAGCTGAAGTTCGGGAAAGACATATGTCATGCTACCGTAGGAACGACCCGGTGTGTATACCGCCAAAACCTTTTTTGCCTTCTTCGTTGGCACGAATTGTATCGGGAGTATACTCGAGATTCGCATCATCTTCATCGTCGTTTCCATCATCACCAGGTGGCTGTTGCTTTTCCTGTCAAGATATCTTCCGCAAGCTCTGGATCCCATTCTTTTACGGTTAATGGTCGACCAGATTCCTTAAAAATGTACCCACTTTCGTCGGCGACTTCGTTCATTGCCCAAGGTCCATAACCATCTAAGCGTTGAGTAATAGACTCCCGGCAATCTCTTGGTATATCCATTCGATATGCTACTACATTTACGTCGGGAAAGGCCTTTTTCCACTTGGTCAAATCTGCCTTGCGAACGGAAAAAACTCCTGGGCTTTCAGTCGTAGTGAATGCATTCTTGGCTTGTCACCAAAATAGAAGACAGGTAACCCTTTGGTCCCATCATGGACTTCATTTCCTCGGCAATCTTTTCCGAAAAGGGTGGCACGTCAACCATAACGAAAGGGTCTTTGACATCCGCATCATCCTCAGTCATCGTCATCGTCCAGGTCGATATCCTCAAGGTCCACATCAATAATATCCGTGTCGATTTCGTTATTTTTTCGAGTGAGACGCACCAAGTATCGAACCGATTCATAGGCTCCTGCCGTGGTGGATGACAAAATTCGCACCGCCTTGACACCCTTCCCCAACCCGGTGATCGGGACCAGTTGGGTGTAGAATCGGTCTCTTTGGGCCTTTTCCATTTCGTCGGAAACCGACACGCCGGTAGTGGGGATGGGGACGTCTCCCAAATCTCCGTCCACGCTGTGTTCTTCCAAATACGGAGACGAGTTCAAATCAGACATGGCCTCATCGCTAAACTTGTCTCTTGCCATGTTGTTATCGCCATCAACTGTACTCAGGGTATCTGTCAACCAATCCATGGATGGGATCTCATCGTCGTCGTCGTCCTGCCTTGCGAGAAGGGTCGTCGTGGCACAACCACTTGTCGTCAAATCATGGGATATCCTTCGAGTAAATCTGGAGTTGGACATTGTGTTTGTAGTAGAAAACGTGGATGCCAACGGGACTTGAATCAACAGGATCGAAACGATCACCAAAAGATACTCTGACATGTTGCATTTGCCATGTCCGATAACTTTCTTTGAATTTGTCAGCATTCTGTTGATAATTTCGTCAATTATAAGCTGTAGGGTAAGGTGTAGTTATCAGACTTTGACCAGAGCGAATATAGTGTCTTGATTTATGGATGGTCAATAGTAGAAAAGGTCTTTCAATTATTTCGCAGAGATTTGATTTATGATTGAATACAGTAATTGAATTCGTTCTCTTTCTGTAACGAGCTGTGATTGACTTTTTTGATGGCTGGTTGATGGGAAGGATGAATCGAAGAAGGCGTTGCGTTTTCAATCATTTCTTTCGATTTTTGCCATCACTACAAACTGGCAGTGACGGCCAGACGTTTCTGTTTTTTGCCAGCGAATCTTGATTCACGAACGAATCTGATTCACTTTTACTTAAGAGTCGTGGGCCTCGCGGTCATGGTCGTGTGAACGTGGTTTCTCAAAAACTACGAAGAAAAGTCGCGTGCACCGTCACTGATCACGTCATTCGCATGATGGATGTGCATGATGTGCACAGAACGGTTTTCGAACGCATTCTCGCCTCTGTCAGAACGATGAAATGTTACGCTTTCACACTTTTGTCGCGGATACCTTTCACAACTGAACAACAAAGTACACTTTACTTCTGTGATCACTAATACGCAACGATGTCAAAAAGAGCGCTACTATTATCTGCCTTCGTCGGCTCGACGACTGGCTTCTTGGGCCCTGCTCCCTACTAAGAATACAAGATCCACGAGTCTATCTGTCCTCTCCGAGATCGAAGATGGCAGTCTTGAACTCATGACGACCGAAGAATGCAGGCTTCCCACACAAAAGGGCAAGAAAATGTCGGAATCCATCCCCTTTCTAAAATGTCCACCGGTGTTGCTCGAGTCGGATTTGGCGGGAAACGTTGGTTTCGATCCACTGGGATTGGCCAGCAGCGAGGAGCAACTCATCGACTACCGGGAGGCGGAAATAAAACACGCTCGACTGGCAATGTTGGCAGCTATTGGATGGCCGGTGTCCGAACTCGAAGACAGAGGCATTGCCGATTATTTCAATGCCCCATCCGTCTTGGACGATGGCGATCGTGTTCCTTCCATACTGAACGGAGGATTGGAGAGAATCGATCCGCGATTTTGGGGATTTTGCTTGGGAATGTCTGCCGCCATTGACATGTACGGAATTTCGAAAGCCCGACGGGAAAGTCCGGACTATTTCCCAGGGAAACCTAGGATTTGATCCTCTGAACTTGTTTCCACCGGACAAAGAAGGACGAGAAAAGATGAAACTGGCAGAAATCAAGCACGGAAGAGTAGCGATGCTCGGAGTGCTTGCGTATGTTGCCGAAGAATATGTCACGAAAATGGCAGTTGTCGATGACACTCCGATCCTATTTCAACCGATCACCGAGACTGTTGAAGAAGTGATTGAGACCGTGGAAGGTGTTATTTCTGCTTCGTTTTTGTTATAAAAGATTAACTTTAAAGTATTGAAGCAATTAGAATGCCGTAAACCCTTATTCTGTTATCGCCGAAGCAGTTGCTTCGACATGGATTGCTTAGTTTCTTCGTACGTGGCGAATTGGATTGCTCCGCTAAGGATTGCTTTGCCCACTTTTGGAGTTGCACCGGCAAAGAGCCCACTCAAGCCTTCTTCTCTTCCCAGCGCAACCAAGCTTTCGATGTATCCCTTATTCTTTTCTTCTAAGGATAGATTTTCACCGCTTTGCAGTTCTTGCCAGTCATTAATCTATTTCGAACGACAGTCGAGCGGCGTTGTTGCGAGCTGGGATAGACTTGTAGCTATGGCACCAGCTCCTGCGCCTTCGAGAGGTGATAGATCTTTTCGACCCTTCGTTATGGATTCATATGCGACAAATTTGATAATGTCGGCCGGTAACGCATAGAGAAAGTTTTCCCAATAGCCCGTATAAAGTTCCGAGATACCATTGTGCCCCTTCTTCTGTGTCACTTCCTTTGACTGTTTGCTTGATGGCATCGATGGCCGAAATATTTTCGTATCCATCGATGTTTGCCTGCTTCCTCACTTTCACGACTTCGGATGGATTTCGGATGACCCAGTATGGAATCATTGCGACTCCAACTGCCAAGGAGGTACTCATCCATCGTGGCATGGACGATATTCCGCCAGTCCGAATTTTTGATCGCGCTCTTGACGGCATCCTTGACACCGAAAGAAGACAGGCTCCCGCGGGAATGTTCGATAGTAACGTAAGAGATATACCATTGAAGCAAGCCATCGAACAAGGCGAAATGGATCGCGAATCGAGTACTCAGAGTTGGGCATCTGAACTCGGACAGTCGCCGTGTCCAATGGGTATTTGATGAGGGTCTTGGTACCAGCAAGCGAAGCTCCGGCTACAAAGCCTAGATAAGCTTTCTTGCCATGCACTCGGTTCCGGCGACAAAATTTTCGCTGCGATCATTTGGGTAGTAGCTTGGACAGCTTGGGAGTTGTCATCCGGGGTGTTGGTTTCTTTTGCCAAACTTATTCTTGGCGAGGAACCGAATGCTACAGCCGTTGCAGCAAGAAGCAGTCAACGTCTGCCTTCTGCTCATCGTATCGTTCAAGTGTAGTTTTCTATAGTCGTCATCGTCGCCTACGTTCACCATTTGTAGCTCGTAGGCTCCAACGTGATTCCCTCTCTTTCCCTAGGTCATCAAAAACGTTTTGTGTATGTAGAGCCAACGAATGACGTAACAAGAAACCCGAAACGATGTTGGCTGTGGAGCAAAAGACTATTAGCCACAATGACGATGAATTTCATTGCATTATGAGCCAAGCAAGATCGAGATCGGGGCATGCCCATGTATTTTCCTATGGCCTACTCTCGATTCATTCATTGTATGCAGCCGTTTGTCGAGATTTCTCCTCTCGCATACCTGGCACATGTTGCAAACTAATCTCGTTCAGAAAAATGGAAACCGATGGGGAGATGAAAGAAAGGTGCTTCAATTGATTCGAAATCTGGATTTTCGATGATTTTGAGTGAATCCCGATGACGATTGCCGACAAGTGAAACAAAAGCCTTATGATTAGGGTTGGAGATAACACACAATGATGTCAAAAAAAAGCGCCAATCTTATTGGCGCCCTTTTGTCGAATGAGATGATGGCCCCTGTTTACGGCGCATAATATGGTGTCAGTGAAGGACCAGTGGAACGTGAATGTTGATTATTCGAGATACTGTATCCCGAACCGAAGGGTAAATCAACACTCTTCCGACACAAAGAAGCTTGCATCATCAATCGGTCGATAAAGAAGTCTCTTATAACATCGTAACGCAAGACTATAGTGTCGACAATGGTCAGAACATCTTCAAGTCTCAGGTGCTTAATCCTGGTAGTTTTGTTATTGGTGGAACGATCCAATGGATTCGTCGGTAGTGGCCTTCAAACCAAATTGGTGCATACAAAAATGTGTCTCGCCTCATCTCTTCAAAGCTCCGAAACAGAAGAAATTAGAGCAAGCATCCCCTGCAGAGATTAGACTACAGAATGACCCAACCGCTCTTCGATCAACGATGCTGGATGGCATTCCATTGACAATCGCCAAGTCGCTCTTCCGATATAGTGGGACCGTGCCTGTGTCACAAGGCCCTGGCGCTGAACGTATTTTTGTTTGTCGGATTGCGGACAAAGTTGTTCAAAATGCTCACCAAAGAGGGATATTTCCACGCCTTGTTTCTTGCTGTCGGTCTCTGGTCGTCACTTGGATGGAGAGGTTGGACAACCTGCGTCTTGTATCTATTTCTTGGTTCGTTCGTGACCAAAGTGAAAATGCAAGAAAAAGAAAAGTTGGGGATTGCCGAGGGTCGAGGAGGAAGAAGAGGGCCAGAAAATGTTTGGTAGGTTTCTGGATCGATTGAAAAATTTTGCATTATTCTAAACTGTTTCTCTAACGTATTTTTGTTCTGGCGCGTTAGGGGTTCGGCTGCAACTGGATTGGCATGCGCCTTTTGTGCTGCAAGAGGAACATCGTTTCTTGGACTTCGTTCGGATCTCTATATTCTTGGGTATGTGGCATCATTGGCTACAAAACTTTCCGACACATTCGCATCCGAAATCGGCAAAGCTTATGGAAAAACGACATTTTTGATCACAACACTGGAACGAGCGGAACCCGGAACAGAGGGAGCCGTAAGTGCCGAAGGAACAGCGGCATCTGTTCTAGGAGGAGCTCTGATTTCACTCTATGGGTTATCGATTGGCTTGATTACTCCGAAAGCAGTTCCGATATCCATCTTCGCTGCATTTGTGGCCACGAATATCGAAAGTGTTTTGGGGGCTACTCTGCAAGGAAAGAAAAACCTCGAGTGGATGACAAATGAGGTTGTCAACTTTATCAACACGCTTATTGGCGCTGCAATTGCGATTGTACTCGGTGGTTTAGTTTTATAGAACATAAAAAGTTGAAATTTTATCCAGTTGTTAACTCTTCCTTCGTTTAATTGCCCTTCGACTTCTATCATCGCCGTCTGCTGTTGCTGTGTTTTTGTCAACCAAGGGTCGCTTACACAGAGTGAAGTCATTCAAGTCATAGGCTTCGGCTCTCGCTGCCGTCCATAATACAGTCGCAACGCGAGAAGGTGTCCATCCGTCACCGAGAATTCTTGCAATTTTCAAACAGTTCTTGTTCATCGTCATATATGTGGACAGTGTGTACGTTCGTTTTGGCAAAAAGCACTCAATCACCTCGTCGTACATGTATGCAAATATATCCGGGTGTACCAGAGTCAGCAGAGCACTTGCTGTCGCAGGGCCCACTCCTTTGAGCTTGGCAAATTCTTCCAAGGCTTTTTTGGAAGAATCGGTGTCAGATTCTGTAGAATTTCTGGCTTTCTCAATTGACGACGTAGATAGTTCTCGAACCGAAGACTCTTTATTCGACGTAAGATGTTTCATCAACGCGTGACGAGGTTTCCCAACCGCAAATTTCCATCGTACAATGGTAAGAAGATCTTCCTTGGTAATGGATTCCTTTGTTGATTTACCCTTGAACGACTCGCCGATACGACGATATTCACTCTCGATTTCTTCGAAACCTTTCAAGTGAGAGACGACTTTTGCGAATTGTTTCTCCACCAAACTCCAAGTTTCCTTATCGTGGCACCTCGAAAGCCGCTTGGCAGCCTGGACTCCTGGTCTTGGCTTCGACATGATCGTGATAATGTATAGTGCTTGGCAAAATATATGATCGTTTCGATCTTCGCATTGTGTCATTGCATGACGAGAATGTTTTCCTTTTCCTGCGTTGGTTTTTGGCGCGCTCTAAACTGCCACCGGAAAGTCGACTCATTCGATCACTACACCTTCAACCGAATGACGAAGGATTTCGATATTATATTCATGTTTTGATTTTCTGTCTCATCGCTTCAAACCATCATCTTCTAACTTCGACGACGACTAGTCCAAGTGTAATCACAACCATTTCAATATGACAGATTACGAAGTTTCTTACACCGCGAAGGATCTTATCCTTTATGCGTTGTCTCTTGGGATGGGCTCCCATTCGGATGATTCGGAGGAGTTGAAGTTTTTGTATGAGGAGCATCCGAAGTTTACCGGGATACCAACATTTTGCTTTGCCTTTAACTTTTGGGCCCAGAGAAATGCTGCCATAGAAGGAACCACTACTCAGAGAATCCCTCCATTTCCTCCACCCATCATGTCCGAGAATGAGGTTATTCCTCGTCAATTTCTTCGAAACAACACAGATATTTCTTCCTGTCCCGTAATCCACACTTGGCAGTCAATAGTGTGGCATAACCCAATGGAAATACCGAAGCGACAGCATGATACAGTCAAGCGCAATTCTGAATCAAACAACCATTTCTATCCAACCCAAATCGATTGGAACCTTTGTGACTTCCCAATCAAAGGTTGCAACACCTAATGGTCAACTATCCTGTACCATGCAATCTACGGCATTGGTTCTGGGCGTCGATCCCAAGAATACGATTGCCTATGATTTGGGAATTCCGAAGCTAACAAGTATATCAAAAAAGCAAAAGAAGGAAGCAACAAAGGAAACACCTTTGTTTCAATGGACATACCAAACATCTCAATCGCAAGCGCTGCTGTATCGAATTGCATCGGGCGATTCCAATCACATTCACGTGGATACATCTGCTTCGGAGATGCTTGGAAACGAAACCAAGGCTCCGTTGTTACACGGTCTATTTACATTGGCTGTAGCCTTTCGCGCGATCGTCAAACTATTCGATGGCCAGGAGAATCAATACAAATGACAATGAATTGTTCTTTCGAAGACTGGAGGGGGCATTCAAAACTCCTGCCTTTGTTGGGGATCATCTCTGCGTCAAGGTATGGAATGCTGATGAGGCGAATAACGAAAACCGAGAACAGGTTGAAACGATTCCTCTTTGTGATTGTCAACAATATAACAGGGGCGGTGTTGGTTGACAATGGGTACGCCGAAGTCGAAATAATACCAAGATCTTTGACATCACGCTTATAACAGATGGCTATAACTTCATTGAATTTTTTCAGTTTTATGTATTCATCCTCTTTCGGAGCGCTGCCGAAATAACATAGGATAGGGCTGCACCAGCCAACACACCAGCCCAATCCAGAGCTACTTGTTGAACTTGGTTCCAGAAACGTTCTCGTTCCATTCTCTTTCTTCTTTTCTTTCAACTCTAACTGAGCCTTCATAATTGATTCAGTACCGGATTTATCGTTGTTTCCGCTCAAGGCTGGTGGAAATGTATTCAAAATGCGTTTGCACAACATTTTCTATTATCATTCCTTCCAGGACTTCCGTCTCGGACGACTTCGGTCTTGTAATTTCGTTCATGGGCCAATCTTTTACAGTCGAATCTGTTGTCTCCATATCGGCAGGGCGCCAAAACCCAGACCTGGTCGTGTCGTGTTTTCAAAAGATTTCCAATAACCATGTGACAAGCCATACTTTTCCACCGCAGCCTCTGCCTTTTTTCTCAAGATTGCCTTGTCTGTTTCCAATTTGAAACTGCACACAAAGGCATCCGGTGCCCACTTGAATCTTAAAAGCCCCATTACCTTTGGAACGGGCCATAGCTTTAGATTCAAAACACCGCTTTCACTTTCTTTACTGATTACATTACCAGACTTTTCGTCTCCGATATCGCGGCTCTGGATTTTGTGTTTGGATCGCTTTTCCATTGGCACATAAAAGTCGGATACGGCAGCTGCCAAGTAAAAGAGAGCGAGAGCTTGGCTATCTTTCAAAGCCTCGGAACACAATTGGAGTTTGGCAAGGTAGTCTTCGACGGTTCGAAAGGGCATGGTCAATATTCTTCCTTCCTCCAACGCGGACTGTCTTTCTGTCAGAGCCCTGCGAATGGGAGTGGAATTGATGATTCGACGGTGCAATTGCACATCGCCAGTGTAAGACGATTTTTTGCTGCTGCTCTTTAGTTTCGTGGCTTTTTCGTCGTCTATCGACGGCGGATCCGACAGCCACTGATCTGTCTTTTCTGAATCCAACACAGCTTGTACCAACTGGTCGTCTTCGTCTTCCTCGAGGTCACCGGTTGCAAACAACTTGCCCAAGCTCGATAAGGAGATTCCATCGTTCGGTAGGGAGCCCTTTCCCATGATAGCCTGACTAAGCACTCGTCCGTACGGCGAGGCACTGCCCTTTCTCCACAAATGTATAACAGCATAACCTCGTTTCAAAAATTCTTGAGAAACAGAAAAGAAGATAGGTGAGAGCAAATATGAATCAATTTCTTTAGCTTTGCATTTCATTCCATTCGCCCATTCCATTCTCACCTTCTACCGAGATCGAACCACGCTTTCCCGTAGAAAAGTTGTCTAGACAACGAACACTATTCACTTCTAGATCTGCCGCTGTTCCGCCAGACGAGACGAGTGCGATAGGGCCGGTGATGTGAGGAGTGACGAATGACAAAGGATTGAAGCTCAAGGTCCAACAATTTGCGATCTTTTGGTGGAATGGCGTCGACAAACGACTGGACAGTCGCCTCGTGATCGTCCGACATTTTGAAGATTGGATCTTTTGACCACTTGAGTTTAGAATAATGTTCCAAGACTCTTCGTTGCAGGGTGATCTTAGCATCAATCTCCGATCAATCGTGACATGCATATTATGATTACCTTGCTTCTCTCGTCTCGTCGTCGTGAATCTTAGAGATGATGATTTGAATTGCAAGGTTTTCGTAGGTGTCGTGACGTTCTGCATTAGGATATGAGATATGGGTTCGGGTTTTCATCCAACATACATAGGTACTAGCCTAGTTTCATACCGTTCATTCCCAATTCGATTTCTGCCTCATCGCGCGCTCGGAGTTCGCCGCAATCACGACTCTTTTAGTGCCTTTACACATACAACGAATGTAATAATAACCGTTGACGAAGACCTGAATTTGAAATTATTTGTGAATTAAGTTGTTCCTCCTTGTGGTTCCACATTGAACAACAGATCGTCTTCCCGGAGAACACCTCTTTTGACCATTCGAAGATATCGATCCAACACTTCCAAAGAATTACAGCCACAAGAATATTACGAAAGTGAGAAAGCAATACTAGTTCATCGCACCAATTTCTTCGAAGCAAGAGCAAGACATTCCACACGACAATGGTGTTTCGAAGGCGAGATGGCGCATTTTCTTCCGACAGTTCGAGTGCAGGCAGAACAGAGAGCAGCTATAAGCCACTGCCATTGAAACAACGGACGTCGTCTTCGTCGGATCGACGAGATTTTACGTCGAATACCTGGATATCCCTGTTGCAATTGATCAAGTTCCGAGAGTATGTAATTCCGGTCAACCACTTTTCGATTTGGCGAAGGCACAACGCGTGGGCATTCGAGGACGGGAAGGATTTAAGATCGTATATTGGAAATCGATATGCCAGCAACATGGTCTTCATGTCACTTCTTCTTTCGACGCAATTTGGGGTTTTGTTCAATTCTTCCACGATAGCCAGTCAGGTTCGCGACGATCTGGTAGAGGCGCATTGGGGGCACCGTAAGCTTCTGGGCGGGTCTGTTCATGATCATTTCTTCTCTGTCGACCATTCTGAGTCTCATCTCGACCTTTACCTTTACGGCCTATGATCAGTGCGATTGATGAAGGAAACGCTCATTGTATACTGCGATCATCGATCGGACAATATGCCACGGAACTCCCCGGAAGATTGATTGTCTGCAGCATCTACACCTTCTTGATATCCTTCATGTCATTCTTCTTTATATTGTTGCCGGTGGGAACCTTTTCGCTTCTTCTTCTATTGGGCACGGTGTTCTTTTTTGTCCATGTCGTTTCTGTCTTTAGCTCGTTTGGTCGAATCATCATGCACACGGGTGCCATGGGCAAAGAACGAATATTCTCTAGCTGAATACGAGGAATTGCTGGTGCCCGAGAGCCTGCACAGCCATTTGCTTTCCAAGGCCAAGTGCAATCTCGCTCACAATACCAGTATTATCCGTCAATATCGATACAAACAAGCGTACAAATCGACCGTTTTCTGCTCGAAGAAGACCTCTACGATCACCTGAGTGGAACATCCAAACGATACCAGGGAGTGACCATACAAAATGGCAACGGACTCGATTCAAATTACTTTGGGAGCAGGCTCAGATCCGACTCCAAAGTTCGATTTGCAGATTTGGAAACGGGCTCAGCAAATGACAAGGAAGTCGTGGAAGGAAAGATCGACGAGGTTCTTCCGGCGGGTGGTCGCCACCATTTCCGTTCCTTGACGCCACTATCGGATATATCGGATCACACACCACGTCTAAATTTGGGACAGATCAATGCCAAACAATCTACCATTGATGGCGACTTGTCGTCTCTAGCGGTTCCTCCAAAGAAGTTTTTTATCACTAGCGGATACGGACCCGTGAACTATCAGATCTGAGTGCGATAAATAGTACCTCGGTAGCGCAATGTCAGTAATTCTAGTTTGGAACAGTGGCTCTCAGGATCGACAACTCCCGAGATTGGTTCGAATTCAAGGAAAAGCACCCATTGGAGTTGTGAAAAAGATGGATGGTGAAACGAAGGAGGACAAAAAAGACGTCATAGAACCCAAGCCTCCCGTCGTCCCTCCGAATGCGGCCCCCATTTCCAAGACTTCTATTCCGCCGAGTACTTTGAATCGAAATAAAAAAGCAAACAACAGAAATGTCTCGCCCACGCCGGAAATCCTTGATCCCGAGTCTTTGCATTCGCAACGAGTCAATGAGCGCGACATGTCGGAAGACGAACGGTTTCTCTTTGATTACGGAGATTTTGGCAGTGACGATGTCGTAGACGAGAGGAAGAAAGACCACGCTGTTTATGGAACGAACAATCAACTCCACAATTATGGTGATCGGATACAGAAAAACGAAGGCAGCAACGGTAACCAGTCTTCAACCAAAAATGAACGCACAAGGTTGTTGAGGTAGTGGCAGACAGTGAATCGAGGTTTGTTGGCTGGTCAAACTCATACTTGCCAATTGAAAAAGCCGGAATCGAATCGCCAGCGTTTGTGAAATACGCACCTAAAAGAATTGTTTTATCGACAGTGATGCACGTTGCAGATCATTCCGAAGACAAGACAAAGGTCGATCATTTATTCACACGCAATGAATGATTGATTCATCAACGAAGACTTTTCTAATTCGGAGAAGGAACAATATCACGATCATTACGATGAAAAATTTCACCTCTCGATGTGCAACACCATGTTCCACCACGATAGATTGTCTTCGTCTAGACCATGTGAATCCATATTATATAGAAATAAAGAACTCAAAGCGTATTCAGTATATGTAGATTTTTTGCTATTATATTGTTCGCCAAGTCTCGTTGCGCACGGGGGTTGGTGTTCGTTTCAACTAGTTCGTAGTCCTAACCACAGTACGTAACCCTAATCAAGATTTTGAACCGTAAGCCAAAATATGGATGAAATTATTGTGTCGCGGATACGACTTGCTCAACACCACTGAAAAATATTACCACACCGTTTTTCAGAAAACTTGGAATCAGGAAGGTTTTGAGTTTTTCATCACTTCATTGATTTCACATCATCATGATCGATAAAGCATAGAACCTGATTGGCATCGTGTAAAGAATAGAAATAGAAATGGGAATGACATCCGAAAATAAAGAAACTGCAAGTCGTGCTCCTGTTGGGAACGTTGTTGATCCTGCAGAAGCCGTGCCTACCAAAGTGTATCGCAGTGCTCTTGATACGACTCCTCGGAAGATTGTTGTCCATAATGTCCTAAAATTTATGAACAACAAAGAGCTCGATGTAATTGTCAAGTCTTGGCTCGACGATGCCAACAAGCCGGGAGGGTTCCGCCTAGTTATCGAACGTTACAAGAAACCGCCTCGCAATGGATGGATCAACGTGACAGTAGCGGAGGATTGCATGGTCGAACCGTTTATTCAATTGATCAATGGAACGAAACGGGTGAACAAGCGAGGTCAAGTAATGCTTGCGCGGAGGGCAGGAGACGAATCAGGTAATCGACGAAAAGACAGTAAAAAACGCACAAGAGATGACAAAGACGATAAAGACGCCTCTTCCGACAGCAAGCGTGCTCGACCCGATGTACCAGCATGTCCAACACCCTCGCAAATACGCGATAAACTCACTGCGTTGTGGTCGAAGCCTTATCCTGACCAGTTGGAGGCTAAGAAAACAGACATGATTCGCAACTGCGCTTTCAAGATTATCAAAGAAATGAAATCCAAATTCCGTACTATTGAAAAAGAAGCGAGACGCAATCCCGAGCATTGTGTCAAGGCGAATGTATTTTCCTGGATAAATGCGAAACCATCTATACCTGTTGAAAATGTTGTTCGCAGTCCGCTCGTGATGAAATATCGGAACAAATGTGAATTGACTTTTGGATACCGCGTTCCTGAGGGAAATGGAACGGGTGTTGGAAAACAAAGCGAAGATGAAGAGAAGAGCAAAATTGATAATAAAGAATCCAATGACTTGGATTCTTCGTCCCCGAACCCTGAGGAGCTTGAGAGTACTTCCCGCATCCCTGCTGTCGGGTTTCTTCCATACGGATGGCGTCACTCTGTAGCTCGCCCCCATTGTTTGCAGAATGTGCCGAACGAAGTCTGTGCGATTGCCGATCTGATAGATCAATTTTTGCTGAAAAGTCCTTTTGCTCCTTACGAGACACAGGTACATCGAGGTCTTTGGAGATCAGTAACGATTCGGAGCTCGGAACGCACAAAGCAGGTAATGGTAATCGTCGTTCATGCGTCCCCAGAAGGTGGTGCAGGAGAGGAAGAGCCAACACCCGACGTCAAGAAGGAAAAGCGGGCTTTGTTCGAGATAGAGAGAGACCGACTAATTGCAGTCTTGACGAAGGAAGACCTGAGTGTTTCCGAGAGGAATCTGCCATCTGTTCAAATGGAGAAGACTGATAACCCCAACAAAGATCTAAGCGTGGAAGAAGAAAGGAGTTCATTTCGTGTCACGTCGATATTTTTCCAAGAGTACAATGGTCTATCAAACCCTTCCGTGTCTCATCCTGTACAGCATGCGTATGGGTCAAAGTTTATCGAAGAAAAACTCGGTTCCAATACGTACCAAATAAGTCCCGGTGCCTTCTTTCAGGTTACTACAGCTGGAGCGGAAGTCTTATACAATGTCGTTGCTGATAGACTAAAAGAGGTCAGCGATAACCCTGAGGAAACGTTGATGTTTGATGTATGCTGTGGCACTGGTACGATAGGATTGCACTGTCTAAGTGAAGGTGTCGTGGGGAGAGTTGTCGGGGTAGACATTTCAGAACCTGCGATCGAAGATGCTTTGGCGAATGCGAAACGGAATGGTTTCGGAGATGATGACAATTGCAAGGACAAGACTCGTTTTGTCGCCTCAAGGGCAGAGCTAGTTATGGGAAAGGAACTGCGACGAGTCAATGACGCGAAATGCAATATAAGTTCGATTGTTGCTGTCGTTGATCCCGCTCGAGATGGGCTTCATCCAGACGTTATCAAAGCAATTCGATCCACAAAGGAAATCCAGCGCCTCGTGTATGTAAGTTGCAATCCTACTGGATCATTGGTGAAAGATACCGCAATACTTTGTTGTCCGGCGACAAAAAAGTATAGGGGCCTTCCATTTAAGCCTACAAAAGCACAGCCGGTTGACATGTTTCCTTTGACCCCACACTGCGAGATGGTCATGACATTTGACCGCATGACAGAAGAAGATGTCCAAGGGAGCCCAGAAAATGTCACCGGAAATACATCGAGTTCAGCATTATGAAAACATTTTTAATTTGGGATAACAATATTTAGGATCTTACTCGATGAGACCAAGTACATTATTTCTTGCCTTCTATAGGAATGTAGGTCGATTGGAAGTTGCATATAGATCATGATGCCTCGTTTGTTGAGGATAGAAGCCCTAACACCCTTTCGGGAGAAAAAAATTGCAGTGAAAAATCATCGCTTCAAACTACAATAGGGGTACACGAATAATGTGTTGTCTTTCATAGGGCTGTCATTAGATTATAATTAGTTGTTGAGGATAGAAGCACTCGAAAGCAAAAAAATATCTTCGCATGATTCATCTGCCAATTGAGCATCTTGCGACGGACGTAGGACAGATGGAATATTCCAAACACCATAGAAAATGCAATCCCGTATTATGAAATCAATCACGAATACACGTATTGTTAGATCGTGCAGAGCCATCAATCTCAATTCTTCATGATCAAAACGATGTCAAAATTGAAAATTGGATCCGGGACATTCAGAAAATACCCTTACAAGCAGCTTTTGTCTTTCAGCACACACAAGACAATCGAGAACCACAGTTCGAACATAATCCAAAAGAAGTCCTAAACGAAGCAAACCAAAAAGATGTCCGAAAAAGCCTTTCCCCTCGCCGACGCAGACTTGACCGTTGCTCTGTTGGATCTCGTCCAACAGGCAACCAATTACAAGCAAACCAAGAAGGGTGCGAACGAAGCTACCAAGACCCTGAATCGAGGTATTTCGGAACTTATCATCATGTCAGCCGATGCCGAGCCTATCGAAATTCTCCTTCCACTTGCCGCTTCTATGCGAGGACAAGAACGTTCCCATACGTTTTTGTACCAAGGTACGTGATGTGAAATCGTCTATGATTCAATTCTGTACTCGGTATAATGCTAATTGGAATAGCACTCACAATTTTTCATCCTTCTTTCTTTATTTCTCGATCTTGCGCCTGCAGTAAGGTAGCTCTTGGACGTGCTTGTGGAGTTTCTCGTCCAGTCATTGCTTGCTCGATCACCACAAATGAAGCATCTCAACTCAAGACTACCATTGACGGTATGAAAATCAAGATCGAACAGCTCTTGCTTTAAGCGGAGCAGCGACGCCTTTTCATCCTAGGTTTCGTTTATTTTGGTTTCCTTCAACATTAGAACTCGTTGTTGTGGAAGAATATTTGAAATCGGTTGGAATGGATGACTTGGTGGTGGAATGGGAAAGGAATTTGTATTGTTTGATGAGAATGAGTAATGTGGATGCTCTTTCGGGGGATTTTGGGTTCATTTGATTTACTTCTACTAAACGGTGGGGATTACCATTACCTTCATGATTTCGCGGTGTAGGCGAAATTGGGTAAGATTTGGTTCGGCCTTTCGGAAATGGTTCTCAGGGTCTAGTAGATGGGTCGATGAATCTCTATGATCACTCTGGTGTTTTCAGAGACGTGAGAGAGGAGACAACTATATCGCTACGTGTTACTGAATCGGCAGTGTTTTGATATAGAAATAAAGTACTTTAATATTATAATTTAAGTTGAAGCTATGATTACGACTGGATTGTTTTTTGTTGGTGCACTTCACCGTAGTTGATGGCGTCGGTTGACTCATCTACCGAGGCTTTATCCGCCGAGCCAATGAATCCAACAGGCTCAGGGATCCAACTCAATGTTGTTGAAGGCGTTGGTTAGCCTAGTTTGTGTCCATGGCAGTCATGTTCGTGTTCGGAGGAATTTCCAACTGTTTCGTGCTGCTAAAAGAATTCACAAATTTGGAAGGTACTGGGATAGTTGTTTCGTTCCTTTTTCTCTATTGGGAGCCCTCTTTTTTTGATTTTTGGAGATGATGTATTTTTATTTTTGTTGTCATGATCATGTTCCATCACGACCGACATCGACCTTCTCTTCATGTGATGCTAGTCGCCCATGATGGATACAAAATCGAATGAAGATGCTTTTCCTCCACAATGTTTGAACCTGCGCATTCATTCTTCCATTTTACTCGGTAGCTCCTCCGAAAACGAAATTCTTCTTCCCAGGGGAATAGTATTTCGCAAAACGAAAAGCAATCGTAAGCTCCGAGGGGGACGACAACAATGTACAAGATGGTCGTGTTTTCACTATGGAAGAAAACACAGGCACCATCCACGCCTACATGTCGGTAGACAACAAAATTCCCACTCATGCGCACGAAGCAAGGAATGAAGCCGACAACAAAACGAGCATTAGACGCTTTGGACATCCTCACATCTTCGTCACAGGAGAGAATTCTTATTCAACCATCGATGATCGATGGGATTGACGAACTCGGGCGTCGGGCTCGCGCTCGATCGGAACAACAACGTCTGAATCGAAAAGCAATCAAGTTGATCGAAGGTACATCATTGATTATAGAACAGGAGCAGCAGAAACAAGCTAAACTCAGAGCGCCTTCTTCGAAAACAAACGGCGGAACAAAACGGCAACGGCCAAGAAGCCGGAATGAAATCCAACAACCATTTAAGGTAGCACGAAAATCGAATCCATCATTGTGGTCACCGGATATCTCCGGAATTCCGATACCACAGAAGGGAAATCAATCTGCTTACGTCCAGCTGCATGGTCTTCCCATTGGATCCTACCTTTGAAACCGTGCGAAGGTTTTTCACCGGCCTTGATCCAGAACGAATTCTGGTAGTACTGAACAATAGCGCGCACATTTCGGAACTCGATGCAACTTCGTACGGAACTTTGTCATCCTTTGGTCTTGAGGGGATAATATATACAAACAGGGATGTGCGGGTTTTGGTAAAGTTTGGTTCCGTCTCCGAGGCTGGATTGGCGGCAGACCGGTCGGGAGAAACCATTGCCTCGAAACATGTAAATGCACAAAAGAGCCAGAATAGTTTCGTGATCGGAGTTACCAAGATATCGAAAGAAATTGCCCTATCGCTATCGAAATTGTCTTTTGATGCTCTTCCCGGTGTTCCCTTCCACGCTTGCCTCTTGGACGTGGAAGCGAGACTTCACTCCAAGGTGAGAGAGATTCTATGGGCGAGTGCCGAAAAAGTTTGTCGAATAACTCTAGAGGGCAAAACCAAAAATACAATTCTTTTGGAGGCGAAAGAGAGCGAAGCGAAGCCTCTAACATTCGATGATTACAAGAGATATTCCATTCATCACAATGATTTGCTTGGAATACACGATGATTTGGCGGCATCATTACAAAGCGATCCGACAGACATGGAAGCCTCCATTCCTGTCGATGCAGTTACTCGGTTGACAACCAATGCTTGCACGGTTATCGACCTTGAATTGGATCGAATTGATGGTCTACTTCACCAGTATCGTATTTCAAGACTTATCGTTTAAAGAATTAGCATCATAAATAACGGGTCACCATAGAAACTTAATCTTCTCTTTCTCTAAACTGTCCCCTCTTTTCTTTTCTCTTTATCTTATTTCGTTTCTGGAGGTTTTGTTTCTCAACCTTGGCCTGCAATTGTTTCATTTTCTTTAACTGTGTTCTTGACGGTGGTTTGTCGTTTTCGATTGCCTTTTTGGCATTTGACATCCATTTGTTCATGGCATTCATTTGGTTGGATGTAAATCCCATACAGTCCATCCCCAATTCGTCGGTCTTGGGTACCACTTCCTCCAAGAATTCCAGGACGACTTTTGCACATTCGGCACCACACCGCTTGAAGTATCCCGGGTTGCTCCCCGTCAATGGTCCCGATTGAACTGACAATTGAATGAGCTGAAAGACAATCAGTCCTGTCTGCGTGCGCAGTTCCAACGAGATGCTGCCCTTATCCTCACCATCGTCGCTGGTGCTTCCATCATAATACCGTGCAATAGCCCTCCATTCGTTCACGCAGCCTTGCGTAGCATTCAAAACGTTGTTTTGATACTTGTCGACATCCGATGCAATCGCGTCTCGACTCAGTTGGATTGATATTTCTTGAACGTTCTTGATTCGTCGCTTCAGATGCTTGATTTCTTTCAGGTGACCGCAATGCTTGCCGGTGTCCTCCGTATTATTTTCGGGCAACCTTTCAGTTCCAACGTCTTCCGTCTTTTCTCCCTGAGATTCGTTGGAGGGAAACTGGGGCATTCCATCGTCGCTCGTATTGTCGTTTTCTGATGGGTTGATGCTATCGTCACCATGGTCACTCGTCATTATAGCAATTCCGCAATGCTGATTCACATGCAGATAGAAGTACGATAGTCAGTATGATCTTTTAGACCATCATGATGTCAAAATGAGTCGACGAGGTATGGATAACATCGTCGTCAATCTCAAATCGTATGCATTCACATCGAGCATACGATTCACTCGAAAACTTTTTTCACAAAAACGGGTTCGTATGAACTCGAAATGCGTTCGTATGAACCCAAAATTGGTTCACATTCAGTTTTAATCGAACTAATCAGTTGGCACATACAATTTAACGGCTGTTTGATTAGTTCGACTGACATATTTTCAGTTTAATCGATCTAATCAAACAGCCGTTAAATTGTATGTGCCAACTGATTAGTTCGACTAAACTGAAAAACGGGTTCGTATGAACTCGAAATGCGTTCGTATGAACCCAAAATTGGTTCACATTCAGTTTTAATCGAACTAATCAATTAGCACATACAATTTAACGGCTTTTTGATTAGTTCGACTGACATATTTTCAGTTTAATCGAGCTAATCAAACAGCCGTTAAATTGTATGTGCCAACTGATTAGTTCGACTAAACTGAAAAACGGGTTCGAATTAACCAAAAAATAATGGGAAAAAAATCTTTGTGAACGAAACCGCGTGCTTCGGAACTGCCTTCAATTGAGACAATGGTGTTCATAATCATTCGTATTCCGAACTTTTGTCTCTGAATTCATTCTTCATTCTTCCGATTTCGACCATGCCGCCCCCAACTCTTGCTGGCACGATGCAAACCGATCCCCGATCTGGTGGGGTGAAGCGCAAGTCGGGCGTCAATGTTCTCCAATGTGTTTCTGGTAAGGAAGGTTGTTTTTCGGGTCGTTCGTGTTGTGCTGCCATGAGTGCTCGCTTAGAGTTTCAAAAGAGTTATGGAGTCTTTGTTTCTTGTACACCTATTTCGTGGAGAACGCGTCATGGGCCGTGGTTTCTAAACAGGTGTATTTATTGTATCCAATTCCTTCTCTTTCTCTTCCAAATTGCTGCTACAGATGCTTGGACGGAGGTTCGTGACGACAAAAACCCAGAGGTGGATTGGATTTTAATTGGTTACGACGGCAATTCCAAGACAGACCTAAAATTGATTGAAAAAGGAAATGGAGGTCTGGAAGTTCTTTCGACAAAGCTAGAAGCTGTTTGTTCTTCGGCTGGCGGTGTTCTCTTTGGTAGGAACGCGTCTCAACACGAACGGGCGCTTTGTACACTTTTTGTATGTGGGCGAATCTTGTCCGGCGATGAAAAGGGGAAGAACTCTCATGTACAAGAATGGAGTCTTCAATGTGCTAGTGGGCTGTGACGGCGAGATCGAAATGAAGCCCGGTCTCACGGAGGCAGACATGGGACCTATACGATGATAGAATTTTACGTCAGTTATGCTACGAATTGGACTCGGGCATATGAATACGGAGTGAAACAGTAGAGGTTTGAAACCTTTCGAAACAGATACACTGTCATTTCATTGTAAAAGAAAGTTGCCCTTCTGATTCTTTTGTGTACCAATTGAACTTTGAAGCGTGCACTATCCAAATGTGTAGGAAGATATACGTGTCAAGTCTGAGTTGTCAAAGTGAATTCAGCTCATCGTTTTGTTGATAGGAGGAATATAGAAGATCGTCACACACTATATGCTATTTCTGACAAATCGAATTCTTCGAACAAAAAGGTGTTTGATGATGGACACCTCCGAGTAAGCTCCAAACCCCGCATAGGCACCCTTCATTTGCCGCAGCAACTTAGAGTCAAATCGATCATTTGATGCCGTTGATGTATTGATGTATCTCCTTCTAGAATATGCCATCTCGTTACCCTTTTCTGTGTCTGACGCCAATCGTAACTCAGAATAGGGGGGTGGTATTTTGGAACGGCACTGCGATTGAAATGCAATCGATCGTTGTCGAAGCTTATTTTCTCTAGGACTGCAGTATCAGATAGTACAGTACTGGCGAGTAACTTTTTGATGCTAGTGTACGCATGTTCCTATGTTCTTGGGATTGTTTAAGTTTAAGCTTAACTTCATAATGCAGTTTCAATCGTTTCCTCATTTTTTACGCGGCGGTGATTTGGAATCGAAACCGGAGGACAGACCATTATTTGGTCACGCTGAACACATGATTGATGATGAAAAAGTTGATTGAAGTGAAACAGAAGTGATACAACTCTGTCCTTCATGCTTCATAGTGAATTAGGCTAGTGCCACTAAGATAAGAATGACATCATTCAGCATCCTCCATCATCATCATTCACAGGCGAGCGTTTTTCTGTTTTTAAAGAGCCTCTTCGGGCCTAAAAAATGGTAGCATCCGACTACGTAAATGCATTTTTTTGTTTCGTGAAAAGCCTCATCTGGGATTACATAGATGCTCTAGGCCACAAAATGCGAAAGCCGATCACAAAATGACCGAACTACAAGATCGTCATTGAGAATTGTTTTTCGTGAAAAGAAAAGAATCGAATCGACCCCCTACGTGTACGAACTCTTCACCAGAATTCACATCACTCTTGTTGCATTTTGAGAACAATGGGTAAAGCAAAAGAACAACGGATTCAACATAGGCGGCTTCTGCATCCGGATCATGGTCAACATGCTATGGAGAACGACGTCGCTATTCCCATTTGCGAATGTTGCTCGCTTTACGGAGAAGAGGAATATGGTCCCATTCCTAGCAAGCAAAATAAAGTTTCCCGTGACGACGAAGACTTGAAGGAAATTGTTGTGATTGGAGCCGGACCACATTCGATGTCTCTAATTTTAAGACTTTTGCAACCCGATGCAGATCTCCTGTCTGAGAAGGAACGCCATTACAAGGCAGAGAACCATTCCAAAAAATTAAGACCTATCCCCGCCGTCCGACGATATGTTCGGGGCCTCTCGAGGGGAACTGCATCAGTGCTGAAAAAGAAAGGTTCAAAAATCAAATATTCCAAAGAAAATCCACCTCCCATCGACATAACAACGCTCCTGAAGTCAACACTAGTTATCGACAAATCAACACCGACTTCGGAGAACGATTCGGGTTGGCTTTCTCACTGGAACCAAAACTTTGACGCCATACAAATTCCCTACTTGCGTTCTCCAATTACTGCCCATATGGATCCCTTTGATCATCGATCTCTGGACGTGTATGCTGATATTGCTGGGCGCCAAGAAGAATTGATTTCGCTCAAGCTCCTGATGCAACGAGATAAAGAGTTCCATGGTCCTTATCAAGCACCTTCGACATCGCTTTTCAAAGATTTCCATTCGATACTGGCCAAGGCTTACGGAATCGAGGACATGGTCCAAAGTTCCGCAGAAGTGGAATCGATCATCCCGCGCTCTGGCGTTGAGCGTACTGACCAAGAACCGTACTTTGAACTCCTTGTGAGAAGGGTTACAAAATCGGGAGCCGAGGTGAGAACAGGAGAGGTATTAGCCGTCAGAGCAAAGCGAGTAGTTTGTGCTATGGGTCCAATGTTCCAAAAGGGAAGCGAATTCTGGGAGCAATCCCTCCCCCCAATTTGCAGTCATGGCCTACTGCATTGTCATGAAATCGTTCCGTGGCTACTTTCGAATCGAGAGCATCATAGTATCCCCGGGAACACAAAAGGAGATGTTCCAAATTTGCTTATTGTAGGTGGTGGTATTACCGGTACACACTTGGCGCTGATGGCAGCCAGAACATCATGGTGTAAATCGGTGACGATGATCCAAAGATCCAGAACGAAAGAGCGTCAGTTCGATATTGATAACAAATGGATGGGTCCAATGAGGGGGAAGCTATTGGACGATTTTTTGTCCAAAGACTCCGCATCGAAAAGTCCAGTTTCTGAAGGAAGCTCGCAAGGGCGGTAGCGTCCCGCCGGAACTGGCACGCAAATTGCTCCAAACGGCTCGAGAATCACAGGGACGAGTTCAAGTCAAGCAGGAAGTCCAAATATCCGAGGTGTCTTGGACTGACGATCAATTTCGTGTTCAATTGGATGACGGGTCTCCCGAAGAGTGTTTTGACATGATCTGGATGGCCACCGGAGCCGACAATGACATTGATCTATACAAGCCCCTTCAGCAACTCATGAGAGACTTGCCTGTTGATGTCGTCGGTGGATTACCCGTCTTGGATTCGAATTTGACTTGGAAACGCGCCTCAAATGAGATTTCGGAGGCTCCTTGGAAAAGTGACCTGCGTCGTAGGCTCCACGTTATGGGATGTCTCGCCGGGTTACAACTCGGACCTGATGCCCTGAATGTGATCGGAGCCCGACACGGTGCAGTTCGTGTAGCCAAAGCTCTTCGATTGGATATGTGCGATAAGGAACATCTCAAAAAATAGTAGGTTCGAAATACACTGGCATGGAGTGAGTGTATAGAACTTCCTTTCCTTCTTTCAATATCAAATGTAGAAATATCGACAGCTACAAAAATAGTCGATGGTAACTGTCTGACTAGATTTAATTCCAATGCTAGCTGAATATATTGACTTTTTTCATTTCGTCCGAGATTATTTTACCATACCATCCAACTTCTTGGCAATGCGTTGCATTTCAATAACCTCGACTTTGGACTTTTCGATATACACGGCGGGTGGCGTTGGCTTTCCACTCCCACCCGCAAAATTCGCAGAATATGCCATGGAATCCGCCCGCGACAAGGCCAGTCCGAATTCATCCGCGGTTTCTTGGAATTCGATGAAATCGTCAACGTAGTCCGAATCCCGCAGGGCCTTGAGCGCCTTGTCGATTTGGAAGAGTGGCGACGTTGTGCCCTGCGTCCCCAGCTTACCCCGGATGGCATCCCCGCCACTCGTTGCGAACGTTGACCAATCCTTTGACCAAATCGTCCAGTGTTGTTACGGCACTTTTCCATTGGCTTCTCGCATCCTCCGCAGAAGAGACTGCTGCTTGAGCAACACCTTGATTGGGTAGGATCATTGATGTCGTTGCGGTAGTTGTGACGGCGGCAATCGATGCTGTTCTTGCGATTTGGAAGAAGAATTCTCGACGAGGGGATGGTTCATCCGATAGAATACTTTTGGATCCACCACAATCCTTTTGGTAATAGCCATTTCTTCGGTTGACACTTTGCTGCTGCCATGCGACAACTTGACTGCAGCTAAAACTTGAGAAAAGAAGCTGACAAAGCAGGAGAAATCCTGCCGAGTTCGGTCGCATCATATCGGAGACTGGTGTTGTTGTGTTGACGGAACTGTGAGAGTTCGAGGGAGGTAGTTGATTTATGATCCTAGAAAGGAAAGATCAACGAAGAGGTATGTAAGAAACAATGGCTCCGTCGACGAGGAACGTTTTCAGTAAAGAAAAATTGAAGATACGAGGTCAAGTTCGAAAGCTATCGGTGATGAGTGACATGGCTAATCGGAATCCATGAAAACGTACGAAAAATCCCAAACAATTTGACACCACCTGTCGAGATAGTCAGTCAGTGCCTCGGGCTTTGGGATCTTATCGTCTCACCGTCAACCGTCACAGTTAAGCGCATGCTGCTCTTCATTACTGTAACATACCTCGGTTTCAACCGACCAACCGATCGAGTCGTACGCGCCGGCGCATTATCATGTGAATCACAACAAAAGCTTCGCATACCGGTGGGACATCTCTATTCTATTGGCCAATTTTAATTATTTATCTCGACTTCTCCTCTGCATTTCTCACATGACAAGAAGCGTTTTGTGATGTCTTCGTCTCCTGATGACACTACTTCTTTTCGAAACGAAATTTCAAGTTCATATTTTTTCTCAATGCAAGATGAATGAACCTCAAGATCAACCTCTGTTGGCCGACAGTAAAGGCAATGGACACGGCAAGACGGTCAGTTACACCGAAGATGTAGAAGAAGGCCATGGTATGGCTGTTGGCTTTGACGCTGAATATAGCTCTTGGACAGATTCCATGCAAGCCTTTCATCAAGCGATATTCCACTTTTTATTTTATATCGGGCTCGCCGTCCTCTTCTACTCCTTCATCCTTGAAACCAAATTCACCGTGATTGAATCCATCTACTTCGCTGTGTGCATTTTCACAACTGTCGGATATGGTGATATCTCGGCGGATGGTTCGGCCGCTGGAATGGCTTTCACGATCTTCTTTGCACTCTACGGTATCATCATTTTGGGTATTTTTCTTGGTATATTGGGCGATATGGCAGTGGAGAGACAACAACAACTTAGCAAAGAATTATCGAAACATGCCAGTACGAAATTTTTGAACAAGATATCCAACCCTGAACATGACGACGATTCCACAGAAGGCGATGCTGACAAATCCTTCCTGTACGATATTCTTGAGATCGTCAAGGAGCAACGAATGAGCATTTTGATCTTGTTAGTCCTTGCTACGCCGATTTTTATTTTGGAGAAATGGAGCATAGAGAGAGGAATCTATTGGTTCGCTATTACGGCTACCACTGTTGGTCTTGGAGACGAGTATCCCGAACACGAAATCAGTAAACTCATCTGCATATTCTATGTTCCACTTGCGGTAGCCTTTGGAGGATCGTTTTTGGGTCAAATTGCCACTGCGTATGTGGACAAACGTAATGATGCTATGGAGGCTCAATTCTTGAACCGAGCCTTGTGCGAGAGTGCCCTGGACAAGATGGATACCAATCAAGACAATCGAGTTACCAAGGACGAATTCCTTGTTTACATGCTCAAGACTCTTGACAAAGTCGACATGGAAGATGTCGAAACAATCTTGAACTTATTCGAGACACTGGACAAGGACGGCAGCGGCGAACTCACCCGAGAGGACATCCAATTCATTCCCGACCAAACTGCCAGGCAGCTTAATTCTCATACACAAAAACGAAATAGCAGGGCTTTGTTTCGAAGCAAGACTTGAGAGAATCTCAGCGCAAGATACTACTCATTGGTTTGTGGAATAAAATCTTCGCTGATCGAAGCTATTAGCAAGAATCACCAAATCACTACTTCTAGTTGGTGTTCTGATAAGATTATATGATAGTCTAACGTAAAGAATAGACTCTTTGTTTCTGTACGTCGTTGTCATTTTTTGCGCGCTACTTCATGTCCGAGTTTTTCGCGCCATAAATTATTTGCATGCACATTATTTTTTGTGAAGAGATGTTGCATTGTTACTTGAACGCGTAACATTGCTACACGCGAAGACAGTGATGAACGCTGCGAGGAACGCAACCGTTCGTCGCACCTACTGCGCTTCTGAGATGCCAGAATATCGTAACATACCTCTATCGCAATAACAAAGAGTGACCACAACAGTCCTGATCCTTTGGAAATCAACGACGAAACACTTCATCAATCGACATCGTCTTTTTATCTTTAACTTCAAAATGCCAAAGGCTCCTGTAAATCGAACCAGCTATCGAAGCAATGCGAATTCGAATACATCGCGACCTCTGTCAGAAAACAAACCATATTACCAAAAAGTCGGCAATAATTCATTGAAGAAAATTAAGTTCCACTCCAAATCATGCGAGGATACCTCGAAACAAGAACGAGTGTTCCTAAAGCTAGACTCCAAAAATCCGCAGCAGGCTCATAAAATTCAACAACGACGAAAGGCTATTCAGAAGGGCAAGAACACGATTGGATACGACATTTATTGTAAATCCATCCCCAAAGAAAAGCGCCAGAAACGATCCATGATCACTCCATCGACTCCCGATCACACACTCGACATTCCAAACAAGAAATGGAATGGGATGGTACGATCGTGGCGCGTCGCATTGCACAGATACGACCCTGTAGATTTACAGCAGTCGTTTGCAGCGGCTCAAGAGGCTGCAGTGGCCGAACGCGAAAACTCCGCAAAGTCACCTACAGACACCGAAATGTTGACTGTAAAAGAAAAAGAAATTGCGAGTTCTGGACTTGTAAATCTTGTTCATATAACACCAACGAACGGCAATACGAACGACCAAGCACACCAAACATCATCTGCACCAAGAACTCCTTCGGCCACCAACGGAGAATTCAACTACCCACCCATTGCTACTCCAGACGATGAGCTAGCTTCGAATAATGGTGGTATCATATCGGAGTTGAATCAATGGGAGGCAACCCGACAAGAAGACGAATATTTCTCTGGGGAAGACGACGACGATAGCGACGATGATTTACTTTAACATATTATCAGGAAAGAGAAAGATAACTTGTACTCTATAATAAAATATTCCGCTGTTAAAGTTAGAGGCCAAGGGGGTCCTTGTTTTTTCTGTCGGACAACCTTGTCTTTTTCGAAAATTTGCCCTTTCTGTGCTTTTCCTTCCATGCATTTCGCCCAGCAGTGCTCTTTCCGGTTCCATCCCGAGTACTGAGTAATGTCTTCTTCTCGGTCTCTAGTTTTTGTTTCTTGCCGTCGCCCTGTTCTTCGCCAAAGTCAACCATATCATAGTCGTCATCACCACCTTCGAGACCGTCCAGATTCACATCCCCATCAAAAGACTGAAGGGGATCCTTCGCCGAACGACGCTGGTTGCCCTTTCCTCTGCCCTTCCTTCGTTTGCGCTTTCGATTCAAATTTGCAACCTGCATACCTCGAGGGAGCAAGTATTTAGGAATGTGCTTCAAGTGTTCTTGAACCTTCGATACGTGCGTTGCAAGGCGATCGTGACGGAGTAGTTGCAGGTCCGTCGGGTTGTCTTCAAAGTGGCTTTGCAAACGATCCGAGTTGAGAATTTCGGCACGAAGCTCTGCTGCACGGGCTTCCTTGATGGCCCCTTTTGTGACTGCTCTCGAAACATCCTCCACCCGATAACGAAATCCTTCGATTTCCCGAAGATCGAAATCTAGCGGGGAGGGTTGCGATTGCTCAAAGGATGCATCTTGCGTTGGATCATTGGATCCCGTTGTGGATTGAAGCGTGTCAGTCGCAGCCCCAATGTGAGATATTTTCGGTTGATCGTCTTGGACGGCTTGCAAGACTTCGTGTTGCTCATAGGAATCGTTTTCAACCAAGCTCAGGGCAACTCCCTTGGCTCCGCCACGTGCTGTTCTTCCAACACGGTGCGCATACGACCTCGAAGACGGAGGAAAGTCTACATTGAGTACAAAGGACACATCGCGAAAATCCAATCCACGAGACACACCGTACTCGTCATCCTTCTTTTTGCTTTTCTTTTGACGCGGCTCGTCATCGTCATCATCATCACTGATATCATCATCGTTTTCATTTTCGCTTTCACTGTCGTCGCCATCGTTATCGACCGCATCTGTGCTTTCGTCCGTGGCAATCAAGTAGTCAAAATTTCCAACGTTGAACTGTTCGATGATATTCAATCGACTCCGAAAGGGCAATTCGGCATTCAAGACGGACGATCGAATGTGAAATTGTTCCAAAAAGAGTTTGAGCCGATAGCCGCCATCGGTGGAGTTGACAAAAAATATACCTTTGCCCTTGAGCAATCCGAGTTTTAAAAAGACATAAATCACCAAGTTTTTGTCCTTTCGAGGGAGTTCCAGGTGAAACTGAGTCAAGTGGCCACTGCCATTGTTTTTGTTTGCTTCTTCGTTTTCCAGTTTGAGAACGACGGGGGAATGCAAAACGACCTTTTTCAATGAATTTAGCTCCGGAGAAAGTGTAGCCGACATGAGAAATCCTTGACATATGCGAGGCAAGGATTTGATGATTTCGGATACGTCATCGGTGTAACCTATTTTTGGGGGACAGAATAATTTGAAAGAACTATTAGCAAATCAATCTTTTTCCATTTGGCACCGCACTCTCTCCATGACATTTCTTCTATTGCTATACATAAACTCCACTTACCGTACGAAAGGACCAAGTCGGCCTCATCGACCACTAATGTTTCCATCGTGTCCTTCAGCTCTACATCGCCGTTGCGAATGTGCGTCAACAAACCGGCGGGGGTAGCCACGATGACGTCTGGTTTGTCTCTTAGCATTGCCTTTTGTCGTGCCAGATCTTGTTTCGCTTTGGTACCTTTCCCACCTTTTTGCGTTGCACTGAGGACGGCCAAAGAGACGACTTCATCGCAGTAATACACCAGGGACTGCAGCGTTCGAAACACCTGAGAACAAAGCTCTCGGGTGGGGACCAAAATCACAGCTCGGACTCCTGGAGCATGGTTGGTTGTTTCCGAAGAGCGTAGAATCTTTTGCAAGAGCGGAAGGCAGTAGGCCAAGGTCTTTCCCGAACCGGTTTTCGCTCGAACTAGCAAGTCGCGTCCCGAAGTAATTGCCAGGGGAAGGCACTTGCTTTGTACCAGCGTAGGCCGAACATGGCCGAGTCGTTGAACGGCCTTGCGCAATCGGTTGTCGAGGCCAACCGATTCCGTGAGTGACGAAAAGGTTTCGTTCGGATCGAGGATGGAAGATGCCATGTTATTATAACTTTAGATCCAATTGCCCCCGTTTGGTATGAAAAAGAAAGAAGAATCTATTGCTTGATGGATTGATGGAACGACCAAACTCCTTTACATTCCTTGGAGTGAAGTTGTGATTTTAATTGTTTGTTGACCGGTCGAAAATCTGGAAAGAAGAGATTAATTTCAGGAACTCCAAACTCAAAAAACGGGAACACGATACGATCGAGATTGGTGGTCCGTGTGAGCTTCGTAAATCGTTAATGACTCGTCAAAGCGTGACTGAATTTTTAACGTTCCAAGCGGTGGCGCGCTTTCGCGACGTTTCAGAACAGAAAAATAAAGACCTCTCACAATTGTTTTACTATGATGAAAGGATTGAAAGCTGACGCGTGCCTTCTTTCGGAATATCAGTGTATATTGTGCGAGCAGACCCATCCATTGGTTGAACGTAAAAAACTACGTGCAGTTCGTCGACTCCCTCCTGCCGGCTATGCGCTCTCTATTTTCTACTCGGAGAGTAGTGAAGACTGTGCTTGTACTGCTTCCGCATGCCCAACCCAGAGGCTCCTGCAGCAGAACTGTACGAAACTATCTTTGCTGCTTTTTTTCGCATTAACAATTAAGTTCGTTGTTGTGTATCTGGATGTTAGAAGGAGAGATTAGACCTTGGATTTTGAGCCCGACATAATAAGTTTTGTTGTGTGAGGTAGTCCAGGTCCAATCTGGTCCAGTAGACTGACTAGGCAACGGCGAACAACCATGGATCCTCGAGGTAGCAGCGAGGCTGAAGCTGCGGAGGGAGTTACCGCTGATTTTGCTGCGGCTTCGCGCTCGCGTCGCGTGAAAAATTTAGCGCAAACAGTATCGAATATGCCGAGAAGGGGCGGTTGCAGGTGTTGTCAAGGACCATGCCGCAATGTAGGTCGTGAACGGGCGATAAGCGAGAGCAGTATCGGTGGCAACAACGACAACGGGACGGGGGCACCGGGGGGAAAGACAAATCTAAATGTCAGGGACAACAAACAACATCTTCATCCAAACCAAGACTTTGTTTTCGAGGATGACAATGTCAATATCGACTACAACGAACAATGGGATGGTCAGGGCAAAGATCATAATCAAGATAAACACGAAGGGGGTCGATTGATCAGAAGAGGAAACGAAGATCCAAAGTTTATCGATGCACCAACACCAACCCTTATTGACGAGGACGAATTTTATGAAGACGAAGAAATGGTCAAACTAGAATACGAGAGAATTCGACGGAATGCTACTGCTCCAATCGGATCTCACTCTAGAAGAACCAATACCGGTCATTCTCAAACCGATTATGTTTGTATGAGCGCAAACGATGAAGAGGCAGTGCGCCGGACCCCCGGTGCACAAATGTATCGATCGACCTATGATCCTACAAACCAAGGAACTCCTGGTGGAGATTCGAAACAACGTTCCGAAAGAACCAATAGCTTTGATAAGGACAACATGCGACGAACACCGGGGCCAAGCAAGATGCATGCTTCTGTTCTACCGATTGCAGTTCAAAGTCCTACCAAACTTTCTCAAGATCGCAAAACTGCGGATTCTCTTAATACAGATTCATCCGGGCTGGGATTCGGGTTGACCTTGTCGTCACCAATAGCCCCTGGGGAAAAGCGTACCCGATGAGACAAGATCTCTGAGAGCGTTTAAGCGACAAAGATCCAAGTTCAAATAGGAGCAGACTGGGAAGCGATGGACGTGGTGTCTACTCTCCAAACACACTTCGTTTGGCCGAAGACATGGATAACTTACTACTGGAGGACGATGACAACTTTGATGAGAGCCAGAAAATCAGTCAATTTGTCTTCCGCAGTGGACAATCCTCCGGTGATAAGAATCGAGATAGCAGCATTATTGGGAGGGCTACCGACAGTGTGCAGCAAGATAGCAGGAGCTCAGGCATTTCTGAGAGCTGGACCACTCATTTTATCGTGAACATGGAACAAAATCAGCATCAGAATACCTCGAGAGTCCCTCGAAATACGCATGGTCGAGGTCGCAAATCCAGGTTAGAAAGAGAAAGAAGCGGACGATCGCGGGGAGGAATCGATAGAATACCGTCTTCGTCACTGTCATCCTTTTCCTCTTCTTCTACTACAACATGGGGCCAACAACAGCGTACCGGAGGAAATAGCTTTCTCCCTCATGCACACCAGCCAACCCCTGTTCGGAACGTACAGCCACATGCGTTTGGAGGATTTAACGGTGGAGATCGAAACTCGAATGCAGGAAACACCTTCTACGATACCGCTGCTCAAGACGCTTCGTTTGTACGCAGCATGTCAGGGCGAGATTCATCCTTTGTCGACTATCTTGGGCAGCAACACGGTCACGGCGACATGACTGCACCTGCACTCAATTTTGGTGGAGCATTCTCTCCGCCTACAAAGGTGACTGGTAATGCACCGTCAAGAACAACCCCGCAACCGCAACAACAACGATCCTTCGCCCCTCCACCCATCACTGGCTCGTTCTTTGGATCGAGTGATCATGGAAATACCGGTTTTGATGCGTCTCTGCAATTCCCCCCGTTTCCAACGGGAACTCCTACGTTTGGAGCAAGTTTTTCGAACCAAGCGCAACGACATCAAGCACCTACCCCGCCTCCATATTTTCATGGATCACCGGTGTTTGGGCACAGCGCTTCGTTCCAAAATGTGGTGCCGCACTTTGGGGATAGCGGTCAACACCCGCACAACCAATTACATCCGAACAATCCCCGTCCGATTCGCCACAGTCCAACGTTCAACTTTCCCCTTCACCCCAATCCTGCTTATCAAATGAATGCTCCCACGCACCATCCACCCACACACCATTCGACTCCTCTTCCGCAAGACTTTATGGTAAATGTGAGTGTGCCTCATGCACAAAACCAACCAAATCAACAACAGCCCGCTCCGTTTATACCAAATCCGCAATCTTGGCCATCTAACACACCCGGACAGTACGAAGCCATGCATCCACCTTCGAGTCTAGAGCAGCAATTCAGCAGCCATACACCAGCCGCTTACTCAAACCATGGCGGATGGCAGATGCAGCAATATGGAATGCATCCTCTTCAACCTCAGGTCCTACGCGACAGTCAGACAGGTCCTCCTAATCTGGGAACGTCAACTCGCACATGGAATACTCCAGATAGTGACCAACAATTGGTTCGCATCGATGGTTCACAGCAAGGTAATCATGGAAATGTTGGAAGTGGGCAACACCGACCATCGTTTCCGCAAGCCGCACCCGCGGGGCGACCACCAAGCCGCGGGAAAAACCAACGCAAAATTAAGAATGTTTCGCGCAAGTGGTCGAGCCGAAACCAGCAACAGAAAAATGATAACGTCAACAACAACAATGAGAAAGGAGCGCAAAAAGTCGATTCGGGCCCTGCTGCTGGAGGCAACACACAAGGGAACGTCTCCACAACTGGAACTGGAAAGAAATCATCGGCTAACACCAAGGGAGGGAAGAAGAAGCATAGAGACCGAAACACACCAGTTCATATCGAAAGGCAACTGAGCACTCCAGTGGAAGACATCGATGCAGATCAGTCTAATCCTGCTGCCTCAACTCCAGCTGCTGAGAATATTGAAGACCCAGCTGATGCGAAACGTGCCGAACTCACCGAAAGCCCAGCAACACGGTCAGCCTTCAAAGATTTCTACAGAAAGCTGAGGGCGGAAGAACGAAGCTCCTTCCAAGATGCCGAGAAGTTTGCAATGCAATCTTTGAAGGATGGATCCTTACCCGAATCAATTCATTGGAGGGTTTTCCTAGAGCTCGCTGATTTGGCAAAACGATCGAATCGATTCGAAGAGGCAAGAAAGTTGTATCAGCAGGTGTACAAGCTACAGCCATACGCTAGCCAAGGCTGGCTTGAGTTCAGCAAGTTAGAAGAAGAATGCGGCAATATGGACGCTTGTGCAAAAATCCTCGCTGCTGGCCTGGAATACTGCGAATATAGTGAAAATCTTTTGACTCGTGCTATCAAACACGAAGAAAAAAGGGGGAACCTGTGTCGTGCCCGAGAATTCCTTTCACGGCTTAAGCACGTTGGTATTGAAAAGGTCTGGCGAACTGTTCTTGAGGGAGCTATGCTGGAGGCGAGAGCTGGAAATGATGTCATGGCAAGACGGGTATTGAAGTATCTCATGCATCATGTGCCATGGTACGGTCCATTATACTTGGAAGCATACAAGCTGGAGAAAGATCTTGGTCATTCTAAGGAGGCGCTAGCAGTTGTAGAGCGAGGCTTGGCTGCAATTCCACGATATGGACCTCTTTGGTTCGGTGCATTTCGTCTGTGTGAGGAATTGGACCTTCAAGATAAGACTTACCGTCTTCCACAATCCATGGCAATGATTGATCGAGCCACTCTAAGCATCAGCAAGGAACTTATATGGAAAGTTCATCTGGAAGCTGCACAGATGCTGGAACGTTCTTCAACAGAAAATCTCGATTCGTCGACAGATCCAACCTTTTTACAAGTTATGGAAATGAGTAGGAAACGATTTGCCTTGACTATCATGTCCTGCCCTCCCAATCTAAGATGGAAAGTGTGGCTTGCCGCTGGAAGAATGGAAGTGGCGGCTGGAAACTCTGACATCGCAAGGCGACTTTTCCTGCGAGCCCATCGAGTGGTGCCCGACAAAGGGAGAGCTGTCGCTTTGTTGGAGTGCGCACGACTTGAGGAGTTTGTGGGCGATGTGGAACTCGCAAGTGCAATTTTGTGCAGAAGTCGAAATGTTGGTGGTTCTGACTGGAAGGTTTGGTTGGAAAGTGTTATGCTTGCAATTCGAAACGGGAATTACACAAAAGCGATTGCACTTTCCCAAAAAGCTCTCCAGCAGCATTCTGGAACTGGTCGACTTTGGGCATCACTGAATTCAACTTCGTCATCTTGCAGACGTTGAAGAAGCTCAATTCGAATCATTAGCACTCGCATTGAACGCTGTTCCAAAGAGTGGAGAAGTATGGTGTGAAGGTGCAAGGATCCACTTAAATCCTTTTTCTCGAACGTTTGACCTTCAAAGAGCCAGCAGGCATCTATTTTTCGCTACAAAATTCACGCCGCAATATGGGGATGGATTTCTCGAAACCCTTCGTCTTCTGATTCTCGATCAGCTCTTGGTGCCGATTAGCACTCTCATTTGGGAAGAGAGCAAAGATCAAATCCAAAACAATCAAGACGGAAGTTGGGAAGAGGGGCTTACCAACTACATCTTCGATATCCTTCTTGACCTCAATAGTCTACGCGAGTCTGCGAAAAGTGAAGAAAGTTCAACAGAATCGATTTCAACGAAGTCACTTATTATTGGGAAATCGTCAGCCGAAGCTGTAATCGAGCGTCTACTCTCTGGAAAGAGTCGTCAATTTCTTGACATCTCTCGACTAGAACTTCGATGCGCAAACGCTGACCCAAATTACGGACCTCTTTGGTTTCATTGTCGCTCTGGACCAACTGAAACCGCAAGAAATGTATTAGCCCGGGCAGTCAACTTGATTGTTGACGAAGTCGAGACTCACGCGTATCTCTATATTATCGCGTCGATTCGAAGACTTGCCGTAATTTCACGGTTTCAAGAAAAGGAAATGCCGAAAGCGAAGGAAGGAACTTCGTCATGGGAAAAAATGATCGATCAAGAGCTCCTATCTGCTCCACCGCTCAAGGTTATGATAGATAAAGGTAGTGAAAAGATGGAACCTGGCGCGGAGCTTTCGGAAAGCTCCATATCCGCTTCGAACTTTATTGCGGGTATTGCCGAATTGAGCCAGCATCATCCGATACAAAAGTTAAGTTTGTCCGAGAGGAGGAAAATGCTGTTTGGAGCAGACTCTCTTTTTTCTTAACGACGGGAGATATAGATACAGGCGCAATTGATGGGGAACAAAAAATTGCACTATATAGGAAATGAATCAAGATGTCCTTTTGACAAGTACATCAGTTTATTTTATTACGTGCGCATAGTATAACTAATAAACCTACTTTAAAATAGCTTAAAACATAGCACAGAAGAATTCTGGAGAAACAAAATCGTCTATATTAGGGTATGTGTAGTACACAGCCAAGAGTGAGCTCTCCGCATGTAGTAGCGTCATTCGAGAGATGAGATCGCCTCTAATCTAGAATGGAACAAGTGTATGAACGGAATGTTCTGGAACGTACAAGAAACACCTTATGGTCCGCTGGAAGGGCGCGATGCCTTCAATACCCATAATTATGCTTCCTCCTTCGTCCCGAGGTTGGTGTCGAGAGGTAAGGCAGAAACTAGAGTGGTGCTTTTGTCGACGGATTTTTTTTTCGTCCCGTAATGCCTTCCACAGATCTGGGGGGCTTTTGCATAGCCATCAACCAACAACAGATTACGCCGATGCTGGTTGTTTACAGTCCAGTGGTTGCGATGGCACGGGGCAATATTCCGGATAAAGAACCGATCGAATGTAGTCGTCGAATGTGAATACCAAGGTGTTGAAGTAGTCTGGATAGTCCTCCTTGGTAATGGCAGGGCGCCGTCCAACCCTTTTCCCGCAGGTCGGCGCTGATCCAGTTGAGGCGTTTCGCGTTGACTCCCAGATCGAGACTCCCAATGCGACTCGACGAACGCACCTGTACCTCATTGCCGCTAATTGCAAACTCGACGTCGTCGATAAACCCGTGCTTCATAGACTCAAACTGCACATACAAATAATCGGGGCTGGAGGTGATTATCTTAAAACCTCCCTTGTCTACCCTCGCTTGGCCGGGAGGATACGCCTTGATTGTGTCCACGAGCTCTTTCATCGCGTTTTTGGTACCATCTTTGGGCCTCCAAAGCTGTAATTGATGAGATTCGTCGCCGCTTGTGCTGAAGCAATTCAGCCCGTCGTCGCACATTTGCAATTTGCCATTTGTTCCCAAACCCAGCTCCGGCTGTGTTCCCGGATTCTTGCGCTTGTCCTTGTACTTCTCCATGTCGGGGATGCCGTTGTCGAATGCATCCGCGGGACGGAGATCCAGTATAAGAGGAGTTAGGAGCCCTGCGACAGCCAGTCGCCGGTTGACGATCGACGTCGGCAGCATGCTTTCGCCACTAGGCCTTGTTGTTTGTCGAGATGGCGAGAGACCGCTGCTCATCCGTAGACCTGACATCACAATAAGCGCCATCATCGTGATCTTTATGGTCAGGGTGAACTTCATAATGAAAGGAAGAAAGTATGGTAGCCACCTTGTCTCGCTATGGATGATAGTCGGGCCGGAACTTTTATGATGTCAACATTCTCACCCAAAATATTGAAAATCCGATTTGAAATTGAACACGAAAAATGTTTGTCTGAAGATTTTGATTTTTAATCGAACTAATCAATCCGTTCAACTAGACAGGTTTTGAGTTTTAGTCGAACTAAACAAATAGAGGATTAGTTCGACTAAACAGGTTTTGACTTTTAGTCGAACTAAACAAATAGAGGATTAGTTCGACTAAACAGGTTTTGACTTTTAGTCGAACTAAACAAATAAAGGATTAGTTCGACTAAACAGGTTTTGAGTTTTAGTCGAACTAAACAAACAGAGGATTAGTTCGACTGAACAGGTTTTGAGTTTTAGTCGAACTAAACAAATAGAGGATTAGTTCGACTAAACAGGTTTTGAGTTTTAGTCGAACTAAACAAACAGAGGATTAGTTCGACTGAACAGGTTTTGAGTTTTAGTCGAACTAAACAAACAGAGGATTAGTTCGACTAAACAGGCTTTTTGTTACGTCGATTAGTTCGACTAAAACATTTTATGACCAAAAGTAGTGTGCACAAGACGAGAGAAGAGAGCGCAAAAATGATCCGTTCGAGAATCGGACTTTTTGCAACTCTCATTGTCATTACTCAACCGAAGCAATCACCAGCAACTGTTGTTGGTTTACAATGACAGTAAAGGGGTAAAGGGTTAATCAACAATGACATCTACGACAGGATCGAAGAAAGGCTCGAAGAAAGGCTCTCAGCCAACGGCAACACGGGCTGTTCTTCCGCCTCTGTCTTCGAACCCGGCCGCAGCGGGCATTGCACACGATCCTGCTCGACTGTTGGATGCCTTTGATACTTATGTTTCGAGTCGTCGAACAAGCGGTGCACAACCCGGATCCAATTGATTTTATAAATCAGCATTATTCTAGCGAGTCTTTGCTTGTGGCACAACTCCCCGAAATCCGCGATGCGATTGGTGAACGAATGAACCGTCTGGACGACCGGATCTCCAATGCCCTCCAGAGACAATCCGAATCGGCCGAGGCAACGCAAAAGCACGTACAGGATGCCAAGGTCAGCGTGGCCTCGCTCGAAAAACGCATCAAACAGGTCCAAACCAAGGCATCTCAGAGTGAAAAGACGGTTCGAGAAATTACCAAAGACATGAAGCGATTGGATTGCGCCAAGCGTCACTTGCAACGGACGATTACCACTCTCAAGCGCTTGCACATGCTGATTCATGCCGTGGAAGGCTTGCGACAGGCATGTTTGTTGCAGCCCCATCCCGATTACAAGTCGGCCTCGCACCTTGTCGATGCGACACGGTTGTTGCTCAAGCATTTTGATGCGTACACACACCGAGTGGAACCCATGAGATTGTTGAGCAACAAGGTAGATGATTTGCAGGGAGAACTCAAGTTTCGGTTGGTTCGGGGGTTCAGAGTCGTTGGGTTTGGTGTCGACAAGACTCGAGAAATGGAAAAGAAAAAGAGCAAACTCAAATCCTTGGTCAATCCAGAGGACGATCCCTTTAGTCAGCTGGACGAACAAACGGAAGAAGACGAAGAATCGTCGTCTGTTGAGCAAGGAACAACGACAGACATACAACTCCCGCCAATGATGACGCCGGACACGATGGCTGGTGGCATTTTGTTGATCGATGCGATTGGAAAGGAAGCAAGAATTGAATTCATGACGGGTAAGTAGATTTTGAGGGGGTCATTTTCATTTCTTGCAAGACGTTTGTCGTCATTCACTGCTCACGACTCACGACTCATTGGCTTTACTGCTTTTTGAAATATTGCAACAAACAGGCATTGTCCAAGATTACTTGGTCGAATATAGCCAGATTTTCAAGCCCGTCAAAGAGAAACCAAAGGAAAAGCAACGCGTTTCGAGCTTTCATGGCTCAGCCAGAAAATCCCGAAGAAGACGTCAAACCTGAATTTGCCTTGGAATTTGTGGAGAAGCGATTCTTGTGGTTTCAAAGCTGCCTTTCGGAAATGCAAAAGAAATTCCCCGGAGTCTTTCCTCCGTACTGGAATCTAGAATACCACCTTACCAAAAACTTTTTGAGGAGGACACGCAGCCATTTGTTAGCCTTGTTCAGTGGGCCCACGAAAGATCCGGACGCAAACAATGCTACGATTCTTTTGAAAACACTGCAAAAGACTATCATTTTTGAAAAAGATGTCTCAAGTGCGTTAGCAGAGAGAATATGGCTGTTGTCTTTCGCGATGCCAGTGATTCCAAAGGACAATGGAAAGAAAGATACTTCGAATTCGAAAGCGCTCACTCCCAAGAAAAATTTTAAAGATGCAGAAGATCCTTCGGAAACAAAAAGTGATGACCAAAGAGCACCTACCAAGCAAGAAGCCGTTGATCCCCTTTTGGGAATCGCATCGAGTGCCTTTGATAAATACATGCGACCCTACATTGCACTGGAAGAAAAGAGCATGGACGAACAACTTATTTCTGCTTTGGAAGATAGAACCGTCGACACGCGAGGCAACCATCCCGTTTTCACGTCGTCTACAAAATTATTCGTTTACATCAAGGGAAGCATCACGCGGTGCACGGCATTGACAAAGGGAAACACTTTCTTCTTGTTGCACAAAGCGTTCAAGGATTCACTTCGCAAATACTCACAGGTTTTGAACAGCAAATTACCCATGGCATTGCCACAGAAAAGTGTTGGTCCATTGAATATGCCACCGGTGCCATTTGCCAACAAGCAGGTTCAAGACGCATCGCCCGCACAGACAGCTTCGTATCGAGTTCCACCGGGGGAAGAAGTTACTGTTTGTCACGTTATTGGCACATGCGAATATTGTGCTGAGACCGTAGAAGCCCTCGAAGATCTTATCCGAGACACCGTGGACGAAGGATTCAAAGCGAAAATTGATATGATGGGAACCCAAGAAGGTAAGTTTTGTTGTTGTGGTTGTATTCTTGCCTCTTATCCAAATATCTATGATGCTAAATATTTCTTTTCAATGTTGCGTCCCCCAGCCTTTCACGATATTACCGCCAAGTCGATTCGAATTTTGGTCTCTGGCATGGAGAATCGTCTGGAGGAACCTCTGAAAACGATGACTTCGATCAATTGGGCCGTGTTTACAGAGGTTGGCGAAGAATCCGATTATGTTCGAGATATGCACAAGGAAATTCAACCTTTCGTATCAACCGCTCGAGGTTTAATACCCAAGTCATATTTTCAGACATTCTGTGACAAATTCGCTCTTGGCTTCACTACGACCTATTACGAGACTTTGGTTCGTTTGAAATCCATCAGTGAGCAAGGCTCTCAACAATTATTATTGGACGTTTACAATCTGAAGACATTGATTCTTAAGCTTCCGGTCCTCGAAAAATCAACGGCTTCCGCTCCTGTAGCACGGAATGCTACTAGGTCGACAATTGCTCCTGCCATGTACACCAAAATGGTTCAGAAACAATTCAAGAAGATCGAGCTCTTGCTGAAAATGACAGGAACGCCTATCAATCTGCTTGTTGACGTATTCAAGGACCAATGGCCTGGTGGAACAGTTCACGATTTGCAGCAGGTGATGTCGTTGAAAGGAATGCAACGTACTCACCAAGCGAAACTCTTTGAAAAGTTCGGTTTGGATCCCGTTACGGCAAGAAAGGGTGCAGCCTCGAAGGTCACTTCCGCGACTATTGTTTCAGAGAAATTCCAGGCTGTACAGGATCAAGCGTCAAGAGTCGACATGAGTCAAATGAAACAAAGAGTCAATGATTTTCGAAATGCTTTCCGTTGAAACCATTGTATTGCGAATCTTGTGAGCATTCATCGAATTGCATAATCCATATTGTTTCAACTAAACTAAAGTGTCCATTTACAGAGAGTCTATTTTATTCCGATTCCAGAAAGGATTAATTTTAGATTTTATTTGCTTCCTGTTCGCATCTTCTTTTTCTTTTTGCTATGTTCTATCATTTGCTTTTTCTTGTGCATTTTCTTTTTATCGTAACCTGGTGTGTTGTCGATTTTTCCGCGATAAGTAGAGGCCCCCTTTTTGCCCTTTTTCAGCTGTAACATCCAGTCCTCGACCTTGCATCCACTCTGTTTCATAACGTTCGCGATGGTTCGTAGGTTGTCAAAATCAGCTTCGGTAAACAAGGTTATCGCCTTTCCTTTCCGTCCTGCTCTTCCCGTGCGGCCGATTCTGTGTACATATGTAATTCCAGATTCCGGTAAATCGTAATTGATAACCATGTTTACAGCTCGAAAATCAACTCCTCGGGCAACAAGATCAGTGCAAATTAAAACCCAGGTTTCGCCCTTCCTAAACTTTGCTACTGCATTGTCACGGGCAGTCCTCGATCGTCCGGCGTGTATGACATCTACATGCATCTTTTCGTAAAGGAGTTCGGAAAAGAGTGCGGTTGCTCGTTCCTGACTCTGTACAAAGACAATGGCAGGAGGTTTGATGTGTCCCCGCTGCTTCAACTGTCTCATCGCCAACAATTTACCTTCTTCTCGGCCTACGAACATGAGTTCTTGTTCAATGTCTGTATTCGCCCCACCATAGCTTCCTGCGGAAGCAATCTTCAAATCAACTGGGTTTCGAAGAATATTTTCCGCCAGGGATTTGACAGTTAGGTGTTACAGTAGCAGAGAATAGGGCACGGACAGCTGTAGAAGGGATGGAGCTCAAAATTCGATCCATTTGGACCAGGAATGTGTGCGACTGATCCGAACCAGACGATCTCGCAACCACTTCTTCTGTGTCATCTTGTCTCCTCATCGTCGGAGGAATCGCTATCGCTATTTCCTGAGTTTGCCTTTTGGGGTTTTCGGTTTTTGTTCTTCTTTCCGTCAACGGCGTCCAAAAGCCGATCTGCCTCATCGAGTACCACCAACCTCACAGAGTCAAGTCTCAATCCTTTTTCGATAGCATCTACCAATCGAAGGGGTGTCGATACCATAGCATCGAGCCCTTTTTTCCCGCCGGCGGTTCCTGCAATCACCTGCGCAGCATTTGATTTTGACAACAAAAGTGACGAGATACCACCCGGCTTGCCCAGCCCGAGTCGTTCGACTTCACGATGCAACTGAGCAGCCAACTCACGCGATGGAGCTAAAATCAAAGATCTGATCTCGCCCTGTTTCACGTTCGTCATTTGATGCCTTCTTGGATTTCTTTTTCTTCTTGCTTTTGTTTTTGTCGTTATCGGTTGTTGCCTTGTCGCTGCCGTAGTAGGATTGATACGGGGCCCCACTCAAAAATATTGCAGGCAAAATGAATGCACCTGACTTACCACTCCCGGTCGGTGCTGCCCCAATCAAATCTCGTCGTTCGAGTAGGGTAGGTATGGATTGCATCTGAATGGGAGTTGGTTCTTTCCATCTGCCTGCTTCAACGTTGCGCTGAATTGCTTTCGAGATACCCTGAAAGGAAGCCACGGCCATCGTGTCGACAGAATCCTCTGCGGTGTCATCGTCCGATCCATCGTTATCGTCGCCTGCCTACCCTCTTCCCTCTCCACCAAGAAGGCACTTCTAATTCGTCAAACTTTGAAATCGGATCTGGCAAATCGGGGTCTTGCTTGTTCGCAACCTTGATGGACATGGAACGACGAAAGGCCGCCATTTGTTCCCTGTGCACCAATTTTCGTTTGCTTTCGCTCGTGTCGCGTTTGCCAGTCCGATCACGCGAGGGGGTTGCTCGAGTCGATACTTCATCCTGATGAAAGTGAGGTTCGTCGTCGCTGTCTTCATCGATGCGATCCTCTTCGCGTTGTCGCTTCTTTTTGCGCTTTCCTTTGTCCAGGCGTGCCGATGACGACAGAACCTTGAAGAGTTCGTCCATGATTGGTAGGTGATACAAAAATCCTGTTGACAACAAGTTTCAAAGTTACTTTTCTGCTTTGTCTCTTCAGATTCTCAAAACTTGATCACGTTTCCGTACAGTATCGAAATAGAAAAGTCTGTGATGGACTGTATTTCGAAGTTGCCATCATAAAACTCGAAAACTCAGGCGAGATCTTCTTGGTGGTTCTCGTACGATTGATTCATTAGTCTGTCATCGCCCGTGTGCTTGCATACCGAATGTTGATTTTAGAAACCTACAAGTATCATTTTCAATTTTTAGGCTTTTGTAGATTGGAGTTGGATTTTAACTCGTGTGTCAGTACGGAAGCTGAATCACTCTTGTAAATAACGAACCACTAGTTTCCTACCTACCCCAATGCGCGTTTCGGTAGGTTCTCCCCAACTACAATGACTCGTCACCGGAAGCACGATCGATTTTCTCCCCAAGTTCGCACGATTTCCACCAAAAATCTGAGATTTGATCACGCCTGCATGTTCCATGCACGGAGCCACATACATTTGAAAACTGCTACGAAGACCGTTATATCGACACTGGTGAGGTATTTATGGATATTTATTATTCACGACTCAGCGAATTCGCTAACTAATGTCACTGGTATTTTTCGTTCACTTAGCCACACGTTTATGGCACGTAGTGGTTGGAAGGTATGTGATATGTTGGCGGTCACATGCATTTCCAAATCGATTCTTTCGCAGGATTGTCTCGGCTATCAAGAATCGATCATTTGCACAGTGCTTTTACAGGCGAGCGGCATCGACCATGCCCAGTTCGAATTCTCATCCATTCAAAAAAGCAAACCTGTGAACGAATAATCACCATAACGAAGGGATCGTTACCTATCCTCCGGTTTTCTTGTGAACTGCTATCTTCTTCTCAAGTCTACACAAATTAGTACCATAGAGCGTTGGATCGTTAACCCAACCGTAATCACATAAACTATGTCCGTCATGGAAAAGGAACGCCAGCAAAGCATCAGCGCAAACGGTAAAGGAGGCGTCGAAGACCCAACCAATCCTCCTACAAACTGCAAAAGCGCAGATTCCGAAAACGACACAATAGTAGAACCTAAAGAGGAAACGGAAGCTGAACTAGAAAGCGCCATGGCAAACCTACCCTTTGGCACCGAATGTCGCACGATTGAAAGTCAACAAAACATGAAATTGATTGTACGCTCTCAGTACTGGGGCAGAGAACTAAAGGGAAGAACTTGTCGCAATGTATACACCAACAAGAACAACAAAGCACCTCTTGTGATCACCAGTCAAGCTGTATTGTACAGTGGGGATAACACGGATGGATTCTGGGGATGCTGCCCCAACCATGGGAAGAGGGTACTAGAGCTCCAGGAGTATCACTTCTCGGATGCCTCTGAAGGGTGCCATTGGGACTTGTACTTGGTGGGAACATGGGTTTCCCCGTCTCAATCCATTCACGATTTCTTCCTCTTACCCCAAAACCAGACATCGGTGGATATCGAGAGCAATGTCCGGTTCAATGCATGGTCCTTCTTTGGAACCTGTAGTGCGGACGATGTTCGATCGGGAATCGATGAATTGTTACGCAGTTTATTGCTGCAAAACGATGCTTATGGTCATCGACACCACCATGTTCACATCGATATCATGATGGATAAGGCATTTGATCGCGAAACCCCACGGTCACGGAAAATCAACAACGAGAAAGCTCGAGCAGAGCGCAAGAAGAGCACGGACTCCGTATCGCCTCACACCTTTGATCGTCAGGAATCATCTGTCACCACCGAGTCAACGGTTTCAACCGAACAAGAAACCCACCCACCGCCATCCACTACAGCTAGTGCGGAAAGTGCAAACAAGAGAGACAAATCATTTGCAACCAAGGTTGTTGGTGTTGCTCCTCACATTCCTCGCTTCGTTACTAACGATTCAGGATCTTATATGATGCACGTGTCACAATCCATGGCAAGCCCAATGGATGAATTATCAGGACTCTAGAGGATGGGCAGGGGAAGCCACTCACTGGAACCACGATCAGTTTTCGGTTCCTCCCCGCCAAGGTTGGGTAAGCGGACGGCCTAGCCAAGTCGCAAATGGCAGTGAACACCTCTGGTATACTGCGAAAGGCATGCCTGTACCTGGAGGCATGTCGCAGCCGCCTTCTTATTGGCCTCATGCACACAGTCCTTCTCAGTATGCGACGGCACCACCTCAATCGTATTATCAAGCACAAGATATGCAAATGCATCCATACCAGGTCGGACATGTTCAGCATACTCAAATGGCAGAAGTGCAGTACTTACGCAATGCCGCTTTCGGAAGACCCATACTACAACGGGATGAATACTACGCCTGAAAGACCAGGCCATTCAATGATATTTAGAGAAGCACACTGAAGGAAGTCACAATGGGATCCCTTCCTCATCCCCTTGCCAACGTGTCAACAAGTGATCGCTCGGCCTCCCCGCCTTCTCATCCAGAAGCAGTCTCTTCTCCACCCGGTATGTCCTCTGTTTCTCCCGAGGTTGAGCGATTGGATACGGCAAAAGTCTCTCCTATCGTAGCAACAAATGCCCCAAGCATCGTTCCGAAGTGATCACCCAGGTGTTTCTCCTGGGTCGTCTTCGACGCTCTTGGACACCACGGTCGAAGGAAGGTCACCTTCCAACTCAGCTACTGCCGCCGAGCAGGTATCAGAACACCAGGGCAGCTATTGATACCGACAACACTTGTCTCGACTTGCGACCCAAATGGATTAAACTCCTATTGATAGGCGAATTCAACTTACCAGAACGAATTAAAGTAGACATCCTATCGATAGAAATATATTTTCTAACAGCCAAAGTTAAAATAACAATACAATAAAAATAATTTTTACTTGAATCAAATGATCTATATATGTAATTTATGTCCTGCATCCTTTAGAATAAACATACAATTTCAATGGATGCAATCTCTCATTAGGACGTTTCTTTCTTCCAAACCGGGTAGCATCGCAAGACGCCCGAGTTACAACGAAGAATCCGAGTCTGTGTGATTCTTCATATGCGCGCTGCTGTGTACCAATTCAAACTTAGTACAATTTTTCTTTCTTCATGCCAACCTTCAAGAGAACTGCGACAAAGAAGCAGAAGCACGTGAAAACGGCACCACCGGCGAGGACATACCACCCTGTAATGGATCCGGATTCGGAACTGCGATACATGTTGACTCCAACACTGTTCGACCAGAAAGGTTCAGTCCATAATGGACTGACCCCAGCGTCGTCAGCAGAGATATCGAAAAATCCGGTGGCTTTGTTGGGTGTAGGATCGACGGCTTCGTCGAGAGCGATGTGGTAGAAACCTCGCTTGCATACACACTCGCCATCGGCAGAACAAGTAGCCGAATCACCGTCCGTTCCACAGTATCCGATTCCATTACATTTGCCAGCAGACGAACATGATCTCTTTGAGATTACTGTGCCATCATCATATTGCATTTTCGATCCTTTTCCCAAAAAGGAATGGAGCATATTTCGAAGGGCTTGTTGCAGCATTTTTGGTTGCATACCAAATGCATCTCCTTTTGACTTGCCATATTTCTCTCCGTCGTAGGAACCATAGAAATCACCTCCGACTTTGACAAACGGTTGTCCATTATTCGCGTGATAAATGCTTACGTAGTAGTTTGGCGGATTGTTCAAAGATTGTCCAGAGCCAATGTCGAAACCAGTTTTGTCTCGATCGTTGGCAGCTTCCATCGAGGCGTATTTGTTGAGGAGCTTGCAAGTTCCGTCCGTAAAGAGGCAGTTGGCCAATTCGACAAGGAGCTCGTTATCATAAGAAAGTTCCGAGATGGTGTTCATTGCATATGCTGCAGCAGTTTCGTAATCATAGCTACCGTCGTCGTAAGCTGCAGCAAGGGCCGTTCGAGCCATAATCGTTGCTGCAGAAGCAATAGACTTGAGATTCATACCTTGATCCCATTGCAAATGGGATTGGTATGGTGGGCGCTTGGTATACTTGTAATCGTAACCCGTCAATACGGCACCGTCAACACCCCCTCCTGAGATAGATTGAAGAGCGGTTAGCGGAGTAGGTGGATAAGGATATCCGTTATTACCATTTTCAGCTGCAGTTGCTACCGCGGTGTAGTAACTGGTTCCAGAGTTCTTCATGACCTTTGCCAAAAAGGTTCCCATATCACTTTCGCCCGAGTTATGCACGTAAAGGTTGCCATCTCCAGCTGGCACACCAACTTGATCGACTGTCAGCATTGCTGCAATGGTTCCGATATCCTTGAATTTCAAACTTGGTCTCATGGGATAGAGGCATGCCATGTCAGAAGTATCATCTTTAGCCACCGATCGAACCTTGTATTGATCATCGCATTTGAAATTATAAATGTCGTTGAAAAATCGTCTTGAACCAAGGTATCCGTATGCTTCTCCTTCGAAAAAGCCAAAAACAATTCGGTTTGGAAGTTGATCGAGAGTGGCATCATCGACAGAGCTTCCCAAAAGGTAGGCCGCCATGATTGTAGCGAGAACATTCGAGGCACCCTCGTTTGCTCCTGGTACCACGTCGTGGAACATGGATGTGGAGTCGATGGATGTTCCCACAACTACAGCCGATTTGTAACTGTTGGCATCATTGTTGTTGTTGTCGCCCTCGTAATCCACAGGATAGTTGCTACTGGTTTTCTTGGGAGGAGATCCAGCGAATCCCCAAACACTAGCTCCTCCTAGTGGAGCACACTTTGGATTCCACTTTTGGCTCTCCGAATCCACCCAAGCTAGGCACTCTTTGCTGGTAATTCCGTCAGGTCCCATGTAGTAGTTGAATTCGGAATGAATGACACTAAGGTCGTTCTGTTCCTTAGCCGCGGCACGAATGTAGTAAGAGGAGTCTTCTTCGTTAACGTACACCATGGGAACTCCGTACAAATCAGCATGTACGAGTCCATCACCGTTGGCATTCCATGCAAAAGAATTGTCCCCATAACTGATGCCCTCCGAAGGAGTTCCGGAACCAAGAGGGTATGTAGGTCCCGACGAAACGAATTCATTGGATTCGTTAATGCTTGTTCCATTCAAAACCATAATTCCCTTAAGATTACCATTATCGTTCGCTGATAGAAGTGTGTTGACTAATTCCAATGTCATCTGGAAGTCTTCAATGACAGCAACGAAGTCTTCACCGCTGGGAAGGCTGCTGCTTCCGTCATAGTACATAATAGGTCCCGACTGGGTTTCTCTATCGACGGTTCCACATCCAGCTCGACCTTCTCGGTTGTAGAGTGTCACACATGGACTGTGTTTAAGATTGTGAAATGCCGCTTGAAAAGGTTCGTTGAGAGACCTGTGCTTGTCGGTTCCCTCCACGGCCGAAAGAGAAAATGCCCATAGGAGCGAAGTCAATGCAGAGCGTAGATTGCTCATGATGATTGGTGTTGGTTTAATTGTTGCTTACTGTAAAAGCAATTAATTATTTCCTCTGTCTATGGTGATCGATAGAGAGTTCCGATACCATTCCCACAGAGTTGGTTCTGTTGTGATTGTACCTTTCGTGCACAAAAGGTATTTTAAATGATGTACAGCAAACAAAGCATGCCCGTCTGATGCCGCTAACCGTCTTGCAAATTCAAATAGACCGTTTTTTAAAAATAATCGCGAGCGAGCGAGGCGAGTCCCTCTTTTCGAACGACTTCTGCCAAAATGTTAGTTGGTATGTACGTATCATATGTACATATAAAAAATCGCTCGCAGAATTGCTTAGTACTTCGTACATATTAAACATACGAGGCCAGAAAACAATCTAAAACCGTCAGATCTTCGTTGACACCTAAAACCGCTTCACGGCTTTGCTTCTCATTCGACGACGATGGTAATTGCTGCCTCCACCCAGCAGAATTCAGTTTCGTCGTCTGTTTCAAACCAGATTAAAAGTCTGTTTCAAACCAGATTAAGTCTGTTTCAAACCAGATACCGTACGTTTCCTCGTACGTTTCTACCAACGTTTCCGAATGGAAACAGAAAACCATGCTACGAACCTCGTATAAAACCTCGTTACAAGCTGAAACCAAGTCGTCGAAAGCTGCTCTCTGTTAAAGCTGTACCAGCTTCTACGGAGCAAACGCGTCGGATGCAGCAAAAATGCATCCACTATCCCTTTTTTGCTCATTCCAGAATCACTTTCTCTTCTCATAATTCGCATTCGAAGGATAGAATAACCTAGTGTAAAAGCTTGAGTACCCGCGAGTAGCAGATGGCAAGAGTGGAGGTAGCAGCCCGAGGGAGAGACGCTATAGGGATCACCATGGTGGGCGCCCATGGAGATCCCCGAAATAAGCCTGCATCTGCTATGATCTCGCGAGGGGAAAAGGTGAGTCGAAGTAAGCAGCAGTCACTGTTCCTCCGTGTAAAAAGCCAGGAACTCGAGACCGTTGAAGCATGCTTAGCATGCGCGGAAGATCTCGACTGAGCTCACGCTACGGCGGCATGGTGCCAGGAGGAGGGGGGAAGCGAACAAACTGTGATGCGGAAACGACAAGGCACCACGATGGTATTCTTTTACGCACTTCGAAGATAAGGAGACAAGTGTAACTCATAAACCACAAAGGAGGGAGCAGGATGGCTGACAGGAGGGAAGTACTCAATGGAGCGCTACGGGAAAGTTGTTGTGAGAATGCAATGGACCCCGGACAAATCCCTGACGAGCCTGCGTTGATCTCTGCCGACAGGATCGTCCAAAGGACGCTAATCCGGGCTAGTTGGATGAGAACAGGTATAAGCGACAGAAGAAATCACACACAGTGGTCCCCACGGGGATAAGGCAGTGTAAGCCCGGTTAGCCGATGCCGAGGGTCCTTCGGGACCCAGAGCTAGGAACTGGGAGCACTGAACCAAACGATAATTGGCCACTGTGTGCCTGAAATGAGGGATGAAGCCACGAAGCTTCATTGACTGTCCATCGATACACTTGTCTCCGGATCTGCCATGATATTTCGATAGAAATTAGCAGATCCACAACCCCACACAACCGGGGAAACAACCCACCAAAAGAAGTCGCGAACTTTGTTCGATTCGCGGCACGCTTTCTTTTGGGGGGTTTGTTTGATTTCGAACCAGAAGGTTCGAAATCAAACCGATCATGTAAATGATCAAACAAAGGATAGAACAAACTAAAACTATAGAAAAGACATTTTCTTCAATTCGGACTCTTCAAATCTTCTCATTACTTTTTGATTAGGATTACACCACGATGCCGACGGCCAATACCAACAAGGACCATATCCTATCGAATTCTATTGCTTCTTATCCTATTGAATTCTACATTATTCAATAGAATCGAGAAAATCACCATGATAGGAAATCACGCTGTAGTTGAATTCGACGTGATGCTCGCTATTTCCCGTCCCACCAAATCGCAAGATTTCGCCCCTCAAAGGGCAACTCTTCCATTACAAATCGAGGATCTTTTTGATGCAGATATGTACAAAACTGCTCGTGAGATCGAACGGGAATGGTTTGTGGGGGGTTTCCATCCTTTGAGTCTACTACCAACCTTCTCATTGGGAAAAAATTCGGAAAGACACAGCACGGGACAACCACAAAGGGTTTGTTGTATTTCAGAGCCGCGTCCACAATGGCCTCGGTAGCACCGTCGGCGTGCAGGCCTACAATCAGTGTCGCATGTCGAACAGCAGCCTGCAATTCTATTAGATCCGATCGCGATCCCAATTGGGTTGGCACCGGAATCTTGTCGTCATTTATATCAAACATGATTTTGGGGGAATCAAAGGTCGTCACCAATTGCTGAAATCTCGACTCGACTTTATTTCTCACAAAATCCGGGTTGTCTTTCCGTTGTTCTTCGAGACGACGCTGCCACTTGTTGGGGATTTTGGGCAGAACAATCCGCTCGAAGCAATCGACGATGTCCGCGGGTCTCGGATCCACCATCACCACCCGTTGTGTGTGGCACATTGTCAACCTCGCGGACACCTCCCCTCGGCCACCCGCCACATCCAATATGTGTGCTTCTCGATACAGGCTTTTTGTTCTTGTACTGTCCTGTGAACCATTTCTGTCGCCTTCTGTCGCACTATTTTCGCAATCTTCAGTTTCGACATTATTTTTCACCCCGCTATCATCGTCATCGCTCTTTCTGTCATCCCCCATGCTGATTTTCGAATTCGAGTCATCGGAGCGAACCATAGATGCATTTGAGATACTGGATCGTTCCAGGTCAAATGTCTCAATGAGCCATTTCACGAAAAACTTGTGCCGATGTTGATTTCTGGCCCCGTGACGTTTCTTTTTTTGTCTCGTCTTTTGTTCCTTTTGTCGTTCGTGTTGCTTCCTTCGATCCTTCACAGGAGCAGGGGTTTCTAGTTGACCTTGTTCTTCTGGCGAAGACAGTGGAAGTCCACTTTCATCCTCTGATACCAATATCGGTTGATGACTTTGAAGAGGTTGCATCGAATCCGAATTCAGCGCCTGACTTGTGGTTTCCTCGAAATCTGTCGGGGGCAACTCGTCTTTCTCGTCTGACATTTTCTGCGTCTAGGTTTTCAGTTGAAGGAAGTCTGGATTTGTTCAAAACTGATTGGCAAGCAATGTCATGCTGTACTTCAATGTTTGAGGAAATTGTCGATATTCAATTGTGTGTTCATCATTTTCGAAACCCATGAAATAATCGTATCAGAAAATAAAATCATCTTCTGGAAAATTGATGGACCAAAACAAGAAAATTTCTGGTTTCTGTAAAAACTCTATTTTGAACTCCATCCTTAGTGTAATTGCAAAATTATGGGACAAAATTTTGGGACATAACAAGTTGTTCTCCGCTCAACAAGATACATACACGTACTGAAAAATATTGCATACCGGAAAGAGTTGGTTGCGTCGTGACCATAAGAGGGGATTGATAAGTACAGACTTCTGTAGAGAGAATTCGGACTGAGACGAATTTTTTTGTCTCGGCATGTTTCATGTTGTATTAGCATTGTTGTTTCATCGCCGAAGGCTGTTATTACTTCCGAGCTACCAATAAGAGCTTCATTGAAATAAGAATTCAACATCTCACTTATTGATCATCCTTGAAAATCTTAACGCTCCGTCAAAGAAAAAATAGATAGTCTAAGACAGCGTCAAAACGCTTGTTGCTTCTTCCGAGACATCTTCTCCGTCATTCGTTGCGATTCATTAGACATAGACAGATTGAGTGTGGACGACACCCTGCGAGTTGGAAGGGAATAGGAAGAAATCGATATAATGGAAGATGATATGGACATGGAAGATATTGATGGTGTGAGACCCTTTGATCTCATTCGGGCAAATGGTCCTCCTGCTAATCCGCCCGACTTTCCCAGGCCACATTTCGAACGTGGTCGGCGCGACGATGTCTTGGTCTACTGCGAATCGACCGGAGAACACCGAAAGGCAAACAACGTTTTGTTCCGGGACTACTCGAGAGATTTCGGAGGATCCCATGAGAGAGCCCTGAGCAGGGTCCGACAGGCATACTGGCCGATACCCAACAAGGCAACAATTTCAACCATCATGGGGCATGTCGAGATATGTTACGTTTTGACAAAATCTACCGACGACAACGACGGCTCTCTCAGCGACGACAGCGATGACAGCAGTTACGACGGCGACGATGACGTTGTCTTTATACTGACCCAAAAATTCGTAGCCGTCAAAGTAAACTATGGCCGCCGAATGCAACGTTTACGGGGGAGACACGCCGAAGATCCCTTGAAAGAGGTTTCCACCATGCAATTGATTGGCAACGACAACGAACATGTCATGGGCATAATAGAATCACTCATTGTTGCAGGAGATCTCAACATTGTAATGCCGTATGCGGCGTCCGGCGACTTGTTTGAAATGTTGCAGGAAGCACAAGAACGAGGGCGAGGATTTCCCGAGGGTGAGGCGAGGTATTGGTTCCGGCAACTCATGGACGGTGTCCGTTATTTGCAGGAAAAGGGTATTTGTCATCGTGATCTGAGTCCCGAAAACGTCATGATAGACAAGGCTAATTCTCTCATTATCGACATGGGCATGGCCATCCGAATCCCATATGCGGATGCAAGCGGTGGAGTTACAGATATCGTTCACGGCACAGAAAAGCTGCTCATAGCACCCCAAGGAACATGCGGAAAACTCCCTTATATGAGTCCCGAAATCTTCGAAAACCAAAGACCCTTTGACGGAGCTGCCGTGGACATATGGACAGCGGGGACGATTCTGTTTTGCATGGTGACTGGAAATAGATCGTATTCCAGACCCGACAATTCTGACGCTCAATATTATTGGATGACCCATGGGTTGTCGCGCCTTCTCGCCGACTGGGGGCTCTTTGATGAACTCTCGCCAGAATGTGTTGACCTAATGGAAAAAATGCTACAAATCGACGCAAGGTTGCGATGTACATTAGAAGAAGTATTAAACCATCCATGGTTTGAGATGGAAGATACAGTTCCTTCTATACGATGAGCATCACAACCGCTACCAAGTTAAATGATTTCTTTTCCGAATAGAATAATGACGGATTACGATCATAGTAGATTGCAGTTATACTTTATATTTCATCAAGACTTTCAGGGAACTGAAAGCCATGTATGGTATTGATAGAAGTTTTAAAGATTTTTTCTGGTAACCCTATGCTACGTACTGGTCAAGCTTACATCAGCTACGTAGGAAAAGTGCGTGATGTGAGTTTAGGGTGAAAATGCCGAATCATCAAATCACATCCAAAAAATACCGATCAGTAAACATAAAATACCGAAGTTAGTTGTTTCATCACTCTCTTTGTCAGATAATACCAAAAAAAGGATACAAAAGTTGGAAGATAACCTTCTCCTCATTCGGTTGCACAATTTCTAATGGGGCTTCGATACGCTCGTGCTCCGGTAGCCTTCCTAGTTCTACTGCTTCGGCTTTTTGCTGTAACGTGTCCGGGGCGAGGTTTTGTGTTTGTGGATTCGGCAGTGACGGATGGTCGACACAGCTACAGTCTCACCACGTTCGATCCGGACGGTAAACTGGGACAAGTCGAGAGAGCACTTGTGGCGGCATCGTTGGGAACTCCCGTAGTCGGAGTCATCAAAGGAAACAACATTATTCTCGCATCGCCGCAGATTTTGCCGTCGCCGTTGATGAACGACGACGGAACCACCCGATTTGCGGCTGTGTCACCGCAAATTGTTCTTGGTCATTCGGGCATTGCGAGCGATGGGAGGGTTGTCCTGGAAAGCGCGCAGCGTTTGGCCATTGAACATTCGTACACGTATGACGAACCGATCCCGATAAACCTATTTTTGGAGGAAATCTCTTTGCTGTTTCAATCCTACACAATGAAACCAGGAGCAAGGCCCTTTGGATGCACGATATTGGTAGGATACCTTCCGCCTCGTTCCAGCAACAATGAGAAGCCCCGATTGTTCCAAATAGATTGCTCCGGATCTGTTGTGGAACTAGATACCATTGCCGTTATCAATGGTAAACAACAGCAGGGAGCAGACCTCAGAACGAAACTTGAGGATTTTGCAAAACAAAAAGATATAGGTGACAACGCAACGAAAGATAGAGATTCCATCTCTCGGATAGTCAAGGATGTCTTGAAAAACACAAGCACTGGTGGCAAGGCGACAAGAAAGACGAAATCGTCGAGCAAGGAGGACAAGGACGTTATCAATGACGATGATTCAGCAATTAAGTTGCCCTTGAGAATTATTACTGCCTCATTTGGTCTAGAAGGAGGATTCAAAGTCGAACGTTTGGTTGCAGCTGATGGATCGGACTAAACTCATCAATTAACTGATGCATTTGAGAAAAAAACATAAATAGGGATGTAGGATATAATCTTTAGAATCTAAGTTTGTGTATTCCGCAACTAGGCCTCTAAAACAAGTTTTTCTTTCGGCGTTGGTGGCGGATTGTTGGTAAAGTATGGATGATCCAGTGCCTGTCGAGCGGTGAATCTCATATTCGGGTCCAGTGTTAGAAGAGACCTCAGCAAGGATATCGCATCCTTCGGAGCTGCCGTGAAGATTTCGTCGAAGGGGATAGCAGGCACATCGTCCCATATTAGTCCCCTCGAACACAATGGTAGCGTATTATGGTCGGGCCAGTTGACATCCGTCGGGGTGCCAAAGACCGTAAAGATTGTGTCGAGTTGCGAAATATCCGAGTTTTTTCCTTGCAAAAAGGGCCGACGCAACAACAACTCTGCAAAAATGCATCCAACACTCCAAATGTCAGCTGCCGAGGAATATTCATAGGAACCCAGTAATAATTCAGGTGGTTTGTACCATAATGTAATGGCCTGTGGGGACAGCCGCGTTTTCGGTGTCCCGTACATTCGTGCAAGACCGAAATCGGCAAGCTTCATTGTACCGTCCTTGATGTAGAGCCTGTAATTTTGTGGGAGGACAACACCAACAATAGGATAAATGAGAACTGTATTCATGAGCCAACGAAATGAAAAAGGATTCATTTTCGAGCGCCAATTTGCAATTGAAAGCAGTAACGCCTTTTGCGCCAATGCACGCCTGGCCAGAAATCAATACTCTTCCTCCCGATCATTGAATCGTTGCCATGTCATACACAAACTTCAAATTAGTACGTACATATTGTCAGGTTTTAAATCACGATGCAGAATCCATCGATCGTGACAAGCGGATATTGCGTTCAAGAGAGAAAATAAGTGTTGTTTGATGTCTGCCAGGGATATCGATATTTGTTTGTTGTTCAAAATCTTTTCGAGATCTGTTTCTGCGATTTCGTAGACCAGACAAATGGCCATATCCGGGGTTGAAAAGACATCCACCAACTCGATGATATTGGGATGTTTGAATTCTCGTAGCAATTTGATTTCTCGAATGGCGGTAAAATTGACCCCTTCCTCGGGCCGTTCGCTTTTGATCTTTTTAATGGCAACCTTCCGGCCAGTTCCGTTCTGCTCTGCGGAGTGGACTACACCCCATGTTCCGGATCCAAGTGCACCGATAACTCTGTAATTTTCCATCCCTGTAATTCAAGTAGTAATGTAAGCATGAAGCGCGGGTACACCTACAAAGGAAAGCTATTGAAGACGTCGATGTGTGGTATTCAGTATCAGTGATGGTATCGGAAAGTGAAACAGGCATGACATGAAAGAAGATCACGATATCCCATCGTTTTCACACCGCGGAAAAGTCAGTCTGATGGTTTGTAGTATGTACGTACGTTTGCAGAAACTCTGTGGTATGTACATATCTTCGAGGTTAACACAATTGAGTCGAATGAATCAAACATCTTGATATTCTACCCTTAACCTTGATGTTATAAAGAAACGCGCGTCTGAACGAGCACGCGCGATTTCTTCTCGCGATCCTCTCGTTGGAAGAACTTCAACAAAACATAGCAAATACAGGCGTTTTATTCGGTATCATTTCGTTTCTCGATTGATCAAGGTAATCGATCGAAGGACTCTTTTCTAGAGGAAAGAATATGACGATTCGATGAAGGTCTACCTCGTACGCAACACCATCCTTCTGACATATTCCACATCGTGAAAATACCAAAAAAATACAGAAATCAACATGAAGACCGCTTATCCTCGCCTCCATCGTCGCCAGCGCTGCTGCCTTCGCCCCTGCCCAACAAGGATCCCGATCCTCGGCCCTTGCTGAAAAGAACCAAGCTTTCGCCGGTGAAATTGGTGTCGTTCCTCCATTGGGACTTTACGATCCTTTCAACCTCCTCGATAATGCCGACCAAGATCGATTTGACCACCTTCGTGCTGTCGAATTGAAGCACGGCCGTGTTTCCATGTTGGCTGTTGTTGGATATTTGGTTACATACGGTATGTAGATTCAAACATCATTTTCATTCCCTTGTAGGCATCATCTCGAATCACTCTCTCACTATTGTTTCTGCGCCCCTCAAAATCAACTTGTAGCTGGTGTCCGTCTCCCCGGTCTTGAGGATGTTCCCTCTGGTTTTGCTGCATGGGATGCCCTCCCCAAGGAGGTCGCTGGACAGATGGGAATGGCCTTGATTGTTATGGAAATGGCCAACAGAGATAACACAGGATCCGGCGAATTCGTTGGCGATTTCCGAAACGGTGCTTTGGATTTCGGATGGGATGACCAAACCGATGAATGGAAGACAAAGAAGCGAACCATCGAAATCAACCAAGGACGTGCCGCCATGATGGGAATCTTGGGTCTTATGGTCCACGAAGGTATGGGAGATGTTGGTATGATCCTTCCTTAAATATACTACAACGTATACTTTTTGATCGATAGCTGGTCAACGACGTGTTGTAGAAGTAAACAAATAGAGAGTCGAGGCGTCTTAAACAAGCAATATACTTTCGGATTCTGCTTCGATGTACCTCCTCTTGTCCTTGCTGGTCTACTTGGGACCTCCTGGACATCAAACATGTTCTGTGCATTATAGGAACTGTTTGAACTAGACTTTTTGCCATAACCGCTTTAATCCTAAATAAATATGGTTAAATTTCTTCATTTTTCTTTCTGCCTTTTTCCGTCATTAGAGTGGACGCACAGAAAACGACATATTACGTGAACGATTCTGCAGTATGCATGATGTTTGATACCAGTCATACTTCCAACGACAAGAACGGTCGTTCGATTCTCCTACAAAAGTATAAAGACATTGCCCATTGTTCGGATCTATGCATACTCCTTTCAATGTGTCCTAGCCTTTTTGTCGAAGATGTGGTTGCTAACAATAGAGGCAACATCAGAAGAGAATTTTTTATCGTCGCAGCACGCCGAGAAGTGAAGAAGTCCTCGAAGCCAGCTAGTACTAGAAGTGTTACATTAGTGTTCCTCAAGCAGTACTTGTAATATTGTCTCGCGATCCAAAACAACAATCGCCATCAAGAAACAGAAAGCATGATATAGTGTGGACGAGTACCACCAGACCGGTGCTGGAGGATGCGCAGGGAAGTCGTGTTGCTGATGGGAGGAAGAGACAATATCATCGACGTTTCGAAAGACAAAGCTATATTTAAGGTGCCTGTTAGGTCGGGATCCCTTGGTGAATACCACATTGTTAGCTATGGAATAGTAACTCAAAACTAGAGGATGACACAAAAATATGACAGAAGGAAAACTTTTTCGTCTGGAAGAGCTTTTTTAGTCCCATTTTTTGCCGCCAGTCTACTTCCTTTGTGTTCTTGAGAGCCGTAAACTCAAAACTCTCTCGATCTCTTTCTCCTCGACTAAATAATTGATTTTACAAGCATCGTTCGAAGAATTACAACCAAGTCGGTCTTGAAACTCAGAGCAGACTTCAGTGTCATTGACATAATACTTTGAACAGTTACCGTTCATAAAATTCAAAAATATCATGAACTCCTTTCTTCAGCTGTTACTACTGATTGGGTTATTCAGCGCAAGGTAGGCCGACGTGTTGTTGCTCGCTCTGGCATACCCATCATTGCTTTGTTTTTCATAGTCACTAACTCTTGTCGTTTGCTTTTTCAATGTAAAGTAGTGCTTGCGGGTGTTCCAACGACGAACATCGAAGGTGCCCTCGAATTCCCGGCTGGGGTCACAAGGAAATTTAACGATACAACCAAGATCACTTTGAATAACGGCGAATTTACCACATACTCGCGAACAGACGGCTCTTTCGTGATTTATGATGTTGGTCCCGGAATTCACCAATTGGACTTTGATTCGAAGCTTTACCAGTAAGTTGATATATGTGAAAAAAGGCTGCCGTATTTTGATTGAGAACACTGGCTGATCAATATGTCTGCGGCTCTACTTTCAGTTTCCCCCAGGTAAAGATCCAACTCTTGGAAGATTCCATGGATGCGCCGAAATGCCTCGAATATGCGTACCCCGGAGCCACAAAGAGAGCTTTGAAGTACCCTCTGGTCATCAACCCCAAGGGTACTTATCAGTGGTTTGAAGCCAAAAAGGGTTTCTCTATTTTTAGTTTGCTTCGAAATCCAATGGTCATGATGATGTTGTTTTCTGTCGGTCTCATGGTTGCCATGCCATACATGATGGAGGGACTTAGAACCCGAAGAAAAGGCACGAATGAGGGAACAAATGAAAAACCAACAGGATCCTACCGCAATGTTCAGTCAAATGTGGGGAGATATCACCGGCGCGGGAGAAGAAGAGGCACCGGCACCAAAGTCGAAAAAGGAGCGAAGACGTATCAAGTAAAGTTATGTCAAACCGACAGCGATGCTTTGTAAGGGTATCGTCATACGGATACCCTGAACTATCAAAATTCATCATGTTATCCGTTTGATTCGATTCTATTCAAGACCTATCAAAAAAAGAATGATCGACACGACGGGGAGAAGATAGATAGCAATTTTTTCGGATATGAATCATTGAATAAGCATTAAGCCACTACTACTAGTATGAAAAGTAGTTTCCAATCATTAGTTGTCTACATCATATGATATTCTGCAAATTCAAAAATTATACTTTAGCTATCATGTCGACTTCAGCTTGCGCTGTGCGATTTATTCCATCACAAATTCTACGTGCTTGACAAATTCAATGTCCAAAAGTGCCATTTCCAATCCCGAACGGATCTTGTTGGCCCCGCGGAATCGCAGCTTTATTGTTCCAATGGGATCAACTTCCAAAATGTCCACGAGACCGCCCATGGCAATAATGGCTGGCTTGATTCGGTTCACCTCGCTCTCCACGGTCTGGTAGGTCAGTTCTTTTGGCTTTTCGGCTCCTTCCTCCTCGACCTGGAAGAACCTTCTCCGAGATCGGCAAAATTCTCTTTGAGGAACGCGTTCGATTCCCATTTGCATCGTAACCGTAGAACTAGGACACGAGCCACATGCTCCCTCGAGTTTTAGATAGACATTCTTGGTCTTCTCGTCCACACTGTCGACGGACACATTTCCGCCGTCGGATATTAGGTAGGGACGAATTTCGTCCAACACGGTATCCACGTTTTCTTTGTTAAAGGCCAAGGATTCGCCGTCGGTTGTTGTGTAAGCAGTAGGTTGATCGAAGGGCGAAACAATCTGCTCGTCCTCTGTTTTTTCTTCCGACACAGATCCCGAATCCTTTCTCGACATGGCATCTGCCATCATTTCGAAATACTCATCGTCATCATCGTCGTCAAAATCGTCATCGTCGTCGTCCAGAAAATCTTCGACATCCATGGCTGCCAAGATTGGGTCAAAGTTTGTCAATCCCTTGGCATCTAATGCCTCCTTTCGCCAATCGGAAGCAATCGATTCCATGGCAGCGTCGTTGGGGATCAAAAAGGAGAGGGCACGCACGTGGGCCACCTTGTCCTTGCCGTGCTTTTCCGATAGTTCATTGAGGGTTTCGGACAAATCACGAGAGGTTCCAATGTGCAAACAGGCTTCCCATCCGTCTCCCCCGGATTTCTTGTAGTCGGGGCTGAGAATGGCATAGGCCGCGGCCACCTGGTGTCCCTTGAGACCGGCCAGCATGATTTTGGAAGGAAGAATTCGTTTTCCATTCAAGACGGGAGCGGGAGTTGTGTTGCTGGTTTCGTCCGAAGTAGATGCAAAGAACTTGTCGATGCGATGGAGAGTTGCATGTCGATTTTAGAGATTGCGTTGGCAAGGATGGGTTCACAAATCCATCAACGACAGATGATGTGTAGCAGGCGATGATTGCCATCACAAAGATGCAAGCGAGGGATTGCTTCTGCATCATTTTGAGATATCACTCGAAGTGTCAAGGGCGGGTATATGGAGTCTTTGGCGATGAGGGTGGTCGATGATTATTGTTCACAAGACAATAATGCACTGAATATCCGACAACTTTATCAAAAGAAATAGTGATGCATTCCACTTTTTTCTGTGATTCATTCGCCAATTAATTTGTATGGTTACTCGTACGAACGCTTTGATGAGCATTTCTGCCTCCAACGCGGAAACCTTCGACTCTTTGTAGCGTCCGTCAGCGGTACGTGCTTCTTCGACAACCATTTTCGAGAGTCGAAGATAATTCGTTGCGACTAAAATAGTTTCTCTTTCGTTGCCAAGGCCTAATCCCAAAAAGCTGCGATCCTGCTGTGACAAGGATGATCGTAAAAAATTTTAGAGAGCCAACCTCACAGCAACATCCAAGAGGGTCTACATTGATTGCTTATAATCTTTGTTGAGAAACAACAACGACTATACAGAATTTACAACGAAAGCTGGAAAAGAGCTTAGATGCTTCTGAATTGATATACGCTACAACGGCGAAAGTTTGATTAAATTAATAGAATGTTCCGCTCCAGCGATCGCCGCGTCGGCGGTGATGTTTTGGAGGACAACCTTGCGAGTCTCACTCGAAGCCAGCAAGATGATCAGATGAGCGACGACGACAACGCGGCTCCCGAAATGGCCTCGGAACTCGATGAGGGAGCCGAAGAATTGATGGACGACCCCAGAAAGCTGGCCCTGGAGGATCTGGAGGGCCGTGTCGTCAACGCTTTAGACGACGTGATGCAGCATTCGGGAGTCAAACAAAGCGGGGCCACATCGGTGCAGGACGAGCTTGCTACCTTTCTGCGGCCCGTCATTGAGGTCGCTGCGCACACGGCGCCCAGTATTGCCAGAACCTACTACCAGGGAGGTGTCTCCATTGCCGAGGGTGTCGAGGCTTCGTGCGACGAGGTCTACCAACAGATTGTCAGTGATTTGGTATTGCCGAGCTTGTTTGATATCGCACAGACGGACATTTCTCCCGCAAAACGAAGCGCGAGCCTGGAATTCTTCCGGACCCTCTTTAAGGAATTCCAAAAGCCGGGCAGCTGGTTGGATGTCAACTACACGAACAGCGCAAACGCCGGTCCGTATGGATCGGGGAATATCGGCAAGCGGTCGTCCTCGAGCCAGCGACAGCCGCCGGCACAACTCAAGCGACGACAATTCAAACGATTGCAGAGAGAGGGAGAAATACTACGGTATTGGGTCAAGGCAAGCATTGCCTGTCTCACACCCGGCGTCTTTACGGCCGAGGCCTTCCGAAATGACGGTAGCCTCCCGTGGAGTGATTGCGGCATCGGCATCGATTCGGCCGTCTCTGAAACACATTGCGCAACGAATCCGGGATGCGGACGATCGAGGTGCCAATAAAATATTTGCGCCCGTCATGCAAATGGTAGAAGGGGTAAGTCCAATTTATTTCGTGGTGATTTAATCACTTGTGACTTTGAATGTAACAGCTGTTTCTTACCTTTTTTATTGTTATTTCTTTTAGGTATTGAAAAAGCTTTTCTTTTCCACGTCAGAAGTAGAGCAAGGGGACGCTCTTCGAAGCTCGTGTATAAAATTTCTAGAGATATTTTGTCCTTTGTTGTTCGGGAAAGCCCCAGGATTCATCTTCCAGAAGAAAGGAAAACACTCCCGATGATTTCTCCTTGAAAGACCTCCCAGCGGGGCATCCAATCATTACTAGGGAGTCCTTGGAATCCATTGCCGACTACGCATTTGCCACGTTGCGGGGTCTTACGATGCTGGGCGGACAAGCCAAAATCGATGCAAACTTGCTCCAGGACATGCTCATGGGAGAATCTACCGGATTGCCCACAGCACCTGTACTCTCGATTCTGAAACCAGCTGCGTTGGCATACTTGGAGATTGAATCGAACCTTCCTTCGGGCGATTCCGAAAATGCACTGGACATCAACATTGAAAGAGACTCTCTTGAATTCGACTTTTATCTGTCACAAAAATCGTATGCTTTGACGGTCAACGCAGTCGCTGTCTTGGCCACAAATCGCCCCGTGTTTTTTTACACGGGTGCTGTATGTTTGGCACGACGGTGTGCCGATCCTCCATCTTTGGCAGGACAAGACGAAGGAAGTCACAGCAGCAATCTATCCCGATCATCGGTTTTGGCGATTCGATCGCATATAAAGTCCTCTTGTTTGACACTCTTGCGCAATGCCTTGTCGGTGCAGACAAAATCCTCGACGATACTACACAAAGTTCTTGTGGAAAAATGTAGCATGAAAATTCAAGCCGATAAGGCCCTTGGGATGGCCGAAACAACGGTCAAACTGAAAACTGCTGGTCGTGCGGCTCGTAACCAAGCCAAAATGCATTATGAGTGGGAAACAATCAATGATGAGCGAACGTCAAAACGAAAACGAGAAACAGATGATGCCTTGGCAAAAATGCGCACGGCAAAGGTCGCACGGGGATTGGGGAATGGAATTCAGTTGCCGTCCAATACCGTAGATGCAATCGAATTGGTGATTGAAAACTTAAAAAATATACCTTCGAAGAGACCACCAGACACGAAAAGTGCTTCGAAACGAAAGACCCCTTTTACATTGGATTTTCTGATCGATGCCGTCATGACGAATGGGGCATCTTTGATCCAGGAAGAAGGACGCTGGTACTCTCGGGATGGAGGAACTGCATGGTCGACGACGACATTGGAAAACGATTGGGAGAGAAAATACGAATTGAATTCGAAACTCTTGGGCAGTGGAGAGGAAAAAGAGAACAAGTCCCGAAAGACGGAACAACGAAAATTATTTGACAACCAGTGTCAGACAGCAGCATCGGAAGCCTTGGGGCGAATTACGGTTAACAGCCTGTCAAGTCGTAACAGTGGGTTATCCGAATTCGCAAATACCGTAACAGCTCGTTTGGCGTTTATGCTCAAGGATGTTCCTCCGCCAGAGAATATGAAACCGGCTTATGACATGGCGCTGGACTCGATTCAGAGCTATAAAGCACGAATCGACAAGGATGAGAAAAAAGAGGAGTTGGACAGTTTCGCGAAAACGTATCCCTTGGTAGCATCGTGTCTCTCGATGTCGTCGACCTCTGCGATTCCTTATGGGAGGGGTGTTTCTTCTGATGCGATATCTTCTTTGAGCAACGCCATTGTGAACGAAGCTTACGTGCAAGATGTTTGTGATGATAACGATGAGAAGGATGCTGGAAAGTATGATACAAGTCTTGAAATCTTCGTAGGATCTGTTGTCCACGCAAGTGAACGATCGAATGAGAAGCCTGCTGACGTCGAAAGAAAGAATAGGTCAACAGATGCCACTAGTTCACTCCAGCAGGAATTGGGAATGCTTCCACGGCTGAGCACATCTGCTTTGCAACTGGTCAGTGCCATGTGCGATCTTGACGACATTACCAAAAAAGCAGCGGAAGCTGCGCGCAAGAATTCACAACAGACCATTGCAGCATCTGCTGCACTGCATGCTGCGAAGCAAGCCGCAGAAAAAAGAGCAAACACCGCCCTCCTCGTGATTCGTGATGCCTGCTTTCAACGTGATAAACCAGAATGTCGAAAAGAGGCGGTGAAAATTGCTGTGCGCCTCGCAGCTGGGCAATTCAGTGCAAGTCCTAGCTGCGAAGAGAAGGCCTTGAAACTCGTTATTAATATGTTGTATCCCCGATCACAAATAATAGCTGATTATGTTGTGGAAGCTGCTACCGCGGAACTCGAATCCACTTCAAACTTTGCGCAGGAAAATTACAAGATTATACAAAAGGCAAATCGAGATGCCAAAGAGAAAGAAAACGAAACATCTCGTCAGTCTCCTTTACTGCCAGAGAGCGAAGAAGAAAAAGAAGCTATGGACAAGGCTCGTAAACCGACAATTTTATTCATGGCACTTTGCATACGACGTCCCGAACTGATCAAAAAACTTTTTGAATTGAGCTCTTTGGAGAAGGCTGATGTACTGGCGAAGACAGTGAAACAAAATATGTCGAAGCTTGCTCGAGCTGCTGGGATGAAACACGGGAGTTCGGATCTGGCTCTGACTGTGGCCGAAGCCATGACAAAAAAAGAAACCTCCCTCTTGCTATCATTTCTGGATACACTCGCACCTGTGGGAGAAAAGAATATGGTGTCTGAAGAATTTGTCGAAACTTGCTATAAAATCCAAGAAATGAAAGCTGAAGCTGGGGTCAAGAATCCGAGGTATTTGATCCCTGTAATTTTTGCCGTAAAGCGACAGGATCTTGTTCCGAAATTATCACAATTTGTGGTGGCAGATAGTGACGTTTTCATGGCAGCACTTGTCAAGATGGCAGAAAGACTCGGCCGGCAGGCTTTATTGTTTCGAGATGAACCAAACCCAGAAGAACCTTCTTTGAAAGGAATGACGTATTGCGAAGAGCTTGTCTTTTTGCACAAGTTGGACTTCGAAGCTGCTGGTGTGAAACAAAAAGAATACCTCGATGCTATCAAAATGTGTTTAGACAACGAGGAAGTGTTCAACGATCAAGTTGTGATGTCAGCCTTAGATCACATGAGTGGCGTCTTTCTCACCGGAACAGAGGGTCTTCCTTTGGCGTTCATGCGTACATGCATCCTGGTCTGCTCAAAGCACGAGAGCTTACACAGTTGGATCTGCCATACACTGTTACCACGATTGGTCGATGGCAAGCTTTACGAAGAGTCTAGGCTATGGGAAGGTTGGATGCGGTGTGCAAAAATGCTAGAGAGCCACGGCGACACAGGAGTTAGTAGCAAGGAAGCAATTGACAAGCTGCCACCGGAGCAGCTTGCGTTGTACAAGGCAAGATACGGGAGCTGATGTAACGAATATGAGAGAATCATAAAATCTAGTTAACATAGTTTTGCTTTGAAATGTATTACTTGTACGAGCTACGATGTAAGAATATTCAATAATATTGGCACTACTCTCTCTTCACTATTCGGGGTGGCCACACTACTATTGCAACAGCTATTCTATATCTGATCTTGACATTTAATTTATTATCATAGAATTAATGACCCAGATTTAAATCGGTCATACATAAAAATTCATACATTTAAAGGAAAATCCAGTTATCTGAACGTTTTCCCTTCTTCCAACACTCGTTAGAACTAAGTAATTTGCTTCGCTCCCATCTCCTTCACGACGGTGATGGTTGTTATTAATTCTTCAAGGCCTGTTTACTTAGCTTTTGTCGCAAGGAGCGCTCTCTTCGAAGAAGATCCCGAATCACTCTCATGCAAGTGCACAAGAATTGAGCTTCGTCATTGTCTCTGCACCTAAACTCAATAGACCGAAGAATTCCCTTCATCTTGTACTTCAACGTAACGAGGGCAGACTTCTGGAATCTATCAAGTAACTTCTTTGGAATTGGATTTTCGAGCATATCGTCTTTTCTTTCGCTCACTTGAACATCGACAAGGTCGACAAGCAGCATTCCACCGTGTCCATTTTTGTCGATGTTAACAATACCGTATCCTCCGTTCTTAGGATTGAACTTTTTCAGCCATAGCAGAGCCTTTGGACACTGAGCCAACTCTCCGGTCTTGCTTATAGCCTCGTGCGCTGATAGAGCAATTTGCTCCATGGAAACTGTGAAATATCGTGTCTGCCATTGTTTACGTGTATTCAACTTCAACACTTCGACCCCCACAGCGGTCAACTGTTTCGAAAATTTCTCCATCAGACTCCTCTGACTGAATGATAATAGGATCGGTCCCGAGGCAGAAGAAGCCTGAGAAGCTCGAGACGCCTTAGACGCCTTAGACTTCGCTCTACTGGCGCCGGAGCGAGATGGGTCCTCAGACATCGCATCTGATTCTTCACCAGTAGAATATGACGTTGTGCTGTATGTGCCACGTGTTGAGTCTTGAGACAATGTTTCCAAAGATTCGCCTGATGTTAGTGAATTCCCGAAAGAGTTACCAGAGCCTTCGGACTCACTCTCTTTGGTAAAACGAGATTCAGATTCGGATTCCGTAGAGCCCGACGCCGAAAGCGAGCCACCCTCGGAGGCAGTCGTCTTGGTATGATCGTCGTTCTCGATCAGAGTGGACTTTTCAAATTGCTCTGATTGTTCAGTCTCCGTTTTCACAATATCCAATATCTTCTCTTTAGCTTCCTCTTGCTTCTTCTCGCTGTCTTTTGCTTCTTCCTCCTCTGCTTCAATTGCTTTCTTGGGAGCCAAAGGACCTTCATTTATTCGATCCCACTCGTTCCATACCTTCTTTTCTAAAGAGGTCAGGTCTGAACGGGAACTGACAGAGACAGAGTCCTTGTTTTGGATATCATCAGCTCCAACAACTATGTCATCAGCGACATCTTCGCGAGCCTTGTCTCCGGGAGTACACAAGCTTGCGAATCCACCGCACGTGTCTACAAGCCCGCATCCAAAATTAAGGAACATATCACCTAGTCGCTTACCCTCCTCTTCGTCTTCCATCCCTGCTTCATGCATTGTTTCTTCGTCGTTCAAAGGCTCTCCTTCATTCTGTTCAACTGACGAAGCATCAGACTCTTCCATGAATTTTGTGAAGGAACCTCCCATTTCTTCCTTCGAGTATTCTGGCTCAGGAATTTCTTCTGAAACTTCCTTTTCTTCTTCCATTTGAGCACCGAGGTCAATGAGTTTCGACGCCTCCTTCATGGCTTTCTGAAATGGAGACTGACCACTGATAGGACCGCCAATCAATGACGAAGTAATATCAGAGTTAACATTGTGAAGGTGGTCCGACCCATCAACGATCATCCCAGATCTATCGTTAGGGTATGGAGAGGTTGCTTTTGAACTCGGTTTAGCGGAAGGAGTAGACGTGGTTCTCTTGTGCTGCGATGGAGTCTTGGGTAGCTTCCTACTAGGACTTGGATGCGCTATTCCTCCCGTACGCATCTTTCGGGTACTTCCTGATTCGATTGACTTTCGCGATTTGGACGTTCTACGCGAGCTAGACGCATTTGCCCTCCGCGAGAAGGATTCGTTCGTTCTACGCGAGAGAGATTCGTTTGTTCTGCGCGAGACAGAAACGCTTGTTCTGCGTGAGACTGAAGGGTCTCTCGTATCGTTTGGCATGAAATTGTTCAGCCTAGGTGTCTTATCGTCCAGTTTCTTTTTCTTCGGCGTTACAGATTTCACAGGATTCTCTTCGACTTCAAGACCACCGAAGATGTCATCATCATCGTCCTCAAAAAGGCTTCCACCTTCGTCATTCTCTTCATTCTTGCTTTGATGGCCGCTATTTCTTGGTGATGCCTTTGCCAGGACAGTCTTGAGAGCATTACCGATGCTCTTCCCGAAACCGCTCTTCCAAGCACGAGAGCTACGAGATCCTGGTGACAAGAGACTGAATCCATTGTTTGATGCATCTTCATTTCCTTCCGTCTGGATTGGAGGGAGGAAGTTTGTCGGAGGCATTGTTCCGGACGGATCAGATGATGCCTGATCTGAGGACGTTTCCCCTCCAGTTGTAAGTCCTGAAGACCGATCAGTTGTCGCAGTGGGTTTTACTTTCAATCCAAAGGAAGCGCTGCTTTCGTCTTTCGTTGAAACGGACTTCTGAGTAGACTTTACTTCATTATCTTCTTGAATAGTGTCTGGATACTTTGTAGCACCAGATTGTTCGACCTTGGTGGCGTCTTTGTCTTCGCTCGGCACGGTCATGTGAATGCTAATAGAGTTCTCCATCGAATTTCTTTGGATACCCGATAGCCCTGTCCTGATACTTGTAGAACCTTCATACGTCTCTCGATCGACAACATCAAATCCTGAACTGTGATCTGACTTGGTCGCTTCTATATCACCATTCTGAATGCTTGACATACCAGTTCGAATACTGGTGGACACGGTTCGTTTCGTAGAAGTGCTAACCTCGCCCAATTTATTAGGTTCGGAAACTTGTTTTGAGACATTTTCAGATTTCTCGAGCTTCTCGTTTGATACAGCATTACCCACTACTTCACGAACAAAGCCCTTTGCTTCCGGAGCAGGAGGAATCATGTGATCGCTTTCCTCGGTATCTTTGAAAACGAATCCGGGAGGAGAATCCGAGCGGCCAGTCGAAGAACTCGATAAGATTTGTAAAGAGTTGGCGCTCGGGTTGGTTCGAGGGGAGTCAATGATTTCCATGTCTTCGAGTGCGGCTTCAACCGCTGCATCTAAAAGTTCCGCAGAGTTTCCAGCAGACTCTTGGCTTGTCGAAGAAGGCTTTTCTTCCAGAGTGTTCATGAAAGAAGTATCCGGACGGTCGACTACCGATGGGCTACGGTAGTCAGCTCTTGGACTGGCAGAAACGATCGAATTGGCAAAAGAATGTCCAGATCGATTTGACGGTCCAGGAGAGAGCATCCGGGCCAATTCAGAGTTTTTGTCCTGGGATGGGTATTCAGGTGTCGGCTCCAGAAGGAATGGATTCTTCTGATATGTTTTGCTCTTCGGACTCATCATTCTGCTTGGAACAGATTGTAACGACTGAGTGTTCCCTGACAAAGAGCTAACAACAGTATCATTACAGTTATTCCTTGTGAACTGTATTTTTCCCATCCTTCCGCTGTTTGAATGCATCGATCTTCTTTCACTCATAGAATGCATCGATTCCCCATTCATCTCTCGTCCGGAGTGCATTGTATCTTCTTCTTGCTCGAGAGATCTCATCGAATCATCATCTGAATATGTTTCTTCGAAATCATCGTCGAAATATTGTTTCTCATTCTTTGCAACTGTATCACCCACAAGAAAAAACGAGTTAGAAGAAAATCAAACGTCGCAGATGATTTAACTACTGTACGAACACAATGAAAAGGCTTACCTTGTTTTGGTTTCGCTGAAGCCTGAAGGGTTTTCAACTGGTGAAAGCTCGCCAGCATATGAGCAGATGAGATATTCGTCTTCATCTGACGTCCAGCAAATGCAGGGTGTTCCATCCTTCTGCTTCGACTAGAATCATTCGAATGCGTAGATAATGTCTTGACAATATCCATACCTTTCTGCGAGTTTTGTTTTGCTCTGGCTTTCGCTTGATTTTTAATTGCCAAAACGCGACTAGCTTTCATACCTAACCGTTCAGATGCAGCACCACTCTCGATAGTTTTTTTCTCTTTTCCTGCTGCGACACTCAGAAGGGCACGTTTAGCCTCTTGGCCAGATGAGATTTGCATATTATCATAGGACTTTTTCAAGGCTCGCTTAGCGATATTGCTCAATTCTTTATTTGAAAGAGAGGAGCGAGAGGAGGCATCAGAAGCGCCAGCATCGCTCTTTTGCTCTTGCATTACAACTTTCGCTGCCTGAAGAGACTGCTTCAAATTCTGAGACCCTGATGCACGTTTTGCTTTCATTAGCCTCATGGCTCGAGTAGGTTTGTTTTCGCCATGATTCGAATTTGAAGAGTCTCCTGATGAATCCTTCGATTCAACAGGTGTGTCTTCTTTTGTGACGGTTGCTTCGATTTTCTTCTCATCTTTTTTCATACTTTCAATCGTGACAGTGTTCTGTGACTTGAAGTTTTTATCCCCGTTGATGCGATCCTCAATGGAGAATTTGTTTGTTTCAAGTTTGGTTTTGCCATAAGTGTAATTTGGTAGCTTTCCTTGGACTTTATGATTGTTGATAACCTTAAAGGGCGACGAGTTGTTGGTGAATTTACCCATGGTCGAGGTCACGGGAGGCAGATTATTCTCAGAACTATTGAAGTCCTTTCTCATTGAACTGGGAGCTGGAATTCCATCTTCATCAGGCCAATCCATGTTATTTCCAGTTTCATTCACATTCTTCTTTTCAATCTGCTTTGAGAAGACCGAAGAAAGATTCTGAGAACCAACTGCGGTAGCAGAACGTGAAGCATTCGGTGAACCCGACGTGAAAGGTGAAGGAGAAAACTTGGCTTTTGGCGAAGCTGAACGGAACGGAGAGGAGCTCACTTTGTTTCCGAACGGAGACGAGCTAACTTTGTTTCCGATGCTTCCAATATTGCGTTGAACTCGATCTTTCCCAGTATCATTAGGACTGGCTAGATTTCCGAACATCTTCGCCCGGTCCTTTACGGAAAGAGACGCCATCTTCTTTACGACCTCCGAGGTCTGTGGATTTGCTTCTTAAGTTTGACTATACTCGATATTGATATTCGTCAACTACGATTGCATAGAGTGTAAGATACTGATGTTGATTGATTGTTTGAATACTCTTTTCATTCGATATTTTTACATACCGGTTTTGGACTTGAACATGAAACGTTTTGTTCTTTTGCGATGGGGTCAGACTTTTCCTCAAATTGTGAGGAGGCGTAGGCGTGCGGGCGTCAACGATTTCATGTACGATATTCAGTATTGAATACTTTCATTTATTCATTTTAACCGATAGAAATAAGTCTGGTATAGAAAATGAGGAGCACATCAAGCGCGGTGTGTTTTGCACGCGCGGTTTTATGACCAACGGCTTGATCAAAGCAAGAAGTGAAAACAAGACAAAATTTTGGATCCCGGCTAAATAGGGACTAAATTGACCATAGTTTCTTAGTTGAGCTCTCACACATCGGACTCAACAACATCAATACCTGGTATTATCTTTGTGCCCTCTAGTTGTTAATTGTACCGATGAACAACTACAAGAGTGACATTCGTTCATAATGAATGAATTTATCGAATTGGGAACTCTTGATGCGCCTCCCGCGACTTGTTCAGAAGCTAGATCAAGTGACATGAATCAATATATGGAGAATTTTCTGGCTCATCCCCTAAGTTTTCGAATATAGTAGTGGGCTGTGTTAATTCTGGAAAGCTATGCCAGCAACAGAGTAGGTGGTTCACTTGGCTAGCTATATGTTGAAAGGATCAAAGATTGGCATTCATCGATAGCCGAGGAAAACTTTAATTGAATTATACTGGAAAATATTTTGACTCGTTTCAGGAAAACCCATTTCTACCGCCGGAGCTCTGAAAAATATCATCTCTATATAGCTACAATATTAAGATCATGGGAGCAACTGTACCACCGATTTGCTGCCTTGTCATACAATTTCCAATTGGGAACCTTCAACCGTCCCCGTCGCAAAGGAACAAATCGAAGCTCGGCATCGACCGCATGTTGCCCTTGTACTTCCCCGAGAACTAAAGCGGTGTCAATCGCTAACAATTCATGGTCCCGATTCAATCGCACCGTTCCGTCGTCATCGCTAGAGATTCCCCACACACCGAAAGTGTATCCCTTGGATTCTGTGACAACGGCTGCATTCACAGATTCCTCCTTCGCCGCAACGCTTTTGTCCTGAGTTGACGGACCCTGATCCTTCTTTGCCATGAAAATCATAAGATTTCTTGATTCGAGGCTCAAATTAAATATTCGGAGTTTGACAATCCATAGGTTCACCACGTTGTACAGTCGGCTCAACAGTACACATGTCTATTCGAAATGCATCTGCTGGCTCTACAGCAATCGGCTTGGTGGTCCAGCACACATCACTTGCAACAACCACTCTGCATTCACAGTCGTCGTCGTCGTCGTCGTCGTCATCGTCGTCTTTTTTCTCGGAACTACCTTCCTCATTCATTCCAATCACACCCGTCACCGATAGCGGAGAAAGAAATTGGCGACTGCTTCGTTCCTCTCCGGCACTGATGGATATTATTGAAGAATAAGCCTCGTACGGACGCAACGTTAACGGAAGCTTGAGTTCCGTTTTGGGCGCATAACCCCATTCGACACATTCCGTCATGTTAGCTGCAAGTAAAGAATGGAAGCATAAGAGTTACATCGTACGACAGGCGCAATATTTGAGAGACAAATAGTGATTCATTCACGCTGTGAATTCAGAAAATTAGGACATCGCATTGATTCCAAGAAAGACTAGTCACATGTACTTACACACGGCCTGCTGAATTCTTGGTGGCCCTCTGCTTGGACTATTATTTTTGTTGTTTCGGGTCACAATTACATCGTGTCGCGAAGTGACCGGGATGGACTGCTATATTGGTAATGGTAACCGGCAAATTGTGTGTCCTTGAGTGTTTGATGGACAAGGAAACCAGTGTATTGCCCAATCGGCTTTTGGGCCCAGGAACACTTTGCACCGTAATAGAAAATGCATTCGTCAGTGTCACGTTTATGGTCACCGGCGATAGTCGTGTCTCGTGAAATCTGTCGTTGCTTGTACTCAAAATACTCGAAGCTTGTTTGCTGCTTTTGTTGTACTGCATTTGATCAGGGATAGCTGCCAAACCCAATAACGTCAAATCAGGGCTGAAATTATCATTGTCGACATGGTTTTTGGTTTTGTCACTTTTCTCGATTGTCAAGACTGGAGTAATTTTGAAACTAGCGGAATGATTGACTTGATGCAACGGTTGTTCTGGTTTGGTGTCAGCAGAGTTTTTCATTCTGTTGCTTCTTTGAGGTGAAGAAGAGAAGCGACTGGGAGATTCCATTAATGAATCTGCAGAAGAAACCGATCTCACCAAAGCTCCACTCGTGGTCGCTCGCACAGTCACTTTTGTCTGAAAGGTAGCAACCAAGTCTTTCACGGAACAAGAAAGTATAGAGACCCCCTCAACAGTCACATGGCTGTTCTCGTCGTCACCGGATAGTATGCTCTTGACCTCGAAGGAAACAGCCGCATCCATTTTATCACCTTGATCAGCTGCTTCATCTTTTTGTTCTGCTTCTGAAACAAGATTGCGCGGTGGCGGGTCGAAACACTTTGCTGCCAATAATTCGTCCAAATCTTTCTTGCTATCAAATGTCATCTGCAGCGGCAGCGTAAAACTAGATCTCCCGGAAGAGTCGACAAAAAAGGACGTAATGTCAACGCTGTCATTGCCGCTGTTTGATTCGTTGGCCCGATTGGAAGCAGCAAAGCTGCAAGACTGAAAGATAGTCTCCAACGACGTGCTAGTTTGCTCCATCATTCGTTATTACACTTTTGTTCTTGATACAACCTATCAGTCAGAGAGGAAAGAACTGTTTCTCAATCATCGAATCCAAAATAATTGACGGAAGGTGTTCCAAAATTGAAAAGCATTTTTGAATTTTGGCTGCCTTTCTTCCCATCCGCTTTCTGATTTCCGAGTTGTATCATTCTGCCTACCGGTATGTTCATAGCTAGCTAAACTGTTGTTAGGGTTTGGGCTGGAAGCAAAGACCAAGATCCTCTTCATTCAGGGGGATCTCGCCCCTTCAAAGAAAGCTGTACATACCCCTAAAGCTGTTTCTCGTCAGGATGAAAAGGTGTATCACTTTGATAGTACGTGATTCATCTGTGTTCGCGTCGTTAAGTGCCGTCGGCAAACCAATTTCATTTGATTGGCTGACAACGTGGGAAACCATTCCTCTCCGTCAAATGAACTTTCATGAACAAAGACATTTCGAGAAGCAGGTATTTACGAATGCAATGACTGTCTGACTTCTTCCTCATTGTGCCGAAGAACGGAAAAGAAGTTGTGCATACCAGTTAGTATGCAGTCCGTCTGACTGACTCGCTCGCGCAGCCGAGCATTTTTTTGGAAAACCGTACGTAGACGAAAAGTACGATCTATAACTTACGGTTATAATCGAAAGTTGGATGCCGCGGTCGGTGCGAGACACCTCAGCACAGAGTCGGCGTACAGACGAGAATACCCATGTGGTTCTTCTCCACGGCGCTTTTCTGCGCGTTTCCTGCGACAAATTTAGAAACTACCATCGGAAGCTTTTTTTTTCTGTGAAAAAAATGCTCCCCTCGATCTACATCTACACAAACACGGAAGAAGCAGCAATAAAGAGCCGATCGGATCTGTGGCCCTGGTGTCACACTAAATCAATATTCGATAACTTTAGCCATGAATGCTGGAATAACTGCAAAGATAAAACCAACCCCCAGCGTCAAAGATGAGAACTCAGGTTCCTCTAACGTGCCGTCGGGGTTCATTCTGAAGCTATATCAGATGGTGAACGGTGCGCCTAACGAAGTCATTAACGGTACGTCTTATTTTCTTTGAAAGAACAAATGAGAACCTATTCACGGTTGTCGAGTTTTTCGACAATGACACATGATAGCTATCAATCAAGCAAGGATAAGAAAATCGAGTCAAAAGGGCATAGAGATAATATGGCGCCAATGATTGCCATTTTGTGAGGTTCGGTGTTGATGAATTGTTCTTTCGTCGAGTCGGAAGTTTTTCTTCGAAATTCAGGAATCTCCTTTGTTTTCGAAAACAAACCAGAAGTAATCCATTCCGGCATTGTTCATGTGGAGAATGAATCATCGCAACACTATATCAATCTATTTCGTTCCTAGTTATAGAAGATTGGCGATTATTTCCATCCGATAACTGAGAATCGAATCCTATCGATTTGTTCTTCGTTGGTCGGCGGGTTCTCTGAACTCATCATACCTTTCTCGTACGGAAGAATTCCAGCAGCATTCTTTGCTGCAGGGTACTACTGTCTAAATTGGATGAGGGTTTAGTGGAATTATCTGTTAGAATTGTCCACTGGCGGCTTTCGAAAAGCCTTCATCGAACAAGAGAAGCTGCAACAGCACCCCACTTCGGGGTGATCGAAAATCGATCGGTGCACTTGACTGAAACGATGATGCGCAATTTCACCGTGCGAGCCGGATTGCCAGAACCTCTTTCCAAAAGAAGGCGCGGGTGACAAAAAGAAAAAATTCACAGTAAAAGGGGAAGAATACTAATGCAAATTTTCCCCTTGAACTGCCCGGCGTGGATCTTTTGCCGGTATGGTGTTCTCTCCCACCCACGACCCTTCTTAGATTCTTCCCACAAGATATCTGAGGCTCTCATTGCTCAACAGCCTGTTCCTTTGGGTTATGAGATTCGGATTTTTCTACTCCGTGACTCGATTTCTTATCCACGATTGATAAAATCTTCGCCTTTTTTCTTGACAACTGTTCGGGTCCTCTCATATCTCACTGTCTCATCTGTTTTGTTTGTAATTGTTCTTTTTGCTTCCGTCTTTCTCACTTCAACTATTGCAGTGGACGCCATCTGGAGACGCCTTCATCATCGGATCGGACTTGAATCGACTTGAATCCGAAACACTGCCGCAGTATTTTAGACACAACCGATTCCAATCCTTGGTGAGACAACTTAACTTCTACTCGTTTCGGAAAATAAACCGTGAACGCAATGTGTGGATCTACAAGCACAATCTGTTTCATCGCGATCGCCCAGAGGATCTTTATCAGGTTCGGCGAAGAACATGCCCGGGTGTAGATGGAAGGAAGCAACGATTCTCTCGACTATCTGCTCAGAAGTTGAGCAAAAAGTTCCAGGAAGGCGGAGCTAGTTCCAATACCAGTGAGGATTCTTCATCAGAGGACGATGGTTACGAAAGGCAAAAGCAGCAGAATTCAGAACACGATAACGTAGAACTTTTCAGCAGCAGGTCGTATCTATCTTCGAAAAGAAACAGCAGTGCCGGGCAGTTCGGATCATCCAAAAAGGCTCGACTTTTACCGGAAACAGAGTTTGATGTTGACACTTCTATCATCTCGAACCCAACGCCGTCACCGACGAGCGTAAAAGCACTTATCTTCGAAGTCGACGAAGATGGCGATGATGGAAGTGCCAGTGAAAAGAGCGCGAAAACCGAAATGATGGAGCAGTCTGTAATTGTTTCGGAGGTTGCCAACAAGCTCGAGGCCTACGTCAAAAAAGCAATGAAGAAGCGAGGAATATCGCGCACCCGACGTGGAAGCTCCGGTATTGTCACCCCTCCCTTTGGATCTTCGTTTACCATGACCTCTCGTGATTTGATTACCTACGATGATGAATACAATCAGGAGAAGAGTTCATCGTCTGATATTGTTTCGGACGTCGACGACAGTGTAGCAGAAGAAGCCAGCAATGCCAACAGTCCCGAAACCGATTACGACAAGGACATGTTGGTCGCTCCGGTCTTGGATATTGCCACAGTCAAACACATTAGCTCTGAAATTCTCCAGCGCGCTAATCCCTTGAACAGCGAAGTCATGCGTGCTTGTGCCAACGTTGCCGCGTTTTTCATGTGCACAGCGCCAAAGGAAGATCCCGAACAATGCAGCTCCAAGGTTCTCCAACTGCTTGCAACGTCGAGACAACTCGAAGCAGAATTTTATTTCTACCGTGCGGCCCTGCATCCTACCTTGTTCTTGGAATCAAATGGGCGCATTGTTGAGAACCACGATGACAGCTTTACCGACAATCACTCTGAGGCATTGCGCAACACTCTGGCGAGGGGTGCTGGAAGGCTCGAGTCTCTTCGCGAATTCAAAGTGTTTGCTGTCAATCTCATCTACAAACTCCTGAGGAAAAATGGAAGTTTCGCCCAGGTCGAATCATTATCGAGCTCCGACAATGCGATCCTTCTTCATACGGCCGAGGTCTGGTCGAAGAGCGTCGGGATTGGGGTCTGCTAAATCACAAAATGGAATGGAATCGTTTTCAAGTCGCATTCTTTTTATCTGCGATTGGGTTTCTAAGTGGAAGAAATCAACCGATCGGAGATACTACTACTACTACAGGGGGGATTCTTTTCGTCAATACACCATACACACAGCATGCACACAATTATTCATACTTTATCATCACCACGGGAAACCTTTCATTCGATGTTCGTTTCCAAATTGTTTACCACTCAAGAAATCATATCGTTTCTTTCGAGAAACGGGGCATTAGTTATGATTTCCTTCATCCATCCTTCGCTATGCCGCTAATTCTTTGGAATACAATACGTTAAAATACGATTAAGCTATATAATCCATGTTGCCGCTGTTACGAAGCCGTCTGATTGATGATGGATTACTGTATTACCCTCTAGTAGTCTTGGAATTTAATTTTCGTATTTTAAATGTTGTATTAATGTACCAATAGGTGCCTACTACCATTACATTAAAAAACACGTGTTTTTTCCTTTCAGCTTCGCGGTCGGAAAACGCCCCGACGATTTTCTCGAAGTTGTGAACTTTTTCTGCATCGTTTCACTCTGATGAGAAACCATCGAACCAGATAGGTATCTTCGGTCAGTCTCACGAGGACCGATGGAAACAAAGGAAACTTTTTAATTACCATGACCAGTTCCAAACAAGTCGTTCCTTCCAATTGGAAAAGTTGTTTTCGAGACGACTTGTTCAAAAACAAGGTAGCCCTCGTCACCGGTGGTGGAACGGGGATTGGTAAATCGATCACCATCGAATTGGCCTCGCTTGGTGCAACCGTAGTAATTGCCAGTCGCAGCGTGGAGAAGTGCGAAAAAACTGCAAAGGAAATCAACGAACACTTGAAAAATTCTTCGACCGGTGGTCGAGTGGTAGTTGGTCCTTCCACAAATATTCGCAAGGAGGAAGAGATTGAAAATTTGATCGAGCACATTGTGGATACGTACGGAGCCCTAAACATGCTAGTCAACAATTCTGGTGGCCAATTCATTCAAGAAAGTAGTGAGATTAGTCGTCGGGGATTTGCTGCTGTTGTAGAAACAAACTTACAAGGGACATTCTTGATGATGCGAGAGGCATACAATCAGTACATGAGGGACAATGGAGGTTCGATAGTGAACATAACCATTGGAAATCGCAACGGTATGCCGGGGATGATGCATTCGGCGGCGGCTCGTGCCGGAATAGAAAACATGGTAGCATCGCTCTGTACTGAATGGATCGAGAGCAATGTACGAATCAACTGCGTTCGACCAGGTATTATTTACACCGACTCTGGATTTGAGAATTATGGTCCTGCCGGAGAGTTTTTCATTGGGAAGATTACGAAATCACTGCCGGCAAGGCGACTGGGATCGGCACAGGAAGTAAGTAGCGCCGTGGCATGGCTGCTTTGTGAAGGAGCATCCTATGTTACTGGTAGCACTATCTGTGTTGACGGTGGTGGGTCGTATGTAGGTCTTCCACTGATCGAAATAGAAGACAAGTCGCATCTATCTATTTACGGAGACTTGCCTCCACGAGCAAAGCTGTAACATCAATACTGCACAAATAAAATTTTAGACATAAAAAACATTAACTGAACTCAATACGAATACGATTTTCTTATTCTTGTTTTGTTTCTCTTCCCTTGATGTACTCGTACTCGTAGCTCTTTCCCGTTTTGGGGTCTAGCTGCGCCTTTGGATTCACTTTATCATTGGGATCGTATGGTCGAAATGTTCCAAACACTTTATCCCAAAACATGGTATATTGACCGTAATTGCTTTGAGGAATTCGATGGTGTACATCATGGGCCTTGGAATCGAATACCGTCACTGCCGAATACTTTCAAGCTAAGATCGAACCGAGTGTGGTTCCATCCCGCAAGAACACCGCCAATGGCTAGAAAAAGGAGAGGGGCAAGAATGTGCATTTTAAGGTTTCCATAACGACAGCACAAGAAGATTGTCCACAAATGGTTGTATTCTCCGAGAGTGAACTCGACGGGATGGACATTGACGGCATCGTCAGTGGCACGACTGGGAGCCTTTTGGACGTGGTGGTGTTTGTGAATGAGGGGGTAGACTGCCCTAATGTGAAGAAATCCGTGCAAGCAAGTGTAGAAAAAGTCGTACACAAGGAACAGGACCGGAATCGGCATTAACACTGTCTTCAACGTAAAATCACCTTCGTCGAACGTCCAAATTACGTTTGGTTCGTGGAAACAATACCTTAGCAAAAGGTAGAGAAAGGGACCTGTCTGCGCCTTGGAAATTCCAATGAAAAGGTTGTCTCTCGGAGTAAGCTCGTCGAGATGCTTCCCTCGAACTGGGATTAGTTTCGCATTCATCCAGTCTGTGTTTACAAGACAAGAAAATTCTGATTAGTTCGTGCGTAATTGTTGATTTCAAAACTCCACACACGCAAAAAACAATGTTCGTTCGTACCACCCGAATTGTTGCACAAGAAATTGAGAATCTCCAGCGCCAACATGATGAGTGCAAAAAACAAGACCTTGTCCATGGCGCTCCAGTGAACGGGTCCCGAAGTTATCCGATCCCAAGCACCAATGGCGTCTTCCGTGTCTATCGTTTCGGCATGGGCATGAATCACACACAACCCAACACCAAAGAAAAGGTTCAGGAGAGGCAAGCTCCACAAGGCGGTTGTTTTTCTTTGGCTCATTTTGTTGTGTCTTGTTCGAAAGTTGTGCAATGGTGTACACAACCGTTGTAATAGGTCTGTGGAATTTTCAAAACCTCTGTCTATCCGAATTCTATTGCAATAACCCAAGATGAAGGTTCGATGGAAGAAAATACCTTTTGGAAAACACGCCAGCTCACGTGCCTTTCTTTCTCGCCGGCATTGGAGTAGTAACGGGACTCAAATCGTTCACGGAACCAAAAATAGACAACTGTAATCTTAACCCTAAATAGATGCTGTACCGATCCTAACAAAGTTGTCCATCCATCATCATCTTCTATCACAGATGATGATGAGCATCAAACATTCACATTGTGTTTCTATTCATTCTACTAGAGTTGTCCTTCTCTCTTGCTATCATGGAGGGCCTTACGCTTGATCGCCTAAAGGCGCTGCTAAAAGAAAAAGAAGAAAACGAGAAGAAATTAGAGGAGGCAAGCAAAAATGCGTCGAATGACGAGAAGGTAATCACGAAGGAAGCCATTCATGAATTCTACAGAGAGTATGGGATTCTGGGTGGCCCGGTGAAAGGGCTCTGGAAACGCGAGATACCCGACACTGTCTACCGCTGTCCACTCTCGGAGCCCATGACGACTCTGGTCGAGTGGAATACCCTCCCCAAACATATTCAGGATCGTTACCCCAAACCCGAAACTGGCGGCGTCGTGGAAATACGACGCCGTGATTTGCTAGCGGAGGAAGTCCTAGAAGGCGAAAGCAATCCGCTTTCGTCTTCCCGCGGATTGCAACGTCGACCCCTCGGAGGAAATTTGACCAACAAACTGACGGAATACACTCGAGGAAGAAGTGGACAAGCCAACCCTTTCACCCCGGGTGGTCTAGACGCCTGATGAGATTGCAGGATCAGGAGCTGTAAACGAAGTTGTCAATGAACACTTGACACCACAAGCAATTGAACGGTCTCTCCGAGTTTTGAAGCAGGGTTCAAAAGCTTCTTGGGAAGACGGTTCTTTGATTCTTCGTCCACCCGGTGTCGATTTCAAAGTAGGTCTTTCCTACGAAGACATTCATGGCAAGAACGACGATGACGCGAACGAAACTTGCAAATGACGATAAGGCAAACTCCGAAGAAAAGGAGGAGGAACAATTGATAGAACCAACTGCTGACAATCAGAGGATACCTACTACTACACGAGCAATTCAATGGGAACAAAGCTTCTAGACGATGATTCTTTATTTGGCAGCAGTGTTAGTGACAGCGATAGCGAAAGTAGCAGTGGTAGTGATTCCGGTAGTGAAAGTGATCAAGAAGACGACAGTGGTTCTGATGATGACGACGAAGATACTAAGCCGAATGAAGAAAGTAACGTTGGTACGAAGTTGATGCAACTACCAAGGACACTATTCAGGATTCCGATGAAGAAATCGATCAACTGTTGAGCGAGCTAGTCAGGGCGGAGAAATCTACCAAGAAGGAGATAATAAAGAAAGATAAGGATGTCAACATGGACGATGGAACTGCAAACAATCCGCTTCGTTTGGCAGAGCGTCAAGCAAAACTTTTGAACGACACTACTCGGAAATCATGGGCTAGCACTGCGTTGCTACCCATCGAAGATTTCCATTCGTACATTCCAAATCCAGCAATGAAATATCCTTTTACGCTGGATGGTTTTCAACAACAAGCGGTTGCTCGACTCGAACGGAACGAATCGGTTTTTGTCGCAGCACACACATCGGCGGGAAAAACAGTGGTTGCCGAATACGCTGTAGCATTGGCAAAGCAACGAGGGACGCGCTGCATATACACTTCTCCGATCAAGGCACTCAGCAACCAGAAATTTCGAGACTTTTCTCTCAAGTATGGATCCGAAAATGTTGGACTTATCACTGGTGATATGCAAATCAACGCGGATGATTCGACATGTCTAATCATGACGACAGAGATCCTACGTAAGTATGCTTTACAGAGGCGCCGATCTTATTCGCGACATTTCGCACGTCGTCTTTGACGAGGTTCACTATGTGAATGATTCGGAGCGAGGAGTTGTTTGGGAGGAAGTGATTATTATGTTGCCTTCATATGTGAACCTGATATTTTTGAGTGCCACTACACCAAATACATTCGAGTTTAGCGACTGGATTGGAAGAACTAAGCGTAGACGAGTATATGTCATCAAGACGAACTATCGTCCTGTCCCTTTGTCTCATTTTCTCTGGGCTAATCTCAAGCTGCACAAGGTTAAGGAAGGTAACGGCGGTTTTCTTGACAAGGGCTATCAAGAAGCGAGTAAGGCTCTGAAACCAAAAGAGAATAAAAATTCGGGCGGAAAACAAAAGCAAAAAGCAACACCAAAATTTACTGGCCGAGGACCTGCAAATATGGCTTGGCAGGTCCAAGGAGGGAAGTCACAGTGGATGTCTCTTATACGATTTCTGGAAAGGGAAAATCTTACTCCGACAGTTGTCTTTTCGTTTTCCAAGAAGAAATGCGAAGAAATCGCGAACCAGCTCCGAAGCTTGAGCTTGAATACCGCTGCGGAGAGTGCTTCCATACAGCAGTTCACTTTGCAAACCATTGCAAGGCTCTCACCAATTGATCAATCTTTGCCTCAGGTTTTGACTCTCTGCGAGATGGTCAAAAGAGGTATCGGCGTGCATCACGGCGGTTTGTTACCGATTTTGAAGGAGATGGTTGAGATTTTGTTTTCTCGAAACTTAATCAAGGTCCTATTTGCTACCGAAACTTTCGCGATGGGAGTGAATATGCCTGCGAGGGCAGTGGTATTCAATTCGATCCGAAAACACGATGGTAGTCAATTTCGAGTTTTGGAACCAGGTGAATACACTCAGATGGCTGGGCGAGCAGGAAGACGTGGTTTGGATAAGGTTGGAACCGTTATTATGTGTTGCTTCGGTGAACAGCCTCCTCCCACTGGCATGTTGCGAACCATGTTGACCGGAACATCAACCATGTTGAGATCTCAATTTCGATTGACTTACAACATGATTCTTAATTTACTCCGAGTGGAAGAAATGTCGGTGGAGAGTATGATTAAGCGCTCGTTTAGTGAATTCGCTACGCAACGTGCTCTAACATCGAAAGAATATCCAAAATTATTGGCAAGAGGCCAAAAGACGCTTACGAAGCTCAAAGATCAATTCGATAATGAAGCGGGGCTTCGAATTGGGGCAGAAGATCTCGAGGAGTACTTCTCATCCTGCAACAATCTTATGGAGTTAAACTCTGAGCTATTGTCTTATATTACGTCTTCGACGGATGGTTCTGGAGACTGATGTTCTGAATTCAGGAAGAGTGGTCATAGTATCTGCAGCAAGGAAGTATGGTATTGTACGAGCACCTGCGCTGATTTTGGAAACGCAATTTTCTACCGGGGGCGCATCCGAAGAAAGTGGGAAGGTATTGGAGTCTTTGGTTTGTATGGTTCTTTTACCAGAACACCACATAGGCGAGGGAGAAGATCGAGAAGAGTCAAAGGCACGAGCCATAGGAGAGATTGGATATTCCAAACAACGGTACTACGGAATCTACGAAATAAAACTGGATCAGATTTTATTCGTGGCGGATGCCAAGGAAAAAATTGAACCAGGTCTCTTGTACAAAGAAAAGAAGGCCGCAAACAGCAGAAATACCGGTGCAATCGATCGAAGTCGAGGCTCGGCTGCATTTTTTGGCAAACCAATGGGTAGAAAGATCGATGACCCGTTTGCTGGAATGATGGCAAAGGGCAAAAAGAAGAATGACGATATGTTCGGCGGTAAGAAGAAAGCTACTAACAAATTGTCATCCGAATCAGCCATTGATAATACAATGGAACTTTTGATCGGCTTTGAAACCGACGAAGCTACAACTGGAATCCCTCTCATGAACATGATGGACTGTCTGACACGAGGGAACTGGTGTTGTGGAGTTGCGCAATCGTGCTAGCCTGATTGAGGAGCTTGCAGCGCAGCTTCGAAGCTGTAAATCCCACTGGCCATCGTACCCTTACCAAGTACTATGCCTTGCTGGAACGCATACACACTCTGGAGAAACGTGTCCAATCCTTGAGCCATCTATTGTCGAACGAGGCGCTGCAACTGTTCCCCGACTTTTTGCATCGAAAGGCAGTCCTTACCACCCTCGGTTATCTCGACGAAGCGGAAGCCGTTGCGGTCAAAGGGACGAGTTGCATGCGAAGTAAATACTTGCGAAGAGTTGATTGTGACCGAAATGGTATTCGAGGGCATTTTGAACGATCTCGATCCAACCGAAATTGTTGCAGCATTGAGTGCACTTGTCTACCAACAGAAAAGCAGCGACGACGACTTTGACATCGAAGTTCCCGAATCTCTTTTGAACTGCTGCAAACGAATGAAAACGATTGCCATCAATCTTGGGCAACTCCAGAAGGAGCACGGATTGGACATTGATCCGATCGATTACGCCGACTCCACGATGAAGTTTGGTCTGGTGCACGTGGTTTACGAATGGGCCATCGGCGTGCCCTTTAGCGAAATCTGTCAACTGACGGATGCCCAGGAAGGATCCATTGTTCGTTGCATCACCCGTCCTCGATGAACTTGTGCAGAGAAGTCCGAAACTGTGCTCGTGTTGTAGGAAATCCCACCTTGTACAGGAAAATGGAGGCCGCTAGCACCGCTATTAAGAGGGATATTGTATTTGCCGCGTCACTTTATGTGAGCTAGTTGACACAATACAAAAATATAGTCACAATACAGAATTTTCTTCGACACGAAAACTGAAAGAGTACTTTCCAGCTTATTTTTAAATCTTTTTTAACCTTTTAAACTTCTTCATTCAGAGAATTTCTAACTATTTTCGAATCGTAACCAAATAAGACCTTTCACCAAATAATACTCGACTTTCGTTCCATGACATGAAGAAATTGTGTTTGTACTGTCATCCCGCCCCCCGAAAGCAACACTACTGATTGATCCCATGACAACAAGAATGGGATCAATTAAATGCCGTGATGAAATAATACCTGATGAAGAGTTCGAAAAAGTATTGGAATTGATCGAACCAAATGAATCAGTCTATTTGGATTCATCCCATTCCGTCAAGTTAAATATTATTTGTGACATATCTGTAATTTCATCGAGACCGAACCATTGCGATATTCTTTATGACTTTTTTTGGGAAGAGGATTTCGATTGTTGCTGTTGTTGCTTTTGCTGTTGTTTGATTGTGTTTTGCGTGTGGTGCGCCCGGGCCGCTTCGTAGGCCGGCAGGCCGCAAATCCTCCCACGTAGGGACGGTGGTTGGGACCACCCGTTCCGGCGCCAGCTTCGTTCCCGGAAGGACCTCTGGCCGGAGGTTCGTCCTCGTCGTCGGAATCGTCATAGTCCGAATCGTCGAAATCGATTCCAAAGCCAATTCCACCAAGAGCTCCGGGTTGGAGGACAGGAACTGGAACGACGGGCTGCCCCACCGCCCGAGGGCTGCGACGGAGGTGCGCCTCCCTTGGGCGTTGCTGCTTTCGCCAGCGCCGGAGCTGGCACCGGAAAAGATGGAGGAACCTCGGCGACGATCTTCAGACATTGTTGTTACGTTTTGTTGTTGTTGTTGTAGGCTATGAGATTATAATAATCGCTGTCCTATTGGCACACTGTCACTGCTGTGTTTGGAGATTAAAAATGGCTTCCTTGGTGGTGTGAATGAGTTTTCGTCGCTCGACAATAAAATCTCTTCAAGCTTATTTTGGAATGGCTTCCGTGGAAATTAAAGCGCCATGAAAATGACCAAGATGACTATGGTTATCTTATGTACCTACTCACAGTACCATGTGGGATGGAGTCATTAGTTTTTATGTACCAGTGTACGAGTTTTGTACGTATCGCTGGAATCCTGTGGAAGCTAGCGAGTGACCCAGCACGAAACTATTTTTATCCAATTGCTAGATTGAGATGGATTGATTGGATTCAATTCATTCCATTCATCTCATTGCCAGTCACGAGTGTCATGTTTGGTTCAGAAGATCATATCAGATGATCCACACAACATCGTCTCTTCAAAATGTATGAGATTCAAAAACGGAATGAACATGTATGTTTCCATAGGTATGCAATGGTGATGATCCCGTCATTCCTGCTTCTTTGAATGCCCAAGGGTTCCATAATGCAAATGAGAAAGATTGCTTTGGGAAATCCATCAGCACTGCCATCACGTTTGCGTCGTCATCGCAGAGTGATTCCATTCCGTCGCCTTCTTATAGCTTCTGCAGCGATTCTGATTGCGCTGGCCAACATTGGCCAGGTCGTCGCATTCAGTACCATGTCCTCTCCAACTACGGGCAATGACAGCCCCGTCATCTTACTTGATTGGCGCCTGTGCTCTGGATCGCCTGGTGACAGTCTCCAGCTATCCAACGGCCGATTCCAAAATTCGATCGACATCGTACAACGAGGTTGGTGGAGGGAATGCGGCGAATACTGCCTCCGGTACGTGAACTATAGTTTAGCGACGAAGAATTTTATTGCATCCAATCTCCAATCTGTTTTCTCACTTTTGCATTGCGTTCTCTGTCCATCCATTAGCAATTGGGAAACTTGTCGACGCCAAATTATTTTGTTCCTCGGGAGAACGACGAATACGTGTCCAATTGTTGAGCAAGGTAGGTGATGACGCTGTCGCACAAAACATCATTAGCGAATTGAGTGCATCGAACGTCGAGACGTCGAATCGACTCTTTCAGGGAGGATCGGGGAGCACGACCTCTTTCACCACGGTCATTGTCGACGAGAAGGAACAAACGAGAACCTGCATTCATACCCCTGGTTCGTGTGGTGAGCTCTCTTTGGAAGACGTCGAATCTCTCTCCCAAGACGAAATCGATGAAATTATTTGCAAACGTGATTCATTTGCATTCCGACTCGAGACAAACGGATGTCTCTCTGTGGATGGCCAAAGAGGCCAAAGAACGAGGCATCACTGTCTCATTAGATTGCGAAAAGGACCGAAACACAAAGGCCCTCGACCAACTCCTTGGCGTTTGTGACATTCTCTTCACAAATTCCAATTACCTCGGTGATTATCTGGAACGCCTGACGTGCGAAAAAGAAGCAGCGACCGATCGAAAACCCCTATCCAAACCAACAATCACCGTGAACGAAGAACAACACGAAGAGCAGCTGATCGATACCTATGTTCGATCTCTAACACCGAGTATGTATTTTGCGCGATGGCAACAGGAATCCGCTATTGGAAAACAAGTCGTCGTGACTCATGGTTCCATGGGAGCTCTCCATTTCAAACAAATCGAATTTTCGAAGACTCCCCGTGGTGAGAGCCAAACTGAGAATGCCATTGAGATTGAATTCAAAGACAAGGACGAAATCCATGTTCGTCATTCCTTCAATGATGGAGGTCAGGTCTCAAATGTTCTTTACGAAGTGCGACAAGTCGGAATTTTAAAAGACGCCACAGTCGTAGACACCACGGGAGCCGGCGACGCATTCATTGGTGGTTATATTTTGATGTCAAACATGGCATTGAAAGAAAAAGAGGAGGAAGATGGCAGAGTTCAAATGGCTTTGGAAACGGGATCATTCGTTGGTGGTCGCAAAGTAGGGGGCCCCGGAGCGAGGACCACACTCCCCACTGGAGAGGAGTTTGATTCGCTAGGGTCGAATGCGGTCGATGTGAAAGCCAGTCTTCAAAACATCCTTGGCTCTTTCAATGATGCACAAAAATAATGAAGCTTTGTAAACTAATGATAACTAGTGTTAGTTATGCGTTGAAGTTTTGGACTCTAGCTAGACGCTTGCACAAGTTGAAACGAATCATCAACACATCTACGACTGATGAATATTCTTCCGGAATGATTTTGGATGATGTCATCCTTACTCCGGAAAATCTGCTCGGTCGCGCAATTTTTTAAACAAATCGCATTGCATCAATATTTGAAAAATCGCGTGAATCGCGCGGAGTTTTATGTGACAACACATTGTACGCCAATCAACCGGAGTAAGATTACTTACGAGTAAAATTTTGAGTGTCGGCATAGTAATCTGGAAATAACGGTACGCGAGCAAATTTGAAATTTTGTCCGACAACATCATTCAAAAACAATCAATGACAGAAAACGTATCACTCCAACCACGATTTTGAGGAAATACGAAACAAATCGGCATCGATCGACTACGGTAGAGTAGAGCAAACAACACCAATCCCAAGCTGTGCACGAAAGGATTCCTAATTCTGTTAAACACACTTCAATCACACCCAAACATCAAGTCAAGCGCCACTGAAGACTGAATCAAGCAAGATACCCTACCAATCTTAATTTGCAACATGAACTCTCGAATTGCTTCCCTATTTTACATCCATCTTCTCGTTGGTTTGGCGGAATCGTACGTCGTTACCCCTCCACCAATGTCGGGTCTTCGACAAAATTCTGCCCTTTCGGCGTACTCGCACTCATCTGGCGGATCGACTCATAACATGCACTCTACTCCCTGGGGATCTCGAGGCAGCAGTGCTGGAGTTCCGTCAAGGACAGCACGTGAGGGTGCAGTGAACATCGAATGGGAACCAATGTCAGAATTGGATCGACGGATCGAAGACGGAATTCATTATGAGCACAGACCAAATCATTACGACTCAGATTCCAAGGCGAAAAGGATAGATGATGCGAAAGACGACGATGATTCACCTCCAGTTCGGGCAGTGTTCTGCGCATATCGCTATAGTGAAGAAGATTACAATCGCCTAAAGTCCGCAGATGTCCAATAAAGTGATTGATGCGAATGCTTTACCGTCATCCTTTCCCGAAGAGCAGCAACAAAAAGAGTTGAATTTGAAACATAGACTACGAGATTCATAATATGCATTTTAGAAAAAACAATTTACTAATTATTCAAAATCTAGCGTGACGTCGATTTCATACTCATACGCATTCGGCAGCACTCCTCATTTTCTTTAGAAGCTCAATTTGGGGCCCTATGCTATCGAAACTAACGGAATTTGCAGCCAATATTCCAGACCCAGCAACAGCTAATTTCATTACAAGAAAAAAGACATGTAATGAGATGGTATTCATTCCAAGGACACTTCTCCGATACTGATGATCTACTTACCTGGAACACCGATTCCCGGAAATACGCTATCTCCACAAACAAGAAGTCCATCGACAGGGTGTTCCGGGAAATGGAAAGGACTGCTTCTCCGGCACGAATTGCAGGACCATAGCTTCCTTTATGCCTATTCAAAAATCTCTGGTGCGTCAATGGAGTTCTATTGTTCGTCATCATAGCAAGCGCCAATACTGTGAGATTTGTTTTCTTCCACTGTGTCAAATCAATAAAATGGAGTGCACGCGTAACTACTTACCCAACTTGAGAGAGAACAGTTCGTTCTTTCATATCCGGGATAACTTTTTCCAACACCTTCCACAAATATTGACTTCGTTCCTCCTTAAGCGACTCATATTCCTCTGATTTGCGATCTAATCCTTCCCACCGGTCGAACTCTTCCGTGGCGGGAGTGTAAATGTGCAAAACGCCATAACCTTCGGGCTGCCAAGCTGTCATCGTGTACACTAGGAATACTAATCAAGGCTGCGTTGTCTTCCCCTTCAATACCTCTCGACCAGTCATCGATGTACATGTAATGCTGCTTGAAGAGATTCGAGTTCTTCTTTTGTTGCTCGAAAGCCAATGTGCAAATGCATGAAGGATTTTCCGATGGGAGTTGCCATGCGTTCCTTTACGAAAGAATCAGAGAAGACTGACTTATCCACGATGCCACTTCCATACAAGTCCCAAACCGATAAGTTGCTCACGACTGCCTTCTTTGCACGCACAGTACGGCCCTTGTCGAGACGAACTCCCGTCGCCTTAGCCATTTTCGATAATTATCTCTTCCACAGGAGTGTTGAGGAAGACTGAACCTCCATTCTTTTCGATACCCCTTACCAAAGCATCAACGATACCCTTGCTACCACCAACTGGACAGTCCATGATTGCATCCTCGTCATAAAATTCGCCCATCATCATCGCCATTTCCGCAGTAATGGTACCTTCCGCAGTAAGACCCGACAAGCAAAAGCACAACAGATCCAACCATCGTTGCGCGAAACTGCTGGATGGGATACCCGAATTCTGTAGGATATTTTGAAATGGCTTGGTTCAATTTTAGGTTTTCCAAAGGGTTTAGTTTCGCAAAGTTGGCTAGATAAGGAGCAGCCGTGAGTGCGGTACCAATATCACCCCGTAGTGCAGGCAGTTGGTAGAGCGTCAACCGCTGCAGCTAGCGGTTCCATGTTACCGAGTAGGCGTGACCACGCTTCATGTCCCACTTTTCCCATCCACTTGGTCGATGACCCCTCCTGGCTTTCCGAAATGAAGGTGGTATGAATAAAGTTGCCTTCTGGCAACGCCAAAGCCAAAGCTCGTGTACTTTCTTGCATTCAACTTCCTCGTCGATAGCTTCCAATACTGTTCGGAGCGGGTTGCTGGATTTCGCAGGTAGGTCAGGATTCAACCCAGCGAAAAAGGAGGGCCCGGTATCAAAAATGAATTCTCCGTCAACACCCTTCGCCCGAGCCTTGAATCCATGAGCAGCACCACCGGGGACTGTAGTGCTTTTCCAAAACCGCGAACCGAGTATCCATATTTCGCCAACATGGCAGCGCACGACAAGCCGCCAATGCCACTCCCGACGACGACAACGTCATACGATTCATTTTCGGAGAGCTTTGCTTGGTTCAAACTGATCAAGGGATCACAGTTGTACCCCTTCGTCCCTGTTCTGCCTTTCGGTGTATTGACGAACCCTCTGGTCACATGCAAAAAATGTAGACGCCACTATCACCAGTGATATCTGACCAAAGAACTTCATCGCAGTTTCGTACGACCAACGACAGGCGATCAAGTAGTGGTTAATATATTCTTGTTTGGTTACAACGCTCTTGGAAAGCAAATATTTTTGAAACATTCCGGACAACAGCGACTGTTTGCAATCCCTGGAATCGTTCGTTTTAATCACAAACTTTCTCACAATGATTTCGGAGTCGCTGACGACATTTCGAACGTAATTTGATCCCTCCGTGACTGAGTCAGAACCACGACTCATTCGTAATTTTGTCGCGACTCGAACGAGTCAAACATGTCTTTAGTTTTTCTATGGGCTACACGTGGGCCTATCATCTTGGCGTTTTTCTTGGCATGCCATCAAATAATACGAGATGTGCATCTCAACTACAACATCGAACATGATGGCTGAAGACCGTGTCAATATTCAACAACATATTCGAGGCGACCAGATCTACACATACAGCCCTCTTTCGTTGGTGCAAATTCAATATCACAAACTAGCGCAGCGGTTGCAACTCATCTTCTACGAGATTTTCTGATACTACGAGGCCAAGAAGCTTAGTTCGAATTGGAGAAAGTAAAATGTCGAGAACTTCTATGCTTGCCTTCGGTACCGCTGTTGGGGCTATTAACTTTCCTTCAGGTCACTGAAAGCTTAATACCGCAAGCAAATATCTGGTCTTCGCAAAGAGTCACTGTGGTTTCGCAACCAAAGCCTTCCAAGTTTTTGCAACATGCTCGACGACCTCAAGACGACGAAGATGAATATTATGACGACGACGATTTCGACGACTTTGACTATGATTACGACGATAGACCAAGAAGGCGAAGGAGACGAAGACCAGGCGGCGAATTGGACGATCTCGGTTATGATCGACGGAAGGAAGATGGATTTTTGAACTATCCCTTCATCATTTGGACAACGCGATGGTTGGAGACTTCCAGATTCTGTGTCCAAAGCTCTTTTGGCTGGAATATTTATTCTTGGGGTGGGACTGGGAGTCACAGTTGATTCAGCCATCAACACAAATCCTCGAGATTTAGCCTCTCGTGACGCTATCGATCAAGCGGCTCCTAATTCCAAGCTTTGCGCCGATATGGGAGCCAGTGCAATGGCATTCGACCAGCGAGTATTTGTTTCGTTCAACCCTTTCAATGTTTATGTTTCACAAGCGGATGTTAAACCCGCTTGCGTATTACGACAATCGAATGTTGTTCCCATCTTAAAGGGCAAGAATCTTATTAACGAGAAAGAAGTTGCTGCGTGCAAGGCTAACATGAATACATGGGCTTTTGTTGGAGACTTGGACAATACTCCGCAGTTGAGTTGTGTCTACAAGAGTGCAGATGCTCAGAATGAATTCCTTTCCAACCCAAAATTTGGAATCGGTGAAGATTACTTGGATGACGACCGAGCGATGAAAAAACAAAACAACTTAAAAACGGTGAAGGATGGCATGACCGACGCACAAAAACAAGAACTCAGAAAGCGGGCTGCCAGTATGCCTGGGCTTGACTAAATCATATGATAACCTACAGATTGTGGAAGCTGGACTGAACTATAGCAGTATTGATATTCTAATACCGATAAAATTCGATCAAAGGGTTTGACATTTTAAGATAAAACGTTTTGACGTTACTGCATTCTTGGTCAGATCAATCAATTTGCCTTTCCGTCACCTTTTTTCTCAAATTGAAGAGAGGCTCCGTTGACGCAAAATCTTGGTAGATAGCCGTCGGCGCGCCGCCCTCTTGGATCGGATGGAGGTGCTGTTTCGAACAATTCTTTTGGAACCTTTTTGGGAAGTGGACCATCCAAAAACACGTGCCCTAAGTGTGATGAGCATCGTCCACACTGGCACTCCTAGTCGGCCATCCCACTCCATCTTGTATTTGACGTGACCATCCTTTATGGAACGCCAAAATGAGGGCCATCCGGAACCAGATTCATAATACCCGTCCGTATCAAATAATTCTAATCCAGCAGTATGCGCAATTGTAAACCCCTTCTCTCTTTCCATAATTCAGTGGGCTAGTCCATGCAGGTTCTGTGAAACCGAGCTTCAAAACCATCAGCCTCAAAGGATTCCAGGTCACCCGTTCGAATTCCTGCTGTGGCAGTTTGGATTGAGCGCTTTCGGCAGTTTTCTCTTTGTCGCCTTCCTCTGTGTTTTTCGAAAATCGCATTGTGTTCAGGAGAGAATGCCTAGTCGACGCGACGAAAGCCCCCGTTGAAGATGCGTGGAAAATAACTGCGATCGGAAAGTATCGCAAGGGAAAAGTGTTTCATTGTACTATCGGCTCGAAGACTTGATTCTCTTCTTTTTTATGAACGGTAGTAACAGAATCCTCTCGATGCCAACTTGTTGCATCAGGGTGAAGTAACAGGCAAAGAAAAGAACCTTACAACAGCAGATCTCGTGCGATTCAAATTGGATCACATCATCGTCCTCTTACGAAGTGTTGTATCACAAAAATCTGTACGGTGTTTCACTCTTGCGTGGCAAGACTCATAAGATTCATGATTCATTATTTGAACTCTCTCCCTGAAAATCTCATGCGCGACGATCAAGATTTTCCTCATTGGAATCGACAGGTGCCCATTGAATCCAAATATTGTACTACGAAGAAAGCAAAAATATACGGTATCCCTTTTAATTTTCAATCTATAGGTATTATTAATTATTTAATAACGGTAAGTGTCAGGCTTGAAAGGACCTTCAATTGGGATTCCGACATAATCGGATTGTTCCTTGGTAAGAAGAGTGAGCTTGGCACCAAGGGAAGGAAGGTGGAGCTTGGCGACCTTCTCGTCGAGGTTCTTGGGAAGAACGTAGACCTTTCCGCGGGCGTACTTTCCAGAGTCCTTCTCCTTGTACAATTCGAGTTGGGCCAAGACTTGGTTGGTGAAAGAGCAAGACATGACGAACGAAGGGTGACCGGTGGCACATCCCAAGTTAAGAAGACGTCCTTCGGCGAGGACGATGACACCGTGGTTGTCCTCGAAGACGAACTTGTCGACCTGAGGCTTGATGTTGACACGCTTGGTGGCCTTCATGAGTCCATCCATGTCAATTTCGTTATCGAAGTGACCAATGTTTCCAACGATGGCGTTGTTCTTCATCTTGGCCATGTGGTCCTTCATGAGGATTCCCTTGTTACCAGTGGTGGTGATGAAAATATCTCCGGTGGCAAGAACATCCTCAAGAGTGGTGACGGTGTAACCTTCCATGCAGGCTTGGAGGGCGCAGATGGGGTCAATTTCGGTGACGTAGACGACACATCCGTTGGCGCGCATGGCGTGGGCACATCCCTTTCCGACATCTCCGTATCCGCAGATGACGGCCTTCTTTCCGGCAAGCATGACATCAGTGGCACGCATGATACCATCGGGAAGCGAGTGCTTGCATCCGTACAAGTTGTCGAATTTCGACTTGGTGACAGAGTCGTTGACATTGATGGCAGGGAAGAGAAGGGCTCCGTTCTTTTCCATGGTGTACAATCTGTGGACACCGGTGGTGGTCTCCTCGGAAACTCCGTGGCATCGGGAAGCGATCTTGTTCCACTTGTCGGTTTCACCGGATTCCAAAAGACGCTTGATGATGGTCAAGACAATCTTGAATTCGGCGTTGTCGGTGCTGGAAGGATCAGGGAGGGTTCCGTCCTTGAGGAAGAGGTCCTCGGCCTTCTTACCCTCGTGGATAAGAAGGGTCATGTCACCACCATCATCGATGATGAGATCAGGTCCGTGTCCCTTGCCATCATCCTCGGGCCAGGTGAGGGCGTTCAAGGTGCACTCCCAGTATTCCTCGAGGGTCTCTCCCTTCCAGGCGAAAACGGCGGCGGATTCATCACGGGCGATGGCAGCGGCGGCGTGATCTTGGGTAGAGAAGATGTTGCACGAGCACCATCGGACATCACCTCCAAGCTCCTTGGTGGTCTCAATGAGAACAGCAGTTTGGATGGTCATGTGAAGGGAACCGGAAACACGAGCTCCGGCGAAAGGTTTGGAGGGTCCGTACTCGGTACGGCACGCCATAAGACCAGGCATCTCAACCTCAGCGAGTTCGATATCCTTGCGACCGTAGTCGGCAAGGGAAATATCGGCAACTGTAAAATTCGTCGAATTCAAAATAAAGCATTCCAAAAGATTCGTTTAGTTGGCATTCAAAGCGACAAGTTAGCACCGGCAACATCCACTGCACCCCGCACATATTCCGCGACATTGTTCTGCTTAAAACTTGGTCGAAGTTCGTACCTTTGTAATCTCCAGTAGACATGGTTGAGTATTTTTGGTCAAGATTTGATTATTTCAGACAATTCAGAAATTATGACCGTCACTATGGATACCGATAAATTGGATCTAAAGATTGGAACGGTCGAAACTGCAGCATTGGACGGTTCCTGATGAAAAACTCGAACGATGATGGATGGCAAGCACGTGAAAAACAATGACGTGCGTGGAACGTGCACAACCAAAAGATTGGTATCTCGTACAGCTAGTACCAAATGTACAGGAACGTGCTACGTGTAGTCAACCCAAGTGGGAACGTGTTTGAGAGTTCTTCTCTTGTTCACATAAAAATTCGTAATTTCCAGTCGTGCGATGGGACAAAAACATTCATAATTTTGCGCGAAAATTTGCGAAGATTCATTTCGATTTGAGGCTACGATCTAATGTATCGAGGGTATGCTAATATATTACTTTCCATGCGCAGAATTGAGAGGAAATCAATCGTTCCTTCTTCCGCGACCGTTCCTAGCTTCCTCAAAAATTCATTTTGTTTACTCTACGATCACTCTGTTGATTGATTTCTAGAAGAATAACAGTATCATCAGGGAACGAAAACCATGGTCAGCGTTTCTTGTGACTACAAGGCCAAGGAAGAAAGTGTGACCCGCCTTTGAGGCTCCCGATTGTGACGCGTTCCAATCGAACAATGCGAGAGGGAACCTGCGTAGAATAGATGAACAATTGCTTTTGTTCGATCTCGATCTCATGCAACTTTCTGCTTTTTGTTGGATCCATCGTTGTCTGGTGTATACCAAGTTAATGCAGGCAATTCTTCTTCGAGATCTCTCTTTTTGCTCTTCGAACTGTTAGCGATCTCGTTCGTATCCAATCCCTCTAATTCAAGTGCGTCGCTCAGCAATTCTTTTCGGCTTTTTAGTTGTTTCGCAAGATCGTCCGATTTCACAAAATTCCTGGGCAGCTTCGGTCGATCCAAACTTACACCTCGATCGAAGCAACAAATAAATGAGTTTTTCCCGGGCTTTTTGTTGCCGTTGGACAATGTCTTGAAACATATTCAGGTTCGATGCTTCTTCGTCAATATCTAAATCGATGAGACTCGATGGAATGCGAATCGAAAAATCATTGGTCGTGGCGGTGTCGAGTTCCGATAGTTTTCCGCTATCGAGATCCTCGCAGGCCGCTTATTATATCGGCGGGCAAGTTTTCGAGTGCATGTACTGGTTTCGACGGCCGTGTTGGTTCGAATATCACGGGCAATTTGGAGAGTTGTAATCGCTGTGCACGGATCCAAAAAGTCTCTGGACTCGACTGGACCAGGTGGTACACCCTAAATGCCGACGAAATTGGAAGCCATTTGGATCAAAGCGATTCGATACATTATGTTAGAGAGTGAAAACACACAAGGAAAACAAACAAAAAAATCAAATCATGGCCAATTTATGGGTGGATATAGAATCTTCCTGGTTCAAAGGAACACAGGGCCATTTCTGCGAGACTTACCTTGCTTTCGAAATCAAATTCAGCTTGTTCTTTGAGAGGAGTACTTTGTTTTTGCAAAGTCGGAATCGACGTGCGCGGACTTTGTGGTTCTTGCTGTGTCGCAGTAGCAGCATCGTTACCTTTTGGACCCGAGAGTATGTCACCTGGCTATTGTCATCTCCCGTTGACAGTTCCATTGGAGCACCTGACGACTCGTCAGGTAATTTCGAAGATATTTCAGCTACGGAAGTAGTGGATGCTTCTTGCGCTTGCTGGCGCTCCAATACTCGTGCTTGTGGTATCAGGGGCTTGTGCGGATGCTTTCGGTGTTGTTGTCGCCGTTCGACACATTATTTCTGTGCTGATAAATCCATCGAATCTGGGCGTTCATAGAAGGACCTCCAAATACGTCTTGATCTTCCCATTCCTCGAGGTATGCCTCGAGTTGATCCGGCATGGAAGTTCCCAATAGTTTCATTGCCGGTTGCAGAGCTTCTCCAAGGGCCAGACGCAGTTCGCCGAGTTTGTCCCATTTCTTAGCATTCCCTTTTTCGCGAACTAGAATTTCGTTGATGATCTGCCAAAATAACCATTGATGTTTTTCATTGCTTTTGTTTTCTTGTAGAGAGTTTGTCAAAACCGTTGTAATTGTCTGAACATGCTTGCGGTTGAATGCAATCCAGTTTCCATAGGTTTGGATAGATTCCTTACTGGCGGTGTCTGCCAGGCCATTGAGTTTCTTTTCTAGCCTCTTTCCCCAAGACGACAGGCATTGTTGTTATCCAAGGTGAGCAAACGATAATAGATTTACGAGAAGACAACCGATGTCGAGAAGCCAGTTGGTGTTGACTAAAGATAAATGTTGAAATGCGAAGTTCAGATGCAAAAAAAACTGTCCGAGGGGCTTCCCGTCTTCGTGCTAATGGACAGCAGATCTACGAGCGGTAGGTAGACTTCATTTTTTCGGTCACGGGGTATGAATGAATCACGAGCTGTCTAGAGTTGGGGATAACGCAATTTTGTGATTGTTTGACTCATCATCGATTGATTTCTCTCAAATCAAAATTCGAAGCATCTTCTAAATTGTCTGCATGGATGGGCCATACAGTATTTCGTGAGAGTAAAGATAACACCGAAGTCCTTTTCGCCGACCTATATTGTGATTACATTAGATTGAATCGATAGAAAGAAGTTGACTGAACAAAGAGTCCGACTATTAACGCTGTGAGAGCAAAAACGGTCGAACTATGGTATACGGCTTCCACGCCTATAAGGCATTTCCGCAACATGGCAACTATCAAATCAAACTACTTTCGACGACAGCCCATGGCGATTGCAACCTTTTCGTCTTCTTCCATAGTCAGCGATGCCAACATCAAAAGCTCGCCTCACAAACGGATATCGTTGGCTTTGTACCGACAGCTTCTTCGGTGGTGCAATGAGACCGACAAAGACATTCCTCTCTCCCAGGCAATTCCTCCAGTTCATTTTTCACCACCGCAAATCAACGCCGATAGCCTAGCGGGAATAATACAAGGATCAGGGAGCAGTACATTTTCTCCACAAACTTCCGAGATGAATAAATCGGGGATCACAGTGCACTCGGTTCCCACTTCCGAGGACGCAAAACAGATTGTCGAGGCCATCTTTCGCATGAACGCAGGAACAATCAACGAACAGGATAGAAAGGATCAGCTGTCGTATGCTTTTGAATGGATCAAAACCCTCAACGAACTGACGCAGCAGTTGGAGGATATGAAAGAAAAACGAGCAAAAGCACCAAAACCGAGAGGGTGTGAAGTTTATGGTTGGCCAGGTAGGTAAAGCACAAGACATTGGCCTGGAGAGGCGTGATTCTCGGATGGCGTCGTCACAAAGATGATAGTGCTGATACAGACGGACCTTCTCGAGCGACAAGCTTGACAAAAAAGCCATACGAATCGATTCATCCCTACGGCGACTGATGACGATGGTATTGCGTACGACATTGCGATCGACTTGGGCGATGCTACTCTATTGAGTTCGGCCATGCAGCAATTCCGGCTTGAAAAACGTCTACCAGTCTGATTTGACGCTTGTCGACGATCCAGATCTGATGCGGATACGAACTAATACCGACCACTTCCAAAGATTCGATCCAATATCTCAATACTTTGTACCTGGTGACGCTTTGGCGTATGTCTATCCAAATGACAAACCAGAAGACCAAGACGATGGCTGCAGCTATGAAAACCCCTCCGACGAGTCGGCAGAGAACATTAGTCAAGGCATTCGATCGTTGGCAGAATACTTGCGACAGATTATTTTGGGGTACACCTCGGCACCGGAATCTAGAAATCTGCGATTGGTCTCCGATTATCTCGAACGCCTGACGAAATTGTCCAAGGGCGACGTAATACCTTCCGAAGATCGATTTCGTGGTGCAAACAATAAAAATAGTGAAAGCGCAAAGACACAGGCCAAGATGAAATGGGAGTTATCAAAACTTTTGGAACTCGCAGTGGAAATAGAAGATATTGTTTGGACAAGACGCAAGTCACTAGAGACGGATCGCACTATCAAATTTTCACTTGGGGAGTACGTTCAGCACAAAAAATATGGATTTCGTGGCGTCGTCGTAGGATGGGACCCAGGTAAGTCATTGCTTCAATCAAAAGGAATAAGATATATCAAATGATTGCATCGGTTCACTCACCTTATCGGTTTCGATGTGAAAAAGAACCCGCGTACGAGGTAACGCATTGGGATGGTCTTCAGCATATCGAAAATCCTGAGAAATATCCATTTTACCATGTCATTCCGGATCGCGGCGATACTATGGTTGCCTTTGGGGCTGAAAGACCTTGGAGATATGTTTGCGAGGAAAATTTAGAAATGTGCCCGAAAGAAGACAGAGAACTTGACATTGATCTGGAACCAGAATGGACCGCCGACGCAAAGAATGGCACCTACCAACCGCCAGAAGAACTCTTGCTACGACATGGAGGTCAACTTGAGGACGATGGAATTACAGAGAATTGTCTCGAAGAATTGAAGGTATGATCATTTTTTCTCTCGGTCGTTTGAGCTTCTTTGTTCAAAAAGTCCTCTCTAATATTTATTTTCTCTGCACAATAGGATGTGATTAATTTTGTGTTCCACTCGCTCCGCCAAGGAGAAAGTTCTAGCGCCAAAGATACCGATGCAGATCTTGGCACGATTCTACAACAATTGTCGACGGATAATATATATCAAGCCATGAAACATGCCGAAGATCCGGACACGGCTAGTGTTCTCTCGGACGCGTTCAAAGAAATATGGAAGGGGCACGAAGACAAGGATATTCGCTACAAATTCGACACGGGCGTGAACTATCTGCTTACTGGCAAGACCTCGAAGGCTCTATCAATTTTTGGCCAAGTTGTGGACGAAGATCCAACCTATGCGGAGGCATGGAACAAGGCAGCAACCTGTGAATTCATGATTGGGAATTTAGACGCTTCCATGGCGGCAGCACAAAGAACGTTGGAAATCGTGCCCGACCATTTTCAAGCACTGAATGGTCTCGGGTTGGTGTATAACGAAAAGCGGGAACTCGTACACGCAAAAGATAATTTCCGCAAAAGCATGGAGCTAGACCCTTGGTCTCCTGTTGCCCCAAGGCTTTCTGTTTGTTTGGACACTCTCAAACGATGGGAAAGCACCTCTTTTTCGAATGTTGACCAAACCACCAATGAACCAGAATGGAAAAACCCATATACTAACTAGTTGACGATGTACGACTTAAAAGAACTATTGCAACTACTACTGTTCCTAGTTTCCATTACTAACCAACTAATGGAACTGATTCAGACAACTTTTACGCTTTTATAGCATTAGACCTGTGTAATAATTGAGGAGGACCGATTAGAATGGATTTGATACGTAACTTTTTATTTCTCAAAAAAGCGCGAAGAGCGCATGTTCCCGAACTTTTTTGAAATGATGACGCAGACGTTTGGCGTTTGTTCTGAAATAATGAGAAAAAGGCCTTATCGAAATTTACAGTGATGCAAGATCGCATTGCCTACAATACGATTGATTTGACACAAGAAAGAATATTGCAAAGGATTATTGTACATATCATTCCGTTCTGTTATACACAGGAACTAATCGAACATGACGCTACATCGTTTCTTTCATCTTTTGATGCTTGCTTTGGCAAGTAATCAATTTCTTCTTCTCGGTTTCCAATCGTCAGCTGGGAGTATCGGGTTTGCAAATTTCTTTTGTTCGAGGACAACAACAGGATAGCGACGATGAGAGTAATAGCGGCAGTGGGCATCCTGCTCTTCGAGATGCAAAGATGAACGGATATGATGGAGTTTTTTCAATGTCGGATGAAGTCCGCCGCAATCCAATTGTGGAAACCTTTTTTGCGGATATTGCAAGCGAAACCTGCAAAACCAACAGTACGACGGCCAGTGAACTTCTTATCCAGGATATAAAGGAGAGAGCCAATGGAATCTACGACTTTTTGCTTCATTCTCGTCGCTTCTTGCACAAACACCCAGAACTTATGTACCAAGAAGATATTACCTCGGCGTGGGTGCAAAAGGTGCTGACAGATTTGGACATCAAATTCACGAAAGGATGGGCGGTCAACACGCACCCCGATATCATCGAAGGGCCAGGAGGCTACGGTGTGGTAGCAGATATAGGAACGGGGGAACCACCCTGCGTATTGTTGCGAGCCGATATGGATGCCCTTCCCATTTTCGAACGCACCGAGGGTATTGGTGACTTTAAGAGCAAAAGCGATGGCAAGATGCACGCCTGTGGGCACGACGGACACACAACCATGTTGCTTGGCGCGGCTTCGTTGTTGAAATCGATGGAAGATAGCATCAATGGGACGGTTCGACTCATGTTTCAACCCGCCGAAGAGGGTGGAGCTGGTGGAAAACGAATGCGCGAGGAAGGAATTTTGACGATGCATCCTCCTGTACAGCTTGCGTTTGGTCAGCACTTGTGGCCCACCCTTCCCTCGGGAGCGGTTGCCACCAGACCCGGAGCACTACTCGCCGCTGCCGAAATGTTCGAAGTTCTCGTGTCCGGTGTCGGAGGCCATGCCGCAATGCCGCATCTCGCCGTTGATCCTATCGTCGCAGGGTCGGCGATTGTTACGAACCTTCAAACAATTGTATCTAGAAGAATGAGTCCATTGGAGAATGGAGTTATTTCCATAACCAAATTCGAGGCAGGAGATGCATTCAACGTGATTCCTCATTCTGCAATCTTGAGAGGGGACAATTCGAGCTCTGAGTACCGAAACGCTCTTGTTGCTCAGAGATCAATTCCAGCATGTCGTCGAGAACACTGCTACAGTTCACGGCTGCAATGTAACGATTGAGTACTCCCCCGACTTTTATCCACCGACGGTCAATGATCCCGAACTGTACGAGACCTTCTCGAAAGACGTGGCTAGCTTCCTTGCCGACGACCACATGCCCACTTATATTGAGCCAACAATGGGAGGGGAAGACTTTTCGTTCATAGCCGAGGAAGTTCCTTCGACTTTCTTTTTGTTGGGACAGGGGAGTGGAAAATCCCCCGATACGAATTACGGACTTCATCATCCGCATTTTGCAATGGACGAATCGGTTCTTCCCAAGGGAGTAGAACTTCTTGTGAATGTGGCACTTCGAGCTTTGCACAAGCTAGCGTATGATGATTTGGAGTAGACATTCCACACACACAGCGCTTGCTGCTGATAACGAATGATTAGAATGAAATACTATAAATCATTACTGCTACTACGACTACTATTCGACGATCATTCTCTTTTACTTCTAGAAGTCTCGACATTATACTGGTTATAATTCTATTGTGATGATTACAGTATCTTGTTGTCAACGTTACAAGCACGGATGGTATATTTTTCGTGTCGGGTGTTTATTCTACTCCGATGGAATTTCATTTGAAACGTGCACAACAAGTTGACTCCCCAGACGTGGAAACGATGATTCATTATTTTCTTCCACGCGGAACATTAAAATATTAAGGTTAGAGATAAAAGCTTTCACCGACGTCACGTCATCCGTTAGTAAATCAGCCAATCAGTGCCGTTTGTGCTTACTGTATCCCGATCCGTTTGTACAGAAAACTTACATACCTCACAATTTTCTCAAAATATCGAGCCAAGCTTATCAAGATTCCGTTTTGAGTAATGACAAATACTTTAAGACGGAATCCAACTTCAAACAAAAGGATCGCGAGGTTGAAGTGTGTTAGGCTCCGATTGGTCGGTTCAAAAGAAAAACAACGATGACGACGAAGAAAGCGAACGATAGAACTGCAAGAACAGTTGCTTTGCATAGAGTGTTGGCGTACATCAAACAACTCAGTTTTGTGTGGAACCTTCCTTCATCAACTTTCGGCCCGTTTGAGTATCAAAACAGGAGCACGACGGTAAAACAAACACTTGGAACAACCATTCTTCTTTACTAAATTAGCATTCCAGGATCGTTTGCTGAAGTGCAACCTGGTAAAATACCGAAAGACGAACTTCATAACAAGCTGAGCATGAGAGTAGACGGTGATCGAGAATTTTTTAGTCGATAAATATATTTGTACAAATTCAAAGTTGCGTGTAAGGTTGGCCGAGGAAGTCTTTTCGACGTCTGAAGCCGGAGAAGCAAGCGGAAAGCTTTTCGTTTGCAACATATCGAACCGAGAGAACACAAAGTTGTCTTCGAAGCTGTTCCATTTCACAGAACAAATTTTGAATCGAAGGTATTCTCTACTGAGTGAGAAAGAATGGACTCTTCAACTTCTATAGAACCCACCAACAGTCTGCATGCGTCCATGTGTGCACGGGAATCCACAAACACCACCTTCCCCGAACCCAGATGATAGAAAAGATCGAAGGCGGGAGAGAGCATCAATGAAATTCCTTGCAGGAAGAAAATCTTTGTTCTGTCTGATATTGACGACGTTCGCTCATCGACAATGGCTGTGCCATTCATTAATAACGACATCATCGTCGTCCTTTTTCGTCGGTCGCTCTCGGAAATATATGAACCAATGCCCGCTATCAATGGTATTGGCACTGCAAAACCCAGCTTTGAATCCTGACTACGATAGTTCAGAACAACAACGACGGAAACGACGTAAAAAGTATCAACGAAAACTCATCCCGAAAACGGAACGAGAACGTCAACGCCTGAGCAAACAGCGGCAGCAGCAGTATGAACAAATTGTTGAACGAGCAGATGGCATTGCACCAAGTATCTGGTCGTTCGAAAGCCTTTTTCCTAAAGCTGTAAGAGACGAAGAAGCAGTTGATCAAGATTTGTACGGAGTTAGGAAAAGGGATCAAAAGGTCGAAGAAAAGCAATTGCAGAAACTGCAATATCTATCAGAAGATGGCGATTTCAGCCAATCGGCACCATCTTCCACTTCAGCTTCCTCCGATGACCTTACAGATGAGCAAGCGAAATCAAATATTTTCGAGTCCAGCTTTTTTAACACCAAGCCGCTGGAAATGAATTCAAAGCCGAATGTAAAAACCAATCCAACAACTATTGCATCCCCTAAACCATCGGAAGCAGCAGCTTCCACTGCGGAAGAAACCAACGAATCGACGGGAAAAGTTGATTTTGCGTTGACAAAGTTAGTCGAAGAGCGACTTTATGGTTATAGAACTGGCACCGATGTGTATGAAACATCGCTGATTGGCGACGGTGCAATTCAATTTAGGGAGGGCGTAAGGTTGGGCAATCCTCTTCGCGTCAATGCTGATCGACTGAACTATCATGCGAAAAAAGAGCTACGTAGTAACCGTCTAGAGGAAGCCCAAGAACTTTATGAAATGGCTATCTCAATTGATCCTCGTGATGGACGTGCTTACCTTGGATTGTCGAGGTGTGCGCAACGACGACGGGATTTCAAATTGGCCCGAGAATGCCTCAAAATAGGCATTGCACAAAGTGTATCGTGCGCAAATGATTCGACACCCGACAATGGCGCTAATCCGTTCTTACTACAAGCCCTAGGGTGCCTCGAAGAGAAGGCAGGACGTCTTTCGCAAGCCGAATCTCTATACATAAGTGCAGTTAGATCCAGACCATCCCATGCTGCTTCGTGGGTCGCATTGGCGCAGCTTCGAACACGAAAGTTTCGACAGGGAGCAGCAGCCGGGCGTGTTTGTTACCAAGCAGCAGAACGAGAACTGAAGAAGGTTGGCATGCCACCATCCTCTTATGTGTATACAGCTTGGGCGTCGTTGGAATACAAAAAATGCGACGATGTCCGACGTGCACGAAAGTTATACAAGGAGGCACTGAAGGTTGATAAGAAGTGTTCTGCTGCATGGTTGCAGTTAGGTTGCATGGAGGCTGATCTAGAAAATTGGGATGAAGCTGAAATGTGCTTCGAAACTGTTCTCAAATTTGACCAACGCAATTCTCGCGTGATGCAGGCATATGCTATCATGGAATCGAAACGACCAGACTCAAACAGTCGCAAAGTCCTTGGATTATTTGAACGAGCATTGAAAGCGAATTCTAGAGACGCCGGGGTGTTGCAACCGTATGGTCTTTATGTAGCAAAATTAGGAGATATCGACTCGGCTCGAGATTTATTACGACGAGCCACCGACGTGAACAAACGACATGCTCCTGCGTGGCAAGCCTGGGGTGTCATGGAAACACGAGAAGGCAACCCGGAAGCAGCTCGCAATATTTTCCAACAAGGAATCTGGGCATGTGCGCAATTGGGCGGAGGTCAATCGGGCGGATATTCCTGTGCTCGACTGTGGCAAGGCTGGGGTGTTCTTGAAGCATCTCAAGGCGATTTTGCCGCAGCGCGACGTTGCTTTAGTCGTGCACTAGATGCTGACACTCGCAATGTAGCCGCCATCACGGCATGGACTAACATGGAAGAACAACTTGGTAATTTGGATGATGCACGATCTCTATTTCAACGATCGCTCAAAAAGTTCACTCCCGGAACCGTCGAAACCGACCAATTATGGCGAGCCTACGAGTTGATGGAACAAAGAACCGGAAACGAGGCCAATGCACAAGCTGTTTACCAGCAGTTTATGAGAGAATCAATGTCTGCAGCTGCGGATGAACCCGAGGACAGAGGTCCCGAAATTGTTGAAAACTCCAGTAACTCGAAGAAGGATGATGCAAAGCCCGATGATGGTAAGAGCAAAGCCAAGAGAGAGTTTGAAGTTTCCAGATGGGACCAAGCAGGTAGCTCCATGAAAGCCGAAATCTTGCTAGATGGATCCATCGAAGGCAAGGTTCCAGAAAGCGCCATGAAGAAAAAGAAGAAGAAAGAGATTTCATCGTCGTCGTTCTCTTCTTCAACGACAACAATGTCACCATCCGAGCAGGATTGATTATTCGAACTACAGTATCCAGTTGAACTGAACACACACGCTATCGCAACATACAATGCCACTTTATAGAGAAGACTTAAACAGAACAATAATATTACTTCGAACAATCCTTTATACTCAATTTCCTTTCAACTTTAGAAGTAGTGATTATGCTAGAGCAACGAATGATGTCTAATGATTTTGTGCTATACTATACGGATGACGATATCTGGACAAAGGAATGTCTTCTTATTAAAAAGTGCTCGAGGAGAATCGGCACTAGCATTATCCCAACAAGGCAGAACGATCCGTAGAATCAATCATAGCCAGGACTCGTTCATCGGTTGACATGCTCTTAAACTTTTTGTTGTTGCTGTTCTTCTTTTTGTCGTCGGCCAACCGCCTCCACAACATGTTTCCGTCCGTTTGTCGTTTCATGGCTTTTGTGCGTTGCTTTCCAAAAAAGCCCGGAATGTGCTCTTTGAATTCTTCTTCTAATTTCGGATAGTAGGATGGATCCAGAAATTCGATATACATGGACACTCTTGCCAGTCCGATCCCACTGTAATCCGAAACACGCGGCTGGATCCCATCTTCGCTCCATTTCTTTCGTTTCCTCTTCTTGGAAGCCATTGCATCGTGGCTGGTACGAGGAGACTTTTCGTTGCTGGTTTTTGGAAGGTCGTAATACGGAGCGGGTCGTTCTTTCGTGTCTTTCCGAATGGCATGAAGGCGTTGCGACAAACGACTCAGTCGATGTTTTGATACTTTTTGCAGTAACAATGATCGGGACTGTCGACGTTCATTGGCGTCGCCCGTTGTACGGGGATTGTCAGATGCTTGGATGGATGTTTGCTGTGGTCGACGTTGCTGCTGCTGTAACTCTTTCTGCCTCTTTTGTTCTACTCTGCGATTCTTTTTCTCTTCACGTTTTCGTTTTCGATCCTCTTTCGAAGGGATCTTGTTAGCCCCCGCCCCACCATCGTTTGAGGCACTGTCCCTAGCAAGAGATGCAATCCAGTCGATATGAGCATTCTTCTTGTCGTGTTTCGATTTGGGCTTCTTGCTTACAGTTTCTTTGCTTTTCTTCTTCGTGTCCCCCGATTCCGTGGTAGCACCACCTCGTCCCTGAATTTTCTTCTTTGCCATGATGTTTGACCTTTGATTATCAATTAGTCGAACCAAGCTCTTTCGATTTACTTTTTGTATTGCTATTTTATTTCTTTCGATCACGTCAACTATTTACAATTCTGTTGTTTCTCGTCCAAAATGAAAAAAGTTGAGAAAATTTCGTGCAAAAATAAAATTGGTCGCTATGGAAGGTGCAAGGCTTCAATTGAATCGAACTAATCGATTATTACAAATCACATTTAATCGAACTAATCAGTTAGCACATACAATTTAACGGCTGTTTGATTAGTTCGACTGACATAATTTCAGTTTAATCGAGCTAATCAAATAGCCGTTAAATTGTATGTGCCAACTGATTAGTTCGATTAAATTCAAAAACGGCTTCGTATGAATCCAAAACGACTTCATATGAACACGCAATCGCTCTAAAAATCATCCAATTTTTAATCGGACTAATCGATTTCCAGATCTCAAAAATCGGTTGCAGAGTTGAAGCAATTTTTTGTGAAGCAAGCCATCACCGACAAACATCATGACATAATATATCCGATATCCCTCTGACTCCGCGACACTTGCGACTCCAAGCAGGATCACAACAATCAAATCTATCGCTACAATTACCTGTCAATACAACTCCATTCTGTAGTTCTGATCCAGACCTAGAACCAACAATCAACACTCTTATATCAGTCGATCAGTTTTCAAAGATGCGACCAGCGTTTCAATTTCAAGTCTTTCTGCTGTTGGCGGCGATAGTGGCGTCTTCGGCATTCACAATATATTCTGATAGAGCCACGACCTCGGCTTTGGCGGGACGCAACAATGTGCAACATATGCCACGAATTTCTCCCTCGATCCATCCTAATCCTTTGCGTTGCCGACGATCGCATTCGTATCCGATCCTCCGTTCGGCTGCGGCAGATGACGAATCTTCCTCCGAAGAAAGCGAACCCGAAGCAACAGAAGTCGAGGCTGCCGATGCAGGTGTTGCTCCAGTCTGGAAACGCATTGTGTTTTTCAATAAATACAACAAAGACGGTACACCTAAACCCCAAGCGGAAGACGATGGTCAAACCTTTCGACAAAAATTAGCCAAGATGGGTCTGTCGGTCTTGCTTTCCTACGGTTTTGTTTCGAACATGTCGTACTGCGTTACGGTTTCATTGGCGTAAGTTCACCAGTTGTGTTCGTTGTACTACAATAAGATGATGTTATTTGGGGGAGCCAAACAATGTGAATTGAATTCTAGAGTCGATGAGCTAGATGGTGATGGTGCTTTGTCCTGAAATTCTACACGTTCATTTTCTAACCTACACGATTTGTGCATTTTATGATTTCGTTTGACTTTCAGATGGTTCGGATTTTCGAAAAAGACCGGACTGAGCCCATTGGCACCGGGACAGTGGAAGGGTTTTCTCGCTGTCTACGCAGGCTTCTATGTCTTTAACAACTTTATCCGACCGATGCGATTGGCGGCATCGGTGGGTGTAGCACCCTACTTTGAACGGGCGGTGAACGCGATTCAGAAAAAGACCAAGCTCAACAAGGGCGCGAGTATCGGGATTGTCGTGTTTTTGGCCAACGTGTGTGGCACGACAAGCTTGATGAGCCTTGGTATTTATATTGCTAGTTTGGCGGCAGGGATTCCCGTCTTCCCACCCAAAGCGTAACTTAAACATTGTACCGCAATACTAGCTAGTGAAGTAACCGTATACGAATAGATACAAAGATTCATAATAATTATCTTGTCTCTTAGCTACTTCTCTAGTTCGGGGGAAGGCATTTGGTGCACACTAGTACTATGTAGAATCACAGCGCACTGATCCTCGAATAAATAATGGTGTTGTATTGCGAAATAGCATCTTGTGATCTGTGGAAAAAGTGCGTTTACTTTTTACAACTCATTGCTTTGCTGGAATCTAGGCTCTAGCTTTGGTTCCTACCCACATGATTATGTTTGCAAAACATACTGGTTCATAAATTTTTTACCCGTCGTTTCGGCGGTTCGATCGCACATTTTGACACTGGCCTACGTGTACGCACGCGATCACGTTGATTTCCCTACCAGATGCAGCATTGTGCTACCAAATCAAAAAACTGTTCGAATTTCAAATCGAATTGTGTTCTCAGTTCTAATAGTGTATCTTCAATCACGAGAATACCGTAATCTCAAGGAACGAACTGATCACTTTGAAACACCACAACCAGAAGCTGCAGACGTATAAAGTCATCAAAGTAATCACAATACAACAGTGAAATTGGATATCATATTATTTGTTTGGTTTTGGATCTACGTAGGCACTTGAGTGGAATCAATTTCGATCATGGGGGGAGAAGGTCGACGTTTGGAAGCAGCGGCCCTCCTGTCGCATGTGAAATCCCTCGAGTCCAAAGTCTTGGAAGAAGAAAGCAATAATGGTATTCCCTCATCCTCCTCTTCTTTCGGTCATCGCAAGGGTGCCCAACTCGGCATTTGTCGCATTGTGGATCACAAGAATGATACAAAACAACACGATGAGGAACCTGTCATGGCAATCATGGCGTACACGGAACGATGCGTTTCGGCACAAATTGTGAGAGAATCCGTCGATTCGTCGGTTGAAGGGACACCGATCGATGTCTTGGTGGTCTCGGAAGAGGATGCGATAGCTTCGGTCATCATTCTGCCATTGGAACGCCCCGAATTGACGGTAGACGATTCTCGCATTGTTTCCGAGGAACACCAACAAAGACAGCAACAGCAGCATCCTGCCCCTGCCATGAAGAAGCAGGGACCCAAATCTCTCATGAGCGGTGGTGTGGTTCCGGTCACACCGAATCCTCGAGTCGCAATTGTCGTGGGCACAAAATCGAGCCGCGTCATTACCGTTGAATTTTCGGTCGAGACGATTGAACTGAAACTCTTGCGTCGAAACTACCAGATGGGAAAGGGACTCGAAAAGATTGTCTTGCCCTACTTTGAACCCTTTCCGAGCGATCGTCTGAGCCTCAAACAAGAAGATTTTCCTCAAACGACGGCCAGCAACAGTCGGTTGCTGCGGACGCGAAGACCAGTGGAAACGAAGAACAACAAAAGCTCAGAAAACGGAAACGAAGTAGTTGTCCCCTTTGATCCCAAAGGCGGTGTCACCTCGTTGGTCGCGTGTTCTATTTCCACCGATCAATCGAAACAATGTTCGCAAGTGAACGAAATACAAAATGACAAAGATGAAAAGAAAATCTCGCCGAGCACGAGTAGCGACTGTGACAATGATGATTGTGAAACTTATGTATGGATTGGTTATGGAGATGGAACCGGAGTCCGTCTCCATCACGCCGGACTTTTTCCGTCCGTTGTGCAGAAACATGCGGAAAGCTTTTACAAAAGCCAGGAGGATGGTTCTTTACCGCCAGCTTCGCTGGAGGACACGTTGGGCCAACCGCTCATCAAATGGCAGGCTCATTTGCCCCTATCCACTTCAGAGTCTGGTCGTTTAAAGGCGGAGCGCATGGTGATCATTCCGATTCCCAGGTATCATCCAACGCCGTTGGCAGCTGCCACCAATAGCGTAACGCCGTTTCCTACATCGTGGAACGATGCGTATCAACTGGGCATGATGGGGCGGGGCATCCAAACGGATAATGACAAAAAGGATGATGCGGCAAACGGCGGCAACGAGAACTCCCAAGACGACTGGACAAAAGACTACGAGGCAATTGTGTATTGCAAAAACAATTTTGACAATTCCTTTCCGACACTAGTGTTTTACACATCGGAGGATCAGTACCCCGGACGCTTCCAGGGTGATTTGCAAGAATTGCTCTATGGTCCGTCCGTGAATGAAGACAAAAAGGTTGACAGTAGTTCTGGTTCGATGAATCCGATATCTGCAATTGTTGGTGGCACATCTGCAATTGTCGGTGGCATCTTTGGGGTTTTAGGTGTGGGTTCTAGCGGCAAAGACGGGGAGAAAAAAGACGATACCCCTGTCAGTGATGAATCGGGTGCAGATAATGATTGGGATCCGGCACTCCCATTCCCTACGATCAATAGAGCACCGATCGACCTTTATGCCGGGGTCGAAATTCATGACTCTCCTCGACAAATTACACAATGCTCGGTCGACCCAGACGGAGAGCTCGCAGCGTTGACAGATACTTTAGGAAGAGTATCATTGATCGATTTGAAAACGAAACAAATGATACGAATGTGGAAGGGCTTCCGAGAAACCACTTGCAACTGGATCCAAGTTCCGCAGAATGAAAGTTCTACAAAACTATTGTATCTTGTGATACATTCGCGACAACGATGTATCATTGAAGTTTGGCAAATGACACATGGCGCGAGGGTAAAGAGCATGCAAGTTGGACGAGAGGCCGAGGTAATCAGTTGCCGAGAAAAATATCCCGGTGGTGCAGGCTATGTCAACAATTGCTATATCGTTTATTCCAATGTACCACATTCCAGCACAAACCAAGTAGAGCGGATTGTTATATCATTGGAGGACAACGAAAACGAAGAGAATGGGCAGCCACGACTTTTGGAGAACGAAACGAAAGCAAATTGAATCCTCGATGCCTTCGCAGGAGGCAACGGCCAGAATGAATCGCTTGCAGCAGCTTCTGGGTGAGACCAATGTTGAATGCCAGACGGTCGATGTGTACAAAGCGATGGAAAATATCGAATCCCTGGAAGATCTTGCACATTGCTTGGATACAATTGCAACGTCTCCAGCGTTGGAAGAAAAGATGGAGGTGGATGGGTCGTCGTTCCAACGTTTGGCATTGTCTCTCTGTCAACAAAAACTGGACGAGGCAATAGCCGATGGAGGGGAGGAGTCTTTGACCAATCCTCATGTGGAGCTCCTGGCATTCAAAATTGCTTATTATACACAAATATGCAGTGGGTATGAGATCTTGCACAAATATGAGAAGGAAAAGGATGAAGATGGAAATAATACCCTCGAAGTCAAACAACCCGATGGTTGGGGTCTTGAAGCTGCAGGTTGGACGTCGACATACCTGAAAATTACGAAGGAAGTGATTGACAAAGATACAGTTCCTCCACCCGAAAATGCTATGAAGTTTTATGAATACGCGTCATGTGTAGTAGCTCCGAAGAAGTGGAAGACTGCGGAGTTCGACGAAAAGAGTGGTGGATATGCTGTCTTTCTCAGCGACAGCAGTCGAACAAGAAGAGATATCATTACTAGAATTTTTCGACCCCTCGTCAGTGATGTCTTTTCTTACAATATGGTGAATCAAATATTTGATTCGCTTGGTATCAAGACGAAATATGAATATAAATTGAGATGCTTTGGCGAATGGTTCTTTGGGCTTCCAATCAAGAAAGCGACGAAGAATGCGGTGTTTGCGAAATTTTCTCCGTCGGTTCGTTGGCTCAAGGAAATCGTTTCGAGCCAAATCAATTCTTCTCTTGATGGTGCCGAAATCACAGCCATGGACTCGCTTTTCGACTTTTGCCGCGCTTCCGAGGATCTTGTGAGGGCGTTTTGGCTAGCAACACTTTGTCGAGAAACTCTTTACGAGGTTGCTACTGATTATGAGAGTAAGACATATGGCAAAGTCGACAGATCGACGGTCATCGGCCGATGGGATATCTTGCTCAGACAACTTCGAGTCTGTTTGTTAGTTTCACTGCGTCTTCACGGCAGACCACTCGGTGCTTGCCCAATATCTGTCAAGGCCGTTGATAGAGTCGACAACTTTTCAGTGTTTGAATGGTTAGCTCGCGACGAGCTAGCTATGAGCCATAAGCAATCAGAAATATCAACACTTGAGATTGCGTGTCAGATAAGCAGCCGCGCATTTGATCCCTCGAAGGGGGAAGGGGATCGTAAAAGTCGGTGGAAGACAGTTCAAAGGTCTTGTCTAACTGCAGCACTTGGAGAATCCGAAAGATCTGAATACTTGGTCGACTTTGATGACGATGAGAGATTGGGAGCACTCCATTTGTTCCTAAGGCCCCACAATAAACCTGAACTCCTCGTACCTCATCGAGTGCTTCTACTAGCCGCAGAGTGGGGCCGTGACCCAATAAGGCTGGATGTGCTCGAGAACGCTACGATTGCAATGCAAGTAATTTCCTTGGACAAACATAAGAGTCTAGCATACGCTGTGATACTCGATGTATGGCAAAGCCGAATCAGACCAATATATCGAGCAATGCTTTTGGGCTTTGACGACGTTCAAGAAATTTCGTCCGAAGTCATCGGTCCACTTCTAGACGATGCTGTCTGGGTAAATGACTTTAGTAAACTTGCCTCGAAAGTCTTGGAACTATTGGCGGGAATCAAGTTTGATGAAGGAGAAAAGGTTGATGAATTGATACCTCAAATGGTGGAGGATGACACAACGTGGCCACCTGTTCGGAATTGTTTCCTTCTACAGCGATTAGTGGCACGGAACAGGTTACTTGAGAAAAGTTCGTTGGAGACGCATCAGACGCTAGTCTATGCGCTACGAATCAACAACGACGTTCAAAAGTTGACAGAAGTGCATTCCTTCCTTCTATAATTTATTTCTACCTGAGAGTATATTCAACGAAATCTTTTATACGGAAGAGATCGAAGAAAAGCAACACGAATTCATGCAAGATTCAATTGTTTCTTTCGCGAAGGCGTACCACGGTCCCAGCATGGACACACTCAATATGGGAGACATCGATACCCTTGCAGATCTTTGGGATTTTGATAGGGTTAATGTGAACACTTTGTTCCTGCTCTCTATGTATGAGTTTGGAAAAGATGCAGCAGTCGACGAATTACTTACGAAGAGCGCGTCAATAATTAGCGTTCAACACTTCGTTGATGAGGGACTCGATATTATGTGCCGAAGGCTAAATAACTTATTAAACGTGGATCCAAGCGACTGAAATTAGAAATATCATGGGAACCCTTGACGCTGATATATGCGAATGGGTGAAGGAAAAGGCCGAAGGTTCGGAGCCATTGCTCAATGCGAAATTCGATGTCAAAATCGGATCTACACACCTGTTTGGTTTACGTCTTCTGAGTTTGGCGGCAAGCGCAGACGTTTCGAAAGCAGAGAGAATTCAGATCCATTCTCTTATTGTGTTGAGTGGCACCATTGTGAAGGTGCTGGAGTCTAATTCACAATAGATCGAAGGTCCAGAAACGATACGAAACAAATTAGCTGTTCAACACTCTTCGATTGAAAACGAAGAAATAATTAAATATTTTTGTTCAGCTAAACAAAATCATAGGAGAATCATAACTGCAACTTATTTTATGTAGCCGTCATTACACTATGAAAAGTAACAACGCATGTTGTGGCATCTCCATCAATACCTATCGTCGGCGTCGTTTCTCGCGTCTACCATTATCTCTTCCCCCACCCCGTCTTTTTTGGCGTGGCGGCGGTTCCATTCTCTCCCCACCACGTACAACGCTTTTCTTATCATCCCGGGCAGCCTGTTCTTCCATTTCGTCCCAGTCCATTCCTTGTTCTTCAAGTTCTTCATCTGCATCAAAGTCGGATTCATCCTCCTCTTCCGAATCGTAGTCTTCTTCGTCGTCTTCTTCCAACTCCTCTTCTTCTTCTACACTCTCGTCCCCGAATTCAGAATCGTCCTCGTCTTCGTCGTCATCCTCCTCGTCTTCACGACCGAACATACGAAGAATTTCCCATCCAGCTTCCTTTTTGGTATATTCGTCGTCTTCTGTGTCCATGTAAAATCGATCATCGTCCTTCGCAGTGTTCAAAATCGATTTCCAGTTCAAGTTCATAGGCCCTTCAGTGTAAGTGATGTCCATGTCTGTTAGCCATTCTTGAATGGAATCTTTATCTCCGTTAGGGATCATGTCAACACGCCATGGCATCTTTGTAAAGTCCTTGTTGATCAAAATGATATCAAAGGCTTTACTCATGTAAGTGACACGCTCAAAGTGTACGTGATCGACGTTATCAAGATCAACGACAAAGAAAGGAGTTTCGGTCAAGTTTACAAGACAGTTCAATGTAGGAAGAACGTTCACCATTTCCTTGTGGGGATTACCCGTGAAACCAAGATCACGGTATGGGATATCGAACTCGAGTTCGTAGTTGTTTTTCTTCGCGGTGGCGTCGACCTTCTTACAGAAATCTCGGAATGCAGAGTTCAAACGCTTTCTCAGGGTTCTCTCTCTTTGTTCATCGTCCATTTCGTCAGGATCATACATGCTGCGACGACCATTGTCAACTGCCTGACTGGCGTCAACGACCTCTGTAAAGAATTGGATATCGATGTGTTTCTTTTTGCCGACCATAATCGCATTTTTCAAGTGAAAGTGAACCAGAACCATGATTTCGTTTTCACAGGGTTGAAAAATAGCATACTTGATATTATTGTACATAATATCCACAACTTCACCTCGCGTAGAGATGAATCGAAGGCCGTTGGTATGCGCTTCCAGATTCCCTTGAGTTTTTCTTCCAGCGAACACAGGACGCATAGTTAGGTCAGAAAGCCTGCGGCACGCGTTCGTTCTTGGTTCGGACTAGTTTTTCTTGCTTTCACAAGGTTCTGTTCCTCCGTTTCTCGAATCTCTTTCGCTCGGGCACGTTTTCTGAGTTCGGATATTTGACGGAATGCAGCTACCAAGTTATTTCCATCTAAACTTCGGAAACGTCATTTCACGAATGAAAGACGCGTAAGGGGCATACTTCTGCACAAGCTTTGCCATAGTTCGCCGGTGCATCCTTTCCGAGCGCGATTCCGGCAGTATAAAAGTTGATACGCAATAATGTAGCATTGTCGGGATCTGGAAGCACAACGTTCTTGATAGTGCTGATGTGGAATGGAATTGGATTTCCAAAGACCGGCAGAATGATACATTGGTTTGCCATGTCCACTTTCACCTGATTCGGTTGTACATTAGGGAGGATAAGTCACGAGGACTTCGATATGTTTCCAATTCTTCTGCCATAGTCTTCTTCGGCCTTCTTTCCTCCTTTCTTTGAATTCAGTCGAGCAATCTCCCGCACACGCTCTTCGTTGCGTCTCTCCATGAGAGAAATCTGGCGACGTTCACGGTCGGCGATACCTTCCGTGACTTCGGCGACTTCGTTCGGATCCCGCGCCAATCGCTTTGATCTCCGATCTCCGTTGGCATTGCTTTCTTCTGCCAATTTTCGGGCTAGCTTTGCATCTTCGTCGTCGTCATCGTCTTCATCATCGTCGTCATCCTCGTCGTTCACATTGTATGCAATATTTGTAATAGCTTTGCCCATTTTCGTCAAAATTTCAGCGCCCTTATCGCTAATACTGACCATGTCCGATACCATGAGAGCATAGGTTTTCAATTTCTTCACCTGTGATGAAACCAAATAGGGAAAAGGGGTGAGTCAGAAAGATCGAATTCGATTCCAAAGTGCATCAGAGCATTTCATAAGATAAGTAAGTACGTACCGGGCTGTTGCTTGGGGTATTGCTGAGGTTGGATTCGGTCAGCTCCAAATTCTGAAAGCCAATGGAAAGACAAAAGACCATTCCCTTTCGCAAGAGTGACGCTATTCTTTGGAGACAAGAGCAGGGTCGAATCAGCGGAAATCAAGGCCCTGTGCGAAAGCCCAGATTCTTGGGCAGCTTATCGACCAAATCCTCGTGCCCAGTTCTTTTTCAGGTAGCTGACGGCGGCCTTGTACACGGACTTGAGCGGATTGCCCGGTTGCATTGCCGCCAGACAGGCCTCTTGGACTTCCAGGAGGATCTCGTAATTCTTGGATACTTTTTTCGGTGGATCCACCAGAAATGTCCTGGCAATATTGCTGCAATAGAGTTTGTATCGGGCTCCCAGCGACACAACGATAATGTCGTGCACCAACGATTCGGACGAAGACTGCGCCGAAACCTTGAGTTCGTACTTGCCTCCGCTCTGGATAATCGGAAAGTAACAAGGTTGGACATCGTCGTTTGGCACGTTGAGTTTGATTTTGTTGGGGTCTTCGATGATAGCCTCAATCTCCGAAGAGAAGGTCTCGTGTGTGATCTTCTTTTCTTCTTCGATAATAGTCCTCCAACTTTTTGACAAACCCGTGTTTCATCACCTTGTTGCTCAGCACGCTCGATTTCTTCATTCAAATCGCGTTCGGACTCGTCTTTGACCGCCATGACGAGCGCCAGACCGTGGGTTGCATCCACGAGTTCGATCTTCTTGGCCTCGACGTTCTCTTCGAGTTTCATTTCGTAGCCCTGGACTATTGACTTGTCCCCCGCTTCTTTGTTTATGGATCGTTCCTTCATGAGGACGCCCACCTTTGTCGAATCGCCACTGCCACTGGCCTCTTTCAAGAGGGTGGCATAGTTCTCGGCATTTCCGTCTTCTTTGTTTCTCAGAAGCAGGTGAATTTTAAAGTCCTTGTCCTTGCCCACCGCCGGTCGGATGAATTCACATTTTTTCTTTGTGCCACAAACCCATAGGTTTCCGTCGTCTTTCAAGAGCATGATCGTATCGGGGAGTTCAGTAGCCAAACAACCACTGTTGCAGAACGACCGACCGCGTGTATGGCATCTCTTCGTCGCTGCCAGCGCGTTGGATGCTAAGACACTTGGCGCCATTCCAAAGGTTTTCCCTGCATTATTGAAAAACACAGCGAAAAAAAAGCGATGGTTGAGATTTGTGAAAGCGATGGGTCGGCAGCCTAAAAGACCACTATAAAAGAAAACTAGCCCCAGAGGAAAAGGATTTCACTTGCTGATGAAAGAACGTATAAAATAGAAATTCTACTCACTGGTGTTTCACGAAACTCCCTTGCAACTTTCGAAGGCGACTGTAAAAGCGCTCGACGTCGAGATCGAAGGACATGACGACTCGATAAGAAGTGATCCAACTCGAACGATAGTATAGAGGATGAAAAAGATACTGATCGGATAGTGATCGATCAATAGACTGAATTTGAGCAGGTTTTGGTCTTGATTGATTCTTCTGGATTACTAGATTAGAGTGGTAGCAAGTCAACTCTTTTACGATATCTAGATATTTCCTCTCAGACCTTTGCCATTGTCATATCAATGATAATCAATGATGGTGCAAAACTTGTGTTGTCACGACCAATGCAGCTTTGCAATGTACTGCATCACAGCGCGTAGGACTAAGTGGCTCACTAACAGATTTCATGTGTGCAATTCATCCACAATCTCGAAACTCGCGCCCTTTTTTGCCCGCGTGAAAACTCTTTATTTCGATGACACAACTTTGACGACTTGACGGACAGACCATAGAGCATTTTTCAGTCTCCCCCGAATGAACGAACCAGTTTTCCCCTCTATTCCACGATACGTGGAAGTACGTAAGAGCCCGAGAGTTCTCGTATTTCGTGTTGGCATCAAGAAAAACAACATCAACATCGGTTGTCTTTTTCGAAATGGACAGATTGGATTGGAGAGCGTTGGATCGTGTCGTGTCGATTATTCCACCAAACTGCAACTTTTTGAACATTGCTTCCGGACAATCAACTTGTTTGCCAATCAATTGTCATTAGACTATACTCAAAAGAGTATATCTGTGTTAGAGCACTGTTATTGAAACCAAGAAGACCCAACGCTGGATAGCATAAGACGAGGTATGAATAGAAGTTTCGGCACCAGAACACTCGTTCTTCTTTCAAAGTGAAATCACATTTCTACTGAAAGGCAACCAATCAAGCTCGGACGCTTCCGACCGTTAGGGGATAGAAAATGAGGATACACTACATACATTCCGATAATAGATCAAGAAGGGAACAGGGATTCGAAAAACAACTATGTGCTTCCTCCAAAGGACTCTTTATTTTGATATTGGTTTTCACTCTTTCCAAAACATCCCACGTATCTGCCTCTGCATCGGATTCTCCCAAAACTAGTTTTGGTGGCATAATACAGCAACTCTCAAACAAAAGTCGAATAAGGACGACTCCTGACACAATGCACTCCAGGCACTGAGACCAACGATAAGTTCTATAATAGAAGGCTCCAGCAGCGACGACAACCATCGAACGAACAGACGACATTCATTGCGGAATCACAATGCGATACGAACCGTGTCGTCTGTCAAGGTCAAGGCAAGCAAAACGAAAGAACGCATACGGAACATTTTGGAATTCACGGGATGTCCTGGATTTTACTATGGGCTCGATCCCGACAAAATGATCCCCCAGGGAGGTTTTCAACGGAAACCCCGACCTCCAAAGCTGGAAGAATCCATGGGCGTAGCCCTCGAGGAATTAAAGATGCTCCGTCTCGAGATGGAACGGATGCGAAAAGAGATTACACAACTCAAACGAAAAATGATCGGAGACGAAGACGATGATTCCTATCGCCTACGTCGACGAAGAAACCAAGCAAATAGCGCTGCAAAAACGACGACAGGACGCCGAACGACTGGCAGCCGAAATAGAAGCTTGGGCGACTCGCATCTTTCAAGAAGGAGAAGAGGACGGATGGGTACCCGTGGAGTGCAGTAAAATGATACGATCCTAGCATGAATCGTATGGAACGAACGACGGCATTTATGAAATGGATGGTCGACCCGAGAGGAGACAAGGCAGACAAGGAAGATCAAACGCTGCATCCCTGTATCAAGTGTTCTTCGACGATCGATGCTCCACTGGAATTGGTTTGTACGTATCTGTCGCAACCCGAAGCTTCTTCCAACTACAACGACGTCCTTGGATAACTTTAAGGACCTGGAGGACATTTCGCCCCAACGCGAAAATATGCTGGGCGTCGTCGCCCCAGATTTTGTTTGTCAAGCCCCGCGATTTCATCACCTTTTGTCACCATCGGTGGAAGAAGGACGGGACGCAGGTGATTGTAAACCAAGCTTGCGAGCATCCAAAATACCCACTCAAGAAAATGGAAAAGGAAGGAAAGTCGTGCCGCGGATATGCTCTTCGGGGAGCCAACAGTGAGTATTGAAAACCTTGCAATAATGTACCTTTCTGTATCACGAATAGTTCGTCTTTATGCGTTTGACTTACTAACCCGACTTTTGTGCCATGCAATACACTCAGTCCTCTCGAGAGATCCCGAAGACCCAGTCGAAAACAAAGATTGATATTATAGCACACTGTCGCCCGGGAGGAGGCTTACCAGACTGGGCAACAAAGACAGCAGTGAAGGCCTTGGCCCCAATAGAACCCTTCAAATTATTTCATAAGATAAACGATCAGGTGCTACGAAGCGCAGGATCGACTCGAAAAACTAGGTGCAAGAATCCGAGGAAAGGGGTTCCAACATGCCTCCTGGGAGATCCTCAAAGCCGGGAGGCTTCGCACAAATTGGATATGCCTGCTTCTGGCCAAATGGTGGAGGAAGAAAAGAACAAGCCGATGCTTCATCGGCTGATTCGTCGCAGGATGGCGACGTCGAACAGAATGCCCCTGCCAACGGAGAAATGGTTAACCAATAACAATGGCGGTAGGCAAAATTGTCTAGAGAATAATCACGAACACAAAATAGCAACAAAGGTATAAAAAATTGTAGTTGTTACATCATTAAGAGTTAATTTAATGTACACGATCTAAGTTGGAATAAAATCGCAATATCGACACATATCTGCACTCTAAGAGGCAGGAATTATAGGAAGCATAAACGGCGGATCTATGATCCATGTTCACATGGATCAGCCTTCCTTTTTTTGATTCATCGCTTGCGAGATCGTCGTCGCATGGCTCGTCGGTATTCACCTTCGGACATGCTATCGAAAGTGGAGTCGTGTGTCATCATGTGCGTATCGTCGAACGTTCTGTTTGCATAGGTGTCGTCATCATAGGAAAAGTCGCCGTCGATATCTTGGACCAAGAAACTGCATCCCATCATCTTCTCAATGACACCCATGGCGTCTCCTTTCGTAACTTTTTCTACTGCATTAACGTCGCAGTTTCGAGGAGAACAAAGCGCTCGGAACAATCCACCACCTGAACCTTGCATCTCCGCCGTCTTTGTCTGGCGAATAGCTTCTTCTGAGTCGGTTTTTTCGTCTGCCGTGACTCCGCCGTCTTCGTCGTCAGACTCCTCGAGCGCTGGCTGCTGTCCCAAGGCACTTCCAACAGTTTTTCCTAATTGCGTAAATGTAGACGATTCGTAGAGTGTCTTCACTACCTTGAGAAATCGAACAAAGCTGAAATCTTCGCATTGCTTCATCTTGGCAGTACTTCCCGATCTATCATTTCGAGTGGACCAAGCATATGGAAGATCGAGCCTCATTCCGGTATCACAAGCATCGATGATAATGGTGACAGTAACACCATATCGCATCGGTGCAAGCAACGTTTTAAATATGAGTGTGTCGCGAATTACTCCACTAGCACTGTAATCAGAAGGCACAAGAATTTCATCGTAACTTTCGACAGAGTTGTTGATCGGAGAATCAAGGACACGACCACCGTGACCGGAAAATTGAACGAAGACTGCATCGCCAGGTTGACTTTGCTCTGAAAGGGACTTGAAAGCTTCGATAATATTCATAAATGTTGGAGGTTGGTGTTTGCCGTCATCAAGCAAAACAGTCATCATGTCATTCACTCTCAGAAAATCCATGCACGTTGACGATGTAGTCCTTCATAGAACAGATATCGTCATGGCTCGCCTTTAATTCGGCACCTTCAGTGTCGAGATAGTTGCACCCAACTAGCAAAGATCTCTTCTTGCCTGTCGTCTTGTCAAACGATTCAGGTACAAGAGAAAAAGACTTATTCAAATCGAATTTGCGCGTGGACCCAATAGTTGGTACCTGGACGTATTCGATATCTTTGATTTCGGTCTTCATTTTTCGCAAAAGTTCTGCCCAACTAATCGTGGACGGATTCGATTGACCATTCATGTCCAACGAGGCAAACGTACTATTACGGGCGAGGGGCAAGGTTGCGAGTGATTCATCGTCGTCGTCGTCAAAAAGGGAATCCATTCCATTTTCGTCAGGTTGGACAGCATCCACAGCTTCGCTGGCTGCATCATACAAAACCTTCAACATACTATTAGTGCATGCTCCACCATACGATCTCCCTGCAAAAGGTAAGAGTAAAGTTTCATGTTAGATCGGGATACAGAAGTTTATTTCAATTTCATGATAATACATGATGCATCCATTGCGACTAACTTACCTGGCTCTTGTGCTCCGTCTGAAGCAACGTATTCCTCACTTGTTGGCAAATCCCACACATTTCCGTACTTCAAAAAGGATCCCGAAATAACTCGAACATCGGCGGGGATGAAAGCTGCACTCTTTCTCGCGTACTCTTCGCTGGTGAGCGAAGTCACCGAACGAGAAAGTTCTGGATCATCGCGTCTTGTTAGAGGCAAATTGTTGCTATTATTCGCGACAACTTGCAAGTACGCCATAAGATCTGCCATCGCTAGATTGACGAGGACTTGCTCATCCTTAATTTTCGTAGATTTTGGTGGTTCGTCATCTCTAGTGTCGTCGTTTTTGGGAGATTTCATCTTGCGACCTGCACCACTGCGACGGCTTCCTTTGCTCATTGGTGATTTTGGTGATTTCACCGACGTTTCAGGCATGGCAGTCGGGACGTTTGTCACAATCATATCTGCTTTGTCGTTCGAAATTGAATTTGTCGAGTTGTCTTTGTCGCTCTGTGTTTCGTCGCTCGTCTCAAAAGAACTCGGACTAAGGTGCTTGTCTAACTTGGCGAATTCGGGGTGGGTGTTTTGGCTAGCTTGTGAAGATGTGTTTCCCATCGTCGGAAGGCAAGAACCTTTCAAAATGACAGTTGTTCTGTATAAAGGTATCTCTACTAGTGAAGTGACAATCTTTTAGCTAAGGGCGTCAAAGTCTTGGGCCAAGCTCTTATATTGTCATAGTCCTCGCTAGCATTCAAATATCGAAAATTCTTCCACTCGGTAAAAAGGCGAAACGGGCGATCACTATTCTTTGTGATAAAACTCAAGCTCCGCCAGCGACACAAAAGGGTATATTATTTATATTCGTTGATGTATATTTCAATTCTCGCCAGACTTTCCCGCCCAAAAAACTTCTCGTACTATGACGCCCCCCGGGAGATTGATTCATTCGCGCATCGAACACTGACAGAATTAGAGTTCTTATGGCCTGACGATTTTTTAAGTGGGACTCAAAATCAGGGTGACTGAAAACGATTTTTCATGTTCTTTTTGGTCAGCAGAATTGCGTACTACTTTGTACATATGAAACATACGAGGCCAGAAAACAATCTAAAACCGTTAGATCTTCGTTGACACCTTCTAAAATCGCTTCACGGCTTTGCTTCTTATATAATTCGATCGATACGACGATAAGCAATTCACAATGGCTGCCTCCAACCTGCAGAATTCAGTTTCGTCGTCTGTTTCAAACCAGATTCAGTCTGTTTCAAACCAGATACCGTACGTTGCTTCGTACGTTTCTACGAACGTTTCCGAATGGAAACGGAAAACCACATTTACAAACTACGGTAAAACCTCGTTACAAGCTGAAACAGAAACCAAGCCGTCGAAAGCTGCTCTCTGTTAAAGTTGTACCAGCTTCTACAGAGCAAACGCGTCGGATGCAGCAAAAATGTATCCACTATCCCTTTTTTGCTCCTTCAGAAATCACTTTCCTCCTCTCATAATTCGCATTCGAAGGTTAGAATAACCTAGTGTAAAAGCTTGAGTACCCGCGAGTAGCAGATGGCAAGAGTGGAGGTAGCAGCCCGAGGGAGAGACGCTATAGGGATCACCATGGTGGGCGCCCATGGAGATCCCCGAAATAAGCCTGCATCTGCTATGATCTCGCGAGGGGAAAAGGTGAGTCGAAGTAAGCAGCAGTCACTGTTCCTCCGTGTAAAAAGCCAGGAACTCGAGACCGTTGAAGTGTGCTTAGCATGCGCGGAAGATCTCGACTGAGCTCACGCTACGGCGGCATGGTGCCAGGAGGAGGGGGGAAGCGAACAAACTGTGATGCGGAAACGACAAGGCACCACGATGGTATTCTTTTACGCACTTCGAAGATAAGGAGACAAGTGTAACTCATAAACCACAAAGGAGGGAGCAGGATGGCTGACAGGAGGGAAGTACTCAATGGAGCGCTACGGGAAAGTTGTTGTGAGAATGCAATGGACCCCGGACAAATCCCTGACGAGCCTGCGTTGATCTCTGCCGACAGGATCGTCCAAAGGACGCTAATCCGGGCTAGTTGGATGAGAACAGGTATAAGCGACAGAAGAAATCATACACAGTGGTCCCCACGGGGATAAGGCAGTGTAAGCCCGGTTAGCCGATGCCGAGGGTCCTTCGGGGCCCAGAGCTAGGAACTGGGAGCACTGAACCAAACGATAATTGGCCACTGTGTGCCTGAAAATGTAGGGATGAAGCCACGAAGCTTCATTGACTGTCCATCGATACACTTGTCTCCGGATCTGCCATGATATTTCGATAGAAATTAGCAGATCCACAACTCCCAACAACCGGGAAAACAACCCCCCAAAAGAAGTCGCGAACTTTGTTCGATTCGCGACGATTTCTTTCGGGGGGTTGTACGATTTCGAACCAAACGGTTCGAAATCAAACCGATCACGCAAATGATCAAACCCAAAACAAAAAATAGAACAAACTAATACCATACACTAGTAGAAAAGACATTTTCTTCAATTTGGACTCTTCTAATCTTCTTCTTATTTTGAATTAGTGCTTACGCCGACACCGAAGTTCCCCCACTCGTGTTGGCCTTTTTGCGAACGGGTCCCGACGAATCTCCCATGGCCGAGGAACCCCGTTTGCTGCTCTTCGAAGTAGTGGAAGACTTGCTCTTGTCGTTACTCTTATTATCATGCTGGGTCAGTTCGATCCAGTAGGACCATGAATAGTTTCGATCACAATTTTCACTTCGGAAGGTCTTTCCTCTTCGGGTACTAGTAGCAGCGTCCTAGCAGAGGATCTTTCCGTCGTCGTTGTGGTGGTGGCGATAATCGTTGTTGTTGTTGCTCTGGCTTCTCCTCTTCCTCCTGCCGATAGAAATTCTATACTTCAAATTCTGAAGATAGAAAGCTGAATGGTTGCTGTAGTAAAGGTAGTAGTAGTCGTCGGGTTGGTCCTTGTGCGACTCTAGAGACCACGAGGAGAAATAAGAAGGTGATTGACATGTGAAGTTTTGGTTCGTCACGTCCACAGCTGCTGTTTCTTGTTCTGTTCGAACACAATTCAGTGTTGCTGTATCGAATGAAAAAAGAGTGAAGATATTATGGTAAGGATTCTTTGGTCTGTATCTACTAATAAGACGTCTAACTCCCGGAAGAACAAGAATAAAAAATATTGCATGCCATAGAAATAATTCGAACGAACCAATCAATCTTTAAAACATATTTTAAGATGATATCCCTAAGCAACGGAAAGTTTTTCCGATTATGAAATAGGTCATGAAGTTTCCTCACACCCGTCGATTGCGGGTGTGGATTTCGGGTGTGAAATTCTGAAGTGAACAAAGAGGCCAAACCATTTGATTTTCTAGATCAATCGTGGCAATGCGAGAGACTTGAAGTGATGAGCAGGATCCTCATCAACGATTTCAACCGCCTATCCTGTTCGTCCTACAACCTTCCATGTCTTCTTCATGTCTTCGGTTTCGATCACCAAGTATCCTTCTACGATTCCGGGTTGCTGCGCTCTGAACTTAACGGTAAAGTCCGTATCTTCTTTCTGGCGAAGCGCTCCTTCTGTTGGAGTCACAGTAAATGCTTTTGACGTCTCGGCAGTGAACGCTGCACGGAAGTCAGCAAAGCCCATGTACGGATTCTGTGTCAAGTGTCATCGAGCGAGAGAAAAAGACGGAATTTTAGAAAGAAAAAGAATGTGTTAGGATTGCTATCACTTGAAAAAAAGATCGATTTTTCGTGAATCAAATTCTTACCCTCAATTTCATTTCATGAGTTGAAAATCCTGCATTCATCTGGCCCACCAGTTCAATGGTACCCTCGATATTTGCATCGGCAGAGACGGCACCGAATTCCTGGTCGAGATCGAAATCCTGGTTGCGCTCCACGCCGAAGGAAGCCAATTTTCTCCAGTCGTCGTCCTCCGTTGGTGAGTTGTCGAATTCGTCTGTCATGAAGCGTTGCTGTTTGCGCTTTTGCAAAACTTCTTGCTGATTGTGCCTGCCATGAAAAAATTCAGAAAATAGTCGCGATTAGTATTCAATTCTACACTACCAAAAGAAGAAGAACATGTGCGCGACCCATAGCCCTATGCATGTAACGTTGCAAACAAAAAACAGTACTGTCGTTCACTCACCAATTTTCAAGCTGCTGAGCACGGGCAGTGTCCACTCCTTGTGCCACCAACGAGTCGGCATATCCAGTACTCGTACCCCAAGCATTCTTGGCACTCATAGTCTTGGATTTGGCCATTTGCGTCGTGTCAAATTTGTCCAAACCTTTGGATCCATCTCCGGCCACACCCATCTGTCCATCTCCTCCATCGAACTCGTTGAACTCGACGTAATCAGCCCAACTTCCTGGACCGGCGCGATCAATATCACCCTTTGCCATAACATTGGCCTCACGAGCTTCTTCTTCTGGAATAGGATCGGAATTCGGGCTGGTGCAAGTCCGAAGTCAAATCGTCAAGATATCCCATCAACGCCGTAGGCGAGGACGGAGTTTTCGCGGGAGCAAAACCATGAACACTCGACGAGAACAAGGCCGATGCGAGAGCAATAGATGAAACTTTCATTGTATTGGTTAACTGTAGGTGCTGAAGTGAGAGTCTTTATTTTGTGCTACTACTTCTCAATTTTGTGTAAGATGATGTCATCAATGAGAAAGGTACACTACCAGAGAACAGAAGGTTCGTACCTCGTAGTTTCAAAAGTTGAGAAGGGGAAGAAAAAAAGCCTTCCGCATGCGTTTGCTGTGAATGTAGAAATCTACGCCGTGTGGTAGGGAACCGATCTTTGTCGTGCGCATCTGCCGGAGAATGAAGTTGTCAAGTTAAAAAATCATGTTCTCTGCGCTTCGATGAAACATCAGATACTGTTCTTCCTTCAAACTGAGCTAATCCATTATCTTACAAACATTCCTACTATATATATGTATCATAGTTTCAAGGAAAACATCCATCTTCTTTATTCTCAACAAAAAAGAACCTCTACTCGGGATGCTCCGTTTGGCGACTGCATCTTTACTGAGAGTATTATATATTTCCAAATACGTATGCTCTATTTTATTCTATTCTTTGGTACATGGGTTAGTGTGTGTGGTTTGCTCCTTGCACTATCTCGTCTGTCTAGCACTGATTCCTCGCCGTGCGAATTTCTGAAAAGGACTTCACTGAAGACTTCCAGTGGGATTATCCTTGCTTGACGCATCGTATATTGCCAATCTTGATGGCCTGTCAATCCTTGATGGGAATCACAATGTCACCGTTATCGCATATATCTGGTGACATTACTTCTTTCATTTCGGAATGTTCGTTCGCTTGTTTGCCCTCTTCGGTTGATTCTAAATCATTCTCTTCGCCAAGTGTGCATTCCTCAATGTCATCATCGCATTCCCCAATACCATTCTCTAGGTCGTCCACCGAATCTGCCTCAAAGCCAGTATCCAAATCTGCGGCACTGCTAGTATTGTCGGGGCGTGCCGATAGCTCGCCTGACTGGGACTGTGCGCGAGGCCACCAATAAGAACCACGATAACCGGAACTCATCATACGACTGCTCATGCGACTGCTCGATATTCGTGTACTAAAGTCTTCGTCCTCGTCTTTTCCAAGATCGCAACGGCAAGTAACGAAGTTTCGAAATGCGCCCTGAATGTCTGGTTTCAGCAAAATGAGAAAGGCGCTCACCCCACCTTGTAAATGACTCCAAGATCCTCCAACAAAGTCAACCCATTGTGGTAGCCACGGCGAGAATATGAACATCAACAGTATCGTTGGAATCCACATGATCATAAAGACGGCTATCAGCCGGCCAAAATAAATTGTAAACAACCGACGCTGACCCCGGGGTGGCATCAATTTTTGGAAGAAGATGTCCCAGCATATCCAACCCACGTAGGCAATGGGTATTCCGGCAAAGAGTGGAAAGAAACACACCCAAAAAAATATCGCAGAAGCCGTGGTTTTTCCTTCTAGAGGCAAACATGCCAATCCAGATGCCTGCCCCGAATGAAAGGGAAATTTTTCCGTCGCGTTGTATCCCCAGCTGCCGAGGAATAAGCACCAAGCGTACACCGATAGGGAATGAATGGTAACTTGTTTCCTTGTGGGCAATCTGTAGCGCCTTCTAGCACTTGAATATCGAAGAATCTGGTGTAATTGGTGCGCCACAATGCAGTTCAGCCAAGCATTGGCGCCGATTCCAAATACGACATAAAATTGTTGAAAGTTGCACATTTGATGGCTATAGTAGGCTCCATTTGTTGCGTTGAGCAGGCATGTGACACCACAGAGTATTGAAAAGACAAAGTCTGGTATCATCAAGTATATGATGTACAAATTGAATGGCTTCTGTCGGACCTTCTTGTTGAAAACTATCGACAAGCAAACCGATAGGCTAAATAGTCCACAGGCAAAGGCCAGAAACGTCCAGCTGTACCAGTATTTCACAAGATCTTCATCGGGAGGAGCAGCCGCTAGGTGTTCGTAACGGGTGCTATTTTCATTCAATTCGTCTTGTCTCAGAGGAGGAAGTGCTTTGTTTAGCACCACCAAGGACGAACTTTCAGCAGTATTATTCATGCTCGCAATACGTGTCTGTTGGATGGAACGAAAATTTTGGTAGTATCGATGGAGTCGCCTCGTTCTGTTCTTGTATCCATGGAATTCCCTGGAGAGGTCAGAGCAGGCAAATGAAGGACTTCCGAAATGGGGAGAGAAGCAACAAAGTCGAGAAAGTGTGTATGAATAATGAGTTTCTTATAAAAGTCAGTCGAAAAAGCAATGGTTGCTCCTGGAAGTACGATTACATTAGGTACGGAATCCCAGAAAATAGTGAAAAAGTAGTGACTGATCGTGGTTGTTCTCTAAAGCTTGACAAAGTCCCCAACCTTGCGTACAATATTCGTCAGATTTTTGCTTACGCCCTTCGTCTCCGATAACCTGCGAACACGAATGTGCAAGAAACAGGCACAATAATCGCAACCTAATGGAACTTCGTTGAACATTGTAAGAAAAACAGCCTTCTCCATCGCGCTCGAAAAAAGACCGGCCGGAACGGTCATATAAAAAAAATTTGTTCCCATTGTCAGTATGTATCGTATGTACAATGGGTACAGATTATATCCTACCTCAAGAATTCGACGATATTCGATCCCGGTCGATTATTTTGTTTGAGCCGAGATCCTGTTGGATGAAAAATAAAAAAATGCAGTAATTCCATTATCAAAACAATAGCTTGAATACGACTGCAAGAGACTTGATACCCTTCGTAAACGCTTAGCAGCTCTCAACCAAATAAGTGCAAAGTTAGCTGTCGCACCAGATCTTTTCACAAAAGAAAAAATATCGAAGCCGATCGGACCGATCAAACAACCCAAACTCAAAGATGACCGATGAAAAGAGCGATACAAAAGCGACAACCAAGTCGGCTGCCAAGCCAAAACTAGGCCAACCCTCGGCCTCGGAGGATTCGGCATCGCCCTATCCAAACATGGAACTTTGTCAACAAATTCACAAACTCTTGGTCAAATCCGTTGGTACCGAGGATGGAAAACTTCAATCGGAAGTTTTGAATCGCATTCCGGGACGAACTAGAGAACCCCACGTTATACGAATCTGTCGAGAGTCGATTGGGGGTGACGACCGGAATCTGGTCCGTCGCAGACATCGCCGCCCAAAAAGAGGCCAACGTAAAGACCGTGAAAGATCTCGAACAAAAAGTGGAAGATGCAAAGGAATCCGCCGGTGACATGGAAGTGATGGACGCCCGGGTCGAAATTGCACGATTTGCGGCCAAGTCTTTGACAGAAAAGGAGGCTCTCGAGGCGTACAAAAACCTTCTCGAGTTACCGAAGGTTTCTAGTGGGAAAAAGATTGATGCCGTGATGGAATCTTCTCGATTGTCATCCTTTTACGGGGACGCGAAAAAGGCGTCAGAATCGATTGACAGTGTAAGTAACATTTTGGATGCATGTCTATCATTTGAAGTCAGCAACACCAAGTGCACATTGACGAGGAGAGATGCCGTCACTGATATTTTTTGTATGCAATTCAAACTTTTCCTTCCTAATTTTATTCATAGGCCCAAAAAATGGCCACCGAGGGGGGTGGTGGAGACTGGGATCGTCGCAACCGACTCAAAGTTTACCGTGGCCTTCAGAGACTTTTGGAACGTGATATCAAAGGAGCGGCGGCCTTGTTGATCGACTGCATCGCTACCTTTTCTTGTAACGAAATATGTTCCTATCAAGATTTCATTGTATATTCAATCATGTCGAATCTTCTGCATCTTCCTCGACCTCAAATCAAAGAAAAGATTTTGGATGGGCCCGAAATCTTGTCTGTGGCCAATGACATTCCCGTAGTGATCAAATTGGTACAGACCTTATATGACTGTGATTACAAAGGTTTCCTCAACGCAATGGTGGAGGCTGAGCCCATTCTGCATGGTGACCGTTACTTCCAACCCCATCTAGCCTTTTGGATGCGCGAGCTTCATATTTTGGCATACAAGCAATTTTTGGATTCGTACCAATCGGTTACTCTGCAAGCGATGGCCGACTCGTTTGGGGTTAGCATCGATTTCGTCGATCACCACGCTAGTCGATTTATTGCTGCTGGGCGTCTTTCCGCAAAGATTGATAAATATGGCGGCGTAATTTTGACCAACCGACCCGATTTGAAGAATGCTCAGTACCGTGAAACAATTCAGAAGGGTGACTTGCTTCTGAACCGAATCCAAAAGCTAGCCCGTGTTGTGGACTTGTAGAAAGGTAAACCTATTAGAAATAACTTTACAGAACTCTCTGAAGAAATAATGACGCTAATCTACTCTAGATTCAATCGAGATTCGAATCGATGGAACTTTCGTTTCGAGTAAACTGCAGCAGGCAACAGTACAGTACGAGTAACGGATCGAAATGCATAATGACGGAAAGGAATGACTACGCCGATGGAAAGCGAACGCTTCTTTTCGCCACTGACAACTTGTGATATCCTACTTTCGCGATGCAGTTTCGGGAAACGATTCTACATATTTTCGTATATTGCTGAAATGAATAGCTAGTATGGATTTTGTGGTAAGTAGCATTGAAATGTAACAGTGAATAAGATACGTGATTACAGCTAGACATCAGATTCCCCATATCTGGATAGTCCCCTGAGGCGATGCGCGTTCTTTGTCTCATGCAATTGGTGCTGATGAATATATTACAAAATATGATACAATTGCAATGGATTAACCCATTCATTCATTCGAATTCACGTGACGCATGCATCTTTTAAAATGTCGATGTCCTCTTTTGGTTGTTCGAAGCGCTGCCTTTTAATCTTCCTTTCTTCTCGCAAGGCGCGCCGACCGTCTTCCGGCTGGTGTCATGACAGTTCCGGTCTTTTCGTTGATGGGTGTTCCACTCTTCGTCACGGTGTCAGCTTTCTCTGGAGATTTGAAAGTCACGGCGGACGAATTGAATTGGACCTCCTTCTTCGACGAACTGGCCTTGGTAATTCCAAAAATGATGACAAGCGCTAGGACGCCAATCTGCATTGTAACAATAGATCAGAATCAAACAGGGTTAGCACAGCATACTCTTAAAATGACAAGCAGGCAAGCAAACAAAAAGCAATGCGCAAGCGAATATCGACTGAGCAAACATTGGAATGGACGACGTACCGCAATACCAACAGGCATCTGAAGCTCTTTGGGAATATATTGATCCATCTCGTTGATAACAAATGCGGTACTGTTCGAAAGGGTTGCCATTAAAGGAGTCTCCATCGTTTATGCGATTTTTAGTTGACTTTTTTAAAGTTTTCTGTGAAGTGGTGTACGAGCGTACGTTGACAGCTAGTAATTTTTAAAAGTTGTGAAAGCACCAGTGCAAATCCGGTTTCTGGTAACACCCCACAATCTACGCGTTGAACTGGGGAGGAGCCGATATTTTTAAAAATACCGTTAGTGCAAAAAACGCACATAACGGCTAGTTCGCGAGACCTGTTCCTATGTATTGAAAATACAAATGCTATGGTATGAATGTATGGTGGTCTTCCTATCTCTTTCTCTCCTCTCCTTTTGGAGGGAGCTTCTCATTTTCATCGCGGTCGAACCGATTCCCTGGTTGCCGAAGGCCCATTTTTTGGTCTTGCATGTCTGTAGTACCCACTACAATAAAAGGTACGAGATCGTAGCACTGCTGCTTCTCATTACTCAAATATATAAAGCCACTCCAATCATCGAGAAGCCTATTCTAAGACAGCTATCTACTGCATTGGTCAAGACTCGGACAATTGATATCTTCACTACTTTCTTGCAATCCACAATATCCATTCATTATGGCAACTGATGACAGAAGGCGCGATCGATCGAGATCTCGTGAGCGAGATGCTCCATCCGGATTTGGTGCCCAGCAATCGATGTATCCTATGCACGGGAATCGTCCTCCAGCCATGCCATATGGTTCTATCCCCAATCTCCCCACTCTTCCCGCATTTGCGACAGCAACGGTAAGTCGCAGTGAAATCGTCAATCAAACAGAAAGATCGGTTCGTTCTCAATTCGTTTATTCTAATAGGTTTACTAACACTTTCTGGTCAACTGCAAATCATGTTTTTCGAAATGACGTGGGAAATTTCATTCGATAGAACGCACACCTGGCGGCCCAGGAAAAGATTAATAGGGAGTTGTTTGTAGGTAATACCCCACCCGGGACGAGTGAAATGTTGCTCTTGCAGTTTCTCAACGGGGCGATGCGCCGGGTGAAAATTTGTGGGCCACAAGAAACGCCGATTTTGAATTGCAGAGTAAACACAAAGTTTGCCTTTGTGGAACTCGTGAATGCCGAGATGGCAAACAAGGCGCTAAATCTGAACGGAATTCCCTTTTTGGGTGCCGTTCTCAAGGTCAGCCGGACCTTCGAAGTATGCAGGCCCGCATGTTCCGGCACAGACCTGGCAGCAGCTAACGGGGCAGTCGTTGCCAGTCGGATCCGTTTTGGACGCCGAGCAGGAAAAAATAAACCGAGAGCTATTCGTTGGTAACACGACGCCCGAAATGACGGAACGAATGCTTCGTGAATTCTTGGGGAATGCTATGGAACAAGTAGGATTGAATGTCATGGCTGGAAATCCAATTACGTCCTGCAGAGTCTCGGGGAAGTTTGCCTTTGTGGAACTACGATCACCCGAAGAGGCTGCCAACGCACTCAATCTTGAATAATATTCCCTTCATGGGAGCGCAACTTCGTGTCGGAAGACCATCCAAGTGGAATGGACCTCCCGATAATCACGGTAACTGGGAGGATGTTCTCGCAAAATACATGTCGGGCGAATTGCAAGCAGGCAATACGGCACCGGGACAGGGTGCGGCTGCTATGAATGCTAATGTCAACGCAACCAGAGTAGTCGAACTTCAAAATATGCTCAGTGACGAAGATTTGGTAAACGACGATGAGTACAATGATCTCCTTGAAGATACTCGAGACGAATGCGGGCAGTTTGGACAGTTGCTTAACGTCTTTATTCCAAAAGCTGGACAACCTGGTGCAACGAAAATCTTTCTCGAATATTCATCGACCGATGACGCTTCCAAGGCAATCAAGGGGTTAGAAGGGCGGACGTTTGATGGGAAACGAGTTCAAGCTACGTTTTTCGACGAAGCGAAATTCATCAAGAAGGATTTTTCTTGATTCATGTTATCGTGGCGTTTGCTCCGGTAATCGAATACATTGCCATGTTGTTGGAATCATCCGAAAAGAGTAATCGAGTACTTTCTGAATTGATGCATCGAAAAACCATTTCTACAATGCAGTTCAATCTAATAAACCCTTTCTTGTCTGTCCGCACTGCCCTACCCACTCTTACTTAAGATTACTACTCAGTATTATTTACACACTCTATTTTGTTCACGATAAAAATTTTATGCAGTCGCTAACAATCAGTTCTGGGACGCGATTTCGAGCTGCACGGTAAAAAGGGAAAAACCGGAACAGGATCTCTTTTTTTTCGATAGAGAGATCGAATTTCTGTCGGTCCGAAAGTCGGTTGCAACAACAACACGGCGATTGAACAATTTTCATTCTCCAAGGATACTGCCAACAAAAGATCGTGCTTACACTCTCCGAACTGGCTTTTTCTTCGTTTGGCATGACAGGTTTTGGATTCGTATCCAACATTGTTTCTTCTTGGGTTCTCAGAAAAATTCTTCTAACAAAAATGAAGGTAGGAGCTGAATCTCTCGGGCTCGGGGATTGCCACCGGAACGGGGCCAACCTGTCGTTTGCATTGGATTGAGCAGTATTCGATAAAATAGAGAAATAGATCATAGTTTGTCTCGCATCTTAGCTGTTGTCGTGGAAAACAAGCTCCTCGCTGGTTTGAAACAACGTTCGTTTTAGTATTACGACAACGGTGCGAACACGAGGGGATGCAGAATGGTGTGCTTCTGCTACTAGGATTTCTTCTAGACGAGCTACTCTTACTACTTCATACTTTGTATGAGCAATCCTCAGCTTTCTCGTATCGGAAACTCCACATCGGATGGAGACAATGAACTCACATTTTATTATTTTGGGATTGGATCATGAAGAGAACAGGTTCCCCTTTCTCGGTTATCTGTGATACTTTGCGGGACCAAATTGTGATCTGAATCATTCCTGGTGTGTGAATGATATATTAAGGTATGTATATAGATATAATGCTCCGACTCGTTGAACACTGAAAATCGCCAATAGAGCGCGGCGCGCCACTCCTAACCGGCCCCAAAGATGGGAAAAACCGAAATTCTGTTGCGCTTGAACAGCAATGATGTGAATGCTGAACTTGTCACGGTTACTCCGTCAATTTTGCGGTATGTTTGTGAAAGACTTTCACGACATCGAGATTTCAAATCGAGAAAAGTGTATATGACTAGATATCTCTCCTCGTTGTCACCATCTTGAGGCAGTGTGTCTTCAAAATAATAAATATTCACCATGTCTACAACAGAGAAAGGTTACATCATAGATCTAACGGACCACGACGATGTGGCAATGATTCCGGCACCGCCTTCTGAGGAGATGGATAACGTGAACCAGAAGCATGGCGACGTTAGCACCACGGCCGGCAGCGTCGGTACTTCTCGTCCTTCCAGTGACTCTGTTTCTGCGGCAATTGCGCTTGTCCGTGCTAAGCAAATGGCAAAGTCTGCCATTTTGCGAGCAGAAGAACAGAATATGCAACCGCGTTCTTTCTCCTCCGATCAGACGTCTACTTCTTGTTCGGGTGCAACCGAGTCGTCGTCTCTGAAGGACAAAGTGGCAAACGTGGACACGATATTCGAGAGCGAAAACGAAGTGCCAACTATGTCTACAAAGAAAGAGAATAATCCTTCATCTTCAGCGGAAGGTGTCACTGCTTCAATGTCAGAAATCGAAACTGCCTGTTCAGTGAATACTTCGATACCGCCGGTGCCTTCCTTTGAACAGACTCCTGATCAAGGATCTGCTATAGTTGATTCTCCGTCGGATGCTATCCCTGCCCCACCTAGTTTTGGTAGTAATGAATCTGGCGATGGCGATGTTGACGGAACGATTGATACGAACACCATTGACGGCGTCAATGCATTCTTGAGTAGATTGGGAGTGGGAGCTTTGAATTCGGCATCAAACGAATCGATCGATAAATTACGCATGTTGTCATCCGGTGCTAGTGGCACATGTTCCGACGGTATGATAAGCCAAAGCTCGGCTCCACTAGAAGTTCAACCACAATCTCTAGCTGAAATTTCGCAACTTATTGATTTCGTTCGCGAAGAACATTCCGTGAAAGAGGTGTTGAAGGAACATGACAAACTGTCAATCGATACTACGAGTGAAAAGAAGGGCGATGCTCCCACAGTGGAGAAGTCCTGGCTATCACCAATTTATGAGTTTTTGAATCAAAACGATCCACAATCAACGGTTGCCGAAGAAACAGAGATTGACAAGGTCGAATCGCCTAAACCATCGCACCAAGAAAACCCTTTTATAAATCATTCGTTCTCTGGAGACTCGCTCGAGGATGAAAAGAAGACGGACGAGAGCAACGAAAAGAACGTGCCAGATGAAAATAGGGAAACTCGGTTTGGCGACGAATCATTTGCTGCAGATGTACGTAAGACCCTGAGTACTGTACAAGAAGTGGCGTCTATGGATGCTGACGATGATGACAGCACTAAAGAATATGCCCACAAGCAAAACAACGAAGCTCAGAACAGTGGTCGTGCTATATCTTCCCTGAAGCAGGAATCAGACAACGCATCACAAGCTGCCGCACTGTCGGTTGTATCTTCTGGAGAGCAGGAATCAGTATACGGCGCCGACGGTAGGAAGGAACCGAAAGGAGTGTACGAAAAGGCCAAGGTTGAAGTTGAAAAAATACCTGTTTCCAATATCGGTGTTGAGCATGCAATTCATGGTTCTGCAAGTCTCGAAAGTCAGGGATTTAGCGATAATGGCTCACTTCCGTGGGCTATTAGGGATGTTGCGAGTGAGGAGACGCTGCGAGCAACAGGCCGTAGACGCCCTCAGTTTGTTGTGTCTGGTCCTCGGCCATCGCATCGATCAAGGAATGCTGTGAGTCTTTTTGATGACACATCTCAACAAGCTAGTGAGGCGGCCAGTGAATTTCGAAGCGGGTTGTCGTTTCTTTCTGATAAGAGTGAAGATGACAACGACCCTAGCGACGATATAAAGGATGACGACGCTGAAATTGAGGAGTCTGATTCAGTCGAAGACGATACTAGATGCATGATTGATGCCTTCCTATACAACAAATACGAACCAGAGAATGACTACCCTATTCAACGTGGCATGAGTAGCAGTGAGCAAACTGATAAGCCTGCTGTTGTGCATACTGAAAAGCCTGCTGTTGTGCAAACTGATAAGGCTGTTGTTGTGCATGCTGATTTAAAAGCATCAACGGATTCATGTGATTTGATTGTTGGGGAAACTGGTGAAGTTGAAACGATGAACCGACAGCAATCGGAAGAACAGGATGATCAAAAACTTACAATTGACCAATCCGTGGAACAAACCGAAGAAGAGAATGAAAAGAAATCACCTGTTGCTTTATCCGCCGAAATTGAAGATGAAGTTACAGCCGAAAAAGAAATTGTAACTGGAGGAAGAATCCAATCCTTTCCTTCGTCAATTCGAAGCTTTAGATTTGAACTGACGAGTCGGATGACGAAGGCGACTGAAGATGCCGAAGTGAAAGTGGATCCTGATCCTGTATTGAAGACTCCGGAAAAACCGAAAATGAATGTCGCCGATGGCATGTCGCCAGAGGAGCTGGCTACCTTATTTTTCAAATATTGATCAGCGTACAATTGAAGGAGAGAACGACGAAAAGCTCATCAATGACTTCAAAAGTTTGATGATGCCTGTCATGGACGGGAGGATACCAACCATTATCGAGGAAGCGCAGATTCGGCAAGCAGCTCTGAAAGCGAACGTTCCTCTTGGTTACGTGGATAAATTTATCGATTATGTCAAATACAAAGAGGAAAAGATTGATATCACACCACAGCTATCAAAAGAGCAACCATCAAGTGAAAAAGACTTCGTTTCAAAGAAGAGTTCAGAAGAAATTGACGATCTTGACGAAGATGATATGATCGCAGCATTCCTGTCTCCTAAAGATGATTGTCAAGATTTGAAAAAAGAAGAAGTATACAAGCCAGCCGAAGAGACGCCCATGGCCAGCGTTGAAGGAGAGGAAAAGGCAAAAGAGCTAGCAGGTCCAGGTGACCTTGATAAGTGAGCAATCTGCAACATCCACATTGGATCGTGAGGTTCAAGCCGAATCAGATTTGAAAAGAAACGAGGACGTTGTAGTCGAATCAGATCTCAACATGAGTAGGGAATCTGAAGTAGATCCTAGCAGAAGAGAGGAAGAAAGTGATCGCGAGGTAATCGGATCCGATATGAGCGCTAACAATGACGATGATGAGGAAAAACTATCTGATGATGAAAAGAATGAAAACTCGGCCGACTATTTCAGAACCCGACCCTGTGGATATTGAGAATGCTAAGAGCTTGTGAGAGCATTGAAAGTTACGACGAGGGGATTTGGCAGCGAAGAACAGCTATGGCGAACTCATGGTTGGGAATGGGAGGAAAAAACGTGGCTATCAACTCCACCAACATCAAATTTTTCTGGACGTGGTATCCATAGTGTGACTGCAGCAAGAGACACGTCGAACTTTATGTTCAACAAAAGGTCATTTCCGCTTGCGAGGAAGTTCTGTAAGCACTCTTACAAGCGGCGGGTGAAACCTCACAAGGGATATGTTGATGTCGACATGTTCTCGTTACAGGAATCTGCTGCTTGTGGAAAGGAGAACATGTACGAAGACGAAACACCTTGGGAGCTTCCGTCAAGTGCGTCAAAGATTTCTCCATGAACGAAGTCTGACTTTTTCAAGAAATTGGTTTGGTGATCTAGTGAAAACAAGTGGAAACGACAAGATCAAAGCTCCTACTTGCAAGCCAAAATCGATGGAAATGCCAATGCGAAAAATTCCCGATCCAGGTGACTGGACCCCAGAATGGTACACAACCTGGAACGGTCGAAAACTCCTTTTGCGAAGACCTTCCTTCGATTCGGCATCGGTCGATAGTGGTGCCGAAAGTGGTGTCGATAGTGGGGCTGACTCGTATACTGACGGAGAGTACTATGAGAAAGATTCCCTTCGGTCGTATTCATCAGAAGGTACTAGCTTTGAAGATGACGAAGACTGGGAAGACTTTCCAGAATGCGGTACCTTTAAGAATACGAAACTCAAGATCGGAGAACATGTATCACGAGTCCACCCAGATTATACCAGTTCGTTGAGAAAAAGCAGATGGCGCAAAAAGTATTTTCCGATCGGAACTTTTCCTTATTAAACGCAGTCCGTGATGCGTTCAACCGCCTCCAAAATTTCTTCGAAAAGAGTCAAAATGACTATAGTCGTCATGTAAATGTACTATGATGTCAGTTGTAAATTTAGTAGAACTATACCGTCAGTTCGTTTTGAACAGGAAAGCTATTTCTGTGGCATCGGAAATCTTTTCAATTAGATTGTTATTGTAATACCATTGTTGTGCCATGAAGGCGTCAACTTCCTTGCTAGATAGAAAGGATGATGGCTCGCTTCGATAATAGGATAGAACGAGTAGATTCCTTAATTTTTTTGTTCTGTAAAAGCGTGTGCCTTCAATGAAGCTACCATAACAACGAATGGTTCATACTTTACGTGCAGTAAACCAGGTAGGTTTAGTTTTGATCGTTGGGAATGGCCGTTATTTGGACGCGCGCCAGCCGAGCATTACCTACCTCATTTTTCGATTGCCAGAAATAATGTTTGTCAGTCGTGAAATAACAGCGTACGAGAGAAAGGTTTGCTCCAACATGAAACAGAACTACATACCGTACGATTTCAATCACACTAGAAGGGCTGAATCATCGAGACGATGGTATCAATGCCGTGATCAATCTTTTAGCAGCAATAAAAGTCTAGATACAATTCAACGCTGAACTTCAGGGAGGAAGAAAACGAAAAGGAGTAGATTCATCGGGTGTCAGAGTGTTTTGCCGATATGATAGATACCAAAGCCATGTTGGGTGACAACCACACGGTTGTTTCTGATCATGACTCTGTTGACACATCGGCTACTTGTCGAATGGATTATTTCGATGGTCGATCACAAATAGATGAAAACGATTATGGCAACAGCAACCAGGCTCGTGATGGTCCCGTCAACAACAGATTATCACTAGAAGCAAGACGACAAGATGAACTTAAAAGCCAAAGCATTGTAAATGCATTGAACCGATTCATCCTACAAGCGGGGGATATTTACAAAGGAAACAAGCTATCTACACCTGACGAAAATAGATTACGACAGGCTGCCAATGAAGCTGGAGTCTCTACCAACGTCGTTGACGCTCTGATTCAACAAACGGCAAATCAAAATGCGATCGTAGAATATTGTATGACTTCTGACGACGTCTTTGCGAGAAAGATGAAGGAAGATCCGCAGCTTTCGCAGGTATTGAATCAAAAAGATCAAGACAATCTGGAGAAGGGCAGGGGGCTGAATGTATCTAATTCGGTGTGGAGAATTTTTATGCACAAGATAATAAAACAGTTTCTGAAAGAACAGAATATGCAATTGACAGATATTATCAAACAATCATCTCACACAAGACGACTCTACGAAGAAACATTAAGAATTGTTCCTGGGGACAACAAATTTGACGCTACAAGACTACCCAGGGATTATAGTGAGGAAAGAAAGCATGTTTTCATACCCGAAGATGAAGCAAAACAGGCGCGAATAGAGGCTACGGAAGCGATGACGAAGTTGCAGCAGTACCGAAATCCGTACGACTCTTATTTGGTCAACGGTACTTCGATACAAAGTCATCCCGAATTACCACCATTAGTGCCACAAAATCATTTTGAGATTCTAGATTCGAGAGATGATGATTTAAGCATGGCCCCGTGCCCATCTGAATGGGGATCTGTATTCGTCGAACGTATTGAACACGATAAACGCTCGGCGCCGTTTGTGGACCCTATTGATAATCCAGATGCGCTTTTTTATGCAACGAATCAAGATTCTCTTTCTTCTGGAACAAAATCATTTTTGGAGACGAACACCTCGAGTAAAACTGTATCCGCTTCTCCGCATTTCAGAGACGACGATCGGAGTATGCTTCCAAGTGAAGCTGAACGAGAACACTTGTTCATCGAACGGATACAAAAGACAACAGATGCAACCCTTCATTTGGACATTACAGAAGACCTAGACGGTATCCCTTGTCCACCCGAACAAGACGATTTATCCATTCAGGTAGAACAACTTCCTGAAACAATCGACACTGAAATGTCAAGTGAACAAAAAACAATATCGCCGTCAAAGAAGGAATTTGATCGAGAAAGGAGTGATGAGGAATTTGAAGCATCCCCGCGTACACCTGAAAGAAAAGTTTTACAACCTATTACAAGAAATAGTATGTCAGAGAGCAATGCAACGTCTGCTGTGAAACGAAGAATAGCCAAATACGAAAAGGGACCTGTTTCTCCAGATTTGCCATTAAGAACACCTGGAAAATTGGAACAACAGTCATTTCCGTCTGGAAACGTGTTGCAAGCCCGAGCCATATTTGAGAAGAAGGACAAACATCCAGAGTCTGACGCAGAGAACGAAAAGGGATCTAGTTCCAGTGATTTGATCGAAAGAAAAATCGGAAATGGCAATGTTTTACAGGCCAAGGCTTTATTTGAGAAGAAGGATGAACAACCGGAGGAGTCTGTTTCTCCTGATTTGCCGCAAAGAAAAATTGGAAATGGCAACGTGTTACAGACCAAAGCTTTATTCGAGAAGAAGGATGAACAACCGGAGGGATCTATTTCTCCTGATTTGCCACAAAGAAAAATTGGAAATGGCAATGTGTTACAGGCGAAGGCTTTGTTTGAGAAGAAGGATGAACAACCGAGGGCTGATGTAGATCAAAGTCGGAAAAGGACAAACAAAAACATACAGCACGTCCTCGCTACTTGGACGCAAAAAGAGCAGGAGAATCCTTTACCTTCTACTCAGAAGGATCCAGAAAATGATGATGTCGTAGGTAATCCTACAGAGACTGCAAGAAAGGATATTTCCAAAGAATACCCAAGCGTAGTGGAAAGAGCTCCAGTCGAAGATGAAATCGATTTCGAAAGGTTTCCGAAGCTGGACACAACTCCTTTATATGAAGAGAGAATCAAGCATACAACAAACGGTTGCAGTGACGAAGAAGAAATGAAGATTGGGGAACAGCAAGTGCTTGTCAGCGATGTGCAAGTTTCGGAGTATAATTTGAAGCAGAGGTCATTGTTTAAAAAATTCAGTAGAAAGAAATTGCCTGACAATGTCGATCCGATTGAGGTGTACCATGGTGATGATGTTGCATTCCGTGGCAAATATGACGGTGAAAATCAACTTCCGAATACAAATTCGTCTTTGAATCATAGTCCTGAACTGACTTTCGCAGATCGATCTGAAAAGATTGAGGAAGAAGGTGGCACAGGAGAGGTGTTCGATGACAATGATAAGTCAAACAACGACGACAATTCTTTGAAGCAGAGGTTATTATTCAAAAAATTCAGTCGAAAGAAACTACCTGACAATACTGATCCGATTGTGATGCACCATGGTGATGTTGGATCCCGTGACAGATATGATAGTGAAAATGACTTTCCGCATACAAATTTGTCTTTGAATCACAGTCCACAAGTGACTTCGACGGATCGATCTGAAAAGATCGAGGAATCTGAAAATATTGATCTAACTCGGACGACCGCTTCCATCGCGCAAACAAAACCTTCGACGAAGACAATCATCCCACATAGTGGACGAACTCGGTGGACGAATCCTGACAGGGATGTTTTCGACGAGCTTTCAGATATAAAAACGGATTTGAAACCTACAGTTTTTGTTGACAAATTCAAGTGCGACAACGGCAACTTTAATCAGAATGAGATTTTTGTGACGGAGAATGACGGACAAAACGCTCTTACCTATACGGGAAGTCCATCCGAGAACAGTTGTAGAATTCCTACCCCTCCACGAGTACGTGTACCAACAAGAGAGTCGACAACAGTAGAGGCGGGTGGTTCAGACCGCCACCCACACAATGGAAAACAAAAATACTACAACGGAGCGTCAGTTGCTGGAAGTGCTTGCGATTCTGATTCACATGAAAATGTACAAGTACGGGACGAATTCGAGTCAAATAAAAATCTTCGCGACGAATGTGATAAGCAATTGCAACCCAAACGCGTCTCAGGCTACCGTGATAAGACCGAAAGGGAAAGTCATCTAAGGTTCGAGCAAAACATGGTTGGTCCGACAGAGAGGGCAACCTATCCCTTCGAGAAAAACTCAGTAGACCAAAGCACTTGGGCGAATTTCGAGTCCAAAAACTCATTTCGTGAGGCATTCAAAAACCCTGAAGTGCCTCATGACAAGCGGTATGATACAGAAGGAGTTCAAAATGCAAAGTACGAGGGAACCTCGCAAGATCGGGTTCAGTCCCTAAAAGCTTTCAACCACTTCTCGTACGACGATTCAACGAAGGAAAATAGTTCAATCTCAACAAAAGAGGCCAGGGTAGCAACGAAATCAAATCGTTTAGAAAAAAGAATGGCCAATTCTGCTTCGAAAGCACCGACACAAAACTTCCAGGTCTTGAACAATGCAGATTTTGCGCCCTTTGATTTCGGCCCTTCTCCAAAACGATTGATACACAAGAATCCAAAAGACGCGTCCGCGTCTGTGCGAAAGATTAAGAAGATGCCTTCCGTCGAACACAAGTCAAGACCAGGACCAAAGAACTCGGATCCAAATCAAGGTCATAAAGGAAAGTTGTCAAATTCGATTGAGCCAAAAGAATTTTTTGCAACTTTCCTCGCTGGTGAGAGCTCTTCTTGGCCTGAAAAGGCCTCGAATGGTCAACAAAATGTTCTCAGTGAGCCAAAAGAATATTTTGCAACTTTTCTTCCCAGAGAGACTTCATGTACGACCGAGAAGGCATTGTGCGATAAGAAGAAGGCCGTGAACGAACCAAAAGATTTCTTTGCAAGTTTTCTCGCGAGTGACAGTTCTTCTACACTTGAGAAGAACCTACGTGACGAGCAGAGAATAATTGGCCACAGACTTCACAAATTGGAGAATAGTGGCCGTTTTAGTGCACGAATGGGTCAGATTTCACTACAGGGGGATCCGTTCATGGAAACAAATTTCCAAATTGAGAACCAACACAATTCGTGGGAAACCTTCACTTCAACTTTTGACTCTAAAAGTCAAGATGATTGCGACAGAAATGATGTATCCAATAATGAAGGGACTTCAGCTCGATTTTATACAAGCGCAAAATACAGCCACCAGCCTGGTCCAGTCCAGTCTCTGTCATCTATCAACGACATGAGTCAGCAAAGAGCAGAACGAGAACACCCACCGCTGCATCTCGAAGAAAGACTTTATAATTCAGAAGTCAAGAAATACGACAACCGTAGCGGAGTTGTAAATGCGAATGAATTCAACACTGCTTTTTCTGAGGAAAAAGCAATGCATCCCATCATGCCTATCATCTCTTCACGGCACGAATCTGTAACTGGGGTGTCTCAAGAAAGATTTAATGTAGTACCTAAGGACTCCGATGTTTATGTCGAAGCTGGCAAAACGAAGAAGACCTTCGATACTGCTAACCAGTTATCGAGGAACGACAACTGCAAAACACTGTCGATCGAAGATCAGTGCATAACCCTCAGTGACAGTCACTCAATACTTGAGCATGATCAAGGAATCAGAAGTTTTCTGGAACAGCGAGGAGGTGCTCCCGAAGAATCCGTTCAGGATCACACCCATGAAAAGAATTTTGAGCAGATGGATGATATTTCCGAAGAACGTAATCATCTCGAGGCGTTGAGTGTTTTTCTGACAGCATATAGACTGGACGAACGACACAGAGGAAGTACATCGGAAGAAGGCAGTGGAATTGCGAGCAGAGAGGCGAATGGCAAAATTAACAATCAGAACTATTCCAAGAATCCCCATGCTATGAAGGAAAATTCTCATGAAACGACTGCGAAGGATTCTGATCGAAAGGCCAGCAATGCAACAATGGATTTCGATGATAAGGTATCCGATGCTTCGTCAGAAATGAATAGAGTTGATACAACTGCCGACCATGCAGAAGCTGGTAGGAACGGGCTCAATAGCCCGAACGAAGTCTGCTGGCCCGTCGAAGAAACTAACGGCGACGTTAGAGTGTCTTTGTGCTCCAATACGTCAGAACCACTACAACCTGACCAATTTTCGAATGAAGAAGAAGACGCCACATATCAGCTCAGGCGCCCAAGGGTGAAGCATCGAAAGTCTATCAGTTCTATCAATGATGATATCACCAAGGATAAATACAGCGAGAGCCAACTGGATCCGACCGAATGCCAACAAGAAGCGCGAAACGAATTTAGTTACCGACAGGGTCGGGTTCATCGAGATCCCGTTGTACGAATCCTAGACCGACCGCTTTTGGACCTAGACGACGAGGATTGTTTCGATGCAATCGAAGTAGAGCGACAAGAGTCAAATGATGATTCCTGGTTTCCAGAATCAGAATCTAGGACAGTATATTCCAGCAACTCTCGAAGTTATCAAATGGATCCAAAGCCCGATCCTCTTCCTGATCCATCCCCTAAAGGCAGTCGGAAATTGTCTCCCGAAGGCAGTCGCAGATTATCGTATACAAACTCGGATTCGAAAAACGCGAGAGAAGCACCAGAGGGAGCCACAGAAGAAGAATTGAAGCTACTGAATCACTTCATTGACGTTGCATCAAGTAATTTTGGCGGAAATACTCTGTCGGCCGATTCCGAATCACGAGTTCGAGCTGCCGCCCTCAAGGTTGGACTGACAGAAAAGTTTGTAGATCAGTTGCTCAACCAGACCATCAAGAGAGAAAACCCCAGTTCCAGGTTGTCATTCGTACCCTCCGAGCAGCCTCCTCCCGCGTATGAGAAGGATTTCGTTAAGAACAACGATTATAACATGCATCTGCACCACGACGGATCAAATTTTGCGGCCAATGAGTACGGAGGTGACAACGCGACAAACGATGACTTAGACTACTCTCAAAGACGAAGAGGGAGCGAAAGGAGGAGACACGAAAGCACCCCCGATAACTGTAGCGCATGGGACAGTCTCGGTAAAACTTTTGGTTTGCTGGCAAACATGACAGCAAGGGCATGTGGTATGGAATACCATACTAGTCGCAGAGACGATGCTAGCAGTGTCGTTTCCGCTATTTCATGGGAAGACGACAACGCTGGACCGAAAGTCAGAAGAGGCAAACGAGAGCGTCAGAGTCTCGATACGACCGAGGCTTACGCCCCTGGCTATCTTGCCGCCCATCGACACGAAACGAAACGACAACGACAAAACCCAACATGTGACTTTTGCATCCAATGTCGAGGTGGAGGGAGAAACAAAGGGACAAGAGAGCAACACGCTTCAAAACGATCTTGCTACCCCACCACGTCCAAAGATAACACAGTTGGTGTAGATGACATTTTGGTTCTTCTTCAATCAAAGAAGTCGCAACTACTATTACTACTACTCTCTGGCGCACGAAGCTGCTGCCGAGAGGTATCGTACACTACAGAAATACTACGAGTGTTATCCATGTATATGTTTGTAGCTTGTTGAAATAAATCATAATGTAAATTATTTTGCGAATGTATTATTTCTACCGATAGCTCTGAACTAGTTTGGTTTCGTCAACCCCCAAATTGTCGGTCTTCCGAATTTGGGCTCTCAATTATTATTTGTTCAAACGTGTTTTCCAATTTAGTCGAAAAATTAAATTTAATCGAACTAATCCTGGAGCACATACAATTTAACGGATTTTTGATTAGGTCGACTAACATATTTTCAGTTTAATCGAGCTAATCAAAAAGCCGTTAAATTGTATGTGCTCCAGGATTAGTTCGATTAAAAACTCAAAAAGAGTGCTCCGAACCAGAAATGAATTTAATCGAACTAATCCTGGAGCACATACAATTTAACGGTTATTTGATTAGCTCGATTAAACTGAAAATATGTTAGTCGACCTAATCAAACAGCCGTTAAATTGTATGTGCTCCAGGATTAGCTCGATTAAACTCAGAAACGGGCTTCGTATGAATCCAAAACGACTTCGTATGAACACGCAATCTCTCTAACATCCACGTCTCAAAAATATGCCTTCATTCTTTCGCGACTGACAGTTTTTCTTGACATTGCGATGGCCTTCACAAAAATTGCAAAACTTTTTCAGAATCTTGGAAGAAATTCTACCTTTTTCGTGATTTGTCTCTCTCTTCGCAACGAATTCAAAGCGAAACTAATCTCTTTCTTTCATTTCAGACACAAATAACACGATACGAGAAGCGAAGCGAAGGGAGCCAGTCATTTAACCGATTGACTCAATTACTGTAGTATCCAAAAACAAAAATCACGACCAGGGGTTGTTTTCAAGAAAGCAGGGCGACCCATCGATTGAATCAGAGCAAGAAGGTGAAGATAATGACGATCCAGGAAAGACCACGAAGACAATGTACATTGCACAGTGTTTGTTACAAAGACTATTCTGAAGAAGATAGTACTCATCATGGTGGATCAGCCGAGAAAGAAGAGGATATTCAGAGCAAGAAGGTGAAGACAACGGCGATCCAGGAAAGACCACGACGACAATGCACATTACGCAGTGTTTGTTACAAAGACGATTCTGAAGATAGTACTCATCATGGTAAAAATTCAGATTTCACCCCAAGCAGGCCTTTCAAAGGCCATAACAGTAGTACTGGATCAGCCGAGAAAGAAGAGGATATTGGTGATCGTGATCATCCTATTTCGTCGCCTTCAATCACGACGGCTGAGCTCGCTATCAGTGCGTTGAATTCTCCTGTCTCGGCTATGACATCTGATAGTCCTCCTACTTCGAGTAGTGGGGGAACTGTGGTTGCGAAACGTCGGGGAGCTGCCGAGCGCATTGTGTCGAATTCAGTCAATGTAGATGATCTCGCCAGAACCGCGTTGACTGTGATCAAAAATTATAATCTCCTTCTTGTAGAAGAAGAAGATCGCGAGAGATTCCAAAAAGTTATCGTCGAATTGGTACTCGGCGAATATAAGGCCCATCGTTCGGCCTTGATCAACGGGACAGATACAGCCTCGGTACGCGAGCGATTCGATACCACCAATGTTGTTGGATTGGATTCCCAGATTGATCCATTGACGAACAACGAGTCGGACTCACACTCGTCGAATGATTCAGCAAGCGGTGAAATAGGGACAGAGCAACAGGTAAGCCATGTATTTGCTATTAGTAAGAAGAAGTACAGGATTTAATGACAGCTGATCTAACGCTGGTTTCTACTTCCAAATTGGTGCATTCTTTCAGCAGGACGAAACAGGTGGAAATTTCTCGGAACGCGAACATGATGCTTTTGAAAAAAACTATTTAGACGGACTAACCTACGCCTTTAACGAGATTGAGTTGGATCCCCACCCTCGTAGTTTTATTAACTGGACGGATAAAACCACGAACTCACCCGCTCAGGAGGAGCCTGCGATCCCGATGCTTCGTGAAAACACACCAGACCATGGGCCAACAGAAAGCCCTTTGAATCGAGACGTGTCTTTAAACTTTTCGTTCCCCGATGTTCAAGGACATTCTGAGTTGCTCACGACACTCAAGAAAAGTGAATGAAAAACTTGAAACGAATTGGGAGTCATTGAAGAATATGATCGAAAACAAAAAAGATCGGAACTTTGGTGGCAGCATTATTCAGAGTGAACGGTACATGATCTCCCTGACTTTTGGAGAAGACTTCACAAAATGCAAGTGCTGGCAAAAATTTTGTTCGGAGATCGAATTCGAAGAAGGCGTCACTATGATGAAGAGCATTTTGCAGTTTGCCAAACAAAAATCAGAGGACCTGATGGGAGACAAGTTTTCGGAAGGCAAACTCGAAACACCTGCATTGATTATTTGCGAGACAATGGAAGACCAGGGTTTCCACCTAGATATTGTGGACAAAGATCAAAAGCAGTTCTGCATGCTTCTATCGACAGGTACCTCTTCCACAATTATCGCCGAACCTGACAATATAGAAAACGTATCTACATACCAAGAAGTCGCAAATTTGATTGTGGACGAGATCAAGAACTATGGTTTCGATTGGTTGGAACCTTGCACGGAATTATTGGAGAAGATACACGGTATAGACATCGATGACGATGAATCAGCCTCAGGAAGCAAAATGAACGCTGGCTTTGGCAACCTTTTCAAAATCCATAAACGTCCTCAAGGCAGAATTTATGGCGGCAAGTCATACCAAGTCGTAAACTGTCCGGCAGGTACGTGCTTTGCAATGGATGGCGGAGAAATTCATGCCGGAGCTGGGTCAAATAAGGGACAGATTCGTACGTGTCTATTCTGGACATGGAGCGACAAGAATGGGATGTCATATGATAAGGATGTGCAAGAGACTCGATTGTCGATGATGATTCACATTGCCAATGACTGCTGGGATGATCTTGAGGGAGAAGACGAAAGAATGGGAATGATGAAAATGATCTACTATTGCTTCATCACCTCAGAGGTATCCTACCGCAAGTCAGCACCAGCAACATTCTGCGATCCTTCCGTCGAAAAATTTCTCGAGGATTTGAATTCGAATGGCGCCGAAGGGGATGCAGATAAAGTCCTCAAACTATTGAGAGATCATGCCGAAAAGCTTTTCCAAGAAGTCGAGGATGAGATCTCAATGGCATTCGTGCAACGGCACGATTCCTTCCGACTGCAACGACGATAGAGGCAACGACAAGTTGCTATGCTGTATGTAGATTTAAATTAGTGTAACATTCATATAGGTGTGTAAATACTTTATAGTACTATTCAGTATTGCATGGCGTTTTTGTGTGTAGATCTCAAAAGTGGCCCATCCCTGGCTGAACCGAGTAAAATTGAGTCAGGTCATGAGTTTGGCAGTGAATGAAATGGCAGACGGGACTTGGATCTGAACTTCTTGTTTCAATCGGTGTGAAGTTTCTTTCTGAGTTGATTCACGAAAGTAGTAGCAGGAATCCGTTCGAAGCAGCTAGTAGCTAGAGTGTATCCATCGAATCAACAATTATGAATTCATCCACAATCCCTCTAAGCATCAACAGTACAGTAACCATGACCAGCCACCTAACCAACAATTCCACGTTCGTGATTGATTCGTAACCACCATGCCCACCAAAGAAGCAGTCGTCGTGATTCTCGATGCCAACCAGAGCATGGCGACGACGGTCAGCTTCTTCGTCCAAGACTCGATTCGACTTGTGCAAAAGAAGCAAGCTATCGCTATCATCTGCGACCTCATGGTTCGTTCGAAAACGAACGAAGCTACGGTTGTGGTCTTGCACACCGAAACAACCAAAAATCACTTTTACGAGGAGGACAACGAAAGCTTGAACAACGACGACGACGATGAGCATGTTCATTGTCCGTTTCCCGGTATTACCGAACTATCAGGAAACGGTCAAGTCATGGGAATACGTCAACCGCTCCCAGACCTCTTGAGAACGATCCAGGAACTCAAACCTAGCAACAGCAGAAGTAGGGGAGGGGATTTTGAAAGTGGATTGGTGTATGCAGCGGACGTCCTCCATCGGGGAACAGCGGGGAAAAAATTCAATCGACGCATTGTCTTGTTGACAGATGCCGAGCACAAGGTTGCGTGTGCAGACGGCAGCGATAGTGATTTCTCGCAGCAACGACTGCTCGTTGCACTGGACAGTTTGAGAGCCATGGACTGTCGCATCGAGGTGGTTGGCATGGATTTCAAACTCGCTGCCGACTTTGACGCTCCCGCTACTGGGCCATCAAAAGACAGTCGGGCTGAAAACGATGGAGATGATACCACCGACTGTGACACCGATGACGGCGATAGTGAGATCAACGACGACGACTACGACGATGATGACGACGACGACGACGATGATATTCTCGACATTAAACGAGAAAACGAAGAATATTTGATTCGTTTGGCAAACACAACGGGTGGTTTCGTTTATGCATCGGAAGAAATACAGGACATACTCCAAAAAGTTCTTGGATCACGCGTCGTCGAAAATCCCAGCAAACGAAAGCTCGTTGTAGAAATCGCTCCGGGGCTGGTGCTGGAGGATGCTCGATTCTACAAGCTCATTTCCAAAACTGCGAGTATGCCACTCAAAAAGAAGTTGGCCATGGTCGATCCAGGCGGTCCTTCTAGAGGTAGCAGCATGGAAGCGAAAAAGAACGCGCTGGGAGAAGAAATGCTCCAAGACATGGAAACCTTCGAACACGCGTTGGAATGCAGAGGACGAAAATGAAGAGCTCTTTGCTCATCAAGTCACTGGTGCCTATCGATTTGGAAGTGATCTGCTGCCCTTTTCGTCCCTCGACGAGGCGGGATTGAAAATGCGCTCGCCCGTCAAGCTTACCATTTTGGGATACGTTCCGGAAAGCAGTGTGCCACACTATTTGCGAATCGATTCCCCACACGTTTTGACTGGAAACGAATCGCGGCGGTGTTGCGCTGCTATTTCCGCTCTGGCAACTGCTTTGCACAGGCAAAAAAAAGTCGCCATTGCCACCTTTGTCAAGGCTGTGGACAGGGATCCAATATTGTGCGGTTTGTTCCCTCTGCTTGAAAACGAAATAGGAGAAAGATCCAATAGTATGGACGAAGAAAGTAGCAGTAACGAACAACCGCTGCGTCTGATCATGATGCAACTTCCATTCTCGGGCGATGTTCGCTACCCTCATTTGGAGTATCCAGATAGCAACGATGAAACATGCAAAGCTTCCAAAATTGCGTATGACGATTTAATCGAGAAGCTCATGTTGCCACAAGAGACTCTAGACTATAAACGAATACCGAACCACAAGGTTCGATCATTTTACAAGACAGTTGTCAAGCGCGTCCTCGACAAATCATGCGATGTAGTACCGACCAGAATCGATCCGGCTACAGGGAAAGATTCGATGGACACGCCGTTCGAAATACGAAAACGTGCGCAACCTTCTGTTGCAGCATTTTACGACACTTTTTGTCTGACGGAAAGGTCTCGTAGTGATGGAATGTAAATTAATTGGCTTCTACCTATTGATTAGTAGTATCACCAAATGAGTGCTCATAATTTTATCCCAAACCATGTCACCGAAAGAATTTCGTCACTAGGTAGGTATCGCTGAATATATGCTGTCGACTTTGAAGAAATCCACAACAAACTGTAGGAGTCAAGTATAATCCGTGGACTTTAAAATTGAACAAAATATCGCGGTCGCTTCTTCTCCTTCACTGGCGGGGCCACAGGCGCTTTCTTATGTTTTCCCTTTTTGGACTTCTTGTGGACACCTTTTGTTGGTGCCTTATTTTCTCCTTTGAATTCCTTGGCCGCGGCCAGTTCCTCCGTCAAAATACTAGTTTGTTCGCCTGCCATCATAGCGTCTTCCATTGCCGTGCTATCCTTAGCTGTTGTCGTATGCAAGGCATTCGACAAACGCTCAAGAGATTCCGCTGACATTGTCTGTGTTTCGGCACATTCCTTGAGCTTGGCCTGAATCTTTTTCATATTCTTTTGATAAAAGTCCTGAAAGCATATTGAAAGTTGACAAGGTGAGAAACACCACAGAATTGCTTAGCAAGTCGACCGATCCACAAAATCGACGAACTATTCTTCGAGACGTACATTACCAATAGTTTGTCGGAACTCATTCCGAGCTTTTCTCTTGATCTTGCTGCGAATACTCTTGGCCATCTTTGCGGAAGTTCGTCGTATAAAACGGTACAATGAATCAGTTGCGAGAGTGCAATAGAAGAAGTTCCTTCGTAATGCTTTGTTGAGAACCAAATCGGTATGTTGGCTTGAGAATTACCACAGAGGAGGAGCAATCGTGTTCCAACTCTGATGATCGAAAGTTGAACGTAAAACGAAAAACCCGTATTCGCGAAAATGGGTGGATTTTAGCTTTCATTTGTACTGGCCTTGATCCGTTATTACATATGAATCAATGATATACTTGCATATGTGTGTGATAATCAAATCGTACGAGTCGACTTTCAGATCGATCGGCTATTTTTGCCGGGGCATGCCTCCATACCAATCTTGGTTGCATAACTGAACCTCTCTCAAAAGAGTCGGATGTTGTTCGTTTTCCAGGTTTTAGATCGGTGTAGCACGCTTATGGCATACGACAATCGGTGATGGAATGATTCTACGCATGCATTTCATAAAGCTCTTCCAATGACTCAAATAAGCACGCTCCTTAAGCTCAATTGTCAGTGGTTGAAGAGAGAACATTCAGTAGTTCCGTGGACGAAGAGACGATAACTCTTTTTTGACCACTCACACTTGGCTTTTGAATGGATTTTGGACTAAACATTTATTGGTACTAAATACTGTAACTAAGCGAATGAAGTTTTCAAAACACGCCTTCATCGGATGGATAGTTCAACACGTTAATTGCGAACCAAGGTTGATCGGAGTGGCACTACTACACATAAAAATAATCCATACCACTTACTTGCACGGAACTGCTTCCCTGAACTGCCGATCAAACGTCATTTCCGTCCATTCAACGTACATCGCCACCACAAACAATGCAGTCTCATAAATAATTGAACCTTTGCTTCACAGATATTCACCCATTTCACTATTCTCACATCTCCCTCTCGTCTTTTCTTTCCGATCGACATTTCGCATATTTAGTTAGTCATGATGTTTTTCTCCGCGAAGAATTTCCTCTTGTGTCTTGCATCACTCTCGTCTTGCTATCTCGCAGTTTCTACTGACGTTCACGATGTCATCATTGTGGGCGCTGGTTGGTCGGGTCTGGCAGCAGCCAATTACTTGATCGAAGCAGGAATCACAGAAAAGATTTTGGTATTGGAAGCAAGGGACCGTATTGGAGGTCGCAGCTACACGAGAGAAGACGCTTTCAAAACGGGGCATCCGGTCGAACTTGGCTCTGCTTGGATCTATCCAGATACAAACGTGTATGAACTTGTCCAGAAACTTGGCATCGAGCATGATACCACACGTTTCTTATTCGAAACGTTGGGCATATTCAACTCGACAGGCCGAGTTGTTGGGCGATGCCAAGTCGTCACTAGTCGACGAAATGTTCCTCGAGGATTTTGTCGATTATGCCGACGATATGGCAGAGAACGATGTCAGCTGGACCGATATCATGCAAAGCTTCTTTCGTCGAGCGTTGGGACGTGAAGGACTCTGACAGACAAGGCATTAATGCTTTGGTCAATGCAGGTAAGATTTATTAATTTCATTTTCTATTCAACATTGAATATGATTCTCATCTGTGGTCTATTTTTCAAAAAGGTATTACCATTGAATTTGGCAGTCCACTAAACGACACGAATTCGGAAACGACGAAGGATTACTTAAAGCGAGGCGATTGGCGTAATATCGAATTCATGTCTGTTGCGGGAGGAACAGGTGGAGGATATACAGGGGCCTTGACTCGAGGTCTAGCGGAGTCATTCAGTGGGAGGATCAAGAAAAACACTCCTGTGACTAAAATTGACCATGATGGAGAAATTGTCACGGTGTATACTTCCAACGGTGAAGGTACGTTCAGTAAATACACTTTGTTGGCATTTGCGATTTTATTACCCTACTTTCTCTTCAAACGATGATCAACACCTGACAACAAGCTCCTTTAAAATCTACTGTTCTTTTTTAAGTCTTCTATGCACGCACCTGCAATTGTTACAGTGCCACTAGGAGTCCTCAAGAAATCCGCCATAGAGTTCGTCCCGTCGCTGAGTGATGAGAAGTTAGAAGCAATTGATTTGATTGGGATGGGTAACATGAATAAGGTGTTGATGTACTGGGACCATGCCACCCAAAATATATCCTGGTGGCCACAAGACAAAACTGATTTGCAACTAATTACAGAGCAGGACTCTAACTCGGCAGACTGGACATACTTCTACAATGAACAATCGCATGATACCAACAAGGATTACTATGCTTTTGACCGCTTGGTGTGCAGGCGATGCGTGTGATCGATTAGAAAAGGATTCGGACGAAGACACAATGGATAAAGTTCTTGCAAATCTTCGCAAGATGTTTGGCACCAACGTTCCTGCTCCATCCAACCACATTATCACTCGTTGGCGTTCTGATGAATTCAGCGGTGGTGCGTATTCGTATGACACCGTAGGAATCGATGATCTGACGAAACATCGCGGTGCTCTTTTTGAGCCGACAGGGAATTTATATTTTGCCGGAGAGGCTACCGACACCGATGGCTGGTTCGGAACCGCAGTCGCTGCATACACAACAGGCGTGAAGGCTGCAAGTAGAATTGACGACTCTGGTATTCTCGAAACGCCCTTAGTATCGGAGGTTCAGCCCACATGCACAAAGCTGCACGGGACCTGTGGCGGCCAGTTTGACAAGGCCTGCTGCAGTGGTCTTTCTTGTGTTGTAGATCGGAGAACCGGTGCTATGCCATCGTTCGCTCCGCTTGACGGAGATTCTCCCTTTGTCAGCAGAAGATCAGCCAGGAAGATTTGTTCACCTTCGCAGAGGGACAAGAATCGAGAGAGTAACAGGCTTGGATCCATCTCAATGGCCCACCGTCGCCGTCGCAATGGGCCTTGATCTCTAGTCAAATTATATAACAAGCTTCACGCTCTTTCTTGCTATTCGTGCTAACACTGGCAAACAATACATAACAATATTCATAATTCTGCCTTTTCTCCTAGGACTACTACCTTTAAGTTTAGCACTTCTAGTTCGACCTTTGCCTTCAAAAAGACTGTACGTACAATAACCAATAATACCAGTTCTGTGTGGTTTTAAAGTTATAAAAAATCGCGCGATTTTAAAATCGATTTTTGCACGTTATAAAGCAAGAAAGTAGCGAACAAGAAATTACTTTATTCGACAAGTATACAACTTCTTTCAACAGACCAACGGATTCTTTTGGTAACACAACTCCTTTGAAGGGTAGTTATTGAGGATAGTGGCCACTTCTGATGGTTGAAACCGTTGAATTTATCGGACACGTGACGAAATGATCCTCGGTTACATTTAATGCTAGGGGTAGGGTTAACCTACTGTGTGCGCCGTAGTACTCCTACTGCTGGTATAACGGGAATGGGATTCAGTGAATCCCGTTAGAAAGCGGAAGCAGCGGATGCCTCTTTCCTTACAAGAATTGACAATTAGCTCACTCTTTCATATAGCTTCGGAGGCCTACGATCTGTAATAGTCATTTACCTAGTTTAGAACAACGTTTCGGTCAATCAAACAATCAATTGTTGCCTCAGCAACAAAGTTATTCTTCCTTTCTGAAATGAAATTATAACGTGCAAAAATCGATTTTAAAATCGCGCGATTTTTTATAACTTTAAAACCACACAGAACTGGTAGTGTCCCCAAATAACGTTTTGTTTTGAATCACGAGTCACCATTTCGAATTCTCAGTCACGATCGTTTTCATTCAGCGTTTGGCGAAGCGGAAAAAAAATCGTTGGAAGTCTGCCGGGCACGTCTTTTCTCACAATTTCATTTCCATACGAAAAATATCAGACGCGTTCGACGTTTACCCAGATTCTTCAATACGTCCATCACCTACCTACCTGTCTCTAATCGGCCAGAAAAGGACTTACCGCTACGATCGATTGATTCGAAACGCATTAAATCTCTCTTCGATAAATCGCTGTTCCAATTACAGTCGAAAGCAACACTTGGAAAAATTGCTGATAAGATTCTCGTCATCAAATTATTCACCGTAAAACATCAAAATGCACGCACTGCGAGCTGGGTTGAAACGAAACAAGGAGAGGAAGCTTAAAGAAGCCTCGTCAGATGAACTGGTCGATGGGTCAACTTGGCCTATTCTCAGCTTTGAGGACTCGAACGAAACGTCACCTGCCAAAAATCCCATCTCATGGGATGATATAAAACTACCATCTGAAGATCTACCAACAATTACAAGTCGATTTCAATCACAACATGATTCCATAGAAGACCTACCAGGCGACGAGTCCAGTCTTCTAAATCCTGAAACAGGACAACAAATAGATGAATATGACGAGAATAGGCCACCAATCAACAATCACTCGAAATCTAAAGTAATGAAATTCACCCGATGGAAACAATCTTCACGCACCGGAGAGAGCCAACAGCCACTTTTAGTTGATCCGATGGCTAACACTTCCAAAGCGATGGATGCCAATCGTTTGACTTCTCCTCCTAGAAATTTTTCAAGGTGGGATCCAATTGAACACGACGAAACTACGGAACCTCTCGGTCAAATATCAACGAACAATTCAAAAGGAATCATGCCGTCAAAAATTCGTACCAATAGTGAATCTCAGGCGAAGCATATTTCCTGGAATCAGAAAAGTCAGCCAATAAGAGGCGATCATTTAGTTGAGAGAGTTCGAAAAAGTTCCAAAAAGACGACACACGCCAGAGCGACATTTGATCCATTCGAATGTACTGATGAAGTGGAACGAGAGAATGACGAAGGCGACTTTCAGCAACATCATCATTTTTCCTCGGCAAACAGGAATTTGGAGGTTCAGCAAGCCAACAGGATGACCGAACACTTTCAACAATCCAATGTTTTTAACGAATTTGATCAAGTGACGTTTGGGAATCAGACGTCGCCCTGACGTCGAATCATTCCGAAATCCAGAGAATCCGTTCATGGAATCTTGTTCATTCAGATTATGACCCGGATTGTTTCGACAGGGAAATACACCCTGGCCAAGAAAGTTGTTATGAGCAAAACGGGCATGATTTTACAGAGAGAAACTTGACGCAGAAACAACGAAACGCTGTGAATCATCACGTCGTTGAAGATCCGATAAAATATGTTGAAAGTTCGGTGGTGGAATCTGCTAATTATCGATTTGAGCATGAAGCTTATCACAGCGCAAATGAATTTCATCAAAATGAAAGTGATCACACTGAAGAATATCTCAACAAGGAAGAAGTGGAAGATTTCGACGAAGAATCAACTCAAGTTAGCGAAGAAATATACACTTTGAGAAAAATGGAACACATAAGATCTCTATATGATTCAAAGTTTTTGGGTGGTAACTCCGATCCTCAAGAAGAAGAGTCAGAAGAAGAAGATCAGAGCATGGCTACTTCGTTACATTCGGAGACGGCTGAAGATGTTGGGAATATCATCGGGCTTAGGCTCGTTGCTCTTCTTTCGGAATTTTCAGGAACACTTCAACAACGAACGGAACAAGAGAGAGCTATCTCTATATTGGAGGCGAGGAAGATTAGTAATGTAGAGAGAGTCGACGGGTCATCGCAGTCCAATAAAGATCGACGAAATATGCTATTTGATATCAGTGGAGAGAGAGGAAAATACCCACAGTTCTTTCTAGAAAAGGATCCTAATATCATAATCTATTTGGGGGATTTCGAATGGCTCCAATATATGAATGATATTGGTTCACTAAATGACGAGACAATTTTCGGAGTATCGCATACAACATCTGAGCCTAACGAGGGCACACAGACCACGGAACCGAATAACGCAGAGGATTAATGTTTGTGACAGCAACTGTGAAGATATCGAGCGACGCTAATCCTGTGGACAGACACCTTTCATTTTCTGACTAGAGTCATGATGTTCGATAACTACAAGAAAAAGGAATTTATAGACGGCGCGTCCCCTACTCACCAAACATCTGAGATCGAAGAGCTTTCTTATGGAGAAGAAGAAGAAGATTCTATAAATTCTAAAGCAGACGATTTCGCGATAAGTAGCGGATCCGGATTTGCCTCGGGAACCACTTTCCAGGCTGATAATGTCTTGCACAGTCTTCGAGAGATTCAGTCCATCGCCAATGCAATTACGAATTCGAGAGATTCGACAGATGCTACCGAGCAAAAAGAATTACATTCCGATGAGACAAATAGTGAGCTAGCAAATATCGAGAATACAAAAAATCATGTTGATCAAGAGGTGTCGAAGCGCAGCCAATGAAGCAGATATTGAAGTGGGACATTCCGAGACGATTGGAGCCGTTACAACAGAACAACCAGCCCCAAGATCAGAGCTGAATGGACAGTACATGCGAAACCGAGGAAATATCTCGTGAACAATTGAAAGAGCATCCAAGTGCCGAGGACGCTTTTAGATACAACATCTGAAACCGACTGGAGTGTCTTCAAGTCCACCCATTGAATTTGAAAGAGATGAAGTAGCAACATCTACCATGACGAACGACAACGAAAATCTATTTTCAGATGTCGAAAGCTATTCCGACAAAGATGATACCTCAGAGAAGATATCAACGAGAGATATTCCTCTTCACAAACAAAATGAACTAGACGAATTCAATGATCTCGAAGAAACAGGAATCACCCCAGTTTGAAAGAGACGACGAAATGTCGAAAGAGGAAATGGAAAAACTAGCAAGAAGACGCGCACGATGGAAACGTAGGATCATCGCAGAGCATCTCGGGAAAAAATCGTCAGATGTTTCTGAATCGGAAGATCCAATTGGTGCTTCTCTTAGTGAAATTGAAATGATAAACAAGTTTTTGACTTTGTTGGGACAAGATTTTGATGGATCTCTGTCTTCGAATGAATTGGAAGACGTTTACCGTCGATCAGAAAATGCCGGCCTGACAAAAGAATTCACGGACAAAATGCTGAACCAAACAATTACCTCCGACGATGACACCTATGATGATCATGAATTTACAAGGAAAACTCCAGATGCTCAGTACAAAATTGACTGCTTGGTTGACACATTTTGGGCGGAATCATCGAACGTAGTTGGTGGTGATGCGGTGGAGAACATCCAAGCTGCCCTTAGTGGAGATGGCTGATAGCAAGTGGGGCTTGAGGAGCACCGAAAGCACCGAGAGCAACAGTGGCTGGCGACCCGGAGGCGTGATTGAAAGCATAAAAGCAAGCCTTAGCGGCGAAAGTGGTGAGAAAGGCTGGCGGTCTGGAGACGTGATTGAAAGCATAAAAGCCACCCTCAGCGGCGAAAGCGGTGAGAAGGGCTGGCGGTCGGGAGATGTGATCGGGAACATAAAAGCCAGCTTTAGTGGCGAGAGTAGCGAGAGAGGATTGGCGCTCATCAGATGTGATTGGAAGCATAAAGGCCGCATTTAGTTCAGACGGCGAGAATAATGATGGAGACGAGAAACCTGAACCCGAAGGATTGAAGGTATCCGTTGATTTCGACAATGTTCAAGCTGCAGACTTGCTTGTCAAAGGTCCCCCTTCACGAATGTTAGTAGTGAACGAGAGTGTAAACGATTGTGGAACTTCCAGTAGAAAAGTAAATCGGGGAGACAAAAGACGGAGGGACGCAAAGCGCCTTCTCCGCTCCCCACTTTATACACTTATAACTAGGTATTAGGCACATAATCAGAGATAGATTAGAGTTTTTTCCTTTGAATGTAAAAAATTGTTTAAAATTGTTCAGCTTTTCTATGTCACAACAACATAGTCGGAAAACGACAAAACCCCATCGGGATTATTTGTTGGTGGCAGATTGTCTCCCGCTTTCGAATATCGCAATTGGAGGGTAACGCGTTCGGGAAATTCAGCCGAATCGCTGGAAGGAATATGGGAGACGGAACCAGATGGACGGCTGTCGATCAAAGTCGGATTGATTACGACGGCCGTGCATTCCGTGTCCATCTCCTTGCTGCTCGCCATTCTGGAAAACCTACCCGGAATTCCATATTTGTATTTTACGTGATCTGCTCCTACCAGTCCCACCAAAAGACCCCTGAGGGTTTTCGGTGCACCATGAGAATGCATTGGAGGCCATTCCTTCGTCCCATAAAAGGCGACCACTCAAAAATCTTCGAAAGGTCATTTCCGACTCCATTTGTTCTCCCATCACGGTGTATTGAAGCAATCCGAGGCGTTGATGAAGATCGAAGGAAGGCTTAATGACATATTCTGTGTAAGTTTTGAATTCAACAGCCTTGGCAAAGTTTGCAAAGCCGATTCTACGATTGTTTCGTCGACGCGATTCCGATATCGATCAAAAGAGGTTAGAGGCGCTCTCAGAGGAGAAACGTTTGGAACAACATGCACAGACAAATGCCCTACTTACGGATCCTTGATGTATTTATGAAGTTGTTGCACCGGTAGACCAGGGTATCCCTCTTTCTCTACGAGCTGCAAATCTTCGGAATCAACATTGAGTGCTAGGAGTTGAATGCCAAGATCCTTGGCAACCACAAATATCTCTTTGTAATTTTCAAAGGACCACGTCCATCTTTTATCCCACTGTACCATAGACCTCATTTCGCTCAAGGAAACCTTCCCCTTTATATAGTCATCGAGAATGGGTTGGAATTGACTCTGAACTTGTTCCAACCCAATCGCCATGGGTGTGTCTTTGAGATGACGGTGCTTTTTTCGTTCCGTGTGAACTTCTCGGATTACCATAGCCTGGAAATTGTGATCGGAGACCGAATTGTGGTGTTCACCCAGCCATACCGAGCCACCTTGACGGGTAGCCAACTGACTCAAAAACTCTTTGCTATCGATCTTGTCGAGTTTTGACCGTACATAGTTCTCCACAGGAGTCAAATAATAAGCATCGAACGACGATGATTGCGACTCGGTCGATGGAGGCAACCGGATACGGTTGGAAGATAACAAACCACTATCTTCGGCAGCCGCAGATGGTTTGGGAGCTTGCAAGTTGCCTGCAGTGAAGACTCCTGCGGTGAACGAAGCAATCTTTTGGAAAGCACCTCGTCTACCGATGTTCTCGGGTGATTGTGGTGACCATGCCTCCGTGTATGAATCTTGGTGGACAGGAAGCAAGAGCGCAATCGTTATCAACGTTGATACAACATAGTAGCAACGTTTCTTTGTGGTGGACGATGCTCCAAGGATGATGTTCATATTTTTCTTTTTGTTCTTTCGTAGGGCTTTCGACACTGATGTTCAGTGATTTTGAAATTGTGGCATTGCAACCATAAAATCATAATGCATGCAAGCGAACAGATTCTGACCTTACTTCTACAAAGTTGCTTTCTGTTGGGCGAAGTTCTTCCCCATGAAAGGTCTCCTTTCTATTTCTGTCGTTGGGTCGATGTCATTTTTTAATTCAGTGACGACAAGATGCCTGTTCTGATGGGTCGCCACACGATATGAACAACGCATTTGAAATTCCTGTCTGCTTTCCTGCCTTTCGCCTTCTCGGCATTTGTTCTTTCTCCAAACGCCGATAAAAAGATGGGAATTCTTGTGTGCGTTTTTTCGTGCACGACACGCATCAACGTCACGACTGGAAACGCGAAGCATGGGCCAAAAGTGTGTACATATGTATAGTATATTCAATAGATATGTATATAAGGAGTGGGAAAAAGTGGCACGTCTCGTCTGTCCTCACAACCATGAACCATGCAAAAACGAAACAAACTCAAAACATCGCTCCAGACTCTGAACTCGGTATTTTTCGTTCTACGTAACAGAAAACATCTTCGCTTCTGTCGCGACAAGGACCACAAAGATAGAGTTCTCGAGGGCACGAAACGATGCTAAGCAATCCTTAGTATCGGTTTTGCTACCATCACTTCCACGAGTCTACTCCCTCCAGAATTGCCCTCTGCGGCATCACCCAGAAATTTGTCATACGAAAGTTTCTAAAGGAGTTGGACCTGCAATTCGCAACAATGAGCTATTATGGCCCCGGATCGCAAGAAAGTGACCGAAGGAAACGTCAAGTTACCAGGATGCCACAGTATGATTACAGTCAAGACCGCGAACAGAATCTAGCGTCGCTGCATCGAGCGGGGCATTTCAATCGACACAACAAACGCCTCCGCAGAACCTTTCGAATCGTTCCATGGAGGACGGAAGGAGAACTCCAAGCGGTAGGAAAAGCCCTGCTCTCGGTTCTCGATCCTATAAATCAATCGAACAACGGTGAATCAATGGAGATGAGCCCAGAAGAAGCCTTTTGCATAATATCTGTTTGGAAATCTCGATTGGAAGGACTTCCTCACGCGATAGAGTCGACGGCAGCACTTGCGCAGGTGTATTGGAGAGATTCGCAGCGGCGGGCACAAAGATCCAAGGGACTCTACTTTGGCGTGAGTGTCATAGAACTGCGACTTGCCTACTCTGCTTCCATTGTCCGTTGTATCAATGGCTTTGCCGATATTCTGCAACAACAACGAGCCATGGCGGCGAGCGTTTCCAATTTGTGTGGGCAACTGGGAATACCTTCCTGGGTGGTCGACACCCGCCACGAGAGCGCTCACAATGCGCTTCCGAATATTGAGGTGCTCCGATTGTCGGCATCGACATTGTTGGAATTTATGAGGAGCGAATATTGGATTCCCCGATGTCCGGAATGGAACAATTGCAACAACGAATCGCCAATACCAGGTGAGAGTGAGACTCTTCATTCGAAAAACAGTTCTCCCGTCGACTTTTTGCTCGAGTATAAAGCGTGCGCTTTGGATTGGGCCAAAGCCAGAGGTGCTACTATCGATGACAGTGAAAAAGGTGACAAGAAACGCAAGAAAAAGTCATCACCACCCAAAACGACAATTCTTCCGTATGATCCGCTTTTTGGAGAATATGGCACTCTGGGTGACAGCAGCGACGAGGACGACATCGATGGCGCAGACGACAATAGCAACATTGAAAGCAAGCTCGACAAGCCCGTCGTCAATTCCATATGGGGCTCGTCCGTTGGAACCAACAAAAATCGATATATTCTCCTGGATATATCAACCACAAAAAAGAAAAAGAAAGACAAGAAGAAACAAAAAAAATCAATAAAGGACGTGAAAAAGAAAAAAGGCGAAAAGTCTCCGACCGATTCTGCAAAGCTATTTATTCAATCTGTTTCTTCTCTTCAGGAGGGATATGCGATTGCTACTCAATATTTGATATGGGGAGGTGTGGGTGGAGCTCCAATGGGACAAGGATCGTTGATCAGCTGTTCAGACAAAGCTTTCCCGGCCACTCCAGACGGTGTTACGATGTGCTGGCAACTATATTCACCGCTTGTTCACGTTATATCTCGAACATGGCCGGGATTCGCTGCCAACATGATTACAAATCTCGTTGATTGCGTGTTATCGATTGAAAATAGCATTTGCTTGCATGAAAATGATACCGACCAATGTACCCAAAAAGAAGACGAAGGGTCGACTCGGAAACTCTACTTTCTTTCCGCATGGATTCGTCTTCTCCTATCACAACGTTTTGTGGCAGCACTGGATCAGAATCTTTCGGCGAAAAACATTTCGAGCAAAAATAACAATCCACTAGAGCTACCATTGGCACAATTGGATCACCTGGAGTGCTTAGGATACCCCTTGCACAGTCTCCTAGACCGATGTCGTGGTGGCAACAAGCATTCTGCTGGCTCAACGGTGTATGACCCAGGTTTGATGAAGACAAGTCGTTCTGTGATTCGTTGTCTAGAAAGAATTCTTGGCGAAACGAAGACTGACAACTTCGGTGGTCCCGAAAGGATTCAGTCGCCACAAGATAATCATGAAAAGGTTTTACCCATTAAATCGGAACGTCTGGCAGAAAAGCAGAATGGTGCTACGAACAACAAAGAGACCGAGATGTCGTCTGGCACAATGTCCTTGGACGAAATGGAAAAAATGTTGTTGCTGGACGACAACGACAACTGTAATGAACCAGCGAAAACGACCGAACTGAGTACAAACGAGAGCAGTAATGTTGTCGAACAATCACCTATTGAACTACCAGAGACAAATTTTATTGACAAGGAACAGCCGCCTATACGACGACCTGCCTGGATAAGATGTGAACGTTGGGACGCATGCTCCATAGGGTCATTGCCAGGATACCCATCTTAGCATTGATCGAAAGGCTCAGTCAATCTCTTTGGTAACTTCAGTCATATTTATTCTTTACCCTGCTTTTGTAGAATATTACATTTGCAGTAAATTAATTCTCCAATTCATCCTTCTTAAGCACACCAGAATCTCCACTAAGATTGTTCAAATAGTCCCATGTGTTTCGGTTTCCGTATGTTCCGGAGGCCTTTCGTTTGGCCTGGCGATCCGAGATGGATTTTTGGAGTGCCACTCGGTATTCCTCGGGCGACATGGCATCCATTCCGGGAATGATATATGTGTTAGTTGTATCCTTTGGCAAACTCCCTTGCCCTCCCGCTGGACTGTAGGCTGGTCCTTCTTCTGTGTCTGAATATTCGGTTTCGGTTGATAGTTCCGCGGCAATATCAGTCGCTGTCGCTGCATTTGCAATGGTCGCAGGAGCAGTTGCGGCAGCAGTGACATCACTAGCACTGGCACTCGCACTGGGTTCTGGAGTAGGAGATGGTTCAGGAGAGGCAGTAGTAGCATCTTGGAGGCGTTCGTATTCCTTCTGTTTCATTTCGACCAGAATATTGTTCGACATATTGACGAAACTCTCCACTTCAATGGGGCTGAGTGATCCCTGGCCACCTTGGACTCTCTTCTCGAGAAGGAGTAAGATTTCCTTCATGTCGTCAAGCAACTCGTCGCTGTATAGCTTCGGGTGCTCGTCGTAGTCCGGTAGTCCCGACTTTGCGCGTTGCTGTTCCATAATTTCCTTTGGAGTCAAAGGCTTCGCTCCCGCGGACAAGACGACATTTGAATCAACGGCCGTTCTGAAAGAAGGAGACGACGGCAGCGTAGAGAAGGCACTGGCCAGAGAGAGGAGGGTAGCGGACAAAAAATAGATCTTCATCTTGATTAATGAAATTTCCGTGGGTGTGATATAGCTCTATTATGGCGGTATTGACAAAGAGAAAGGCTTTGTGTCTTCGTCACAGAACTGAAGCTTGAATGTCGAAACACAGAATAACAATCTCGACGATGGTGCAAAAGCTGGCAGCTTCACCGAAAATCGTAGCTACAGGAGCTCATGCAAACGAACGTCAACCGCGGAATGGGAAGTTGATGTGTGGATAAAAAGTACAAAAACATACCTTCGTGATGGTCACATACGTAGACTCATCATTATTTTGTATCCGCGTTAGCCTCTTTTAGTGACGTATTCTATGAGAATACTCTTTATGGATACTTAATATATATTCAAAACCTAGAGAGGAGACCCCAGCAACTGGGAATGATGGGTTGTGCGCGACGGTTTGGCCGTGCACCGGCTCTGGCGCAAAACGGGGGAGATCTTCTTCGAAAAATCTCGAATACAGTCCGAATGACTTTCAGTCGTACCACACTCAATACTACACCGTGTACGATTCAACGACAACACGATGAACCACAAAGAAATCCATAGATTTAACGAGTGAGATTCAGCGGTATTGTTCATTCTCTCGGCAAAAATGATGTGATGCAGAGGCAGCATTTTCACAAACAAGGAAAATATCGATTATTTCAGAAGATAATTACACTATTACAACACTCTTTGTGCAAGGAAATATAGAACAATGGCGCCGAATTTAAACTCAGACGAATACTATCAAATTCTTGGTGTTTCGAGATCTGCTAGTGATGCCGAAATAAAAAAGGCATACAAGAAACTCGCTGTAAAGGTATGTTGTGTGATCGTCGGCCGCTGATTTCTCGTTTACGTCAACTTCCTACTGGGTTCTACGCAGTCTTGACCATGGCGACTGGTCGGAATTTTATTGAGTGGCAATGCTTTTGTAATTTTCGACAGCCAGATGTTTGACACTTGGTTCAAAATTTGACAATGAACTCACGGTTCAACTCTGATTTTTTCGCCCTGCACGCAACATTCTTATTTTGCTTTTTCCCTCCTCTGTTTTCTGTTTATCGACGAACAATACGTAAACTATCAAACGAAAGTGGCATCCCGATAAAAACCCAGGAGATGAGCAAGCGACGAAGAACTTTCAGAAGATTAGCGAGGCATACGCAATATTATCTGATAAGGAGAAACGAAAAGTGTATGACATGTACGGAAAGGAAGCCGCGGACCAGTCCGACAATATGCCAGGAGGCCATCCCATGGGCGGGCACGGTGGTTTTGGAGGTATGCCGGGCGGTTTCAGTTTCGGTGGTGGTGGCGGTGGTCATGGAATGAGTCCCGACGAGGCACAATTTTTGTTCAGTCAATTTTTCGGTGGGTCTGATCCTTTTGGTGGAATGGGAATGGGAGGAGGTCGACGATCGGGAGGACCCGGTATTCATATGAACATGGGTGGACATCCCGGAATGAGCGGCTTCGGCGGCATGCCAGGAATGGGTGGCATGGGTGGAATGGGAGGTCAGCCTGGATATGGAAGGCCGAGGCGCCCACAACCAAAGCGATATGATGCTATTCCAACGGGTACAGTTGTTTCGCTAAAAGGACTTGTCAGTAAACCAGAGAAAAACGGAGATCGTGGAGAAGTTTTGCAATATGATCCTAGCACTGGACGATATGTTGTGCAGCTCGAGGACACCGACGAAACATTGAAAGTAAAGCCATCCAATCTTTTACAACACGTTCATGTAAAGGTTCATGGTCTTGAAAGTAGAACAGACCTGAACGGTGAACAAGCTACAATCCTTGCATGGGACGAGGGCAAAGAAAGATACAATATTTATGTGATGAAAATTTCCAAATGCATCAGTCTGAAACCATCGAATATCGTTCTTGATAATGGAGCTGTTGGACAAATAACCGGTTTGCAATCAAAACCAGAACTCAATGGCAAATGGGGAACTATCAAGGGTTTCAATTCCAGCAGCGGTAGATACGATGTTCAATTGTCAGCTGACAAAATTTTGCGTCTCAAATTAGACAACATTCGCTTATAAACAATAATATAAGAATCTCGTTCTCAATAATAAATGTCATTCTATTGGTTGTATTATAGTCGATTTGGGAACAAGCCCTATGGACGTGGTTCAATACGCTTGACTACGCTTTCGATGCCAAAGACTTGACGTAATATCCGATATCCGAAGCCCCACCACTCCAAAACGGATTCCAACGATGGCCAACATCCTTGTACCCTTCGCTTTTATAAAGATTTAGGGCTGCAGCATTGTCCTCGTCAACGTGCAAGTACATTCGATTGTAACCCCAATTGGTCTTCGCAATATTTTCTACGCATCTCACCAAGCCTCGTCCAATCTTTTGACCCCGATATTTTTCATCGACACAAAGGTTACTCAAATAGGGTTGCAGATCATTGCTTCCTACTTCACTTTCGATATGCCCCAGACCGATCAAACCACCAATTTTTCGTTCGACACGGTCCAGCCAGGGTATACTGAAAGGAATCTTAGCGTCGCACGGTTGCAGTCGTAACTCGATCGAAGCTATTACTTCGATATTTTTACTGTTTGCATCGGATGATTTACGGGCCAAAACTAGTACCAGCGACTCGCGCTCTGCTTTGCGAATCTTTTCCTCGTGCGTCAATCCTTTGAGGTCTGGCGCAGAAATTTGTACCATCTCTGGATTTTCACACAGTCGATCTGCAATCCTTTGTTTTGTTCCGGAGAAAACTTCGGCGAAAGCAACCATGCCAGAGTAGCCATTCAGAAATTCAGCTGCCGGACTCATAAGCATTCGCTCAAAACTATTGATATCGGACGACAATTGAATTGCTTCAGCTCCGAATGTAGTAACAACAAATTTGCATAAATCTGGTAGTTCTTCTTCTTCAATCAGTCCTAGCTCGAAAGTGGAATCACTCGTCGAAAAAAAACCACTGTTATCTATACAGCATCTGTAAGTTTCTGGCTCGGAAAAGAAAGTAACCGACTCCTCGAATTTTGCGAGTGGAATCATTTGGCGAGGAGTAGTCGAACACCGCGATGATGTCTTGGTTGAGATCAGATTTTGCCGAAGAATGTAGTCCCCGACGAACGCCAAGGACGAGGGAAAAAGGAACAGAACATATGCTATTCGAATCATTGTCATCAAATTTGTTACGGATCGATATCACACTCTCGTTTCCGTTCTTGAATAAGATAGAATGATGGGATCGGATTGTTTCACTGTTTCTAATTCTTTGGTTTCGGTTATTTCACATCTTGTAGACGTTTCAACATCGGAATACCAACATCAAAGAAAGGTAGTGCATCCGACGTGCAAGGAGGCAGGTTTCTCGTACGTGGAATGTTTCTTACCTCTCTAGTACTGAAATAGTTTTTCTAATTGATTTTAGTCTCGGATGCATTTTCAGAGACAACTTCATCGGAGAGAAGGGAAATCACTCCTTGTCAAACAGCTAGCACCCGAAGCTCGCATTGTGCCAATAGTTCCATAAGACAATAGACTCGTTTAAAAAATGGTTTTGAATTTTCAGTTATAAACAATGTTGATCTTATGACCAGTGAGAGTGTTTTACTATTGTTTTGAAGACGTGTAGAAGACAGCATATGGAAGTCACTTCAGCGATTCTGCGTCTTGATCTATTCTGCGTTCGTATTCGAATTCGAAATTTTCGTAAAGCATCTCGTCACCATTTAGGGCTCCTCTTCGTATGAAATAGTCGCATAGCTCTTACGATGTCGCAGTAAGCTCTCCGTTTCTTCCAAATTTGTCGTTCAGTCGCTCTTTTGGGCTGCTTCGGCAGCTTTTTTGGCATCCTTCTTCAACCCACGCTTTCTGGTTGCAAGATGCATATCCATAATAACTTTAGCTACAATGAAGTTTGGCAAACAATCCAAAATCCAACCCTGGAATGCATGGAGCAAATATGGAGAAACGACGCAATCGCCATGACCAACCCACTTGATAGCAAGAGCCAGCGAATTGCGTTGAGGTAGGGACCATCATACTCTTGCGCATCTTGGCCAATTTTGTGGCAACATAAAAGGGAATTTGGCACTGGCAAGTGACGCCCTTGGCCTTGTATTCCGCACTGAGCGCACGGGAAAATTTTTCGATGAAACTCTTGGAACCAGAATACTCGGCGAGAAGAGGCAAATCATACATGGCCGAAGCAGAGGAGATGTTCACAATAGCTCCCTTTTTGCGCTCCAACATCCCAGGGAGAACCATTCGTGTCATCCAGACTGTGCTGTCGATGTTCATCGTCATCAAGCTCTGAACTTCGTCATCTTTAAGTTCGTGGAAGAACATTGGGTAACGGTAGCTGACACCGACGTTGTTTACCAACACACCAACTTCCAAACCCGTGACGACCTTAGCCACCTTATCCTGGGCAGCTTTGTCAAATTTGGAGTAATCGCAAACCAAGTAGTCAACCTCAACTCCATCATACTTCTCTTCGATCTCCTTCTTGACGTCTTGCAATTTGGATTCGGTACGACTGATCAAGAGAACACTCATTCCTTTCTTGGCAAAAGCGAAAGCGTAAGCCTTTCCAATTCCGTCTACAGATCACAGTACAGTTCGGAAATAAGACGATTGAAAGCGGTATCCATTCGACGACGAAGAAAAGCGTGAGTCGAAAGAATTTTGTGATGCGATAGGCATTGTTTGCTGCCCCGATAATCGAGTTGCGAAAGGCAGTCGTACTGCACCCAGCATATTTGCAACTTACCGGTAGCTCCAGTGACCACGGCCCATTTTCCGTACTTTTTCAAGTTTTTCGCAGGTCGAAGGAATGTTTTGTAGACGTGCGAGACCGCCTTCAAAGCGAGGTTGAGAGCCGCTAGGGCTACAATTCCACACGCAGCAGTTTCGAAAGTAATATCATCCATTTTTCAAAGTGTGTGTAAACCAAGTGGTAGTATCTTGGGGAGATAGTTTTCAATATGTCCTTCGATGGGCGTCAAGATAATGCGGTTTTTGGGACAACAACGCGATGAAACTTTTCTCGAGAAAGATTGCTGATCATCAGCCCAAATGGGCGATGAATAGAGCATTGTATCTCCGTTCGTACGTTGCAAGGTGAAAAAGCCGGAAAAACATTCTGAAAAAAGTTGACTTCAAAAATGATCACTGACGACTCGTAATATCCCGATACGGTGTCGTCATATCCGGGTTTTTGAGAAACCAGAACGACTAACTTAGTCCCTCGTTTGCTCTACCCGTGGAAACGGTGAGCTACGGTATCTTACCTACGATACTATATGATAGTATAGTAATAAAATACGTAGAAGTTTTCCTGTTGTGACGTAGTTTCTCCTTCGGGATGCCGAGTTCTCGAAGTTCAGCGGACGGAAGAAGGCATGAAGTTCGACGTGCTACAGATCAACTGTTTGAATCGAGGATAACATTATTGCAACTCGACCATCATCAAGGACAACTCCACTTGGCGATATTCATCTTATCTAAAGCCAGTCAACCATGAAGCAGCGAAGCACTTAGAGACATTATCATGCTGCTGTTACTGATTGTAGCCTTTCACCTTCCCGTATCCTCCCAGGGAATGGTTGCAGAAAATCCGAGTAGCAGAAAACAAAAAATGCAACAGCAGCAGTCAATACTGTTTTCGGAAGAATCTTCTACTGCTACCACATCGATTGAAGACCACCAAAGGGTCCAAGAAATATTAAAAAATCGAAAAGGCCGGAGGCAACCACGGCTCGACTCAACACAACCATTTTTTCAGACGAGTGACGATGACGAAATGGAACGAAGAACAGAAAGTTTATGGTTGACGTTGCCGCGTAGACCAAAAAAGGACATTGCCCAAGCCACCAAAAGGAAGAACAACGAGACAGACAATGCCAAACTTTCGCCTACTGAAAGAAGAAAGAAGAAAACGATAATACGCTCGAATGGGATTGACATTCCATTTGAATTCACTCTGGAAGCTCTACAGGCCTTCTACGACGAGCATTCTCATCTTGTGATACCAAGGACGCTATCTTGTCCCCGAATCTGCTTCGTATCCTTCCATATGGCACGGAGCTGATTTGGCAGGAACAGTTTACAACATGAAATGGTGGCAGAGGCATGTTCAAAACCAACCCGACCGAGTCAGTGAATTGAACAGGATAGGTTTTGTCTGGGAGAGATTACAACCCGAATGGAACTTGATCCTGGAGAGCTTGATCGTTTATCAAGGATTGCATGGGAATTTACTTGTTCCATCTACCTTTGTCATCCCCTATGATGACGACCGCTGGCCGGAGGCATGCTGGGGCATTTCACTAGGAAGCTCGGTTTACAAGATTCGCAACCGAGGTGATCATCTTGGAGGAAGGAATCCCAACGCCTGGTCTCGTCGACAACAGCTGGATGCGATTGGATTTGTGTGGGACGTTGACGAACTTAGATTCTCCAAATTTGTTTCTGCTCTCCAGCTTTTTGGAAAAATTGAGCAATCGGAACACCAGCCATCGTCTTCACCAACTCACTCTGGTGCTCTGAAGGTGCCATCTCAGTTTGTTGTTCCTCGTAGCAGTCGATGGCCAAACAAGTATTGGGGATATCGTCTTGGTGAACGATGCACACAAGTTCGGCAAAAGGAATTATATATCAAAGGCCAACCTCATCGAATCAAGATTTTGGCTGACTTGGGCTTTTATTTGTCGGGAGGAAGCAATAGTAATTTGCGTTGGCTAGAAGTTGTCCATGCTGCTGCAGTGTATTCCCAAATGAATAATAACAGGCTCGAAGTTCCTACGAACTTCGTTGTCCCAGCACCCCCAAGGCGCGTCGCAGAATGCTCCATTGATAGTGGTGACAAAAGCGACGACTCGTGTGTTGTAGGAAGTGATGACGCATGGCCATGGCCAGAATATCTATGGGGATTTCCTCTCGGCCAAAGACTTCGTGATATTCGAGTCAAGGGAAATTATATGAAGGGGAAAAGTAGTGATGCCCGTCGTCGACAACTGGACGCTCTTGGATTCAATTGGGAGCCCAAGAGAGGGCGTCCTCGTGCCAAGGAATGATGACTTTCCATTCGTTCTTCAATATAAATATACTAGACAATCTTTCGGAAAAATCATTTTTAGATTTGATTACTATATAGTGTGCGTGTCGCATTCGTAAACTGATCTCGGCGACTCGGTGAATGAATTTGATCTCATGTTTGGAGAGCGCCCTCGCATCGGCTCATTAAGCGCCTTTATTTCGACATTGTTTTCGTCAACCATTCCTTCGCAGAGTTTTAGCTGCAGTTTTTCGAGGGACTCTTGGTTAACCTCACAAGAAAAAGTTGTGATGATATGGCGAATACTTTCATACGATGCGAATTCGTCCGAGTAGATGCTTTTGGTGGCATTCAATAATGACGCAATCGCGATGTGGGACGCCTTCGAAGTCGAAAGTTCAAAGTCTGTTATCGAAAGATTGGTCTGGCAACGTACCAACTCCAGAATGATATGCTGCGTATGTTCGTCTAACCATTTCCAAATGGGAGACACATCTAAGTAAGTCCTTACGAAGGCCATCGCTGTTGGTGGGTTGACTCTCCACTGAATTGCACCAAGCATCCTTCGTTCCATAGCTTCAATCTCATCTTCATTATATTGACGCCGCGACAGCTGAGCCATCAATTCTGGTGAAAAAGCTATTGGGTTATGTATTTTGACCGCAGTGTATAACGCCGTCAGTGCGGCGAGTTGATATTCGGATCGATCGAGTAATATCGTTTTCCCGTTTTCCGTTGAAACGAATCGATCGAGACAAGACATGGCTATTTCTGCAATTTCCGTGTGACAATCGAAAGTCTCAATAACACCGATGCACCACTTTGCAATCCGTTGCCTTGCGTCAGCGTTAACGGGATTTATTTTGTTGGAAGAATGTGTAGGAATTTCCTGAAAATAATCATCTATCAGGTAATTGTTTTCCTCCTGCCTTGACATGATCTTGAGAATCGATTCTGAATCGCTCGTCGCTTCGTTGCTGTGATACCTTTGTTCAACCATTGTCGATAATTTATTTGAAGAAAGTGATAGTTGTTGTGAATTTTGAAGTAAAGTAATATTATGAGAAATCCGGAGAAGCCTTTTGTAATTGAGTTTGTCAGATGTGCCATTGATCACTTCTGTATGTGAACGAATCAGAAGGATGTTCACGTCTTGGTCACACTTGAACAGTTCGACACCGCGGGAATGAATTCAGAACATGCGCTCGTGCAATATTTCGGTTCCTACTTCGCGGAAGCATCGCGTTAATTTCAACCGGCGAGACAGCACGAATCAATTCGCCGACGACAAGAATGAACTTCACATACGAGCTCTGGTCGTAATTTTTTACAATCGACTTCATTCGTTGACGTCTCACAAGAGCTCGCTCTGGTCGTAATTTTCAGTAAACAAATCGCTTGCATACGTGCAAGTATTCTTTCTGTAACATGAACGTACTGAATCGACATTTTAAATGCACTTGTCTCGTCAGGCGTTGAAAGATGAGACGAAATTGACTGTGAATTACTTTTCGTACGGATTACTGTACTAGTATAAAAAGAATCATTCTGATCTGGTTTTCCTGGAACACAACAAAAAATTGAAATACTGTCTCAGATTTTTAGTTTTTAGAAAAATATGTTGTTCTACCTTCGTCGCCTACCCCCTCCGCCGTCACGCGGTCTACCACCACGATTATCGTCTCTTCCAGTGCCTCCCCCTCTTTCACCACCCCTATGGTTATCTCTACCACCGGATCTATTGGGTCTATCTCCACTAAATCTATCTCCTCCTCTGTAATCACCGTGCCTGTTGTTGTCGCCTCGATCGCCACGATAGTCGTCGTCGTATCGTCCCTCCTCCTCTTGGAGGCGGGCCATCGGATCTTCCTCTATACGAAGAATCTCCACCAGAGCGCCCTCCTCCTCCTCGATTATCGTCGCCCCTTCCTCGTCTCGGCGGTGGACCATCGTCGCGTCTCCCACGATCTTGCATGCCTCGTCCCCCACCATCATTCCCTCTTCGCCCACCACCTCGATTGGGCGGTGGGTTGTTCTCACGAGGAGGAGGGCGCTTCTCTTGTCTCTGATTACTATTCCTGTTGCTTCGATTCTTGTCAGAGTTTTTATCTTGGTTGTTCTTTCCTTTGTCAGTAGCAGTGTTTGCTTTCGATCCCTGGTTGTTTTTCGGTTTCGGTTTTTCCTCGTCGGCAGTATCAGTCTTTGATTTTGTCCCTTTGCCATCATTTCCTTTTGTAGGTCCAGAACTTTCATTCTTTGCGTTCTCTGATACCGTATCTTCGATATCGACCTTGGTTGTATCTATGCTTTCTGCTTTTTGTTGATCTCCATCTGGTTTCTTTGCATTTCCCACCTCAGATTCAACTTTGTCTTCGGCTTCTTTGGAAATTGCCATGGCTTCGTCCTCATTTTCAGGCTTCACTTGTTTTTCTGCCTCTTCCTCTATTTCATCGTTCTTCATGTCAATATCATTGTTTATGCTTTCGCTTTCGTCTTTTGCGTCCACATCCATATTCGCGTCGTCATTTTCGTTGCTATCGTTTTGGTCATCACCGGCATTATCTGTTGGATCCATTTCGTCATTCGCTTTGCTGTCATTAAGATTGTCCGATTCGTCTACTGGCATTTCTCCGGGAATGTCAGTTCCAGTACTTTCTTTGTACCATTTTCGGGTGATTCTTTCGAGATCTGCGGGTCGTCGACACTGGCTCATCAGCGGCAGTTGGTGTTTGGCATACAATCGCATGGCTCTCCATGTAAATAAAGAGTCGTTTTTCGGATGATATTCGTCTTCGATTCCCGACTCCGGGTCGAGTGCTTCTACATACAGCTCCAAGTGTTCCTCCAGTGTTGGTATCTTCTGGTGGGAGTCTTTCGATACTGCGATAAGATCGTTGTTGTTCAAAAAGTTCGCAGACAACGAGGAAACGATCCCCTCCTGGCTAGAACTGTTCTCTTCCTCCGTACGTCTCCTTTTTTCGTCACGATCGTCATCAGCAATATTATCTAGAACGAGCTGCTGGTTGCGCTTGTTGGGTGCAAATGCACTGGCCGCGCACTTCTGCTTTTTCCATGTTCGCCAATGATCCTCCCTCCCGCCGGCTAGGATGGATTCCCATAGAATGGCATGGAGCTGAGGGTTATCGTTCTTCAAGAGTTTCCGGGCACGCCCAAGAAGACTGCCGAGTGCATTCTTCAGGGGTGGCGATTCGGCACCGAGGTGGGAGGCAACAATCAAAAATTGTGTCGCAACGCTTGATCGAAACGAAGGATCCTGAATTTGAGAAGGAAGGAGCATGGAAGAAGTCAGGTATTTTGTTGTCGGTTGAATGCCCCCGCTTTCATCATCAGGAATGACGGCGCTACTACTGGTAGCGGTTGCTGATTCCATGGCTGCTAGAACCAGCCGAAGCCGCTTGATAAAGTCACCAACGTTGATTTTGTTTGGGTTTGAAAAATCGCTTTGCAGAGACCAAAAGGCTTCATACAGGTTATATTCCATGGCATTCGTGGAAGATGCCACACCAGCAGTAGTAACATGCTTCTCGAATTGTTCCTTGCTTTCAAAATCCGTTTCGTTTGTCGTGTGAAAATTTCCCCATAATTTCATGGACGATTTGTCTGTAATGGAAAACCCCTTGGACAGGGCCCACATGATCCGTCCCTTCCATTCGACACGAACAATGTTCTCCGACGAATGCTCTAACCGCGTTAGAAATTGATTCGCTACCTTCAAAAAGGGCAAGTGACTGCTTGGGAAGGAAAATTTCTTGCTGTTGTTGCTTTCAGTCAACTGACTCCAGAATTTGTCTCCGAAAAGAACCGTGCTGACCAACTCGGGTTCCACATAGTCGCTCCAGAAGGCTTTTGCGTCCTCGAGCGTGGGCAGCCCCTCTAAGCAATCGGAAAGCAGAACGTAGGGCAATCTTCTGCAGGGCATCAAGTTTTCGTAGCTCGTTTTCGAAGATGAGCATGCATGGTGCACAAAGTGATGGCACAAATCGAGGCAGGATTTCCAAAACACTCCAATCACGTCCGCGGCCCTTGAGCCATCGGCATTTTCTCCGTCTTGCAGCGAAAGCAACAATTCCAACAGTTTCTTTCTTATAGAAATCTCCATGTCCTCTAACCGATCTTTTGCATCTATTTCGTTATTTTCTTCTTGAGCGCCATCGGTAGCACCCCCCATTACTTGCTGCGCCACCGATTTGAAAAAGGGATCGTCGATCGAATCGACGTAATCTTCGTCGGTAATCCGCCCTTTGGAACTTGGCTGCTGAGCTATCATTTTAGCGGGTTTCGCCTGTTGTTTAGGCGCTGACGAAAATTGAATGAATGAAACGTTGTTGGTTGGAGTAAAGGTTGTTATTGCTGTCGTTACGGTTGCTGTTCATGGCTATTGAGATACGAAATGGATATGGTATATCCGAACCAAGAGCAGCTTCTCGATAGTTTTTTGTTCACACTCTTTCGGAGCCTCAAAAAGAGCGCTCCAATGAAAGCTAATACGAGTTTAATCGAACTAATCGTGGAGCACATACAATTTAACGGCTGTTTGATTAGGTCGACTAACATACTTTCAGTTTAATCGAGCTAATCAAACAGCCGTTAAATTGTATGTGCTCCACGATTAGCTCGATTAAAAACTCAAAAAGAGGGCTCCGAAAAAGAAATGAATTTAATCGAACTAATCCTGGAGCACATACAATTTAACGGCTGTTTGATTAGCTCGATTAAACTGAAAATATGTTAGTCGACCTAATCAAACAGCCGTTAAATTGTATGTGCTCCACGATTAGCTCGATTAAAACTCAGAAACGGGTTCGTATGAACCAAAGACGGGTTCGTATGAACCCATCAAAAAAGGAAACAACAAGATCGATCAGCTTTCATTGAATTCATTCAATTCATCAAAACCATGCATCCTATTCCATCGATATCATCTGATGCTGATACCAGTATCTTTCAACAACACTCTAGCACTTCTTTGTAGTCCCTTCTCTCATTCATGGCTACTCACAAGCTGAAAGACTTCTCGTATTTGGCTATTATTCCCCGAGGCTTACAGAATGAAATTTCCTCTGGCTTGAAGAAACAAGCGAAAGCCCTCGCAGCCTCTGGCACCAATGATAGCAGTAATCAAGGGAGCACAAAGAATGACGAAGGCGATGATTTAAAAGTTTGCACTTGGAACGAAAAGGAAGAAGAAGAAACAGTGCGAGAAGCGTTGAGAGAGTTTTCAAAGCAAAAGAAAGAAAAAGAAGAACGAAAGAAATTGAAAGCGAAGAGCATCGCGAAGCACCAACCCAACGAACCTTATCATCTATCCGATTGGCTTCCTCCCGAGTGCTCTGTCGGTTCTGTAAAATTGCCATCCTCTCAACAGCATGTCAGCATTGGATATTTCCAGGAATACGGAGACGACGACAAGAAGAACGATGGTTTTGTTCCTTGCATGACGTGCACGGGACAGTTGGCGGGCAGCGCCTGGATGCAGCTGGAGACAGATCGAAGAGACGTGAGCCAACGAGTTCTTGCACTATCGAGGATGCTGGGGCCACTTTTGGCGCTTGTTTCGGTACAGACGGACAATCGGTGTCTCGAGGCAGTAACACCAACCACCACAGAAGAGAACGCCTCTCCACTTGATCTGTATCAGCGTTATCACCAGCACTCGTTGGAAGAAATGACAACAGAAGTCACCAGACACATTGAATCGAATCCGAATGTGTTCTCGAAACGAGTCGATCGGGCTTTACAGGTCTGGCGTGATTGTGTGGAAGCAACGTGGAAAGATCGATTGTCTACTTCCGAATATGCAGGGCTCCAAAACCGAATACAGGAGAACCGACTGAGATTTCGTATCTCTTGTGTGCGAGTAGAGCCTTCAATTGTACCTTCTTCCTTTTCAAGAAAGCGCAAGAAAAAAATCGACATAAACAGGAGAGAGCTATTTGCGTACAGTCGGCAGGAACTTTGTCTGGCAATGATGGACGCATGCGGACGGAAACTAGTTCCAGGATTTTACGATTCGGGAAACTGGTCGGTGAATCTAGAAAAGTTCGACATTGAACTGGTGATTTTTATCACACCACCAGACTTGAGATCCAAAAATGGCAAATTGGCCTTGGGCATTTCCCTCTGTCCGTATTCGTTTCTTCAAAGCAAATCCTTTGAAACGGGGAACGTTCCGCCCGACGTCACTACACCATACCTTGGAAAAGATATTCTGACGAAAGGAATCGTCCGTTTGCGTCCCACTACGGCACAACTCTTGCTACAAATTGCCAACCTACAAAAGTACGATATTGTTTTGGATCCGTGCGCGGGGGTGGGCACTATTCCAGTCGAAGCGGAACAGTATCACAAGCGATCTGAATCTACTCATCGACAAGGTCTGAACGAATCCAAACATTTCGTTTCTATCGGAGGTGATTTGATCTTGAACAACCCCAAATATACACAAGTTGCTGGACTGATAGAAAATTTCAATGGAAGGAAGAACGGTGGGCTGAAAAGTAGCAGCCTCCTTGTCGCTTGGGATGCTACGCATCTACCGATGCGAACAAGCAGTGTGGATGTCGTAGCTTCGGATCTTCCCTTTGGCCAGCAATGTTTATCGGTCTCTGCCCTTCAACAGCTACTGCCACTGGTATTCCTTGAGTGCGCACGCGTCTTGATACCTACGACCGGGAGAATGGTAATCCTTGCGGGTGGGTCGCCACTGTCCGTTATCGCAATGATACGAGAATTATCTGGGAAGTACTGGAAAAAGCCTATTTCGAGAGTTTCGCCTGTATCGATCGGAGGCATACTCGCGTGGATCCTCAGAGTAGACCGAAACGATGAAACCTTCGACCGCGATAGCGTCCCCTCACAGCTTGATCGGGTGAGAAAAATTACGCAGAAACGAGATCGAATCAATCGACAACGCAAGAGTGACTCGGGGGAGCAACTGACGGGAAAACGAAAGAAGCGAAACAAATGACGAGGAAGATAAATAGAATAAAAAAGATCGTTTTAAATATATTATTATGATCATTACGAATCTCGCTGTAGACTTTTGTAAAGCTGACCAATATTCTGCTTTTCGACTTTCGTGGCGCTGCAAACAACAATTTCGGGCTGCGTCGATAACTTGAATCGCCAAAGAATGCCTCGGGAACGGAAGAGTGAATTGAGCAAACTGTCTTTTGAAGCACTGCTTTTTGCATCGTTGAAGATACTTTCTGAACAGATGTCGGAAGAGATCACAGGTATCATTTGTCCCAAAATGTCGATTGGTACCTTCCACTCGAAAGAACCTTGTCCCACAGCAATCCACCTCAATGTAAAAATTCTCGATTCCTTCGTTTCTTACTCCTACAACGTATCCCAAGTATATTATCCTATCACAACTTTGTTCCCAAAGAGGGAGACCCGCTTTGAGGTATGTGGCAATTTGCTGAATTTCGCGCTGGGAGGAAGATGCAACCCATTGGGATAGAGCTTCCACACGATGATTTGTTAAGATGAGACTCGAAATATCGCAAAATTCAGCCACTGCACACTGCTGTTCGTGGTCGAAAGGACGGATCAATAGGTCACGCATAGCATATTGTGGAAAGGATTGCTTTCCTGCTGAGAGGAACGTCTTTAATGTCGATGGAGGATCTCTGCAAGTGAACTCGCAAAAGAAGGTTTGTTTCGTCAGATAAGTAGAAAGTGAAGTCTTCTGGGATATTCGATGTCTGTACATGTATTTGAACAGCAGCTACGTCAAAAGTCTCATTCCTCACTGTTCTTCCTTTCTCGCTCGATGCTCCGAGAGAGAGCTTATGAACGTGGAAAAGATTCAAGAACCGACGATGACGAAATCCAATTGCAGCTGCAAGGGAAGAGGCTTCAAACGTGGATGGTTCAATAATTGTCCGACTGTTAGCAACAAGCTGTAAAACCCCATCAAAAGCTGATTCTCGAACTGCCAGATTATGAATTTCCACCGCTGTTCCTTCTTTGAGAAAGCCTAATTGCTCTTCAGTTGGCTGCCAAATAGTGAGCATGGCGCTCTCATTGCAAGACGTTTTGGGGTCGATACTGTGCACTTTCACCCTCAGAAAGCTCGTGCTTTCACGAACTAGTGACGTCTCAACTTCGAGCTCCGATTCCACTTCTTCTCGTACTCGACGGTTTATCAGAGAATTCCTTTTTTCTTTCCATCTAGAAATAATAGATCTCTCATCAACGCTCAAAGATTCGAATGTGTCTTCAGGTGCTGTACTGTTCACCATTCGTTTCCAGATTTCGGGGGCACCTTCGTCAATCTCCTATCGTAAAATTTTGGAAATAGAGAGATAAGATTTTCGTTGAGAAAGCAAAACTTTCGAAGAATTTCGTCATCAAATACATCAGTCAACGTAACAGTTCAGAATCTTACCTGCTCGACCTCCTGCTGAATTCTGTCTCTCAATTTTTCTATCACTCGCATCTTCCTCGATTCAAATTCCCTGCGCCTAGTATCTTCTTCTTGCTCTGTGAAGACACGGCGCTTCCCGTTCATCAAGGAAGTGGGGGTAGAAGGATCAGAATGTGTGCTTTTTTCATAGTAAAGCAATGAATATACACGCTGTATGAACAATCGTATCGCCGGGATATTCCCCCCACCAGGAACCACATCAGAAATCCGCTTTATCAGTAAACGTCCGTGTGGCATTCGTTGCTTATTCAACGGATTCACAAATCCAAGTTTCGCATTCCATTTTGCCAACCGAGTGGCGTTAGCCGTTAGTTGGAGTGTTGCCTTGCAGCTCTCACAGCTCGTCCCATCACCTTCGTCCAGAGGATCAACACCATCCTCTGCACCTACGAGGCGAGCGTTTGATACAAGGAGTTTTGTGCCGACCGTAATCAAACCATCAGCAACGAACTGAGATAAATTGGAGTCGAGGCATCCTTTCACGGAATACCACCCGTCGCTGAGTTCGAGTACGCTTGTTTGCAAGGAAGCATCATCGTCCTTCCGCTTTAGACGAAGAAAAAATCCGACAGATAACAAGAATAATCGCGTTACCAGCCGATATATCGCGATTCACAATTTTGCGAACCGCTGGTCTTGAGCCATTCAAAACTTCCTTCTTGAAACGAAAGACGAGATTTTGAACCAATTTCTGGTACGTCAAATATCTGCCTGCCAAAAATTTGGAGAAACGCCTCTCGTATGATGCGAGTTTCCAGACAATCCACCTCGTATGATTGCGGATCCATTTATCATTCAGACGTTTTGAATCGCATCTTTTATCGATCAATGATTGCCTTATGTCCGAAAGGCTTCCGAGGTGATCAGAACGCTGTTCTTCTTCATTCATCTCGAATGTTTGAGGCCTACCATCAAGGCCAAATCGCAACTGAAGAGAGTTGTTACAATCGACTAGCATTGTCACTTCACGAACACCATGAAGACGACAAGTACTTGGACAGAGAGTCATGAAGCCATGACGAATTGCATCTTCTAGAGTCTCACATTCTGCAGGTTTCGACTCGATTGGCTTTGTTACCGTTGCGATCGACGTATCCATTTTCCCATGAAAATGAATAGGAACAGGAGTCATGTGTAAGCTATTTCCAACCTGTCGCTTCCGAATCAGGACGTCGGACACAGAAATGTTTGCAGATTTAGATTGAAGTTTAAATTCATTTGGAGAGCAATGAGTATCATATTCTTGAAGAGAAGTATCGATTGCATTCCCATGGGGTGCTTTGTCGTCCAAGATTGATTTCAGCTGATCCATATCGTCTTTCGTGCCCAACAGTGGCGTCGCATTGTCAACATGTGGAACCGTTGACGGGGTCACGCCGTACGCTAGGCATTTATGCGTGCTACCCACAACAGTTTGCTCGTTATGCATTTGTTTGTTTTCTTGAAAGGGAGTGTATACAACTGCATGATTCACTGATTTAGAATCCTTGGTTCTCAGTGGCGAGTGTGGGTATGAACGTATATTAGCTTCAAAGACGACATGGTCGCGATTCGCAAGACTTCGTTGACGGTGTTTCTTTTCAGCCAAAACGGTAACTTTTGCACATTTTTGGGTACGGCGATCTTTCTCTCCCGACAACTGATCGTTGAATGAAGATGATTTCTTCAACAATATTTCCGCCTCTTCAATCGCTTCCTCGGATACGTCAATGCTCTTACCACTTCCTGCAGTTTGAAAATTGGCCGACAACACTGAAGCATCATTTTTCGCAGCTGTCACCGATCGGGGTGTTCGAAATGATGCCAAAGGGGTTCGGGTTGGCATAATACCTTGCGTTATGACGTCAGTTACGGTTCAACTTTGTGGCTGCTGTCCTCTTCTCGGGAGCAAAAGACTCCTTATCGGACGAAGATGGTCGATTAAGCATTTTCCCCATCTCCTTCACCTTTTCTTCTGATACAGATATTGCAGCGCCACTTCCTGCGGTCTGAAACATTCCCGTGAAAGCAGTGTTGCTTGCTGGTGGTAGCGTCGTCTCCTTGGTGAACGAAGATGGTCGATTAAGCATTGTCCCCATTTCCTTCACTTTTTCTTCTGATACAGCTATTGCAGCGCCACTTCCTGCGGTCTGCAACATTCCCGTGAAAGCAGTGTTGCTTGCTGGTGGTAGCGTTGTCTCCTTGGTGGACGAAGATGATCGATTAAGCATTTTACCCATCTCCTTAACCTTTTCTTCTGATACAGCTATTGCAGCGCCACTTCCTGCGGTCTGAAACATTCCCATGAAAGCAGTGTTGCTTGCTGGTGGTAGCGTCGTCTCCTTGGTGGACGAAGATGGTCGATTAAGCATTGTCCCCATTTCCTTCACTTTTTCTTCTGATACAGCTATTGCAGCGCCACTTCCTGCGGTCTGAAACATTCCCGTGAAAGCAGTGTTGCTTGCTGGTGGTAGCGTCGTCTCCTTGGTGAACGAAGATGGTCGATTAAGCATTGTCCCCATTTCCTTCACTTTTTCTTCTGATACTGCTATTGCAGCGCCACTTCCTGCGGTCTGAAACATTCCCATGAAAGCAGTGTTGCTTGCTGGTGGTAGCGTCGTCTCCTTGGTGGACGAAGATGATCGATTAAGCATTTTACCCATCTCCTTAACCTTTTCTTCTGATACAGCTATTGCAGCGCCACTTCCTGCGGTCTGAAACATTCCCATGAAAGCAGTGTTGCTTGCTGGTGGTAGCGTCGTCTCCTTGGTGGACGAAGATGGTCGATTAAGCATTGTCCCCATTTCCTTCACTTTTTCTTCTGATACAGCTATTGCAGCGCCACTTCCTGCGGTCTGAAACATTCCCGTGAAAGCAGCGTTGTTTGCTGGTGGTAGCGTTGTCTCCTTGGTGAACGAAGATGGTCGATTAAGTATTTTCCCCATTTCCTTCACTTTTTCTTCTGATACAGCTATTGCAGCGCCACTTCCTGCGGTCTGCAACATTCCCGTGAAAGCAGTGTTGCTTGCTGGTGGTAGCGTCGTCTCCTTGGTGGACGAAGATTGTCGATCGAGCATCTTTCCCATCTCCTTCACTTTCTCTTCTGATACAGCTATTGCAGCGCCACTTCCTGCGGTCTGAAACATTCCCGTGAAAGCAGTGTTGCTTGCTGGTGGTAGCGTCGTCTCCTTGGTGGACGAAGATTGTCGATCGAGCATCTTTCCCATCTCCTTCACTTTCTCTTCTGATACAGCTATTGCAGCGCCACTTCCTGCGGTCTGAAACATTCCTGTGAAAGCAGTGTTGCTTGCTGGTGGTAGCGTCGTCTCCTTGGTGGACGAAGATTGTCGATCGAGCATCTTTCCCATCTCCTTCACTTTCTCTTCTGATACAGCTATTGCAGCGCCACTTCCTGCGGTCTGAAACATTTCCATGAAAGAGTTATTGCTTGATCGTAGCATCGGATTCTTGGTGGACGAAGATGGTTTATTGAGTATCTTTCCCATCTCCTTCACTTTATCTTCCGACACAGCTATGGCAGTGCCACTTCCAGCAGTTTGAAACATTCCTGTGAAAGTAGTGTTGTCTGTTATCTTCGGTATAGCCGCCTCCTTGGCGAACGAAGATGGTCGATCGAGTATTGTGGCCATCTCTTTCACCTTTTCTTCTGATACGGCTATAGCAGAGCCACTTCCTGCGGTCTGAAACATTCCCGTGAAAGAGCTTTTGCTTGCCCGTGGTATAGTCGCCTCCTTGGTAGACGAAGATGGTCGATCGAGTATTTTCCCCATCTCTTTCACCTTCTCTTCGGAGACTTTGATAGACGAGCCACTCCCAGCCGTTTGAAACATTCCCGTGAAAGTTCTCTTGACTGTTGCCTTCGGTAGCGTCGGCTCCTTGGTAGACGAAGATGGCCGATCGAGTATTGTGGCCATCTCATTCACCTTCTCTTCGGAGACTTCGATAGCAGCGCCACTTCCTGCGGTTTGAAACATTCCCGAGAAAGCATTGTTGCTTGCTGGAAGCGTCGACTTTTTTGTGGATGCAGATGGTCGATCGAGTATTGTGGCCATCTCTTTCACCTTTTCTTCTGATACTGCTATAGCAGAGCCACTCCCTGCAGTCTGAAACATTCCCGTGAAAGAGCTTTTGCTTGCCCGTGGTATAGTCGGCTCCTTGGTGGACGAAGATGGTCGATCGAGCATTTTCCCCATTTCCTTCACCTTCTCTTCGGAGACTTCGATAGACGAGCCACTCCCAGCCGTTCGAAACATTCCCGAGAAAGCAGTGTTGCTTGCTGGTGGTAGCGTCGTCTCCTTGGTGGACGAAGATGGTCGATTAAGCATCTTTCCCATCTCCTTCACCTTTATCTTCCTGACTACAGCTATTGCAGCGCCACTTCCTGCGGTTTGAAACATCCCCGTGTAAGATTTTGTTGTTGATAATTTTGATGTTGGTGCAGGTTCTACTATTGCTTCGTGTCGTTCACGATATTGGTTGACGCTCTCGGTTTTCTTGGTGCATTCGCGCACAGCGTCTGCAGAGGTGGAGATATCGACCGCTGTAGCTGTCATCAAATCCATCAGATTCTTGGTAGTCTTGGCGAGTATGACGAAGAAGGAAGCGAAGAAGATGCATTGTCCTTGACTGACTCATTTTCACACTCTTGCTGCTGGCATGTTTGATGCTGTTCGCCAGAAAACGACGTTTCAATGCCGTGATGTCGCTATCATCTTTTCTTCCTCCAGCGATTCATTTTGCGAAGCTTGAGACGGCATTCCCGGTGGTGTGTACGCAAAGCCAAAAGAATGAGAGTTCAGATAGGACGATTGTGACTCATTTTGGGATCTCTCTTGCGACATGGTTTCTTCTCCGTCATTTGTTCTTTGTGGGAGTCTTTTCAGGCCTTTGTACACATGGACTGTCGATCTCGATTTCGTCTTTTTCACATGGTTGTCTTTCTGGTATACGTTCGGGGTCTTTTGTACCAATCTTCACAGGAGAAGTTTCCAACCGATTTGTTGATGTTTCTGTTGCTGAATTCTCGTCATTGCAATCGACGTTCGACGAACGAGGATCCGATGGTGGTAGCAGCTCTGTTGAATCATAGTCCTCCGCTTGACGATTCTCATCATTGACACCTATCGCATCCGCTATCGGCGTCGCTGCTACGGCAGTCAATTTTTGTTGTCTCTGCTTTGTGTCGTCGATTTCTATTGTCTCCTCAGTTTTCCTCCCATTGGATTTAAGATTGTCATCACTGTCACTGCAATGAGTAGTCGCTAGTTTTCGACGTTGGCTCTAATCTTCTTTGCGGATTGCCGTTCTGTTGTTATCGCGTCGCTTTCGGAGATGTCAGCCTTTCTTGTCGTTGAACTCGTAGCCGAAGTGGTATCCACACTTTTCTCCCGTATATGTTCCTCATTCTCAATATTGAAGTTCACAGGAACATTTTCATCATTTGCAACATGGTTATTGTTCTCAAAAGAATCACGGGAGGACACAGATGGTGATAACGGTCGTTTCCTTTGTATTCGAGGTGCTGACTGTCTTGCCCGTTTTCGGCTTTTTCGGGCTCCAATGTTTGTTACAGACTTGTCGTCTTCGTCGTTCTTGCAACTATCCGCAATGCTTCTAACAGCGGCGACCAAATTCTCCGCTAGTATCTCTCTATGGTTACCATTTTCCCCACAATATGTCGTCACATTTATCCTTATCGTTTCGGTCAAACTAGTCTCGAATCGTGGAATTCTCTCTGCGGCAGCGTCATTGCCCGAGAAAAGGACCTTGGGTTTTTCGAGCACTGGCCTGCGACTGTTGCAAACCTGACATCGTCGTTTGGTGGCCGGGTTGAGAAGGGTGCACGTCCCACAGGTCCACTTTGGTTTGGCCATTCTAGTTTTTTGGTATTGTAATGTTGTTTGTTCATTGTTGTGTTGTTAGCTTTGAGGAGGCATCTCATTTCAACCAAAGGGATCCGATCTGAGTCGGTCGCGTAGAAACAACATGCCCGGCATCATACTACTTTATTGTTCAAAAATGGCGCGAAAGGTCTGCGCTCTCGAAGGTGTTACGATCATATACTTCTAATGTTTAATAGGTATGAAGGTGTTGCCAAAGTCATGTCGAAAGGAATACGGCTCCGAAATACTGTATTTTACAACAAACATCATGGAAGAACATTATTTTTTACTACAATACGCACTTTGTTGTCTACTATGAACTATAAAATGCTGCTACATAGTATTATTACTATCTGCTATCAATTCACGTAGTAGAGGGATAACCGCTGTCGTTGATTAACATCACGGCGGCTGTAATTACTGAAGAAAAACATGATTCGACGATGCTGTATCAGCACCACAACAATATGAATTCACTTTTCCACCTCTTGAAAGAAAGGCGATCCATTCCAACTAGAGTAGAATAGTTCGTGCGCCTTAAAGATAGAACAAAGTGCATTGTCGAGCATCGCTCCCGCTTTTTTTAGATTGAAAGGTCGGGGACATCCTTGCAGCCAGGCGGTTCTCATTTCTCTGCTCAATTCGGGATGGTTTGCCTCGAATTCTGCGGGGCTCTCGGCAAAGCACACAATCACCGTGTTCACCGCCGATCCCACCACACTCATGAGAATGCCGGAAAAGACTAGCCCCACCACGAAACAAATGAAAAATGCCACAATCCCAACTCCATCTTCGATACCAATATTGGCCAATAAATTTTGATCGGCCAGGGCGACCAGCATGCCGACAAGACCCGTCAGAGCGCCGACACCGAATTGCATCATGAGCATTACGCGTGCGTTAATGTCGTCCGTGATGATGACGCTCCAGCCCTTTTGCTGGAAGAGCTGAATGACGTTCTTTCCGGCTTCGATGTATCCAAACCCGTACAATCCAACATAGACGTAAGCCCACTTGTTGAAGTATTCCACAATGTCCCGGATGCACGAGAGGATGCATTCGAGTATGCAGGCCAAAATCTGACCGTCCTCGTTTTGTCGTGCCTGGCGGGCCATGGCTTCGAGAGCCTGCACGACAGCCACCAGCAGGGAACCCAAGCAAATCGATCCAAAACTATAAGTCGTGGCTCTGCTAAAGCTGTCACGAAGGCCAGTCGACCAAAAGCCAGTGGCTTCTCCCGGAACAAACCACCAGGTTCCGATGGTTCCGGCAGTGGTGACGTGAAGCGTGTTGCACAAGACCTCAAAGGTCCAGTAATAACTAACCAAAAGAAGAAAGGTGACTCCACCATCGCTCGTCTGCAAGGTGTTTGCCATGCCCGCCAACCAAAATCCGGTCCAGCAAAAGGCTGCTCCCATGATGAGATAAGCAATGACACCGAGTCCCATGTTGGATTTGACAGCAGTCAATGCGGTCTTGAGATTGACTAAGGTTGTTGTGAAACAAACGTAAATATTAGAATCAATCATAGAACGACAACAACAACAAGCGCTTCGTCATGCATTCTTCAATTCAACACATTGCACAATCAATAATACTCACTGGCCGCAAATGGAATCCTCTGCCACACAATCTTGACATAATAGATAGTGATTCCAAACATGAAGATTCCAAAAATGATTCCAAACATGCCTCCCGCCAAGATCAGCGAGAAGGCCACAAACCCCATGAGGACAACACTAAAGATGAGCCCCGCCTTGATCATTTCCGTGGGATACCTCATCATCAGAGCGATGGATCCGGTGGAAAAGCCAATGGAAACGGCCGCCGCAATGGCAATCAGCGTAAAAATTCCCGTATAGGAAGCAACGTCGCCGCCGCCTTCTGCCTTGGCAATGTTGGCCGAAATCAAAAATAGCATTCCGGCAAGATGCACCAAAAAGGCAATCGCCCATATCGGATCTCGAAACTGATTGGGTTGTTGCTGGTGGTGCTGAATTCCGGGATTCCCGAAACTGATCGTTTGTTCGTTCGGGTTATTGAAGACTCCGGTGGGTTCGGCGTAGGGTGCCTTGTTGTATTGCTGGTATTGCTGCCCCCCCGGTGGAGGAACCGGCGTGCCCTGAATGATCGGGACAGTATAGTCGGAGTTCATGATCCTGTTCTTTCAAATATATAAGTTGTCGTACTCTTTAACTAACGGATACGATAGATGAAGAAGAAGCACTACTTGTGAAGATGTCTATTGATCGATTCATTCGAGAGAACACCACAACATCTGCAATTGTTGACGGAGTTGCTCGTAGATTTTGGGTCGTGGAAGATGTCAACGGACTAGTAGGTTCCTCTGCCATCCTCGCCGATCGTTACACGTACATAAAGTACGACGTGTAGTGTAGAGAGGAGATCCTTCTCGAGATTCATTCGTTTAAAAAATGCGCAATTAGTCGAGTAGGTCGATAATGAGGTGCGTAAAATATCATTTTTGTTCTCCAGACTTGTGTGAAAATCCAGTCATGAGCTAGAATTTGCCAAGCTTCGAGACGAATGACACCATGACCATGGCAAAGAGACATTGCTATTGGAAAACTTTCTGTACTTTAGGATTCTCGTCGATACAATATCGGAAGCTTGGTAGAAAAACAACACAATTCTACAATGGTTGCCACATGCAGGAAAACAACAAGCCAAGCCAAGCGGCGGCAAGAAAAAACCCAAAACCGTAGGCACACCACTGCACGATTGGTTCATTGCCATTTTTGGGGTTGCCTTTATTCTCAGTTTCGCCTTGAATGTATTGCATCTGACCAATGGGGGCTGTGGACACGGGCGACGTGGGTGGCAAGGGTCATGCGACCAACGCTCGTGCCGCACGAGTGGCCCTCCGGCAGGCCATGAAAGATTTCCGAGATCACCAAAGCATCGAAAAGCTCAAACGAACGGTGAAAAACACAAAAACTTCCAACCATGACGACAATGATCCTTTAATGGAATTGGCCACAGTTGGATTGCAAGGCCTACGGGGGACCTTCCAAAGAAGCCGTCCAGGAAATGGTCTACTGGCAGGACATTCCTTCGGATTCGGCCTACGCGCCTCCCTTTTTTGAAATCAATCAAGGACAGAGAAAATATTTGACTTTTGAACCGGACGGGGGTGGCTGGAACAACATTCGCATGGCCATGGAATCGACCTTTGCCATGGCCGTCGCCATGGGTCGAACACTCGTCATGCCTCCTCAAAAGAAAATGTACCTCTTGGGCAACGTCCAGGGAGGCCAACAACACCATTTTTCCTTTGTCGATTTTTTCCCCGTGGCCGAAATGGCAGAGGACAACCGGGCATTCAATGTCATTTCGATGCAAGAATATCTGGAAGAAGAAGGAATGAAAGGAAATCTAGTCAATAAGGTATGTCATACCATGCCATGCCATGTTGATCGTTGTTTGTTGTGTTGTGAACTACTGTAATTGTTTGTTTCGTACTATTATCTTGAATTGCCCGTTCTGGTATCGACAGCATTGCATTGACCGAGGTGTTTTCGGAAGATGAAGGCGAATTATTGTTACACCCAGTCGCCTTTTCCTTGTTTTTCTAATCTTTCTCGAATCCATTGCAAATTGTTGTGCAACATAGGAAACCGGCAAGGTGGAATTTCCCCCCGGCAATCGAACCGATTGGAACAACATCAATCAAGCCGACTTACGACGAGCTGCGATATTACCTTCGCAGAGTGAGCCACACGCTTCGGTGGAATGCTGGCAAGTGCCTTCCAGCCTTTCCATCCAGTGGCAACCACAAAGATGTCGAAGTTCTGCAGAAATTAGCGGCCGAGGCTAAGCGACAAAATCATCACAAGGAAAAACACGAATTATTCGAGGTTGACGACCCCAATCCCTTGGCGCGATTGGAAGATGGTCTTGCCGGACGGAAAGAATTGTGTGTGTACAACGAAGAGGAACAAAACGAACCAATTCTTCACTTTCAAATGAACCACAAAGAACATTTGCGACTCTTGGTTCATTTTTATGCCTTCTTGTTCTTTGAAGATTGGCGCGAAGATTTGTGGATGAAACGCTTTGTTCGTGATCACATTCGCTACAAGGACGATATCCAATGTGCAGCGGGGCGCATTGTCGAAAAGATTCGAAAGCATGTTCTGGTACGAACCAATGGCAAGAGCACAGAATTCGACACCTTCCATGTCCGTAGGGGAGACTTTCAATTCAAAGATACGCGGATTGAGATCGACGAGATCATTGCAAACACAAAGGAATATTTGACACCGGGTTCTACCATTTTTATTGCGACAGATGAACGAAAAAAAGAGTTCTTTGAGCCAATGAAAAAAATTTACGACCTGCTTTTCTTGGATGACTTTAAAAAAGAGCTTGGAGACGTCAATTGTAAGTGCGCGTAATTTTTGTTGAATTGAAGAACGACAAGAGACGTTCCAAATCTTTTCGTCTCACAATCATGTTTTGTTTCTTTGCTTCGCAGCGAACTATTACGGTATGATCGATCAATTAGTTGCAAGTCGAGGAAGAATCTTTTTTGGCTGTTGGTTTAGTACGTTCACAGGATACATCATGCGAATAAGGGGTTATCATTCGATAAAAGACAAGGCACCGGGACATGAACATGGTGAATTGCCCACCACATATTATTATGTACAAAAAGATAAGCTGGAGGAGATGCACAAGTACGCTCCATTAAGGGCTGGCTTCTTCAGCCGAGAATATCCGATGAGTTGGAGAGGTATAGATAAAGGCATCAAGGAACTTTCTCTCAAATAAAAAATTTAAACGAAGATCTAAAATGTTACATCATCTGCTTGAATTTGATTCCTATACGAAACCAAACATTTTGCAAGCGCTTAAGCAGCACGATCTCGTCGTGTCTGGAGACAACGACTGAAAAGCGCTGAAGAAAGTCGACAATTTTTATCTCAAGCTGTAGCTCGAAAGGATGTGACTCCTACTTTAAGTCAGATAACCACGTCAATTACAAACATATCAAATCCAAATCCTGTAATTATTGAACAAAGTTATCGTAATGTTTCTTGCGACGAAGGCTCGAATGCGTCCACTAAATCCCCTTCAGTTGACAATCTAATAGGCGGGAGGTTGAAAAAGCTGTCCGCTTCCCATGCTTCCAATGTTTCTTCGAACGTCAGCCGCGAAATTGTCCGGTTGACTGTTACGACCACTGACTTGTGCCCTTCGAGCAGAAAAAGAGTCTCCTCTGCGAGGACCGCTACTAGGCCCCTTATTTGCAACCGAAAAATCCAATTCATCCAAAACAAGATCTTGTATACTATTCCCGAATGCTGCTGAGAATCCTTGCCGATGGGCACACTCTTTCATGTATGCGACCAGATGAGGCCAATGTCCCATGTTTGTTTCAGGGAAGTGCTGAGGAATATATAGCAGGTATGATGCAATAGCTACATCTGCCAATGTAAATTTATCACCGACCAAGAACGGAGAGAAATAATCTTCCCGAAGCTGTCGTCGTTTTTGTCCCAGCAAATCATTCAGTTCGTCCAAAGGTTCAAACTTAATGCCAGGTCTGCCATAGAAATCTTGTGGTGGAGATGGACCTCGTTGCGATCGTTCTCGCGTTTCAGATTCATCGAAGCAACAAATTGGATCTAATTGGGCATTTGCCCAAACAATCCAACTACTAATTTGAGCCGATTCCTTCGCCGAAGAACCCGCTGGTCGTCTAAACTCGTTCATATTCATGTTGCCGACATCATTTTCATAATTGTCCAGGAGATATTGCAATATAGCACCCGATTCAAAAACCATGATTTCCCCTTCGTTGTCTGTTAAGCATGGAATCTTTCCAAAGGGATGTGGATTACGTGCTAAGTCACCCATGACCAGATCTAATCCCAATTCGAAGCATGCCCAGTTTACAACAGGAGACATCGACGATGGGTGTCCGTATAATGTTAGACTGCTACTTGAACGGCGCCCCCTGTTAATACTTCTATCCGAATATCTTTTGCTATTCATCTGTCGGAGATTATTCAACAATGAATCTTGGACATCTCTCCCAAAAGCCTCACCATAAGCTTGACGACTGGCACAGGTAACCATATAGGCAACAATATTTGGCCATATGGATAAGTCTGTCTCAGGAAAAAATCTCAGCGCAAACAGTAAATAAGAAGCGACCGCAACGTCGGCAAGAGTAAATTCGTTTCCCAGTAAGTATGCCGACGCAACGGAAGAGGAGATTTGTTGATCGTCTGATAGATTGGCAAGGATTTCGTCTAGCCTGTCGATTTCTTTCAGGTTCTTGCTTCTTCTTCCGTGATGTCGATCAATCTCTTCTAGACCCGTGCCTTTGATACTACCATCGTCTGCTGACAAGAGGCAAATTGGTTCCAATGAAGCATTGGCCCATACAATCCACGATGCCACAGCAGCTTTTTGAGCGGGAGAGAGACGATTGTTAAAGTCACCAAAATTATCCTGTAGGTATTGCAAAATAGCACCACTCTCGAAGATTCCAACTTCACCCTGTCGATCAGTCATACATGGAAGTTTGCCAAAAGGATGAGGATTGTCCACCAAGTCACCCATTCTCAGGTCAATATCGAGTTCGATTGCAGCCCAGTTGATCAAAGGCGATCGTGATCCGGGGTGACCATAAAGCATTAAGGAGTTATCCTTGTTGCTGTTTCTATTGTCGTCGTAACCACTTCGTTGGTTGTTGTTCAACCCACTTGAACTGCCACTTCCGTTATACCTTCCATTATCATTCATTTCACCAACACCCCTAGTACCAACATTTCGCGATGGCATCTGCGAGGAGGAGCTCCTACTGTTTCTTCCCATACCATCATTGCCTCCGAAACCAGAATTCTCAGATGATCCAAAACCACCTGAGGATCCAGCGCGACCTTGAGATCGACCAGGACCACCTGAAGGGCCTCTAGTGCCCAAATTACCCCCCATACCTCCTGAAGAAGCAGGCCCGCCTCTGCTGCCTCCAAAGCCACCGCCTGGACCTCCGCCAGGGCCTCCTCCTGGTCCTTTGCTAGCTCCAAAGCCACCGCCTGTACCTCCGCCAGGGCCTGCTCCCGGGCCTTTGCTGCCTCCAAAGCCACCGCCTGGACCTCCGCCAGGGCCTCCTCCTGGTCCTTTGCTAGCTCCAAAGCCACCGCCTGTACCTCCGCCAGGGCCTGCTCCCGGGCCTTTGCTAGCTCCAAAACCACCGCCTGGGCCTCCACCTGGGCCTGGGCCTTTGCTTGCTCCAAAGCCACCGCCTGGGCCTGCTCCCGGGCCTTTGCTTGCTCCAAAGCCACCGCCTGGGCCTGCTCCCGGGCCTTTGCTTGCTCCAAAGCCTCCGCCTGGGCCTCCACCTGGGCCTGGACCTTTGCTAGCTCCAAAGCCACCGCCTGGGCCTCCACCTGGGCCTGGACCTTTGCTAGCTCCAAAGCCACCGCCTAAGCCTCCACCTCCGCCTGGCCCTTTGCTTGCTCCAAAGCCACCGCCTGGGCCTGCTCCCGGGCCTTTGCTAGCTCCAAAGCCTCCGCCTGGGCCTGCTCCCGGGCCTTTGCTTGCTCCAAAGCCTCCGCCTAAGCCTCCACCTCCGCCTGGGCCTTTGCTTGCTCCAAAGCCACCGCCTGGGCCTGCTCCCGGGCCTTTGCTAGCTCCGAAACCACCGCCTGGGCCTGCTCCCGGGCCTTTGCTTGCTCCGAAACCACCGCCTGGGCCCGCTCCCGGACCTTTGCTTGCTCCAAAGCCTCCGCCTGGGCCTGCTCCCGGGCCTTTGCTTGCTCCAAAGCCACCGCCTGGGCTTGCTCCCGGGCCTTTGCTAGCTCCAAAGCCTCCGCCTGGGCCTGCTCCCGGGCCTTTGCTAGCTCCAAAGCCTCCGCCTGGGCCTGCTCCCGGGCCTTTGCTTGCTCCAAAGCCTCCGCCTAAGCCTCCACCTCCGCCTGGGCCTTTGCTTGCTCCAAAGCCACCGCCTGGGCCTGCTCCCGGGCCTTTGCTAGCTCCGAAACCACCGCCTGGGCCTGCTCCCGGGCCTTTGCTTGCTCCAAAGCCACCGCCTGGGCTTGCTCCCGGGCCTTTGCTAGCTCCAAAGCCTCCGCCTGGGCCTGCTCCCGGGCCTGCTCCCGGGCCTTTGCTAGCTCCAAAGCCTCCGCCTGGGCCTGCTCCCGGGCCTTTGCTTGCTCCAAAGCCTCCGCCTAAGCCTCCACCTCCGCCTGGGCCTTTGCTTGCTCCAAAGCCACCGCCTGGGCCTGCTCCCGGGCCTTTGCTTGCTCCAAAGCCACCGCCTGGGCCTGCTCCCGGGCCTTTGCTTGCTCCAAAGCCTCCGCCTGGGCCTGCTCCCGGGCCTTTGCTTGCTCCAAAGCCTCCGCCTAAGCCTCCACCTCCGCCTGGGCCTTTGCTTGCTCCAAAGCCACCGCCTGGGCCTGCTCCCGGGCCTTTGCTAGCTCCGAAACCACCGCCTGGGCCTGCTCCCGGGCCTTTGCTTGCTCCAAAGCCTCCGCCTAAGCCTCCACCTCCGCCTGGGCCTTTGCTTGCTCCAAAGCCACCGCCTGGGCCTGTTCCCGGGCCTTTGCTTGCTCCAAAGCCTCCGCCTAAGCCTCCACCTCCGCCTGGCCCTTTGCTTGCTCCAAAGCCTCCGCCTGGGCCTGCTCCCGGGCCTTTGCTTGCTCCAAAGCCACCGCCTGGGGCTGCTCCCGGGCCTTTGCTTGCTCCAAAGCCTCCGCCTAAGCCTCCACCTCCGCCTGGGCCTTTGCTAGCCCCGAAGCTACTGCCGAAGCCACCTCCTGCCGCCTTCGCTGGAGCACCAAAGCCACCACCTGGAGCTTTCGCTGGAGCACCAAAGCCACCACCTGGAGCTTTCGCTGGAGCTCCGAAGCCACCGCCACCGCCTGGAGCTCCGAAGCCACCACCTGGGGCCTTAGCTGGAGCACCAAAGCCACCTCCTGGAGCTTTCGCTGGAGCACCAAAGCCACCACCTGGAGCTTTTGCTGGAGCTCCGAAGCCTCCGCCCGGGGCACTCTTTCCTGGCGCACCAAAGCCACCGCCAGCACCGCCTGGAGCTCCAAAGCCACCTCCTGCCGCCTTCGCTGGAGCACCAAAGCCACCACCTGGAGCTTTCGCTGGAGCTCCGAAGCCACCGCCACCGCCTGGAGCTCCGAAGCCACCACCTGGGGCCTTAGCTGGAGCACCAAAGCCACCACCTGGAGCTTTTGCTGGAGCTCCGAAGCCTCCACCCGGGGCACTCTTTCCTGGCGCACCAAAGCCACCGCCAGCACCGCCTGGAGCTCCAAAGCCACCTCCTGCCGCCTTCGCTGGAGCACCAAAGCCACCACCTGGAGCTTTCGCTGGAGCTCCGAAGCCTCCGCCCGGGGCACTCTTTCCTGGAGCACCAAAGCCACCGCCACCACCGCCTGGAGCTCCGAAGCCACCACCTGGAGCTTTCGCTGGAGCTCCGAAGCCACCTCCTGGAGCTTTCGCTGGAGCACCAAAGCCACCACCTGGAGCTTTTGCTGGAGCTCCGAAGCCTCCGCCCGGGGCACTCTTTCCTGGAGCACCAAAACCACCTCCAGCCGCTTTTGCTGGAGCACCAAAGCCACCACCTGGAGCTTTCGCTGGAGCTCCGAAGCCACCTCCTGGAGCTTTCGCTGGAGCTCCGAAGCCACCGCCACCGCCTGGAGCTCCGAAGCCACCACCTGGGGCCTTAGCTGGAGCACCAAAGCCACCTCCTGGAGCTTTCGCTGGAGCACCAAAGCCACCACCTGGAGCTTTTGCTGGAGCTCCGAAGCCTCCACCCGGGGCACTCTTTCCTGGAGCACCAAAGCCACCGCCACCGCCTGGAGCTCCGAAGCCACCACCTGGGGCCTTAGCTGGAGCTCCGAAGCCACCTCCTGGAGCTTTCGCTGGAGCACCAAAGCCACCTCCTGGAGCTTTCGCTGGAGCACCAAAGCCACCTCCTGGAGCTTTCGCTGGAGCACCAAAGCCACCTCCTGGAGCTTTCGCTGGAGCTCCGAAGCCTCCGCCCGGGGCACTCTTTCCTGGAGCACCAAAGCCACCGCCACCGCCACCGCCAGGAGAGCCGAAGCCACCACCTGGGGCCTTGGCGGGAGCACCAAAGCCACCACCTGGAGCTTTCGCTGGAGCGCCGAAGCCTCCGCCCGGGGCACTCTTTCCTGGAGCACCAAAGCCACCACCTGGTGCCTTAGCTGGAGCTCCGAAGCCACCACCTGGGGCCTTCGCTGGAGCACCAAAGCCACCACCTGGAGCTTTCGCTGGAGCGCCGAAGCCTCCTGATTTAGCAGGAGCGCCAAAGCCTCCGCCGCCACCTGGGGCTCCGCTCTGTCCTGGCTGCTCCAAAGCCTCCGCCAGGAGCACCAAAGCCTCCAGATTTTGGGGCTGCAAATCCAGTTCCTGGCGATTTGCCGGGGGGACCTCCAAATCCTCCCACCATGAAAAGAGACGTCGTCGATTCGATGGTTGGGAGATAGTTTGCCCTTGGCGATGTTGTTATTGAAAATGCATGGATTGCGTGGAAGGAAGATGCATCTTCATGCAGAATCGTTGAAAAATGATGCACTAGTAATCCGCACACCGAAATGGCGCAAAACTTCCGTACGGAAGTAAGGTTTTTCATTGTTCCCTACTTCGTCGTAGAATTGTGATGATAAATTGGTATTGTTGTCGAAGTTATTGACACACCATTCGTCGGAAATTGCCTCTTCGTTTAAATTTATGTTCTCTGTTCTTCGTTGCAGAAATGCTTTTGAGCTTGTCGATACTGTTGCCTTGCTTTGTACTTTTCTGCTCGGAGATGCATGTACAAAGCGTCGTGTGCAACAAGATATACTTGTACTTTCAGCTCCTGAAATGTGCAAGTAGCGTCGTCTGTTGCCAATAATCTGGATTTACGTGTTACACGTGATCCGTGGTGTATGGTATTACCGAAATTTGGAGATTATTGTTGACAACAAGAAAATAAAAAGATCACCGAATGACATCATTCGATTCTTCGGCGCGGCATTTTCAACCCCAACCTTTTTTATCAATTTTTGATCCTACGTAAATACCATACTACAACTATCGTGCGTACGTTTCCGTTGGAGAGAGAGAACCGTATTCCCGGGAAACCGTTTTGTCCGCAAGAGAAGGCATCAGATTCCTATAGGTCGTAGGTTCTATGAATATGTAATGTAAGTATGCTACTTTTTCGTATGCCAATCATCACAAAAAGGTATTTTTTCTTCGGATGACCGTTAACGATCACTTTTTCTCCCAGAGACTCTTGTCGTTGCTATGTGCAATGATCCAGTGCATAGAACACGCAAAGGAGTAACAATACAATGAGGAGAGTCGTTATATCGTCGGCTTCGTCTTTGTCCATACGCAAGCTACTCGGATCAACCCTATTTTGGATTGGCTTTGGGATATTTGGATGGTACTTTCCGAGATCAATCATTCACGGAGACACGACGATTGAAGAGTTGGAACCACCGTATCAAATATCCGGTGGAGATACTGTTATTGTTGATTTCGAATTGAATCAACCTCTCGTCGACCCGCCAACTGTCGATAGTAAGTTTCTTCTTCGAATACGCATTGCTTGGCTCCAGACAACCGTAATGAAAGATTTTATTTTGCTACAAGAATTCTAACTTACAGCACTCGGTTCACCAACCACTTCTTTTTTTCAGATCTATTGCTTCGAGGCACAGCAATATGGATACCCCTCATCTTTTTCGTACTTCATTCGTGGTACACGAACTCGCCAAGTTTGAGCACCAATTCCGCAGCTAGCGGTTCCAAACCCAACTCGATTACGTTTCAGAAACTCTTCCTCGTTGCGACAGTGATTTCCGCATTTTCTGCGGCTGTAGGGTTGTCGGAAGGATGTACAGTTATGATCAAGTTTTGGGTGAAACGACGGCGACCAAACTTTTACGCACTCTGCGGTTTCGATTCGGTGACCAAGAAATGCATGGGCGATCTTGAACATGTTCGTGAGGTAAGTTTATTTGATATTCCATCCTTTGTCATGTCTTCAATTTTCCCCATCCACCAATCTATTTTACATATTGACGAATCGATTCTTTCTTTTTATTGATACCACGCATCCTTCGACCGAAACCAGGCAAATTTCTCCTTTCCGTCGGGACATTCGAGTTTGATTTGTTGCGGAATGACATTTTTGGTGTGGTACCTACATGGCACGACTGGCATACACACTCTTCAGCACAACGAGTCGTCAAGATTTTTTTCGCTGATGGTCTGTACATGTCTACCCATGATGTGGGCTCTTTTCGTGGCCGCGTCACGCCTTGTGGATCACTGGCATCATCCATCCGACGTATTGGCTGGGTTGGCATTGGGGTTTGTGACAAGTACGATTGCTTACCACCACTGGTATCCACCTGTTTGGTCCGCATATGCCGGAATACCTCGATCGTTACTTCTCGTCAAGACTCAATACGAAGCTCCAACGACCGACAATGCAGTGTAATGTTTCATAATTCTGATGGAAGCAAGAGCAGTCTTCTTCAAAGGGAGAAAGATAATTTGAAGCTGGAACTAGCATGGGCGAAAGAATCCAACAGCAACGCTTGGATTGACACTAGCATCGGAATCATTGTAATGCTTCGAATGAATTGGAATGCAGTCAAAATCTGATCGAAACTTTCAATCTACAACTCTGGAGAGCAGGAGCTCGTGGAGCGGAAAGTATTCGTATCGCAGAAAAGCTGCAACCATGTCGACAAATTCTTGATGGCATCAGCGACCTAAATTGCCATGAAGAAATATAAAAGCCCAAGATAGAAAGTTAGTTTACAGTCACCATGGAGAAGAACAAGAAGGCAGTCGGTGATGGTATAGAGATACAACAATGAGATCATATTTGCAGACGCTTTTTTCATTGTTAGGATCGTTTTGAAGTAGGAGTGGAGATTACTCTAGAGATATGATCTCCGCTGGACAGGAGGAAATACAAAACATACGATGCAGAATGACATTCTCTCGTTGACAGGAATCTGCTTCTTCTTCTATTATACAACTACCGACATGAGCGCTCTCAATTCCTACTCATCGTCGCACGCTATCACGACCAGTATCAGCATGATGCCAGCAGCACTGGCCTCTTGCCGTTGTTGGTAGGACGAGCTCTGACAGTACGTGTAGTATATAGAGTATTGTAATACAAAAAGTTTATTCGTACGTGAAAGAATCTTTTAATTGCAAGAGCTTGGTCTTGTTCTTTGATCTTTTTGATCTTGTTCTTGTCCCGGTTCATATGCAAGCGGGTGATAGTTTCAGTCTTGTGAAATAAGGTACTTAAACAGTTTTGCTTTCTGGATGTCAGTTTTGTGAGGCAACCCTCGCTGATAGTGCCTCCCCGGACTCGGTTGAGATCAGATTGGCTCGGACATTATTTTGGTCACGTTTCGGAGGGGTTAGTATGCGTCTATTACGGACGTTCTAAAAAATGGAAGAGAAGAAGCACATTCCCGCGCCCCGCGGTGTCCTCTGAATTTTCACCTGTGGTCGAGAGGAGGTGAAAGGTAGGGTCATCCGTCAATTTTAACGTGGCAGGAGCGACCCGACACGCATGGAATATAATATTAAGATATGAATACTTGATATATCGCTTATTTATGAATTTTAGTCGCGCATAAAATGTAAATCGGAGTGTGCGCTTTCCGTTCTTGGAACCATCAGTACCAGTACCCGTATTGCATTAGAAAATGGCGGCAAGCAGAATACGGAAGTTTGTTTTGATGAAAGGCCTGTCGTCAGATGCACCTTGACCAACAATATAGTAAGGCTTCAACTTGTTGCTCCGCCTTGTCCTTCAGGGCACCATTCGCAATTCGATCCCAAGCTATTGAAAACAAATAGACTAGAGCAAGGTTGATTACAAAAGAAGCACAGTCCTTGGCTGGTCGAACAAAGATAAAGGAGACTTATTCGGCTACGTTTGGGTTTCCACATTCTCTCTGCTGTAGGTCCTAGTTGGTCATAACACACAAGTGTAGTTGTATTTTATTCACGTGAACACAACAATATGGCGTCTCCCGATGAGAACACCAACAAAAGCGGCGATGTATTAGGCAACAACAGCGGCGGTGACCGCGTCGACACGCCGAACCCTAATGATGTCTTGTGCGGTCGAGGTGGAAACATCAACTCGCATCGAGGAAACGAACAATTCCGTAGCTTCGTAGAGAAAAGGAAACGCGTTTACTTAACGGCACGATTCAAGCGCGAAAAGAGATTAATCGCATCGTCTATTGTCAATGAAATCCGAGCTATGGATCCTCCGGGAAGGTTTCTGGCAAGGAAGGGGAGCATGAAGGACAATAGCGGTTATTGGTACGACATTGGAGACGAGAAGGCTCGCGATAAAACTTCGCAGGCATTACGAGAAAACGCTCCGTCTATTCGAGCAGAGATTGAGACTGAAATTAGTGCGCAGCGTGCAGAGATGAGACGCCAAGAGACGACGGTCGATCAACCATCCTCTTCGTCGAAACCTGCGCCCTCGTATCCTCCTCCCCCACTCGGCCACCATCCTGGTCACGGGACTCCTCCCCATGGACAACAACCTCCTCCGCCTCCGCATCTCGGACATCCATACAATCCTGCCCACCAAAGCCATTACACACAGCAGTATTATGATTACTATTATCACTACTACGGATATGGTGCTCCTCCCCCACCGCCTCCTCCCGGTTACACGAGCAACGGTGCTCCCCCTCCCACACCGCCTCCGCCACCGGGATATCCTCCGGCACCGCCGCCCTACTGGGCCAGCCAATCGAATCCAAACGCAAACACTGCTCCGCCCGCCCCACCACCGCATCCCGCTCATCCACCTGCGCATACGACTTCTGGAATTCCTACCGAAGCAAAGGCACCTATGAGCGAGGAGAAAACAACAGGCGAGGCTGCTGTGGCACAACATCCACCGCTTACAGGTTCCCATTCGCTTCACGACGAAGCTATGCGAAAGCAAGAAGACGAAGATCGGCGTTTGGCTATGGCCTTGCAACAAGAAGAGAATATCAAGGCGTTTGAAGATAGAAATCGCCGATTTGGTTCCGATCGAAGGTCGTCACGATCTACGGCGTTCTGTGCTCCAGGTTATCGTCCAAGATTATTAAACGATAGTGTCGACATTTCGAGTTCGGTTGCGGGAGCTTCGCCCGGTAGAAAGAAACGACCTCCCATGTCGGCCAGTCACTTTTTCGGGCCTGTTAGTTCACACAAAGATCACACAACAAATACTCCAAGCAACTCGGATATGAACATGGAAGATACTTACGAGATGGATCTGAAACCCGCAGCAGTAGGAATGAAACCAAAAGAAACTAAAAAGCGACATGTGACCATTGATGATAGTCTCGATCAACACGACATTGATCATCAACACAACCATGACTTTTCTGTTTCGTCACTTTCTTCTCGAAGATTACACCCTTTTAAAGACGACAGTGATATCATGAGTGTATTTGGCGAAGGGGGTAACATAATACCTTCCTCGAACGCTAATAGCACCAGTTCCATCAGCAGAGTCAGAAACATGTTCGCTGGTACCACAAATAAGAGCAGCCATAACTACAACCCCATTGCTCTTGACCAGGGTGAACGGAATCATCGAAATGATCAGCATGCACAGCAGCGTGATACTTCACGACACAACAATGATAATCAACACCAAGACTCTTCTTTGCTGTCACAAGTGGCTCATCATATTTTGGGAAATTTCGGTGTTGGTGGGTCATTTACGGATGCTTCGGAAAGCAACAGAACTCGTTTGAACAAGCAAGATCACGTGCACGAACACAGTGAAAGCATGGAGCCTGAGATGGAAATGGAGCTGGGACAAGAAGTTATTATGGACGTTCGAGACGAGTCATCTAGTATGCCACCACCTCATGCAAGAGGATCTGGTACGCAGGTTGACTGGGCTTCAAGAGCTGGTTGCCATTCATGGATTCCCGACGCTATTGGGTACAACCAATCTCATTACGAGCAACACGACAATAATCGTGACCAGCACGGCAATCATAATATCGCTGATCATCACGCGAACGACCATTCCCTCACACGCCAATCCAGTTATAGTCGCGCAGATATTTCTCCAATCAATTCGATGGATATGGATTTCTCACGATCTTCCATCCACGGAGGCAGCCAGAGGGCAAAAGCGCGTAATTCGTCGTTGATGAATGTCTTTGATCAGAAGGACGATTCGCATCCAGAAGATTTGATGCCGCAGTTGCATCGATCTGTCCTTCAACAAATGCCGTCATGGGAGAGATCGTATCGCAGTCGATCGGAAATATCTCTGGGGGATATGTCGGGCGGCATGGACGATTCCCTGATCCGAGTGAACTCGAATGTTGTTAAGGATAAGCTGTTTAAGAAAAAGGTGATACCGGAAGACGTACACCAACACCGTCCTGAAGACAGCAATCATCAGACACATCAAAACGGCAATCATCAGGCACACCATGATATGGACATGGACTGGGACTAAATACATGCTGGGGGATAAATTACAAGCAAAAAGCACGATAGGCCGAATGAAACGGCATTCATTTCGACGTTATCGTAATAAATCAATATAGAGATATATAGTATATTTGTTTCTACAAAATAAATAGCAATGTAACTAGCGATATAAAGCTCTCTAATGGTGTCCCTCCAGATCGATTCTTGACCCGAGGAATCTGTTAATTTTCTGACAGACGAAGTTTTACTCGAAGAATGCCACGTGCTGCTTTGCTTTCACGAAGTTTCAACATCAACGAGTGCTCTCTTTGGTCAGTGAGTATCTCTAGAGGGACAGCAGACTTTCCGATGAAATCATCATCTGCTCTCACGACCACCGACATCACCCAAGACACTAATATCCCAAAGGGAATACAAAGCGCGGACGCAATTATAGTTTTCTTCCAAAACCGCTGATCGTCGGACAATGTTTCGTTGAAAAAAAAGTCAGTATCACCTCGCACGTGAAAAATGAGACTAACGAATACAAAGGCGCAACCCAAAATCCGAAAAATCTCCAGGGCAATACCCCACTTTCCGCAATCGGCATCCCATGCTTCAACTAGAAGTGTCGTGTCTTTGATATCATGGCTTCGATAATTTCCTTCAGCATCCAAGGTTCCACCTTTGATGGGAAGCTCCAACATTTGATTCCATGTAGGTTCGAGAGTTCGATAAGCAATACGAGACATTACCGTGTCGTTGAGATAACTTAGTTTCTTCGTTCCACTGAGATTAACGCAGCTGGTTTCCCCCATATTTCCAAAATGTCGATGTGAAGTAATTTTTTGTAGACGAACTGTTGTATTTGGAACCAGAGCAAACTTTACATAGCAGTCTGCCTTTCCGTTTGCGTCCATTATCGGTAATCTCCCCCCTTCACCAGGTTTGGTACTGATGAGATGAATGTTCAAAAATTTTGGTTGAAAAGCTATTACTGCAGCTGCTTGTTCAAGAAGCATTGCAACAGTGTTCCTGTTGAGCACACTTTCCATCTTCTGCAAGCCCTCGCTGCTCAAAAGCCATTTAGAAATTCGGTGAAGTCTTTCTTCGGCTACAAGGGAGTTTTGATCCACCACGAATTTGGCATCGGAGTAATCATATTCCCAGAAACTTTCCATCTCTGAGGGATAAGAAAATAGGACCGAACTTCTCCGCCTTTTGTTACGTCTGAGTTCCCCTTCTAGGAGACTTATTTGATCGTCGATAAAGGATCCACCTATGCTTCTAATCAAATCCAATTTGTTCTGAGCTGTGCTTTGGTTGCGATCGTAAAGGATGTCGACGAGTGAAGGCAACCACTGAGAAAACTGCCTTCGAATCATGCGGTATACAGTTGCCGCACCATCAAAACACATGAGCCACACAATGAACATCAACTTGAATTGGTAGTAAAAATGGAATTTGGAAAGGATCACACGGGCAAAAGTCGCCTCAAAAAGCATCGAAGCCACGAACATCACCCAAAATGTCAACCATTGTTGGTCGTCATCTCCACCAGGTGATTCAATGGCAACAGTCGACGCGTATCCACCATACACAATAGCCAAAAGTAAACCTAAGAATTCGGCTACCCAACCAAAACCAATTGGTTTCGCAACACAATATGGTCCAGCGTCGGGCTCTCCGCATCTTTTTTGGTGCAGTAAACCGTCTGCTATGGCAGTCGCATGCTTATGAGCCGTTTTCTTCATGTGAACCCACCGTCCCATACCAGGCCTGACAATCGTACCGTGAAAAGAGGCAAAGAGAAGTTAGCCGAGTCGATGTAATGTGGTTGACTTCTATGTGCCATGACATATGATTGACACACAAATTTCAAATCAAGTTCATTGTTTTTCACATACTTCACTTCACACGTATATTTCAAACTATACTTCGATCGTTTTTTCCGACAAAATTTCTTGGGTTCACAAGAAAACAGAGGGCCTTTTTGACAAGATATTTCAGTTTCAAAGCCAGCTTGTTCGTCATCCTCTGCGACACAATATCCCGCCGCTACGCAAGGGAATTCCCCTGATTTATCGCTGAGTTCCTTGATTGTTTCGCACATTTGCATACATTTCTTAGTACCAAGGCAGATCCAAGAACAGGGAGCAGCTCTCAAGCCTTCGTATCCTTTCAGTACATCTTCCATAACTTCATCGCAGAAATCACATATTTTATCGGGATCTGCGTTTTTTTTATTCAAATTTCCCACTTCGATTAGTCGTGCAACTTTCATAACAATCGTTAAATCATCGATGAAATTCAAGCTCGCCCACAGAACAACAAACGGCTTCAATAACTGAAGAATCATCGTAAAAGGTTTGCGACAGATCCAGTTCTTCGGGTCAGTACATCTCCACAGCAAGCGATAAACGTCTCCGTATCAATACATCGCCGTTGGCGTCACTTCAAGAACTTCATCCGATTTATGACGTCGTGAATCTTTTTTTTTGGCATGCAGTTTTTTCGATTTCGCAGTCACAGATAATGTTGGCGCCATTGAACTTAACCTTCAGGATACGTGTAAAAAGAACTCTACGACGAGAAAGGTTTGTTGGCACTGTAATCCGATTTCGGTGTTAGGCTAGAGCCTACATGCGCACGTACTCTACGTACCGCACGAACCTACCCAGAGTAATAATCGTCGGAAGAGCAGATATTTTCATGTTTAAATACTTCAGTTTCTATAGCAAGAGTGCTTTCATGTTCTATTCGTAGCCACTAGATTCCTTTTGAAATAAATCATCACCGATGAATTTGAACAATACTACCCTTTTTTATGTGATATTCTTGTCAAGCCTCAAGAACTACCGCGGATGAGAGAAAGGGCCAAGTCTTCCTGCGCTGCCACGTCCATGGCACCGGCGCTACTATCATCGCTATCACTATCGTCGTCACTAGAATCATTGTCATCTGAAGACCCATCCGAACTTGATCCAGAAGAGGACGATGCTGAACCAGAATTATCATCCTGGTCAGCCAACGTGGCGACTCGAACATCTTCACCACCTTCCTCGTTGGCGCGGTCATCCTTATCTTTCATTCGTTTCTTCTTATGCTTTGCACGGATTCGCTCTCTCTCCTCTTCCTTATCAAGATCCTTTGTCTTCTCTAGACGCTGTCGAACCTGTTCCAAGTAACCATCGTTAGCACCCCGTAAGGCATCGGCAATTTCTTCGTCGTCAACACTGCCATCACTATCATCATCACTGTCATGTTTCGCTTCGAATATCTTGGGTTGAATTGTTCCATCTTCTTCGAAGACTGTGTGCTTGTTATCATTGGAATTGCTTCCATCGATTCGTATCTTCTTGGGCTTTCTAACTTTAGTTGATGCCAACGGAACATCACCTTCGGCAATGTCAGCAGCCTCGTGTCTTGCCTTGACCACAAGCAGCTCGTCTTCTCCATCTTCTTCTGCTTCTTCCTGATCCTTTTTGGTCTCCGCTTCTTCTTGCCGTTTTCTCTTTTTCTTCTTTTCTTCCTTTTCACGTTTGATCTGTTCCTTGAGCTTTTGCAATTTGCGATTGACATTTTTTGTTGTCCTCACATCATCACGACTTGACACGTTTTCCAATACTTTCTCAAGGTCGCCCTGGAATATTTGGCAATCCAAGAGAATGTGCGTATTCTTCTAGATGCAAAGTTCGAATTTCCAAATCCTGCCCAAATTCCACTTTTCGGTAAGAGAGACATCGATCGAACGTACGACCAAAAGGCCTTTTTGGCCAGTGCATATAAAGTAACGTGCTCTGCTACCAACGACGCTGCCCGTTGAGTGACCAACATGGTTTTGGTAGGGTTGATAGATTTCTTCTTCAGATTTCGCCTTGAGTCTTTGCTCCTTCTCAGTTTTTATTATTTCGAACAAAACATTCTTCCTCCGCTGGATCCAGCAACAAAAGTGCCTGTCCCGTCTTGTTGAAATCGTGCCTGTTCGCCCGACTCGATGAACATACATGTCATAATCCTCAGGAGCATCCACCTGGACAACCCAATCAACAGATGGAAAATCGAGACCTCGGCTTGCCACATCTGTCGCAAACATTACCGAGTGAGGAGTTGTTGTGAATTTGTCAGTAGACCTGTAATCTTTTGGTTTGAGATAGTTTCCCGTGGATCGCCAAAACACTCAATCCGGGTCGCAATCGACAAAATAGATCCCATGCATGTCCGAACTTGACTGCAAGTTGCAAAAAAGACGATTGTTTTGCATTTCAAATGGGTCCTCAGAAAGGAATACAAACAGTTCAGTTTGTGTTCTGCGGGAACCAACACATACGCCTGTTTCAGTCGATCAGGCGTTGTCGCGGCATCTTCGTCGTGAACACCGACGTATTCGACTGTTTTGCGATTGATGCTCAGCGTGGCCAAATGTTTGACGTCTTTTGTTTGTGTAGCACTGAACAACAAAGTCTGTCCTTGCCTGTCCTTGCGGCAAATAATCCAAAATTCTAATCAATTGATCCCGAAATCCCATGTCCAAAATGCGATCGGCCTTCGTCCAAGACAAGCATTTGCAGCGAGTCAACATTGAAGTACGGAGTTTGTTCCAAATGTTGCAAAAGTCGACCCGGTGTACAAATAAGAATGTTGGTGGTAGGGAATCGACCGTTGTTCTCTGATAAAGTCATTGGTGTCGATAGTTTTGTTTGTTTTTGTGCCGTCCTCCCATCAACAATCCCAAGGAGAAAGAATGCTGTTGACCAATTTTCCTCAAGACTGCAAAAATTTGGCCTGCCAATTCTCGAGTCGGAGATAGGACAATTGCACCCACGCCGTCTTGAGGAGTCCAGCGTTGTCGATAGAGTGTTTCGAGCAATGGAATCAAGAATGCCAATGTCTTTCCCGAACCGGTCTTTGCAGCTCCAAGAATGTCACGTCCCTGCGAGGGCATGCGGGACACTCCCAGCCTGAATGGCAGTCATGGTTGTGTATCCATTGTTTTCCTAGGCCCTGCAGCGTAGCTTGCGATAGTGGCTGGGACGCAAATGATACTACCGTATTCTTAGCGTGAGCAAGGCTACCCCGTGGGGGAGTTTCATTTTTGATGCGGTCGTTAAGCGTAGCGATTTCCTCGGCGGGAGAGGGGAGCTTGAAGTTCTTCTTCCTTCTCCGCTGTTGATTCTGGTATTGTGATGTCATCTCCGTGCCTTCCGCCTATTACCACCGAAAGTTTTCTCGTATAGTGTTTGAGAAAAGGATAATTTTTGGTATCGTGAAGCTCGGTTTTGAAGAATAGAATTCAATAACAGCAAAGTAATTGATGATCATTCGTCGTTTTCTCACAATTCAATTCACAGTTTCGAAAGAAGATTTGAGATACCTCATCAAAAAATACCGAAAGGGAGTGAATGGTGTTGACTGGTTGTAAGTAATTTATAAATAATGGGGAAATGTTCCCCCTTTTGATTTGGGAGAACCCTATTATTCTTGACGTTGATTGGTCTCATATGGCATCGTCAAACGTCATTCTGACGACAATATGTTGATGCGACATTTCCACTCCCCGTTTTTCTTTCGTACTTAAGAAACGGTAGGTTGCGAAAAGAAGTCGAACTGCAAGGCCATCTGGTTAACATTTGGGTTCTTCTTTTAAATCGTCCACATTTTGGAGGAATAAAAACATCAACTGCGCTCAAATTTTGGAAGCCACACATCAAAATCCGCTACAAATCGTGTTGTTCTTGTGGTCTTCTTGGTCCCAGAGAATAGAGTGTATCGAGGAGAAGACACATCAACCATTATTCTGACATTGAGAAATGCGACCTCTGCATAAAACAATAGGAGCGCAAACTTCCGATCTCAACACACTTTTCCACTTTTGCAAGAGACTCAAGCTCTTTTCGCTTGCAACAAAGGCCATGTATTTCCTTCAACCCTTCCCCATTTGATTCCATTCCTATCGACAGACACATCTATGTACATCATCGACGTTTGGAACATTCGATCGCACGTGCGCGACTTCTCGATCGCCAGAGCGATGGATGTTTGGACGAGTTCATCGTATATTGAAAAGAAGAATTCCGAATTTGATCTCGTGTGTTCGTCTATTTCGATCAAACGAAGAGACACAGAGATTCAGACGATCATGACACTTCGTTACCCTATCCTGCTTTTTGAATCCAGTATCGAGAAAAAGAAGCCAGGATAGGATTATGCACCGCACTCATAATCGTTTTTTCTTGACGCGTCATTTCTCATGCGCTCCGAATCACTGAATCTTTGAGATCATGTATGAGTGATGTATCGTTGTTTATCGTCGGAACAAGTCGATTGGCAATAGGCCATCCACACTGGTTTACCTAATTCTGCAACGTCATTGGTCGACAATGGCGTCGTAGACTTAGGCAAGCCAGTGTATTGGTTATCAGTCAATGGATTTGTTACACTAACTGTGATGGACACGACGGACCGGTCTGTTGAATGGAATTTGCAAGAATCTGTGGATCACTTACGATTCTGTTCTTCTATGCTCTTCTCTCCCACATTATCATTTTCTCGCTCCTATTGACAGTATATTTCAATCTGACGAAGTTTTTATTTGGCCGAAGTGAATTGGAGAGACCAAACTGAACAAGAAAGGATACATCGGCAGAAAAGGGAAATAGTACGAAGGACGCCATTGCCTATTTCCCGGATCGAATACTTGGTTGTCATCATTCCGACCGCATTTACAAGCCTACTGAAGACACCTACTAGATGCTGCTCATATTATGATTCGATTCCATTCATCTACTATCACGAGATCACCAGCTCGATCGAGAGATATTTCTTCTCGAAAATCATTGTCTACTATTGCGACGACTTTACTACAAGAACAAAAACAGTTTCAAAGCCCTTTCGACGGAGTTGCTCCTTAGAGGAGACAGCGATAACAAAAGCAACAACAAGCAGCACTCCCTTTTCTGGTCGTGCTGGTAGTGACAAGCAAGAAATAGGACCTCGCCTAGATGAAAAAGCAACGCGTCCTTCCATTATTACAGAACAACTTTTTTCTTGTTCTCAACTAAACCAAATCAATTCTTGATCACGTGGAGATCGGAAGCATTATCATCGTGCTCTCATGACCACAAAACGGTATTTGCAATAATATTGTAGTCCATAAAATAGTAATAGTATCATCACTCTACAGGTATTGTACGTAGCATCAAAAATCATTCTTGCATCCGAAGTAATCAAACGTCCGTACTTCGTACGGTTGGATGCCATACCAAGCACAAAACCCGGATTTCAATACTTTTGCCATCTCGATCGAAAACAAGTTGGAAATCTGAATCCCAACTCCCCATTTTCAGACAATCGAGATCGAGCAACAGGAGCCTCGACACCAGCATTCCTCTTTTCCAATACAATATATTGTGTAATTTGCATACGCGACACAAAGAACAGCAATCAATAGACAGCCAAGAGGTCGGAAAAATGTCGAATACATCGGGCGAAAAAATGGATATCACCACTCTTCCGAGCCATGCTTGCGAAATAGATATTACCTTCCCTACTGAATCTACAAGCAGAACAGGCTCTGCAAATCTTGCAAGTTGATAAAGAACCAACAGATCGAGTGTCAAAAACATTTCGGCTGGTGAGGGAGGATGCAACAATTGACTCAGAAAGCGGAGGAACGGATTCTATTTGTAAATTGAGAGTGTGAGTACGAATGATGAATCTCTTCCAAATTCCACGTCGGTGATCCAAAGATCCATGAATTGAATCCATAACGTCACAACTCTCACTGTTTCTATTGCTTTGTTTCATTTGATTATCACTATCCATATTTTCTCCGCTCTCCCGATGTCGCTCGTATCCGTGTCAATACATTGAATCCTGGAACAAAAATCGTAGACGATTCGAAAGCAAGGAGCTCAAAATGGTGCGGGTAGGGGTGTCGTCATTTTATGATTATTTAACAGTGGTTTTGAAGACTCTCCAAGAATTCGACACGACGATATAGTTTGGAGGGTCTGGAAATAGGCTCAGTCAGAGAGAAAATCATTTGCGACGAAACACCACCTTTTGAAATGATTGTGGAGCTTACGAACTGTGAACAACGGACAAAAAGGGGAAAGTAAGGATAAAACATAATAAAAGTTTTTAAAGGTTGCAAAGATTCTACTTTTTGTGACTAGAAGGAAAGACAGTTTCATCGATAACGACGAATTGATGAAACCCTCAACAAGAGAGGACCATGCTTTCTGTTTCATCATGAGGAAGGAGCTATTTGAAAGTCCTGTAACAACTTTAAAAAGACACAACTAGTATGGGATTGGCGAATTTTTGAGCACAAATTGAATTGATGCGCCAGGAACCCATGTTATTGCAGTTGTATATCAATTCGATTTCAGATTGATTATTCCAAAATTGCTGTCAAAATTCCTGGATACGCTGTCGAAGTGACGTTGTCTTCATCGTCTAGAATCAAGTTGCATACAACTTGAAGCACAATACGCGTTCGAAGGGGATCGAACGTCAACATCGAAATGACGAACCAGCTACGCAAGCAGCTTTCATCGCTCAAAATCTAAAACTTTGAAGCAATGAAAAAAGGAAAGAAGGCGACATCCACGACGACGGCGCCATCGTCACCACAAGCAGGAGCATCGATAAGAAGAAGAAGAGGAGGAGAGGACGATGAACGAGGTGAACCTCGCAGTTTCGACCAAGACCACCACCTGTATGAAGAGAGAGAAGAAAGGAGATAATATGGAAGATAGACTAAAATTACTCATAAAATTTACGCTCGTACATACGATCTTCTGATAGAAAACATATATATCATCGATACTGAAATCCGATTCCTATGAAAACCTCAGATCCCACGAGAATGAAAATTGGCAGTTAAGAAGCTATTAACTTTGGTCCTTAAAAACAGAAAGTCAAATTCAAAATACCCAAGATCATTTTTCTATCGCACAAGATCATTGTGGATTAGACCAGACCACATGTTTGAATCGCTCATAGGACTACCAAATACCATACCAGTAGTTAGGATAATCCCATAGGGAGTAAAGAATACCAACATCCAAGGAGATAAACCTCTCTTTATAATATAATCGTTTCATTGAGTACTGTTTATTACAGGAGGGAAGGAATCACTACTCGGAGAGGATAATGCGATAACAAAAGTGATCAATATGACAAAGTCGGATTTCGATCATTCCCTTGTCGACGTACGTCGTCAGCTTATTTCCAGTGAAGATAAGATGGATGACAGTGAAGCACGACATTGATAATATCTATACGGAGGCCTTCTCTTCCGGCCTGGAATGGGATGGTGACATGTTGGAAGGACACTTCGAATCTCTGTCGGAGTACACGCGAAACGAACTGAAGCAGCTTTCAAAATTTCTTGGCAAATCGTGTCCGAAATTATCTCGAGATAGAGGGTGTCAAAGGATTAGACTGGGATGCGATTCTGAATCACGAAAAATGCAAGATGGAGGAACTTCGGGTGACCATGAGGTCGACTCGCGCGCTGGCAGATCTAGCGACAGCTCTCTCCAAGAACACCAGCCTTTCTATCCTCGAGTTGAATTACTATCACATGGACGATGACTCGCAAGGCGACGAGATACAAGATGATGAGAAAGATACCACATCAATGATTGAAGCTTCAAAGCTCAATGAGGTCTTCTTCGAAGCTCTCATGCCTTTAAAGCAATTGGTTCTTAGAGGTATTACGCCAATTCGACCATCGTCTTCTATGCTGTTCGATAATCTAGGTCTCGCAACGACATGTTCATGGCAAAACTTGACGATAGAAGATTGTGTCTTGACCGAGGAAAATATGAAGTGGCTACCTCCGTGCATCGCAAACTTGGAGGAGATGGTGATTAATAACTGTGAGCTTTCGGGACAAACGATTCAGGTTCTGTCGGAAGCATATTTAACTCTTTCTGCCTCAAAACCTCGGGGTTTGTCCCGAAAGTCGACTGGGGAAAGACGACAAAAAACTCCTCTTAGAGTATTGAAGCTTTCAAATAACGATTGGTTATTGCCAGAAAGCCATGCGAATGATGACGCGGAAAATGAAAGCCTTGGTGACTATCTCAGCGACGAAAGAGATTTTCAGAGAACAATTCTATCACCTCCATCGTGTACAACTTTCCTTGCGTCTTGGTTAGATTCGCATGTCAAATCTTGTCGAACTTGACTTGTCCAACAACCCTGAGCTGTTTGAAACTGGAGGTATGGACGACTTATGCGGGACGGTAAACCAATCGTTAAAACGATTGAGTCTTCGAAGCAACAATTTGATACCAGATGACTTGCACCAAATAGTCAATACATTTTGCTGGTTGGAGGCATTGGACCTATCGGAGAATCCAGAACTTATTTCAAATATTTCAATACTGTCACAATTGGAGTACTTGACGGAAGTTGTATTGGAGAATATGGTCACCTACGATTCGAACGAGACATTCGAATTCGAGCGACGAATTGCTGACGAAGAATTTGATTGGAACACAGAACAATACGGATTGACCGGACTATTGATGGAATTGCTGAACGCTGAGAACACAAGCTTTCCTGATATTTATTCTGCATCGAGAGGAATTAGAAGGCGTCGGAAAAATGCCGTTGGAACGTCTCAACTTATCGGGCAACATTATTGGAAAGAAAACACTACAAATTTTATCCTTGTTCGACTCCCTACAAGTTTTGGTTCTAATGGGGTGCCAAGTCAGTGACAATGGGATAATGAACTTGATGGATGGAACGAATAATTGTTCATTGAGATCGTTCGTCACTGAGGGAGGTATATCTAGCGTCGAATGCGATTGGGGATGTCGGCATCATGGCGTTGGCTCAGAGCATGAAAGATCAACGTCTACCTCTACTCAAAGTTTTGAACCTGGAATCAAATGCGATCTCTGTCGATGCCTTTCGTGTCTTTGTTGAGGAGGGCTTGATACATTCCACTCGCCTTCAATACGTACAGGTCTCAGATGATGGAGCCATTACCCACAACCAGCAACAAATTTGGGACGAACTTCGACAGAAAATGGAGCACCATCTTTTGCTAAATCAAGCAGGACGATTTTCAGTTATTTATTGACGGGAAGGACAACTTGGACGCAGAGAATGAAGAAGGTTCCGAAGACGAAATTTATATCAACGAGGAGGATAACGAGGGAGAAAACGAGGCCCACAAGAACAAAATCTCGACCAGTTTGTGGCCATTGATATTAGAAAAGGCGGACTCGGTTTATGGAACAGATGCTCTTTTTCACTTTTTGCACAAACGTCCCGATTTGCTTCTCGCATCTCACAATAAATCCGAAGAAACAGTAATCTATCATCCAACACCCATCAAGTCAACTCGAGAAGCAAGCAGCCCTAATGGTGTCGACGACATTGCAAGTTTTCTTTTGTGATCACGACAACGTTTCCACCCTAAAACACTACACGTTTAATCATCTCACAAATTGTATATTATTAAGTATAAAGTATGTACACTAAATAGACAATAACACAAATGACATTTACACAAGCTTTTACGAATACTACTACTTATTCGACCCATTTTCGAACGATCCGGAACGTGCATTTGTTCTCCCAGCACTACTTCCTGTATAGCATCGTCCTTTCCCCAATTATTTTGACTTCTTTGTCCAGATCCGTTTGGATCGCCCCCACTTTGGCCTTTTCCCCCACCAAGAGATCTTGCGTTTTGAGTTTGCGGAGATCTGCTGTTCCAGTTCTAGGATTTTTCTTGTCTTTTCGAGATTATCCGCCCGGAGCTTTTCAATGCTTGCATCGCGTTTCTCAAGTTCCATCTGGAGTCTGTGGATTTCTTTTCCTTGTCGGTAGGAATTTGTCATTTCGGAAGCTTCCAGTTGTTCGGCATAACCGAGAGCCTGCTCCAGTAAGTCCTCCCATTTACTGCTCTCGTCGCGGAGCATATGGATTTCCGCATTGTGTTTTTGGTTCGTTTCCTCCAACAACTTGTAGAGACTCGACAATTCTTGTGCGTGACGTTCGAGTTCCTCGGCGTGTCGCAGGTCTCGTTCTTGGATCTCCTTCTCGGTTATCCATCCTCCCTCATTGCCCTTGAGGAGTTCCAAAGTGTTGACGAATCTAACCGGAAGTTCTTCGAATTCGTCTTGGAATTCGATGCTTTCATTCCCATTAATGCTATTGTCCCTAGATCGTAGTTGTGGAGGCATTTTGAACGGGTATTCGTAGTCGACAGAAGACTGCCATTGCATTGCACGAGTTGATGTGAGGTGGATCTTTTATGGAAGAGTCATAACCCACTGAAATACAATACGTATTGAAAATGATCACGGGCAGGTGCTTCGCTTTTTTCAAGCTCTGAAACTCAATACGAGATTAAAGGTATGTGTTACGTACTTTGATTATCCATATGTATCAATTTAAAAGAACCAATCTCCCTTTCACCTCACCAGAAGAACTTGCATGAAAATCGGATAATGAAAATCATGTGAGATGGGGATCATTTTTATGAAAGAATCAGAACCCACCGAAGCATTGATCACGCTTTACTATTTTGAGATTTAGCAAAGCAATCGGGCTTACGTCAGGAACTTTGGTAGAAAGTTCAGGAGTTCCTGTACATAACAAATTACTGATGGCATGTGCTACGTAATTCGATTTTTTATAATATTATGTATTCGCTGGTTCTTAAAAGAACCGCTCTCGGTTGCACATCACCAAAACAACTTTCTTCTCATCCGAAATTCCCGAAACTCGCCTTGTGTGAGCCTCTAGTTTTCGCCCTGCAGGTGTGTACTGCAGATGTGTACTGATGTAAGCGTAGGAAGTCTGACTCCATTCTCTAAGTCTTTCAAAATAGAATTTTTTTACGTTCGTACTCTATATACAAAAAAGTCTTCGTGCTGCATACCTTGCATACCCTGCATGCCTTTTTCTCACTCGCGCGAGACTACCTGGGATTTTGTTCCATTTGTTTCCTCGCAAGAAAAAGAGAAAATCGACGACTCGAGATACCGTGGTTGTGGTTTTGTACTGAAAATAAAGAGGAATCCACGATGACTCATGACCAAAAACGGTTTAAAGTGTGTTCGAAGCTCTTGCTTCAAGACAATTAACGAAGGCCAAACCTTTTGCCACACACTGAGATCATTGGCGCCACAACCACTTGGAAAAGAAAACCTTTCGGCGGGGCAGTAGTCTCAATCCATTCCTCCCCGTTCCCAAACGAGACCTAGAACAGCTGTTGAACTTGATTTTATATCGCTTTTAACATACGCTGTTGAACTTGATTTTATCATGTTTCCATTACCAGAGTGGACCGTTGTCCAAAACCATGAAGACTCTGTTATTGTGTCGGCATTTTGTAATTAGGAACTTCAATCATTGGCAATGTGGTTTTTCATCTTGTTGATAATATCCACTTGTAGATATTCAATGCAAGATTGAATTCCGTTTTTGCAAAAAGTTTTCATTAGATGTAACCTTTTGACAGTTGAATCGCTCTTAAAAGCACTGCTGCATTTGCTTCATTTCTCAATCAAAGCGGTATTGAGAACAGTTAAAAGAAACAGCTACCATTAGAAAAAGCAAAAGCAATAGAACATGTCTCGTTCTTATTGGAATGATATCGATCGCAGGAATGGGAGTAATGGAGACATCCAAGAAGCAGGTGACCGTGTGGAAGAATACCAGAACCGCCCTTCTCATCCTCGTTTCTATCCAACTCCGTCAATGGTGTTGAAATCATCCTCATCCGACTGTACTAATCCAAGCGTTCTCGCAAACCAAGAGGTTGGAGCTGTGGGTGGAACTCCCCAAGCTAGTGTAGAACACAAGAACGAATCATTCTCACCATTCATGGGCAAGGCCTTCTCCTCACACGAGACAAGGGTCTGGTCATCTTCCGAGTTTTCCTGCCCTCCAGCGGCGGCGGCGATGACTTCTGAATCGAACTCGGATTCTTCTTCCTTTTACGAAACGTTGCGGGTGGAGGCAGCTTCCTGTTGCCCCCTCTGCGGCTTTCAGAAGATGGACGCAGGCCTCGCGGCAGAGGCCTCTGCTGCTGCTGCTACTTCTCGAGTCGAAAACAGGTTGCGTTCGTTCGTGATTCACCAACAAGAGCATCTCCTGAATGGATGCAACAGTCCTTCCGGCCTTGAGGATACCGAGAAGCTTCCTTCCGGGACTTGCTGGGTTTGCATCCAGGCCAAGGCGGCCAAGGAAAAACAAGTCGAGGAGGACCGAATGTTGGCCGCCTCTCTATCCAAGATTATTCTAGAGGAACAACAACAACAACAGAATCGATCCATTCATGCCCCTACACATTCTCTCTATCACAACAACATCCACGCGAATGGAACAAACTACAGCATTCACGAGAACTTTGCATCGTCGTATCATGATCCGAACACTGTCAACAGTATTCCGCAGCATAGACACCAAGGAATCCTCCAACGAAATGAATGGCCAGAAGAAAGACTGATCCAACCAGAAGAATGGCCAGAAGATAGATATACGCCGACGCAAGCTTCATCATTGCCAATATCAATGGAGCGAACGCTGGAGGAAGGCGTCAATGACAACCCAAATGGTCATCAGATCACTGCTCCTATGGTCAGCACCGAAAATACTATTGAAAACCAAAATGCAAATTATCAAAACAACGCTACCGCCACTGTCACTGACGATACCTGCATTTATATCGGGGAATATAACATCCTCGGGCAACGCCACGGATCACGAGGTGAACTCATCTGGGACAGCGGAGATAGATATGTGGGTACATTCAAGAATGGTATGCGATCGGGACAAGGGGCATTCTTCTCTCGAGACGGTAAGAACAAACGACGATGCAATGAATGGAAAATGTTGTTTTGTTTCAATACCATCTTTTCGTTTCTGATCCATTTCTTCCTTTCTTCTGCATTACGAATCAGGCTCGGAATACACCGGCGACTGGAAAGACAACCTCATGCACGGTTTTGGCCAATGCAAGTTTGCTAACGGCGACACGTATGTTGGACAATATTGCAAGGGCCAAAAGAGCGGGGAAAACTGCAAGTACAAGTTTTCCAATTCGGATTTGTACGTCGGTGCATGGGAATTGGACAAGTTTCATGGTTTTGGCCGGTACTTTTACGCGGATGGGAGCGTCCTCGAGGGAACCTTTTGTCATGGATTGAAACAGGGCAAATTCAAGCGGCAGCTCCCGAACGAAGATTTGGACATTTTGCGATTCGAAGACGATACATTGGTCGGACAAGGCGTTCGATGGAACACGAAACGAACCAAAACGTGGTTGCTAGAACTCCGCAACGACGAAAATACCGCAATTGCCTCCAAGAAAAAACCGAGCGTCCGTCGCATGGTTCGCAGCATTGGCAAAATTGCACGATGCCGCTCAAAAAAGGCGGCCAATGTTCCATCACCCGTGGGTGTTTCGGAGATGCGAAATGACAATGCCAACAATATTTCCTCATCTGCGTCCGTGTTGGCGTCATCGCTGTCTTCATTGCCGCATGAGAATCTCGTCCCGGTTCTCCCCCAGGGATTCACGAAAAAAATGGTCAAAAAGTCGGTTCGCATTCCAATATCGAGAGCGGTTTCCATCGGATACGATTGTGAAATCGGAACGGGAGCACGAGCTGCCCCGGTTACGGTCAAGTAGAACTAGATCGATACATCAGTATAAATTTCAATAGAGATGATGACACTGTAGTTACAAGGTTGCACTTTTTGATAGTTGCATCACAAGACCCTCGAACTGTTTTTTTCATTTTGTTCTTTGCTTCCTCATTGACTACTTCGACTAACATTGAAGATTTCAATTCGAGCGCGCCAGCCCTTGATGGCGCACCTTCGAGTAGTTCCAGTTTTGGTCAACGGATACTATGCTTTGTATCACAACTAGAGTGCAGTCATGCCTTCTTGTGCTATGGGACTCACAAATGAAGCATTGGCAGGATTGTGACGCTTACAGACACAAGGAGTTTGTCGAATCCATAATCATTGCACACAAGCATCCATCCATCCTATCAATTCGATCGATCTATCCATCAACAAACAACTGATAGTCGTTGGCTCGTGTGTCACGATGAAGGTGTCTCTTGTTTCTTTCGCGCAGCCGATTCTGCTGTGGCTCTTTTGTTTGGGGAATTCCTCGGCCGCGTCGTCGGAGCCTGATCTCAAATGGCTTGATCCGATGGTCCAGTGGCTTCGATCCAAGCCCACTGGTTTCTTTTCCGATAAAATTGCTTACAAACCGTTGGATCCAGCCGATCCGGATGGTGGTCATGCCATGTTTGCCGCGGTAGATATCCCGAAAGACGAAACGTTAATGGTGATTCCCCAATCCGTTTTGATCAAAGGAGACTCAAAGGGTAGTTGCATAACAGTCAAGAATATCTTGGAAGAGCATGCAAAAGGCGAGGATTCAGAATATTTTCCTTACATCGACTATATCTTTGGTGACAAAAACAAGCGAGACTCACTACCCTCCGCTTGGAGTGTCAATGGAAAAAGTGTCCTGAAAGCTATCATCGGTGACAGTTTGTCTCCCCCGACTTTCGATATACAGAGGATCGAAAACTTTTGTCCGACTATTCCAAAAACTCCAGGCCAACCAACTCAAGTGGAACAAGAGGCCTACCATTTGATGGTTTCACGTTCCTGGGGCCCTGTCATGATACCGGGTAAGTCATACGCTACGACTCTTCGGGCTGGATTCAAGACTTGTCAACGTCATATTCGTCTCACTTTTGTTTTCTATGAAATTGCTCAACTCCGAATCAACTAGTCTTCGACATGGTCAATCACCGTAATGGAAAATGGCGCAATGTGGAATCCACGTCGGCACACAAGGGAGAAGATATTAAGGTGTACGCTTACCGCGATATTGCTGCCGGTGAGCAGCTTCATTTATCGTACAATGAGTGCCTTGACGAAACTTGTAGTGCGCGAGATCTCAAGTACAAATATATCGCACCGCATATTTTGGTCGATTATGGATTCGTTGAGCAATATCCAAGAAGATTTTTTGTGGAGGAAGAAATGAAATTGGTTGCAGAAGTCGATATCGACGAAACAACCGGACAGCCATTTTTGACTTGGCCTCTGCGCGAACTTCCAAGCTTTGATCAAGTCAATTACATGTCTGCTCAAATAAGACGATTGAATGAAATCGAGAAAGAACTTCCCGATTATCTTGCCCAGTTGGAGTCGGACCACGAGCGTGATGTTGTTGGCGAATGGCATCGTGCGATGAAGGAGGTTCTTGAACTTGCAGTTGCGTATCGAGCAGGGGAGCAAAAGCCTGTTGGCGGCACCGAGGCAAAAGTCTATGATCCTTTGACCGAAGGAAAGGGCCCAGGGGTAGAAGGAAAGAACGTCGAAGTTTGTTGGTCGAATCCTTCGGACCAAAATGTTGACTTGTATGATCTCTCCAAATCACAATACCAAGAAATCGAATTTACTTACAATCGAAGAAAAGACAACACCTGTTTGCGCTTGAGCGGATGGCTACAAACGTGCACCAACTTTCGCCCCCATTATCACGAGGCTTTTGTCCACGTTCCAGCTCAATACGTCGATGACGTCAAGAGAGTTGCATTTTTGGGTGGTGGTGACAATATGATCTTGCACGAAATTATGAAATATCCAAATCTGGAGTTGGTGGTTGGTATGGAACTGGACCAACAAGTGATTCGTTCGGCATACAAGAACCTTGGGACGCTACCTTACTTTGATGATCATCGAGTTCATTGGTGGTTTGGCGATGCTACGAAGTCTCTGTTAGCATTGCCGGAATCATACTTTGGCAGTTTTGATTTGGTATTGGTAGACTTGCAAACGTTTGTTGCCGATGCCCTCAAGGTGACCGATAAGTTGACCATTATGGAAACAGCCATGTTGCTGATGAAACAAGATGGTGGTGTGATCGCAAAGAACGAAGATTTCAATGTTCGCACCAATGTCGGTTTTGCCAAGTATACGGTTGATCTAGAATATCACGACGTGCCTCAAATTTGCCAACAGAGTATTACCATGGGAAGTAACTCGATTGATTTTGTTACAGCAGAGACCAAGGCACATAATGTTGATGTCTTGGCTATTGATTTGCCGCATATCGAAGGTGCTGATCCATACCATGGTTGGTATAGTTACCGTCAAACAATCCGCGACACCTGTGCTGCAACGTATGACCAAAATAAGAGTGCGACAAAGAACGATCAAGTTGGAGTTTTAGTCATCTTGGAAGCAGAGGATGTGACCATCAAATCTACGGCCGACGTGAAGAAGAAGATAAGCAAAAGTATCAAATCATTGGGTCTCTCTGAGGTTTCTGTTTCGAGCGATAGCGATTCGGATACTCTCGTCTTTGTCATGAAGCAAGGTTATATTACAGCCCGTGTGTTTGCAGAAAAGAAGTACATTGCCTTTGACATGATGCTCTGGGATAGCTTAGAGGTCATTGATACTCTTAATGACGCATTGGTCAAGGCTGTTGGTGGAAATGTCGAGGAATCGACTACTTCGTTCCGATTCGTGTCGGGAGGAATGTCAGGAATGTACTCTAGTGAAAAAGACATTTTAGCCGAGGTTGCTAGCGAAACGGAAGCTCAACTATGCCAAGATATCGACACTGACGCTGCCTTGACCAGTGCCGACAGCTCTTACGATAGTGTCATAAGCAATATCCTTGGTGATTTGGTAACATCTTTGATCCCACGCCACGAGGGTGACGTTTCGTCGGTGATTGGTATCTTGTGTGGCGACGAAAAGAGTGTTTGTTCTAGCTTGGAAACGGCGAAGAAACTTGACGCACTCCCTCTGGAGGTTGTTCCAATCTACCCATGTGCCTCTGAGGAGATGCATATCTGCGAAAAGGAAGTGTACGAGAAGTTGCAGGGCATTGTGATGGAGCACAAAAAACTAGATGCTTTGGTCATGGACTCCACTCTTCCATTTTCCATGGGTCAAATTCTTGAGAGCGTTTTCAGCGATCCAGTCACTCACAGCAAAATTGTGGAAAGAAACCATATGATTCTGACTCCAGTTGTCGAAGAAGAAGCATGGCGAAATGTTTTGATTGATCGTTTCAGAACCGATATCGTCCTTTTTGATGGGGCTTATCGAGCTGACCTTCGGTTTTTCAAGATGGATTCCGGAAAGAAAGAATCTTCTCTCAAGTGGAGCCTCTTTTCTGCATATGATGACGATTTCTTCAACCATCTATCGTCTACGCTCTCCGTTATTAAAGAAAGCACTGGTTTGGAGCCCGAGGTAGAAGAGATTGCAAATGGAATCGTAAATTATGTCGCGGACTTTGCCCCGCCGAACGAATTTACGGATAGCGAATACGACAAAACCCGCTCATTAAAACAATGGAACAGCCAGACACCTATGGGTCATCAGACAATCTTCACCATGAGCTTACAACCTCCGAAGATGCAATTGGACGATAATGAACGGGTATTGGCGGAGCACGAGCCGGGTCCATGGGATGCCGTTTATGGTGGAGCTACGGTGGAAAGCTACCTGGGCAATGAAATGTATTCTGTCATCTACGACGGATACGAGGATTATCCTGAACAGATCAGCCGCGACCAGATCCGTAAATTTTCTGAGGCGGATACGGATCTATCCAAGCCTTTCGAGGTCGGAGATCTAATCTTCTACGAAAACGATGAAGAACTTTATAATAACGGCGTGATTTCTCGAGTAGAGGAAGAAGGAACTTATTCCATCTACCTGCTCAATCCGTCTGGTACCAAAATTTATGGAGTCAAGAGAGACGAAATGATCTATCAGTTCGAAACCGGAAATTTCTACCAAGAAATCCCCGACTTGTCTGCCACCCAATTGACTGATGCGTTCGAAAAGGCTCTCAAGACAAAGGTTATCGGCTCCGGAGAAGCATTGTCGGCCGAGTCTTTCACTATCGAAAAGGGTATCGTCATGACGGCATTCTGGAAAGAGGGGCACGCCGTCATGAAGTGGGACGGCTCGAAACGTGTCGATATCAACTTCTTCACATACAAGGAGGATATGCGTCTGAGACTTTCGTTCCAAGATGCATTCTGCGGTGAGATCAAGTACATGAATAAAGGTTCTCGGGATGAGCATCCTCGAGGATATGGAGGGGTTGTCAACTTCTCCAGCGAAATTGCTAATCCTCCTCACTGGGTCGAAGAACCAGATTGGGATGATTACGAGGACGATGATGACGACGAAGAATAAAACCTTGTGCTTCCGAGTCTAGTTAGCGGTAGATCTTGATTGTACATAATACATATTCTATTTCTCCCTTTGTGATTTAGTAAATGATTCATCACTTGGCAGTACGAAAAATTGTGGTCGTCTTCATAGGCATTCTTCTATTTCAATGAAGTCTCCAAATAAGCGGATGGCTCATTCTGGTGGGACGATTGGTCATACAGTACGGCTAAACACTAGCCCCGAGTTCACATCCATCCATTTATTACGAGGACCTCCCATGCTCCAAACAAAATCCCATCAACAGAGACGTCACCAACGCAGACATCATGTTCCGCCATCGAAAAACTCGTGCCGATCGAAACGCGATTGTCTATGACATGACATTAGTGTCAACTCCAAACAACGTCAGACATCGACAAGCAACAATAAATCCGTTTCCAAACCAAATCAATTAGGCTTCAACAACAGCTCTGAGAGGCTTGAATACGTATGGGCCGTTAAAAGAAAGTATGATAATTTGCAATATGTATTGCCGACCGTCTTGCATCCTAAGTATGTGAGGGGGAAAAACGTGTTTGATCGGGCATTATCTTTTTTTAGTCGGGTAAATTTCTATCACGCAAAACGAGTTACGAACCAATCGGAATCTTTCTAGTTTTAAGAGAACCTGCTGTTTCGTAATCTTGGTATTCATGCATGCCTTTCTGAACTCTTTCCGAACCGGAATGCCGTTTTTACCTTTCCGAATCGGAATGCCTTTTTTACTTCACATGTGAAGAATCTTTCATACTCATCTTGTCTCGCCAGACAGCAATAACCGGCATACAACAACCGCAACACTTTCAACACTTCTTGCAAAACTATGATTTTCCCCGTTGGCAAGCTCGCTTCGGGAGTCGCCGCTGTCGCTGCAAGCGTCGCAAACCCCGCTCTAGCAGTTCGGCCCGCGGCCAGTTTGGTGCCGACGACACTGTCCACGACGGGGACGCTGGCGGCAGCCTCTTCCCTCTCTCCAGCCACTCTGAATCTGCTCCAAAATGTTCGGGGAGGTGCCGATGCTGTCTTGTTCGATATGTCTCGCGAATCCCTTTTTTTACAGGGTATCGGAACGTACGGCACCGTGACGGCATTGATCATGAACGCTTCGTTACGAATGTAAGAGAACGTCGAAATTTCGCTGCCTGCAGAAATTTTCTGTGCGCTCTACACTCGACCTTCTTTCGCTCGAACATAACCTCACCTCGTGTCGTTTCTCGTTTCGCAGTTGGACGTCGACCAGTTTTTCAAAGGACCAAAACAGAGTTGTGCCCAATGTATTTAACATCGCGACGGTCCTCTGCCTAATGTCCGGTGTTTTTACGGCCATTCTCTTTCAGCTCGTGTCGATTTACTCCAAAGCCGCTCTCGGTATGGGAAACGACGCGGGATACCTCGCCTTTAAGAAGGCAACTCATGTCTTTCGCATTTGGGGTTTCCGGTGCTTCCTTACCGAAATGATCAGCTTTATCGTGGTATTTTTATCGCGGCTATACAACTCGCTTTGGAGCGATGCCCGCAAGCAAAACAAAGAAACGGTCTTGACGCTCACTGGAAAAATTATCATGGGGGGATCCATCGTTTTGATGGTGATTGGTTCTGCAATGATTCGTGCCGTGTTGCACCTGGCGTCGCAACACGTCTATTAAAAACGACAAACGACAAGGACACGAAAAAGACTCCCGCTACAACTTGCCGGGACGGACACACAAAATCGATGACTTCGCAACCACTGAAGTGCAACATGTGATGAAGTAAAGCAGTTACAAAATCGAAATCATTACAAATATATTTTCGAGTAAAATATAAATTCAAAGAAGAATTGGGTTGTTGTCGTGTTCATAAACCATTCCGTCTCTTGGAAAGCGGCTCCATTTCGATAAGAGACGTACATTCCGAGATCCTCACACCAAAATCGCAACCGTTGATAATTTCGTCAGTTGTTTTTTGGTTTCGAAACGATTGATTCGACAATATTTGCGACGGTTCTGTTTCCCGATGTTCATCGTACTCGATGTTGTGTTGATTGGATGTTATCGCCAATGACCGATAGCCCTGTCTGCCTCTAGCTTTGTAGTATTGGAGTAGATATTGTTGCGAATGGATGAACCTACGTCCGGCATTTCGGAGCGATGACTTCATATAGGAGCGACTAACGAGATACCATATCTTGGCTTTGCGCTCTGCCAAATTCCACAATGCGTAAATCCATTGCTGTGCGACATTATAGGTTGTAGCCTCCATAACTGTGGAACAATTCGTTTGAAAGTCGTCATCTCCCTGTTGCACGCGTTGGTCATTTTTTAGGGCCAACAAATCGTATGCGGACACCATAATCGTGTTCGAAGACCATAGCGACAAGTTTCGGGAAGACTTCTTGTCACTTGAAGGCTGACTTTCGCCCGGAACAATTAGCGTACCAGCCTCTTGGATTTCGGTTGAATCTCCCGCGTCCAGAGTTATGCAATCTCCGGGAAGGATCAAACGATTTCCGGAACAATCGATGACTGTTTCCGATACCCAGTCGTAAGAACTGTAAATCGAATAAGGGAAAAGATCCCTCAAATAGAATTGGAGTGGCCCCAGAAGCGCACGAGATCCCGATTCACATTTTGCAACGTACGTATCATTGCTCTTCCACAACTTTGTTATCCGACGGCGATTCGATTCGGACGAGCTTTTGACGGTCTTCAAGAGAGATTTACCATAGCTTTGTATCCTCTTGCGCATTGATGCTTTCGTTGTAGAAGACGTAGTCGCAGTATCGTCATTGCCGGATGGTGTTGGTGGAAGAATTGGCGGAATAAGCACGTAGTCGAAGTCAACGTCCTCGATGATCGTTTCCATCGGTCGATCATCAATCTCAACGTCCTCAATATCATTCAAATCATTGCCGAAGTTACAGTCTTCACTGGTATCTTCTCCGTCACTCCTCTCGTTGTTGTTGCCTTTTCTGTCGTCTGTGAATCGAGATTCTTCGAATCGATTGCTGGTTTCGTAAACGTTATCGACAAATTCGTAGTCCTCTTGAGGAGCAGATGTTCGATGGACCATTGATGACACATAAAAACTCCCTCCATGTCGAACTCTGCCACCATCATCTAGATCATCGATAGGAACATGATCGTACAAAACAGCTGGGATAGACATGACGTTTCTTGTCACAGTTACTCTAGATTACAATTATGCTTTTTGATTCTGTCATTCAACACTGGTGGTGACCGATCAAAGACCTCTGTTACTGTACTATAGAATACTTTCACTTTCATTCGGCGATCAAGTCAATAACTTGTCAATATGCTTCCTGCTGTTGGCGGAGCTGTGGCTGTTGATGTAGATCATGATGGATGATTTTCGTCACGTTACGGTTTTCCCCGCGAACTCGATCAACCGTTCGAACTGTATCTTCGTTTTCAATTTTAAATCGTGGATGGGTCCGAGTTGAGTCGAATGAATCAAACATCAGTTTTGGGTTCATACGAAGCCGTTTTGGATTCATACGATCCCATTTTTCAGTTTAGTCGAACTAATCCTCAAGCACATACAATTTAACGGCTGTTTGATTAGCTCGATTAAATTGAAAATATGTCAGTCGAGCTAATCAAACAGCCGTTAAATTGTATGTGCTTGAGGATTAGTTCGACTAAACTGAAAAATGGGATCGTATGAATCCAAAACGGGTTCATACGAACCCAAAACTCATTTGAGTCGAGTGAATCAAACGCATTTGAGACGGGAACTAATGTGACTGCTGAGAAGACACGAAGCTTCTTCTTGCAAGAAAACAGCTGATATCTATCCCGATTTCGGAATTTCGAAATCAATGACAGCGTTTTCATCCATGTTATGTACAACAAATAGAAATGCCAACCGCATTTATTGTGACAAGGGTTTGAATTATTTCAGAACAGATCTCAAAAGTTCATCCATTACACGCTGAACAGTAACGGTCACAATGATTACTCTCGAATATTGTAGCTTTTTGGTGTCTGCTGTCGTCGTCGATACAGATACATCCTAGATTGGTTTCTGGATGGTCGTTCTCTCCGACGACAGGCAGAAGAACAATCCAAGAGTATACCTTTGTCTCACCAGAAATGGCAAGCGGGGCGATCTGTTGTATCCTCAATCCAAATCACGTCTCTTTGAAGACTACAATGACCTCGAAAGCGACGATTTCGGTCAAGACGGCGAATTCTATGACGACTTTGCTGACTTTGGTTTTGTTGGAGGCGGCGATGCGTCCGATTCTTCGAATGGAGAAAATATGCAGCCGGATTCATCGTCGCCAATGTCTGTCTTGCAACAGCGACTTCAGAAAGTGGCACTGACCGAACAGGTGAATCGGCAACAAATTCAGTGACAATTGGAAAGAGGGATTTTGGGGCGTATGGGGTTGTTCTCTGGACCCGTATACCGAAGACGAGGCAGAAACGAAAACCTCTGTCACGTGCATACGACTTTTGCAGACCGACGATTACAACGATTTGGCTTTGTTGATTGTTGGACGGTCGGATGGGAGCATTATCTGGTTGCAAATGGAAACCCTATCCTCTTCTGCGTCGTCAGAGCCATCGACGGACAATGATCCGAGAAACAGCGTCGAAAATCGTTCGATCACGACCTACTTTGAAAACAAATTGGTTGCCAAGCCAACAGACGATGGGGGTATGGTTGTGGACAAGGCACTGCAGCGTTTCGAAGAGGCAGGTGATGCTGAAAGTGACGAAAGATCTTCTCAAAGATTGCCCTTTGACATTTTGGCACAGATTCAAACAGGAGATGCGGCGGTCGTGGACATGTTGCCCCTTCCATCGGCGCAAATGCTCTTGACCATTTCGCAGAGCACACCGAATGTCATACAAGGTTGGAACCTTGTTCCAGATTCGGAAACGGGCTGCTTGTTGCCAACAACGCCACTTCACAAAGTCGATACCGAAGCGATTCACACTTCTCCAATTGTTGCCATGAAAGCAATTCCCCAAAACGACGATGACGACGATTCCGAATCATCATTTGTCGTGTCTGTTTCGGACAATGGCCAAGCTGTTGTTTGGGAAACAACGGCGAAAGATGATGGCCCTTCGATTAAGGTCAAGCTCGACGCTAATCTTTTGGAACAAGAAGAAGACTATGGCGATTCCGTATTGTCGATAGACGTGGACGATCAGTACCTTTACCTTGGCACTCAGACGGGAAAGATTTTGATTTTCAACCTATCCGAAATCACGAAAGAAGACACCGAATTCAACTCTTTGCCGCTCGTGAAAAGCTTTTTGGGATTCACCAGCAGCAATCCCGGTGTATCAACATTGCTGGCCGCTGGACCGGGAAGTCTTGGTGGTGGCACAAACAGTGGAAGTAGCAACCCTCATAGACCTCCCACAAAGTCCTTGATCGCTGCGGACATGTCTGGTGGACTCAAGCAATGGGAACTCATCCCAGCAGGCCAGGGACGCTTGGAATATTGGCCGCGAATGGCCACTCAAAAACTCCCCGGAGGCAAACCCCACGTGTACGAAACCAGAGATTATTCGTTTGACGACTATGAGGATGGTTTCTCCCCCGCCATTCGCCAACTCCTGTGCATTCAGCAAGTGCTTATATCTGCCACCGACCACGACTTGACCGTGTGGGATTCCTCCACGGGAAAGATTCTGTACGATATGCAGGGTTTGGACTTTGGTTTGTATCAGCGTCCCAGTCTCATCGCCGCGAACGACGAAATCTTGGTGACGAACGGCATGGAAAACTTTGTGTGCGTACACGACTTTACAATGGAACGCATCACTTCCGAGAACGTCGACGATTACTTGGAGCAAGACAACATGAATAACAACGATGACGATGCCGACAATGACGACGGCTTCTAAAATCAGTCGACAAGCGACTGAAAATACAATAATTAATAAATATAAATATAAATATAAATAAGCTGTATTTTGGCTAAAGTAAGGCTCTTGTGTGAGTCTTTACATAGTAGTATATCTGCCTTCTTCATTTTTCCCATTGCATTTTACCCTACTATGCAATCAGATCCAATACGCATTTCTTTTGTTTTGGATCCGCTGCGGGTCGTGTATCTTGGATGTAACCATTTTCGCAGTTTCCGTTTTCGCTGTCATCGTTATCGAAATTAAAGGCATCGGATCCGGGAAGTAACGTGAAGGAATCGGCCATGGCATAAATGGAATTGTGGCGCAGCGCCAGTGCCACGTCCCGTGAAAAGTCCATTCCATCCCGAGACGACTTGCGTTGCCAATACGGGTGATGACTTTGTTGCTGCCTCAGGGCCTTGATAGTTTTCGCTTTGTGGTGTTCGTCCAACGTATCGTGGTATGCCTTTTCTTGTTGGCGTTCTCTTCGGGCCATTGCTCCGAGGCGATTGTACCAAGCAGGGCGTGGAGGTTTTGTCGTATCCGAAGCGCTTGTAGTTTGTGTCAAAGACGAGGAAGACAATAGCTTTCGTGGCGATGATTGATCATTCGATGAAGGTAATTCTTTGATAGAAGAGGACGCGTCCGTGGCAGTGGTGGATGCTTCCCCACTATTTCTCTGCATGAGATCTGGAAGGAGATTTTGCGCGACTTTTTCTTCCACTCGTTGGTTCATTGGAAAAATATTTCGAATGTTATCGGGAGATATTGAAAAGTCGCCCCAAACTCGATTCCAATTCATAGGGCTTTTCGAATTAAGCATAATGTCGTCGTTGCCCATCATCTCGATCGAACGACGGCGAGCAGATCGAACTTCCATGAGGAAATCCGTGTCATCAATCGATATCACCGATCGTCGCAAACGCGTCTCACGATTGCGCTTGTCCCCAAAAAGGAGGATTTTCGTATTCGTTCTCTTGTCCGCCATTTGAATTGTTTTGTTGTTACTTTTTCTATTTTATCTTTTATAAATGCTGTTATTGTGTTGTTTGTAATTCAAATTTGACATGTACAAATATTGTGAATGAGAGACATTTTCAATGATTGCTCATGGTTGTGTTCAAACGACCGAGCGATAGAAAGGGAAAGACCGAGCGAAGATTACGGGTTCGCGCCAAAAAACTAAGTATGGCCTTTTTCATTGATTTTTTGGGCTTAAAAATCCATTGGAATGGAGCTACACAAGGCCTTTACTGCAAAAAGGTTCCAAGTTCTAGACAATTGTATTACAATGTTTGTATTCTATTATTTCATGTTAGTATCTACCAAAGCCGTTCGGGTTGATACCGAGAAAGACGTCCGACCTTGGGCATTTCACCCGTACAAAATCGACGGGCCACTGAGACAACCTGGGTATCGTCGGATATCCCATCCAATTCGAACTGCCATTCCAATCCGGCTTTGAGGCCATAGTCGTGCAAAATCTTTCTGGAATCTCCCGACAATTCTTTTGTGATTAAAACATAGATACCCAGATCCGCAATGGCAATGGCCGCTTCCTCCAACAAGTCACGGATTGTCTCGTGGCTATTTTCCAGCACCAAGATTCTATCCATGAGGCCCTGGTCGACAATGCAATCGTAGGCCGCGGCCTGTCGGTTCGCATCCATGGAACGAATGGCAGAAGAGGAACTAGATGCTGTTGCCGAATCAGGCGCAACAAGTTCGGTTCGGATCATTGCCCCGTTTGTCCCACTCGTAGATCTTCCCGCTTTCGCCAAAGAAACTACCTCGTCGTCATTGTCACTGTCGATTGTGATAATGACTTCATCGTCCTCCCCATCTATCGGCACTGTGGATTCGCTTTCGTCGATGATTTCTCCGTGGGTGTTATCTGCCAAACTTTCCGGCAAAACTCGCAGCGAGGTGATTTGCGCCTCGGGTTCCTCTTCCCACGGCAGCTTGAGACGTTTATTTCCGTCGCTGTCATTGACCACATCAAAACCATCTCCCACCATTAAGCAATTCAATCCGTTGGACATGGGAGGGGTGAAATCCGCCAGATCGTTCCGTTGAAAGGAATCCTGCCATTCGATAATGGTCGCCTGCTGGTCTCGGATGACCTCGTTCCAGGCCGTCAGAGAATTCGTGACGAGTTGTTTTTCGGATTGATCCCAGAGGTGGAAGTTCAAGAGCCAGTTGTCGGAATACGATGGTTTCTCGGCAATTTTCGGACGTGATTCTGGACTCCAATCGATTTTGCTGTCGTCGTCGTCGTTGTCGTCGTTTTTGCCACTCAATCCAACCAATCGATTCTTTGGAATCAGCAAAGTGCGGGGACTGCAAAAGCAATCGGAAACAGAGAAAGATAGAACGCTGTCGCCACCAAGGACCAAGATGATTAAGAGCAACGGTGATGGTCTATGTGTCCTCTTCATTTTCGACGACGACGAACTCATTTCTGTCATGGATCGCAGATTCTCGTGTTTTTCAGTAGGTCAATTTGTTATCGGCATTCAGAGCCGAAACGCTCTGTTTCTTTTAGATGATAGAAAACGTTAGAGTGTTCTTTCTTGCTTTCAAAGCTGGGGGCGTTCCAAGCTATCTTGTTCTTTTATGGCTTTTTGCACAATCGGTTAGGTTATGACTTTTGCAACAATGATGATAGGAAAGAAACGAATTCTTGTCGAAGTTTCCATTTTTTTCATTTTTTGGAATGGGATTGGTCGGATTGCTTCAAGGAAGGAGAAGAGGAGTGTCAAGAACCATTCTACGGAACTCGTGACTCGAATGAATCAAATTTTCGTCGTATTGCGCGCCAAACGTGCATGCCGTTGATCGATGAGGCAAAACGATTGCGTCATCCGGGATGCTGAATGCTCTGTTGTGTGATCCAATCCGCTGTTCGATTCAATCTTCACGAAGTGCTGTACGATGTCAACAACTAAATTGCAGTGTGTATCTGACTAACTTCCACATCATAGCGGATCAAGGAAGTTCACGGTCAAGATTATTCGACAGGCGTCTAATTATTGAGGATTCATCCTTTCCAGAAGAATAGCAGCTTCACATCTCCTAAGCTAACAAAATGAAATCGCCGCAGAGTGCTTTGTTGGTATTTCTTGGAGTGACGTCGAGTCGACTCATCCCCGCTCATTCGTTCTCTGCTGAGATGCAGGCTGCCAGATCGACAAACTCCCTGAGGACAGCAATGGCGTCAACAACGACATCACTGAGAGCCAAGAATGGGGGTACAGGAACAAATTCAAACAGCAATAACAACAGGAAATCGACGGTTGCTATTATCGGAGGAGGAATTGCGGGTTTGTCTTGTGCAAGGCATTTGCAGCATTCGTACGACGTGACTGTTGTAAGTGCAATTTGTTACTCTTAGTTTTACGCGACAACAATATCCTTTTTTACTTTCTTCCAATCTCACCGAATCAAACACGTTGTAGTATGATACAGGACGACTGCGACCCGGTGGTAGAGCTTCTTCTAGGCAGCCAAATGATCGACCAGATGACGAAAGTACCATGGATTATCCACTTATTATCGCGATTTCGATTCGATCACGCAGCACAATTCATCACTTCGACGACAAAGAAGGAAACGAATTGGAGAACTGGCTTCGATCAACAAGTTCAAGACTGGATCGATCAGGATGTTCTGCGAGAGTCGCCACCAAACAGCATGTATGTATTCGAGCGCGAAAAAAGTGCTCCTGCGTGGAATGCGAAATGTTTAAACCCAACAACAGAAGCACCGGAATATCAGCAGAGATTCTGTTATCCATCTGGTGGTATGTCATCACTCGTAGATTCATTGGTAAAGGGAAGTACTTTCGATATACAGCAAGATGTATGGGTTTCTCCTTCTTCCGGGGTACGGTATCAAGGTCCTCCACCACCGCAAGGAAACTTGGCGAAAAAGGGTAGCGCCAAAGATTGCTGGAGCGTGCGTGCCCAGGGGCGTACGCTAGGAAAGCATGACCACTTGATCGTGGCACACAATGGGAAATGTGCTGATCGTCTCATGAGCAAAACGCCTGCCAGAGATGTCCATCGGTTGTTACGAACGAATTTCAACTGATCGGGTACCAGCGAATGGAGGACAAAAGATGACTCTCAATAGCATATACAGCCTTACGTTTTGCGTCAAGGGTCCCGTCTTTGCTATCCGAAAATCTCCCGGAATCCTTTGTTGGCGGCTTTGTCCAGGGTCATCCAAAGCTCGGGTTGGTGACCTGTCAAACCAACAAGTATCCAACAAACACATACAATGAAAACTAAAGACGATGAAAACCTTGAGGTTTGGACTATTCTTTCGACAGCATCCTTCGCGAAAAAGAACAAGGCTCCGCAGGAGTTTTTGCCAGAAGATGTCATACAAAATGTCACCCAGATGTTAGTCGATTCGTTGGAGAAAGACATACTTGGAGACACCAAGGCCGGTGCCAATAGCCAAGGTTCTCTGCACAGCCAAATACTCGAATCTCGTGTACAATTGTGGGGTGCTGCCGTTCCTTTGAATGTGTGGAAGGGCGACGCCACGAATGATCCTAGTTCTGCTGCTGGGTTTATATGGGACCCGAGATTTGGTGTAGGAGTCTGCGGGGACTGGTTAATGGAAGCATCCATTGCAGGTGCGTGGACAAGCGGGCGTCGACTAGCACAGCACCTGATCGATACCGACCTTTCCTCCACAACGAAATATGTTGGGTTCAAAAAGGGCCACTTTGAGGCATCACAATCCGTTCGTCAACTTGGACTTGCATCGTTAGATGGTCCTATGGTCAGCGAGGAAAAGATGCAATCGTCTCCTTCGCCATCTCAAACAGCAAACAAAAGGCGGAATGGTGGTGGCAATAACAACAGAAGAAAGAACAATAATAACCGAAGAAATAACAATAGAAATCGGAACGAAAGCCGTGGTGAGAAGGAAACCACGTCTGCTTGAGGAAATCAGGCCATAAAATAAATACAACGGAAGCCTATTCGTATTGTAATGTTTTTAAAAAGGAGCTAAGAATGTTGTTATTTGGAAATTGATTCTTTCGTCGTTCTTCAAGGATGGTTTATGGACATAAATTTACAATTCAAGGTGTTGTGAGCTTCTCCTTTCCAGGCTGTTTGTCTCGGTAACATCCATTTATCCTCCCGTGATGTAGGATAAGTATAGAAGAGTCGAGAATAGAATGATAACCAGCGTGGCGGGAATCCAAACACTTGGATAGTCTACATCTTCGTGGTGTCCACAAAAGAACAAGCCACAGGGCATGCTCTGAGCAGCCGCTACCTCCGAAAACATGCGTTTGTAAATATCATCGGATACGGCAACAACATAATTGGTAGGTGGTAACAACTCCTGTTTGTCTTCCTCTGTGAAACCTTCATTGCCACTCTTTCTGTTCTTACGAAGAGGATGAGTATCTAGTGATTCCCATTGAGGAGTAATTCCTTGTTCCAAATCGTCGCTAACTCGATGATAATCTTCATAGTAATCCTCCACGTTGGCTGGCTCATCAGCATACAAGTGTCCAATCACTAGAGGAAGATGATCTTCTTCCTCGGCAGTGTCCTCGTCGCTAGAGTCATCATCACCTCTTCTGAGACCACGTCTCTTTTTTTGCTTTTCGTGATCCGGAATCATCACCAACCGAATTGCCTCATATGGATAATACAAAAGGGGTCTTCCTTCTTCATCTACGCCGGCGAACAAACTCGATCTTGCAATATTCGAACGCATGGATACCTGGCTAGAGTCGGCGATTGATCCCGCATTGTAACTTCCTCCACCCATGCTGTGGTAGCTACTGGAACTATCCCCACGACGATGGCGTGGCCTTGCAAAAGGGTTTCCACCACTCAAAGTTCTTGCTCTGTGATGTCCACCGCTTCCTCGGGAAGCCGGTGCTTCATCTGTATTGGCACGACGATTCAGTCGATTCAATCGAAGAGGTGAATCGGAGTGAACTCGACGATGTTCTTTGGTTCCCGGATTAGCTCCTTTCTGCAACTGCTTGAACTCATTTGACGAGTTGGTTCTCCTAATCGTTTGTGGTCCCTCTTGTGATCTTCTTCCTGTTGGTGGACGTTTATTTATGGGAGCATTGTAAATCTTTGGAGAAGTAGATAGGGTTCCATATCCAGATGACTGCGATTCTCTTCCTCCGGGTGCATTGAAAATATCGTTCAACGGCGGCAAGCCCCCCGAAGCCGTAGGGGAATGAGAGATGGTGTTTACGAGTGGAGTACTACCGTTCGGTGCCATGCGTGGCTGCTGGCGTTGCTGCTGCTGTTGCACGGGATAAACAGGATATGGATACTGAGGCATAGCACCACCCTCGGGGGCTTGAAATGGGTAATAAAATGGAGGCTGCGGCATCATCCCTCCAGTCCCATCTCCTGGGCCCACTACTTGATGTGGTTGGTTGGGAGAATGGATGATATGAGGCTGCTGTATAGGGATTGAGTAATGCTGAGGGGGAGGCATAAAGTAGCTTGAGCCTCCCGCCATGGCATTGTTGGCGTATCCGTTATTACTTGCGGCTCCATATTGTTGCGGAATTCCAGGGGCGGGAGCACCCATCCCTGCTGATTCGTAGCCATTCGGGACACCAGGCTGCGCGGGATTTCTTGCTTGCTGCTGCCGTTGCAGCAGAGGTGCAGATTCGCTAGAAGAATCTTTCTTTTGCCGATCGTAAGATGACATGGTCAATGGTCAATGACAATCAATTCTGCTGTGTTATTACTACTTGCCAAAAGCAAGTTATACCTGCGGCATGTCTTTGTAGGAGGAAGGAGGTGAGAAGTGACGCCGCTCAATCTTGTTTCGTGAACAATAAGACCGGTAGTATGGGTTTCGGTGCTTTATTGATCGTCGTTGTTCAGATACGATGGGTTTTTAATGATTAACGTTCCTATTTTCTTCGTCGGGGTGCATAAAAATGAGGTGCGCGATTAAACGTACTGCTAACGTGTAACGCATAGAAAAGGTATGATTTAAATTTTTTAGAACAAAGCCAACCAACCCATCGTGCGTCCTCCAGAATGATTTGAAAATCAATCGAATGAATCAAGTCGAAAGGGTCAATGAAACCTCAAAATTCGAAGAAGTTGATGATGGGTCGGAAAATACGATCAGGTGATCCTCAACAGAACTACTTCACATACCTTAAAAACGGTATTTTTGGTGATGGCCAATAAAATCGTTCGAAAGGATTCTCTTGCCACCTCAGACCGATGTAAATGTAGTCACAATCTTTTATTTAGGTTATTTTCATCCACACCTCACTTATTTTTCGATAATGATTATCATACGTACCCGTATATAAACATTCAACGCAGTTTTCTATGACTGGGCGCCTACCACGAATGTTTTCGTTCGGGTTTTGACAATTTTTCGAACACTTTGAAAAAATTTCGCCGTGAACTGGGTCCGTCATTTTCGTAGCCAAATTTTACGTGTTCACAATCATCTTCCTCTGCCGACGGAAGTTGATGAGGAGAGTGAACTCTTCATATCCCGGATACCGATTTTAGCACAATCTTTCCGTGCACCGGCTGTTGCATATACTTTATTTCCTCAGAGTGTTGAGGTGTGAATACATTGCAGCACCATGGCACCTTTGTGTAATGAGGAAGGCCATATTGCCATTTATACCGACGAGGAACTACCGTCGACCACGTTAAGTTTGGATCCTTCCAATTTGGCGTCGTCCAGCACGAGGGAAGAAACGTTGCCACTAACAATAAAACCAGCGGGTAGATGTTCCGTTTCCTTTTCACCTTCAGCTGCTATTCACGTAGACGCTGTCATGAACATTGATGATTACAGCCAATCAGAAAAGTATGAATGCTGGTATCAGGTAGCCGAGATGATGGAAATCCGAAGAGAAGTAAAGGAAACCGTAGCTCTCATGAATCGCAATGTGCCGATGGACGACATAATCCGCCTCTCTGCCGAAATGAACGCTTCTGGATTGGATGTGACAACAATCACAACCCATGGGTTGGAAGGGAAAACAAAGATTGGGAAACGCCATCGCAAAGAAATTCGTATGCAATCCCTGGCCGCCGTCTTCGACGAACAAACCTTGCAAGAAATGGATGGTATCTGTGATCCTATCATGATCGCGCGTGCTTATGCCGAATATACCTATCCTACGCAGGTTGCCGCTTTCCAGCGAGCTGCGTTGCATCAGAAAGAAGCAGCAGCCATTCATCAGAAAGACGAGCAACAGCCCCCCGTCAACGAGGACGTACCTTCTGCTGAAACCAGTAGTGGTATTGTTGCCCCAGCTACACTAGAGTCCACGAAATCGGCCGAGGGGTGTCAAGAGAGCGTGAAAGTAGATGAAGAAGAAAGAGAGGAGGTTGCCCTTGAAAGAAAGCCATTTTCTCTTTCGAATGATATGTCTGCTAGCTCCGAATTGGTTACCCATACTATGAACAACAACAATGAAAATATCGAGAATAATGTAGAGATTGTCGAGAATGACGATGGTGTCAATGGTCCTTACTACAATGGTCCATTGAGAATTCGAGACAGATTTGCATGCTTGCTACCGGGATCATCGTCCAATAACACGCGATCTTTGATGGGCGCTTTCCGAGTTGTCCACATCTAGAAATATAGAAGAATATAAAAGCTAATACAATTATAACCACTGAACTAAAGAAGAAGGCTTTCAGATTCTTCAAATTCCAATTGCTTCAGGGGTTGATTCAAGATCCCGCGATTCAATGAAGTGATTCGAGAGACTCCAAATCAATCTTTAAGGCCCGACAAACTCGACAGATTTCCAAATGTTTCAGCAAGCGATTGAAGACGATCCGAAACGATCGGAGATCTGTCACTTTCCACATTGTTCCAATTGTTTCAGGAAGTGATTTGAGATTCCGCAATTTAATAGAAAGTGATTTCAAATTCTGTAGATTACTACAATTTCTTGTAGAGCTAAAATAGTCCTAATTGTAGTCCTTGGAAGTGCCACAGTTGACACTACTTCGTTGAACACGATCTTCCTTCCAAACTTGCAACGACATCTTGTACATGATGTAGTGTCAAAATTCATTATCGTCTTCGATACAAATAAGAATTCTCTCTCAGAGTATAGATAATCAGAGTAGTATTTGAGATAGCTAGCGAGACGATGAAATCATTCAAGGTGGCCACCATTCTTTTTTACCTTGCCTCTCTTTTGGCACTAGGGGCAAACACTGCAAATGCGTTTCAGTCCGCCCGGCATCTCCTAAAGAAAAGCACGATCCGTTCCGACGGATTCAATCAATTCAACAACGGGGCTTCTTCTCCCGCGAGAACCATGGATCGGTACGATCGTTCGATTCAGCTCTCTGCCGGTATCATGGACGAACTCCAGGGCTTCTTCAAAAGGTTTACGACAAAGGCAAGCGCCTCGCACATTCTTATCAAGGGAGGAGCCGAGGCCGCAAACAAACTAGAAGACCTCAAGGTCGAGATTGGGGATTCTCCTGTGAGCTTTGCCAAGGCCGCGGCGGAATATAGTGCATGCCCCTCGTCTTCGAGAGGAGGGGATCTCGGCGAGTTTGGGCCGGGACAAATGGTCAAGGAGTTTGATACCGTTGTTTTCAACGAACCAGTTGGGGTGGTCCACGGTCCGATAAGGACGCAATTCGGGTATCATCTTATCTACATTCGAGACAGGACAGAGTAACGAGATCATCTACACGATATGCAGCAATATGAAATAATCATGGCCAACGGGCCAAATAATCTCGTTTTTACAGTACTTCAGGTTTTCATTTTTCGCAGTATACGATTCGTCATGTGGAATCCCTCGCAAAGATTTCCGAAAGAACAGGCCCATTTCGTACCAAGTAATACACTGCAGTGGCATCTTTGAGACGCGATAAAAATCCCTTATCTGAAGTTTTGTATGCTCGCTTTAAGACGAGCGGCCAAACACCTAAATGGATTTTCTTTTTCGTCAGTCCCTCCGAAAAGTCAATGTCTTTGATCGTTGTCCCATCTTTCCCATCACTGTTGCCACTGTCATTCGGCCTCGACTTGAGTGAGTTTGATACTGCGAGTGGCAGAGAATTTCCTTCCACAAGCACTCGGCCGCCACGATTGATGCGCAACAAATATTCGATTCGAGCGTCCCAGCTTTCCCAGCTTGGTGTAAGCGATCCCAACAACGGGAAGCAATGCTGTAACAGCAATTCGAAAGCTTCTACCTCGCGAAGATTGCTTATTCTCTGTCTCAAAACAGGGTTGTGCTCCAAATTCAATGTACGAAGAGGGTGGTACACAATTTCGCATCGATTTTGTTGCCTGCTGGTGTTTTCATCTGACGTTTGATCACCGATCGAAATAGATGGGTACATGCCATTACGAGAGAGCTCGAAGAGAAACCGTATGCTTCGAATTTGATTGCCAGAGACGTCGATGCTACTCAGGTTGGGATGATGAGGAAGCACCACTGTTCGCAATAGCCGTTCCAAACCTTCGTCGGTCATTCCCGAGTGTGCCCACGTCAAATGTTTGAGTTTGCTTATTGGACGCTTGCGGGTCCGTAAAATTGTCTTTCCCCCTTCCTCGTTGATGATATCGGAACGGCTCATATGAATCCCATATGGAAGTAAAAAATATAAAAAGGCTTCAAGAAATTCGTTTTGCTGAAACGAAAATCGAACGATCTCCAGTTGCGATGATATTTGTGTTTGTTTTCTTTCGTCGTGACTAGTAGACGTCATGCATTTCATCCAAGATATTGATTGTGCGTCCCATATCCCACCATGGATTCCAATCATTTTGAGATTGCTTAAACAAGCATCATTGACACCCGAGAATCCCTCTCTACATCTCCCTGCTGAGTTATCGGGCGAATTTTCAGCTTCCCGCCGTTGCAACATTGTGTTCCCGTCAGAAAAATGAAGCTCCAGGCATTTTAGTTCCGGCAGTTCATTCGTATTCAATACCAACGGAAGGTATCTGCAACCATATAGTATAAGCTTATTCAGATTTCTGAGCTTCCCCACGGATGCTGACAAATCCCAATATTGACGGCGTTGTTGCTGTTGCTGCTGTTGTTGTTGCCGAAACCGAATTGCGGATTCACCCTGCTGTCCAAGCATCAGTTCTACAATATTCCCGTGCACATCGATTTTGACTTTCGAGGAAAGGATCAAATCGACATTGCGATCGACAATGTTTCCATGGCCTGCCGAGCGCAGCAGGGAGATCGCAGTGTCGCGATCTGATGTGTTGGTAATTGTAGACCACACAGCTTTCCTTCGATACATGATAAGGTTTTTGTATTGATTGTTCTAAGGCATCTATATGTTTCGTTTCTGAAGAGCGAAAAGAAAATGGAGAGTTTGATGGAAGATCTGTACGAATTGTGGCAGTATTCTTGATGTCTTCGACAGTTGAGTGAGAATTTTAAGAATCAAGAGAGACGGTGTCGACTTATTTGTTCTTTTCTTTGACACGACTGACGTTCATTGGTGACTGAATTCGAAACCCTCGCAAAGCTTAATTTGCACGTTTCAAAATCAAACATTTGTACCTTTTTTTCGCCACGCAAAAATTGCGTGAATGCCAACACTTAAAAATCGAACCATCCTTGTTTTCTTTAAAAATTGAAAATCTCTCACCCGCTCTTTCATCGCGGCAACAGAAGTTCAATCCTCGGAGGTATGCAATGCTTGTGTTCAGCTTTTGCACAACCTGCCCATTAAATTATATTAGGAACAAACATTCAAAGCCACAAAAGCTACCGACAGTGAGATTATATTCAGGATCCGACAACATTGATACATCGCATGATACAAACAGACATGAACACAAGCAAAAGAGCTGACGTGTCCGTTTCGGAATCGACGAGACTTTTGTCGAAGGATGAAGAACTGGCGCCAATTGAAACTAAAATAAAAGCAGACGAAGAGAAGAAAGATTTGCCCTCTGCGGTTGCTGTTCTCTCCTTTGCACTTCTTGTTCAGTCCTATCTTTTGGTTTCCGTCTTTCCATACTCCGGATTTCTGGCTATGCATCTGATACCAGGCCTGAACGAAGAGACCGCCGGGAGCTACGCCGGATTGATTGCTTCATCTTTCATGGCCGGTAGAACGTTTTCGAGTTTTGAATGGGGCAAGGCTGCCGATAGGTATGGCCGAGTCTTCGTTATCGAAATATCAATGCTCCTTTCTGCTGTATTTTCGATTCTCTTTGGTTTGGCTCCAACGTTTCCGATAGCTTTGGTCATAAGATTTCTGCTTGGGATGTGTAACGGTCTCATTGGTCCTATCAAAACCCTGGTATCTGAATATGCTCGTGGAGATCAAGAGAAGGAAACAAAGATGATGGCGATCATCCTTGGGATGTGGGGATATGGGTTCCTCATCAACCCAGCAATTTCAGGGTATTTGTCCGACCCTGTCAAACAATATCCAGACGCCGAATTCGTAAGAATATTGCGTCCAATGCTAGAAGAATTTCCGTTCTTCCTACCCAACGTCGTTGGTTGTCTTTTCTGCTTGACCGGATATGTATTGATTCACAACTTTGTGGACGAAACCTTGCCCGAGGAAAAGCGACAGCAGTTTCGGTTGCCGAGTATTTTACCATGCACAAAAGCAGGCCACCCATTGATGCGGAGTATATCGTCTTGGGGGCTCTTCAAACATTTGCACAATTCGGATGGAGAAAACTCGGAAGATTTGAACATTATTCACGTACCGTCATCCGAAGAGACAGATGGACATGAGGTAAATGAGGGTGGAGAAGGATCTGCAACCATTTCCTCTCTCATGAAGCGCCAAGGCACTCGACAACATTTGTTTGTATACTGGGGCTATTCATTTCTGATTGTCTCGGTAGATGAAGTATTCCCGCTCTTTTGTATATCAAAGTCGTCTGGCTTGGGTATCACAGAAAAAATCATTGGCAAAATCTTGTCGGGGAGTGGGTTCTTTTATATGTGCATACAGTATTTCCTTATCACAAATTTGGTCAGTCGGTTTGGCCTCTACAAATCACTGAGGATTGGAACATTTTTGAGTGTACCGCTCGCGTGTTTTATTCCGATTTCATTAATTGCAAACGAAGGTGCTCCAGATGGGACACTGGCAATGACGGCACTTGTGTTTCTGAGCGCCCTTTATGCTATTATTCGGTCCTTTTCCTCCGTGGTGTTTTCAACTATTACAATGACTTGCAACCGAACTGTTCCAGCTCACCACCGAGCTTCCATGAATGGGTTGTCAATGCTTGGGGGGTCCCTCGCCAAATCGATCGGTCCACTCTTTGGTGGGATTTTGTTTTCGACAAGCGTCAACAACGTGACCCCGCCTTATGGATCAGTCGTCGTGTATAGCACCATCACATTCTTGGGTTTTTGCCTCAGCTTACGTGCATACTATTTGCGCGAATATGATGGTCACGAAAACAAATCAAAAGCAAGCACGGAAGACGAAAGTTCGAGTTCCGACCCCGAGGAGATGGACGAGGATGAACCTCCTAACTTTTAAACAAAAGCGATTTTTTGTACTCTTACTACTCGTACTACTACTAAATCATTTAGGGTCGAATTAGAATAAATTTCTCTACAATAGTAGAGGTTGGCACTAAAGAGGAAGAACGATTATCAAGTCGCAGCCACCATAGCGAAAAGAAGGAAAGGAATGGGACGGTTTTCCCATTGAATCGAATGAATCGACGATTTTCCTAGACGATTCGCTTGACTAAACACGTAATTCATTCTTACATCATCATCGTCACTTTTCTCATTTCACCATGGTGAATCATCATCACAAGAATTCTCAGAATTCGATTACTTTTTCAACATACCCACTGTTAGAGCTTTGAAACACCACAACTTCAATTTGGCTCGTTGTATCATGATATCCAGAGCGCCATACGCTTGTAAAAGAATCCGCCCTGAAGGTTTCAGCATTCTTAGAACCAGTCGCTGCATTGGAAAAGATGGAGGGGTTTCGTCTGTGACATCATCGACATCATTGTTGCCACACCAACGTCTACCACTGATGACGACGTTCTGTCAACGGACGGGCTATGTTTCCGACCGAACACATCGCTTCTATTTTACAAACGGTGAAACGACGAAGAAAGACGATCCGTATGGAATTCTAGGCTTGCAATGGGGAGACGGTGCCACTACCGCCGAAATCCGTACGGCTTTCCGAGAACGAGCGAAGGCATTGCATCCCGATGTCGTAGACAAAAGCGTAATGAGTCTGGAAGAAGCCAACCAAGAATTTCAAAAACTAGTGGCGGCCTACGAAGCACTGATGAAACACGTGCAAGCGGACGACTGTGAAAACATGGAAGAATGGAGAGTCGCGTTGTGGCGGCAATCCGATCGAATTGCCTTGGACAGGACCGATGTTGCAGGCGTCGCACGCAAACGGCCAGCACAACCGGCGACAACATCATCGTATGGTAGAGAATTGGGGCATCCGAGTGGTAAAGGTGTTGCAGTAAAGGGGGAATACTTATCGGATGGCACAACGACAAAAGATGGGAAGAAACTTAGGAGCTCGAGCGTTGGTCGGGGACAAAGCAAATGGGTCAAAAAGAAGAAACAAGAATACAAAGAGTGGAGCGGATCTAGATGACGCTCGGGAGGAAAAAATCCTGATGTTGCTATTCCTCTAACCTATGTTGTCGGAGGTGGCACAACTCTCGTGCCGGTGTACAAAATCTGGTAGCAAATTGTTATCTCGGGTTACTACAAAACGGTCATCTTTTCATTTTCTCGAATTACTCTCTAGGTTAAAGTGTGATAAAAACGCATATGTTCTTCCACTTGCGTTCAAAAGATGCGATGGCAGATCCCAGAATAACATATTCTTATGAGAACAGTTTAGTTTCGGATTTAGTATTGGTATGTATCGTGTCATTTAATTTATATTCGATGTTCCAATAGCTTGGTTTTCCCTCCAGTAGTTTCCGTACCGTGTCCATCAACTTCAATAACAGTAATGATCACAAACCGAATTCAGGCCGCTCATTCATATTCATACCCAATAGTACACTACAACTTATTAGGCTAGTGACGAATCTGGGAAATCAATCAAGTGTTGATCCAGAGCTTCTTCGCTCTTCTTCAGAGCCTCCTCGGCCTTTGATTCCAACTCGCTGTTTTGGCGTTTAAAGTTCAAGTGGAAAAAAGACAAAAGTTAGTCCACACTAACAAGAACGGTCAAGCCGAGAATGAAGGCATCGGGCTCCAATAAAACCAAGCCGAAAAAATGAAATTGATCACACCGATTTCACCATAATTTTGCAGAGGCGAGTAATGGTCTGATCATGAATCATTCCTGCAATGTCGTACCTTGCGAGATCGCTTGCCTTCAATGCCTCGTTCACCAAAGTAGTAGCATCAAGGCTTGCTTTCGAAGCGCTATCCACTTGGACTAGTTCTTCCATGGTGACTGGTGTCGTTTTGTCCTGAAATATATTTGCTGCTTTTTCTGAACTTGCTGCAGATGCCTGTGCCTCTTCTTCCGCCTTGTCGGCCAGGGCGTTTGCTGTCTTGCGGGCTTCGAGAGCTTCTGCCCAAAGCGTTTCGGCTTTTTCGACGGCCTCCAAAACGTCTTCTTCCGACACCAAAAACATTCTGGTTTTTCCATGCCGGGAGTTTCGATCATTGTCCCCAGAAATAAGTCCGACATTCGTTAGCGGAGATGCTTGTCCAAAGTTTCTAACAGCGTTCGGTGGAAGCTTTTGGCAAGAAGCCTTCGAGATTGGTCCGACTGTACAGAAAGCGTCAGCGAAGCCATTGTAGGAAAGGGGCAGAAGCGCCGACACCACGCAAAAAAATCTTATTATCATTGTCGAGTGAACCATCATGCTTATGGAGGAAGGAATAAGTGAAGCTCTGGTTGTTTTTGTGAACTATTTCGGATTGAAAATGGACCTTGCTTTGACAGCGGACTTCAAACTGCCCAGAGCAAAATTGATGAAAATGAAGTGATGGAACGAAATCTGAGGGTTCTCGTTCTCTGCGTTCGTACGTACGTCTAAGTGAATTATTTGTACTAGAGGAGCCGTGCTCGAAGATTTTTTTTGACCGCGAGCACGTCCACGCATCTTTCACATCATCTTCTCCTTTTTACAACTCGAAAACTGATTCGTACCTACCATACTATTTTATGAATAACTTCGTACGAGGTGCTCTTCAAAACCTTTTTCCCTACATCATTATTTACATTCGCCACTAAATTCTGACGAGACTCTAGCATTGTAATTGAAAATAGCGCCCTTGGAATGGAGACACAACAATGATAAAACATTCATTCTTCGGAGAACTACTATGCCCGAACTACGCCGCATTGTTTCAGTGGTGTTGCTGTCTATTAATTGAGAAATGAATTTCATTTCTTCGAGAGAACAAAACCATCTTGTCATCCTCTATTCCGAACATCGTCATGAACCGTGGATTGAAGATAAGGGTGTACCTTTTGATGCACTCTATGGTACTTGTACTGGGTCTATCAACTCCAATCAGCTTGATCTGGGTTTGCGTCTTTGATGATCTGTCCTCTGATATCTCGAAGTGGCTTAGGCCGTGCCTTCCAGACATTCTTCTGACCAACACTCGTTCTCAGAACTAATTTTTCGGGATGATCGACCGGAAGAGTCGGACAATAGATCAATGCCGTATGCCCTTTTGTAGAAATGAGTGCGACCGGCAAAAATGTTTCATCCTCTTCGTCTTCTGAATCGCTGGCAGCAGGGGCAATCAACTCCTCTAATTCTTCACAAAACCAACCCGCGGTTTGAAAAACATCCTTAAGACTTTCTCGGCAAATACCCTTCAGTTCCATCATTTCGCTCTCTGTCAACTGCTTCCAAATAGCCATCATGGTTTCGTCCGACCATGGCCCGTTCATTTCTTCGTCCGAAAACGAAAAATAAGGCATCTGCCTACGAGCTTTTCTCTTCTTTGCTTCTTTCTTGATCTCGGCTCGTTGGGAATCCGTGGGAAAAGCGACGAGTCCCGAATCATTTTCTGCATTGCGAGGATCCCATACGACTTGCAGCTGGGATGACGCGGAGGACGTTTTCTGTGAGGGAACGACGAATGCTGTCGTGAATGTAACCCCGGCGATCAAGCAAAACAAGACCGAGCGCAGAAAATGCCTTGTATTATTCATAGTGTCTTGTGTAGTTGGTGACGAAGCTAAGGCTCAACGCAGTGTTTCTTGGACTTCCTTGTTTGATCGAAGGTGATGATGATGGATGAATGATTTCGGTACAATTTGAAGGGGACCGAAATCTGAGGTCCTCCTACCAAAAAGAGTGATGTGATGTGAAGCTGCCGTTGTGAGATGATGGGAGATGAGTGTTTGGTGGCTGTGCGTCACTGTAGTGCATAAATCTGGCGCGCTCGGAAAGAATTGAGTCGTGAGCGCGACTGAAAAAATACAGTTTCCCGTTTTTTGGTGAAAAAATCCTTTGGTGAAGTTTGTTGTATCCGTCGATGTCAAACAGGGTTGAGGGTGTCACACCAATTGCTGCTGTTCTCATTCCGCCTTTTGGATCTTCAAATCATCATACTGCAGTCGGAATATTGATCGGCAGCACACAAATAATATTGAATTGAAATTGACGGCCGTCGACACAGTGTATCTGCGCCGTGCATTAGATCACAATGGGAAATTGTTTCGGCTCCGCATCGGCTGTTGTGAATGACCCCCCTGTTTCCGCTCCCCCATCAAAAAAGCAACGGAAAAGAACAGCCCTACGTTACTGATCAAGTGGAAGAACTTCGTGATAAAGCAGGCGCCTACCATGACAAAGTAGTTTCATGCGCGAAACGATCCCAAGAAGCTTGGCAAAAAGGAGACTAAGGGAGATGCCCATACGCTCAGCGAAGAAAAGAAGAGTTGGCAGAAGAAGAAAGAAGATGCCAACCGAAGAGCCGCAAAGCTCATTCTCGATCCACAAAAATGGCAGACAACAGGAGAAATCGATTTGCATGGGTTGTACCTTGACGAAGCTTTGGACGCCACCAAGGAATTTCTGAAATATTGGTCTAAGAAGGCGTCTAGAGATACCGTATTGGTCATTACTGGCGCAGGGCACCATTCTGAAAACAACAAGGCAGTGATTCGGCCCAAAGTTGAGCGATTATTGCAAGAGCAATCTCTCGAATATGAATCGGTGCACGGAGATGGTGCCTTTAGGGTCACTCTCAAGCCAAGCCAATAAGTGTCAGTGCCCGGGCGTTTAGAAGCGAAGTGGCGAAAGGACATCCAGATCAACTCAGCGAATATTTTACCCTTAAAATAGCGCTTTATGAATCTATTTGCAAAGAAATTTTCAATCGTTCAACTTGAAAACCATGGGAGCACATTCCCTTCTCCTCCAGAGTAACCTGGTGATTCAAATCCAAGCATTTAAATAGTAACACCCAGAATACATAATCTTGTAGTACGATTTCACCAGCCGTACACCTATCCTATAATCATTCGGCCAATCTTGTAATCTAATCAGTTTGATAGTCTTTCAATGTTCATCTCGCAAGAGCTTGAAAACTGGTGCCGAGATTCTCAGAATCTCATTCACGCCAGGTCAATCACGGAGGACTAATTTAGTGCGCAGTTTCAGTCCTGCGCAATTTGTTAGCTACAGGAATTCCATACACGGAATGTTCCTAACTGAAATCATTACTACTTATGCGTAATAGAATATAGGAATACGGAATCCAGATAAATATTGTCACCCATCAGATTTGACGAGGGATCATTTTTGCGGCTCCAGGCAAGTTTGTCGACATCGTCAATACTCACTCATCGATCAGCGCCCACACAAGATTTTCATGGTGACAATCACAAGAAATTTTTCTCGCCACCCTTCGTCAATATCGATGGAATACAAGTTGGAGAAAGTAGAGTTGTTGGCCGATATTACTTTATCTTGAGATAGAAAAGCAGATTGTGGACGGGGGAATAAAACTTGAATTTAGCAACTTCCGCAACGCCTTTCGAATCAGGATCAAACCAAACAAATTGCTAGGATCCAAAAACAACAGCCATGACGTTCTCTTCCGTTCGGACCGCCTTGCAGAAGAATAGCAGGCAGAACTCAAAAGCTCTGTCTTCTTTGCGGAGATCGTTATCAACGACAACGTCTTCCACTTCATCAGATTCTTCTTCCGACTGGTGGCCAAAAGCAACAACGTCGGCGTCTGATTCCCACTCAACACTCTTCCAAGGGACCACCACCAGTCTGTCGCGATGCCACAGAATTGCAAGAGCTAACACAAGAACTTTTGGAAAGTCCCGTTGGATCTCTCTTTTGCCAAGGCACGATAAAAGCATCGTCGTCGATCAGCGATGATCGCGACGAAGCCTATGGCCTTGCGCACGAGTCGAGTGAAAAGGTGGAATATCTATTGAGAGGATACAATCGGAATATTTCGCCCCTAACCCTTTGTGGCAACAGCAAGACAGCCGAAGTGGAACCAGCCGCAGTGTCTGCGTCTCTGGAAACAATGATGGATGTCTTGCAACGCTTCCATCGGGAAGGAGAAATGTACTTGCAAGTGCGACGGGAAGCCTCCAATTTTAGTGATTCTTCCGACTCGGATAGCTCTACGGACGGCAGCAGCAGCAGTGACAGTAGCGACAGCGAAAGTGACAGCGACGATGATCACGCCGACGACGATCCACGATTCTCAACTGCTGTCAAGGACAAACTCAAAGTCGATGCCCGAGATCAACAGCAAAAACTGAAAAGTGGGAAGGATGACTTTGCCATGCCTGGTGTCACTACGGCAATGTACGATACTATTTTGGATGCCATGGCTTGTGCCACAGAATCCGGTTCGTCTCCAGCGGGTTCGTTTTTGCAAACACTGGAGCCGGACGATATCTATCATGTGGCCGGTGCTGCATGGAAGGCTCACGACCTAAACAACCAATCCAATGCCGGTGATTTGTTCTTTGCGGCTACAACTCCCACAATGGTTCACTTACAATGCCGCTCTTCGAGGCATTGGAAACATTTGCTTGTCTGCGGACAAAGCACGAAAAGCCCTAATCACCGATCAGGGTCTGGCGCAGGGCTTTGGCGTCTATAATCAGCTAACCCACAACGACCACGGTTTGCCAAAACGGAATGGGGCCTCGATCGTTTATCTGTTGAATATCATCAAGGCGTGCATTCCACCCAGTCGAACCCGGGGCAACATGACTGTCGCGCTGTGGCACCAAGCCAGCATGGAAGGACTTGTCACTCCCGAATTGATCCAATCGGTGAAGGAACTCCACGAGGTTAGCAACGGGCCAGAGTTTGACGTCTTTTTGGAATCCCTCGACAAATGCACGGCTTCCGGCGGCAGCGACGACAAGGTTGTCATCACCCCGCAGCGATTTGCAAGGTTTGCCAAAAAATATAGCTATTCCAAGTTTTATTGAGGAGACCAGCGGCTAAATAATAGTAGCGCGGCGACTTCTAAAAGTAACAATTTTTTTGAAAACTCTACAAAGCATTAGTGGTCTTGTTCATTCTTGTGCTGTGCTACCGGCAGAATTCAGTGGCCAGCAGGTAGCTAGGAATGTGTTGTTTTCTCTGGATATGGTAGTTGGCAGAGATACCAACATACGTATTCAGCGCATCATTGTATGCCGAGGTGCTTTCGAGGAAATCCACCTTCGCCTGTTCCTGCTCCCCAAGAAGTTCTCTCCCCAGATTCTTTTTTTAAAAGACCAAGATCACCATTAACCCGAAAGAACAACATCGATCCTCCGATCTTGTTAGCTTCACGGAAGAATCTTGGAAGAAGAGCCTCTTGAAATGAATTCTATAGTTATGGTTGTTGTTCTGAATTAAAAATCGTGTCGTCGTCTGAAAACAGGATTGTAAATATGAACATCTCTTCAACTCATCGTCATAGTTATTAGACCGAGATCTCTTGCAGCAAGAATGTAATTTTTAGGGCACTGTTTCTTTTTCTGCAAACACGGTGATGAGACGAACTATATGGTCACTTTTGGCGATATATTTTTCAACCGCAAGTTGAGGATACCGCGGTGAAAAATTTAATAGTCCGACTTAGGAAGTGTTGTTAAGTAAATACGTGACTGTGATACATTTTGTATTAACCATATTTGTGTCAATTACACCCATGACTCAGTGGTACCGTCACCTTACCAATTATTCTTTCAAATGGTACTCAATACCGTCACACAAAAAAAGTCATTACCTTGATGTTCCAGGAAAAGCCTCCATTTCAATCACGATTAGAGTTGTACTTGAAAAAGAGCAATGACCGGGAACAGAATGTTTGTTCGTTCGTGCGGACAGGACACCACGATTAATGTCCCCTTGGGAATCAGTTGCCATCAACGTGAGACAAATTCAGAAGAGAACCCTGAATTAATGCTCATCAAGGAACGGAAGGCGCGTTAAGTGTTCATTATTCGCCATTAATAAAATGCTTTTCTCCCAGAAGGCCTTTCATGCTTTTATACGGAACCTTTTAGTGCGTCCCAGTATACAACCAGGAATAACGAAGAAAGTAACGAGTTGGACAGCAACACAACAAATATCTGTACGCTTTTAACAATAACAACAATTGACTCTTGGGAGCAGAGTTTCAATCAGAGAACTCCTATCTGGTGAATGTTGTGTTCTGGTTGCAGTGGACAGGAGATGATGGCAGCAGTGGAACCAATGGCTTACGTCGAACCAATGGTGACCTTGGAAGACATGCCGGCCTTGGAACGCCAAGCAAGCGCCATCTTCGCTCGTGATAAAAAAGGGCGTCCAAAGTACTATCGGGTTGACTGGGAAGGCGTCGTTTTGCCGCGGGAGCCATCCTTACGACTATCGGAGGGTGAAAGCTTCTTCGAGAAAATAAGCAATGAGAAAGAGACGAAAAAGCAGAAAAGGAATCGCTTTTCAGACTTTGTTTCTCGAGCTGGCAATGTCTCTACTTCAAAGAAACTCATCGCATTATCAGAAGATGATTCTAAAGTTCCCACAAAGAGACGTGCTCCCGTGCCTATCAAAATTCGCAAATTAGAAATTGAATTGACTCAGAGAAAACTTCCACGCTATCCGAGCCAAAATCATTTGTCAGATCCTACGTTTTATCCCCTCGCATCCTGTGACCTCTTCGAGTGGCCACCCGAGGAAGATTGTCCAGAGAATGACGAGGTTTGTGATCTGCCAGAAAGGCCAGATCGCAAGAGGGTGTCATTCTCGGATCAAATAGAGGAGGATAACACAACAGCAAGTACGACAGATTTTGGCACAGATTATTTAGAGAATGAGATAACAGAGTTTGAAGGGGAAGACGAACTATCAACAGATGATGATGAATCGGTAGAGGTAATAATAGAGGAAGACGAATCATCAAGCGAGCCCTCTTATGAAGACGAAAGCTATTACAGTAGCGAAAGCAGCAAGAGTGAAGATTACGTTGATGATGAAGTTTCAATGGAAGCAGATGACATATTTCAGGAATTCATGGAACTGAAACAACTACAACTGCAACTTCAAAGCGTTGAAAAAGATGAACCAGAGCCAATTGATGAAACCGATCATTGCATAGAAGAGACCATAAGTTTCTCGATGGACGAATCATTGAGTACCATCATTGACGAAAGTGTTGAAGACGAGTTTGAAGAAGATGATGTTCCAGATGACACATGCCACGCAGTGGATGGATCTTCAAGAATAAACAAACCAAAGTACCCGACTATTGGCTTTTCTACCGAAAACCTTGCCGAAACAATATATACTGGCGAAAATGATGAGTATCTACGCGAGGTTGGCTATGTGTCACCCTTGGTCCGAATGATGATTTTCCAAGCCCGTATGGAACTACGTTGTAAGAAGGTTACCGAAGAACATAAAGAGCAATTGGAACCTACTCTTATTGAAGCAATTGCAATGGCCCGAGCCACAAGGTTAGATGAAGTCATAATAGAAACTCAAGGTACAAACCAAGTAAAGCATGATGACGCAGTAATACCATCGGTCGTATTGGGTGAAGGGTAACGAACATGTTTCTCTTCCCAACTTTCAAGATCCAACTCCGCCACAGTTTATCATTTTCAAAGAAGCCGTTGCATTGGGTGGTATCAAGGCATTAAAACCAGAGATTACAACTGAACTACGATCCTCTCGCATCGATGAAAAGCTGCTATGATAATGAGCTTGACGTTGACGATACAACCAAACACAAACTCATTCGCACGAAATATCTCACTGAAATGTATTTGCACGAATACGAATGGCAACACCAGAGTGATGATGAAGATGAAGAATCTGTTCACTACGATTGTCTTGATGATGTCCAACTTCCAACAGATGATTGCCCGACTTACTCATGTTCAGATGCAAAATTAGATGAACAAGAATTGAAAGAAAAGATTTCGCAGCAAGTCGCTGAAAGGGTTTGGGAACGTCGATACCGTTTGGAACGTCCACGAGCGAAGCAACGTATCAAATATCGTTGCACTTGCAAGTATTGCAAAACAGCTAGCACGTACCAGACGTTTGCATACAGAAAGAAGTGGCTTCTTCAACAGAATTTATGGTGTAAAGAAACAGTGGACAATCAAATCCAAGCGACGAATGACCCGCTCGTGGATGATTCAAACGAAGACACAGAAATTAAGAAAAACTCGATCCGGACTACTAGCACAGTAAAGTTGACCGATGGAGAGCTTAGCCATATCGACGAAAGTGGTTCAGAAAGTGACGCAGCGGGATTGTCTGATGTCAGTACAATAAGGAGTGGTTCCAGTTTTCCCCAGTCTAAAGGTTTTGAATCCCGAGAACCGGATGTGGTTGGAACTCATTATGGCAAGACGCCAATGAAAGTGAAGAGGCCTTCAAGTTCGCCTGACGCACCAATTGGCCTCGGAGGCAAAGAATTACCGGAGGAGAAGAGTCCAGAAGTCGAGAAAAGGAAGTTAACAATCGGATCATCAATTAGAGGTCTCCGTTCCATATTCGGCAACTAGTCGCATGACAGATGAACAGAAGCGCTACGGGATAAAGCGGCGTCTGCATATGAATATGGACATATCCGAGGCCATGATCGCGGTGAGAAAGCTTGCATTCAGGCGCAAGGAAAGGCAATATAGCTCTACAAAACATCACCTCCATGTCGTTGTTGACATGTTATTTTGACTGAGGTCAGGTTCGGGCCATTCGTTGGCGCGAATTGAAAATGGTGAAAGAGAGAGTATATAGAAAAGGAAGCCAGAAACTGCGTTACATTGAAAGAATTTATTCGATTTATTCGAATTGGTATAGGGAATGTCCATTCGAGTCAAGACAAAGTTCACTTGTCCATGGGGCCAAATAATAAGTGACTTTGACAGACTTGACGAACGAGAGGGAAACGATCTTTGAACTAAAATTTGCGAAAACTAATGTAAGAGTAAATATTTTGTACGTTCACAAGTAATCTTCGTTGATCACAAGAAATGCGATTGGTGTAGTTAGACGCTAGAAAAGTCGGAAGAATGGATTGCAATAATTCTGCTAGTAATATGTGATTTAGTTTTTGTGTATTTTCTTTACTTTCGATTTTCACGTAAACATGTTTTGATTGTTTCCCCAAGCTGCGTGAACACCGCCCTGTGGGAACTCTCCCTTAGCTAATAAAACGAGAGCATTTGCTACCTCTTGCGCGTCTGTCACATACATCGTAGCACTGGAAGGTTTTTTGCCCACAGCACAAGCAAAGCAGTACATGGGGTCTGGGATGGGCTTTTGCGCGAGCGTAAGATAAGGCTTTGGCTCTTCGATACTGCCGTCAGCAGTTGTGTACCGGGGGGTCCAACTGAGCGGTTGAGGGATTGCCCATTTCGGCAATGAACGAAAACACGCTGGTAAACATTTTTTCGTCCGAAATATCATCACCCAAACAGAGACAAAAGTCAATGGGGGCTTCGTGCGGTGTCTTGGAAATGTCGCGGAGAACCTTCTTCACGATAAGTCCCTTATTGAGTTTTCGTGGGACGATTTCAACAATGCCCTTCAACGTAACAAGGCGCACATCAAATGCTTTCAGTTCGGCTTCCAACTCCAAGACAAGATGGGATGCCTGCAATGATCCCCATTCGGGATCACAGCTATAGTAGGACCAACCTATTGAGAAGGTTGTCAGCTTTACAAAGGAACCATTGGAACGGGCAGTATACTTGCTCAGCACAGGCAGAGCAACGCGTTTTACTGCATCCCAATCGACACCCAAATCAAATGTCTGCCAGCGGCGTTCCTCACTGGGGTTTTGCATAGGTGGGCTAAATTTGGCACCATTCGATACAGCTAGACCCAGGTTGTGAATGTGTCCCAAAGCGTTCAAAACATTTTCGGCCGAATCACCCGAATTGACGTAGACCGTATTCCGAGAGTCATTGCACAAGAGTGCCAGAGCCTCTAGGACTTGGGGAGGTGGTTTGTTTCCAGAAGTCCCAAGAATTTCCCGTTTCAAGTATTTGCCCGGTGGTTCCTTTAGGACAATGGTTCCGTTAAAGTCCAAAATAATCACGCGTCTATTAGAAACGTCGTAAGCTTGTTTCAGAACTTTCGGTTTGAGGTGCGTAAAAGCGTTGTGAGATTCCTTCAACAAAAAGGCAGCAGTTCCCTGTACTTCCTCTCGACGAATTCTAGAAGCCACTCGTCTATGTCTAGGAGTTCTAGATCCAGATCTAGGGGGAGTGCTAATACCTGATCGAGGAGAATTTTCGCTGCTCTTCTTGGTTGCCGAACTGGAGGCTGTGTAGGCATCGTTCATGTCGCGCAATACATTCTTTACCCATCGATCGCTGGGACTGTTCGAGACAAAGTCCACATCACGGTAACGTACGTCCCTCCTTTTCTTCGGCATCCATGCTCAAGGCCTTGTCCATGATGGTGACAGTCATCTGAATGTCAAATGGATTGACACGAAGCGCACCATTCAAAATACTACAAACCGCACTGAATTCGGAGGCAATCACAACTCCTGGTGCCATACCTTTCTTGCTGTAAATGAATTCCAATGGCCAGTGATTCAAGCCCTCTCTGATGGGTGTCAACATCAAAACGTCAGAAGCTTTCCATAGGGCCAATCGTTGATCCAACGGTAGCGTGGAACCAGTGATTTCCTTGTAATCGATAACTGCCGTGCCGAATTTGTCTTGAATTCGCTGGACTATCTGGCGCAATTCGCGAACCGTAATTTGTTCATCTCGTTTCCTGGAACCTGGCAACAAGATTCTCAACACCATCACGACCTTGGGTTGCCACGATGGATAATCTTGCAATAAGCGCTCATAAGCCAACAGTTTGAGACTGGATCCACTGAGTCGCTGCCCAATTTCAACGCCACAAATAATGCTGCGATCCCCGTGCGTTTGTCGAAGCAGCTGGCATTCCGAAGTGACCACCGGCAATTTCAAGGCAGCATCCACCATCTGAGGTTCGATACTGACGTTGGACATGCTCACGAGGACTGTTCGTCCCATGTAGTTGACTCCGATGAGCCCTCCTACCAGATTCTCGTAATTCAACCCCATGATACGCTTGTTGGCATTCAAGAAATGCCGGGCGTGATCAAAGGCGTGGAAATCCGACGACATCGGCATGCAGCATACCCTGGAGAATCTCTTCTCCGCATTCCAGTTCGCGAAAGATCTGAGATGTGGGGAAGGGAATGTGCAAGAAGAATACCTTGCGGCAGAATTTGGTAACTCTGTCCGTCTCTGAGAGATATTGGGGAAGGAGAGCAAGATGGTAAGTCGTGAATCCAAAGGTAGGTCTTATCGACCATGTGTCCAAAAGCACCATCGCGGCTCACGATTTCCTCAACAACCGTAGCAAACGCTTTGTTGACATTCTGGAAGGCTTGCCACCAATCATCCAATCGACTCTGATCCCAATCGGAAGCAACGTTGCTGTCTGCCCCGCTTCCAGCACCGTCTTTTCCGTTGTTGTGCTTGGCTCCACTGATGGACAAGTCCAACAGATCAATGTTGTGAAATGCCTGGCCATAGAACCTGCTTGCAAAAGCCGGAATAGTGATCCTGCCGCGTGGTGGGATCCAAAAAGATGGGCGTGCAATCCATGTCGGCCAGAATGGCTCGAATCGCCTGCTTCTCTTCTTCGTTGTCAGTCCGAAATCGGTGGGTGCGGGGTGACAGTTCCAATCCAGTGAGCCCGGTAGTTGGCCACGACTTTGCTGCCCTCCTTGGACGCTAGCAACGATTCACTCCAGGTTGCTTGCCACTGTCCATCGATCTTGACTACCACTACTGGCAAATGGAAACAAATAAAGAGGATCTTGGGTGCCAAGGATAGTGGGTTGGCTGCGGCGCTGTCGGTCAACGACACATTGCTGCCACTCGCCGAAACAACAATGTTTGTCATGTCCACGTCTCCGGTGTTGTCATCGACAGCAGCTGCTACAATATCGGATAGGCCTCCTTCCGACATGGATGACTGGGATCGTCCGTGCTTCAAGTAATGGTTCCTACGTTCCTCGGCACGCTTCAAAAGCGACTCCTGCCTTTCCTGGCGATCAATCATCTCACGGACGACATAATGCCTTGAAAGTTGTATCGTCGGGACGATTCCAGGTATCAAGACGATCTTCCGGCGCTGGACTCGAAACCTGGGCAGTTTCCACATTGATGTCGAGGGTTCGGTAGGGGAGTTTCGCCAAGCGCAGAAAGTCGTTCTCTGGCGAAGGTTCATTGCCACCGATGACAGAGGTGCTATTGCTGGTGTTGATGGATTGCTGGCTCGCCGAGTGGTGAACCCCGGAAGGAACTTTGCTGATGCTGGCAGTGCTGCCCGCCCTTTCCAAACCCGGAAAGTCGGGTTCTTCCCACATCATGACGTTTACTGTTCCGTCGTGCCCATCGCTGGTCGAAATATCCATGGTTTGGACCTCGCTGTCACCCAAAATGTCCATGTCAGCGGTGGACGATGCACCCGGTGTCACCACCAAGTAACGGTAGTAATGGCGTTGCTTATCGGTGGTGGTTTCGGTCAAGACGACGACGACTGGTTGTATCGTCTTCCAGACGGGATACGTTTCGGGGGTTGTCACCATCTCAACACTGCTGGAATAGAGATTGGTGGGGGTGTTGTTGATCCAGTATTCCAGTGATTCTTCCGCGTCGTTTCCAAAGGAGGGAAAGCCCGCCGTCGCCGCTGTTTCCTTGGCAATGGTGTGAGCATTCATGGGATCGGAGGGACTCGTCACCGAAGTGGGAGCCCACAAACTGGATCCTGTCACTCGCAACGAGCTTCCCATGGGTAACTCGGCTCTACAGATGAAATTGATGCGGACCACCCGGCCCGCGGGGACAAAGCTGCTTACGGAGTTTGTGACGTCCATTTTTGCTTCTCGAATCTTGTCTATTGCCTCTTAGACTCTGTTGATCGAGACAAGCTTTCTCTCGATATCTTGTTACAAAACAAAGACTTCAAGCGTATTTGGCTTTGAGATAGCTATACTGGTATATGGTAAGTAATATCTGCTTAGTGATAATGCTCCCAAGCTATCTATAGCCGAGACAACTGGTTAATTTTTTGATGTTTTTATCGTTTGATGATGGTGTTTCAACTTGTGTAGCATCGGCCTCGTACACTGAAACATGATTATTGCTGCGCAAAAAGGGGTGTCAGATCTCTTTCGTGCGTCCTTCTCTGATCTCTCGTTCTTCGTTATGTTCTTTACCATTCTCTCGATCGATGTTGAAAAACACGGTGCCCGGGACACCACCATAGCGAACGTACGAAGATTTTTTTGATTGTGTGCGTTCGCATCCGCCTTTTCGACCATCCAAAAAACTCAGTGATTTTGGTATGAGCGTACCTTTATACAACAATATCATAGTTTTAAATTTACTATAATACCCATACACAGTACAATACATATGCTCAATAAAATGTGACAGTACTAGTACATCAGTACCAGTCACGGTGCGCGCTTCGTGACAGTAGTGCGCACTTACGTCCCACGAGACTATTAGCAGCGGGAAGGTCAGGCGTTAAGATGCGCGGTCACACACTCAATGCGAATGCTAAGAACCGTTGAAGAACATGTTTCCGAAGCACGATTAGTGGAGTCACACATTACCAAAACTACCACCATTGTTTTCGCCTGCGTTTTGCCTCCAAAGAACGAAAGCATTACGTGACAACCCGTTTTGGATGCTTTCGCAAAGAAAGTTATTTTGATTCTCAATCTTAAAGAAAATGAAAAGAAGAATGTATGCCCCCTACTACTTGATAGCCTTGCTATTTGCTTCGGCAAACCATGGTTTCCTTGGGCTGGTGGAAGCCGTCTCGTCGGTTCGATTGACAAAGACTTGCTTCAGCGCCGGAGAAATGATCAACGTTCCGCTTCGTCGATGTTATGGGCGAGGGTATCTTTATTGGTCTTTATCCGACATTCGCTCTTCCGGATCGCAATTTGCTTCCGGAAGTCACGTCGCCAGAACTCAAGGAATGGATCCTTACCTGTGGAAGGCGGGACAATTGTGACAGCTGGTCTGAACGCGGCTTCGTCCAGCTTCCTACCTGCTGATCTGTCCGACGGCCAGTACATCATTGCTGTCTCGGGAGATCGCGCTGGTCGTACCCCCCAAGCTCTGACAAGGGAATTTAACATTGGTGGATGTGGCGTGGTTAGTCCCACGGCACCTGTACCCCAGCCCGTGCAAGCCGTCGTACAAGCTGCGCCGGTTCCCCGTCCGACGCAGGCGCCAGTTCCAGCTCCAGTTCCCGTGCAGGATCCCCCTGGTACTCCCTTTGTGGTCGATGGTGGAATCCAAGGCGTCCTCGACGACGCCCGCTTTCAGATCGAGAACTTGATTCGCAACGATGGCGATTTGACCGGAAAGGTAAGTCGAATTTAGAACGAAAAAGGAAAATTGGGTAAATCAAATTGCGTAAATCATCTTGATATCTCAACACTTCTTTCGTCAAATAACGTTCTTTTGCAATAACCAGTTTCTTCGTTTGGTCTTCCATGATTGCATCAACGGGTGTGATGGCTGTGTTGACATGGCCAATCCTGACAATGCAGGGTTGGACAAACCCATAAATGTTTTGCAAGACATTGCGAATAATTTTAGAGATCGGGGATTGACGCGAACATGATATTTGGATGCTTTCTGGATTGGTCGCGACCGAAACTGCGATACCCGCAAATGATCGCGATATCCAATTCGATATTCAATGGATTGGACGAAAGACTTGCGAAGAAAGGGGTAACTGTGGAGTTGATTTCAATGGAAACCCCACCACGTGTACACCGATGAGAGGCCCGCACGTTGGTCAAGCACACGCGACATTGGGTACCAGAAATCTCCAAGCCTTTTTTGAAGACGAATTCAATTTCTCTCCGCAGCAAATCACAGCTCTCATGGGAGCACATTCCGTGGGAAGAATGAGTCGAGAAAATAGTGGTTTTTCGGGAAGATGGGATTTGAGTGAAGCACAATTCGATGGAGGTTACTGGATTAGAACTCATTGGAAATCCCCCAGATTTCTTTCTGGAAACCGTGAACAACAACGATTTGGCCGGCATCCCGAATCGTCGTCCAATATGCTGGCATCGTAAGCCCCCAAAGTCGAGTAACTATGTTGCATACCGACATTGCCCTTGTTCGTTTTGTCGATGATATGCAAAATGGCAACTGCCAATTGCGATTTCGCTGGGCCTAATGCCTGCACACAAGATACTCCTTTCATGCCCCATGCTCAGAGATACACCTCGAACAACCGTGAATGGCTTTTTGACTTCCGTGACGTCTTCAACATTCTCATCGACCATGGCCATGAGAAGAGGATCAATTGTCCGTTTGACCGAGTTTGCTCTTTTGGATTTCAAGAACCAAACACTCTTTCTGCCGAAGGCTCTGGGCAATCAAGTTTTGTGTCTTCATCAAATTCTGGGCCAAGTTCTGTGACATCCAGTTTTGGGCAACCAAGTGGTGATGGAGGGTTTTTCGACAATATCACATTCAACGGTCAAGGATTTAATGGTAACGGTCAAGTAGTGAACGGACAAGCCACATTATCTCTCGACAAACGATGCTACAATTTTGGGGAAACAATCGTCGCAGAATACAACGGAATTTCGGGAGAAAATGTATGGATTGGAATCTTCCGTGCTGATGACGTTCATGACGTTCAAAATCTACCGGCAGATCCAGACTCACAGAACGGTTTACTCAAGGATTGGAATTTTCTCCTGCGGACACAGAATTTGTCACACTTGGAACTCGAGGGGAGGTCTCCAATTCTCTTCCCAAAATTTGCAACAAAACGATCGATACACTGTTGTCATTTCCGGCGCTGGAGGATCTTTGCAAGCCCAAGCAGCTGTGTCATTCTCGCTCGGAGGGTGTTAGTGGAAGAAAAGAATGGTGAATATGATAGAGCGCCAGAGTCTACTACAGATTGGGACGCAAGATACCAAGACCATTTGTTTTATTCCTTCGATGCGAACAATCTTTTTCAACAAGATTTGTTCCATCAAACACCACAATTTTTCCCGTTTGTCTCGATTTGCAACAGAAAGCAAACAAGGCTGTACGAAAATGTGCGAATATTATTGGATCTTATTAGTAGATACTACTTAGTAGCATCAAGATGAAAGAAACTCCAAAATTCGTTTGTTCGTGTTGTGCAATATGAAAGCTCGTCGTTAATGGTTATTCATGCACACGAAATTGTAATACCAGTACCAGAAGAAAGTTTTTTATAAAAGTTACCCATGTCATTTTACTATTTCCTGATCATATTTCTATACTTTCCTAATGATAGTATGGTATCGTAGCATTAAAATCGTGGTGGAGTTGGATTGATTTGTTTTCATTTTGATGGTGGATTTAGATACAATAGACTGATTCAAGATCTTGAATCTACTTTTCTTGATTCGAGAGAGAAAATGAATGAAATCAATCACGCTTCGGATTCGCGAATCAATGGAAAGAAACATCAACCACACAACATCATCAACGACCACCGATTTTTTTTCAAAATCTTTTTTCTTTCGTGTCACCCATTATTTGATATTGCGCAACCCTCAACCCCGGAAGGGAGAAGAGAACCAATCTGGGAAGACACTTCGAAGTGTACGATCATTTCTTTTACACGAAGTGAATTTAGAACCTCCATTATACAAATGAAGACTGATACTGCTGCAGAAAAGACAGAAACCAAACAACCACCTCCTTCCGCTGCGTCGGCACAAAAGAAAGATGACGACGAAGCCACGAAGGAAACCCCGAACTTTGAACGTGGACCTGGCAAAGAAGGGGATTTAATCATACGCGATGGCTTTCCAGCTCTCTATATTCCGAAGGAAAAAACTGCCTCGAGCGATGAGAAAAGCAATGGGCAGCCGCTATCGTTTCAGCCAATGGTAAGCGGTGAAGAACCTCTGCCTCGGCATGGGTTTTGGTCGTCGGAAGGTGTCATCCAATTTGAGGATAGTTTGAAATTGCTTCGAGAAGATTGCAAGGCTGTTTTCACTGCCCGGGATAAACCCAATGGAGCAACGTATTCAACCGGTCAAACTTTTTTCATTCCGGCTAATATGAAACCCCGATGTGCTTTGGAAGCCTTGGCATTGAAAATTTTTCACGAGCACACAAAAGATTTGGAGCCGGGAACATACAATCCGGCAGTAAGCGGTGCAAACTGGTGGACCTTGGTCATGGACGACGAAGATATTAAAAGTACTCCTTCCGCTCCCGCCGCCGCTGCTGCTGCAGCTTCCGCGACTGCGGGCGCTAAAACCACCGGGTTGGAAAGCGAGGATGAGGGCGAGGGCGAGGGCGAGGAGGAAGAGGACGACGAAGTAGGACTTCACTTCGATGCCGATTACGAACTCGAGGAGCAGACAGGTAACATCCTACTGCATCCTCGCGTTGCTACTGTAACATATCTATCCGACTGCGGTGCTCCCACAGTGATATTAGAGCAGAAAAGTCCACCAATGGAGGATTTGAAAAAGACGACACTGGAAAAGGGAATCAACAAGGCCTGGCTTTCTCACCCAAGAATCGGAAAACATACCGCTTTTGATGGAAGGTACGTAAGGAAAAAAGAGCTTCATCGTTTTCCAACTGTTTTGTACAAGCGAATTTTTTAGGACAGATCATGCATTCAATATTTGAACCATTTGTACTCACCTATAATCTATAATGTATTCAGATTTCTCCATGGAGCGCCTGCTCTATACTTTCCCCCGATCAAAAACACCGCGGCGGTCGACGACGAAACAAAAGAGCCAGCGGCCAAGCGACAAAAAGTTGAACGCGATACAAAGCGATACACACTTCTCGTCAACATTTGGTTGAATCATTGGGTCATGGATGCAGGTCTTCTGGACGATGACGTATGCGCCTCTCTGAAAACACCGTGGGAAGACGCTGGAAGTAACCTAAAGGTGACGATGAATACAAGCCACCATTTAAGTGGAACGAAGAAATAGACTTGACCAAACAACCAGAAGTGCAAAAAGCGACTCTCTCTCCTTCGACTGTTGACCCAGCAGGGGAAGACGAAATTGCCTTGTGCAACCACAATGTTACAGTCAAGTATAATCCCTTGATGGAAGAATGCCATTCGGCATCCCTAACGGCTTCGACCGTAGAGATCTCATTGGAAAAGGGTGCAATCAGTCTTCATGTCGGCGAAGAACTCCAAGAAGAAGAAGAAGAGGGGGAATAAACACGAGTTCTTACGCTACAGTGTTCAAAATAAAATTAAGAAATGCTTTATGTAACCAATTGGACTACTAATTATGAATTATGGGATTCTTTGGGCAATATTGTTTCGAGGATTGTTCGGAAAGAGTTCTTGTACCCATTATTTGTTTGTATTAACGAACTATGCTTCCTCGATCAACTGTGGAATATCTGCGACAGCATCAAATAACTCACTTAGGTTGAGAAAGACGCTAGAACAATCCAGACTGTCGGAACGATGTTTCGTCCTTGTCAGCGACATTCGATCATCATCGCCAAGAAAAGGCAGCCTCAATTCAGGTGGAACCTCAATCGATCTCGCTGTATCTGGAGTTCGAATTGCAGTCTCGTCGCAATTGGATCCGTCACACGAAGATTCCCGATGCGATTCGAAGCGTCTTCTTTTTCTGTCGGCATCATCTTTTGAAATCGAAGCACAGGAGTAATATCGACGTTTCAATCGGAAACCACAACGGCTATTTCCGTCATCCAGCAAACACGAAGCCATTGTTGTTGTCCCGGAAGATTTCGTTGGGAATTTCTTCACAGTTGTGGAAGGGATGTCGTAAAACTTCATTGTGACGATGAAAAGCTGTTCTTGTGCGATTTTATGATACAAAGTGAAGAGAGAGAAAGAGGACTATAATCTTTCATGACAACCGTTGACGCTGCAAAGCCGTTTTATCGGTATGATTGCAGCGCATCTATTCTGGCAGTTTAGGAAAACTTCATGCCGATAGCCCTCATCGAAACGATGAGATGACGATGGAAGTGCGTACATGGGACGATATCATACATATGTATTAACAATAGTTTTAAAGGGTATCAAACATAGACAAACCGCTAAAGTGGTGGTACTCCTAAATATGTAAAAGGCACCGTTTTGCTGATCTCTCTTTAGGGTTATATATGCACGTGCGTTGTAAAACTGCTGTGGGGTTGATCATCATTTCGCCACCATCCTGCGCGACGAGCGTTGAGAGTTTCTCAACGAAATTTTTTGAAATAGGAAAGAGCCGTTACAAATCATCCGCGCAATCCTTCCTTGTGACTATTTCAGACATGCATTGGGAAGTTGGTTGTAATCGGTTTTCCAACGTGTATCGCCGGCCGGCCAGCTGACATGCTCTCTAAATTTCTTACTTCCATCGGATCTGGTTTTTCCGCATACCGATGAAATAGAAATCTCTAATTGTGGGTGTTGTTGCGTTAAAATAGCATCATCAACGGTAGGTAAAGTCGTTCCGCAACAAAAATTTCCAAGTCCGAAAACTATTTCGGGCAATGATGGTCTAGAGACGAATTACTGACGAATCTAGACAACATATTACGAAAATAAAATTTCATTCACTTCCTATCCGTGGATTGAAGGACTTTTCTTGTCTCTCTTCGGATATAGATCGTTGTTAGACTTGCAGCGGAAGTGCAATCGGGTTTCGACTAATCAGAAGGCGAAAATCTCAACCAAAATACCAGTAGCGGAAACAACACTGTTTCCCAAAGAATCTCTGTTCATTTCAGTTTGAATACAATCAGCACTATGAATACCAATCAGCTGTCGCTCCAGAAGGAATACAATAAGTCGCCCCGCGGCGGCAATTCTCGTAGTTTGGCAGCTCCACTCGTTTCGGCGTGTCGTCACTTGCTTCAGCCAAACGGAAGCATTAAGGGAAGCGACGTGGCCAAGGCTGTTCTCCCCCATTTCGATGATCTCTGTTCGGCACTCCCTGTCGAGAGCTTTGGTGATCGAAATGCTCTGTATGGAGTGGACGGCAAGAGAAAGCCCATTACGCATACCCGGATAAGAGATTTTATTCTCAACGAATTCGGTCCAACTCTCCACGAATACGGCTTTGGTCGGGGTCAACGTATTGCTCTCGTCTTGCCCAATGGACCGGAACTTGCTCTTTCGATTTTGGGCTGTGCCCACTGGGCATCGTGCGTTCCGCTCAATGCCAACGGAGCGATTTCCGAACTCAAAAAGGATTTGCAAGCATGCCGAGCCAAAATGATTATTGGAATGGCGAGGACAGCGGAAGGAGCCTTTTCCGACGACCTTGTTGCCCTCCAAGACATGGCCAGAGCTTTGAATATTCCTTTCTACGGAATGATCCCAAGCGAGACAGAAGTTGGTATTTTCCAAATCTTGCCAATGTCGCTGCCGAGTAAGGTTCCAATGGGAGTTGCTAGTCAAGCCAATAGAGCATACGACGAAAACTTCATGATGATTCATCCGGATTCTAGCACCGAAGATGCAAGCTGCTGCGGAACCAGCATGAGCGCGAAACTCAATCCACATACCAATTATAATCAGAATTCCTATCCCCTGGAACGTCTGGCGACCTATAATTTCTTGAGCAACGATCACGAAGACGAGGTCTTGGTCTTGTTCACATCGGGAACCACTGGAAACAAAAAACTGGTACCTCACAAGTTGGGTGACATGATCGTCGCTGCTGCAGTCATTGCGGTATCATGGAATCTGACCCACGAAGATATCAACTGTAACCTTATGCCTCTGTTTCACGTTGGAGGAATTGTCCGTCAGGTGTTCTCCCCCATTTTGAGTGCTGGAAGTGTTATCTGCTGTCCGTCATTCGATGCGGAATTGTTCTGGCGATTGCTCACCTCGCAACATCCGTCGCAATCTCCCGGTGAAAACGGAGCCACACTGCCTGGTACCTTTACCTGGTATTACGCAGCTCCCACGATGCATCAAGTGATTTTGGGTAGCATACCCCAAAATGACGAAAGTGATGACATTATCAACGATGATTCGTCTCCAGCTTTTACAAAAACAGCAGATGGTGGTGGGCGCCACTTGCGAATGATTGCGAATGCAGCTGGTGGACTTCTACCCAGTTTGGCTCAAGAACTCAGAGCTACGTTTGGCGCAAATGTCTTGCCCTCGTACGGGATGACAGAATGCATGCCTATCAGTAGTCCACCTTACAACTACGAGTTGACGAAACCCGGTACAAGTGGTGTAGCTGTAGGACCAGAGATTGGTATCTTCAACAATAACATGAAATCTCTGCCGCCTAACAAGGAAGGAAACATTTGTGTTAGGGGGAGACCTTGCTTCCGTGGGTACGGAGCTGTTGGCGCAGTGCACGGTGGCGGGCATAACCCAACTCAAAAGGTCCCCAAGGCTTTGGATGCCGGAGGCTGGTTTAACACCGGAGATCTGGGGTATTTGGACGAAGACGGATACCTGTTTATTACCGGACGTTCAAAGGAAGTTATCAACAGAGGTGGAGAGATTATTTCTCCGTTGGAAGTAGAAGAAGAAATCGTTCAGCATCCCAGTATTTTGGCATGTGCTGCCTTTTCGGCCCCTCACAAGATCTTGCAAGAGGCGGTTGGAATTGTTTTGGTGCACAAGCCTGGTGTTCGAAGATTGGATTTGCCGACACTTCATACCTTTTTGCAAGACAAACTTGCAGTGGCCAAGTGGCCACAATGCCTTGTGTACATGAACGCACTTCCCAAGTCGCATACGAACAAGCTGCTGAGAGTGAAGCTCGGTCAACGACTCAACTTGCCGGAATTGACGGATAGCATGTTTCCCGTTCAACGAACATTTGAAGCAACTTGTCCACCCCAGGGAACTCTCGTGGGAGTTTCCATTCCGTCCGAAGCCATCGAAGTGGACTTGGAATACATTCAAGAAATTTTGAGAAGCGAACTTGATGTGCCCGAAGAACCTGAACAACCGCCCCAGGAACAAGTCGACGATATTTTTGATGCCGTGAAGGTTTCTCCATCGCAAGCAGGTACAAAACAACTTATTGTCACAGCACACCCCTCCCGCATTGGTTCAGTCACTATCCACATCTCTAACATCGATGCGAAAGAAGTGATTAGTACTTCGGAACGGGTTTTCGATGCATACCTGCGACCTTCTCACGTATGTACATACTCGGACGAGATCTCCTTACAGAATATCAAAAAGTATCCAGAACCGACTGACGCCGTTGCCTGTATATTGAGTGGTGACGTTGCAAAGAGGCTCATCACCGACCCCATGGTTCGAGGAATGCAGGAGCTTGTTCAAGAGCTTCTCGACCTGGACTGTTTGCCAGCTTACGATTCAAACTTCTTCCACGTGGGAGGATCGAGTCTTCTTGCTTCGCAGCTGGCAAGTAAAATCCGCAAGAAATACTCTTGTGATTTTTCAGGAACTGATGTGTTTCGTCACAATACATGCCTTGGTATGGCCCGGCATGTTCAGAGCAAAAAAGGAGGAGGCAAAAACCAGGAGGATGTATCGTTGTCCAGTAGTGCAGCTAGCTTGGGGAACGACTAGAAGTGACGTATCTGGAAGTAAACAATGCCCGGTTGACTTACAAAACGTACCATTGGATCCTACCCGACTGAAGGCCGAAAACAATTGTCTCAACAGGATGATCATGTTGATTCCTACGCTCTTGATCTTCCCAATATATCAGTTCTCGCGATTCTTCACGTTTTTCATGAGTTTATTGCTCGTCCTGCACCGTGTGCCAGGAGAAAAGAATCTTTTGGGATTCATCTTCACTTTAGTGGCTTTCCATTTCTTATGGACGGTGATAACACCATTGATTTTCGTTCTGATCAAATGGGTGGTTATTGGCAGATACCAGCAAGGAAGATATCCTATTTGGGGGTCGTACTATTTGAGATGGTGGTTCGTTGACGTCTGCCGCAAGATCATTGGACGTGGTGCTTGGGGATCCAATAATTTCACTCTGTGTTTGTATTACCGAATGCTTGGTGCCAAAATTGGAGAAGGAGCTCACATTTCCCTCGAAGCTGAGATTGCTGAATTTGATTTGGTTACAATTGGAGATTATGCCAAGATCGAGTATTCCACATGTCGTGGTTTTGGACTTGATAATGGAGCCATGATCCTCGGTCCTGTCTGTGTTGATGAATGGGCCAGTGCTGGTGTCCGTTCCGTCATCGCTCCTTACACAAAGGTTCCTCGTAATGCGCACGTTGGACCTGGAACTTCGAGCTACGAAATCACCCACGACGACGACAGGCACTTGCAATACAATCGTTACGCTGTACCTGAACCTGCCTGGTGGATGCAAGCTCTCGTCGGCCATCCTATCACATTCGTGGTAAACACCTTTTCCCACATCCCTGCTATGTACGTCCTGTACAGTCTAGTGAAGATGCATTATGCTGATTACGGCGAGGGCTTTCATACCGTGTCAGACTTGATGGAATGGTTGTGCGAACCCAAACGTATTCCGTATTACATTCTTATTCGAGTCGCACGATCAACAATTGCACCATACTTCTATATGGTAGCTGCCGTTCTGACGAAGTGGATCGTTATCGGTAAATTCAAACCAGGACCAAGAGATATTACGAATCAATGGACTTTGATTCGACATTGGCTGGCAGCTACTTTGTTTTCGAGAGAAAACATGCAAGAAATGACAGAAATGCTTGGAAGACACTACGAGCCTGTGAGCTGCCTTTACAGATTGCTGGGCGCGAAGATCGGAAAGAGAGTGTTTTGGCCAGGGCATCAGATGGTGTTTTCTGGTGAATTCGATTTGTTGGAAATCGGAGATGATGTTGTGTTCGGTTCAAGAAGTGTTATCCTCACTTCAACAACCGAGGCATCGGAGAAGGTCATATTCTGCGCAGGTTCAAACATTTCCGACAATACGATAGTCCTTCCAGGGGGTATAATTGGAAAGAATGCCGTCTTAGCATCGAACACGGTTTGTCCTGCGGGCCGCTATTTGCCCGAAGCCAGTATTTACCTAGGTTCTAGGGGTGGAGAGCCAATGGTACTTGAGCCAGGAACAGAAGCATCGGCAAAGGAAGTCATGCTTTCGGCTGACTTGAAGGAGAAAGAATTGCCGTTTGAGGGAGACGCTACAACGCTTCGACCCTTCGGAAAAGCGACAGGTCTGAGAGAGGCCGATTACTTCGTCTGGACGCCATCTATGATGATCATGTACCGATTCTTCTGCAACATTTTCTTTGCGATGCTGCACTCCTTCCCCTTGCTAGCTGCTTTGCACATTACTGCTGGTCTTCTTTATGGATGGAATATCGGTGATCGATATTACGATGGAGAATATTACAGCGGAGCACAGTTATACTTTTACATGTTTGGTGTATTTATGTTCACACACGCCATCCGTGTGCTGCTTTGCTTTGCTGTCGAAATTTCTGCGAAATGGACTCTTGTCGGAAGGCGAAAAGAAGGACGCTATAACTGGGATTCATCGAAGTACGGGCAAAACTGGGAATTCTATCAAATTATGGGACAAGTCAGAAAGCTTAACAGAGTTATGACAACGGATCTTTTGGCAGGAACTCCGTACATAACCATGTACTACTCGGCCCTAGGAGCAACCATCGGGAAGAATGTTTGTCTTTATCCAGCGGGTGCCGATCCTTCCATGCCGGAGCCTGATCTGGTGAAGATTGGTGATGGGTGCGTGGTCGACGTTGCTTCTATTGTAGCCCACTTGAATACCAGAGGAAACTTCGAGCTTGTGAGAATCGAACTGGAAGACAACGTGACACTGCGCACAAGGTCTCGAATTCAGCAAGGAGTTATCATGGAGGAAGGAGCTATGTTGCTCGAGAAGAGTTTGGCTCTAACCGGTGAGATTATTGACTCCGAGTGTGTGTGGCAAGGAGCTCCGGCACGCAAGGTTCACTGTTATGAACGAGGAACCGATTTGGTGTAAACTAATACAACCAAATTAATTATGGGCATGATGTACACTTCACCTTGTCCAACCTAGAGAGCTAGCTAGCTAGGAAAACAAACTATAAATAGCGAGAAAAATTAGAAAACAAACGACTGCTGAAATCAATAACATTAGAATTGCGCAGTTTTCACTGCATGTCAAGAATGATTCCCGTGACTGGATGACGCTTAGTCATGAACTCTCAAATGAGAGCTTTGATCCAAAAAAAGATAGTCAGTCAGTTGACATCTTCGACCATGTCCACAAACTACTATTTCACATGGCGTGGAAGCTAATTGCCATTATCTATCTATCTTCCTACACGATGGCATCAAAATCTCTCACGATTGTAATCACCGGGGCAAGCCGAGGCCTGGGAGCTGGAATGGCCCGTACGTATTTGGAACGAGGCCACAAAGTCGCCGCTTGCTCAAGATCACCTCCACCCGCAGACCTGGAAAACTCTGCTGACAAAGAGGGCCGTCTCTATTACCAATCGAACGTGGATGTTTGCGATCCGGATGCGGTAAACGATTTCTTGGAAAAGACGGCTAAGAAATTGGGTTCAAACATTGATGTTTGGATCAACAACGCAGGCGTATTGGATCCCATGAAGCCCATCCGCGATACGAATTTTGAAGAATTCGAGAAAAACATTGAGATCAATCTAATGGGTGTATTGCATGCCACCAAAGCCTACATCAACTACTCCCGTTCGCGAGCTGATGAAAGCGGTAGTGCATCTTCGGCGACGTTGGTGAATATTTCTTCGGGCGCTGCCGTCAAGGGTTACGCAGGATGGGGTGCCTATTGCAGCAGCAAGGGGGCAGTCGATCGGTTGACCGAGTGCGCTCTGGCGGAAGAAGCAAGCCGACGAGACTTCAAAACTATGTTTTCGTGCCTACAGTATTGCCCCGGGTGTGATCGATACAGCGATGCAAGAAATGATTCGGAACACATCCAAGAAGGATTTTCCCATGGTCGAAAAATTTCACGAAATCAAGGCGAATGACTCCTTCAACACCCCGCCATATATTGCCATCGAAATCGAAAAATTGGCTCTCCTCGATGGTCCTCAGACGCTCCCAGTAGTCCAACGGCTTCCTTCGGAAAAAGCATAGTAGATTCGAACCTGATAGGGGCGACACACAAATTAAAAGAACGAATCTCCGAAACTCATTCAAAACATAGAAATAAAAAGGTGACAGCGGAATCAAGAGAAGATACGATCTTTCTCTTGATAATAGTTCCTTTGTTTGATATGTAGATGGAGTTGATTTGATATGTAGACAAAGTTAGAGTCGAGAATAGAAGAAAGTACGAGGAAAAAGAGACGTATGTATGATATATATGTCTTGTATCACAAAAACGTACGCGCATCTCGTGCTATCGCTTGCTCAGAGCGCAACGTTGTAATTTTCCGTTTGCCTTGCGGCATTCTCGATGATGGACGATGAACGAGGTCATGAGTGATGATGAATGAGGCAGAACGGTATTTTTTTCTCTCCCATAAATCTTGTCATTTCGTCGTCGATCGTGGTACCCAACTTGCAACAAGAAGAAGACGCTAATCGATTCTTATCAATCAATTGCAATCGTAAATTCAAACAACGCTAGACGAAAGTGCCAGCAATAAGAGGAGGCGGAGAAGATTGAAACCATCGTTTCCGAATTCGAATAGAAGCCTCCGCATTGTTAATAATCACATATTTCTACTATGCCTCCTGCCCCCAACGGTGCCGTCCGGAGACGAGCAGCCGGCAATAATAATTTTGCTACGCTACAACAACAACAATCCAATTTTCAATCCAAGCCCTACTTTATGGGAGCACCCATTACAAAAATTCTATGCATCCTTTGGGACAGCGGGGTCTCTGTGGGTGATTCGCAGCGACAATACCGATTCCGAAATATACGGTGGTAGAAACTACGACTACAACCGAAACCTATGGGGAGCAGCGTTGTGGAGTGGACCATCTTCATGGGTCTTTGAATCTACGACCGAGCTAATGTTGGGGCTCTCCTTTTTGGCACACTTCTTGCGACGGTTGGAACAAGAATTGTCCAGTCGGCGACTCGTCGCGTGGTTCATCATGTTGGAGGCTGTCAATACGTTCGTGCGGCTATTCGCTGTGGCGACTCTGGATGAGGAATCTGTGGGAGCCTTTGTCGGTGGATCCTGTCAAGGGGCCCTATCTCTTTGTGGGTGGAGTTTTGTACTGGTACAAGGCTTTTGTTCCGCGGTTGTACCCACGATTCTTGTCCAACGCGACACTTGGCATTTCGTGCAGTGAAAAGACACTTCCGTATGCCTGGGCTCTTTATGTTCTCTGTATGGGAGGGACGGCGAGTCTTTTGGTTGGCTTGATTGGAGTTTTGGCCAGCATGATCTATTTCTTTTTGTTGTTCGCGACCAACGGAAACAGCAACATTCCATTCGTGGACATTCCCGATGCGCTTGTCAATCTATTGCCATGGGAATCGCTTGGCGGTTTGTTTTTGGTGGACTGCGAGTCCGAAAGTATATGCACCATTTATAACGAGGGCGGCTATGAATCCCAGAGGACAGCGTCGGCAGCGAGGCGGAGCTCGAAGGGCCCCAGCGCCATGTGGCTAGAACAACCCCCGATAGCAGTCGCCGTGGCGGTACCCTCGCCCGAAGCCGTCGCTCAGCTGACATCAATGGGATTCGAGGAAGATCGCGTCAAACAGGCACTTCGAGCATCCGATAACAATGTCGAACGGGCGGCAAATCCTTTTACTCGCAGGATAAACCGCTGGCTATCACAATTTTGCAAGAGCAGCGTAGCCCATGGACGAGTCGTATCTCGAGTGTAGAGTAAAGGGACATCACTATAATTGAATTAGAAAATGCTTTGTTTCTAATTATCTAAACCACTACAGTGACCTTAAATTCTTTAGTTTTTCCACAACCAAAGTTGCGACAGTAATTTCTGGTGGACAATCACCGAAGCACAATTTAAATCCGCGACAATACCAGAAGTGGTTTGCCTCGAACCATTTTAACGCAAGCAAAAGTCATTATATTGTGACCTGCACCTGAACGAAGACTTCTAAGGAGTACATGAATTGATTCGTTTCCCTTGCGACTTTTTGTCGTGACATTCCAATGCTTGATCTACCGGTCTTCCCCTTTTTGGTGACAATTTTCAAATCACCACTTTATCGTCTTTGGTATCTGTTCATTCAATAGTCACAAAATTCAGCCCACCTATTATTTGAAAAGAACATAAAAAGCCATTACGAAACAGCTAGCTCCAACCCACGGCGACATTCGTTCTCCCACGCGGCTCATCTTCCAACAGAAACCTTCGAAACCTATCCGGTTGTGATGGATTGGCTGCGCTGGATCTCTCGGCTGTTTCATAAATATTGCCAAAGAGTTGTCATTTGTTTGAATTTCAAGTGATACATTTCGGAGAAAGAGACATTGGTCAGTCGAATCAAGTTGAAACGTCGTATTAGCAGAAGTACGATTGGCCCTGGAAAAACAACAACGAAATGACTCGATCACGAGCGATGATTACAACATGCCTCTTCAAAAGATTGCGTCGCGACGTACCGTGCTTCCTTCGAAGATTCCTGGTCGTAATTCTCTCAAATAGGTGCTCGTGCAGATCATCAGTAAGATGATCATAAGAACACTCGAAAAGTCAAAGATGGCGCTCATCGTTGCATGCAAATTGAATTAGAAATATGATCGCGAATCCCGGAGCTAATTATTCGCTCACGAACACTCTGTCTCTCCCTTGGCTCCCAGTAGTTATGCTCTCGTCTGCTAGAGAAATAACAATGGAAAAGCTGCTTCCTGGTTCTATTGTTCACACAAGTTATACAGGCTTCACTGGCATTGTCAATTTTGAGGAAAAGTTATTTCCATTATTCGTTCGGAGGAGATGATCAGAAAACAACAAGAACCATTTTTTGGGTTCATACGAACTCGATTTAGGTTCATACGAACCCGTTTTCTAGTTTAATCGAACTAATCCTGATAGCACATACAATTTAACGGCTGTTTGATTAGATTCGACTAACACATTTTCAGTTTAAGTCGAGCTAATCAAAAAGACGTTAAATTGTATGTGCTTCAGGATTAGTTCGATTAAAAACTCAAAAAGAAGGCTCCGAACCAGAAATGAGTTTAATCGAACTAATCGTGGAGCACATACAATTTAACGTCTTTTTGATTAGCTCGATTAAACTGAAAATGTGTTAGTCGATCTAATCAAACAGCCGTTAAATTGTATGTGCTCCACGATTAGTTCGATTAAAACTAGAAAACGGGTTCGTATGAACCAAAAACGGATTCGTATGAACCCATCTCAAAAGGAAACATCATGATCGATCAGCTTTCATTCAGTCATTTTAAAATTATATATCATTAGCTCCTACACCTAGAGTATTTCTTTCTTTGTTTATTCAAAATCTCAAATTAGATGAGTTGAGGTAATCGAATAGTTATAATTTCGATGGAACCTAATTCGTTGAAGAATCGTTCGTTCCGCGTTTTTGCTTATAATGTGGAGTAGAAGAGTCTTGTTTTGTTTGACACCGCCGAGCATCGTGCAAGGGTGATTCATTCGTTTCATCAATAAATGAATCGATCAATCGTACTCCTGCGAAGTATGAATCGACGATTTCCCCATATTTTTTGCCATCCTCCAGCAAACCATGATGCGCAAAGTTTTCCAACTCCTTCACTCTCACAAAGTTGTGGTTGAAAGCCTCTTTCCAACCTTCCACACACTCTGCCGTGACAAAGTCGTGTTCTCCAGCGCATGACCATACAGGAAGGCATACGACTGGCGGAATCTGAAGGCTTTGTAGCAGTCCATTCTTGTATGCTACCTGTACCGCGCCAAATTCCTGGTGTTCCGGCGTGCTCGTATGCATCAACGAGTGGTTGAGGTTTGGGTGTTATTTGGCAAGCATGCTTTTCCGAGAACCGATCCATTATAGTAGACGCATCATCGTCTTCTTCCAGCAATGACGTGATAAGATCATTCGCGGCAGCTTCCACCTGCTTGACATCGCAGGGCGTACTGGAAAGAATAGCCGACAGGCATTTCGGCGCGTCTTCATCGTTCCGTTCGGCCATTCGTTTCATGTATTCAAATGCTAGAATACCCCCAAAGCTCTGTCCGTACAAATGAAACCGAGTCAATCCGCTTTTCTTAATGACCAATTCCAAATCGTCGAGGGACGATTCTATCGAATACGCGTCTGCATCTTCCTGGACCAGGACTCCTTCCACAGCCCAGCTGGTCGTAGAAGACCATCGATCGATATGGAACGACATCACGTAGCGGAAGCAAATAATCCGAGGGAACTCCGGGGCCGCCATGCAATACAAGGATCGGAGCGGCTTTCTGGGATGAGAGGTTCATTCGGTTGTGGATCCGATAGGAAATGGAATGTGATGTCGTAACGTCATCATCGCCATAGGTTCTCGACACTTCGAAACTCTCCCTCAAACTCTTTGGCACGAAGGACACTGGATTGATCGGAAGACACGCGGGTTTTGTAACAGAGCTGATCGTTTGCGAGGAATGCCTGATGCCGGTCGAATTTCTGTCGTTGACAGCACGAATAATGCTGTCACGAAATATATCAAGAAGTTCCGCATGGTCATGATGTTGTGTTATAGGATTTGCTTCTGCTTGTACTTCGGGAAGTTGACGAGCTCAATAGCCTCGCCGAAGTTCGTAGTCTGTTGTGTCGCTGATGTGATGTAGAGTGTATGATCTCCAATATCTGCGGTGTTCTTGTCGCTTTTCACTGTTGCTGTCTGATGAAGCAGCATTTTTGGGGACGAAAGAAGAATGCATCGTACGTACTTGGCGCGCTTTTTCGGTGGAATTTTCTCAAAACTTTTTGAATCGGAAGATCTTTCGATTCTCATTCGTGCACATACCTGATAACGCCAATGAATATAAAATCCAGAACGATTGCCTTGTTTTGATAATCCTGATCCATCGGAAGTCAATCAACTTTAGGGGTTAAGTAAATCTCCTCTACTTCGGAAACAGGTGCTTCCGCTGAATCGATTCAAAATTCCTGTCGTACAGTATCAATTCAAACTGCAACTCTCAGACGAAAGCGACGACGAAGCGCGAACGACAAGCTACTTTGTAAGAGACGGAATGCACAACATCTGGCAGGCAAGAGTTTTGCGATAACAATCAAAGCAGAAACTTTCTACGCTCGCACCAGTTTTAAACTTCAGCTCCTGAAGAAAATTCTTTCCGAAACAACAAGATCGAACATGACTCCTATCTTACGTGGCTCGATCAAGGGCAGAATACGCAGGGAAAAAAAGAATGCGAACAATGATCGGGCTCCTCGCCATAATGTCATTCCTACCCAGCGTTTCGGCGTTCATTGAGCCCAGTCTAGCACGATACGCTAAAAATGCCTGCGGGTATACACCGAACCACACACTTCAATCTTCCCAAGACGTCCACTTCCAAAAATTCTGTGGAAGAGCTTACATGGTCTCCTCAAGATCTCACAAGCGACAACCCCGGGTTTCCAAAAATCCCAGACGACGATTACATAAAACTATATCAAGAGAATCCAGAATTGTGGCCCGTCGAATTTTTTCTCATTGCTTATCGCCAGTCGAAATCGAAAGGATGCGAGGTTCTGGTCAGGAGGTCTGCCAATGGCACTTCCAAATACGGGGTTGGGACGGGTGTTCCGGCAACGCGGTGGTTGCTGTCATCTGCAGAGCCTCCGAAAGGCTATGAATGGTCGAATCCTAGCATCTGTTTCGATTCCAACAACTTTCCAGAGTTTGATACCAATCAGGATACCTGGACCTACCGAAAGATCGATATTTGTGAGAACGCATTTCACGGCAACGACGAGGAGTTCGAAGATTCAGCGCTGGAGGAGTACGCACGCACAATACGGGATACTTTAAGGACCGAGCTATCTGCACAAATGAAAAAGGACAAAAGCGAGAACCCCATGAGCTCGTGGGAAGCCGAGAGAATTGCTATCGTCCAAAAGATTCTCGACCAACCAAATAGTGTCGCTGCCATTCAGGGGACACTTCGAATGAGTGGTCTATTCGAAAGGCGACAGGGTGATAACGACGAAGATGATGATCGATACGTAAATCTCGGGGGTTCCAATGGACCAGATCCAGTCGAGCTTCGCAAAGTCTGTGCAAATACATACCATGTTTCCACAAATGCCCAATCCCATGCCCCTGCCGTCAACCTCAGCAGAAGAGTTGAAGAAAGAGATTACCAGCCGCTATTCTCGGATGATAGAAAGTGGCAAAGATCTACACAAAGGACAAATATGGGAGAACCTTTACACACATCTCAACGTCGAACGTCAGCAACACAATCCACGGCGTATACCTTTCGTTGGACCTGACAAACCATCTCCCAGACGGCAATGAAAACACACCGCCGGCACTCGATCTTTTCGGTACCAAGGCCATCACACGTGAGTGGAAGTCGCTGGAAGAGCTCAAAGTGCTTTCGGAAGAAGGGAGCATCTGCACAGAAGACCCAAAGCCAACGTTCATTTCTGGCTTTATCGTGCGGCAGCTTGTAAAAGATGGCATCATTGGCGTTCACGATAGAGATGATGAGCGAAGTGTAAGAAACTTGCTCCCGAGCTGCTTTCACGCTGTAATACAATACGACCTGAATGCATTCGCCAAACAAGTGGTATAGTTACTCAACTACTTAGTATACCGCTTTCGTACAAAAAGAAAGCTAGGCCTTCTAGTGCTGCAAGTTACGTTCTTAGAACTAACTATAGTTCGTACTAAAAGTATGATTCCTAATTGTTCGTGTAGCTAGTGTAACGTTGAGGCTCCTCCGTGTTGACGACATCATCGGCCTAAAGCTAGTACGACTAGCATCGGAAACAGAACATCAGCATTTTACAACTACATGTGCCATTCTCACTGTCACAAAAATTGGGAGGACCAGACTTTTCGTCGGTGTCATCAACATGGAACACTATGCGATTGCAAACAACGTATTGGTGCCCATTTGTTTCTTCTAGTTCTCTAGTTTTGAACGATGCCCTATCAGAAGTAGGGATTTGGATCATTGAAGGAAATCTTGATGCGTTTTGACACAGTGTTTCCTGTTACAATACGTCGAATAAAGCAATCGACTCGATTGCGACACGTCCGAGAAAATTACGACCACGTTTGTGAGAGAATGATGTAAAGAACAATCCTTTGCCCAATGACAAGCAAATCGCCAATTTTGACGATATATGCCTTTCACTTGAAATTTCAATTGAGTCTTGCGCGAAGGTGTGAAACGTGTAGGTTTTGTACTAACGGTTGTCGTCGCGTAGAAATCCTACCAGAGCGTTGAGCAAATTCCGGAATCCATTCTCCAATCGAAAACGAATTCTGAGACCACGTATGACCACGAATTGAACTTGTTACAATTTCCTTCGCTTTATTGGCCCATTCTTTCTCTCTCAACAATTTGATTAGAGGAATCTGGCAATCTGTATCAGCTTCGTCGGTCGTCTACGTCCCAATTGAATGACTCTTCTATCTCCAAGTGTGGTTGTACCAATGCTGATCATTGATATCGCGATATTCATATCCAGGGAGGCCTTTTGATCCGCTCATCGTGACGTCATAATATCGTCCGATTGACATTTCAATTCAGAAGACAAAAAATCGAGAAACCATGAAGCTTTTTTCTGTGCTTTTCACCAGCTACCTGGCCATGGCCTCCGGTTTGTCCACGCCAAACACCAGCAAGGCTTCTCCTGTCGATGCTAACTCCCAATCTGTCTTCCCTACTCCTACCAAGGAAGCCCCCAAGCTTATGCCTCTTTCGCAAAAGGCTGCTGTCGGTATGGGTATGGTCCTCGCCTTCAACGCGGGTGCCGTCAACTCTGCCACTCTTTCGGGACTTCTCGCAGAAGGAACCAAGATGGGATCTGCCGCCGTCACCGGTGCCTGGACTAACTCCGCCATTGGAGCCGCTTCCGCCGTTCAGGGAGCTGCCGCCGCTCAGTTCCTTTTCAACACCAAGTGCATTGTGAGCTACATTTGCGGAGCTATCATCAGTGGATTCAGTCATCCCTGAACCCAAGGCTTTCGAAGTTGATGTCAAGAAGACCCTTCCTCTTTTCAGCATCTCTGCCGCCCTTTTGGCCACTTCTGCTGTTTTCGCCAAGGCCGCCAACGTCAAGTACTTTTACTTTGCTCTCTTGGCCAACGGTCTCCAGAACTCCTTCACCTCCACTTTGACTGCCAACTTGTGCCGTACCTCGCACTTCACCGGTATCAGTTCCGACATGGGAACTTTCATCGGACAAGTCCTTCGAGGAAACAAGGCCAACCAGGGCAGACTCAAGAATATTGCTTTGATCGCTGCTTCTTTCTGGACCGGAGGTTTCCTTGCCTTTGGATGGACCAAGACCTTCGGACACAAGGTCTTGTTCGGAGCCGCCGCTGTTCACTTGGCCTTTGCCACCTGGGTTGGAATGAAATCCAAGGCCAAGAAGGACTAAATTTGATAATATGAAGAAAAAACACCAATCTTAACGACGAGCTGAAATGAAATTCATAATTTCTTTCTCCTCTGCCGTGCTGAACAATTCGATTGATGTAATTTGAAATTATAGCAATTCGGTTCCAAAGCAAACTTAGTTCACTAATCGATATAGATTTTTTAATTACGAAGATTGGAAATATCACTTCTTTTTCACAACTCCTGGAATCGAAAAACAAACTTGATGCCTAGAATTTCATGACATCAAAAATTACCGTTAACCATTCACTCATGGCCGTATGTGAATGGCAATACCTTCTTATGTAGCTTTGGAAAAGAACAGATTATACAAATCGTTGGTTTGGCATTTACGTTTGTCTTTGTGGGATACGTCGAACAAAATTGAGAGACATCAATTGCCCCTGCAGAGGTGCTAATGATACATCGGTGTCAACAACAAGAGAGTGCCCTTACGTTATTCAATCAACAAGTCGTCTCCGACTATTCTAGAGTGTCGCACTCGGAACCAATCATTCTTGTTCTCTCTGACACTGCCGTTAGACCAAAATATAAATGCCGTAAATAGAAGATAGTTGAAGTGTGATCCGAGAGATTAAAACTTCACGGAACAAAAAGGAACTTTTACGAATCAAAAAGGTCGACTCCGGGAATCGAACCCGGGACCTCTTCCACCCTAAGGAAGAATCATGCCCCTAGACCAAGTCGACTTCGGTTTTCTGACTCACACTGTCGTTTTGACAAATATAAATTAATTTTAATGAATGGTTCAATAATAAGAATATATTGGGCTATTTTCAACAAAAACGGAAGTGGTTTAGTCGATCCACAATAGAAGCACAATTTCAAATAGATTCATAATAATATTATTGTTTAGAAGATTAATTTCTGGAAGAGGTAACGTAAGTGCGGGCTGCTTCCTTGACGTCCTCCCGGGTTTCTTCTGTTCCGTGCTCTTCTTCGATCCTGTACCATTTCTTGAACACACTTTTCATTTGGCGATCGGAGAGCTTTCGTTCTTCTACCTTCTTTTCGAGCATAGCTCTGGCATGATCAATATTTCCGAATTTACATTCCTTGTCCAAGTAAACAAAGAATAAATCCAATCGTTTGTTGTACTTCAACAATAGGCCGTCAAAGATAGTACGGCCACGCTCTGGACTTCCAAGTTCGAATTCCATTTGCGCGTACTTGCTCATCATCTCAGCGTGCTTGTGAGGAGCCAAACTGAGCATCGCTCGCTTCATTAGCGCCTGGGCATCATCGTTTCGCGACTGCTTCAACAGGTAGTGCATATGGGCTAGCCATACCTTCTTCTTTGATTTATGTTTCTTACACATAACAGCGAACAGAGCATCAGCCTTCGCCACAGAAGTAGGGTCATTGGAAGATAGTTCCACTTCATTTGCCCGAATTTCACAAGCCCTTAAATAGACCTGCTTCGGGTTATTTTGCTTGCATGCATTTTCGATAACGTCCTTAAACGTATCTTCGTTACCAAACTTATGTTCAAGTGTCAACAATGCTGACCACACATTGAGCTTCTCTTTCTCCTGTCTAAATTCGATACGCTCCAAGGCTTTTTCAGCTACCTTACGTGCCGACGGAATATCTGCAAGAGACAGATAGAATGCCATGTAACGAATCCATAGTTCCGAATTGTTTGGTTCTCCAGCCAACAAACGCTCAAAGTCACCAGCAGTCTCTGGATTATCGTCTGCAGTTCCATCCGCGAGGGCTGTTTCGCGGCGGGAAATTTCTTGTTCTTCGCGACGTTTCTCGGCTTGGCGTTTGCGTGATTTGCGCGAACTCGATTTTTCGTTACCTTCGTCGTCGCTATCACTGTCAGAATCACTTTCATCTGACGAGTCATCGTCATCATTCTGCTTCGTTCCAATTCCTGCTTTCTTTCCAAGAGCATCAGCACCCCAGCTGAATCCAACATTTGTGTCCAATGTCTCTTGTTCTTTTTCGTCTTCGCTCTCATCTTCTGAGGACGAATCACCATCATCATCAGAGTCAGAATCATCGTCGTCATCTTCAGAGCCGGAATCGTCGTCATCCCCATCGCTATCGTCGTCCTCGGCGTTCATCTTTGCCGCAAGCTTAGTGGCAAAGTTTTCGTCATCTGAATCCATGTCACTATCAGCGTCTTGAAGTTCTCGAACATTATCAACCTCGTCACTCTCGTCATCACTTTCGTCGTCACTGTCTTCCATTTCAACATCGCTTTCGACAGACGAATCATCTGTGTCGTCGTCATCCGCAAAGTGGCTAGCCTTCATACTGAAGGCTAGTTTCTTAGCCTCGTCATCCTTTTTTAGCACCAAGACCTTGACGAGGTCTCCAGGACTATACAGGGCTTCCAAGTCCTTGATGAATTTGTCAGAGCACTCACTCATGTGAACTAAGCCATCCATATTGCATCGTTGAATTCGTACGAAAACACCGTATTTCGTAACCGTTTGTACTGTACCCTTGTACTTCTCTCCTACGTTGATGTCTTCGAATGCTAGCATTTCTTCTTCGACCATAACGGACTCTCTCATGTCCACATCAGCTTGAGTCGTCACTGGGCTCTTCATGTGTCTTCCTTTCTTTGATATAGGACGTGTCTCCTTAATTTTTCCAACTACAAGACGTCCCCGAGGGAAAGATGAACTAGGGTTTGCGATGTAGCCATCACAAAGTTCCTTGAGCGTCGATCGGCCTTCAACAGTTCTAGAGAAGCGAATAAAACACCCCATTTTGGATGTTTGCATCACATATCCCTGTACTATATCGCCTGAAGCTGGAACAGGGTCATCATCAAGGTCTCCGTCGATTCGACTCGAACGCAGACTCACGTCAACAATCTTCCCGTTAGATTTACCGTTTAGCACTCGGCATTCGACGTATTGCTTGTCTGCAAAAGCATCGTCACTGAATTGAGACCAAAAAAGTAAAGAAGAGTTGTGAGACATTATTTCTAGAGATGCTTTTTCCCCCACAATATTATAAGGAAAAGACACGACGTAATAGGATTACTTACTCATCGTCTTCAGTAGCTTCGGTTGTTTCAGTTTCATCATTATCTTCCACCATATCATCGTCGTTCTTTTTAACAGTTTCTTCTTTCTTGCTTTGCCCTAATGGCATGTTTTCCCATTCATCTGGTTCATCTAAGCTCAGTGATACAACATCGCCCGATACCTTGACGTAAATCCAGCATAAGAGAAGGAGCAAGAACTTGATCAAGTGATTTGTTGATCCTTCCGACAACAATATCCCCACCCACGGGCTTCGGGGTTTCAGTAGAGCCCGATTCGCAAGCTAATACTGACAGGAATAGAAATGGATCCTTAGAACCGCGTTTGGCTTGCAATTTGATTACAATGCACTCGATTACAGCTCCCAAAGGAACGTTTCCTTGCAAATTGTTCAAGAGTTCCACATCACGAGAAAGCTCAAGCCCAGAAACAAATCCCGTAACGTGGGGACCGAGATTAACGAAAATGCCACTATTTTCTTTGCCATACGCGGCGACAACACCTTTGATTTTCGTTCCGGGTTTGAGTTGGGACGTCTTCTTGATAAAGGCTGGAATATCCTCCGAATTTTCATCATCAATATCCTTTTCTGTGACCCAAATTTTATTGTTCTGCACAGAAATCACGGTCAAATTGTTGAGCTCTTGACCCTTCTTCAAACCATAAAATGGATGGCATTTTGTAATTTTCCCAGGAGATTGATCTTTGAGAGGTTTCATACGACGTTTGATAACAGTCGAATTGGATTCTTTATCCGTACAATGGATGAACAAGCGTTGCTTATTTCGTCCTGTTATCATGGATGCAACGTCAAAACGAATGCTAGTTAGTACTGCCTTGGAGATTTTATCTCCAGCCTTGAAGGTCGATTGACTCTGCTGTTTTGCGGTGCTTGTAGTATCATCGCCGGAGGCGGAAACTGGTTCAAGTAGAATGCGATGGGGACGGACCGAATCATCAATTACAGTTACTCTTGTTACCAACGTGTCATAGAGGCGGAGTGAAAGGCCTCCACTTTGTTTCGGTACCATACCAGTCATGCCATCCAAAAATCGAATAAAGGCGCCATGGCGTTTGTCAACTTGCGCTACAAAACCAAGAACAGATGCGCCAACGAAGAGACTCGTATTTGGCATCGGGACAATAGGTAGCTTACTGGTGTTCTCGTCTTCTGTATTAGCGTGTTCTTCTCTACTTTGAATGAGAGTCTTTCGAAGTGAAACAACGGGCATTGTTCCGATCCCACTCGCATAGTCAACAATCAGCTTATGCTGGATCCTCCAATACAATACCTTTCTGTCTGATTTTCTTTCCGACAGTCAAGACGCGCTTTGCCAAGGCATCCAGGTTTTTCACGTTCTGAATATCAACTGGTTCGAATGAATCTACTAAATTGTTGTAGGGCAATTTGCATTCAACGCTGGAGAGCATCTTTCTCTTGCCTAACGATTCTCCATCCACCAAATACTTCGACTTGATTTCGACAATTGCATAGCCAGGAACGTATCCGCCCGATTCTTTTGCTTTCCCGTCGACGAGCTCAACAATCTTCATCGATTTAGCAGGAAGGATAGCACCTGCAAGCAGACGTACTTGTTTAGTATCCTGCATGTCTATTTCTTCTTCATCCATTTGATCATAATCGTCTTCATCTTTGTGTGCCTTGAGACTCAGCGTTAACTTCCCAATAATTGCTTGAAGTTTGGACTTCGTCACCGTCGACATTCATTTCATCGTCGTCGTAGTCTTGAAAGGACGAACGTTTTCGAACAACTTTTTTCTTTTTAACAACTCGACTTGTGACAATATCTCCGACACTATAGTTTTCTCTATGGTCTTCCACTCCAAGTTCTGCTGCCAAGGATCGGGCTGTGACTTTACCGTAAACCTGATTGCAAAAGGTGACATAAAGACCTTGGTTGTCGACCTTCGACACATACCCTACAGCCAATTGACCCACTTTCGCGTCACCGTAGTTAGTTATGATATTCTCTGGAACAGCTTGGACTAGTGACTTCTTTGCCGAAACTAAGCATCTCTTTCGTACAGGATCAACAGACAATACCCTCACATCCACCTTCGCATCGATAGCGTATTTTGTTTTGAAAACTCGCTGCCGATATTCAGAAGAATCATTCGACACTACATCAAACAATTGAAGAGGAGGAATCAACCCAGTAACTTTGTTCGAGCTCGACGAAGACTTATTTTTCTTCCCTTTCTTGCTGTTTCCTCCTCCAAGTTGGACGAGGACGCTTCCACCTGGTAGATGACCACAAATGGGCACCTGCTTGTAAACTTTACCTGGAACCAAGTCACCATGGGTAAGAACAGGTGCCTTGATGATATGCGAAGCGCATCCACCAGCAGCAACTCCGTCCAACCAATGGCCAGTGCTCAGAATGCGAACACTGTGCTTGCTGGATGGTGCGAATTCTTTTAGAAACTTGCCGGCGTTGTCTGTTTCGACATCTTCACCCTCATCGAATGCCTTGGAAATATGAACGTATACCTTTCGGACATGAGTTGCGTCTTGGAAGGATGGATTTTGGAAAAGATCGCACGACTTGGTCAAACTTTTTAGGCAGCAAGGAACTTGTCTCGATATTGTACTCGGACGGCAATGCCAAAAGAGCTCCAATCCCGGGATCCAACTTGACAACAGTACAGTCGGGAACAACAGTTCCAACAGTAGGGAAGCTTTGGAGCGGATTTTTTGCTTCGCCCGGATTCGAGAGTGTCAGAATATGGGGTGCCATTGATAGTCGTACCAATTTAGTAGGAACATCAACTGCCAAAATTCGAGCGGTAAAGTATTGGTGCTCTTGGAAGAGAGAAGCCGCGAGTTTTGGAAAGCCTAAATCACGTCCGCTAGCCGATATTCCTTCCTTCGCGTCGGGAATCAATGTTGCCCCCAAATGGTTCATCTCCATAGAACCCCGAAATACGTTGCCGAAAATTGATACACAAAGACCGTTGTTGGCGATCGCTTCAACCTTGGCTTGGACCAACCAGCCAGGTGTCAGAGAGGAAAAGGAAAAAGGGATAATCGTCGATTTGTTGTTACCCCGTTTGCCACTTTTGGAGTTACTTGTGAGACTGGACACAGTCTGTTTTGCCATTTTTTGAGTGGTTGGCAGAGAGAGGGAGAACACTGTAGCGGTGGATTGATCCTTTCCCGATGTCGTTACTGGGGACACCAAAAAGTCATAGACTCTTCCCTTTTGCAAAATGAGAGGACGCTTTGATACGTCGTCATCTTACCTCATCTTCATAGTCTTCGTCTCCATCCAAAACAACATAGTTGCTATCTTTTTCGTCCCCGACTTTGTCAAAAGGGAGGAACCCGCGCTTTCCAAATCCCAATTCAATGACGCAACCGTGATCTTCCACCGACATGATCTGTCCACGGATTGGCACCGACGCTCGAGCAAGGCGGTTTGCGGCACTCGTTACGCTGCTACCTTTTGCTTCCCCAGCTTCTCCCGCTAGCAACAAGCGTGGATTGACGTCTTGGGGCAAGGCCGATACCTGAATTCGGCGTCGGGACGGTCCTCCTTTTACCTGTTCTACGGCAATTTTCGTGACGACAACGGCAAGAGTTTGTCCAACTTGCATCGTGTTTGCCAACGGATACTTTGGAGCTTGACCGGATTTGGCTTGTGGAAGAATGTACGCAGTCAAAAGGATTGGGAAGACTGACAATAGCATAGGTTTCTTGGACTTCTCTGACGCAAGCCAAGAGCTTGGAACCCTTTGCAATTTTTGAGAAACCCAAGGATTCGATGTGTGTACTCGTCGAGACAGAATCTGATCCCTTGTGTTTCTTTGTCGAGACGACGACTCCGCCTCCTCCCAATGGCATGAGAGACTTGCTGCCAGAAGTCGAGGGAGTATCCTCGACCTTGCGTCGCTTGGACGACGAAGAAGACTTTTCCTCTTTCTTCTTGCTGCTTCCGAACAAAAAGTCCTTCTTGATACTCGACGCCGTCGTCTTGGCATCTGCTTCGTTCGACTTTCGTTTTTGACTAGGGCGGAGCTTCTTGTTATCGCTCTCCTCGGCTTTGACCTCCTTGGCAGGGCGACTGCTGCCACGGGGGAATGACATTTCGTCAACCATGGTTGTCAATACTATATTCTTCCCTTTCCTAGCTAGCGTCGTTTTCGTTTTTGCCTCTGGAAGCCTTTTTCTGCCTTTGGTTGGTAGAAATTTTCGATGGCCCGGAAGGAGGTGTTGAAATTGTGTTTCGTGATGAAAATCCTGTTTCATCGGCATCGGGAGACGTGATCTTTAAAAAATCTGAAGAACAAATAGCAGCAAAATCGAGCGTGAAAACTATTGCGTCGCGGTCTCGGTCGAATTGAGTTTTTGTGGAATTATTGGTGGATGGTTGCTGGCGTCTGGCATGTGCCCGGATATTTTTTTCCCGTTTTTCGTGGGTATGATAATAGTTATCCATATACATAATATAGGTATGATAGAAGGGCATCACTTCGATTCTACCTCTTTTCGCAAAACTAAAAAACCAATCATTCGATCCTTCATGAAAATTTGGATGATGCTCGACTCATTCATCGTTGATTTTCTACCAGTTTTTACGGGCTACTATTTGCGCGTTGGAACAAGAATCGGGAAAGCAACACCAATTGCTTCGTGCATCCTCCAACACCAATCACAATTACTTTTTCTCTTTTCCTTTCCAGTCAAACTAATTTCCACCATGAAGACCCCTGAATCCGTCCTTAAGAAGCAAGCCACTCAAGAGAAGTTGGCCGCTGCTGCCGCCGCCGCCGCTGCTGCTGCCGCCGAAAAGGCCACCGCCGATGCCGCCAAGTTCGAGGCCAACTCCAAGAAGTACGATGAAGAGTACGAGGCCGCCCAAAAGCTTGCCATCGACAACCGCCGCAAGGCCAAGGCCGACGGTGGATTCTTCGTCCCCGCCGAACCCAAGCTTGCTTTGGTCATCCGCATCCGCGGTATTATCGGAGTCTCCCCCAAGGCCAAGAAGGTCATGCAGCTCTTCCGCCTTCGTCAGCTCCACAACGCTACCTTTGTTCGATTGAACGAGGCCACCATCCGAATGCTTCGATTGATCGAACCTTACGTCACATACGGATACCCTTCCCGTGCCACCGTCCAAAAGCTTGTCTACAAGCGTGGATTCGGAAAGATCAACAAGCAACGCATCCCCTATCGGATCCAACGCTGTTATCGCCGAGGGACTCGCAGAATGCGGAATTGAGTGCACCGCCGACCTCATCAACGAGATCTACACCGTCGGACCTAACTTCAAGAAGGCCAACAACTTCTTGTGGCCTTTCAAGCTTTCCAACCCTAAGGGAGGATTCTCCAACAAGACCAAGTTGCTTCACTTCATGGAAGGTGGAGAAGCTGGTGCCCGTGGAGAGGAAATCAACAAGTTGGTCGCCAAGATGATCTAAATCAAGTCTGATTCAAGCCAACGAAAAGAGAAAGTTTGGAACAACCACCCAAACAGCCGCCCCCGAGTTGAATAATGGAAATAGACGAAAAAGTTGTTGAACAAGAACCACTCAAAACTGTACATTTTCTTAACACGTCCGCGTGGGAACATTCCCATTGTGTGACTAATACCAAACCTGAAAACGTTCCGACCCATTCGGTTGTGAAACAAACGCACTCGTGTGTTTGTCGGATCGATCGATTGGGCGGTCAAAAGCTATTGCAACTCTTAGATATTTGTATGATTACTACCGCAAGTCTTATTTCATGTAGTTAGATTAGATTGCCATCAGTGTTGACGTATTTTATCTTGTCTACGTTCTGATATCTCTTCTTTTGACATTTTGAATACAAAGCATCCCTTTTACAAACAACAATCAACCACATTACTTTGGGTCCGCAATTCTGACCAAGTTAATCGTCAGAATCGATGATAACCAATCATCGGGAATGGAATAATTTTCGGGTTTTCTTCATTAAAATTTTTCTTTATTCGAGAATTGAAGTCTATCTCAATGGTGCTTCGTATTCAAATAAGATCACCATAGAACCCAACATTTTTCAACCATGGAGTTGAAGACGAAGGAAGAATCACCAACAATGGCGACGATCCCAGCAGAAGCACAACAAGAAAAAGACGAAGTTGTCGCCACCCGACCGATACCCATCAAAGGCCAGCGCCGCAACCTCGGACGTCAGGCACGGAAACGAAGAAAGAAATACCTGGAAATCGAAGCAGCCGCATCTGCCTTTGTGGCAGCAGCAACCAGTGCGGTGAACTTCGAAACGAACGTTGAGACAACGGCAATAACAGAAACAACCACCGTTCTTCCGACCGATCGCAGTTATGTGTTGGACGACGTCCGCTCTGCTCTCTCACAAGTTCGATAGACGGGAGTTGATACGTCAGCTGGGATATCTGCCCGGGAACGCCTTGAAAGTTGTGTCGCGCATCGAGGACGCCTTTTCCACGGACGATCTACATCGTCTCTTTGCCGCAGCGACAGTTGCGTACAGATGCAAACGATACCACAGTTACAGTCTCCAACGACAGCAATCAAACGAACGAACAGAGGACAAAGAAAATGGCGACAATGATCCAAAATATGATGAAAGAACCACTGGTAATCAAACTATATCCACTTGCCTTGCGTGACGAAAGCAGCAGCACCAAACGCCGGCGGAAACGACGTCGTGAAGAAATCGAGGACGATTCTGCGGAACAAACCACTCCTCTGATGGAACCCTTTCCAACAATTTTTTGGGTCACTCATCCGTTGATCAAAGCCTTGATTTCCAAACTGGAACTCGACAGAGTCAATGTTCAGTTCGAACAGCGTCTGGAAGAGGAAGCAGCAAAACAACCAAAGGATTGTGATGTATCCAATGAAAAGGAATCTGCGCTGGAATCAATGAAGCGTGCACACATTTCGTATGGAAAGGAGCGACGAGCCTTGCTCTCAGAGAAGGACAAGGAGTATGTTATTGGCCGCAAGTGGTACGGTGACGACGAACCAACTATTTCTTCGTCAAAGCTTCCACCCGCCAAGGCTTCCATTCCACCCTTTTCCGAAAAGTGTGGTGTCGCAGGGATCCGCAACCCCAAGGCGGTCAAGTGCTTGCACGCCCACGCAGCCCACTACTGGAGCGGGAATTCCGACAACGTGGTGGGCAAATGGGTCTGGGAACGATTGAAATTCGGTGGTTCCTTCTTTCAGGGGTCCATCGAGGAAACAGCAGACACAGGCGATGCAAGCTAAAAGTAGTGAACAAATAATAACGAATGATTTCACGATGAATGAAATTCCAGACAATTCGAAATAACTTCGAGGATTCAATGAACCAAAGAAAGCTCATCATCTAAGTAGTTATAGCTAATTCTATATTTATTCCGTATACAATGCAATTGCAGCAACAGTAGACACCAGAATGCTTCTTAATTTTCCTATGCACAAATTCTAATCAAGTTTGTAGAGTTGGAAAGTGTTACTAAGTAAAAGACGAATTGAAATAAAAGGCTTTTCTATCGGTTATTCCTTTTCAATCGACGCTTCGTTTACTTCGTTCAATTTCTTTCTGCGAATCTCCCTACGCAAGTTCCATGGCCGTATCGCCTGATGGAGGAGTAATCGTCATGCCAATGCTGGATGTCGTTGGGTGGGGAACAACGATCGTCTCTCCCAGAGTCGGCGTGACACCTGGATTCATGGTCAGGAGTGCCGAGTGGTTGACCAAATCACGGAGTGGCTGCAATCTCGTTCGGAGTGACATCATTGCGTCGGTAATCGACGGAGGAATCGGTTCGAATGACGCAAACATCGCAGTTGGAACCCGACCCGAGATCGTTGAAAATACCCGCTCCAATGGCACGCTGGACCAGTTTTACGGCTTCCGCCTCGGTCATGTCCTCCTTCCATGCGCTTTCGAAAATAGACATGGCGGCGAGACTTCCGGATCCCATGGTGGTGTAGTTGAGTTTCGCCGTGCTTCCGTGGGGATGGATCTGGTAGATGCAAGGCCCGTTAATGTCGCAGCCCCCAAGGACGAGGGCGGCACTGATGTGTCCCTGGTATTGAAAGAGCCTTCGTTTCAAAAGTGTACAGGCGGTCATGATTCGAGATTGCGAGTGGGTGTTCATGCGGAAGCAATTCGAGCTGGCTGGAGATGAGTTGCGTGATCATTTCCGTGTCGGCAGCGGTTCCGGCACCGCAGCAGTACATGTTGGGTGCCAGGTAGTGGATCTTTTCGCAATTCTTTTCGGCAACCTCGGATCCGCTTGTCGCACGGGTATCGGCACCGAGAACAACTCCGTCCTTGTAGACAACACCGACAATGGTGGTTCCTGTCTTCTTGGCGGCGGGAAGAGCCTCGGATCCTCCCAGCATCATAATGTTTTGGTTGCGGAGGGTGTTCTCGAAGGAAAAGCCGGAGAACGGCTGGGCCACCGGAAAGGGCATCGTTAGTACTGGTGAGTTCGGACATCATGGTGACCAAAGGATTATATATACCGTGTGAATGGAAGAGATGCTTGGGATACGATAGCGTCCAAGAAAGTCCTTCACTGAAATAATTTAATTTCGAAGAAGTCTGCTTTTGGTGTCTTGTTTTTTTCGCGTCTTTGTTCGAACGAGACGGAAGCGATCGAGATCCTTCGATGCGCATCGGCCAAGATCGATGCTCGATCGATGAAAAAACTAAATTATGTCCCTATCTACCCCAAATTTATCCCCCACTTGATGAGAGTGAAATTTTTTTCAGCTAAAATCATTATTTTGTACGACAATTAAGGTAAAGTAGACAATCGTATCCCTTACAACTAGAAGTACTTACTTTTTGGTTTTGATAAATGCAACAGTAATGATATTCGTTGAATTAAAGTAATTACGACAACTAATCCGCGCAAGGCGTTTTTATCTAGGAGGAAGAATACTTGCAGTGGTAGCAGTCGTTTCGTAGCAGGTGACAACAAGAACATCATCAGCCAAAATGATCGTGCTGCTAACCAATCATAAAAAGAATGGTCTGATCATTTGTGCTGCGACGCCTTTCTTACAACCCGGCAGAAACCACTCGCACAAACGATTGTAGTGGGTTTCATATACATTCGGCCGGATTTGGTGAAGAAATCTTTCTGCCAACGATGAATGGAACATGGCGTTGGCTTGTGACGAATCTTAATTCCTCGTCTCCCTTGCAAAAGAATACTTTGTACACAGTACTATCGAAGGAAGAACCTGTACAAACTAGAGAAGAATATGGACGAATGAAGAAGGAAAGTTAGCATCGGTCGTTGATTTGTGAAGTGTTTGGATTGTCAAACTGTTTGTTGCGGAATTCATTAATCTCTCAGATATGGGTTGGTGATAGGGCTCGTTACAGCCATGGTCCTCAACGCGTGTAGTTACTTGCAGCAACCAAGATCCAACTCATAGTTCCTTTCGGAACCACAAAACCGCATTTCGCAATGTGGGGACTTGACCATTCGGGAACTCTTTCGATCATCACAGAGAAAAATGTAGCAAAACCAACAGACAACAAAAACATGAAAGCCTTATTTGAAACATACCTTGGTCAGAAAATCTCCGTCCTTTTGGGTTCCCTCCACCGCAATCAATCGCGCATGGCCGAATCACCAGCGTCCTCCTCCTGGTTTTCCGACGCCTTGATGTACAAGACGTTGTTGCACCGGACCAGTACTTCCCCCAAAAATCCAGCCAGCTCGCCGTCGATGAACTCTTCCGTGTTTACCAATTGAAGATTCATGTAGGCGTCACTGCTGGCGAGTTTCCCTTGGTATTCCATTCCCCACTTCAGTCGAACCCGGACTATTTTCCCCACCAGGTCCGCCAAAAACGGTTTGGGATTGACGATGAATTGTGCCTGCACAATAATTGTTTGAAAATAATAATAGATTGTCAATCAGTAAATGTCAAAGGTACGAAAGAAAGAGATGGAATCGAGGTGAGATACAAGCAAATGCGCTTGCGAAGACGAAACCAGTCAACACTATCCACCTCGTTGTCGACAGACATCTGGATATGTTAACTAGCACAAAATGCTGCAGTACACGCGCCCTGTCTTCCATCTAAAGATATATTGTGAATTAGTGCTGCTGTTTGGAATCTATCAACTGTCAATACGTACCATTCTCTATTTTGTACCGAAGACAACAACTATCGCTTCGATGGCATCCTAATCGGTTGATTGGAATAAGATGTGGGTGTTGACCCAAATGATAGGCGTGCTGCTGCCGCGCATTGTGGTGCCGAGACGAGATAAAAAGAGGCGAGTTTTAACGTATTAAAGCTACGTACTGCGGACATACAGGAATCCGATGGTGGATTTTTATGCTTCCAGAAATTACGGTCGAATGAAGGACTCTCAATCAAATGAATCGAATATTTTTCATGGTATTGTATGTAATAGAACTAACTAGAGTAACTATGATTCGTATTCTATTGGACATTTTGTGATAAAAAAATGCCGAATTCACCATCAGCAGTTTGTAGGACACAATTATTTCATGTCGAGAAGCAAAAGTCTTTCTATTTTGTGAGTCGTAGTTGAGCTCTCCCCTCCATAACTATCGCTTTTAGTTTTCTTTTGGGCCTCCACGATTGCCATAGTTCTTGGTCGTCTCCTTCAAGGTCTATTCGTCACTCAGCATTCTTTCACATCTAGTAAAGAATTTCATCGACAAGCAACAAGCATTGCGTCACCTGTGAAAGGTTGCAGTAAATGTGATTCACAAAATGTGAGTTGTAGTTGAGCTCTCCTCTCCATAGCTACCGCTATGTGGTTGTCTTTTGGGCCTCAACGATTACCAAACTTCTCAATCGTCTTCAAGTTTTTGGCTTATTACGTCAGATGTGAAAGGTTGAAGCAAATGTGACTCACAAATTATAAGTGGTAGTTGAGCTCTCCTCTCCATAGCTGGATCGTTTTAGATTTCTTTTGGGCCTCCATGATCACCATAGTTCTTGGTCGCCAAAGTGGTCTTTCTTTTCACTCGTCATTGCTGTTGCGTCAGACTTGAACTGTGTGCTAACGGATAGTTCGCATTTCGCAGAGAAACAATATTTGCATTGGCTACAGCATAATTATCCAACATCTTCATATATTGCCCAACATGGTAGCGAAGGCTATGTCGTGGTCGGAACCCGAATCGATCTGGCAGCGAGAGAACGATTCGGAGTCGGTATGTTGAATTTAATCGTACGATGTGTGGAAATCGATGCACGAAAGAACAGAATTTTGTTCTGACGAGTCATAATGGGATGGCAATCGTGAGAACAAAGTGGTCCCACTCTACTTCACGTATTCGAGCATTATGTGAATATTTAAATGCGGTGAATCGGGATTGCCCAGACAGAGTTGGATTGTTTTCAGAAGTCATTTACATATTGTCTATACGTGGTAGTAGCGTCAAACGCGGTATGTTCTTTGAGAGAACCCATAAAGTCCCGAACACTGTCTATCAGTCAGTCTTGCCTCAGTACTTTGGATCGTTAATTAAACTACGACTTTGATCACCTCAGTACCGTAACTTCATCCATGTTTCAGTAAAGGATAAGTTTTATTCGTATTGACATTTTCTCACGTATAAGAGACATTTCATTAAAAACCGATTCGGGTCATTTCTTCAGTAAGTTGCTTCCTATTTGATATTTCAGTGTGATTAAAAACAACAGTACCGATCCCGATTACTATCGAATTTCCGCTCAATTGACATATTTAATCGCTTGAAAGAAGCGTTTTGAACACGGTTCTGAGAAGGTTCTGAAAAAATGCACACGTGAAGAACCCATCACTCTCATCATAATTTCAAAAAAACAGAATTGCGAAGCAAATCAATCGCTAATCAAACCAAAGCCTTCTCTAAAACCAAGACAATCATCATGAGAAACTCTGTTCCATACCCAGCTTCCCCTGCCCCAAGACAACGAAGAGGCTCCGCTGCCCCCGACATGGCTCGTTCAGCAACCGCAGGATTCTCCCGCAAGACAGAGGAAGGGGCTCAATTGAGCACAGAACGAATGTTTCGAACTCTTCGAGAACAAGGCCGAAGTTGAAATCCTCAACTCTCCCGCTGACGACAGATTGGCTGCCTCCATGTACGGTGGTGTCAAGAAGAACAAGAAAAAGAAGAGCAAGAAGCAAAAGAAGGGTGTCAGTGGATACGATTTTGATGCGCTCATCAAGGACGAGAGTTCCTCCTCCTCGGGTTATGACTTCCATTAACTCTTGGGATGGGTCTCACAGGGGATCACTCTGATCAATTCTTGACAATTTTCATAATCCATGAAGCATCGACGTCGGGTTAAAGCAGCTTGTCTATCATTTTCAACTCGAGAATGATTGATTCAAGCAACGTCGCTATCATGGTTCACATCATTTCCTTCTTCTCAAAAGGAACGCCTCTCTTACTTTCAAAGAGTGATTTAAAGAAGATCGTGCTTCTTACATTTCTTCACTTTGTAGACTAATACACGAAAAACAATGTACAATAATAGCAAATTGATTTTAACCGAAAGGTTTACTACTAATGATAGATATGGTATTGTTTAACTTCTCATACTCGTAACATCATGTTGGAAGTCGCTACCCGTCAACTTGACATATCAGTAGGTAGCTGTTGGAAAGCACGACTTTCCCTTACAGCACCCAAAGAGATGACGAAGATCAGAGGCGGAGTCTCGAAGCACGAGTAAAAGGTGCTCACGTTCTTGAGCATTATTTTTCAGTTGAGTTTTTCAACTGACTTGAGATACATACCGTTTTGACATCGCTTGCCAAAAAGCCGCCAAAGTTTTGCTATCTTTTTTCGGGTCTGTCCATCTGTCCGTGATCCTGTCCGTGAGAGGGAAGCGTGATCTGAAACCGTGAAAGTGGACGCGCAAGAATTTCAGTGGTATTGTAAAAATGCATTTTTTCCGTTCGTCCGAGGAAAACCGACTTTGAGCATATGATGCCAACGCGAAAGTGGTCGCTTCGGGTAAAATAGGGGTCATTTCATAAGGTGAATGAAGAATGTCAACAACTTGTGACGGATCCAGCGTTCTGAACCTGAAAACATACCGCGGGGCATGAATCGATCCGTGATGGCGCATGGTTCTTCTTGCATCATTCTCAAACATAACCAGCCACTGTCTTACTTCTAAAAGGAACATTCTCCCCCCCCCAATTCACTCGATAACCTTTGTCGACAGTGACGAACAAGAACGATATCCATAAAATAATACCAAGTCGAAAGAGAGAGACAAAATGTCGAACAAAGATATCAGCTTGCCTGATGAAAGCATCAGCGAAGACAACACCGAAGACGAGCCCTTGGACTCCGATCTTAGCATCGCCGATCAATACATGTCACTGGGCAAGGCGCTGAAAATAAAAGGAGACTACACATCAGCCGTTCAGGAAATGTCAAAGGCCTTGGAGATTCGAAGAAAAGTATTGGGAAAGGATCACCCCGACACGGCAAGCACATACTACCAGCTCGGAATTTGTCACACCCAGGCCAAGAATTACGAAAGAGCTCTGACGGAGCTCAAACGTGCATTGACACTCGGACGGATTTGCTGGGGCAAGACGCACGAAGACACGGGATGTACATATTACCAGCTCGGAATCGTCTTGAATGCCATGGGAGACTTTGACCTCGGGCTTCGAGAATTGCGAAAGGCCTCGGAGATTTTCGAAACCATTCTCGGAGCGGATCACGAGGCTACCGCACGGACGTATCACCACATGGGCGATGCCCTGGCGGGCAAGAACCGATCGGCCGATGCTCTCGTGCAGTATGCAAGGGCCTTTGCCATTCAAGTCGCCCAACTGGGCAAGACTAATCCGCAGACGATTGAAACATTTCGAAAGTTGGACTTTCACATGAGAAAATCGGAGGATTAATGAATTGCGCGAGTGCGAGAAGGAAATCTTCCAAGCACGAGACGACTTGGCGCGGGATGAATGGATGACGAGAAGATTTTCCTTTTTGCTCGAAACGAAAAGATTTTTAGCATTTGTTGGGATGCGTATGAGGAATTAGAAATGGTGGCCTCACGCTCTGTAAAAAAGTTAGTATAATCTAAAGCTATATATGTTCAATATGTCGAAAGGCAACAGCGTTCGCAATCACGAAGGAATTGAGAAGAATGCTGGTATTAGTGTATATTATCTTATGTTTCGCGGATCTATATCCTCCTATTCAATAACCGCGGTCTACGTGCTACATAGATAGCTGCTTTCAACACGGATCGCCCAAACGAAACAAACGAATATGGTAGAATATGGTAGCTCCCTTCTATAGTGCAGGAGGACAATAGTGCCAACGACAAGACGAGGGGAAAGGATAAGTTGCTGAAATTTAGATGATGATGATGATGATGATGATGATGATGATGATGATGATGATGATGATGATGCTGACGATGATGCTGACGATGATGCTGACGATGATGCTGACGATCTTCAGATATCTGCAGCGGGCTGTCGAAAACAACTAGGTATAATACGATTACGTGTTGACCTAGAGGCAGATGAAAAACGAAAGGATTGAGCCCAAACCAGTTGCAGGAAGGAATAGGGAATTCCTTACAAGCGTTGCTGGTGTATATCGCTCTAGCCTCCAAACATATATATTACAGATTGTGAACTTCTTCTTGCGTTGCGATTTCATGAATCGTTTTCCCAATACTTGACTGCTTCAACCACGAATGCAAGGCATATTCTCAAGAAAGTTGCTGTGGTCTAAAAGAACTTTCTGATCACAATTTTGCACGTACTTCGATCGGTTCGATTAAAAAGGAGACGCCTCGAACTGTTTTTTACGATACCTCTTACCGCGTGAAAGGTATTTTTGAATTTGTTCCTGTTCATTTCTAACGCCTTTCTTCGGATGCAAGGTGCGCAGAAAAAGAATCATACAAACTGAAAACGTAAAGGGCAGTTCGAAAACAACATACCGCTCGTTATCGTGTGAACTTTGCGACGAGATACGTAATTTCCCAACTTCGGGAAAAAGCCAACAGCCTCACTTGTCGAAAGAAGATCGACGGGTCGAATACTCGTTCAAGTCAGGAGATGATTGGTGTCCTGTAACACGATTTGAATAGCGAAAATGATTAAATACAACAAAGGAATCTTCGGTCTCAATTTGCTCCTTCGAGTGCATGGAAGTGCGATCTATAGGGCCGTTATTCCAGCGATTCTCTCTTCTTTTGCCTATTGCTGCATTCATTTCTTTGGGAACCAGGAACCCAAGTCCTTATTGCTGCATCCATATGCTGCTGGTGTACTCATTGGGGGGATCACCTTTTTGCTTGTATTCCGAGTCACGCAATCTTATGGAAGATATTGTAAGTCTAGTTTTGTCGAGTTGATCGGCAACCAGAAGCTGCACGCAAATGAGGCATAGACCCACTCCCTTCGCTTCGCATGGTAATGTTCGACTAATTATTTCTCTTCCCTACTAATTAATTACTGATCGCAGGGGAAGCTACCGGAGCGGTGTATAAAATGCAAAGCAAATGGATGGACGGGACAATTCACGTTGCCACCTACCACATGCAGTCGCGCCAATACGATTCGATCCGACCACCGAGCTACAAGGAAAACCACCATCTGAATGCGCACCGTCTCACACGAGACCGAGAGCGCGTCCGAGCGTCGCGGATGGATCTAGGTACATCCGGAAAGATCAGCGAAGAGCGAGCCGCAAAGAGGTCTATCAACACCGTCAGTATGAATGGAGTACCTGGAGGACTATCCAAGATTGTTGGAATGAATCCATCGGAAGACGACGGATCGCACTCACATTCGTACTCACAGTCGCAAATGTCACAATCGTTCGCGAGATCGCAATTTACATCTGGAGAATTCGGAGTCATTCCCGTTATCGACAATATTGTGGAAAAAACCCTTCCCAAGCGGAAACTTGTCCATCGTATTTCATCACGACGCTTTGAATCTGCGTTGAATTCTGAAATGATGGCAGCTTTAGATTACGATGAAGATGAAGACGACGAACATAATATTGGAATGAGCGAGGATGGGGAACAACCTCCTAAATTCTTGACCGGTAAACCCAAGTTGGATGGTAATTGGGGTTCATTATTTGATGACAGGAAAAGCACTTTTATGAAACCACATGAGCCATCAGAAATCGATGTCAATGGCTTTGCTAGTACTCAAGGAGGGCATACCCCGATTCTCTTTTTACAGGAACTCGCCCATCTATCCTCCCTGTTGAATGCTGTTGCCATGAGTACTCTTCGCAATGACGTGGAAGGCGTATCATCACCGCTTAGCTTATATATTCCAGGAAGTGCATGGCCAGCGGTTGATCCAAAGTTGGACGAGCATCTTTACGACTCAAAGATAGAAGGTCGACTTTATGCCTTTCTATACTTCCTTGGTCAAGGGCGCAGTCCATCCGAGCGCACCAAGTATAACATAGCGCGGCCTCTACCCGTTATAGGAGGAGTTTCCGATGCAGAAATTCAAATGTTGCAAATGGCACGGGGACCTTGGGCGAAGACGAATTTATGCTGGAGTTGGTTGTCCGAACTTTGTGTCCGAGAGTTTCCAACAGAAGAAGCACACGGCGCTCTCTTATCTCGAGCTATGCAATTTCTTGGCGATGGTATGATGTATTACAACGATTGCCGAAAGATCATGTTTAATCCATTCCCCTTGTGAGTGAACACGCGGCAGATTTGTTTGTCGGCATTGGTCATCTTTATTTACATTCATGTTTCTAACAACCGCGGTTGCTTTTGTAAACACAGTCCTTTTGCACAAATATCCTCTTTCTTTGTCAACTTTATGTGGATTCTTGTGCCGCTATTGATGGATCAATACATACAAACCTTTTCACTGGGCGTTATTTTGTCGTTCTTCAGTGTAATGTGTTTGCAAAGCATCGATGAGGTAGGCAAAGAACTCGAAAATCCTTTTCGAAACATACCGAACGAGCTACCCGTGGTCACATATCAGGCGGAATACAACGAGGCGCTCTTGACCATGTACAGCGGCTTTCATCCAGATGCCTACTGGAAAGCGCCTCGTGACCTTCGGAAGTCAACCATCGTTTCTAGATCCTCTAACCTCACGCCAATTCGATGACGATATGTCGATTATAAAAGAAGGAGCCTCCTCTCACGGACGCCGTAGTAAGGAATTCTCGATCGGTAATAGCCGTGAATTTTCCAAGAGTGAAAGCGAGAGGAGCGAGAGGACTATCCAATCGTCGAAAGACATCTCGAAAGACGAAGAGAGCGAAAAAATTAATGCTCAGATGCGTGTGATTATAGATCAACAGAATCGAATGATGGAACAAATGATGAAAGAACAAAGAAGGCTGAACGATACGCTGGAAAAAATGTTGCTTCAAAACAACGGTCAGAATGCCGTTGACGATGATGAACAAAAGAATCAATAGTACGAAGTTAAATTCCGAAAAACAATAAATTTTCATCATCTTAGATTAAGTTATAAACCTAGTAGGTGCTTTATCATTATTTGTGAACGGCGCATTTGCTTGCGGCAGTGATACGGTGAATCGATTGTATTTCTTGACTTCACTCAAATCTAGCTAAAGTGTAATGGAAAAGCTCACTCCTACTTGCGCTTCATTGTATCGACAAGGATTTGATTTCGTGACCTCCCAATTTTAACGGACGGGGAGGCCATCCATTTGACGAACCAACTGGTAAACTTCCACGAGGCCAACCTCGAACATGCCACCCCCGTACGGAAGCAGAGGTTCGTTGTCAAAACCATCGGCCTTGGAAGATTCCGCCTTGGTCAGGTCCTCGTTCAACCGCAAGCCGGCGCCGCCTTCTTCGTTTCCACCGAGACTCATGAATTCGTTAGTAGAGACCTGGAAGGTTTCCACGAGTGCTGCCTTTCTGGCGCCAGCGGTTTGTTGCAGATTGGAAAAGATTCCTGGTTCCTCAAAGGAAGCCGAGGCACCAAAATCCAGCATATCGGCAGGGTGCCATTTCCAGCTCTTCGAACCCGTTTTCTTGTATTGTTCCACTCCTCCTCGTTCACTTTTTGGATCGTCGTCCAGGTCTATCCGGAACAAAAAACTCCTTCCGTCTCCGTAAATCTGACTCGATGGCTTCCAGGTATGAGCCGTGTACATACCCACCAAATACCGATCGCGGTTTTCTTTTCGTTCAAAGGGTTCTAATATGAAAATAGTGTGCCTCGTCTTGGCAAGGGAATTATAGAGGTTTTCGAGCGTCCTTCCGTGGTAGGAGGTGCTGTACACGAGATCCAGTTTTGTAAATCGCAAACTCAAAGGAAGCCACTCGGCCAATTTGGTTCTTACAAAAGTAGATTTCGCAAATTGGGGAACGACTCGCTCGTGCATGGGATTGGCAGGTGGAGGAGGAATCACGAGGCCTAGCGGTTCGATCTGATCGAGATAGAATTCGATCATAGCCATCCGCTCCTGCATCCTGAGGAAGATGAGTGTTGTTGTCGCCATCCTTCGATTGATACATAGCCCTGCGTTCTTCGGTTTCCCTTCGATAGTTTTCTTCCTCAATCTCGATGATTCTTGCCAAAATTGGTCGGCGCGGGAATCGAAATCGTTTTCGGAACTCCTTTTCCGTGAACACCATAGGCTTTTTTCAACAAGACCTCAAAGCTGAGGCCTCCATTGGTAGGCCCGCTGTGGCAATAATCCACCAAGCCCAACCACCACTTTGTTCGGCTCTGTGCTGGCGTACATGTAGTGTTCCTTGTACGCTTTTCCATACAACACCGCCAGTGCTACACCAAATCCGATAGAGAACCTTATGTCCTTCAAGGGAATAAATGTCCATCAACCTCAACACCATCCATTCGGGAAAAATGGTAATGAAAAAATTCTGAAATATTTCGGTCGTAAACTGGCTGATCATATCCTGTTCTTTGATGGTTTCGAGTGTGTGCGGATGGAAGACGTCCCCAAAATGTCGGAAAAGGCACGACGCATCGCAATGTGTTCCGAGCGGCTGGTGGCAAAGAACCAGGCGGAATGGTGATACATTTCTCGACACGCATAAAAGACATAGGATTCGCCCATGAAAGCCCAACAGAATCTGCACCAGCGTTGGAAGGAGAGGTGCATAATCGACAATGCCTCCCAGCACCGAGTGGTGCAAGGCAAACAAAACAGTTTTTGACCGCGTCCATCCCCTGGACATTTCTCCTCCTCGAGTCGGGTCCATATGGCATCATTTCCAAAATCGACGGCTTTCACGTCCGCCCGATTTATCAACACCACGCCTCTGTTCTCACCGCTGCTGTCATCATTGTTGTTTTCCCAAAGCGAATCATAACAGTGGTCCACCAGACGCACCTTCACCAATGTTCTGTATTCGTGGCATTCGGCCAAGTCTACTTCTGTCCGGCAGGATTGAACAATGTTGGATAGCCACACGGCGCAACGAAGTGATGGAGGAATTCCCTTGCGAATCATCTATACCAATAATAAGGAATCAAATTGAAGAAAAGAATAATGGCAGAAAGCAAAGATATCATTAGACAACTGTTTGCACTTTTCGAAAAAGATGGATAGATGCTGATCATTTTGTTTGATTCCAACTTCTACTTACCCCTTTCAGGAGATTCGGATCTTCTTGATTTTTATCTGTTGTATCAGTCGTCGCCTTGCTTCTGCGGAGAATCTTTTTTGAACAAAAAACTCCTCCGTATCGGTTTCCCAGATCCAAAGAATAATGGCGGACGATCGTTCCATGTGTTTGGTATGGCTTGGTTGATTTCACGATGCCTTAACGTGTCGATCGAATTGATAAACATCTCGGAGAGACCGGGGGGAACGTCCGACTTGGAAAAGTCCGAGACGTAATTTCCCTCCCCCATGATATAAGAATATAATTAATTGCGGAGGAAAGTCTTGTTTTCTTGTCGACAATCAAAAAGTCAAAAGTATTGGTATTCCTTTTCGACTTCCTTCTTCTCGGCGATGTCCTCGTTTTATCGAAAATAAAATTAGTCTTGCATTCCAGAATGGATTCGATAGTGTCAATGATTATTTTAGAGGGTGCGAATTATTGAGTGTTCTCCTTTTTTCGGGTTTGCTTTCAAATTTCCTAACGGACGACTTTTGGTTGTGCCACAGACGACGAGTCTCGTAGAGCGCTAAAAAGCCAGATGGCAAATCCAAGATGATTGCATACGGGACTGGACTGAAAGTTCATTCTCGGAAATCTAAAAAAATCGAATCGAGAATGTTCAACACGCTTCACGATGATATCATTCAAAAATGAAAACGCGCGTAAGAGAACTCATACATCTTCCTCTTTTTGTGAGTGATACAAGAATGCTGTCAGCTGAGCAATGAATTCACAGCGTTTCATATATCTTTTTGCAGTCGCTTGAAAGAATAGCAAGGTCTTCTTGATCTGGTTGATTGCTATTCTTGAAAATTTTTGACAGGTTCATCCTTATTCTTGTTACAACAAAACACGAGGTATGAGAGGCTTTCCGCGATGGACAGCGCGAAGGTTTGGGGCGATTTGTAATTGCCCTAGCAGCGGTGACAACATCGGTAGTCATCTGTCTTACGCTTTCCAGTCAGCAGGGACCCCAAACAATCAAGTCACGGTATCAACAAAGTGTCGGACGATTCTCTTTGCGAATGATAACGACGAAGATGATAGCGAGAGGAAAAGGAGCATGGGATGAGAACTGTCGACTATGATAAAGGAGTGGCCACAAGGTAATAGCGACAAGGGAGGCAGCCTTCCCGACCCGGGCACCTCGTGGGACACGTTGCCAAATAGGCTCGATCCCGGACTTTATGGGAACGGATGCCACTGAATTGCTGGGAATCGACCTGTCATTGGAACCACTCTCGGCCTAAGGATGCCGAACGCTTGCGGGAGGACGCTCGCAAGATTGTTGAGGAGGCCATTGATGCGGGTGTCAACGACATTGAATCCCTCAAGGCGAAAATGAAACGCGAACTCGATGCCAGCCGAAAGGCCATGTCCATCGCCTCGGATCTTGAAGCCAAGCGTCAGTCGGATCTCTTAATGTCCAAGATTGATGGCATGACGGGAGATTTTTTGAAAAAGACGGAAAACTCCCGCAAGTCGACCAAGATGGCAGCAGCGGCGAGTCGTGCCATGGAAGGGAATGCTGCCACCGGATACAAGGCAAAAGGCATCGAAGTAGGCACGTGGGGTGTCCTGGGTGGTCGCACCGTAGTGGCGGACAACGAACGAGCGAATGGTGGCCTGCTGGGAAGCGTGGGGAATGCCGCAAGGGATGCCGATTTGGCAAACAACCAAAAAGTGGAATACAGCGATTTCAACGATTTTGGAAGCAGCAGCGCAGTCGAGGAAGAGACGATTGTCGAGGATTCAGGAAAACCGCATCTTGATCCTCGCAGGATACCCAAAAGGACAAGATGGCAAAGCAGCTGGTACCCGCATTGCTCAAGGCGTTTGAGAACGAAAAAGAGAGCATTGCCAACCTCAAAATTGATGTCTTGGCTCCATCGACGGCCAACATGCCACTGGGTGGAAACGACGCGGATTGTGTCATTGTCTTTTGTGCAGGCTTTGACCCAGCCCGACGCTCTCAAAAAGATGCTGGATCGATTGTTGCGCAAAACCATCGGAACGGGAGGAGGAAAGGTGGGAACACCACCGACACAACTCATTGGCATTTCGACTCTGGGCACGGAACGATTCGATGACTTTCCCTACAGCGTTCAAAACTTTTTAGGGAGGAAAGCTACAAACGAGACGCCAAGTCGAAGAAACTTTGATTAATACAGGTTCGAAACCGTGTGGTGGAACCTCCCCTGGATTATACCATTATCAAAATGAAGGAAGGAGAATTCGCGAAACGGAGGCGAATTTTGCCTTGCAGCCGGGCGATGTCTTGGACGATGCAACCTCCATCGAAACAGCCACACAAGTCATTCTCCAAGCCGTGGCCTACCAACCACCGGCACGAAATTCTACAATAAGCTTGTCGGGATCGCTGCCGCAATCGGTATTGGTGTCGGAAGACTTCGAGAAACAAGACGATTTTTGGAAGGAAACCTTTTCGTGTTTGGACGGACCCGAACTCTGGAAGTCCACCATCTTGGAAACCGAATTGATTGGCGATGAACTCTCGGATGATATTTCCGACTTGTACGATCGGCTCATCGAATATCTACGAGAATGGGCTGATCTCTTGGCACTCAAGGGAAAGGGACTGACGACCCCCATTCGGGCGGAAATCGACAGCGGGCTCGACCCATCTTCCATGGTTACGCCTGCCACAAGTCGCACGTTATTGTATCAAGATGGGGTTCGTCTGTTGTTTTTGCCCACCAACACGGGTAAGAACTATGTCAGCCGCGAGGAAGAACTCCAGCAAGAACAACAGGGTGCCAAGGGCACGAACAAACGACCGCGAAGGATCGCCAAAGAAGGCGGGATTGACGTGGTGGTGGAAATTGCCAATAGTTCTGGTATTGAAGGCACCCGCTCGCAGCAGCTGAGGGTTCGTGCCCGACGAACAAATTACGCAGAAGATGCGGTCATTAAGGAGATTTCTGAAACAACCATTGTGAAACGGCTGGAAGAAGCAATAGAAGTCTTCAAAACCGATCAAGGCATGTGAGACTAAAAGATTTCGTTAATCTTGCAACAAAGAGGTTTCTTGATTCCATAGGCACCCTGATTCGAAATTAGACATTCTAGCTAGAAAAAGAAATTCCAGTGGCGTTGTGAAATAAAAATTATAGTGTACAGGTATTTTTCATAGTTTCGAAATGAGATAGTGTCCTACCAATAATATAGGTTTGGCAAATCTCTGTTCCATTTTGATGTTTACCCCGAAATTGATCCTAGAAGATATCTAGTTCCCCGCTCGCTCGTACACGCTATTTCCGTGCCGTCGACGAGGAAAGAGCGGGATAATGCTGTTCGTGATGTCGCCGTTGCTGTTGGTATTGCATGTTTGAGTGTGCATATCCCCGACCACCCACCGGGTTGGTATTCGTCGGGTAGTAGGGTTGTTGTTGTTGTTGCTGGGTGCTGTAGTGTTGTTGCTGCTGCTGCTGCTGATAATAGTGCTGTTGATGTTGTTGCTGCTGTTGCTGCCCATAACCATAACCAGCCCGGCTGTTATTACCGTTCGCGGGCACCATGTTGTTGGGATAATAAACATTGCCACCACCACGGCCACCTGCTGAATATATCGTATTGTGCGATTGAGTGTATGGATTGGTCTGCAGCTGTATCCCAGCTCCGCGCCGAAAGTCTGGATCTGTCTCTTCCTGCTGCCGATTTCGGTAGGTGGCTTTGCTTCCTCGTGGTGTTCGTAGATTGCTGCTGGTCACCGTCACTATTGCTTCCCTTTCCACTATTGTTCGACGCCATCGAATTTAGTGACGTCGCCGAGTCGTTGTGTAACGGAGCTTTCGGGTTTCGAGTAGTGGCACCGGTAAGCAGAGGATGATACCGAGTGCTGACTGAGATGATGGATGACTCGGATTGTAGCCGTTCATATTGTTGTTGTAATTGTTGTAACCACCATATGCGTCATTGTTATAATGGCTGCCTGGAACAAATACTGGAGGCGTTGCGGATAGATTGTTGTAAGCGCTCTCTCCAGACTGATCTGCATTCTCGCTCTTGTTTGCCTCTTCTTGCTCAAAGATTCGAGCCCGTGCTTCGGCATACTTTTTCTCCTTTTCGCTAAGGCTGCTCCTCGTTTTGATAGTGACATTGTTCTTCGATTTGCTATTGTTGCTTCCGCTGGAGCCATTCGACACGTTGCTGCCCGCAGCGCTTCATGATTTTCATTTTACCAACCTTTCTGCTCCCTTTTGTGCCCGAGGAACCGCTTTCCTCCCACTGAAGTGGTCGCTCCCGAAGAGGAAAGGTTCATTTGTTGAAAATTCGCAGATAGCTTGTCATTTGGATTCGAGCCAGCATTTCCACTTGTATTGTCGGGAGGACGCGGAATTTGGTATTCGGACTCTTTCACGTTCAACAAACGTCGCGGGGGCTTCTTTCGAATCGGGACCCTTGCATACTCGGATGAGATAGCAACCATAGGCATCTGTCTTATAAGAGTTTTCGCGTGTCATGTTGAAACGATCGCAGATTCGGTGTAGTATGCATCTCTGGAAGGTCGTTTGCGGTCGTCCACCGTTTGTTCCATCGGGCTGTGCTTGTGCCGCCGGCCTGTAATTGCTGTGGTTGCTGACCAATGTATCCCAGGGTTGGAGAGATCACCGTCGAGTTGTAAGGGCCACCAATGTCCACGTACGAATCTTGGGGTTGCTTCTCGAGAAAGTCGATAAGATTCTGTTCAAGTTTCAACAAGCCAAGGCGTTCACGAGGATCACGGAGAGCCGCGAGCAGGGCCGAGTCGATCACATCTGCCGCCGGTGTCGAAGGAACATCGTTCGCCTTGGTAACTGGTGGAGACTTTGCGCTGGAAGGCGAAGTTTTGCTTTCGGCAACAGTAGTTCCGGAAGAAGGAGGCAAGATTTTTACTGGTTGAGGCGGTTGCTTTCCCTCTTTGGAATCACGTGCTTCTGCCATCATTGCTTTCGCATCTTCTCCTTTTTCCGAGATATCCGGTGTTGCGATCAACGTAGGAGTCTCCATTCTAGCTGTAGCGGATGTCATTTACTGAGAATGTTGTTTTCTATCAAAATAGGCTCTTCGGGTGTTTGATATCGATTCGACCAGTGCTCCACTCTACGTTTCTCCACTTTCTGAGATTCAACGTATTACCGGGACTTGCGAGCGTCAGCAGAGGGAGACCAATGTTGTAAACTTTGCCAGCATCAATAGTATTATTTCCTTGGTGTAAGGTTGCTTCTTGTCGACGATTGAATTTGCTTCCAAAGCATCGAAATTTTTATTCCTGCGCTTTGGTTGTTGAGTACGTACACCATTGCGTAATCCTACTGTTGCTTGCACACGTATTTCCGCCTTTGTTTTTTCATTGGCGTTACTTCCCCTCCCCTCATTTACGACGCACAGTGTGCAAGGCCGCGCTACATCTCTCTGTCTTGTTTTGTCCCGCTTGTGCGAACAGTAGATTCACTGGACGGTTCCGCGTGAAAAAATAGAGCCGGTATGATTAATGGTCGCGAATACGTCCTTGAATTTGCATTCGGGCTATTTCGCAAACGGGTGAGTCACGTGGTCGCGAATCCAAACTCCGAATGCAAAGAGTGCAAGTTTTCGGAAGCATACGTGCAGCATTTTTAACTCCAACCCTTTTGAAGTTGAAATGAAAATCCTCAATGACGTCGTAGAATTTTGTTGATTTCTTGTGAAAACAAAAAAATAGATCTTGTCAAACCGATCGGATTTCACTTCCATACATACATACGAACAGATTGACGATAATATTATATTTTACAGGAGCACACTGACATCGTTTGGAATCTAAGAACCAACAGAACATTTCTATTACTACAATGCTCCGAATTTCCGCCCTTCCTCTCGCTCTTCTGGCGACAGCATTCTTCGATTCCGCCAGAGGTTTCAACCTTCCTCGGCCTATCCATTCGCGAATTGCAGAAACTTCATTGTCAGCATCGTCGGATGATGTTACTGCTACATCCTCTCGTCGAGATATGTTGAATTGCCTCGGAACAACAACCGTCGCGGGTCTTTCTCTTCTTCTCAACGAGCCTGCCTTTGCCTTTGATGGATCCGGTGCCTCGGCGAGTTCTGGACTCAACCCTTCCACCAAGGCGGAGAAAAAGAGAGGATACAAGGAGCGTATCGTTGCCGACATTAAGGACTTTAACACGCTCGGCCAAGCCATTGAAAAGGGAACTACCGATGGTCCCGCCTGGGTCAACTTTTTCATCACCTTTCAGCGAAGGGAGCCCGATGCCGTTGGACGAACCTACGCCGCCCTTGTCGATTTGAGAGGACTTCCAACAAAAAAGAAGGACGAGTTTGAGGGTGGAGATGGCCTGCTGCTGGCCAACACCTTTACCAAGGCCGGAAAACCGCCAGACAATACGCCTGCAGTGAAATCCTTCAAGAAGGTGTCCACGACATTCAATGCCATTGAAGCTGCTGGAAAGGCAGGCGATGCTGCCAAGGCCAAAGCCGCGTGGCTCAAGACAGCCGAGCTCCTTTCGCAATATTTGACCGACGTTGAGCTACCAGGTGATCTGAAAGATCCAATCTACAAACCGTAGAACAACAATACAACTCGCGAAACACGCGAAACTACATCGTGGTCAATTTCAATTCGAAACTATTAGTTTGAAATAACGTTTTTGATTGGCGATCTAAATTTTTTTTAACTTTCTTACACGATAGCTGATGATTTCCAATGATTGTGTTATTCCCCCTTAATCGCTATGGATTCCCTAAGACTTTACAGTTTTCCCCCTTGGCGTCACAACAGACCTCGCAACACGAACAGCTCACGGACGGACCAAAACAGTTTGCGCTGATGTGTCGTGTTTCACTTGCGTTATCGGTGCAAAAGAATGGATCAAGATTACCTGAGATGTCTGTGCCGACGAGCTGAATCGTTTCGATGCTGCTCAAGTATTGGAGTGACAGCTCCGTAGGAATTGTTCCTGTGATACCGGGATTGTCAAAGACATCTAGAGTTTTCAATCCATTTAGCAACCCAATTTCGGAAGGCAGTCCTCCCTGAAGAAAGTTCATACCGAGATGCAACTTTCGAAGACTCGTAATGGAACCGATTTCCGAAACGATTGTTCCGTCCAGATTGTTGTGCTCGAGGACAATCGAAACGATTTCTCCGTCATCGTTGCAAGTCAATCCATTCCAATCGCAAAGACTTGCTTCGGTGAGATAGGACAACTGTTCGTTCCATCCTTTGCCATTAGTGGAAATATATATCAGCGCCATGACGTATTTCTGTAGGATCTCAGAGTGAGGCGTAGTATCTAAATTGACCGGGGAAGGGTCAACGTGCACCATCCACATCATTGCCTTGTATTGATCCGTGTGTTTCGCATCGAGCAAGCTGATATCCGAAACAGATGCCAAGATTTCTCTCAACGCGGAAGCTTTAGCAGAAACTACAGTTGTCTCTTCAGTAATCTCCGAGGTTGGTGGTAGAGCGGTTGGTGGAGCAACTGGTGGAGCGACAGGTTTTGCGGTCGGTGGGTTTTCGGTTGTTACCTGTTGTTGTGTAGAATCCCCTTCGAGCGAATCGATGATTGTCGTACAGTTTGAACCCTCGGCATTGCAGCAAGTTGTGCAGCAGCTACACTTCACCTCGGGAGGCTCACCACGGCAGTTTGCAAAAAACTCAAAGAAAGGGATACTACTATCGCAAAAAGGAGGATCCAAGCTTCCCGTAATATCATTTCCATTGATATAGAGCATTTCCAATGAGCTTGCAGCACTCAATTCGAGTGGCATGGTGCCCGTAAGCATGTTGTTTTCTGAATACAACGAAAAAGATAGTAGGTAAGGTTGGTGAGATAATTTGCGCATCATTTCAACAATTGATTTGACAAACGAAAACTGCAGCGGTAGAACTTACCTAAATCGAGATAATTTAGATTTGTCAGCTTTCCCAGATCAGATGGTATTTTCCCAGAGAAGTCGTTGTCCCGGAAATCTATTTTTTGAAGCGTCTCCTTGAGATTGGCAATCTCAGTCGGTATCGTACCGCGCAAGGATGATCCACCAATCTCAATCTTTACAATTCTTTCCAGTCCACCAAGCTCTGTGGGCAAAACACCAGGTAAAATTGTTTCCATCAAGATCGAGCTTCTCGAGTTTTTTAAGGTTGGCCAATTCTTTGGGAATGGTCCCCGTGATGAGATTATTTTCTACCATAATTATTGCGTTGAATCGATGATTGGTGTGAGAAGGTTTCAAACTAGAAGAAAACACTGCTTTATAAACCATGAAGGCCTCAATTTACTTACCGAATTTGATTGTCTGGAGATTTAACATGAATCCAAAGTATGTCGGGATCTGTCCTTCGATATCATTGTACTCTGTAAAAGAAAACGAAAATATTTTTCGTTAGCAGGGATCGTGCTTCTTTTTTTCAAATCGACTAGAATCACTAATGCATCATCGTAACTTACCAACATTGATTGCCGTCAGACTGCTGAGATATCCACATTCCCGAGGAAGCGTCCCGCCCAGCCCAAAATCACGAAACTCCAATTTTTGAATATTCCCGTTTTCGTCGCAAAAGACACCCGTTTTGCCATCGGAAGTGCTCCAGTGACACACATCGCGGTACGTCAAAAAATAGGCATGATCGTCCAAATTGGTGGGCTTGACAATGTGATTGACGCTAGTAGCACTCGTGTTGTTGTCCCCTTGGAGTTTTCGTTTCCCCCTTCGGTTGGCCGTCCAGTGTTCTCCCAGCGTGGTAAAGTAAAAGACGGCCATAATGTACCGCTGCTGGACATCGATCGTTACTATCTGCCGTGGTCAACCGAAAGGGATCCTCGTCGAGAATCCAATCCAATGCCCTTCGGGCGGGAGAATTCGGTGTGGCAACGGCAGCAGCCCCGCTCCATTCCACCACCAACGTAGTAAAGTGACGCTTGCCGCTTGGCGTATTGTCCCTCGGGACTGTTCTCGGGTGGACTGTTGTTGGGTATGTCGCCCATGGGTGTGTCCACCTGCGCTCCCGGCCCCATATAACTAGGATCCCAGAGAGGTTCGTCCGGAGACGAGTCTCCCGTAAAGGCGGGATTTCCATAGGTCGCCGGCGGATGCCCGTTCTGCTTCTTTCGTTGTTGGTGGTGGGCGTTTCCAATGACGATCCCCAGCATAAAGGCCGCAACCAAACCAATTGCCAACCACAAGACACACAGCTTGGCAAAGGCCATGGGTCTGCTGTGGTCACTGCTTTGATCCGAATCGTCTCCGCTGGTAGCGCTTATGCTTTTGCTGTGATCAGCTGTCGCCATTGTCGCCAATGTTCACGTCTTCCACATCGACATCGGTAATTTCGTCATTGAATTGATCCTCGACATTGGTAACGATTTCGTCGTCGTCATGGTCGTCGAAACTTCCATCGTCGGGTCCCATATTCTCTCTTGTTTCTGCCATCTTGGTTTGCTAGTGTTCTGAAAAATTCACCAGCAAGTTTCTGCTCCTTCTCGATCGATCGTAACGAATCAATGAACTAGCTGTGATGATTGCCCTTCCCCTATGCACACTCTTCCTTGTCGTTTCTCATGCAAGGTTCATCCAGAAAGGCATTGCTTCCGTAAGAAAATAATGATCAAGGATGATGATTGTACGTCAAGTTATTCTTCTTCAAACCGGAAGCCCGTTTACCGTACTAAAATTCGAAAAAACATGGCTTCGTGAAGAACTCAAATAGCACCGCTCTCGACGAATTTATTTTGGTCGCGGGGATGGCGGGCGTAAAATTCAAGTTTTTATCATGTGGGATGACCGACAAAAAGAGACAAAGAAATACTAGGATTCTCGAGAACCCTTTTTTCATTCGATTATTCTCTATAATTTGGATATACACGTAGGGGGTTTCATGAAAGGTATTTATTTTGACACAATTTTTGACAACTGGATTCAACATGCTCCTGAAAATTTTGGGAATAATTTTGATAAGCATTGTTTCAATTGCATTGAATTGAATAAACAAACATCGGCATCTTCTTCTTCTTTGAGCTAGAGGTGCATCATACATCTTTCAAGGTCTAAGAAAGAGCGATAGGACTCTTGATTCGAACCACAGCGGCTTTTTATTTTTCGAGAGCATCGAAAAAAAATTCAAAATCGACAATGCCTTTTCCACCTCCCCCACCGCCTCCTCCAAATCGTCCTCGCGGGGGACAACAACGACCGCAACAGCAGCAGCGCATGTTCCCACCTCCTCCGCCGCCACCTCCGCCGAATGCATCGCTTCCACGGGCACCAGCATCGTTTCCGGGAAGGCCACCGCCTCCTTCCACACCACAGCGAGGTCCTCCACCTCCTAGCCCAATGAGTCACCCGCAAATGCCACAAACATCCTTTCAATCGAGGCCACCTCCACCTCCCGGTCCTCCTTCTATGCAACAACCACAACAACAATACCAGCAACAACAGGCGTACAACATGGGAGCAAGACCTCCTCCGCCTGGGCCTCCGATGAATCATCATCATCATCAACAACCTATGCAACAACAACAACAGCTTCGGCCACCACAACACCAATCCTTTCAATCTAGGCCACCACCACCGCCTTCACCAATGTCCGGTGGAGCAATGCCATACGGAATGCCAGCTCCGCCAACGCCGTCGAGATATCCCAATCCACCAACTCCGTCGCGACCACCGCCTCCTCCGCCGTCACCCGGTATGCATGCCCCTAGCAATTACAACAATAATAGGCCATCAGCAGCCTGGGTATCCCCAGCAACAGCAACAACAACCGCAGCAACAATCTAATGAATCGACAACACATGCGAATGGATCTTACCCTCTCGGCCACCCTTGTTTACTCGCTCCATAATGGCAGACGAAACATTCACACAGGCTCCCCTTTCGATCCATTATCCCAAGGGTGCCCTGTCGGGTGACGATCCCGTGCCACAAGCAGATTCCCGGTATATTTCGCTGGACGACGGTAAATGCATCCCTCGATTTCCTTCGACCAACGATGCAGCGCCTCCCGAGCGATCGGCATGTTCTGCGAAACGCCATTGGCGTCAGCGACTGAGTACACTACCAATGATTACATGGGATGTCATTTGTACCCCAATGGCACTTCCGTCGATTGACCATCCACCCCCGCCCTCCGATGCCCTTAACGGAAAAGCTTCCCGATTCGGGAGAGATTGGAAGAATTCCGGTGGACTTTGCCATTGACCGAAAGGCACCTCCCCGCTGTGGCAGGTGCAACGCATATGTCAATGCCTTTTGGAGTATGGCCAAATGCAATTTTTGTCATCGTTCCAACAAGGGTGGCCAGACCCAGACGCAATATGGTGACAAGGTGGGAACCGTCGATTTTCCGGTGGCAGGGCCGTACGTGACGCGGAAAGAAGGTCCCGTCAAGCCTCATTGGATCTTTTGCGTCGATCTGACATGCCCAAAGGTGTTGGAATACGTCGATTTGGTCTTGGACGAAATCTGGCCTGCCTTTTACAACCAGATCGTCATGCCTCACATCGATGTAACGCAGGGACAACACGGCCGACAGATGGTCAAGCCTTCCGTGGCAATGGTCTTTGTGTGCTCCACGGGGATTTATATCCCGCAAAAGGGAGGTGGGGAATCCTGGTTCCATGTCGAAAGACGGCTTTTTGGTAATGCCCGATGTCTTTCGACGAGGCCTTTTCGCCAGTGCCTTTATCGGAATATTCCTGGTCACTCCCCGACGAGTATGAGGACATGCTGGAGCTATGGAAATCAAGGAATTCGTCCGGTGCTTTTGCCCCAGCTCATTGATGCAAAGATCAAAAACTACGTCAAGAACCCAAACAGCACCAGCCAGGCCGATCGAAAGGGTGGACACAGTATGTCGGCGGGAGGAGCCGCTCTGCAATTCCTGGTGGATGCTCTCGAGGAAACGGGAGGCCGTGCCGTCTTTTGGACGTGGCGAACGTCCCAACTACTGGGCTGGGTACATTAGTAGATCGGGAGCAGCTGGCTGGCGGAAACCAACGCAACAAAAAAACCGGAACTTCCCTCTATATGCCACTTCAGGATGCCATTAAGAGCTACAACGTCCAGAGCAATCCCAACCTACTTGCGGCGGCTGAGTTTTACACAAAACTCGGAGAACGATGCATTGCGGCCAAGGTGTCTCTGGATATTGTTGTGCCACACAAATCCCAAGGTTCCTCAATCCTTTTTGGATCTTGCCACGCTGGGAAGGCTCTGTGAATCCTCGTCAGGCCGTTTAGGTCTGGATTGCAAAGCCGTCCTACGAGTCGAAATCAGGTATGGAAACAAGCGATATGCGAAGAACTCATGCGGCCGCTGTATTGGAGCGGATGGGATGCCGTCTTTAAGGTCCGTTGTTCCCAGGGCTTGCAGATTCGTGCGGCGCTTTCGTCGAGCGGTAAGATTCAAGCGTCTACAATGCTGTCTGGCCAGGAAGACGAGGTTGAGTTTCCGTGCGTAACACCCGAAACCTGCTTGGGTGTGACACTGGAGCACCGTGTGGGAGGCATTCCTTCCCCGCGAGAAAACGTTTTGGCCTTTGTGCAGACGGCTCTTTTGTATACAAATCCGTGGACGGGAGATCGACGCGTTCGCGTTTCGACACTTGCCATTCCGGTAACGACTATTCCCGAGCAGGTTCTTCCTGCGATGGACTTTGGAGCTCTGGCAGCACTCCAGCTACGACTGAGTCTTCCGCACACCAACTACTCCTCTTCGTCGCGTTTCAGCCTTGACAGCAGTATTCAATATCGCATCGATGAGTCTACACCGGATCAAATGGGAGACAGTTTATTGACCGATGCCCGCCACGACATGTTTGCGGCAATGCGACAGGTCCTGGTAGCACACCGAACATTGGCAAACAAGACTGGGCGAACTCCCCTCGATGGGTGAGCTGGCAATTCCAGACTCCCTCAAGCAATGGCCACTCTTTATCATGAGTGCTTCCAAATCTCCGCTGCTGCGACCGAGCCAAAACAGCCGTCGACGAAATCCACAATCCTTTGCGCCATCTCCTCGTGGCGACGAGCGTGCATACTACCTCTACCATGCCCGGAAGGTAACTCCCGCTTGTGCCATGCTCTTGGTCAGTCCAACGATTTTTGACCTGAATGCTTCCTCGTTTGAATGGCAAAATTTGGGTTCATCTTATGTCGAACTGATGGCCAACCTAAAGAAAAGCCCCGTGATGGATTTGCCTTCCCCGCTTCCGGCATCTGTGTCCAACCTCGCGGCAGACGGGATCTATTTGTTGGATACCTGCTTTACGCTCTATGTTTTGATCCAGCAAGACGCAGCTATTGGTGACGACGGCCGTCTGCCCAAGGAAATGAAACAAAAGATTCACAATGCCTGCCAGCAATTACAATTGTGGTCCCAGGTTGGAAGGGGACCCAGGAGTTTACGGCCCACAGCAAGTCTTCCGGTGGTGATTGTTCGCCAAAGGAGTGATCAGGCTCAGTACCAAACTCTCTTGCCTTGGATGGCACTAGGATGCGACAGCCCACGACAAGGATTTTGGAGGCTTTTGTGCAGATGTCCAACAAAAAGTTCTAAAACACATGTAAGCAGAAACATAGAAAAAGATCACACCATTATAGATAATTCTTTTCTGAGACTTAATAGAAGTTACTTTCCTAGAGTTCGGCTGTTGCCTGGTTTGTCGATGTTCTCTTCAACGTGTTCTTTTGGAGCGATTGCTCCTTCGAGCAGGATGCCTCTTGGATGCTCCTCGGTTGTCTTGTCCTGTCCCAATTCCCAAAAGAAAACTCCCCCCATTTTCAATTCTTTCGCAAGTTCTATCTTTTCGCGAATTCGAGCCGGGGACTCCCATTCATATCCCTCCCACGAATGCAGCGAGCTATCCGCGTCACCGAGCAAGAATTGTTTCGTCTCTTTGCTGGGATTCGACTCGGATTCTTGTTTTATTCCATCGTATATTTCATAGAACGTCTTGACTTGGGATGGGTTGCTGAGGAGCCTCGCATAGGCGGGGATTCCTAGTAGGACCTTATGGCTATCCACTCCGTGCTGCAACAACTCTTCCACTGCCCCACGAACCTTGGAAATGTCCGCATGATAATTGTTGCCTCCGCCTCGAATCATATCATACGTCATGAAATGGATGCGATCCAGGCTTTTGTATATTTGTGGGTCAATGTATCGTCCCTGACCAGGATGAAGGGTCAAACTTACTTTCAAGCCATGTTGGTGCCATTGGTTAGTGGCTTCGAATAGAAATGTACTGTAGTTTTTGAGCTCTTCCATTGTGCGTGGCTGGAAAAAGTCGAGGTCAATCCCACCGATAAAAGAATACCTCGAACTATTGAAGGCACGAAAAGTGACCAAAATATCGTACAGGAAGGACGAAGAAAAGAGAGAAAGAATCTGGTCAGCCTTTTTACCTTCTACAGTATGTATTTCTCAAAGCACGCAACGCGTAGTTACATTCGCGGTTGCAATCAAAAGTATGTTACTCTTCTTGACATACCTAAGGTTTATGACAGATCCAATGAGTCTCTGTCGGAGTTTGCTGTCTGCACAAATCTCTGGGAAAGCCGCTGTCCTTCCACCCCCACCCAAGGTGACCCATACGCGCATCGACGGTGACGACGGAAAGGGGGATTGGTGCAAAGCTATTTACAAATTTTTCTACAAGTTCGTAATGATCCTCCTCCAAGCAACAACTAAAAAACCCTCTCGGGTGTGGCTGGAGCGAAAATATCATCAAATCGGTCAATGGTGGTTTCGTCGTCGCAGTTATCTTCTCTTCATTGACTTGTGGATAGAGGTATGACCGAATTCGGTAATCCGGGAGATAACCCGCGATGGCAAAATCAGTATCTTCGCCATCGTTAGCGGTTACACCAACGATTTTGTACGAAAGGAAAGAAAACCATACAAAATAGAAGAACCGTCTCATCATTAACGAAATGCTGCCAGAATGCACGTCCGTCTTGAAAGGTGCTTGGATATAAGAGAGGGAATATGATCAATGTCTTCTGTTGGTCACTTCTTTCATCTACGAAGTATTTTGTTTGTCGTATGTCATGTGTCAAGAAATAATTATTCCGAAGATTTTTTTCATCTTTCTGAAAATCCATTCCCGCGTTAAAATCGTCGACCACGACTGAACCATTCTACACGTACAACACACGTCAGCAAACCTACCGTTTTCATCAACAGCAAGATTCTGTAATCGGTGTTGACTTGAATGCGACGAGTTGCGATTACGATGTGTCATCATTATTCGATGGCTTGTTATTAGCAAACCATTATTGATAGAAAAAGAAGCAACATGTGGTCGAAACTCTTACTGTGCTGTCTGTTTTCGCACGTCGCAACTGCCTTCGTTCACCAAGGTATCGGAAGGCGCAACTTTGCGAAGACTGGTCTATTCGCTGGCGATAAGGATGACGAGACCTACATCGAGGGCGACATGGACGAAGTGTCGCTCGCTCGACGAGACTTTATGTACAACGCTGTTGGTGCGGGACTACTCGCCGCTTCGGGTGTTGCGAGTTGGTCCCTGGTCCAATCCAGTGGTGCCTTTGCAGCAGTTCCCACCGGCATGCAGCGGCTGCCTCGCACGCAATTCATTGCAGCGCTTGGAGACCCAAAAGCCTCGGAGGGACAGATCGCGGCGGATGGATCCTGGGGACTTTGGCCAGTGGATCCAGGCCCACGCGGGGTCTGGTTGAAGAACTACAAGAAAGAAATTCTTCCAGAGTGATACGAAATATCGTGCTCCGGCAGGATGGACTTTTGACCCCAATAATTGGTGGTTGGAAGAGCATGGATTGATCATGGAAGCCCCCGATTTTCCGTTGAAAGAAGGGAAAATACCTTGTGACGGGTGGTACGCAGGGTGACAACGACTCTTACGGTCGAAAAGGGAGGCAAGTGGAAACTAGACGAAGGTACCCTTTTCGATGTAACCCACCTTCCTTGTCGCTCTGCGCGGTATCAACCAATTTCAGGAGGCGAAGAAGGAGCCGGTACACCCACCGCTGCGAATCCCAAAGACTTTCCGGTCACTCCTGGTGCAATCATGCCATCTGTTCCCGGAGCACGACAACAAGACTACTGCTGTCCTGTTTGTCATCGGAAAAACTGTATAAAATTAATTCTCTTTATTAGTAACGTCCAATTTAGAAACTTGTTGCATTTGATGTTGCTACAAAATTTGTCACGCTTCAAACATCCAAATATGACGAGGGTGCAACAATATCGTTCTAGGACTATTAACATCATCTGGCTCGAAGGCGTCATATGGCGAAGAGCTGAGTTGAATGATCGGATCAAAATCATAGCTCAACATGACAGGAAGACTGATCCGAAGGCACGCATTACGTAACACAATGAACGTAGTGTAAAGCTCTCGATTGCAGAAGTCACTTTTTACCAATCATCTTCCTCCTCTTCGTCTTCGTTCATATCGACAATCGTTCCCAGCCCTCCGGCCGCTGAATGATGTTGCTTTTTCATCTGGTATGATCGATACGATGACGGTGTCACATCCGAAAACATGTTCTCGTATTCCGACACCTTGTCGGCTTCGGATTCGGGTTGGGAGGCTACCGCGCACATGAAATCAATCAACTCGTGCAAATCGACATTGATGAGTTCTGCATAATCCGCCATGGCCACAGCGAATTCTTCCTTGTCCAGTTCTTGATTCGAATCATTGTCGTGGCCCATGACCATCAATGCGTTCTTTTCCACGTCGGCCATGGCACTGGCGTTCGTGGCCACATTGCTTTTCGAGGCATCAAAGGAGTTTTTCATGACGGCACGCTGGTATTTTCGCAATCCCACCAACAATTCCTGAAAGTCGATTGTTCCGCTGTTGTCCGTGTCCCATTGTTCGAACAATTTCGAAGTTCTGCTGTACGAAAGGGCGTCTAGAGTTTTTTTGTCGTTTTCCTTTTCCTTTATCTTGTCCCGGGTCAAATGAAGTTCTTGTTGTGTGACCCGAATTTCGTTCAAGAATTCTTCCGGGACGGGCTTGTTTTGCTGCAAGGCCTCCTTGAGCTGGTCGTACATGACCTCAAAGCCGATTCCGGAAATAGCCGTCATGGCCATGATCAATTTTGCAAATTTTTCGTAAATGAGCGTTCGCTGGTCGTCTTCGTCCATCATTAACAACAATGCGGCCGCTTGGCGCTGGGCATCTTTCATGTCATCCGTGAGTTGGTAGAGGCCAATGGCCACGTCCTTAAAGTCGACGGAAGATTTTTTGTCCTTGTCAAAAAGAACAAAGAGTTCCATCATTTTGGGATCATTCAGAATCGATTTCGAGATTTTCTTTGCGTCGTGAAGGCCCTGTTCCAGCTTTTCATAGTTTTTGTCTTCCTTTGCATCGACGGCGGAAAGGCCGTCTTGGTAGGTCTCAATTTCGGCGACGTATTTTTGAAGTATCCGAAGTATTTTCGCCTGCATTAGATATCCTTTGCTCTTCTTAGGATTGATTGCCGTCATGGCCTGGGTATCCTTCAGAGCCTGCTGACCAGTTTCTGTGTCTTAACATTTGCCTCTGCTCGTAGCTCGAACATAGAATACAAGTTTCCATCCGCAATGGCTTGCGTCATGATTGATATACATTCTTCGTATTTTCCGGCCTGGAAGGCTTCCTTGCCCTAATCGAAACGGAAAGAGTGACGGAAGAAGTGTGAGTTTTCGTATTTTCAAAAGGAAGTCGACTGCTTTACGACATGCGTCCATTCGCAGCATATATAAATTTTGAATTCGACCGAGGTGCGTATCGATCTTCATTCTAGATCAAACATGCCTCTATCAAAAAATCCAATCTGCTACTCACTTCTGCTGTGGACATTGTTCTATTTTCTGTTTTGATTCAATGTGGGTAAGAAACTGCTGTATTGTTGAGTGTGAAGAATGCTATTCACTCAATGCCGTGATATAAAAATTGAATCTTCTTCCAACATTGACCGCGTTGACCGCGTCGTAGTCGAAAGCGAGATTGTCGAGTGAGAGAGGTTCGTCGTTTTCTCCCTACCTTTTCTTATGCAGTATCCTTCCTACCATTTGCAGCTCCTCAGTCATCACTGATCGTAGAACGGACATCGAAAAAACCTCAGCGAGTGCGCGACAACGGCCCCCAACAGAAAGAATTTTCCCTGTTTTGTGGCCATCCCGAAGTACAAAAATTAGGCAAGCGTCGACCAATTAGTTAATTTCACGGAAACCTCTGTGGGGTGTTGGTTAATCGAACTAATCAATCGATTCAAACAACTTTTAATCGAACTAATCATATATCATATTCCATTGTATGTGCTAATTGATTAATTCGATTCAATTTTAAAAGGGTTCGTAATTTTTGAATTTTTCATGGGAGAAAAGGACGAGGCGAGGTTCATTGCCCTACCCTTTCGATTCTACAACCAGTTATCCTATCGAGAATTAGTTTTTTTTAATACTCTAATACAAAAATTTCCGATCATTTAGAGTGAATGAGCCTATATTATTTGAGCCTCACGATGTAATTGTAGGATTGACATCGCTAGCACTCCTCCTCTCTTTGGTGCGTATGGGAAAATCAATGACGAAGGAGTTGTTTGGTTGCCATCCACAATTGCTTTCCAGGTCGATTATTGAAAACAATACTGTTATGAGTCGAACATGATCAAGTTCGTGTCCGTGCTCACTTTGGGAAAGGGCGAAACTGCGGGGTCAATGTAGGAATACGTCGCTGCCTCATCCAGCATGGCAACTTCGTCTGCCGTCAGATCCCAAGAAAGAGCCGCGTAATTGGACTTGACCTGCCGAATGTTTCTTGCTCCGGGAATGGGAATCGTTCCCTTGGCGCGACACCAGTTGATGGCTACCTGTGGAAGGTTGACATCGTTGCCGTGGTTCGCTGCTACTTTTTCCATGGTCAATAGGAGTTTCTCGAATTCCGGATTGCCGATGGCTTCCTTGAAGAGTTTCTTGCGCGGTCCAACTACCTGCTCCAAACTCGCTTTGGATAGGTATTTGCCAGTCAAGAGACCCAGTGCTAGGGGGCTGTACGAAAGAACCTGAACGTCAAGGTCCTTGCAGGCCTGTAGAAGGCCATTCTGTTCCGGATAGCGATAGGCCAAGTTGTATTGGATCTGGTTGGATGTCAGAGGAACACCGCGTTTGGCAAGGGCAGCATGACAGGCCCGAAGTGCATCGATACCAGTAGTTCGAAACACCAACGCTTTTCACAATGCCCTGTTCGTAAGCGTCTGCCAAACCGTCCCAATAAGCTTCGTTCGCAAACGCGTTGGGGAAATGGATCTGGTACAGGTCGATGGGCCCATCGAGACGTTTTTGGGAACCCAGGGCAGCCTTGACCACATTTTCGGGCTTGGTTCGGAAGGGAACTGCCGCGAACTTGGTCGCAACTACTACCTTTTCCCGTGTTTCCGACGATAAATTCTTGGAAAAGTCACCAATCAGGCTTTCAGATCGTCCAAAGCCATACACTTCCGCCGTATCGAGCAAGACGGAGGAACCTGAAGAAGTTTTGCTCGCAACGTAGTCGAATACCTCGTTCAGATCCTTGTCTTGGCTCGGGTTGTATCCCCAAAACAACGAATCTCCCCATGCCCAGCATCCAAGGCCGATCGGTGGTAGCTTTGTCTTTTTCATCGCTGCATCGGCTAGTAGCACCGATGGAGTAGCTCCGACAGGTTCCACAGCAGATTCACTGCCAGTTGCAATACCACCAGCAGCTGCTATTGCCGCGGTTGTGGTCGACGCGATTTTGCCGAGAAAATCCCTACGATTCGGAACGACCTTTGCATTGTTCTTGTTGACGATCGATTTTCCTTGATCTGGTTGAACCAGCGCAAACACTCCTGCATTATGTCCACTTAGAATGGTGAACACCGCCAACGGAAGAAAGAAACGTGCCATGATTTAGAAGTTTGAGTTCTTATGTGCTTGTTGTGATGGCTATGTTCATATATTCGTTGGCACGAGAAAAGAAAACGCATTTTTCATCATTTTTGTAGAAGATTTTTATGTTGTGGTGGTATTCAGCACGAGTACGTGTTCATTGAAAATGAAACTAATGTAGTCTTCATATCTTTCTCATCCTTTCATCTTTCTCATTCTTCATCTTTCATCTTCCTCGTTCTTCAAAAAATTCTCAAAATGGCAGACCAAGAACATTGCATTTAGCATTACTTATGCTAAATGGACTTGGCTATGCAGGTATAATTTTTCCTCTAGATAATGATGGAATCTACGTGTAACAGCTGTTCCCGATTGCGCAGCCTTGCTTTGACAAAGATCGATAACGACGATCGACAGCAAAGCGATCTTTCTGAAATGGATTTCGTGATGCCAACACGCCGAAAATCCGCTCCCCGAACTGTAATGTGGGCTGTGGTTACGACGATCGTTCTGGCAGTGCACTTCTTCAATACAAAAGCAGCAATTGCCCTCTCGATGACCTCGCAAAAGGTTGTAAGAGCAATCCCATTTCGAGACTTCAAGTTTGCATCCAATAACGTTTGTATTTCACCTCAGTATTTTGTCGCCAAGCGGGAGGGTGGCGAAGAGACAAGCAATCAAAGCGCGAACTTTACAGATATTGATAGCGATTTAAGCCAATGCTATTTTACCATGAGAAACGTACCGGGAGACGGTGATTGCATGTTTTTAGCTGTGGCTCTGGCAGCTGCGACCTCGATGGGGCTGGGTGGAAGCAACCAGCTGTTGCAAGCAATTTCTCAACAGACACGCGATATTGTGGCACAGGTCTTGTCAGCTCCCACCGGAAAGTTGTTTATTGGTCCCGGAAAAGACAATATTGTCGAGGCTTCGCGGTTACTGAAATCGGCTGTGCTTCAAGAACCGACAACAAACACCACAGAGGAATATCTTGAAGCATTGAGAAAAGAAGGTCGCAATGGAGGCCTATATGGGGGAGGTCCAGAATTAGTTGCATTGTCAAATATTTTGAGGCGGCCAATCAGTATTTATGAGGTAGACGAGCAGCGAGTGAGAGAACAATTGCAAAAGCAACTGAATGGAGACTACAATGAAACGCTTCGTGACAGTGACGACGGAGCCTCGCCAGAGATATTGTTTCCAATCGTGTGCAAGGGATCATTTGGAGAGGGGGTTTTCGAGGATCCGCATTTGACTTCGATACCCGATTCAGTTATTCTTTCAAATATGCAGCCGGGTGCATACTCCTGGAGATTGCACATTCTGGTCTTAAATTCGTCGCCCACCGAAAAGCATGCTTGTGTACTGTTGCCTCAACGAATATACAAGTAAGAGAATTCGAATGTTAAGCTGTGCCGGATCACATTATAACTGTTTCTACTTTTGAAGTCTTTAACATACTAACTTTAGGAATGAAGACAATAATTTAATTGTTGATGATGTCGTTGGTGCACCAACTCTTCTTCGTCCTTCGTCTTCTTCGCGAGATGGAAGATGCGTATTTCAGTTTACTGGTTGCTGAGTTGGTGGTGTTGATGGTCGATCACCATTCCTGATTGGTGTTAAAAGTACATTCAGTTTTCTATAAGTCGAACAATACGCAAGAGAGAGAATGGCGATACCTACATCGTGACGAATCTTGAAGTCGTATGATGATCGAAAGGAAAAAAATTATTCACGAATCAATCGGGACTCGTGCTGCTAAGTGCGTCTTACGTACGAAGAGATGAACAACATCGAAAAGATGATGTTGGAAGATGATGAGAAGATACAAAACTTCGGCATCAGTGTCTGTCAATGTACAATACTCGCGAAGAGTCAAAGGGTTACACTGCAAAACTTGGAATTTCAAAGACCATGAATAAAGTTAGGACATCGTCGAAAACGGGAGCTGCCCTTGTATTTCTGGCGCTCATATCTTCTGGGAACTTCTTGGGTGAGGTCTATTCTCTGTCGCCCCAAAGAAAAGCCTCGGCGTCGCCATCGTCTTCCGCGGCCTCCTCGGTGACGGAACATATCCATGAGCCACTTGCTTCCCCTCTCACGCGACGATCCGTATTGTCGACCGCCGCATGGAGCTTGGTACTTGGTGAAGCAGTTTTGACGGGGAATCCGACCGTGGCCAGCGCGGCAGAAGATTCATTCGTGTACACTCGAAAGCAGACCGTCATGAACAAGAAGGAGCTCGGTTACCAGATTTCAATCCCGTCGACGATGAGCGAGGGTTCAAAGCCGGTGAAAACCCATTTGGACGAGGTTAACTTTTTCTCGGATTCCGTCAAGAGATACCAATACGGAATTACCGTAGATCCCGTCAGGATTTCGTCCCTCAAAGAGGTGAGTACAAATTGGACAGAAGCGTGATGGTTATGCGCATGCTATTGCGCAATTCATATACGAAAATCGAATCTTCGCTGTCATTGAAACGATGCTTGATGAAAATGAGTCTTCTTCCTTCCTCTGATCCGTTGTTTCCGTGCCTTTTCAAATTGATGTTTTAGTTTGGAACGCCCGAAGAAGTAGCAGCCCGCGTTGTGACAGCCGAAGTCAACCGAGACGGCATCTTCGAGGTGAAACTTCTCGAAGATCCCTATGAAACGGCCGGAGCCTACATTCTGAAATACCTGTCCACGGGAAAGCGGGGAAACAAAGTGTTGACAAACAAAATTGTCGTCTCGCCAAACAATCTGTCTGTACGTGCTGACCGCACAGTGCAAGGAAGACGACTTTCCCGCACAGGAAAAAGAAATCAAACGCACCGTTGAGTCCTTCCAAATCGATTAGTAGAAAATCCAACCATAATTATGTGTGTCAAGAAAGCTAATTCTTGATCTCTGACGAATTGTCGAAAGAGTTTCTTTTCGACGAATGTAACGAAATGATGAAGACTGAACGATACTACGACTGCGCTATAATAATAACAAATAGGGTTCAGCTTCAAACCAAATTGGATTCGAATAAATCATGCTATTAACTGTTTCTCAATTTCGATGCATCCTCAATAACATATCAATCCTTTCCTTCTCAAACGTAGTGACTTGGTTCACCAATGCTAGCTATTATATATTTACATCGTTTGTAACCTGATCCATATTGAAATGCAAGACTGCAGAATCGAACGACCATAATGCGTCGTGACGTCGTTTTGGAACCAGATTTCTGAATCATAGAATATCCCGCAATCCTCTATCGATTTTCCAACTCACATCATTTTCCTTTCGAAATGTACTCGGATCCAATTCAACGGCTTTGATTTGTCCCTATTGATCTTTGAGATAGAATATCTTGCGCTCCACCTGTCTTTGAGAATATTGTGCTTCTATTTTATTTTGTGTTCCTTGAACAAGACCCGTTTTTGAACAATAGGGTCGTATTTGACAAAGGCAATCTTGTGCTGTGTATTGGAAACATTCTTTCGCGTCGTGTAGAAAAATCCTGTTCCTGCCGACGACAGCAGCTTGATCGGAATTGTTTTGCCCTTCCCCCTGGCCATCACGGCTATTGTCGAATGCACCATTATAAAATGAAATTGGATTGATCGATGGGTATGGTTGCTCCCTTGGATAAGCTTGTGTTGTTTCGGTGGCGGAGGTTGTGTTCGTCACCGCTCGGAAGCTGGAAATTCAAATTCAGAAGTGAATAAAGATGCCGTTCAATATGATATGACCACCTTCCCTGGTCCGCTGCCTTTGTTCTTGGCTCTCCTCTGATGCTCTTCCCTGAATGGTTTTGTGTTGCTGATGATTAATGCTATTATTTATTGTCGCATTATTTCTGTCGCTTCAAAAACATTTCACCGTCGATTGTCCAAAGATGTACGGTCGGCAGACAGGCAGGGAAGGGGAACTAAAAAAATCGATGTCACCAAATAAGACGGTCTGGTATTCGCCCGTATTTCCCCCAGCTGTTTCACCAAAAAATGCCATCGCGCTAGCTCGCCAACTTTTTTCATCTTTGCGCGACTCAGCCAATCGGGTGACGATGAGTAAACCCGGGAACAATAAATACCCAATTCTCCGTAAAGCGTGGTACAGTTCTTACCGACGTAGCAGCATGATGGCCCTTCTCAAAACGACGAGAAAAATGGTAGGAACGTGCGCAAGACGATTGGTGTCGGCACGACCGTTGCGGTTTTCGAAAGATCCACACAGTTATGATGTGTTGAAGCCGTGCCGTGGACGCATCTCCTATCGGGTGTTCTTTTTATCTTCTGTGGAAAGCGAGAATAGGAATACGATTGCGGTCTAGCTCAACATAATTGCAATTGCTTCCACATCCCAGGGAGGTAAAAGTTGCAGGAGTCATTGGTACCGTATCTATAGAAACTACTAGTAGTATGCGTAACCAATTTGATCCCCTGGCGCAGTTGCACCATCAGAATCTCCACCATCCGGATCCTTCTCACGGCAATCAACAAATAATGCAGGAGGGTCAATTATTTCATCAGCATCGGCCTTCCAAGCCGGCCAATTTGTTCGGCAATGGGTTTTCAACAAACACGTCTGGCTTTTCCCACGACTCTGTGGGTGAGAAGCGAACAAACTCGGACGAAAACATCGATTGCAATCTTCTCCAATCCTCAATGAAACGTGTTCGGTTGTCTCGAAGCCCTGGAGAGTTCCGTCTGCAGAGAGATTTGAAGACCCTGGATCCGATGCAATGGGGTTCGAGCCACGTCGCCGCGAATGCTCTGAATTATTCCAATACCACATGGATTCATCGATCGACGGGAACCCGTTTGACCATGGTTGATTCTCTTCGGATATGCCTCTTTCTTCCCGTCACCGCGATGCAATCGAGCGGGCAGCCGACATCAGACAGTGGTATCGACCCCGAACAACAATACCAGCACCAGCTGCATTCCTATCATCGCGACTATCGTTGGAGAATCATGATTCAAATCCCTCGCATGTATCCCCACACGCCCCCGGCAGTAACCCAGATTGATGGTCTTGCCTTGGACAGCATTGTGATTAACGAAAAGCCACCGGACGCACACTTCCGTCCGAGTGCTGGATTGATGAATCGCAGAAGAAACGAAAACGATGGGGCGTCTTCGGTTCATTCCACACAAGGGGTCGCATCGTCGGGATCGCTCTTTTTTACGGAAACCCAGCTGGCCCGATCTCAATCGTCTAGAACATCCATGGCATCGACTGATACAACGCACGGATCCTCACCGGGCTTTATGCCCGGAAAGACGATCGAGTGGAACGATTGGTCACCAATCACGGGTTTGGGGGAATTGTTGGACTTTTTGCTGGAAGCCGCAGCATCGAGCCTATCCACAATTACTGATACGGGGACAGCTACAAACGGGATGATGGGAGCCAGAACCGATTTTCAGACGTCCATGGCGGTGACCACGGCTAAATCGACTTCTTCCTCGTCACTTTCTTCCGTCTCGTCGTCTTCGTCTCTTTCGTCGTGGGGAAATAGAAACATTGCAATTCATGACCGTTCTTTATTTCAGAGAGGAAGCAACAACAATGTTGCCGAGACCAGCATGATGACGGATGAAAACGCGACGACGAGCAGCGAAGTCAGCGGGGCATTCTTTCTTTCGCCGAATCGATTCGATATGGGATACGGAAAGTCCCACAGCATTACGCCCGGTGCTACCCCTCGGACAACCAACACAACTGCATGGCAGCAGCACATGCAAGGTCGGGGAGGGGAGGACGATGTCGGGATGGACATGAGTTAGTTGAGCCAAATGAAATCCGATCCATTTGAATGCAACGAATCATCGAGTTCAGTTCGGTGTTATGGGACACAATAGGGACCACGGGGAAGGGAAAGTCGGAACCAATGCGCACTAGATTCTTGCACCTCTATGCTCGTACAGTGCGACAGGACGTTTCGAAACATTAGAAGCACATTAAATAACCATTTGAGACGCATGTACATTTCGATCAAAAATGACAAATCTTGCAGCCTGATGGAAACAAAAATGGAAGCGTTCTTGACCAGAACAGCACAGCGCACGAAGATTTGATTTCAACTTCAAGTTTCCATTGGCAACATTACAAAAAGGGCAGCATAATCAATAATACTATATTTCAGGGGAACATTTTTAATCGCAATATATTTTCTTATTAGTGTACTATGTCGTCGCCAAGCTTTCAAAGACTGTTGATTTTATCGATGTTCTGCCGCACACCGCAAGTAGAGGAAGAGGCGGAACGAAGATTTCTTTCCCCGCCATCAACAATAAGCAAACCACCAGGAAATTAGACGATGGTGTTCGAAGAATGAAGGCTACGAAGATGAAAAACACCATTATTTGCAAACGATTCTAAAGAATTTCTTCCGACGACAAGGAGGAGCAGAAGAAGAAGTTCTTCAATACTCTTTTGGTGTAGGAGCTGCTGCTGTACGACTCCTCCTCCTCCTCCTCCTCTTGTTTCGATGTTGTTGTTGAGGGGTTGCATCCTTGCGGATAAATTGCTCTGTAGACGACCATCGTCTAGCTAGAGAACTAATCTAACTTTTTTTTATTGTTCTATTTTCGAAACCCGTATTATTCTCCTCGTCGTCCATCCACATGGAATATTAGCAAGCCAGACAAATCTGTGTGGGGAGAAACGCTGTCGGTGGGTTTGTTCCATGAAAAGTACGTACGAACGTACGTACGCAAAAAATAGGTCATTGGATTTTCTGGTCCCTCTGTTGCCCAGCTGTTCAACGTTCACCTTGGCCTTTTGGAGAGAAGAACGGTAAAAAGAAAAAGCGCGTCAGATTGTGTGCGCGTGATGCACGGTGATGTCATCTAGAATCTGTTTTTGCGCGGGATTGAAAACACGCACGATGATTGGCGATTCCTTCAAGATAGAGCCCCAGCACGTTCCAAACAGCGATCGCTGAAGAACTTCATTCTACAGTATTCGGCGATGGTTGCAGCTGCGCGGTTTTTCTAAAATAGAATTCCCTCGAGAATATCTCTCGCTGTTGAGTCCTGTAGACAGACAGATGATTACCATCAATCGAGACGTTGACACTTCCAATACAGTACGATACCCAAGCAGTGATAAGGAAGTCGTTGTTAAGATACTATTGACCATCCATTCAACACCCTTGCAAATCTGATTATTACGATAAACAAAACCGCAATCTGCACAATTGACGAAAACCATCTGAAAGGAAACGCAACAACACGATGATTTCCTCAAGGAATTCCCCTCTTCTGCTGTTACTTCTGGATGGTGTTTTCTTCCAAAGCGATAGGACAGCCGATGCTTTTGTGATACAGAGACATGGACAAGTTTGTCATTACCACGATTCACTGTTGGTACTGAATTCCTTTTCTTATTTGGGAGGTTACGGTGATGACAGCAACGTTGAAGTTGAACAATATCCAACGGCTACATCCACATTCCAACCTTCCTTTGATCAACAACAAACACAACCATTTCCATTTGCTTCTACATTCTATTCCTGAACCCGCCTTTGATTTCCCCGTGCGACAGGAGGAAGTACAGCAAGAATACCAAACCACCGAATTCCAAGCACCCCCAGATTTGGCATACCCAACGTATCCGGAGCCCGAGGTTCTGCCCGAGGTCATTCAGAATCCATATGACTTTACTTCTTTCCGAGAGGAAGACGAAGCACTAATCGATGCAATTCCCACCGTTGCAACTCCCGTTCCACGAACAGCTGGAACAATCCAATTAGCAACCGAACCCATTGTAGCACCCGCGGTAGAGATTACGGATATTTGGGAGACGGAAGCTCCCGAAACTATTCAGGGGGCGTCGATCAAAACCTGGGATTTCAATTCGGAACACTTGGATGCCGTCCAGGTTCTGCTGAAAACAGAAGGACGTCCACTGAAAGCAGACATTGAGCTCTGGCAGGGAGAAAATGCTCCACAAAAGATTTCTGTCTACAGCGAGAACGGAGAGACGCGGCCGCTGAGTGCCTTTGTCGCCACACCCTACTGTGGTCACACGGCTGTCGCTGTGAAAAACTCTGGGGAGGGGGAGTTTCCAATGAAGGCGTGCGTCGAGGCCGATCTTTACCAGAACGGAAACTACCTTGCTGGCAGTGGTCCCGTAAACGCAAACCAACTCGCAAAGTTCACCCTGCAAAATCTCTGGGACAAGGCGCGTCCGAAAACCGTACAGGGCGGTGGAGCGACATATGTTGTCCCGCTGGAATCCAACATCCAGAGGGTTCAGATCTTGATCACCAGCGAGAAGAATCCAATCAATGCTCGAATCGAAATCCTGGAAGGTCCCAACAACGTCAAACAGGTGATGGAAATTCAAACAGAAGACGGAAAGGCTCGACCATTCTTTTGCGTTTTGGATCTACCGGATCCAGTCTTAACGAATGTAATGCGGGTTGTAAACACGGGTCCTTTTGAATTCCCAATTGAATGTCGGATTGAACCATTCAAGGTGGAAGATAATCTGGATATGGAAAACCTGTATTTCTTGGTTGACGAAGGCCCCAGTGCCGAAGCAACAAGCAGTCCTTTTTTGTTAAGTTAAAGCAAGACAAAGAGAGGACGGGATAGAGGTTATGAAGGAGGGAGATAAAAAAGTATGGACAAGATTTTTACAATGAGTAAGTATGGGGAGTGATGCCGCTGTCGTTGATTGTTTTTTCATCGCAGTCGTTCTGACGCAAATGATTCGATTCGTGCCTTAGTTCTATTCTAAGAGGGCGAATATCCGTCACAACAATTAGGGCTAAAAACCCATATCATAATTCGGAATCAGATACGAAAATTTCACAGAGGGTGGGGCAAGGGTTACTATTCACGTCAGAGTTTGACTGTTTTCATTTGCTCGGCGCTAGCGACGAACTTGGACTATGCTATTGTAGTTTATAATAAAAGCACAACTGTATGCAATTCATATTAATAAATAAAGAATTACAAAAAAAATCAAACGCTTTGCATGTTGTTTACGTAGAATACTAAAACTTTTGTTGTCGAAGAGATGGATTACGTGTAGTTCGTTCGGTTGAAATGAATTTGCACAAGATCTTAATCAAACGCGATAAGATTATTGTTTACGTCGAAGAAGGCACAGCAGATAACATGTGGATAATCGAATTAATTACTACTAGTTGTTACTTTCGTACACTATTGATATTTCCTTGCGTCAAGTTGTAGGCAATTGACGAGAGGGTGTTTACTCATGCAGAAGGATACAGAATGTTGCGTAAGGGATTTCTCAAATCATCCGAGCAGCAGCGCGAACGAAGGAGTCGAAAATACTTGGCGGTGATTGATACACGTCATCTACTGAGAATCAGAAAGGGTGCAATAGAGAAGATTTGAAAAGAGCTCTGCCATTGATCAAACGAACAAATTGTGATTTGCGGACGTGAAAAAAGTCATCGACTTTCAAAAATTCTCCTCCTCGTTTACAATAACTATCCTGAGCACATAGAAACATCAACTTTCAACGACAAAAGAGCAAACACGGCGACTGCTCTCTTTTAATTCCGTTGCTGCAACAATGTGAAATAATTGATTGTACCGTTGAGGATAATGAAGGATCCAACAATTTGTACGGTTCGCACCATCAATCCCTTGGGGAAGATAGTGGCAGCAAGGAACCTCACGGCTTGTTGTCCCCCGGAATAGTTTACAACAGCGACACCACTTCCTTCCACCTGTGCTCGTTGGAGAAGATAAGCGTTCGAAGAAATGGAGGGACGCTGCGTTCGACAAATACATTCTTGTACAAATCAGCGTACGATCGGTGTGGTTCCAAAAGTTTGTAGGTGGAAAGATTGTGCGGGACGTGGCTCAGGTATCCGCTGACCACTCCTCCCATTAGACTTCCCACCATATTGCTGAGCATCGGACTATCTCCCAAACCTATATTTTTCCTGGAAGTAGTCGGTCAATTGATTCAATCCGAGTCCAAAAAGAATTTCTCTTCCACACCTCGCGGTAATTCCTCGCATCCATCGTGTCGACATTGGCTCCTTGTTCATGTGTCCCGGCATTGCTTGCTTCCAATACACTCGACAAGGGGTGTCATAATGACACCCTGGCGCTATTGTAATACCGATTCCGTCTCCAAAACTTGCCACCGGCAACACCATGTTCATCTTCTGTACCAATGGGTTTGCTGGTGCCACCATCGTTGTCAATATAGTGAGGCTCAGCATCGTCATCGTATTGGTCAATGTATGCTCGTAGACCTTTGAAACCCGCAATATAAGCGATTCGCATAGGTACCTGGATATGCATATTGGGGAAAAAGTTCCGCCTTGACACCGGTTAGGACACGATTCACCTTGGGCATTGAGTGCGCTTCGGTAATAGGATTCGATTCCAGCTGCGATCATAACTGCAGGCATGTTCTGGATGATTTGTTCGTTTGGTCCGAGTGCCGGCGTTTTGTATTTTTTGCTAGTTTCTCGGACGTGATCCGACAGCGAATTGGCAATACCCACCCCAATGTCGGGTTTCTCGTTCAGGAGCATCTTCAGGAGAGTCTGACGGGGCATTTCGAAAAGCGTGCACGTGTCGTGGTTGCATCTGACGGTAGAATGTGCCGGATCAGCGCTGAGAATCCTCATTGTATTGATGGATTTGGACTTGATCTGGAACTCAATAGCGTGCTTTTTCCCGCTGTCGGGGTCTTGAAATTCGCGTCTGATTTCTCCGTCTTTGAGCAAGTAGAAGGAAGTGACGGGTTGTCCCTGGTTTACTAAAATCTCGTCGCGTTTGAAGTTTCGAACACGCATGCTGTTTGCGAGAGTTTCTATTTGATTCCCCGATAACAAATGGAACATTTCACAGTCCTTCAGCATTTGTTGACACAGATTGTCGTCGTCTTTTGACAGCGGTGCGGTGTTTGCGTGTTGGGTCGAATCGGAAGTTGACGTCGACGGCATTGACGCCGTCTTTTCCGACTGAATGTCGTCGTTAGGAGTAAACCAGCGTTCGAGTAGCATCTTTCGAAATAAATGGCGTATATATTATATGTGTAGCTTTTACAGGTGATGGATGAGATATTGGGTAGTGTTTGATTGAGTTCTTAACAATGGATGAAGATTGTTCGGGTTCGTGTTCAATTTACGGAGTGATTTTCTGTATTTGCGATTGTATTCTCAATTTTCCCGCACTTTAACCTGACGTGACGAACAAACAAAGTTCAAAAAAGTGTCGTTCGCAGTTGTCATTATGACACGAAGACACGAAAAATGAGAATTGATTGGTGGAAAAGTAGTAATCGGATAATTTCACGATCGCAAAGGCAAAGTAGCCTTGTATGATATGTAAATAGTCCTATGTTTGTATCATACGTATGGTATGGTTGTTACGATACCCAAAAGTAAATCTGTTCCGTAAAGTGGTTCTTCTCTCACGCAACACATTTCCTTCATGCAACGAGGCAACCAAGGAGGATGTAGAAGAAAAAAGAACATAGCACACTTTGATGCTTCTAATAGTTTCTCGAAGTTATTGCGTCTGTTGAGGTCGTCAAAAGTTGCAGCTTAGAAAATTACCGGCACCATTACAATGTACATGTTGTGCTTCCCTCACGACGAGAAAGTTATTTTCCATCGCAAGAAGGGTCACGTTGATACGTACTTCAATCGAAATCCATTCTGATAGTAGTATTTGAAAATGTAGTTTATTATTGTTTCTAAGTTTTTCGAAAACAAACTTCACCTGCTTAGTCTATGCTTCCATGCATATTCCCGACAACGCGAATTTGTGTGATGCTTGGCCCTTCGTTCAATGAACAAATGCTGTTTCGAGACCAGCAAATTATAGTATCGCATCGAAAGTTAATTGTTTCATGTTTCTTAGTAATGGATATGAACTCCCGATTCCACAAACCACTGTCCGTACTTGTCCTGCGACCCCCGAGAAAAGGCCTCCAGGTGGTTCAAAATGGGACAGTTGTGTCCGCAGTTTTGGTGATTGAATTTTACGGTGGAACTCGCGCCGAGGAACTTGCCCGAATCCACGTGTTGCAGGTGTACCTTGGACTCGCGAGTCCAGTACTTGGGGCCTGGAGCGCAGACGACCTTCCAGTCGTCTCCATTGTCTCCATGGCCATCTCCGTTTCCAAACCCGCTGACTTCCTGCTGTCGGCTCAGTGGTGATTTGACCTTCGTGCGAGTGCAGATTGACCAAGGTTTCCAGGTGCGTCAGACGAACGATTTCATTGCACTTGATGGGCATGGCAGTTCCGTCTTGGCATGCTGGGCTGTATTTGTGTTCTTTTCGGAATTCGGGGTCATTAGGGCCCACGAACCTGCCACATCATGTTATTCGAAGTGGGTTGTCCTCCCACGACCGTGACGATTTGTTGTCCACTTCCGCTTCCCAAGTTCTTTGATTCACTGCTCAGCAAGAATTCCTCGCTGCCTTTCGAAACGGAAGAGGATTCGACGTGCGTCAATTTGATGCCAGATCCACAAGTGATGGCATCGTCGGGGGCGTCGGGGTATTTGTCGACGGCAGCAACCAGCGTGTTGGCCCAGAAAAGGCCCACCACAATAGCAAGTGCGATTGGAGTATTTCGGAACATTGTTGTTGTATGATTTTCGCAAGCTCAATGACTTTTTCCTTCTGATCGAGATATCAACTGATGGAATGAAAGAATAACAATGAGAACAGAGTTTATCATTCAAAATGTCTCTTTTTTCTCGTCGTTCCTCGTCATCAATTTTTTTACGGCCCGCGATTAATTTGACGTGTAGAAGGTTCTAAATTAGTTTTTTTCAATGATTTACCTCATAAAATCGTCCAAACCTCGGCGGCAGCAACGAGGGGGACGACATGAGATCGAAAAGGTAGAAGTATCTTGTGCTAATTGCTCTTCTTCTACGTTGAATTCATGGGTTACCAATGTTCTCGACGTCGTATTTAAGCTTGTAGCTATGTTGATTTATGGGTTGCCAATGTTCTCGACGTCGTATTTAAGCTTCGGAGGAGCATAACTAAATTTTTATGTTTGCTAGACTGCTTACTATACTGCACAGGCTTAGCGGCGTAAAAGAAAATTGATCTCTTCCTAGTTTTTCTGTTTCGTTTCGAATTCTTCATTGCATTTCTTCTGTTACTTGATACACTACACTACTACAATCATTCAAATTTTTATCGTTTCGGTTGTGCGAGTCTGTCCGGGGAGAAGACGTTGTTTGCTCGTGATCAGTATCCATTGATGATTCTCATGGGACGATCGCACACAGGTATTCAGGATTTACGACGCCCTCGCAACTGGAGAACCCACCTTTTTCGTTGTAGTTAGTTCAATATTCGGTTTTCCGTGCTGAAAAAGCTTTTCGTAGCTTTTGTTGAATCATGTGTAAACATTCATTTTGAATTTCGGTTTAATATGCATCCTTAGGCCTGCTCAAAGATTTGGGACGGGAAACCCATCGATTCTGTCTCTTGTCCACTTTACAATGTCTTTGATGTTACCCCCTTGTCCACCCAAATATGTCGGTGCACTCTCATTGGACACGGTATTGAGGGCTTCCTCGACCTTGACAAACTTGATGCGATCCAAAATCTTTTGCTTCGTGAAAAAGGAGGCCACCAAAATAAGGGAGTTGATGATAATGCGCAGCGGAAGATTCGCACCGGCAATCAAAAGTGCCTGAGGTCTCATGGGCATGCTCTTGCCAACATTTTTGGAGTTTCCCTTCGTTCTTGGCTCTCTTGGTCGGCTTTTGGGAAGGTGTCAACCACAAAGGTTATGCCCTCTCGGAAGCGATACGGCATCGGCATGAATGGCGGTATGATATAAAATCCCGGCCTTGACTACCTCTGTCTCGTCTTCTTCCGGAAAGCTCTTGTTTCCCCGGATCCACATGACGCTTCCTCCCAAGTTTGTCACGACCACAGCTTCGCGTACGAGTCGAGATGGTATTGCATCTCCTTGTCGTCCATCGGCCAGCGCCTCGTCGTCGCGAAGATTCGGGACACCGCACTCGCCCACCATTTGAAGATACTTTGCATACTTGTCTGCTGCCTCGTCGACCCTGAGCTTGGAAACTATCGTCGTGAGGGCGAGGGTTTTGAGGCCGATCCGGTTGGGGTCGATTTTGTGTTTATCAATTAGCTCCTGTCGAACCTGTCTAATGGCATCGAGCTCTTCTTTGGTGTAGCATATTTGAAGAGTTCCATCGGGATTTTTGGCACCAGAAGCGACTTCGCCAATGGTTAGATTTTCAAAGCTGGATTCCAGGGGGGTAACGGGTTTCTTCATGTTTTTTCTCGAACTTGTCTGGGCTGAAAGAATACGGTTCAATATTTTTATGGCATTAATTTCTCTTTCGCAATAGCTTGTTTGCAACTAGGCTTCTTGAAATCGTGACACACAACTTTGTTGAATGAGGGGCTGGAACTTCAAAGGATGAGACTCAAAAGCTTGTAAGCTGACACCGTTTAGTGCCAGAAGCTGTACAATTGATGATACTGCAGTAATACTTTGTTTGAATAATGGATTCTGTTGTTCCGTTGGTTTTCTGGAACAAGTGCAATGAAAACAGTATTCACAGTATCATGATGTTCCTGGATGACCAGATTTTTAACGTCATGCTACAAACTGCGACTTCCCACTGACTCTGGTGTCGTGCATACGTTCATTTACACGCGATCGGTGTCTGGATATGCATTAATTTACACGTATTTTTTACACGTTGCGCCCGTAACAGCTCTGTAGATACATGATTCTCCTCTTAGTTTCGATGTTGACATGGATATCGCGTATTCTTCTTATTTCTACGTGTAAATACGAGAAGAACACTGATTTGTTGGCGGTTTTTCAGAGAATGGCAACTTCGCTAGAAACATTTTTGTTTCTTTCTCCTCATTAAAACGTGAAACTCAAGAAAACAAGATATTTGCGATGAACAATCGACACCAAGCTATCGAAGAGACAATAAATAGAACAATCCCTATTTGACAGCTTCAGTGCTGTAGCTAGAATGGAAATGCTGAACAGTTAAAATAAGCTTTATAATTATACTTGCCGCACTGAACATTAATGTTATATGATGATTCCCAATTTGTTTTATATTCTTTTCGTTCGATTCCTAGTCCTTGGATTGCTTCTGTGATTTCGTTCGAAGCGGTGAGATCAAGGAGAACTTGTAGGATTGGATGCCATTCACTCAAACCCGTCCGCAATCATTCCCTTCTCTCTTGATCCATGGTTCGGATTGTAATCTGTTTGTGTTTTTACAAAATTTCTGCATCCAGAATGGTAGAATTGGTGCTCACGTCGTAGTTGCTACCGCCTCCGAAATGAATAAATTCCTGCGATTCTTCGGAAGGCGCTTCTGGCGAAGCGGTTTGTTCGTCCTCGACATCGTCTTCTTCGAAGGAATCATCGATTTCGTGGGGTTCGACCGTCGCAAAGAGAGGAAATTCCGTCGTGGACAGATTCACCACTTTCATGCTGGTGCTATACGAGGCCTTTTGGTTGCCGAACCATCCCTGCCGCCTTTTCGTTTTTCGTGGCGTCTCTAGAACCGCAAAGAAGGGTCGGTGCATTCCGTCTTCGCTGTAGACTTCCACAATCGTTCTCTTGACGACCCGGTAATCTTCGCCGGGAGTCGCCCTGGAGGCATCAGTCCTCAACTCGAAGCTCGAGCTCGATTCGGGCCTGGATGGGTTGCATAAAATCTGTTTGCAGCAAGACCTGAACACTGGCAATCTTGGAGGGAAGTTCCACTGTGCAAGATCCAACTACCGCCTTGTTGTCTTCTTCGTCGTTGCTTTCTGTTTTCCTGGCGCAGGTGCTATCGATGCGCTGGGGAGTGGTGGTTGCCTTGAGGCGCTGGACAACCGATTGGAGGGGACTATCGTGGCTTTTAGGGGCACTCGGTTTGTACCAATTCTCGTTTTCTTCTCCCTTCACATAAGTGAGAAGATCCGAGTCATCGGCAATGTTGCGAATCGCGATTGTGTTATGCCCGTATGGCGTCTCGATGATGGTGGTGAACGGAGTATCGCAGCTTCCATTCGTTTCGGCATAGAAGCGATCCTCATCGTCGTGGTACGGGATATCTTCGTCTTCATCCTCGTCGTCCTCCAAATAAATGGCGAGGTTTTGGGGAGTCGAATCGGGCCCGTGCCACAAATCAACGCGAGCGATGAGAGGCTCACGGGTGGTCTTTCGGTTCCCTGTATATGTGTCCATATCCGACTTTTTCAAGAGAACCTGGACGCGTTCCGTTGAGGGTTCTTCAAAGTCGACCGTGTGGAGGGAGGACGCTTCGACTAGCATCGGTGCCGATGTTTCCCATATGCTCCTCACCTTTTTCTGTGCCTGCCTTTTCTTTTTTCTCCTCCTTCTTGGATCGTCTGGATCCATGGGTGAGAACATATCACTTTTCCTATCGTCGGAGGGAGTAGTTGTCTTAGGAAACTCCGTTGTTCGAGGTTCGAATGTCTTTGATCTAACCGGATATTTCCGGACCGTGTTTTTATTATTGTTTTGATTGCCCCCCTGGTGGTTTGGTGCCCCCTGTTGAAAGGCCTCCGCTCCACGTATGCCCATGCTGCTAGAACCATTGTTTACCAAAACAGCGGTCATAGCTAACAGAAATAGTATTGTCATCCGTCCGTTTTGACCAGCTGCTCTAGTGAATCGTGGATTTGCGGATGAACCCATTGCCGCCGCTTCCGATGGCGACGTGTCGTCTATTGTTCCTCTTCGCGCTATCGTCATTGTTGTTTTCTGCCAAAGTTTCGCTATCGAACCACACAATTCAAATGAATAATATGACTATCCTTTTGGATCGCTAAAAGAATCCTGGTTCTGTGGCAACTGTGCAAAACAGATGAGAATTTCCTTCGACTTGCACCTCTACTTCTCTGGTTGTAAGGTGAAGAAAGCTGCGTGTGAATGCTTTCTGTGTGTGCGAGGGTGCTCGATGCGAATTATCAAAATAACTTTCTTCCGTCGGTTTCTTACTGCCATCACTATTGTTGGAAGGAGGTGGGGCCTGTTCACGTACTAATACTGTAATTGGGAAAAAGGATGCCGGCACGAGGAGGCAGAAAAAAATAACAGGTTGTTTTGATTCGCAGTGTGGGGAATTCATATTAGTGGTGCGACCTAGCCGGCTCGCCATCAATTTGAATTTCATTTAAAGCTATTGCGTCAGTGATTCGACTTATTCACCAGCTGTCACGTCTGCTCGTTCTGGCGAACTCGGCAACTAATGAACGACGGCCTGACATTCCTACGTGTCCAATTTATACGACTAAAAAGTTCAGTCACGAACTTCGGCGCGCGGAAATACGGTTTTGCGCGAAACACGTACCACTTGTCGCGGGTTTCCTCGAGATCGACACAGTTCATCCATTTCTTTCACTTTTCAATTTTTTTGTCGTGATTTCCTTTCCAACAACTTGACAATCAATTTACGACAATTGTCTTCTTTCATCTTCAAACTACCGATGAGAGCACATTGTCGGTTGCTTGCTCATTGCAAATCCATTATCCTTTTGAAATCTCTGATTCCTATCAGAAGAGAGAAAATAACCCAGATCAAATTGTATAGAGGGGGAAAGTATTAGAATCATGTCTTCGGTATTTCTACCTCCCGACGATACGAGGCTTGTGACGATTTGTGCACACGGTAGGTCCTTTTGTGCTGCTACTCGAATCTTTTACAGAGTTGATGACGTTGACATCAACGAATTCTCAATATGATTATATCTAACAACAATGTCTGTTGTTTTATTTCTTTTTCACACATTCAACCGTACTTCTGTCATCACAGTCGACCACGGGTATGTATTTTCGACGATTGGACTAGTCGACTTGCCGAATTGCAAACGAAAAATAAATTGGATTGTTTTTTCACCGCATGTTAAGCTTCCACCTTTCTCACCCAAAATATTCCTTTTTTGACATTGCAATCATGTGCTTCAATTCCCGATGTTGACGACGACATTTGCGGTGATCTTCACTCGACAATTTTCATTATATTTTCCATTCGACGCATTTCGCTACACGTTTACTTTTCGACAACAAAATCTGATACAAAAAACTTGGAAATCAAAACAATAGAAAAACAACACTCGCTGACAATTTGATCGAATCCAATGGAATCATCTCGGAACGACTCGCGGGAACTCTTCGTTACCTCGATTCAACGGAGGAGGAACAACGAAGGGGAATCACAATGAGAGCCTCGGCCATTGGCCTTCGCCACCGGTATACACCCTCGAATGCAGCAGCTGCCGCCGCAGCAAAGAAAAAAGGTCGGGATGGTTCCCATAATATCATTGTTCACCTGCTCGATTCTCCCGGACACACGGATTTTTCCACCGAGGTCAGCAGTTCCCTGCAGTGCTGTGACGGATGTTTGCTTGTGGTGGACGCAGTGGAGGGAATGTGCGCCCGAACGCATCAGGTGGTTCGAGAAGCCCACTCGCATCAGCTTGTACCGGTCTTGGTCATCAACAAAATCGATCGACTCTGCACAAATTTGTGTCTGACTCCTACGGAGGCCTACCTGCGGCTCCGATCTCTCATCGAAACCGTTAATGCGGCCTGCGCGGCCATGCTGGTGTCGAAACGTGCTAAGCGAAAGGAGGACAACGAGGACAAAGATCACGACGACGAAAAGGAAGAAGCACGATGGACGTTTGACCCACAGCAGGGTAACGTTATCTTTGCCAGCGCTCTATTTGGGTGGGGATTTACCGTCCCATCTCTGGCTAGGTCTCTGTTCCTAAACAAGGTTCTTCCCATCAAGCCTAAAATGTTGAAGCAATACTTGTTTGGAGACTTTTATTTCAAAGAAGAGAAACAAAAGATGATGAAATTAAAGGTTACCGTTGAACAACAAAACCAGCTTCCACTCTTTTCCGAATATGGTCTGTTGCCTATTTGGGAAATCTACGAGGGTGTTGCAGCTGCAGCTGCCGCTTGTGGCCTCGGGTCCGCTATATTTTCCGATGGAAGGATGGGCGATACAACCACAAACAACCACAACAAAAACTCCAATATCAAAATCCAAGCCACTACGCCCGGAATGGATCAAGCTTTACAGGCAATGCAAATAGGATGCGTCCCTTCTGGAACTGCCCCTGCGATAACGACTGTAGATGCTCTCCAGCAAGTCATGACGCGAACGGGATCTGCTTCCTCCGAAGAAGCAGTATTGCGTTCATTGCTACGGCGATTCCGTCCATTGAGTGACATTGTCTTGAATACGGTTTACGAAATTTGTCCTTCTCCTTCCGAAGCTTCTGAGCTCGTTCGACCCAGAGCCTTAGCCTTAGCGCCACCCAATAAAGACAATGAAGAAAGTGTGATTGATCATGAGGAGGATTTTGAACGAGTAAAATCAGGTGTCCATGTTTGTGACGTGTCTACCGAGGCACCTGCGGTTGCGCATGTTTGCAAGTTTATGGCTGCGGATCAATCGCACATTCGAGATCCCAGTAGCACCAATGATAGTGACGACACGGTGATTTTGGGCCTGGCACGGGTATTGAGTGGCAGGCTAAAAACGGGCAACTCATACCATGTCATGGGGCCCTAAGCACAACTTCAACGATCCAAACACAATACAAAGCCCTCCTGTCAAACTATTCCTGCTAATGGGATCATCCTTTGTACTGGTGGATGAGGTCCCTGCTGGTCATCTCTGCGCGATTCAAAATCTAGAAAATGTTCAATACAAAACCGCTACTATTTGCAATAGTCCACATGGAATGCCTCTCCTTGGATTTTCGGATATGGAAATACGACCACTAGTAAAGGTAAATGTCGAAGCTATCGACCCTGCCGATACATACATGCTTGAGAGAGCTCTTGTCCAGCTGAGCCTAGCAGATGCAGCAGTCGAAGTGACTGCTACTGCCAAGGGAGAGCGGATTCTTGCATGTTTGGGAGAGCTTCATTTGGAACAATCCATTCTGGATTTGCAAAAGGTATACTGTGAAAAGAAAGATATTCCATTACGGATATCAGAGCCAATTGTGGAATTTGGGGAGACAACTGCTTGGTTTGGTGACAATGAATTCGATTTTGAAGGTTTCTTGGAAAAGAACGAAAAAAACCCCACCGATGCGACAAATGACCATTCCACCCTACAACGAAGAAGAAGGAATTGAATACGCCAAACAAGGTCGATCGCGCAGTATTGTTTCAGGAAGGGTAGCTGCTGTCAGCTTGAGGACGGTTCCTCTTGATCCAATGGTTTTCCAAGCTCTCAAAGAAGGAGAGATGTCTGAAGATAGCGTTGATGCAATGAATGAATTAGGAAGAGCATTGGGATTTGCAAAGGATGCCGATGATTCATCGGTGTTGAAAGCCCTGATGGATTCACTAATTTCACTAGATGACAGTGGAAATGCGATCGTTGCAAGCTCAACTCTAGAGAATGGAATTACGGTGGCGGGGATACTATCGGAAAGGGACGAAGTACATGTTCCCGAGAAAATTTCATCGCTGAACGTCGAAAATCGATGATGTTGAAAACGACAACCATGATGATGCTCCAAAAAGCGCTGGTGGTGGTGTTTCGGAATACCAAATGATTCAGACAGAAATCCGTGAGAATGGTTTCCTACCAAAGGAAGGCGAAAGAGAAAGTCGAACACTCGCTCCTCACGATATAGCGGCAAGTACAATTTGGAAAGAACAAATGAAGGGGTCCCTAGTTGCCGGATTCAAAATGGCAATGCGCGCTGGACCAATCTGTGAAGAGCCAGTGCGAAGTGTTTTGGTCATCCTCGAAGGCTTGGAAGTTGCTCTGAAGGAAGATCCTGGATCGGAGGAAGGATATAAACCCGCCAGCGCCTTAAGTGGTGGCATGATGGCTGCCGCTCTTCGAACTGGAATTCGTGGTGCCATGCTGTAAGTGTTGTCTTTTGCCATTCCAGTTTTGAATTTCGTTCTGTATCATGCAACTCCAAAATTTGATATTTTGCATGCAAATCTGACCTTCTTTCTTTCTTATTCTGTTCCATATTTAGATCGAGACCAGCAAGATTAGTCGAAAGTCACTTGAAGTTGACTCTGAATTCTTCCTTTGCCGGTCTTGGATCTCTCTATCCGGTTCTTTCGAAGAGACGAGGCAAAGTGTTGGAAGATTCCATGGTCGACGGAACAGACTTGTTGTTGATTTCTGCCAACCTCCCACATGCCGAATCCTTTGGCCTTGCTCCAGAGCTCTTTCGGTTGACTAGCGGGGAGGTAACCGCTCCGGAACTCATCTTTTCGCACTGGGAGATTTTGGATCAAGATCCCTTTTGGATTCCAACCTCACTCGAAGAGCGGGAAGACTTTGGGGAAATTCTTCAGAGCGGAGATGTTTCCACCGGAATGGACAATACTGCTCTTCACTATATCCGAAAGGTTCGCGAACGAAAGGGGCTGCTTGTAGATTCGAGCAGAACAGTTGTTGCTGCGGAAAAACAGAGAACCATCAAGCGATAAATAAAACTAGAATTTAGATTCCAAACAAGAAGTTGTTATATTTCTGTAATATTTTTGCTTGCGTAGTAGAAGTAGTATTTTTTGGTCAGCAGAATTGCGTAGTACTTCGTACATATTAAACATACGAGGCCAGAAAACAATCTAAAACCGTTAGATCTTCGTTGACACCTAAAATCGCTTCACGGCTTTGCTTCTTATTCGATCGATAAGACGATAAGCAATTCACAATGGCTGCCTCCAACCTGCAGAATTCAGTTTCATCGTCTGTTTCAAACCAGATTCAGTCTGTTTCAAACCAGATTCAGTCTGTTTCAAACCAGATACCGTACGTTTCCTCGTACGTTTCTACGAACGTTTCCGAATGGAAACAGAAAACCATGCGACAAACCTCGTATAGAGAACCTCGTTGAAAGCTGAAACCAAGTCGTCGAAAGCATCTCCTGTACAATCTCTACCAGCTTCTACAGAGCCAACGCGTCGGATGCAGCAAAATGCATCCACTATCCTTTTTTTGCTCCTTCAGAAATCACTTTTCTCTTCTCATAATTCGCATTCGAAGGATAGAATAACCTAGTGTAAAAGCTTGAGTACCCGCGAGTAGCAGATGGCAAGAGTGGAGGTAGCAGCCCGAGGGAGAGACGCTATAGGGATCACCATGGTGGGCGCCCATGGAGATCCCCGAAATAAGCCTGCATCTGCTATGATCTCGCGAGGGGAAAAGGTGAGTCGAAGTAAGCAGCAGTCACTGTTCCTCCGTGTAAAAAGCCAGGAACTCGAGACCGTTGAAGCATGCTTAGCATGCGCGGAAGATCTCGACTGAGCTCACGCTACGGCGGCATGGTGCCAGAAAGAGGGGGGAAGCGAACAAACTGTGATGCGGAAACGACAAGGCACCACGATGGTATTCTTTTACGCACTTCGAAGATAAGGAGACAAGTGTAACTCATAAACCACAAAGGAGGGAGCAGGATGGCTGACAGGAGGGAAGTACTCAATGGAGCGCTACGGGAAAGTTGTTGTGAGAATGCAATGGACCCCGGACAAATCCCTGACGAGCCTGCGTTGATCTCTGCCGACTGGATCGTCCAAAGGACGCTAATCCGGGCTAGTTGGATGAGAACAGGTATAAGCGACAGAAGAAATCACACACAGTGGTCCCCACGGGGATAAGGCAGTGTAAGCCCGGTTAGCCGATGCCGAGGGTCCTTCGGGACCCAGAGCTAGGAACTGGGAGCACTGAACCAAACGATAATTGGCCACTGTGTGCCTGAAAATGTAGGGATGAAGCCACGAAGCTTCATTGACTGTCCATCGATACACTTGTCTCCGGATCTGCCATAATATTTCGATAGAAATTAGCAGATCCACAACCCCACACAACCGGGGAAACAACCCACCAAAAGAAGTCGCGAACTTTGTTCGATTCGCGACGATTTCTTTTGGGGGGTTGTACGATTTCGAACCAAACGGTTCGAAATCAAACCGATCACGCAAATGATCAAACCCAAAACAAAAAATAGAACAAACTAATACCATAGTAGAAAAGACAATTTCTTCAATTTGGACTCTTCTTATCTTCTTATTATTTTGAATTTAGTATAGTACTTCGTTCAACATTCGTTTTCCAGGAATAACCAACTAGAATAGCTTTTTTAGAATTGATCTGTTCAACAATGTTAACTTTTTCTTAAGTTATGATAAGCATTGATGGCTACAAATTAAGAATACATGTCCCAGACAAAATGTGACAAACGCAAGGTTTCTTCAATTTCCATGTTTTCTTAAAATTCATCGGGCTCAATCTTTTCTTGTCGGTATCCCCGAGCTTCTTGCCCATCAAGCTGGACGGTCTCTCCACCAATACCGAAGAATCCGGTGTTCTTCTTAGGCGGTGGCGTAGCTCCCTCATTCGGATCGGCCGCCAGTGTTTCACCGAGCATTTTTCCCATTTTTCCAAATGCCTTGAAAACGTCTCCGGCAGTCAATGGTTTCTCCTCCTTGACCTCGACGCGAACGGGAGATTCGTAGTTTTCGTCCATAATCACCACCTCTTCTTCGTAATCTTCCTCGTCTTCATAGATAGATTCGTCTTCCCCGAGCGAGTTTAATAGGACCGTGTACAACTGGGTAACAGGGCCACGGTACATGATCAAGCGGAGAGTTGCGGGTTCTTCCTGAAGCAATCCCATGACATTGTCAAAATCCTTTCCGACAACAACGTTCTCGTTGACGGCCATCAGCTGGTCGCCCACACGCATGCCAGCCTTTGCACCGTTCAAGCCTTCCGAAACATCGTCGACAACGAGTCCAAAGTATGGATCCGGATTTTCTCCAAAGACGACCCCGAGTGGTTTGGGAATGGAAACTTCGTAGTGATCCACCCGCTCAACAAGATCGTCGTAGTTCAAGGCGGCAGACAAGGACGGAAGAACAAAAGTTCGTTGGTTCTGCGGCAAGAAAGCGACGACACTCTGGGCACCGAGGAGAAGGAAAAGAAGCTGTTTCAACATCATATTGGTATACAACACTGATTGGTAATGTCAAGTATGAAGTATGTTTGTATTCGATATCTTTTTGTGCTGCAATACCATTTTGAGAATCCCAACTACTCGCAACGGTAGCTGCAGACGAGAGAAATTTTGCCAAAATACCATGACTCAGTTGATTTTTCATTTTTGTACGCACGAAATTCTCGTTTGTGATTGGATCCGTTAACGACGAGAAGTAAGTGTCGACTGACACGGCTGACACTTTTTGAATCGAATGAATCAATTCCGAATCTCTTCAAGTTTGAGTTCTCATTCAAATTTTCAATTTTTCCCTCAAACTTTTGAAATTAAGATGATGAAAAAAACAATACCATATCATTCTCTGTCGTCATTTTGATTGACCTCCTGCCAACAATGGCGAACCAATTTATCAACTGACAAGAGATTGCATTCGTCACACAGACTACAACGCAACAATATTCTTTCCAGAATGATTGGCAGCTTCGGTATCCTCGAACCCTGTCATCACGAGGCGTGTACAACGCGCAAAGCATTCGTTTACTGTACACTTCTCGCGGTGTCGTATGTCGGCTGCCTGTACGTCTTTGTCCCTTCCACGATCCGAAAATATTCGCGGGATCATCCAGTTCATATCCGATATCGATCCCAGGCCTGCCTCATTGTTTGTGCCCTGGCCATAACGAGTTACCCCAGTATCTTTTGCAACGAAAACAATGACAACAACAACAATCCCATCTTTTCCGTACCGAGGACCATGCTCTTGCCTCCATTGAGCTTCCAAGACACCTTTGGTGCGTTGTTACACACGTGCATACTCTATACGGGATCCTCGGTTGCGAGCCTTTTGTACACACATGAACTCCGGAAGCGATTATCTGATCCTCCCTCTCTGTCGGATCAAATTAAGGGATATTTCAAAAACCTAATTCCCGACAACGAACAGCGGTTTTGGATAAGCATGCGAAACTATGTTCTTGCGCCGTGGACGGAAGAAATCATCTTTCGGGGCTGCATGATACCGGCATTACTTGCGGCCGGAATTCCAAAAGTGGCTCTGGTAGCCCCTCTCTTTTTCGGCGTGGCACACCTGCACCACGCGTTTCAGAAACTTTCCAATGGAGAAAAGCCAAAGACGGTTATGTTGATTACGGTCTTTCAGTTTCTGTATACATCCCTCTTTGGGAGCTACGCGTCGCACGCCTTTTGTCGTGTCGGATCTGTTCTATCCATCACGTTAAGCCATTCCTATTGCAACTGGATGGGCTTGCCGGATTTTGGGTTTGTAAACTCCCGCCATCCCCTGTATCGATATCGAGGGATTCTCTCTGTATCCTACTTATGCGGGATAGCTGCATTTTGGTATTTGTTTCGAGTCGATGCGCTGCTTCCTCTTCCATCGAAGCTGCCTGGGTTGATCAACTCAACGCAAGAAACCGAATAATATTTTCAGCAAATAATAACGACTTTGAACACCTGCGGTATCATATCGATAGAAAATAGTAGTAACGCATTCCGATCTATTGTTGAATGCGAATCTGTATATGGCACCATATTATTTTGCCAAAAGCTACAAGAATTTGGAAAATAGTTCGATAAACTTGGAAAAATCGTTTTAGTCGAAGGAATCCTTCAATGGATTAGTCCGATTAATCGCTCCTCGTGTCATTTTTTTATTGACAGATGGAGGTGGATACTGAATTTCTACTGGTCCATCGTGACGAGCGGGAGAATGATTCTGTACGTATTCGTATGGCTTTGGAGCCAATCGACAAAACCGAAAAACATCACAAAAAAGCGTTCCCTCATAAAAACTTGATGCAACAACCACTTGCTGCAACAAGAAACAAGGAATCTCTCTTGTCACAGTTGAAAGAGCTATTCGATAGTATTCTTCCAGCAGACAAGCCAATCCCCTCTGCAGGTTGACATTGAATATTGCTGTCTAAATAGAATATACAAAACGACGCCAGCAATGATAAAATCCAGTTACTTCCGATCAATGATTGCTTTGTCGTGGTTACTATCAACCGCGACGTTGTGCTCGGCCTTTCAGGCCCACCATGGGATTCGAGGGGAGAATTGTAAATCGCTACAAAGGAGCAGCGAAACAGCTTTGCACATGGCAGAAAGAGTGTCTACAAAAAGGAATCTCAAGACCTTTCAGAGATATCTCGAGATCGAAACATGGAGAGATAGGTCGTTTAAGGACCTGGAACCTGTTCTAAGATCGGTGGCCGAGTCCTGCAAACAAATCAACAAGATTGTCCAGAGAGCCCAGACGGACTGATTTATATGGTGTTGCCTTGGGAGACGATGGCAAACCGCTGGAACAAAACGTGCAGGGCGAGGTCCAGCAGCAACTCGATGTCTTGTGCAACACGATTATGTTGCGTGCCTTTTGTGGCGGGGGATCCCATTCGATTCATTCCGTGGCATCCGAAGAGGAAGACGAACCACGATGTTGCAGTGATGTCATGATGGACTCTGCCTTTGCCGTAGGGGAATATATTGCCGTCTTTGATCCCATTGACGGATCGAAAAACATTGATTCGAGCCTTCCAGTGGGTAGCATCTTTGCGATTTACAAAACGCAACCCGGATGCACTGTCGACGAATCGACCTTTTTGCAAGGACGGTAAAGGCTTGGTGGCGGCCTGGATACTGCTTGTTCTCGGCTACCACTGTCCTGGTTTTGACGCACGGACAGGGAGTTGACGGTTTTACCCTCGATCCCGACAGTGGCAAATTTCTCCACACTCTCAAAGACATTCGAATTCCTCGAAAGGGAAACATTTACAGTTTCAACGAAGCAAATTACCGTGGCTTTGACGAACCCGTGCAAAAATATTTAGATCTGCAAAAAGAAAAGGCCAGCCAAAAAAATCTGACCGCCCGCTACGTCGGAGCCCTGGTGGCCGATGTCCACAACATTTTGATCAACGGCGGTATTTATGGATATCCCAGCACACGGTCTAACCCAAACGGCAAGCTGCGGCTTTTGTACGAGTGCGCCCCCATGGCCATGATCATGGAGCAGGCCGGTGGTGCCGCTTCTACTGGACACAAACGGATACTGGACGTCAAGCCCAACGAGATACACGCTCGAAGCCCGTTGTTTTTGGGAAGCGTCGAAAACGTCTTTGAATTGGATCAATTCTACGAGTATTACGAAGAGGAAACTGATACGCCAAACTAGAATATTTGTAAGCATCGAGAAAATTACAAAATTCGAAGCCAAGTTTTGAATGGGATAAAAAATGAAAAATCCAAACAAACTGTCAAAATTTTGAATCGAAGCTCTTGACTATCCAGAATCGATGCCACATCAAATGCAATTAGTGGGAATTAATGGAAATCAAACGCATGTTACTCGAAACTGTTGAATTGTCATTTTTGTTGTCTATTTTTAAGCAGTAGAAGTTACATCGTTGTATTGCTATACTAGTATTACAGTTTTGTACAAATTTTATATTAACAACAGTCCGAAAACATGGCTGGAACATAACGAGAACAAGATCGCTTCCATTTTCTTTTTGGTGCGAAGGCTCGCATAGGGATCTTCCCACATGGAAATTTCCCTCCACACGTCGCGAAGGTCATGAAAGAGCTCTGGATCGTGCCGTTTGAGCTGCCCTCGCGTAAAGGGATAAAACTTATTGCAGTGGCCAATGGTGGCACAGTTGCGGCTCGCAGCTCGTTCTTGAAAGAAGGGGTCGATGAGTCTTTTCCATTGTGTTAATTGGACGTCCTCATCGCTACTCTCGTCCGTGGATTTTAGCTGCCTTTGGAGGTTTCTCACGAACCGCTCCAGCGGTGGAAAGGGTGCCCAGCAGTCGAAGCTGTTACGTTTGCTATTGTTGTCCCCAATCGATTGATACTCGCTTCCTCTTAGATATCGATAATAATTCTGAGGATCCTCCAGAGGTAAATTATTCCCCAACGCTCGCTCACGCTCCACCACCAAATATTCGATTCGTTTGGTAGCATCCGGATGGAGCAAGGGAGGACTACAAGCCTCCATAATGTTGGGATCCGCCTTGTCCAGCGATTTATATTTTGTACAAAAGAAAGCTACAGAAAGCTCGGCAAAGAATTCTTTGGCGTCGACCATGGCATAGGCAAGGTCGGAATCGGCTGCCTCCAAAGTACGTTGTTCTTGTTGTTGTGTGTTGTTTGCTGGTTTTGTCTTTCCTGCCCAATCCCGTCGCAGCACTTTTTCGTATTTCCCAGAGGCATCTGCTCTCTCGTACAAACTTTCCACAATCTTGTTTTCCAATCCATCATCTAAACAGCATTGGTGAATGAGATGGCAGTATTCGTGGAGCAAGAGGCCGCTTCCATTCCAGTGCAACCGCATGGTTTGAAAATCGACACAGGAATAAATCTCAATTCCAAGTGCTTTCTGAGGAGTATCGATGGCCCACTCGGTCAGCCAAGCTGGATGGTGGTGGGTCGTGACGTGCCGTAAAATTCGTGGATTGGCCTTTGGGCCATAGGCATAACCATTGTAATTCAACCACAAATTGGTCCGTCGCAGCAATGAGTGTACCGATACTGGCAGCATTTTGAAGCAATGAGAGAGATCGGCCTGGATGCTCCTCAACACCATAGGACAATGTTTCAAGACGTCGGGGCTGCAATACGCGCAAATGCCGCACTTGAGGCGGACGGGAATGTATTCGAGCGTGCGGTTGTCGATGATTGTCGAAATGTGCTGCTGATAGAGATATTCTCTGCCATTGTTGTTGCTGTTGCCATTACTGCTGTTGCGTTCGTTCAAATTATTCTCATGCTGCGGAAGGCGTTTGTCATCGTCACCGGTATCACTGCTGTCGCTTTCGATGTGGGTCACATCGTCCTTCTTTGCTCCATCGGACGGAACAGAGATATCGATTGTCCCAAAATCGACGGTATCATTGTCGTAAACGACAGAGATATCGTTGTAGATATCATTCAAATTTTCCTCATTCATCGCGACGAATTCTTAACTGTTCTGTTCGATTGTGAATTTGTTGATTGTATTGTACGACAAACCTTTTGTCTGTTTGTCCGAACGCTACTATAAAAGTTGTGAATGGTATTGCTTTTATAGAAATTCGATTGGAAGAATTCAGGGATCGTCGTTCAAGGAAGTCGCTGGTGTCAGAACGTGAGAAACGAATAACGATGGGAGTATCGATCATTCAAATTGATTGGCCACTCCGTCATGGTCAAGATTCATCTCAGAACCTTGTTCCCACAGCGCACGCCTCACGCCTCGCGTCATGTCTGGCACGGGTCTTTTTTTCAAATTGGAAAAAGAGTTCGAACACACAGAGTGATAGTATTGTACAATACTGTGCATAGGTGCGCGACGCGCCTTTGGACAGTTCATATGTATGTATTAAATATATAAAGGTATGATAGTGTAAAGGATGGGAGCTTCTTGGAAGGAATTTCTTTTTTCGGTATTTTTGATTGATGATGGTCGTCGTCACCCAATCTCAAATTATCGCCATTCAATCAATCAAAACACACAAAACCGATAGAACACGCAACAGACATCACTAGTTCGAGCCAAAAACAAACAGGAAGATAGATCAATCAAATAGAACTCCACATTATTTATCTCCATCAACCTTTTTAAAATGGGCAACAAGCAAAAGAAATCCTCCGGCGGCAAGAAAAAGAAAAAGGCCCTCAACACCACCACCGATCCCGAAGCGGCAGGATCTCTGAATGGAAACAGTTATGGAATGATCATGGTAGATCCCGCAAGATGCCGATTCCAGCACTCCAAGATCCGCCCGTACTTTTCGGGATGTGGTCGCAGCGTCCACGATACTTTGGAGGATATCAAAGAGGGGAAAATTTTGGTTTCGGATCTACCTCCCATTCAGGTATTGGTCGGCGACGAAAGCATGGACGATGAGTTGGGGCAATGGTATTTTTCGCTAAACAATAGAAGATTGTGGGTTCTCAAGAGATTGCGAGAGGAGGGGATATTTGGAAAAATACGACAACAAGGTTGCCGTCCGCGTCCGCCGTCCAAAGAGCCAGCAAGAAAAGGAACGCTACACACTCGACAATTGTGCTCTGGAGGCAAAACTCATGCCAGGAAAAAAAGAAGACTAAACAAGAAAAAGACGAAAGCAAAAACAAGAAGGAATCTTCTGATGAGACTGGATGAGAAGGAGGCGGAAGACAAACTTTCAAATGCTATTGGTAGCAATAAAGATGATGAAAGTGATGAATCGAACGATGAGGAAGAGGATGACGACGACGACGATGATGATGAACCACAAGCCGTAGCAAAGACAACAAATCGTTTCGCCAATATGATGATGGACGATTCTAGTAGTGATGAAGACGAGTAACTACACTACGCAAGAATAATAATACAATAGATACAATAAATTTAATAACTTTTTTCTATTTTTCGTTTGACAAACATTTATTTTCGTACATTTTTCACAATTTATTTGCATGAAACACTGCCTGTGCCCTATACAAGAGTAGCGATTGATTCGACAACCCGAGCACAAGATTTTTACAGATCAATAACAGACAGACATAGTGCCAGCAACATTGGGAGAAGGGTAAGTCCAACCTTAGTTGCCGAGGAAACGCTGAAATCGAAATCGCCGGGCGAGAACGTTGGTGCCGAAGTAGGGCCCTGGCTAAAGGCACAAACGCTGGAATCCGAGGAGACACAGGTAGGCATGCTCTCTGCCATATCGTCCTGGGAGCTAAACAATGCGGCAAGCTCGCATGCAAGATCTCTCTGGGAAGTCTCGACATAGATGTCGCTGGACGTGAACTGGGCACCGTAGACAAGGACGGGAGCCTTATTGAGGAAGGTATTGTCCACGAAGCAAGTCGACTCCATGGTGAGAGGTCCAAAACTTCGAATGGCGTAACCGGTATCCGCAATATTGTTTCGGCTACCGTAGACATTATCTTGGAAGATACAGTTCTTGACGATGAGTTCGCTGTGGAAGGTGTTTTCGATGATTCCTGGAAAGCTCAAGGAATCATCGGCGTAGTTGTCTCGGAAGACGCAATCTTGGAAAGTAACGACTTGTCCTTCGGTATGGCTGAGAAGACGGTTTTCTGCAACAGGTTCTTCCTTGTTTTCGTATTGCAACAGAACGGGAACATTGTTACTGTTGTTCTTGAATGCACAGCCCGTGAATGTGATGTCACCAGCCGATTTCAAAAGAACCGAGAACAAGTTTTGATTTTCAAAAGTCAAACCCTGAATTTCGACACCCGAAACAGTTTCATGGACACCATTGTATAATCCATCGTACGATGCCAAACCGAAATCTCCTCCCTTGAGAATACAATCGTTCATGCGGCTTCCGTCACTACCACATTGGTAGATGACATTTGGTCGAAGCGCGATGAATGGTTGCCCGTTTTCGATTTTGCCTTCTTCGGTCCAAGTTCCAAGATTGAAATTAGTGTTTGGACAGAGAACATATCTTCTGGTAACCGATGTATCGGTGACTTCTCGCTCCAAAGCCTGAATTTCACCGAGATCAGAGAAACAATCAGCTTCACTCAAGGGCACCAATGTTTCTCCGAAATATCTTTCAGCACATCCACATGGCTTTTGAGCAAATGGTCGAAGAAGCATGCACTGATCTTCAGAGATAGTACCTTGCAATCCTTCTGTCATGTATTCAATACAAGTGCGATCTTCCAAGCCCGGGATTGGTACGACATCGTTCGGCTTCGTCACCTTCAAACCCGATTCGCAAATGTCACAATTGTAAACCTTGTCCTCAGGTTCGTCGTACGACTTGTCGACGCAACCACAGTATTCTTCAGCAATGGGAATATAACGTTCGCATTGAGATTCGTGAATGAGACCAGTTGCAGCGCGCTGCTGCAAAGTGGAACAAGACATCTTCTGGTAATTTGGAAGCATGGCAACGGCATCTCGCAAGCCCATCTCTCGTCCTGGACCACAGAGATCACATTCGTACATAGTCGGTGGTTGTGTTGGGAATGTTGGCGGTTCAGTACATCCGCAAGTTACACCAGCAGATAGCTGGAGGATGGAGCACGTTTCTTCATCAATGGCTCCCTTCTTTCCCTCTTCAAGATACTGACCACAGGTCATGCCGGTTTCGAAACTGAGAATGCTGTCAGGTTTAGTAACATATTCACCATCTTCACACAATTGGCATTTGTAAAGGTCAGAGGGTGCTTGCGTTGGTCCGTCTACGTAACAACCGCACTCTTCTGCAGCTCCCTCCTGAATAGCTGGACAATCCTGACCGGAAATAGCACCTGCCAAACCTGCGTTGAACAGAGAGTAGCATGTCATCATTCCAGAGGGAGTTGATACCATGTTCTCTGGATTGCCAACCTTTTGCGCTGCTCCTGTGCAAATATGACAGATTGCAGGTTCAGATGATCCAGAAGATGTAGCTCCCGTGGCAGAGCAACCGCAAGGACCTTCCGCGATTTCCTGAAGTTCTGGGCAAATTCCTCGAGAAAAGGTCTTTGCGTTAGCTTGAAGAACGCTGCACGTAGCAGCCTGTCCTTCGGGTGTAACAACAACACCTTCGGGTTTTGTGACTACACCATCTCCACAAATAGAGCATTCAAAGTCGATATTCACCTCAGATCCTTGGTAGGGGTAGACACATCCACAAGGCTGCTGAGCCATGCCTTGAATACTTGTGCATGCTTCTTTTGTAATTTCCTTAGGGTTGGCATCAAGAACATCGCATCTCGCCGTGCTTCCATTCGGTGTTGTGACAATTCCGTCAGGCATGGCCATCTTTCCATCACCACAGAGGGAGCATTGAGATAGAACCTGAATCTCAGTCTGTTCGGTTTCTACTACAGGCACGACTGGAGTTGCAACTTGTTGGGCTGCTTCACCAAACACGCAGTCACAAGGCTCGAGAGCAGTGTTTTGTAGTCCTGCGCACATGGAAGAAGGAATGTTTGCTTTCATGGCTTCGAGTTCCGCACATGTCTTTCCGGTACCACGAGGATTCACAACAATTCCATCCGGATTACCAATAACACCATCTCCACAGATGTTGCACGTAAATGCTGCAGATTCTTCCTGAACGATTGTTTCTACTGCCACAGGAGCATCTCCACTGCAACCACATGGGGCAGCTGCAAAATCCTGTACGCGAGCACAATCAGCTTCCGCGATAGATGTACGAGTGTCATGGAGTTCTTGGCAGCTTGTGGGTACTCCTGCGCTATTGAGAGTATAAGCATTAGGCTTAGTGATTTCTCCATATTCGCAAATAGAACAAATAAAGTCTGGTCCGAAGAGCGATTCGTAGCCCAAGAAACTGGATGGAGCTGCTTCAGATGCGGATGTTTCTTCTTCTGCCAAAAATGTTTCATATCCTGGGCATCCGCATGGCACAATTGCAATATCTTGCAAATCTTCACATGCATCTATAGGGAGGTTGCGGATATGGGTCGTCAAGGCTTCACAGCTAGCTGTCAGCCCCTGATTTGTCGTAACCATGCCATCAGGCTTCGTAATTCCAGCTCCTCCTTTGCATATCGTACAAGCATAGTTGGCAAAGGCCGGAGCCCATGTCAAGGCAATGAGAGCAAGGTGCAACCTCATTGTCGATTATTCTCAATTGATGTTTTTTGTCAATTGATGTCGTTTGATGCCTAGAGTGGCTTTTTTGTTTGCTGTTGATGTCGTTTGCATTTTGCACTTCTTTTAACCGCTTTTCCTTACGACACGTGATTTTTTCTTCTTCTCAGGAGCATCCAATCCGTCAAATAAAAATCCAACGCATTCACGATCTAAATACCGGTGCGCCATAGTCACGCAGGGATAAGGTGCGCAATGCACCATATGAAGCGAGGTTATTTATTCATGCACGTTTGAAAATTTGATACTCCGAATTTCTCGCATACTCAAAAGGAGTGTGAAGTACTAAAATAGTTCCAATATAATTATTGTCATCAATCGCCAGGATTTCTTTTCTCCGTCTCCTCACAAATAAAATGCTGCAACCGATCCAATATCAAAAAGAAGAGTATCATTCGGTGCCGAAGATGGAAGAAAATGCACAACCAAGCAGATTAATATGTTTAAAACGAAAGGTGCAATACGTTTGATTCAAAATTGGAGAGAAAAATTATCCTTTATTTTCGAGGAGGCTGCACATTTCGGCCTGTCAACTTGAAGCGTATTTGAAAGCAATAGATATTCGACACGAGTCTTCAACGTATCGTTTCTTCTGATCACTAATTATGAAATGCCTATACTAGTACTGCATCTGCTCGTGCCATGTCTTTTCGAATATCCTTCCATTTGTCCGAGTTTTCTGGAACATCGGGCAAGTTTTTCGGTTGCCGCTTCGATCACCGACTGCAGACCATCCAGGCTCATCAAGCCCAACTGGACTGCATCTACAGCTGCTCCGACATATGTTCGAAAGAAGATGACTGGATGCCCATTGATCAACTTTGGGGGCGGAATATAGGGTGGTCCCTCAACGTCGTCCGTTACCACATGTAGAAAAACTGCCTTCATAACTTCGGGATACTCTCGTAGCATAGTTTCACCAGCTTCTTGATCCAGTTCTCCTGTATCTCCGACGTAAATATACTTTGAACGAACATCATAAAACAGAAAATCAGGCGCACAAACAAGTGTAAGTAACGAGCTCAACCGTTTTGGTGACTTTTTCCATTCACAGTTCCGTTAAACGATCACAAAAGTTCAATCTCTATCGTCGAACACACCTGAAATATCGTTCCAGTAGGATCTTGTTCGATGAGTCGTTCGAAATTTGTGAATTTTCGAAGACCTTTGCGATCCTGTGCGATCCATTCGGCAACACTCCCATAAAGAACAGGACCAACCTAATTTCGGATTTTCCAAAAAAAAGAAAAAAGGTTTCAAACAAAATTCAAAAGCGTGAGTAAGTATATATAACCTGTGTCATTCCAAACAGACCACGAAATCCGGGCTTACCCCCCACCCGTCGATGCCCGCCTTTTCCCCGGCACTCCGAAGAGCAACCGCCAGCTTGCTTCCTTCCTTGATTTCCAGAGCCGCCTTGAATTCCTCCGCCCGAGCCGTCAATATTGCAATCTTGGCTGGAATTACTTCCTCGGCCAAACCGTGTTGGCTAAGTGCCAGCATGAACTCTCCGACTCCGGGATAAAAGTCTCCGCGATCGTACTGCACATCGATGCCTCCCAGTGGAACTCCACCAACGCTCACGCCACCGCTACTCTTGAGGGTGTCGTCGACATCCGAAATGACCTGCGTAAACCGTAGATTGTCAACTCCGAGAGACGTTGAGGTATCTCTCAGTACCGGAAATCTAGAACGGATGGGAGAAAGAATCGACGGACGAAACGACATGGCCGACATTATCGCATGAATCAGCAGAGTTGCGACACAAGGGAAAACGGAAAAAGACCTCATTTTCGTGGAACGTGAATAGATCGGGCGGGGATCAATGAATCGTCGGATCCATGCATAGGTTACTTCTTTCGAATTTTACGAACACTTTATCAAAGTGATGGTTGTTGGATGTAGCTGTAACATCATCGTTTTTGAGATCCAAACATCAACACAAGATGAAGAAAAAATATAATTTTGAGAGAGAACTGCTCTCGACACCGTTCACATACGTATTTAGTATATGAAGGTAGGACTTCGCCGATGTCGTCATTGGCCCGTTTTGGCGCGTTCAATTTTTGGCGCCCCCAGAGATCTGACACTGATCTCTACTGATTCCTCTGTAGAGATGCATAGCAGAGACGATGGAAAGATCTTACCATCGGAGAAGGATCCATGTCAAAAACGAGCACTGATATCGACTGCAAGAAGTGCTTGAGCTATAAATTCTTACGGAGAGGAACTTCTGCTCATAATCCACAGCTGACAACAAAAAGTATATCGATCCCTTTTCTTCCCAATCTCTTTCCCAAATCGTCCAACATGCCTAGATCGTCCGGAACCAATTCCCAAGGAAACTCGTGGAGCACTCCAGGTGGATCCAACTCGAGCAGCGGCTCCTCTTACCACTGTAAGTCAAAAGATGATTCATTGGAAACTCTGCGATTGTTGTCTTTCACAATTCCTAACATTTTGTTTTCACATTCGATTCCTTTTTTCCAGACTCCAACAGCAATGGCTCCTACTATTACTCCAATGACAACGGTTCCACCTACTACAACAGCGGTTCTGGAAGCAGCACCTACACCTCTCCTTCTGGTAATGTCTCGAAGAAGTAAATCACTGTGAAAATGAAGACATCGCTCGAGCCAAGATTGAAAGTTGATATCCTGAAATCCTGACAGATTATGTTTGAAAACGACTCATGTCTCTCAAGCTTGACGTCTTCAACGATGCGATGTGGATAGGTTTGACTAAGAATGTGATTTCTACATTAAGAACTAGCATGTATTTGTATTCTATTTATTATCTATTGAGTTTTGGTAGTTGCTTTTGCCTTTTGGCGTTTCTTGCTGCGGTTGGATTTAGTTCGACGACTGGTCTTCTTTTCCGATGAGCTGTCCTGTTTCAGTAGATTGCCTTGCTCATCGATGCGATATTCCTTTTTTGTAAAGACTACGGTTTTCTGGCCGTTGGGAAGGTCAATCAAATCATACCCTCTACTCGAGTTGTACTCTTGTGACTTTCGTCGCATTACCAGAGTGTTTTCAATACTGAGCTGTCTCTCAAGCTTGAGGTCTTCAACGATGCGATGCGGATAGGTTTGACCAAGAATGACACCCGCTTGCTCCAAGACTTCTGCCGTGGCCTCCCACGGACGATGTACGAGATTGGTCGTTGGCAATGTTGCCAACTCAGGAATCCATCGCTTTGTATACTCACCAGTGGGATCCTGAGAAGCAGTTTTCGGTGACAAAACAAAATTCCATTGGTCAATCCCCGATCGTCCGGCATTCTGCCACATCATTGCGTTGATTGCCGAGTCCGCATCCACCAGTGTATAATGGAACCATTCGCATCCCTTTTTCCAATCGCAGCGAAGATACTCGGTCAAAAAAGACGCAACGACCATTCGGACACTCTGTGTCATCCACCCAGTAGCATAGAGTTCCCGCATTCCCGCGTCGACAATGGGATAGCCAGTCATGCCCCTTTTCCATGCTTCGAAACGGCGATCTTCTTCGGCCCCCCCAACCCATTCCATTTCTTCGTAATGAGGACGGATACAGCGGGTTCTCATGTCGGGGAAGCAAACAAGGTGGTAATAGGCCAGATCTCTCCAGATGAGGCGCCTCGACATGGTTTTGATCTGTTCGTAGGGCATTCCGCTGTCTTCTATCCTCCAGTATAATTGGTTCGGAGAGAGTGTGCCTATGCGGAAGTGGCGGGATAACATTGACGTGGAACCCTCCTTGTCAGCTCGACTGCGATCTTTTTCATAGTGCTTCATTCCATTGCGCACAAACATTTCCATTTCAGAATGCGCTGTTTGTTCACTCATCGGACAGCGCTCTCGAATCGGAACATCCCACTTTTGTCTTCCACGAATCGTAACCAGGTTTAGATCAACCAATTCTGTCGAAATTGCGACGGTACTTTCGTTGCTACTGGGCAAGACTTTCGATAGCGATTTGGGTTGTTTTCCCTTTTCTAGGAGTCTAAATGTTTCCAGATAGGGTGTAGGACGGGGAGGAGGACCAAAATATTTGCTGCATTTCTTCAGAAAGGGCATCAGCGTCCCAAAATGTCCGTGATTAAATCCGGAATTCAGTTTGAGCTTGTCGACATCGTAAAGCAAAGATGATTGTCCTTGGTAGCAAGATATAGTGCTGCCGTGCCTTTTCAAGGAATCTTTCCAACATTTATGGCGTGCCTTGCCCTCGGGTGTTGGATCATTGTTCCAAAAGACGGCCTTGGCATTAATGCCCTCGATAAGGTGTAAAAGCTCACCAACTCCGTGCGGGTATGTATCGCTGGTGGTGGCACTGCAATACAACAGTGGCAGACCAAAGGATTCTAACGAAGTCTGAAGACTTTGGAGGGCATCTTCGAGACACACAGCCACTGCCGTATTTTGCGGACATCCCCAGAGCCCCTCTCGTTCTTCCTGAGTGTAAAAGAAAACGGGAAGGACGTGCTCGTGCCTATTAAAGGCTCTCTCCAGGGCTTGGTTATCCTGGAGCCGAACATCGTGTGATCCAAAGATCAAGAGACAAGTATCCTCCGACAAATCATTCATCTGTTGCAGCTGAGAAGTGGCATCTTCTTCATTCAGTTTAATATCGTCTTCCATAGATTTATGTTGTGACAGGGAGTGTAAAGAAGTATCTGTCGAATCTCCAGAAACATCCCATTCATCGTTCGCTTCGCTCTCGGAAGAAACAGCACCGTCAAAAATTTTGGTAATAGTGTCCGTTTCGTCCTGGCTCCATATTCCAGGCGCCTCCCATAACAATTCAATGTCATGCTTTTGGTAGAGCTTGACCATTTCAGATACAAGGGCGCTCGCCTGTTCTCCACTGGGATCACTCTTGAATTCTGGACCTAGCATCACACCCTTCCAGGGTCGAGTTTTCTGCTGGGCAATCCTCTGGGACGTTGGCAAAAACAAAGATCCAACCATGGATATCGGTGTTGCCTTGCTGAAACTTTCGTCCTTTGCGGTGATCATGGTTATCGCCGCGTTTTGGCAAAACTCAATACCAGTCTTGAGCTTATCCAAGTCGGTGCCAAAATTGAGATAGATTCGAGAGACACACCCCGTCGCCAATTCCGCCAAAAGACGCGCATTTTCTCGATCCTGAGCGGCAGGGTCGAAAATATAGGGATTGTAACCCACGGCTATTTTCGCTTCGAAGGAATCCTTCAATTCGGTAAGGGCTGATAGGGCATCAACCGTCTTCCAGGCTCTTGGCTCGGGGCCATAGTTCCCGGAAACCAAAAGGATTTCGTCAGCCCCGAAATATGAATCCTTGAGGATTTGCAGAAAGTCTGTTTGCTTTCCAGAAAGACCACCCTTTGGTGGCGGATGCTGCTTTATGGAGTATTGGGCACAGATATGGAAGCCAGTGAGTCTTTCTTCGCCAATCTTCCTTAGGGCATCGATCCAATGTGGCATGGCCTCGCGATCCTTTTTGTCCGTGTTGGCAATGACAAACGAAGATATCCCTTGCGATTGAAGGAACTCGATGCGACGGACCAGGTCTGTTTCATCGGGCGTAGCTTTGTGGTTAAAAACGAGTTCCGCCTTCATCCTGAATTCTGGCATGGACGATGGCTGTTCTGGTGTGGAAGCTTTCGGTGTTTGATCCGAAAGTTTACAGGGGAAATTGTCGTGTGCCGAAAATGGGGAAACCGGAATAATTTTTTGAAGTAGTAGCAGCGTCAATGATAGGAGCAGAATCGATGAGAACTGCAAAAAGGACGCACGCATGGCCCTCGATGCGGAAACCTCTTCGGATTTCCGATCAAGATCTATGCCAAGCAAGTAAGTGCGAGGCCTCTAGCGATAAACTTTTCTCTGTCATCAAGAAACAAACAAGATTGCATTCATTGACGAAACAAAAAAAAGCAGACTAGACGACAGTTGCTCTGGAACTAGAAATGCTGTACTGTACCCGCAACATGATTCATGTAGTCACGTAATCTACATTCGTGATTGTCGAAAACTCAGCGATCGATCACACTTAGGTGTTCATGGAGAACAAAAGATGACGATGATGTTGTGAATCAGACAATGCCTACAATTTTACATGCTCGTGATTGTAAACTTGCGTCTGTGCGTCGCACGTAGATCTGGGAACGTGCCAATCGATAGAACTTTTGTAGCATCGAAGAGCGTACCAGCGATGAAAGTACGATCTAGATTAATAATACTACCACTCATACTTCGTACTACCAATTATACTTCTGCTATTCCCGTCCAAACACGGAGTACAGGAGGAGGAGCAAAATAATACAACAACAATTTCGACGTCGCTCTGGTCGTGATCTTCATGTTCTTTCTGGTTGTGGTCCTCCCAACACGCGAAAGAAAAAGACGACTTAACGAACCCACCGCGACTTCTTTCTCAGCTGTAGTTCGACACCCAGGAAATTCTCTTTCAAATGGCGCTTGCTCCCTGGTACTCGTGGCCCACCAATACAGTAGTACTGGATTCTCATTATCCCATCAGCCAGCATGTATAGCAGCAATGCGGACAGAAATACCGGATTAATAATTTCATCGAAAATATTTACTTATCAGATTAGGGTACTTGTATTCTTTCGAATTCAGCAACAGTGGACAGAAGCAGTCTTGGGATTCTCTATTACCATATATATTGAGCGGTCTTTGAGATTAGTCAATAGTATAAATAATGTTGATTTCCCGAGTGGTTCGAACCTATCGAATGATAAAAACCTTTCGAAATTTCGCTCTACGGACTGATGTTTTGCGTTCCTCAAGACAGGGGATGTTGATCGTAGAATGTTGCGATTGTGAAAATACGAATACCGTCATGAATTTTATCAATAACGACCCTGCATACATTAAATAAAAACTAGAGAGATGCGATATGATCGAGAACCGGGCTTCTCTGAAACCAGAAAATGTATTCATATTCCATAATTGTGAAAATTGGTTACTTAACGAATATATTTTGATATACTCTCAGCCATAAAAGCCATTCCCGGAAAGTGTTTCAAATGAAAATATCATCAATTCTCAAAATCATAATTTCGAAGGAGTCCCCAATCTCGATGGGATGATTGTCATTGATGTTTCTCTGTAATATCATGACCACGACTAGTGTAGAAGGAACGTTTCATGATAGATCTTGACAATACTGTATGGCCCGAAAATTTAAGTCTTTAATTGATATTTCTGGAAGACGATCAACTAGGAACCTAGTACAGCAGAGATAGTTTTTCATTTTCAGGGTGAGCGCGGGGCACCATACCAGAGCCTTACCAGAAGCATGTCCATAATTTTAATTTTTCTCACTCATCAAAATATTCTCACTCTTCACAATTCACCATGCCTCTAAACAACGAAACAGTTCCTGCTCGTACAAGCCTTTTCATGTACGATCATGATACATATCCTTCTGAAGTAACTGCGCGAACAGAGCTCGCTTCTGTCCGAGGTAGTCACACATCGACTGAACTTGATACATATTACAGGCCTCAAGTACCAACATCGGCAATGAGATCGAGAACGACCACAAGGTCGGTTCAAGACGACAACTGCAGAGAGGATAATACTGTTTTGCACTGCGAAGATGTTCGGGCTGTATCTCCTGCTCACGAGGAGGTTGAGTGCGAGTTCGTTGCAAATGTCTCCGCTTCGATCTCAGCACTCGGATACTCTTATGAACCAAGCAGCGATTACGACTTCGACGATAGCATCCAGAGTTCCAGCAACCACTACGATTACGATGAGATCAAGGCGACCATCATTGCCGAAAACGATAGATTGAACAGCCTGGTTGACGAGTTCTTCCAGTTCAACGAGGACTACCTCTTCGACGACGCGGATATCGCTGATCTGATAATCGCGTCCGCCCAATAATTTCTCCGCTACAACTTGCGAATTCACCGCCGTTTAGAAACTATGTCCACCGATGATGATTTCGCTTTTTGAAACTTAATCAATATTTTAACACCATAGAATAATGAACCTAAAACGTGTAATCCCACTGAACTGATTTAATCACGATAGTACGATAGGAAACGTGTACTGTAGGAATCTTTTCATTCGCTAAACGGTCTTTGTTGATTGCATACGTTGCATGCAGAGATTGATCGATTGCACGGTTGACTTCTTGGTAAGAGGAGCAAGGAGATTCTGCCAAGATGGCTTGTTGTAACATACATGAAAACTGGTGTGATTCTGCATGCCCCGAGGAATAAACCTTTGTCGCCACCAAATACTACAGAAAGAGCTTTTTCCAAAAACCTGAAAATCATGATTGATGCAGATTTCCCCCATCGAGTACCCGCAAATACGGGTTGTCGCGCAATACCGGAGAAAGTGTGCTCTGCGTGGTACGTGTATGTAGAACTATTTGAGTACGTACGTCCTGGAAGAAAGAGGAGAAGTGGTCTCGTGATCGGTGTTTCATTAATAAATATTCCGAGATTGATACTTTTCAGGGTTCTCATGAAGAATGACCAAGAGGCATGAAAGTTAAGTAAGAAGGGTTGAATGGCATAGTCCAACCAGAACCTGGTGTGGTATAAATCTGAAATTTTCTACTTATCGAAACTCTGTCGAACATTACTTCGAAATCATAAACGATGCTGCCTGGGCAGTTTCTGACTCAGAGAAATTTAACTCTAACCCTACGTGTACACTGTTATTTCGGTAACAATTTGAAACACACAAGACAGAAAACGAATCAATCGCAATTGACAATGATCATGATCGTCACTTTCGACGCCCCGGAATGATTGATGACATGATGGAAAAGGGACGATTGCTGGAATTTAAAACCCAATAGACGACCCATATAGGGCGGGTTATTGTAAATGTTGTTGCAACCGGTGACATCCAGCGTCGCATCGGGATGTCGGGTGATGATTTGAGAAGAAACGTCGCGTCTCAGAACTCATCGCTTTTACGAACATCAATCTTTCGATCCCTTTCACGGCGAGCACAACAATTTCTAAATATTAAGAGAAGCAATCAGGTACCAATGTGTATGACAAATTTTCTTCGTAAACTTGAGTTATTTTCGTTAGGGTTTGTTTTATATTATATACCAAAATGATGATGTGACTGTCGACATTATTGTGGATGTAAAGAAATAATGTTCATGGCGTTGACAAGAGGTGTCGCTTGATCTCGCCTACTTGTTTAGTTTTCGGGGTTGAAAGGGTTTGGAGCGACCGTAGGCGCAGGAGCTTGATATGCCTGTGCGTCTTCCCATGCCTGCTGTTTCCAATCCTCTTCCACTTGATCCAAAGTGAATGTATAGGCAGGTCGGATATATCCGTACTCGGATTTAGGGTCGTAACTTGACGTCCAGTCATGGTCGTTGCAATCGGGAGTATCATCGTTACAGCACAGCGTGCAGCATCGGCAGTGAACTTCGGGTCCGATTTCGCTGTTCAACGCAGGGTAGCAATCTGACGTGAAATGCTTGAAGTCTGGGCCATTGGCAGCGCAAAGCTCATTGGTCTGTCCAGTGAGGTGATTGCTGTCCAACAAGAGGATCTTGATATTCTTTAGAAAACCTAGTTCGCTGGGAATGGTTCCTGTCAACATGTTGCGGTTGAGCTGGAGAATAGCTAGATCCCTCATGTGGCCGAACCTTGTAGGGATAGTACCAACCAATTCGTTCCTGTCAAGATCGAGCATTCGTAGATTGGTCAGATTGGCAAAATCGTCGGGAATTGATCCTGTGAAGGAATTTCCTTTCAAGGAAAGGTCTTGCAACTTGGTGAGAGGCTTGAAGTAGTCCCCTGAAAGGCGTTGCCGGGTGAAATTGTTTCCAGCGGTGCTGAAAGACACGAGATCTGTCAGCAATTGAATGGTGTCTGGCAGTGTGCCCGTAAGCTGGTTTCCGGCAACATCAAAGTGCTTCAAGTTCTTCAAGAATCCGATGCGATCAGAAATTGATCCAGAGAAGCTATTCTCGTGCATAGAAATGTAGCGGATGGATTCATTCTCGATAAATTTATCGGGAAAGTCGCCGTAAAACAAGTTGTTGTTGAGATCCAAGACGTTAAGGGTTGGGATGTCAAAAAGATAAGCATCCATCTCTCGGTGAAAAATATTGTTCGAGAGATCGAGTTCCTTCATTGACGGCCAGTTCAGTTCTTCGGTCCACGAACTTAGCATGTTGTCCTCCAAATACAAAGCCTCGAGTTTGCTAAGTTTTGTGAGGGAATCGATGCTTCCGATCAGACCCATTCCGTCCAAACCAAGAACCCGCAAGTTTACAAGATTCTTGAAAGAGTCTGGGATAAATTTACGCAACTTAGTGCCACTGAGTGCGAGTGTAGTCAGAGACGTCATTTCGCCGAGAAAGGACGGAATCTCTCCTCTAAGTTGCAGATCCATGAGTCCGAGCGACTTGAGGTTCTTCAAGTTTGTCAAACTCTTGCTAAGCATTCCACCAATTTCATTTCCATACAAGTGAAGTCTTTCGAGGTATTTAAAGTACTCGATTTCATATGGAATATCCGGCGAAACGAGGTTGTTGTTTGCTGTTGTATTGAAACAGAGTGTATAATGGATATGAAAAATATATGAGCTCATAATTCTTCATGGCACAAAAAAGTGTTCCTCGGATCGGGTCGAGTCGGGTTTTGCGACCAATTTCATTTTACTTACACAAATCAAGATCAACTACGAACCCATCTTTGTTACATTGGACACCTCTGAGGTATCGTCCCTGTGGAGTCGAGTACTGAATGTGCCATTTGCAATGGTCAATAGGCTGCAAGAAATTATAGTGGCTCTCCCACCTCTCACCTTGGGATTTGTAATAAATCAAGGCAAGAACGTAGCGTTCCAAAAATCTACGACGAGCCGTTTCGTCAATGTTGGTAATGGTTAGGCCATATGCATCTCCTTCAGCCATGAAAGCACAGGCAAAGGATTCAGGAGTACCACTCAATTCGAGACTTGGAAGATCGGATACGCCGGCCGAGAAAATAAATTGAGCGACTTCATTGTAATTGGATGTTTGCATCACAAAATCAATGTGCGGCTTCTGCTTGCTTGCTCTCTTGAACACACCAACGGTGATTGAGACACTGAGCACCATAGCAGCTAATGCAGCACCGGCGATGATAAGGTACAGCTTGCGTCGATGACCCTTGGCAACAAGTCGAGCGGTAGGCATAAACGCGTTCGATGCCTTCACTTCTTCGACAGAAGGAAGCTGATCATGGACACCAGGTTCATCATGAAACATTTTGCTCATGCTTTCAGTGTGATCAACACTATCGTCATCACTGTCTTCATCGGCACTCTCAATCTCGCATTCGTCATCATCGTCAATGGAAAATGTGGTGCCCTCGTTGTTCTGTTCGACGTCGTAGTCGGAAAATGCTTCGGTAGGAGGAGTCATCGTAGGGATGGTTTCTTTCGACAGAAAATAGAATCGTTGTTTTGGTTTGTTTTCGATTTGATTTGTGTCCTCTAGAACTTTAGATTTTATGACAGAAGCATGTATCGAAGTTTTCTGCATACTCCATTCGAAATTGATCTCAATTTCTGTAACGACGTCAATTTGTAATCAATTTTTGGGGAACGCGAATCGAAGGAGTATCTAAAATGTTCAGTACAGTTCTACGACCATTGTACGTCAGACATGCGCGCTTTTTGCAGCGGGCCCATTGGTAAAGAACCGAAGCAACCTTAAGTGCATGAATGTGTTCTCCAATCGAAAAGGTAACCTTAAGTATACAAAATCTCGAAAGAAATGTAACGTTAAGTGTTTGAAATTGATTTCGAGAGAAGCTAGGTACTACAGGCCATTCATTCTCCTTCCTAAAAATCAAAATGATTCCGTAATTTGGCACGAAAAAAGGATGACAATATTATGTACTTGAAAGAGTGGTGGTGTTTTCTGTCTCAGAAAGAGAGACGACGGAGAAATATGTACCTACAATTTTGTTTCTTGCAACGCAACTAATTGTACCACGTAATGCTGATCTAGGTTCGGACAGGAATCGTTCAAGAATATGTATAGCAAAACAATAGTAATGGTGTGCAGCACGTGAGGGTAGTTCTTTAGATAACGTTATTATTCAATTCTCCTATTTCTAGCTTATACTCTCTCTTCTTCTCTCCCCCTTTTCCTCGCCTTTTTGTTCTCCGACGACAACAAGTTTTCGTCGACGATCAGCAGCAAGAAAGAAAGGACGACGACGAGAAGGAGGAGACAAACAACAAGAAGAACACCAGCACCATCAGAATGTAGCATCAGAGTGGCGGAGAAGAAAGAGGCGTACTAACGTCCTATCAGGAGCACAACCATCGTTAGTAGTAGTCCTACGCCGACGAGAGGACCAACAGCAATAAGAGTACGTCATCTCATTATTACTAGAGTAGCAGTGCACTTCAGAGTAAGCCAAAAAAGGATGATGTATCGAAAGTTTTTCCTCACAAAAAAAGTGACTCCATGGCGTAAATGTTAGTTTCACGCATGACCCCAAGTTTTCGCGTGATCAATAAAATGGCGCGCGCAGGGCCTGAAACGAGGTCTTCATCATGACCCTTTTCTGTATGCGACTGGGACAAGATCCGGTCTAGAATAAATTTTTGTCGAAGTGTGAATCGAGGATAAACACCACTTCCGACTTGATTGCAATGCTTTCTCAAAACTTATTCGTCACTTTCGATAAATGTTGGTTCAACGGAGAAAAAGAACCATATTTTCGGCATCAGGTCGACAATGAAAAACGTTTTCGTTGAGAACCATTACCCGTGGAACAAAAGCTTCGTCTGAAATTCAGAAACTTGTTCCAACTCTTTGCAATTCCTGAAAGTGTGATGTAACCATTGTGCATATTCTCTTACATATAACAGTGTCACAAATCTTCACGTCGAGGACTTGCCACTAGCCAACAAGATAAGCGACATTTCCATTCTACTGTCATCCCTCGGTACACAAACGTGTGCCCTTACTCGTCAGTGACACTAACGCATAATTTGCAACATGATCTTTCACCACCATTACTCGAATGAGAGGGAAATGATGCATTGCGTCGTTCCTTTACATCCAACCAAAAAGAGACGGATTGCCCCCCGTCTTTGTGTTCGGTTCAACGAACGAAGTGATTATTCACGAGGGAGAGAAAAACGACAGCGAGAAGAGCACACAATTCCAAGTGTCATCGACGTGGTTAACACCGAACGAGTTTACGAAAATTAGGAACAATATATTGACGACTCTAGAATTCATCAAATTACAGGGAGACTCCTTCGGAGTTGACACACCTCTGTCCTCGCGTTACTGCTCGAGAGGTCTAGAAGACTATGACACGGAGCAGAAATGCACAAAATTTTCGACTGTCCAGCGACGCTCAGAAGCGATCCAAGTAGTGTTGAAAGAGCAAGAATTTCAACGGCAAAAACTTGCCTGTCAACTGCAGGTACTGTTCAGTCAACAGGGGCCACTATAAGATGAATCGGCAAGAATTTATTCAACGATTCCAGGGAAGGATTCCTCTCGATCATTCTAAGATCGGTGAGATCTACGCCGACCACACATTTTTAAACGCCGAGAAGGCTATTGACACGGGGAGAATAGATTCCGAAGATGCCTTGGCTATCTATCGGTCCAAGCCGTTTCCCTTGGCTGCTAATATAGTACCTACGACTACGAATAGATAACAATTTATCTAATCATTAACGTAATGCTTGATAAATTACATTTGTTGACGTCAACGATTCTCTAAAAAGGTTAAAATAATTTTTTGTTCTCTATTTTAACGTTCATGCCGCGTTAGCACAATGCCCTTCTCGCAGGATTAACGCGGTAGTGTTTTGCAAAAATCCATCGAGTTCCATGTGCCGTGGGTCTTTAGTGTTGTTGCTAACCACTCGATTCATAGTAGTTCTGGACTTGTATTCGGTGACTACCATAACTGTGCTCAAGAGGTGTTCCAAACATCTCTTGTGTTTTGAATGGTTTCCAACCAAACGATGAATTTGGCTTAGATTGTTTCGAATCATCATGTTGAAACGGATGCTTGTAACGGCGGTACAGGGGGATGGAGAGAGTGACGATATTTCTCTTCGTGCGGAATCCTTGCTTTTGTCTCTGGCACAGAGAAGTTTCAATTGCCACTTATAAGCGAGCTCGTACAAGACAAGACAACGATTCACATTCTTTGCGCGCCCTTCTTTGTTGTTCGCATAGGTCTTCACGAGTTGAAGATGATGAGCGAGAGCGAGATTGAAAGTCACAATAAGATACAGTGTTGATCCCATTGCGTGACCTTCGCACTTTATCCGGATGGGTCTTCGGTAAATATATCCACCACTATTGAAGTCGCTGCCACAGTTTTCGTTTCGAAGTTCTTGATCTATTGGTGAAATGTCCATATGGCTATGAATAGCGCTATTGTATTCGTCTTGAGTTTTCTGGTTTTGATGTTCTGTGTGAACCGGGGGCTTCCAGAAGGCGGAACATTGCTTGGCAGGAAGGGAAACTTTGCGTCTCTTGTTATTATTCATGCTACATTTGTCAGTTTCAAACGCCTGAGGTTGCATCAGACGGTGTGCTTTCGGAATAGACAATGCATGCATCTAGTGTGCATTTGAAACATTTGCATACTTCTTGTCCTCGATCTTTCCAGCCTTTGTTTGTGCTTTTGTTCAGCTCCAAAGCCTTTTGTAGCGAGGTGATGGCTCTACCATATTGTCCGATTTCAATGCATAAAGCGGCACTGTTATTCAGCTGCTGAGCATAGAGATGAGAAGGGGACGCTTGGGTATCTGCCGAGGAACTAGAAAATTGCTTTTCCGATGCAGTGTTGACGTCAGAACCCATTGCAGTTACACCGGATGTGGAGGCTCTCGTACTGGATGCGGTGTCCATTGTGGTTGGATATCGTTGCAGTGATTGAGGTGGTTTGATTATGAGATAGTTGGAGGCTCGAAGGCTCGAAGACCACTCGTACCTCTTTCAACAATAATTAATCTATGATCGAATGGCGTTGAAAATTATGGATATATTGACAATTCTCTTTCTAATCGGCGTTTCAAAAGAAAGTTTCATATTACCTAAAGCTGGATAAAATCATGTGCCTTTTTGCGAACAAAGGTGGGGAAGGAAATTATCAATACAGAGCGGAACTAATATCAAAAATGAACGAGAATCAAATGAGAAGCCCTGTTCCACTTTGTGGGATGACGCATTGTTGTGGCAATTAATGTTAACCCATCAAAATCGTGATAACCTTAAATACCGAGATCCTGGGGACTGAATCGAACCACTTTAAATTTTGGTATATGCGTTTTGAAAATAAGTTCTTTTTCCGTTAATGACTCCATGGAGAATGCTACTTCAACGTATTATTTTTTATTCATAAATGCGCAAACATTATGTTTCTTAAATCTTCGAATTTCTTGCGAACACTGTTCGATGGTCAGAACTGGGATAACCATAAATGCCAAGAAAGCGGGAATCGTATGTCAGTCTACAAAAGGGTCGCCGTTGAATGTCACGCTCCCCAAACCGCGGTTTCGATAGGTTATGGAAACAACATCGGCGGAACAGTATTTGGGCCCTATCTGTGACTCTTAACATAAAAATCAATTTTCTGCGGATTAATAAAATGTTTTGTATGAAGCTTTTTCTTAATATTTGTAAGTTCTCCTGACTGTCAATGACTACCCACTCAATCCATTCCCCGCCACTTCTACAATTTCTCTACTTAACGTTACAACGGAGCCATGACTTCGATGGAATCGTACCGAGTCACAAGCTCGAGATCGATACTTTGGTTACCTGCCTTATCGTCATTAGCACGAGTATTCTCACTTCAAAATAGAGATTTATGGGAGTTACTACTAATCCATATCCAGAGAAGATTGTTTTTCCGTCGTTCTTCTTTCTCTAGAATCAATCATGCGTTTTTTGTTCCGATAAAAAAGAAACGCTTAGTGGTCCTTGATCTACATCAAGCACCAAAGAACTCTCCAGAAATCAAACATTGTCGGCTTCCTTGCACAAGCAGCAAGCCCGAAATGCAATCGTGTATGACCATTGACACTACGATGACCTAGATAATTTAATTAATCCTAATATGGTATAAGATCTCTACTGTGAGGAATACCAATACTTATGGTTACCTCAAATTTCTGTTGTCCCGAGAAGCAGGAGATATTAATATTTGGCACGACTCCTCCTACTTGCTGTATATGCTTCCTTGATCACATTACGCATTGGTCAACGAGTAATATGCGCATCGAATCAAATAGATAGAGCCCAGTGCTGCCACAGTTTGACTCGAATTTGCCCGTTCCTACGTAATGGACACTGCCGCTAGGTCGGATTGTGTTCATCGCATCATTCGAATTCCAACCGCACCAAATTGCCTCCGGAAATTGGGCTTACCACCACGTCGCAACTTGTATTCGCCAAAGGCTTCGCCTCTCTGAACTCCTCCATTTTCTCCGAAAAATATATAGTACTTCTTTGCCGATTTCCTAGTGCCTTCAATCGTACTGCTGTTCAGTATTACCGAGAGCAGCAGCTCTTCACTTTAGCATTAGGACCTCTTTTCTGTTGTTCTCGAGCAGCTGAAAGAGCGATAGCCGTAGCAGCTAGAACTTGTAGTTTTCTCTAACTAATCTGCATGCTGCGAGGAATACTGGCGGTCAATAATTCTATAGTATCCATCCGTCGCCACCAATAGCGGCACGCCAACGAGGACGTTCTTTAGCAGCACTTGCTCCTCCTACTTGTCGTCTCTCATCTCTCCTCCTAACCGACAAGAACAAGGAACGATAAAGCTGTGGTTCTGGACGGTATTGGAGGATTGCCGCAACGCAACAGTCTAATGTACGAGTAGTAATACTTCTTATTCGTCAACCATTCAACAAATTTCCAGCACCAGCAGGGCAAGAATAAGAAACACCAAAATCGAGAATTCCGAGACGAAGACGCATGTGCGTCGTAAGAGTCGCCTTTTGGGAAGAACTAAGTTAGTATCGATAAAAATCTATCCAAGCACCTCGAATTTTTGCTGGTACGTATTACCCACCATACAGTTGTAAGATGGATATGAAAGAAAGACTGAGAATGCGCACGCTTTCTTGTGTCTTTCCGTTGTCCGTTTCGTCCTTTCTGGCGCGGGGTCGTCGAGAATTCTTAGATTCACCGACACGTTTTCTGTAGAAAACGCGAACAATAGCACGATGAATTCAATCGGCTTGATGATGATACTATTGATTCAACGACACACAAATTCAACCCAAAGAGGAACAAAGAACCAATTCAAACTCTTCCGAATCAATCCGATCGATAAATAATTCACCATGGCCAAGACACCCTCCAAGCAATCCTCTAAGAAGGCTGCCCCTTCTAAGAAGGCCGCAGCCAAGACCACCACCAAGAAGAAGAAGAGAGTCGAATCGTACTCTACTTACATCTACAAGGTCCTCAAGCAGGTCCACCCCGACACCGGTATCTCCAAGAAGGGTATGTCTATCATGAACTCCTTCATCAATGATATCTTCGAGCGCATCGCCACCGAAGCTGGAAAGCTTGCCACTTACAACAAGAAGGCCACTCTTTCCTCGCGAGAGATCCAGACCGCTGTCCGCCTCATGCTTCCTGGTGAGCTCGCCAAGCACGCCGTCTCCGAGGGAACCAAGGCCGTCACCAAGTTCAGCAGCGCTTAAGATGCTACAGGGAGCATTTGACGCTGTGTAACGACATGGCACCTTTGTAGAAATTTAGACATGTAATATAGAATACCATCAAAATCCACTATTAAATTATTTTGTTGTAGAGTTTTCGTTGTCGCATGTATCCGTTGCAATTTCTAGCGGAAGAGAATTGCAGGGTAGATGGACCGAAGGTTGTAACGAGATTAGTACTGCAGTTTCTTGATACATGTACTAATACACAACTTCCTGCGGTTCAACAATCAAATTTTGTTATTCTTACTGAAACACCCCTCTCTAGTACTACGAACGGAAAAAGATCGTATCCTTACTTCCATGCCGTCTTCTGGTGCAATCATCTTCTACGTTCTGAACATCTTCGGTTGGTTGATTGTTATGTGGGGTTCTGGCGCTTCCAATGGAGACTATCAAGGATCCCTACGCTGAAGAAGCGTTGAAAGCACTACAGACTTTTGACATGGTATTCTCGCTAAAATGAAAGTGATCCAAACGGAAATGTTTCGATTCACAAAATCTGATCGGAAAGAGATGGATTGTTCCTCTTGAATGCGATTTTTCTTCTTCTGGCGATTCTTATGGAAATTGGAATGTGCCAACGCGGTATTCTTGGACAATCGAATCATACAGTACATGCACGAAGTCAACTCTTCTTTGTTGAAGTGCCGCGGAAAGAGGCTGTCATTCTTTTTCCAGTCAATTTTTATTGGCAGTAGTTTCGCTCGCCACCATGCATCAACAAAATGCTCCTAGTGCCAATCTCGATCATCAAATTCCGTTGGTGCCCATTCTATTCCTTGCCGCGGTAGAATTCAAAGGGTAACTGCTTTGATGCTTCGAATGAAGTTGTTTCAGACATGAGTGTTACCAGGTAGATGTCTTAGTTTTGCTTGTGATGATTCAATGAAGGGTTGTTTCACCGCATCTCATCTTCATCTTGATTTATACTTTCTCGATTCTTCTTCCGAATTTTATTGAGGATAACAAAGGTGTCGTCTCAAATCAAATCTGAAATTGTGTCCAATAATCCTCAACTTTGATTCGTTACATGATCTCCATCGACGTTCGCATGAATCGAAAAGGTGATCAAACATTTATGGTTTTCAACCTAACGAAGATCGTTCTGCAGTCTTATTTTGTCATAGATAGCGAACTCATCATTCGTGAATTTGAAGTCGATCTACCATCTCACTTGATCATGGATGAAAGTGATTCGTAGTTTTCTTCGTAATTGCTGATATAGTAATTCCTCTCTCTTTTCATTGCACGTGTACTCTGGACGATAACATTTATCCCCGAGCTAACCCCGTAGACCGGATTAAAATGTCAAACGCCTTGTTTGTTCGGAGTGGGATGGGACAAAATAATGCGCACCTCAAGCTGGAAAAAATTGTTAGGAGTAGAAACGAATTTACTTAGAGCTGCTTCTCGAATTGTGTCTTGTTAGAAATTTCTCGAGGTCATTCAGCGAATCGCTTCAACAAATTAATTGCCCGAATTTGCCCAAAGTAAGTCATTCAATAGCATAATTGAAGCGCGACTCGTATTGGGATTGAATAATTGTTGAGTGACTGAGGTAGTTTTTGTTCTTGTATGAAACCGTCAAATGCGTTTGATTCATCCTCATTGGCCGGAGTGATTCATCGGAAGCAATAGAATTTTCTGCCAGAAATATACGACTAAGCTGATCATTGTATCAACTTGAAAGAGGAAATTCGCAATAGTGCCTATGCAAGAAATGCCGACAAAAATATCCTTGTCCGCGGAATACAGTGAAAGCGATATACATCTCACTTGACATGGACTCTGTCTTCCTTCCGAAAGCGAACTTCACTCTACATGCAGGTTCGGCCTTTTCTATCCGTTACAGCAGAGCGCTTGATATATGGAAGCAATACAACTCCTACTTCTAGCTACTCCGAAAAACCTGTTGCATGAAAAATTGACGTTCCTCTCCCAATTTCAACGCACACAACAGAAGATCACAACAGTCTCTGACCTAGATTAAACGACAACGTACTACGACAGAGTTCGCGATCGCAGATACTTCGATCAAGTATTCACTCTTTCATCCTGGATTTGACACGAATCGCTATCGTGTCAATATTCATAATTCATGACTACCATCGAAAAAAGATCATCTCCGGCAGAAGCTGAACCCTCAACTAGAGAACGGAATACAAACCCAATGGCTGCCTCGGTTGATGGAAAAAGCGGCTGCGACTTCAGCCCAAAGATGACGCTCAACGCAAAATTCAAAGTTACCACGGGAGGGGCGCTAACTCGAAGTTCTTCGGTCCCAATGTCCCTCAAGAATCTCAAGGCTGACTTAATGGCAGCTTCGAATTCAAAATCATCACCATCGATGCCCTCTTCTGATACTTCACGAGTGGAAGAGCAATTGGAATCCCAACAATTATCAGGAAGGAAAATTTCCAATGTGCAACAACGATATCAGCAAGAAGAAGAGGAAGAATCAAGTCGAATTTCAAGTGGACCGCTACACTGCCTGCCACCTTTATGGACGGAAGGATTTGCGAAAGGCGTCACCACTTCCGTGAAAAGATCTGTCGACGATATTATTTCTCGAGGAACTCTGATGCACAAACCAAAAAGAAAGCTTTGGTCATCTCTTTCTCCCGAAGACATTCTGCGTCCATCGTCTCATGGACTTGGTGGCAGCGAAGATGAGGAGGAGGAATACATATTGGGGTCGGGGTCATTCTCCAAAGTAACAAAAGTTCACATCAAACAAAAGGACGGCAACTCTCTGTTTGCTCTCAAGCATCTCAAGGGAGATTTACTGCCATCGAAATTGACCGAAAATTCGTGCAAAAATGGCTCCGTGATTGCTTTTACAAAGGCGGCGACAGAACTCGCTCGGGAAGCTTTTCTGTTGTCACAATTCGACCATCCCCACATTATAAATATTTTGGGGTGGACGGACGGTGGCGTGCATTCCTATTCCACATACCGCAGGCACGACGCATACTTTTTGGTGTTGGAACTTCTACAAGAAGAAACTCTTGATGATCGAATCGAGAGATGGAACCAAGACGACGAACATCTCCAAACATTTTCCTGCACGGAACAGAAACGCAAGGTGCATTTTCACCAACGAAAGGTTGAACAGTTGACGATTTGCAGACAGATTGCTAGCGCTATATCTTATATTCATTCCAAGAATGTTGTCTACCGTGACCTGAAACCTCAAAATATTGGTTTCGCGAAAGGCATCGACAACGAGGACTATGACTGCGAAGGCAGCGTTGTTGTCAAGCTGATGGATTTTGGACTAGCACGAGAGCTCCCTTCCAGTGGAAGTCTTCAGTCATTTTCTGCTTTTCAGCAGCACAGACACAATCCCTTGTTGTTCGATATGACAGGAACCGTAGGGACAATACGGTATATGGCACCAGAGGTGTGCATGAATCGACCGTATGGATTGGAATGCGATATATATTCTTGGAGCATCGTCGCGCATGAAATCTTGTCACAAACCAAGCCCTACGGCGACATGACTCCCGATATGTACCAATCGTTGGTGTGTCAGCAGGGTGTTCGTCCTCCTACGCAAAATATGCCTTCGGAGCACATTGTTCTGTTGACACAAGCCTGGAGGACAGATCCTTTGAAGCGATTACCCTTCAAACGGATCAAGCGCCAGCTTGATTTGTTCCTCCAACAAGAGAAATTAATCTGGGAAGCCCAAGAGCTTCTTTCCGAAATGCCCGACAAACGCGAATCACCAATAGTTCTCTCCCAATCCTTTGCCGAAGAGAACTTTGGTATTCACCAGGTTAGTTCTAGTCACAGAGGAGAAAGACGGGGAAACAAAAGGAGTTGGTATCGAGCCAATAATGATGAAAGCTTGCCAGACAGAGATCCTCGAATTAATCCCATCTTTCCCAATGCTTCTGATGATTATCACCGAGAGCACCATACACCAACCGACTACAGACATGCGCACACACCACGTGGCTACAATTATAACCACAGCACTGCCCCCAGAAACGTGCCTGTGTACCAAGAGTCGCCACCACCAGCGCAAAGTCATTACGAAGGAACAAGATCATTAACTCCCCCCAGGAGACGACCACAACCTGTGACACCCGATCGGCACTGGAATCGCCCAAAACAGAGACGTCACGAAAGGACATCTCACAACTACTACCCTCACAATGATTACAACAGGAACCATCACGGTGGTTATCACAACCACAATCCTCATGACAATTATCACCACTATCATGGCCACCATCACCACAGGGGTTCCGAAAATCGCCACAGGCAAGTAAGCCCACGCAATGCTCCCCATGAGCACTGGGGCAATACCTATTATTAGTTGATTAGCAACCCTTGTGCAGAATTTAAAAAGCCATCGAAACTTTTTTGCACACATTCGGGATACGATTACACTCCATTAACACACCATCGGAATATATCATCTAGATGATGCGTATAATAACACCAATATAAGCGACGAGATAGTAGTTTAGAATGCATCTGTCTTTTTCTTTCTTAACATGATCAGTAAGTAATAATTTGTTTGGTGTCATGAAAATCGTTTCTGTAGGTAAAAGCTTTCTCACGTTGCGGTCACATCCCATTTTCATCAGGGAGGCAAATTGGAAAACATATTGTACACTCGCTTTGGTAATTGTAGAGTCGTTTGTGCCTCCACAATGGAAAGAACATACCAATTGGACAACATATTATATACTCGCTTTGAGTTTCCAAAAATGGAAAGAACATACTGTATGTGGTGATGTCAAATTGGAAAAATATATTGTAGACTCGCTTGCTTGCTTTCTGTAGACTCGCTTCCGTTTCCAAAAATCGTAAGAATATACTGTATGTGGAGGTTTTATCCCGATGATCGAGCAAGACTTGACGATAGTGCAGTATAAACAGTCAACTATAAAAATAGTTGTGAGATTCGTTTGTGACAGCAGTGCTCTTGTGGTTTTGAAGATTCAAATACTACAGTACAGTATTGAAAATTTTCGTATATATTGAAACAACATTTTCTAATTGTATATTATTGGTTTCTGTCTTGTGCTCTATTGTAATCATGGTGTTTGTTAGCCTCCCTGTTAGCTAGTTAAAACGAACCAAATCGATTCGCAAACGTGTCGGCGGCTCTGATATTGCTTGGCCGAACAATGTTTTTAGCCGCGTATTGAAAGCTTGATACCACAATGAGGTCGGGAACGGTCTCTTCCGAGGGAGGATTCGAGGGTGATGCTGAGGGAGCTTGTGACCCTGTTGGACTAGTGGAAGGTCCTGGGGTTGGTGGAGTTGTCGGTTGTGGCGTGGGAGGATCCGTGGGAGGATTGATAGGTGCCTGCGTGGGGGGAGCCGTCGGGCTGGGTGGATTCGTGGGAGAATCTTCCTCAACGATGGGAGTTACGGTGGAAGAAACTTCGTCGTCGCCATCGTCATCGAGGGGAACTTCATCATCATCACCGTCATCGTCTTCGGTAGAGGAGTTGATAGATGAGGGCTCTTCGGTTCCTTCGTTGTCGGGGGTCTCCGAGTCTTCGGTGGTAGCTCCCTCCGTAGGTGCCTCGGTGGGTGACTCCCGGTCCCTTGGAGGTTCGGTGACCTGTGGTTCTAGTGTCCCGACTAATGCCGTTGGGGAAACTGTAGGACTTTCGGTAGGAGCATCCGTCTCTTCTTCTTCTGCAGTAGTAGAGGACGTCGCTGTCGCTGTCGCTGTGGGAGCCGATGTGTAGTATTGGAGAATTCGTGAGTTTCCCCGCAGAAAACTTTTCGTTTTCTCTGGAGCTATTCTCTTGGCATCGCTCCTGGCGATTGCACAAGCCCAGATGATTAGTAGAACAAAGCTTATTCTTTTCATGGAGTATTTCATCTTGTTGTTGTTGTTGTTGTTGCGTATGCGGAAACGAAATTGCATTGTATGAATTGATCCTGTTCTGATTTTGACATTATGAGTGGATTGCTTTGGACTTTGCTTGGTTGTCGATCCAAACCGTTGTCGCGGAAATGGTCAATGTCAAATTCCATCTCGAGAAATTATCGCATAGTCTCGGGTCGCAAAAAAAGCGAATCCGACAATCTCCTTTCACGTGCTCAGGCGATCCAAACCGTTGTCGCGGAAATAATGGTCAATGTCAAATTCCATCTCGAGAAATTATCGCATAGTCCCGGGTTGCAAAAAAAGCGAATCCGACAATCTCCTTTCACGTGCTCAGGTGATACTCTTCCGAAGCAAGCCTATTGTAGGGACAGTGGTTCACGCATTCGAAGTGTTTTCGTTCCAATCCGTTAAGTAGCAGTCGTGGTTGAGTCACCCAATCAGTCATTATTTGGTTCGCATGGTTGAATGTTGTTTATCACCGCGTGATACCGTGGTCGCTGCTTCGTCGCTGCGCGTAGAGCGTTGAAGTGGAAACTCGCTGGGACCGATCGGAGAAGGCCGAGGAATGAAACTAGGGCAACGGACTTGCAAATTGGAATCGCAAGTGGAACGATGGACTTTTTCGAATGGAAATCGTGGGTTACAACAACCACGACCACTTGTTTCTCAAAACAACAGTCATAAGTCTTCTCATGGAATATCCCAGTTGTTCGCTCGAACTCAATCGTGGTAAAATTGTTCCATCATACTTGTACTATCGGAGCATAGTATTGCTGCCCCCCAGGGCTCCCCAGGGCTCCCCAGGGGCTTCTTGTCGTTGTTGTTTATTCGCGCGAATGTTCCTCCTTTTCCTTGGATAGTATATACTTGTACTCACTTTTCATTCGCCTTTAAACTTATGGAAAGGAGTCGTAAAGATGGTCACACGGTGAGTCTCTTCCATCAAAAAATGCAGAGTCAATTTTTCTTCTTGACAGCAGCTGTAGATTGTTTTGTGGTGGTGCTGATTGGCGAAAAACGAACAACCACCGAAGCAGTATTTTTGTTTGAGACTCTTGAAAGTAATGCTGTTATCGTCGAAGTAGTACCGAAAGAATTGTTTGTATCTACGACTAAGACTAAATTGTAGTAATTGTAGTGTTATTACTCGTATCTTCTCCTATACAGAGAAAGAAAACTTTCGAAACAATGGAGAGCACAGTTGTCCGAGACGTAAGCAGCTTGTCCTAGTAGTAGGAAGAACAAACAAAAGAAGAGCAGTCTGACGGTGCTAACAGTATCGCCTCTTACCAATGTGATTGTTCGTACTCTTCTGGAGGAGAAATTCGTCGGAACGAGGCATCGCCCGCACACTCACCAACAGCACGGGTACTTGTGCTGATTCCACAACACTACGACCTGTTCTCGTCGATGCTTTTCTTCTTTCGTCAACCACCATGAAAGAGTAGGTACAAATCATCGGCCATGGTGGGAGTTTCTCGCCTTTGCAACCGCTGGAATCCAATTTGAAGAATGAAGCGCTTTCGCAGGTTTGTAAAGGGTGATAACCAGAACGGCTTGTCCCAGCACTGAAGATGAACTTAGAACCAGCATTATTTAGGCGGGAATCATTAGAGCCAGTACTTTTTCTAGTGACGCGAGATTGCTGAGAATATTGTGGTCTCGTTTCAGACTTGGTAATGGGAAAGTATGACTAAGTATGTGGTGGAGAAAAAATAAATATGGACGTACAGTATATGCCAAGGGAGAATACCTTGTTCCAGTATCAGGACGGGTAGTACTGAAATTATTAAGGGTCTCGTAACGTGAAGGATTACATTAATAGAAAAGTCCTCACACGGAATCGACATTGTTAAAGGTCTCGTACGCAGAAAAGTACATTAATTGGATTGAAAGTGCTGACGCATATAAGAAAAAACAACAACTATGGAACAAACACGAATGTCGAGTTGCAATAGATACCGACGAGAGAATGATAAGTGGGGCTTCTCAATCTAATCCATCATAGCAAAGCCCGTCGGGGCCATTAATAATACGCTTTTCGTTGGATGCTTCGAGTTTTAGGTCTCATACTCGCTATGGAAGTTTCAAAGATGAGAAAGGAATCGAATGGTTTTGAACCGATGGCAGTCCCGTCGGAATACTCGATTGAGGCAGTCTCCGATGGAATACTGCAATTAATGAAATGACAGCAGTTTGCGATTCGATTCTCGGTCTTAGATTCGATTCTTGATTAAGGCGCTGACTTCTTGTTGTTGAACTGGCACACGGTCTCCGGTGGCGGGATTTGAATGGAATATGACATTTAAAGGAGCGACAGCGGTTTCCGATTCGATTTTCGGTCTTGGATTCGATTCTCGATTAAGGCGCTGACTCCGGATGGTTGAACTGGCAGGTCTCCTTTGCGGGATTTGAAGATTTCAGTCGCCAGAGGGATGGTTCAATTTGGTATTTATTGATTGCTTATGCCTTAAAAACTACTATCCACTTCTCCGATCCCTTTCAACGATTAGCTGGGAAAGAAAAGAATGAAAGCATTGCGGTGGAAAAACAAATAGTAAATTCTCTTTAATAATTGGGGAGAACTCGATAAAGAAATTCGTATCACCTGACCCATAAATCTTACTAATGCCTAGAATATTCCTATGCATAGTCTTGAAGACTTAATCTGAGAATTAGTACGTTTGATGATTCGGCGTTCTCCATCACTTAGGGGCATCTCATAATGGAAATAGAACATATGTTCTCTTCAAGATACGAAATAGTGATTGATACTATATATGGTAGAGGTATTATTAAGTATTGTATTGAGAACTGATTCTATGGAATGTGAAGTGATTCCATTTACAGACGCTTAATGAAATCACCTCCATTCTGCGAACAAAAAAACGCACAGCACGTGTTTTATTCCCATCCTTTTCGAAAAATATTATTGCCTTTGTTCTGATAAATCGATGACACAAAAAGTTCTCCCTGAATTATCAAAAATGCATGATGGCATTATACATTCGTGCTTTAAGAAAAACCTGAAAGTTTTTTACTTATTGTCGCCCGTAATCGTGTTCCAGAGTACCAGCACCAACGGTTCTATGAAGAATGGCTACGGTTTTCGGTATGCCCAACATTTTTCCATTTAATAATCACATCACATTCTTACTGATTCTTATTGCTCAACAATTTGCAATTTTGGTCTGCGGTCTCCTGTCATAAAACGAGAAAAACGACAACTGAAACCAAACCCTACGTAAAAACGACATCGAAAAACACAATCCGTTCGAACCCAAGTATGAACTACCCAGCAAGACTTTCCAAACCTGAGGAATCGAGAAGACCTATCGGAGAAGGAAGTGATCGAAGCCAATTTGCTCCATTGACAGCACTGCCTTCATATCTATTCCAGCTATCGCCCGACACGAGTCAACGTCGAAGCGATCTCTTTCATCGCAGCAACGACCGAACTGAAATCAAAGACATACTAGACATGGCACTTTCCATATTGGACGAAGATCTCCTCAAGGAAGAAGAAGAAGCCACATTACCTATCACACGGAAACAAGATGGCGGAAATAAACGCAACAGAAACAACGAGGATACGAAGACTCGAAACAAAGTCAAGAAAGCATCTTAAGTGTAATCTTCTGCAGCGCCATTTTTCCCACCATTTTGTACATACCCGAATTTTTGAATCTATATAAAGAGCAAAACAATCATGAAAAATCCATCCTATTTGCTCGTTCATCTTTGTTTGTTCACTAGCGATCGGCAGATGAAAAGAGTTGCTCTTGTCTGTCGTAGCCTTTCGGCTGCTCAGAAACAGTAGCAGACTAGACTAGACTAAGCCAATCAGATGAGAATCTCCAGTCCAAGCTTCGACTGGCACCACCACTCATCCGTTAGCAGCAAGAGCAGATCGACTCCGAATCATTCACATTCACCGCATCCAAAGTCAAATAATAACATCTGATAGCATTCATTAACTCGCCTGTAAACGCTGTCGCAGTTAGGCCTAAATAATACCAGGACTTCCAACCTATGGAATTATGGCAGTAGAAAATCCACGTCTGTTCTCTTCGTACTCATCGCTACATACGTTTTCCCTCGATCCCAAAACTAGGCATTTTGCGAGGTCGGCATCCTCGAGGAGGCTGAGTCGTACTTGTTCATCCTATTGATGAGTTGTTCGTGTCTGCCATAGCAGTAGCTTGAACATTGAGAATTATGGCAGTAGAAAATCAACGATTATTAAGGTTGAAAGATCACTCTAACAATCAAAATCCAGAGAGCGCTGCGTGCTCGGCATGCTCGAGGAGGCAGAGTCTTCTTTGTTTACCTTATTGATCTGTTCGGTAGGCGACAAGTGTTGTTCGTTTCTGCCATAGCAATACTTTGAACTTTCCAGAATCTTGGTGGTCGAAAATTAACACCTGCTCTCCTCGTGCGTCATCCCTAAAAAAAGTGAGTGTTCCACCGTACCTATCATTCGTTCATCCATTCAATAGGAGGCGACTGTGAGCTATCAAGCTGTCCATCGACGATGCAGAAATAGCTTTTTGGATAATTTATCTCGCACAAACAGGCTCGCTCTCGTACAATTTAGCGAGTATATCAAAAATCGTTGCAACAGATAGACTGTTCTAAACAGTTCATAAGTTTGCAACAGTTGGATTTTGCTGACAACAATCTCTATAGTCGATTTGATTCATTCATATTGGTACAATATAACTGATATTGAATGAAACGTAATGTACAAAGCAAACATCGAAAAAAACTGTTCTATTAGAGGGATACTCTCGGTGGCATTGTCGTCGTTGAATTCGATTTTGTTGCCAAATTTGTAATTCATATACATCGTTTTCTGAATAGGACTATTGATCTGTATCACTCTTTGTTTTCGAATCGACCTTTGCTTTTCCTACTCGACTACCCCGGAGGGAGGCTTGGTGTTGTTCGCAACCGCTGTTGGGACCGAAATGGTTGTGGCGGGCGCAGAAAGATCGAATACGGTCTGATCCTCCTTCGACGTACAATCCGTGTTTTGGGGCATCTTCGTGCATAACCTGGTTGAATGATGGAAGTGGTTTTGGTTCTTCTTCGCTGATTTTTCCCGTTGTATCTTGTTCGTCTTGCGAATGATGTTCGTCTATTGATTCTTGCGTCTCTGAAGAAGCCGAGACGGAAGCCGTGGCTACTCCCTCGGTCACATCAAAGTTCTTGACACCCACTGCCCCCGTACGGGTGGAATCGACAAAGGTTCCTTCGACAACATTCTTGTCGACAAGATTTCGACTGGCTCCAAGTCGAGCCTCGGTGGACGAAGCGAGACAAGCGATTGATATAGTTGTCGACACAAATCCAATCTTCATCTTGATGCCTTTCTCTGATTTCATGTAGAGTATACTTGGAAGGTGATCAATCACGGTTCGGTTGTTTTATGAATTGCATGCTGCATTGCATGCATTCTTCTACTAGAGAGCTGCATACATTCTTGAAGAGCCTTTTCATGCTCTTGTATTTGATGAAATACATATATAAGGGTTCGGTTGATAAATTTGTTGAAGGGATTCGGTCTTGAATTTGTCTTGAATCTTGTGGAGAGAATCAATTGAGTCGGGTCGGGTTTCGTCACTGAATTCGTTCCCAACTAAACGTTTTTGTCGAAAATTCGTCGTTGTTGAGTTTCGAAAACTACGATCAAAATGACGGTTCGGATTTTGTGACGTTTCAATCGCGCACAGCGCGCGATGACTTAAGGACGCGAGGGATTCCAATCTACTTTTAAACCCTAACCCTAAAATCGTCAACAACTGAAAACCATCTTGTGGAGTTGAACAGCTCTTCTTTGTGTCAACCTGCGAGCTACCTAATCCTTGGCAGAAACAGTGGTGGCAACGTTGACTGCATTGTTACAGGATGATATGAATGAATCCTCCGCAGGAAAAATGTTACATGTATAGTCACGCTGGGCGACAGTCACTCGGTATTTCACGATGGCTCGTTGATTCGCCGGAAGAGAGCAGGAGATGCCAACTCTGAGGAATGCCATTTACGGTACTGGAGCAATGGCTCGTGAACAGAGAATTCAGCAGTCCGTATACGATGAAGAGAAGTCTACAGACGTCTCATTCTTTCCTCATCTCTTTATGACTTTCGAAATAACTTGTTGAACTAGAATCGGACAGGAGGGTATGTGGCACCAAGAGCACGACCAAGAGAGTTATTTGATAGCGCTAAAGTCGTGGGAAAAGGTACTATCATAAGACACAAAATGTAGCACTTTTTCGCTGTAACACTCTCTGCATTCGAGTTTCCGGAAGTGCGATGGTCCCTGATCGTAGTTTTTATTCCCAAACAGTATTTCTGGTATGCAAGAACCTTCGATTGTCAAAAATTTCATGGTCTCCACAAATTCAACCATGAATAAATAACGTTAACGCGGTTCGCTGAAAATTCTTCGAATTCTTCATGAAATAAAGAAAAATCTGATTTGAAGAGAAACGAGAATGACATCGAAGGAAAGAAAAGTTAATCGTAAATGAGACTTTCCATTAATTGTAACTACTTTATTCCAATTTCTCTGGTTCATAGATGATGATGAATACAAGCTAATCTATTTAATGTCTTGAATTTCAATTAATGCAATGGAAGAATTGTAAGTGTAACAATGGTCTCAGCATGGACTGGAAAAGAAACAAAAGCAATGCACAAATTTCTTGATCATTATTTCGGAGATGAATGCAATTTCTTCATGAACATTATTTCTGAGATGATACAAAAACATGATTATTTTTGAGAAATAATTTTCATCAACCGACCCATAGTTTCTTATTGGTAACAATGAACTTGATCGTTCTCCTTGTTGCTCCAAACCTGTGTGCTATATTTGTTTATGCGGCAGCTTCCATAAATTATTCCAATTTTTCATCTACCGAGCTTCCCCAAAACTATACGAATAGTCAAAATCGCGGCATAAATGACAATGACATAATACGAACTCTACAACGCCAAAATCGCCGCCACTTATTAGGACGCAATACAGAATGCGTCCTCTATCTCAAAGACATCCAATACGAGGATGGGCACGGCGAAGATACATGGTCGTGCGAGTTGCCTCCCGAAATCTCTAAACGATTTGGAGGTGTCATCATGATGGACATCAAAGGCGTGAGCAAGGAAGAACTGGATGCCCGAGGTGCGATGTCTGGAGAATCTATCGTTCGAGTTGATGCATCGGCCTACGTCGAGAAATCCTTTGAGGGCCACAACGAAAATGTTGTGTTGCAAATCCCTCGAGCCTCGACCTATGAAGTCGAGATGATGGACGCAAAGAGCGACTCACGACATGCGCGTAATCGACGAGAACGGATAAAGCGAAGGCTCAAGACTGAAATTGCGGGTACGTTGGATACACTGAAGGTGCTTGTGGTTCGGGTTGTGGACGGTGACGGTAAGGGTCCTAACGCCAATGCAGAGAAACTCCAGGATGACATTTTCAATGGCAACGTGTGTCTCAAAAGCCAGTATGAGGCTTGCTCCCACGATCAAATTCTCATAGAACAGGCTACCGAGTTCTCAACTTTGCTAGAGAACAATGTAAAAGTTCCTGGGATCGTTGACGTCCACATTGACGCAATAGCGGAAGAAGGCAACTACAAGACGCTCGAATTCGAGGCTGTAACTGCAGCCAACAATACTTACGGAGACGAATATCCCTTGGCTGAAACCTTTGATTTCGTCATGTTTTGTCTACCGGGAGGGACTGGTGATTGGTTGGCTTACGCCTATGTCAACGATTGGAGATCCTTTTACAACAACGAATGGTGTGAGCGTGTTTCTGCGCAAATGCATGAAATAGGACACAATTTGAACCTTGCTCACTCCGGTTTACCAAATGATAGTGCATATGCCGACAAGTCGGGGATGATGGGGTTCTCTTATAGGAGTGGTAACGGGCCTATCCAATGTTTCAACGCCGCTAAATCCTATCAATTGGGATGGTACAAAGAGCAGACATTAAGCATCAATCCACTTGATTTTATTGGTGATTCACAAAACTTTACGCTCAATGGAATCGCTGATTATAGAAAGGACGGATTCAACGGAGATGCCCTTGTCTCGCTGCGCCTGGAACACGATGGAAGTCAGGGGGGAATCGATTACTACATTGGATACAATCGCAAAAAAGGTTGCAATATCGGAACTGCGCAAGTGCCAAATTTGGTGACTCTTTTGGAAAAAGAAAACCCGTATGCCAATGGCACGAGTAACTCAATAGGCCCAGATGGATATGGTTTATCGAGGCGTCTCACTGCTCTGAAGGAAGGAGAATCGATGACGCTGGAAAACTATGCCGGAACAACTTCCCATGTTATACTCACCGTAAACTCTATAGCTGGAAAGAAGGCTCATGATTACCATTGCCACGAGTTTGCCAGAACCGACACAAGCGCCTACGGTGTGTGTGGGAAACAATCTGCAGATTGAGCTGGGCACAGATTCGTTTGGTTCCGAAACACGATGGTCGATCAAAGAAAAGGATACCGAGGAAATCGTTATGCATAGTACCGAGGGATATTTTAGCAACACCGTGTACACTTTGCCCAGTCCGGATTCTTCCTACTGTGTGACGCCTGGAAAGTGCTACATTTTTACGATAACCGACAAGTCTGGTGATGGAATGTGCTGTGCCTATGGACTGGGTTATTATCGTGCATTTTTGGAAGGAAACAAGATCTTCCAAGGTGGCACCTTCCGGGAAGAGGATTCCATCGAGTTCTGTGTCCCTTCGGGCGACGACGATGAATACCTTGTGTATACCAGTCGTCCATCTGCAGTGTCTTCCGAACGTCCTACGGAAGCACCGATCGGACGTCCCACCCTTCGACCTATAGGAAGTATTACCCCCAAGCCAAATCCCTTGGCCACAACTTCAGCACCTTCATCGAATCCGGCTATCTCTCCTAGCATTTCTCCCACCAAAGAAGAGACAAAAGTTCCTACACCACAATTTTCATCGCATTGCAGTGACAACATAGACTTTCGATACAAGAAAAATGACAAGTGGGACTGCAAATGGTTGAGCAAACGATCCATCGGCAAGACACGAAAAATCTGCATCAAAAAGTTCCTAGGAGGAGGGGGTAAAGTCTCTCACCAGTGCAAAAAAACGTGTGCCCAAGCCGGAGTTGGCCCATGTATCAAGAAGAGCGAAAGGATAGGAAGAAAACGCATTGCAGCAATTGACAAGACCTGAAGTAATGATGTTTTGTTGTGGGAGTAGTTGGACTACTGCCATGGCATCGGAATCATGATTTGCCGCTGCAAGTAGTCCCACCACCACCACCATAATTTTCCTAGGACCTACTCATTCTAGCTTCTACTAGTGTGCTTTTTATGTTACAGTTCTGCAGTAAAATATACTCTTCGCCCTCGGAGCAGTGAGGTAGCAGTTTCGTAATGTATTTTGAAATTCTTCGTAAAAGAAATAGAAATTGTGAAAAACGCTACTAAGAATTTCAGGGTTAGGGTTATTCTATCGTTGAGAGCCTCATTTTCATTATCATCACTCTCTTCAAAAATGATGATTGAAGCTGTTGTTACAAGCTTTTGAAATAAATCTTCAACAGTGAGCTATTACCATGCCTCGATCTGAAGCAAGCATTTGAGAAGGTCCCGAAAAGCCAACAATGGGAACTGGAATAGGCGAGAAAGGCATTTCTCGAGAGAGAAATCGAATTCCGCGAAGACGGCAACGCCTTTCGGTGTTCATCGCCATGGCTCTATTGATGGCGTTTTTGTTACAGTTGGCCACCTATTGCACCATTCAAGAGGATCGCAGATCGCTCGTTCAGAATTGTGGAAACGACTGCCGTGAAAAACATGCATCATTTTCTACATTGCGAATCCCGTCGATTCGTCAAAACGAAGCAATCATGAATCAGCGGAAGAAACTCGACGCGAAGCGACACGAGAAGAGCTCCAAAACATCGAATGCGAAATCTATGTTGATTGTCGGTGGATCGGACGGGAGCGGGACTCGTGCCATTGTGGAGGTACTTAGAAGGCTGGGAACTGTGATTGTGTCGGAAGATCCGCAAACCTTTGACGTCAGCGCAAATGAAATCTTCCATTCATCTTTCGACGGCCATATCATGAGGGGATGGCCGAGCCTGATCGAGCGTTCATTTTCCAACTTTGGTCGAAAAGGCTTTTTTCAATCGATAACATCATCTCCCGGTGAGAATAAAACATTGTCAATAAACTTCAATTGGCCACCGCCGCCAGGAAATTTGGAAAAGGAAATTCAAATGGATATGGCCAATGGAATACAAGTTGACGTCAAGAGGCTGATCGTCAATTGGAACGATAAGTACAATGACATTGTCAATAGTCAAACATCACAACAATCATCTGAAGTCTCGACCATGAATGTCACATATGCCATCAAGGCACCTGCTTCGATGCTTGTTCTGCCAATATTTGCATACATGCAGCAACAGGAACAGCAACAGGACGACAATGGAGAAGAGAGGCAACGCCTCAAGTTTCTCCATATCATCCGCGATGGTCGAGACGTTGCCCTCAGTGATAACCAAAGTCCGGTGATCAAGTTCTATAATCTCACGTATCCCTCCAACCATTCGCGTCGAAAAAGCCTAGCATCCTTTCTTTCAACTGAAGAAGAACTCGACCATGATTCCATTACACATGCCAAGGCCATACAGCTGTGGAACGATTGGAATGTTAATGTTTACCAATGGGCAAAGCATTCCAAAGACATCGACTACATGTGGATCCGATCGGAAGACTTGTTGGTTCCTGGAAGTCCAGAACGACTCGACACCATGGCAGCCCTAACGCAATTCGTCGGATCTACAATATCGCAAGCAGAACTGTGTGCACTCAGCAATATGGGCACGATTGACTACGGGCAGAGCATGCGCACTGCATCCCGCAGCATACTGCACAGCAAAGCGGGAGTCGGCGAAATGGATGTTTTTGCCAAATGGGAACTCCAAAATCGAGATGCCGAGAAACGAATGAAGGAGCAACAACGTCAACAATCCGTAAAAAGACGATTAACGGAGGACAAACAAATAATGAGCAACCAATTTACAAAACCAATTGCCCCCCAAGTTGTTGCTCGGCCAATCTCAAACGTTGGATCAACAACCGTTCGGAATCGATATGGGAAATGGAAATCGATATTAGAAACAAAGTCAAGCTTGCGGGAGTTTTTCTACCAAGAAGGAAAGGAAGGGTTGAACATCTTTGGGTACCATCCCTATCGTCGGATCCTCTACACCGATGGTAATCCATCTGTAGCTTCGTGTGGGGATTCAGTCGTTCATTGATCCTTTGTGGATATTGTAATTGAAGAAGAGAATCAAAGGAGCTAATCAATTTTCTAACTGTTTTAGTCCTTTTATCGATTTCCATTTGAATCAATTCGTTTCAATGGTTTTGTACAACTACACCTTTACTAGGTATTTGTTCAACGCTACATTCATATATTCCGTCGTAATCGTGGGCTTTTCGAAGCACGTGCTTTATGACACCATGGTGACTCTGTGTGATGTATCGTCTCGTCTAAGTTTTTGTTTGATTCTTCCGGGAAAATTCGAAATGAGACCAATCGGAGAACCCACCCTCAATCACGTTCCTCGTCGATGAGCATGACGGCGAATCATGTGATTCGCAAAAACGGCATTTTATGAAACTGTCATGACTCTGTGTGATGCATCGTCGAATTCGGGGTTTGTTTGATTCTTCTGATTTTGAACCATGCGTGTTGGTACGATTTCGATGCGGAAAAAATCGAACTGAGACCAATCGGAGAACCCACCCTCAATCACGTTCCTCGTCGATGAGCATGACGGCGAATCATGTGATTCGCAAAAACGGTATTTTATGAAACTGTCATGACTCTGTGTGATGCATCGTCGAATTCGGGGTTTTGTTTGATTCTTCTGATTTTGAACCATGCGTGTTGTTACGATTTCGATGCGGAAAAAATCGAAATGAGACCAATCGGAGAACCCACTTTCAATCACGTTCCTCGTATGTGAGCATCACATCATGGCGAAGCACGTGATTCGCAAAAAAAGATTTTTCGATTAGAAATTATGGCGGGGAAGTTTGCAAAAAATAAATGAGAGCCCCAAATGTAAGTTATGTGGGTCTTCCTGTTTTCAGATTAGCGTCGATTGGATGGCTCCTGTGAAATCTTGACAGAAATCTTGACACGACGTTTGGAATGAATGGCGAACAGAATGAGAACATCTGCGTCAAAAATCAAAATCGCTTCGAAATCCAAAAATCAGAACCACCCTTGGCGTTTGATGCCTCTAACCTGCCGATTTCACTCATCTCCGCACTCGCATAAAAATCTTTTGTGTTGTCACATAATTCTCTGGTCGAGAAACACCAACACAAATTATCATCAATACAGCTTCAATACCACGATGTTCAAGATCCATTCCGCCATTTTGCTCCTTTTGTCCAGTGGCTTCGCTTCGGCTGCCGAAAATGTCGTAATCGGCGACCAAGACGAAAGTGCTGCCACCATCTTGGAAAATCTCGTCGATGGTTGCGCGATCGACTTTGATGTGAACGCTGATATCGATTACTTCCCCACCAAGTATTCCGCACCAACAATCAAGAGCTACGGAGACACCGATATCTTTGGTCACAAGTTTGTCCCCCACAACACGACCGATTTTCTCGACATCGCCTACTACAAAACCTACAAGATCGTGACCAACAGACACCAGGATCCACCCAAGAGTTATTTGTTGTACCAATGCGGAACCGAAATCCCTCAGGATGTCGTCGATGCCAACGACTTTGAGTTGGTTGTCCCTGTCCCCCACAAGGGCGGAATTGCCGTCACTGAAACCCCACAAATCCCCTACATCGAGCTGCTTGGATTGCGGGAACAAGTGATTGCCTACATCGGCAACCCCGCATATGTGACAAGTCCCTGCATGAGCCATATGATGGGAGAGGATGCTACCCCTGGCCGCGGCACCTCCATCGAGACCATCCATGACTGGAACTCTACGATCCAAGAGGCGAATATCCAAGCATTCCGCGAACGCAATCCGGATGCCCTTATTGTTTCTGGCCCTTCCAACAACGTTGAAGGAGAACAGGTTATCGTTGCGTCGGCAACCCAGGAACGAACCAACGTTGCTACCTTTGATTGGATCCACTTTTACGCGGCTTTTTACAACATGGAGGGAGAGGCCAACCGCATCGCCACCGACATGCAAGATGAATATGATTGCTCTAGCGAAGTCGCGGCAGATATTGTTCAGCAGCAACGAGAGCTTCCCGAAGAAAATGAGGAACCAGTAATCTTCTGGGCCAACTACATTGCCTGGGAAAATCTCGGATGGAGTGTTGCCGAATGTCCCACCTGGGATACCTCCTATTATTGCGAATACGCCAAGCATTGTGGTGCTTCAATTTTGACGCGTCCGGAGGGAGTCGGATACAACAGAACATGGGGATCCCCAACTGTCTACTGGTACCTGAGCGACGAAGAAGTCTTGGCAATGGGTAAGGAAGCTGATGTCTTTATTTACTCCGGATCTGATTGGGGTCAGACCTACGCGGCCAAGAATGCGACACTTGATCAGTTCAAGTCTGTCCAAAACAAAATGGTCTTCGACACACTAGGACAGGGCCAATCGGCGTGGAACGAACAGCGATACGCCGAATATCCTGTTGTTGGATTGGATTTGTGTGATGTTGTCGGGCATACCAGCAAGACTGGTCCAAAACACGAACGCCGCTGGTTCCGAAATGTTTACACCGAACCTATTGGTACGCTCCCGACCTGCGACGTGGAAGGTGGAGAGATCTCGCAACCATTTGTACCTCCTGCAAAGGAATGCGTTCGTCCCCAAGCACTTCCATGTTGATCCAATTGGAGAGGAAACTTCTACCTTGGACGACTCTTCTGCTGTGTCCTCGTCGATGGGCGGAATGATTGTTGCTGATGCTCTCAATCGCTTTCGCAGCAGCTCTTTAAAACTTGACGTTTCCGTTTTGGTGGACATGTGCAAGCTTCTAATCGTAACTAGCGATACAGTGTAATTAAGTTGTGAATAGTTTATTATGTAGTAATTAAAACAGTTTATGCATGTATGAAAACATTCAGAAGCAACAGTTGCGACCGAGCGTACGGAAGAAATTATTTTGTACACAATCAAAGCCATCGAAAGACCACTTCATCAGATTAAAATATTTTATGTGTGGAGTTTGGAATAAGTGTATTCATCACAATTTTTCGGCACCGCTGTTGCTTAGATGTTGACCGAAAATTTCGAAAAACTTCGTTTTCAACCAAGCATATGTGCGATCCATCGAAATAAATCATCCGTTTTGACTATCGAGTATGGAACAATCATGAGTGCCAAGGCGGTTGAAACCAGAGTCATTGGTAAGGAATCCCATGTTTCTTGCGGAATCTCATTGATAGGTTGTAGGACAAAGGCGTCAATTTTTTCGGCAACCAAATGCGCTGGCCCTTCCGTAAGATTGAACAAGAGGTTTGGAATACCGGTGCTTTGAACGGTATAGCTTGCTGTTGCATAGGCAGCTGACACGAATCCAATAATCAAATCAACACCAAAAGCCACGACAAGAAGTGGTTGGTATTTTTCTCGCAGTGGTTCGATCATTCCTCCCAGTGCTGGTAGCCATGACTCCGTCACAATACCATAACCATCCACAGTTTTCTCCAGTATCATAGTTGCAAGAAAAGGGACAATTAAGAGGGTGCAAACGAACTGAAAGAAAATCCTCGACACAACATTTCCCATCAAAAGTGCCAAGACCTTGCGGAATTCTTCCTTGTCGAGGGAACCGTCCCTATTCGTGTCCAGTTTTTCAAAGATAAATTTCGTTCGATCCAAGGAAATTGGCTTGCACGCCGCGGGACCAAAATACAATCCGAGCTTCAAGTGGATCAATAACAACCCCTGGTACAATTCAGATTCATTGATTTTTCCCGATTTATCCACGTCAATCGAGTCGAAGGTATCGTCGCAAAGTTTTCGAAAGAAGGAAGATCCCGTAAACGTAAACATCGAACCCTTTTCGGCCTTTCTTTTGGGTTTCGCGGCCCTTGTGCTGTCGACAAAACTACTATTCAATCTTTTCTTTTTGTAAGCCAGGGCGATCAAATTCTTTTGAGAATCTGAGTTTGAAACGCGGAAATCTTCGCTGTCGAATTTTGCTCGTTCGAGAAGCTCCGCGGAAGCTGATTTTGGAGCTTTTTTAACCTTTCGAGTATTCATAGCGCCGCTCTTTTGTTCCTTGACAGTCTTCTTTTTGGAAAAAAGGAAGAATTTCTTTTTCGCTTTTGGAACAACATCGCTAAGCTGTTCGCTCGACGACAATGATGATGCCATGATGAAAGTCTCTGTCGAATAACTCTATCGTTGGTGAATCCGAAGAAATTTTTGTTTTCGATTGATAGTTGACCTAACTCAAGGTGGTTACAATGTCTATTGCTGTGCGCTTTTGAGAAGAATGTCGACGACGAGTTTCATTCTGATGACGAAACGACTTGCGATGCTATTCCGACAGTTTTTGTTTTCCGAAAGCTTTCCGAAAAAATATTCCGTTCGATTATTGGATCTTCAGAATAATCTGGCGATAATAGCGCGGCGGCCTTGCTCAACGAATCGATTTAGTCGAATATTCGGACACGTAACGTATGCAGGACTAAATTTCATTTTTTCAATCGTATCATCCAAGAGGAGGAGGAAAAAATTGCAGCCCAGGAAACACAATCGTTCGAACAATAAACGACATTCCTCCCCTCTAGTTTCTGTCTGGTGAAGTACTAAATTTGCGTTGCGTTTGAGTGTTAAGATAGTAAGCGATACGGGTCATTACATTTCCATTAGTTTATGGGTTTGGTTCTTTGCCTACTAAATCATATTCCTACTATGGTGAAACAGCAGCATTAGACCCACCCAACGAATTGTTGTTTCAAAATGTGATCTTCGTTCCCTTGAATGCAACAATTCCCGTCGATTGCGCTTGTTTGGCAGCCCAAGAAGGATGCTGCTTCTCGTCGGCTTCGTGGTTGCTGCTGTTGTTCTGTTGCTGTTGCTTGGGCTGGTGAGAAGACGAGTAATCGTCGTTGACTTGGGTTTCTCTGGGGTGACGTTGCTCCCCCATAGGTTGCTGGTTCCGATTTGGTTCTCTTCCCCGCCCACGGCTTCTGCGCTTGCCCTGATCGTCCTCGTTTTCTTTCTTTGGTTTGGGTTCTCTCCAGTTCGCGCTCTGGTAGTTTTCGTGGGATCGTCCCTGCTTCTTGGCTTCGATTGCCAAGGCCTTAGCCCGTCGTTGTCGCTGGCCCTTGCGATTCTTTCGCTTCGGAGCTTCCGACATATCGGCTCCAGGTCCGTACTGAGAATATTTATTAAACTCGTCCTTTTCAATCCCCACATCGGGAACACCTCCTCCCAGGGTACAAAAGAGGGAGGATTCGTTTTCGACGGTTGCCTGAAGGCCGGCATCAGCAATGCTTGTGGCTTTTTGTTTGTTTTTATTTTTCTTGCTGCGCTTGGAAGGTACAAAGTCGTCGTCCATTCCGAAGGGATTCGGATTATTACGTTGCTCCAGTTTCATGCACCAGCGTCGGTATTCCGTGACCTTTTCGTTCCATTCCTCTAGGGATTTCGAAAAGCGCTTGTGTGCGAGAACTGCGTCGATGAGAGGTTTTCGAGGATCGTCCGAAGCAAGCGGGGGCGGAATCTCCGGAGGAGTATTGTCGTCTTTCTTGTTGTCATTCTTGGTCCGTTTTTTCCTCTTGTTTCCGTTCTCTTCCTTCACAGGATCGATTCCTTGCGGTTTTGACCCGTCTGCCTCCGTGGGGGCATCTTCTGCCGTCGTTTCTTCTATAGCTATCTTGAATCTCGGATCGCAGTGATACAACCCAAGCTGCCTGATTGCCTGACTTGTAACGACGTCAAGATCCAAAGATTTTTTCGCATCAACTCCCGTTGATTCTTTTTTTCGAATCTCCTTTTGGAGCAAGAAGGTTTTGATCTGCTTGGCCGTCTTGTGAAGCTGCTTTCGAGCCGTGTAAATGAGACGATCGTAGCGTTCTTTCTGGAGCTCGATAAGTTCTCGCTCGTCCTCTGATTTCGATCTTTGTCTGCGCTTTCTCTTCTTCTTTCCAGTGTTGTTATTGGAATTTCCTTTTCTATCGTTCTTTTCGGAAGCATTTTCTTTGGCATCGCTGCTTTCGTTTTTCTCGACTGATTCCGGCGGCGATGGCGAAAGCGCGAATTTTGCTTGTTCGTCCGCTGAGGACGATGAAGTTTCTTCTTCGCTCATTTCGATTTTTCTCCACTGGGCACTTGACAAACTTTGTTTTGTTTTGGTAGTTTTTTCTCGTCGGGATGGTGAACGGAATCAAAAGAAGTTGTTTTGTTACTGAAGTAGAGAGAATGATGCAAAATTTCTTTTTCCAGGAACAACCTTGGATTGATTTTTCGGACGATCGAAGCCAAAGTCGCTGGTGGAGATGATGCATACCGAATTTTTGTACTCGATACGTACAGACGTACATACGTGTACCTTTTGAATGCATTAGTTGGTATGACTCGATCGATTCAAACAAATATTGGGCGAAGAGAATTTTTCATTGTCATTCATAGAAAGTTTCCTCCAAGCTAGTTGTCATCTCTTACAATTCAATAGCTAGAGATGAGTATATAAATATGTAAAATTATTTTTGCAGATATTATACAAGGATCATTGGCCCACGCGTTCGTTCTTTTGCCTTAACAGGGGGTAGTAAAATCGGAAGACGACAAGCATTTAACCAAAGGATTCTTCATCTAAAATTGGATTCAGCTTCCCTGCGGAGCATTCAAGGTTTAGAAAGAAGAAAGCACCAAGTCGAACCATGACACAGAGCATATAATCGTCTTTTCCAGGTAACATCCATTCCAAACAAAAAATGTCGCGGTTGGTTTCGAGCTAAGTATCACTCAATTCTTCAACAGTGTATTTGTCGATTCGGCCTCGAAATCCCATACCATCATTGCGATCTACCTACAGCAGACACAACCAGTACGAGACAAAATGGTTCGAGTGTGTTCTATAATATTGTTGCTTGATTGATTGTTGCTCTATGGCACTCTATTGGTTTCTATGCTTGCCTCTTCACATGATCGCGCAACCGTTAGCACCCGACCCATACTTTTCGTTCGCCTTGTGGATCTGATCGAGTCCAGATTGGGCGGCAGTTTTTGATTCCTCCATCTTATCCTCGATCTGATCGACGTGTTCCTGTTGCTCGCCAACAATATGCGCGAGGTCTCTGTAAATCTGATTAACCTGGTGCATTCCCTTATTGATTTTTCGAATTTCGTCCTCACGTTCTCGCATAATTTCTTGTTGGAGTTGGTCCCTTTGAATCAAGATTTGCTGTTGTTCGAGGGCTGTTCTCGCAGAATTGTTGCTGCTGGCCGCTCGCTCGTCTTGCATTTTGGCACTACCCATCTGCTGATATTGTTTCATTTGTTTCTGGACCCTAGATTTGGTGTGTGTGACACTGGCTTGGACTTTTTCAAAATCCCGCTCCAATTTCAAAAGAGCTTGTTTGTGTGAACTCGTTTGTGACTGACTTTTGATGCGTTGTCTTTGTCCCATAATTTGATCCTTAAGGCGTGATTCGAGTTGTCGCAATACGTCCGACTGGGCCTTGTACTGCTGTTCAAGTTCCGCCCTGTTTCTTCCACCATTGTTGGTGAGAAGAGGTTGCGCAATCTTTTCGAGGATTCCTACATTCCGCTGGAATCAAAATTCAACCATGAATTATAATATCGGAGTAAACAATTAGAAGCAATGAGCGACCGTTAGTGAATGTGACATCAGCATTGGTACATTATATTGTTCAAATGCATTATTCAATTCTCGCAAAGCCATTTTCTTTCGATTCCTTCCAAACAACTCGACAGACAATGACCGAGCGGATTGCATAGTATGTTGTTCCCGAATCTTGTTTCATGAATTAGGTTACGTACGTGATATTGGGTCAGAGAATCGGATATCTGAGAGGTCGCCGTCGACGCCGAGATCGACATGGAGGCAAAAACGTTGCCGGTGGCTGCCGAAGCGGAAGATGCCGAGGGCATTCCCATGGAAGACGATGGTCCCATGGCCGCACTCACGGCCTGACGATTGCTGTTTCGTTTACCGACGTCTTGAAATGACATTTTGCGTGTGTTTTATTGATTTTATGTAGGATGCGTATCGTTTCGGGGTAGGGGAAAAAGCTCGGTGTTTCCCACTTCTATTCAAGTCGTGTTACGGTCGAATTAACGATTATCTGTTTGATCGACCTGCTGCTTCTGCTGTATGGCTGGTGTATTTACTCCTTGATCTGCTGTAGTCTCTGTTTATCTCTATTGGAATGAGGCGAGACAAAACGACGTGGAGTGCGGAATGGCCTATGGCGTTGTCGGCGTTTTTGTCTTGTTTTGACCGTTTGTGTTTTGTGTTGTGCATTATTTACGAATGAGTCTCCGGAACAAACCGGCGATTTTCATCGACTATTTTTCTCGCGGTTTAACGAATTTTTTGTTCGTCTGTCGTGGGAACCAGTACGAATGCTTAGCGCCGAGGCAACAGCGCAAAGTTTATTCGTTGAAGGTGGATGAATGTTCTTTTTTCATGTGCGTGGAGTTTGACAGAAATTCGAAAATCTCTCTCATGCGCGCGCGCACAATATGACGGCAGTTGGTCACTATTTTGATTGAGTCAAAGTTGGGTGGGCTGGCGTCATTTGATTTTTAATCGAATGGGTCGTTCAAAATACATGCTTCTGGAGAGGGATCGTAAAGAATGTGTGAATAGCCATCTGATTCCCAGCCACTGGATTTTCAAAATACATGCCAAAACAGTGAAAAGGCGGACTTCCGGAAAGAAAAACCCAATGAGAACCCCTCCACAAAAAACGAGAAGCCTTTTTTGGCATTTTTTTGTTTCTAACTTAAATAATCTGAGCAGATGGAGTCCTTCTTCGGGTTTGGTGTCAACCTGGCCATCAGGAAAAAAAGATCTTTCGGCAATGATTGTATTTTCTCACTCACCAAAACGTGAAAGACTGTTCCATTCGAGTGAGAACCGCTATGAGAAGCCAACAACTGGAACAAGTTTTTTCCTCCTTGTTTTTCTTCCTTCACATAAAAAATCTTCGGCTTTGTTCTCCTTCGACAAACTCGTAGAAATATCCTTGTTCTTGAAACAAGGATTGTGCATCAACTAAGTTGACTTCTTTGCTGCTGTTGCTGTTGCGTTACTTTGATTCTCATTGGCATGTCCGTTCAAACTGAGTTCGGCGCCTCTGACCCGTTCTGGGTCGATGAAACATGGCTTGATACCATCGTCGTTTTTGGTTTGTCATGTTTCATCCTCTGTTTGATGAACCTTTCCAAGGTAAGAGCGATTTTGAGATACCAATCTTTCCTATCCCCGCATAACAATGATGGGCTCTAACAATGCGCTTCTCGTGATTCTCTCTTTTAGGTTCATACCTCTAAAATGGGTATGTTCTACGGAGTCTTCGGTATGACGTGCCTTATCGTTGGTTACTGGGTCGACAGAAACTACACCTATGGTGATGGGCAATGGCTCATTGCCGCCTCGATGGCTCCTGGAGTTCTCGTCGGTATCTATTCTGCCGTCTCGGTAGAAATCACGGGATTGCCAGAATTGGTCGGTGCCTACAATGGATTTGGAGGTCTCGCCGCAGCTCTCGAGGGTATTGGTCTTTATTTGGACCCCAATGCTACCAAGTTGAGACGTGGTGGTCTAGACATTGTCGAGCTCAATTCTTCTATGCTTTGGGTTCAAGCCATTGCATTGGTATTGTCCATCGTTATCGGTATGATGACTTTTACCGGTAGTATGGTTGCCTGCCTCAAGCTTCATGGGACAATCGCTTCCAAACCTCGCATTGTCCCTTTCCGCTGGGGTACCACCATCGTCCTATTCATTGCAATGGGTGTCTTTGGAGCTCTTGCTTTCACTGGTGGTCAGACATGGAATGATCGTGGCCTTGGTATCACCTTCATTGTCATTGTCGCGATCCTCTCTGGTATCTATGGTGTCATTGCTGTCATGGCTATCGGAGGTGGTGATATGCCCGTCTCTATTTCCTTCTTGAACAGTCTCTCTGGATTCTCGACAAGTATGGCTGGATTCATGCTTTCCAACAAAGCCCTCGTTGTTTCGGGTGCCTTTGTCGGATGCAGTGGAATTATCTTGACTCTTGTCATGTGCATGTAAGTTTTCAGGTTGCAAAAGAGTATTCGACATTTCTGTTTGGAACAAGCTCTGACAAAGTTTCTTCTATCCCAATTAACTTGTTTCGTCGCAGTGCTATGAATCGTAGCATTATGAATGTTTTGATCGGAGGCTTTGGTGACGGAGCTGGTACAAAGAAGGCTAAGAAAGTCGAAGGAACTGCTACTGAAGTCAGTGCCGAGGACGTTGTTGAACTTATGTCTACTGCAAAATCCATGATCATTGTTCCTGGATACGGTATGGCTGTTGCACACGCTCAACATGCCATCGCTGACTTGACTACGAAGCTTCGTGCACGAGGATGCAATGTCCGTTTTGCCATTCACCCCGTTGCTGGACGTCTTCCTGGTCACATGAATGTCTTGTTGGCAGAAGCCAATGTCCCTTATGATATCACTTATGCGATGGATGACATCAATCAAGATTTCCCTGAAACCGACCTGGCTTTGGTATTGGGTGCAAATGATACCGTCAATCCTGCGGCACAGACCGATCCCGATTCTCGTAAGTTCGAATTTTCACGGAATGTAATATGTCTGTTTTATTTTATGTTCCCTAACAAAATTGTATCGTCCAATCGTTTCCAATGTTGAAATTGCAGCAATTGCTGGAATGCCCGTCCTCGAAGTTTGGAAGGCAAAGAAGAGCATCACCATGAAACGAAGTCTTCGTGTCGGGTATGCTGGAGTAGGCAATCCGCTCTTTGTGAACGACAACAATGTCATGTTCCTTGGTGACGCCAAGAAGTCTCTTGAAAAATTGCTCGCCTTGATGGGAGAAACCGAAGAAGTTTCCAAATTGACCGGTGACATTGAAAGCGCAGCAAAGAAGGTAGTCAAGGTAGACCCCTTCTTCTCGCAAATCCCTGAATTGCAGCAGAAGACCTTCTTGAAGATTGGTGTCTGCAAAGAAGTGGCAGGAGACGGAGAAAAACGCGTTGCCATTGTTCCCGAAATTGCCAAGAGATTGCTCAAATCCGGTATTCAAGTCTTTGTCGAAACCTCGGCAGGAAATGGTGGCGGATTCTACGATACTGAGTACACTATGATGGGTTGCCAAGTTCTTGGTTCTGCACAGGAAGTTTATGACATGGTTGATGTTATCGTTAAGATTCGAGAACCTGAGATGCACCCTGTGACCAGAATGCACGAAATTGACATGCTACGTGAAGGAAAGACTATGATTAGTTTCGTCGGTCCACGCACGGACAAAGGAAAGGCCCTCATGGACAAGGCAGTCAGTGCTGGCATCAATCTGTTGGCAGTCGATGCCATTCCTCGTATTTCTCGTGCCCAGAGTCTTGACGTTTTGAGTTCCCAAGCTAAAATTGCTGGATACCGTGCAGTGGTTGAAGCCGCCAACGAGTACCAGAGATTTTTCAATGGAGAAGTGACTGCAGCAGGTAATTTTGCTGCTTCCAAGGTTCTTGTGGTTGGTGCCGGTGTAGCTGGTTTGGCTGCGATCAGTACCGCTGCCTCCATGGGTGCCATCGTCCGTGCATTTGATACCCGTTTGGAATGCAAAGAGCAAGTTGAATCGTTGAAGGGAGAATTCCTTGTTCTTGACTTCAAGGAAGATGGAGGTGATTCTGGAACTGGATACGCCAAGGTAATGAGTGATGATTTCATCAAAAAGGAGATGGAAATGTTCCGTGAACAGGCGAAGGAATGCCAAATCATCATTACTACCGCCGCCATCCCTGGTCGACCCGCACCAAAGCTCATCATGAAAGACGCTGTCGATAATCTTGCACCCGGTAGTGTGATTGTCGATCTAGCCGGAGCCACCGGTGGAAACTGCGAACTCACACGCCCAGGAGAAACTTACGTTTACGACAATCGTGTCACCATTATTGGAACCACCGATCTCATTAGCCGTATGTCCTGGCAAGCCTCAAGCATGTACAGTAACAATATGGCGAATCTATTCGATTTGCTTTGCCCTGATCCAAAGAAAAAGGACGATGGCCAGGAACAGCCAATCGAGAAGAAATCGCTCAACATCGACATGGAGGATCCTGTGATTAGAGGAATGACCTGTGTTCACAACAGAAAGGTCATGTGGCCCCCACCTGCAAGTGTCACCAAGACTAGTGCCCAGGGTGGAAATAATGATCAAACCCAACTCGCGAAGAAAGAGGAGGCAAAGCCATCGGTTTTGTCGAAACGCGTTTTCGATCTTTGCACCATTGGAGAAATTGTCGCCTTTATTATCTTCGTTGCCTTTTTCATTGTTCTGGCCTTCTTCGCCCCCGTCTCCTTTGTGACTCAGTTGCTCTACTTCATCCTCGCCGGATTCCTCGGATACTACTTGATCTGGGCCGTCGAACCTGCTTTGTTCAGTCCACTGATGAGTATTAGTAACAGTCTATCGGGTGTGGTTATCTTGGGAGGTATTCTTATGGTCAGTGGCGACTACCATTTCGGCATCGAATATTCTTGGATGCATTGCAATTGGAGTTGCCACCATCAACGTTTTTGGAGGATTTGCTGTTTCATACCGCATGCTTCTCATGTTCAAGAAGGAAAAGAAGTAAGGAGTTCAACGATGATATCGGAATCAAATTTGACTTCGGCATAATTTTCCTGGTATTTGAGGATCTTTAGTGCTCACGATTTGGGTCTTATTTGACTTTGCACCGGTAACTCGGTAATCATGTCAACTAAGGCCAAATCATTCACTTGATGCAGTATCTAAAAATTAATTTAGCTTATTACGTTAACATAGTGCTTTACTCACTGTCGATTAAAACAGAGGATGCTTACAGGCATCTTGTTAAGAGTTTTTACAAGTTCGAACAGATATCGAGTTCCTATTGACGTAGCATCAACTAAAAAGGTTTGTCTCATTAGTATACTACATTTGTGATCGATCAAAGTAATTTTTTTGGTGATGTGTTATTTACATATTTATATTTATATCCCATTCAGTGAGTGAATTTGTGTGGCGTTGTTTCGATTAGTTGATAATCGTGTGCTGCGTCAATCGAAGAAATCCAAAATAACTTAAAACTTTCGATGTATCGCGCGTATTGTTTGTTGTGTCTAATAAAATGTGTTGCAAATATGGCGTATTTACAACAATCGAGTGGTTGGATCTGTAGGATCGGTTGAAACGATGAATGCCTTATCGTTTCGTCTCTTTCGGCGTGCTGCTTCTTCTCGGCTGACACCCCCACCGCGACTTCGGTTGCGATCTTGCTGACCGCTATTTTCGGGGGAGATGATCATTCGCATGTTCTTACTACCATAGATTCCCCATTGATTGTTGGGTTCTTCCATGATACGTGGGTCTTCTCCAGTTCGTTGCTTCAATTCGAAGTTGAGGATGTTGAGTAGTTCATCCCATTCTCGTGCAGCCTTTGGCGAAGCGTTCTTGAGATCCATTTCCACCTGGCAGCCCTTGTGTTGCAAATATGTTACAAGGACATTTCTCAAAAAGGCAGCATTACCGGGCTTGAGCCACGAGAAGAGAGGGGAATACTTCTCCATCAACAAGCTCTCCAATTCCTTGTCAAAGTGGGGCTTTGGGCCACTTTTCAAGGTTTCTTTTAAAAAGTGCTCAATCTTTTTATCGACAAGAGGGTTAGGAGGTGGGCCCTGGGAAAGGCCTGCACGATACTCTTTTGCGCCGCCGGAGCGTTGTTGGGGTGATCGCTGCTGCTGTCGCATGTCCTGTCCAGCAGGGGCACGACGCCCTTGTTGCTGGGATCCACGTCGTCCCATCCCACCCATAGAACCTCCCATGGCACCCATACCGCCCGAATTATCGAACAAACTCTTGTTTGGCAACTGTTCATCTCCCTTGAAGGAACGCATATTTCCCAAGGTTTCGCGCATACCAGAATCACGTCCGATACCATAGGCCAACTCGTCTTCCATCATGTCATCGGATGGACCACCTCGGCGAGGATCGTACCGTCCAGCTGGACTTCCTGGGCTGCTTCCTCTTCGCTGTGGACGTGGGCCCATTGCTTCGGGTGGAGAAACCGGATCACGACGCATCATTCGTTCGTGTTGCATTCGTCGCTCTTCTTCAGGATCCATGCCCCTCATCCTGTCATCGATTCTATCGTCAAAGTCATCCTCTTCGTCAAAGTTTTCCATGCGATCAGCCCCTCTGCGTCCAGTTCCACTGGGTTTGTAAAGCTCTTCGCCGCTGGCCTTGCCCAGGCGGTCGCGCATCATTCTTCGTCGAGGTTGCTCTTCTTCCTCTTCCTCCTCCTCGTCTTCGAATCGTGAACCTGGAGATTGGAATCGCTGCCGTTCGTCCAACGCATTCGCGTAAGGAGGTGGCGGAGGAGGTGACGAAGGTGCTCCTCGTGTCGAGTGCGGATCTTCGTAGCCAGCTCGTCCGTTACCATTGTTCATATTCATGTCTTCCTGCTCCTGCATTTCCCGCAATTGCGCCAAGAGCTCTTCCTTGCGACTCTGGGCTTGTTCCAAGCGCTCCTGAAGTTGTCTTTCAGTATCGTCCAGGCGGGCTTGCTCTTGCTGATGTCCGGTATTGTTCATGTAGCTAGGGCTTCCATTCATGTTGTTATTTTGGTGCTGCTGACTGGATTCCCGGTGCAATCGCAGTGCATCCTCTAGTTCTTGACGCTGAGAATCTTCAAATGCAGCCATGCGTTCGAGTTGAGCTTGCTCAAAAGCAGCCATGCGCTCGTTCTGCTGCTGCTCAAGTTGGAAGTCGCCTCCACCCATCTGTGGGCCTCTTCCTGCGCCTGCGTTTCGCTCAAGTGCTTCAAGACGTTGTTTTTGGTGCTGAGCTTCCTGATTGGCATTTCGCTCAATGTTTTGAGCTCTGATCGAGGTAGTCTTTTCCAAGGTCAACATCTTTTCGGCTTGCTCTGCGCGTGCCTTCTCAAGGTTGGCAAAAGTAGCATTTTGGTTGGCAGTCTTTTGTTGAAGATCGCGCTGCTCTTGAAGCACTTTATCCATTGTCGATTTCATTCCGTGAACCTCACTGTTGATTCGGTTCATGAATGTTTCTTGGGTCTTCTTGTTGTCCTCGCGGAATTCGTTCAGCATCGATTGCGTTCGTAGGATATTCTCTTGAGTGGTCCTATCGATTTTCTCATCGACCTTGTCGAGGCGGACCTCGAACTCGCGTTGCTTGTTCAAAACCTGATCGAGGCGTCCTACAAGCTCTTGCGAGGGATCACCAATCTCTACTCGGGCAAGAGGAGCCGTGATTGGTTGAGCAAGTTGCATCGAAGCGTTCTGCTCTCGGAATGTTGTCTGAGCCGAAGCGGTGGAAGCCTGTTGCTGGGTAGACATTCCCGGCATGGGAGCCTGGAAGTTGGGACGACCGTCATTCATGGCTGGAGATCCAGGAAGATTGGCAGATTTGATGTTGGGATCTTCGAGGGATGCCGGTGACATGTATGGAGGAAGCGGGGAGTTTGGATCAGCTGCGGCAGCAACGGTACTTGCCATGTTGTTCGGTGTGGAAGCAGGAAAGGGCGGAGAGGATCCTCCCGATGGTGGAGACTGCGATTGACGGCTGTTCATGTAGGCTTCGAAGGAACCAGGTGCTGGAGCCGTTGGTGGTGGCGGTGTCGAAGTGTTGCCTCCTGTGACAAAGCTTGCAAACGAATTGTTGCTTCCCCCTGCTGCAGGTGAAGATGGAGCAGCCGGTGTTTGTGGCGCTCCGAAATTATTGTTGGTAGGTGTCGACGGCGGTGTAGAAGAATTGACACTTGTGGCATAATTGGCAAACGAGTTGTTGTTGTTGTTGCTGTTTCCTGCAGTGGGAGCAGCCGGTGGTGTCTGTGGTGACGATGGCGCTCCAAAATTATTGTTTGCGGGAGGTGGGGTAGATGTCGCATAATTGGAATACGAACTGCTGTTTCCGACGGGAGTCGACGGCGTTGATGGCGCTCCAAAATTGTTGTTGGCTGGCGGCGTAGATGGCGCGCCGAAATTCGAAGCGGGCGTGGATTGCTGCCTTGCGTAGTAATTATCGGTAGGCGAAGATGGATTGCTAGGAGGAGCTCCACCTCTGTTTCGTCCTTGCATGTAGGCCTCGAATGAATCCGCCGGAGCACTACTGTTGCGAATGCTCTTGTCGACGGTTCCGGGAGGGGTCTTCGGTCCGTAAGAGTAGACACTGTCATCCCCATTTTCGTCTCTACGGGGCTTACCGTAGGATCCAAATGGATGACCTGCCGAATTTGGAGAACCAGGAGCAGTCATAGGGCGTTCAATTGTACTCATGTGGAGCGAAGAAGGAGCAGCCAAGCCGGAAAATCGCGGTCTTGCGCTGACACGAGGCTGTCCCTTGAAAGAAAAGGCATCAACCACGCTGCTGGGAGTGTCGGCTACCCATATCGCCAATACGGCTGCAGAAAATACGAGTCTCATTGTGTGTCGAGTGTTATTCTTGAAATGTGTTACAACAGGATCGAAAACAACTCTTTTTATTGATGTGTTCCAAAAAAATTGATCTTCGTCTTGATGTTTGTGATGCTCTTTTTGATCACAAGCGTAAAATTGTTCTGTTCGTTGACCGATTGATTGAATCGTTCGGAATTGAAAAAAGACAAGCAAAAAAATTCGATTGTGAGATCATTGTTCGGATCTGCGACATCCGCGTGTCTTTTTGCTATTCCGCGCTTTCTCGCGCAATAGAAACAGGTGAGCAATTTTCTTAGAGTTTCTAAGCGATGTCACGAGTCGTCAGAATGACGTTGGAAATCCGTATCTTTGTTTTTATTGGCTGCATGACGACTTTCTGCGATCTCGAATCGCTACTATTCAAACGGTGATTCGCCGTCGCCAGCAACTCCTGTTTCTCCGGCTGGCGTTTAATCCCATGCATACCTTTTTACGGTAGTAACCATAATCGTTATGGTAATTAAAGGCAATCGTGAATGGGTGTCCGAGAGCGTCCCGTTTTCGTCGGCCCGCGCCCTGACGTGTGTCAAAATCCAAAAAGTGGTGACGTATGGGCCAATCGCTGAAAGCGGTTCTCTAGCGACCACAAAGTCTTCCACGGCGAATGAAATGCCTAAATTCAAAAAACGAGAGTAACGGCTCGCTAGATTTTTATCGGTGCATTTGAATTGACGTGCGTATTAGGAAGGTATTTTACACCAAAATTATTCAAATTATACTCGTATGATTCTCTTCCATCGTAGGATTTCTTTTTCAGTTAGGATGTCAGGACGTCCACGTAATCCACCAACCAAAACAAACTGCTACCAGTACGTGAAAGTGGCAGTTTGTATGATTTGAATCCAAGAAAAAAAGTTTTGGCGCCGTTCTTTGTAACAACGACAACAACAGTCAAAGGCTTCTCGTTTGCAACAACAATTGAACAACGAACATTCTGTTTCATTCTAACTTCAACTATCGATTTCACGATAGTAGCCTAAGTTAGTTCCATTCAGCATCTAAAGATCGAAACCAGCCAAGTTGGATTCACTTAGATCTGATCATCAATCCGAAGCACTTCTAGAGACATCACAATCTTGTCCTAAAGAGAAGGGTTACTTCAATTTGTTCAAATCACAGCAATCACAATTAGTCCACAATATTGTGTCATGAGTCGATTGACGGCAATCACGCTATTGGGCCTCGCATCCACGGCCCCTTCTGGGGTCGAGTCTTTCTCTACTTTGGCCTCGAGAAACTCTGCTCCTCCCGCATTTGAAAGAACGTCTTTGAGCAGCCATGGAGAAACGATATCCATTTCCCCTCGGCGCACTAGCAGATTGAATATGGGATCTGACTTTTCCTCCCACCCATATTCTCATTACTATGGAACTTCGGGAAGTACAGCCAAGCAAAACTTTGAACAGAACGACCAGTTCAACGACATTTATGGCTACGGTGAAGGTCCTGATATGGGAAGAGAGCGTTACACCGATATGGAGTTCGATGATAGGTATGCGGACTACTATACCGGAAGAGTTGGAGGATCGAGATCTCGGGGCCGTGATGGAAGCCTATTGAGAGACAGGGGTGGCTACCGGGACAGGGCTACCGGACTCGACGACATGCGTGAAGGTCCCGATCGTCTAGCTAGGATGAATTCCCGCAACCGTGGAGCGCCCACTTTTAGCAAGCGATATGTAGAGGAAGAACGCATGCTGGAAGAGGATAGACGCATGAGAGATATTGAATTTCGTCGTCGGAACAATAATCTCGCGGAGCGTGTTGAGGAGAGGCACGTCTTGGATCGTATGGATGAATTGATTCTGGAACACGATCGACTAGCAGAACGATTGGATGCTATGGAACAAAAGTCGGAGGAGTTGGCCCGTGCATCAAACGAGCGTACCGATGATATGTTGCGAGCTGTTCATGAAGAGCAACAGGAGGCGACGAAAGCTATGATGGAAAGCGTCTTGGCTGAATTACAGGTCGTGCAACGAACACTTGAGAGCGTTCAGAGCGAACAGCAACGCCGCAATGGTGGATTCGACACTGGCATGCCTCCTCCTCCTCCACCACCACCTCGTCCCGAAGACGATTATGAAGGCCCACCACCACCAGAAGGTCCCTCTGGTGGTGGCGGTTCACCTCCTCCGCCTCCTCCCGCTCCCACCACACCTACCGGAGGTGCCACTGCGACTCCCCCTCCACCGGACATGGGAGCTCCACCAACAGCGGGTATACCGCCACCGCAGCAACAGTCGGGAACTGGCCCCATCTCGCCACCTCCTCCACCATCGCAAACTTCGTCTTCTCCCCAACCTCAAGCTGGAGTTCCTCCGCAACAACAGCAAGGTCCTGTATCCCCTCCACCCCAAGGATACACCCAGCAGCAAGGTCCTGTATCCCCTCCACCCCAAGGATACACACAACCTCCTCCTCCCCCGCCTCACTACGATGAAGACGAGGATGACTATGACCGTCCTCCTCCTCAAGCCATTATCAATGGTGGCGTCAATGGTAACACTGGTGGCCAAACCTTTAAAACCGGACCTCCTAAAATGGTTGACCCTGATGCCTATGCAGCCGCAAATTCTGATGAACCAACAAGTGCCTTTGCGCAACGCAAAATGGGAATGAGGGAAAAGCCGCAACCTCCTGAGCGACCGACTGGACCTCGCAAAGCTACTCTGAGAGACCGCGTCTTTCAGCAAAAGGGCCGCGACGAAAATCAGATCCCATATGGCGAAGATCAACAGCGCCAACAACGCCAGCAGCAAGGGCCACCGCCACCTCGTCAGCAGCAGCCTCGTGGAGGAATTCATCCACAGCAACCAGGAGGTTATGGAGCTCCACCTCCTCAACAAGCGCGACAGGGACCTGTGTCACCTCCGCCTCCTCCACCACAACAGCAGGCACCTCCCCAACAAGCGCAGCAACAAGCGTATCCCCAGCAGCCTCCACAACAGCAGCCTCCACCACCGCCACCGCAGCAACAAGCACCTCCTCCCCCGCCACCATCGTACTACGAACAAAACGAGCCTCAGTGGCCGGAGGGTGGAGTCAACACCTTTGAGCCAGGTGGTCAGCAACGCAACAATCGTCGACCGCCACCCACCCAATCAAATTCGTTTGGAAATTTTGGTGGACAGCAAGGTGGACGACCCCGTGGAAAGGCTTCTGGCTTTGGAGGCGGAATGAGCGGTGGCTCCGGAGGACGCTCTGGCAAGAACTTTGGCGAGGAATCAGGAAGCATCACTTTTGCTGATTCTCCGGATGGAGGAAGGTGCTTTTTGACGTAAACGTCAAAACAGTGGGAATGAGCAATCGGTGGAAGTGAACGCCCTCTTTCGCTTCAAGAAAAAAATTTAGTTTTGGAATGAATGGGTGATCAAGGAAGGAGACAGTACAGTATACATTTTATACAAATGAATGGAGAAACGCACGAATCAATTAGGAACCTGGAATACATGCCAACAAGAACACAGAGATGATGTGTTATATGCTAGCTATCGAAGAGATGTACTGCTATCGCAACGATGACTATGAAAGCGAGTATCGTTTCGTCATCGTTTAGAACGAATGAATCGTAACTGCTGATTGACACGAAATAAGAAGAGCTTCTTATTTTTATGAGTAGAGTTTTATTGTGAAAACTGTTTGAATGGTGGCACGAACGAAATGTTACGTTGTAAAATATTAACGGCGGAAAGCTATTTGAACAATATGTTAAATTTATATTATTCTTTCTTCCTTAGCAGCATTATGTAATCACGAAGAAGGAGGTCGAAAAATTTCTGCCCGAGATAGGAGGAGATGTTAGATTGATGACTATCGTCGTACAAAGAAAAAATCATAACAAAGAGTTGATGATACAAACTCCTAATAGTCTTTTCCTCTTGCTGAAGGTTAGTACAACTGCGACGAGGAGAATAGCAACCAGTAGAATGAATTCAAGCAAGAACAAGCAGCAAACATGAAGAAGAAATATGAAGGGGACGAACTACGTGTACGTACAGTAGTAAAAATGATAAACGAGAATAAAATTGAAGGTGAAATTGCATTTCTCTTTTTAATTCTCTAGAGTAGCTACGTATAGAGAAACTAGAGTGGTAACATGTTAGGATTGCTACTACGACTGTCACCGTTTGTCGAACTCCTCCTGCTTGTGATTTTCGGATTTTATATTCTACGGTTGGAAAAAATGTTTTGAACGAGAAGTCGTGTGCGCTCCATCGAATTTGTCGGAAGCAAAAAAGCGCGGTCACTTGTGTATATATAATGGGGCCATTCCATCTTGAGAAGAAAATCGCCCTGTTGAACTGGAGTCGTGCGTATTTGTTGACGCCGACATTTTTCCTTAAATATTCATAAAATTGAACACCTGTTCCGCCAAAAAGGAAGGCTTCTCCAAAACATACTGTTATTCGTGTGTATTGCTACAAGAAACGATCGGTGTCTAATAGTACACGCGTTCGTCGTTGAGATAAGCGTTCAAGATTGAAATATATATGATACAATACCACATGTCTATGTATTGAATTTTGAGACATTGGATGATTCTTGTGAACTTTTTCATCTTGTAGAGTAGATTCTTCTTCACATTTGAGCACTGAAGAGAAGGTTCCAAAAAGCACTTAAAAAAAAAGCACTTTAACTTCGTGCTCACCAATATCAAACGCTAGTCACCAACATTGCTCATTAGTATTTCTTTATCGAGGTCAAAGATTGTTGTTACCTTCAGAAGTCCATTGATACCAGCATGAGATTCGAAATCGCCTTAACCGCGGTTTTGGCCGCGGAGAACTTGTCTTCCTCTGGGGTCTCTGCGCAGGAAGCCCCACACGGACGCGATATCCAAGAGCGTGCACGTCTTCGGGACGAGGCCATCGCGGCTTTCTCCGATCAATTTCCGAGACATCGTCGGTCGCTCAAGGAAGGGCGCACAGGAAGAAGTCGTATTGGAGATACTATGCGGAAGCTTTCGGGAGCAAGGCCCTCGAAGCTGATGGATGCAGTTAAGAAAGAACAGCAAAATCAGCAAAGGGCACTCGCGAAAAAGAACGATCCTAGCGGCGACAGCGATCCACTCGATCTTGGGATTTTGCCATCGAAGCCAACGAAGAAAGAAATCAAGACGCAACTCTTGTCGAACGTACAAAAACTGCGATTGAAAAAGAATGAGACATCAAGTAATCCGAGCCAAAACAGCAAAAACATTGCCCCCGATCTCGGGATCCTTCCATCCGTTTCCACGAAGAAGAATGAAAAAGATATCTTCGCCATCAGCAGTAAAATCAAAAAAATGGCGGAAGCTGCGAACCCGAATCGCCAAACTGGGGGTTCTTCTGATGACCCAAGCACTCCGAACTCTCTCCCAGACCTTGGAATTATTTCGTCTCGGACAAATGAAGAAGAGAGCAAGGGTAAGATTCGGCTGCGTTCCAAAATTTCTGGAGCCGAGATGGATGATCGCCGTTTGGAAGAGATGCTGAATATACAAAATACAGGTGATATGGAACTTTATCCTTCTGCTCCTCTAGCGTATATGGTGGGTCAATTTTGCAGTTATGCGGGTCAAAACTGTGGTACCTGTGAGGTTGACTTTGTTGATATATACAATCCACTCGCTGGATACAGCATTGCTATGGGATGCAATGAAGTAGAAGGTGCTGAAGATGACACTGACTATTTTCTCTCCCAAGTTGATACACTCTGCTCGAAGTATGCCTTCTGTAAAACCAGCTGCGACGTAGATGTGGACAATTTCATAGTCGATATGAAGGATTGCTCAGTCACCAATATCGATGATATTCAAGTTAATCTCCCGGGAACGGATATAGGAGAGTTGACTCTAAATCCCTTAGCATTGGCGGCTTCGTACACTTGCCTAAGTTTTAGTTATTTGGAAGTCTCTAACGAAGGTGGAACTCCTTTCTGTAATACCTGCGAGGTGACCTATCTTCCCAAAATTGGCGATATTGCCCCATACAACGTGGAAATTGATTGCCCTAATTTCCCAGAGGATTTAGAAGCTGAACTTATCGATTCTTTCGGGGGATTTAACGAACTCTGTTCTTACGGTATTTGTCAAAGTTGTGAAGTGGATTCGGAGAATTTCAAAGTGGACTTGAAGACCTGTTCCTTTGCCTCCTTTTACGACGTCTTCGATGATTATATCGGTAACAATGCCACCTCCACTTTTGGCCCCGATCCGGCGTATCTACAAACCGTTTTTAACTCTTACTTCTCTTCTCTTTGCAATTCGGAGGACATAAGCTGCGGAGAATGTGGCTCAAAACCCACAGATGAATCTACCTTTTCATTTGAATTGAATTGCCCCGCGGTATTATCTTTGGATACCGTATTCGGTTACTATTTTCTTTACGCTTCAGAATTTTGCTCACAACAAGCGGCTTTTGGGCTTCAGTGCTCAGCCTGCGAGGTAGACATCTGGGACGCCACCATTAATATTGGTGATTGCGTCGTTTTGACGGAAGAAGAAGTAGCCAGTGTCGGCCCGGTAGAGTATGGTTCGAACATTGACTTAATGAGTTTTGCTTCTCTCCACTATTACGCTTGTCAATCTGGAGAATCGAAATACCTACAAGATTTAATCGAAGAGGAAACTTGCACATGCACAGTTGACGCATCGGCCAAGACCGCGTTCATTTCTTGTGAAATGAAACCACAATGTGCCCAATTTTCCTCGTATTGTCCAGGAAAAGCACTTGAATTCTGCAGTACCACTCAGTACAACGTATCCTTAAAGCCAGACAAAACGATATCGATGCAGGATTGTGTCACCCTATCCTCTGGGACCAATGATCAGTTCAATTTCTGTGTTGACTTTGAAAGGGCCAAAGAAGATGATAATGTTACCATATCCAAATTGCCAGGCTGCGAAATGGAAGTGGAAGGGGTTCTTTGCAATTCTTGCTCTACTGTAGATAGCTTTGGAGCCGACTTCTCTATGGAAGATTCTTTTGACTTGGGTGTCTACTATGATTGTAGTAACACAGTGCTCGGATCGAACGGGAATGGAAACCTTTCTGATTACCAGATCATCGACGACACATTTCAGTACTTCATCTACAATAGCCTTCCGTGTTCAGGTGGCTGCGATCTATGTGGAGTTGGTGATATCACCGGCGGAAAGGATGTTTCAAAGGATACGTTTATGACGAAACCCGATGGAGTGTTTGCAACGGAAATATGGAAAGACAACGTTCAAGACCGCTGTTTCGATGCCCAGCTCGATGCGATGACCCTAAAACAACCCCTGACCAACGAAGAGTGCCAGCTCATGAGGGAGGCTGTCAGCGAACCTTGCGGATGTAAGAATCCAAATCCCCCACCATTATCAGATGCCAACTCCATAGGCAATCGTTTTTCGGCTCTGAGTTCTGTATTATTCACCGTCGCCGCAGCATCTATTATCCAAGCCTTCATCGGCTGATTTGTTGATACCATTCCATGTGAGACACTTAAGAATGAGGAAATACTGCATATTGGGTTTCATCAGCACGTTTCAATACACTCTACGTTTTTCCTTCTATACGGAATCAAGGAACAGCAACTAGCCGATTGAAAAATTATCGCAAGGAACAAGAATACCATCCTCACAATGCTTAGTAGCACTGCTGACGACAAAGTAATGCGTCGTGGTCGATGAGGGATCAATTGTTCCGTTTTCGGTTTTGTTGAAAATACAAGTCCCATTCATCTACTTTAAATATTACTTTTATGTTTTCTTTCTATTGTACAAAACAATTCCTTTCGTAATAAAATCTTTTCTTCTCGCCAGAAAAAATAATGATGCCGCTTCATTCGACTCACTCGAATCATTTGACGGAAGCAAAACCCTTTTTCAGCCATCGCAGTTCTCGATCAATCCACGTCTGAGTTCACATGATGTGTGATCTCAGTCGTGCAGCTTTCTACTCACAGGTCAGTTCAACGGATGCGCGCAATATTTTTCGTGTGAAGTAAGCGTGACATTGCTTCAAGTTTTCGAAAAATTACCACAGAAGTTTCGTCCCTCCCGAAATGGTCGCAACGAAAAATACGATTCAACGTATTTTGACAATCTGTGTTCAAGAGTACCGTTTTCTTCGGAAAAAGTGCGAGTGCTTTGAACACCAACTAGCAGCTTGTGTCGTGGACAGTCACAAAAGCAACCTCACCACTGTGTCTTCTTCTTTGACATTTGACGTCAGCTCACGAACTCATTAATAAGGGAACAAATCCAAGTCCAAAGAAAAATAGAAAGATGGCCGACTTCATCAATGCATTATACAGTAGTTTTTCATTCTCTGATGACAAGCAGGAAGGCTACGCCGAGATGCAACTCTTGAAAGTTGTCGCTCCGAAATATGACCTTGAGAAATTTGGGAAGGAACTTGGGCGAATCCAACGACATGTCGGACTCAGAATTCAAGTGAAAGCTATTCATCCATCTCGTAGAAATGAAGAGCGCCTGAGGGAACAAGAAAAGGAAAATTCCGACTTTCTGGACTACATTTTCTCGGATACAATCCCCTTCTTTCACGAGTTTTTGACCTACGGAAACCCTGAGACACAATTCTATCAGGTCAAGGGAAGAAAAGGTGATCTCGACGTCTTCAACAAGCTGTGCCTACGCATGGTTTATCGCAAGGAGTTGCAGTGCAAACTAGAAGTTACTGATCGTCGTAAAATCCCAAAAAGAAACCAATTGGAGGATGCAATCTTCGGAAATGCGAACAGCGAACCGGACTTCCTCGATGCTATTTTTACGGACGACCTTTCTTCCTGCAATCCCTTCGTGCACAATGTGCTGACGACCGTATACTAGGGAGAAGAAGATGTCAATGGATTCACCCGGCGTTGATCAGATTGTTGAAACGCTAAACTGAATAACCAAATAGTATCCCAGTCTCACTCCTCGACCGTTGGAGGGGTGTTGTTCAACTTGGGTTTCTTCATTCGCACAATGATTCGTCCCTATACGGTTCGGTTAGTTGCGCCTTGGTGAAGACTAAGAATGGGGCACTTTGACCTAAAAGAACTATCTTGCTGGTTTTGCTTGAGACGCTCCATCAAACGAAATTTATGTTAATTGGTCTGGCTGTGAAAGGAAAAGTAGTTACAAGTTTACGAGTTTTATAACGCTTTAAAAATGTCTTACAAAAATGATACAGATGAACAACGGAAGCAAATGCTTCAGAATTTGTAGTTTGGATGACGTTCATCAAATTTCTTTCAAAACATAGCGACCTTTGTCCGAATTTGAACTACCAACCATCTAGTCATTGCCTGAAGAACGACGAGCAGACAATGCCCCATGAACGAAATCAACCATTCAGCATACCAAGTCCAATCCAGCTCAATATATGCGCTTTACCCCTTGCCAATACTTGGAATCACTTCCTCTCTGCAGTTAACCCGCTTTCCCATGGACTTCTATCACCGTCCATTCGATTCGGCGATGTTGCTGTGCCGTAATATTGACAAAACAGTTCATCGGGAGTTAATTTTCCATTGTTATAGAGCTTGACGCAGTAGGAATTTGTATAGGTCACGTACAAGACTCCATACTTTTGCCACCGCCGAGGACTGCAAATTGCTTTATAATCAGGAAGAATTTTGATTGTTTCGTCTCGTTGACTAGAACCGGGATCCAAATTACTACTGCTGCTCCGAGCAAGGTTCGCTGCCGATCTCATTCGAAGCAATCGTATAAGTTCGTAATCTTCCATAAGGCACTGGTCGGGATACCCACCAATTCTGCGAAAGACATTTCTTGGCAAGCTTAGGCACTGATCCCCATATGGTAACGCGAAGAATTTGCACCGTAGGTTTGCGGTGACTTCGATGGCACGCAATCCTGGTGGATGATATTCTTGGTTGCACTTCGACTCGCTCCGAATTGACTTTTCTAGAACCGTTAAGGCTTCGGGCGAAGTGTCGATCGCAAACGAAAACGCACAGCACGCTATCCTTTCTCCCCCATTCCCTTCAAGGACTTTTGAAATCGCCTTGTCCCAGCCAAAAGTGGCAAGTCTCGTATCGGCGTGCAAAAAAGTGAGAATATTCCCCCTCGCATGCTTTGCACCATAGTTAAGGCAGGGGCCACGTCCACCACCTCCATGGTAATTTAGGATACGGAGTATCGGGCGTCTCACAACGGACATTTTAGGTGTGTCGTTTCTACAATCTCCAGCAGTCGACTCGAAACCCTCTTGGAGGGCTTTTGCGAACGGACAAAGGTTATCGTGTGGGTTTTCGTCGTTGTTGTCATTAGCCTTTTGGTTTCCATCTTTTTCCACAACGTGAACTACTATAATTTCGATTCGATGGGACTCTGCCGCTTGCTCCAGGGAATTCTGAAGCTTGGTTGCCAGCTGACCTCCCTCTTCTCGAAAGGCAGGGACGATGATCGAAATAGCAATCGTTTCTTTGTCGTGGTCGCTTTCGTTTGGAAGAAATACCGGCAATTCCAGCAATTGGGGCCAGATTTTTCGCAGGGTTTGTAGGAATACCTCAGCTCCTGGTTCTTCGGACGCCAAGCGATCCAGCAGCGTTCCTTTGCTTCCTTTGGTTTTTGTATCGTCGGAATCGGAAATCAAATTTGTCATAGACGCGTCACCACAAATTGGATCTTCTCCCAGGAGCAAGGATGCCAAGCGTCGGGCAACGTCATTGGTGCGCAGCAATCGAACCAGGAATTCACGGGAATCGCGACAACTATCGCGAGCGTCGTCAGAATGTTCTTTGTTGGCGCACGGTTTGTTGCAAGTCCTGATCGGTGGAGTCGATGATGTCGGAAGCGTCTGAGAAACAACAAAACCGGTGGATAACCATTTGGCAACGATTTCACCCTTGGACAAAAGACGATGTTTGTCATCCTGCGATTGCTTTTGTTGACCTGTTTCTCCATTGACAATAACACATGCATTTTCGTCCACCGAATCTTTGTCGTCTTTTTTTTCTTCGTCTTGTACCGTTGTCTCGGTGGCAATGATTGTCGTGTAAATGAGATGAAGCAATTGATCGTATCGGGTTCTCACTCCCTCGTAATCCGATACGGTTGCCCACTCGCGACGGCTATGGGTTGTCAGGGGAAGGAAACGCCGATGCTGTTGGCGATGCGGCTTGCTGCTGCGAGCCGAAGCAATCCTCGTCTTATACCGGTCGACATAATAGTGCCAAAGGGCAACGCTCAGGCAGCCGATGGCCAAAGCCCACGTCAACAATGATTCTACAATCAACGGGAGGACTGTCCCCGGGCCTCCGATGTGCGTCGGAAGAAGCTTCTTGATCCGTTTGGGATACGTCCAATGCATCATCCTGTCTTTGTAACTTGTTTCCTGCAGGTATTTTGAGTCCTTGTTCTTGTTGTTGAAAAAAGAGAGGATAAAATAAATGAAGATTCCTACGAGCCGGAGAGAATACTTCAAGTGTCTACCTCCTCCAAGCAATTAGAAGAGTTGAGATAAGGCAGCTCACTGAGTGATACAGTACAACCAAGCGATAAATATAGTGGCTTGAAGATTCAAGATGGAAAGAAGAATTCATAAGTTGACAACATGATTTAGCCTGGAAAACCAAAAGAAAATGCACGAGAAAGATCCTATCGTGCAAAATTTGCGCGCAAGACAAGCCTGGTACCTGTGCTGTAGCGTATATTTCATTGTTGCAGCATCTGTCGTTCTTCAAAAATATTATGTGAAGGAAACTGGGATCAAGAAATCAATCGATCCACTCGACTAAATCAAAGGAATGGACACATTCGATACTTTCGATTCAAAAAATCATACCCAACACGATTGTGTGAGTCGAATACACATACAAAGTACTTCGTTACTCATGTTTTTAGCTATTCTCAACAAGCACGACCCGAGAAACTATTATGGATTGATCAAGACCGAGACCATACTTCCTTCTGTAATGAATCATGGAAGGACAAGGACGTTCAACTCCAAGTGAGGTATGTTTACGATGATTATGAAGAAACCTGGAACACTTAGGGCTACGTTGCTCACTCCTGTACATTCCTTTTGATTAACATACCGTACGTACACTGATCGTAAAGTCACGTCGTTTGGCGACATTGAGACTCGCGTACAGTAAGGTTAATCGAGAATGACATTGCCATAAACGATAATGTTCGCCATCTCAGTTAAATGTGCAAATACTTTCTTCCTCATACCGATGCCAAAAAATGGTAATACTGTACAACTCAAATGATCGAATAGAAATATGGAATGTATCGAAAGACCACTACTTTTAGCTAGCTCCTCTCGCGCCAAGTGAAAATACAATTGTATATCATCATAACCAGCACAGTCTTCCATTGTTTAGGTGCAAGTAGAAACTTCCAATCCATGAATCGACGATGATGATGCATCCCATCCCCCGGCTTTTAGTTGCAGTCACGATCGCATTGGCTTCATCGATTTCTGTTGATGGTTCTCTCGCAACTGTCGGTCCTACCCAAACTCTTCCGCCTCCCTGTGGAACCATTTTGACCAAGGATGGCAACGATTTGACACTCGGTCCATACAGTAGTCCTTCCGACGAAAGAACTGCCGATGCTTTTCAGTGCAATACCGGAACCGGTCAATGGTTCGCCCATTCCTACTATAATCCATCGTATCTGTACGCTTTTCAACTGACCCAGCGATGCGAATACCAATTCCGAACCCCCGAGGGGAAATTGGAATGGCAAAACCTACGCGATGTAAACTCATGGTTCGAACAAGCTGCCAAAACATTCCAGCGCCCAAACAATGTGGGATACAAAGCTTCCGACGACGATATTATCTTTAGTGGTCTCCAGGTTCCCAACTTTGAAACAGATTTGATCACAGAAAACATTGAGGAATGTCCTGAAAATTTTTGTGTCAAGGTTGTCGGGCCTTCGATTACCCGCAAGAGCCTCGGGAGCAAATACAACACCATGAGGAACCTCGAGATTGAGGCTCTCTCGCTCTTGTATGCCTTTTCCAACGAGGATGCACAGGAAACCTTTTACAAAATGATGCGCAACGCAATGAAATCTTCCAACAATCATCACATCTTTTTGACCAACCACTTTACGAGATGCGGGTGTGAATCATTTTGTATGGACGAGGATAAACCCTACGATGCCGTTTCTGTACAAGCGACGTGTTACGTCGAAGAATTGTGCGGACAACGCGTCTTCCAGATTGCCTACACCGACGACTATCCCGAATATAAAAAGGTTGCTTGGGCTTCTACAGGCACAACCAAAGTTATGGAATGGTTCAACGAATGTTCTTCTGCCATGTACGGTTGCATTGAACACGAAGATTCTGACACAAGCACTTTCAAAGGAACCAATTACAATTCTCACTACAACGGCTTCTCGAAGGTTTTCCAGTACCGATAGCTGGAAAGGTGCCAGCAATGTGTACGGCCTCGGCGGTGACAAGTACGATGGCTTCCCCGATTCCACTACCACGGATGAGCCACAGGTTGCCTGGGCGTGCCCCACTGTTTCGCACCAGACTGAATTGAACAAATTCGGAGAATTCGTAGCGTCCACGGGATTTTTCCGTGACGCTGGCTTAGAAACCTCCGTTCCTTCCCAGCAAAATCCATGCGCTGCAGAAATCTTCGAGCCACCAGTTCCACCCCAACTTCCTCCGCCTGTCGGCCCCAGCTGCGAAGACGTCGACCATGTTGGTTACTGTTATCAGATGCCAGGAGCAACATGTTACGCTTCGAAGGCTGTTGAAACTTGCGCCGAGGTTGACCTCGTCGTGGTCAATGAAGTGTCAACGTATGTCTTTGGCGACGCTGCCGAATGGGCCGATGTCTGCATAGAAATTGGCACCAATTGTAGGAAAGACGATAGATATGCCGCAAATCATGGCACCTTGCTCTACACGGGAGTTCCGCATGCAATCCCCTATTACATCGACAATGATGCATACGAATGGTACTTTATGTTGTCGAATTTAAGAAAAGACGGCGTAGATACCATGGACGGTTCCATCTATTACAATTGCGATACGTGGGAAAATGCCTACGGGGCACAGAATGTAAGTTGCTTTTGAGTTACAAGAATCTTCTTCTTTTTTCAACGACAAACTCATTCTTTATTGTTATTTTCTATCACCACAGTTTACCAATAGTGCAGGTGCTGTATATAACGCCTTTGGAAACACTTACGGCGATTTGTGGAAGGTTCGTGAAGGAGAGTGTACCCCTTCACCGACCGAGCTGCCTGGCGAGTCTTTTGCTCCGAGTGTGAGCCCCACAGGTGTCTCATCGGTGTTGCCTACTGTTGCGTCGAGCGCAATTCCTACAAGCATTCTCGAGTCAACGAGTGATCCATCAAGTTCTCCTGTTGCAAGCCCAACGGCAAGGCCTTCCTTGACGGAATCTCTCACCACCTCCCCCACAAATGAGGTGAATTCTGATCCCACCGCATCCCCGTTATCCGATCCTATTTTCTACATTGCGCCGTTATGTTACGACTGGCCCTATGATGATCCAAAAGGATTCCAGTTCGATGGACTATAACAGTGACATGGTTCAGATCAATGATATGAACACCACTGATGTCACATTGACGATCAACAACGTTTGGAGCCAGGATGATCTACCAGAGCAAGTAAGAGTTTTTATCCACAACGATGGTGTAAACGCCATCCTCGACGGAGAAAATAGAGACGGTTTTCAGTGTTTGAACACCGAGGGGAGCGATATTGACATTGAGGGTGAAAACGAATTCTCAGTAGAATGCTTTCAGGAATCAGAGGGAGATGCCTGGCTTGCGGTCATTGATGTGGTTGTTACAGACGAAACAATTTGTGGCGCAAACGAATGCTGCTCATCCGTGTTTTCCCGACGAAGATCCGATTTTAGGATCCTGCTCCTGGCGGGTAGTTGTCCCATGTAGCCACAATCTATTGTGCTCGGAGGAACCTAGCTCGATTCCGACCAGTTCTTCGACGGAACCCCCAACAACCCTATTGCCCCTCATCTAGTTCGACAAATAGCCCCACAACGGCTCCTACTATCCCTACTACCGCAACTCCAACGAGAATCCCCACAACAACTCCTACAGCAACACCCACTGCAACTGAAACTATCGAGGCTACCATTGCTGCTACAGCAAGCCCAAGCATCAGTCCTATCACCGATGGAACAGACGGGAATTCATTCGATACTGGCTCCCGTGAAATTGGCCCGATGGAATGTCCCGCGGATATTTTGTTGATCAATCACAATGGCTCCACAGCCTATCCCGATGGCGCTGTACAAATTATCAGCCAAGACACGGATACGGTAACGGTCAAGCTGACACAAACCTACACAGATTCTTCCTCGAGCATCGACAGCTTATACTACCAATACAAGCATGACCATTTTGACAACATATGCTACGAAGAGCAAGATGTTTACGGTGAAGAAACCGTGGAAATGACCATTCAGTGTATGGTCTACTCCAAGGCTGCCCTCTTGGATTTGTGGGTTGCCGACAACGAGGTCTTGTCAGACGGCGATAATGCCAATATTCCCAATTGTTGCCACCCCACAATTCCAGAAGGAACTCCGGTGACAAATTTTGTCATCCAGATCAACTGTGCGACGGCATGTCCCGAAATGATACAGTAGTAAATTTTGATATTTCTAAACCCAGTTTTATACACGTACACGTTTAGAATATGATTCTACTTTATGTAGTAGAACAAACAGACAATTTTGACAACGTCCTATCCTTTTTCTATTGCTCTGTTCCAATGATCACATCAAGTTCTTTGTCGATCTCTGTGAGCGCTCCCAGAGAGTTTTCAGTAAATCGAAACCACGTGGGGCGAGAGCCTTTCTTCGTCGATTCCGGCCTCCTTTGGGTTGATTCGAATGAGCGTAACCGAGCCCTTGCTTTCTCCCAGCATGGATAATCCATCGAGGGTGTCCGCCAGAACTTCCTCGCTTTCGTTTCGGACGGCTGGGACATTTGTTCCACATCCGATTTCTACCAGCACAAAATTTGCATGGAGATCGAACACCTTAGATTCCACCATGGCTTCCCAGTCCTGGTAATTCCTGGCGGTGGTTCTGGATAGGCGCGAGGACGTTCTCGTCCAGTGTCGTTGAACAAGAGGACGTTTGGCCGCAGGGGGAGATTCTCGCAATCCTTACAAGGTGGTAGCAAGCAATCGTGGTTTCCTTTCCTCTCTTTGAGTTCTTCCAGCGTTTCTGTGTTGGCATTACAACCGTCGGAAAGTCGTATCCGCTCGACGCACTGGTTCCAGTATGTCCAAAGGTCTCCCATTCTAGGGATCTTTTCTCGATCAAAGTATCCAATCCCGCAGGAACACCTGAATTCTCCGGCACAACCGTGGATTTCGCAAACGTTGTTGTAGTAAACGCAGGAATCATCGTTCGGATGGTTGGTTACAGTTATCGATTTGCTTCTGACATCGGAAACTCGGAAATCGGCGAAAGTGGCCATCGACGTTGGAAGTGTATACCCACCACTTCTTGTCTTGGAAAGAATCGGTTGTTTCGGCAGCAGTGTCTGTTGCTGCCGACAGACGCCTGAGTTTTTGTCCGTGACACCAACTGTCGAGGATATCGTACCCATCGTGGGGCTTTGTGGATGCGTACTGTATGGCAAAGTCTTTCCAAAATGCCTGAAACTCTTTTCGGGTGGATTCAGTGGCAAGCCTTGCCGGGTCACAGAATTCTTTGTATCGACTTGGCATGGTCTCGTAGGTTCCCAGTCCGGAATCTGCCGACATTCCCGCTCCCGCCAGGACCAGCAAATAGTCGGCCTCGTGGAGGGCCTGTGCCGCCCTTTTAAAAGAGCACGAGTTGTCACTTGTTTGGCCAGTACAAGGCTCGTCGTGGATGATTTGGTCGTTGCCGCCTTGCATGATAAATTCACTCACTCACTCGACTCAAAATATCACAGAGGCAAAGTATCGGATGGTAGTGGCTGTGAAAAGTTCTTTTGTGATTTACGAAAGATTCATTCATCCACAGTGGAAAAATAGAACAGTCGTCTCGATGGAAAGGTGTTGTTGTTGTATTGTTATTGCCATCCGAGAAAATTTGGAAGTTGATTTCAACATAAAAAAAGAAAAAACAACTTTAGGTTTTGGGGTTCAGAATATCCCTAAATGAGCTGACTGAAGGACAGACGTAAATGAATCGAACTTGTCTACAAGATACGTACACGCAATCCTGAAAGGTATTTTTAAACTCTTCGTAGATTCTAGTATAAATCTTACACAACGGTTTTCGCGTTGTCCCTCCATTCGTTCAAAATGCGTTGAGCAATTCTACGGGAGTCATTTCTACGCGATTCGACCGTTCAGAATTCAACAGATAGCCCTACAAGAATCCCTTTTCTAAATACCTTCCGTTCGCTTAAGTTTTTTCAAATGGAGTCGCGTAGAACCACGCTGGCATGGAATTTGTTACGAAGTCACACATGTTCAAAACCCACTTGGTGGCGTCATAACGGGTTTTTGAGAATGCTTCCGACAGCAATGATCGTGATATTCTCTTGTCCGACGTTTTGACGAAGCGGGAATACGTACTACGTTGGCGCCAAGGAAGAAAATTGTAAAATGTATCCGGTGACACTTTCAAATTGGCAACAACAAGCTGCTTCCACTATACTGCATCGCACTGTTTCTTATATTCTCTCGAAAGAAGCGAAGGCTTCTCTCATTTTCAAAAAAACACTGCAATATCATTTCGAACAAGCAAGAACTCATCGCCAGACTTCTACAAGTCTTCAAGGACACTACTCAACCAACGGCCACTCATACCATCAACCAACGGTCAGCCACACAATCAAGAAAGCCTTGTTAAACAATGATGACGTCCACCTTCTACTCGACGACGAGCCATAAATTCCTCTGCCTCGCGGCTCTTGTAATTGCTGCCGTCGTATCTTTTGCCGAGGCAGCATCAATTCCTGCCAAGATTCAACAACGTCCCAATATCATCGTCATCCAACCGGACGACCATCTCTTTCTGGAGGAATGGAATCCGCCGGCACGCTTGGAATTTGACACTGTTCCACCATCTTCCATGACGTCCATCCCATCCGAAGAAAAGGGAGACAAGCCAGCATACATTTCGCCCGTCCCCAACATCAATCGGCTCCGAAACAATGGGCTGGAAATGACAAACGCCTACGCCGCATCTACCATGTGTGGAACCTCTCGATACAGTACCCTCACCGGGCGAATGCCCTCCCGATCTGCCTACGGAAGACAAATGGATCAGGGCATGAACTGGTATGACGGCGACGTCTACCTCCGAGAGGTAATTATTCCCAGAACCAAGCTCCAGGACGCTTGGGGGGTAGAAGACGCACAAGATTGCACCGAAAACAATCTTGCCGCAATCTTGAAACAAAACGGATATTCCACCGGAATGGTTGGGAAATGGCACCTCGAAGACAGCAGCAACGAGAATGGAGGACTCTACGACAACTACGGACGGGTTCAAGACAAAGTCCGAAACTGTGGTTTTGACTTTGCTGAAGCGATTTACCGAGAGAACCTGGGAGACGATTTCAACGTTGACCGAGGATATGTCACCCACAACATGGAACATCTAACATCGGAAGCAATTCGATTCATCCAAGAGTCCGTCGGTTCCAACGACGAGGACGACAAGAAGGGAAAGGACAGGAATCTAGAAGAAAGCAACGAACCCTTTTTCTTATACTTCAACCCCACAGTCCCACACGACTCTGGTGACGTGACCGATGCCCTCTCCTCTGGCAACTGCAGAGAAACCGTCGAGGGGAGATTCTCCGAGGATCCTTACATTCCTTACGGAATGACCAAAGGCGGGGAGATGACTTGTCGCGAGTACCGCCAGACAGTCTTAGATCGCGCAGCTGCCTCTGCCGCCACCATGGATACGCGCTTGGATAACGACAAGATGGCAGGTGCTGTCTGGGTCGATGATGCCATTGGATCTCTCGTCGAGACGCTCGAGGCCTTGGATCAGCTCGACAACACGTTGATTCTGTTTCAGCTCGACCACGGGCTCGTTTCCAAGGGATCTGTCTTTGAGGGCGGAAGCCGCATCGTACAGTTCATTCATTATCCCGATCAAATCCAGGTCGATCGAAGCGAAGAAATCCCCGAGGAAGAACAAGAAGGATGGAAATTTGATGGATTGGTCTCCACCATTGATATTGCACCTACCTTAATGGATCTTGCGGGAGTTCCACTGGCATCCGGCGATTCCAAGCACGGGCATCCTCGCTACAACATGGATGGAAAATCTTGGTTTACCGAAATGTTAAAAGCGAACATGGCGGAAGAACAGGCCTTCGTAAGGCAGGAGCGACAGAAAAAGCTGATCCACGAAAACTATTTCCAGGATCGTTGCTTGTTTGTCGAGGAGGGACTCGACCGCGCCGTCCGCTGTGGTTGTTACAAGTACATTTACGTCAACAACCCACGAACAGGATTTACGGCGCAAGAAGCAAGTAAGTATCATGCGTTGTACGAATTCGCAACGAAATCAATAGTTGTGCACGAATTTGTCAATCGCTCTTTTATCTAATATATATTTTCGCTCTTGTTCAATCTCACTTTCGTAATTCCAGACAGTAGAGGGGTTGACATCAATACGCACAACTTTTATAATCTTTGCGACGAAAGCACAGGAAGCTACATCAACTTTCCCGAGAGCAGCCCAGAACTATGGTCAAACGCAGATGATCAAGTGACCGAGGAGGTGAAAACAAAACTCATGGGCAAGATGGAATGTCTCCTGAAACAAACGAACCCCTCCGGCACAAATCTCGATTACGAGACTGACTGCGGTCTACCTCTCCACCACGACAAGGATGAAAGTTCTTTCCTCCAGATCGAAACTTCCCCCGACGGAAAGCCCGACAAACTTGTCATTGGGGCTGTTGACAAGGAACCTCATAAAAAACCTCCCGTCGAAGCAAACCCAGGATTGAACAAACCGCCATCGATAGATGTCACGGGAGGTTCGCAATCAGGAGAATCTGGAGACATACCGTTTTTGAGATCGCCAACGGTATCATCCAAATCGTCAGCAATGGCAAACTCTGTTCCAAAATCCCTCATTATTGTGATTAGCATTGATGCTAGTTCTGGCTCCGTGTTTCTTCTATTGTCTCTACCGAGAAGTGTGTCGCAGGTATGTTGTCGGAACAGATACAGATCTTTATCGACAGAAGGAAATCGAGAAAAACATTCTCCAATCGGCAATCAAGACACAAGGCAACCGTAATCTTGAAATCGGATCGACGAGAATCCACGACCTTGGTCACCAATTTGAGCCTGATTCACCAAGGAATTATCGCCCGACTTTCTGGAGCAAACTTGCCGACGAAATGAAGAGACAGGCAGCCTTGCGCGACAAGTGGGGTGTTTATGCAGTTTCAGGCGTCGTTATTGGAACAAGTAGTGGTGCTTCGGTAGGAACGGATACATCGTCGGAAACATCGGAGCAAATTGAATGCTCACTGCACGAGGAAATGCATGAAATTCAAAAGCCAAACGAGGAAACGAATGTCCCAGAAATTGAAGTTAATGACGAAGAGGGCAGTGTGGAGATCCACGAGGTCTAAAAAAAGGGCCAGGACGCGGGGTGGTTTCATTGAAACCAAAATCAATAACCATGTTTACAGTAATGTACAATTAGAAATACTATTACATCAATACATCGTCACTAGGAATTCTCAGATTCGATACAATTACTCGCATCGTTTCCGCATTCTTGAAACAAGAAGGGGAAGCCCAACGAATATAGAGTTCAGGATGGCATGGGCACAGATCGAAGAAGAAAGACCGTGCCGGACGTAAAGAGGATTGAACACGAAAAATGCCGTGAGAAAGGTACCGGTGGACTGGAAAAGAGCTCCCAAAATGTTCTCCCAAACATCAGTGTCACCGTCGCCCAGATTGTTTGAATCTGAAGTGGAAGAAGTTCGCCGTGGCAACCAGTTGCACGCATGAACCAAGCCAAAGAGCAAACTGTTTGCCCATATCCATGCCGAATGAACCGACGAGTTCCAAGACACTGCTGATGTCACCCCCAAGACTCCAAGGAAGCTGTGCCAAACTCTATCAAAGGCAAACCGGAAGATCAGTTCTTCCCTCACCGGAGCAAAAAATACAGCATCCATCCAAAATGGACGACTTTCGCCAACCTTCGAAGACGACAACCATTCTATCGCCCCATGAAAGCGTATAGGCTTGGTCATTTCCCTCTTTCTCTGCCACCATGTGGTCGTTAGAGACAATACTTTCAGGGATACCAAAATTGGAACCTTCAACAAGAAATCGATGTAGCCTTGCACCGCATGAACAAAAATTCCAATGGATTGCATTGCGATGGAAAGCGTTGTGAGATATTCCACGATTAATGATTTATTTTCGAGTGGCAGTTTTTGCTGTAAAATGGGCTTGAACACAGTATCGAGTACAAGCACACACAGTAACCATATTGCCATGGATCGGAGGTAAGGTTGGTTTTTTGCCATACCCTCAAATATGATTTCCTTTGGGATTTTCGTCACAGACGACATTCGGAAAGGACCTGCTCCCAAAAACAGGGTAATGCCAGCAATGGATACGAATCGCTGTGCAACGATTGATACGTGGTTGGGCAATTGTTGTTGCGTCTTTCGTATCGGTGATTTGGGATCTTGTCTTCGAAAGGTATATGGGATCAGTGATGCGTTTCGGCGGATCAAAATTGCAGCATGTTTCAAGCGTATCGCAAGGTTTCTTAGGAAAAAAGCATCTCTGTCGCGCCTCAGTAATGTACAAAATTGTTCGTCTGTCCACACTTGAGAAAGGTCTCCGTAGGGATTTTTGTCATGGTCCATGTTCAGAGTTCGCCACCAAATGGTTTGATTTGTATCTGTCGTTGTCGGTATTTTTTTAATTTGTTTTGTGACTTTTCGATTCGCGGAAAATACCTCGAAATCACATCCATTCCAATCAACAACAATTTGAGATTGTAACGATGACTCATCGATGGCAACTGGATTGATTTGGGACTCGCCATGATTGTCGCTGAGTAAAAGCTCTTCCAATGGAAGCCCTTGTTTCATCGTCGATGTCGTTGTTGCTTCTGGTTTTTCTCGTTCTTTGAGTGTCAGCGCTCGAATGACTGCCATCAATTCTTCGGGCGTATGTATCAGTTTTTGTATTTTCCTACCATCACTCTCGTATTGCTCGATCCAACAGCTTGAGACAATTCCCTCGAAGGCTTGAAGAATCTGTTTCAGCTTGCCGTTTTCGTCGTTTGTTTCTTCTCCATCCCAAACTTTCGGAATTGTCCAATATAACTTGATGGAAAAGTCATTCGTTCTTTGACTTTTTGTTATTGATGCCTCGGTTGAGTACACCGACTCGGAACGGTTTGTCTTTGCAATTGAATCAAGCGCATCAATTTTCTCCACTTGAAAGGTTTCGGGGTCCAAGTCGACACCAGCGAATTCGAAAAACGAAGCCGCGTCAAGCTTCGACGGTCCGCCATCGAGACCACCCACAAAGGCTTCGTCATGGACAAAGACGTGTTTCTCGATGATTTGCGGGGTCCGGGAAAGCGCCGTTTGCGGCAATGAGAACCCCGTTGCTGTTGGCAGTAACACGGTTGCCATCGCCATTCCCACAAAGGGAAGCGAAATCGACAAAAATCCCATAAACACTAGCTACTATCATCACCTCTAGGAACAGTGCACCATTCTTCTTGCCGTTATCGCCAACCGCCAAGTGTTCGGTAACGAATATGCTTGTTGGCCTTTTCTGTCATCATCATCAATCACTCTCGTCTCGAAAAGAAAAAGAGATAACAGGCGGGTTTCATGATTCGTTCAAGATTTTGATGGGTGAGCAGCGACGGACAGACTCTCTAGTTTCTACCTTCTTCATCCAAACCAATCTCAAATCAGGCTTGAATCGAACTAATCAAATAGCACACACAATCGTATGTGCTAACTGATTAGTTCGACCCAATTCAAAAACGTTTCGTATGTAATGAACACAAAATTGCCAACGAAACGAAAACATCACCACTACTTCTTGACTAATCAATCGAAAGAAAAAATGGTGGGAATTTCGTCTTCGCAATCTTTTGTATTTATTCCATCTAATGAACACTTTTGCTTACTTTATTCTAAATACCCTTCGATTTTAAATTTAACTAATTTCATTAGTTTAGAAAGGCTCTCAATTAAAGTCACTGTGCGTTGCATGTTGTGTGATCGCAGTTTACTAAATCGTCGCAGGACTATAAGGAGCCATGGTCAAGAACGCTCCTGCCCTTAATTGGAGGCCAAGACATCGTACGAAACAGGATTTCGGAGACGCGCGATTGGAGACAGATTTTCGCGGAGAGCGATGGTAGAATCCACGTCCGCGCTCGTATCGATCATTGGAGCCGAAGATTTCTTTGCTGGCGACTGAGAAACAGCAATGGTGGCAGAATCCTCCTCTAATGGCAATACAGGTCCCGCAATCCGATAGGAGGGCTTGGGAGTTTCGGTATCATCATCAATTCTCTTTAGTTCCGGATCCTCACGGATGTCACCAGGGGCATCGTTACCATCGACATCGTCGTCGTCTCGGCTGCAGTGTCTCATTCTAAAGGGAGAATTCGATCGAGAATGGATGGAACGGGAGTGGCAACTATTTGGAGGTGTGTAATAGCTGCTGGATTTTGTACATTCGCCTTCGTCCTCGCTATGCGGATTCTTCTGCGTTTTCGTAATGGTGATCTTCACAGACTTTGAGGACAAGTCGTTAGTCTTGAGTGCCTTCTGATCCGATTGAACCGGCGGTAATGGAGAGTCAAATTTCCTCCAAACTGGTTGTGGTTGCCCTTGCTCGTCTTCCTTTGGATCATTTCTTTGCTCAGCTTCGTAGTGCTCCAATTTTTCAACGTCATCGATTGTCAAGATCACGAGTGGTGAGTCTGCACTCTTGGTTGACTCCTGCTGAGGCTCGCTTCTGTTCCTTGCGGTGGTGGTTGTGCGTGGAGATTGAGTTCGATTTCAGTTCGATAAACGAATTGATCAAATTACGATTCAAACTGCGACTCTTGGTATATGAGAGAGAATCAGTCTCGTCTACCACCCCAACTCTTAAACCGTGGTTACTGATGTCTGGTGGCAGCAAGGAGACTCGAAATTGAGAATTGGACCTCAAAGATCGGGACCGACTCTCACCAAGAGGAAGTCGACTATGACTCGTGCTTTGATACGAGTCTGATAGGGGAGATCGGAAGGAGCCTGATCCATAGCTGCTGTCCTGGTTGCGCACAGATTCTGCGGTGCCATCAATATCATCCCTGCCCTCTAGTTCTTCCATAACAGACATATCATCTTCCAAAGTCGTCCCATCGTTGTAGGTACCTAGGGTTTCGTCTTCACACATGGTCGATTCATCGAAACCGCGATGGGTGAGAGTGTCATTGTACGTTAGAGTGTCGTTGTATGTTAGAGTATCGTCGTCGTATCGGCTTGTTCCAGTTCCTATCGTTGCAGTTCCACCGTCTTCGAGAGTGGATGCATAGGTACTCGCATCTTGATAGGTAAGGGTTTCATCGCCCTCGGTGTACGTCCCGATGGTTCCGTCCTCGTCATTTTTCAGCATCATTTCGTTTGCACCTTCGTCGTAACAATTTTCTAGTACGGCGCATTCCCAAAATGAGTCAAAAATGCGCTGCAGTAAAGCGCCCAAGTCGATAGAGAAAAAGTGTTGGGCCGAGGATTGTTGCGATACAGTTGCCGAGGCAATGAGCTTTCCGTCTTTGAATTTGTTATCAAAATAGAGATGGGCGGCTAGTAATTCGGGATCTTCTCCAGCTTTGGCTTCTTTCATTGTATCCTCAAAATTCTCTTCTGCTTGCCCTTCAATAAGAACAGTTTGTCTCACTCCTTCCTCTTTTCCGCAAATAAATTGCTGCTTGCCATCTCTTGAACTTGTTATTATTGTTGTAGTTGAAGACTTGCATCCGACCGTTTTGCCTTCGTCACGAGGATGGTATTCGATCTTGGTGATCCATACATCAACATCGTTATCGGTGCTGTATACAACAGACGAAAACGAAAACGACGACAAGCTGTCTGCCTGGATGCTCTCACCAAGCGAAAAAGATGGGACCAACAGGTTCCTATATTTCGAGGAAGTCCTTCTGCCGGCAGGTACCATTCTTCTGGAGGCCGAGGAGGGTGGTAACTTAAGTGATCTCTGCGCTGCCAGCAGCGCTTCTTCCTCCGCCGCAACAAATTCAAACTTCGGCATAATGGGCAATGTTGCTATTGCTCAATGGTGATAGATTTTATGTTTGGCAAGCGCCCTTTACGGTTGTGAGGTATTCCGATGGATTTGAGTATGTGGCTTCCCTTTTCAATCAATGTGGGAGGGGTTGGACAACGCTCAATTGTGTGTCAACTCAAAGGGTTTGATCCTTTCTTCAACGTTTGTGAGCGAACTTGTGAAGTCCGTGTCTTTATTCTAGACAATAGTAGCAACTAGAGAAAGTTACGGTCAAAAAAGAAGGCAGGCTTGCGACTCACCCGAAATATTGATGATAGTCTTCAAGTTTTTCGAAAACCTAACGTTCTGAGACTCCATTTATCACTGCTTTTGGATTTTTGGGATTATCAAATTTACCCATATCGAATTTATTTTTATGGTTACATAGGAATTTTATCTGTCAAGTGGCGAGAAAGAATTTTTATTCAACGAGTCGGCAAGACCGTACTATGCCATTGTACAGCTATTGGCGAACTTGATCATCAAAAACTTTATCCAGGAACGCGTGCTTGCGGTATGTATCGGAAAAAATCATCTTCTTTTTGCTCCCGAGTGAGTCAGTCACGGATCGTATTTCTTCTACATTCCTCAACCAGTCAAATGATAATCACTTATGACAGATTTAGTCGCCATTCGTGATCCTCGAAAAATCGAGAAAGCGATGTTGTCGTTGTTTTGAAACAATCGATGTGATAAATGAAAAGATCGACTTGGGCAATCAACAAGTCACTCATCAACAATTCAAGCCAATTGTTGTTTATTTAACAAGAGATACCATCATAACGAACGATCAGGTGAATTTTTCCGTGATTCTGAAAGCGATTCAATGGCTCCGACGACATCCTCTACATCAAAGAACCTGTTCCTCGCTGCGGTCGTTGCTCTGTCCGTGTATGTTCCCTTTGAGACAGTGGCGAAGGTGTCCCTGATCGCGGCAGCATTCTTATTTGTCGTAGATCCCATCCCCCCTTACTCGAGATTGATTGCGATAGTTTCCTGTTGGACTGTTTTGAAACTGAACAAATATCACCGCGATTCCGTTATCAACCAACAACTTGAGGAAGAACTTGCAGCGGTTGAAATCGTTGCCGTCGGCGATAGCGACAGTGTCAAGGGAGAAGGCAACAAAAATATTTCCGATTCAAAGAAGGACAAGTAAACATGGCACCTAGGACGAGGAACAAACAACGCAAAGAACGGCGTAAATGGATGCGAAACCAGCAACGCCTGCAACATCAAAATCACCAAGGACAAGATCTTTCGCGAGACCCAATCCCTTCACATAATGTATCAACAACAACAGAGTGTCCTCGATTAGAAATAACCGGTGGTCTAGAAGCAGGCGACGAAAGTCAAGGTGAAGGAATGTCTTTATTTGACGGTTCTAAATTTGGCGAGCTTGTTATGAACGACGGCGACAACAACAACCATGACCAAAACAAAAATCACAATAAGAATGGACAAGAACAGCTGCATCCACCAGATTGTCTCTGCATCTTAAGAAAAAAGTCACGCGACAAAGAATTCTTTTTGCCAACAATGTCTCTATCTTCGGCAACGAAGCAATCTGATAGTTATTATTGCCTCGAGATATCTTCCAACGATATCTCAAATGCGAGGAAATAGATTGTTCGGCAATACTTCGACCAAGAACTTCTTTGAATACTGTTTCGATACAGCAGCTGAGAGTTCCAAAGAATCGCGTCGTTGCATAGCTTAGTTTGTTGCTCTACCCAAATGGTGAGCACCCGCCTACGCGAGAAAGGAGGATCATGGTATTGGTGGTCAGTGTTTGTGTCCTCTAGAACTATTTATTGGATAACGACCAATCGAAATACCTTGAGAACTTGTTCTTCTTTAATACTTCATTACTACTAATATATAAAATGCAAGTTACGAGAGAGCGGCATTCTTGTACTAGGACTGTTATAGAGATGAGTAGGTCCTTATAATCAGATAATTACTGAAATTGTTCTCTCCCTCTCTCTGTCAAAATAAGTAAATAATTTTGAAGTTTGGTACTACAGTATTGTAATCTTGTTTCTTATTCCGAGTTCGCCGAATTTTTATTTCCATGCGTCAATGTTGAGGTGTCGTGTTTCAAGAAACGTGCCATCGTTTGTTTGTGCCCGCAATCGTATCGAGAAATTCCAGTCACGACCCAACGCCTTACTCACATCTTTATCGCTACGCGCACCTCTCGGAACGGAAGATATTTTGAGATTTTGAATGTGACAAATTTCAATTCCCGGAATTGGCTCGTCTCTCAAACTTTTGATCACCCATTTGAATGCCACAAACATCTATTAAGTAAACTCTGAAGACGATCATGACGGGCACTAACAATGTTATCAGCGCTTTCTTGGCGTCTGTTCTCCTTGTCTCGGGTGTTCAGGGGCAAACCGCTTTGACTCTAGAAACTTGCGACGGCACGGCTGTAGGTGCAGAGAGAGGAAGCAAATACACCACTTGTAAGTCGGACAAACGTTTTCGTTACTGACCTCGCAGCGAAAGTGAAGAGCTAGCAAGTGATGCCTTTTCGTTTCCGTTTTTTTTCTGTTGTTAACCATGCCGCTATTGTCCCACGCTTTTGTCGTAACGCGGAAAACAAAAACAGATGAAATTTTGTGTGGTGAAGACAGCACTGGTACTGCTGTTGGTGCTGCCATCACATCTACAGGAGCAACGTTCGCAACCCTTTGTCAGCTCATCGATCTAAGTCCGGTCACAACCAGTTATGGCAATGCGATAGATGTAAAGACTTTTCTCGATACAGAGACAAACAAACATACCCTTATTGCGCCTACCGATGCTGCATTTGCTAAGATCCAAGACGATGTCGACGACCTTATTGCAACTTGCAACTCAATACAGAGCAACTAGAGTGCGGAAATATTGTATCGAGTTGGCTACAACTTCACATTTTGCCAGATACCTTCTTGTTGGAAGATTTTGTCTGCGACGCAACCATTGACACGTTGAACATTGCGAACAATGCGATTGCCGATCAGCGGCAAAAGACGAAGTGCAGAGACGAAGCTTTCACTTTTGATCAAATTGGCGCTGGTAACGTGGGTCAATCTGACCTTACCTACCGTTGGAGTTCCAACTGGTGTGTTTACTCTGAGCGAGTTTAAATCCAACACCTTCACAAAGGTTACAACAGATTTGACTACTGTTTCTTCGAACATAATTGGATGCAACGGAGTTATTCACGTCGTGGATGAAGTTCTCCAACCAGGAATTGTTCCCCTTTACGGACAGAAGGGTAGCAAGGGATCATCATCCTATAGAGGCCCATACTATGGTTACAACGGCGGTTACGGCGGCAAGAGTGGTAGGAGATACGGAAGATATCGTTACCGCTATTATCAGTATTACCACAAGAGAAAACTCGAAGGAGAAGAACTCGAAGGAGAAGAATTTGAGGAAGCTGACCGCGATGCCAATCTAGAAGACCGCCGTGCACTTCTCGAATCCTTATTGATAGATGCAGAGGGAAACACCGAGTCTTTGAACTAAAGCAACCAGTTATTCTTGCAAATAAAGCAACGGCAGCTGAGGCAAACCGTCGTTTACAGCAAATCTTCTTGCTGAGTGGTCGTCAACTCCAATCGATTTAAGTATGGCAGATATTATGACCGCGGTAAAGTGTGAACATCGTGGATCATAAGACTGTCAAGTTCTTTTCGAGTGTAGTTGGGCCGATGCGCCTCTCACCTCCCTGTAATTTTTCGTATTATTTATATCTGTGCCAACGTAAAAATCATATTAATAAGTACATAGCACTCTCTCTAGGAATGAATCAACTAGTACTTCGTAGTTAGGAGAACCGACGTCTTCGTGTTTTTGTTCTTACAACTTTTAAGACTACTGGTAGAGGACCTGATACGCCGCAACTCCCCCATCACCGTGTTGATTTCGACGATTCACGGGAATCAATTTGTTTGAGTCCCATAATAATATCAATCGAATGTGCGTGACTGCAAAACGAGTCAGTCCACGATTCTCCCGTTGATTTACCGCGCGAAATCCGCGCGAAAAAAATCACAAAACAGCCAAGAGATGGCAGACGTAGAGAAGTACGTACCATGCCATACAAATTTGTCGTAGGACTAGCAACAGCAACAGCAATACCAACACCCATCGTGCCCGCTGTTGGTTGAGCGATAGCATCAAGCAGGGAGACACACACGTAGTGATCTATTGTTGTCGTTGGATATCGAACACCTTCTTACCGACCCCTCTGCCAACCCATAGAGTAAAGAATGTCACCGCCAACTGCCAATCCAACGACGGGGAAGACCCACGTCGCTGAAAAGATCAAATTCCACGAAGGAAGCCTCAAGCCGTACTCTCACGAAGAATTAGGAACCGCCGACGACGTACGTGATGCTTTCCCTGTAATGTGATGTGAATGGCGTGGCTTGTTAGTTCCAGTGATTTGTCATGCGTTTAGATGAACGAATAAATGATATTACAATCCCTGTTCTCGAAAGTTTGCAAAGGAAGCAGTATCCCGATTTATCGTATCGTACTTTCCCTCGCCTCTGTTTCGTCAATTTCTTTCGGGGGAAAGTCAATGCAAAAAGCAACCACCACTCACCATACGCCTTTTTCTTTTAACAATCGCACAGACCGGACGTGCTAAAGATCCTGTAAAGTTCTTGCTCGCGACCGAACAGCGTGCCCGTGAGCGACAAGTGGCGTACGAGACAGTCCGGTTGCTCCGGGAGGACGTCATCGAGTGCTATCGAAAAAGTGGGATCAACCATTACACTGAATGCAAGGAAGTAAACCAAAAATATTTCGATCTTGTATCGCAAAAGGATATGGGACAGCTTCATCCCAAGTGGAAGGACGAAGCCAAGCACGATGGTTGGTAAACGAAAAGCACACTGATGTGTGTGGAGGCAGCGCTACTATTGTATGGACAACATCAAAAGGGTGCGGGCCGTCTCGAATGGATACATGGAATGGAATAGCATCGCCACAGTAGCTGTGGACGTACCGTACGCTTATCTCTGGTGATGCGCGATGGAAGAGACAATAGGAAAAAAAAGACGTGTGCGGGGAAAAAGTTGGCTCTCTCTCGTCGATTGTTCGCACAATGCGTGGCAACGAGAGGACAATTGTGAACAAATATAGACCCCCAAACGTTAATCAGGAAATTTCGAAAACTATTCGCGCTGTTTGGTAGTCGTTCAAGGTCACGAAGGACGTGACTCTTGCTTTTTCTGTCGTCTAGTAATGATTGTGTATATCGTCGTCATTCTCTATCGATCATTCGGAGTTTTCTGGTGTCACCTGAATAATCCTTTCGATTTTTCGTGACCTGAACAAGGGAAGGAGACGAATCGTCTGTGGAGGTACTCCTACAATTTGTTTTCCTGCGATGCTTCTTCTTGTACTTTTTCGCTGGAGTCTCGGGTGTTGTTTTTCTGCGCTGCTTCGGCTCATTATTCTCCTTTCATCATGATATCCTCATGGTACCAGATAGGATTGATACTAGTTCCTTGCCGTCAAATAATCAATTCCATTTTCAAGAAAGTTATACGTGTAGCTACTTGCTTTCCACAAAGAACATTTTCCCAAACTTTGTCTTCCAGCCGCTATGTACGATTGATTCCTTCGACTCATTTCGAAATTTCTGGATCGCCCGACGCGCGCATACAGTATTTGGTAGTGAAACTAGTACGAACGGCTGCGCAAGCAAGATAGTTATCTATCTGATCGGCACCGATCGCAACAAAACGGTATGCACACAAGTCGTCTGCGGTTTTTGGACGCAATTCAATTGGCACCAAAAAACTAAATCGTCTTCCGTTTGTTGTCACTCTCATCATTTGGAAGATCCGATTGTGTAAAAGAATCCGGCTTCAGTCTCTCTCTAGATAGCAGTTGTTTCTGTCGTCTATTGTAATTCTTGGCGAAAGAAGGAGAGGAGGAGGAGATCACTGCCAGAAACCAAGCCGAATAAAGACTCGCAGTAGGAGATTCCTTGGATTTCACCGGCACTTTATCACACAGCATTATCCTTCGTCGTTGCATTTGACTTATGACGTCCGATAATCCACCTCACACCCCGCCACCCGGCGGAGGCAGAAAGGCGTCCATCATTGGAAAGAATATTGTCAAGCTTCGAGAGGAAGACGGGAGCGACCGTTTGTTGATTCCCGGGCAGCCGGATTACACGCGATGCGACAACACTCTCATTACCTCCAAGTATACCATTCTGAACTTTCTTCCCATTGTGAGTATTTATGGATTAAATCCACCCGAAATCTTGACGAGGCTACTTCGAGTTGATCTTGCGTTCTCTCATACACGTATTTTTTCACTATTCTCCAACAATCAATGATAGACCATCAAAAACCAATTCCGAAAATTTGGTAACATGTACTTTTTGATCGTGGGGTTCATCATGTGGCTTGGTACACGTTACCCGCAATTGTTCAAGTCCGCCTTTTCTCCCTTGACCACTTGGGGTCCCATTGCTGTTTTTATTTCCATCAGTTTGCTTAGTGAAGGCATTGCTGACAAGAAACGACACGCTAGCGACTACAAGACGAATACCTTCCGATGTCTTGTTGTGGAAAACAAGGCTGCTGACACAACTCCCGTATCGGATTCGATGGCCAGTTCGATGAACAACAAAATGGTGAACGTTAGTATCAAAAATCGAAGGGATGATGCATCTCAAGATGAAACCGCTCAGGACGGAATCCCAGCGGACGACATTGTTGTTCCCCTCGCGAGCGGTGGAACCACCACCGTAGCCTTCCATCCCATCAAACGAAAAGATATCCGACAGGGCCACATTGTTTTTATTCGAAATCGAGAAATGATTCCTGCCGATGTTGTTCTGCTTGCCTCGAGCGGTGACAGAGGTTGTGCCTACATTGAAACATCGTCGATTGACGGAGAGACCAATCTCAAACTGCGAGTGCCGGCAAAGCACAAGACGGATCCCAGCATCAACCAGAAAACTGAATTCATTGAAGACGCAGTCCGACGAATTGCGGGTTTTACGGCCATTGGATGTCCGGATGGTGTTTCGACTTCCGGGAAATCGGTGCTTACCACGGAAGCACCCGATGCTCACATCAACACCTTTAGCGGCCTTTTGGAGCTCCCAAAACTGCCCACTATCGACGAGGAAGACGCTTCCACACCCGAAGAACACGATCGCGACGTACCGCTCGGTGCCGACAATTTGTTGCTCCGAGGAGCCGTCCTCCGGAATACCGAATGGGCGATTGGTATTGCAGCTTTTACCGGGACGGACACGAAGCTGAGCCAAAACTCGGTCGAGGCGCCAGCCAAGTTTAGTCAGCTGGATCTGCTCACCAACAAGTTGATTATCGCGTTGATCGTTGTTGAGGCGGTGTGCATCGTGTACCTTTCGACACTTGGAATATATTTCAACAAGTTCCGGATCGAGGAACTCTGGTAAGTGAAAAACCAATCGCGTTTACATTCCCAGATAGTTTGAATGATGACTTTACTGTATTTATCGTGTTGGTTTGAATATCTGCTCACCTGCGATTTCTCTACTTTCATTTATGTATATCTTCTTACTCTTCTTTCAGGTACCTCGGTCGGCAACCAGAAACTAACTTTGGTCAGCCGTGGCCATACCTTCCGAATTTGAAACCTCCGAAATGGTCGGACACCGGTATGTCAAAAGTGTGTTTGATTAGTTTGCATTTCCCATGGCGTCAGCGCGATCTCTCACGTTTATTCGAAACTGTTTTTTCAAAATTATTTCACAGGCCCGAATTGGCTTCAGTATTCTTTGACAAACATTACACTGTTGAGTTATTTTGTTCCGTTGAGTATGTACTTTAATATTGAATGTTGCAACTTCTTTTTAATGTGGTTGATGTGGTCTGACCCGGATATGTACGACGCAACAACCGATACGAGGGCGGAACCACGCAGTACAATCTACACAGATTTGGGCCAGATTCAATACATCTTTTCGGACAAGACCGGGACTCTCACTCAAAATGTCATGCGATTCAAACGATGTTCGGTCGATGGGATGGTCTTTGGCAGGCCGGTAGTCAAATCAAACCCTAGCTCAATCGATGATGGCAAGTCTAAATCAAGTTTCCTTCCCCTTAGACGTGTTTATGCTGGACAAGTTAATTTAGCAGAAGATGGAACGCGCGTGGAAAGCAAGAATGGGATGACCTTCAACGCTGAATTGTTTCTGCGTGTGATGAGTTTGTGCCATACCGTTGTGGTGGAGAAAGATCTTGATTTACCCAAAGGAGACGACGGAGAAGCGGGTCTATCGGATGGCGAAAACCCCGAGCCGACCGCAGATGGTGCACCACCTGGCTATGCCTATCAAGCAGAAAGTCCAGACGAAGGTGCTCTCGTATCTGCTTCGGCTCAAACATTTGGAATCCAAGTCCTGAGCAGAGATTCTACGGGCATTAAACTCAAGTCCAAGCATTCAACGCTATTTCGGGACAAAAAGTTGGTTGAGGATTTGAAAAGCGGCAAAGTAAATCCTAGTACTATTGCTTCCGAGAGCGCAAGCGGTTCGCGCGTCTTCGATCAAAGCTCTGCTGATACCGAGAACAGCGACGGCACCGAAACTTGGGCTGTTCTAGCTGTGAATAAATTCGACTCAACTCGAAAGCGAATGTCTATTCTGCTTCGATCACCACCTGAATTTGGAAGTTGTGCAATCCTTTTGTGCAAGGGGGCAGATTCTGCCATGCTCGATCCTGGAGTTAGTGCTAGCTCGCAAACATTATATCATGGTGCACACGAGGAAGAAGAAATACGCTCGTCGCGTCAAGATTCCGAATGGGAGATGGCGAAGATGCTCGGGATCGAGGCCCACCTTGGAGAATTTGCCTCGGAAGGCTTGCGTACGTTGGTTCTTGGTGTCCGATTCCTTACCGATGATCAATGTAATGACTGGATAGCAAAGTACACTGCGGCAGCTACGGCTATCAAGGGCCGAGAAGAGAAACTGACCAAGGTCGCATTCGAAATCGAGCGAGAACTCCACATCGTAGGCGCGACGGCCATTGAAGACAAACTGCAAGTACGTGTACCCGATACGATTTCACAACTCGAGAAGGCCGGGATCAAGCTATGGGTGCTGACTGGAGATAAGAGAGAAACAGCAGTCGAGATCGGATACTCGACAAAAGTTTTAACCCCTCGAATGCATGTGACCCAGATGGCTGACCATGGCGAAGATTTTGTTCGTGCGCAGTGTGCTATGGAGTTTATGCGCCTCGTAAAGGCAGGCAAACTTCCTATGTATCAGAGAGCTGCTGTCGACGTAGATGAGAAAACGAGTCACATATTTGCATCAATTTTATCCTTTTTCCGAAATCTTATGACTTCGTGTTGGAGTTCTGTTCAGCGAGCTAAATTGCAGATTTTCATCTGTATTCGTGGATTGTTTCGGGGTTCGACGAAGAGTTACCAGAAAACTCTGAGCGATCTGAATGCAGCTGAGAAAGCTAGACGAGAAGCGATGAGCGATGTTCAGCGACGACGCAATGTTCGAAATCGAGCAGAGGAAATCCTTCGGGAATACTCGAAAAAGCATCCATCCGCTTCGAGTTACCAACACGATCTCTCCAACGATGCTTTGCCACCGGTATTCAATCGCGCTGAATCGGCACAGGAGATGTTAGACAAGCGTCGTGCTCAAGGCAAACTCTCTGAAGTAGACAAGAGAGCGTCCAGATTGTCACAAATAACTGCGCAAGAATTAGCTGACAATCACGACATGCCTGCAATCGAGGATGATATGCTCTCTCTCCATAGCTTTATGCCTTCGGAGGACAGAGCGAAGAGTGATTTCGACAAAAAGAAAAGATCCATGCTAGAACGAATGTTTGCTGTAGATCGAGATGTCAGAAAAGGGCGACTTGTCAAGCATCTCAAGAAAGAAAAGCGAATCGAGGTACTCTCTCCTACGGCATCTCCTCTAAGTATCGTTGCGACAGGTGAAGGGCCGAGAGCACTGGTTATCGAAGGTGCTGCGCTGAAGCACTTGCAAGGCGACAGCGAGTTGGAAGAGCTCGTGTTTAATGTCGCAAGCCAATGTAGTTCAGTTATCGCTTGCCGAGTTACACCGCGGCAGAAAGCTCAACTCGTCGGATTGGTACGCCAATACGTTGTACCAGAACCTGTTACATTAGCCATTGGAGATGGGGCAAACGACGTTGGAATGATCCATGCAGCCCACGTTGGAGTTGGAATTTCTGGCAAAGAAGGACAGCAGGCCGTCAACGCCTCAGACTTCTCAATTGGTCAATTCCGATTTCTAGAAGATCTCATCTTGCTTCATGGTAGATGGAATTTCTTGCGCACAACAATGGTTGTGATGTATACATTTTACAAAAATGCTGTCATTGCTGGGCTTCTGGTCTTATACAACAACGAAACTTTGTTCAGTGGAACATCTATTTTTGATCAATGGATGATGGCCAGTTTTAGCTTCGTCTGTTTTTTCCCGATTATCACCATTGGATTTTTCGACCGAAATCTCGAAAAACCATACATTAAGAAGAATCCTGAGGTGTATAAGCATACACAGCAAAACGAGATGATCACCCCGCGCACAAAATGGAGATGGGCATTCATCACTGTTGCTCATGTTGGAATATTGTACTACGGACAGTTGTGGCAACTTTCCAGAGGCGGTGCTAATACTTCCGCGTTTATGGGTCTGATGTCAAATTGGCCCTCGGTAGGTGACGGAGAAGTTGCCGACTGGCAGAGTTTGGGAACCACTGTGTTCACGTCTTTGATATTACTAATGGGATACAAGCAGTTATTCGAAGCTCGCTCAATTATCAACGGCAAATTCCCTGCTTTCATCGCCTGTTGCAAAAAGACGAACGAAGGGTACCTAAGTAGAATTCCTTATACTTGGTATGGAATCATATATGGTACCGTTGTCTTCTATGCCTTGGGCATGACCTTCTACAATGTACGTACAAGACATTGAATGTTTTATTTTGATTTTATACCAAGACTTCCTTGGTAAATTTCACTCGTCGCTTATCTCAACTTGTGCATCATACGTTTTTTCGCTCTAATTTCAGTATTGTGGACAAATTTTTGGGGCTCAAGCTGGCACATGGTACCTCATGGTTTGGGTACCGGCTCATACGTACCTCACGAGTGCGTCGAACTACATTATTATGCTTTTCATCCCGATCGGTGCGATGGCGCTCGATGTTGCCGGAAAAGTATTTTCGAACATGTTTTATCCGAGCCAAAACCAGATTCACATCGAATTGGAAAATAAAGAAGTTCGCGAGCAAAGAAAGTTCAAAACCGTCGAGAACGAAAGAGGTTCGGAGATCCATTGCTAATCGATCCCTATGACAATGAAAGACGCAATTTATGTTTTTACAATATCCGAAGATATCTAAGTCGGGGATTTCATCTTTTTTGTCTAATGAGAGTTGCGTCTCTATACTACGTTGCGCTGGGCGGATTCCGCGTTGATTATCCAAATGTTCATAATATTAATAAAATCGGTGTTTCCTCATAATCATTAAGTTTGCACATAGAGCCTTCGAAAGACTCCTCGAATGATACCTGGCACACCGGCAAATCGATTTTTAGCTTTGGACTGTGGTGAGAGATTCATATTCCATTGCAAAGAAATGGGTTGTTTACAAGGATCGATGAGACAGAGAATAGGCGTAAGGAGAGTGTTTTGTTGATTTCGACGACGGAATCAATATCCGTGCCATCGAAATTTTTGCTGCGAAAACTGAAGCACTTCAAAATCGAATGTATAGCGAATGAAATACCAGCCTCTCTAGCTAGAGAAATAGAGGGGGTAAGTAGCTAGAGAGTTTGCTGCATGGTTCCCTAGCCAGTGGAGATAGCGCGGCAGCAGATCGAGCGTGGGTCATATTTTGTTTTGGTAGCGTCAAGAATTGAATCACCGAACCAAAAGGAATCACACTTCTCGTCCGGCAAGTTCGCTGTTCTCCGATAATTATGGTTACTCAAATGATGAGGTCGAATAAATAATATTGATTCGAACATGGTTCGTATTATTTTGAATGCCAAGAGATCATAGGAGTGACTCACTGAAACACTCGTACATGAGACAGTAAAATCATAGCGTATCACTGACCATGGTCAGTGTAATATCCATTGTCTCTTCAGTAGGCCCTTTGAGATCAAGGAAAAAAGAATGGGGACAAATCATAACGTGACAACTCATTTATTTGATCATGTCAAAATTTAAATATGGAAGTGACGTATTCGATAGAAATGTCATAGTTTCAGTGGGCTATCATCGCGCTTCCTATGCATCTGGTTCGGTTTTCTTTGTTCGTGATACTTAAACATAATTCGTGTGGTAGCCTACGATATAAAATTATTATCAGTGTCTGTTGAAGTGGAATGCCGGAAAAAATAGAAATGGACCAGGTTTTTTCTTCTCTCGAGCGACGGTTCTGAGGCAATAATGAAACGTTTAATCTAGTCTTGAAGTAATATGTGACTTGATCGAGGCGGGATTGTAAAGCTCGTGGTGATGTTAATGGCATCAGAAAGCGGTATGCCCTTAAATCAGGAAAAATGACCGCTATCAATACCGGTTTTTAACTTCGTGGGTTCTCGAATTTTCATGAGAGCCAAATAAATGCAAACTGGTTTGATACTACTTGACTTTCCGAGTCGAACTCTTTTTCACCATCGCGTTTCAGGGCTCATAATATTTTCTCAATTTCTATCACTTGAACCAGCATCATACGAAGAGTTAACAGTGGAAACCACTTCAATAGAATACTACATTATGGCAATCCAAAACGATAGCAACACGTTGATTTTAGGGGGATTCAAATTCTCCAAGTTGCAGAACCGAAAAAAGGGTATTTTGGTTACAAGCATCGATCCCGACGACGCGGCGACGTCCATCGTCATCTCTTCCAAAGAAAGCTCCCCCTTGAACGAAAGCAGCCAAGCTGACGAAGAATCCCAAAACAGGATACAGGAAAAAGAAAGAGAAAAGAAGAACTTGGAAGCGAAGGCTTTGCTCTTTTGCAGAGTAGTGAACAAACTCCTTCAAAAGCAAAACTCCTCCACCTTTGTGGGGTACGAGGTTATCTACAAGATGGTTTCAAGTGGACTTTCCAAGAATCGAGCCGAGGCCCTGGCCCTTGGAAAGGAACTATCGAAGAAGCTCCGACTCTTTTACCGTGTAGAATTCAAGAGAAACACCTTTTCCGACGATGGAAAGCTTTACAAGTTCAGGCCAGATGTGCTCCTATCAGTCATCACCAAGTCTCCCATGTGCATTCAGAAACTGAATCCTATTGAAGACGACAGGAGATTGAAGTCCAAACCTACTACCACGAGCGATGTTTCATACAGCCCAATGAAGTTCCGCAAATACGTCCCCAAGTCCAATGGTTCAGAAGTCGAGGAAGAAGAGATCTCGGTACCGATGAGCAACTTCATTGGCTCACCTATGAAAAGGGGAAGGAGACCCAGAGGGCTACACATGATTCCCCAAGATGAATCTCAGTCGTCCGAAGAAGAGTGGAAGTGCGGAAAGCGTCCTACCATGAACTCGATCCACGAGAGCGAAATTTATAGCGAAGACGAAGATCAAAGCATGTACACCGAGATTACCATTTCGGATCACCAAAGAGACGCATCCTCGTTTCCTCCGGTTCCTTCCATGCCACGCGAAGAAGAGGAAACAAGCTACATGGATTTTACAATATCTACGAGGAGTCGTGATACGCACTCCTACTTTGACGAGTTTACTCTTGAGGACCAAGATGAATACGACGTCATGTCGGTCCCCACCACTCCTGTTGTCCGCCAGAAGATCAGCGCAAGATCGAAGCGCAATATCCCTATGCAACCAGATTTGTTCAGCCCAAATGATGTCGAGGGTTTCGACAAATGCGTACCTCAAGAATCGCAGCAACAACAAGTGTCCAAACACGACCAACTATCATTGAGCACACGAGTAAGAGGTGGGGAATTTGATATCGAGATCCCATATCCAGATGAAGATGCCTCAATAGTAGACGATATTTAAATCAGGGAAACGCCATGGGGATTTAAAAGGTGAAAATCGACAGACGTGTGCCGGTGGCAAACGATACACAAACGGGAAATTTTGTGCGGGACAGTAACATAATTTTAACGATAATTTTGGAAATACAGAATGTTCTTGTACTAGTTAAAAAAGCCTAATCATTACTTCGTGATGATAAAACGTTGTTCTTGGGTGACCTACTATACGTGACGGAAGGCCACTGAAATGCGGACTCGGAAGTTAATGGTATGCGTAAGAAAATATCAATTCGAACCGGTACAGAATCAAGACTAGTTCTGATGGAACAGTGAATGACCAAGACTACTGTCGCCAATCTATTTAACACAACTCGCGGTTCGATAAAATAATGTTCTTCCCGACTCATTTTCTTCCGATAATCCTGGTCGGGGAGGAGGGCTTCCAAGGTCCAATAGCGAATCCCGGCATTTGGATGTGCAGTTGTGGTTTTTTACGAAGCAGGCACTCCAGCTCTGACATTCCTCGTCGTCATCGGAATGGATCGTTGGTTGCCATCCCTCGTAGGGATATTGTAATACCTGGATGGGCGAGTTGAATGTTGCTTTCTCGATGATATTGTCTTTGAGACGGTAGGCAGCACCGACAGATTGTTCGGAAAACAACAGTCTTCCGAAAGAAACAGCGCCAAAAAATATGATGACCAAGAGCTGAGTTTGGACTTTAGTGGCACCTCGTTGTCTTTTCTTCTGATCAATCCTGAGTCTGCCCATGTTTCAGTTGCTGTGGCCGTCGTCTGTTTGTGTTGTTACATTCGACTCGCACAGGAATAACTCGTAACTGTTTAATTCGAAGAAATTTGAACAGCGTACTGTATTTATCCGTTGAATGCAAAAAACTTCCCACGTGGGAGCTTTTTTCCCGGATGGATCCACGTGCTTTTCGCTTTTCTGTTTTTATCGGCCAGCACTGGGAAAAAGACCGTTACATCGATTTGAATTGAGGAATCACTCATTTTGGGAGTCGAGAAGGTCGAAATGCCTGATCGAAGTATTCCAAAGATACGAACTTGAACTGTCGTCGCTTGCCCACAAACCTTCACCCTCTGGAACATTGCTATTGAACAAAAAACGACATTGATGAATCGCTTTCGCCCTGCTCAACGCAGGTCACAATCTCGGCGGCCGCGGAAAGGAATAAGTAACACAACATTGGCTCAATCTCAGCGGCCGCGGAAACGAATATCAAACATAACAATTTTAGTCATTGGGTTCTTGGCTCCATTGCTTTGGTTGCACTTTCATTTCAAGCCTGATCTCTCTACATATCTCTCTGTAAGTGAGTTAGATGGAATCACGACAAAAGATGCAACCAAGACAAAAGATGAAACCAGAATTTGTCCTTCCGAACCCGAGGGTCTAGACTTTCCTGTCGGCTTTCCACAGAATCTCACTTTTGGGCGTTTCCACAAAGATGGAATGAGTGACTTGGAAAGAGGAAGACCCTACGTCACTCTAGATTGCTGGGCTGACCTCGTCGATAACAAAAGAACATTCTTCATGCGTCCTGTTGAAGCAGGGATGCCGTCCATGGATGACTTACAAAGATGGATTCAATCCAGGCCACATCCAATCACTCTTGTCCTGAACAATCAACATGACAAATCCTGGCCAGATGATTTGAACAACAAAGCAGACTATGAACGTATTTTGAACGAACCCAACCTGCATGCAGTCTATAGTGGAAATGCACGATTCTTGGAGGAGTACCCAAAACTTCAACCACTACCCATTGGAATGAAGTTGAACTATAGAAGCACAAAACTCTTTAGCGAGCCAAAGCCGGATTTGACAAGAACTTACCTCAATCATACTTCATCGACACCCGAGCAAGTCGAGGCCTTCTTTCGATCCAATCATCGAACACCTACAATATTCTATAGGCACATGATAAACAGCAACAAACGCACCAAGAACTATGTTCGTGACACTCCGGCATTGAAAACGATACGACATGCGATTTTTCCCATTGTCAACGTGACTGCCAAAGACTCCCTCCGCGTGCCTGGCAAACTCAATCATGAGGAATATTATTCAGAACTCAAGACGCACCGCTTTTTAATTAGTCCACCCGGAAATGGCCTGGATACTCATGCTACCTGGGAGGCACTTTTGACAGGATGTATTCCCATTGTACCGAAATCGGACTTGGACAAAGTGTTTGAAGACTTGCCAGTCTGGCTTGTAGAGAGTTGGGACGAAGTAACCGACGAGGCCGTCAAGCAAAAGATCAAGGAATTTACAGCCCCCGATAAAAAATACAAGTGGGAAAAGCTTTTCGTGCACTATTGGGAAGAACAAATTTATGAAGGCCTCTGCCAGACAAAGGAATAGCCATTGAGCAAGTAAGAAGGTGGCCAAGATTCAATTTGAGACTCTGTCGTTTGCAATACCGCAAGTTTTTATCACTACACGTATTCTGTAAATCTTTTTATATAAGTCACTTTCGACCTTATCAATCTTTCAAATACTTAATTCTGCCCTTGCATTCTTGTGATGGAACTTTGATTGTGCATGTAGCATTTTCCTTGTAATAATTTTTGATCATGGCAGCAACGCATTGTCTCACTTGTCCCACATTCGCCCCTCCTTCCTTTTTCTTTTGTTCCGAAAAATTACAATCATTTCTAGGGACACACGCTACTTTTCGGGAGTTCTCACATTTTTCCAAGATGAACACATCCATGTCGGCCCCTCCGGCTGTTGCTAGTCATGTCGTGGATCTTGTTCTTTATTTCTGCATTTGGGGTGAAGGATGCAATCTTCGCCACATGGCGGAATGCGTTTGGTTCCTGTACCACAAAATGATGGAGGAGTACATCAAGAGCGAGGGTTACACTCAAACCCGCAGCTTGTACGCCGGTCACTTCTTGGACAATGTTGTAGAACCTATTTACAACGTCGTTTCGAAGGTACGTTAAAATTGAACAGGAATGTGTTCTGGTGAAACCGCCTGTCAAATCTATTGTTCTTGTGCCTCACGAATTACTTCTTCGATTATTTTATTCGAATTTTTCAGAGCTTGAAAAAGAAATCCGATCACATTGACAAGAAAAACTACGATGATTTCAACGAGTTCTTTTGGTCTCGACATTGTTTGCGGTATCACTACTCCGACGATGACTCGTCAGCCGATCCAGAAGGAATGAACTTTATTTCTGCCCTACCTGGAGAAACACAAACGCCGGTAGAATCGTAGGAACATTATTTGGGAGATTGATTTCGATCACAGTCTTGCACACTTTTTTAAGACGTCGAGAAAGCAGAAGATATATAAGTGCTACTCCTAATAGAGTAAAAACTATTTTCCCTTCAATCTCAAACACTACTACTACTGCTGCTGCTGCTGCAATTGGGTGAAGACCAAATGGATTGGTTTGTATAATCGAGATAATATGTTGTTGGTGGTGGCCTCCAGTACAAATCTGTTGGATCGCCCGAAGGGTTAGCGGCGCGACTTCTTTCCTTCCAACCAGTCTGTAGAAGCTTAGTCAGACCGAACCACTTGCTCTTGCCACCCACCATATCTCGCGTAGCGTAGGCACAGAGATTGTCCTCGCATCCATCGTGCTCTCCGCAGTGTTCGTAAGAAAAGCTCAGGCAAGACGACTGCAGCACCGCCTGATCGTCTGCCAGCGTCAGGTTCCGCTGGACAAAAGCGTCAATGGTCTGTAGGAATTGATGATAGAATCGGTGCATGGATCTTGGTTGCCCAGCGAAATGAGCACCGGAATGAAAAAAGTATCTTCCACCCCCGAGTTTCTTGTCGTCGAAATATGGCGATTGTTTTGGAGGAATCGGAGTGTAGTATTTGGTGGAACTCTGGTTGGATTCGGACGATTGTGAAGAATGAGCCGATGAATGCGACCAAAAGAGCATTTCCGAAGCCGGAACCACCTCGGGGTGTTGAATCAACAAGGGAGGATTGTTTGCATTTTTTGCGGATGAATCTTCATTCCGGAAGGAACCGATATCTATCCAAGCAAAGACATTGTCATTATATTTGCTATTGCGCGACATTTCGTCGGAGTATCCACCGGAACTGGGAGTAGGATTGTTTCGATATTCCAATGTCATGTTGGCGCCGAGAATTCTTGTTGCTTCCACCACGAACCAAATCTTGGAGAGCCAGATCCAATAGAGTTCTCCGCTCTCAAATTTTCCTTGCATCCTTGGATCTCCTCGCAAAGGCGAATGGATCTTTGACTGCGGATCGCGGTCCAACTGATCGACCCAAAAGGATTTGGGGTATAGTTTTGCAAGAGGCAATTCTTCCAGTGGAAGAGCGACTATGATCGTGTCCAAGAAAATGGGATCGCAGGGGGGATCGTCGCAGAGTTCTGTTTCATTGAAGCGGCGCAAGTTAGCTAATAATTCCACCAGATCCGGAGACGTGAAAATCACCATAGGATCCTTGTACACAGTCAAAAAATTCCCCATCCACTCGTGATATTGACTTGGCGGGTGTTTGGATGGGATTTCGTAATAGGCAGTGACAATGATGTTGTTGCTTGCATCGTCAGGAAGGCTTTCGAAACCTTCTTGGTTACATTTCCCGCCACCAAGGACGTGAAAGACGTAGTTTGTATCGGAATAATTGTGGCCATTGTCACTCTTGTCCCGAAACGCATCGCTAGGGCCAGTTCCGTAGCAGCTGTGTTGTTGTTTCTGTGTGCGAGAGGGCAAGATCAAATTCATTGCAGAAGGTACGTTCTGAAAAGTGCTCCCACTGCAAACAGTGATTGGATCGTTTGTAAAAGTTCTGCTTCCAAATTCTGTCGACTTCGAGCTTATATTGTCCAGGGAATACTCTTCGATTTCGTCGCAAGGGCTCGTTGGCATTGCCAATGTTTGGTTTCTTGGGTGAAGGGAAGCATATTCATTTCTGTAAGGTGTTTGTTCATTCCTTTTCGAGAACAAATGGTTTCGAACGAGACTACTTTCGATCACCAAACGAAGGACTATTACAAGCCCGATGATTACTACCAGAAATCTTATGGAACTCCTCAAAGATTTCTGCCTTTTCCCGTGTCCCATTGGAAGAAATCCGTCACGCGTAGTGCTTGCCTTTCTTCCGCTCGTCGGATGATTTGCTCTTGCGGCGCCGTCCGTTTCCGTCATTTGGACGGATTTTGTCATTATAGAGCTCTGCCTATATTCTTTTCGCCTGCAGCTCTATGCTCACGTGGGAACTGCAGATAACAATGTTTGTTCTTGGTCATGGTTCTCATTTCCATCATCAAATTGATCGATTTTGTTTTGAAAAAATTCAAACACGAGGATGCACCGTGACATCGCGCGTGCGCGCATTTTAACAGGGACTGGATTCGATCACGAATAGAAGGGCATAGTACTTCACAAGAAGAGGAGAGTCACTTCGCTAGAAAATGCTTGGCCGCGCGAAGTGGTGGTGACATCCCCCCAATGCCTCCTACATACCATGATCCAACGGTTCGATTTCGCAAATTTGTGACTTTTCGTTGTCAACAAGAATAGTCTCCTCCTCCGACAGGATCCAAATTACATTCAACAAGAAAGCAGTTAGAGCACAATATAGAATACCGATTATTCTATATAGCATAACTGAAATAATATTGCTCTAGTCTATCGAACTGGATAAGAGAAATAGACTAAAACAACAATCGCATCCAACAGAGAAAAAATTATGACGAGTCTCTCGAGAGATATTTCCGGAGATACCGACGATGTGGCAGCAGTTCCCGAGGTCGTGAACCCGCAAGGCGGTGATTCGATGGTCAATACCATCGTGGGGGTCATGGGTAACGTACTCGAGTGGTACGATTTCGCCCTCTTTGGCTTCTTTTCCGATGTCATTGCCGACGTTTTCTTTCCACCGGCCATTGTCGGAGCCGAACACGATAACCTGACCAAGTCCTTTGTCATTTTTGGGTCTGCCTTTTTGATGCGCCCAGTCGGTGGTTTGATCATTGGATACGTCGGAGACAAGCATGGCCGAAAGGAAGCATTGACGCGCTCGTTGTTTCTGATGGCCATTCCCACGACGCTCATGGGCTGCCTTCCGACCTACAATCAGGTCGGCGTCTTGAGTACCATCCTTTTGTGTTGTTGCCGATTGATCCAGGGAATCAGCGTCGGAGGTCAGCTGCCGGCCTCTCTGGTGTACACGGTCGAAAAACGTCCCAAGTCGCAATGGGGATACTACGGGAGTTTGCCCATGGTGGCGGCCAACGTGGGCACACTGCTGGGAAACCTTTGCGGAGCCCTCATGCGCAGTGTCCTGACCGATCAACAACTCACCGCTTGGGGATGGAGACTTCCCTTCTTTTCGGGAATCTTGATTGCGTTCGTTGCCTTTTACTTGAGAAAGCACGGAGCCGACGGTGCCTACCACGAAGGAAGCGGTGATGTTTCCGACGAGGCAATCGCGGCGGTGGAAAAATCGGTCACTTCGCACAACCCCATCAAGGTAGCCCTGAGACGCGAAAACCGATTGGCCCTCCTATCGACGAGCATCGTTCCGATGCTGTGGGGCGCCGGATTTTACGTTTCATTTGTGTGGATTGCCATCTTCATGGAGGAATTGATGGATCCTCCCATTCCCTGGAGCCTTTTGGATCAACTCCCTCGGCTTGCTGTTTGGAATGACCTGGGTGCTACCCGTTGCCGGTGCTATTAGTGACCGCGTTGGCCGAACTTTGATGATGACGATCAGCGGCTTGCTTTTGACCGGACTGGGTCCCGTCTTCTTGATTCTCATCTCGAGGGGGAGTGTGACCGTGGCCTTTTTCTCGCAGCTGATGCTGGGGTTGCTCCTCAGTTTCTATGGAGGTCCTCTCTGCGCGTGGCTCGTCGAGAATTTCTCTCCCGAGGTGCGCATGACCAGTGCCAGCATCGGATATGACATGAGGTATGTTCACAAGCAGGCACAGGCGGAGGAATGATTCCTTCTGGACACTGTATGACCTCCTGATCGTGACATGTTGACTCATCCTTTTCATATGCTTTTTGTTTTGTTTTCAAAATATTTCATTTCACTTCGAACAGTCACGCGATTGCGGGTGGTTTTTCTCCCGCCATTGCTACCTTCCTCTATACAAATTATGGATTAAACGCCGCAGGATTGGTTTACGTTGTATTCGGATCTCTTTCGGTGATGGGAATCTACATTAATTTTTTCTGCGGTAGAGGCGACAAGGAGGAAGATACGGGAAGCCCAGTAGCAACATCGGAGGAAGACACCGGAACTCTGGAAATGAAAGAAAGCACAAGCGAAAAGAAGACAAAAGCGGAACTCGTTTAGACGACGAAGAAAAGAAAACCATGCATGCTAGGCAATTGTTGCTGCTTGTGCTCGAGCTCGAGGACTAGAATATTGACGTTTCTAATACACGAAAATAACAACTTGATAGAACGTTTGAAAGAAAAAAGTAGCCAGTAGCCGGAACTAGTTGTAGCAGCTATCTCAAAAAGTTGTTTCTGAGCGTGCTGGTTCCGTTGTTAGTTGTTCAAAAGAACAAAACAAAATAAAAAATGAGGCAGAAAATACGTATTGGGAAGACCAAGTACTTGTAGTGATGGGTAGTCAAAGTATATTAGTAGTTTTGGGATTGTCCAATCCGCGTGAATCAATCCAACACATCGGAAAGAACGGTGAATCGGAAAGAACTGCTGAGGCTGAAATTGCGACGCGTGATGTCATTTTGCGAAGAAGCATTCTTTGATGAGAAGAAGTAACAAAAGTCGAAGAAAAATGAAAGGGCAGGAACGAACAGACACCGCGGATAGGACTAAAATTGTCGAACCGATGTTTTCTTCATTTAAGAACCGTCATGTGCAAAGAATCGGTATGGAAGCCATCTTCTCTATTCTTCTTGTCGTATTCTTTCTTCTGGATCTTTTCTGCTTCAATGTACATTGGAGAACATGTTATTGGTGGAAGAAAAATGAAGACAGCTGTTCTTCGGTGACGTATTTTTTTGTATTGCATGGCATACCGATAAATTTGGAAATTAAACTTATCTCAATAATTTTTAATGCGCAATTGATTTCTAATAAAATTCGAAAGTGCAATAAATAAGCCAGTTTCTCTGAGGGTCTCCAACGCATCTTTGACACATCTGTGCGCTGGGTAAACCAATAATCGGTGAGAAAAGAACAGTGAAGTTTGACACGTGTGTTTCATTGTCAACTCTGCCATGATCTACGTGCGTCACGTCAATACAGATGTGCTGTATTTCTTCGAACGACAACTTTTATGACAAACCGCAACGAACGTCTTCTAACTACCGAAGTTGTGAACTTCTCGGAAACGTTTTTCCCACTTGTTACTGTAACACTGCGGTCAACTCTGAGTCAAACTTGGAGTTGGTCGAGCTGTACAATTGAGAAACTTTCAATCCGCTTCCTGGACTATTGCCACTGGGACCTCCTATTGTTACACTGACGAAAGTGTCGCTTCATTGCTATCGCCATCGATAGGTAAGTGGATTTGGATCGTTAGAGGTGAAGCAGCTTTCTCGTTCATGCAACTCACAATATTTTCTTCTATTGACTTGTCAATGTAGGTAAACTGAAAGGAAGCTACACCAAGCGAATCGAACTGCATCCAATCGCCAGAACATATTATGATTAGTGCCCAGCACCAGCAATATCCCCAGTATCATCAACATACAAAACCCCTGATGACAAACACGATCTCTCAATCTCAACAATCAAATACCCCTACTACTGTTCCAACAAGCACCTCTTCCATGAACGGAGACTCCAAAGCTAGAAGAGACGCGGCTTCGATGATGATGTCAATGAGCCACTTGATGGACGCTGCTGCCGTGCACGCGCAGCAGCAACAGTCTACTCCTGCCACAACCACAACCGCAGGAGGGTTACCAGATACGCAGTCAATGTTGAACGCTGTTCAATCACAAGTCCATTCTCATCTAAACCACACAAGTCGTGGTCCCCACAAGAAACGTACGGCGTCTAACGCTAATCTTGATGACATTCATTCGAATAGCAACCATCTTATCAACGGCGGCGGTGTCCTTCGTGTGCCCATGACTGGAAGTACGGCAGCCGTTAGCGGTTCAGCAGTTTCAACTGGAAAAGGTAAAACAACTTCTGCATCATCTGCCGCGAGTCGTGGATCGAATTCGAGTACCTCTTCAAACGGGCCCCTTACGGAAGAGGAGAAGAAGGCGGAACGTCGTGCGGCGAATCGTCGATCTGCATTTCAATCGAGGCAGCGGCGAAAGATCCTCATTGAAGACCTTCAGAGAACGGTGGCAGCCCTGTCAAAGGATAACAACGACCTCCGCAAGAACAACGACGAGATTCGATCACAATTGGAAGCAGCGTTGTTGGAGAACCGTCAACTCCGCCAAATCACCTCGTCCTTATCTGCGCAGGCACATGCACAAGTCGCAGTGCAACAGGCTCAACAACACCAACAGCAAGCCGCGCCAGGAAGCCAATCACAATCGACGGGAAGCCCTACCATATCCGCCCAAGCACCTCCCCCGATCCCATCCATTGCACAACAGCCGCCACCCTCCGTTGCTGTTGCCTCGGCTGCTCCACCATCCTTTGCGACTCAAACCCTCACCAACTCGGCTTCAGCGCTTTCCAACTTCTTGAACAGCTTTGCTTCCCAAGCAGCTGCCGCTCCTTCAAACTCGGAACAACAGCAGCATATTTTTAATGCCAAGATTGCTCTTATGGCTGCACAGTCGCGTGTGAGCGAATTGGAACACCACCAGGCAGCGCAAGCACAAGCTGCTGCCAATGCAGCTGTAGCACAGCAGCAACAGCACCAAGCACAACTCCAGGCGCAAGCACAAGCTGCTGCATCAGCCGCTCTTGGCTTGGCCCATGTGCAAGGGTCGGCTCCCGGAGCCAATGCTTTGGGCGATGCTCAACACCTGGCTCGTCTGCAAGAGTTCTTGACTCGGGGAATCACCAATGCATCCGCAGCAGCGGCATCGTCCGTGGCAGCTCCTCCGGTTCCTCCGTCTATTGCAGCTACGAATGGTGCTCCAACCAGCGCTGGCATTAGCGCTGCTGGTGTCGACTTGTCACATCTCCGAAGCTTGTTGGAAGCACAACAACAGCAGCAGCAACAACAACAAGCTGTGAAAGTTACAGGACCAATGTCAGCGCCACCAGAATCTCCCGCTCGACCATCGGCACAGTCTTCTGCTCCTTCAAAGCTTGAAGCCGATGGAACAACTAAGACGAATGAAGCGGTCGCTAATAACGCTGCAGCTACAGCAGTAGCTCCTCAGCCGTCTTCGTCTGTAACTCCGGTCACGGCATCGTCGACTTCAGCAGTTACCGCCAATCTCGCAGCAGCAAGCCAAGACGCGCCCGGGATTCAGCTCCTAATCGAATCACTTCGTGCTGGACAGGGCGGTGCTGCCAGCAATGGTTCTGCTCCTCCCCTGGATGAAGCTGTCAGAAATTATATCAAGCAGCAGCAATTTGCGCAACAGCAAAGTAATAACGCCGCTTCAGCGATCAAGACTGAAGCAAAATAAGAATCACGAACAATGAGACTGCGATGCAAATATTCCTTGAATAATCTTCCTCCGCAAGAGAAGTTCAACGTGGACACAGGGAACTTGTCCAGGAACGCACGACCAAAACTCTGACGAAGATTTGCATCACATGGGGATTCATGCCGCACGAATTGCCTGCCCACAAAGGGTGGGGAGTGCTGCCGATTTCCACAAGCAATTGTTATTTATATGCGACTACTGTGTGTATTACATTTACTGTAAAATTTATATGGGGAGACAACACTGATAATCACCAACAACACTGCAGCACGAGTAGGGAAAGAAGTAACCGGGACGAACGGGCCTATCTTCTTTGCTTCAACTCCGTGCAATGTGGTTTCGCCAGCTCGACAACGAGAGAGACAATAAGAGATTCAACCAAAAAGAACAAACGTCTAGTATGTATGATAGACCCATTGATTGGCCCGAACGCAAACAAGAAAATACGTCAACAAATGACAAGCGGTGCCTTTCCGATGGTATTATTCTCTTCTCTAGAGTAAAATAATTATTTTAGCAAGCTTTCATTACTTTTTTAAATTCTGACTATTGGACATAATCTTCATCAAAGCTTAAGTCATGACTGGTTTCTGCTATCGCTACAAAGATTAACTCTTGGATCTAATTGAGGTTTCGCATATAATCAAAATACGTAGGGAAACATGTTTCAAGGCTCATATGCCATAGATATGAAAAATGAAAGGCATTCAAATCGGATTTCGTTGACGGTACCATTGGCAGCAAAGAAGGGTGATTAGACTCGACGAGACGAACTGTGCCGACTTTTTCGTCGATGACGATCTCTCTTGGTTGGCATCTCGCTGTATCCATGATAGTCTTCTTCATATTGTTCTGATTCATAACGATTCTGTTGTTTGAGCCTTTGTTTTGAATGCGAGCCAGAGCTGTGGCGAGAACGAGAACGCCGAGGCTCTTCTTCGAGGCGATGTCGCTTACAATCCTCGTCAGGGGCATAGTTCTCTACGGAACTTCCCTTCGAGGTACCAAGTTTATCAAATCCAATTCCGTCGTCACCGTATCCGCCTAGGGAGATTTCTTCCGGTTGTGGTGCACAAGAGAATTGGTTACCAACGACGTCGGACAACTCGCCGGTTGCAACTACTTCCTGAACCTGACCGACAAGTCCCCCGACTATCGCGTGTCCTTTTTGAAAGGCGTCCTGAGCCAATTCTTGAACGTCTTCGAGGTTATTCAAAGTCCACCCCATTTCGGCGGCGGAAGCCGGGGCATTGTCATTGTAGTAGTTCACGTTGATGTCTTTCGATTGTTGCGCTCTAGCAACAGTCGTTTTCTTTTCTGCTTGGGACAATTCTTCGTCCAATGAAAGAACTCCACGGCGGCCATCGCCTGTCGATTCCGAAGTTCCCTGGCAGGCCATCATACAGTTAAAGATATCACTGGGATCAAGAACTTTTTTCTTCCTTTGGCGATCGGTTGCCCCGTTAGGGGAATCATGGGGACCTTTTCCCGTTCCATTGATTTGGTGCTGGTCGGCAACGCACAATTTCCAAATGCCATGCTGGATTTCTTCCAATCCCGCCCGAGTATCTGCCTTGACCTCCTCGTTGATCTCCTCAAGCTTGTCAATCTGTTCCTGTTGGCCATCGACCAAACCAGCCAAATCCGTGTAGATATTCTGGACTTTTTTCATTCCATCGTTAATCTTTTGGACCTCGGCCTGGCGCTCACGCATGGCACGCTCGAAAAAGTCTTCCTCTTTTTCGGCAGCTCCCAGAAGTGCCCTCTTTTGGGCACCTCCCTCTGCCCCGGCAGCAGCAGCCTCGCTTGCCGTTAGGGTGCTGATTTCCGCTCGTTGGCGAAGCTCCGTTTCTTCTACAATCGATCGCAGCTGTTCCGAAGCACGAAGGTAATCCCGCTGGAGTTTTTTGCGTGCGGCAGCAAGGGCAGCTGCAGCTACGGACTTGCCTCTGTCGGCTCCTGCCTCGTCCTTCTCGAGGGCAAGCTTTAGGTCTTGTTCCGCATCTTGAGCCGATCGCATCAATATTCGGGACTTCCACATGGCCTCCGGAGACGACGCCGAAATTTTCGACACGGCTGAGAGGTCAGCCACCATTTTCTTAAATTGTGCAACTTCGGTGGAGAGTTTCGACGCATTTGACGGATTCTTACGGCTGGCACTTTTGCTCCTGCTTTGCTTCTTCTCTGCATCCTTGGAATCGCGGTGATTCGTGTGCTTAGAACTTCGACCTCGATCGTCAGAAGTTTCCGGGATGTTCTTGTAGTGTTTTGGCAACCTCCGTGGTCGACGTTTTGGTGAGGTGGAAAACTGCGAACTTACATCCGTCTCTCGTCGCGCGCCCTTTTTGGCGTTGATAGTAGTTGGCACTTCTGTGAGAATTGCTGCTTCTGTGTTTTCTTCGGTCAGCTTCCTCTCGGTAATCACTGTGATTCAGCCCAATATCGCTTTCGCTGAAGTCAGCCGAGCTATCGTCGTCGTCGTAACTTGGATCGTGATTGGTAGTGGACGAGGAGATCGAAGTCGACTGCCAGAGATGCATCGTTGCATACGTCGTCACCCTGGACGGTTAGGACATCGTCCATGAGGCGTTTCTTGGTCACCGGATGCTGTATGTGATTCAGCTGAGGCCGAACTCCGCGCTGAATCTCGAGGTTCTTCTTGCTTGTGCTTCGTTGATTTGCAATAGCTCCACCGTCGCTTCGCCGACGGCGCGAGGATTCCGAACCCAGAACAGACGGCTTTGGGACGTCAAAGTCGCGACTGCTCTTGGTTCTTCGTCTTCCATCGATTCTTGTTTCATCCACACCCGATCGTCGTGGAGGGAGTGGATCCGATGAACGGCGAACGTTTCGGCTCTTGCTGACTCCCGTTGGCGAAGGCATTGCCGCCGGTGGGGAGAGAGCTGCCATAGCGCTTCTACCGAAATCCGAAAAGGACATGATCTTGTTGTCGTTTGGGTAAATGAAAGATGATCAATGAATGACTTGGCAAATCGTACTGACACAATCGTACTGATACAGAAGTGATTGTAAAACCTAGTTTGTTAAGTGGAGTGCCTTTTCGTTCTCATAAAGAACCAGCACGAACGGAGAGGTTGTGGAAAATCGCTCTATTGTTGTCACAATGATGATGTTTGCTGTTGGAGGCATGAAAAATTCCAATTTCCTTCCTGCCCTGCCGTTTTGCGCGTATACCTTCTTTATGTGATTGGATACAACTCATGCAATAAGGCGGGGAGGATCCACGACCCGAACGGCGTTTTGTTTTTAAGCCGATCGTAGGCTCGCTAAACCTTCCGTTGCGATACATTCTCGCGGGACGTGACCTTCCTTGCCAAAATTCGGTCGGCTAGGCACGTACTTATAAATCATATGAATAGTACTCATTTCAGGTATGCATAGTCCTGTATATAAAATATATTCGTTACGCTCATGTAAAGTGACGTGGCACTCAAAACTCCCCGGAGACTGTGCGGGAAAATAATTGACTAAGTAACGTTAAAAGACAGCTTGTGCGCGAGCAAGATGAATAAGAAAGTGATGGGGATTCTTCTTGAACAGTGTCAGTGTGTCAAACTTTACCACAAAATTCGAGAATTCTTGCTTCGAAGTGTCCCAGTCAAAAAGCGCCTCCATGGAAAGCTTCCCGAAAATTTGGAAGTTTGGAGGGTCCAAAAACTCCTCACTACGCATCACAAAGCAAATCTTTTCTTAAATACGATATTTTTCCATTAAGTTTTTCATGAAACTACTCACTCACCTTTTCCACTCACCCTGTCATGGCAATCAGAACTCGTGTCAAGAGGAACTGATAGCAGCCATAAAAAATAGGGCTTGAAGCAGCTGCTGTGAGTGAGATACAACTTGTTTTCGACGCCAAAGAGCTCATTATTTCCTTGGAGAACTTCCCTTTACTTCCCTCTTCCAAGGCGGTATTTGACGTTTAAACGTTTCAACGTCGACATTTTTTTGTTCTCCCTTTCACTCACCTCACATCGAATCTCCATATTCATTCCAATATCTTTCGAACGAATTCCTTCGCTCGTCTGTTCTGATACCAAAGCTAACCACGTGGCTCAGTACAAAGGAACAACGAACTCGACATCGTTGTATTCCCACTTCAAAAGAATGAAAGCAATCGACTCCGTTCCTCTTTTTGTTGCGCTTGCTTTGTTCCCCCCGATTACTGTAACAGCTACCACCTCTGTAGGCACCTCGGCGCCCTTTCGATACTCCGAAAGCGAACTCGAAGCATGCACCCGAACCCATGGAACCGAAGACGGAGCTGAAGTCACGGATGGGGTCGCTGATTCCGCAAACACCTGCCTCAAGCTCTACGAAAGGTTTTTGGGGCACTATCATCGCAGGGAGGATATCTCCACTCTGCTATTGTCGTCTCCCGAGTACGCCCATTTTGCAACAACGGCAGAGCACGTTTACCAACACAACGTGATGCATTCCGAACATGGTTTCAAGCTACAGCTAAACCAATTTGCCGATACATTCCGATCATATACGAAACGAGATTCTGAAAACTCCAGTGCAACGAACCAAGAAAACAAAAGCAGGGACAACTGGCAGATCGATCTGGAAAGTTTCTGGGAAGATCACAACAATGACATTATCGAAGACAACAACGAGAATAACTCCAGTCGACGACAATTGCGATGGAATGGAATGGATGTTCGTCTCTTGGATACTCATGCTAGCATAAGGATGGAAAAGGAACATCAGAAAGAGGAACTACAAAAACTGAACCTTCGCCAATCCCATGAGGAAGCGCATCAAATGCATAACGAAGAAGACGAATTCCACCGACATCTAAAGTGGAAGTCTTCGCACAAAGACCCTTCGCCGTTATCATCCTCTACATTGTTGCGAGTTGCTGCTAGTTCCAAACACCAAACCAAGGTACGGATGCCAGGGGACGGAACAAACATGCCCGCTGCCTTTTCCAGCCCACAGGTGCCAGCAATGATCCATGGAACAGAAGTCGAATTGCACAAGGGCGGACAATCGGATGTCAAAAAAGTCGGTGGCGAATCTTCCCTCCACGAATTCTCAAAATTCTTGGATTGGTCGACATCGAACAATCCCGATGGTGTTTCGTTGGTTCATGGCGTTTATAACCAAGGAAGTTGTGGTTCGTGCTGGGCATTTGCGGCCACGGGGAGTGTAGAAGCCAGCGCTGCCCGAAACGCTGCCCGGGATTATTTCGTCAACGGATTGGGCGAGATCAATGAAAAAATAAAGGCATCCAATAACTACTACGACGATGACGACTACTTGGACAGACATGGATACTATACCATGCTGGAAGATTTGGCCGATGAATCTAGGAGGATTGAATCGGAGACTTTCGAAGAATTGAATCTAAGCATCCAAGAATTGCTCGATTGTGATACTTCGGTTGACGAAGGATGTATCGGTGGAAATCCTTCTTTGGCCTTTTATTACATCCATAAATACGGCTTGGTACCATGGAAAGAATATCCCTATGTTGGATATGGGGGGATGGAAGTATCTGAAACATCTCTTCTTGGGATGCCAGAAACCCATGTAACGCAAGACAACAAGTTCCCTCTTGAGAGATCTTCGCTATCTTCGGCATCTGGAAGAAGGGGCAAATATGCACCTACCTGCCAAAAAGATAAGGTCGAGAATCCAATTGCGACGGTCGAGAGCTGGGGATTGCTGCACAAGAATCACGAGGATTTGATAGCATATGCACTTTTGTATGTTGGCCCAGTTGCCGTTGGAATCAATGGCGCCGATCCTTCGTTCATCAGTTATGGTGGAGGCATCTTCGACAGTCATGATTGCGAACAAACCGCAAACCATGCCTTGCGTAAGTCAAATTAATATTCACAGCGTGATTTTGTTTTGAGATTCTCCGAAACATTTCGATCTAACCTCTTTCTATGATTCTGGTTCTTATTATCTTTTTTTAATCAACAGTAATTGTCGGATACGGCGAAGAAAACACTACAAACCAGAAAGGCGAAGCTGAAATCGTCCGCTACTGGATCGCTAGAAATTCATGGGGGGAGAGCTGGGGTGAAAAGGGATTCATTAGAGTCAAACGAGGATCGGGTGAGAAGGGGAAACCGGGTGTGTGTGGTATCGCCCGCAGCCCAAGCGTTGCTCTCGGGGGGTCGTATCGAGCAAATCGAACAGATCCATTGGCAAATGTGAGCAAAAAGGCAACCGCGAAATATCGAAAAGACAAATACGTCACATCATACGACACATCCGCAAGTTTAAACATGTATACAAGACAGAATCATCCTAGGTGCGATTCCATGTTCTCTACGGACACGGCTCACTTCTATAATGGATGCGTGAAGTTTTCAATGTAAGTTTGAAATTGTTGAAAGTACGAATCTATGTATTTCGTGGAAGAAAATATTTTTTTTATTTTCGATGTAGTCTTTAAGCTGTTTTCAAAGCCTTTCTCCACTAATCCTTCCTGTCGTCAATAATGCATTCCATAGTTTATATCACAGAAATCAGCCTATGTTTTTGGCGTTGATTTGCTTTTTATGTGCTCTTCTTGCAATAATACCATTGGCAGTCTCTCTCTTGCGCGAACACCGCAGAGCCCTAGGGAATCGATCACTTTTCCTCGAGTTCTATGAAGATGAAGACGCACGACCTACGACGCTTTCAGAGCGTTCGCGTTCTTCCTCCGGCACGCTCTCCGAACGAACACACCTGCTAACATTGAAAGATATGTATGCAGATGCTCGTAAGCACGAAGAAGAAATAAAGCGCCCGAGAGGGCGAAATATCGTCATGACTTCACCGGAACACGACCCATTTCATTTAGTTCCATCAGCCTCGTTCGATCACGAGGAATCTGATCAAAGCTACGGTGGAGTGTTGACCAGGTCATTGTAAATAAAAACGAACTAAATTTTTGAATACACATTTACATTAGCTACGTGTAATGAAACAACAACAATTATTCTAAACTCAAATTTAATTTTATGTTCTTGTATTGTATTGTATAGTAGTAACATATACATCCACAATTAATTTGGTGATAACACGATGTGCCCACGTAGTATACAAAAAAATTATTCCACTCGCTTAGTCTGAAGCACTCAATCTGGACCAAATCCTCCAGTACCGGGTTTACAATCCTCCTACTCGGGAGACTAAGATATCGGTACTGGGTAGGGGCTGAATGAATTCATTCGCTTCTGTTTCATTGGAGGAGGCAACTTCAGAATTTTCGGGCTTATCCATATAGGCCTCGTTGGTGACCGTCCCGGTACATTTCCACATGGGTTGCTCACGGCTGCATTCGCACTTAACATCCATGCCAACTTCGTAGTACCTGCACTTCTTGTATTGGAATCGGTTTTCAATGACACATGTCTCGTTTTGTGGATATACCGCAGGGCAGTTCACAATATCGACGACAGCCTCGTCGATGACAGGAGCTACCAAAGTGGCATCGGTAACGTTCGCAGGCGGTGAAGTTTCAATCGGTGGTTCAGGAATCACACTGTCGACGATCCCATTGCTAACTTTATATCCGCATTGGAAGAAAGGCATGATTTTTTCGTTCGTACACGTTCCGCAGAACTCTCGGGCACAGGCGCTGACACCATTGAAAGCTGTGTTGAGGATTACCGAAGTTAACGACAGAGAGTATAAACATTGCTTGCAGACAACTTCGTCACTGGAAGCGCAAGCGTTCACATCCATACTTTCATTGGTACATCCTTCATACCAAGCGTTCAAAGAGGAAGGAGTAGAAGCAGCAGAAATTCCAGGAATGCTCGCGGCAGGAATGCTCGCGGCAGGAGTGTCTGCAGGAATGTCAACTCTTCCGACGACTACACCATCGGGAATGGGCGGTGGAGTTCGAATCGAAGGATCCGGAATCGAAATTTCAAACTCATCGTTCATCTCATACCCACACAAAAAGAAAGGCGTCAAGACGTCAACTGTGCACATTTCGCAATAATTTCGAAAACAGGCATTAAGACCACCGTAGGCGTTGCTTGGAGTTGCCGATGTTTTCGCAAGAGCGTAGACACATTGCTTGCAGATCATATCGTTATTGGAAGCGCACGCGCTGATGTCCATACTTGCACCCGAACATCCGTCCATCCAATCCGTCAACGACGGCGACGTTTTTGGGGGTGCAGTTGGTGCAGTTACAGTAGGAATAAAATCGAATCTTCCGCTCACTTGAGAACCGGCTGCAGCGGAACTAATAGACCCCATGATTTTATTCTTTTTCCTTCTCCTTTTGAGATTCCTTTCGATGCTGTCATTCTCACTGACCGCAAGAGAATCCAATTGTTCCTGTTGTCTACCGCGAATTCCTCTGGTCGCTGCATCGGCGGTTTGGATTGATGCCACCAGAATCAGTGCTGCCAGCACCATGGGACAGAGTTGCTTCAGAATCACGGCCATTCTTAATCTCTTTTTCTGTTGGTTTCTGAAAAGTTGCAATAAATTTGTAGAAATAATTGTTTTTCGACGACCTGGAGTAACTGTGTCTTGAGAGCTGACAAAAGGCATACGACAACGACCAACGGAACTTTCTTTTGTAACTGAATTACCAATTTTTTTCTCAATTTTAAAATCTTGCCGTCCGCGGGTATCGGCATTTCTAAGCTACTTTTCATGTGAATGAGGCGTGTTTCTATTTTCAACCATTACCCAGAAGATACTAAAAAAATACTTTCGTTGCGAGCAAGACGAGCACTGATGAAAACGACCGTTACTAATTTTCAGTAAATACGATACATCGAAAAGATTTTAGTCAATGAATAACGAGTTTTAGGAATTGAAATAACCATTAAAAACAAAGATTTTAACTGTTGACTCAATTTCAAATCTGAATCCACGATTCAACTTTTTCATTATACAGTCTGTTCATCGTCGGTTGTCGATATCCTCGTGAATGAAGTTGAGACGATTGACGCCATCACCACAATCAAATTTCAGGCTTCGAACATACGCATCCCCATAATTTCCATCAAAAACTTAGCCCATCGAATCTCTCAACTACTCTACTATTTATTTCATCGCGAGCCTTAGAATTCTGAGCTCAGATAAAATCTGTCAACTCCTTGAAAAGCCTACAATTTCGTTGAAAATATTCTTTCAACCAGACAATAGACACTGCCGCTATCACACGGACGAGACAACGAAACAGGATAATGAAGAGCAGGAAGGAAGACAGACAACGACAACGTCAGAGCCATCATGTTTGGCTGTTTTTGGGACTGCTGATTGCAGTGGCACTTTCCGCTCCTCCCGTCCACATCGGATTTCCTATTACCTGCGTCGAAGCCCTTGCTGCTGCCAAGAATAGACGAAAAGGGCGCAAGCCAACCGGAGGTGGTAAGGGAAAGGGTGGATTCAGTGGATTTGGAGCGCCTCCTCCTACCCTAGAAGATGTGCTGGCCAATATCAAGACCAATCGGCTTCCAGAGGATGCTCCCACCCTCCCATGTCCCTGTGGAAGCAGCAAGATATTTGCTGACTGCTGTAGCCCGCTCCTGGAAAATACCGAGAGCTGTCAGACACCCCTACAGGTTTTGCAGAGCCGTTACACGGCCTTTTGCTATCGCAACATCGGCCATGTTATCCGAACTACACACGAGGAATGCCGGGATTATCGGGACGACAAAGTTTCCTGGGCAAAGGATCTCGACAAGGAAGGAATGTTCGACTCGTTTGAATTCGTCGGATTGGAAATTCTTGACGAGGATGGAACTGCGGAAACAGCAGAAAGCCAAGATATCGACAACAACGAAGCCTTTATGGAATTCAGGGTCAGCCTAAAGGGACGCCCACTCGAGGAAGCCCCGCTTCGTTCCCGCTCTCTTTCATCGATCGAGGGGGAAGAAACCGTCATCTCGGAACGATCAAGGTTTTTGCGCAATCCCGAGTCGGGTGAGTGGAAATATGCCGGAGGGGACGTCCGATCGACCGTCAAGGGATTGGAGGACACGACACTCAATGCGTAGGGAAAGCAAAATATGTCAATTCCTAAACCGTGCTGGAAAATTAGCCGACAAAGACCGATCAACGTATGGTGATGAGCAATCTCAGGAGCTGGGGCATTGTCAGGGCAGGACACCACGATGATGGATGCTATCGGTTACAATAAATGTGAAATCAAGTTTCTGCATCGATAAAATTTCGCAATCTTTCATGGCTTCAGAAGAGATTATACCTATTTTATCATCCCCATCAGCAGCTTTAGACGCACATAATTTAAGGAACAGTTAAACAATACAAAAAATGGTTGATTCTATAGAGTAGAAATGTATTTCGACCCTGTAGAGTGCAAGCTCGAAGACTTGTTTCTTTCAAAGATTGTCGAAGCCCTTCTACAATACAGATGGGTTTTTAAACTTCATCGTATTCTCATAATAATATTAAGATTTATTACATTCAATTATTGCTGTAGCTTGACCTCGTCGTATTTTGTCACCACTTTTAATTTTTATGTTTTTTGCGTTGGTTTTTGGTTCATGGCTTTCACTTACATAAAATAGACTTCAACATTTTTTCGTCACAATTAGGGGGTGTCACGGCATGCCCATGTAGGATTGTCAACTTGACTGGCACATCTGCATTGCGTTTGGAAACTATTGATAAAACATGTTTGATCCAACTTCCCCGAGGGAATATACTGCGAACATGGAACGCCATCAATGACTTCGGACTCCGGTGGACAACCTGTTTGGGTGATCACGGGACCATTGTCGGTTTCAGGCAATGTCTCGGGGACGGGTTCTGGCGATGTTTCGGGGACAGGTTCTGGCAATGTTTCGGGGACAGGTTCTGGCAATGTATCCGGGGCGGTTCCGTTGACAATAGGTTGTAGAATTTCGGGAATTCCTCCGGTGCAGCTCCATAGCCCAGTGGAAGCACGGCAAGTGCAAGCCTTCTGGTAAGTGTTTACTGTTCCAGCCGCACTGTCAGTGACAGTTTGTTGATAATTGCAGGTTGCGGAGTTCAATAGTGCCGGCAAAACTCCTTCACACGATGTCATATCATCAGGAGGTTGGTTTTGTGGAGGGCAAATAGGCGCAATAGGTCCGGTTGGAACAGGTGCAACAGGGGCAATAACAGGGGCAAGAGTGACAACAGGAACAGGCATCAACGATGGAGGAGGAATCGGTGGAAGGGTTCCGTCGCAAATCCAGGTGACGCTGGCCGGATCGGCCTCTCTGGCATCACAGTCGCATACAACATTATCTGAGCTTATCACCTGGCCATCAGCGCGTGTAACTTGCATAAAAGTACATTGCAAATAGTTCTGTGTCAGCACAAAGTGCTGGATACACGCGTCACCGGTGCTGGGGACTGGGATGTTCACACACAAGTCAGGCGCAATAGGTGTCGGTTCCGCGGCTGGCGGTGGGGCTTCTGCGGGTGCTCTTGTTTGGACCTCTCCCGTGCACATCCAGATAGGATTAGATTTCTCGCACCTACAAGCTGCAGTTACGACCTTCTCTGGAATGCCATTATCATCCAAGAAGATGATTTCTCCGCCGCAGACACCGCCTGAAAGGTCGTCAGGCAAGACTCCCTCGCAAGAAGTTCCGTTTTGAGGTATACCCGGTAATTCCTGACAAAATTCTGGAATGTTTGGATTAACTGGAACGGGAGGGCTGACAGGCTGTGGAACAGGGTCAGCTACAGGAGGTGTAACTGGCGGTTCAACAGGAGGAGTGACTGGCGGTTCAACAGGTGGAGTGACTGGAGGTTCAACAGGAGGTGCGACCGGCGGTTCAACAGGAGGGCTGACAGGAGGAGTGACAGGTGCCGGGACAGGTGGACCCGGGATGACGTTAGTGCATACACTTAATTGTCCGGGATTGCACATGTACACATTTTCACTGCTTCTGCAGCTGCAGACCAGGCCTTCTCCGGCCATTGGTGCTCGGCCATCGATTCGGTTGACTTCGTAACAGCAATAAATCCAGGAAGGACCTCCAGTGGAGCACGTGTCACCACTCCTTGGTAGTGTAGCAGAACATGTGCTGGGACCTGGCGGGGCGACGACTGTCGTAGGGACAGGGACAGGAGCCGTGATAGGAGCCGTGACAGGAGCCGTGACAGGAACTGTAACAGGTGCCGTGACAGGAGCCGTGACCGGAACTGTAACAGGAGCCGTCACTGGAGCTGTGACGGGAACTGAAACAGGAGCAGGAGCTGGCGCACCAGGTCGGCCGGCTCCGCAAGCATAAAAGGCCGTTGCTTCAGCAACACACCCTTTACAAGGGAAGAGTCCGCAAGACCTGATAGAACTCTCAGAGACAGTATCAAGAAGCGAGACAGCATAAATGCATGTGGTGCAACTGTCAAAATTGGCACCTTTGGACGAGATGCAATTGGCGAATTGCGAGGTCATGCATCTGTCGACAAACTGGTTTTTGAGAGAAGGCGTCGGGGGCGGGATTGGTGCCGGCGGAAGCGTAGGCGATGGTGGAAGGGTAGGCTGTGGCACAACAACATCTTCTTTGAGGAAGCGTCTACGAGTGATGCCATCAACTTCGCCGAGGGTTCCGTCTTCCTGGTACATTCCGCGGACATTTCCAGCGGAAACGGAAGACGCCATGAAGGCAGCTGTCGCTCCAAGAAGAGCGAAAGTTTTCTTGATGAACATGGTAAATGATGCCGATGTGAAGACCTTGAAAGAGCGTAAGTCCAATTATCCTTTTGCAAGGCAATCGCAACTTATGGAGGTATTGGGTGATAAGATCTCAAACCAGCTCGGAAGCTAAAATAGCAGCTGATTTTTTTTTGTGGAGTGAGAAATTTCTTGGCCGTAGGTAAACGTGTACTTTTCCACTGGTTGCAGAGATGGAATTCCTGTGAATTTGCATACAACATCGCGCTCTACCCAACGAAAGTGACAGGAACTTCAATTGTTCTCCAATAACTTCGCCTACGGATGTTGTCAGCAAGGAAAAAGATTTTCTTCGTAGGTCTCGGAATTTTCCAAGTCGCGGCTTGAGGCATGCACAAGAATCAATCTATAGCCTCCTTTGGCGACAGCCTAAGTATTCGTACCGTTCTTTTAACGTTTGTTGAACTAACCGTTATTTCAACCACGATAGTGACATGGTCTGGCACGTGAGTGCGTCAGTGTCACTGTAGCAGATTCTCAATCAACATGTGTTTCTTAGAACATGCCTCGTGGCTGCACTATCGGTATTTAGAAGTAAAAAATCGTCCGAGGTATGAACGGTTGACAAAGTTCCGACCTGCCAATTTTGGTAGAATTCCTTATTCCCGGGAAAAATTGGCTAACGAGACTTAAGCCAATCAAAATCAAATCCTTCGTTTCAATACTCTCTTTTCGCCAGAGCAGCACTAGGAAATTCAAATGGAGCATCAGCCTCTAGCTAAGAAATACTGTTGTCAAAGATATACGAACAGAAGGAAAAGCTATCAAATGAATCAGATTTAGTAGAATGACACAGAAGATCATTGTCTTTCCTTTCGAGCATTTACTGCTGCTTACAAAAAAATGCTCCTGCTGTTGTTGTTCTCGTTGTTACAATTGTTGGCGGTGACGATAGTCAACATGAGAATACGACCAACTACACGAGGGGGGAGAGGATTTTTCGTCCTCATCCTCGGTGCCAGTAATAGTTCTTATCATTGCTGTAACTCCACTAGGAGATATATTTCTTGTGTTTGAAGTAGAAGCCAAGGAGTGATTGAACATTGTAATCGCAAACCGACCAACTTTTTCCTAGAGTAGCGGACAAGACAAGCATGCTTCGTATGATCATAATACACATTGCGGTTGCCATGGAGTCCCCTAGGGTTAAATAGAAACGAATAGTAAGTTGGGTCAATCATCGATTCCTATTCCATCACGGGGTCAAGATACAACATAAGAGACGACTGAGAGAGTCGATCTTGTTTCATGAAATCGATTCTCGACTGCTGGCCCGTACAAGAAACATTGTGCTGCCGAATATTAACTGGTTGATGATGATATGAAATTTTGCCGCTGAAGGTTGACGCCATCTTGTTCTTGCTAATGCTATTGTGATTCCTTGCTCGATTGACATCAAGGTCCTTTGTCTTTTGACTTCCATTTGTCGTTAACGGCAATTTTCCCTCTATTTCTGCGTTGATTTCCAACACGGTTCCCTCTGTGGCTGCCACGGTGTCGAATCTTGTTGTATGCCATTTGCTGCTGCCGAACCCATTATAATTCAGTCTCTGTTTCCGTCGCTGCGGAATCTTTAAAGAAATTCTGAGAAGCCCACCAATTCTCAACGTCACCAATAAAATTCACCGTGACCCCGAGAACGTACGACATGACGCGACGAACTTTCTTTCGTATGTATCTCTTGGTTTCCTCGTCGATGATCCCATCCATGAATTCTCTCGATAACCGCAGGCGCTGTGGATCAAAATAGACCGATGCCGCGAGGGAGATCCCACAGGTCGCCGCGACCTCCCCGATCGACCTTCCGCAGTACTTTTTTGAGATCATTCCTTCGGAAGAACATTCCTCACAAGATGAGACATCAGCAGCCACGATATCCAGAATATGTGGGGCAAAGACCGGTGGGTAGGACGCCGATCGCAACGTTGCTGACCAAATGAACATGAGGGTGTAAAGCAAGAAGAGAAACTGTTCGGGTTCATTACCGAAGAAAAAGGACCCGAAAAGGATGGTCTCGAGCATGTTGAAACGTTGAATTGCTTTTTCAAAAGTGGGATTGGGTCATACGGTAGTGTTGTGTTCTTTGGTCCGATAAAGGTTGCGAACAGTAGAGCGACTGTATCGGCGACGAGAGAAGTTTGGAACAAAGCCCTGGTAGCGGGGAATATTGTTGCGTATGTCCACCAGAAAAGAATTAAAGTCAACCAAATACCTGTTCTTCCGGTACGTGAGGATTACAGGATGAACGAGGACAATGCATCGATTGCAAGTCTTGTGTAGTCCACAAACAACGATATGAATAGACAATGCGACTTGTTGCTTTTCGATGAATTCTCAATTTTTGGGGATGTCAGACGTGATGAGAACGTTCTCACCTCTCTGGTATCTTTTCACGTATGCACTGTAGTTTGAAGTTTCCGGCACTTTCCAATAAAAATCCATTCTTCTTTTGAAAATTCAGCGCGCAATAAAAAATGAGAAGAGAAATAATACTAGTATTCGAATCATGAAGAGGTAGTGTAGTCCTTCCGACTCTTCCTTTTTCTCATTGACCTTAGTGGTTGTTTATAAAATGTAAAATGAATGATACGGAATCCAGCTTTTTATTACAATAATTAGTGAATATGCTCATTGCTTGGTGTTCTAGTGCAAAACTGATAGAGCCAAGAATACTACCATCATGATAGCAGCAGGAGATCATCAGCAGCCGGGAAAGCTTGTCGGCATGTCTCGGAGATTTTCAATCGGAGCTGGTTTCGACGAACGAGCCAAAAAATCTGATTTCAATGCTTCACCAGCTTTCCACCGCGTTTCGGGATCGTAGTCCAGCAAGCGCGTCAGCAGCGTCAGTCCCTCGGGAGGAACCAAATACTCGAATCGATCCCACAATCCCATGTTGTTGTTTCGTTTTCGTTTGGGCAACTTTTCGTACAACTCTATTGGGTGGTACACCCAAAGCGTCTTGTATCTTTTCCAGCTGTTCCATTTCGGAGGATCCGTCCAGCAATGGCCTTCCCTTGAGCAATTCGGCCACCACGCAATCCCGTCGCCCACATGTCAATGGGAAAGGAATAGCGAATGCTTTGATGCTTTCCGGAAAGCAACAGCTCGGGAGCCCTGTACCATAATGACACGACATTGGGTGTCATGTGTGTATCGCTATTCGCAGCAATCCGGGAAAGCCCAAAGTCACAGAGTTTGAGCCTTCCCGTGGTGGTATCATATAGAAGATTGCTGGGCTTGATGTCGCGGTGTACGAGCCAGTGCAAATGACAGAATTCCAGTGCGCTCAACAGCTGGAGTGTTAGCCTTTTGGTTTGGGCCAAAGAAAACGGAGAAGATAACCCCCGTGATCGATGATGGTGTTTGCGTTGGTGTTCGTGATACGAATCGAGAATGTGGGCCAGATCGTATCGGCAAGTGCTCAAAGACCAAAAAGACATTGGATTTTCCACTCTTCATGGTTGATGTCAGAGAAGCTGTCTTTTGCTTTTTGATCGCCATCCTTCTCGCCACTACTTTTAGAACTACCACTCTTGCTGCTGTTGTTTCCAGTGCTGCTGCTGCTATTTTTGTTGTTGCTGCTGCTAACGGCAATTTCCATCAAGTCCACAATGTTGGGGTGACTGGAACAAATTCGAAGCGCATGAATCTCCCGCAGGGTTGTTATCGGAAACCCATCGGATGCCTCGTGATGAGCATAACATTTCTTGAGTGCGATAATCTCGTTCGGCTGTTTGGTTCCCTTGCTTTGATTGTTGTCAGAGCTTCCTTCTCTCGATTTTTCAAATTCTTGTTGCTTCCACACGTCACGGGCGCAGTAGACGACTCCGTATGTTCCCTGACCGATTCTTCCACCTCCTACCTTGCGATACCGATTGGATACATCCGGACAGACACCGTGATACAGGCGTCGACTGCTGCTGTGCTGTTGGTTTCGTTCTTGTGAATCGTCGTCGTCGTCGCTGTCCCGCGTGTCGGAAGAACGATGATTGCTGCTCTCGCTGCGTGGGCGTTTGTTTCGCTTCCCACCCCCGGTATGAGATGACATTGACGATGAGGTCCTCGTGCTCTTTGTCATATGTTTCTAAAGGTTGTGATCATTAACAAAGTTGTGTAGAGCAACAGATGATGGAAGGAGTGATGTTATGTGCAAAGTAGTTTTTTCTTGAGAGAAAAATCGAAACGATTGTTCCTTGTTCATCAAAACCAGACCTTTTCATATCTTTCGTAGTAGTAGTACATAATATTAGTTACGACGTTACCGTCTTGCCTCCGACAGATTTTTTGGTGTTTTTCGTCGAGAAAGAGACCATGAACGATTTTGATTCGACTTCATCGTTGACGTGTACAAGTACTACAGTACATGGATTATTCTCATCTAGAATATAAATACTAAGAAGTGCCTCTCCTATCAGCAATCGAACATCCCAAGACAAGAAGTTTCTTGGCTTGTTATTTTTGTAGAACAGAACAATGATTGATGCGTTCAATCAATCGATTCCATCAATTGTTTTGCTTCAGAGAAAATTTTCGTTTCTTTTGAAGATTGTTCCATTTTTCTCTGTTGAGGATACGGAACAAGTTATAGTTTTGGTTCATGACAAGATTTCATCTTTACTCGAAAATAGAGAAAGAATGTTGTATTCTAATAACGTTTACACGTACTTTATTGTTATTCGATTCAAAATCTACTATCGCCTGTTGTAAGAGTGTCGTCGATGTTTCCCCGTCAGCCCCATTGCCATGACGAGGCAACCAGCTCCCAGAAGGAGTGTGCCTGTCGCAATCGACAAATAAAAATATTTGTGAAACCGTGCCGATTTCTCGTTTTTGTCGACATTGTCATTGTCAGCGCTCTCGTTATTCTCGCCGCCTTGATCTTCCGGAACCTGGGTGTTGCCTTCCGCAGTGTTCGTCTCGTTCGTGTCCGTTTTGGGGTCGGAGATTTGAACAGAGCGCGTGGGCGAGGGACAAGCAGAACTTGGTTGAGTATCACTTGCGGTTCCTTCCGGAGATTTGGTGCTTGCCGTTTCTTGCGACTCCATGGGAGTTGCCAATTTGACTAGAGGGCATTTGGAAGTGTCGATGTTGATGCTTTTCACCGCAGATCCACCCGTCATTTTCGGTGTAGAGGGACTGTTTGGAGCTTTGGGTGTTTTGGGAGCCTTTGGTGCTCCTGGATCGGAAATTGCATCCACGTCATGGTTGCCATCGCTCTTTCCCCCTTCCGTAATGATGGTATCGAAGAAATTCTCGATTTCCGCGCAGGTTAGGCCATCCCGGCCCACCGCCTGAAGAGGTTCCGTATCCAAACGTGTCAGGTCGGTTTCCTTCGTAGATCGCGCCTGGTGGATGGGAGTTGCAGTCGCTCCTGCCGAGAACAATATTTCCACTCGGAATCGACGGGGATCGTCGAATTTGCGTCCCGTGTCCTCAAAGAGTCGAATGACAATCTGGGTAAGATAACAAACCTCCTTGGATTGATTGAGAAGCGTCATTCCATAGGGAGATAGCACGGGAGAGTTACAATCGTGACCAGAGCACTCGTCGCCATTAAAGGCAAATCGAAGGACATTGATGAGTGTGTGAAGGTGACTTTCCGAAGTGAAATACAGTCGCGTGCGAATTCGACGTCCCATGGTATTGATGGGAAGATCGGCACTGTAATCCATGTTGATCATGTATCGCATGTCGGTCTTGTTGTCTGTCCGGGCAATATGCAGATCAAACCGAATCTTCTCGAGAAGCGAGCTGCAGACTTTGATGCCGACGCTCCGCTTTTCAGCAAGGGTTGTTCCATATTCTTGTGGCACAACAGTGTCCGCCATATTCTTTGCAAGCGAATACAATTTGTGCAATGTCGAAGTAAGACAGAGATTAGGATTGTGCAAAACATCAAAACGGACATTGTCGAGGACATCGGGGATCCTTGTAAGGTCAAAGGTATCGGTTTCGGTATCGTATAATCGTTCATAGATGAATCGCCATCGTTCCGTCAGCTCCAACAGTGTTTCTCCCTTATAGAGCTTGACACCGCTCAGCTGGGCATCAGCATCCTCGCTTTCTCGATGGAGGATTTCACCATCATCGGAAACCTTCTCTTCAACGATTTGGCTACCATTCAACATGTCTTCCAATTCTTTAATCAGAGTTCCCATTGTCTCGTATATGTTTTGCAACGTCTTTCGGGGATTGCGAATTCGTGCCAGCGCATCGCGCATAGATGTAATGTTGGGGGGACCTACTAGTCGTACGCGATCCTCCTCGGTCATATCTCGCCAGTCAATGTCTTCCTGGAGGTTCATGGATATTTTCTCTTTGCACTCGTCCAGTTCTAGCTTGACGTCCTTGTCACCAGAGGGATCAAGCATGTGCATGCTTCCTTTTTCCTTGTGCACCAGAGAAACCAAAATTGGTGGTATTTCCCCCTCGAGTTCTAGCAAGCCTTTTGCAAAAGCGGCAGCTGTTTTCATGACTCTGCCCTCGTCGCTAGTTTTGATTTTGAGATCGTGACGGAAAGTGGAATGAAGCCGCAAAATTCCTCCACCTGGTGAATCGGGATATATCGAGTGACGGAACTGCTGGCCGAGCTGGATGGCCTGATTTTCTCCCAGCTTGGTGAGATCACCACCCCACTTGAGAATAAGCTGTATCTGCTGGACGGTGGTTTCACCGGTAACTTCGTCGGTGACAATCTTTTTGGGCTTAAGCTGTAGCTTGCGATTTAGACCAGAAAACTTCCATCGTTCCAAGACGTCTCTCATGTGCATGAATTTCAGCTTCATCTTTTCCCCCTTCTTGTCCAAATTTTCCTTTCCTTCATACTGGGCGATAATTTCTCGGACAGCCGCCAGAAAATCCTGCATGGGCGATTTTTTCTTGATTTTCAAATCCTTGACGGAATTTGGTTTGTCGCTGTGGTCACGGAAATATTTCAAAATGATTGGTTCACTCGTGTTGAGCTTCAATTTTTCCTTGGGTGTTCGATCAGCGTGTCTCACGACAGCAATGACACAACGGAGTTCTTCTTGGTGCATATTGAGGGAGGCCCGCGATGTGAAATTGTTGCCTAAGCCAGCGGTTGTCGAGCTTTCGACGTTGCTACAGCGACGATTTCCTACACCGTGGTCACTTGCGAATTTCAGCAAGTTCTCGGAAGACACATTTCTGGACACCGGGAGAGAAGCTGGTTCCGATATTAGGTCTTTTGAAATTTCCCGCACTGGAACTGCGCCTTCTTCGAGAAGGGTGGGATCTTCGTTCGACAACATGCCAGTGGACAAATGCCCGGTTGATCTAGTTTCTTCGTTTCCATCTTCGGAAAAGGTTTCGGCACTCAAAACTGGATTGTCAGTGGCACCCAACAACCTAGCCACCCGCGAAAAAGGATTCATAGAACTGTAATTGATGTTGTTATCGACTTCCGTCACGAGAGGATCCAATGTCGAGAAGGAGGTGAGCTGTTCGGGTTTCATCACTGCCAGCATGTGCTCGGTGAGGATCTGGGCACAGTCGTCATAGTATTTTCGACTGTTCTTGACAAATGAAAAGCCGTTGACGTCACAACAATAAGAAACAACAGAGTGCCCCTCTTGAACTCTCAACAAATCGAATCCACAAACAAACTGCTTGAACTGGAGGACAATTCTTCGAGCAATTTCTTTTTCGCTCAGCGTTAGAATGACTGGAAATCGAAGCTCTTTGCCGTCCGCGTTTCGTTGAACCTTTCCATCGACGGTTGGTGACTTGCGGGCTTCGGCGTGGCCATAGTCAGGCCCAACCGTGTACATTTTGACGTCTGTTCCCTGCGTCTCAACGAATTCTTCGTAGACATAAGAGCCATCGCGGCGGATCTCGTTAATATCTGGATAGAATTCCGAGCTACGATTTCCGATTTTACGAAAGAGTTTCTTGCAGCCGCCTCCTGCTGACGTCGGGTAGTAGATTGCAATATTGTGATCATCGGCATCGACAGGTTTCTCCACAAAGGGTTTGTGAATGCTGACTCCGTTAACTTCAATGTGATCATCGAATTCCTTTACAGTCGTTTCTCCATTTTTGTTTCCATCCCCAGAGCCGGTTGATTTGTAGCCATCCTGGCTGAGAAATACGTGCCTTGGAACGTCTATGCCGCTGGCCTCTAGCAGATCATAGACATGCCGACGATCCTGCAGGCGCTCCTGCATATCCAAATCGTTGAGACAAAACGGACGGCGCAGTTGCACGTAGTCTTTTGCCTTTTGGAGGGGATACCCCTTGGAATAAAAGGCAATCAGCACGTCAATGTTGGCCGGCCATTCCTCAATAGGACGGTTCAGAATCAGATCATCCCCGAAAAAGACAACCCGGAATAACTTCTCGTCCAATCTACTCAATATCTCTGCCATGGGTTTCGATCTTGCCTTCTTGTCCATGGCACAAATGCCAATCTGGATGCGACCATCGGGCTTTTGTTCCTCCAAAAATGCCGTGAACGACGCGCGGTTCCCGAAATCAATGGCGGAGGGAACTTCAGGCTTTTCCACTTTGCTTTCGTTGCGGCGATGTGTTTTCTTTTCCGCTTTTTCTGCCTTTTCTTGTTTCTTGCTGGCCTCGATTTCGGCATCTGCCGCACGGTGCGCCATGTCGGCAGCGGAAGTTGGAGGGTTGGGAAGGACATTGACAGTTTGTATGGTGACAAAGCATCCCTCCACATCCTCGTTTGCCAGCAAGGCTTTTGATTGTTCTGTTGCCGGAGCGGTGTCTTTCGTATCAGAATCATCTGCAGATTCCGCTGCTTCTTTTGTTTCGTCTGTTGTTGCTTCTTCTGTTGCTGCTTCTTCCAATTCGGTTGTAGCGGCTTCTTCGTCAGTCAAAGTTTCTTCTTCGATAATCTTGAATGGATGATCTTCCGTTGTCTTTGCCACTGTTGTTGCCATTGCAGAGTTAGATGCTGCTTCGATTTTCTCCTCCGAATGTACATTCTGTATTTCTGCGCTACCATTATCGGCATCCCATTCATCTGTGGGCTGGGTGCGGAATTCGTAGCGATTTGTCTGTTCCGTTGGCGTTGTCATCGTGTCGTTGATTTTGATGCCGTCGGCCTGTTCTATTGTGCGAATTCCAAGACGAAGATCTTCTTTGCCGAATTTAGTTAACAGTGTGTCTGAATCTGAATAACAGCTGTTGTTTGATACACAGATTGTATTTCGAGAATTGCAAGAGTCTTTTTGGTAATTGACACCGACACGTCCTCAACAAAGTCTTGGATTGATTTGGGCAGATGTGTGAACTCGAATCTCTTGAAAGTTTCGTACGCACAACGCATAAAAAACGAGATTCGTTTCACCAGTAGTTTTCCCTATTTTTGCGAAGTCGTCTGAATTCGTGAAGTACGACGGTACATGGGTTTTTACGTTTATGAACATGCAGGAGATCGGCGATTGGTTAGATTTTTCGAATCTTAACGTCCGTTGCGGCGTTGAAAATAAAAGCGCGAAGTTTCGATTCGTGACCTAAATGGTCGTGAATCGATAAATCTAGATTTTTCGGACACCTCTGCTGTGGAGAGAAAACAAATACCACTCATAATTCAAAAAACCTCTCCTTTGAAAATTATAACTACTCTATTGTACTTTATACTTTTTCATCAAGACATCTGGAAATTAACACAAGGTGTCTTCTTCAATGTCTATCTGAAGGAAGACGAAATCTTGGACGTCGAGGACCTTATGGAAGAACCCAATTTGGATGGCAGCGCCGAAAGCGGCGTAACCGCTGTCTTGGACGAAAGCTCCTCGAGCAGTAAAGATCCATAGTGCGTTACCCCCTTGTGTGATCGGAAGCGTTGCATGGAATCTTGGACCAGCGTTACCGCATTGGTTTCTTCTAGAATGCACTTTTTGTAATGGGCAGAGAAAGCTGCTGTCTCCGAGTAGCCTTGTTCCATAGGATGCTTATTGATCGCCATCAATTCAATCATCACATCGCAACCGTGGCATTGAAGAGCGGCATGGTCCGGGTGAATCATCATGGCAGCGAGAACCGTGCTGATTCCTTCCTCGTCGACAAATTCGCGGCGAATTGCGTCGTAGCTAATAGCATTCTTGAGTATTCCGGCGAGCAACCCCACACCGTATTCTTGGATCGCCACAGCCAGCCCGTGCCTTCTCATGACAGCCAATACCAAACGAATACCACCATCGGACACGAGAATGTCTTGATCCTGGTGCTTCTGTCCCTCTGATTGCGTTAAAAAGGCATGGACGTTGACCAGTAGGCCAAGTCCACGCTGGCTGATTGCTTCGTTCGTTTCGAAATATTGATTCAGTGTTCCCAGCATGACAAAGATATTTTCTTCGAGACAGAGCTGACTTTCCAATCTCCGTGCCGACTTTGCTCCTACTCCAGAGGACATGCGTTGATGACCTTCAATGCTCGCCAATACTACACGAACCCGACAACTCAGATAAAACAAAGACTCGTAAGCTGTCTCAATGACCGCCGTGTTGGATTGGTATCGCCGAATGGTGCGGAAAATGGTATCTAAACCGTCTTCGGTTTCCATAGAAGCCACCAGATCGAGGCCATCCGCATTCGACGATGGTGAGAGCAATCCAGTCAAGCAAGAAAGTGCTCTCTCGTGAATCATCGAATCGTTGACTTCCGCAATGCCCGTCGACGAAAGAATGTTCAGAAACGTAGAAATGCCCCCGTGATTGGCTATGGAGTCGGCGTGACTGATGGTAAGCTGCTTAATGCAACCCAAGCCGTGGTACTGTAGTGTAGGCCGGTTGGGATGTTGCCGAATGGTGTTCAAAACGGGTTTTACGACCCTGGTCAGTTGCCGTTGAATATGTTCGGCGGAAGAATTATCCACTGCGGAGCTTCTGTGAATTGTTGGCATGTGGGGAGATCGGGGATCTTCCTTGATGACGGACTCAATGTTTGCGAGATTTCCGATCGTTTCGAGCGCATCCCGCATAATAGCTAGGGAAAGTCCAACCTCATCGTCTTCATCCACTTCGTCTGATTCATTAGCGTTGTATTCTCCGACTTTATAATTGTTGGCGACAAGATCTTTCCCGGTGAACACCAAGGCTTCCAGTAATCGATCCACGAGTCGTGCTGCACCTCCGCCCAACGCAATCTTCCCCTTTACTTCGAGAGACAAATGGGTGGATAAGTTTTTCAAAACTCGAATGGCCGCCAGTCGAAGGCGCAGATGTTGGAGAGTAGCAAATACGTCAAGTTTGTCAACCTGCCAGTACTTCAATCCCTCGGAAATAACTCTCAAACCAAGGGTTTCCTTGCAGGCAAGTAGCCGTTGCGCATTTGGGTCGTCTCTTGTGAAGTTGACCATGGCCTTGCATCCCTTGGTGTACAAGTGAAGATCGTCTCGGTGTTCCTTCATCCCTTGAAGGATAGAAGGAAGAGCGTATTTGGCTAATTTTCGTCGAAGGTCATCATTGATGTTCTCATTGCTCGATGAGGGGGAAGAAAGGTTGCAGAGTATACCCAAGGATGACGAAACAACTGCGGGATTGTCGGCAAAGCCTTCGATCGCCATCAAGACTTCTTCAAGAATGCGTTTGGCGTTGTTCTTTATGACACTCTTTTCTGAAGTCGCTTCGAGGGCAGAACAAGCATTTTCTATCAAAACTTCGTCGTCCGGAAAGTCTTCCATAGCCTGCAGGATAGCATCCAATGCATCTGTTATCAGCTCTTCGTCGTCCTCGTTGAAAGTTGAAGTAGGTCTGTTGTCGGCTGACTTTTCATTGGCGTACCAGCATTCAGCACCCTTCGGGGTCGAATCGGCCATCGCATTGTGTCGGAATTTCGACACATAATACACAATGCGGGTTCCGAGACGTTGGACTTCCAAATCATTCGGCTCGACGTCCATGCGGTCTACCGTTTTCCGCAACGTCCCGTCAAGCTCCTTTTTTTCGGCCGTTTTGTCTTTCTTTGGAGAATCATCTATTCCGTCGGCCCATTCGTTGCGATCTTTTTCCTCGAGGGATGTCAAAATATCTCTCAAGACATCGGCTGATGATTCCATTTCGCCGATATCGCTCCCTTCCGACTCGGACGACGAGAAAGAAGAGATTTTCGCGTTGTATGCAGTGTTTTCGCTTTCGTCAAATGGGTTCTTCTTTTTGTCGCTATTGTTGGTAGTAGCGTTGCTGCTTCTCCCCGGCTCATCCTGTGAAAATTGATCGACGTGACTCCGAACTCCCCCACCAAGGACTTGTTCGTGATACAACAAGGCACTGCTGCGGCTATTAACGTTCCCGTTGCTATTCATCCAGTGAGGAGACATCGTCGTGGCCGTGTCGGTGTGCGACGTAAAGCTTGAAGATTCGGCATCTGTCGAATTCTGTTTCTTTTGTTGAGTCAGGTTCTTCTTGCTATCACTCCTTTTGCTCTTCCCGAAAAGACTCCGGGATTTCTTCTCGCTGTCTTTCTTCTTGCCAAAAAGCTTCATAGTTCCGTGTTTCAAAATTCTGTGTTACACAATGATATTATAATGTACCCTTCAGCCAGCCGCCAATTCTTAACTCTCTATGTTTCTTGGGGCTGTTTGTTAATTATCAACTCTGAAGCGAATAGGCGTTCTTTTCTGACTGGAGTCTGCTTGACGGCTTTCTCGCTTGAACAACGGTATGTACCATAGAGTCCTATTGATGGGCTGCCTTGTGACACACCCTCCGAAATGACACGATTGTATCGGAAATCACGGGAATGTACAACGTTTGATACAGTCGGGGCGCTCAAAACTACCCTAGTGAAAAATACGTATATTGTGAGAAATGACACGACTTACCACCGGTAATAAATGATTTGGCTTGTCGCATGTAATGTTTTGCATTTATGCCTAATCGTCGGAGTCGGCAGCCTCGCACGCCGAACTGTTTTCCATGATCACCGTCGGACGTTGAGTCCTGTTGAAAATACCTAAGGACTACGTGGATTAGTTTTAGTCGATTGGGTCGTTCACGTAGAATTTTCTCCAAGCAGAAAAGAACGAAAATTCGATAATATATCACTTTGCTGCAAACAGCATAGTTAGTCGTAAATATGATTTTGCGAATTCGCACATAATTGGAACTCCCCTTCCTAGATGATCCATCGAAGCCAAGAGGCTATTTGGAGTATTTTGTGAACCCGACAGGTCATGGCTTCTTGATGTTAGTTCCGTTTTAGATAAAATGGATTCTCCAAAACATATGGATTTTTAGAGAAGCTATAATCGTTGGAAACAATAGTCCTCAATGATGGGGAGTGGACGAACTATAAGTATTCTTGCAATATTTATTTTTAAAGTGACATTAGGGAAGCATGTCATTATGTACAACGGAACAATTTCTAATGAATTATGGTAATGCGAAGTCTACTCTCAAGTTGCGGTCAAAAATTACGAATACCCTTTTATATGCTTTTCAAGTCTCAAGGCATAAGGGCAATTAAATTTATTCCGGATGTTGTCTGCCCTTGTAGTCGTAATTTGGTTACAGCTCTGAAGTGGTTACGAACAACGATTCTTTCTTTCCCGCTGTGTTAGTCTTCTTCTGGCATGCGACTTTACTGTACCTTTGATATGCGAGTTTACCTCTGATCCTCATCATATTCATAATTCATTGCTTTTAATCTTCAATCTGTAAGCACAGGATTCTACCGGAAAGAAAATCACGATGAAACCCGCACCAAACGCCACCTGGGATGTACATCTACCGACGCTTCGCGAGGGTAGTAAGAATCCGCTCGTCGTATCTTCCCTGCGAGAAAAAAGGCATGGAATCAAACACCTATCTGTACAATCAAAGGGGGAGGAGCGCCAGCAGAAAGAAACAGAAACAAGCTGCAGCGAGAAATTGGTCTATTCGATCCGAGGGCCAGATTCCTGTTCTAGTCTCGTATCGACATCGACGGAAACATCGTGCAGGGACTCATCCAGGAAGTCTGCACGTTCCCAAAGCGAGTCGCCATCAATCAGTTCGAGAAAGTCCGCTTCAAGAAAATCGAAATCGAAACGAAAGCAAACGAGAAAGCCATCTTCGTCATCAACGAGAGTACCTTTCGAACCTGCCCGCAAGCCCCGAAAAAGCTGTATAAAGAAAATCTCCAAATCTTCTTCCCTGCAGCAATCGCCACCAAGACGTCAAGGATCATTCCACGATGTCCAACTTCCCGGACACCTTGGTACAGTCAAGAGGCAACGTACTATCATGTTCAACGAACAAGTGTATGTTCGACAATTCCGATCGTCGCTGTCTCTCGCCAAGAACGATCCTCGCGTGCTGTGGTGGCAGGATGACGAGCACGCCCTCATCAAGGAGAATCTCCAGAAGCTCGTTTATCGTGTCGACAAGAACGGAGTCGCCCGGAGAAGTGGTAAGAAATATTGCATAAGAGGGCTGGAGCGATTTCTAGATCCCGACACTGACTACGAGGGAGAACGACTCGCGGCTGAGGATGACGTCCTTCACGAGCAGTCTATGCAGCGCGACTCTAGGACCTTCGATGACTTGAGTATCGCTGCTGTGTATGTTCGGTCTACCAAAGCCAGCCTACGCCGGGCATTGCGTTACGCTTATGAAGATGCTATGGTGGCGGCATCGATTTTGAAAGAAGATGTAGGGTCGTCCTCTTCCTCTCTTTTTCGCACATCGTTGAGCAGTGGAAACCTTGATGTTCCAAAGGGCAGGTCAGCACTGCTGAAGGCACCCCACAAATTGCCAAAACGATCTGTATCCTTCTCTTCTTTCTCCCGACGGGCTGGGTCCTTTCGTCGGAAATCACAGCAAGAGAAACAGGAAGAGAAACTGTCAACAAGGAACCAAGCCATTCTACAACACAGACCAACAGTGCCATCTATGGCGTGAACAAATGAATCAATCATCAGATCAGGGGAAGAAAAAAGGGAAAAATAATCATCTGTTCGTTAACTAAAAATAGCCACTGTTTCAACAAAACACTGAATGTTCTTCTTCCACAGCTCTGCATATGCATATTGCTGTACAACAACCGTGCCTTCTTCCAAACAAATCCGTCAATACCAGAAGAAAGGAAAAACGTCCACTTCTCCATATATCGAATTCTCGAAATGTTATAAAGTCACCCAATGGTAGAATGAGAAATAATGCGTTTTGTTTGAATTGTCACCATTATAGTTGTCCTACAATATTATTTGCTCTATTTCAGTTGGTTCAATTTTTGGATCTTGTCCTGCAAGACAACCGGCAATTCCAACCGCTCCGTTTGAAATTCCCTGTTTTTCGTGAGGCGCGAACAGGAGGTCTCGAGGGCGCCTGGGTAGTCATCGATGTTGAACCGCAGTGGCATGGCCGTCGATGTCGATGCCGAAGGAGCCTTCTTCTTCTTTCCTCGCTCCATTGCGTCCTGTTCAAGCTGGTCCAATCGCTCACAGGCAGTGGAAAGTTCCTTCTCGGCATCGCCCCGAAGCGACTTATCGCTAGGATCCGTCCACTCGAGGGCAGCCAAAACAATGCGGGCTTCACCCTCCTTGGCCACCACTCTCTGCAGGAGAGCGACGTCTCGGCTCTCCGCGGTGGTGGTGTAGCCAACGCCCTTTTTCAACAAAGCTTTCGCGCCGGAATCTTTCGACGTAGATGCCTCCGCACTAGCGGCATCGATCCCGGCATCCAGTAAGCTGATGACAGCCCGAGAACGGTCACTGATAGAGTCGAAGAGGTCGCTTGCTAGCGTGTGGATAGCCTGCGCCTCCTCGTATTGACCGTTGCGTCGTAAAGCCATGCCGTATTCCCAGGCCGCATAGGGATTGGTCTTTGCTCCGTCCTCGAGTTTTTCTTCCACCGTATCCCAATCCTCCCTCGAACTCAACACCAGGGCTTCTTTGTAGTCTCTAGTGGCGGTTTCTGCCTGCTGTGGGGTGACCTGTGATCCCAAGCTACGAATCGCACGTGCACGTCCGAGGCTGGTATCAACCAAAGAAGACGAGTCGCATCAAACATCAAGTGGCAGAATGTGAACAAAAATCATGCGAAAAAAATGAAAATTACGGGTGGAACTTTATCGCCATGAACTTACATCGACGCCGGAAGTTCAACGGGATCAGCCTTGTTCTTCGATTCTGGCAAGCGCAACAAATCTATGGCAGTCGTATAGTCCTCAATGGCCTCGCTTGGATTCTTCAGGGCCATCTTGCAGTCTCCGCGTACACGGTACAATCCCGCGCGCTCGTCTGGAGGTTGCCGTTGGAAATTTTGTATGGACTCGTCCAATAGCGGTAGAGCGGCCTGAGGATCTCGTTGAGCACCATAAAATGCCGCAAAGGCTTTTTGCAAGGTGATAATTTCGTCCTTGGTAGGCGGCCCTGCTTCACCTTCGGCAGCAAAAGCGGGCGGGATCCCGATCCACTCGTTCACTAGGTCTCCCTGCTTTGAAAACCAATCGCCGATATGGTCCGACATTGTTGTTGGTACCGTTTGTTGGTAATGATTTTGGATGATTTGCTCCGAGTGCGAGTTTGTCATTGGAGGCGGGAGCGGCGGAGTCCAAGCAGAAACTCCTGTCCACTGGAAAGCGACAGAGAGCACCACGGGGATTGTTTTCATTCTTTTCGTCATTCTCAATAGTCTGCAAACGGAATGAGTGCTAGGCCACACTTCCTTCAGTTTTCATTCTTTTGATGTTTTGTTGAGTTGGCTTGATTTCGTGACAAAAATATTGGATGCATTCGAAAATTGGAGCGCAGCATGGATGCGTCACCTTCAAACGTGTTTTGTGCTCTCAAGAAAAGATAGTAAAAATTATGTCTTTCCGTCGACCGCGTTTTGAGACTTACGTACGCACCTAACCTTATAAGTCGCGGAATTTCGTGAATGAAAAGGAAACCTTACGTGTAAATTCAAAGAGAGGAAAAGAACAAGAAAAGTGGTCCTCAATCTCATTTTTTGCGCCTGCCCGCTCACAGTCAGCATACTGTCCAGATTCTGGCATGTTATCACGCGACTTCTCATGCGACTCCGACGAGCCACATATATACTAGAGTGCCAGAAGTCGCAGGAGTTCAATGATTCATTCTCTCAGAAGCAGATTGTTTATGGACTTGTACAGAACTGGTACTGGACCTCATCAGATGTTGTTCTATTATTTATTCGTTTTTGCTATCAATAAGTACAAAAACTAAAATCTTAAACACAACAAACAATAATGTAAAACTTTGTATATGAAAAAGAGTGTGTTAATTACGTGGTGGTGCTAAAAAGTACCGAACCCTCCGTAGTCCTAGTATTGACAGAAACATGTACAACCATGACAATGAAAAAACCTTCTCGCGAAGAAGAACAACAAAAATGGTAACAATTCTGGCACATTTTGGAATGGGAAAAAAGTGTTGACACTCTGATTTTGCATATAGTTTGCGTCGACTACTTGTATCATATTTCAACTTTGTTTTCATCAACATCCATTGATGGCGACAATGTTACACGATGGGAACACCCCCTTCAGCGGCAGCGACAACGTGGAACACATCCTTTCTAAGGACCTTCTCGAACTCTCGTTCAAGGATCGCAATGATATACAGGAAGAGATTCACGGCGTTCACTGTATCGCTCCCAAAGAAACTCCGGAACTTATCCACAGTTCCCTGAACGAGCTTGCTTTGGCACTGGGTAGTGATGATATCTTACCAGCGCATCCTAAGCGCGGCTACAAAAAGGGTCTCGAAATTCAACAAAGATTGCAAATGGAGACAGCGAACAAACAGCTATACGTCTTTGGGGACGACTTTCGGCTGCGATTTTTACGCTTAGAGCTCTTTGATGTAAAAAAGGCTGCACGACGCATTTTAGTGTTTCTTGACTTGTTGCTCGACATTTTTGGATCATATGCTTTGGAACGACCAATTCGTCTGAGTGACTTTTCCGAACAAGAGATCGAATTCGTGAAAAGGGGATTCATTCAGTTCATGCCCTTTCGGGATCGCAGCGGTAGAAGGATAATATCATACCTCCCTAACGATGGCTACGATTTTTTTACGCCATTGGCTAAGGTAACTTTTTCGTTGATTCTTCTCAGAGCTACAGACATTGGAAATCGAACAACGACGTCTGACTCCCTCAAATTTTGCGTTCTCCCATTTCTCCAATTTATGCATCATTCCTCTAATCTAGGCCAAGTTATTTTGTTACATTTTATGGACGGCAGGATATGATATTGAGACACAGCAAAGGGGGCTGGTATTCATAGCATGGTTTGACTCGAACTTCACGGGGGTGGGTGGTTTGAACCAGGTTGCCCACCCTTCGGACCTCTTAACGGTTCGAGCGAGCGCAGTTCACATTTGTTCTCCGGACACACCGATTATTTCTCAGTTCAAGCGGTATTTATTGCCGCTTCTACTGGGCCGAAATAACCGAATCAAAACTAGAATCCACCTTGGTAAGTGTTCTATGGAGCGTTTTGTTGCGTTACATGTTGTCAGGTCGCGCATAGTGTCATCTTATTCTGGATTGTTCTTTCATCTGTCGTTCATCTGTCGCTCATCAAATTAAACCCAAAAGGTTCTTCGATTGAGCTTAAGTACCAACTTCAATCCTATGGGATTCCTATCGATCTTATACCGATCTCGTGGAACGGAAAACTGAAGACTGTATACTTGGATCAGTGGATGCGAGCCCGCAAAGCTATCGAAGAAGTTGGCGAGGATGGCAACATTGCAGACGGTATCATCGAATGTCCGATGATCAACGATGTGATTTTCAAGCAGGGGACATCCCTGATCGCACATCCAGGTAATGCTGCTCTCAGGAGCCTGATCGAAATTAAAAACAAGGCACAGGAGGAGGAAGACGAGGGTCGGAGGGTAATCAAGATGAAGCGACGACGTCTTGTCCTGGAGATCTACGAGGAAATCATATCTCAGCACAAAGGGCGCTTCCTGATTTGGAACCATGATAGCGGCCTGTGGACAGAGCTCAGAGACCGGGAGCAGATCCTTCCGAGGATCGAATATCTCGTTAAAGAACACAGAAAATCGATAAGAGCCGGGCAACGTCGAAAGGAAGCGAACCGACGAAGAGTAGTCGACAAATTGGAAAAGGTCGATGTGAGTCTTCAATCTTTCGCAGCATCTGCTCCCTTTGCCGCCGGGGGCAATGCGGGCAACGCAAGTAATGGCATTATTTACGAGGACGTTCAATGGTCGAGACTCAACGGAATGGGAAATGAGATACCATCTAAGTGTGCATCGAATACATGCTTCGGCGTCAATCAAAATAAGCGATTATAGCAAAAGGCAGCACCATAGAGCATTATTTTGGCGTGGCCGGCGAGTAACGTTACATAATATAGATTTCCTCTCGCTAGTCTTCGCAAATCATGATGATGCTTGTCGTTGTTTTATGACCGCGATTCTCTTCTGAATGTCAACGCCGTGCTGCCCGTGCCAGGAAATTTTGAATTTCTTCTTGTTGCATATTTCTTACTACCAAGGACATGTGCATTGAATAGCAGTGTAGTTGATGGGTAATAGAAGACTTCCAAGTTTAATGCTCCCTTCCAGAAACTAGCTACCAGCAATAAAATCTAATCGATTAGCTCCAACTTCCGTTGTAGAGAATACGACGAGATAACCAACGCCGTCCACAGTCTGTTTGTCTGACCTTATCTCGCATGAATAAAGATCCTTCACGAAATGGGGGATCCTCTACAACAAGTCATGATCTCCCCCATTTATCAATTTTGTTTCGACAGAGTTACGAACTTGAAGATACCCAAAAAGTGTGCGCCATCCTTCCTCAGCTTTGAAAAGCACATCGAGTCGATAGACACACACTACTACTCTTGCACCAAGTTCTACCCTGACACGGTATCTTCGCGAGCTACCCTGGCAACCACTGCGTTCGATCATTGGAATAGATAATCGGAATAGGGTTCGACGCTTAGTATATCCAAGAAATCAAATAGCAGCTATCTCGTTGCAAACAAAAATAAAACAATTCTCCCGTTCGTCGCAAGGACAAGAGACTTGCCAAGGAAAAGAAACGAGGGTGCCACTCATCATTGAAACGAAATTCGATCCACAATGCGCCGGTTTTCGAACCTTGCGTTGCCGAAAGCACGGTTGATGCTGTTCTTTTTTTCCTGTCTGGGTGCAACGGCCTTCTACTGCAACCAACCGCAGCTCAAGAGTAGTTTAACTGGTGGCAACAACAAAAGTGATGCAACCCAGTCGGAGCTTCCATCGAGGTCTTTAATGGCATTGATGATAGCATCTCAAACACCGCAAATGCATAAAGAAAAACACAATCGCTTCTCGAGGTCATCGATAATGCTTTCGGAGAGAAACCCATCGTTGGAAAGCCTTGGCTTTGGGAACCCGAAGAAGAGACAAGGTTGCCGATGCCCCGAAAACGAAGAAGACTACGACGATGACGAAAGTGAAGCTCTAGAAGACCGCCGGGAAGCCTTGTTTGCTGCGATGGGGGGATTATGGGCCGTTGCCACCACCGCATCGGCGTCTTCCGCAGTTCTCGGGTTTCCGGAAGCTTCTCTCGCCACGGCCGGAGTCGACGCAAAAATGGCATTTCCTGACGTTGTGGGTGGTATGAACGATCGCAACACAAAACAGTGCCTGGTGGAATCTCTGGGAAATCGGGAGTGCATGGTTTACAAAGAAACCGATCCCGATAAATTGCTATACAAGGGAATTGACGCGCAACAATTGCTGGATCGCACGAAGAAGGCGACGGCTGCGCTGGGAGAGATCCCGGCACTGGTCGAAAAGAAAAAGTGGAACGACATCAACGGTATCTTGATTGGTCCGATGGGAGAGCTCTCATCAACGCTGACACTTTTGTCCAAGGATGACGCTGCCAAAACGAAGCTCGCACGCAAGGTCAAGGAGGATCTCTTTGCGATGGGAACAGCCACAACGCAGAGACAACAGGATGTCATTCTCAAATACCATGCAGCGGCGACGAAGGATCTGGCTAAGTTTCTAGAGGTAGCCTTGTAAACGAATAACTTACCAAAGCATAGTACCAAATCATAGCACGGCTGGGATGACATCGTTTCCAAATTTTTATCAATAGAAAGTCGACGTCCACATAGCATCGTCCTCCCACAAATTCGATGGTTTGGGTTCAGGATCGTGATAATTAATTCCGACTTTAATCGAAAGTGTTCAATTGTGAAGAGTTCACCTCAATTTTAGTCACCGCGATTTTGCGATAGACTGACCGACGATTTTGCATGCCCAAAGCGTTCGACGAGTTGCTTCATTTCGCTCAGATCGTAGTTTGATGATAGAACAGAAGGAGTACCATCGGTTCGGTCTATTGTGATTTGATCTCAAGGAGAGATGAAAGGACGAGCAGTCTAATTGAATTCAATGTTCCTACACAGAGAGGTATAAGTAAGTCAAAACGAACCGTAAACATTATTTCATGACACGTTCTTAGCTGTGATATTTTGTTGGGGTCCCGTTTTGGAAAATAGTGTTCAAGCAAGACCAACCATTTTCAGACTTGTACCTACACGTGTACAATTTTTTTTTGAAGTTTCTTCACACTTCAAGGGAGGGGTTGGAAAAACGTTCTCTCAGAGAACTCTCAAACGGGTGGGAACTTTAATTATGAGACCGCAGCACTTTACGACCAGAATTCAACAATTACGTACTGTCTTCTTCAAAACGAAAAAATTCGCCGCGTTCGGCATCCCATTTATTGTATTGGTCGGAAAGTAACTATGGAAGGGTATTAGAAGTATTTCTATCATCGACATATGTAATTCGTACCACAATGTGTGGGATGGTAATGGCAACAATAAAAATAAATGCGACTTCTTCAAGAAGAACTAACTTGGTCACTGATAATACATTCAAAACGACATTGCGCTATTGTAACAAAATCAATAACACGTGAAAACGCAAACGAAATGATAGATTTGTAATAATATTTTAAAGCTGTGGTTTTTCTTCTTGTTAGCATTGCTGTCGTAGTATATGTTTAAGTACCTTCATTGACAGTCGTGAACACGACCACTGCGATCGGGATAATTTGTCACAGCAAATATCGGATTCGCAACCCGTTGATTCATCCTCTTCGTCTTTGCTGGTCGTCCCATGAGAACCTTACTTATTGCACTGTGGTCGCCCCATGACAAGAAGAGGGTCGACTAGTGAACTGTACGTCCCATGAGAAGGCTGCTTATTGCACTGTTGTAGTCCTTGTCGCATGAGAAGCTTGCTTATTGCACTGTAGACGACAACTCGAATCACATATGGAAAATTATTGTGGTCACACGAGTTCAAAAAGAAGAATCCCGTCATGAAAGTGATTTAAACAACACTCGACCTGTTAGATGTTTTCCGGGTGATTGAGGGCTCATTCAGGACTTTGGTCTCATATTTTTATCAATAATGGTATGCTCGGTTGTTCCCGTTTTTGTACCAGGGTCTTTGCAAAATAATTATACAATTGCGTTAAACACGCATGGGTAGTACCGTGCGTAAGTCAACGGAGACCTCCAGGTGATACCCGGAAGTCTCCGGAGACCTCCGATGTCTCGCAAAGGAGAACATGTACATGACCATGCGTTGGATGAGATCTGTCTATTCGTGATCAGAAACTGCACAAGGATAATTGGAGGGGCTTGAATAAAAATTGATTATTTAAGGATTCACATGACATTTCTGTTAAGTCATTGGTTTTAGAAGGATCGTATAAGGTTCAAAGTTCAAGGTGTAATTTCACGGGAACCCCGTCGCTCACTCCACGATTAGGTTGGACGCACGGCAGTTTTTGTATCAGTAAATTTGAAGAATTGCATACAGTGTTCGCGCAAACGTCCCACTGTCTCCATCGCACAACGCGCCGATTTATTGAGATGCATTAACGGTCCACGTTTTTCTTACCTTCACATGTCCTTCCGAAATTGGCTGTTAACCCCCGGTTCGATTGATATTTCTGTCATTTTCCGTCGGATATTTCCGCCTCGCAGAATACGGATGACTTGTACTTCAAGAGAAAGTACCTCGTTCTTTCAATAAAGTGTGAGTGGACTACAAGAAGAATCATCCGGCGATTTAGGCAGCACGCGCCGAACCCATCGCAACTCCTCTCGATAATGTTTCCTCCTTTCATTGCTGCTCGGATAACCATTATTTTATAATTTCGTGAGACCATAAAACAACCATCATGTATCAAATGAAGACAATAATAACAATATTCCTTAATGCCACCCTCCTCGGTCTGGCAGCAGGATCGAACTCCATCACTCTCCGAGGATCAACACCTACCAATGATGATCACCGACGGGAAGAATCAGAAGACCGCCGACAGCTCGTGAAGCAAGTTACCTGCGAATTGTTCAAACAACACACCAAGTTCGAACCAACAGACGAGCGAATAAATAGCAACTCCGAGGAAAGATGGTTTTGCAAGTTGCAGAAGAAAAAGAAATTGAAGGACCTGCATTTCGTCGAGATTGTCGGCGCCGACGACATTCTTTCTCCGGCATCTTCTGGACATTCGACGATAAACTTCGACGAAGTCTACATCGACACAGTTGCCGCGAAAATGGAAATTCCCAACAATGCTATCTACGAACTCATCCACAAGACAGACGATTGGAAAACAGGAAACGAAGACAACGAACGAAATGCGATACCGACCATCGGGACACTCAACACCCTGGTCATTCGAATCGTAAACGGATATGGCGTTGGACCCGAGGCCGACATTGCCAAGATGAGAAGACACTTTTTTGAGGATGCTTCCTCCCTCAGAACACAGTACAACAGGTGTTCCTACGGCAAGCTCAACATCCAGCCATTTACGGGATACACAGATACCGGCATTTACGTCGATAGAGGTGTTGTGAACGTCAGGATTGGCTACAACGGAAACGATCAAGGGACATTACAGAACCAAGCCATCTCACAGGCCTATGGTCAGCTTGGAGATCTCGATAGCGACAAATACGACCTCATCATGTTCGCTTTCCCGCCCCAGACACATGGATGGGTGGCCTACGCTTTTGGAAACAGCAAATATTCCTTTTGCAACAGCAAGTTCTGCAACTTCGTCTCGGTTCAGATGCACGAAGTTGGCCACAATCTCGGTCTAGGCCACAGCGGCCAGACAGGAGGCGACAGGTATTCCGACCAGCAAGGCTTTATGGGATTGTCCTATGATATGGACGATCAGCGAATGTGTTTCAATCCCGCCAAGAGCTTCCAGCTCGAATGGTACGCCGACCAAACCAAGACCATCAACCCCCTCCGAAGAAGGAATCAATCCTACAAACTGAACGGTGTTTCCGACTACGGAAAGGATCCGGAAGCATTGATCTCCCTGCGACTCAACCAAAAAGACGTCGACAAAGACTATTACATCGGTTTCAACCGTAAAACCGGGGTCAATAGTGATACAGTAGAGAGCGCAAACCAAATTACGATCGTCCGGAAAGAAAAGGGTGGACCCTACGGATTCGGCGACTCTACGAAAGTAACTTCCCTCAAAGTCGGCGAATCATACATCATTCACAGATTCAACAACCAGCGCGATGTTGAAGTTCGATTCGTCCGCGCGGGTCCCGATAACTCATTTGCGATTTTAGATGTCACCGACTTGGATCGAGGAATCAACGAACAACCGTACCGATGCAAGCCATACTTAGTCGAAGTGCAGACTGATTCGAATCCTGACCAAGATTACTGGACGATTCGGGAGATAGATGGCTCTGGGCGGGTTTACGCCCGCAGCATTGATTTCGGAGGTTCAAACTCTTGGTACAATCAAGAAATTTGCCTTCCCTACAATAAAGAGTACCGCTTCGACTTTCACAACCTCAACGGTGGATTCTATCGGATCCGGAGCAAAGAGGTATTGTTTGATGGATATGGAAATTCGAATTCGAACACACGAATCTTTTCGGTTGGCCCCGACCCCGATCCACAGCAGTATGGATCCTATGAGCACAAACGCTGTCGCAACAAAAAGGGACGCTTTCAGTTCATGCACGATGGCCAATTGAGCAAGATTAGCACATGTAAAAGTATCAAGAAAAACGGGAGATGCGATAATCTTGACAGCGAGGGGAAACCCATGTGGGAAAGCTGCAAAAAAGCTTGCGGCAAGTGCTAAACGAAAGGGTAACGAAACTAACTACAGCTACTCGAAGAAGTTCCCGAGTCTAAACGAAGGAAGAAAACGAGACAATCATAGAATAGATCAAGCTATAGTAAGAAATAATAACATACATTTTAGATTACAACAAACAACTTTGGGGTTCACATCGTGAATACTGTATGGCCATGATTATTCTCTGCTTCTGTCAACTTTCGTAACACTTTTTTCTTCAACATAGGGATTTCGTCGCCAATGAACAATCTTGCATGCGGAGAAAAGTATTTTGTTCAAAGATAAGTAATATTTTACAGCATGGAAGTAATATTTAACTAGCTTGACATGGAAGTAATAATTTACGACTTTCGTAACAGTTTTTTTCAACATGGGGATTTCGCCGCCAAAGAACAACAATCTTGCATGCGGAGAGAAGTCTTTTGTACAAAGATAAGTAATATTTCATAGCATGGAAGTAATATTTAACTAGCTTGACATGGAAGTAATAATTTACGACTTTCGTAACAGTTTTTTTCAACATGGGGATTTCGCCGCCAAAGAACAACAATCTTGCATGCGGAGAGAAGGGTAATATTTAACTAGTAGCTTGACATGAACGTAATATTTTACAACTGTAGTCGTGAATTCTTTTTTGACTAAATGCTGCACAACGAGAAAAGCCCCGTCTTCTTTTTGATAATCACAACGTTCTCCTTTTCTCGTGCCCTCAATGCACGGACGGAACGGAAAATGCGCAACTCCGTTTTGATACCTGCTCGGACGGAAGGTCTATCGGTTGAAGAAAATTATTTTGTATTTTCGACGTGAAAGAAATTTCCTCAAGAGGGAATCGCATTGGCTTTTCACAATGGAACATTTCAATCGGAAGAAGCTCTCGTGCCTTGCACGAGCGCCAGAAAATTCCTGAGTCGCGTTTGTTTTCACGACTGCGCACCTGCCGTTTTTCGCAAGGTACTACAACATACCTATGAGAATAAAGTTTCTCATCTGTAAAGGTAGGTTCATATTATATCTTTTTTGATTCATGTAAGACTGGAATAGTTTTTGTTATTTTCGATGTGAGTCCAAATTCTATTTCTTGCATAGAAAGTGCCGAAGCAAGCGTCTTTTGAGAACAGATTCACGATAACACTTCAAACGAATCCCAGTTTGAAATGTTCTCTCGTGTGAAAAATGCTAATAGCATGAATCTTTCACCCGCCACCATTTTCCTTCTCGAAGAACTATTTTGAATCTGAGGAGTTTAGAGGGATCAAACATCGCCGAGAAAGTATGTAAGATCTTATTTGACACCAAACAGAGGAAAGATCTTGCATTCGCCAAACCTCGCATAAAATCCAAAAACTCTCGTTTTTCACCTCTGACGACAAGAGACTCTTGCTGACACCATGATTTTCTCTGTTATTTCGATCGCTGCCTTGGGCGCAGCAAGCGTTGTCTCTGCTCAGACTAGCGAAATTATCAATCTTGGCACTCGGCCTTACTACCTAGTCGACGAGATGAAACCATCCGGTTTGAAAGACAAACTTGGTAAGAATCTGTTCTCGCCTGACGCTGCCACTATCACCTCACTGCATGCCGTGATCCATCACTTCCATCTCACTCGAACTGAATATTTTGTGTCGTCCTCTATACTTTTTCAGAAATGTGTGCGAATACCATGTCCTCCTTTGATCGATCGGACTTTTCCATCGGTCACCGAGGAGCCTGCATGATGTACCCCGAACACACCGTCGAATCTTACAAGGCCGCTGCTGTCCAGGGAGCTGGAATCATCGAATGTGATGTGACATTCACCAAGGATCTCGAGCTCATCTGCCGTCACTCTCAGTGCGATTTGCACACCACCACCGACGTCGTCACCCGCCCCGAATTGAACGCCAAGTGCACTACCCCATGGTCCCCTGGTGTCAAGCCCAACTGCTGTGCCTCCGACTTTACCTTGGCGGAAATCAAGACCCTTTGCGGAAAGATGGACTCCAGCGGTGACGTGGACGGACCAACTGCGGAAGATTATGCATACGGTGGTACCGCCGACTGGCGAACCGATTTGTATTCTCTCCCAGATTCCTGCCCCGAAATTCCCACCCACATGGAAAGTATCGAGCTGATCAAATCCTTCGACGCCAAGTTCACTCCCGAGCTCAAGGGCCCTTCCGTCGAAATGCCCTTTGGAGAGTTCACCCAAGAAAACTATGCCCAAAAGATGATCGACGAGTACATTGCTGCTGGTGTCCCTCCTGCCGATGTCTGGCCCCAGAGTTTCAATCACGACGATGTTATTTACTGGGTCAACAACACCGCCTACGGAGACCAAGCCGTCGCTCTGGATGGCAAATACAGCCTCGAACCAGCAGAATTCATGGCAATGCACAAGTACCTCCAAGACAATGGTGTCAAGATTGTTGCCCCTCCCATGTGGATGTTGGTAAACACCACCGAGAACGTCGACTATGAAGTTTCCGCCATGTCTGCAGGCCTCGGTATTGCCCCTTCTGCTTACACCGAATCTGCCAAGTCTCACGGCCTCGACATCATTACCTGGACCCTCGAGCGTACCGCTCCTGGCCTCAATGGATGGTATTGGCAAAGTCTTGCCGATAACGAGCTTACCGAAGGAGACAAATTTGCTCTCCTCCAGGTTCTTTCCGAAGATGTTGGTGTTCTCGGTGTCTTCTCTGATTGGCCAGCAACTACCACTTTCTTTGCCAACTGCATGGACCTCGGCATGCGTGCTGCTCCGGAAGGCCAATGTACCACCATTGCTGGATTGTGCGAAGACGAGGACTACTCGACTTTCTGTGGTCTCGTTGTCGAATACGGTCTCCTTGATACCGTTTCTGCCGGCGAATTTACCATTTTCGCCCCCAGCAACAGTGCCTTTGACAATGTCATGGACGTCTTGACCACTCTCGACGACCGCGAGGTCATTGAAATCTTGGAGTTCCACTTGATCGAGGGAGAAGTCACCGAATTCACCTGCAAGGAAACCGTTCAAATGTACAACGGAAAGGACAGCCGCACCATTTGCGACAGAGCCGGCAACATTTTCCAATTCGGTGGAGACAACCGTCCCGCAGGAACCGAACCTCAATTCATTCACGCGCCAATTTCTCTCTGTGGTGGTGGAGTTGTTCACGTCATCAGTGAAGTTATGCTTCCAGGAAACACCTTGGACGATGTTGTCTTCTCCAAGTTGGCTGATCTTCCTTAAGAGATTTCGAAATCATAGGTGTCATGTAAAAATTGCTCCCGAGGGGTTTTCTTCGTAAATCTCTCTCCAAGAGGCATGCAGAAAATCCGATGGGATCTACGTACAATAGCTTAGGATAGTTATTATATATAGTAATCATACCTATTATAGTTATCATGCATGGATTCTTAATTTTTGTACACGTATTTTGTGTCGTGAAAAAATATGAAACGTGTAAGCAAGGCGGGCCCGGGACCACCCAAAAAAATTACCAACGCACCAAAAACGCTGAGCTCTCTGATGTCCAAACATGTATGGTGACGGAGATTGATTGATGTGTTCATTGAATCATTCATTCAAACATCAAATCAAATTTTTTGTTCGTTGAAAAACAATTCATTTCAACTCGCTAAACACAATCAATCTCTATCTCTATCGCTTGAATAAGAAATCGTTTCTACTGCATCGCTATAGAAAGAACATTTGGAATAGCAATTCATCTTATACAATTGAAGAGATCTAACAAACAGAACTTTTGCACAACAATATCAAAGAATGGCGATAAAGAAAAACAATTCGATCCTTCGCGGCGGCATGGCAACAACCGCTTTTTCCTTCGCCGTCGTAGTCGTTTCCTTCGTCCTCCTAGTAGTCCTCCTGGAAGGAAGCAAGGTCGACGCCCTGACGATTAATCATGTTTCTTCCAAAACGAAACGCCCGACAACCTGGCTGATCGATGGAAACAATTTTCTGGGGCAACGGGGGGTTCATGGACTTCCAAGAGATGGCGACAAGCTGGCGGAAAAACTCTTGCCAATTTCCGGTAAACAGGGGGGATCCAGTACACCCAATGAGGTATTGTTGGTCTTTGATGGACGCAAGGACGTGGACACAGAGCGCACAAAGAGCGAACTGGCAGAATCCTTCACCAAGGTTCAATTGGAACACGGGATCATTGCCGACGACTTTTTGATTGAGGAAATCAAGGAGATCCAGCGCACGGATCCAAACCGCCGGGTCAAACTGGTAACAGCGGACAAAAGGCTTCGGCAACAAGCGCTGGCCATTCGACCAACCGTCAAGCAGGTTGTCAACCCAAAGAACTTTTGGAAGAAATACGTCCCGCGCATGTCGGGGCAAAAAAAGAACCCGACACCCCACATGCCCCGAAACAGCGACGAGAGTGAAAAAGAAGAATAAAGAGGATTGAAACGACTACTACAAGAGAAAGTGTGAAATCAGAACACGGAGCTTTTTGCGCTTTCGTCTTTTTTCGCCACAATTCAGGTAGTAGAAATTGATATGCAATGAGTGCAACTACGATAGCCTGTCTATCGATAGATTCTATCAGTAGATAGTAGTGTAACAATAATAGAGAAAATCAAAATATCCGACAGCGTCGAAAATAGAAGGAATGCGAATTTTAAAATTAAAAGTGATAGTATCATAGTTAGTCGCCAAGAATGAAAGGACAAGAAGTTTTTCCTGCGCTTCTTATTCTCGGGTCATGAAAAACTTCCATCGATGGTGTGAAATCTGTCGAAAATCAATCAGCATACGATTTCGAACAAGGGAGATCAGAAACCATCAAATGTATAATTTAATATGAATAATTGAATTCTTTAATTTATTATATGGATTTTTACAGTCTACTTAGGTTAGATTCGCTTAGACTTTGGTTGGTGCAATAAGTTCGTGGGTATCAACTCGCTCGTCCGTCGGATCAGGGAAAAATAGGGTCGAGATGGTAGGTGCGTTGTGAATTCCTTACCTGTCTTCTAGATTATCTGATAGCATGCTCCCCGATGGCAATAGCATTTATACTCCCTCAATGCGGTCCTCAACTTCAGCGTAAAGTTCTTGGAGTCGCTCGATGTTTTCTTCACTGGTGTCCCAGTATCCACGTCCGTTGGCCTCAAGGAAGGTGGTGACCATGTCACGGAAGGCGTTAGGGTTGGTATCGAGGAGACGTGCTTGCATCTCAGGATCATTGATGAAGGTATCGTTGGCATCTTCGAAGACGAAGTTGTCAACTTCACCAGCGGTGGCGGACCATCCCATGGTGTTTCGGAGACGCTTTTGGATTTCACGGACACCTTCGTATCCGGTGGAAAGCATACCTTCGTAGAACTTAGGGTTCAACAACTTGGTACGGGCATCAAGACGGACAGTCTCGGAAAGAGTACGGACTTGAGCATTCGCGGTGGTAGTGTCAGCCATCAACGACATAGGCTTCTTCTTGTCATCACGAAGTCCCTCAACAACCTTAGTAGGATCAGAATCGTAGTAATGCGAAACATCAGTGATGGAAATCTCGGACGAATCCAAGTTCTGGAAAGTGACATCGACAGTCTTCAAGGCGGACTTGAAAAGTTCGGCTTGTTGTTCCATCATGCCGGGCTTGTCAGCGTTGAAAGCGAATCCCTTACGGGTAAGGAACTGTTCTTGCAATTGTTCCTCACCTTCCCAACCTCCGTTCTCGATGGCAAGACCAACGTTGGCGGAGTAGGATCCAGCAGAGTTGGAGAAGACACGGGCAGCGGCTTCACGGACAGAAACGTTCAATTCTGCGGCCTGTTCGATGGCGTGCTTTCGGACGAAGTTCATCTCGACAGGTTCATCGGCTTCGGCAGCCATCTTGATACCGCGATCCATCAAGTTCATCTGGTTGATGAACAAATCACGGAAGACACCGGAGCACGAGACAACAACATCGATACGAGGGCGACCAAGCTCTTCAAGAGGGATGAGTTCAACCTTGTTGACACGACCCAAAGAGTCAGCAACAGGGCGGACACCGACCAAGGACAAGACTTGAGCGAGAGATTCTCCGTAAGTCTTGATGTTATCGGTACCCCACAAGGTGAATGCGATAGATTCAGGGAAGACTCCACCGTTTTCTTGCTTGAGCTTCTCGAGCAACTTGTTGGTGACGCTTTCGGCGACCTCAACAGCGGCTTGGGTAGGAATAGCAGAAGGATCCAAAGCGTGCATGTTACGTCCGGTAGGAAGAACATCAGGGTTTCGGATAGGATCTCCACCAGGAGCAGGCATCAAGAAGTTTCCGTTGAGGAGTTCCATGATTCCTCCAAGTTCGTTGTTGGCAACAACTTGCTTCAAGCAGAACTCGAGGTATCCCATGACACCCTCAAGACGCTCTTCGGAAACCTTAGGGAATCCAGCATCGATGATGGCCTGAGTCCATGGCTTTTTCTTGCCCATCATCTGGTTGAACATACCTCCCATATCGTCGAAGACGCTCTTGACTTCCTTGACACGTCCATTTCCGTCGGTGGATTGGTTGACAAGGGCACGAGTGGCAGCACGGGCAGCTTCTGTGATCTTGGTGTTGAGGTCAACATCTTCGAGGATACCCTGGTTGTTTCCACGGTAGACATCGTTGATGTCACGGCCGATACTGGCAGCGATAACACGAGGAAGACCTTCGATTCCGTCCTCAGGACGATCCAATTGAGCAATGTTGACAAGAGTGGCAACAGCTTCCTCGGCAGAAGGAGGGACACCAACAGTGTGAAGACCGCAAGGCAACAAACGAGATTCGATTTGCATGATCTGTGCGTAGATCTGTCCAACAATATCGTCACGACGTTCAGGAGTGTCGTTGGCGGCATCGTAATTCTCCAAATCAGGAAGGTCGACATCCTTATCCAAGTTGCAGGTGTAAGAAGTGGAGACAATGGAGTTGACAATGGCAGGTCCACGTCCTTCGTTCTCTCTCAATCCACGGATAGGATTCGATGAGTTCCTTGAGTTCCTTCAATCCCTTGTAAAGACCAGCGTTCTCGGCAGGAGGAGTCAAGTACGAGACGGTGGCGGAATACGATCGGCGCTTGGCAATGGTAGCTTCCGAAGGGTTGTTCGCGGCGTACAAGTAAGCACTAGGCAAGGAGTTGATCAAACGATCAGGGTAGCAAGTGCCAGACATACCAACCTGCTTTCCAGGCATGAATTCAAGAGATCCGTGAGTTCCGAAGTGAAGGACGGCATCAGCTCCGAAGATCTTCTCGAGGTAGGTGTAGTAAGCAGCGAATCCGTGGTGAGGACTGGCAGACTTAGCGAACAACAAACGCATAGGATCTCCTTCGTATCCGAAAGAAGGCTGGACTCCAATGAAGACGTTTCCGAACTTCTTTCCGTAGACAACCAAGTTCTGGCCATCGGAGTTCAAGTTTCCAGGGGCAGGTCCCCAGTTCTCCTCAAGGTCAGTGGCGTAAGGAGTCAACTCGTAGTACTCTTCAGTGCTCATGCGGTATTCAACGTTGAGCTCGGGGGAAGAGATGCGGGCCTCAGGATCGTTGAGGACGGCTTCCATGATTTCTTCCTTGGTCTCAGGAGCGTCACCGATATCGTATCCTTCGGACTTCATTTGCTTCAAGACGGCTTGGATAGAATCGAAGACATCCAAGTAAGCGGCAGTACCGACATTACCCTTGTCAGGAGGGAAAGAGAAGATGGTAACAGCAATCTTCTTGTCCTTGTTCTCCTTGTTCTTGAGGTTGGCCCACTTCATGGAACGGTCAGCGAGAAGGTTGACACGATCAGCAAGAGGGACGGATCGTCCGGTGGCACCTTCACGTCCAGCGAAGATGATAGGTTCAATAGCTCCGTCAATCTCGGGCAAAGAAACCTGAAGGGCGACCTGGATAGGGTGAAGACCCAATTCGGAGGCTTGCCATTCTTCGAAAGATTGGAAAACCAATGGGACAGCACACAAGTAAGGAACGTTCAAGGACTTGAGGACCTTGGCGGCCTTCTTGTGGTCCTGGGAGGCAGGTCCACCGATAAGGGCGAATCCGGTCAAGTTGACAATGGTATCAACAATGGTCTTTCCGCTGCTGTCCTTGAAGTAATCGTCGACAGGTCCAGAGTAGTCAAGACCTCCGGAGTAAACAGGAACAACTCGTGCACCACGAGATTCGAGCTCAGCGATCAAGGAGACAGTAATGGGTGTCATCCTTGGTGTTGATGTGGGACTTCTGCAACAAGATACCAATGGTAGGGGCAGTCTTGGGGTCGATTCCGGCATCAGGGCAGAATTCACCGTCGTACCACTTCATGTAATCAGAGTAGGTCTCGAAAACAACATCAGGAGCGACAGGGTGCCAGATGGCCTTGTCGGGAAGGAGAACAGGCTCGGCGGCCTCCATCTTTTCCTTTCCAACCATGTTGGCGGAAATGTCCTCGACGTAATCTTGTCCAACCATTTTCAAGAGAGCTTCAATATTTTCAGGCGAACCTCCCAACCAATATTGGAAAGACATCATAAAGGTTCGGGCATCGGCAGCCTTGTCGGAAGGCAAAAACTTGAGAACCTTAGGAAGAGTTCGCAACAATTTGAGCATACCTTCCTCGAACGAAGATCCATCTTCTTGCTTCTTCTTCTTCATGAAGTCGGCAACAACGGACTTGGATTGTCCGAGGTTCTTCATGGTGAAGGATCCAACCTTATTCAATCGCATGACTTCAGGCATGGATGGGAAGATCAAGCAAGCATCGAGATTGTCACGGGCAGGCTGGACAACCTCAACAACCTTCTCGGCCAATTCTTGGACGAAAATAAGGGATCCGATGAAGATGTTGGCATCCTCGACATCAGCCTTGAATTGTTCGAAGGCATCATCGTTTCGGAGTTCCTCAAGAAGGTATCCAACAGCACTCGACAGCCATGTTAGGGTTGGCGGCATTGATTCGCTTGACGGCAGCCGACATCGAAGACTGGTATTGAGATTCGAGGACGACGTAAACGACCTTCATGGTAGGACGTCCGTCAGGGTTTTCAGGGACGATGCGACGATTCTCCGAGTTGGAGGCAGTGAACATACCACCTCCACCTCCCATGGAAACATCAACTGATGTGTCAGTGGGATCTTTCAATACGTTCAACATGGTCTTAGAGACCGAGTTGACGGCAGCCCGTTGTCCGAAAAGACTGGGGCTTCTATTCGAGGGTTGCCATCTGTGATTTATATGTTTCGTTTTGATCGAAAGGATATCATATGTTGACAGAGTATAGTCATCGTATTGATGCAGTGTGGTTAAACGTCATGGTGAAAAGGCAAAGGAAGAGATGAACGTGAGTTGCTGGAAGATATTTGACGGAAAAGTTTTCACGACAAGTGGAGTTTTGTGGAGTTTTTTAATCACACGTAGAATTCTACGTGTGATCCTGGTACAAAAACTTCAACTTGACCGTGAATTGGAGCGATGGGGATTGGAATTCATCCATCACCATGGTGGATCGATGCCCTTCGGCAAGCGATTTCACCATTTCTTTTTGTTTGGAGGACACTTACGCTGTTGTGGTGGCACCCAATACAAAAAGGGCGACGGCGGCAGATTTGAAGTGCACCATCTTGCTATTTTGGATAGGTTAGAAGGGTTGGTGGAAGAGGAATGCTGGGAGTTATCCTCTAGCGATTATGAGTTTGAGGCAGGATCAGCGAATCACGGAAAAAAATCCAGGATTTTGGTTTGCTGAACGTAAAGTTGGAAAGCCGAGCAAAGAAAAAAGAGTTCGTCTAGGTGCGCAAAATGAAGAACACAGTCTCAACGGTAAAAGAAACCTATTGATGTTGAACTCCTTTTGCATCGAAAATCTGACGGCAGGACAGACGTTTGTGACGTGGTTTTGCAGATTTACTGGTCGTTGAACAGGATCTGTGAATGAAGATCCCCCCTCCATTCGGTGAAAACTTCAGGGGCGAACCCAAAACGATTGCATTCATCCAATCAAATATCAGGGAAGTCATTCTAAGGAATACCCCTTAATTACAATTTCCAAATGAAGAACGATCTCACTAAATTCTCAACCAATTTCTTCCGCCAAATTGTTGAAGTATCTTCCACGTGAAGCGATCCCAAGGTATACACGCGTACGTTTGCGATTTCCCCCATCTGCATTTCTCGTCGATCGTCGAAAATCCAAATCCTGGCGAGATTTTCTGAGTCAAAAAGCGACGACGATGAGATGAAAGATTTTCTTTTTGAATGTCTCTTTGTCATGAATGTGAGCTGGTGAAGGCTCTGAATACAACTACAACAGATGCCGCACCACTAAAATCTCCATTCTTTCCCGATGAGGCAGAGCAAGAGATGAAGTTGGTAGTCGCGCTATCTATGCAATCTTTCTTTCAGTCGTGAATTCATCAAAATTAAGATACCTCCAGCATGGACAGCTCTTCCAAGCAATAAGTTCATGGTTGCTCTATCCTTGTCGATGATATACATTCAAATGAATATTCAAATGAATGGCACAGTGAATCATGATGCAAGTGATTGGCGTTCGTAAGAATAAGTGACCAGGGAGAGCGGGAGAAGTTGGCAGTTGCAGATTTCCAATTTACCAAGCAGTTGTTAGCATAAGTTCGTACGACCGGTAAGATGGGATCTCATATATCAAGTTTGGAAAAGCGGCTGAAGAAGACTGAAAGCGCAAGTTTCGAAAAAGAGGTATTTGACCCTGAGAAATGCAAATATAAACAACAATCATCCGTGAACTCGAAGAATAAATCGGTTGGGATTTTGAATTTCGACATCAATTTGTCCAATTGACAAGTGCCGTGGAAAAATTGGATACTCAATTATTTCGAATTGGTGAAACACATTATGATTATATTCGAAAAGAAGACAAAGGAGCTATTCAATTTGGAACTCGGAGGGCTAATGAGAGCAAAAACAAGGCCATGAATTCGATACAATCCTCTTGGTCGTATCGATTTCAGACACAACTCACCGTTTATCCTCGAGAGTCATTCAAGTATCAAAATGTACTTATGTCAAATTAATTGACAAGCATGTTTCGAAGAATTGATCAAGATGTTTGGAACGAAGAAGCTGCAACGCAATCATATTTTTGCAGCATACCACGACCTTTGGAATAAATTTTCGTTTTCCGGCTTCAAAACGACGATTTTTTCGAAACATCAAGAACTCTCGATCAACGGAATGAGAGAGAGATAACCATCAAATGTGTCCTGCTCAAACAGAAAGGCCGTGCCTGCAGCTGCACCATCTTGCAATGCACCAACCTCTTTTAAACGAGTTCGTTGCTATTTTCGCAGAAAGCGACAAGAACTTGTAATGTTTTATTCAACGAGATCCTGCGTTTCTATTTCTTGGCGGAGAGCAAGATGCCTCTCGAGATCTCTTTCTACCCATCCGAAGCAACTAGCCAGGTCAAACGAAGGGTAATAACAAGTAAACTCCATCAGCAACAAAGAACTGATAGGTGATTCCAAGCAAGAATCGCTTTGAATCTACGTCGACGCAACAAGTAGTGGATGATGACGACAAAATGTTTGGGATTCTTTGATATGCTCACATTTTTTCTGCAATTTCAAACCGCACATTCTGTTCGTTCAATACTTTGCTAACACTCAGTCTAATGTTATGTTGCGTAAAATCAATACGAATGAACGTTGGTCAACAAAGATTCCTTGATGCTCTATCTACTTTTCTCTTCATGCTACTCCTTCCTCGTCGTCGCGCCTAACCAGGCTGACGCTCACGAAATCAATTTCGTTTTCGTATTTCCGCCACGACTATTAGGGTCAGCCTAACATTTAGTTTTCAAATTAAGAAGTTAATAGTAGAACTCTAACCACAAAAATAAATTCGAAATGGTACAATGGTAAGCAAAAGACCTCATCAAAAGTAATCATATCATAGCTAGAAGCTGACAAAGAACTACTCGTACAAACACCATTCACGATTGTCCCGCCAAAAAACTATGTAAGAACCGCATTTTTTGTTTCGTGCTTGATGATCCAAAAGATTGGTGTCATTTTGATTGTCAAAGCAAGAAAGATTGACAATGAGATGCGGACTAAATTGAAATGACTATTGCATCACAATTGCCCTGCATCATATAATACAGCCAACGTGAAGAAAGGGCGAGGGGTGGATATGTCGGTAAATCGAGAGGCTGATTGGTAAGCAAGAAGAAGAAACGAATTCTAAAATCACCGACCAAACGACAGGCAACCCGAACACAAATGCCACCCAAAGTCGTCAATCCCTACGCCAAGAAGCGAAAGAAGCCCACCGAAGCTCCTCCGCCAGGTGCTGCTGCTGTAAGTCGTTCCAATGCAAACTCCTCCAGCGTCGGCGTTCGCCATGCGTCGAGCAGCGGAGACAAATTGTTGCCATCGAACTACACAATGATCCCGGGAAGTTTTTCCCAGGCCTTTACTTCCATTGACGAGACAGAAGAATTCCGCAAGGCCTCGGGGACTTTCGAGACGGAGATTCGAGATAACGAAAAGAGAGAGTCCTTTCGGTTGGCCAAAAGGGGACGCAGGCCCAAGAACAAGAACATTTTTGAGCCCCAACACAAATCCGAAATTTCAGCAAAAGTATCAAACAGAGATGGGGGAGGAGTTGGGAAACAACAGCAGCAACATCAAAATGATATGGAGAGCGGTGATCCCAAACAAGAAGAACCTTCTAAAAATAACGAGGACGAATCATTGACGAAAGACAATCCGAGTGATGGCAATACCAAAATTGATGCCGACGTTCGAATCCATCACACCATGCTTCAGCCGCATGTTCTATACGTTAGCACACGCCAAAAGGGAAATTCGATTTTGCCTCTGATCCGGAATGTTCCCATTGCCTACAGTCCGATGGTTCCCGACTACATTTTGGGCCCTACTTCGTGCGCTCTGTTTTTGAGCATCAAATATCACAAGCTCTATCCTCGGTATATTCACCGACGAATTGCCGAGCTCCGAAAGGACTTTAAATTGCGAGTACTGTTGGTATTGGTAGACGTCGACGACAATGCCAACACCCTCCTGCAGCTCAATACAATTGGTGTCACAAACCAACTTACTGTGATTTTGTGCTGGAGCGAGCTCGAGGCTGCACGTTACCTCGAAACCTACAAGGTTCGCGACGGCAAGGATGCAGCTCCCATCCAAAAGAGGGAATCAGCAAATCCTTTGGATCGCGTCATTGACTTTTTGACGGGAGGCAGGGGAGGTGTCAACAAGACGGATGCGGTGACGCTGTGGAGTCAGTTCTCGACTGTTTCGGGGATTGCTAATGCCAGCGCCGACGAACTGGCACTGGTAGGGGGAATGGGGCCCGTCAAGGTTCGGAGACTCCACGAAGCACTTCACAAGCCCTTTTCGAAACTGCGATCCAGGGAACGGAAGAAGCAGAAAGAAAAAAATGAGGAAGCAAAAGCAAAGGAGCCACCAAAAACGACAACGAATACCGCAGAAGGAGACGAAAAGAAGTGATCGAAGAGTTCCTTGGGCAATTGGAAATTGTTGAAATTTTCTTCCAGGACTCTCATTTTGCATATTGTCAAATTCTAGCTACGGTAGATATATCTCGCAATAACAGTTTAAAGAAGCTATAATTAGTAGAGTGGTATACATTTTCATTTGCTCCTTTGACTCAATCGGAGCAATAACTTATACACGAATATGGAAGCTCTTCTCGAGTATCGGGTAATCAATCAAAAACTCTTCCAATAATGATGAATGAGAGATATTTTCTCTAATATACAACAACAGTAAACGTTTGATGATATTGGAATCAAAGTCCAATTGAGACGGAAGACCCATCGTCGAACGAAATATATCCCGCTCCAGAGGAATCAAAATTCGATGCCGCCCCCGTCATGTCGGACGCATAAAAGCTGTCTCCACTCCCACCACCAAACATGGCTTCTTCTCCTCCAAACAAAGCACCTTCGCCTCCAGCCATGCCACCCAACAGTGCAACTCCCACCACCGCTGCCCCAATGGCGAGCTGTTTTTTCTGCAGCTCGGCATATTTCTGCCTCCAATTGAACAAAAGATTCGTGGTCGGCTCATCGAACACGTTTCCCAATGGATCTACTTTGTATCTCGTCTGCTCTAGAATCATCCCGGAACGTTTCCAATTCTTGTTTTCGTCTGCCGAAATCTCTCTCCCATTGATAAAGATGTCGGTATCACCAGCGCTAGATCGTGGATCCAAGTCGCCAAGGATTTTCAAACGGGGATCAATGTGTTTCTGGAGAAAGGCCTCCAATCTTTCCCGAAGAAACCACTTTCCTTGTCGTACCAATAATGGTTGTCATCTCGTAGACGCACACCAAAGGTCTCTGACAAGAACATGACTTGCCAAGGATTGACCGGATATCGATTGATCGTTGCTCCCGAAGCATTGACGAGAGACGATGGTGTTTGAATGTCCATTGAAAATTTCTTCCAGGAACTTCGGAGTTGATCCATCGCATCCTTTTTCTCTCTCTTTTTCATTGTCACTTCCACCTTTTTGACATCTTCGTCATACGGTGGAAAAGGCTTCTTTGCCTTGAGCTTCAACGGCGGAGCACGAATAGAGCTCATTCTACAAAAAGTGTCCTTTGTATAGAATGTTCGAAAATAAGTAAATCAATGATGGCACACAAAATAGTTGTTGTAAGTCTCATGGAGATATTGTGAGACGCCGTCGGGGTATTTTTGTTCTTTGTAATCTGACAGAGAAGAACAACTATGAAGTTGAGTTGTTACAAAGATTTCAGAAGGGTTCTGTTTTCAGTTGCTTCCTTTTTTCTTGTTGGGCTGAGACGTGCCCACATGCAAACGATGTGAACCACGACTAACGCGATGCATCCGAAATGTCCAATCAAATTCATCCACCAGACTTCGTAGGCCAATCAAAAGACACAAATTGGCTCTTTCAGATTTTTGAATGAGGGTTACCGCAGTGTAACTTTTCCTTGCCTTTTCAATGAACTTCAACCACTGGAAAGGTGCAAAAGATCAATGAATTGAAACTTTATAACTCTAGCTAAAGTTATCGATCAATATTGTGTTGAATTAGCATCATAGTACTACTGTTCTATCGGTACTATCGACGGTAGCTGCTGCTGTCGGTGACAAACTCTACTGTCGTCAAGGTTGCATTCGATTTTGTGTCCTTCGAAATCATTGTCGACTCTCTCGTTAGCGTTGTAAATGCACTTGTGGATGGTATTGTTACCTCCTCGACGTTTGCTGTTGCTGTTGTTTTTTCCGTGGCACTTGTCGCTGTTGCCGCAAGGGCGAGGGCCACCAAAAAGGCGCTTCCACCGACTATCCCCTCGAGACCCAATCGTTCCCCCAAAAAGGCAAACGCTAAAACCGCCGCCCACAGTGGTTGTGACGCGTAAATTGTTTGGCACTTTGTAGGCCCCACAATCTGTTGACCACCCACTTGGAGAAAGGGTGCCACCGCGTTCACCGCCACCCCGCTCCAAACAACAGCGGTTATCACGGGTAGCCACTCGGAGGAAGTCATCAGTGCCTGGAGATATTCTGAGGATTCCTGCCAGGAGGACGAGGAAGTTGTTCCTTCCGGAAGCAGTGATGTGGGAGCCAAAAATAATAAAGCTATCGAAAGAAGAGCCTGCGTGGCTATTTTCGTGGTAATCAAAGGTTTGACGGCATCGACAACCTTTCCGTATTCGTACAACCGTAAATCATATGCCTGAATAGCAGATGGCTGCTGCCACACACAGGGCATCTCCCAACAAACTGGGGGTTCCCGTCGGATCGTTCGCAAAGCAAACCACTCCCGAAAGGGCCAATCCGATCGAAAGCTTGAGTTTGGTCGAAATCGATTCCTTGTACACGAGAGCTCTTGTAGTAGGAACAATGAGCGTCGTGAGTTGAATTAGGAGAGCCCCATGGCTGGCAGTCGTCAAAGCCAAGCCAAACAAGTTCGCAGTGGTTCCCAGGAATTTCCATACTCCCAGCTCGAGGCCACCCACCCAGTCATTACTGTTATTGTTTTCTTTTGTATTCTCGCTGGGAAGGGCACTGCCCGTGTCTTCGAGGGTGTCCCCACCTAGCAACAATCCCACCAAAGCTACGATGCTCACGGCGGACGTTCACCAGCAATACCGGAGGGGGATTTTCTCCACTCGTAAATGCCCAAGTGCAAGACGGGAGAGTTGGTTGCGAACAAAAAGGTAATAAATCCAATCGTCAGGAGTCCCCTCTTGTATTCGTCGTCGAAACCCGTTGCATCGGTTTCTAATTCAAAGTCATCCATCGGATTCATTAGCAGGCCTTTTTCGTTGTCATTTCCGGCCAAAGAGAAAGATTTTGTGTTTTTCTTTGTTTCTGTTTCCAACACTACCGTCGAGGAATTTTCGTCATCCGGAAATGAGATAGATTCGAATAGACGCTGCGATTTGTGTCTTCTGTGCGCTTGTGTCGAGTGACGACAAGTACGACACAATACCGTTGGATTTGGATGGTATAGATTGTCATTGGAATCTCGAAGGATTGCATTTCCGGTTATTCTAGTATTGGGAATTGACAATCCGGTGACAAAAAAGGCAGGAGATGCAACATTCATCGCGGTAAAAACATCACGACATGATATTTGGGATAAAATAGCAATATGTGCAAGAATTGCAACAACCGCTCCCCTTGTCATCATCCTTGACCGACAAATCCGCCTTTGCCGCCGCTGAGCTCTTCCGGATAGGTTGAACGTTTGTGTAGATGCCATTGTCGTCGTCTTCGGCATGTTTTGGGTTGAAGGATTCACGCAAGTTGTGGACAAAGAAAACCGAAATAGTTCAAACGGCGAAAAAGAAATTTCAGTGATTCGTTCCTTGAAGACAGAAACACTCTTGGTGTCTGTAATACACAACATGGTATCGGGAATGTCGTTGTGGCGGAAATAGAACAAGGCAGAACGTTGTTAGAATGAACCGAGAACGCTTCCAACATCTGTCTTTTCGTTCCTTCCCAGAATCGACGTTATTTCAATACGTCGAAAACCTGATTTGGGCCTATTCTCTCTCCAGACGTGGTCCATTTCTGACCAATCTATTTTGCACTTTCCATGATCACCCAACTCGCGCTCGTCTTGCTGGCGAGCGCACGCCGGTACACGACGACGACTCAATCGATTGATTCACGAAGTACGTAGATGGAATTCGGAATCTCGGAATTCGAAATCCTAAGTCATGGTTGAAACCCAGGCCAGACCGCACACGTTTCATTTGCGCGCACCCGAACGCATCATTTTCCTCTTCATTGTTACTAGTGTACTCCGTTTCAAAATCATATCGACGTCTGAATCTCACATCTCTCATGCCAGTTGGGAATTGAAAGAGACACAAAACAAGAATTACAACAACTACTTTTGTCTTTGCCCGTAAAGAAGTTTAGACGAGTTAGTGTTTGTTCGAGGACAATCAGTTTCCAAGAAAGTTGAAATCATTGTTTGTTGAAATACAGAAGAAAATATATCAAAATGTCGACACCAGAAGAACTTACAGCCCAGATCACAGAATTGGGAGAAAAGATCAAGGTGGCCAAGGCCGACAAGCAACCGAAAGAATTGTGGGATGAGCACTTACAGGCGATGCTCAAAGCCAAGGTGCGTAAATTGTGGATGAGGAATTGTGCTATGAATAGTTCAATGACGTTATAGTGTCCGTCTGAAGTTGCGGTTTTGGAAGGAACCCGAAGACAGCTACTTTTTGATACGCTGTTTCTTTTCGTCATTTTTCATCAATGAACTAACAGTTGTTTTGCTTTCTTGATTCAGATTGCTTACAAAGAATTGACAGGAAAAGAGTACGGTCCGCCTCCGAAAGAAAAGAAGCAAAAGAATGTTGGTGCCGTCACCGAGGCTTCCGACAAGAATAAGGAAAAACGTGCCAAAAAGGCCGCGGAAAAGGCAGCCAAGGCTGCGGAAAAGGAACGAAAACGAGCCGAGCGAGCTGCCCGTGAAAAGGCCAAGGCCGATAAGCTGGCGGGTGTTGGAGCGGACAACTTTGGGGACATGCCACTCATTTGCTCCAAGACGGTCACCGACAAGAAATGGACACCCATCGAAGATTTGACACCAAAGCTACAGAACCAAAAGGTTCTGATTCGTGGATTCATGCAGGTTTCTCGAAGTGTCGGAAAGGGAGTTTTTGTCAAGGTTCGATCGACCATGTACACCGTTCAGGGTGTTTGCTTCCAGGACAACGAGTCCATTAGCCCAGCTATGATCAAATACATTGCTGGCCTCCCAATCGAATCGATTGTCGATGTCGAAGGTACCGTGACGGTTCCCGACCAACCCGTTGATTCGTGCACCCAAAAAATGGTAGAGTTGCAGATTACTTCCTTCCGATGCGTCACAAAATCGCTTCAGGCCATGCCCTTCCAGATGGAAGATGCCATGCGTCCCGACGAAGAAAAGGAGTCCGATGTTGGTGCTTACGAGGGCAACGATGATCTCATTAAGAAGCGATCCGATGGATTGCCCACGGTAGGATTGGAAAACAGATTGGACAACCGCTGGATCGATTTGCGAACGCCTGCCAACCAGGGTATCTTCCGAATCGAATCCATGGTCGGTGTTCTGTTCCGAGAGAAACTCATCGAAAAGGGATTTATCGAATTGCATTCTCCCAAAATTCTCAGGGGTTCCTCCGAGGGTGGTGCCGATGTTTTCCAACTCGACTACTTTGGTGAAACCGCATCTCTTGCCATGAGCCCTCAGCTCCAGAAGCAGCAGGCCTGTGCTTGCGCTGGATTTGAGAAGGTTTTTGTTACTGGGCCAGTTTTCCGTGCCGAAAATTCCAACACTCGTCGCCATTTGTGCGAGTTTACCGGATTCGATCTTGAAATGGTCATTAAGGAACATTACGACGAAGTTCTCGAATTGTTTTCGGAACTCTTTATCCATATTTTCAACGGGATCAATCAACGATGCAAGCACGAATTGGAAGCAGGTAAGAGAACAACACCCATTCGAGGATTTGAAGTATTGCAACCCAACGCTCAAGCTGACCTATGCCGAGGGATGTGCGCTCCTGAGAGAAGCTGGCATTGAGCAGGGCGACTATGACGATCTGTCGACCGAGAACGAAAAGAAGCTCGGTGACCTTGTTGCGGAGAAGTACGGAACCGACTTTTTCTTCATGGACAAGTACCCCTTGGATGTTCGCCCCTTTTACACCATGCCAGATCCGGAAAACCCCAAATTGTCGAATAGCTACGATTTCTTCATTCGTGGACAAGAAATCTTGAGTGGTGCCCAGCGAATCCACACGGTTGATTTGTTGGAGGAACGTGCCAAGGCCTGGGGTATCGAGCTCGAAGAATCCTATGTGGAGAGTTTCAAGAACGGTGCCCTGCCTCACGGTGGAGGTGGAATCGGTCTTGAGCGTGTTGTCATGTTGTTTTTGGGATTGCCCAACATTCGCAAGGCGTCATGGTTCCCCCGTGATCCTAAACGTCTGGCGCCTTAAGGCACGAAGGATCAAACATGAGCAAATTGTTGGTAGGAAACAATAGCAATAAATTCTAATTTGGTGGTTTTACCTACAAAAATATTTCATGAAACCAATAAAATTATCTTAGCTGCTTTTTTGTTCATCAGAAGAGTATCGAGGTGCGTTGCAAAAGAAAAGGGTCCATTGCAAACATCTTTTTTCGTCTTCGGCTATCATTTTCATCTCTATCTCCTCTTCCTTTTAGGAATGAACATGATCAGCAAAACCGATTCCAAAATCAACCTCAGAACCAAATACCACGCGTAGATTTTTCCTTTTCTACATCGAAAAAGTATTTCCCTGCACCAGGAGGAGCCGATTTGAGGGAAATATCCCGATTGTCTTCCAAAAATGTCCCGTCTTCGCCATCTTCCAAAATTGATTCCCGGTTTTGATAGTACACGCTATCTCTGATAATGCGCTTGTCCTGAACCTTTTTCAGGTTTTCCGCCAAGTCCTCTTCGAAGTTCCCGTCCCATAAGGCCAAAAATTCTTCGTAGTCGATCTGGTCGTCATGGGAGTAATCGGCCTCCGCGATGACTCCAGCGATAAATCCCACAGGAACATCTTTCCCGACGAAATCTACCAGATTCGATATGGTGATGTATCCTGTGTCATCGCAGTCTAATCGATCAAATGCCTCGGCTTTTCGTCCTTCCTCAATCGGCCCATGCGCTTCAATTGTTGCTGCCAAAAATTCCGAATAGCCCAGGTCATCGCTTCCGTTAATATCAATATCATTAAACATCAATTCGAGTTCGGGGTCGGTGAAAGAATACACCGAAAGAGCGTTCTTGAACTCGGCCACTGTAATGACGCCATCCTTTTCGACATCGAATCGAATTCGAAAGAGCTGCTGCAAGAAGCCAACCTCGTCGGCGGTCGATTTGTGCGCAATGACATAGAGGGCGAGTTTCTTGAGCCAGCTGTAATTTGCAAATGTCATCATGGTCGCCTGTACGCGATCCATAACTGCCGAACTCACAACCTGTGTGGACGTCAAATTGGCAGACTCTCCTGCACTTTTCAAACCGTTGAACCATTTGTGGCTCAAGGCATCGCTGCACGAGGGTCGGCTTTTGACATCGACCTTCAAAAGGTACTTCACAAATTCTTTGGCTTCGTTAGACATGCTATTCCATCGGCGAGACTTGAAATAGAACCTTCCGTCCGTGATTCTGGCAATGACTTCGCGCCTTTGCTTTCCAAAAAATGGGAGAGAACTCGACATGAGCATGAATGCTAATACGCCAATCGACCAAACGTCGCACTTTTCGTCATAGTTTCCCTGGATAACCTCTGGTGCCATGGTGTAAACAGTTCCAACCGTCTGGCTCAGAGTTTCGTTTTCAAAGTATTTTTTGGACAATCCAAAATCGATAATCTTGACATTCGGCGAAGTTGGACTCGCAAACATAATGTTTTCGTATTTGACTACAACAACATGATAATATGATTACCGTTCGTGAGAAAATACACTACGAGAAAGAAAGAAACCAATGCAACGCACACAAATAGTAGACTCACGATCTCGATGGGTGATGTTTCGTTTGTGCAAAAAGGCACAGGCATCGAGCACCGAATGCACAATGTGCCGGGCCTGCAATTCGTCGTATGGATCACGGGAATACAAATCCCCACCGGAACACAATTCCAAAACCAGATACAGCTGGTTCTTGTAGTCGTACGTTTCAATAGCCTTGCAGATGTTGGGATGATCCAGCGTTTTCAAAATGGCAATCTCGTTCTGCATTTCCCGGACGTAGGTATCGTTTCGAACGTGACTGAGGATGATCGATTTCAGCGCATACACTACCCCGTACTCGTTCGAGTTGAAGTGTTCGTAATCAACCACCAGTGCACCCGGCTTGCGTTCGTCTTCGTTGCAGCAACAACAGCAAAAGGAAAAACATTTACTGCAAAAGCGAAGACATTTGTGGAGACTCTGTTTTGCCTGTTGTTGTCTCTCCACAAAGGATCTTCGGGCGCTCCCACCGACGGCCGAACTCTTCTTCTTGACCTTACAGACACTTCCCATAGATCCCTCTCCCATAATCTCCACGACCTCGTAGTATATGAAGGGACTTTTCTTGGTATGGATCCTCATCAGGTTATGTTCCAGGGACGGAAAGCTCGAGTTGCTCGATTTCGATTCCAGCGAAATGTCGCTGTCCATTCGATGGCACCGTCGATGATCCGTTCGAGTAGACCTTTCCATCGTTTTCGCTATCACGAAAGCTTACCTGCCGGCCGTTTCCAAATATTTTGCGCTTGTCTCCGTTGCCGGCCTTCTTCATGGCCGAAGTTGGGGTAATAGCCGTCTCAGATCCCATTGTTGTCGTTGTGTTTCTGGATTCTTTTATGAGTGAAAGAAATGCGTTGAAATGGTAGTGGAAAAGAATCAAATCAAGAACACTACATGCACAAATAATTAAAATGGAGGATTACGATCGTATAATTTCCAAACAATCCAGAGAAAGGCAATAGATTCGATCGTTCAAGGCACTTTCTTGTGTTATTGTTCTTGGTACTGTAACAGAAATCTGAGCCAGCAGTATCATAAATACGAAATGAGAACTCTTTTTGCTCATTATTCTGCCTCGTACCGCCACGGAACTTAACGCGCGCATGCAAGATCGACTTCAAAAAACCGCGAAATTATTCTCCGTTCGACTTCGTTCCGCATGTTGGGTGAGACGATCCCATTTTGTCTGTCCGACCGCCGGCGGTCGAGAAGGTGAGGTTGGATCTTCACGATTGAACACGAAAGAATCTCGACTTCATGAAACGCGAAAAAAATTGTCTAGTGATGGCACCTTTTTGGTTTCTTTGTGATGTTGAAAGAACTCTAAATCATTTCCCAATACATTCCTTGACTCATTCGTATGCCTCAATGCATTTTGGAATAGTACACGTTCAAAAAGGCGATGCTATAGTACAGAAAGGTGGATGATTATTTTGCTTTCAATTAGAAGTAGATTTTGGAATGTAGGCTATCTTCCGATCGTCCTCCTCATTGCGTAGAACACCGTCTTGTGACGAATCGATACTGGTTGTTCTGACGTGTAGAATACATGCTTTTGGGTTGCATGCTTTGAGTTGCATGTTTTTCCATCATCTCATTTGTAGCTCGCGCTCATCTTCCGCTAGAGAGGTTGCCCTCGGCAGCAAGTGCCGTGGAGACGCAACCCCTTGCATTCGCCTCGACAAGGAGGTTCGTGAGGGTTGAGCTAGACGATTCGCCACAAGCCCAATTAGAGTTGATGATGTTCCCGAGGCATACTAGCTTGTGCCTGGCACGGGTGAGTGCCACGTTCATTCTCCGATCGTCTCGCAAAAAGCCAGCTCGAGTGGTTCTCACGAAACTCAAAACTACCAAATCGGCCTCGCAACCCTGGGACGAATCCACCGTGGCAACGAGAACCCCCTGGAGTCCCTCCTTGCGCAAGGCTTGTCGAAGAACCATAACCTGAGCACTGTAAAAGGTAATCACACGGATTTTGTCGGGGGAACACCAATTCTTTTCCTTTTGCTGAAATCTCTCTCGAATCGCCTTGAGCAGCGTTACAAGAGCACAGGCCTCCTCCTTGTTGTAGTACGAACCCGTGTGCGATTGCTGTTCCTTCCCGTTCAGCTGAAAGAAACAAAAAGGCGGTGTTGTTTCTATGATATCCCAACCGTTGCTTCTGCTGCTGGAAGAAAGCAATGATCCGTAGGTTGCTTCTTTGACGTTCTCCCCGTCGACAAGTTTTCCACCGTAGAATTGCTGGGAGGGAAATTTGGCAATCTCTGGTTTCATTCGATACTGGATATCGAGCATGGTTTGAGGCTTACCCAGATCCACCGTAAGACGCTCGTGCAAGCTCCTTCCTAGTCCCAATTGCTCGGCAAGGGGGCTCGATACTGTGGCTGGGAGCTGTTTTGGGTCTCCAACCACCAGCAAACGCTGGGGATCGAGATGGAGGGGAATCAAGAGCTCGGGTTCTGTCGCTGCTGCCGCCTCGTCGACGATCCAGTCATCGAATCTGCGTGTTTGCTTCATGAGAGACGTCCCGGCAGTACTGAGGGTACAAAAGACGACCCTTGCGGTGGCCAGCAATTCGGGTATGGCATCGGCAGCCTTTATGCCTCGTTCGTTATCGCAATCATCATCATAGTCCTCGTCGCCGTCATTGCTTTCGTCATCGGAATCATCCTTTAATATATTTATGAGTGCCTTGATGTAAGCAGAGGCAGCAGCGAGGTCACCATCTTTCAGAAATTCGACAATTTTTCGTGACAAATTTGCGGCACCCGAGGCCTCTGACCATTGAGGTAGATTTCGAATCAATCGCAAATATAAACCCTTTGCTTTTTCTAACGACGCCGATTGTTCATCGAAATGATGACGTGATTGAAGAGCAGGGCGATTTGAGCTTCCTTCTTCTTCTTCTTCTTCCTCGGTCTCGCTATCGCTGTCATCGCCAACCATGAATGTTTCATTCTTGCTAGATGGAACAGCTTTGGAAAGCCATTGTGACACACTTCGATTCCCTGGTGTACAATCGAGGCTGGAATGATTTGCTTTTATCGCAAATGACAATTGTAGGCTTTGGTACTCTTCTGCAAGCGTGTCTAACCAGGTGTAGCAAAAGATGCGGCTCAAATTTCTGTCGACATTTCCGTCGTCATCCGGTTCCAAGAGCTTGTCTTTGACGCCAATCATGGATATGGGAACTCCTTGGTCCAAAAGGCAAGGACACGATTCCAGGAATCGTTTCGCAATCACACCGACTGCCTTGTTGGTGGGAGCTGTCACCAGAATACGTCGTCGTTTTCGCTTTTTCCCCCTCACTACACAGCAATCGAGCTAGCACAGATACCACAAAGGTGGTTTTTCCTGTTCCCGGAGGACCCTGGATCAACTCCAGCATGGGCTTGTCTTCATCGGAGGAACAAAACTTGTCGGCAGCCATTTGTTGCGTGGGATTCAAAGCCTTTAACCCTTCGAAAGAGGACATGCTGAGGTGCAGTTTGCTGCGCTGCTTTTTCTCAACCGTTGTCGCAATATTCCAATTGGCCATCGCCGTTGTTTTCGTCATCTTCTCCGCAATCACCGTCCTCCGTGATGTAGCCAACGATTTCTTCATCGCTATTGTCGGAATCGCCAAACCGAATATGCGTCGCTTTCTTTTGCCCCATGATTTCTTTCAAAAGAGCAGCCCTCTTGTGGTGCCGAGAACATCCAAAATCGCAGGCCTCGAACTGTCGGCAGTGACTCAATAGGCTAGTAATAAACCGAATGTTCCACCGCAACTGTTTAGAAACCGCAAGGGGATCTTCGTCTCCACATAAAAGCGAAAGCAAACGGTCCATGGAAGCACGTTCGTATATGGTTAGCACCAGTTTCGATCCGGGCTTTCCCGGTGCCACGGAACAGAGCATTGCATAGCGTGTGCTCTTATTCACAACCTCCATCTCGAAACAACTTCCTGGGCGTTGCTGAAAGATCTGTTCGGGAGAAAATCTCCCAGAGCTCTTGGAAAGGCCAACTTTGAGGAACCCCGTTCGTTTTTCGTCCACGTCAAAGGAGATGGGCCTCATTTGGATCCATGACGACGAGCTGTTTTTGTGCAAGGCCTCTTGTAGTACGTAGCGGGCTTCTTCCATGACAAGAATAGCTCTGGAGCTAAAGAAGCTCCGGGGGTTTTCCGTGTGTGGCAGAGAAGGATGGATTCTTCCATTGTTGAGGGGAGGAGGTCCCAGGCCAAGCCTCCTCTCGCAGATGGTGACGAGGCCAGGAATCGAAGCCTTTTTATAATTCGGAGCATCGAGAAGAGACGCAAAAAAGCGTTCGCTCGATCGTAGTTTTTTCGTGGATAGTTGCGGAACACTACTCTCCCTCCTGGTTTTGTGGTTGCCTTGTCGTTGTCGTCGCTGCTTTTGTTCCGCTTCTTTTTCGAGTCGTCTCTTTTTTTGGCTGGGAGGCTCCCATCCCCTGCTCTGTGCCTGTCGCCGTGCCCGTTCGGCTCCACCAATAAACTTTTGTGGGGGCATGCTAATACTGAACGGTCATATTCGCTACCTATAGGTTCATTTCCTCGCTTTCGAATGTGAATAATGTTTTTCTTTTCATTATTGAATGAATTGAGAATGAAAATGAGGAAAATGAAAATAAAATCGATGAGTGAGTGGCGCGGGAACGAAACGGTATTAATTGAATCGAACTAATCAATTATCGCACGTAGGGTTCATACGAACCCGTTTTTGAATTTTGAGTCGAACTAATCCTATAGCACAAACAATTGATTAGATCGATTAAAACGCATGGTTCCCATTTTCGAGTTCATATTCATACGATCCCGTTTTTGATTGTTTTTCTTCGATTTCACTTCTTGTGGAAAGCCATCCCGGAGTATACAAAAAGTCACTTCCATGTGAGCAAAGAACAGAGATACATCGCAATGGCTCTTCATCGATGCAACGACAATGGAGGTCGAGGAAAGAAAAGCATGCTGCCTTTCTCTTTAGCGCTAGTCTTTGGCCTTTTTCTGGGCAAATTGCTGCTTTCTCTTCTGCTACACCAAAATTCACCATCGCCATTTTCTAGTGGTGGCCTTTTCCAAGATGCCCAATCGCTATTCCTTCGCAATGGACAAGGCATACTTGATGGAGAAGCCAATCGCAAAACACCTCCTCTTTCCTTCGCAAAAAGATTGACAATCATGCCAAAGACGACTGGACACCCGACGTGATTTTTGGAAATTATTCCATGCCCATCACCTTCGATGCCAAAAACAGCAAAAGTGACATTCAAAAATCCTTTGATGTTGCGTTGGTAGAATCCTATGGTTTTTGCTTTTTCGAGGCACGAAAGACTGCCCAAAAAATTCTGCAAGAGCTGGATGATTCGAAAGCCAACAACGCTTTTTGTCCCATGTGCCATTGGTTGCTTGCCATGGGACACTCGCCCTACGTCAATCATCCCATCATTGCCAATCAATCGGACTTTGAAAGCGCTCAGAAGGCCGCATCTTATGCATTTGAGCAAGCCCACTCGAGTTCACGCCTTTCGAAAAAGGAAATGGGATTGATTGATGCCTTGAATGTCCGCTTTTCTTCCCCTTCCACGTTTGAAAACCAAACCATCGGATATATATCGTACATGAATGAACTAAGAGATCTTCACAAACAGATTGTGGATGACAATGGCATTGGAGACGCAGATATCATAGCATTTTTGGCGGATTCCATCATGGTCTTGCATGCCGACGCGGACGGATACAATTTCTACGACGAAACAACCGGTCAGCCATTACCCGAAATCGCCTACGCCATTTCTCTATTGGAGGATTGTTTCGATGTTAATCCCAACCATCCACTCTGTCAGCATTTGTACTATTCACATCACAGAGCCGAAGTCACAAAATGGCACCCATTTCGGGACGGATAGCGGACAATCTACTTTCCACAACATCCTGCAAGCGAGGCCCAACACCTCCAGCACATGCCCTCTCATGCCTATTTGAGAATTGGACGATACCACGATGCCTGTCATGTCTAATGTGATTGCCCATGCTTCCGACCATGAATACGAAACACACGGAGCGGTGGCCTACTGCGGTTGCCCACTGACCTGGTGGTCTTGTTGTGTGCAGCAAACCTGAGCGGAGAAAAGAGAATAGCGCTGGAATATTCCGACATTTTGCGAAATAATTACAGAAATCATCCAAATCGCCGCGACGGTCCCGGAACCGAGGTTGGCTGGCACGTCTGGAGAACCATTCGCCTGGGATTTGGAGAGTTTGATCAAGTTTTGCAGGATAGCGATGAAATTCCTGGAAGGAACGAGAATGCTGATTCTAGCAGCAATGATTTGGTGTGGCCGTATGCAGTCGTTTTGGGGACATTATTCCAAGGGAGTAGCATCTCTGTGGAATACAGATCCTTCGTCAGACACCCAAGATCGATTGTCGATTGCAAATTATCACCTGAAGAAGCTCCGCGAGGCCAGCCAAGTGGTCGATAGTGATTTGCAAGGAATGGTGTCTGTTGCGGATTCGAGCCTTGAAGCCTCTGTCCGATTCTATTCGATTCGCAACAACACCACAAAAGAAAAAAACGACCATCAGCAACATAGATGACCTCGAAGCTGTCCTCAAACTGCTTCGAAAGGCGCGTGCGGAGCAAGACAGCTGGACATATACAGAGCCACCCCTATGGCATTCCAACCTCAAGCTTTGCGAAGGAACACTTTTGAGGATTATGGGCAATTATGATGAAGCAATAAACACCTTCGCGGCCGAACTCATCGATTGGCCAGAGAACCGCTATGCCTTGTACGGTTTATGGAAGGTTTTGAAGGAACAAGGAGCTAGCACACAAACGATACGAGACATTTATGGACGTTTTGAAGATTGCTCTAGCTACGCCGATACTAGCGAGAAGATACCTCTCGTATGCCCCGAATTGGGAGAGTAAAATTTTGAACAATTATTTCTACACGCTAATTAAACTGCAATTTTTTCTTCTTTCTTATATTTCAATCGATTATCAAGTCAATGATCCAGCTTCAAGGCTAACTTCGCCTCTTTTTCGGCGTTGGCATAGCCCTCAAGTTTCAAGAAGCATTGTGCTCGGTTGCCGTAGACAATCGCCACAGCATCTTTCTGGGCAGTTGTTGTGCATTGCCTCCATTGGCTCTTAATGCTATCCATGTTTCTGATAATTACCGGTAATTCAAGGATAAAATGACATCATTTTCGTTCTCTTCAGTTCAGAAGATTCCGTTAGGATGTATCTCGAGACAAGGATGAGGAAGGGTTCTGTTTTTTCTTTTTTCTGTTCGATTTTGAATTTTCCAATTATTTGACGAACCCTTCAGGGGAAGTCTTCACTAATTTTGAAATTTACTTGGCAATGTTAGTTTTTCAGTAGCATTCGTTTTTGAAAACTAATGCAGAAAAGACTTCTATAAGAATGTAATGGAGTGTAATCGTATTTACTGAAGATTTATATCTGGAGCACAAATATCTTGAGTGTATTTGTATTAGCTTGCTCCACTCTAAAACGTCGGGAAAATCGTTCAAAATTCAGTAAAAATGAAGTAGTAGTATGCTATATCTGAATCCCTCCACCCATGGAAAAGTCGTCGTCTGTGCCAATGTATTCGTGGATGATCTTTGGAGGTACTGCTAAAGTTGCATGATTTTTCGTTGGAATGTTGATCGTGGTCTCTTCGAAGATGGTGTCCTCAACAACTATGGACTTTCTAGGCGGAGGAGCGCCTCCCTTGGTTCCGTGTTTGTCCATCAAAAAGGTAGCTCGAGCTATCGCCGCTTCCTGACTCTCGTCGTTGGAATGCATTGAATTAAAGGAGGAATTCAATGGATTATCGTCGATGAAATCGTAATGATCATAATCGCTTGCCAGATTGAGCTGGCTTCCTACCATCCGGAGTGTGTTCGCCCGAACCTTTTTCTCGTGATTCTTTTCCCAGAGCCGCAAAAATGCCGAATAGGAAATTTTGGTGGCTCCATCCCCATCACCGCTCGGATCGACTGCATCCCCAAGAATATCCATGATTTCCTGGCGGGGAAAGTTCTCACCTAGTACATCTTTCAGGTTGTCCACCGATATATATCCGGAATCATCTGTGTCGAATCGATCAAACGCCTCCGCCAACCGCTCTTCACTGATAGCTCCTTGTGCTTCAATGGTAGCAGCGAGGAATTCCGTGTATCGAATGCGTCCTGATCCATCCAGATCCTGCGAAAATAAAATAAGAAATGGTATATTATGAGTCATGGATTGAAATCGAAAATAAATATCACCGCAGACAAATCGTGATCATTTCTAAAGATTTCCTCAAAGCACACCTCCGCTACTTTTAGAAAAACTTACCACCGCATCAAATATCGCCTTTGTGTCCTCTTCAGGTAACCCCGATTCTTTCCACGCAGCTTCAAAGAGTGGATAGGAGATGCAACCACCTTTGTCCTTCGCAGCGTATTTTTGAAACACCTTTCGAAGTATACCAATTTCCTCGCAGGTTGATCGATGGGCTATGACCATCAGTGCCATCTTCTTGAGCTTTGTGTAACCCGCGTAGCGTGTCATAGAGTGCTTTGCCTTCAGAATTTCGGATTCCTCTGGGCCTCGAACGGTTGCCGAAAAGCGCTTGTTCAACCAGACGCAGCTCGAGGCGCGCTCGGCATCCAATCGCTCATCGGGATCGACCACCAACAAATCTCTCACAAAGTCTTTTGCGGGCTCGGCAATCTTTCGCCAGCGACGTCCTCGAAAGTCGTATTTTCCTCCAAGGATTTGCTCGACAATGTGCTGCCGCTTGCGCCCATAAAAGGGCATCTGCGATGACAGCAACATGTAGGCGATAACACCAACGGACCAAACGTCGGCCTGTTTGGTGTAACTTCCCTTCAAAACCTCCGGCGCCATGGTATAAATTGTTCCGACTCCCTCTGTTAGCACATGGGAAGATCCCTGCCCTTCGAAGCCTGGCCCAGTACCGTTCACTCCGTAGACCTTTGACAGACCAAAATCGATGAGTTTGATCTCTGCCTTGGGCGAATCGTTGACAAAAAGAATGTTCTCGTATTTCAGATCTCTGTGCGCAACATTGTTGGCATGCAGATACGACACAGCGCTCAAAATCGAGGAGATGATGCGTGCCTGCCTCTTCCTCTGTGTATGGGTCACGAGAATATAAATCACCTCCGCTGCAGTGTTCCATCACGATGAAAATCTGGTTTTTGAAGTGATAGGTTTCGAGGGGCCTGACAATGTGCGGGATGGTCAAGCTTTTTTCAGAATGGCAATCTCGTTCTTCAGTTCCTGTACAAAAGTGTCATCTGTGACGCGGCTCAGGTGGATGGATTTCATAGCGTATTCATGTTCAAATACCGGTCGTTTTGTTTTGTTACCACTGATATCCTCATAAAATTTCTCGCTCTCATCAATGAGTTGACTTGGGAAGAGCATACTGGACTCTCGGCGCGGAACTTTTTGATTTGATGGTCTCAAGAGCTGAGGAGGCGAGTTCGACGAAGAGTTTGACTCACACGAAGACACCCCCGAGGAACCCTCCGAAGATCCCTAGCCATGTTTCGATTGACAGGAAGGGCATTCTTTCCGCCTCGTCGCTGTTTACCTTTAGTCGAAGCAGGCTCTTCTTCGACTCGTAGCTCGTCGTCGATGCAGAATCGGAAAAGGCCACCGATCCCAAAGGGTAGTTTAAAACATTCTTGCTTTCGTTTGTGTGTTCGAACGGCCTCCCGAACGTTCTTTCTGGCCTGATCCACCAACTGTCTGTCTACGTTTCTTCACGAGTGCTACTGATCCCCATCGAACCGTTGCCAATTGTTTTGATTACCCTGTAATAAAATAGTGGATCGCGCTGGGTTTGTTCGTTCATCAGGCGCGTTCGGAATTCCGCCGACAAGAGAATCAATTCACTCTTGGAACGTTTCATCCTGACAGGCGATAATATATTGTTTTCGGTTGGATTGGAAGATGATCTGGAGATGACTCCCCTCTCAATAGAAGATATGCTGCCTATATTGCTACTCCGAAGATTCCCGACGCCATCGATATCGTTTTCATTGTTATCCAAATGGAGTAGATTGGGTGTTGACATGGATAGTTTCCTCCTCTGCTTAAATTTCATCTCGTTGCTTTGATCCAGCATTTTTGTTGCCATATTTTCTTGTTCCTGTCGTTGTTCGTCGTCTCGTATTATTACCTGCTTGCGCCTCCTGGGGTCAATTGGACTTGCGCTTCAAATCCGACAATGCTCTGGTTCGGTCAGGACTCGTTTCAGGTATAGATGTTGTTGTCGTCGTAATGGGAGATGGTGATGGGGCAGGTTCACTGCAGTCGAAGTGTGCAGTACGTTTCACGGGATCCTCTCCATGGGTTGTCCTGCGGCGATGCTTGTCTCTGGTGTGCCGATGTACCTCGCCCATTTTCTGCATCTGCTGTTTCGACGCAGTCATGTTATCGGATATTTATTTGCACTAGACCAGAGGCAGTTCCTTTCGCATATCCAAGACGTGTGAAGTGCGTGGCTGTTGGCTAGGAAAGTGTGCGATGGAGTCTCCTTGAAAACCTTGAAAGAAACGTTGTTCTTTTCTCAATAGTCAATGTTCCAGCAACAAATAGACGTATGTGTCAGCAAGTTATGTGCCTGTGATACTCATACTCTGTTCTTTGCCTTCAATCCTTGTTAAAGTGTGTGAAATTAAACGTGTCTACCTATCTTTCTCGCTTCAATACGCACTTCTCTCATCAAAAATTCCTCTCCAATCACAAGATGCACTTTATTCGACTCAAAAACGTACCGAATTTCTTATCCTCCAATCAAAGAGAGAACTCAGCCTTCATATGAGCCTATCACATTACGTAAGCGATGATGCTTGAAGATGATTCGACCAATTAATATGTCGACGAACTCTTCCATCCGTTATTGCTTTAACGTCCAACAGATTTTGGCAGTAGGAAAGAACTTTACGTAAAGGGCTCATTTTTCATTCCGTAAAGAAACTCGGAGTGGCCGGAGGGCTCGGAATTTTCGAGTTTGTCATGTTCCATGCGGAAACGCAGTCTGGCAGTATGTACGTACAAAAGTGACTGCCAAAATTGTAGGTCTAATTGTTTTACTTGGATCAGCATTCCCCGGACACCCTATCCCTCGACTCGAAGAATGTATGTGTGGCATTCGACCTCCGATCTGGATTGAGTCTTGAAGGAAGCTTATTTCATTCGTGTCAGACCTTCTCATCCGGCGAAGGATATGATAAGCCGAGAAAAAGACATAGGTTCGTTGGCACACGGTGAAACTCCAGATATTGCATACCGAGATTCTCTCTTTTTTGCTGCCGGCAATGTCTCCGGACTTTGGTTGCATTAACGAGATATACATTGGATTCAAACTGTTCGAAGTGGCAAATACTCATTTCCACTCTCTCAGTTGAAGACAACGAACCATATTGGTTATCTAGAGGACAACGAAGTGATCTCTGTATTAACAGAGTGCAATCTAGTCATAAGAGTTAAGTCTCGCAAATCAACGAAAACAACGACGGGAAAATATCACGAGAAGTGACACTTCATCAACAGGGACGAATTCATATATCTATTTAAGAAAGACTACTATACACAACAATCATATACCATGGGAAACTGTTTAGAAGGCGCGAGAAGCGACCCCCAAGATAAAAAGAAATCGGTAGATGGGTGTAACAAATACCAACCCCAAAACTATTAACCCAACATCACGAAAAAGCAGCCGCGATTCTGGCGCAACAACCACGATTCATAGCGGTATCCTCCAATCTCACACCCTCGATGTCTATAAAAAGTATAGCGAGATCGAGGTTAATCGGAAGAGGAAGCATGGGACATGTTGCAAAGGTTGCCCTAAAGGAAACCTCGATTGCAGGGTCACGTAGAGGCTCTTCCAACAGCAGCCGAAGCATGAGCAAACCCGCCTTTTACGCCCTCAAGAGCATTATTCTCGACCGAATCTCGACGACCTTTATCGTAGAGCTCAAGAACGAGATCGATATCTTGAACGCGAATGGACCATCCCAATATTGTCAAGCTCCACGAGGTTATCACCCACAAGAAACAGATCTACATGGTCCAGGAATTGTGCGACGGCGGGGATTTGTATACCCGCCTTCCCTACACCGAGAAAGATTCGGCCTACATTACCGGCAAGCTGTTGTCGGCCATCAAATACATGCATGACCACGCGATTGTGCACCGTGACCGTGAGTGAAATTGTTTTTGTTGTTGATTTTGCCATTTTGATTGTGTTTGTTGCTATCGGAAACGGAACTTGAATCGATATCGGAGTCAATGTGTTGACAAACACTAAAATCACAACGAGCGACATATCTCTTGGTCTCATGCAATTACGTATTATTTTCGTACCGTGTTCTGTTTTTCTTTCCTTCATTGTTGTGGTTGCTTTTCTTCCATTTTTTTCCGAAACATTATGACCAACTTTTGAACGGTATTTTTACATTTTTGAAACGCCCAAATCAATTGCGGTAAATGAATACGAACAAAAACTGTTACACAACAAATAAAAATCCCTGGACAATGCAATTAATTTCACAGTCAAGTTTGAGAACATCATGTTCGAAAACAAGAGTAAAGGAGCCGAAATCAAGGTTATTGATTTTGGTCTCTCGAAAAAATTCGTTTCCTCTCGATTGGGCATTATGAAAGAGGGTGTTGGAACCCTGTACAGCATGGCACCACAGGTCCTTCAGGGAGTTTACACCTCGCAAGCCGACATGTGGTCTGTGGGTGTTATCGCATACATGCTTTTGAGTAGCCACCGTCCCTTCTACAGCAAGAAGAGAGCGGTCATGATCGACAAGATTATGCGGTGCGACTACAACTTTAAGAAGGATTATTGGAATCCCGTCAGCGACGAGGCCAAGGATTTCATCAGTAACCTGCTCGTGATGGATCCCAAGCTCCGCTACAAGGCGGCACAGGCACAGTCTCACGCATGGATGGACATGAAATTCAACATCGAGGATCGTGCCCCGACGGAATCTTTGACCGGACGCGTGAACCAAGTTTTGTCGGCCTACAAGAACAACGTGCCCCTCAAGAAGCTGGCCCTCAACGTCATTGCTAAAAAGTCCACCACCGAGGAGATTATCAATTTGCGCAAGGCCTTTGACATGTTCGATACAGCCAACAACGGAGTCATCTCGTCCGAAGAATTCAGGTCGGCCCTCAAGGACAAGTGCTCTTACAGCGAGGCAGAGATTGAGGAAATGTTCATGTCGATCGACATCAACCAGAACGGACACATCATGTACACGGAATTCATTGCCGCTACTCTAGAGGCACAGGGACAAGTTGACGAGGATCGCATCCTCGAAGCTTTTGATCGTTTGGATGTGGACAATTCCGGCTATATCTCCAAGGCGAACATGCTGGACTTTTTGGCCGACACCGGGGCCTCTGAGCAAGAGATTGAGCAAATAATAGAGGGGGCTGACACGGAAGAAAAAGATGGAAAGGTGTCCTATGATGAGTTCCTTGCCATGTTTCGAACGGAAGACCAAACCAGAAACTCCAGTCTCCTCAGCGGTTTCAGTACCTTCGACTTGACGAAGGACGTTAGCCTCGATGAAGGGGAAGAGACAAAGACGGACAAGCTAGTCGGTGTCGACGCGGTTATTCCTGGTGGAAAATACGATACTGATAGATAGTGATCTATGGTGAAGTTGTATCGAAGCGAGTTTTAATTTTATTTGTCAATGTGGTGCTGGATAGAAGATAATTCTAGATTTTTTTATATTCACAATTTTTTAATTCTTGTCATAAAAGGAAAATCATTTGTGAGGTAGGACTAGGATAGTACATTTTCAAGGTGGTAACGAACACTATCGCCCCTCACCTCGTCCGAAACCACGCTCGCTATTGAAGTCGCACTTCAATCTTGAATTTCCCACCACGGTAGACAAAAATTCTACGCGTGTGTTTCAATGTTGTGTTCGACAACAAGCCCAAAAAGATTCCTTTCGAATGAATGAATCGCCATCGCGCAACAAATTCGCGATTCTTATTCGACTAGGGTATTGCGGTTACACATTGCAATTTCGGAAGAATCACTACTAAGACTCAATGCCCGATGCTTCTTTCAAGCAGTATTTGTATTTTTGATAACCTTCGTTCTCCATATCAAAAGCCATAAAAGGAATGGGACAGAGTCTACAGCAAGGTCAGATGTTGTCGACGGATGAGGAGGGAAACGAGGGAGTCGTCGACTATTGCCGAGGCCACTCCCGCTATGCAAGCTCTCATCGCCGCCTCGACCGCAGCTTCGGAGGCTCAAACTACAGAAGACTCTTCCGAAGTTGCTCCAGAAAGTGTGAGGGAAAGTGAAGCTCTTTCAACTCATGCATCTCTCACTGCATTCGTTGATTCCAACCCGACGAATCTCAGTAACCCTACCCAAGGCGTAATATCACCAATGAACGAAAGTGGTCTTGCGAATCTCGATCCCAATGATCATGCAAGAGTCAGCGATCCAATTGCTCGTCCGGCAAAGAGAACTAACAAATACGGAAGAAAGAAAGGAAAATACATTGGCAATGGTAATGATGGAGATGAGAACGATGACGATAGTGACTCTTCCGGTCATGAGAACAACACTTCACAAGACACCCCCAAAACGCCCGTCGACTTCTCCGAGAGCATCCTCTCCCGCCTGTTTGAGCCAGATCGAAAACAAAAGCCAAAGCTGTGGGAATTTATAAGATTGGTAGCTCCGGGACCTGCCAACCAACCTCCCGAGGGACAGTACAAGTGGCGATCGAAGGATGCGGTTGCTGCCTACTGCCTCAAGTGCAAAATAGCCTTTACGTATACGCCTGGGACCTCCAAAACGGTTAGTCGTCACCTGATTGCCCATCATGGATACCCCAACCCTAACCTCCCACCCACATCGAGCAAAAACTCGAATTCCAAAAAGGATTTTGGAAGAAATAATGCAAAACTACTCACACCAAAGGATCTGCCAGAGAGCGTTAGCTACAGCACTACCGACAGGAAGTGCTTCGAAGGATTCCCTTGCAAAGAAGAAAAGACGGACAGCCAGTCGAAATCGCTCCGGCTTGCACGTTTATCGGACGGGAGGAAAACATCATGAACCATCCATCATCGCCAAAGAAACGCAAGGTGGATTACTCGGAAACAGCACAAGTCTCGAGTAAAAAAGGGCGAAAGAACTCTGACGTTTCCAAGGGATGGAAACGATCAGAAGAATCACCGGAGATCAATTACGAAACGGGACAAGGAAGTAATGGATCTCCTGACTACAGACGACGATGATGGTGAAGATGCATTCCTGAAATGCCATAGCAGAAATCGAAAGGCTGTTATAGAAAAGGCTCTCTTTCGTTGGTGGGTAAGCTCGTATCAATCCTTTGCTTTCCATCCTATTTCTGAAGCAAGAGCCTCTTTTGAAGGAAGAAACAATTCGTTGTCCCTTTTTGTCGAGTTTTGCAAAACGCTGGACAACTCCTTTGAATTGTCCGCGCCTTTGGTGATGGATACGCTGGCACAAACTTCCTATGAGAGGCTCCAAACCGAGATCAAGATTCACGTTTCGCAACTCTTTCCAGGGGATACGGAAGATAACAACAACAACAGCAAGAGCCACGAATTCGTTTCTGCATCTGTTCGGAAGCTCAAGGTGGTCCGAATTGTAAAAGGCGATGCGGGGGATTACAATGCATCGCACGTAGGGGCAACGGGGAATGGGGGACACCAGTTACTTGGGGAAGACGAGTTGAAGATTGAAGCGAAAGTTTTTTATCCCGTTCGGCTGACCTTTTGTACGCCGATGTTTCGAATGAAATCCTATGTCATTGCGGTTATACCTGGGGAAAAGGAATGGGAGCGTCACAATGGATATAGTGACAAAAGCAACGGGACTAAAACTTCTCCCTATTCCAAGGCTGTGGATTGCGCTTTGCGGATGTATGGATTCCCTCGTGACAATGTTTCACGCATTGTCATTCGTGGTTCTTGCGAACAAGTCGAAGAAGGGGTTCGAGCTTCGAAAGAGTTGGACGAAAGCGTTTGCATCCTTGATCGATTGGATGGAATTTTTGCCAAGGCTCTTCGGCATTCAACAACCCTGCCGAAGCTGATTCTAAAATTATTGCGTGAAGAAAAATTGCCCGGGGAAAGGAAAATTGATAAAGATGTTGAAAAATCCATATCATCGTCAATCTTCTGCACGATTCGAGCCTACGATATCTTACTAGCATCGTTACCATCAGATGAGACGACGGAAACTGTGGAGCACAAATGTATGGCCTATATGCTCGATGGCATTACACCATTTCGGGATGCTATCCATACTTTGTCAGCTGACTCGTATTCCACTATTGGATTATCGATTCCGGTTCTGCGGAGAGTAAATATACTCCTCCATAAACGGGCAAAGTCACTTGAAAAACAACAAAACAATGCAGCACAAAATCTAGAAGACGGTGATGATGATGATGAGGCAAACGAATTCAAAGAAACTTTGAAGTCTTTTCACCAATCGATGCTAGAGGATTTTGAGAAGACATTTGCTCCGGAACTTGAAGAAAATCCTAACCTGATGTGGACTGTGCCGCTTGACCCGAGATTGATTGCCATGCGCGGTCTATCAGAAATGGAACAAAGCAAGGCGAAATCTATGCTCATCAAAGAGGTTGCAAAAATTGTGCAAATCATCAATCGAAGAGAACTTGATCGAAATAAAAAGCCTGCTTCTGACCTTTCGCCTTCCAAAACCAACCGAAACCGATATTCCTCGGCCTCAACAATGGATGGCATATTCTGGGGGGATGATTTGGATCCAACTACGGACAATGATATCGACTTGAATGTTGTTTCTTCGACCATCGAGAATGCAGAACAATACGCGAAGAATAATGTTGACACTTATTTCAACGCTGTTCATTCTCAGCGCCAAATAAAGGACCCACTATTGTGGTGGAAGAACAACGAAGAACAGTTTCCGGAGCTTGCAATGCTAGCACGTAAATGGATTAGTGCCTCAGCTGTTTATGGGAGAAAAACCACGCGAGAAAATGAGACTGAAAGCGTGATAACAACATCCTATTTCGATACGGAAAGTATCTGTCGAATGATATTTTTGCATGATAACAATGATCTAGTTTAAAAATTTCCAAAATAAATCGCAAAACTGGTATTATTCCGTACAGAGAAGGCGAAGTTAACATTGCTTCATATCTTGTCAATACCTTAGAATTTGGTATCATACCGCATCCATTTGAGCTTGAATTGTTTGCGCTAGGACGGAGACAAAATCGTCTAGCAGCCCATGCTTGAAACAAAATTGCTGAGCCACCTCTACCGCGACGTCTCCCTTGTGGACCTTGAGAATTTCTGATTTTCCATCAGGTAGTTCAAGCGTCATCTGAAAAAGAATCCAGCGTTCCCCCACACCGACACTGTTGTTTGGGTTTTCTTCGGAGCTAGATGCTGTTGTATTCGTTTCGTCGTTTCTTGTAAGGCTTTCATCATTCTTTTTTTCATCATTATCTGCACAAAAGTTAACGTCCTCCTCTTGTTTTTCATTCAAGGCGTAATTCTCAAATCCTTTTCCATACGGGACGGGGCGACCTTGCAGTGTCCGTGTGGCCCATGAAGAGGCATTTCCGCTAGGGACTAAGCCGTCTCCCGCTGCGGGTGTTTCCATGATCCTTGAAGTAGGTTTTAGCATACGCGAGATAGAGAACAGGGCGACCCCTATCAATATCGATATTCCAACTGTGCTGTGTCGGGTGCGGAAGTCGCTGTCGCAGGTTCCAACAAATTTGCCCTTCCCCGATGCTGGATACGATAATCAAAAAGGACGGCGCTTCCTGCCGGGCATAAAAGTGGAAATTCCTCGTCTTTCGTGACATCATCGCGCCGGTGGCTAGCAATCCGAAATTCCGTAGGCCCGTTGTACCTGTGTCAGATCCACGAGAGGATAAAAGACGTTGATGCAATGCGGCGGGAGTGTCAAACCCTTTGGCAACTGGTGTGGGGAAAACAAATGCCCACCATCGGCATGCCATTTCTGGTGGTGACAACAAGAATCCTTGTTTTTGCTTCCTCCGATTGGCATGCCCCACATAATCCCAACGTACAAAAGTTGGACTGGATCATCCTCTCTTTCAATGCTTTCCTCTCCATTCAGTAGGGCCTTGACCAGCGGAAAGACGATAGAATTGTAGATCAGCCCGCCACAATTGTAGGGATATTCGTTTAGTCCGTATCGGATGTCCACCCTACTACCATCACGGGCCACCCACTCAGCATAGTCTTGTCGAGAGAGCGCCACCATGCGGTGATGATTTCCATCGTGGAGGATTTTTTCGCGCTCCTTGTCCATTTTGGTGTTCAAAAATTTGTAGTCTGCCTTTGCCCTTTCCAGACAGGTTTTGACAAAGTAGTGGAGGTAGCACTGGTTTGTTGATGAAACAACACCCGGATGATAGAAAGCTTCCAATCGCAGTTTCAAAACTGCTTGGTTCTTTTTGGTTTTGTTCACCAGTTTTCGCTGTCGCAATTTTTGCGTTTCTTCGATTGGGGAGAAATTGTGTCCTTTTCTTTCGAAATATTGCTTGCATGATCGTGTCCCCAATACACAAACGTCGACGGGTTGGAGATTTCACTATCGGTGGGACCAACCGCACAGTCCTCTGGATGCGAATGCGGGAGGCGGAAGTTTTCGAGGATCAGTGTTGTCCGGCATGTTTGACGGATGCCTTTTTTGTCTTGAACACGAATACCTCACGAGTTTACTGAAGTTTTTGCGTTTTATATGTAAAATCAATATATTCCTTTGCCATGATAATTGACGCACACATTCAATTGAATTCGAGAATGCATGATTTATGTGATGTCGATTGTTGGCATCACCAATTCCCTCTTCGACGAGGGAAAAAGAAATTTGCCAGTCCAAAAACTAGAAAAGCAACGTAAGAATTGATTTTCAATTTCAGATGGTTGCCAGAAAAATTGTGTCGGGGGATTTTCTCATAAGTTTCATAGGGTTAGGGTTTTCTTCCTTTCTCTTCATGGTCGTTCTCCAAGTATTGGCACGACTGAATGAAATTCCATCCACGATTGAGATTTATTTTCCGTCGTCAATCGTGCCACAAAGGATCGCAGCCAACTCCCCAAAAATCTTCAACTTTGACAACACTCCTCGGAAAGCACAATAACAATGGAACGTACAATACCGATTCAATCATCAATAATGATGGTCGTTTGCTTATGTTTCGTTTTGGTGTTGTTTCTTGATCTATCACCTACAGCAACATCATTCACAAACAACTCCAACAACAGGATTCGAATCTCTCCTTTCAACACACAACCAACTGCCGATGACACCCACACGCTATCACGCCTGTTTCTCGCGCAACCAAACGAAAACTTTGTGTTTACCGACCGCCTCGTATCGAAATCGGGACTTCCTGTCTGCAAGTATGCTCTAGGGGGCGCGGCGCGATCTACCCAGCCCACGGATCTCGTTCATGACTATTGTCCAAAGAGTGCAGAGTTGGTTCGAAAAAAGTGACGATGCAACGACACAAATGGCACCCTTTTTGTTTTATTACAATCCCAATCGATATCCGTACTTTATGGAGGGAATTCGACAAGCCGCAGATGGCGATGGCGATACACAAATCGCGAGAGAGGACTTGTTCCTGGTGAGCGGAGGAACCGATTATTCACAGCGGGGAATGGAACAACGCCTGAACGATGCTCTTGCCTATTCCGGAGGGGAATACCTGGACATGTTTGTTCTCGAATATGTTTGCCCAGGAGACGAAGATTCGGTGTTGGATGCGATTTCCCAGGCGCGTTCCTGGATCAAAAGCGGAAAAGTCCGATACGTGGCAGCCTCAACGCATTCCCACAAAGTCGGAGCTTGGCTGGGGTCCCTGACAAGCGAAAAGAGCGATGCCCCCCTCCTCGACGCAATGATGCTCCGGTATAACATGGCACACAGGTCGGCTGCCGAGAACATATCCTTCCCCGTATGCTCGGAACAAGGAATCCCTGTCCTCGCCTTTACGACAACCCGGTGGAATAGACTCCAGGATGGGCATAAAAGCTGGACAAAGAGTCTTCCGACAACTCCCGATTGCCTCTCCTTTGCCCTGTCCCCTGTTGCTGGCAAGCTACCCAATTCCTGGCCGGTTCAAGTTGTCTTTCACTCGGCTCGAGATTGTGACGAATTGAAGGAGGCCTATGGAATGCTTGTCCCGAAGTTCCGCAATGACAGAATCGGAAGATTCAGAATGGAGGGAATATGGGGATCTGGAGTGGAACGACAATGATGGTTTTGACGAATATCCAGAGGAGCAAAGCAGATAAAATCGACACAAATAAGCGCTCTTGTCTCCTTGATAGTTCGGAATATGAAGCACTGACTTTCCTCGATGAGCATAAATTATCTATTCTATAGCATTTATGATGGTTTGATTAAAGGTATGAGGTCAGTGCTGGGAGTGTAGAATGAAATATGACGTCCGCGTGCTTGAAATCGTTGGAAGCCTTAGTCAAGCATGTGACGCGTTTATAACTGTTTATGCCAGTTTTTGATTTCGTTCATTCGTAATTCAACCCATTATAACTTCTCCATCTTCACCTTCTCTAGGATGGGTATGATATAATTCGTTTTTTCGAACGCCCAAAACGCAGCTGAAGCTTCGGAATAGAGAAGTTTCATCAGGCTCAAAATGAACAAACATCTGATCAGCCCTATAATCTTCTTTCAGATATGGTGCCATATAAAAAGGCTCATGAAATTGCATCCAGTCGTAGCCGAATAGGCCGTTTCTTGAATTCTCTACGTTCGTTCCAGCTCGATTCATCCTAATAATGGTTCACGTGACATTCCTCATGATTGATTTCGTTGCACTGCCGGACATGCCATTCCAGCCTTCTTCCGCCATGGCCACCTGCCGCTACTTCCACACGTCCATCATCTGGATTAAACTCCAAAAGTCTTTATATGTCTTGAGCTTTGGCCAGTTTTCAAAATTCCTTTTTCTCGTGCATCGTCGAATAAATAGCTATCGGGGTGAGGATGTGCCCCATATTCACCCGACATACCAATCTTAACACAAGGCGTTCCTAGGAATCCCTGCCGAATTACAGACTCATCATCCTTTCGTCCAATGCAGGAGAAAGACCTCGCACGGAAGTTCTTCATCGATAAGACCACAGTGTTCCGACTTCAGGAATCGTTTTCTCGCCACGGCTGCCGCAGCTTGGTGCAATTGCAGATCTCCATCGCTTCACTCATTCCTCTACCAGTAGCAGATCGTCGGTGTCCAGATAGTCCAGGTGGAAACAAGATTGACGTCGAGCCGAAAGAGGGGAGAATCTCGATGAACCATCGAATTATCGGAGACCGCTTTTTAGAGAACAAATATTAGTATTGCAGTTTCAAAAGATGCAGTTGCGAAAATGCAGTTGCAACTGATAGGTGTTACTCCGGCCGAAGGCGTTCGAACGTTCTTTGCGGTCGTCGGTGTACTCCCGATTATTTGTTCCACTCAAATAGAATGCAAAGAATGTAGAGAACGGCGAATCGAAACCTGCGTATGTTGCCACCCTGTATGACTGTGTCACTGTCATGCGGGGATTATGCCGGCAGTAGATGTCAAGTGAGACAGAGAATCTGCAATTTCAACGCCGTTATAGTATTTATTGCACAAAAGGACCTTCCAAATTTCCTCGTCAGCGAGAAAAATGAAGGGTGCACATCATGTGACTTGTTCCTCGGTATTCAACGGTCGTCCGGTGTGCGGCTGGACCGGCGAATCGTGTCCATCACGAGATTCACGACCATTCACGACCACCATCAGATTCAGGATTGTTCTTTAATTCAGTCTTGATTGGCTGGTGACAGCTGCAGTTTTTGGATGGAGATTAATCATTGGTGGATGGAATGAGTCACGTCTAATTTAGTTCGTGAAATTGGTGCTCCTTTCGGCAAAAAGTCGGGGATGTATTTCATTGTTCAATTAGTTCAGTTCCTAATTCCCGCAGTAATCGGTTTAAAATGACATCAACTAGATGTAATTCTTCTTAGCTAAACAACTTCTCCGACTCAGCTACTCCTCCTTGTTCTTCGTTGCAAACAGAGGAACCCCACGAATCGCTGAAAAAGAACGACATCACTATTGGTTCACAACGACATCACTCCTGGTCCTCCTCCTGAATTTTGCTGATTCGAACAAACACGAATCGGGCAACTCCTCGTCCTTTGTTACCTACTACGTCGTCGTTCATCCGCCTCGACTTGAAGCAAAAGCAAGTTACGAATCGAATCTAGTACGAACTAAAACAATGATGGTGATGATGATGAAGTGTAGTTGTAACAGTGAATAACGTCGTGTGATCTAGATAGTTTAATATGATACTTTTGTTGTTGTAGCGACATATAGGTTGTGATAATAGTAGCCCCCAGTAGCTCCGTTCGAAGCGCTTTTTTCTTTTAATAATACGAGAATCTTAGCGGTAAATAACAGTTTGGATTTGAAACTGCTGCTGTTCGATTGTTTTCCCTTCGTTGCTGTCGATATAAGCGGGGCGTTCCTCGTAGCGCCTCGTGGTCAATTGACATCCAAGTTGTGTGAGCGGACCGTCCGTGGGCGTTGGGAATCGTGGTGCCCTCAGGAGAAATTTCCTGGTCATGCATTCCTTTTTTGGTTGATTCGGGAGTTCCATCTCGTAGGATCGGTAGGGAGAGACGCTGTGCAAACTGGAGATGCTGTTGCTTCGGGAGCCACGGGTAGTGGAGGCGAGGGTAACTTCGGATGAGGCTTCGGCTGGTGGAGTTTGTGCTTCTTGTTTCTTGGCCTTCTCGGCGAGTAGGTTTACCGCTGACGACACGAGGTCCAGGAAGCGATTGTGCTCGTTTGTTGTTGTTGTGCGGTCATTTTCCTCAGCGTTGTTGGTGGTCGAGGTTTCTTCTTGATCTTGTGGAGATGATTCGAGTTTGGGACGTTTCGAAACAGGGCTTACCGTTGCATCGCGGTCTTCTCCAACCATGTTTCGGCATTCACCGAGAATGGTAAGACTGGTCTTGGGACATTGTTTAAGGTCGTCCTTTTCGGAGTTATCGAAACTTATCAGATGGCGCTTCATGGTGATGTTTTTGTGATGTTTAATGTAATTATTCTATGCGATTTGTGGTTTGAATTGTGTTCGATTTGTGTTTTGTGACAGGAAGAACGAGATGCTTCTCAACTTTATTTTCCCGGTGCTGTATTTTGTGCCAAGTCGTGGAGGTTGGGTTGCATTAAATTTGTGACGGGCGAAAAGGGAAAGCAGTTTGGTTGAAAAGTCGGAGTTCCCAGTTGTTGGTTGACACCGTATTCACGAGATGGTATTTTATCCACGGTCTGGTCTCGTAGGCTTGGCCTATGTTCTCTAGTGGCGTCAAAAGCTGAGAAACATAAGGAAATTACGGCTTGGTGATATGCTGCGCATTTTTTAGAATCGTTTTTCTTCTGAGATTGACTTTGTTGTGATCGCCCTTGTGTCATTTCGTGGGTTCGCCTACTCCAATGATTTCTCCCCAGGTGGCCCTTTCGTGATGATGCGCGATAGTGGAGAACTGCCCCTTCTGGGACTGAGGCCATTTGGTGCACGACTTCTTTGACACAATGTTGAATTTTCATGACACCGGGTACAAACTTCCAGAAATAGGACCATAAAAAATCGCAAAAAAGCGCAAATACACGAGACGGTCGTGGCGGGAGGATTGCACACCGCAAATTCAACTTCGCGAATATCGTTCATTACTGTGTCAACTTATGTCCAATTTGCGCGAAGAAAAGAACAAGCAATCCCAAAAAAATTGTTCTATGGTTTCTTCAAGACATGTTCCACACACGCGTTGGCACGAATACATAAACGTTCTTTCGAATACTTAAGAAACCCGCATGTCAACATACTTCACCTGAAGAACAACCCCTAAAACAAGGATGTCAACAATTGCACGAACAATGCACGGACAACATGCCACGCAATGCTTCGCGACGATTTGAATGGTTCTTCAACCGTTGGTGGCTACAAATTTCTTTTTATTCCCCGGAACCTCTCGTCTCCCCAAAGAGCAACGCCGGAATAATTACCTTCTCCTAATCACTGTCAATGGAACTTTCGATAGGGCGAAAACATCTACCTTTTCCACATGGGAACTAATCGGGCGAGGTCCAAAAAAGAAGAACGTGTTGAATAGGATCCATCGTTTTTATGACTTGTTAGCGTGCGTAAGTGAGGTCAGTATTTAACCGAAGAACGCCATTGGACAGACGCATCGACCAGATGGATTTCTATTGGAAAAGAGGTAGAAGCATCTGCTACACGAAGCACTGATAATGAATCTACATAGTGCCTACAAGTTGATGATGTCCCATTACCAACATCAAAAGTGCATTAACAATAATTGAATAGCAGATGGCTAAAAGAGATTTATTGCTCGACATGTTCCTAGTTGTTCCGTCCATCTTCAAGACGAGACGGTCACCAAAATAACGATTACGAATACAACACTATCGTAGTTCCCATAGCCAATGGAAAAATAGTTGCTGAACTCGCAGTACCAACAGCAAAAGAACATTACCAAAACCGAATGGCAGATGGCTAAAAGAGATTTATTGCTCGACATGTTCCTAGTTGTTCCAACCATCATTTCAAGACGCGATGGTCGCCAATAAAACGATTGGGAATACAGCACTATCGTAGTTCCTATAGCCAAAACAATAGTTTGCTTTGTTTTAAAGTTTCCAACGACTATGGAAGTATTGCAGCTACTCAACCCTATTACAGTACCATCCGAATCATATAAGGACTAGTTCGTTGCATTTTCTGTCTTCGTTGGTTGACATCGACTACTTGTCCAATCAACGCAGTAATGCCTTCCTGGTTTTCAAGAAGGCGTTCGTATTGCCCATGGCAAGTAGGAGTTTGGAGTTGCTCATAAGTCGAAAGGTTTGCCCCGAATAGGCAGTCAAGACTAGGAATGAGTTTGTGCTAATCGATCGATCGCATTCTGTAGTCGATCGCGGGATCTGCGGTTTGTGCTCCGGTTTCTGTTGGGCAGGGTTATGTTTTGCTTTTCGTCGCAAAGTAGTTTCCCTCACTCGGCATCAGAACGCGGCAAAATCGGCCAGTCGAACAATCCGGTCGGTAGAAATCGATGCATTGATGCGTTGGTTGCATCATGGAACAAGACATTGGATTCATGACGAGAAGGAATGTCGATAGTAAGATAGCACCAGGGCGGTGGAGATTGTTACTCCATTCGACAGTCCATTAGTTCTTTTTTGTCGACTGCTGCTCAAAATGGAATCTCGTCCTCGGACGAATCGCTTCCCCCAAAAGGCCCATACCCGCCAACCATCATTCGACTTGGTGCTTCTGCTTCGGCCTCGTTTTTCGTTTCCTCGCGTTCGTTGTCGGCACCTGCCCGGAAGGTCGAGTAGATTTCCGAGCTGTCCAGATTCCCCTGTGCGCTTCCGACATTTTGGATGGAAGTCCTCCGTTTTTTCAAAAAGGGATGTGAACTGGAGGCATTCCAGTCATGTCCGTCATTGTCGCTGCTGTTGGCTTCGTTTGGAACATCGTCTTGCCCTGTCTCCATAGTTGTTGTCGCCGCCGCTGTCCTCAATCTCAGCTTCTACCTACATCCTCATCATTTTCCTCCTCGGAAGAAGTATCATCATCGGCGTTGAAAGAGAATGTGGGCTTTTCGTCGGCATCATCGCCATCGCTCTCATCCTCCTCTTTGGCCAGGTTGGCATAAGCCACTGCCACCGCCAAATCTTGCCCATCATCGCTTTCATCGTCGCTATCCGCAAAGACGGACAACACCGCCGGCGCTGCGGCCATGGCTTCCGGAGGAATGGTCTTGGACGAGTTCATATTGAGTCGAATCTTGGGTTTCGCAGTGCTGCCCGCAAGCCCTGCCGCTTTCTTGGTGGGGAGGGCAGCAGTAGCACGCTTCTTTTTGGTGGCAGGCTTGCCCATAATTGCAGCAGCCTTGGCCTTTCCCTTGAGGGGAAGCATTGCAATCTTGCGCTTTTTGAGGAGAGCGCTTCCCTTGGCCACCTTTTTCTTGGTCGTTCCGGAGAGCGACGCGAGGGTGGTCTTGTTGGGAATCGCCGTAGCTTTCGTTTTGCGGGCTTTCTTTGCTGCCTTGGGGGTATCCTCGGCTTCTTGCTCCCGCTTTTTGCTTCCGCGCTTCTTTTTCCGCTGATCCGGCTTGAACCACACCGAATGGGACATCAAGAGAGGCATAAAGGAGGGGTTAGCAGACATGCCCGCCGTCTTGACCTCGTCCGGGTGGGATAGATTGGCACAAATCGTCTCCAACCAGAATCGTCTTTGAAGCTTCTTGGAGGCAATGGCCTCCCTCGCTACCAACACCGCCTTTGTCAACGAGGCATGAACCTCCTTCCAGGCCTCGAGCTGGCTCTGCTGCGAATCATCTCCGCCCTGAATGGTTTGCGGGGCAAATGTTCTTTTCGGCTCAATATTTATTTTCGGGATTTTGAGGGGTGGAGGAGCTTTAGGCTGCTGAAAGGTATCGTCCTCGTCCTCTGTCTCTTCATCATCGACTTCAACAGATTGTTCCTCCTCTTCTTCTTCGTCGTCGTCATTTTCCGGCTCTTCTCCCTCTACCTCTGCCTCGTACGAGATGTCCTCGTTCTGATTTTCTTCTTCATCAGAGGTCGCTATCGTCGTCGGTAGAGTTTCCCATGGATTTAATCGTCTTGCCACCGACCATGGTTTTCCCGCCAAGGTGGGGATGGCTTGGAGTTAGGCTTTTGCCCCCGGTAACACCCAGATATCCACCGCCTTCCGATGAAGTTGTACTGCCGCCGTCATCGTCGAGGCTCGTGCTGGCGGCACTCATTTTGTGTGTTTATTGTTGCGTTGGAGCTTGACTTGAATTGAAATTAAATTAATTCGCTCGAATTGCTTCCTCGTTGCAGTTTATCGAAAGGCAGTGCAAGGCGGTGGTAATTTAGGATCAAGCTTCTTCGGATATCTCTCTTTTGGGTTATACCTGAGTTACAAACCTAGCCTGCTGCCAAAGTCGTCGTTTTGATGAGAAAGGCAAGAGTTAATTTTGCGCCATAAAAATAAGTTTGCTCCTACAACAATACTTCGTGGTTAGAGATATAGGATCCTACTTATTATCATAGTATATGTATATATCCTCATTTTATATAACGAAACATCGTGTGTAAAAATTTGTATTGAGGTATGTTCATACCTATAACTCATGCCTAGGCCCCATTGTTTAGAAAAACCGACCATCGCGGAACTAGCAACCTCTCGCGCCGGGCGATGCGCAGGATTTGGAAAAACCATAAATTGATTGGATTCGAAGGTATATTCAATGCTGCATCATCCAACTTTTATTAGCTTGCAATTCAAAATCATTCATCCACAAAAGTTCTGTTTCCTTGGACATCCAAGCGATTGAAGAAGCATCTTCATGCTTTACATGGCGCGAAACCCGGTTAGCTCAGTTGGAAGAGCGCTCGGCTTTTAACCGTGTGGTCGTGGGTTCAATCCCCACATCGGGTGTCTTTTTTATCCACGTGAGAGTCATCTTCTCTCTCTTTTTGTTTCTGCTGGTTGCACCTCCACAGCGCCAATCCATTCGCCCTGCGCCATGGCAAATATCGTCGGTTATGATCTCTTGTAGATGCCCGTCGATTGGAGATTTTCACGAAACCAACTGTCCAGTTTACGAAAGTGACTGGGTGGGTTCCTGGTTGATAGAGTTCAATGAACATAAGTGAACCCTGCGGAATGACCTACTCAAATCCATGAATGGACGACGTTCCTGAGAAATGCTGATCCATATGTCGCAATTGAAATTCTTCTGGTTGTTGGAGCCGCCGCGCGACAACGTTCGATGGCCAAACGGCGATGCCACTCTGTCAACAGCGATTCCTCATGATGAATTGTTCGATCGACATCTCTTGATTCTCGTAACCGTACAGTAGCACACCGAGCACCACGAATAGTCAATACCCCGATTTGGTGGTAGTGACATGGGCTCAACGGGCTTGTTGTTGTTGTTGTTGTTGATCGTGGCAACTGCAAAAGGAAGGACGAAAGCGTGATTATTGAAGCAAAAGGTATCCTTTTTTAACGGCAGTTTTCGTGCGTGTGAGGAAATAGATGAAGCGACGTCAGACGTGGAACGACGAATGACATGAAAAGGGGGAAATCTGACCGAAAACCCCCAAAGCTTTTATCTGTTTTATCCATCACTCACTGAAGCAAGAATGACGACAAGAACTTTAATTTTCTGATACAAAATAGTTTAGTCCTAACGATACTGATATACATGTTATTTGAAATAAGCTTCGCCTATTATTGAAATTCATCTACTAGATCTTATGCTGATTGACTTGCATCGTTCAATTTCGGTGTTCCTTCGTTTGTTCGTCTTTTTTATTTTCCCTTTTTCTTTTGGGCCTTTTTCCACCGCTTCAATTGTTTCGGGGTCATGTTTGAGGTATCGACATCGTCATCACCCCCACTCATATCCGGAGGAGTCATGAGTTTCAACATGGATCGATCCATTCCTGGCTCCTGGTCACCGTCGAAAAACTGAACATCAAATTTTCCTCCCGGCAGAACCTTTGTGACTGTCGCCGGGAAAAAGGCGCCTCCCAGATCGGCCTCGACCTGGTCACCTACCTTGACGGGCAACGTAAACGCCCAGTTGTCCGGAAGGGCAGTTGATCCCGAGGAGGAAGACTTTCCTTCATAGGACCACTTCAGGAGATTCCGCCTTGACGGCATTGATTTTCTCGTAAAACTTTTGTACTCTAAACAAGGACAAGCGTTGCATCCGCTCCGGAGTCATGACCCGTTTTTTGTTCTCGAGGTGTGCTGTCATGGCTTCCTCCGCCTTACGCGTGCGTCCCTCCTCGAGAGCCGCCAGATACATGTCGCGGTGGATATCGAGCAATTCGTTGCCCTTGGATTTTAAGTTCCTCAACAGTTTCCTTCCAGACGGAATCTTCGACAGCTTCGAATGTCTCGGAATCGACGGCCTTGGAGAGTTCCTTCAGCCTTAGCAGTGACAGTGTCTACGATTGCATCGTCCGAATTTGGACCCAAAAATCCGAGGGGAAATTCTGCCAACAATCCCTGGTGGATATCAGAAGGCAGCTCGTTGACCTTTCCTACATACACGTTATCCTCGTCGCGGGATTGTGCCAGCGCGCTGTCGACAACGTTGGCCCTTCGGAGTGCCTAAACGACGGGCATTCAGGTAGTCCAGCTCCCAGACATGTGTGTCGATAGTTGAAATGTGAGATGAACGCTGGTTTTGTCATCGTCTTCGGAATCATCGCTATCAGTTTCATCCGTGTGGGCAGTTCCCGTGGTGTGGGGAAATCCAGCTGGGAATGAACAAAACATCCCCAGGGTTCAGATCTGTTTCCAGCAACAAATTGTCCTCCATGGATTCTAAAACGTGAAGGGGAAGACTGTCTGTTCCCTTTCCACGCGCAAAAACATCCGCGCTGGGCTTCAGAGCTGGAGGGGTAGGCTCGTAAACCCGCCAGTGTTTCTTTCCATTGGTCTGTACCACAATGACGTCCTGCTTGTCGGTGTGAGGAGGAGCGGACGTTCGTTTTCCATATGCAGTCACGTATAGATTTACGGCATTGGGTGTGTCGGTGGCATCCGTAACGGCCAAACAGGGACCCGCGAGGCTGGGCACATGGGCACCAAAAGCGTTGAAAATAACCGTGCCCTTTTCCAGAGCTTTCTGGACGTCCTCGTAGGTCATTCGAGCCTCTTCGAACGAATCTCCCTTTGGAATTGAGACAGGAGATATCGCCCATCCCTTGCGGTTGTCTGTCGAACCGCGTTGGGCATCGAGAAAGTCGTCCTCTAGGGCTTTTTCGAGGTCCTTCATGGTGAAGGACTTGTCAAAAACGATTGTGTCTGATTCTGCGGCCATCGCCTTTTCAAAGTCTGCTTTCCGAAGGACCAGGGGGTATCCCGACAAACCTAAACCTCCGTCTGTTCCGAGCGTATTTTTGATAGCATCCAACAAGGCGAACATTCCGGCGGAAGTTTGCAGACTTTCGTCGTCATTATCGGATTCGTCGAGTCCAAACATTTCGGCATGATCTTTGCCGAGCTGGGCCGACTGGTCCTGGATTCTTCCCAGCAGAGCCTCCGCTAGGCCTTCCGAACGTGAAGACAAAACGTCCGGGCGCTTGTAGCTGGCTGCCGAAGAATCTGTTGCCGCATCGGCTGTCGCAGAAAACAATTCGCTAGTACAGGTTTGTGCTCTTTGAATCTTCAGTGTAGGAAGGAAGGCATGTACGGCTTGCCTTGAAGTTTCGGCGTGGAAAACGACAAATAATGCCAAAAGGCAGAGGGCGGATCTGAAACACCAACCAGCTGAAATCATCTTGGATTTGTTTTCTCTTCGTTTTCGCTTGTTTTTATTGTTGTCGTCCTTCCGTCGTCGAAAGATTTCTTATCTGTTGTCGTGTAACGGGAAATGCAAGATCCACTAATCCGTACAATAAGCGCACAACGTAGCGAGCACCTGAACGAAACAACTGTTGATATGTTGCAAGTTGGATTGTAGTCACTCCGAGCTTTTTGGAAGCTGGAAGCAAAAGGAAGTAAATATTGTTCTAGTCGATGTTTTGTTGTTGCCATCAACATTCATCGAAAATTATTGCACGATGAAGAATGTTTGTTGTTGATGGTATGACGTTTTTCTTCCTCCGTCTGGCATGTCTACGTTTTTTTGTTGTGATGAAATTCACTCGAATGAATCAAACATTTTACGACTAAAATCGATTCCCGCTTCTAGTCACGAGTTTCGTTTCGGAACGTTGCGAATTTTCTCGCAGTCCTGCCCGCTCTCTTGGGCAGCGTGCATGTCATTTATTTTGTCTCGTGGACCACCAGTCCGGAAAATTGATAAGGCGCGATGAGAAGCCGAAACAAATGACTGTGAAAAACGGCCCAATCCTGTGGTGGCGAGAAATTTGTGGGTGTGAGAGCGAGACTGCGCGAGGTTTTTCCTCGGTCACGCGAAATCAGGTTTGAACTCCAGCCGAACTTCCCTTCTTGTAGGAAGGAACCAAAGCGACTCACTCATCGTCATCTAACAATCCAAGCCGCTATCCCATTGACTATCTTTGCAGATCTGCTTGGAAACCGACCGAACTTTTGAAAGTTTCATTGTTCCTTTTATCCTATCAATCATTCAATTTGTTGTCGTCATTAAGCCAACAAAGGAATTGAATTGAAAAGTGTGGAAGAAGAAAAACAAAAACAGGTTTGGGGCATCGTACTAGTGGAGGACTTGACTTTGTCGGACTCGCGCTATCGGACCAAAAAACAATATTACTTCGTGTTTTCAAAAGATAGATAGCCTGTTTCATCTCTTCTATAGATACGCGGCAATCACTTCAAGTATGGGAACCTATTTATCGACTCCTGTGACGGACAAATGCGAAGAATCGGGAGAAGCACCCGAAGGCTCGGGCGATCGCTCGATGGAATGGGGAGTTGTGGACATGCAAGGCTGGAGAAAGTCCATGGAAGACGCCCACACTGCTGTGACGAACGTCTCCATGAAGACAAAAGACGATACCGAACGAAATGCTAGGGTATTTGGAGTGTACTGACGGGCACGGGGGACCAGAGGTTGCCCGTTTTTGCCAGCACTATTTTGTTTCCGTCTTGACCCACCAAGAGAGTTGGGTCGAGCACAGTACGAAGGATCGGTGTCTCCCACTGGAGGGAGATGATGACCGCGTCCCTGCGGCTCCTCCTGCTCCCACCGATGGTCCCTATGATGGAAATGGCAACGAGCAGGGCTATCGATCTTATCATCTTCCGTTGGCTGTCGAGACTCCCGTCGGAAAGGCCCTAAGACAGGCCTTTCACGCAATGGATCGGATGATCGACGATCCGAGCAGGCGTGGCGAGATTGTAACCCTCCGAACCGTCAAACCCGAAAAGGGACAAACCTAAAACACTGGAGAACGGAGTCGAATCGATTCCTAAAATTCCTGCTTCGACGGAAGCACCTCCCGACTTTTACACCCAATCCCAGCCAGGAGCAGGCATCGGCAAAAGCACCGGAAGACGCCAAAAAGGAGGAAGAAACACCCGTGGTTTCTACTCCAGTGGGTCTTGAAGAAAGCGAAGCTATCCAGCAACAGGCAGATAGATCTTTGTCCATGGCAATGGATCCTGAACAGGCAGCAGCCCTGAAGAATGCCCTCGAGGAGTTCGAAGAGAACTCCGAGGAAAGTGACGCAGCAAAGACCAAGGAAGAAGATTCCGTCGATAGCAACGAACCCGTTGGTCAAGAAGAAGCCGCTGCTCTGGACGATAACCTCGACGAAACCAGCGATGAAGTTGCTGAGCCAGCTTCAGAAACAACTTCGGAAGGATCTCCAAACGGAGGAAAGGTTACCACCATGCTTCAAAAGATTTTATCGCTTGGAGGGAATGCTGATGCTGCCGAAGAAAGTGCCGTGCCCCAATCTGCTCCTACTATTCCAGCGCCCCCAGAGGTTCTGATTGATCCACCCAAGTACCCCGACTCTACCGAGATCACCTGGAACTTCCTCCCGGGTTCCATCCGTCGCACACAACGGACGGCTTGTCTGCAACCTTCCGGATCATCCCATCCATGCAGGTGCTACCGCAGTAGTTGGTGTTTTCACCGGAAATATTTTGACAGTCGCCAATGCTGGAGATTCCCGTGCCGTCCTCTGCCGTCGCCGCAAGACCAGCGACGATGAGGTGGCCAAGGGCCACTATGCCTATCCCATGAGCTACGATCACAAGCCTTCCCAAATTCACGAAATGAATCGAATCCTGCGATCTGGCGGATTCGTCAACCATTTCGGCCGCATCAACGGAAACCTCAATCTGAGCCGATCGATTGGTGACTTAAAGTACAAGCAGGTGCCCGGAATCCCGCCTCCCCACCAGATGATCACGGCCGAGCCGGACATTATGCAGGTTGTCTTGCAAGAAGACGACGAGTTCTTGCTTTTGGGGTGTGATGGGATCTGGGACTGTCTGACAAACGAGCAAGCTGTAGACTTTGTCATGAATCGAATCGACACGAAATCGCCAACAGAAATCGGCGCGGAAATGCTTGACCAGATTATTTCTGATGATCCACGGGTCACCCAGGGCATTGGTGGGGACAACATGACCATCATGATTGTCGATCTCAAGGCTTCCACCCGAACTCGGAAGACCAATCCACCGCCTCCAGTCGCCGAAGAAGAAAAGTCCTGAAACCGGAACCGCAGAAACTAATCCGGCAGAGGACGAAATGGCTTGAATCTACCGTTCCAGGCTGTAGCTTAAAGACGAAGCAACGCAATATCATCGCCTACTCTAAGAAAATAAAATAAAAACGCATCGAACAAAGTCTGTTTTGTTCTCAAGCAATCAATACAGCGCTTTCAGTCCTTTTTTTCTTGTGCTTGCAAAGAGATTCAAACTTTTAAAGAGAAGTGTAGATAAATTGTTCCTTCCAAGGAGAGATTCTAGTTTGAACGAGAACGAAAGGGATGAGAGGAAAGCGAAAATAATTCTTACCACTCAAATTATGATTTGAATACTTCGACTAAACTTTAGAATTAGGACAGACGAGCGGACATACACTTTGGTAGCACATGCATGACAGTGCTCACAGTTACGTTGATCCCAAAAAGTATGACGGTGCACGTTTGCATCACTTGGAATTTCCATGAAAATACTTTTCTCCCCATTCTTTTCTTTGGTCTACACCAACCCACATTTCCTAGTCAGCACAAAACACAAAACAGATCTTGACAGCATTCCTTTTGTCGCGTATGAGTCGTAAGGCGTAGAACAAAACCATAACTTCATTCAAAAACGACATCAATTCTTTGAATAAGAAAGAATATACGAAGAGCCGAAAGAGAGCACTACTAGAAAGGAAATCATGGCTCCCCGTGAAGTACTATCGGAACAGGACGATGAGGAGATGATGCCGCTCGACCCATTGACGTCAACACTCGAACCTACCGAAGGAACATCCCTTCTGGTAATGATGCCACAGAAAAAACAAGAACGCAGAAGACGAAACACCTGGACAACCCGTGTTCAGCAAGAAATCATTGAGCAATCGAAAACCTTTCTGCCGGCACTCCAATCGATGGTTCTATCCAAGATTCCATGGTTCATCACACTCCGGATTCTTGGGGAGATGGACGGTGATGGGGTGGAACTTGCAGCCGCCGCTTTAGCAACGACACTTTGCAACGTCACGGGTATGAGCTTGTGCGTCGGATTTTCCTTTGCTCTGAGCACCCTGGCGGGTCAAGCCAAGGGGGAAATGGTGTCGAGGGCATCAAATGCCAAAGAATCTACAACGGTGACTACAGTGCAAAGTACTGCAAACTCTGACGACGATTCCGAATCCATGCCCAACACTCCCATTGTCTTTTTGCTCCGCGGACTTCTGATCCAGATGCTGCTTGTCTTGCCCGTGGGAATCTGGTGGCTCTTTGGGATCAGCGATTTCCTTATTAAGCTCGGACAAACCCCAGAGTTGGCCACCAACGCTGCCATTTATCTCAAGATTTTGGCTCCATCTCTGTGGATTTATTCGGTACAATGGACATCGACGGCATGGACGCAGAGCATCGGCATGGCGGACGTTCCCGCTACTGCTGCCCTCATCGGCTTGGTGTTACACATTCCATTCAACATCTTGTTCTGCTACGTAATGGGCATGGGATACCTCGGTTGCGCCTATGCTGCCGTTATGTTTCAGGCCGTCCAGTGCACTTATATCCTGTCATATTTGTTCCTTTACCCAAAGGGGCGACAGCGGGTGTTGGAATCAACGGGCGGGAGTGCCATCGGTAGAACCACCCTCACCCTTCTCAAGGAATTGAAAATCGCGGGGGGATCTCTGAAGGCATTTTTCGACTATTTGGGTCTAGCACTTCCCGGTATTGTGATCATTTCGGAATGGTGGGCCTCCGAAACTGCCATTTTCTTGAGTGGAAGACTGAGCCCAAATCCACAGACGACGCTAGCTGCAATGACAATCTATCAGAGCATTAACGGATTTTCCTTCATGATTCCTGCAGGCTTTTCGGTTGCCGGAACAGCTCGAGTTGGAAATTTATTAGGAGCAGGAAATTCCTCGGGCGCTGCACTTGCTGGAAAGGTCAGCGTCGGATTGTGCGCAGTTTGCAGCGGTATTGTTGGAGTTATACTATACGCTCTTCCTCATGGATTTTTTCCCAGCTTATTCGTGTCTACCAACGAAAACAGGGCAATTATTGACCAAACGGCAGCAACAATTCCCATGTTGGCATTTTACGTCTTTGCCGATGGCGTCCAAACGGGATTGAACGGAATCATCAAAGGTTGTGGCCGACAACGCATCGTCGTACCCATTGTTGTGGTGGCCTATTGGGTCATTGGCGTACCCCTAGCCTATTATTTTGGTCTGCACAGAAGCGGGGGCGATGACACGATGTGTGCCCACATTGCTTCTGATGGCAGTTTTGATCCGAGTGAGCCTGGTCTTCTTCTCTGCGGTGACGTGGGATTGGTCGCGGGTATGACGGCAGGAACCTGGTGCCACATGCTCCTGTTGGCAGTGGTAGTGACTTGCACGACAGACTGGAAACAGGAGGCCTACAAGGCCAAGCAGCGGGTAATCGCTGACCAAACCCACCAGGGTATGCAACGACGACGGAAACTGCGCAAGAAAGAATCCGACTTGGAGGAAGACGAACGAACAAACAGCCAAAAACAAAGTCTGCGCTTTGTTCGGAGCGATGGAGCTCTCCATGATTAGTAGTAAATCAAAAATAAAACTCCGTTCACAATGAATGGCGAAACCAAAAGAAAGGAATACACTCTTTCTGTGCCTTACAACATTAATAGATCGATCATTTTAGTATAAATTGCATTCAATCATTACAATTTTCGATGATTTACGAGAAATAAACATCAGGGTTTCTCCCGTACATTACGGGAAAAGGGAAGGCCCTTTCGCGCTTGATTGCAGGACGTTTTTATCCAGTTGCGCAAAGAGGTATCCTTCCTCGATTCCCAAAACGGTTAGGTTCATTATGCTCATCGACCCACGGAGGCACCAACGAAGCCTCTCCAAAGTCCTCCCCGGCATAGTTCAATGCACAAAAGTAGACACCATTCTCGACGGCCCTCGTTTCGCGAAAGGATTTCCAGGTTCGAAAGCTAACATCTCTGATAAAACATGCCCGGTTGCAAGATCACATCCACCGAATGGTCTCTTGCCAATTTCCGCGATAGTATTGGGTACCGAATGTCCGCACAGACAATCAATCCGAATTTCCATTCCTTGAGCGAAAAAGGAAACAGCTTTTTGCCCGGGTGTAAAAAAGCGTGTCTCGGCACAATCCCCGTAATCGCACAAATGGATCTTATCATATTCACAAATGGTAAGTGCCTGTCAAGTCAATACCTTTTGGCGAATGAAAAAGTTCAACTCACCAGTATCACTGGATGTCTTCCCAGCCGATTGTTCCGTAGCAAATGGCAGCCTTGCAGCGAATCGCTGCGGCTCGAAGCTCTTGGTCAATCTCCTTGAACACAGTTTGTTTCTCTGGAGTTGAGGGCAAATACTTGGCAAAGGTGTCTTCACTGTATCCAATGGGACACAGCTCTGGGAGAACAAACAGATCGATATTGGGATTTTCTGCCACTGCGGTTTCGGCCAGCTCTATAACCCTGCGGGTCGCCGAGAGGGGAGTCTCATCGGGAGGCCGGAGTGTCGGTTGGAGGAGGCAGATTCCGAGTGAAGATGTCATGCTGGTGTGATAGTTTGGTAGTGAGAGTGGGACGTGCCCTATTCCTGTGCAGTTTTTATGAGGATAACAGGTTCCAAGACGATGAATCCTCTTTTTCGTCGCGTATGATAATCTCAAATCCTTCTTTCCCTCCCAGAAAACATGACAGGTTTGGAATTCTGGGCTTTGATGGCCACGACTGACTCGAATTAGAAGCGGGTTGATTGATTCGTTCGACTAAACTACAAAAAAGGCGCACTGAGACAACCGAATGAATGATTGAAAATGAATCCATGGTCGATAGAAAATTATTACAGCAATCAACTCTTACAGACAACCTTCCGCCATCTCAACAAGCTCCATTCACCACAAGCGATTATAAAATACAACTTATACTGTCACAATGGCGCAAGTGGAGACATCCTGGCAAGCAATTCCATCGTCTTTGTCGACTACCAAGACGAAAGCCGGTTGGAGGACGTCGATCGATTAGGTCGCCTGCGATTTGTCGGAGCCTTACAGCATTTTTACCTACAGATATTTTCTCAATCGATTTCCAGATTTGTGTATATTGGCTAGGGATCCAGAATCGGGAGAAATCTGTGGATGCGTTGTGGGCAAGATTGATGCCGAAGACACGCCAAATTCAGACGAGACTGCAACAATAGAAAGTTCCCTCACGGGGTACATTGGAATGCTGGCCGTCAGCAAGTCTCATCGGCGCAGGGGGAATTGGAAAAGACCTTGTGCGACAAGTCCTTGCGCGTAATGAAGCAAAAGGGGTGTGAATCCGTGACGCTCGAAACCGAGGTCTCCAACGTGACGGCACAAAAACTGTACCAGGACCATTTTGGTTTTATTCGAGAAGAACTCTTGGTGCGATATTATCTGAATTGCGGGGATGCCTATCGGCTGCGCCTCTGGTTTTGAAAGAGTTTGGAATTGCAGTTCGGCAACACAAAACATACGATCGGATGTAACCAGCCATGTGCGAATGCCTTGAACACAAAAGCCAAATTATATAGTATAGCTTCTTGACAACGAACAATCCACTAATGTGGTGTCGATTAAAAATAGAGTACAGTATGTTTTTCAAACGTTTTTATTAAAGCTTAAACGTTTTCTTTTTTTTGTTTTTCTAAGCAAAATGAATACAGGTAGTCAATAGATGTGTATGTAGGTGATACAAGCGCAAAATGAGAATGAAGGACAAACGTTTCTCCCTTTCATGGAATCGTTTATTTGTTCTTCTTGATGGATTCGACAGTGAACTTTTCTGCGTCCATAGCGAGGACCTCGAGTTCCTTGTCGTGGCTACCAATTTCGGTCGTAAACATCTCGAGTTGTTGGAGGTTCTCAATGCGCTTGGCTTCGGCGGCTGTTCCGGCACTGGTCGGTGTGTCCGTGGGGGTACCACCCTCGACGTCCGTGGCGGTGTGAGCCATTTGCTCCTTGAGCTTGGTGCGATCTCCGTGGGTTCTATGCATTCGTCCGACACACTTGGCCTTAATGTTGGTCAAAATGACAAGCTTCCCGGCCAACCCGTAGCGGTGGGTGAGCCCTTGAATGGCGGCGACGGCCGAGTGATCAATAATCAGGGCGTCCTTAAAGTCCAAAATGATGACAGAAGGATCATCGGCAATGTGGAACATGTTGACAAACTTGCGGGTCGACGAAAAGAAGATGGCACCACGAACGTGGACGTACTTGACGTTGTTGACTCGCTCTCCGTTGATAATCATGTCTTTGAATTTAATATCAGCCTCGACGTGAGCTCCCGAATCCCAGGCGTGAACCAACGCCGAAAGGATAATTCCGGCCGCAATGGCAATAGCCAGGTTGGTAAAGACGGCGACAATGGTGACCACCAAAATGGCAACGCTGTCGGAGAATCGTCCGTATCGCAAAATGACAAAGGTCTTCCATTGGAAGGTCGAGATGACGACAATGAAGAGGACTCCCGTCAAGGTGGCAATCGGCAAAAGGTTGATAAAGGGACTCAAAACGAGGGTAAACAAAAGCATAAAGACTCCCGACATGGTCGAACTGACACGGTGACGCGCTCCGTTCATAATGTTGATGGTGGATTGTCCAATCATGGCGTCTCCTCCCATGGCACGGAACAAACCGCAGACAAGATTGGCCAATCCCTGGGCAAAGCACTCCTGGTTGGAATCGGAAATCTTGGGAACGGTGTCCGTAATTTCGTTACAGGCCTGGAGGGTCAAAACGGATTCGACAGCTCCAATGGCGGCAAGCTGAATGGCAAAGGAAAGCATCGTGCTGATGGTTTGTCCATCGTCGGGAATGGCGGGCCAATCGAACTTGGGTGGAGCTCCAGCAATGGGTGCGGTTTCTGCGACGACACGGGTACCCTGTCCAATAGCCTGGCGGAAGAGAGTCCACTCGAGAAGGGTTCCGACCAAGAGTCCCATGAGGGAGGCAGGAATGAACTTTCCGATCTTGGGAACCTTTGGCCAGAATTGCATAATTGCCATACAAATCGCGACGTGAACCAAGACAAGACAGAGCTCGAGGGGCTGTCCGGTGAAAGTCAACCACTGTCGTTGATCGACCGTGCAATCAATAAACAATTCCTCGTCGGTACAATACTGGAATGCTGGGAGCTGGGCCATGAAAATAATAATGGCAAGCCCTGAATTTTTGAAATAATATTGTAACAGAAAAAATTGCCGAATCGACAATGAAAAAATTCACAATCGCGTTGAAAAATCGAACAAGTGTGTGTGAGTGATGATTGATATTTCTGGTCGATTTTGTGGTATGGCAAGCCAGCGATTTCCACTCACCGTTCATAAATCCAATCATGCCCGTTTCTGGAATAAGACGGACGAGCTTGGCCAAGCGGAAGACGGCAAAACCAATCTGGAAGATTCCGCAGACAAACATGGTCATGTACAAAACGTTGAGACGCTCCTCCATGGGCAAATAAGCCAGGACACCATCAGATGCAGTAAGCTTGGTGACGACGACGGCAAGAGCACCAGCAGCACCGGAAATCATACCCGGCTTTCCTCCAAAGATTCCAGTGATAAAGGCCATCCACCAGGTTGCCTGGAGACCTGAAATTGGCGGAACTCCGGCGACAAAGGAAAAGGCAATCGACTCTGGAACCTGCATAATGGCAACGGTAAATCCCGAAATGATTTCCTTATAGAGAACCTTCGGGTTTTCGCGGTAAAAGGAATAGGTGCCAGCCAAAAAGTCCTTGGTAAAGGCGGGGGCTCCGACGACTCCCTTGGTGACAAGCTTGGCCTCGTTTCCGACGACACCGCATCCCCACTTGGCAATCTGTGGGACAAAGGCAAAGAAGGAATCACGCTCGTGTTCCGAGTCCGAATCCGACAAGCTGGAACTGTCGTCGGTCGCCTTGGGGGGACTCTCGTCCGTGGCGAAATCGCCGACGGGGACTTCGATGGATTGGTCTGCTTCGGCTTCGACAGGTCATGGTTTCTGGAACTGCAATTCAATTAAAGTAAATTCAATTCAATTCAATTCAATTCGTTTCACCAAGTATTATGTTGTTGCGTATGTTCAGAATTGCCCTGTTCTGCAATTGTTGATTTGTCGAAACAACTAATGGTGGCAGGATGATAATTAGTTGATGCACAAAAATTCAATCATCCAAAAGAAAATGATATTTCGAATCCGTTGTCAACGGTCCATACGAGTTTTACTTACGACGATTCTTCTCACACGTTCGATCGTGTGTGTTAGAAAGAAAAAATAAATGAAACAAAGCAAGACGTAAAAAGAAGTTCCTTCGTAGGCGATGTACTCCAAAACTCTTGATTGAAAAATCGACGAGTCGATTCCTTCTAATTTGGAAGCAAGTAAAAGTCTCTATTGTGGAACGTGTCTTGGGAGTGTGCTGAACGAAGTGGGGGAATCACAAAAGTCTGGTAGGTTCCTCGTGTACGTAACGTGTGGCAATGCGCCAAGGAATCTGTGAGTAGGATGAGGAGTGATGTGTTTTTCGAAACTGCCCATAACAGTGATTTTGCGCGATCGGAATGGAGGCAAACGGTCCCACGTCAGGTCCGTTGGTTTGGCGAAAATTTGTCGACGTACCAAAATTTCCGTGGCGGAAAACTACTCTTCGCATGCGCCAAATTCAAAAGAAGAAGAAAACATACCGTATCGGGCAATGCGAACGAAAAGTATGCCAGGTCTTGCACCTACAAGTATGCCAGGTCTTGCGCACGCGCATACCCAAGCGGTATGTATCGCAAATCGGAAAGCGGCATGCGCAAAAACAATTTTTGAGAATAATATTTCGAGAGGCAACGCATGGACGATAGTTCCCAGTGCGCACTCGCGTGTACCACCACGTTGCCCCTCCAAATTCACGTCCATCATCCAAATAATCAATCGTGCATCCTGATACATTCGTGAATCAAATTGTTCGACCAGTTGGACTCGATTTCCGTTGTTCGACAAAAACTGGCGCGGAATGCTCGTTAACGGAGGTCTCGGAATACTCGGAGTCGTGGCAGTCGTGGATCGAAAATAAAAACTATGCTCAATTCAACCGTCGAAACAAAACTCGATTGGTATCAAATATTTTTGACTAATACCATGATGTGTCAAGTTCCTGCCAGTCCCTGCTACAAAAAGAGTTCACAATAGTTAGTATTCATAAATTGTCGGAGTGAGATCTGTGTCAACTACCATTGTTCGGTATCGTAGTGCTTTGCCTACGAGGATCAGCACCAGTCGATCGAGATGGGTAGGGGAGTTTCGGCTATTCTTGGCTTGGTATCCATATGTCTAGTGGAGACAACCCTCGGCAATGCCGATACCGATGCTGACCGTTCGTTGAAGAACGTAGGACACCTATTTCCAAGAGACGTTGCCCGCGCGGATGTGGCGGTGCGATTGTCACGGGTCGTTTTTGACACCTACAAGGACGACAGTGACATCATTGCCAGCAACTATGGTTTTGATCCCTCCCATGGGATCTATCTCGCGTCGGGACTCGATGCCGTCTATCTGGCAAGGGTAGAAAACAAATATTGTGCCGCCGCCTTTCGGGGGACTGTCGTCTACCAGCCCGCGGATTTTCTCACCAATATCGATCTGGATCCCGTTCCTTTTGAGATGATCCTCCAACAAGAAAACAACACCAACAATAACATTACTATTGTTGACGCTACATTGAAAGTTGAAGATTGTGAGGTACACAGCGGATACCACGATGCTTACACCGAGTTCGAATATCGAGAACAGGTCGAGGAATTTTTGAGCGACTGTCGCTCCGAGTGTCCGGAATGCGAAACCATGCTCACTGGGTATAGCCAGGGCGGATCTATTGCGTCCATTGCGGCTCTGTATTTCAAAGAAAGAACATACAACGAAATCACCGATAAAAGTCCATACGTCGTCACCTTTGGGGCACCGCAGTCATTGGGGGCACCGTGTGCCCAGTACTTTTCCGAATCCGAAAAGCAAAAGTGGTATCGATACATCATGTCCAGAGAGTTGGGTGGGAAACTCGTCTACGATCCAGTTCCTATCTTGTATCCCCAACTATTAGATCCACCAGAGGGCTACATCGTTGAGGAAGATGGCTGGTTTTGGGACAATTATGACGGATTCCGGGAGACGCAAACGAACGACACCTACGCCCGAAAGGGAGGCCTGGCTTACATTGGGCACGAGATTCTTCTCTCTAGCGAGGATCCCTCCTCGGTGTTGCTTTCGGAGTATAACGGTCACCGATTTGCAGATCTGAGTTTTGTAGATACGCTTATATTGTCGCATTTTGCTTCTGAATATGCGGCGGTTTTGGAAGCACAATACGATATCTATAAGCATGATATCAACGAGGATTGTCGTGAAAGGGATGCTGGAATCACGAATGTCACGAGGGAGGATATTTGGGATGAGGAATTTTGGGATTGCCTCCAAGAACCTCTTCCCTCAAGCGGTTTTGCGGTGGGATCTGTCTGCAATCTTGATGAAATAGAGTCCACCTGCGCAGATGGGACGGCTTGCGAAGCAGAAAAGAAGGATTGGTTCTGGCAAAGCACCACATACTCCTGTCAGTCACTGCAAACCCAGAAATCAATTTCTCTTGCGGTGGGATCTGCCTGCACTCCCGACGAAAGCCCTACTTGTGCACGTGGGACGACCTGCGAAGCAGAAGAGAAGAAGTGGTTCTGGCATACAACCAGGTACTCCTGTCAGTCACTGCCGTCGAAAACCAGAAGGAGCAGCATCGTGGCACCTATCGAAGAAGATTCCGGCGAAGAAAAAACAGACAAAGAGTTGGTGGCCGCCCTGAGTATGCTCGAGACAGGTGTTACTTCGGGAGGATACCGAATGCGAATGCCTGTGATGCTGCGAGTACCATGGATTGTGATTGGGATTGTTGTAGTTGTGTTCGGATTTGGGTGTTGATGCATCAGGATTTCTTGGCACAATCGCAAGCATAAGGTATGATTCATTATTGCTATAATAGCAAAATCCCGAACAAGCCAGTGCGAATTATTTCACGTCGCATTATAGGTTAATCTTATTTTCGATAGAAGGGAAATGGGGGAATCAAGTAAAAGCTAGATAAGTTAATGTAACTTAGTTCAATAGATATATTTTTTGGAAATAAAGCTTCTATTTTTTCTTCTTTTTCTTCTTTCTAGCATTCTCTGCCTGGCTTAGCTTTGCGCGCAGAGCAGCACTCTTCCCGTTGTTTGTAGCTTTTGCTCGAGGTTCAGGCCTTGAATTCAAGATGCCGTTGACTACCGTCCGGTAATTTTTGCCACTTCCCACCACTTTGCGCCCGTGTGCGTTTTGAGACTTATCGATCATGGCATCTAAAAACGCCATATCATCGAGATCATCGAGATTGTCTTCTTTCGGTGGCGGAGCTGCTTTCTTTCCTCCTCCCAGTTTTTGTCCCTTTGGTTTCTTTTTCTTCTTCTTGGACGATGTGTTGCCGCTGCCTGTAGCAGGTGCGGGTTTTAGTTGTTGCTGCTGTCTCTGTCTCTCGGCACGTTCCTTCGCAAGTTGCCCAAGTAGCGAATTCCCCGTAGATTCCTCTGGCTTTGGCTTTCCAACATCTTGTTTGGTGTTTTCAGTACATTTTTCTGAGTCACTATCGTCATCGTCAATTGCTAGGGCAGAAAAATTCGAAACAAACTTGGCAGGAGAGCCAGCTTCCTCCTCGGTCGAATTTTGTGCTTGTGTGGAAGCATCGCGTGTCTCTGCGTCCTTGGATGCTTCCGCTTCCCGTTGGGGGGCAATAATCGTTGCATTGTGATTCTTTTTCGATCCAAAGGATTATTTTCCTATCAATTCCCTCTCTGCCCTCGCTCCTGTGGCCGAGACCCGATTGTTCCGCAAATTCATGTACCAACCTTCGATCGAAGCTCGACAACTCGGTGCTCAACACCATTTCTTCGCCTTTTTTGCCATTTTGAAGAAAGTTAGCGATTTGATCCATTAGTGCCTTTCTTTTGCTTTCTTCCAGTACTTTTTGTTGGTCATTGGATGTTTCTTTGGTGACATTGGTTGATTTGGAAATTTCAGGAGATTTTGCTTCCGTCTCAACAGAAGGCGATTCCCCGATTAGCTTCATGAGTTCCGATTCTGCAGCAATCAAATCATCTTCGTACTCCTGGTGACTTGCCGAATGAGTGTTTTCGGAAATATATTCAACAGCGGAGTGTTCCTCGCCGTGATCACTAACCCATTGGAGGAGATTCCGTATGAATGGACTCTGTGAAACGGTTTCCGAGTCGCAGATCACCGCTAGATGTCGCTTCGCGCGGGTTACTGCCACGTTTTGCCGACGATCGTCCCTCAGAAAACCAATCCCCGAAGCACCACCTTTTCCGTGGGAATCGCTGCTCCGGACAAGGCTCAGAACCACCGCTTCTTTTTCTCCACCCTGGAAGCCATCGACACTTCGGATTTCCAGTTTTGGGAATTCGGGAAGAAGCTTGTTGCGAAGGAGTTCCACCTGTCCATTGTATGGTGTGATGATGGCAATTTCGTGTTGCTCCAGGCCCATTTCGATGAGTTTTTGCACGTGTTGGCTCACCAGTGTTGCTTCTCCCTCGTTATAGCGCGATCCTGCCTCTGTCTCGCCCTCGTGCATGTCACAACCAGCAGTATCGATCATCAGAAGCGCTGTTTTTCTCAGGTGATCAAAATCTTCGTTCTCATCTTTCGGTATTTCCTTCTCTCGGTTTTGCACCGAGTCAAGCTGCCCAAGGATTCGACTCTTAACGCTCTCGTGGGTACGAAGCTCACCATGGTACATTGCCTGGCTGGCCCAATCGGCAATTTTGTGATGCATTCGGTATTGGATTTGCAACATGCGGGAGATATCTCGGTGATTGTCGACGTTGCCTTGGTTGTTGACATCGTCCATCAGACGCTCGAAGAGCGTGACACCGAGGCCTTCCAACACTCGCGAATCGTTCGATTTGATGGTAGGTGGAAGCTGACAGTGATCTCCAGCCAATACAACCTTTCGTCCCCTCAGAATCGGAATCCAGCAAGAAGCCTCCAGAGCCTGTGCCGCCTCGTCGATGATCACCAAGTCGAATCCTGGTTTAGCATTGGTGTTGTCTTTGGGATTCGTGATTTGGTTCAAGACACGGTTATCGGCACCGACAGTGGTGGCCAGCACTACTTGGGCCGATAGAATCAATTCTGAAACAACCCTTTTCTTCTCGTGTTCGGACCTCCTTTCGCAGCGAACGGATTTCTTTGTAGACAGCTTTTCGATCGACTTTGTCCTTACGTCCCTTTTTGGACTTTTTGTTTGCGTTCTTGCCCAGGAAACGAAGATGCGACTCAAGTTCCTTGCGAACGTCCTTGACGATTTCAGTTCCGTCCGACGATTGCACCTAGAGCTTCCAACCCATGCTTTCGCGATGGATGGCTTGATGCGAGCGGGATGACCCAGCCTCACGGTTCTTAAGGCAGGGAGGTTTGCTTTGTCATCCGTCAGCTTTTCCAAAATGTTGTCGACTGCCACGTTGCTGGGTGCTGTGACCAAGACTTTCATGCCATGGTGCTGAACGGCCTGGCGAATCAGCTCCGCAACTGTTGTGGTTTTTCCCGTCCCGGGAGGTCCATGGATCAGTGCCACCGGCCGTTCGGGTTGCAAGGCAAAGGATATCGCCTCGCGCTGGCTGGCATCCAAGTTTGGGTTGAAGCAGGGCTTTTGCGGTGTACTCTTGGTGCTGCTCGAAGCACTTGCGTTCGAAAAGACAGAGCGAATGATAGATCCGGCAATGGCGTGGTCTTCGCCATGTTTTTCCAATCGATCGAGGGCAGCAACGAGTCGCTTGTGCACCTCTACCGAACTCCTGGGGACAAGGCTGAGGGGTGCCATATCGAGAATGCTGTTTTCATCATCATCATCCTGGTCATCATTTTTGTTATCCTTTCCTCCCTTGCTTCCGCGATTGTTATTTCCTTTTGGCTTTGAGGAAAAGGAAGAAGACGAAGACTGCTTGTCATCGGAAATCGCCACGGATATCGATGCCTCTGAGACGGCACAAATTACGCCTCGGATGGCACTCTTTTGATTTTTGTTGCCCTTGGCACGAATTTCCACCTCGTTTCCAACCGAAAACCGATGAGCGGGAAGTAGCGGTGAAGCAGATTGTTGTTTGTTTGAGTTTGTAGTTGGATTATTTGAATCCTCGGTTGTCGCATAGGAAGGTGAGGAGGAGTAAGGACTCAGCTGGACGACCGTTCGTCCATAGAGACCCACCGAAACATCCGAGGCTTCCAATCGGCCAAGAACGTGCGAACGTCGCTCCTCCGTCTGGTCTTTACTTTTACCCTTGCTTGCGCTCGAATCGGCAGCGGTGCTTTCCTCCTCTTTCTCGGCCTGCAACTCGAGATCCAAGAGTTCCCGTTGCCTGGCTACGAATTTGTGTATCGAAGAACTGGAAGTCATGGCGATGACTTTTGGAGTTGATGTTCTCCTTTCACTCTTGTGGTGTCTCTTATCTTGTTGCCGTCTTCTTGTTGCTCTAGATGAAGTTTTTGAGGCGTTGTTGTCAACACATCATCATCTTCGTTGTCAAAGATATTTTTGTGGGTTTCGGTTTTTGTCTTTTTGCCATTCACCACTCACTACATACCTGACTACTGATAGTTCATATTCATCATACATACGTATATGGGGCTTCCGAAAAGCACGTGGCACTGCCCGTGTAGGTTTTGGGAACGGACGGAAAGCACGTGTTATTGCGCGTGTCTCCTATTGTGTCACGCAGAAATTGCAAGTAGAAGGTATGGAATAACTTATGGAAGGTATGGCGCGCCTTTTGGTGCTAAAAACAGCATGTTCATTCAATCCCGTGACGTTTCTCTGTACGTAATCGTGAAATGCTGGTGCCAAGTGATAAATAATTATTGAATGATCCCGGCAAAAAACCATTTGCACGTGTTTTCAACGCACAAGGGAGATCTCTCAACCGTCAACATGGTTCTCAACTTATTCCCTTTGTTGTACTAGTAACACCAATGAGAAAAAGCGGGCACACGATCCGATCCTCGTGCTTTCTCGAGCCACGTTTTCTTTTGGGCGTCACGCTTTAAACACATTAAAAATCGGAGGCACTTTCTCGTTCACACATCTCAACAGCCTCAAGGAATAAATCGTCACAAAATCATATCAACCAGTCGCATCAATTTTTCTATTCCTATCGATTCGATCATATTCCATTCCTTTCTGGGATTGCGACCATTTCGATATCGAAAGAGCACATGGGAGGATTCGTCGACGACGACTTGGTGTTGATTGATATTGAGGACTATTGTTCCTGCAAACTACAGTTCTTCGTTTGTTCCATCCTTTCTTCAGATGTGGGCCGAATTCCAAGAATCGACCGGGCATCACCACCATTGATGTCTTGCGCTGCTTTCTCTTCCTTTCGGTCTCCTTGTTTTTGTGCACGGCCGTCCTCTTGCAGGGGACGCTTGTGGAACTGGGGATTATCCATTGCCAGCGACAGCTGGGTCGTTGGAACGCTCTGCTGACCAAGTCTTGCCGAAGGCTGTCGCGATGATGAATCAATAAATTGATTGAATCAAACAACAAGAACAGACAATATCCTGTCGCTTGTCGTCGAACCTTCCGCTTATTGCGATGCAGAACGCGCGCTGGGTCAAGACTTGGAAACAAACGAAGCGAAGAAGACTAAGTCAAACAAAAGAATTGAACTGGTGCTCCTACAGAGCCCCGAACTAGGCAAGGGCATACAACCCCGAGAGGTTTATCCGTATCTTGCCGAAGAAGAAGCCGAACCTAGGCGAAACCCCTGCTATCCGCTTCCACTGCCACGCACTGCGACCGAACCCGTCTCAGAGCACGCATACACCAGGCCTGCCGAGCCACAACGGTCACCACCGAAAGAACATATACAACCCAGCATAAAACAGTGTGTCGCGAAAACACTAATGCGTAAAGATAGGGGAAGTATATCTCGATACGAGAAAGTAGTAGTAGTAATTCAAAAATAGCTATAGTTATACCACTCAAAATTAGCTCTAAAAGAGGGGTAAATCAGAGAAGTCCAAGTCCCGAAGGAAATTCTTTGCATCATCCATGTTCAGCATAATGATCTTCTGCGTTGACAAGTCTGTTTCGATATCCGCAGTCTTTGAGAGAAACTGCTCTCCACCCAGTAGTTGCGAATCGTTTCGTTCGGAAGGCTTTCCAAGCACGATATCGTTGTAGACATTTTCATTCCGCTCTGTGGTAAAACTGATATTGGTAGTCTCATGGTGCATGACGATGAAGTCGTCGATGATGATTGGCAATGCTGCCAGGAAGACAGCCACCATGATCCCCGACACAGCTAGCAACCCACCGCGAAGCGAAAACTTGCACCGGTGCTCGAGAACTTTCCCATTAGTTCCCTGATTGCGTACTGTGGAAAATTGTCTTGTGTGGATTCGCTTCGATTTGGATCGTTTTTGCTTGGGATTCGTGCGTTTAAGCTTGGATTGAATGAGCTTGCGCTTATCGCTTAGAAACTTGATTTCTTCCAATGGTTGGTCATCATAATCGTGTATAACGATAGCGTTCCTTCGTTCCATTTTGTTTGAATAGGATCGGCTTCGCTCCCATGAATCAATGTGAATTACGATTGCATTCCTGCGTTGCATTTTGCTCGATATTGGTTGGAAGCGTTCCAACTCTTCGAGGTTTGTTATAATCTCTTTTCTTCGTTTCGGTAGCTTTCGTTTGGGAGGTTTCGGCTTTTCGGTGTGTATCACGATTGCGTTTCTTCGTTCTACTCGCTTTGGCTCGGGTTCGATCGGTCCCTCGCTCTTCAAAAAGAGTGCGTCCCTTCGTTCTAATCGACTCGACAGGAAATGGAAAGACTTCTCTTCGTCTATTGTTGGTATACTCAATTCCCATTTTTCTGACCCAATCGATTTGGTTTGCGCAAATTGCTTTCTTCTATCAATTATTTCAGGTGATTGGGGAAAGGTCGGCAAGTCATCAAAAGTGTTCATCTGTTTCAATGATAAATGGAATGGTTGTTTCAATCCTCTCGTCTTTAATATAGCCTGACTTTGGAAGTCTTTCTCGAATCGGAAGCTCACTTGTTTCGATGCAGCATTAACTGGCCACTGAGTTCATCCTCTTAAGGCTAGGCCTTCTTGTCTCTTGCTCCGTGACTTGGTTCGTTTCTTCCGATTCACTAGACGTATCATCTCTGTGCTCCTCTATTGTGGCTTCATTTGTTTCTTCCGATGAAGTTTCTGATTCAAACGCTGGTTTCGTAACCAGCGATGATATCTCTTCGGGCTCCTCGGGAAGAGGTGAAAATAGTGCTACCTCTATTGGCTGTTCGTTCGTTGTCAGAAAGAATTCCGAAGAAGCATCTTCAGGTTCTCTCGGTGGTGGACTGAAAAGAATGCCGGAGTTGGGAGGCTGTGCGGAGCGATTTACTCTTTCCTCCTGGAGTCACCGCGCTCAAGGCGTTCGAGAGGGAAAGCTTGAATCGATCCCATGGTCTCCTGCGCTTGAAGTGTTCTGCTTTTTTCGGGTTCTACAAATCGGATACCCGGTGGATCCGACGGATTATATGATTGGCAATCCATCGAGCTCTGTTCCGTTCAATATAAGTACAATAAAAGGGGTATGTGTGGATAAAGTTATCGCACAAGTTACCGAGTACTACACTCTCACACTTGAATAATTTGGTGTCTTGTTATCAACAAGGAGTGCATCGGAGAAAACACAAAGACTGATTAGTGTAATGTAACAGTTGTTGGTGGGTCAAGCTTCCGAATATTTATACAATGCTTGGTGGAATGCAACGTCGCTTCTGGCCAGCAGCTAATGTGTACAAGCAAAATAGAACCCGTTTCTTCCGTTATTGCGCTTTGTACTTGGAAATCCCCGACTAAAAGTGCTAATTTCAACTATTTCGCTTTCAGCTCGTGCAGTTTTTCTGTGCAGTGATGCCGTACTTTCGAAAACCACGTTGTTTCGGGTACTGCAAATGAGATTCCATTCTAATTCCAATATTTATTGATTCCAATGAACCATGTGAGTGGTTCTTGTCCGTGAGAATTGAGTATATAACGATTCAGCGACTGAGCACACGATCTCACTTATGGATCCATGCTTGTGATCGTGATTTTAGTAGCGCATTTGGTTGTATTTGTGCTCATAATTTAAAGGAAGAACGGAACAAGAGTAGAATTATGGCACATTCACTCCGAATTACAAGGGCATTATAAATTAAGGCGAATCCCCTAAATACGACGGAGAACTCGAACTGGAAGAACAAGATAAGTGGTACACTTGGCCGCCATTGATCATTGTTCCAGTGAGTTTGACCATGACTAATACGACTACATTCAATCCCTGATCAATCGCGCGCGCAGAGAGTGTGAAAGATGAAGCTCTCAACTGTTCTTCATACCGGTGAAGCCAATCCCAAACCTGCCGTTCCAACGAGCCGTTGAAAAAGGACGGCGTAGGTCGCTATCGGTATGCGTCCGATACCAAGTCACGTGTCGCTATCACTTGACCCATTGACATCCAAGCGAGCCCCGATTTCCATGATTGATTCCCGCCGTCAAACGGTCTTGATCGTGGGGTTTCCACACGGAACGAAAGATTCTTTACAACGAGAACGTAACTCCTTCACAAAAATCGGATTCTACTCCCACCACTATTACAACAACAGAAGACATAAACAAGCAAGCAAGCAAAAACATATCAAGATGGCATCTATGGCAGCATCAATGGTAATTGAAAACGTCCTCAAGGCGTGTTGCGGGGACGGCTTTGGCTAACAAATTTGGCAACAACAATGAAACCACGGAAGAAAAGAAGGAAGAAAAGGTCGATCCCCACTTTTTGAAACGAAACTTTTTGAATCAGGAAATGAAGTTCGAGCTTACCGAGTGGAAGAAGCTCCCCATCAAGGCCCGCAAGGCCGCTGAGGAACTTGGCTACACCGAAGAAAAGTGGAACAAGGGCGAGTTCGTCGACGCGAGCTATGAGCACTGGTGGGATCTCACCGAAGCCCAAAAGAAGAATGTGGAAATCTTGGGATGGGAGGAAACCGCCTGGGAAAGCAAGTACGAGGAAACGGAATGGAAGGACCTGCCCAAGCTCCAGAAAAAGGCCGCGAAACTTGCCGGTTACACCGAGGAGACCTGGGGGCACGGGCATGTAGAAGGCCTCGACGAATGGTGGAATGACCTCAGCAAGGAAAAGCAAGAGGCCATGTGTGTCTTTGGATGGACCGAGGCAAAGTGGGACGATTGGTAAATATAAATGCGAATCGAATCCTATCGGATAGTTAGATGAAAAATAGTGTCTTCCGTCAACATGTTCGGGAGACGAAACCTACAACGCCAACAATGGCCAGAAATAGATTTAAAAATTGTGAATACGTGCCACAGTTTCAATAACGAAAATAGATATGATTGAACATTACTATTTGCTTCTTTGGCATAGCATTATTAGATTATGAGGGGATATATGTTTGAAGAAGGAAGGATTTAAGGAAAATAGATTTTAAAATTAATTATCACGATTCAATGAAAGTCGTGGAGGAATAGTTTCCGGAAAAGATGGGTTCGAAGAATAATTATTGTTCACAAAGATTGTTACTGGACGCAAAAGGCCACCCCGATCAAGCCACTCGGCAGACACCCTCCCAGCACGACGGACCGGCCGCGGGAACGATACGGATAACGTTGGCAGCTCCCGGTGTTCCAAAGGGCAGGCCGGCAGTCACAACAAGAAGATCGTCGGGATCCGAGACCAAACCCTTCTTGAGGGCAGCCCGACAGGCATTTCGAAGCACCATGTCCAAGGTCGTCCTCCGACTGCTCGATAATAGGTTTTTCGTAGTCAAACATAGTCTTCCTCCGTAACAGGTGTATCCGTAAGGTTCCCGCCTTGGGAAGGTCTGGGTAGACTCCCCACGAGAGTGCCAGCTGACGGGAGACTTCCTTGAAGGGCGACATGGCCATGATGGGAACTCCAGGTCGATTCTTGGAAGCTCTCCTAGCTGTGGATCCCGTCAACGAAAAGCACACCATGGACTTGGCGGCGATCGTCTTGGAGAATTTGCTTTCGCAGCGACAATGACGGCATCGGTGGGGGTGTTGTCGTGTTCAAGAATGTTTGCGTCCAAATAGCTACGGTAGTGGGGATCTCCCTCGACGCGATTGATAATTCGCTGCTGCATCGCGACAGACTTCTTCTGGGTACAATCCCTGCCGCAGATTCGGCACTGAGCATAATTGCATCAGGCACCGTCATAAATAGCAGTTGCAACATCGGAGGCTTCGGCTCTGGTTGGCGTTGGACTCTCAATCATAGATTCAAGCATCTGTGTGGCGACGACAACAGGCTTTCCCTGCTCTCGGCATTCGTCAATGATTGTCTTTTGCAGGATTGGAACATCCTCTGGTGGGCATTCAACTCCCAGATCCTATTGGGTTAACACAAAACCAGAAAAGGAAAATATTTTGTTAGTCAAATGTCAAAATTCACGAAACTGTCAAGATTCCTTCGTTCGGAAAACAATTGATAATACTTACACCTCTTGCCACCATGATTCCGTCGCACAATTCTACCAATTTCTCCAAATTGTCTCCGTCGAAACAGGAGGGCTTTTCGATCTTGGCCATAATCGATGGCTTGGATTCCCCAGGAGGGATTTTGGCGTCGACAATTCCCCGGATTTCCAAAATGTCGTCTGGCTTTTGGACAAAGGAAAGAGCGACCCAATCGACACCAATCTCCAGCATGTAATCCAAATCGCTGCGATCCTTGGGTGTCAACGGACTAATCTCGAGAATGGAATCGGGCGTGTTGACTCCCTTGCGGTTGGAAATCTTTCCGGGAACATCGACGTTGCACACCAAGTAATCGTCTCCCTTTTCAATGACGGTAAGCTTGACCTTTCCGTCGTCAACCATGAGCGTGTGACCGACCTCGCTGGCACCGATAATTTCTGGGTGTGGCAAATTGACACGGGTGTTGTCTCCAAGGGCCGTGTCGAGATCGAATCGAAACGTGTTTCCTTGCTGCAAGAACTCCCCTTCGGGGTTGGAAAACTCGCCGACTCTGAGTTTTGGGCCCTGCAAATCTCCAAGAATTCCAATGGGGTGCGAATACTTTTCTTCGACTTCGCGAATCGTCATGAGGAGTTCCTTCTTTTGTTCCTGAGATCCGTGAGAAAAGTTGAGACGGAAACAATCGGCTCCCGCTAGAAACAACTGGAGAAGAAAAAATAAATTTGTCGAAAAAGAGCATGAGCCACAGAAAGATTCATTCGACACGAACCAACCATCCGATTTCCCTCAAACAAGAGCTGGTTAAAGACATGGTTTTCCTTCCTCGCAATTCATCAAGTATTATAACATACCTTTTCGATCATTTCTCGGTTGCTGCTGCTTGGACCCAATGTCGCCAGTTGCTTGGTTGATTTTCTCCATCGCTGAGCCACCTTTGGGACTGCGGCAACACTTGTCTTCTGGGGAAGAGTTCCATCACCGACGATAGATTCCTCCGATATGGAAACAAAGAGAGAAGTTGACGACGATGGTCCTTGAGCAGTGAGAGATCGAGGGGAAAAGGATTCGGTCGTCGAGGAGAGGAGGCCGATGGCCATCACCGATAGTGCAGAGGATAAAAAGTGCATGTTGATGTTTGTTTTTGTCGAGTGAGTATTTTGTGATGTTGTGCTTTATGGCGGCTTGTGTTGTTGTCGTCTTTGGTTTTATTGAAGCTTCAGTTTCTTCAAGTATGATACTTTAGTTGTTGACGCCGACGAAAAGATTCTGATGTCGAAAGAATTGTTGATGTATTTTCGTAACAATTCTTCGGCGTTTTCGTCATTCGACAATCTCTTTTGCAGCCAATCGCCGTGGAGACTTCTCTTGTTGTTCCACGGAGACACCGAAAAAAGGATTCTACGGTGCCCAATTACATATTCTCCATTTCACCCGCGAAGTTTTGATTCGATGGTGACAGATTGCCGAAAAAGAAGTGATGGGTCGTGACATCACTTCGTGACTGGATTAGGACTGAAGAAAACCCGGAGATAACGAATCATCCAAAATCTCGATCCAAATCGGTATGCTTGTGTCTGTCCTTCGTACGCAAAACGGTATGTTTGCATAATATATCCGTCGTCCACGTGCACACCTCACCCCGAAAATTCCTCAAAATTCCTCCGTCCCCATTTAATGAGACCCAATGAGACGCCGTTCTATGAGAGTGAGACGCACTCGCGAGATTCCTAATCGGTGACTTAAATCGGGCGCCATTTTCAAAGTCAGTAGTACACGAATGTCTCTCATGCGTTTGTATCGGACAGCAAGGGGCTCGAATATATGTGTCTGTGTACCAAAACGCCTTTTACACGAATGAAGGCTGGCCGGTTTCATAGGTGTTCTTTGGAAGATTCTTGTTTTGTGTTATGGAATTTTCCGTTGCACACGATATTCGAGAAAAACCGTTCGTTCGAATTTTTATTTGGATGCGTGCCTTTAGTTCTTGTCACACTTTTTTATTGGCTTTTTATGATGTGGCCACACGGCGATATTGGTATGTAGGTGGTCTTGTTTCTTATTCTCGATTCTTTGAGATTCTGTACAACGATCCTTTTATCGCTGTTTCGTTGCCACGGTCTTCTATCGAATGATCCCGGGTCTACCGTTGTTCTATCGAAGAATCTAAACAGTGCTATGAGAACTCTAGAATCGAGTAGTGTAGACTAATGATAGATTTGCGAATGAAAATGGTGTGCTCTAGTAGTGGCTAATGGTGGTTGTTACAGATTAGCAATAAAAGTTATAGCAAAAATAAAAGTGGCTGCTGCTCTTGCATCTGCAGTCACAGTTCTTGTTTTCGAAACAAAACAGTTGATTCGTGATTGTTTCGGTGTCCATTTCCCCATTGATGGACTCATAAATGATATAGATAGAAAGATCGTTTTCGCATTTACATCGATGGAAATCCCTGTCGTCGTGTGATCGTCTTGGAAATCCCCAGTCGAAAATGCAGAACGAGAAAAAATAATGTACACTGGTGAATGGAACGAAGGACTTACACCCTTCGTCTTGTTTGGTTTCTCCTACTTCATATGATCGTAGCATTTTTACATGCTGGCTTGGATTTTCTTGCGCGGTATGATCGTCCCCTTGAACCCGCTAGGATATTCGTCGCCGTTTCCTATAAAGAAATATGGGCGTCGTATCGGTGCCGGTGGGACTGCAGCCTGCGCCTGCTTTCGTTGTCTTGAGGGATGTCCTCCGAGAGTCTTGAAGAAGTCTTTCATCAAGGTATTGACCCAGTCGAGCGGCTGAAAGCAGATATCAACTGCAAAACAGTCGGCGTCGTCTTGGTCAAGATCGTAGGCGGAACGACGGATGGCTTCGGCGGTACAGGTAGTTTCCTCGTCTTCGGCGTGGTAACCCTCGTCAATATCCTCCGACTGTGTAGGGTTCGACGGTCCAGCTCTCGACGCTGTAGGTGAGACTTCCGCAGTGGGAAATGTCATCTTCTACGTCGTAGTCGTCGTCGTCTGTACTACAGAGGCTCGTCCTGCTCGTTGCGTTGGAACCTGGGGAGTGGACAGGAGAATATCGACGATCCTTGTGGGCCGAAGCCCAAGGATGGTACGATAGGGTGGGTCTGGCATGGCCATCGCCATATGATATTTTCATAGACGAGGGAAGCAAAACAAATTTATAATTATTTTCCTTAGTAGGAAAGGACAAGGAAGGGGACGAGAACTCGGGATACTGAAGGGCCTTGTCGAAGTATGTATCCGGCCCCGTCGAGGCGTCGTTATACTTGTCCCTCACCATGGTGGGTTTCTCCGTTGAGCTTCCTTCTCGCTTGGGATGAACCCGTATCCGATGCTCTTCGGTTTGTTCTGGAACAATATTATGAACGCTTTGGATTTTAAAAGTTCGATCCGAAGCACCCATCAGTCGATGTTCTATTGATGTTTCCTGAACCTTTTGTAACTGCAATAAGTGTTACGACACAAATGCTAACAAGTATACAAAGATTTGTCTCAGGAAAAAGCAACCTGGGGAACACTTTTGCATACACCGAAGTTCGTAAATGCGTTTTTCCACGGAAAATCACGTAGAACTGACAGTGGTGGGCCTAAAGAATTTGGCCGCTGATCTGAATCTTCCGAAACTACGAGAAGTACCAAGTTCTGTGCATTAATTGACGACAAAAAAATTATCAGAACCGTTAGGCGCCGTTAGATTTTGGTTCCGATCTTCCCCATATTTTAGCGAAGAAGCGTGTGCCACGGCTAAAAAAAGAGCTCCTCGACAAATTCTTCTCAGTCGGGGATGAGAAAAGGCCCAGCGGTGCGGTCCGACTTTTGGAATTTGGCGATCGCCGAATTCATGCTGAAGAGTTTAAATTTGGTATGATTAAATGACTAAAAATGATAAATTTGCATACCCCTGAGCAAAGTTTGGAACTTTCCGCGCCTCCAAGGATTGATAAAACAATCTATCACAGGTTCTCATGCGGTTCCAGAAAGTTCGATTCGAATGAAATTGAATCCGGTAGTCGTAAAACTGCCAAAAACCGCTCGCAATTACTATCAACTTCAAGGAGTTTCCCGCCACCATCAAAAGTGCTGCCGTCTCGTGGCGAGTCCCTTGGTCCTATCCCACACAAATACAGTGTTCAAGTGTTTCTCATCCACCGGAAAACCTGAAGGATCGCGGATGACGCAAAAAACCATCCATCTGACGCACCTCCCATCCGATCTGTATGAGGAGAACTGGGAACCAATTATGGTTGCGAACAAAAAGCATTCTTGTCTGCGTTTTACCAGCTGGTGCAAGCAGCAGAAAGTAACACCTCTGGTGAGGAAGAAGCACGTTTGCCACCACCAAGTTGGTAAGGCGTGACGCAAATTCACTCATGGCTGACGCACAGCTGCGCCGATCTTATCGGATGTTTGGCACGTTCGAGGGGTGAAAGATTTCGATCTTCGGGAGGCACCCATCTTTTTTCTTCTTCTGCTCTACTACTTTCTAAAGTACTACCTGTACTTCTCGAGAGTTAATCTTGATATACTATTAAGTTTTAGTGCTAGCTTGTAGTCCCACGCATGATAGCAGTAAAAGCAAAGGAGACAACCGTAGGCAATCGTTTGGAATTCTTGTTCATCCCTCCATGCACCATGCAGCAGTTTATCTCTCGTTCACCTCCCTTTTCCCACTTTCGTCAGTAGTCGTTGCGTTCGAAAGAGTTGCTTCTTGATGGATGGAATCGTGCACTTTAGTCGATAGAGCGAGTAGTCGAGAAATCTTGTGCTAAAAGTACTTCGATTGCATCATGAGGGATCACCGTAAAGGTGTTTTATGATGCATATCATTCAACTAGTGTAGCAGAAGGTAGCGAGGCTTCGATGAACCATACTCGACAATCAAATATCTGCATGTTCGACGGTCGGCATTGACTACTTCAAATTTTGATAATCCGAATGATCGAATATTGTTCACTCCTCGCCATCGGAGTTTTTAAGGATCATCGATACACGTACTAGTCGTTCCGTCTTGCTGTCTTTTGATATCAATGACTCGTCAATACCCAGCAGTGGAAGGGTTGTCTGGATCCGAAGATCGCAGTTCTTCCATGCTCTTGGACGATCTACCTTGCTGAAGCTGCGAAATACAAGTGGTTCCACCTCATCGGATGCAGACGCCGGAGCTGCGACAAAGTATTCAACCTTGCCCTCCATAAAGGTTTCCATGGAAAGGACTGCCTTCTTTGCCAACAAGTTTTCGGGTGATTGCAAGGAGTCATGAAAAACTTCGGGCGATTCCAATAAAGAGTGTTGAACAACTTCCGTTCGAACCACCCATGGGCCAACATGCTTTTCGTTGTCGAATTCGAGGGCTAGCGAAACAAGTGAAATGAACAATATTCATTCGTCAGTTTGGCCTTTCTTTGGATAAAATATGAAAAAATGAAACACAACGTAAAATGAAATCAACTTACTTTGACCGTCAAGCTTGTAGGCATCTTTTTTGTTCCATGGAAAGCTAGTCTTATACAAGACAAAAACCCTGCCATCTTCCCGAAGATAAACTCCATAGTCCTTTCGGCACTGCAGCCATGCTGCCTTTAGCTTTTTGACACGGATGCGTTCCAAAAAGGCCTCGACGCTCTTGTCGCTAAACATTCCCAACCCAACGCTATGCAACGCTTCCCGCAGAACGACCTTCCAAAAGAAGAGGGGCTGCTGCTTGAAGGAAGCCGTATCGAAATAGATTCCCATGGGTTTGCGGACAATGGTCTGTAGAAATGGGTCGATCATCGATTTGTTCATGAGGGCTCGACACTCGTCGCTCTCGACCGCTAGATTGCTCAGGTTGTTCATGCTCCCATCTCCGTAAATCTCTTCCAACAGTGGGAGAAGCTTGTTGCGGAGTTTTCCCCGCGTCGACCAGTGAGGCGTTGTGTCTTTGTAGTACGGAACACCAAATTTGTGGGCGTAGTCAAAGACGGAGGACTTTTCCAGGGGCAAGAGCGGCCGAAACAATGTAATTCCATCGTTCTTGGACACTGCTGTCATGCCGGAAAGATCGAGAGGACCACATCCCCTTGTGGGCATTTGACAAAACGTTCTCTCGCAGGTCACCCCTATGGTGCCCAAGCATAACTCCCACAATCGTTTGGTTGCGCTCCTCCTTGGAAGCCAGACCCATGATTTCCTTGGTTCTGGCGACCGCCTCGCGGTAGCTCGTGTAGCGAATCTCCCGGGCTATCCGTTCGTAGTCATCCCTTGCAGTAATACCCCTGGTAACTTCGTCGATTCGGCGACAGGTAAAACTCAATATTTCCTCCCAGCTGATCCTCGCAATATCGCCTCACGTAGTCGGCCTCGGCTCCAGATTCCGGTCGATTGGCATAATCAATGTGCACAGCCAATATAGTCAAGTGGTCGTAACCACAAAAAGCCTTGAGGTGCGACAGGACAGAAGCAATGACCATGCTGTCCACACCTCCGGACAGAGAAACAATGATCCCAGCCTTTTTGGTAGGCACGTTTGCCTTTTTGCTTTTTGGGTGGATGCCTTGTTCCGTTAGAAATTGGACCATTGTCTTGTGGATTGGGTGCTGGAGGGAAGGTGTCATATCGGCTTCAAAGGGAAAGGTTTCCAGAATGTCGTCGTCCGTAAATTGTTGTTTTGCAGCTTCGGCAAATTTTGCCTTGCCCGTCCGCCGTTGCTCGTCCTGCAAGACTGCGAGACGTCGATTGGTGGCCTTGCGGAATCGCCCCACCATGGCCTCGTTTTGTTCTTCTAGGGAAGCCATCTCCTCCACGGTCTGCTGGACGTATTTGACGCTTTCCATAGTGCTCGCGTGTCGATACGGCATGAGGGCAAAGACGCGCATCGGTAAAGGAATCATCCCGCAATCGAGTTCCGACTGGTGGTCTTTTACCAAGAGCTCGGCCGTAGCCAGGGCCAATTGATCGAGATCTTCCTTTGTTGGTAACGATTGCTGTTGTTTGTTGTTGTTGTTTTCGTAGTGCCGCAGGATGTGCCTCGAAAACTGGTCGAGAACAATAATGGCGGCAATCTTTCCGTGAGCCCCGTAAATTCCGTCGGAATCTAGACACCACTGCTTCCACATGGTGGACGACGAGGCCTCGTCTCTACTATCACTGATGCTGCTCGAAAAGAGATCCCTCAAGAGACCTTCGAAGCGAGACGCAATCTCTGCGTCGATTTTTTCTCGATGTTCCTTCGAAGAGGCAGCAATCATCCAAAGCATTTTCTGCGATTTTTCCGGTGTATATTGACCAAACCAATAATTCAAAACACTCTGGATATCCCTTTTGTTGTCCCGAATCTCTCGTCGACTGTCTGTGAACTCATTTTCATCCTTTTCGATTCTTGTGTAGCTTGATGTGCCATTCGATGATGCTGACACGGGGGCTGTCAGGATCGATCGCAATGAGAACCGAGGAACTTGGATTGTACCTTCTGCTCCATTATTCGCAAAGTAGTCCCAGAGACGATTCAGCTTGTTTTCATTTCCCTCACTTCTTGTCCTTGAATTCCAGTACCGAACCACAAAGGTAAAAAAGGCAATTGCAGCCGTCGTTGAAACCGCAGATGTTGTCAGATTGTGCTTCCCGATGGGTGTATAGGGTGAGGTTGATTTTGGCAACGGCATCGTTGCTGCTGGCCGTTCCCGTTGGCAATTGGGTTCGTTCTGTGCCTTGGTGTCGTAGTCTATCCCTTCAAGTGTTGCTGTACACAGCAATAAAGAGTTTGGGCTTCGATCATATAAAATGAAGAGCTAGGAAAATCGAAATCGGAGGAAATTTTATTTTCCATGAACGAAATTCACATCATCTCATGATCATGGATGATGATCACAGCTTCGTGCGTACAGACGGCCAGACTAATTTTCAATCGTGCCATTTCAACGAAAGGAGCAACGATGACGTTAGAATGTCAACTCGCCGAAATAGAACATGTCTTGACTACTGTAGCTAGTTTCCCAAGTATAGATATAGACCGAGGAACAATCTAGTCATAGCCGCAGTGCCATGAATGGAACGAGATAACATTGTTTTAATAGGAATTATCAATAGCACTATTACAATCATAACCACCTCGACCAGTTCTTCGTCTTCCATCATGTAAGGGTCAAACCATAATGTTCTGAAAAATGGTTACGCAAGTAGAGATTTCTTTACTCCAATCTTTCGTTTCTCAAAATATTCCAATCGCTTGCGTTTCTTTTGTAGAAAATTGGACATTCCCGCCTGTTGTTCATACTCGTCTTCGTCGTCCAAATCGGCCAGAAATTGTACGGGAACCCCGGATTTTTCGAGCTGCTGTTTCGAGGGTGCCCAGCTGAAGCGCATGATATCGGGATATCCAAAGACGGGATCCGCCAAATGTTCCATCCATTTTTTGCATTTGGGGTCGCTTGGGTATCCGCTTCCAAAGTCGTGCGTCATGTCGGATTCCGAGTATTTCCAATGTTCCAGCATTCTGTCCCGCATGACTTTGGCCACGACCGATGCCGCCGAACACGGGGGATAGTTGGCGTCCGCTTTGCTTTCCACCACGAATACGATATTAGGGAATTCCCGTTCCAGTTTGCGTTTGTAGGAATGCGGATTTCCGACCGTGTCAATGTATGCCTTCTTTACCGAAACGCCACCCTTGCAAATTTTTCGAATCAACAGCATGGCCGCATCGTGGCTCATTTGATTCAAATTGTAAACATCCGAACACTTTCGAAGCATGTTGCGAGAAATCTCGGAGGGTAGAATGGAACGCAAGGCATAGCCAATCTCGGGGTGTTCTGTTGTGGATTGTCATGAGAAAAGGTCAACATAAATTTAGAAAACGAATTGTATGTGATGATAACCATGCATGTCGACCATACTATCTCAGCATTCTTACCTTTTAATTCTTCGAAGAGCTTGTCCCTCTCTGATTCTTTCATTTGTTTCGAGTCACGAAATCCCTTTGGAATCGATTCGTCGACCTCTGTGCTCCAATAGGCACACCCGTAGACCATTGGTCCGAGAACGCAACCCCTGCCAGCCTCGTCAATGCCCAGAACGACCTCTGCGTTTTCTTTTGCGGAAGCCGGAATGTCGGAAACGAGCAACGGACCGTTTCCAAAGACGCCCGCAATCGGAGGACGGTTGTCATGGATCAATGCATCGATTGCCTGCTTGGTGTCATCTTTCGATTTCATGGGAATTCCGCAGGTGTCGTCTAGAATTTCGTGGCGACAGGTCGAATACAAATTCGCTGCTGCCGATTCGGTAGATTCAGTAGATGGTGTTTGCGTCATTGTTGTGCTAGTTGAGGGAAAATAATTCTTGCTGCGTATGTTTGGATGTAGGCTCTCGATGCAATTGATGATGATGATGCTCTTGTTGTAAATAAGATGATGATTCCTTCATTTTCAAAATCGATGCTCATCGTCGAATGAAACAAAATGGATTTTGGAGGCGGGAAAAAAATGACGGCGCGAACATTGAATTTGTGAAACAAATAGTTAGAGTTAGGGTTGTAATTCATACCCTCCAATATTCAATATACCCCAAAAACATCTTCCTTCGACTTTTCACCTCAATGTCTTTCTCGAATCAATTTGCACATGCATTACCAATAATTCAAGATTGAAATAATACAAACTACCCGAAGCAAAAGCTAGCAAGAAAGAGTGGAAGGAAAGAGAGTACAACAAAATAATAATAAGCGACAATATACATGCTATCATGATTCAATCCATGTTCATACTTGTCACCGACGGGCGAAGTCCTTGATCGAGCGGCATTTTCGGGATGCCCCCGTGAGTCGATCCGTCTGCGACTTTTTTTGGGAAAAGGCCAGCGAGGGAGTCAACCACCACGGAGGTCTTTCCACCACTACCAGTCTATTAACAAACGAAGAACAGCAATTGCTTGTTACCACTCAATGTCTTGCCCGTCATGGAGGTCCCCGAGACGAACCACGGGACGGTATATATCATTAGCATTCTGAGAGATGGATTGTCGTATCTGGCGGTCGTTCCCTCAAGAGGTCAGCCCGCTCATGATTTTGGAGTTTTTGCATCGGGTCGCCGATATCTTTGTCGACTATTTTGGAAATCCCGCCGACGAGAGTGCCATTAAAGAGAATTTCTCGACCGTCTATCAATTGCTGGAAGAAATGGTAGACTTATGGCTGGCCGCTCACGACGGAACCCAACGCCTTGAAAGCCATGATTCGACCACCCTCGATCATGTCCAAGATTTCCTCGGCCATGTTTGCCAATACGACCGTCTCGCACGCGCTCCCCAGTGGAACCATCAGCAACATGCCCTGGCGAGCGGCGGGAGTCACGTATACACAAAACGAAATCTACATGGACATTATCGAGGAGATTGACGCTATCATCGATGCCAGTTCGGGGAATATTGTCCAATCCGATGTCTCGGGACGGATTCAATGCCAGTGCCAATTGAGCGGGATTCCGGACTTGTTGCTGACCTTTAAGAATCCAAAACTGATTGACGATTGCTCCTTTCACCCGTGCGTTCGATACGGACGATACGAACGGGATCAAGTCGTCAGCTTTGTTCCTCCCGACGGAAACTTTGAACTCATGAAATACTCCATTAGTGCCGAACAAAAGTCGAGCTTTTCTCCACCCCTGGAATGCCATTCGCAATGGAATATTTTCAAGCCACCGAAAAACTCCCCGGAAGCCGACTTACAGCGCACGCCTCATGGTTACGGTGCGGGTCAAGTCTTTGTCGAGTTTGATTACGAGTGCCTCGCGAAATTCCAATGTCCGCATGACGGTGGAAGACTGTCGCCATTACTATACCCTTTCCCCAAGCAGGTACGAACGGCAACCTTTCAGGTATCGACGGGTTCCGTCGTCTACGACGAAGGCCGGAAAGGTTGCCAAGTGGACGCTGGGAAAACTTGGTCGACGATCCGACTCTGCCAAGGGTACAAATCGTGGCCAATTTGAAAATGAATCCTCCCAAAAAATCAAAACAACAGCAAGACATTGACGATGATTAGCAGAAGAGTCGGAGGAAATTCGATCTCCCAATCTGAGTTTGCACTGGAAGATTCCCTTGACGTCCGTTAGTGGCCTGACAGTTAGCGGTCTCAGCATTGCAGGTGAATCGTATCAACCCTACAAGGGAGTTCGGAACGTTACCAAAAGCTGGATTGTATCAAGTGCGATATAGTTAACATAATTCAACATATCTGTAGAATAAAATATTCCAATAGAATAATAATAGGCAACTACGAGTAGAAATTCTTTTTGCGTTCGTTCAAACGTGTAAGCGATAACCATTCTCATGATTGGATCAACGAGCACGCATCCTGGCTATCGTGACTTCGAAACCAAAAAAATGAGAGAAATGTTCTATAACCTATGTAGCTATCGACATTGTAGATGTTTCATTTGTGGAGAAAGAAGAATTTAAAGTGTTTAAATTATTATGCAAAAGGAAAGAAAAAATCATGAAATTTTGTGCATGCACGGAACCTCTTTTTATGTATAGTGTGTTTGAGGCGGTGTTTGGAGATTCTGCAGGACCGTGTTTGGAGATTCGTGTGTGGAGCGTAGCAGTTTTTGTTCTTGAGAGTGAGAAAGCCACCATGATTGGATTTGCGGAAGATAGAGAAATAGCGCATCGCGAGTATTTCTAAAGTAATAATGATTCTCGAGTTATGATCGTTGATTCCATCGTAGGACTTGAAAGCAATTCTGGTACATCTTCTGTATCCGCACATTTCGTTCCGAAACCTCCTACCCCAGCATAAAACGATTTTACCAAATGTTTTAGATCGATTGCTCCACCACACGAAAACGCCCAAGATCGGCGTTCTTCGGGATTTTTATTATTATCGGCACCAAACAAGCTCGATTTGGTCAGGTCTAAATTGCCCCTTTTGCAGACAGTCTTGTTCGTGTATCTTGTTGACCATTCCTCTTAAAAGACTCTCGTCAACATTGTCAGAAGGAAAAATTTCATTGAAATCGGGATTCGGAGGAGAATATTGGCCATAGTGTTTCGCTGAATCTTGAAGGTGAACACGAATGAATGCAGATTCATCAAAGACGATATGCTTCGATTTATCAGCTTCGGCAAGCTTTGCAGATGTTGTATTCACCACGGGAATGTCAAGATCCAATGGCAGACCTTCAAAATCTTTTTCAGGAATTTCCATAGTTGCTTCGGCTTCGGCGATGGCACCGTCTTCCATGGACCTGAACACAATTTTGAATTTCAAGAATTTTTGTTGTTGAGAGTCGGATCCATCATTCTCAGACTTGGCTTCGCCGAGAGGAAATTGTAAGTGTGGCTGATGGGAAGAGTTTGAGTTCTCGGAAGAAGAGGATTGATTCGATGATAGCTTTTTGAAGGGATCGGCAAACTTGATATCGAGAGATTGACTCTTTTCAGACTCTGCTTCGGATCCTTCGCTGTTTGTGTCAATGAGTTTGGGGGTGTTAGATTCAATCACCAAGTTCCCGGTCTCGAAGCACATTGCAAAAGATGACACTTTCATGCTTGGTAGGGATCCAGAGAATGAAACATAGGCTTTGATCCCCGACAAAGGCGTCGTGTAGGTGCGTTCATCGCCCGGTCTCCAGCCGATACCGTGAAGGCTGCGAAGACTTAGATCAATAGAGTTCTCCATTGTTGACGAAGTGTTTGAGATCTATAACCGAAATAGATTGTGATTGCGATATCGGGTTTAGAACGTGATCGACAGAGGATATCGGATGGATTTCTTTTCGGAACGGTATTTTATGTGGTTCGTATCGGCAGTTTGGACTGTCCAATTTTTTGACAGAAGAATGATTGTAAAAATGAGCAGTAACCTATGTATCGACTAACGCGCGACCATATTTTCGTGTTTATAAGATTAAAATTCATTTTACACGTGTACAATCACGTAGAAGGCTAGGAAAACGAGAATCAGACAGCGTCACGTCAAGGCGCCCTTAATTTGTCTGTTCACACGCCAATAAAGCTGTTTTATTAGATTAAGAAATCGGATGAGACCGGGCCAGCGCATGTCAATTAACAATAATTATGACTTTCAGAGGCAGTTCTCGATGTCCAGTCGGAAAAGAAAAGAGTGCCGTTCTTTTATTGTTGAGGGAAACACAAATGGGGATAGTACGGAAGTCCCCTTGCGGTTTTTGGACTGGAATTCTTTTATGAGACAGAATAATCTCTCTCTACAAGAGGTAGTCCCGAATAATTCAGTCGTGTTCGTGTCTGAATTAATATCCGCTTACTGAAAAATAAACAGTGCGGGTTGAAAGATCCACTTCATGCCTTCAACCACCAATCAGCGGCAAGAGGAAGGATGTCAGATTTTCGACGAATTAAAAGAGGAAGAAAACTCATGCCGGGATGAGTGTCAGATGGAACATTCGGTATTGAGTATCACATTTCTTTTGACAAGTACGATGGGAAATAGATGTAGCATTGACAACTTATCTCTATATGAATGTTGATTGAATGCTATGAATGATGGTTTGTCCACTGAAAAGATCAAGTCAGATAACTGAAGCATCCCTCAGTTCTGCTCATCACCGGGATACTCTTTCTCTCGTCGTCAGCACTTTCGTTCCGGGATCAATTTCGCTCCTTGACGCAGACACCGAGATCGCAATTAGAGCGAAGGCGCGGCGATGAGGCAAAAGCTTTGCACGTTGCCGCTGACATTTTCGATTTAGATGCTGATTCGAGTGTACAAACAAGCGAAACATTTAAACAAGGGGAAGAAAACAACCACGATGCCAAGAACTCGAAGCATATTCTGACCTTTCAATCATCCTTCACGCGGCAGTCGAAATCTTGCTTCCAGCTATCACCAGATATCAACCTTGACGAATTCTTTTCACATCCCGATCATTTGCTGAGTGCAGGAAAATCTGTGCAATCGAAAATTGTTTCCAAAACCTCTGAGCTGATAAAAGAATGGACAATAGCTTGCGACAACGTAGGTGCCTGCCTGCCAAACAATGACCGCGGCGTCATCATGTCGGTTAGAACTGCTGGAATCTCAGTTCCAGGACTCTCGGTGGAGTGGTCAGCATTGATTGGGACCAACCTTGTTCATCGGAATCAAAATCCAGAGCTCGAATTTGTATTAATAAAAGATGAAACCAAGGCGAGTGGAGCCAAACCCATAATATGGATATACAACAAGCTTACACGAAATGGATCTGAATCACAAAAGAGCAAAAGGAAACGCAAAGCCAGCAAAATGGACACAAAACTGTTTACTCGACTTGGATTTTACAAAGAAACTCCGTCATCAGAACAGAAGGAATCTTTCGTGATTCGATGCGAAGGAATGATGGAAATGAAGTACCGAATACCGTCCATGCTCGGAAAGCTGGTATTCTCATCAAATGCCGAGGAGCAAAAGCAAAAGGCAGGAGCGAAATGTGAGCAATCTGATTACACGACAAATCGAAAAAGATACAGAGAAAAATGTATTGCGCTGGGAAGAAAACTTTCGGGCATGGACAAACAAAGCAGACGATTCGTGAAAGGGGAATGAATTCAGCATGAAAACGAGCTATTGCGCTGATAAGGATCTATCTTTACAAAATTGGAGGCTAAAATGAAAATAAAAAACTATATTCTATAATATCGTTAAGCACCCATCCTTTTTGTTCGCCAATTTAATATTTTCGTAGTCTTGCGCTACACGTTTAGACCGTAGGGACACTTGTTCCTTTTGAAGAGGAGCTTCTCTTTCAAAAGGAACAAGAAGCGTTGCTCGAGATGGATGACATTGCCGAATTCGACAGTGATTAAATTGTAACGCTAAAATGGTTGGAATTGTGAAATCGAAAAAATCCTAATCATATTATATCTTGATAACTCGAAGCAATGAAATTGAAGAAAATGATATTTCTACTATGGTAATTAGTTTCGTTCTATTTTTTGTTTGATTTTGAACCGTTTGGTTCGAAATCGTACAACCCCCCGAAAGAAATCTATCGTCGCGAATCGAACAAAGTTCGCGACTTCTTTTGGGGGGTTGTTTCCCCGGTTGTGTGGGGTTGTGGATCTGCTAATTTCTATCGAAATATCATGGCAGATCCGGAGACAAAGTGTATCGATGGACAGTCAATGAAGCTTCGTGGCTTCATCCCTACATTTTCAGGCACACAGTGGCCAATTATCGTTTGGTTCAGTGCTCCCAGTTCCTAGCTCTGGGTCCCGAAGGACCCTCGGCATCGGCTAACCGGGCTTACACTGCCTTATCCCCGTGGGGACCACTGTGTGTGATTTCTTCTGTCGCTTATACCTGTTCTCATCCAACTAGCCCGGATTAGCGTCCTTTGGACGATCCTGTCGGCAGAGATCAACGCAGGCTCGTCAGGGATTTGTCCGGGGTCCATTGCATTCTCACAACAACTTTCCCGTAGCGCTCCATTGAGTACTTCCCTCCTGTCAGCCATCCTGCTCCCTCCTTTGTGGTTTATGAGTTACACTTGTCTCCTCATCTTCGAAGTGCGTAAAAGAATACCATCGTGGTGCCTTGTCGTTTCCGCATCACAGTTTGTTCGTTTCCCCCCTCCTCCTGGCACCATGCCGCCGTAGCGTGAGCTCAGTCGAGATCTTCCGCGCATGTGCTAAGCACATGCTTCAACGGTCTCGAGTTCCTGGCTTTTTACACGGAGGAACAGTGACTGCTGCTTACTTCGACTCACCTTTTCCCCTCGCGAGATCATAGCAGATGCAGGCTTATTTCGGGGATCTCCATGGGCGCCCACCATGGTGATCCCTATAGCGTCTCTCCCTCGGGCTGCTACCTCCACTCTTGCCATCTGCTACTCGCGGGTACTCAAGCTTTTACACTAGGTTATTCTAACCTTCGAATGCGAATTATGAGAAGAGAAAGTGATTCCTGAAGGAGCAAAAAAGGGATAGTGGATGCATTTTTGCTGCATCCGACGCGTTTGCTCTGTAGAAGCTGGTACAACCTGTACAGGAGATGCTTTCAACGACTTGGTTTCAGCTTTCAACGAGGTTCTCTATACGAGGTTTGTCGCATGGTTTTCTGTTTCCATTCGGAAACGTTCGTAGAAACGTACGAAGAAACGTACGAAGAAACGTAGGGTATCTGGTTTGAAACAGACTGAATCTGGTTTGAAACAGACGACGAAACTGAATTCTGCAGGTTGGAGGCAGCCATTGTGAATTGCTTATATCGTCGTATCGATCGAATTATAAGAAGCAAAGCCGTGAAGCGATTTTAGGTGTCAACGAAGATCTAACGGTTTTAGATTGTTTTCTGGCCTCGTATGTTTAATATGTACGAAGTACTACACGTTTAGTCCCTAGGGAGTGACATATTTTGTCACTTTTAATTTCTGATCTTTAGTAAAATTACTCTAGCTCAGTGGTTTTTCAATATTTTGACTTGAACTTGGTATACTTTAATCTCGTAGCTCTACGTTAGAAAAATCACAGAGGAAGTGTTTAAATCATGACGGTAATGGTTGTCACTTTTTTTTTGATGTTTTTCAAAAAAGTGACACGTTTCGTGGTACGCCTTTCCCCAGCTGCTGGGCGCCAAGATAGTAAACCAATGATGTTCAACAGTCAACCTCGTAGGCGAATATCTCTGTCTTCTTTTGCCTACTGATTTATCGTCGAAGCGAAGCAGCCAGCACCAGCAGGCATGCTGCTGGTGAGGACGAAGAATCGTCGTCTTTCTCCTCGTCTGCTCGTCGTAGTACTTCTATATGACTACTAGCTACTCTAGTATCAGCAATTTGAATGTCGAGGTCACCGATACACACCTTCGGGTTCTGATTGGGACTAAGTATATGTTTTCCTCAAATACATCAACAGAAATCGGTGTTTAGTAGCTTCTGTCGACAAGAAATTGAGTCGTTCTTCAATATTCATGTTCAAAAGAGTGACACGTGTCACTTTGTCCCTACGGTCTAAACGTGTATTGCACAGCTGGGTTTGAAAATCGTTCATTCCATTTGTTCAGTGCACCCGTGAACTTTTCCATCGACCGAGTGCATTCGCATTCCAGTTGTTTTCTTATTGAATTGTTGACTTTTTTCTGGACGACCTTGGTCGGAAGTGGGAGCATGTGAAGAAATCTCTTGGACAAGGTCAATCGAACATGACCGTAATAGCAAATTTTGCATCCGCCATCGGAAGGTTTGAGCGTCACTCGACTCAGACAATATGTCTTTCGACTGGAACTATTGGAAGCACCAGAAGAAGAACCATCGCTCTCCCCCGCTGTTTCGATGTCATTTCTGTTTTCCCCCGTTTCATTTTCGTGTGCTGCATCTTTCTTCTTCTTGTTCCCCGTCACTTTGTCAAAGATCCACGTCATGGCTTTTTTGCCAACGGGCTGATAGGTCTCTTTCAGCAAGGTAAATTCGTAATATGGCAAAGCGTTTTGGGGGGACTTCATGGTTTTACAGCCGGTATACGAAACTGCCCGAAGTGCCAGGCCGGGGACGATTGGAACTTGGCTGTACACGGCTAGAATCTCTTCCGTTTTCGTGTTGTCGCCCTTGGGTGGTGTGCTCTTGACAACCTTGGACTGGCTGGTCCATTCCTCGTGCAACTCGGGTGTCATTTGTATGTGTTCGCAAGGATTTCCTCCCCCCTTGATCACCATGTCACGATTCTTTGGATCCGAAAAGAATTCAAAAAGATCCGGTGAAAACATTCGCGAAGTGGGCATTGGAACAGTGTCACTCTGGTAATTGAACTCCCCCTCGAATACCAGCCCCTCCTCGTCCGCATGGCTGTCTTCCTGTGCTTTTGCTGTCTCTTCTATTTCGTCGTTGCAGGGCAGAGTGCTGTCATTCTGTTTGAGACTTGAGGGGCTAGAATGGATAGTTTTCGTTTTTGCAAAAAGACTGTTGGCAGCAGGCACGAACAAAGCCAGGATCAGAAGTTTAAGGAATATTACACGAGATATACTACGGCGTGTCATCGTATTCTGTTGTCCAATTGTATCTATCGTCTCAATGGGCCGTACGTGATTTTGAAAGAGTCGCTGGCTCGGGCAATCGACAAATGAAGTATGAAGCTCTGAATAGCTGGCTTGATGTATGCTTCAAGAAGGCGGTGGTTTAAGAAGAGTTTCGGAAGAAGTGTTCTGAGAAAAGTGGATGCATCGGTGATTGCATCCAGAACTGCCATGAAAGCATTGACATGTGTACTTTCTCACAAGTGTGATGTCACCGTTCTTTTTTTATCGTGTGGGAATTTGAAATCGAGAATCGGAAGCAATGGTCAAAAGAATGCTCGCACGCACTTTTTCTCAAAAAGTAGAAGTTGAAATTCAAAAAGACACTATGTCTGTCTTCTAATTTTGAAATCATTATTTTCAGATGTTGTGTGTCGAGTCGTAGAGAATCTGAAATCTTGACTTTCCAAACATGTATCACAACAATCGAAAGCGGCTCGAACGACAACGACACAAAGCTTGGAAGCTGAAAGCACTTTACTTCGAGATATATCAACAGTTCAAACAGAAAGAATGCAACGAATACTTAGCACACGTGTCCTCTCGAGGGCTCCTAGAGCGATTTCTCGTGTGGCTGGAAAGATGGAAAAAGTCTCATCGCCCAAGTCAACTTACATATCTATGCAGACATTGAATAGTAATGCTCGATGCTTTTCTAATCTTCAAGAGAAATCTGGAAGCAGTCTCCCCGCCAAGACCAGCAAGGACGGAGTAGTGGGTTTGCCCATTGATTTTGACATCCAGAGCAGGGTCGAAGGCAACGAGTCACAAATCGTCACCATCAACCTAGAACCCGATCAGGTTTTGAGAGCCGAATCCGGTGCCATGATGTACATGACGGAACACGTTACCATCAACACTACGACGGGAGGATGGCCTTTCGGAGGGATTCAAGCGAATGCTCACGGGACAAAACTTTTTTATATTCGGATTACAAATACGAAGGGAGCTCAAGGAACGACTGGAACGGTTGCTCTGGGGACGGATTTTCCCTCCAAGATTCTGCGATTGAATGTGGACGAATACGGGGGCAAGATTGTCTGCCAGCAGGGAGCTCTCTTATGTTGCAGCCACACGATCGACATTAACTATGGAATTTACCAAAACCATGACGGGAGGATTTTTTGGTGGCGAGGGATTCATTTTGCAGGCATTGTCGGGCGAGGGAGATGTATTTCTAAAAGCCGGTGGCACGCTTGATTCGACGAGACTTAGAACCGGGAGAAGAATTGCGAATTTCGAGCGGCTGTCTGGTGGGCTTTTCTGAGGGCGTCGAGTACGACGTGCAAATGGTCAAGGGCTTTCAAAACGTCATTGCAGGGTGGGGAAGGTTTGTTCATGACGACACTGACCGGGCCGGGAGTCGTGTGGCTATCCGGTATGCCACCCCAACGAATGATTAGTGAGATTGCGCGACGGGTACCCTCGGGAGGCGGATTGGCACTGGGAGTTCCCATTGGTGGAGGCGGCGGTGGTTCAGGTGGAGAAGGAGGCTCGAGCGAAAGCCCGCAATGATGAATCGATGAAAAATTAGTATATTAGATACGATATATTTATATTCTTTCTATTGTCACATGCGTTTATTTATATTCATACTATAGCACTATCATTTTGGTTTCGGAGAGACCCACGAATGATTTGTTTCTTTCCACAAAACACCACTATGGTTTGGAATTCCATAATGGTTCCAATTCTTGTCTGCTTTGATTCCTGGAGATAGGAGGACTCGCGTCATTTCCTTTGTCGCTATTTGCATTATCCGAACGGTTTTCAAAGTCGCTATAAATGGTCAAGACAATTCCACCAAAGACGGACAAGGCACTGATCGCGTGCAACATGGAAAAAACCTTTGGGTAAATGAGATAGGACAACAAGACCGTCACAAACTCTCGGAGGGTCGTTACCGTCACCGCAATGACGGCACCAGACTCCTTGATGAGACGCGTCTGGGCAAAGACGGCAATCGACAAGCTCAAGCCAATCAGCGTCAAATTCGCCAAGAGGTGGGGCCTGACAAAAGCCTTTCCGACCGCATCCCCCAGGTGGCCGGTAAAGATCATAAAGGCCAAAAGGCCAACACAGCCGACAGCGTAGGCATTCGTCATGAGCTCTGTAGCACTCAGACCGAGTCCTCCCTTGTTTAGAAACCGCCAATCCTTTCGACTAAGTCGTTTGGCAATGACCTGTTTCCGGGTTGTTGTGCTGTCCGAAATGATAACGTCCGGAAACGGCCGTCTCTACCAGTCGCTGCTGCGATCGCGGTCGCCTTAGTGTTCCTGAATCTTTTTTCGGTGACGGCATTCTGGTTACGGGTGTATCGATAATGGAAGTCTGTTTTGCTGGATTCATGAGCCACTGCTTGATGTTGGGCTGTGAAGGCGTCGCACAGGACACTTCCGGTCAGCAACAACAACCCAAAATATGAATCTTTCTTTTCCTCGTTGAGAGAGTGCTCTCCGAGACTGTATCCGGCAGGCACCCGCACACAGGAAAGGAGGCAGCCAAATAATCTAGCTTTCCGTACTTTCGTGATTCGTCTAATGTTGAACATACTGGCCACAATCATAACGGGAATGAGTTTCGTGGATCGAAAGATCACCTTGGTTGGAAAGCTGACATATCTCGCGGATGCCGACTTGCAAACGTTTCGAACTGAATACCACCAAACTCAGAACCACATACGGAGAGATCGCAATTATGGATCTGAGGAAGCTTTCTGGAGCGTCTTTCCCTTGGAAATGGCCACCGGCAAGAAGAGACAGAAAACTGAACTGAAAGAGAGTCATGCAATAGGGCAACCCCGGAAGGTCGGGAAAGGCGTTCTGGGTTCCTTCGATTGTGAAATCACTAATCACCATGCAAATAAAGTATACTGTTGCATATACAACGGGCATACATCGTCGAGGAAAGACCACGGAAGGTGGCGAGTGTGACTCTTCCGCCAAGAGATCATTGGTTTCATCAGACAACTCCAACGGGAGTTCGCTGGATGTTCTTTTCTTCGCCCGCCGCTTTGCCTGACAGCAATCCATCTCGAATTAGATCATAGGTATTCCTTCAACCATCAAAAGGTGTTGGATGGCATCTTTGATCGATGCTTGTATCTTGTATTGCTTTGTTATGACAAGATGGTCGGAGGGATTCTTCCCTTTTTTTCTTGCAAAAAGCGAGTGAGATTCGAAATAATTTCATTACGTCCGACTTCGCGTACGCCATGCTACTAAGATCTACGAAGACTCGGTCATCGAGGATGGTTCGCGAGACTGGTTTGGAATTTTTCGAAGTCAGTTCAATCACAATGAGATTCTTTGAATCGAATGAATCAATTTCAATTGAATCACGAATTGAACCATTCACGAGTCATGGTTAACCAACCATTTTTTCGTTCAATTGGATTTTTCGTGATCTGCTGAAGAAAGAAGTAACCATCTTTTTCACAGAACTGAGAACTTCGACAATGATGGTCAATTGAAATGCGGTTGAACATTCTCGAATCGAGCTCAAGCAAAACTGAATAAAGCAACAAACTTTTTGATATACATCATTGCATTTACGTTCGGCGTGACACTCAGTTACATTCATCCTACTATGGGCGGATCGAAAAACAAGAAAAAGAAGTCGTCGATCGAGGCAGAGAAAGCCTCGTCTGAGAACGACGGAAACTTCGACGACAAAGCAGCAAGAAATGAAGCAACAGAATCCCAAAGCCGGTTCAGTTTCGGAGTATCCAGCCTCCGCTCTCGAAAGGTGTCTTAAAGTTCTTGGACAAGAAGAACTTTCACACAATGACGCCCGTCCAGGAAGCCACAATTCCGTTGTTTTTACAGAACAAAGATGTCGCCGTTCAGGCGGTTACCGGATCCGGAAAGACTCTTGCCTTTCTCATACCCACGGTGGAACGGATACGGAAACGAGCGAACTCCGATTGTCCAAGCAACAGATTGGTGCATTGATTCTTTCTCCCACGCGAGAGTTGGCCCTTCAAACCTGGACGGTGTGTTCGGATCCTTTGCAAATCGATGAAAATGGCACCTCCTCTGCTCTTGGTAGGCGGGGGTAACTCGGGCAAGTCGGGTGGCGTCAATCATCGCCCCGTGACGGAAGACTTGAAAACCTTTCGTCGCGAAGCAAACGATATTATCATTGGGACACCGGGCAGAATGGAAGACTGTCTTGACGCGGATACAGTGTCTTGGACGTTTCGGAACTGGAACTACTGATTCTGGACGAAGCCGACTGCACTGCTGTTTCGGAAGGAACAGGTTATGGATCCAACGATAGCGACCATCCTGAAATAGATTGCCCTAAAATGAGGCGAACCTGGAATCTTCAGTGCCTACCACTACCTTTACGAGCAACAAATCCATCAAACCGCTATTGCAGAGGGCCGGAATGCGCAATCCAGGTTCTTATCAATGTTCAAGTGGCAGCCGCTCCTCCATCAGAGGACAAGTCGGACACCAAGACTGTTGCCAAGAGTGATAAAAAGGGATCTTCATCCACATATACACCAACATCCTTGACGAATTATTTCTTGGTTACCAAACTGGAAGAAAAGATTTCTCGACTCGTGGAATTCCTCAAGAGTCACCGTCACCAAAAGACAATTGTGTTTTTCTTGACGTGTGCTTGCGTCGACTTTTACGGCAGCACCTTACAGATTCTATTAGACAAATCGAAAGGCAAGAAAAAGAACAAAAGCGATGACGATGATGACCAAGATGGGTTGACGATTGAACTTTTACACGGAAAATTAATCCAAAAGAAGAGAGAAGCAGCGATGCAACGGTTCCGAGACAGCAAAACGGGAGGGGCTTTGTTCGCTACCGATGTTGCGGCACGAGGATTAGGATGTCACCGACATTGATTGGGTTGTGCAGGTCGACGCACCGCAAGATCCATCTCAGTTCGTTCATCGGGTTGGGAGATCTGCCAGGGCTGGTCGACAGGGTTCGAGCTTGCTGTTTTTGACCGAAAAGGAAGAGTCGTACATTGACTTATTATCGAACCGACAGGTTCCTCTTCAAGAGCTTCCCGAAACCGAGATCCTGTTGTAACGATATTAATGATAGTGGAAGGCGACTCCTCTACAACTATTACGAATATTCTTCCGGAAATCCGAGGAATCGTATTGAAAGACCGAGAGTATCTCGAGAAAGGAACAAAGGCTTTCACCTCCTACATTCGCGGTTACAAGGAGCATGTGTGCGGTTTTATCTTTCGCTTTGCTTCTCTCGATCTAGGTCATCTGGCTACTTCGTTTTGTCTGCTGAGATTGCCAAAGATGCCCGAACTCAGGGACTACAAAGGAAAATTGAAACATTTTGAACCTGCGGGTCCAGAAGTAGACATTTACGCAATTCCCTTCCTCGATAAACCAAGGGAAGCTGCTAGACAAAAGCGCCTTGCTGCTGAATTGGCCGCTGGTGGCAAAAATGCGAAACAGATCAAGGCTGAGCAACGCAAGGCAGAACAAATTCGACGCCAGAAAGAGAAACGACAGGTTGCAATCGAGAAGGGTCGAAATCCAGAGAAAAAACGAGGCCGAAATGCCCAGATTCATGATGAATGGGAAGAGCTAGCGAAAGAGGAGCGTCTCTATAAGAAGTTGCGTCGGAAAAAAATCACAAAAAAGCAATACGAGGAACAATTGTATGGAATAAAGAATCAGGACGAGGCATCCGATGCCGACAGTGATAGCGATTAAAATAGTCAGCAGTTCTAGCTAGCTACCTCAAATGAATTTCGAACCTACTTTCTTCTTATTTGACATGATAATGTAGAGATATCAGAAACTCTAAAGCATTCAGGGTTTTGATCTTTATATACCAGAATTAGGAGCATATTATGATGTGTAGTTTTCGAAGGTGGAAATCTGCAACTTGTGGTCGCCCTACTGAGACACGTGTCGAGAGGAATCATCAATTCGTGACTAAACAAATTGGCAAAAATTCAGAGATAATCGCTACACCCAATACACGACACAAAACCCCTGCTTCCGAGTTACAGCAGTATTCCTTCAGTGTAAAAAGCTCGTACACTTTTCGGAACGTGGCTTTGTAAAAAAATTGTTTCAGAAACCGGCAAATCAATTTCCCGGACACCCGAAAGTCGAATTTGGTTCTTCTGAAAACGAAGAACCCCAACCCTAAACGTCTTAATTGATTAAGACAAATGTCTTAATTGATTAAGACAAATGTCTTAATTAATTAAGACAAACGTCTTAATTAATTAAGACAAACGTCTTAATTCTTAGGGTTGGGGTTCTTCGTTTTCAGAAGAACCAACGTTGTTCTTAAAACATTCAGAATTCGGTACTCCTTCTTAAAACAATTCAGTAGCAACTTCGCTCCCTAGTCGTGAAAATCATCGGACCATACGACTAGAGAGCGAAGTTGCTACTGAATTGTTTTAAGAAGGAGTACCGAATTCTGAATGTTTTAAGAACAACGTTGGTACTTCTGAAAACGAAGAACCCCAACCCTAAACGTCTTAATTAATTAAGACAAACGTCTTAATTAATTAAGACAAATGTCTTAATTAATTAAGACAAATGTCTTAATTAATTAAGACAAACGTCTTAATTCCATTTCCAAACCTCAGCTGAAAATTTGCAGAACCGAAATTTTGAGGGTCCGGGAAATTGATTTGCCGGTTTCTGAAACAATTTTTTTACAAAGCCACGTTCCGAAAAGTGTACGAGCTCCTTCTGTACAGTCTTTGTGAGGGCGCTGAATCGTGCAAAAATAAATTAGCGATAGAGGGGGGTTCGATTTTTTTAATTTTTTTTGTTAGTCATATATATTCGTGACCAGTGATTCCCGTGTACCTATTCAGTAGGCCGACCACAAGTTGCTGATGAATTTCGTTGTCTCAAAGGATAGGGATCTTTTTGGTGATTGGTGTTTCAGCAACGCGCCTATCAGAATTCATTGGCGCGCATTTTTCACATCAGCAGAAGCAAAAGTAAAACCTACAATACGTTCGTACGCGTTTCTTTCACCCCGAATCGCCTTGGGCTATCATCACGAAAACAGAGTTCTGAAGAGTCGCTTGCGACGATGAGGAAAAAGATATTGTTTGTAGATTAGCTCTAAGAATTGAAACATAAAAGATGAAATTCTCGATAACGGTGGTCCTTTCTATCCCTATTTCAGCGTTTTCGTTCTCTCGAGAACCGATTTCGTTTCGAAAACAATGTCGGCGGAAGGGATCAAGTATTGAAATTTCCTCCCAAGATCTACGCGACGTTCTTTCCGATGAGTTGATCCCACAACAACAGACTGGGCTTTGGCTCGACCTCCGTCAAAACGCTATACATCCGAAATCCGCAATTGAGCAGCTGGAGGCGCAAATTGGATCAACGTCATTTGTCGACCGAATTTTGTTGTCAGAAACTGTCTTTCAAAATCTCATTGATTTCAACGACATGTACTTGACGACTTCTCGAATTTTATATCAATCTTCGGCAGGTGACGTTATATTTTCGTGCTCGAATCAAGGTCTATCGACTGCATTTGGAAGCGTTTTATCGGCTCCAAGTGATGCGACGATGCCGGTGGAGGATCCAATACAAGCGATAGAACAAATTTCTTCTGGGAAATGGCTATTGCTCGAAACCAACGAAGGAAGAACCGACGACCAAGTAGAAACGCTGAGAATCGATGCTGTGGGAAATTTCTTGGATATCGTTTCATCCAATTCAAATATCTGGAATTCTTCATCCGAATCGGGTGGTTTGGTGCTTCCAAGTACGGGTGCCAAAGATCAGGAAAGCGATACTTCAAATTTCGGCGGAGTTGGTGTGACATGCAACTCAAAGTCAGAAGTTATGAAGTTGGCATCTACATTGCAAATGAGGCAAGGCGGAAGTTCAAATTCAGTTACTGATAGTGGTATCATACTAAGCACGGAGGGTTCGAATTCAATAGCTACTGCAGTGGTTCTTCCGTTTGCGATAGATTTATGGCAGGTCGCTACATTGGTATTCGGTGATGAATGTTACGACGATGATGACAACTACGATGACAACTACGATGACAATGATGATGACGAATCAATCTAGAGAAATAAATTTGTTTTAATTTAGTCCGCTGTTGCTATCACTTCGTCTGGCAAGACCACCATATCCATTTGTTGATCGTATGGGGCTACTGGAATGCGGATGTCTTCCACCAACTGAGGCTTCAGGGCCACAGCAACAAGAGGGAGAGGGTTTCCGTCTTTCGTCATCTTTTCGATAAATCGATCGTAGTATCCTTTTCCTTGGCCCAGTCGATTCCTTGTTCTATCGAACGCAAGCCCAGGCACAATCATGAGGTCGATATCACCAGGCTTTTGCATTGATAGTGGGCATATCAGCAGGTGGCTCTGGGATATTCCATTTATTTGTAGGCCACTTCTTATGAAAAAGGTCATCAATAGAATCAGCAGTAGATTCGGATGGGTTTAGGATCACTTTGCGAAGTTCCATATCGCAGAGTTCAAAGTTTTTGCCAACCTCGGGTACATAAATGTCCTTCCCTTCTTGAACACAGTGCTGCAAAATTAAATCAGTGTTGATTTCTCCCTTTGGCATTGACAAAAATAATCCCACTGATTTGGCAGATTGATAAATGGGCAATTCGAATACGCTTTTCCAAACCGATTGCGATTGTGCATTGATGTCTTCGATCGTCAAATTTTTCATCGCAGAACGGATTCTTTTCCGCAGCTCCTGTTTCCCTTTCCGAACATCCTCGTATGAAGAGTCGGCATCAGCCGTAGACGTAGAAGACATGAAGCGATTATTTCGATTCGATATATCGGCCGACAGTAGACGAGAGGTTGCCGGTGGTGTCAACGGTATTTTGTGAATGAAGGCGCTCGATATCGACGGGAGAGCCTGATTCGAACAGAGGACTAGTAACGATATGAATAAAGGAGCGTAGATTAGGCTGTCTATGATATGTCCTCATGAGTGATAAAAAGTAAGATCTTCATCATAAGTTGATGGTGATCTTCTGTCGACCCTTCAATCAGTGTGGTTGCTGTTTGTTAGCTCAAAATCTGAAGTGATGGAAGAAGTTCTTCATTGGATAAAAAATTATTCTTCTCTCAACATCGAGCACTTCTGGGACTGTATGTGACGTGCCGAAAATACGTCTCATAACGCTCAAACGTGTACACCGTACAATAGGACTAAAGAAGTCCGTCCTGCCTCCCCATGATCATTATTATTTCGTCATTCCTGACATGCCGCGACTACGTAATTCAGATGAAATGCGTGATTTTTTGTTTTGTTGTTCTGTTTCTACACTTAACAAACTGAACGGATTCGCCATTTCACCTGGTGGAAATAATTGATCACATTCTCACATCAGAAATATTTCCCTTAAGTATTTGAATCCGTCATCTGAAGAATGTTAGTGTGTCATCTGCAACATTCCACGGAAGCAACTTTTGTCCTTAAGTATTAAGTTCCAGGGTGTCGAACGTCACCCAGATTTTGGCCACGTCGATGAAATTCGTTAAATGTAAAAACACTTCATGGAGGCCATCAGATGAGACATTGTTTCAGGTTTCCGAATTGTGAACATATTTTCTTCACGTCTGCTCAAGGAGGTATCAATAACATCATAACATTACTTTGTGAAGTCCAACCTCTTCACCGAAGCAACAAAAAATTACTGAAAGTATTCAATTCTTCAATCACCATGGTGTCATCGTTAAGCTCTAGGTTACTCGCCGGTAGAGGCGATTGTGCTAGTCTCGGCAGCAGCAAAGATAATGGAAGTCCCAGAAACAAACGGACAGCAGCAGGTTCATCGAAAACAAGGAGGGCCCAATGACAAGAACGAAAGTACCATGAGCGGGTATTCAGCTGACCGAGAAGGACAATCTGCTTTCCCTCCAGTAGTTTCCATTAACCTACATTCAAAATCAAAATCTTCAACAAGAGTGGAGGCGTTGAACTGTCCCAAGCGTCGAAAGAAGAATGAGATGCAATTTGCAGCTACAACCGTGAAGGCGGATCTAGCGCGTGCTGGCAAGGAATTCAAATCACTCGGCAAAGATTTGGAGCGAGCAACGATTCTAGGGAATGAGACTATCAACTTCAAGGACCATGTTGAACTCTTCAATTCGAAGGACATTCCTGATTCTCTCTATCCACAATCCAATATTGCAAAACAGACTACAACCTCCGATTATGCTGCTCTCATCAGCACTGTCAGCTCATTCTACCCGTGCAAACCCACACGAATGAACGACTTGAAACCATTTGAAAGAGGTCTACCGACGGGAGCGAATGGATGGTCAGAGCCAAGTACATCATCTTCTGTCAGTGATACCTTGAGCGACTCCGGGAGTGATAATACCAACAATCCAACCTCCGCTCTATCGCCTTTGTTAGAGGATTCCCTCGACAGTGGTCGCAAGAAAAACAAAAACAAACAGAATATACGGAAGACAACAATCAAGGCATCGGATGATGTATCTTCTTTCTCAAATGCTATCACAATGACAAAAATCCTTCAACTCAGCAAAACAGCGAGGTACGTACAACCAATGTTTTATTCTCTATTTTAGTGAATGTCTACATTGTATCATTTCATTTAGAATCGATGAAACCATCCACTCATTTATTTTTCATATCTTTTCATTCAATTGCAGAGTTGTTACAAGTTCGTTTGCTCCTTACAATGTCGTTCACGCAAACGCAGCCTTCCACCGACTATCAGGCAAAAAAGGGACTGATAGAGTGATTGGGAAATCTTTTTTCTCTCTATTGGATCCCAAAGAAAATCCATCTCAAGAAAATATATCTCTGTCGACCTTTGTAATCTCCTCCGATCAAGGGAACGACCCCAAGCTATACTTGAACGCCGCTTCGAAAGAAAAAATCGAGCCGGTGAAATGCACAATTCGGGTGTATCCTGTCTTGGACCAAAAAGTTGACATTCAAGACACGGCGAAAGTGGGACATTTCGTCATTGAATTTGTTCCAGACGGGAAGGAATTCGACGAAACTTCCTTGGCTAGAACAACCAAGACGTCATTTTCCCGAAATAAAACACCAATGGGTGTCGTCGCGTGAGGAAAACCTCGGCAAAACCAACAATACCGTCTTCGCTTTCGCACGACTTCATATAATGATCTATTACTTTACTACACTACTGAAACAACAACAAGGTTCATGCAAATATACAGATGGAAATCGAGGGGAGTTGATATCAATATGACTTACCCGATCTAGGTATTAGCCATCTGGGAAGAACTAAATGTAATTTCATATATATGTTGATAAAGATGTATATTACATATATTACACTCTAATAATATTACAGAATCATTTGTTTATCAGCGTATTCCCTACGCTTCAATTTTCCAATAGGGAGGCCACGCCAGGTACTACGATGCGTGCAATATCGTAAAGGCGTCGCAGGGCAAGCTTGCTATCGTCGCAGCCGACCAAGGCGGCTCGATAATACCAAAGACAAGCTTCCTCATCGGACTGAGGGACACCGCGGGCTTCCTCGAAAATTTCGCCGACCGAAAACTTTGCGGTGGCATGTCCGAGATGGGCTGCCTTGGTGTACCAATCGAGGGCGTGCTCGTCCGATTGTTCGACACCACAGCCCAACTCGTAGCAGAGACCAAGCTCGACCATGGCCTCGACATGACCCAATTGGGCCGCGCGTTCAAACCATTCTGCGGCTGCCACTACATCGACTTCGATACCATGACGACCGAATTCGTAGATGATAGCAAGGTTGTGCGCCGAATCCTCGTCGTCCCCAATGAAAAAGGCGGACTCCATCCAAGCCACCGGCGACGTCAGAGTCTTCGGAAACCCCCGTGCCTCCCAAGTAGCAATCGGCAATCTTCTTCATGGCAAAAGTGCAGTATTTCGAGACGTCGTTTTTGGAATCATTCTCGTCTGTTACTGGCTTGCCTGTCGTTTCGTCGATGGTCAAGTTGGCAAGTCCCTTCAAAATTCGGACAGCTCGTTCTGGAGATTTCTCTAGGCCGCACTCGCCGTTGAGGAGAGCCAATGCTAGTTCCCATTGTGATTGAAGTGATTGGTTTGCAGTGTCGGTGACAATGTTGGCCCAAGACTTTTGAACGCATGCCAGTTTGGCGAGGTCTCCCCAATCGGCGTAAGCGGTCAAACACTGCGAAAGAAGTTCCGATGGAAGTTCCGATGAAGAATTCTCATCATGGATGCTCGTGCGAACATTGCTGCGGTGAGCTTCGAAGTAAGTCGAAGAGACAATTGGTTGGCTGTAGGTGCTCATTGTTGCTTATGCGGTAGTGCTGCAATTGCAATGGTGCGATTTGTAAGTTGTGAAATAATGGTTTATGTTGTGAGCAAGTGGAATAGAATTGTTCCAAAGGGGTATTTTTGCTCATGCACGATGAGAACTGCAAATTTCAATTTCAATTCGAAAACCGTTTGAATGGGTGATTGGCTGAAAAGCGATCGAAAAGCGATCGCGTTTGAAAATGCTCCTTCTTCGCTTGCTGTAATTGGAGGAAGAAATCGTCATGCGATACACGACTCCAATGACCACGTTGCCCTGTTTTTTGGTTGAATGGACATGAGAGCAAATGCCGGTAGGAAATGCACACACGTAACAGTCCCAGACACGTAGGAATGCCTTACGGTGGTGAGTTTGAATCCATCGTCTGCAACAACAAAAAGCTATCTCTGTCCAGATTCCAAGACATTCCAGGTCGCTCTTCCGTTGAAGCGATACAATTCGCAAACTCGGAAATGACTCTTTTTCGAATTCCGATTCCCGCGGTTTACGTACAGACAAATAGTTGGAATGGAAAAGAAGAACAACTGAATACGGAATCCATTCGTTTTTGAACGAAAAAGAAAAAATGAAGTCTAGCTAGGTTGAAAGTTCTTTTTCGAACAGTTGCAGATTGATGGTACGTTCTAGCTAGAGAGCTATTGGCATCAATCTGCGAATCTTTTGACCAGAAACCGCCGTGTGGCTGAAGCAGCTGGAAAACTATTACGGGCTGACTCGTGGTGATAGAAGAACAGAACAAGAAACTAGTGCATTCAATAGTGCCATACATTGATCTCTCTTCCTTACTCCAACACACAACCGAAAAGGGAAAGTAAGGAAATCGGCATCTTTATCTTTCGTAAATTAATTTCGAATAGACTTTGTTATACATAATATAATTGTAGCAAGCATTCGGAATCCCATGCTCTCGACTGGTCGATGCATCCATTGATACAGCTGAAATTAACTGCTGTTCTCAGGTTCATTTGGAATGCAATTTTCTAAAATTCCTCGAGGCATCATGAAATACCGATTGTAAAGGGGATGTAGTATGGAGTATGTGAATTGTTTAGCATCACACTTGTTTCGCATTACACAAAAATTGAGTCATCACATTCGTAGCTGTAGGCATTCCGCCTTTGTTCCGATTCGGTGGTGGGCTTCTGATCGAAAGCATGGAAGCAGGATTTATAATTCGATGTGCGTTGTTGTTTATTGTTTCTTCTGTGTTGTCTTCGTAAATTGGTCCGTTGAATAGTAAGGATTTTCTGCCGATCGCATCATGGTACGTTCGATTTCGTACTCCATCGCGAAGCGGCCAGTGCATTCGGGTGTGGAGTCTTGGGAAGTGTCGGCTTGAGAGACAATGTCTTCAGCGTTAGAATCAGTCATAGACTTTCGACGATTGCGAAAGAACGATGGCACGTTTGATTCTTCAAAGAATTCGTTTCCTCGGCGGACGACGGCAAAGAGTCCAGACGAATCTCGAGATTCGACCATTGTGATGTCCAACAGTTGAAGCACGACTAAAGCCATCATCTTCATGTTCGGTTTGCGGGCGATTGGATTCATTTTCTTTTTCTTCTCTAATTCATATGCGATTCAAAGTGGATATTGTAGGAACTTCTGTTGTCCTTGTTGTTGTGTATTAAGATGTGCTTCCGCAGATTCGTCTTGGCGGTATGTTGCAATAAGTGTTTTGTGAAGCCACCTAAATTTTTCCTCCGATGGCCGATGAGTCAACTGTTTTCCACGAGTTGGCTTATGTTCTATCACATGCTGGCAACCACGATCAGAACGCGTGACTTCAAATTATTTTGATGTTCGATTGCCGTTGTGATTTTTTTGATGTCCAACGGCTGACTCATATCGGTTTTGCCTCCAAAATACCATTTTTATCGCTATTCTTCGATTTTAATTAGGCGATGCAGTCGCTACAGGTGTCACTGTGACACGGGAATTGAAAGGAGGTAGGCACCTACAACCGACACGTGACACTTTTTTCAAAAATAGAAAGCTTTCTCTGTACTCTATGGATTTTCGCGCCAAGCCACAAAAAATGATGATCCAATCACGAAAATACTGAAAACCTCTGCATCAATCCTCGCTACTCTACACTACCAGGGCATTAGAATCAGTGATCATCTGACTGTATCTCATCTTGTCAAAAGCACACGTTAGTAGACCCTTCGGCTCAAAGAACGCGACAATAAAAGAGATGAGTTGTCATTGCAGAAACGCAGAACGCAGAACTCCACGATGAGTCACCAATCACATGATGGCTTTTGGAAACCCGCCAGTCATGACGATGAGGAATCCAATACTGCCGCACCAGTTTTCAATTTTTCTTCGGCACCTCTGGCACAGCAACGAATTTTGCTTCCCATTCACAAGCACAAAAAACAAATTCTATACAGTGTCGAACGATTCGGCGTTGTTGTTATTGTCGGAGAAACAGCTTGTGGCAAGAGTACCCAGATTCCTCATTATTTGATGTCCAATGGCTGGTGCGACAATGGCTTTCAGATTGTCTGCACGCAACCGAGACGGATTGCGGCCCAAACACTGGCAGCACGGGTAGCAAAGGAAGTCGGCAGTGGCGATGTCGGGAACACCGTTGGATACGTCGTTACGTTTCGATGATCGAACGTCCGAAAATACCAAAATTGTATACGCCACGGATGGGATCTTGCTGCGGGAAGCAACACTATCGGATCCGCTGCTTTCACGCTACAGTGTGGTGATGGTAGACGAGGCTCACGAACGAAATCTCAATTCCGATGCACTCTTGGGTCTCTTGAAAAAAATCCGACGAAAGCGACAAGATTTGCGAATCATCGTTTGCAGTGCCACGATCGATGCCGAGGCATTCTTGGATTTTTTTGTCCCCAAAAAGGAAGAAAGCGCCCCGTCGCTCCGAAAACGTCGATGGGATAATCCAACTGCCAACACAAATAATGCGGAAACGAAAGAGACGACGTTGAACGCTGGAACAATCATATCCGTCGATGGTCGGCAGCATTCGGTCGATATTCTTTATCTAGAAACACCAACCTCCAACTATCTCCGCTCTACAGTTGAAACAGCCTTGCACATTTGTAAATCGTCGTCAAAAGAAGGTGAAAATGGAGACATTTTATGTTTTCTGCCATCTGGAGAGGAAGTTGACGAAGCTATTCGAATGACGGAAGAACTCATCGATAGCCAACAACCGGAGCTTAACCAACATATTGCACTTTTGCCACTATATTCACGACTACCTCATAAAATGCAAGCCAGAGTCTTTCAGGTCGACAAGCGAAACAGAGGCAGGAGGAAAACGACGGATCATTTTCAGCACAAACATCGCAGAAACAAGCGTGACAGTTCCACAAATCACGCATGTCATCGATAGTGGGCTTGTCAAGCTTCCATATTTTGACCCAAAGATGGACTTTGACCGTCTGATTGTGGTACCAAGCAGTCAGGCGAGTGCGAAACAACGAGCCGGGAGAGCAGGAAGGCAGCAAGCTGGGCAATGCTACCGACTTTATACCAAGGAATATTTTTCGAAGAAAATGCCCGAAGCGACACCGCCCGAGATTTTAAGGACAAACTTATCGAGCTTTATTTTGACGCTCAAGGCTCTGGGCGTTGACAACGTATTAGGTTTCGATGTCATGGATCTGCCGGGAGTCGATGCTCTCTCGCATGGATTGGAATCACTCTACGCACTGGGTGCCGTCGATGACGACACAAACTTGACTCAACTAGGAATGGACATGTCGTCGTTCCCTACCGAGCCACGGGTATCTAGGATGTTGCTTGAATCCTTGCGAGAAGAGTGTGGGAGAGAGGTTGCGGGGATGGCAAGTGCACTCCAAGCGAGGTCGTTATTCTTGAGTCTACGCGGAAGCGGGGGTCAAAGGCAACAATTACAGTTGGATTTTAACAACGCGGTTTCGGAATTTGTGGATGCGAGTGGAGATCACGTCACCTTTGTGAATATAATTGCGCAATTCGATGAACGAAAAATGGATCGGGATGAATGCAGTGAAAATTTCTTGGACTATAATGCACTCAAAAAGGTTAGCGAAATTCGAAACCAACTATTGAGACACATGAGAAAGTTCGGTCGAGTTCGCTCTCTTGGTATGGCAACTGTCGAGGAACAGAGGAAGGCCATATTGAAGTGTTTGACATCCGGATTCTTTTTTAATGTCGCAAAGCTACGCAATGATGGGAAATATTACACAATCCGTGGACCAAACCATGTTCTGGTGACGCCAAGTCAATCTAGCGTTTTCAATAAGTATGGATCTCATTCTGAGTACATAATATTTTGTGAAACTCACGACGGAGCCAGAGGGGGCATCGAACTCCGTGCAGTTTCGGCTATTGATCCTCGATGGCTTAGAGAGCTAGCTCCGCACTATTGGAACTAACTCATTTTGAAATAAGAAGTCGTATGAAATAGTCAAGGTCGGAATATACTCATATGAAAAGATTTCGCTTAATTTTGAGAATTATATACTAATATTACACGCAGGATCGAAAATTGATGACTTTTGGCGCCTTCCAAATTTCGAACCCATATATAGCGTATCGATTATGTAGCTTATGTAGCCCCGTTGACAGCTTGATAATACTCGCCCAACGCAATAACTTGTTCGAAAAACAAGTTCAAAATGATGGTAGACCTGTGCCAACAAGTCGAATATGGTAGTGAATCTATTGAGACGTGACACTGGCATAGCCGAAAAGTTGGACAGCCTCGTCGAGTGATGGAAGATTTGTGTCATCCAACTTCGGACAGCTCGAAAAGGATCCCAAGCACGCAAGTTTCCATTGTTCGACGTCATTGGAGTTGTACTTGAATCTTGGAGATGAATCGAGGGCGGGAGCGGTCGCAATGAATCTGTCGTTTCCGCATTCTTTTCGTTGCCGTTTCCTGCTTCGATGAACAGAGAGTTCACTTGTTTTCCTGACGCACTTTGGTGATTCGTTGCTGCTGGCGCTATCATCGTCGCTCACAGTGGCAGAATGGCTAGACGCTTGGCGCACCAATTGGGCTGCGTCGAATCTTGGGTTGAGGAAAGCTTGCCGTTGGTAGAATGACTTGGATTAGATGCTTGGGGACTTGAGTCGGACTGGTGGTTTTTCTTGGAGATACTTTCGGTAGAGGCGGCGGCATGGAGGTAGTTTCGGGCAATGCGCTTTCCTCGCTTGTCTCGGATAGCTTCCGTTTCTTCTGCTGTTCAAGCTGCTTTTGCATCGCCTCGAATCGTGGCTTCCAGAATCTGATGCGATTGTTGACGAACCAGTTGTTCAGTCGCTTGATTTCGATACCAGTGTCAGCTACCATACGTGCCTTCTCTGATTCGGAGGGATATGGATGGTTGATGTGCTCGGGACTCATCAACCATTGCTTGAGGATAGTCGACCACATGACTGGGGAGACTGTTGGACCTCCCGCGGCCTTGTGACTTTTTCTTCTTGGGTGGAGTGGATACTGAAACTGCCGTCATTGTAAAACTTGTAGAAACGTACTTGGGTTGATGTCTTTGGTTACGATCGAAGTTTGAAGGAAATATGAAAACGCGAAACTAAGAGAGGTTTTGACAACGGCGTTAACAGATTCTTTGTTCCACTAAGGCCTTTTCAGCAGCAAAGTTGTTCCTTCCGTTCACATCAACATCATTGAGAGGGCAAAAAATGCTGAACTTTGATGGGTATTCGCATCTACAAAGCCCAAACACGCTTCGATTATGTCACGTGAACGCGACTTTGAAATTCTATTGGATAAAACCTTAAATATTTTTCGATGACGTCTGCAGGTACAAAGCTCCGTAGGAAGTGGGTTCTCCATCTGCTAGCGACTACAAAATCGTGCATCACACGCGTAAAGAAGAACTAGTTACAACATTTACGATTTGATTGGAGAACCGATGAGTCGCCAATGTTTAAGCCATTCATTCTTAACCCAACCATACCCCAGCAAAGCGAAGTCAATCTTCTTCCTTTTTCCCCGGAAGAAGAGTGTTGAACTCCATGAAGTAAAAAGGATTCGGGGTTTTCGATCATTCAATGCCAGTACAGCGAACCGCACGTCATTGCTCGTTTCTCGTTTGATGATGTCTCCCATCGACATCATCGTCATTGGTTTTGCATCCCTGTCAAAATCAAAGACAGAAACATCAATCGTACCCGTATTTTATTACTGCGGAAGTACGCACAAATACGTCACCTCATGATCAGATTTCAATCGTATGTTCTTCTTGAGAAAAATGATTCGATAACACAAGACGATCATGATACGTGTAGCTTTCGTCATTAGTAAAATAAAGTATAGTTGAACACAATTGGGTGTTATCATTATCACTGGCATACGAGGCAGTAGTGAAGGGCATTGAACATTCAAGAAGGTTGTGTTCTACGCCGATCAAGAGATCAAAGATCGTGCATGGCAACAACAAGAATGTTATTCAATCCAACCACTTTGATTTCCTTTACTTTGGAATGTATGATTAAGTTTTGAAAACCAAATTACAGAAGAGTTAATAATACTTTAGTTATGATGCTGGCGGTGGTGCACTATCTTTCTTTTGTTTCTTCCTCTTCTTTTTCACCGGCTCGGTTGGAGCTCCCCCCGATTCATCTTCTCCGGCGTTGTCTTTGCTCTTGAGAGTCTTGAGAGACAGCTTGATACGGAGTTTCTTTTTCGCTTTGGGAGGAGTCTTTGGCTTGACACCTGCCTCGTCGGTAAAACCATTCTTCTTTAGGACGCGATCGAGCTCCTTTTTGATTGTTTTGCCGTCTTCGACCACCCAAGAGTCTTCTCCGTTGAACTGCTTGGCATTCGCAAACATGAGCTTCCAGTCGTCGTGGAATTCTTGCATGTTGGCATACATTTTCCCTCTACATTTGCGCAAAATATCGTTGATGGCAATCGGCTTGGAAATGATTTCGTAGTAATCGGGAAATTGTTCGGGGGATGGCTTCTCGAGAAAAATATCGCACAAACGCCTCTTTGTGGAGGGTTCCTTCAGATTGACAACACTCTTGGCACAGCTAATGAGTTTGCGAAACGTCCAGTCAGTGAGTTCACTGTTCGCGACGGCCACGGACACGGGAGCTCCGATCGGTGCAGAGGCTCCAAGTGACTTTGGAGCCTTTCTTGAGCATTTTTGCCTCCGTCTTGGCAGCAACTTCTCGGTCAAACTGTTTGTCCATCATTCTCAAGAATTGCTTTTCGGTCAATCCGTCGTCGTACATGACCTCCTTGCGTTTTCTGGCCCCACTGCCTGGAACAGCAGTATCTTCGAGAGCAGCATCCTTCTTTCCAGTAGGATATTTGATCCAATCCGGAACGTCGTCTTCCGACGTGAACAAGCTCGTATCGACAACGTTTTTCGTCAGCGCTTTCATCTTATCCAGAGACTTGTAGAGTTGATAGTCACTTTCGTTGTTACTCAAAAGACCATTCAAGTCATCCTCTTTGCTTGCTTCACTGTTGTTGTCATCGTCGTCGTCATCACCCTCGTCGATTTCGCCGTCTTCAGAGCCTGTGAGTTCAGGCCTTTTCTTCAAGAGGTCTGCTGCCGATTCCTGTAGTGTCGCCATCATTCTTGTTTAAGTTGGTTTCAAAGTCAACGAGCAAAACTTCCATCATTCGTTTTCTCTCGAGACTGTTATCATTTTCTACGCTGTTCTGGTCGAACTTTCCGGCTTCCACGACCAATTCGCTCATATTGAGTTTCTCGGTAGCACGGCTCAGAATCTTTTCCTCTACTGGCGATCGCGTAACCATTCTAAAGACACTAACGTCGCTGCGTTGCCCGATACGATGCGCTCTGTCTTGAGCTTGCAAATCCATCATAGGGTTCCAATCACTGTCAAAGATAATGACGGTGTTCGCTGCGGTAAGATTCAGTCCAAGGCCACCAGCGCGGGTACTCAAAAGGAAAATAAAATAAGGAGAATCGGGCGCATTGAACTTGTACATTCTCTTTTCTCTCTCTTCGGCGGGAGTCGATCCATCGAGTCGGAGCGACAAATAATGCCGATACGCGAAATAATCTTCAAGGATAGTCATGACGGCTGTCATTTGGGTGAATAGCAATACTCGGTGTCCGGCAGCTCTTAGCTTGGGCAGCATGCGATCCAAAAGCTCGACTTTCGTAGAAGAACGAATAATGTTTTCGTTGATGTGGTAGCCGTGAGGCGAAAAAAGATAGGGATGGTTGCAAACCTTTCGAAGCTGCATTACCGCGTTGTTCAAACCACGACCCTGAGGCCCTTGGATCGTATTGCCCAGCTCTTTGCTGGTCTCTGCCGCAGCCTTTCGACTGATTTGCTTGTATAGCTCTTTCTGCCACGAGGATAATTCGCATCGCAAAATCTTTTCCACCTTTTCGGGAAGTTGGTCGAGAACCTCGCTCTTGACACGTCGCAACATGAAAGGACGAAGGAGTTCGTGCAGACGATGGATGATAAACATGCGTTCTTCATTCGTAAGCGCACTGTTTTCCTCGCTGTCGTCCTTGTTGGAATTCCCGAATTGGGCAAAGGGTCGATTGAACCACTGATCGAAGGTGTCCACCGAGTTGAAAATGGAAGGAAGCAAAAAGTTGAGCAAGGCCCACAGCTCACTCAGATCGTTCATGAGCGGTGTACCGGTCAGCAAAAGCCGATATTTGGTGTCGTACTGGGTAGATAGCGTCTTGGCAAACTTGGAAGCTGCATTTTTCATGCGATGCCCCTCGTCGACGATCGCGTATTGCCACTCAATCTTTCTCAAGCTCGCCTTATCCTTAATAATGTATTCGTAGGTTGTCAGCAAAACATTGAAGTGCCCATTCTTGACCTTTTCGCGATAAATTTCTTTTCGCTGGGCGGGAATGCCCTTGTAGCAAATCAAATGCGCCGAAGGAAGCCATTTCTGAAACTCGTTCACCCAGTTGGATAGAGTGGAAAGAGGAACAATGACTAGATAGGGACCAAGATTGTTCTTGAATTCCATGAGATACGAGACGAGTGAAATAGCTTGAATGGTTTTTCCCAAACCCATCTCGTCTGCCAGAATTCCGTTCAGCTTGTTGTTGTACAGCGAAACCATCCACTGGAGCCCCGCCAGCTGGTATTCTTTCAAGTCTCCACCCACAAGAATGCTGGGTTGCTGAATGTCTTCCGTCTTCAAATGTGCCGAAGCATAGTAGGAAGCAGCACCACCGCTGGATGTGACACCCTTGTCGTTGGTTCTTGTCTGTAAAAGAGAAGTGGAAATCTGGGAAAACTGGCTTTCCGTCTTGTCCATGAGAAACTTGAGACGTTCGTTCTTGGTCTCCTCCAAGAGCTTGGAGTAGGCATCCATATCGTTGGCCTTGAGGGCTGCGATACGTGCCTTTTCGGCCGCCACACCCGCCTTTTCCTTTCGCGTGAGCTCCTTGTTGGCGTGGTCGCGAATGGCCCTGGCAAGCCTGGCAGCGTCCGTCTTCATTTGTTTGTGGAACCGAAAGAATTCCTGTTGGTGTGAGGAGATTGCCTTCGAGAGTTCCTTGTGCTGTTTGTTGAGGGCATCGGCCGCCGATTTTCGGGACGATCTTACGGCGCGATCCAGCGCCTTGCCAATCTTTTTCGGTTCCATTTTGATACGCTTGAACTTTTCGGCGTCCAATAGCGGAGTGATCACAGCCGGGTTAGAGGGAGTACCTGGCTCTGGAGACGTCGTCGACAAAGTTTGTTGTTTCAAGAGTTGCTGAATCGAAGCCGCATCCGTCAACACAGAGGAAGAAACCTTTTTTGAAGAGCTTCCAACAAGGACGGGCTTTTCGGACTTGCTTCGGCAAATTCCACCGACCGTGTTAGGAGGCGCAACGAACTTTCCCTTTTGTACCACAAAGACACCGTGGTGAACTCGTTTCCATTTCGAGCGTTCCTCCATTTTGGACTTGAGGACTTTAGAAGCGAGCGCCTGCTGTGCGGATTGTACCGTCGCCTGTTTGGCCCGGGCCAGCTGGGCAATGTTCTTTCCAATCGATCTCCCCGCTTGCATCGCAGCCCGCTGTTGTTGTATTTGCTGTTGTTGCATCTTCAAAGCTTGTTGCTTTTTCAAATGAAGCTGCATCTGTTGTTGCTTCTTCAGCTGGAGCTGCTGTTGCTTTTGGAGTTTTTGCTTTTTTAAACGTAACTCGAGTTGCTGCTGTTTGAGCTGCTGTTGTTGAAGCTGCTGCCGCTGTTGGAGTTGCAATTGTTGTTGCCGTTGGAGCTGTTGCTGCTGTTGCAGCGAAGTGCTAGTGTTGCCTCCGCTGCTCGAGTATTGGTTTGCTGATGATTGGCTGTGGTAGTGGTTGCTCCCGCCCACCATGGACATTTGTCCTCGTTGTTGTGGTTGCTGCTGTTGGGGCAACCGCAAATGTGAAATGTGGTTCGGCTGATGCTGGCTGCTCCCTCGTGCCGGGGAAAGCTGCTGGAGCATCGAGGTCGGGCGTACCGATTGCTGCTGCTGTTGCAACGATTGGTTCATTTGTATCTGTTGCTGCGATTGATATCGCTGTTGCTGTCGCTGTTGTTGCTGCTGCTGTTGCGTTTGCTGCTGCATGCGCTGTTGGTGCCGTTGTTGCAACTGATCGTGCTGCGACTGGAGAGGCTGTTGGGGTTGCGACTGCTGCTGCGGATTGTATTGGCGCAACTGTTGTTGCTGTTGCTGCTGCTGACTTTGCTGCTGCTGTTGTTGTTGCTGTTGGCTTTGTTGCTTGTATTGCATGGCCTTTCGTTTCGAGGCCTCCCGTTCCCTAGCTACCCGTGCCGCGTTTAGAATCGCATGCTTGGGGAGTCCCGTGCTGAGGGCTGCCTGCATCAAATCCGGTGCGATTTCTCCCACCGGTGACCGTATCGCCGACCAAATGGCCTTTGCCAGAGCATGTTTTGCTTGCTTGCTTAAAACAACCTTGTTTCGTCTCTGCTTTTGCTGTTGTTGCTGCTGCTGTTGCTGTTGATACTGTGGTTGTCGGTTCTGTTGTTGATGATGCTGTGGTTGCTGCTGGACCTGGCCTTGCTGCGCAGAGTGATATTGAGGAATACTGCTCGACGATGACGACGAATGCTGCTGCTGCCGTTGCTGTTGCCTTTGTTGCAATTGAAGCTGTTGGTGCTGCGACGTGTGTGATGTCTGTTGAACAGAAACTTGTTGCTGTTGCTGATTCCCATATATTGTTTGCGGTTGGGCTTGTTGCCTTTGGTGTTGTGCCTGTTGCGGAGGCAGCTGATACTGTTGTTGCTGCTGCTGTTGTTGCTGTACAACTTGTTGAGGATACTGCAGAGGATTCCCACCAATGCTGTTGGACGTTCGAGCCGTCGGCACCCCACCAGCCCCCAGGGGATTTGGAACAAAGACCGATTGTTGTTGCTGCTGTTGCTGTTGCACCTGAACAACTTGCTGCGGTTGCTGTTGGTATTGTTGCTGCTGTTGCTGCTGCACAAACCCCGTCTGTTGATTCGAATTCGTTGTATAGTACTGATTGTTCGGAACAACCTGACCAACAACACCCTGTCCCACTAGATTACCAACACCAGTATTAACGGTACCAGCCATACGGGACGGATTGGTCGAATCTCCTACATGGTGAGGGACATTGTTAGAGGCGTTGTTGGATGGAGGGTTGGACTGTGGGAATTGGAGGTCCATGGTGGTGTGAGAAGGAGATCCTTCGGGAAGAAACCGATTCACACTTGGACGAGTTGATTCCGAGATCGTTGGAGGGAGAGAGGAAAGAGAGAGAAGAGACCAAAGCCAAAGGGAATGAATGGAAGAGTCAAGTCGTGACGAGGGAGTGTGACCATCTGCAAAAACAGTCGTTAAAATGCCCAGAACCAGGCGTGAAACGCCATCGCGGTGGCTAGTTTTTGTCGACTACGTAACACTAGTACTGATGTCTACGAGGCGAACCCCGAAAGGGATTCGGTACTGAAAATTCGTAGAGTTCTACCTACGAACTCTTTGGCGCAGGTGTTTCGAAACCGGACTTCGTGGTTCGCGTGTTTTTTTATTGGCTCGCGTCGGTTCGAGAAGTTGCGTCGTACGCATTTTGGACCTATCCGTTTGGAACGGACGAAAACAGGCGTTAGTGTTTGATAAATATATTAAGGATAGGGGTTCTTCCATCACTGGTTTTTGATTTTGGAAAGGCTTCAAAGTGGAAGTAGTTCGTGTGCAAGAAACTGGTTACTGCACATGAACATGAAAGGGAATGTTTTGCTTGTTGGATGATTCATTCGATCATCTTCTGTTTCCCCACACTTTCAAAAATCTTTTTTGACGATCACTCAACGCGTTTCCATGAGATCGTCCACCACTTCTCGAAGCCATCTTCTTCTCCTTCTTAGTCTCTTTTTCCTCGGCATGTTGTCTTCGTTCGGGGCGAGAGCCTTTTCCGCCGTGGCACGACACGCCAGACCTCGATTCGTGGCTACTTCTTCCTCAACAACTGCCCGCTTTATGAGTTCCGAGCCCGACACCTCGGTTGTCGATACCTGCACCGAAAAGATTAGTGCCGCCCTCGAGACCACCGAAGTCAAGGTTACCGGAGCCTACGATGATCCCAATGGATCGCACATTTCCATCGAGGTGGTCTCGGACAAGTTCGAAGGAAAGCGTGCCATGCAACGACAACAAATGGTCTACAAGGCCATCTGGGACGAGCTGCAGGGTCCTGTCCACGCTGGTAAGAAATATGCCACTGTTGGATACGCTTTTTTGTTTTGTTATTTTTTGTGTTGAAAATCGTAACCATGTTGGATGGATTGTTTTACACTAAAACTAACCAATGAAACCTATTCGTTTCTTGCTCTGAAATGATTGTACAGTGGATTCCATGATCTGCAAAACACCCGACGAAGAATAAGGAAATAAAATAGAATGCTAAATAACTTTATAACATTGAACCTATTCTCGAGATTAAGAGGAACTACATACGATTATCTACAGTACACTAAGCCAACGAAATAAATAAATTAGCTTTTGCGGGAAACTTTATATTTTTTTTGCTATGCGTAATTTGTTTATTGAGCCTTGAGCTCGTTGAGTGCCTGGTTGGTCACACTGGCGATAGCGCTTCCGTCCGCCTTGGAGATTTGGTGGTATTTGCCCCCCGCACCATCGGCGATCTCCTTGGCAAGACCGGTGGAGATGAATTTGTTTTCCGTGTCAATGCACAAAAGGTTGAAGCCGGGTGTGACACCAAGTTGCTTGGCGCACGCCATGACCTCTTCCTTGAGGTAGTTTCGGCTGGGCTTGCCGTCCTTCGAGTCCTCGTCGACCTCGGGGTCGAACTCTTCACCGTTCGACACGCAGAGAGGAACGTTGGCGCGTCCGTCAGAGATCATGACGCAGACAACCTTTCCGACATCTCCAGACTTTTGGGCGTTCAATCCCGTCAGCAGAGCAGGTCTGGAGAGCGTGGGCAAGAGGAGAACCTCCACCGCACGGCATTTGTTCCAATCGGTTTCGGGCCATCGAAATCGATTTCGTTGGTGGCAAGAGAACATCGGCAGCTTCTCCCTGGAAGGGGATCAGACAAATCTGGTCACGGGATTGGTAGGCTTCCATCAAAAGACTGATAGCAGCACCCTTTGCTGCATTCATGCGGTTCAGGGCCATGGATCCAGAGGCATCGACAATGAAGATAATCAAAGAACCAGCCTTTCGGGCCATCTTCTTGATTCGGACATCACCCTGTTCAATGTGAACACCACGGCTCTCGTATTTGGTACCAATGGCACGCTCACGTCGAGCCTTTTGGTAAGGCGCAGAGGCACGGAGCGTGGCATCGACTAAAGACAAAATAAAAAATACCGATAAAAATTCGGGGTTAGCACACAAAAAGGCATCATAAAATTGGCGTGATCCCTCTGATAAATTACGTACCTGCAAGACGGACAACCTTTCCTTTCGGAAGCATGGGCTTGATGTATCGACCACGGTCTTGCGAAAAGATGAGACCACGGCCTCCTCCCTTTCCGTTTCGCTCTCGGCTTGTGAATTCAATAAGTTCGGGGTCGATCGGTGTGGAGTCGGCATCGAACATGAATTCTTGAGGAACCTCAGGGACATCGGGTGCATCCTGTTCGTTGTCTTCCTCTTCATCGGGTTCTTGTTGTTCTTCCTCGTCTTCTTCATCTTCATCGTCACGGTCTTCGTTCTGTTGTTCGTCCATTTGTGGCGGTGGTGGTGGCGGAGGAGGAGGGGGCATCATCTCGTCGTCATCCATAGGAGTGTTGATAAAGGTTCCACGGGGAGCAATGGCCAATTTGACGGCCAATCGGAGATCCTCACTGGTAACTTGTCGGCCTTCGAGAGCAGCGGCGGCACGGGCGACCTCGCAGGCGAAAATTTCGGCACGGTGTCCCTGGCATCCAGCTCGAATGGCTTCCTCACAAAGGTATTGAATTTGGGAAGGAGCAAGCTTCAAGTCCTTGATGTATTCGCGGGCAAAGACAATAGCGGTTTTCAGGTCGTCTTCGTTTTCGATCGCTTCGGCGAGTGCGGTTTCAGCTTCTGCCGATCCCTGATTTCCAGATGCGGAGAATTCAAGAACACTCTTGACAGCCGCAACACGTTCCTCGTTGTCGAGGGGCTGGGCATCGGCAGAAAGAGCGACGGCAATTCGATCCAACAAGTGGTCGCGAAGTTCACCTTCCTCGGGGTTGAAGGTAGCAATCATAAGAGGTCTGCAAGGGTATCGAAGGGACAAACCCTCACGTTCGACCAAAACGTATCCGTCGGTGATAATATTCAACAAAATGTTGGCAGTCTCTTCGTCCAAAAGGTTAATATCATCTACGTACAAAACACCACGGTGAGCCTTGGCCAAAAGACCAGGGGAGAAAACCGTCTTTCCGCTCTTGACAGATTCTTCCAAGTCGGCACTTCCGAGCAAACGATCCTCCATGACGTTCAGAGGCACCTGGACGAAAGGACAAGGAATGATTTCGGTTTCACGTTCTTCAAGAGGGACACCGCCGTTGGCAATATCCATCTTGAGGTAATCATCGACACCACCTTCTCCATCTGGAGCAATGTTGAATGGTGAATCCTTAATGATTTCAATAGGGGGAAGAAGTTGGTGGAGAGCACGAGCCATGACAGACTTGGCGGTTCCCTTTCCTCCAGAAATCACGACACCTCCCATTCGGTTGTTGACGGAGGCGAGGAGAAGCGATTGTTTGATGTTGTCTTGACCAACAATCATGGAAAGAGGGAAAGGACGTCCACCAAGATCGAAGTTTTCGAAATTGCTCGTATCGGCAACAGATGGCTCATTCATGGCCGCTTCGGCTTCCATGGCAGCCTTGACTCTTTCTTCGGCGGAAGTGCCTTCGTCAGCAACTGCGCTCATGAACGAAGGATTGCTGCGAGTAAACACATTGGTGCTGCCTGTCGAAACATGTGTAAACGACGAAGCCTATCGTGGAAAAAGCAGAGACGACAATAATTCAAATCGGTCAGAAAATATATTTTTTCAATCGTAAGAAGTCATTTCGAAACGATTGTCGTTTTCAATTCCTCCTCGTTCGAAGTTTCAAGAACGAATCGAGCGAAATCAGCAACCGCAGTCTCAAACAATATGATTCAGTTGCTCGAACTCACATTTTGCAGGAAGCAAGCTGCCAATACAAGCGCCGTTCCGTAATATATTGAGTGTGTCATTTTGTCGATCCTCTCACGGTCTATTCGTTCGCGTCCTTTGTCTTATAGAGCAATGAAAAGAATGTTTGGTTTAAGTCAGTCGCTGTATCCTTCCTTGTATACACTTTCGGTGGATTCGATACCTGCTACTCCTTTGTCAAAGATATAAAGAAGAATGGAATTGAGTCTCAACAACAAAGTATTGCATTCGATCTTCGCCAATATTGTAGTTTTTCGTGAGCCCATCAATTCCGCGTGGTTTCGATAGGGTCGGTGCTGTTTCTTGTTGTAAATCTGTTCTGAGTTTTCTTCACAAAAACTACGCTTGGATCCGCCGTAGGACGTCATCCAGTTCACTTCAAGGGAGTCCAGAATCACAAGTTGAACTTCCTCCTGGAATGAAAAAGGAGACCACGATTTTTCATGCCGCGTGGAACCGAAACACATATCTGCCAATTGGAAGAATCTTCAACCACTTATTGTATATTCCAAACATATGATTAGTACTAGTATAGGTACACGTGTAGAGAAAATCGCTTTGAAAACACCTTTTCATACTTCATTTATATATGATTCATATAAGTTCGAAAAGTTGGAAAAAGAAAATCCGTTCTGCATGAAAAGATTACTGTTCATAATACACAAGTTTCACTAGTAGCAACAAAACCATCCTCATCGATGGTGAGAAGGAGTCGATGAAGTATGTGTACAGAAACCTCGAAATCGCCGATGGCCGTTTCGAGAGACTGCCTCCAACCAGCAGGACGTTTCTACGTCTGTTTCAAACCATGTCCGTTTCTGGTTTTCTTCCATCGCGATAGCCTCGTACGACAAAGCTCAAACCAAGTTTTCGAAAGCTGCTCTCTGTACAATCTCTACTGACTTCTACAGAGCCAACGCGTCGGATGCAGCAAAAATGCATCCACTATCCCTTTTTTGCTCCTTCAGAAATCACTTTCCTCCTCTCATAATTCGCATTCGAAGGATAGAATAACCTAGTGTAAAAGCTTGAGTACCCGCGAGTAGCAGATGGCAAGAGTGGAGGTAGCAGCCCAAGGGAGAGACGCTATAGGGATCACCATGGTGGGCGCCCATGGAGATCCCCGAAATAATCCTACATCTGCCACGATCTCGCAAGGGGAAAAGGTGAGTCGAAGTAAGCAGCAGTCACTGTTCCTCCGTGTAAAAAGCCAGGAACTCGAGACCGTTGAAGTGTGCTTAGCATGCGCGGAAGATCTCGACTGAGCTCACGCTACGGCGGCATGGTGCCAGAAAGAGGGGGGGAAGCGAACAAACTGTGATGCGGAAACGACAAGGCACCACGATGGTATTCTTTTACGCACTTCGAAGATAAGGAGACAAGTGTAACTCATAAACCACAAAGGAGGGAGCAGGATGGCTGACAGGAGGGAAGTACTCAACGGAGCGCTACGGGAAAGTTGTTGTGAGAATGCAATGGACCCCGGACAAATCCCTGACGAGCCTGCGTTGATCTCTGCCGACAGGATCGTCCAAAGGACGCTAATCCGGGCTAGTTGGATGAGAACAGGTATAAGCGACAGAAGAAATCACACACAGTGGTCCCCACGGGGATAAGGCAGTGTAAGCCCGGTTAGCCGATGCCGAGGGTCCTTCGGGACCCAGAGCTAGGAACTGGGAGCACTGAACCAAACGATAATTGGCCACTGTGTGCCTGAAAATGTAGGGATGAAGCCACGAAGCTTCATTGACTGTCCATCGATACACTTGTCTCCGGATCTGCCATGATATTTCGATAGAAATTAGCAGATCCAAAACCCCACACACACAACCTGGGAAACAACCCCCCAAAAGAAGTCGTGAACTTTGTTCGATTCGCGACGATTTCTTTTGGGGGGTTGTACGATTTCGAACCAAACAATTCGAAATCAAACCGATCATAACGATCAAACACACAAATCAGAACAAAGAGCTTGCACCAATTACCACTAAAGCTCATTTCGAAACGACGGAAACCATGACTTTTAAAATTTACAGATTTTTCTACAATATTTCAATACAATTCGTAACATTTATAGACATGATTCAACGTTTTCGACTTATATTTTTCTTATAGGAATAAAGTACATAGTTCATTAGCATTTTCTTGCCCGTCACTTGTTTATGGTGTCGTAGCTGCCATGTAGAGAGCCCATGCCCGAGTCAATCCATCGTCCATTGGAACGTATTGCAGGTTCTCCATGGCTTGTCTCTTATTGATTCGTGCGTAATTCATGAACAATATAGAAGATGCAAATAATTTAAGAATGAAATCGAAAATCATTTAGTAGTACTCTACGTGTATTTTATTATTTAGATTGCTGAAGCGCCACTCGTGCCATTTCCAGAGCACCCTCGTAGAAGGTGTTTCCGCCAATAAATCCCGCGGCATGAACAAAACGACAGCCTTTGATAGTAGTAAGCTTCTCGAGGTCCTCGTCCCGGACTCCTCTCCACTCTTCCGGGAGGCCGAGACGGTTCTCAAAGAGGGTTCCCTCTACGGTGACCGCCTGGACACGCCACATTCCACCCTGATCGGTGTAGAGGACAAACTTGATCAATTTGTCCAGCTTGTGCTCCTTTTCCAGCTCGTAAAGGTGTCCCTTCCAAGGGAGTCCCCCCGAGGGGAAGCATATTATTTCACCGCTTGGATCAGTCTCGAGGCGCTCTAGAACGGCCTTTTCGACAACCTCGCGGGCTGGCAGGTCGCTCTCGACGATTTTGGTCATGACCGAAACAAAATCCTGCCCGCACAAGTCCGAAGCCTGCAGAAAGCGTTCGTCCGGATCGGGAGCCTCCCCATTTTCACCAACCTCGTTCCAACGAGGATTGAGTCGTCCAACACGACTCGACAGACCCGTCGAATCGTTGTAGACCAATTCCCCGGAAGACATTTCGACACCCGTATCGATCGCGTCCAAAGCCTCTAGCAACGAGTTGTAGAGTTTGACGTAGACCAAGTCCAAATGTTCCCCAGAAAGATTGGGATAGTGGGCCTTGATTACCTCTTTTCCATAGTGGCGGTAGACGAGCCCCGAAGCGGAAAGCTTGGTGCATCTGCCATTGCCGTCCTTTCCTTCATCAAATCTCTCGTCGTAACCTCTTTGGTGATGATCGTAGCGCAATTTCTCGTGGTCGTATACTCCGCCGACATCAATGACGATATCACAGGTCTCGAGGATCTTTGGGTCGCGGGAACGCACAATCCGAGAAAGTCTGTATTCGGGAAGCTGGCGCAAAAGGAAGCAGCCCATGGCTTCGTCGGCCTGGAAACTACCGGAATGGGTGCCAATCACCTTGTCCGAAATGGAATCGTCGAGCTTGACACGTTTAAAGTCTGACATATTGTCGTCGATATTGTTGTTGCTGGTGCTGCTGTACAAATGATGGAAAGAGGAAACAGGATTGTTTCTGTTTCGCGGGCTTTGCAATCTAGAGTAGATGACCGAAGACGAACCGAGGTGCACGTGGGGTTTGCAGGAGGACCGAACTGTTGACAGAGCCGTGAAGAGAAAGGATACTTGCATAACCTATGCTTTGCTGGCAATTTTTTGTATCGCTGCTGTTGCAAAAGATGGAATTCAGCTTGGGTTTGACTAGATAGAAGTCGTAGTATGCATTGTCCATTTCCCGCCAAAAGATTCATTACAACATCATCTCAAACCCGAAAAACTGATTCATGGCGAGCAATCATCCACCAATTCCCGTTCGTGCGGCACTCCTGTGTTCATATGTTCATACCTTACATACCTGAACACGTCTTGTACGGGGCTTCTGTTAGCAAAACCGTACAAAACTATGTTAGTACTTTCCAAACATACGTTCGATATAAAAAAAAGACGGTGAAGGATTTTCGAAAAAACGGTTACTTGTCGATTTCAAATTATTTCCTGGAATGAAAAAAGAGAATGAAAATGGTTCGATCTGAATCATCTTTTGGTAAACGACGATCTCTAGTCAACAACAACTATATTATTGATATGCAATCAATATAATATCACGTGCTTAAAGATCCCAAGGAATGTGGAAGGCCACGAATAGTTGAATATCCTCTGACTGATTTATCGGCATCGTTTTTTAATTCAGAGGTGTTGGTCAATTGGTGGTGCGTTTCTGCCTTCAAAAATATGAGCCAACTCTCTTCTCGCAAGAAACGCCGGGCACCACAACGGCTTTCATGGCCAGCGAATATTTCTTCACAGGGAAGCACCATCAGTACTGGTAACGGGTCGGTTTCTTCAGAACCAACAAAGAAGAAAGTATGGTGGAGTCAAAGAAGTGATGCCACTGGGAATGGGACTTCTGGACGGAAGCGTGCCCGAAAAGCGGACAGCCGCACACAGAATGCTGCCACAAACACTGCCGTCATGTGGGTTGAAAAGTTTGCACCAACGTCGAGCGCCGATCTCTGTGTTGCACCCAAAAAGGTGAAAGAAATCAAGTCGTGGGTCGAGAATTCCATGTCGAGATCTATGGAACAACAACAAAAGCTGTTGGTGTTGGTGGGAAGTCCGGGAATTGGAAAGAGCACGACGATTCGAACAATTGCCAAAGAGTTGAAGACATCTATTTTATCGTGGAATGAATCCTTTAATCCTCGGACATCGAGTGACATGCATTCCAGAGGGCTCTTCTCGGTCGAGCAGACATCCGCTTTGAATTCCTTTCACGAGTTTTTGCAGCAAAGTGGTTCTGGTATAGCCTCGCTGGACGTATTGTCATCGTCTAGAGACAATAAGACCAACAATGGGAACACGATAATACTGCTAGAGGAGTTACCAAACTTGCATGGAGCAGCAGCCCAATCGAGATTTCGAGACATGATGAGCAGTCACTTGCAACGTTCACACGCACCAACAATACTCATCTTCAGCGACGTCCAGGAGGGGAAACATCGACCCGACGATTTGGAACGCCTGATTAGCCCTGAAATATTGTATGACAACGAACAAACTACGATACTACAAATTCATTCCGTGACCAAACCCAAAATGAAGAAGATTTTGACAGCTATAGCAAAGCACGAAAATTATCGATGCGACAACAACTTTTTCGAGGAAATCCATCATCAAAGCAACGGAGATATACGACATGCCATCATGATGTTACAATTATATGCAACAGGGAGATCCGGAGCTAGAGCCATTACGATAGGCAGTGAAGGGCAAAACAATCGCGATACAAAATTGTCGACTTTCCATTCCCTGGGGAAGCTACTTTACGCAAAGCGTGTATTGGATTCGAATGGGAATTCTCGTTTGGCGTTTGATCCAGAAACAATACTGCAACGAAGTGATCTCGGAATAGAAGGTTCCCTGCGCTTTCTCGAGTTTCACAGTCCCGATTTTTTCACGGACATTACCGAGTTGAGTAATGCCTACTCCTCGTTTTCGGATGTCGCGGAAATGCTTGCTTACGACACATATGGAGGCAACCGATATGGTGATAGCAGCAGCGTCTTTCCTTACGAATGTGCTTCGTCCATCGCCGGTCGAACCGTGGCCAACACAAACACCCAACCTGCACCTAACAAATTTCGGCAATTTTCAAAACCAAAAGTATTTGATGTCATGAAGAACGGATTGCAAAATCAGATCATGATGGATCAGCTTTCTCGCAGGCTAGCATCGATTAATTCAACGTCCAGCAAGTTTGTGACGGAATCTCTGCCGTTTGTTCGACAGATCACTCCTCAGGAAGTAGACCCTTATCTGGACAATCTTTATTCGGTGGCAATGCAAAACCACAAAGACAAGAAGTCGGACAAAAAGAATGTCCAAGACGACGAGGAGCTTCTCTTTCAAAAGGAACAAGAAGCGTTGCTCGAGATGGATGACATTGCCGAATTCGACAGTGATTAGTTTGTAACGCTAAAATGGTTGGAATTGTGAAATCGAAAAAAATCCTAATCATATTATATCTTGATAACTCGAAGCAATGAAATTGAAGAAAATGATATTTCTACTATGGTATTACAGTAGTTTGTTCTATTTTTTGTTTGATTTTGAACCGTTTGGTTCGAAATCGTACAACCTCCCAAAAGAAATCGTCGCGAATCGAACAAAGTTCGCGACTTCTTTCGGGGGGTTGTTTCCCCGGTTGTGTGTGTGGGGTTGTGGATCTGCTAATTTCTATCGAAATATCATGGCAGATCCGGAGACAAGTGTATCGATGGACAGTCAATGAAGCTTCGTGGCTTCATCCCTACATTTTCAGGCACACAGTGGCCAATTATCGTTTGGTTCAGTGCTCCCAGTTCCTAGCTCTGGGTCCCGAAGGACCCTCGGCATCGGCTAACCGGGCTTACACTGCCTTATCCCCGTGGGGACCACTGTGTGTGATTTCTTCTGTCGCTTATACCTGTTCTCATCCAACTAGCCCGGATTAGCGTCCTTTGGACGATCCTGTCGGCAGAGATCAACGCAGGCTCGTCAGGGATTTGTCCGGGGTCCATTGCATTCTCACAACAACTTTCCCGTAGCGCTCCATTGAGTACTTCCCTCCTGTCAGCCATCCTGCTCCCTCCTTTGTGGTTTATGAGTTACACTTGTCTCCTTATCTTCGAAGTGCGTAAAAGAATACCATCGTGGTGCCTTGTCGTTTCCGCATCACAGTTTGTTCGCTTCCCCCCTCCTCCTGGCACCATGCCGCCGTAGCGTGAGCTCAGTCGAGATCTTCCGCGTGTGCTAAGCACACTTCAACGGTCTCGAGTTCCTGGCTTTTTACACGGAGGAACAGTGACTGCTGCTTACTTCGACTCACCTTTTCCCCTTGCGAGATCATAGCAGATGCAGGCTTATTTCGGGGATCAAACCATGGGCGCCCACCATGGTGATCCCTATAGCGTCTCTCCCTCGGGCTGCTACCTCCACTCTTGCCATCTGCTACTCGCGGGTACTCAAGCTTTTACACTAGGTTATTCTATCCTTCGAATGCGAATTATGAGAAGAGAAAGTGATTCTGAAATGAGCAAAAAAGGGATAGTGGATGCATTTTTGCTGCATCCGACGCGTTGGCTCTGTAGACGCTGGTAGAGATTGTACAGGAGATGCTTTCGAAAACTTGGTTTCAGCTTTGTCGTACGAGGCTATCGCGATGAAAGAAAACCAGAAACGGACATGGTTTGAAACGGATATGGTTTGAAACGAACGTCGGATTGGTTTGAAACAGACGACGAAACGCATCAATCAAGATGCAGCTGAATTCTGCAGGTTGGAGGCAGCCATTGCGAATTGTTTATCGTCGTACTCGTATCGATCGAATGAGAAGCAAAGCCGTGAAGCGATTTTTGTAGGTGTCAAAACGAAGATCTAACGGTTAGAACTTCCATCGAGAGAGCGTTATTGTAGAAAAACATTCAAATAATTTTCCAAATCTCAGAAGGACTTTTTCTGCTCCTCTATTCGTCGAAAATCAGCGATCTTTTTTAGCACGATCTTTCTGCAGCTATCGTTTCCGAAGCTACGTGACGTTCGTATTCTTTGATGAATGCATCTCGACGACACTTTGTTTTGAGAATCTTCTCAATCACATAAAAAAGGTTTAGCCCAAACCAAACCATTGTTGTCGCCATGCGGATCGTCTTTGCTGCATTTCTGGCGTCAGGATCACAAGCTTTCCTCTCCTCATCCAATCGCGCCTTTCGAACATCGGCTTTGAGAATGTCCAAACGAGTGCTGGTTCCCATTGCTGACGGTTCCGAGGAAATCGAGACGACGTGCATCACGGACACGCTAACCCGCTTCGGAGCAGATGTGACAACGGCATCGGTCATGCCCGGAGGCGAGCTCATCTGCAAGATGAGCCGGGGCATCAAGGTGCGTTGCAAATATTTGTGCCGGACGTGTTTTGAAACTAATCCAAAATGCTTGTCTCACATACCGCTTGCTACTGTTCCTGATTGATTCGTGTTTGTTCTTTCTTTTCAGATTGTAGCAGATATGACGATCGAAGATGCCGCCAAGGAAGAATTTGATCTCGTTGTGTGCCCTGGAGGAATGCCTGGTAAGTTTCGCAAAAACACAATAGCCAAAATTTGCATTTATACTTGTGTGCCTCACAATCGATTGTACGATTCTGGAATGCTTATTCATTTGCAGGAGCCGAGCACATGAGAGATTCGAAGAGCTTGGTGTCGATTCTAGAAAAGCAAAAGGCTGCCGGGAAAAAGTATGCCGCGGTTTGCGCCGCCCCCGCCGTGGTTCTGGCTTCGAACGGATTGCTCGAGGATCCCGGAGCTACCTGCTATCCGGCACCTCAATTCCGGGAAAAGCTGGCTGATCCGACCGATGACAAGGTGGCCGTGACGGGTGTTGTGACGACGTCCCAAGGTCCTGGTACATCGCTATTATTCGCTTTGGAACTCGGAGAACAGCTCTTTGGAAAAGAGACTCGAGACAAAATACAAAAAGAAATGCTGCTCTGATCGGAGTTGTCATCTACGACTATTACACAATGTAATTGATTTGAAAATTCTATAAACCTTTCACTATTTTTACAACATAGGTACACATAGCACAAATATTTCTAAGTAGGCCGTGACATTTAAGATCGTGAAGGAAAGAAAAGTTTTGTCAGAAGTTGCTTGCGATCGTTATGAAAAAGAAAAGTTCAATTCTGCAGAAAAAACAAATTCATACTCTTCCTATCAAAACACCGGGTTCGTCATTCCCACGTGCTACTAGAGACCTTTCAACAAATGACTGGATTTTATCATTTTGATCATGAGCATTTTGCACATGCCAGCATCTATCGGGCATCTTTCGCAATTGTGGTGTGTGTTGTCGGGGTGTTTGGAGTTATAATCATTATCGTTTGTCGAGGAGAGGAAACATCACGAAATTCTTACCTGAATGATATTATGAGTGACTCTTCAATACGAAAAACCAACTGACTTGCTCGTTTCTATTCTGTTTGGTCTTGATTCTCCACAAATCTTGTCCAATATAGTTTCGGCAACATTGATTCCGTCAACAGCTGCAGATACAATTCCACCAGCATATCCGGCACCTTCACCGGAGGGATACATATTCTCGGTGCCAATAGCCAGGAGCGTAGTTGGGTCTCTTGGTACCCGAAGAGGGCTTGATGTTCTCGTTTCTACCGCATGAAGCAAGCCATCTTCGTGAAAGTATCCGGGCATTTGTTTCTGAAAATGATTGGTGAGGGCATCACGCAATGCGTTTGTGATTGGTTCCGGATAGATCTCATGACAGGGAGCCGACTTGACTCCGAGTCGATATGAAGAAGAGGGGACAGTGGGAGAAATCTTTCCTTCACAAAAGTCTGTAACTCGCTGAACAGGAACCGTAAGGTTGCCACCGCCGAGCACGGCCGCTCTTCGCTCCATATCGCGCTGAAACTCAAGCCCGGCAAGGACGCCATGTTTTTCTCTGTATTCGTCGAGAATCGCATCTTCTGGAGATACTGTCACGACGAGTGCAGAATTAGCCCACTTGGAGTCTCTCCTGCTGAAGCTCATACCATTTACGCACATTTCGTCTGGCTCTGTCGAAGCTGGCACAATTTGACCACCAGGACACATGCAGAAGCTGTATACACCGCGAAGATTTTCGTTTCCATCTTCTGCCTTGTCAGTAGCGAGTCGGTATGATGGAACTGGCATCTTTGCAGCATGTTTTGGCTCGGTACCGAAAAATTCTGCGTTGGCGGCATCCGTCAATCCTTTTCCGGTTTTGACGCTAGGGCCCCATTCATCACCATACTGGATCTTATTGATTATCGTTTGGGGGTGCTCGATTCGGAAACCAACAGCGAATCCCTTTGGCTCCAATTTTACATCCGCTTGATGCAAACTTTCATAAACATCCCTGGCACTGTGTCCGGTTGCCAAAACAACTTCGTCGCCAGCGAAGTACTGTTCGTTTCCGTCAGCGTCTTCTGCAAATACCCCACAAACCTTGCTGCCCTCTATTTTCAGATTTGTCATTTTGGTTCCGAAATGAATTTCACCCCCCAAGTCTGCCAGCTTAAAGCGCATATTTCGTAACAGTTTCACTAAATTATCCGTTCCCAAATGAGGAGCTCCTTTCCATCTATCGATTGTATAAAGAAGGAAAATTATCAGCAACAAATTGTGAGATGAGTGTAAAATGATGATTTCGCGTTTTGAGTTTCTTTTCCTTGGGAAAGGATTCAAAGCAAGCCGAGAATTCAATGTTCAATCGGATGTTGCAATGGAACTTACAATATGTTTGAGGGAGCACCGTATTCTACTAGTGTTTCCAACACCAATCGGACCGTTTCACTGTTTCGTCCGATGCGCGTCGTTAGCTTTCCGTCACTCCAGGTTCCAGCGCCACCCTCGCCAAAGGCAAAGTTACTCTCTTCGTTTAGATCCCTCCTGTGCATGAGTCTTCCAATGTCTTGACCACGCTTTTCCACTGGTTGGCCCCGATCCAACACTATTGGTTTTATTCTGCCATTGCTGTTCAGAGCTATCTGAAGTGCACAAAACAATCCGGCAGGTCCCATTCCAACAACAACCACGTTCTTTTGTGGGCCTTCTATATCTTCCGTTGAATCAGCATTTTTCGTTTCTTCAGTTCCATCAACGTTTCTTAACTTCTCCAATCTTCCGGATTTGACCTTCCACCCCAAGGAATGCCGCACAGACCCTTCGATCGGGACATCGACAACGTAGGAATATCGAGGATAGTCAAGCTTCTTTCGGGCATCCAAAGAACGCCTTACAATTTTGGTGTCTGCAGGAAGGGCATCCAGTCGTAATTTTCCAAGCAGAATTTTCTCTAATGCTTTTGGAATGCGATCTTCCGATTCGTTCTTCGCCTTTGATTCCTGTTCTTCCACTAGCGCATCGGGGTGAACAGAGACTCCGTAGATTCTCCAAATTTCAATGCCATCGTGAACGTAATCGTCCTTGCCGCCCTTTTTCTTTTTGTCAAACGGTGTTCGTTTCTTTCGTCTCTTGCGTTTTGCACCCTCACTTTTCGGAGTGGCAGCAAGCGTTGTTACCGGTGACCGCAACTGTGATTGGTGATGGACATGTCGAAGGCAATTCTGCGGATGAGGAGTACTGAAGGATACAACTACTGTTGTTCTAATTGTCAACACTGCGACAAGAAGAAGTTGCAACAGAATCATCCAACATGAATGACGATTCCTCATACTTTTGTTGACACATGCCATTGCAATGAGTGGTATGGCAAAAAGTAAGCTCTACTGGAATGGAAGGCACTGCTCTCCATAGTCGCCCATCACCCATCAAACAGAATCAGATGGATTTTCCCTGACTCGTGATTTTTGCCAAAATTTTTATGGACGCCAGAAGACTCGTGACTCACAACAAGTACGTCTCAAAATCGGCATGCCTAGCGCACAAAATTGACGTCATTAGAGTTCTACACGCAGATCACAGCAGAGGTATCTTGGAATGAGAAAGGAAAATCTGGGATAACAACGAAGAAAAGTGGATCAGCAGCGCTCTCGTGTCTCTGACACATTCTTGCAATCTGTTTTCCCTCTGCCGACACTTCATCGAAAACGGACATCTACCTTATAATTCACAACTATTTTGTCTTCTGAACGAACATAATCAATCTACCCAAGATGTTCCGCTCAATAGCAATAGCGATATTCGCTTTGGCTCTCCAGGCTCCTGCCTGCGCTGCATTTAGTACGCAACAATCGAAACTTTCAACCAAAACGACGATACATTCCAGGAACAGCAGAGGAAAATTATTCATGTCGTCCAATCAGTTTGATGTGACCAAGCAAGTCTTCGATCCGCTCTCACTTCGATCCGTCCGCGGCGATGCCTTGGTGAGATACGATGCCACCAACCAATCCGAACCCCTGCGCATTGTGCTCTCCGCTATCTCTGCCATGACATTTCTGGGTGCTCCCTTTCTGGTGGAAGCCATTGGATATGATGCCATGACCACCCCCGCCACGGTGGCTAGCGTTGGAATCTCGGCCTTTTGCGGATACCGCTTCGTCCGCGAATGCACCTCGCGGGCAAGGAAACTGACGAGAATCGAAAAGGAACTCAACACGGAATTGTTGCCGATTCGCCTGCCGACGAATCGCTTCTCCGACAATCCTTATTCGCAGGCAGTGACCATGAAAGTGCTGAAAGGCTTACAATCGCCCCCGCGCATCATTGCGTTGTGTGGGAATAAAGGAAAATTGACCGAGGCGCTGAGCCAACTGGCCGTTTACCGCAATCGACTCTCCCAGGCATCGGTGTACGTCGTGGCGATTCCCACCGACGGATCAAAGCAAAAGGATTGGCAGGCACTGGACAGCAGTGTGTACAAAACCTGGCTGGCCGATTCGTATCAACCACAAGCCTGGCTGGATTACTTTCGAGGTTTGACCACCGACGAAGAAAGCAACGAGGACTTTGAATTCCGATGGTTTGGTTTGAGTTCGAATGGAAAATCCTTTGGCTCGGGCGATGGTGAAATCCGAATTGTTCAACTAATGGGCCAGTTTTTGCGACCAATTGACTTCTTGGATGAAGCTGACAAAGATTCCGATACAACGGATTCGGAAAAAGAAGTTTTGGATACTGTCAAATCGTTTTACAAAGCTTTGACCACCGGCGACAAAGATGGGATTGAATCGATCTTTTCTCCTTCCAAGTCGGCGGAAGTCTCGGAGGTTATTGGCATGGGCGGACGAATCGATAATTGGGAGAATTGTCTGGCCGAAGGAGCCAGGCCGAGTGATATGCTAATCTCGGGGGCCGATGTGACAATAGTGTCGGATACAGAAGCTTACACAACGTGTATCGAATTCCCTGCGAATACCGGTATGGATTCCGCGAGCCTCTTGGCGGTGCAGCGATTCATTCGTGCCGACAAGAGCGAGCCATGGAAACTCGATCTCCATCAGACAATTCCATGGAACCTCGAAACCAAGGCTCAGGGAACCTTGCAATGTGACTGTCGAGGATGTGTGGCATTGACCAGAGTCAGGGAGAAACGATATTTGGTGGAATCATTGGTTAGATAAGTATATAATAATAAAGCTAAGAGGATTCTTCGTATTTCTAGATGGTTTCAAATCTATTTCACTTCATGCAATGAATCTGTGGTTTTTTAGATTGTTTTTGGTATTGTATTGTGTTCTACGCCTGCTTCTTCTTCATAATGTGTATTGTGATTTGATGCTTGAATTTGTTGAATGTTGGATCGATTTCGTCTGCTTTAATGGGAGGGCTAGCAATTTCTTCCATGTGTTCCCGAAACATTTCGAGTAGGTCTGCAGACGCCGGCATTCTCATTCGAGTCCCGAACACCACAATGGTATTGGGGCCCAGAAACCTCAGCAATGTGGAAAGCAATATATCAAAATGGGAAGGAGCTCCTGGATAGTGTTGATAGGCAACATCCCCAATAATGATCATATCTGGTTGTCCCGTATCTACAGTTTGCGGCTGCTTGTTGTTTTTGCCCTTCTTTTTTCGTTGCGACTTTTGGGGCTTGGTCCATTTGCGAAAGCATTCCAAGACAGCGTCTTCGTCCTTCTCGTTCCCCCAGCTCAGAGGCATTGCCATGAGTCGTCCTCGTTTTCCGGCTTTGGTCAAACGGTATGGATTATGCCCGCCATTGCCAACCACAGACGGTGTCGAATTGAGTTCGACGTTTGTCTCTGTCACTTTTTCGACCACCACATCCAAGTCGGTCAGAATCGTGAGCTGTGTCCCCAGCACGGCTGCTGCGACAATGCCGGTAAGGCCCACACCACATCCGAGTTCCAATACCGAAATATCCTTGATGTTTGGTATTGCTTGAAGCATTCTCGGAGGAATCTTGTTGTTTGATATTTCCTTTTTCGTGGATTGAAATCCCGCCAACTCCACAAAGAAACTCGACAGAATTACGCCAATATCCCACAAGGCACCTCCCGGCCATGTCTCGTCCTGTGCCGTCTGTTCGACAACAATCGATGCCGGCTTGCCGTATTGCAGATACGAAAATTCAAAGGGCTTGGTGGCATCACGAACCAAAAAGTTGCGTGGCTTATTCGTTGTTTGGGAAGACCCTTCTTCTTCTTCTGAAGCGGGGGAAGCGGCACTGTTCTTTTTGCCTTTCATCGTTAAGGTTTCCTCTTTCAAGTTCGACTGTTTCTGGGAGAATAAAGAATTCTCTTATTTCTTTAATTGCCAGTTGATGTCTATCTCGGCAGTAACTTTCGTGAGGGTAAACATAAAGGACAGTTGCGACGGAAAATATCAGAAGTTGTAGTAGATTGTGGAAGATCGAATCATCAAAAGAAAGAGATTCTGGATTTTCATGGATGTGGTGCGTCTGACTGATGTGCGATGCACGGCTGAAAAGGGCTTGGGGAAATTATTTTTTCAGCAAGATTTTAATTTCTTCTCCCCAGCAAGTTCTAAAATTTCAATCAACACGACTATTCTGTAACGGAGTTGGCGAATAGTTCAAACTAAACTATTGCCTCTCGCCACATTACTGAATCGTACTTGAGTGATAATTGAGTGAAGTTGATTGATAACTGAGTGATACTACATAACGGCATCGACAACAATTTAACGTGAGGTAACGACAGCATCCTATTTGAAAGAAGAGAAGAGACGCTACTCATGATGGCCATCAGAAGAACAGCTGATCGTTCATTATTCGTACAAGATTTCGAGTTTGAAAACGATAAAGTACGAGTACAGCAGTCAGTAGTGTAGTTTGCAAAATCGTTGATTGTTTATTTTATCTCTTCCCCACTTGAATGCTTCAGCGAACTCCCCGTTTGTTCGTTGTGTAAATAGTTGGCGTTAGCTAGTCAAAGCAATTCAAGAGAAGGGCTGATGGAAGAAATCAGGTTTCAATCAGAATCCCCATTACATTCTCTTTATTTTGTTCTATTCTTTCTTGGCCAAGCAAACCGAATTACCCCATCGGTTCACTTGGCGTTTACTCATGTGTAGGCTGCGCTTCCGAATCGGCTTTCACGCTCGGTGTCGGAGAGGTCGAGGCAGCTCGTCTCACGTGCACGGGGTGAATGTATTGCCCGGTTTTAGGATGAACGTACATCGACTCTTCTTCCACGGCTGATCGCCAATCCCATCCCTCGGAAGAAAACTCTATCGTGTTGCGCTGCGCCGATCTGGCAATCTCGGAAAGAGAACACCACAAGTTGCGCTTCATGTGTTCCGGGTACTGGGTGCGAGATGGTATTCTCATCACGAGAACTTTTGAGTGGAATCGGACAGTTGTTTCGTGTTGGGCTCGAACAGGATACCTCTCGGTATTCGTTGTTGGCTTTCTTCATTCGAAGTTTGTTGGAGGGAGGAGAAAAGGACGACGGAATAGAAGAAGGTAGATGGAGGTCGTCCGGCATGATGATTTTGAGAATTTTTTCGGGAGAGCAATGGACGGCTGATGATCGTGTTGGCGATGATTGAGATTCTAAACTCGATTCATCACTGGTCACATTGACTGGAGAGAGCCGATCTCTCGTCGCTTCCGAGTGAGTAGTGAACCGCTTTCGATTCTTTCTTCGTAATATAGAAGGGATTCGAGTTTGCTTCGTATGATCATAGAAGTGGAAGCAACGCGCATTTACGCTTCGTGGTGAAAGTTGCTGTTGATCGCCATTGTTTGCTTTATTGATTGTCATTGTCAAGTACAGTCTGTATGCGTTTGAATTCTTCACTGTCCTTATTATGGACGTTCTGGAAGTTGTGTCGTGATGGGCCAGTTTCCACAACCGAGAAAAAGACTAGAATTGTGAGCGATTGTATCTAGGGGAGAATGGTGGTAATCGGCAGAATGAGAAAAAAATGATACAATTACAGTCCTACTTCAGTCTTACAAGGTCGGTGGTAAAGGCACGCCTGCATGGTAAAAAAAATGAAAACAAGACATTATACTCGAAACAACTGTTTGAATAGATTTCATTAACGTCTAGCCGTATGTCCAATTGTTTCCTTTGAAATGCATTGAGAATCACGATGTTGGATAATACTATAGGTGAGAAGACAGACGGTATTGATCGAGCTACAAAAGACTCGTCCAATCGTGGAAAATGCTTTTGGCCATGCGCGGCATGCACCATACGGAGTGCGCGCAGACTTGTCTAGAGTTTTTCAAAAAAACCTGTGAGATATTTTTCAAAAACCCATGTCTGTACGTCACACGTTCATGATAACCTTAACTCCAATCTCTTTCTTCTCTGCCACCGAAATTCTTTCCAAATTTTTTCTGAGAAACCCGCCCCAACATCAGATTTGCAGGACTCATTCATGGTCAAGGATCAACTAGGACTCGTTTCCGATATCCCGAAAACTTCGTGATTGTTTCTTTCTCGAAGCGTGACGATTACTTGTCTCTTACAGTCTAGAACAAAAATTGTCGTAACTTTGAATTGTTAAAATGGGAACTAAAGAATCAAAGGTCCGTCGGCCTATCGACATCCCAGAGGATGCGGAGTCAGATGCCTCGGCCGAAGAAACCTTGAAGAAATCCGAAAAGAAAAGCAAGAAAATTCAGGAAAAGAAACAAAAACCTCCGGTCGAAGAATCTTCCTCGGAAGAAGAAGAGAGTGATGGTGAAGGCTCGTCCGCAGAATGGTTCTTCTAGTGATGATGGCAGTGGCAGTGAAGATAGCGGCAGCGATGACGAGGATGAATCTCAAAAGAAAACGGGAAAACTTTTTTCCGATGAAAATGCTGCTTGGTTGAAACCAAAGAAAACACTGATTGATTCCGATGACGAAGATGAAGACGATGAAATGGTCGATGATTTCGGCGGCGAGAGTGATGAAGAAATGGAAGTTGAGAAACAATCGCGTCTTTTGGATGCAAGGCGTGTCGAGGAGGAGGAAGAAGCCGAAGAAGAATACAAACGCACTATCGCTACCAACACTTCCGTATACCACCTGCCTACCAAGGAGGAACTGGAAAAAGACATCGATCGAGTTGTTCCTCCCTCCGAACTCAAGTCTCACATCGAATCTATTCTCGAAGTTTTGGGGGACTTCAAGGCAAGGAGAGAACCAGAACGCTCCCGAAAGGAATACGTCGATCAGCTTGGATTGTTTATCGCGGAACTATACGGTTACCTGCCCGAGCTGGTGGAATACTTTCTCACGATGTTTAGTCCATCAGAATGCCTCGAGTTTGTAGACTATTCGGACAAAGTTCGTCCCCATGGTCATTCAGAACAAACACATTGAAAACAAGAAGAAAGGACCTTCGCTCTAGGCCCTAATGAAGAGAGGCGTCTCCTTGGATCCTTTGGCTAACTGGTCGAAGGTTGGATTGAAAATCATGGAGAGTCCGGTCCCCGTCGGTGCTACACCCGAATACTTGAGTGGCCATTATATGCTACAAAGTGCTGCTTCTATGTGCCCCGTGTTGGCCTTGTCCCCTCAACCAAAAGAGCGCGTGCTTGACATGTCTGCAGCACCCGGAGGGAAAACATCGTATATCGCTCAGCTCATGCGCAACACTGGAGTTATTTTTGCCAACGATCTTCGTGCCGATCGTCAAAAGGCTACCGTTGCAAACATGCATCGCTTTGGGTGTCAAAAATGTCATTCGCGTGTATTCATGATGGAAGGAAACTATCCAAGCTTTTTTCACAGTTCAAATTCGATAGAATCTTATTGGACGCACCATGTTCGGGATTGGGGGTTATCAGTCGAGATCCTAGCGTGAAAGTTCAGAGAACGATTGCCGATGTCAAGAAAACGGCACATCTCCAAAAGGAACTTCTATTGGCGGCTATCGACGTACTCAATCACAAAAGCAAGACTGGTGGTTACATGGTCTACTCTACTTGTAGCATTAGTGTTGCGGAAAACGAGGAGGTTGTCAACTATGCTCTCGAAAAGAGAGACATCAAGATTGTTGATACAGAACTTGACTTTGGTAAGTTTTTAATTCGCTGCATCCATGATATGAACAATTCTTTTCAATATCTCACAATTATTTCGTTCTTGATTTGATCGACCTTCGTTCAGGCACTCCGGCGTTCACGAGGTATCAACAAAAACGGTTCCACCCATCTCTTTCAAAGACGCGTCGATTCTACCCTCACGTTCATAACATGGATGGATTTTACGTTGCCAAAATCCAGAAATTGAGTGACAAGAAGAAGGGTGAGTCAGAAGAAAAGAAAACCGAAATTAAGAAAGAGGGTGATGAAAAACAAGCCGTTACGAAGGACAACAATGATGCGACGAAGCAGAAGCAGACTGGTGGGAAGAAGAAAAAAGGCAAGCGCAAGGGTGGGAAAGAGAAGGACGAATCACCCAATCCGGCCGCAAAAAGAATGAAAGTGTCCGTGCCACCGAAGAAGAATACGAGCAACAAAAAGAAAAAAGACAAGAAACAGAACGCGAAAATGACCAAACCCCGAAGGCAAAAGGTTGTTGAGTAGGGCCAAATGGGAATTATAATATTTCATTCTTAAATAATACCATAATTGCAGATAACATTATTTTAGAGGCTTTAATGTCTTCCGCATTCTTCAAATTTCGATTGTGGATTGTCGTCGTTTCTACGAATATATTTGAAATGGAAGCAACTTCCTGTTTCGAGCACAAAACTGCAAGATGAACAGATTTGTTCAGCAAGCAAGCTTGTAAATCCAAAACGGGTGCGAACATTCTTATCCATTCTAGAGACAATGTCGTAATTCATAGATTTTTTTAATAACGCACTATGTATTATTTTATTTTTTATCGAGAATGATCTATCAACCATTCGTATAGACATTTGAAGAACGTGCCATCACTTCTGAATGTTTTAAACATCAGTAGTTACGGCTGCGCTGGGAGGGTAGATCTCGGCATAAATTCGAGAACCCATGAGGATTGTACCGGTGGCAGTGCATGCAATAAGGTAAAGCCAGACGGAAGACCATCCATAAGCTTCTTGGAGAGGACCGACGGCCAAAAGTCCAACAGAGGCGGTCAAAGATCCGCATCCGTTGATAAGACCAGTGACGGTACCCAAAGACTTGCTGCTTCCTCGAACCGAAGGGTGGGAAGCCAAATCGGCGGCGACGGCAGATGTGATAATGTTGTTAGGTCCTCCGACAAGAATTCCCATGCAAGCAAGCATGAAAAGAAGGATGGTAGGGTCCATGTGTCCGGATTCAGAGAACTTAGCAAAGATGGCCAAGAAGACAATCAAAAGTCCCATGAAGACTCCAATGACGAGAGCACGGCGACCTCCGAAAAAGTCAGAAACGTATCCAACGATGATACCTCCGGGCATCATTCCAACGGAATAAAGAGAGGCGATGAGGTTGGCGGTGACAGGATCGAAATTCTTTCCCAAGAAGTATGGAAGCCAGAAAAACAAGCAATAATTGACGAGCTTGAAGAAACCGAAGGCGAAGGCATAGTTGGCAACCATAGGAATTTTGAAGGCACCGATGAAAGAAATTGCCTGGGGTCCCTGGTCTTCTTCGATAGTTTCTCCCCTCTCGGCCATTTCCTTTTTCTTGGCCTCGAATTTCGCTTGACGAATCTTGACCTCGGGTGTGATGATTCCCATCAAGTAGGGATCGGGAACAAGTTTGACGGTGATAAAGGCAAAAAGGATGTTGCAAATAGCAGGGAAGAGGAGCGCCCACCAGTAGGCATATCCGTTGCCCAAAATCCAAGCGGTGACCAAAGCAGCGGAAACATCTCCGACGTATTGATGGCAGGTCCAGAAACCAAAGATCGTTCCTCGGTTTTTGACAGCATCGGCGTCACAGAACCAGTTTCCCATAACAGCAGTTCCGACTGGACCTCCAGTGGCTTGGAAGAGTCCAAAGAGGAACAAAATGGAGAGAAGAACAGTGTTGGCGAAGGTGACACTGATGGAAACAAAATCAAAAATGATGGCAGCGGTCATGACGACCAAGCAGGCACCACTTCCCCAAAGACCAATGGCAAGAATGGTGGTGGGATTGAAGGTATCCCCAAGTTTTCCATTGATGACGTTTCCGGCGGCATAGGTAAACATAAAGGTTGTGTCCATAGCAGAGAGAATCGTGGCAGAGTATCCGGCATCGGATTGAAGTTGCTGCTTGACGGTGGAGTAACTCTTTCGGGTCAAGTGGGACATGAAATATCCACCAAAGGTAACAAAGAAGGCCATACTTTCGTGAAATAGGGATATCGGAGCAGCGAATGGAGATGGATGTGAGTGATATGGACAAAATACACGTCGTCGAACAACAAAATCCATTGCGAAAGTTCATTCTAGCCTATCTCGACGACAACGAGTCTTCGATAGGTTCGACCGCCAATGACAAGCATCATTCCTGAATGCTCACAAAGAGCACTTCCGCCCGCGCATGATAAAGGTCATAAATCAATCTGCAACGACCCGAGTCGTCGAATTGGCGATACTTACGGCTGGTAGGCCTTCAACCTTTTGAGCATCTCCATATCATCGTCGCTTCCGACGAGGGGCTTGGTTTCAGACATTGTCGAAGTAGATGTTATTCTCGCAATTGCAACACAAAAAATTAGGTTGTACTTTCAAATTCCAAGATTTTTTCGCCTTGAAACAGAATGAAAATTATGATGGGTACCAGATGGAATTGTTTTTTCGTTGTTTTGTCGAACTTGTGTTTCGATTGATTGATGGTTCTGGAGGAAAAATACCTTTTTGCAAGCATTTTCGTCTCCGATCCGATCTTCTCCATCGGCGGAAAGAGAAGACAGGTGGATCTGTGGTCATTGTCTGCATGCGCGCCCGAAATTTCAAAAATCGCACGGCTTCCGTAGATTCAAAGAAGCAGATTCCACGTACTATTGGCCAATGGGTGATGAATCTCTCTCATTTCCTTGCGTCACACTTCATATCACAGAATTCTTCTACGTTCTATTTGTTCTCTGGAGAGTGATGGAAAATGCACGGAGTAGCCAATTGGAATGCATTCTCTGCATGGAAACCGATTCAACCTAATAAGCCAATCAAAACCGATTCTGACTTTATTCGCATTCTGTACCATTGTGAGTGTACGCATATTACATACACTACATATGGGCGTACAGTACCTCCCCGACATGGACACAAGGATTCTCATCGAATGGAAAAATTTCAAAAATACCACTACACCATACTTCGTATCTCTAATGTTTACAAATATGCTACACATACATATTTAAAGGTTTCGTTTCCGATTGAAGTTCGGGATCCTTCAAATTATGATTCACCAGCTTTGCACTCACATCCTAATTCCATTAGAACAAATCTGTCTTCATCACACGCGCTTTTTGTAAACTCAACATTTTCTTTTAAGAATCGGCTGGCGTCAAAGCATGATCCTTCGAAACTGTCAAGATAATAGTTGGGATTTTCGAGGCCAAATTCACATAGGACGCATTCTGCATGCTCTTCCAAATCCGAAATATTATTGTCCTTGCATTTACATCCTGCTTCCGTCAGACCAACTCGGGTTATATCGCATGCACGTTCGGTTCCATATATGCCGGTGTTTTCTTGAATATACACGCTAGCATCCATGCAAGACATTTGTGAGTCTTCTAGGAAGAATTCGGGATTAGCAAGACCGAATTCGCAAATGATGCATTCGGTTTTCTCGGTCAATCTCGGCTCCTCTTCGAACCCAGTATCCTCTTCTAAAACCGGCTCCTCTTCCAAATTCTTGCATCTACAACCTTTTTCTCGATACTCTATTCTAGCGGTCGTACATTTGCTTTCCGTGTCAAACAATGCAAGGTTCTGTGCCGCAAATTCTTTAGCTTCACTGCACGTGTAGTTGTAGTCCTCAACAAAAAAGCCGGGGTTTTCAAGGCCAGACTCGCAAACAGCGCATTTCCGCGTGCCACCCTTGCATCTGCACCCTATGTTTTCCGCAACCAATCGAGCAATCGTACAATTATCTTCCGAGGCGAAATCGAGGATGGAAGTTTGTACCATATCAACAAAGCCGGAACATGTCGTTTGTTGATCTGCGATTAACTTCTCCGGATTCTCAAGACCATTTTCACAAACAACACATGGATCGTATTGCTCGAGCAACGAAGAGCAGCAAGTTTGTGCTTCTTCACAGGCACAGCTGTTTTTCTCACCTGGTAGCACAATACACTGGCGTATACAGTCGCAATAATGTTCACCGCCCAAGTCAGAGCAGATTACTCTATCGTCAACGGGGGTCAAATTCGAGAGTTCGTTTCCGTACACATTCAAATAAAAGATTTTCCCTGTATAGAAGTTCCAAAGGTACTGATCCCACCAGATAATTTGCAGCTACACCAAAAGTAATTGAAAACACGATTTTTGGGCACGGTCAGTCATGACAAAGGCGTTTTTGACGTTGAATGATTGTACGATTACTTACTCAGGTCAATGACGGCTAGTTCTTCCATTGCGCCCAATTCAGCTGGTATTGTGCCCGTAATTGAATTAAAGGCTGATACGATGCATCGGAGGAAGCAACGAGTCAGCCGTAGGATCGTCAAACATTATGTATTACAACGTGACGGCACCAACCGGGATCAAAATAAAACTTACCCGTCAAAAGAACCCCAACATTACTTAATTCTGCCACCTCGGTGGGAATAGTTCCAGTGAGCGAATTATGTCCTATATTCAGCAGGAAACAAAGTTTTGAGCAAGAATTGTTGAAAAAGGTATGAAAGACAAGCGTACATCTCGTACCCATATCAAAAATAATCATATTCGAAAGCTGGCCAATCTCGCTAGGAATCGAGCCAGTTAGGTTGTTCGACGCTGGTGGAATTTAAAATAGAGTTAGAAAATAAATGAGACTGGGTTTCACACTCGGAAGCAAACACCACTTCTAGCGCTCTCAGAAGATCGGTACGCTTACCCAAGTAAAATAATTCCAAAGATGACATATCGCCGATTTGGGTTGGAATAGAACCAGAGAGAAAATTGTTACCTGGACGAATTTCGAGACATGGGAATAGAAAGTTTGTAAGAAGAGGCTAAATCGTGCTATCAATAAATAATGATGCTTCTCTTGCAGCAATGAGGTTTACAGATACTTACATATCACCAATGATGTTAAGTTTGCGAGCGCTCCTATTTCTGTCGGGATAGAACCCGATAGGTTGTTGTTCTCTAAGAAATTAGACACAAGAGATAAGCAAATACGAAAAAGGGAACATCATGTTAGGAGCCTATTAATGGCTAATGGCTCATCGATTTGGTGGTCTACTTACTAAGTGATAGAATATTCAAAGAACTCAATTGTCCGATCTGGGATGGGATTCCACCATATAGATTACATGCGCCTTTATTTGGTAGTGAGAGGGAAGTGAGAACTCTAGAATTCAAAAATGTTTGGCGGCATTCTCTCATCGTGGGTTAGTCAGTTTCAGTATTGTACGTACCCAAACCTATTCCTGAAAGGTGCTTCAGTAATCCGATTTCAGTTGCAATTGTTCCAGAAATATTTCTTTCGACAAGAGAGTCATAATTCAACTCTGTCACAACACTGCCAGTGCAACTCACAGATTGCCATAAGCAGTGTCTGTCTTTATTTATCCATAAACCTTTCTCATCGACATTTGTTCCAATTTCGTCCTCCTCATTTTCGGTGTTCATGGGAGCTGCAAAGTTGATGACCGTTAATGCGTATCGCTCTAGAAATTCATTGCGTTCACACCTTGAATGTCCCTTGGAATCCTCCATTAGCCACCGTATAGCTTGATTTGATGGACCGGTTCCTGTGTACACTGTTGCTTTATCGACATGATCTCCGAGTTTCGTCAGAAAGCAATCTTCTATTCGCTGAAAGTATGTAACTGACTTTTCGTAACTGTCACCTTGGGTAATGATGATTGGATCGGTACCAATGCTATCTTTGTCCCCATGGAAGATAGTGTAGTCGACATAAAATATAGCTCTGCCACCAACTGTTGAGTTTTGAACTATCATGGTGCAATTTGCCCCATCAGCTACCATGACCGTTTCTGTTTTTCTCGCCATATCCTTACTAATTGAAACCGTTAGAACATTGGTGTCATCGCAATCAAGAATCATGTGTGGTTCTCTTGGTGGTCCCATTCTTGGATCGAGCTCCGAAAATAAGCCAAAGTTTCTTGGGACGTAAACATTATTCAGATAGATTGTGATTGGCTTCATCAAGGGATTCTTGCAATCCGGATAACCATCTCCAGATACGATATTTGTATCGAAAACGTTTTTCAATGCCTCAACCCCACAAACTGCCTCAGTGATACAAGTAGAGCTGCAACAATCACCTTCATCGTAGGCATATTCCTGCCAAGTTAAAGAAGGAATTGCAAATTCCATCACCAATGAAAGAGCTACATTGACTGTCAGTCAAAGAAATATCGTTTCTAAAAAAATATAGCTGAAGGGGTCTTCCTCTTGAATACCACGCGTCTTCAAACGACGATGAAATATCTAGCAGGAAATTATCAAATTGAGAGTGTAAGCTTCTCACGAGTTGGATAAAACATCATAATATAAGTCTTGCAAACAATACTCACCAAAATATGTCGTTCTTGAAGAATATGCAACAAGCTCCTCCTCTTCAGCATCGCAAGGGTCTATATGGTCGCCTTCATAAACCAACCATTTTTGTCTGCCTTTGCAGTAACCAAATGTTGTATTTTGGTTATTGGCTTTAAAACTAACATAATTGTCCCGTCTACGCGACCAACTCGCAGAGTTGAAATCTAATTCATAACAGCCACTGTAGTCTTCAAGAGCCGACCCATCCTCAAACTGCACTCTAAAACGTTGAGTGCGCCAGATGTGCTTCGAATTTTGTTGTATTACAACCGCAGAGAGCGAAGTCATGAGAATGGCAGCAATAGTGAAAACGGTGTATCGGTATCGGATATGCTCACGTTTTCGATGTATACATTCCGGAATAGACAGCCCCTCAATTCGAATGGCCTCGGCCTTGAAACGAGGTCCATATTTTCCGGCTTTTGCAAGTTCAAAAGCAACTTCATCGAAGCAAGATACAAAGTTAACAGCAGTGAAATTGAGAATGATGTCAATGACATCTTGGGTTTGGATAACCAAGAGCAGTGCTACAATAGTCGCGAATAAACCTTGTGACAATCGAAGTACGCATGAGAAGATCATGCATCCAATCCTGTCACCACTTTTTGCATTGGTAGAGTTTGGAAATGTTTCGACGGCCTTGACAACGTCCAGCACACTAGCATCCGCAAAAATGCAGTAAGACAGCAAGGCCATATATTGTGTAAATCTTGAGAGAATCGAAACATTTGATGGAATAAAGCGAGCAACGAGTCCTTCATCAGGGTTATCTATGTCATCATTGCCGTCCGCGACTCGCATCACCATCATGATACTGAAAGAAATCTGGAAATAGAAGGGGGATAATGAAAATTCGAAATTGTAAGTATTTCCTGACACTTGTCGTTAAGAACGAGCAGTGGAGATTGGAAGAGAAGCTGTCATAGATGCCGAAGAAGCGTCAAGTCAACAAATTATCATACCTGGAATATCCACACCATGACTCCGAATGCGAAGAATGCGGGTTGTTCAATGGGGCCGTGAATAGACAAAAATGCATAGGAATCGGCAGGGTATTTTGAACCCGTTCTCTCCGAGAAGTTCATGATGCAAATCCGATTGTCCTGATATATGCAATCAACTCTTGCGCCGTCGAGCACCCCTAAACTCTGGAGTTCCTACAGCTTTCAATAGAAAAACTGAAATCAGGTCCTTTTTTTGGTTCGTCGTAGAAGGTTTGCCGATGCCGATGCCGATGCCGATCCCGATCTCCATCTATTTACTTCCCTCGTCAAACAGCTCGCCACACCAAACACCTTTCGTCAATAACGGGCAACCTTTCAACACTCCAGAAGTATTCTTGGTTCTCACGATAATGAATAATACCCCATGCAGATTCACTCTGTTTGTCAATGGCAGGAGGTCGATTGTTCAGAATCGGTCAACAATCCTTTGTCTTCACACTTTCGACCAGATAATTCTATTTTAAAATGAAGTTCTGATCATACAACAGCAAATTCAAATTTTTGATCTCGTCATCTACGTGAATTTGCGAGGGCTTATCATGCCATCATTATTTCTGGATACATACCGTATTTCCATGCACGCCTCCTCAATCAGAACCCCTAACCCTATTCGATTGCGAGATGTTCCCTTCAATTGGTGAACGATGTGACATGGCACGACTGGAGAGAAAAAGTCTGTCGTCAGATGATCATCGTATCTCAAGACAACAAAGCAAGCTCGGAGTCTACAAAGCATTCGAAAGCAACAAAAAAGTACAAAGGGGAACAAAGAGAAGTCGCTAGATTTTCTATCTTACAGTATTACTAGAAGCAATTCCAAACTTTGATTCCACAGAATGGAGAGAGACGTGTCTGTCTAATTGTTTGGAAAAGCGTTGCTTGATTGATCGCGAAAAAGGTGTACTCAGACTCACCACATCAGCCATATGCTTCGAATAATCTGGTTCAAAAGTTAGTTTCGGGTCTTTGTTCCATCCATTCGCTCACTTTCGGATTGTTCGAAACACTATCGCAAATCCCCAAGAGTAATGGGCAATCTTTTGCGGCCTGAAGGGTTGCCTCTTTGTAGACTGGGAAACATTCCTTCAATAGCGAAAAGATACAAATATCAGCGTATGATATGGAGGAACCTACAGCAAAACCCTCCGATGTGGAAACCTTCTCAATGGATGCTTCAATTTTGGCCAGCATTTCGGGCATGTCGGTTTCAAACCATTCTTTTTGGGCCTCTTCCTTTTCTTCCTCGCTTCGATCCTTGACAAACATGGAAAATCGTTTCCTCATTTGCGCGTCCTTGACATCTCGGCAGTGCTCGGCGATGCAATCGATTAGCGCTGCATCGACGTCGTTTTCTCCCATCAAACCGAAACGACGGGCAAGGAATCGTTCGATTGCCTTGGATTGACCAATCGTCACGCCCTCGGGAGTGATCAACACCGGAGCACGGTTGAGATTCATGGCCAAGTCACCGTCCTCCTTGGCAGCAAGAAATGCGGGTGATTCCATCTTGCCTGGGATGAGATCAAATCTCGTGTCCTCGTATTCTTCCCCGGCGAGTGCAAATATCAGGCGACATCCTTCGGCGGCACCACGAGCATTGAAGTACTTGAGCTGGAACTTGTTTGGGCTGGGAGTTGCGAGAGCATAGCAACCCGAAACGATGGACAAAAGAATAGAAAATTTCATTATGGCGACAGCAAAAAGCTTTGGGTGATTTCGTATACAGTATGCTTTATCCAATGTGGAGTAACTTGCGGAATGAGAAGGAAACAGAATCTGTGAAAAGCATTGAAAAAAATCTATCCAAGATGCTTCAGCATTCTCAATTCTCAATTCGGTGTCGTCATCGGATTTTGGTTGATGGATTTTTCGTACGTACGAAGGAAAGACGCCAGAGGCTCTTTTTGAGGGAGGTTTCAAAACTCCACCGAATTGGGCAGTGACACCACAAAAAATCTTTCGTGAAAAAACGGCAGGTTTGAGAATTCCTCGCGTCAATCATCTTCAATCTTTCGATCAAAAATGATATCCATCCCCCTAAATAAATAATCATCCATCACCCATCACGGGTCCGTCTACACTTAAAATTATGGCGATTAAGTGTTGAAACCTGCCACCGATGCAAGATCAATCGGGTATAGCGAAGAAGTAGACCTACAACTGAATGGGTCTATTGTGGACCGTGATCCTATCATGATGACGATAGGAGAATGGTGCTTTTACTAGCCGATATAATACCTCTTTTCAGTTGTGAGCAATTACTGATGGGAGGAAATCGAGAACCGTCGTGTTCTCTTTGGATGCACCGAGCCTTGAGCTCAATCGGTTTGGTATTGATTTTCTTGGGTTTTGGGGTATTAGTTGTGTGTTTCAAGAGGTGGAAGACAAAACGTCGCTTGGAAGGATGCGGATTGCCAACAGTATACTGGAGGCCGCGCTTTATGAAGTATAGGGCATTCGAAGACAAGAAAAAACTGTCATCGTCAACCATCACTAGGATATTGCCCAAAATGAAACAACACGGAGGTCCCTATGGCATGTTCGGAACAGTCTACGGGATTACCACTCCCGTGATACATGTTGCGCACCCGCTCCCAGCCAAAGCTATTTTGACGGGAAGGATGATTGGAATACAAAAAGGAGCTTCGCGTCGACCGAGTGTCGCTATTGCCCATTCGACAGCCACCTCCAAAACCCCATCCTACAACCATTTTAAAAATTTCATGGGAGAAGGTGTCTTCACCGCGGATGGAGAAGACTGGAAAGCAAAAAGAGCCGCCATTATGCATTGTCTCATCAAAGGAACGACGTCATCCATGTCGGAGGTATCCAGCAGACTCGAGAACGAAGCCAACCGTGCAGCGAATACATTCTGCTACCAGGTACAAGCACTCCAACCCAACGATGATCTATCAATAGACGACAGCGATAGATCCAAAATAAAAACTATCAATATTGTACCTGTGCTACAAAGGTCGACGATCGGCTTGATCTATCGATATCTCACTCATTCTGACCCTAAATGGCTGCTACCTTCCAATATGGTGGATACTGCAAACGACGAGAGTGATCGAGAAGATCTCGATAGCGATGAGAGTGATGCAACTGCATCGGAATCTGTCTCATTAGCATCTTCGGACGAATTCATTCACAATGCATGTGGAGCTGACGACGATGCTTCCCCGACGCCATCCTCGATGCTGAACACATACCTGTCATCAATATTGAGGATACGAATGATCACAATGGCCAATTCGCGGTCTATATGGTTTTTGCTGCCAAGATGGTGTTATCGAATGTTTTCATCGCTTTATCGCGACGAAGAGAAAACCTTGGGTCCGATTCGTGAGTTTGCACAAATGGCCTGTGAAGATGCGCTACCACAGTCGCCCTTGTATAATCTTTCGGAATCGTGGGAACCATACAGCAACAAAGATATACCCAACTCGACGAGCAAATCACAATCTAACAAACACTTCAGCAAAAACTTGTTATACGAGGCCACTACGATATTGTTCGCGGGCCAGGACACTAGCGCTGCAACACTCTCGTGGACTCTTCATCTCCTGAGTCTCTATCCAAAGGTTCAAGAGAGATTGGCAACAGAGGTTCGAGAAGCCTTGAATGCAGATGAGGACTTTTGCAGATCTGGAGATCATCGAATAACCAGGAAAATGCTATCGAAACTGCCGTATCTGGACGCTGTCATTAAGGAATCGATGAGGATGTATCCGGTAGCACCGTTCATCGTGCGTCGATTGCAGGAAGATATATCTATTCCCAAAGAATGTAGCAACGGAACCATGTCGCTGCCCACTGGTTCGGTGGCCTTGATTTGGATCTATAGCTTGCATCGAAATCCCAAATTTTGGAACAACCCGGATGATTTCATTCCAGAACGGTGGATCGACAAGGACCTAAAGGATCTCGGACAATCCAACGGTGCCTATATGCCATTTGCATCGGGACCCCGAAATTGTATAGGACAGCCAATTGCTCATATAGTGATACGGACGATTCTCGCCCGACTCGTCTATCGGTTCGAATTCTCCGACCCCAGATTGTGTGAATCGCACAGTGATGCCAAAGACTTGAGGAAAGAGATGGAAGCAGGATTCACAGTTTTGCCAACAGGAGGGGTGAACTTGCAGATACGAAACAGGACTTCAGAAAAGGAAAAAGATTAATGAACCGAAATTGATATCTAGCACAATTTCACAGTGCAAGGAGGAAAGATTGCAATAATCATGACCGACCTCAGTGTATCAAAGAAGCACTCATATCTTGATTCTACGAATCGCACAAAAATGAACGCCCTTCTGATTTCTTTCTTTTGCCATGATCGTTCGGCATGCGTCGTCTAAACTAGTTTCGAATGCCCGAAGACAGACCTATCATCATCGATGAGATGCTTTTAAAGCTACGCTTTAGCATCTTTTTCACGAGGAGGAGCAAGCTACAAGGAGCAACGCCGGTAGGAGCAGAATGAGAACAGCAACCGCCACTCCCGTTTCATCAAAGAACAACAAGCTGTTGAACGAATTTGCGTTTCGTCGTGGTCTCCATACAAAGCGAATATGCTAAAATAGAAGGTCGTGACATTATAATATAAGCTTCTGTTGAAGCTATCTCCAATAGTTCAGTTAATGATCTAAACATTCTTTGCCAAAACCCTAATCAATCTTTTTGGCGTTCCCCCTTTCTGACTACCGCGCGATTCGTGTGACAGCCCGAAAGCCTGAAAACTCCTCCACGTGGAATTTTGAATTCAAAAATTCTTAGTATTTCTCGCAGTGACGTACTATGATTCTCGTACCGGTTAGATGTTCGTTTTAGTAAGGTATGTTGCCTCCGGTGGTGTCACTGCTTGCGCGTGTAAGGAACGGCTAGAATCAATCGCTTGCCTCTGCGCGTAACACGACAAACGACTAATGCACAAGAACTGATGGCGTAGGTGTGTACCCATCACGATCATCTCGCTAAAAAACGGATGTCTCATACATGTTGTGAGTACACCGACGTCCACTTGGAATACATACACCGTGATTGATAGATTTTTTTCAAAAACGACAACACCATCATAAAAGACTGTTTCCTAAAGCACTAGGAAGACATCACAACAACAAGAAACAACAAGATGGGAAAGAAAGCCAAGTCCACGAAAGGAGTCCTCCGAGCCAAGGAGAGAAAACTCGACAAATCCACCTTGCCGCCTCCGCCAAAGGCCGTGACCGACGAGGTAAGGAATGAAACCCCGTTTCCCGTATTGAAATTGGATACTTTGCAGCATCGGGTCGCTGTCGTGTTTTGAACTTTTTCATCGTTTGCTCACTGCGGATATCGTGTTGTTTGTTGATGGTATGAATCGATGGTTTTTGTTGATTAGGTCGGTTCTGCGAAACTCTTGGACGAGCCTTCGCTTCCTGGATCTGGATATAAGGCTCTTAACCAGGACGGTTACGATGATGGCGGTGTTGCCGATCTTACTCTAGTTATTGACTTGGATGACAGTGTCCTTCGACGCAAGCGTGGCGAAACCGATTACTTCACGGCACTCAAGGCGGATTTGCTTCCCCGTGTCATGAGCGGACCCCTGGCCCACCTGCCTCGACGTGAACAAAAGATCAAGCTCGCCAAGCTTCTTTTTTCGGATGAAGAAAACGAGGAGGACAAAACCCCCTCCGAGGTCTGGTCCGACTCGGTCGATCCCGATGACGATGACGACGTCGACACCAAGAAGATGCGACGGGATCGTCTTGCCTCGGCACGCATGGCGCTGAGCCTCAGTAGTGTTTTGAGAGAACCTGCGTGTGCCAGTCTCAGTTTGTCCGAAATTAGCAAGCGTCGCCTCGCCTGCTTCGGAAAGGCTGGCGGTGAGGATGCCCTCCGATGCGCCGACAAGGCCATTGAAATCGCCAGCAACGGCTTTTGGGATCGCGACGAGGTTGAGATCGAGGTGAGTAATACTTGTCGTTGGTATTTATTTTCATGTGTTTCATTTTTGTCAGAACATGTATTAAACGTTCTTTTTCACCGTCACCGAATATAATTGTCGTAGGCTCAAGAAGCTCCAAAGATCGACCCCAACGCGGAAAAGAATGCCACTGCTCCTGGATTGAGCCATCCCGAATCGTTGAAGCTCCGACCAATTCGTGTGTCTGAGCTCTGCCTGCGATCCGCTTATCTTCACAAAGGAAACGCCTTGGCTGCTCTCGGTCGCGAAGAGGAAGCCAGAGAGACTTACTTGAAAGTAATGCCTATGCTTGAGCCCGAACCTCGTTGTGGCCGTTTGGATTGGGAACGCGTCTCAATTTTGGTCAACATTGGAAATACTTTCAGTCGACAAGGAGATTACGAGAAAGCAAATGAGCAATACGCCGCTGCCGAAGCCCTTGGACGCGAACACATTAGCGCTCACGAGGGTAACCAGATTGATGGAATGGGCATTGTTGTTGTATCCATGAGAGCCCGTGCGTTCGCACTGAAAAAAGCTGGACGAGAGGAAGATGGAAAAGCAGTTCTTAAGGAAGTCATCAAAACGCAGCTTGAGCTCAATGCCGAAAACGAAAAGAAGAAGGTTGAGCAAAAGGAGGCAGCACAGAAAGCCGCCGGAGCAAACTAAATATCGTGACTCGAAGAAAGTATGACAACTTCGTTGTGCGGAGAAAATTTATGTCAGATTTTCATTGACGACAATAATGGATCTAAACAACTAGTTTTGACATACCGTACTTTAAGGCTCGGCGTCAAAACACCTGCAGAAATATTTCAGGATGACGTACAGAGACCAATATTGTAATCGAATTTTGACCACAATACAATTCCATAGAAAAAAAAAAACGGAAGCTCTGGAAGAACCAACTTTCGCAACGACTACCCTCAATTGAGTTCTACGAGGGTTTTTTGAAATGAAACTCTTCCTCTCGTTCTTATTAGTAGCTGTTGCTCTCTAGCTCTACTAGAGAGAACTTAGCAAAATATAGATACTAAACTTTACACAACCAGCAAGAAGTGGGGAGGACGAAGTGATTGAAAAAAGAGGAGGACACTGTGTAGCTATGTATGATTCATAACTCATCAAACATAGTAGAGTACGAACATTTGTCGTGTTGTTTTTGGTCGGAGTGTTTTTTTAATTTACAGGAGGAGAAGTGTTCAAAAAACTAATGATGTCAATTGGAGATTTTGCGTAATCCAATGAAGTGATGACCGTTGGAATCCTCATAAATTGGGGATTTCCCCTGCTTGAACGCGCGAATCTCGCGCGATTGATCGCGCGAAATTTGATTACGGTCAAAGTTTGAGACACTCACGTCAGAAGGGTCGAAGTTTAGGCAGGTTCCAGTTGATGGATTGATCGATTGAAAAAATCTTTCGTATTTCAACTAGAATTATGGGGCCAAACGATCGACAAAACACACGTGAACTGTCTCGACGACGAGACCAAAACGTCGTAAGGCGAAAAGTTAGCATCCATCATCAACAGTTCTTTTGATGGCTCCAATCCCTATAATTTCATCTGCTACCACTCCTTTACGATCTTCGTCACCTTAACTCGTAGACATGAAACTGCAAATCTTGAAGATAGTAGCGTTGCTGAATGCCGCTGCAACTGTGTCGGCAACGACCGCTGCAGGAGCACCCCCTATTGCCAACCTTAACCGCGCTCATGGTACGAACAATTATCGGATGAGATCCAAATTTGTCGCTGTGCCAAGGCACAATCGGTTCCTTTGATTCTTTTTGTTTTGATTCATCTTTTTCCAAGTCTAAATCGGTTTGGTTTCCTGTTGTTTGTTTGTCGACATAATCCAATTGCGCAAAAATTTTGACTGCCGAAACGAAAAACTATAGCTGTAGAAGCCAAGGCCGTGAGTGAGGGCTATGATTATATCATCGCAGGCGGTGGGTTGGCCGGATGCCTTCTTGCTGACCGACTCTCCGCGGATGGGAAAAAGGTTTTGGTATTGGAGGCTGGTACCCCAGATTACAATGCCATGCTTGTCCGTATCCCTGCCGGAGTCCTTCGTCTCTTCCGAAACACAAAATACGATTGGCAACACGAGACTGGTGGTGAAAAGGACTGCAACGGGCGAAACATTTTCTTGCAACGTGGTAAGGTCCTCGGTGGATCTTCCTGCACGAATGTTTGCCTTCACCACCGTGGATCCGCTCAAGATTACGACGATTGGGGCGTAACCGGCTGGAAGGCATCCGATGTCTTGCCCTTCTTCAAGGCTAGCCAAAAGGATAACACTGGTCGATCCCCAGAATACCATGGAACGGAAGGAGATTGGGAGATGAGCGATGTTCGATACCAGAATCCTTTGAGCAAACTTTTCCTCGAAGTTGGCGCAAAGGCTGGCCTTGGAACAAACGACGACTTCAACAACTGGTCTAGACCGCAGGATGGTGTTGGTCGATTCCAAGTTTCTGAAGCTAACGGAGAACGTTGCTCCGGAGCATATGCTTTCTTGGGCAAGGCAATGAAGAGAAAGAACTGTGTCGTTCGAACTGGTACCATGGTTCGCAGAATCAACTTTGATAAATCCAAGACTGCGACAGGAGTCACATATGATTTGATGGGAGATGATACCATGAAGGTAAGTTTGTCTACTGCTTTCTTGTTTCGCAAACCTATTAGCTGTACCACTTCGTCACTAAATTTACTTTTGTCCTTCTGTTGTTCTTAGAAATTTGACGCTACTCTTAATGAGGGAGGAGAAGTTATTGTAGCATCCGGAGCTGTCGCGTCGCCTCAGCTTCTTATGTGCAGTGGAATTGGCCCTGCCGAGCATTTGAAAGATCACGGAATTCCAGTTGTCGTCGATAATCCCGCTGTTGGAACTAACTTGCAGGACCACCCAGCTGCCGTCGTTTCGTTCAAGACGCCCAAAAAGGGCGTCAGTGTCACTTCCAAATTGCGTCTATTTGGTTTGACCAACCCGTTGCCAGTCTTGCAATGGCTTCTCTTTAAGAGTGGGACCTTTGACATCTACGGGATGTGACCACGGAGCATTTGTCCGAACATCGGCGTCATCCAGAGGACAACCCGACCTTCAAATTCGATTCCTTGCCGCTAAGGCTCTTGGACCTGACGGTATGACCACCTTCACCCAGTTCCGAAACTCCAAGTCGCATGAAGATGGTTATTCCTTCCAAAGTGTTGCGTGCCGTGCCAAGAGTAAGGGATGCATTCGCTTGGCCTCCTCCAACACCCATGTCAAACCCATGATTGACCTTGCATACCTCAACAATCCCGCTGATCTCAAGACCTTGAGAGAGGGAATCAAACTTGGCCGACAGCTTGGTAATCGACCTGAATGGGGAGAATATTTGGGAGAAGAGGTTTACCCGGGTATTGATGTGCAATCAGACGCAGAAATTGATGAGTACATCAGAAACACAGTCCACACTGCGAACGCTCTTGTAGGTACTTGCAAGATGGGTACAGGAAAAGATTGTGTTGTATCGCCTGACTTGAAGGTTATTGGTGTCAACGGAGTTCGAGTAGCCGATTCCTCAACTATTCCAATTATCCCTGGAGGACAAACTGCCACCCCAACGGTCATGATTGCGGAACGTGCTGCTGCATTCCTTCGTAGTCCTCAGCAGTCCGTGACCACCACAACTGAGGTTATCATGGAAGAAGATGTCGAGAAAGCACCCGCCATGGCATCCGCTTAGAATATTGTGTACCATTATCCATTTGGGATCACTTCACTTCGATTCACAAACTCAAACGCAGAAACGTACAACAACTTACAATAGAAGGTCAAAGAGAAAGGTAGTCATGAGTCAAAATACAGCAGAGAATGATTATCTCAAGAATTGAACAAGTAGGTAATCCCACTATCTAAATCTTTATTGAAAAACTTAATGCTGTAAAATTGGAAAAAAAGTCTTTTATGGTATTTTTGAGGCGCAATTGCCAGTTTAGCTATTAATTTGTTTTGCTGTAGACATTTCTTGTCTTGAACTGCATCAGTAGGCTGACGGCCACGCAGGTCATTGAAAGTAGCACGATTATGACATGGGTCTGTTGAAAGCATTCAATTCCGTAGCAAGTGTTCTCGTCATCATTCTCGGAGGCATTGCTGGTGTCAATATGTTCTTCGTAAATTTTTTGTGCTACCAATTTGGAAAGCACAAATGTTCCTGCAGCCGATATAAACCCATCGTAAAACATGTAATTGGCCCCGACGTGGGACGTGCCGAAGAATTCACCCACGCAAAGTACCAAGAGTGGCCAAATCATACCAAAGGCGACACCACTCAGTGTGATGCCAATGATGAAAAATACTCGGTCGGTTGACACAGCTAAAATAGGTATGTGCCACGATCGCTACAAAACTCGCGGCGACAAAGAAAAAGGGCCGAGGGACCCCCTTGTCAATACAGCAACGCCGAGTATCATATGTTAGAGCTGCTTCCGACATGGATCCAGTGATTGTTCTGCCCCCAGATTGTGCTACGGAAAACAGAGCTACCATAGCAGGTGTGACAGCATCATTGAATCCCAACGACTCAACCATTTGACCAAGATTATTCGTTTCCACAGTACCAGCTCCTGCAAGAATAGTCGTGGTCCATAGCATCATCCAAGCAGAAGGTGTTTGGAGCATTTCGAGTAAATTTTTGTCTCGTCGTACTCCGATTTGTGTAGCGTAGGCGAAATGTTGAGGGTCGCTCTGGCTCAAATCATCGGCAACACCCCCTTCTCCGTTTGCAATTTCTTCATCATCTGGAAGAAGTTCATGGTGCGTCATTGGTTCCAAAGAAATATCACCAATGTTTGAACCGTCGTTGCTGCCTTCATCACCTGCTGCAGCATCATTGCTTTCGTCAAGAAGCGTCACTTGTTCGTATCCCTCATCGTTGCTACCACTGAGCACAGGCGCCCGTTGTTCCTTCTGCTTCTAAATCGCCCCTTTGGGGCAGATATAGTAAGGATACAATGGGTGCTATCCAAGTAAACAAAAGAAGACCAGCCATAAAGTAATTGGGGGAGTGCTTCATCGTGGCTGTTTCCCTTTGAATCATTATAGAGACTGAGCAGAGCGTTGCCAATAATCAGGACGGCCAAGACCGACAAAGAACCGTACAAGTACTCTGAAATGCAAGGGAGTGAAAACATCTGGAACAAATGTTTCGTTTGCCTTGCTCGGTATTCCTATCCAACTTGGGATACTGGCCGCCGTGATGAAAAAGAAGGCACACAGTGGCAAAAAGTCAAGGTTCGACGTATTTGGCCCTCGGACGAACTGAAACAAGCAAGCATAAGCTCCACTTCCCAATCCAACAAAACCCTTAGCCGCACCCACAACACTTCCTTTCGATCCAGGCCCGCAATGACACGAGATCACTTTGAAGACAGACCCAGTTACAAGAGCGCAGGATAGAAAGATTCCAACGTTGAGTATAGAAAGAACGGTAATCACAAAGGTTGGATCTCCATCCTCACTGGGAATAATGAAAGGCACGTGTCCCTTGGCTACCGCCCAAAATAGCATCAACGATATTGCTCCACAGATTCCACCCGCACAGATGGAATTTCTTGCTCCAAATCGATCTGCCATTGCTCCAGGAATAAACGACAAAAGCCCGGCACTGAAGAAAACGGCCGAAATTGTATCGAGCTGGCTTTGTGTCAGGTGAAGACTTTTCTTCAAGGCACCTCCATACAATCCAAAGGCATAGGTCGTACCACCGGTCGTAATCGAAGCCAGAATTGCGCAGGCAACTCTTGGCACATTCGTTTGGTGAATCGGAAGAGCACGAAACGGTTCTTCCGATGTTGTTGGAGCATCCTCCAAAGTTGATCCATTGGTTGTTGTCGCTGTCATCACAATATTATCTGATGAAGCGTATTCGACGCTATTGTCGCTATGATAGCTGTCGTCTTCTCCGTCGTTTTGTTGTCTCCTTTGCCGCCTGATTGCTCTGGTCATCTTGATGTTAATGTAATAAATGGAAGCGAGAAAAAATTCGGATGTCAACAACCTCAACAGTCATACCACATTTGGCACGATTTCTGGCACTTGCGGCGGTATCTCCTAGTCAACACACGTAATTTGTTCGTTGAAACTTTTTTTGCGATTTACAACGGAACGTTATTCGTGTATGAAATGGTCGTGATTGAAAAATAAATGAAACAAGCATGAATTTTTGGTTTTCGGTATGTTTTGCGTAGAATTTCTACCAGATTGTACGTATTGTGACCTAATCATGATAAGTGATGATGTGTTCGTCGCGTCTACGGGGAAATTCAATTTTTCATTTATTTAAGGTTAAAATTCGATTCTTCCAAAAGTTGACGAATCTTGCTGTCATCTTCCACCTTGGTTCGGGAATGAATGAAACAGCGTACTCAAAAACCGATGTTTTGTCGAATGTCATGTCAGAGATAAAAAAAATAATGATTCTCGTCGAAAGTCATTTTTCACAATTCTTTTACTTTGACAAACACAGTTGATCGGCAATATCACCATTATCACCATGTCGTCATCCATCAACTACATACTGGCCTCTATTCCCCTTCTAATCCCGGCGTTGACGGCAATTTCCTTGTTGGAAAATCCACAAGCTCTCGCAAGTCGGTGGTTGGAAAAGCTGCCGTTGGTGGGAGGTGCTGAGGAACTCCCGACGCCTTCTGCCAGCTCACAGCTTTTGGTGTATTCGGCAATGGGTGTTTTCGGTTTTGTATTGACCAATCGACTGGTTCCAAGCATTAAGGAGTATACGCTTCGGAAAGGAATCTGCGGGAAAGATTTGGGAAAAGAGGGACGGCCTTGGCGGAATTGCCGGTGTAAGTTTTTAATTTCGACGACAGGCTTTTTGTACCCAAGACTTTTTATTCAAGATGTTTTACATCGACACGGATCAACCAACTGACTGGTAAAAAACATTTTTGAATCTTTTCTATTTGTGCTTTCAATCACAGGCCAGAAGCATTGGGCATCGTTCCGGGAGCCATTTTTTTGATTTGTTTGATCATTTGTTTGGTGGGATATGCGACAGCGCATCCATCGAAAGCTATTGGACGTAAATTCCGCTTTGCTGTCCATTTGTTTCATGCTGTTCTTGGGGTTCACGGACGACGTTCTCGACTGGCCGTGGAGGTACAAGCTGGTGTTGCCGACCGTCGCGTCGCTTCCTTTGCTGTGTTGTTACAACGGAGGCACATCGATCGTGGTTCCGGTACCAATCAGAGATTTGTTGGTTCAAAACGAGGAAATGACGTTGTTTGGAAATTTGATCAACTTAGTTTGCGGAAGTCGATTTCGGGAGCAACGGCAAGTTTTTGGATCTGGGATTCTTCTACTTTTTGTACATGGGCATGCTGGCAGTATTTTGTACCAACGCAATCAATATCTACGCAGGGGATTAATGGACTCGAAGCCGGACAGTCCTATGTCATCGGATGTGCTATATTGTTGCACAATTTGATCGAAATCAAGTTTCATCCTTCGACGTCAGGTACAGGAAAACCATTTGTTTTCGGCCATGATCATGCTGAGTTTTGTGGGGGTCACACTGGGATTGTTGCGACACAACTGGTACCCCGCGAGCATTTTTGTGGGCGACACATTTTGCTACTTTGCGGGCATGACCTTTGCGGTAGTGGGAATCCTGGGACATTTTAGCAAGACACTATTGCTAGTTTTTCATTCCACAAGTCATCAACTTTCTCTGGAGCGTCCCACAATTGTTCAAGATCGTTCCGTGTCCCCGACACCGGCTCCCTGCCTTTAACGCTAAGACGGGTCTCATGGAACCCTCCACATTCGAATGCAAACCAGACCAACATTTATGGCTGAAATCACTGAATCGAATAGACCCAAAGGCGGAAAAAATCCCCAACATGACCGTCATCAACATGGCACTCTCCATCATGGGGCCAATGAGCGAACGAAATTTATGCTCCCTTTTGCTAGGCTTGCAGATAGTCAGTTGCGGATTTGGATTCTTGATGCGGTATTATGTTGCCGAATTCTTCTTCTAAGTCGCTGTACCGTAATAATCATTGTCTATAATTGTACTTTTTATCCATATTAATTACCATTTTCATTACTACACGTACCATATTGTCATTATGTTACAATACATGTAAAAAGAACTGCCAAGAAATCTTTTCGAATCCGTTAGAATTCTATTGCACTCCACTCATCATTTTGGAAGCAAATATCTTCAATCTGTAGTTTATACCCCGCCTTCTACTTCTGGTTTCGTTTCTGTTTTGTTGGGTACTTTCATGGCAACCGTGTGGCCGTCGTATTCTTTAATGAGGATCGAAGATGGTCCCTCCATTTCGATTGTGATGAGAGGCGGATTCTCGTTGTTCTGGCATGGAGTCAGAGTGGAGGCGAGCTTGGCCAAACTCGTATAGACACCACTGTTGATGTCATCATTTGCCGATTTCATGTTGCCCTTGGAGACGAGGCAGAGTCCGTTCAGGTCGTTGACCAAAATACCCCCGACGCCGTCGCGTTGCTCTCCCGACACCATGGCCTCGACGAGGGGAGATATTCGACTCGTTCGTTGTGCAGAATTCATTTCGTCTGACTCCTGGTTTTGGCTTTTGCTTATCCTGTTGTGGCAATCTCTATCTTCTCCTTTGGATTGTTTTTGATTGTGAAGATAGCAAAGGGCCAAGAAACGATCGCAAGAACCTCCCACCCAATCTCTCGTCGAAATTGTATCATAATATGTTACAGTCTCTATCATGGGTAGGAATATACCTCTCCAAACGTGACTGAGTCGTGAGAATAAAGGTCTTGTTCTCGTTCCGCGAAAATCGCTAAAAAATCACACCACCTCTTTCTTCCGCATGAAAAATGCTTCCAAAAAAAAGTGCAATACCACCAACAACACAAATGATGTAAATGAAAACGACCATGAATGTTGTTGTATCGGAATCTTATTCGGATGCAGGTATAGTAAATTATATAGAGCAGCTGCGAAAATAAAATGCCAGGCCCAATAGGTCCAGCAGCCTTTCTTGCCGGGCCAGGAGCAGTGGCAGCCGCCAAGCACCTAGCCGTTCGCGCAGCAACCTCTCCGAGCGTCACATCCAGTACGCTAACCGCGGTGATCTTTTACTGGTCCTTCCAAAAGCTTCCCGACTGGGTCAAGGACGATATCAGCTTTCGAAATCTGCTCAAGAACCACGAGGAATTGTCAAAGGAGGAGTTTGTGGGCTTGTTTTCGGTGGTGGAAAAACTCCAAAAGATTGCCAGCAATATCAAGGACTTGGACATCAACATTCCTCAGCTCCATGCAGCCTTGCTGGCATTTATTCAGTTGTCTGGGCAGAATAAATTGCTGCAAGTCAACTATCGCCAAATAAAGACCTACTGGAGATGTTGATACTGCAGTCAATGACAGCAACGACGACGACGACAAGCGCGATGATCAATCGGCGTGTTCTTTGTCTTCGCAACTATCGGCTACCATCACGAGGGATTATCTCTACGAGTCCGCAGGAAAGCCCTTGGAGTTATCGAGTTTGCGCTCCACCGAGATTCAAAGCAGCCTGAAAATGGCAACCTTTGCGTATTACGAAGATCCAGAGACGTTGACGGAAAAGCTAGACGAAATAGACTATACTGTTCTACATCACAAATTGGTGGACATTCGACCCGGTAGGGTCGCACATTATGTGGCCGTATCGCCGACGAAAAGACAAGTCGTAGTTGGTTTGAGGGGTTCTACCACACTGGGTGATTTAGTGACGGATTGTTGTGGTCATGCGGTGCCTCTGGTCGACGATCATTCCACCGGAGACAAGGTGAGGGTGGAGATAAAAGCTGCCGTTCCAAACATTGTAGTGGCAGGATCTGAAGATGGCACAACGGAGATTATCAGTGGTCACGAACGAATAGTGTTCGAAGACCACGATGAGGACGGAGACAATTACATTCGATGTCACGAAGGAATCTTGATCTCGGCACGCAATGTGATGGAATGAAATCGAATCTGTCTTGATTCCGTTGATTGAATGCAAGTATCGAATTGTTCTTTGCGGGCATTCCCTGGGAGCTGGGAACTGCTGTGCCTTGTCGCAACACTATTGCGATCCAAGTATCCTCAGTTGTGGAAATCAGGACAGATTCCATGCCTATGCCTATGGGGCACCACCCGTTTTGGATCACGATTCGGCGATAGCGGCGCGGAGCTACTGCACCGTCGATCATCAACAATGCCGATTTGTGCTCGCGGCTGAACATTAGCAATCTTGCAGTGTCACTGGCCTGTTTGCGAAAAATTCAAGCAAAACTTGTTGAATCCGAAATAATTCCCACCGGACCTGTGAGGAGTGTGGCATTCTTGAACAAAATCGCCGAAGGCACAAGTGGGACACCATTGATGACGCTCTCCGAACTGAACGAAACAATCTCTGAAGCACACGACAATCTAGCTCTACGAAAAGCCCGAGCATCTGTTTGTTCCTGGTCGTGTTTTGCTTGTCTATGACCCTTGGATCGACAGCGAAATCCGCGGAAAACTTTTCCGAACGAAGTATATCCAAACACTTGAAGTGTGTGGAGACATCCGGAACAAGCCCCGTATTTCAGCGCCTTGAAATAGACGGTCTCCGAGGTTTCACCGATCATCTTGCTTCCTCTTATTTTGAGATTCTCGGAATGGAATACGATTCCTTATTTGAAACGGAGGAATCGGGTGGGAAGTGCATTTTTACTTCTAAACAAGGATGAGGGATTGTTTCGTTATTTTGATTACCAATAGCTATCTAATTTTCCGCGTTAGCTACTCTTTGCTCTAATATTTGAAAATATTGATAACTTATCGCAGCTCAATAATTTTGTCCGCTCAAGCAACATCTTTTTCCAAGCCCGTAAATAGGGCTTTGTACGATTGTCCAACTCGCTCTTTTTCGCTCAGCGAAATCTCCGACGAAGCAGTCTTTTTCTTCAAAAGATTACTCATCCCAACACTGCCAAGTTCTTTTCCTGTATCGGCATCGTAGCACTCAAAGGTTGTCGATCCTGTTAGCTCTGGATAGAGTGTAGCTTCCACACACAACTTTGCCAGATCATATCGAGAAATTCTTCCCGATTTGATGTCACCCTGATTGAAGCGCAATCTCGGAAACACCACGAATGGGTTCTTCCGTAAGACCTCCTGGTCGAATGATCGTATACGTAAGTTTGCCACTCTCATCCTTGAGATTTGCGTACATGGAACGCACGGTGTCTTCTCCCTTAATTTTCTCTTCCATGATCCCACCAAACTACATTCAAAAATTTGTAAATCGGAGAATCGGGTTTGCTGACACCTCCACTGGATACAATCACAAGATGTGGGATCCCGTTCGCGATACAAGCGGATGCAACATTTTTCAAGCCAATATTGTCGACTTCGGATGCGGTTCCGCCTTGCTTGGACGCAGATGCCGCGAAGATCACAGCTCGGCTTCCTTTCACCGCTGCGTCCACAGTCGATGGAACGGTCACATCGCAGACGGTGGGCATCAACAGAGGATTCTTTTTCATGGCTTCCGACTCCTCGGCCTCGTAGTAAACACCACCGCGAGACGTGGCCCTCACGGGCATTCCCCGACCGAGAATGTCCTGAACACATTTTGTCCCCGTCTTTCCATTTGCCCCAATGACACAGAATGGAAGTTTGCTGCTCGCATCCTCTCCATCGGCTGCCAATGACACTAGTGGAAAGGAGGACTGTCCCAAGAGGCCAGCCGTGCCGATGATTCCAGTGTTGACGAAATCACGTCGGGTAGGCCCATTGTTGTTTGTGGTCAGAGACAGCACTGAAATGGATTGTAACCCTAGGCAGAGCCAGAGCAAGAAACAAGGAAATAGTTGTTGTTGTTGCATCGTTGAATACGGTCTCACTATATTCAAACGTCAATGTAAAAATGATTGATCACAATGGTGAGATTTTGCTTTCTCGATTGAGAATCTGGGAAAAAACGTTTCAAGTTTGTGAGTTGATTGAATGACGACTACGTGTACGACCAAAGCTCCGTTATACGTAAAGCAGTTTTTGTTGTGCTTTCGACCAAGGCCATTTTTTAAGCCAATCAGATGCTTCCAATACACATACTTTGAGTTCATACGAACCAGTTTCGAGATCATATGAACCCTGTTTTAAGTTTAATCGAACTAATCCTGGAGCACATACAATTTAACGGTTTTTTGATTAGCTCGATTAACCTGAAAATATGTGAGTCGAACTAATCAAAAAGCCGTTAAATTGTATGTGCTCCAGGATTAGTTCGACTAAAGTTGTGCTCGATGAAAAACGGGTTCGTATGAACTCGAAACCGGGTTCGTATGAACTCGAAATCCAGGTTGGAAACGCCTTTTCTTGTGATTCAAGTAATAATCGTTTGTTTTCAAATCGCTAATCCTCTCTAGGCAGCTTGTCGTTTTTGATGTATGGAAACTAAAATTATTTATTTCTAAATTTGTAGCACAAGCGAAGCTATAGGCGATACCAAAAGGATCAATTCTATCGAGCACCATCCTTGATCTGGTAGACGCACCAAAGTACTCTGGATATCTGGAAGGGTACAGCTTGACCGAGCAATACAGTCAAGCGCCTGACAGGCGATATGGATTCACCGAAGAGCATTTCAAAGAATCAAGACATTCTTTTAAATACGCGGAATAAGAATTCTTTTTCGTGCCTGAATGTAGTGGATTGGCTTGGTCAAGTTTGCCCGTTTCTTCCAAAATATGGTTCGCGTTTGTGATTCGATGGAGAACACCGGTTTTGGACGCAGCCGGACCATCTTTCGAAACGACAAATTGGGGCATGAAAAGAAAGTATTGACTCTCCTCGGCAGAATGGAATAGACCATCGTCGTCGTCTCGAGCTATTCTTCGTCGACCATTTGTCTCGTCAATACTTGAATCTCGCGTTGAGCAAAGCAGGAGTGCACATTCTCTCTCTTCCATCAGTTGGAAGAGAGATTGTACGAGAGAGATGTTCTCGCGATCACTTTCCTCTACTCTGAGGCCGATTGCAACACCATAGATCAACGACGCATCGACGGAGGAAATCGGAACAAGCTGAACGACTTGCAGGTTTGCTTTGCTCAGCAATATGAGATCGGTACATAAGCGCCGCGCCTTCCAAGAATCGATTCGAAAGGGCATGTTATTGTAATAGCTTGCAAACAAGACTTCACACGCGTCATAGCCTTTTGTCTCTGGCAATTTGAAACAGATCGTGGGGATATTCTGACCATGTTGTGATAGTGTTGCTGCTCGCAAGCTCTCTCGAGACCATCTTTGACACAGTGAATGAAAGTCGACAGTACTATCTACAACCGACAAAGATATCTTGATGGGTGAATACTTTCCGGCAAATTCCGAATCAAGCTGCATTCGACTGCGACTTTGTTTCAAATCTTCCTCGACCTTTTTCTCAATATGTCCGCTTCATTGTTTCCATAATGGAATCTTGATTCCCTATGTCGTCCTTCAGATCCGAAGACTTGCATTCCTTGTCAGTATCTTCGTCATCACCCTCGCTCTTACTCTCGATCGTTTGTACCTGTTTCTTATCGTCGTCGTCATTGACAGAATTGTCGCGAACATTTTTGATCGTAGTGCCATCGCTGGCTTTTTGTTCTCGATGGATGACAGTCTCTCCTTTGACCACAACGATATCAATACTTTGGACTTTTTGATTTGAAAAATGACACCTGCGATGTTTCCCAGAAATCATCAATACCACGGATGTGATTCGTAGAATTTGCGTCCAAACCAATAGTTGCGGTGCTTGTGAAGAGCACAACTTTCAGCGGTGTCTGTGTGTAACAAAAAGTACCGTCACAGTCGACAGAACCGTCGACTACAGAGGGGAAGCAGATGGATTATTAGTTAATCATGTTGTATTTCAAATCGTCAATGTAAAATCAGAACAAAACTTCACGCTGTACGTACCGAGATCACCAAAGACATTCCATGTTAGCCTTTGCTTGGAGACCGTTGGGGAAGGTGAAGTCTCCATTTTGTCATCATCAATGTCTTCTTCATCACTTTTCAATGATTGGATGGGACATTCTTTCACCTTCGACAATATCTTATTTGTTGAATTATTGTCTTGAATGGGTTCGGAGAGGATTGTAGTCTCTAGTATCATTTTCATTGCTCTTGAGAAGGGCACGAACCTTGCGCTTCTTGGATGGAGATGGAGTCGTGTTGGAACTGCAGCATTCTGTCCACGTGACAAGAGAAGGAGAAAAGCCGCGTTGACGAAATATGGTTTGAAGAAAGTCCTTCACTCTTGCTGAAAAGTCTTCTTGGTCGTCCTTTCCTGCCCGAGTGTTGAGGCATCGTGTATCTATAGCAATAGCATATCGAGAAGAAGGGTATGTACTGTCAAACTTTTCTCTGCCTTTTGCCACCGATGGTTCAGAAACCGTCGTTGAATCTGTTTCCCCTCTTTTTGGCGCCAATGGCGATGATGAACTTGCCCCGGACAGTTTATGCAATTCATCATTCTTTCGTTGTTTCTTAGATCGAGGTTTCTTTGCTGCCTCGCCATTTGCAAGCGAAGCAAATTTCAGTTTTCGCTGGGTGCCTTTTCGATCCTCTGGAGGCGCTTTTCGTAATGCAGCAACATTGTCGACACTGGTTTCACCGTCCGAATCACCACCAAAGTCGAGCGGGTCTTTGGGGGAAGTGGCTCTCCTCAACCTCTGAGTGGGAAGCTGGATACGAGACAAACGGCTTTGCGAAGGAGAAGAATTGATCTTGGCTTTACCGTCGGCTGCTGCCGCCTTGGCGACTTTACGTTTTCTTCCGCGTCGTGATCGAAACATGTTTCCGCCATTGGGGTCGTGAACTTCGGGCATTTTTTATGTTATGATTAATGTACTTCTTCAATTGCATCCAGTTGGATTGAAAGTATTGCAAACTCTATCAAGCCAATATCAATGAGAAGCAAGAAGGACGCTTTTATGAGAGCGATCGGTGATCTCGCATTACATTGCTTTGTTGATGAGAAAAACACGATTCATGAAATCATTGCCGAGAAATCAAAATCACTTCTTACTTTTTCGCACGTCTCAGACATCATACGACTGGGGTGCCACCGTCACCTCTAACCCTAAGCAAACATGTTTCTCAACCAGAGAATTTCTGAAACCCATCATCAAAATTTGATGATCGTCTCCAACGACACAACACTCTTCAAAATCATAAGCACATTATTTGATTGAGATTGTTACAAGAAAGATGAAAAACTTTGCTGGATCAATGATCAAGGAGGCTTCTCGATTGTCTTTAAGGCGATCTGTCAGAGATTCTCGTTTGATTGGTGGTTACAACGGGTACCGTTTGTATTCCGACACTTCGTATTCGGCCCAAGAACCCCGCAAACGACTCGATGTTGCCATCGTGGGACCACCCAACGCCGGAAAGTCAGCAGCTTTTGAATGAATTGACAAAATCGCCGGTCGCAGCCGTATCTCGAAAACGCCACACAACCCGCTCCGATCTCTTGGGCGCCAGAACTCTTGGAGATACCCAGATTCGTCTTCAAGGACACTCCCGGATTTTTACGAATCGAAAATGCCAAAGAGGAACGATTGGATCGGGATTTGATCGCAACGGCGGCTTCCGAGATGCAAGACGTGGACTTTACGCTCCTGGTATTGGATTCGGCTCGAACATCTGTCCGAAAATTATCGACACGCACTCGTGCAACTCATGATTGGCGCACTGAATTCCAAGGGCAGAATCGAAGAGGACTTTGAGGAAGAAGATGAAACCAACGACAATTCATTCGAGGACAAGTGCAAGTTTGCAATCGTTTTGAACAAGGTGGATTTGATCAAACCCAAATCGGATCTGATCGATCTTGCCCAGGAAATTGGTTCCATGGCCGATTTATGTTTGGAAGATCATTTTCAAAAACACGGCAAAACTCTAGACTTCGAAGCGCAGCTGGAGCAGTCTCCCATTGTGTTTTATGTCAGTGCTCCTCAAACAAATTCGGAACGGACGATCTGATGGATCACTTAGTTAATCTCGCGACTCCCTGCAAAACCTGGGCCGTGGAACCCGGAAAAGCTACCAACATGACAACCCTCGAGCAGGTCCAGGAGATTATTCGAGAAAAAATCTATCGATCCTGTCACCGCTGAGGTTCCTCATGCCGTCCAGCAGGTCAATCGAATCTTTCAAAAAATCCCAAACAAGGGCGTCGTCATTCACCAAGATCTTGTTGTCTTTACCAAAAGCCACCAGAAACTTGTTTTGGGGAGCAGCGGACGAACGTTAAAGAGAATCGAAGAAAGTGCAGCAAAAGATTTGCGAAAGATGTTTGGATGCAATGTGGCATTGCAGCTCCACGTCAAGTACAGCAAGTCCAAAAGTGGAAGGGGCGAATACAATCTGGGCGAAGTAAGCCAAACAGTCCTATGATGAGGAGAAATAAACATTCCAAATTGCCTTTTTCGATGCAAAAGAAGAGAATTCAAAATAGATAATATTACGTTATTAGAAACCTCTTATCTGTTGTTGGCGAAAGCTTGACATTTTCAATTATCGATTCTTTTATAGCTCAGAATCACCTTCAGAATTAGTAGCAGGCCCGGTGTACGTCGCCCAAGCCTTGTGCGATTCCCACAGCTTGATGCGCACGGCTCCGGAAAAGTCCTCGCATTCCGATTCCAAGAGCTCACGAATGTCATCGTGTATTTGTTTGCACATGAATTCGGTAGGTCGTCATGGTTTTGTCGGGAAAGACCTCGTCCAGATTCTTCAGATTGTATTTCGACAAAACTCTCCCAAGAATGTCCAGAGCCTTGCCAATGTCGATTACCCAGTTGGTCTCTGGATGCAGCTCTTCGGAAAGAAAATCCACGTCACACGTATAGGTAGCTCCGTGCATACCGCCCGCAGGCCCAAAGGAAGGATGACCATGGAAGGAATGTGCGATCATGAGGGAGTCTCGAACGCCGAGAGAAAATGGGAAATCTTGGAGCCCATATCCACCAAGGGGACATGCAATAAGGAAAAGAACGAACGACCAAATTTTCTTGAACATTGTTTCTCTCATCACTGTTCTAATGTATGGGAGATGATCTTAGGTGCGAGAAGACTTTTCACTCGTAGATTTATGAAAGTATGGATGGCACTTCCGATTTCATCGGGTGTGGTCAATCTCCAATCAACGATGATTTATCAGTGATGTGTCAAGGCACCATCATGCCTAAAAAAATTGAAGATCGTCGAGTGATGTTTCGAGTTTTGATTTTTTTCATGCGTCCAACAAAAAAAGGCGCGAGCGGTCTGTACATCACCCGTCAAAATATGATTACCAGTGATTTTCTTCCGAAAAACTTCAAAAAATCCAGCTTTGTCGAAACTTCGATCACACATGATTTCAGATCAACCTCCTACATTTCGCATCCTTCACATTCTTACCGACAAACATTCTAATACACGCAACATTTGCCATTGATTGAATCTGCCTGGGTGTAGCGGAATTACTTCAACACATAGAAAGCATATACCATGCAGCACACCTACCTCCGGTACGAATGTGCCGATTCGTTTGGGTTGATTTCCTCCTCGGCCTCTTCGAAAGCCCCCCAATCGAATTCGATTCTGGCATTTGGATCCACCAAGCGAGAGGCTCCCATCTTGCTCACAACCGCGGGCAGCCACTGTATCGGATATCACTTGCGTACCACGAATCCTACCATCAAGATTGCCCAGCGTGAACAACTCAGTGGGGGCGTCGGAACGGGAAAGGCCCTGAACAGCGATCAAATTGTCTGTGTCAAGGTCGCATCCGTCGGCGACGACAGTGATACATGCAAGGTTGCCACTGGCTGGGTAGATGGAGCAGTTCGAATATTCGATGTTCACAACGAGGAAATGAATGCACGAAAGGGCTGCGGATTGGTCCAGACAATATTGGAAGAAAGTCACGACAGCGACTTTGTCATGAGGGAGCCCCTCTTATTGAATGGGCATTCTGGATCACCCGTCCGTTCCCTGTCATTTGATTCCAATGATGGATCTCGGCTGGCATCTGGATCGAGTGATGGTTCTGTTGTACTCTGGGATATTGTTGCCGAAACGGGTCTCTTCCGCCTGCTGGGTCATCGTGGAGGAATTACGGATATTCATTTTGTTTCCGTTCAAGAGATGGACCTTTTGGTAACAACCAGTTTGGATGGATTCGTCAAGATTTGGGATTTGAAGGGACAGTGTTGCATTCAAACTATTCCATCTCATCGGGGTGAAGTTCTAGCTGCTGGATGTCTGACTATTCCGAACACACTGCCCGTGCAATCTTCCAGCGATGCTGAAGACAAAGGTGGCGACGACCGCATTCGTCTTGTTACCGGTAGCACGGATGGACGAGCAAGAGTTTGGTCTATCCAACCATCGAAAAGATCAAAATTAAATGCCGACAAAAGCGACAGCCCTGCTATTGTTGAGAACGATGATGATGCAGATGGAGGAAACAACGAAAGTCTGGATGATGTATGCCAATACATGGGGTGTTTGACTGCCCCACCCAATGTTTCGACATCGGCGGAGCGTTTGTCTTGTATTCACTTTCATCCAAATGGAAAGTATGTTGGAGTGCTTCATTCGAACTCAAAGAATGTTGACGTTTATCTTATTAGAAGTGTCCAGGAGTCGTTGCGGAAAAAGCAAAGACGTTTGCGAAGACGAAAAGAGAAGGCGTCAAAGGCGAGCAACGAAGTAATAGAAGGCAACACTAAGCCGAAAGGACAAAAACGAGGTATATTAGATGACCCCGAATCAGAAAACGAGAATGAAGAAAAGACGGAAGATGAAGTGTCCAAATTAGACAAGTCTCTTGACCCTGATATGGTAAAAGCATCAGACGAATTCGAATACTTTGGAACCGTGCGGGCTGGCCACAAAGTGAAGGGTTTTATTTTTGTTCCCTTCAAGGAATCGGGAGGTGGAGTCCGTGTAGTTTGTTCCCTGGCAACAAATGCCCTCGAATTACATTCTCTCGCACGGAAAAAAGAAAGGTACGTAGCTTTTTAATACGGAATAGTATTTGAAAAGTGTTTTGTATCAGTTCCCTAACTAATTTTCCTAACATTGTTCAAAGCAGTGAAGACAAGGTGGCAACAGTAGCTTCCAACAAAATATCGACCATGAGCATGGGTGGGCATCCTACAGGTATTCGGGCAATCGAACTTTCCTCGGATGACGCACTAGCCTGCACAGTCTCGAAGAACACAACAAAAATATGGAATGTCGAAAAACGGTCGTGCATACAATCTGTAGCTCCGTCCGTAAACAATGCATCTTGCTATGGTCTATGCACAGTATTTCTCCCAGGAAATACTCATTTAGTTCTTGGTACTAGGGAAGGACATCTGTTAGTTCTTGATATTGCAGCTGGTGATGTTGTGTATATCGAAGAAAATGCTCATGATGGAGCGATATGGAGTATCGATATGCGTCGACCGACTTCTCAACAACCTGCAGTAGCAATTGTTACCGGATCAGCTGACAAAACAGTTAAATTCTGGGAACTCGAAACACAAGAAGATAGCGCAGCTCCCATGTTGGTACATTCTCGTACTCTCGAGATGTCGGACGATGTCATTGCAGTTCGATATTCGCACAGCACTGACCCTACAAAACGAATGGTCTTTGTCTCTACTTTGGATTCCACAATCAAAGTGTTTTTTGACGATACTCTCAAGTTTTTCTTGAGTTTATATGGACACAAGCTTCCAGCTTTGGCGATTGATGCCAGTGATGACGATGTCATTTTGGCATCATCGGGTGCAGACAAGACGATCAAGATTTGGGGTCTTGACTTTGGTGACACGCATCGAACACTTCATGGGCACGAAGACTCTGTGACGGATTTACGATTCGTAAGGAGAACCCATAACTTTTTCACAACTAGCAAAGACGGTACGGTAAGATACTGGGACGGTGACAGATTCGAGCAGATTCTTATCCTCAATGGTCATTTTGCCGAAGTAAGCTGCCTATCTATTAGTAGAACCGGTGCTTTTGTAATGACTGGGGGTTTGGATCGACAAGTACGAGTCTGGGAGCGTACAAAAGACATTGTATTCTTGGAAGAAGAGCGTGAAAGAGAACTTGAGCAAATGTTCGATGGTGTAGGCCGAGAGGAAGATGGTACGGGAAGGCTACTGATGAAAAAAGGCAAGGGCGAAGACGATGAAGATGAGGATGGAGAGGGTGAAGATGAACCACAGAGTGAAGCCGCTGTCAAGAGAAGTGTTCTCAGTGTTGCAGCTGGTGATCGTATTATGGAAGCGCTGGAACGTGCCGATCAGGAGAAAAATGATGCCGCACTATTCCGCAAGAAAAATCCCGGGAAAGAAAAGACTCCCAACCCTTTGCTTCTAGGAATGGATCCAGCACTCTATTTTCTTTGGGTTTTGAAATCTGTCAAGCAAGCCGAGCTGGAGCAAAGTCTGCTTGTGCTTCCCTTGGGACATGTCGAACGCGTTCTGTACTACCTAATTCTTCTTCTGAGAAGTGGCCGTGGTGTTGAAATTTGTGCTCGTGTGAGCGTCTTTTTGGTGAAAACCCATCAACATCAGGTAAGGAAGATTTGAGCAACCATCGTTTCAATGACGCTATTTTCGTTTTAATGTTATGAAGAGCTTTTGATCTGAAACTAGCAACGCTACGCTGGAACAAATCATGTTGATCATTATATACCCAAATTTCTGAGCATTACATTTCGGGGGAACAATCTTTTTTATTCATAATATTCAATTCCTCACACTCAATATTTCGTGTACATGTCATTGTTGCAGATTATGTCCAACAGAAGCACTATCGTGCCGTTGCGAGAACTCAGGCGTCTCCTAAGGGAAAGGCTCTCTGAATCTCGCGACACGATAGGTTTCAACCTCGCAGCTCTTCGTGCTGTGGCTAGAACAAATGCAAGCAAGAAGGAATCTTATCTGAGCTACAACTCCGACCAATCCAAAGATATTTGGGCTGGAATGGGTCTTGGAAGCGATCTCGCAGCTGCCTTGGAAAGTCGAAGGCCGGCACGATAGGTGCCAAGAAACCGCTATACTCCTGAACACAGGATGAAACTATTATAATCAAATTATAGATTCCAAAGTTTAGGTTATTTCCAAAAGCCTTTCTAGTTTAACTACTCATGCATCCACGTAGGAATAGCTTGATTTTATGATATTGGAAGGCACTTCACCACTTGCCTCTTGGAAACAGGTGCCTTGAACAAGGGATGATGGCAAAGAGTGGGGACGGTGACATCGACAATGTAATGACAAGTGGAATCCTCCTTGACGGATACGGTGAGATCGGTGTTGCACGAATACCGCACCGTGATGGCACGTTCAATCCCACCCTCCCCAAACTCTCCCGCCTTGATGGCGGAATCAGTGACGTCCACGTCGTCACAAACGTCCCCTTTGGTATATTCTTGATAATAGTAGGCACCGTTTCCACCGGCGCTCGCCGATGGACCGGACTGCGATTTGCGTCTATTCTTGTTGCTTTCACGAACCGACTTTTTGGATCCTTCTACTGTCGTCGCATTGACGACGTGTTCCCATTCGTTCTCTTTTGTTATCCCCCTCGTGATCTTGTGGTATGTATCGTCCCAGAAAGTATTCAGTGACCGAGGAAGCCTTTTTCGCTTGCGATCCTCCAACAATTCCGGAAATCTGATCCATCACGTTGACCTCTTCGTGAAACTGGCGGGCGTACTTTCCCGGGCAAAATTCGTAGGCCCACCACTCGCTAGTTTGTGTCCGCATGCAGAAATCCCCGGGTTTTCCAAAGGTTTCCGACTAAGATTTCTGCCACGGACATTTGTTCGGCTTTTGCCGGATCGAGCTCCAGGTTGAGGGGCGACTTTTTGGTGCTGGCTTGATCCAGATTCTTGTCGTCATTAGATTTGGAAGCTCCCGTTTCTTCGTCGTCACAGAGGAGTGACGTGCAGATTGTAATGTTATAGTGACAAACTTTGTCCTTGTCTTCGGTTGCCGAAAAGACGCTGACAATATCGGTGTCGATCTGGTTTCCATTCATCAAAACTCCACCCTTGTTCTTGGCAATGTTTCGTTTGGAACAACACCGAAAGGTGGTTTCCGTCACCCGGGGCTTGCCCGTTTCCGGACACGTGTCTCCTCCGACAAAGGTATCGACCACCCGCCCCAGCTCTTTTTCGCCCTCGTTCAAATCGTCGTAATTGGAATCATTGTCATCGGGATTTTCGTCATTCACCGCCACCTCGATTCGTCGTCCGGAATAACTTCCCAGGCTGGTAATGTCTTCGAGGTCGTACTTTTTTCACTTTTACACCGTCAGGTTTTGCGAATAGTGACCTTGACGTGAAATTGCTTGATGCTTTCTTGGTGGCACCATTCGTAGCTCCACCAGGATGCCGGATGCAATTGTGCGCACAATCCTTTGAGTTTTGCGAGTCGCTGGTGAATGGTGTGACCCAGCATGATGGGATCGAATCCAATTTCGGACAGCTTTGGTGACGAAGCGGCAATTTTGTCTTCAATTTTCTCCGGGACCTCCGACGGAGATTCTTCTCGAGGGTCTTCCTTTTCGTTCTCGTTGGACGGTTCGCTATTGGTTTTCAGTCGGGGTGTGTCAAACATGCTATCACCGAGACTAGTCGGATTCGAGTTCGTCTTCGTGATAGGTTCGACAGGCGTATTGTCGTCCGGTGTTGTCACGAACCGTCGTGTACATTGGCTCAAATTCCTCGAGGCTAGTTCATTTCTTTCTGTATGGAGGGAAGCTTTAATGGCAATCCAGGCCAGTCGACTGGCGGTAGCTCGACTAAAGCCACCGTAGGGTGTCCCATATGGAGTTTCGGGCTCCAAGGCCATGAAATCGTATTCATCGTTCCGAGGAAAGGAATCCGTATACAAGTGTTGGTGATCAGGTCGAATCGATGCCTCTTGCCACCGCCAGAAGCTGGGTCAGGAGGATGAGAAACAGCGCCATGAAAGCTGTAATCCTTGCTTCTCGACTTCTCATGATCATCAAAACGGTAAACGGGGGGTTTGTATTGCAAAAAAAACTGCTATCTAGTAGAACATGTATGTCTTTTTTGCTTTTTCCGAGACGCCATTGTCAGATTTATGTGACCTTTCCATTTTCGATCGAGAAGCATGATTTTCGTTATGCCAATCTAATATTCGATTCATTCGATTAAAACCAACAAATTGAACATGAGAGCTCTGTAGTCGACTCAGTCGACTAACACTAATTCACGCGTGAATGGTTGGTTACCAACAAAACTTGCAAATCTTTCTGTCACCGCAAAAAAGCATTGTCATCCACTGACATGGAAAGCCGACCATAACCACTGTTTGCATTGCTTTGAGGACTTTCATACATTCCAAGAGAACTTTTCGTTTAAGGAAGAATAGAAGGAGAAATACCGTGAATCGCTGGATTGATCCGAATTTCGATGCCAACCACCATGGAGGAGCGACGAAAATTACGCGTCCTGGTGATCACTCTGGGTGGGGATCGCCAACAGAAAATAGAACAAATGTTTGCGGATCCACTCATGAGCGAGCACTTTGAAAAGCCAACCTTCAGTATGGGTGTGACGTCGAGGCACATTCGCAATCGAATCAACTTTCATAAACACTGCCTACGAGGCGGGTTTATTGCCACATGAAGAATGGAAAGCCGTGATGGAAGCCGTCGAGGACAAGCGATACGAGGGACAACCCACGGAACGTTTCTTTGATTGTTTGGAAAATGTTCCAGTCACCAAGGGACGACAGGGAAGCAAGGAGGACATTCAACTCCATTATACGGTGGAACTCTGGAGAAAATCCAAGGCCATCAATCGCGATCGATCCGTCTTGGGCTGCGTCTTTGCCCATTTGATTGCCATGAAGAAATTTGTGGAGGACGGGAACTTCGATTTGATTTTGGAAGATAATATTCGAACGGATCCCAAAAGTTGCGCTCAACGAGTATGGGAAGTGCAAGCGTGCTGCAACTGGAATGGGAGGAAGCATTCGAACGGACAAGTGTCATTTTCGATTTGTGGGATGGCTGGGCTCCATTCCGAATCTAGAATGGATAATGCAGACACACCTGCCAAAGAGAAAATACGTACGAAAAAACGAAGGCAAGGATAATGACAAGGACACAATTACAATTGGACCATTGCCTCGTCTCGAACACTTGGAGGAAGATCTTTCGATCATCGAGGGAATGAAAAGCACTACACTCAATGATGCTAATGCCGAAAAAGAAAATGACCAACTCGAAGAAGAAGACGAATCACAGCAAACAAAACAACACTCCAAACCCGGAGGAAATCTCCTCTGGGGTGCTTACGCCTATTGGATATCCAAAACAGGATACGAAACTTTGATGGAGACGCTGCGCAGCGACGTCGGTGCCATGGTATGGAAGGGCAAGCGGATGCGAAACTACGCCGTCAAGCCCATTGACAAGATTTTGCCCCGGCAAACCCTGCGCAAGTTTGGACCCACCGCGGTACAAATTTCGACACATCCCGCCTTTTTTCGTGCCCCCATGCTGACCAGCAAGATACACACCAAGTGGGATCCAGGCTTTTGCGAAAGCACTTTTATTCAATTGCAACAAACTAACCTAAAATGGGACGACCTGTGGCTCACCGAGACAGGAACGCGAAATAGTGAAACACCACCAGGAATCCGGAAAATGGCTGACGATAAAAGAATTGGATGCACTGCGGCGTTCTGAACGAAACTAAAACTACTTTTAGATAAAATAAATAGAATTTCAAAAAATGTTCTTCAATACAACGAAATCCCCCAACAATTAACTGGAGTGCACATCATCGCGAGATATCTCCATCACTTGCCATGGCAATAATCGATCGTTTCAAAGCACTGGTGGATCGGACAATGTCCTCCATGATTTCCTTGTCCTTGGCGATTCGTTTCGCACGCTCTTCCCGCAGCTTTTTGCCGAATGATGGCAATTTCCGCCAATGTCTTTTCGGGCCGTTCGAATCGTTTTGGGACCTTGTTTTCGATCTTGTCTTCCAACAATGCGATTGCCGACCGGCGAGAGGCCCCCTCCTCATAAAAATTAAAAGTGTTGGTTCCCACAGTCGATTCGTATCGTTGGACAATCCCTCCCTCGATCTTGTTGAAGGTGTTGTTTTCGGTCCGCAATTCCGACTTTAGATTTCGTTGAATGTCATTCTGCAAACTGTCCAACAAATCAATCTTGGCATCGCTCATGCTGACGTTAATGTGGCGAGTCATTTGTGTATCGACGGCATCGATCCTACGCTCCAGGGCCGGAATGTCCAGCATTCGAGAGGATTCGCGAACGAGGGCGAGGCGTTCTACCGAGGTTACCAAGGGATGGATGACCGTTCGTTCAAAGGTATCACTCGTTGCTAGATCGAGATTCATTCTCTCCTCCGCATATTGCGACATTAGTTTTGCTGTAAGACAGTCCATTTCGTGAATCTGTGCCAAAAAGTCCCTCCGCCGTTTGATGGTCCGTTCCTGCAGATTTTTCATCTCGGTCGGGACACTCTTTCGGTCCGACAAGAATACAAATTTGGATGGCGTCCGTGTTTGGTGAGTAGGAGTTTCGAACACGAGTCGTCTGGCATCGGTGTCTCTGTGTGAGGTTATCGGTGTGCCTGTCGAAGCATTGGTAGGCATGGAACCATCGAGAGATATTTCGCAGCGGCCATCATTGCTTTCCATGGCGGACGATTCGCCATCCACCGTCATCAGAATCGTTGCTATTGGTCAAGCTAGTTGCCGGGTTTTCTGTTATAGGCGCTATGTGGATAGTTGGCTTGGTGCTATCTTCCTGGTTCCTGAGAAAGTTGCAAGGGTTGAGAATCGAATGCGATTATTATTTTTTTGAACACAAGAATGTCTTTCTCGTCGCAACGAGATTTCAAAATTCGTGTTGGCCTTTTTGCGGACGGGTCCCGAGGACTTCGTACATATTAAACATACGAGGCCAGAAAACAATCGAAAACCGTTAGATCTTCGTTGACACCTAAAATCGCTTCACGGCTTTGCTTCTCATTCGATCGATACGAGTACGACGATAAGCAATTCACAATGGCTGCCTCCAACCTGCAGAATTCAGCTGCCGCTTGATTCGTTTCATCGTCTGTTTCAAACCACATTCAGTCTGTTTCAAACCACATTCAGTCTGTTTCAAACCACATTCAGTCTGTTTCAAACCAGATACCGTACGTTTCTTCGTACGTTTCTACGAACGTTTTCGAATGGAAACAGAAAACCATGCTACAAACCTCGTATAGAGAACCTCGTTGAAAGCTGAAACCAAGTCGTCGAAAGCATCTCCTGTACAATCTCTACCAGCTTCTACAGAGCCAAACGCGTCGGATGCAGCAAAAATGCATCCACTATCCTTTTTTTGCTCCTTCAGAAATCACTTTCCTCCTCTCATAATTCGCATTCGAAGGATAGAATAACCTAGTGTAAAAGCTTGAGTACCCGCGAGTAGCAGATGGTAAGAGTGGAGGTAGCAGCCCGAGGGAGAGACGCTATAGGGATCACCATGGTGGGCGCCCATGGAGATCCCCGAAATAAGCCTACATCTGCCACGATCTCGCGAGGGGAAAAGGTGAGTCGAAGTAAGCAGCAGTCACTGTTCCTCCGTGTAAAAAGCCAGGAACTCGAGACCGTTGAAGCATGCTTAGCATGCGCGGAAGATCTCGACTGAGCTCACGCTACGGCGGCATGGTGCCAGGAGGAGGGGGGAAGCGAACAAACTGTGATGCGGAAACGACAAGGCACCACGATGGTATTCTTTTACGCACTTCGAAGATAAGGAGACAAGTGTAACTCATAAACCACAAAGGAGGGAGCAGGATGGCTGACAGGAGGGAAGTACTCAATGGAGCGCTACGGGAAAGTTGTTATGAGAATGCAATGGACCCCGGACAAATCCCTGACGAGCCTGCGTTGATCTCTGCCGACAGGATCGTCCAAAGGACGCTAATCCGGGCTAGTTGGATGAGAACAGGTATAAGAGACAGAAGAAATCACACACAGTGGTCCCCACGGGGATAAGGCAGTGTAAGCCCGGTTAGCCGATGCCGAGGGTCCTTCGGGACCCAGAGCTAGGAACTGGGAGCACTGAACCAAACGATAATTGGCCACTGTGTGCCTGAAATGAGGGATGAAGCCACGAAGCTTCATTGACTGTCCATCGATACATTTGTCTCCGGATCTGCCATGATATTTCGATAGAAATTAGCAGATCCACAACCCCACACAACAGGGGAAACAACCCCCCGAAAGAAGTCGCGAACTTTGTTCGATTCGCGACGATAGATTTCTTTGGGGGGGCTTGTACGATTTCGAACCAAGAGGCTCGAAATCAAACCGATCATTATGATCAAACACAAAACAAAAATAGAACAAACTAAAACCATAGTAGAAAAGACATTTTCGTCAATTTGGACTCTTCTTATCTTCTTATTATTTTGAATTAGTGCTTACGCCGACACCGAAGTTCCCCCACTCGTGTTGGAGTTCGATCGGTATGTTGTTGCGAAAATTAGTCATTGGAGTCGTCCCGAAAAAACGTCAAACAAGCAAATAATAATTTAAAATACACCCAAAAATAATGGATTTTTCATCTTTTCACAAATTCCAAATCTCGAGGATGCATTTACAGTTGCGACTTTTGGAGCATAAAGGCCGTCAACAAATGGCGCAGAATTAACTATCGATAAAAAGAAATGGTAAAAAGGTCATGACCGACGGGATCAAATCGTTGGTTCCTACGCTGTTGCATCATAGGCAACGACAGCAACCACCACCACCAAGCCATTGAGAACATTCGCCTACACAAACTATTTTCTAGATAGCTCCACGAACATTGTAATGGGAATTTAGGTATTTTTGTATCGTGACTGTGGAGTGGGTTGTCACAGCGTGTAATCGCCGTCCGATTTGTATGTTGCGGTTCGTGCGAAGGGCAATGAAAAAGTTATGAAACGCCGTCACAAAATCGACGAATCGTGCAAATGACGCACTGTGTATAAGGATTCTTGAAGGGCAGAAGTAGGACACCCTCTCGCAACCACAAGCACTTTTGCAGCACCGAGATCAAAAATGTAGGAGCGTTTGCAAAACGTAGCAAAAGAAACAATGTGCATCGCTTTAAAATTTCAACGTGTCGAGCGTAGGAATCTCCATGGGCGGCAATTCCCCATTCATGGCGTAGATTCCCACCGCGACGAGGGCCGAAAGGACTGCCACGACGAGCACCAATTGTTTGAGTTTTTCAAAGAGCGCCTCGATGGCCAAATCCACAGACAACTTGGCCTCCTTTGCCTTTTGTACTGCGGTCTGCTTTGCGGATTCAGCCACATTCCCGGGTATCGATTTGATTTCGTTTGTTGTCTTTTCCACCTGGCGACGGATGCCATCCTGGATGCTCCCCACAATGGCCGAAGGAGAGGGCTTTGGCCGGGACACCGAGAACGTTTCGAACAATGATTCCCACACTGTTGTCTTGCAAAGCTGCCCGCAAAGCCAAAGGTTCCGACCAGAATCCCTCCGGAAATACTTCCGGCTGCGAGCTGCAGAGCGTCCTCGGAAAAGAATTCGGCACGAATTCCCAATGTACCAATGTCGGTAAGCTGGAAGGAAACGAAAAATCCCAAGACCAATCCCAGCAGAATTCCTCCCAGAGTCGAGGAAAGAATTTCCGTCACCTCGACAGATGCCTCGCCACCGCCTTCGTTGGCAACTAGCGAGGCTCGGAGCTTATCCTTCAGAGTAGTACTGGACGTTGTTTCGGCGTCGCCAAGAGAAGTCCCCGCCATGTTTAAAGCATTCTCTGCTTCCAGAAGAACGTCATCAATGTTAATGTCCTTGAAGTCGGTTTTGATTTCCGCCGCGTCTTTTTCGTCGACCAACGAGTTCTGGGCGGCATTCAGCGCATTTTCTGCCTCTGCAAGAACATCGTCAATGTTAATATCCTTGAAATCATTGCTCTTGCTATGAAGAATAGTAGTTCGACTCCCAACAGTTGCTGGCGGTCGGTCCGAGAAACTCGGAATTTCAAAGCCGTGAATTATTGTGGCTGCGGCTGCCAGCAAACAAATGACAATGCCAGTTGTCTGTTTCGTCATTGTGATGCTATTAGTCCGATCAATCCGTATAAGGCAGGCTTCCCAGAACCGTAGTCGGTTGCACTAACAGAATAATTGATGTTGATGTTGTTCTTGTTCTTGTCCTGAGGTTAGGGTTCAAAATTCAAAATTCATCAACGGCTTTTTCGGTGACACCTCTCACCTACCGTTCATCAGGGGCCATCGAAAAATATGCATGGTAAAACGAAAAATTCTTGGTGGCCAAAGGGAAAGTTTTTGGGTGTCCGAAACATTTTTTTTTTTCTTTATCAATTTTTTTTTTTTTTTGCCAGTAGGAACAACGTAGCAATAGTACATGACCTGTAATCCCTAACCTTGATCGTTTTCATGTTCACAGACGAAAAACTGGTCAACTAAAATTAACCTTAACCCCAATTATATCCACTAAACCCCAAACAACTCATTCCTGCCAATGCTACGTTGTTCCTACTGGCAAAAAAAAAAAAAAAATTGATGAAGAAAAAAAAAATGTTTCGGACACCCAAAAACTTTCCCTTTGGCCACCAAGAATTTTTCGTTTTACCATGCATATTTTTCGATGGCCCCTGATGACGTTTTGTGCTCGCAAGATGATTGGGGGGAAAAGATATATTTTCAACAAAATACTTCTGAGTTTCAAGAGGTGAGTTACGTAATTGATCGAACGAGTCAAATTTATTCGTATTGAAACTGCGTGAAAAATTTCTCCGAATCGTCGTAGGCGTAGTTCGTAGGACCTAAGTACCACTGTACGAGGAACTTGTACACTCGGGACCCGCACAAGCTTCCGAATCAAAACAACTCATTCAGTTCTTTCACTGGAACACCAATAACACTGGGCATATTGAGAATCGCGGCATAATGTACGGTGACATGTAGATTCCAACGGTGTCAACAATGCGAGATCTCGCGATTCAATGGAAGATCTGAAAGCCGAAAATAACGGTGGCATTAGGCGGCGAAGCTCAAATTTTTCTCTAATAGCGGCTGTCTGGAGAGACATTTTGCTTCTTAGGCTGTTGTTGGTTATATATCATCCACAGCTCTATTGCAGTAATCTATTGTATCTCTAACGATATATAAAACAACAACATTATGGGTGCTCCGGTAGTCGTTCAAGGAACTGCCGTCCCTGCTGTTCCCGCTCAGGTCTATGGGGATACCGCCGAGACGGGAGTGACAACTCCCACGCCCGCCAAGACGGGTTGCAACGATCCCATCTTTGCTCTTTTGTTTTACGGAAACGTAGCAGCCCAGGTGGTTGTTGCAATGGTGTACTCAAGAGGACGTAGTCGTCGCAGGATCAAGCTACGCAAGGTAAGTCCAATGCATCGTTACAGGAATACTACATTGAGCATTTTTGGTGTGTGTTTCTCATTCTATTGTTTTTAATATATATTTTAGCTTTGTGTACGCAGCTCTGGTGTTTGGTGGTTGCTCCTTTGCTGCTTCCCTGCTGGGCCTATTTTTGCTCATTGCCTGTCCTGCGCTCATGATCAAGGCGGGCCTTATCTTCACGGTCGTCATTATGATTGCGTGGACTGTGTATTCCTTTCTTTATATGAATTTCATCTGGGGAATCTTGTCGGCTGTCTTCCTTGCTTTTACCCTTTGCTACGTCAAGTTGGTCTGGTCTCGAATTCCCTTTGCGGCCATCAACATGAAGACGGGAGGAACCGCCATCAAGTCGAATCTAGGCGTGACCATCTTTGCCATGTTCTTTACTCTCTTGTCGGTGGGATGGTTGGTCTTGTGGTCCATCAGTTTGTCCGGAATCTACGATACGACCTACGTTTGTGACGAAAACAATCGGTGCTCGCCGAATTACGGGGTCCTGTTTGGCATGTTCCTTTCGCTCTTTTTTGGACAACAAGTTCTTCAGTCTTGTGTCCATGTCACTGTTGCCGGAACCGTGGGAACCTGGGTAAGTAGTCTTGAGATGGAAAGCAGCACTCTTTATTGTCAGAAAGGCTCAAAGGCTCACGCTTTCTTTACTCTTTCTTTCAATTTTAGTGGGTTGCACCCGAAGAGTCCGGGTGCTGTTCGAAAGCCATTTGCAACTCGTTCATTAGAACCGTTACCACGAGTTTTGGATCGATTTGCTTTGGATCGCTTTTGGTGGCAATTATTCAGGCCTTGAGAGCCATTGCGTCGACGGCGAGAAACAGCGATGACTGTCAAATCGTTGCGTGCATCTTCGAGTGCATTTTGTCTTGTCTTCAGAGCATTTTGGAGTATTTCAACAAGTGGGCCTTTATCTATGTCGGTACGTGTGGCAAATTCGTTTGGCGATCGTTGTTCCGGCAGATGCATTTGTAGTAATTTTGTCTTTTTTTCTGTACATGAATGAATTCTCATTTCGTTATTTATCGTTTTCGGAACAAAAAAGGTGTGTACGGAAACACCTACATCGAGTCGGGAAAAGCTGTCATGCAGTTGTTTGCGAATCGCGGGTGGGAGGCAATCATTGCGGACGATCTCGTGGGTGGAGCCATTGCGCTACTCTGTGTCATGATTGGATTGATTATTGGTGGTATTGCTGTCGGATACGCTCAATTCGATCCGACCTTTAATGATTTGGCACAGAATTCGAGTACGGCGGCCTTTATCATTGGACTTCTTGCAGGTTTGGTCATTTCTAGCATTCTTTTGGGTACCGTCGCCAGTGCAGTCAACACTGTCATTGTGATGTTTGCCGACGCCCCACAAGAATTCCAGACAAACTACCCTGAGTTGTCGGCAGCAATGAGAGCGGAGTGGCAGAAATTCTACCCCGGAAGCGTCCAGTAAAAAGGTGGACGTGGATTGTGCTTCGAAAAAATGTCTGTCGTTTGTGGAAAGTTGTAGTTTGTGTATTTCGCATCAGTTCGAGGACGGGCAGATGCATGTTTGTAACGAATGCAAAGACTCTTTTAACTTGGTTTATTTAGAAAATATTTGGTGTACATTTTCTTATTATTTATCGAATTCGAATTTCAATGGTCGTATCAACATTCAAATCAAATTTAGAATTACGTGAATAACGACTTCATATCATCCACGGTTAGCATTTTCAGGCTAGCAGCGTCTCGACCAATTGTTCCATCGAATACGAGTCTCTTCTTTTCTTGAAGTTGGAGGACGCGTTCTTCGACTGTTCCCTCGGCAATGAACCTCACAGCACGAATCGCACGGAATTGTCCAAGTCGATGGGTTCGATCAATGGCTTGCATTTCGGCTGCTGGATTCCACCATGGATCCAAGAGATATGCTTCGTTCGCAACTGTTAGATTCAAAGCGACTCCTCCGGCTTTCAGACTCATGAGGAGAACTCTGACCGATGGATCTTCCTTGAATGCTTTCAGGGCTTCGTCACGCGATTGAACATTCATCCCGCCGTGAATGATTCGAACCCCGAGCCCCAAGTCCTGTAGATATGGATCAGAAACCAAACGCCACCGACAAAGATCTAGCATTGATGTGAATTGGGAGAAAACCAGCGCTTTGCTTCCTTGACGCTCTCCTTCTCATCGCATACAGTTCCTCAACCAATGACTCGAGTTTCGTCGATGTCGAAAATTCGGCCAAATTGATTCTTCGGAGGATAGATCCACTCGCAACATTTCTCATTTCCTTCAGCGATGGCATTCCTGCTGTATCATTGACTGCCATTGTTCCATCGTCGACAACCTGCTGACTCGTTTGGTTAAGATCAATGCTAAAAGGGGACCGGCAACAGGGGCATCGAGTGCCACCTTGTCCCACGTCGGCGACTGTCATCATGTCTACTACGCAGCTACGGCAAAAGGCAGAATTGCAGCACGTGCTCAAAACCCGATCCGTTGGCGTTTCGTCACAGATTTCGCACACTGTCGATCCATTTGCAACCGCAGGTCCTCCTTGAGCAAGCTTGTTGTGATTTTTCTTGGAGTGAACAATCAAATATGGATGATCGACAGCTTGGCGCATCTTTGTCAGCAAATCAAAGATATGGGCGTAGTTGTTCAGCAAAGTGCCCTCGGCTACATAGTCATTGAAGGAGCTCTTGGTTTGGGTGTACAAAGCATTGTAGAAATCTTCCTCACGTGGGTGAAGACGAATTGGCTTGATAGTGACATCTCTTGGTGGCAGATTCAAATCTTCTGCCCGACTTTCTTTAGTTCGTCTCAACAAAGCCCTATCGAGAACCTCATTCTTCAACTTCATCATCGCCCGCCGTCCATCACCGCTGTATCCCTCGCGTTGAATTACATTCAAGACGTGTTTGTTGAAATAGGAAAAATGCTGACTGCTCGCGCATCCACAATTTTTGCATTTTCCGTACTCCATCCTGTAGTAAATACTTTTGCAATCGACGTCCTTTTTCCGGCAAAAGTAGTGTGCCATTGGGTCAATTCGAAGGAACCTAATAAGAGAATACAGTTCTCCTACTCTGTTTTGCAAGGGTGTTCCGGATAAAGCCCAACGATGTATCCCGGTCAGATGAAATGCAGCCGATGAAGTGGAAGAGGATCGAGATTTGATGTTATGGGCTTCGTCAAGAACGATTCTCCACCATGACATGGAATGGAGAACGCTTACCCGACATCCTTGCATTGCCTGCTCCTTCAACTCGTCCATATCAATGCCATCCAAAGGATCGTCGTTATTATCATCCGAAATATCCTCCGAACTGTCGTCGTCAGAATCTTCCTCTTTAAATTTTTTCTTTTTGCCACCTGCCTTCCCTTTGCTCATTTTCCCCTTCTTCGATAGTTGGTCCTTTCTTCATGTTTTTCTTAACCATTGATAGAGCAGCTGCTTGCCGCTTTCTTGAACGTTTCAGGGCCTCTGATTCGCTATCCGAAGAGGAATCATCTGTGTCATCATTTGCCGCCTTGCGTCCTTTCGATGGTATAACTGTACACATGGGTGCTGCATTTTCGTCCGAGCTTTCATCCGATGATAGGTCGTCGCTGGAAAATCCTTCGGAATCGCTTGTGCCTCCTCCACCACCCCATTCCTTGGAAGAAGCACTCATTCGTTTCGAAGCAGCCTTGGCAGCGGATCGCGAGGGTCGCTTTGACGTAACATCGAAATCGTCGGGCAAAGACAAGTCACTATCGCTTTCAAATCCTTTGGTCTTTTTTGCCCGCACGGCTTTTTTGGTTTTGCTGAAAGTCTTTAGTTTCGTAGGTTTTTTCTTCTTGCTGCTGTTGTTGTTTCCACGTCGCTGTTCGGGATGATCGGCAGACCTGCGTTGACGGGATTGCGCTGCGGTACGCTGAGCTGTTTCACCACAAAAGTATTTCAGATGCACACCGAGTTTGTCAATCTTGAATCCACGGCCACAATTCGGACACTTGACCTTGTTGGGGGATACCATTTTTCGAAAGTCCGCTTCCAGGACTTGGTAGGTAGTCAGGACAATGTCGTATTTGCTCAAAATTTCGCGGGGAAACTTTTCGTGCCGATCGTTGCCGTGATAGATGCAAATCGTCAGCGCATTCTCTTCCGTAAACTTTTCGATTTCTTCCTTCCATTGGTACAAGGCAATCAGCGGGCAAACCACCAGCGTGCCAGCCCGAACACCGATGGGTGCCACTCCTTTTTTCTTCTTTTGGACAAGCATTTGTTTGGGGACATCGGCCATTTCCAAATCGTAGTGACAGCTTTTCAGAGCATCTGTCCACAGGGATTCTTCCTCCTTTCGTTCTTTCATATCGGGTGCCCCAGGAGGATGCTTCATTCCGGGTTTGGAGTGTTGCAGCTTGGGGCGATTGTCAAGAATCACGGTCATGGTCTGGAGCGTCTTTCCCATGCCCATTTCGTCTGCCAGTATTCCTCCCTTGATTTCCGAGTGCTCCTGGTTGTACATCCAGCTCACACCCTCTCGCTGAAAGGGCAAGAGGGTAGCCGTCAAACCCTGCGGTGCCTCTCTCAGTGATCCCTGAAAGGAAGCCTGGACGAGCTCATCGGCATCCAGTTCCTGAGATTCTTCTTCGAGTCGAAGCTTGGATTCTTCCACTTGTTTTCGCAACAACGCTCGATCCTCGGGTTTGAGACGCCGCCAGCCACCCACCATGTGGGCTTTGGTGATTTCCTCCGGAAAGATCTGGCACTGCAAATGCCGATACACAACAAAGCCGGGCTTTCCACGAAAGAGGGGACGGGAGGCTATTCGTAGAGAATTTTTTGTAATAAGTTCGTCGCAACCCTTGCAGGTGGCTCGGCCAGTGCTGGCGTATTCGATTCGAAAGGGTCTGTCTTTTTCATCATCGCTATCGCTTTCCGAAGCCAAGAAAAGGGAATCCTGAGGCTCTTGCGCCTTTTTCTTTTTTGCTGGAGCCTTCTTCTTTGTAGGCTTTTTGAGCGTGACGAGGAGTTCATCGTCATCATCATTACCGTCATTTTCATTTGCTCCAGTGGAAACAACTTTGTCAGGAACAGCGTCCTTTGATGAGGATCGCCTTGGTTTCTTGGTTGCTGGTGCGGCCTTGGCTTTTGTTGTTTTCGTTTTGGCTGCGGGCTTTCGTTTGCGAGTGGCGGTTTCTGTTGTGTTTGTTTCGGATTCGGATGAACTTTTTATTGTTGTTGGTGGCTCTACATTGTTCATTGATGTAGTGGATGAGGGAGTGACAACCCTTGTCCTCGTCGATCGACGTTGTGTTGTCCTTGCAGCATCTTTTGTTTTTTCGTCGTCAAAGAGGCGCAGCCGCTTTTTTGGAAAGACAGCCTGTGTGTTGCTGATTTTGAGCTTGATTAACAGCCCATCCTTGCTTGTTTCACCCGTCCGGGGATCTTTGTAGTCACAACACTCGTCATTTACAACTTCGCCGACCTCATCCTGCGACAAATCGATCTTGTCCGCCTCGACCCAAACCAAACTTCCGGCTCGAAATCCAACCATTTTGTTTTGCAAGGAGATAGGATGTAACCTGCTGCTCAAGATTTTGTAGGATTACTAAAGCAAGAAGAGAGAGTCTTTCCCATTCCCGGAGGGACGTTGCTGTCACAACAGAGTAGTTTTCCAAAAATATGATGCCGACGGCGAATTTTGAGGATTCATGCATTATTTCTTTCGATAGACGATTGTTTGTGTAACAGCATACCGTTTTTCGTGAATTTGTGCCGCACCTTCATTTTTGAGATGATGATGAGTTGGCGGGAAAGGATTTGGCGGGACTGGATGAAAGCGTCCGTTCACCGTCCGTGGGAAAGGCTTCTTAAAATTTCAAAAACAAGAACCACGCGGCAAATTGACTGTCCAACTTGATTGAAAATATCTTGTTACCACAAAATCATTCGTCTTTCGGGTTCTTCCTCCATCCGATTGGCTTCACATCATCTCGATAACAAGAAAATAAAGCGGAATCCAACAAAAATCATCTCTATAATACAACTTGGTATTGTAGTCATCTCTTGTTGAGTCTCTAGATTCAGTTTACTACATTCTTCCACGCTACGAGATATTTTGGAATCTAAAGTGCAGTATCCAACAACACCATGAGCACCACCACCAATACAACAAGGATGGCTTCGTTCCTCCTTCTCGTCGTTGCCATGACAATGCTCCTCGCGGTCGATTCGGCTCGATTTCAACCTCTCCCGGCATTTAACAACAAGCCAACCACAAGCAATGTGGCACTTTCGGGAGTGACGTCGTTGGAGGAACACGCAAAGCTGCTTTCGATCCGAGGTGGAGCCACAGACGACGAAGAAGAGGCGGAGGAAGACGACGAGGATGAAAACGACGACGACGAAGCCAAAGAGGAAGACGATGACGAAGAAACAGACGGCGAGTCTTCGGAAGACGAATACTATGACGACGACGAAGAATCGGAAGAAGAAGAAGAAGAGACTTCGCTCGCTTCGGGGCTGAAAAAGAAATCCAAATCCAAGATGCCGTCGGGAGAAATCGTGGAACCCTACTTTGTATCTCCCAGCCTCCAAATGTACACGACGTTTGGAACTATTCTGTTGAGCCGCAAAATCGACATGTTCAATCCCACCGTCGTTCGGTTGTGTCGGTACGTAACATGCATGTTGTTTTGCAAAAGATGGCGAGATAATATCATTGTCGTGTCGTTTTGATCGAGTATATCGCAGAAAATCGTGAAGATTCGTTTGTCTTATTTTCTTTTTCTCTTTTCCAAAAAATAGGACTTTGTTCGTCTTGTATCTTTTGGTGCAACAAGGTTTCATCTTTTACGTCCGCATCATGGCCAAGCGTAACAACGACCGAACCCCCGTTCAGGTTCAAAACCCTCTGGGCAACATGTTGTCCAAGCAGCTGGAAAACCAACAGGCGGGTGGAAACGACATGGTCAAAAATCTGGCCAACAGCTTTTTGAAGAGCGAAAGCACGGTTGCCGAGTACGATATGGGTCAGGCGACCAACATGCAGGGAGGAATTTTGTTCAACATGGCGTTCATGTGGTTTTTGCATTTCAAGCTGCAACAGGTACAGCCCCTTTTGGTGACCTCAATTAATGGATTTTTGCAGCTCGTCTACAACCCTCTGTTTCAGGTATACGTCCTGGGACGAAATCTGGAGAGACCCTTCAAGAGTCCCGAGGTCTTTAAGGATCCGAGAGCAGGAGCCGAAGAAACAACGACAGAGGAGGCAGACGCCGAAACAAAAGATGACGATGAAGAAGCAGAAAAGGAAGAAAAGGAAGAGGAAAGCAGTGACGACGATGACGAAGAGGAAGACGGCTCCGATGACGATGACGATGACGATGACGATGAAGAGGATGGAGATGATTCGGATGAGGACGAAGAGAGCGAGTAATCCAAGCTAGCAGCATATATTATTTTATAGATTCACCCTGTTTTAAAAAAATGGATTTTTGTATACTTCGTGTAAAGTCAAAATAGCTTTTATGTTTTATTGTTTGACTCGTTCGAGGAGTCATAATATCTTAATGCATCCTAGTTGATTCTTCAAAATCTCATTTGAGAGCGTCCTGCTGTTATTTCGCGACGAAGACATCATTTGCATTCAGACCCGCCAACAATAATATAATGCCAAGAGCCCGAATAGTTGGTGTCCCTTTGCAAAAAATGACCGGTAGGATGTTCAGAGGGAGTGCGAATAGTATTTGAGGTCTTGGAGTTTTGATTCCGTACCAACTTTCAGTCAAGAGAAAGTAGGCACTTGGAATGGTAGCGACCAAGCCAGCAGCGTGAAGTATAGGTCCCGCCATGGAATTGGCAGTCCATATACCGCTTCCTTCGAGGTGACTCGAAATCAAGTACGATCGGCTGTGTTGCGTCGCTCTTTCAGCTAGCACCCCGAGAATGTCTCTGTTTTTTCGGAGGATTCCAGTTAGCGTATCTCCAGCACCTTCTAAACTGAATGTGGATCCAAGGAAGGGAGCACCTCGCAAAAATATCGTGAACAAGCCAACCAGGTAAAAGACAATCATGGTTGCCGCAATGGGAGGAACGAAATTGGTTGGAACCATTGAGATTTTTCATTGTGATCCCCAGTACTTTTGTGGATTTCTTTGTTCTTCCCAACATACGAGGAGCTCGAGAGCTGCTTTCACCCGATCCTTCTCCCTCCAGTGCAAGGAGAATAGGAGACACGCAAATGATTCCGAACAGAGATGCTGGAATTCCCATAACTACCGTCACCCCAAGTTCGGCATCTAATCCTGCTGCGCCAAGCCTGCCAAGAAGATTGATGACGGCGAATATGTAGCAGAAGACGCAGCTCAAATTGCACATACTTCTTGATGCCTCACTCTTTGTTGACCTTGCTCGAAGGGCCAATGCAAAGGAAAGCGTCAAACAAGAAGTTACCGTAAGGTATGTTGATACGCTCCGTCCACCACCAGATGACATCATGAAGCTTGACAGACAAGTTATCCCAAGGAACAAAACAAAGACCGCGATGAATATTTTCGCCATCTCTGTCACTTCTTCAAAGTGGTCATTCTCGACGTAATATGCAAGAACACAGGCCACAGTCCCAAAGAAAGACAGAACCATGCATGATAGCGTTGTGATAGCCAGTGTCATCGTGTCTGCTTCGTTCATACTTAGGATGGTGATAAACCAGGAAATACCGCACCCAAACATCATGCTGAACATCATGAGACGCAAAAACAGCGTCTTGTCTTTCCTTCCCGAAGGATGCTTTCTTTCGCGCAACTCAAAAGGACCGGTATGGCCAATAAAGTTGCCAATGATGCTGAAAGAATCCCCCAACCACCGGTTCTGTTATAACCCTGAGTACACTAGGCGCGAACCTAACGCTAGAAACTGCGGCATAAGGATTGGAAATACCGAGATCGTTTTCTGCGAGAAGCCAATCTGGTACCGTGGGGGCAGAAAGCGCAATGCCCACTCCCATCAACAATGTGAGGGCCGATGCTTTCTTCCAGGTTTCGCAGCCTCCGTCTGGGAAATAATGATTCAGCATATATAAAGTCGCAACGCCCCACAATGCCAGAGCACATCCCAGTGTTTCGGAAAGAGGCAGGGCCATGCTGTAGTACGAGCCAAGATTGTAATGCACAGAAAGAGCCATCACTAGGGGACTCAGCACCAACGGAATAGAAACCACCAAAACAGCAGGAAGGCAGAAGTAGCGCATAGATGGAAATATTTCGAAGTGCGGCAGCTGGAATTTTATCACCGGATGGATTCCTTCTGGTTCTACCGCCACCCTTCGTATGTATTGGTTTCAATACCGCGCTTGGAGCAAGCAGGACAAAGATTAGAGCTGATGTTACCAAGCACCCTGTACAAGAGTCGCTGCGTCAAACGCTGCTCATTTCCTCCCGCTCGTATCTTGCTATCAGATTCACTTGCATCGATAAAGATTGCAATTGCTTTTCCCAACGAAAGTGCAAGTGCTGCAACGAACATAATTTTCGTGATCAGATTGAATTCGTCTCATAGAATACGCAATGCCGATGACAAGGAACACTTGTGATGAGAGCGGTTGCATGATCATAAACGACATCTGAATCTTCCACATCAGAGTCGACTTCCATACTGGGAATACTGTCGGGTAGTTTTTGCCGTATTAATGTCACCTCCAGAACTGCCAATAAAATCGAATAAGCAACCAGGAGTAGACCTGGAACGTCGACGCGTTTTAGGAGATCTGCACCAAATCCTCCTCCCGGGCGAGCAACAAATCCCACAATGAGACCGATCAATATAGAACTGAATACTTCGGCCATTCCAAACCGTACCAGACCAACCTCGATTCCAGAGATTGCAAGTGGTATATTGATACTGATGGAAGCAAATCGATAGCTGAAAACAACAACACCCGCAGCGTGAATCACAAACAAGAAAATGCAGAGATATCGCATCATTCTTGTAGTGATCCAAACGGAAAGCCCGAGAAATGCCAGAATTGGGAGCGGTGTCAAATTCCATGGAAATCCAAATGCTTTGCCAAGCAGCATACCCGATAAGGAAACCGATAGCTGCACAACATCTTCGTGGTATTCGCCAAAGATGAGTTGGTTGGTCACGGATGAGGTCCTTCCCCATATCCAAAAGGCAAACAAGGATGCACTTGTTGCGATTGTCAGGTACAAGGACACAACCCACGTGGACGAAAGGTTGTGACCATTGAATTGATAGGAGACGGCATTGCACAGCGGAATCAAGTAGCGCTGCTGTGCGGCTAATCGAAGCTACGAGTGTTGCAATCAGTGGTGCAAATGTTCCTCGCAGAGTAGTGTTACCCGATTTCGGATACAATATTCTGGGTAGCGAATAAGGAGTTTTTTCGAATAAGTCCAAGAATCATACACTGCAACAGGTACGGAATTGTCCAAACCAGAGCCAGATCGTAGATTTCATCGAAAGAGGCATATCGACTGAAAATTCTACCCCGAAATATCAAGACGTGCATCGTTCCTGGTACCAGAAGAAGAACCATTGTGTGTACTTGTGCACTGAATTTTGTCAAGATAAAGTTTGGCTTGTCATCGTTTGTTGTCGGCTGTTGTTTCTTTGATTTCAAAGCGTCAATACTGCATCCCGTCGCAATCATGCCCAACGCCATAATCACCGCGAATACCAATGGTCCCAAAGTTGCGACAATATCCTCTCCCCAATAATCCAATAGCATCTTTAACAAGTGATTCGTCAGGATTGCCGAACACACCGGAGGGATCAGTGAATGAAGAGTCAATTGCATACCCGAAGCTAACGACGGAAGATCACCATATAGCCATCGGAACTGCAATGTGATCCAGCACGCCTGTTATTGTTTTGGAATGGTTAGAAAAAAATATTTAGCTGGCTTGAAACAAAGAAAGTAACGTTTCGTACGCAACATTTCATTTCTGATTCCACTTACCCATGAGCAAAAGGACATGCCCTCCACCGTAAATTGCAGCAAAAAGTTAATTGTGGAAGAACTCGTAGCTTCCGAGTCGTCCATTTGCAGCAGAGTTCCGCAACCACTCGCAATCGTCATTCCCAATGCCGCTATCCATACCCCCACCGCTACGCCAGTCTCGAGAGTTCATCAAATCCAGAGCATACAATCCCAGCCCGATAAAGAGAAATATCTGCAACACCAAAATGGATTCGTGCCACCAAAGCACCGATGCCAAGGTTGGCACCAAAAATGACAAGGTGGCCGCATTGTCGGGCATACGATGATGATGATCCTGTCGGCCTCCGCTTTTTGTCGTCTCTCTGGTGTCGAGGGCAATACATAGGAAGATTGGTTGCTTTGAGGATTGCGCTGGGACTATACCAGAATACGACGTCGCCGTACCAGAATAGGACGATGTCGGAATCTGGACCTTTCCATAGGGCTCGTATACTGGCTGTGGCGCTTGAGGTGCCGGTGGTGGTGCTCCATAATTCTGCCGTTTCATCACCGACGGTGCTTGAGACGTCTGCGGCCGAGGGGGTGGCGGCGGTGGTGGCCGAAACGTAGTCGTTCCATTGCCACTATTAGTGTTTCGCTGTCCCGATCTGGGAGGTGGCGGAGGAGGATGCATATTTAATTGTTACCTCGATACCAAATATCCAACCGGATGATGGATGTCGAGGGGAGTCTCAGTAAAACTTATCAAATCATGACCCGAAATTTCAATTTGTTCACAAAACTCCTAACGCCTCTATTTTTGGCTTTCAATTATTCTCGTTCGACATCTTCATACCCAACGCCAAATAGTCGAATGAATCGAAAATATTTGTGTGACTGGAGTCATTGAAAAAAGTATTCGAACTAGTCGTATTTTTCGTTGTACCATACTCGCGCGTGCCGACCATTGGACAATTCAAAAATATTTTTTTGGTTTGATTTTGTGAACAGGGGAAAACGAAAAAGAGAACCAAGGGTCTCTTGTTGCTTGTATTCTCCTCTGGCAACAGTGGGAGTAGTGATACGATTGCAATTCGAGTATCATCAGAAAGCAGCCAATAAGTGGTACTTTAGTGATACAGTTGTGATTCGATAGGAACCATCTTTACAGTGGTATAGAGGAAAGGGAAATTATGCAACGCACTAGATCTAGCAGCAGCCGAAGGCAGACACTGGGAGGTGTCAGTGTCAATCAGAACCGAAAGAGCTCTCACCAGTACGGAAGCACCAGCAACAATCGAAGGCAGTCCGTGGATCCCAGCAGTTATAATGGTCATGCGAGTGCTGTCAAGGCCCGTCCTCCCCGAGGGCGCAGTTCCATGATTCCAAGGGTGGGACGCGAAAATGCTTTGCCGCAAACTCCTGCGTCGACGGCTCGAGACAAGCGACGAGTCTCTTCGGCGGCCATGAGTTCCGGACGCCGTCGCAGTGGCGTGGGAGGAGATCGCCGACAGTCCTTTGTCCCCGCCAGCACACCACAAATCATTGATCCCCGTCCTGTTTCCAACAAGGCTTACCAACAGGAGTGCATCAAGGAACTCTTTGCCTTTCTCCAAAAGAGTGGATACGAACACCCCATTTCACAGAAATCTCTTTCTCGTCCCTCGGGAAAAGATTTCAGCAACATTATCACATTCATGTTGCGCAAAGTCGATCCCACCTTTCAAGATGGGACCATGAAACTAGAGGACGAGGTTGCCATGAACTTCAAGGCCATGGGATATCCGTTTGCGGTGAGCAAGACGGCCTTGGTGGCAGCCGGATCGCCCCACACCTGGCCCACTCTTTTGGCGGCACTCACCTGGCTCATGAGGCGCATTCAGTGCATGGAGCACCTGATTCCCGATTTCGAAGCTGCAAACAACCAAGGTGGAAACTTTGAATCCGTAGAGGAATTGGAAATTAAGACGGATCGATTCTTCTTTTCGTATTTGGGTGCCTCGTACATGGCCTTTCTCAAGGGAGACGAAAAGCTTCGTGAGGAATTGGAACTGGGATTGGCGGATCGCCTCGAAAGCGACGATAATATTCTCATGCAAGAGATTGAACAAATGACGGATCAAAATGCGCAAATTGTGGAACGAATGAACAATCTAAGCCTGGGTGACAAAGAGTAAGTTATGTACAGGCGACGAATGATGTAGACTAAAATCACGTTTTCTCATGTCGCTGTTCTTCTACTGAACATAAACTCACAATATTATATTTGATTGCTCATTGTTTGTTTTTCTTTCATAGAATGGAAGACTTGGTTAAAAAGCGAGATAGTTATGCCACAGATCTTGAGCAATTTCACGACCTTATCAATCAAATGGATCAGCACGTAGCGAAGCTAAGTCAAAGAAAAAATGACCAGTCGGAAGAATTGGAAGAAACAAACAAAAAGCTTGAAACCATCGTGTCAAAGGTTCAAAAGTTGAAAGAGAGCATTGATCAGCAAGAACTGTCGTTGGAAGATGTTCAGAAAATGCAAAATGAAAGAAAGGGCGTCGAAGAAGCTATTGAACGGGCAAATACGTTGAAGGATCAACGTCGCAGTGCATTGTGGGAAATCGAATCAGAAATCGAGAGCTGTTGGAACAAGGTCGAATCTTTTGTTTCCGACTACAACGCAAATGCTGGAGATCTCAAGATATTACCGGTAGTATCGCAAAAAGGTGTTGAAATGACAGCAGTCATTGACAAGGATGCTACCTTGGATTCGGATCCAGTCCAAGCTGCTCAAGGTTGATTTGTCTGGAATTGTTCAGCCCACTTTGAAGAGCTGTGACGAAGAATATACCACCATGACATCTGAAGCGAAATGGAAATACCAAGAGGCCCTTGACAAATTGGAAAAAAGTGAAGAAATGTTCACGGAAGCCTTGGAACGAAACAGGATCGTCGAAAACAGAATAGACAAATGCGAGGGAACAATGGAGGCCGAGAAGGAAGCACAAGATGCCAAACTTGGTGTTCGAACCCGAGAGTTGGAATCTATCGAGACAAAGGTCGCATCTCTTCGCGATCCGGTTGCCTTGGAGGAACAAATGGCTCAGTTCGAACAGCAATGCGCCGAATTGGAGGCATTGCGCCAACAACACGAAGAAGACAACGTGGCATCGAAAAGAGCAAGTGTGTCAAGAAGTGGACAAAGCAATTGCTGCCATTCAAGACTACGAACAATTCTGTTTGGACAAGATTGCCGAAGTCACAGAGTACAAGGAGACGACTCGCTCCAACTATGGGAAATTGCAAGTCCCCCGATATTGGAAAGGGAAATTAAAAAGTTATGTTGCTTCCGGGGTTATATTCGTTAGACGTTGATAGTATTTACAATTATAAATACAATATGAATATTATTATTTTCTAAGTGACTTCATGCCAATACTGCACACGTAGTATATATGCAAATCGTTCTATTTTAATTATTGTTTTATCGACACGTAGTAGCAACTCAACTGCGTCGCTGTAAGCTTTCCGCAAACACTTCAGGAATCGGAAAACACTTTAGGGGAACAGACAATGGGTACACGAATGCTGTCCCAACATCTAATATATAGCAAGCAATTCACTTCACTCAGGGTTCTTGAGCAGCGAGTTTTCTCTGCGCCAGAGCCGAATTGTGGTCCTGGGTAAACCGTGGGAGATCCCCCTGGCTCCAGAAATCCACCAGCAAGAAATTAATGTCCACTTCTAAAAGTGCTTGACATTGATTGACGTAATCCGCCGCCGCCAAATACTCGTTCAGGGTTGACGCGGACTTTTCGTTCGGAGGAGACACAAAATTGTTCAACCCCACCCACTCGGTGTTGTTGACTCCGTTGTGCTTGAGTTCACACGAACTCAATCGATCCTCGATGCTCTCGATATCGGGGTGCTCCCAGTCGTTGTCGGAGGCATATCGATAATATTGGTGCAATCCATTGGGACAGGCCGTTGGATCTTTGCTGCATACTGGGCCGTTGTAATGAAACATAATGATGCGCTTGTTGATGGCTGGATTTGTCAGCTCGGACAGAGTTGGCCAGGCGTTGCCGCGACCGGGGTGGACATAAAGTTTGTCAATCAATCCAGGCACGAGCATCATCTGATCGTAAAAGTCATTGAGATCTACTTCTTGACCAACGTTGTTGTTGACCTGGTATACAAATACAATCACCTCCGTAGGATTTCGGTCCAAAAAGTCGTTGACATTCTGCATGACATCGACGACCTCTCTAGGTGCGAAGGAACAAATTCCTAGAAAAATTCAAAAAAGAAAAGGTGATTTAGTTGTACAGTATTGTATTTTACAAACCACCCAAAAGAAAAAAAGTCTATTCATTTGTGGTTGCAAACAGTCACTCACCATGGCAAAAATTGACTTCTCCACCACAGTTGCAAATATCGAGATTGAGTCCGCGGTATCCCTGCCTCGAGTGCTTCTTCCAGTGGCAAATTGTGGTTGGCTCCCAAGAAAAACCCGTCTTCCTTAGTGGCCATGCCGTTGTGAAGCGTGGCATACATAATTTCGTTTGCCCGCAAGCTGCAAATATCTGGGAGTCCGTTGCAGCAGTCGGCGTCGGTTTCGTCGCACTGCATGAATTGATACGGCCCGGACTCGGCATCCGGTGGGAGAGTCGTAATCTCAATTGGCTTGACCGTTTGCGGCCGAGATCCCAAGCCACTGGAGTTGATCTGGTCCATCGGCAAGCTATTCCATGGTTCGAACCACCAAACCAAAAATGTCGCAACTGCTAGGATGGCCTACAGAGACAAATATCTTGGGCCACGTGCAACACGATTTCTTTTGTTCTCTTCTGCTGCTTCGGCTTCGACTTCTGCTGCGGCGGCCCATTTTTGCAATCGGATTGAATTCAAAACTAGCAACAACTCTTGATTGTTCTTTGTCTGATCTTCTATTTGTGTAGTTGAAGGTTGTACAATACGGAAGCTGGGGAAATATGCGACGATAGTATCCTCTTCCTCGGCGCTATGACCATCACAGTTGACGTTCCAAAGAGGGTTCAGTCGTAGCTCCGACTAGTCACATACAATTGAAAATTGGCGTCGCGTATGGCAAGCGACGGAGTTTCCCTTGGGAGTAGCGCACAGTGGTACAAACGCACGACCGGCGATATATTTTCGCACGATCCACGATTCGAGAAAATATCAACGACGTCGACCAAGGGCACAATAAAATCGACCCATTCGATCATTTAAGGTTATTGTTCACGAGCAAACTAATTTCTCCCGGGGAGAACCGTTCGGATGACGATCAGACTGCGCACCTCCACGAGCCAATTTTTGGCGCAGTGTCTTGCGAAGGATGAATGACTCAGTCACGAACACGATTGACGCGACGCGTCAAACTGGCAGATGGTGGGGTGAGTAATCGCGACGATGGATGATTCATTCGTTCTTTCTAGCACGAAAACCCGAAATTTTGAAATCGGAAACATGCTCCAGTCCTTACTCATCGTCGGACTCAGCAGTCGTTTTTGCTTGATATCTCTGCTAAAAGCGCAATTGACGCAGTCGAAACTGCATGGACATGTACCAATAAGACTGCGTCACGTCGCCAAATACTACAATGAAATATGAGGAGAAGGATTTTTGAAGCACTATCATGAAGTGATTTCACCATTGGGAAGTATCATCTATCTTCTCACAAACCAAAACATCTCAAAACCAAAAACCTTTTGACAACTTCTTCGACTCTTCGATTTTAAAATATTTTATCGCACCATGACTTTCAAGACCATCGCCGCACTCACTCTCATTTCGGGAACTTCCGCCTTTTCTCCCATGGGAAACAGCGCCAAAACAACCAGCACCAACGCAGTCGCCATTGATTCTCCCAGCGACGAACAAGCGAATGCGATTTTCGATCCTTTGGGTCTCTACCCCGAGAACTCTCAAGAGCGCAAGATGGGTTTGATCCAATCTCTGGAGTCATCTGCTGTCGAAAAGGACGAGACCGTGATCGATCCTCTTTCATTGTACAGAGACCAATCCCAACTGACAGAGGGTGTCGAAATGTCGGCTGCCCTTCCTTTTTTGAAACGTCCTGAACTCCTCGATGGCTCTCTTCCTGGAGATCCGTGGCTTTGATCCCTTCAACTTTGCTTCGGACGCTGCCACATTGAGCTGGTACCGGGAATCGGAGATCAAGCACGCACGCCTTGCCATGTTGGCTGCCGTCGGTTGGCCCATGGCCGAGCTCATGCACAAGGGACTGGCCAACCAGTTCGATCTCGAGCCAGCCCTTGCTATGCACGAAAAGGCTCCTTCCGTCCTCAACGGAGGCTTTGAATTGACCAATCCCCTCTTTTGGGTGGGTGCCATCAGTGCCGCAGCAGGCTCTGGAATTCTCGGCCACCAAGAATGGTGACGGCCAAGACTTTGGATTTCGATCCTTTGAACCTTGCCGGACGTGACGAAATCTCACGATTCTCCATGCAAGAGGCAGAGATCTTCAACGGGCGATTGGCCATGCTTGCCATTACGGGATTTGTTGCCCAAGAGTTCGCCAACAACGCTTCCGTCATTGACCAGACACCCTTCTTTTTCAAGCCCTTTGGCAACCTCGTCGAATCACTTCTTGCATCCGGTAATGCGATGAGTGTTTAAATTCAATATGAGCCAGCGAACACTCTCGGTTCAAAAACAAGCAATCATAGATGTTGTATATTCATAAATAAATAATAGAAAAGAAAAATTCAAATGCATATCCACTCCTTTTTATTTTCTAGTGTTGTGAGGCAACGACAGGTTTGAAAGGCAACGAACTGTCGGAAAACAATCAGATTCCAAAATTAATGATTTTTAATTTAGCAAAGCTATTAGATTGCACAATTTTATTCTCATCTCTTTCGGACATGGTTTTGAATGAAGTTGCTGAAAGTTCCTTGTTTCTTCGGCCTTGCCGAAAGTAGAACCTTCCATGTGAACCCAAAACTGTTTTCATTTCACCCTTGCCTTTCACCTCGATGGATCCTCGAGGGAAGATGCGCATTCTCGGACATTGTTCTCTCAACAAAGTAGCGGCTTCTTCACTGCAGTGGATTCGATTTTTCTCTGAATGGCTTTCCATGCGGCTTGCCGTGTTGACAGTATCTCCAAACAAACAATACCGTGGATTGCGTGTACCAACAACGTTGCTCACAACAGATCCCTGAATGAAAACCAACGCGAATATTCACAAATCCCATGCTGGGATCGTTTTCGTCCACCAATGTTTGATTTGCTACTCGAATTGCATCAATGGCAAATTCGGTGATTCGTTTGCAATGATCGGGTTGCTCCTTCGTCAAATTTGTAACTGCCATGTAGGCATCTCCGATACTGTAAAACAAAAAGTTTATCGACAGGCATATTGTGTTAGGTCATCGTTACTCAATCGGTACCGAAAAAATATCAGCAGAAAGGAATGTACTTACGTTTCAACCTTGAAAACGTCATGATAATCAGAAAGAGCATCAAAACTGTTGTAAAGACGATCCAACATATCCGAAATCTTCAATGGGTCCAACTTGGCGGATATATCAGTGAATCCAACAATGTCCGAGAAGAAAATTGTTACAAGATCGTGATTTTCTGGCGCAACTTTCTGGCCAGTTTCGGAGGGCGTCTGCAACGTGTTTGGGAAAGACCGAATACAGCAATTCATCTGTTTTTGTCAGATGCAATTGAAGTTTCTCGTTCAGATTTTGCTGCGCAAAGTTGTCTCGCGCCGTAGCCAAATCCAAGTCAAGGATCTGCACTTCTTTCGTCTTCCGAGCCATAGTCACTCTCCGTAAATATGTCTTCCTCGTCGAACGAATGATAATCGACGTCGTCAAAATCGCCCCTAGACCTTGCTACTGTTCCACCATCCGCAGAAAGTGATTTCAAGGGCTTGCCACCACTGCTGTCCTTCCTAGTACGACGCCTGCTTTTTACTGACCTCGTGGTGGCCACGGATCTTGCTCCAGATAGTTGGAGACTCTTTGCACCCGAGACAACACTCCTGGAAGACGATGCATGCTTCTTTCGACGACCTCCCGTAACACTATTCGTGTTCTGAAAGAAAGAATCTAGGGCACTACTGTCAACCCCAATGTTGTTGGATCGCGTTCGTCTCGGTGGAGTTCGTTTTATCCACCTTTTCTTGTTTTGTCTCGCCATTTTTCTCCGATTCTGCGCTAATTCGCCGCAAAACTTTGGCTTCGAGATTGCCGGAACTATTGGACCGAGGTCTCCGCATGTTATCACTATTACTCTTTCTCAGACTTCTCCTGTCGGTTGGATCGCGTTTGGGAGACTTGGAAAGCCTCTTGCTTCGCTTTTCTTCATTCCTCGGGGTGAATGGTGGATCATCTGCCTTCTTTAGCACTTGCAAAATTTCGTCCTCTGACACGGGGGTACCATCCCGAACCTTTCTTCGGTGTGAAGAATCGCGGTGTGAAATATCATCGGGTTCGGATCCATCCAGTGGTTCGTCTTTTGAGGGTGTTCGGCTCCTTCGGTATTGTCGCTTTCCGCTTTTCGAAGAGGAGCGCAGCTTGCCGCCGCTTCTGCTTTTACTTTTGCTTCGTGTTTTCCTCCGTTCGCGTCGATGCGAAGAATCGTCAACATTGTCGTCTTGATTTTTTAGCGACTTCTTGCTTTTGGATCGAACGCTCACCGGCGGAGAAGAAAATACTGGCGTGTCATCGGCTTTGAGTGACCGTTTGCTTCTGGATCGAGCGCTAACGAGTGGAGATTGGAACGACGGCGACCCGACGGAATCCGTAAAGGATCTCAGAGATGCCGGTTTATTTCGTCCTCGCAAATAGGGGCTCTCTACCAGTGACGGTGAGCTTCCTCGATCGGATGCATCGGACGAGCGTGAGGATTTCTTTCGTCCGCGCACGCTTGGGCTGTCCGATTTTGGTGGCGGATTGGTTTCTCCTGCCGAAATGTCGGAGGATCGTGAGTTGGTTCGTTTCGGTGCACTTCGACTCTTTTGGCTATCCAATCGGCTATCCCCCTCTGATTCCCGTGCCGATAATCCGGATGACCGTGAGCCAGATCTTCTGTATGCACTTCTGCCCTTTTGGCTGTCCAGCAAATGGTCTCGTTCTGTTTCTGTTTCCGGAGTCATGGACATACTCTTTCTGCGTGCAATCGCCACCAGTGGATCCGTACGGGTCTGTCGTATCGAATGAGGGCTCGTTGCCTCTCGTTTGGGTGCTTCCGTCGCGCCTGACATAGATCTTCTGCGGGATATTCTGGTCATTTGGCGGTCGTGATCCGAGCGGGTGTTTCCCCCTACCGAATGCGGACTCGTCGCGTCTCGTTCGCCCGATTCCGACGATCGTGAAATAGATCTTCTTCGTGCAATCCTGCTCTTTTGGTTGTCCAATGGATCGTTCGTGCGGTTTCCTCGTATCGAATGAGGGCTCGTTGGCCGTTCCTGCTTTATCAGACGTCCTCGAGCCAAACGATGTCCTCGAACTAGTTCGTTTGGGTGCTGTCCTGGGCTTATGGGGTTCTACTTTTTGTTCGGACAGTTCTTTGTTTATCCTAGCAATAGTCGTTTTAACGTTGCTCAGAGGTTTGGAGTCTATGCTGCTGTCGTTTTCCAGAGAGTAGCTTCCCACGCTTTCGGCGTCGTTTGATGAAGGAGTTTCTGTACTCCTTGCGCTGGAATCTAGAGCTCCTCTGTTTGAAAGCTTGGATGCTCTCTGTCGCTGTTGTCTGCTGATAGAACTCGAATCCGATTTTGATCTTTCTGTTCCCCTCCGAGGTCTTTCGCCATAGGATGATATTTGTCCTCCGCTATTGGATTTTCGAATTCCCTTGCGCCGCGTCCCGTTTCGAGATACCGCAGTGCCGTTTGAATTGGGTGAACCGCTTCTCGACGACGATTTTTTGGCCGCAATGTCGCCCTCTACGAGCGTTGGGCTATCGTTCGACATGTTTTCCTTCCGCATAGAAAAAGAAATTTGATAATGTCAATCTATATATCACTGTATAGATCGAAGCGTGTCGAATAGAAGGATACCACTGTGTATGCTTCCTCCGAGACTATTCGAACACTTTAATTCGCACAGGTTCGGAGATGGAGTCAGCAGCGGTGATGGGGCAAATCTTCAAATTTCTCACGGGACCAGAGACAGCGACACAGTTAGATTGCGGAAAGCGCATGTTATTTTCTACTGCTGGTGGAGAATTCGTACGAGTAGCGAACTACTGGACGAATCTCGTTTCATCAATCTTACATAGGGTCACAACGCACTTATCAATTTAGGCCGGGAATCTGGTCATCTCAGATCATTACATAGCAGGGTCATTTGGAGCATTCGAAATGCTCATTAAATTCCCTAATCGTGGGTTCTGGCACAGCGACTAAATAGAACCAGTCAACTTCAATTTTCTTGATAGGACTTTTAGGTAAGGCTTATACCATATATAACCTGAGCGTATCACATCCAAGAATGATTTTAATTATCAGAAGGGTATATTAAAAAAACGGTATGCGAATCAGACCACGTTCGGAGACATAAGTATATGTTCTTCTAATGGTGAACCACCAATGAACTTCAAGGCGATAAAAGTATTTCAGGGTGCTGTTATTCTTTTTGCGAATAGTTCGTGACGAGGAGGTAGCGGTTCAAGTTGAAATTGTGATCTCACAAAGGAAATTCTTTTCAACATGTTCAAAAACATTATGGAACTAGGTTACGTCGCTATGCATCATCTCGTCTCGCAGCCCTTCCACTCTTCCTTCTCATCGATGTTCATCTTTTGTGGCCGTTCTGGAACCGGGACTTGTTCGTCGCGCAACACGAAGAAAAAGAAACTGAAAGAAACTTCGATCGACAACACATAACCTGCTTGCGATTTTATGTGTGTTCTACTAGGCTCTACTTCCAGTCGTGGGGTATTAAATACTGTATCCAGTGTAGAACTAAGCTCATCTCAACCAGCAAGGCAAGACAAGACTGATCGTCGCGCTGATGTTCGTCCCACGTTTTTGTTCGTATGCTGATGGCAATGACAATGCATTAGACGACGATGAATTTTACTCCTCCACGACTAGGAGTGGTACTCGAACTAGTACGACGGCGATGGCCACTATCCGCGCCGCCTCCAAAAGAAGAAAATCACACTCTTCCTCATCGCCCACATGGTGTTTTTTTATTCTTGTTGTGCTCGTCGACGGCGTTTTTTCTCGTCCTCACATCGTCCTCCTCCTGCTCGTCGTGATCGCCGCGCGGCGTCCCAAAGACTTATTCTTCAGTCGATGAGGGGCATACTCTGAGGAAGCGGTTGAGCAATGTGAGCTTGCAAAGTGAATTGAATGGCAGCAGTGGAGTTCATCTCCTCTCAAAAGAAATCTTGTTTTCTTCGTTCCCAGATGGACATTTTGTTGAGAAATCTTTATTGTATGATACTTACATATAAACCATAAGAATATAAAAATACCAAAAACGCGTTTGTTGCATCAGTTCTCATTCTGATCAAGAAAAGCTTTATTGTTCAACTTTTTTTCTTCACAACGGTTGAGTTTTCATTGCCTCAACGACAGTAGTCGACGATGGCTTCCAACAAGCCTCCCTCGTTAGTGGTAATCGGAGGTTGGCTCGGATGCAACCCGAGACATCTTAAATCCTACGAGAGACTTTACGAATCTCTGGGCTTTGATTCTGTCTCCTTTGTCGCTTCTCCGTTGTGCGCCATCGATGCAACACTCCGCTATCAAAATTCATACCAAGAAAATATCGACATTCCCTCATTCGAAAATTGGCCAAATGTAGCATCCGGCACTTTCCCAAATAGCGATACCAAGATGGAAGCTCTGGCGTGGAAAGTTCTCGGAGATATTTACAACAGCCAAGCCGAGGAATTCATATATCATTCCTTTTCGAATGGGGGTTGCTTTTTGTGGGAAAGCATGTGTAAAATCTTGCTATTGAAAGACAGCAAGTACTGCGATCCCAAAATAGCAGCAGTTCTGCAACAATTACACGACAAGTGCAAGGGCGTTGTGTTTGATTCCTGTCCCGCGTGGTTTGGGATGAAGCAGGGAAAAACTTCGAAGCTGGGGCAAGCTCTTCGGTATTGCTCCGAAGAAGAGAAACAACGCGTTCATGCTGTTTACGGCGATCGCATCAATAGAGTGGACAGCGAATATGGTGAATCGCAATCTGGAATATTTTGAAAACCTGGCCACGTGTCCATTTGATATCCCGCAGTTATATCTTTATAGCAAGAACGACGATCTTTCGAGGCATGAATACATCTCCAAGCTGATCGACATTCGACGCTTGAGGCAGGACGAGGCCTATATTGAAACAAGTATGGGAAAAAGTCAATACACTGCAGACATTTACTCGAACACCAGTGACGACTACCAGAGCTGCAATTGAAGGCCTTTCTACAACAACTAAATAATGGTTCGGTCAAATCACGGTTGTGAACAAAGTTTCAGGCAAAAAAAAGTAATTTCTTATGATGGAAAAAAGGTATCGCAGCAAGCACCTCCAGCAATTCCTGTAGCCTCTTGAAGAATCTGATTAGTAATTTCAGTTCCGGGATTCGTTTCCAGTACGCCCTGATTGATCGGATTCTGTCTCCTTGAGGGATAGCCTCATGATGCTGCTGTTATCGGTGGTAGTAGAAGCCCCGGAAGATCGGCTCTCGAATTGCACACGTCCCGTTGCATTTCGGCACAAGAAACATTCGATAATATCGTGCGATACCAAATCACCAGCCTTTTTGGTCATATTTGACGCTGGATGTTCTGTTTCTTCGTCTACAGCACTCTTGAATGTACCAGGCGAGCAGGGCATGCAAAATGCCTTGGAAAACCAGGATGGCTGATTGGCGGATATGCCATACATAAGCCACTTGAGCATTCCAATTTCGACTTCATCGCGAAACGGACCGGATTCCAGATCCACGGAATTGTATGATTTCCCAGATTCTTTTGGCTTTCGATAGTATTCGTTCGCTTCGGTCCACAGCTTCTTGATTATGACAGAGATGTCTTCCCCTTCGTCGGTCTCTGTGAAACCCAGACGAGTCAGAAGCAAAATAAGACGTTTCATAGCTCACACGGATCTTGTCGCTGTTGTAGTCCATGGGTGAAGGCATTTTCATTTTTCGGCTATCCGAGACTGTCAGAGCGCTCGGTTTTGACCCCAAGATTGCGAGACCGCAGATACCACGAAAAATATTTTTGTCGGAGGGCAAAAATCCCGGAATGGCCCGTTTGTTCACAACGGGAGATTCCATCTTTCGTGTTATGATCTTGAGTTGGTCAAGGGCATGCTTCTTTTTTATTTTGCCGGTGCTCAAATCTTCGATCAGAGCCTCCAAGTCAGCCGTATAAACCGTAGTAAAAACGCTATCGTTAACATTTTTCGCATCCATATTCCACTTTCTATATCTCGCCGGTATCTTCTTTGGTAACAGTTGGTGACTCGACACGGATCCGTCCATGGATATTCGATTCCCCTTTGGCGATGGTTTTTCGTTCTTGCCTGACGATTGGGTTGCACAAAAGTGATGGTGCCAAAAACTTAGCGCACGAACGACGAGTTCGGCACTGCGTCGCAACGATCGCATGTAGGTGTTGATGTGTACTTCGCGACCCAAGGAGGACGGAATCATCATCAATTTGCCACTGTTGTGTGGGAGAGACCGTCGGTGAAAGGCAAGATACATGTGCGAAACGGTCTCGAAAAAGTCTTTCGGAGAAAAGTTTTTCCACTTGTTGTCTTCGTGGGCCATGTTTTGAAACTGTCGCATCAGCAACTCTTGTGTGTATTCGTGACCCGGGAAAGACCAAAATCCGTTCGCAGACGTTTGGAGAAAAGTCATTGGGTTTCGCTCGCGACACAATTTCTGTAAAGCATCGTTCCATGGCTATTGTCCCGTCGTTGGAACGAATGTGTGTTTGGCCATTGGCTTTGCGCAATGCCTTGTCGCCTTCGGTTGTCACATCCGCTTCAAACGGAACTCCTGCTCCACCACTGAACATGGTGTCAGCCCGTGAACATATACTCGGCTTGTTCGCCTACTTTGGATCGCAAGCGATACACGACACTCCCGCGCGTATGTGCCGGCACAACGACTGTTTCGATTTCTATCAACTCGTTCATATCGTTGGATTTGAATTTCGGCAGTTGGATCTTTTCGCCGTCTGCCAAAAAATCAGTACAACACGGAATCCGTTCTACCGCTCCACCAAACACTCGATCGATGTGGCTTCCCATTTTGTGTTTCAGGAGTCCCTTGTTTCCTCCCTGTATGGTCGTGGTGTTTATGCGTACTCAAAATCGATTGCAGTTGAATATCAGGGAGATCCTTGTAATGGTATTTCTGGATCAAGTTCTACCGCACGAACCTACTGCATCGCATTCACCGCAGTCGATAACCAGGGCAACCGGAGGAATCGCAGTCTGATCCACTTCCGAACGGCCACTGCTCATGCGAAGACTGCTGCTTCGAGAGGCTGGGTGCGGGAGACACACAATGAGATAGCCGATATTGTCCAGCCATTGCGGAAGGAAAATGTATGTATACCCGATTGGGAACGACTTCGACCTTTTGTTCGACCGTTCTCGAATGAAATCCTTGGTTCTTGTCCGTGATTTTGTGTCGCATCCTCGAGGTGAAGGACATGAGCAGAAAATGCCCCCATCGACCAATGGGCAGGGGATACAAGAATTCTACATACCACGAATTTCGTTTCAAAATTGGTGCCATCAACTACTCCCAATAATAATCCAGGAATCTGGAAGATGAGGGTTATCGTGAAAAAGACTACCACCGATAGAATCATCACCAGCGTGAGAGGTCTCATCATGCACGATGAGTGTCGGAATTCCCGAAAGACGCTTCCCCACCCCTGAGCACCATAGTCAGTATTCTTGCTGCTCCTCGACCGAAACTCGATCATAGCTCGTTGTTGCTGTGGTGTCGCCATTGATTTTGTTATCGTTCTTCTTGCCGCGAAAGCCGTTCATTGTTGCTTTATTGCGAGTCCTTCTCGTGTGACACCAGCCGAAAAAAATCAAGTTATCCTGTAGATCGGAACCGTGATTCGGAATCTCGTAGTGGTTACAATGGTAGTGTATTGCGCCGATTATCGGTCACTCTATGAATTGTTGTTTCAAGCTTGTGTACAATTCCGAATCCGCTGTGACAAGACCATGGTCGGGTGACATCAAGAGAAGAAAAATTGTAGTTGCAAGATGATGGTTTCTTGGTTCATTTTTCGTCTACGTATTTTAATTTTGTCGGTGGCCAATCCCCGCGCTCTTCTTGTTTCTATCCGTTTAGGGATTTAGAGAATTCCGACTGTCTTTGTGATTGCCTGCGCGCTCGATAATAGGGAGTTAGCAAGACTCCATTCATAATCCTTAACGCTAATGTTTATATGATAAGAGGTCTATTATTGATTCCTCCGACTAAAATTCGTGAAGAAAATGGTATCCAATCTCGTGACAACCTTGTTCTTCATTTTTTGTGTTTGATCCTACTTTTCACTGTCCTTCATGTAGACAAGGTCATCTTTTATATCGCGGAAAAAGCCCAAACCTACTTTACTGGCACACTTCTCTTTTCACTTTGACACGAATATTCTCGTACTCTTCGAAGATCTCCGTCATCGATATCGATATCCCCTCATATTTTTGTGACGATCGTCGAATCAATCTCTCGTCGCAACAAAACAAAAACTAACTCCAACTCCAAAAACCCATTCTGACGACTGCACACCATGAGAAATTTCACGTTTTTGGTAGCGGCACTTTTTATCGATTCTGGCTTGGCCTTTTCCTCTCCCTCGCGGGTCTTTGTGGGAACACCCACGAAAGCGAACTTTCGCCTTGTTAGAGATTGCATGGTAAGTAATGATTAAGTCACTTTCGTCGTTTGTTTACAATCCACTACTGGTGCTGTTTGTCGTATGCATCTAACTCTTCGTTGTTTCGATTCGGAATGCGTTCTTCGTTGGATACGATTCTCGCTGACGTCGATTCTGGCTATGCTATTTTCGTTCAGACTCCGAACCCTCGAACACTCAAAACTACCGACACGGTCGACGAGGCGATTGTCGCTCTGCTCGCCGCAGGATACAACGGGGCTCCCGTCCTAGACCCCATCACGAACAATCTGGTCGGATGCGTCACCGCCTTTGACTTTATCCAAAAGGCAGAAACCGGGGCAATCCTCCCCTTTGACATGGAAGATGCCGAAAACCGGCAGGAAATGGCCATGAATGCCCGCAAGATTGTCGCCACGACGGTGGGAGATTTGACGACAGAAGAAGCCCTCACGATTCACGTCAACACGAGCATGAAGGACGCCGCCGAACTTTTGACGAGAGAACGAAAACACAGGCTCTGTGTCGTCGACGACGACAACAATCTAGTGGGCATTCTATCCACATCTGACGTCATGAGAAACATTGTCGATGTTCTCCATGCCCTTCCCGAAACATCTTCGGCGGCACCCCAGGAATCGTTTGAGAACGTTGCCCCATAATTCATATACAACTACGCATCTCTGATATCTGAAGTTTCATCAGCAGAAATTTGTATCATTGAGTGTGACGAGGCGTACAAGACAAGAATTGACGGCTCGGTGGTGCTTCTTTCGGTATCAAGATGATTTTCATGATTATATCTTCGGTTGGGTTTTGAACATATCTTCCAACATTGAATCAATCGGCTTTTGCGGCGTCAGGACTCCTGAATCCATTTAGACAACAACAACAACAACAACAACAACAAACAGGAAAAATGGCTAATTAGTAGCCCTCCTTTCGCCCTCGCAAAGCTAGTAGTTAACTCCAAAATAAATCCTACTCTATTAATTTGCTTTAGTCTTAGCGCAAAGCTAAATCTATTTCGAAATACTACAGTATTGACTTCGGTATTGCTTTCAAATGCTTTGAATTGCAATTTACGAGCTAGTGTTGTTCGAAAAAAAATTGTACTGGTATTATTTGTTTTCTTTGAGGAGTTGTGATCATCCCGTCCAATGCAACTTTAGTCAAACCATTTGAGATGCGAGTGGTTCTCGTTCCTCGTCGTCATCACTCATGGTGTCGTTCGCAGACGACAAGGAGAATCTTCCGTTGTAAAATTCAGGCGGTCGTATCACCCCAAATTCGACGTCATTTCCAGAACGCCAAAGCTCGAATAAATCTATTCCTTCCGCATATGGACGATACTTTTTCCTTGACCACGCCGAGAATTCTGCGAATGGGCTGGGGCAAAACCAGTGGAGCATCGGAACGCAAACGTTGTCCCTGTGTTGCGGTTGCGACGAAAGTATCGAGTTCCACCAGTTTTCTCATCCAACCCAACGATTCCAAGTGCATCAAAAAGGAATCGCTGACATGTAGAAAATCCAAGGCTCCGTAATACTCCAGCGTCCCGTTGAGAATGCCCTGCCAGGTGCCCCAGAAACGACAGATTTGGCATGATGACCTGGAGGGCCACCAAGAGGACCCAGGGATAGACAGAGGAGGGCACCGATACCATCCCAAAGAGACTTCTTGGTCCGGGATGCATTCGGCTTTCCAACACACTCAAATAGAAAATGATTCCCGAATATCCCAAAGCGTGCTGGTACATCCATGCATCGTATCCAAAAATAGCGTAAGCCAGGTAGGCAATCAGCATGTAGATGCCAGATGTCACCAAAATTGCCCACCATATCCCAAACAACAAGCGCAAAGTCCCCACTTTTTTCTCGAGGCTTCCACTAATCGCGGCCGTGCTCAGCATGTTCATTCCAATGTGCATGAGGTTTGCGTGAAAAAAGGCCGATGTGAAGACGCGATAATACTCGTGCGTAAAGAGCACCAGTCGTGGACACATAGTAAAGAGCTGCAGATCCCATCCCAGAACACTCTGAGCAACAAAAATCAACACGCATACACCGATGGTTCCGAAGTGTTGTTGGCGGGAGACTTTGCAAGGCGTTGGAGCTCATGGTGCGTCTGTCGGATGTTAGCTACTGAAGGTGACCATGTGGTTCTTTGATAGCCCATCTATTTTGCTCTCCCGTCCTATACCAACCCTCTTCCCAAGGCTGAATTGTTTCAAACTGCTATTCCACTAGTGCCCTTTCCATCTCCACGGCACGTCACGAACAACAAGGAGGGGCGGTTGTTGTTGTTAGGAATGTTGCGAAGTTGATCTTTTCGCCGTTTTGAGAATAATTATTTTTTTTTCTTCGGTCTTGGATTTTGATGAAAGGATGTTGAGGTGTTGTTGTACTGTATCGCCTACGAGTGTATACGTATGTAGGAACGAACGTGATTCTAGTACTGACAAAACGCAACATAGTATCATATGTTTCATGATACCATAACGTAGTACGAACCAAATCTTCGCGTTCTAACGGTCTCCTCAACCAAGGTGACGGGGCTGGTTTTCTGCTTGCGGTTTTTAGTTAAGGTTATTTGAGAAAATATTCGATCGAACGGAAGTCATGCGAATGCTGCTGGATCAGTGAGATTAGCTCGCAACAAAATTAAAAGCAGAACGGCTCTTGCCTCCAACACTTCATTTTCATAAATTCAATTACTACTTTGTTTGCTTTCATTTGCTAACCGCAATTTAATAAAAGCAACATGTCTGACGGACCCTACGGTCGACACGGTTACAATTCCAACGCGAATGCCGGTTACGGCGGAGCAAGCTACGGAAGCAGCGGCGGAGGCGGCGGTTACGCGGCACCTTCCTACGGACAATCATACGGTGGTGGTGCTTCCTACGGTGGGGCCGGCGGTCAAGACTACGGATCCCAATATGGTAGTTATGGGGGTGGTGCTCCGGACAATTATCAGGTAAGAAGCGATTGATGCTTGTCATGAAATTGACAAGAGCATTGTTGAAACGGTAGTCATGGTCATCTTCCTCGTTGAATGCGGTGGGATGCGATTCGTGATCCAAAAGAGATTCCCGTGACTCAAAATTACACGGTAATTCAACGCATTGACAAAAAGTCACGGAATTTTATGTGGGTTGAATCCTTTTTTTTGTCATTGTGGAGGCGACAACAAACGACACGTTTCGGAAAATCATTTCTTTCTGCCTTGTTCGATTTCGAGATTCATCCATTGCATTCGCTGATTGACACTCACCAATCGCTTGCTTTTCGATGCTCTTTTGTGTGTTTCACGAATGAATAGACCGGGGCCGACAAAGACGATGGCAAAAAGGGAGGGAAAAAGAGCATTGCGGTTCAGGCCTTGAATGCCAATGTCCTCATGTGGTTTGGCTTTTTGACGGCATCTCTCTTTGTGTATTTCTTTCTCTCGGGAGGAGATTTTTCCTTTCTCATGACCTACGGAGGTATGGCACGAATGTTTGGTTTCGGAATTTTGAATCTCAAAACGTTCAAGAGCCAACGGGCCACGGGTGTATCGACAAAGACCCTGCAACTCTACTGCATTGTTTTCTTCTTCCGATTGACGTCCATCATCCGCCACGAGGGATATTTGCCATACGACAAATCCGGAGACTGGCTGTACCATTTTATTGAGGGCATGTCGCTGTTTATGTGTGCACTCGCCTTGTATGCGTGTACGGTTCCTTTCAAACACACGTATCAGGCCGATCTGGACAAATTCGGAGAATTCATGGTTCCCCCCGGTTTCGGTGCCGTCTATTTGGCCTGGCCCCATTTTGTTGCTGGCGATCATTGTCCACCCCAACCTGAATGCCGACTTTCTCAGTGACACGGCGTGGACATACTGCCATGTACCTCGAATCCGCGGCATTGTTCCCCCAGCTATACATGTTCCTAAGGCAGTCCACCGGTGTCGTCGAACTTTTGACAGCACATTTCGTGTTTGCTCTCGGATTTGGTCGCATCATGGAAGTTGCTCTTTTGGGTATACTCTTACCACGAGCTTGCGGACTCAGTCCGGTTCGCGGCTTCCTGGATATTTGGCCGTCTTTTCCCAGATTGTCCAACTCATTATGATGTTGGACTTTTTCTGGTACTATTTCATGGCCGTAAAGAATGCCACGCCATTGGTGCTTCCGTCTCACGGAGCCGCGGGTATCGTCTAAGCTCACAACAAAATGAATAAATTCAGGGCAAAATGATGTTAAATAATAAAAAGTTATATAACCTAGTCTATGGCGTAACCTAGGATGCCAGTACTGTAAACGAATTATGCGTCCAGTCGTTTGGCCTCAAGCTAGAGCGTTGAAAGGATCATTATCGAACATTCTATGCTTCGAAAGAAATCGAATTCACTGGCATAGCATTCTCAAGAAGACGAAGTCAGGTTTGTCTATTCCTCTTTTCCTTTCGGCTCTTTGGAAGGAACAGGATAGCGACAAAATGATTCCAAATAATTGCTTCCAAGATCCAAAAGGCCGGCAGCAACATTGCAAACCATAATAGCATAGATAGCCACAAAGATACGTCCTAAATCCGAGTTGGGGACAATGTTACCATAGCTTGGTGGACATTGAAAAAAGGTCGAGTGAGCTTGGTGAAATCAAAAGAAAAATGTAGGAAACAACACAGGTACTACAGGACAAACAGACGTAATGATTTTCTCACCCAATTGTGGTACCTAATATTAAGAGGAATGTGCACGGAAGACGATATGATGAGCAACGTGCGACAACGACATGGAAGAACTCATTCGGGGAATATAGTATAGCTGTTCCAACATACTTACCTGTATGGATCGACAAGTGGATAGCTTCCTTAAATTCCATTCCCTCAAATACGGTAAGCGCTGAAACACCCAACGCAAGTGTGACCGATCCTACGGATACTGCTCCTCCCGGGATTTGCTTTTGCCACGAAGATGCCATTGTGAGAATGGGACCACAAAAGAATCCCAAGCCCAAAAGTGGAAGAATCAGCAAAAACAAGTCTCCCAGAGGATTCGAAAATTCGCCCGGACAAATGTCCCCAAAGCCGACACTGAACAAACAGTAGTGTTAGCATGAGCGAATAGAACACATTCAATGACATTCAAGAAAATGAACTTACGTTGTCAGCGTCATTACTGCACAGTAGAATGCGTTTACAATCGGAGATCCTCCAGCATCAGGCATGATTAGACCAGGTATTGTATAGAAGCCGATCATGCCTAGAACGACTGATGCAAGCAACAAAATAAGATAAATTTCCATTAAAAGCGTTCCAAATATGAAGCGATGTGATTTGTACTTACTAAGCGAAGCTCCAACAACGGCCACCCGAAATGGCGATAAGTCCTCGTCATCTTCTGATGCCGACGGGCTTGGCTCTTCCGTTTTCGTTTCTGACATTTTCTCGGAATGAATCAGAGCTGTCAGCTGTGCTTTCTCAAATCGAATTGCACTTAAATGAAACTTTCGAATGCTCAAGTTCGATATTCTCAATTCGTTCGGTTTGACATTCGGTGTGACAGGATGTGTCACCAATTTTGAAAGAAACTTCCGATTTCTTTTTCGAACATGTTGGCATCACATTTTGAGTTACGCCTCGCGCGCGCAGGTCGATAGTCAACCATCCTCACAATCCTTCATGATGAGTAATGAATTCGATGTCCTAGTCATTGAAAGAATGGTAACATATTATCTTGGTTTGCTATAGAAACCTATCACTTATGTGTACTATACGTTTTCATCACTGGAGTAAGCTATTGCTACTGCGTAGCCAAATTCTTTTACCATCAAGAAGAGGAGGGGGACGACCTTGATTCTTGAGCAAGGCGACCGGTGAGGATGAGGCGAAGGGAACACCAATCCGTATTCCTTCTCGCTAGCAATGGCTTTGATGTTTGGATCACACGGAAATTTAGAACACCGTACAGCTCAGCACCCGAAAAACTTTGTAGGGACTTTTATCACTCACTGAACAAAGATAGCTCGTTGTAGTTTTTCCATCCATATCCTCTGTGAGCATTCTTTGGAGAATGCCTCTCTCGTCAGTAACTGCGCTCCAAGTCGACGACATGCTTCCTTCAACCTTAACTTTTAAACATCCTGCGTCGGAAGAGAAAGCTTACTAACAAACTGCTGGTGAACGCAGTTCTCATATATCACGGCACGGTTCATCAACACTAGAATTTCGTGGAGTCGACAACGACGCATGTAGAGTTATTAAACAATATCTAAAAATAGTGTATTATAGAGTGTTACATCCAAGAACGATGGAACATGATATGCACAAGCGAGAAATCATTTCACGTCGATTCGAACCGCGAAACAACCAACCATCGCCTTTTAAATTTACTCGTCCTTCTTGGCTGCCAGATCGGAAACATTGTCCACAAGCTCCATAGCGGTCGTGTCTGCCGACTTTTTAGCTTCTGCCATTGCCGTATCGATGCGGGACATTGGGTCGGAACTCTTCTTCAAAAAGTCTTTCAGAAAGCTGTCGTACAAGAATTTAGCGCCACGGGTCTGGGGAAGCATGGCCCAAAGCAAAAAGGCCAACTTGAAGGCAAAATAAAAGGGGATCCAGTACAAGATGAATCCCTGGAAAGTTTCAATCAAGGAAAAGAAGGAAAACAAAACCCAGTACACGGACCACTGAACATCATCCCCCTTGTTCTTGTGTTCGATAGCCAAAATCGTTTGGTACGCAGGGTAAATAAATCCAATGAACGAGCAGAGGGTATTCGCACCGATTCCGAAAAAGACCAAGACGACGAAAAGGAAACTTCCGGCGATGACCAAATATTCCTTGGGGACCTTGACTTTTTCCTATAGATTGATAAGAATAGATTCGACAACAATCGTCAGTCACAAGCGAGACATTGATAAATCCCACATCTCTCGTCCGTACGATTTTCGACGATCGAAATCATATCTCTGACATTAGATTTTCGTCCGCCTTGACATTCCAAGAAAACAATGTCGTCCATTATTCGAAACAATAGAGGACCCAGAGATTCTCTCTCACTCACCTCAACCTGTTGGAGTGCTGGGATTTGGTTGAGCTTGACCCGGAGGGTTGCAAGCTGTTCTTCGGCGAAGACCTTTACGTTGTCGACTGCAGCAGATGCCATTTTGAATATATATATTTGTCTGAGGTTGTGTTACGATGCGATTAAGCCTTGTATTGAGTAGATATCTCACAACTGTTGTTGTTGTTGTATTTGATAAAAGTAGTAGAGGAGAATCTGTAACGCGACAGTTGTTTTGTTTGTTCTCTTCATCGAACAAACACGAACGAAGCAGCTTATCTCTTGGTCGTAGTGCCAGAAAACACGGGAAAACCTTACATCATCAATCAACAGACAGATTTTTCAAACCCATGGCGAATGAGAACTCGAAGAATTCAAAATTTCCTTTCTGTTTTCAAAAAGATTTTTGAACCAATTAGAACAAAGCCTAAAGTAGTCGTTTTATTTTTGAAGACTTTTTCGAAGCCGTGTGCTGGCTCGCGCCGGCTAGGCAGATTAATCGATTGGAAATGGCGCGCCCTGATTGTGGCAGCAGGGCTACGGCAAAACAATGATCCTCGTTTTGGCGGAATGAAAAACTACCCTTGACGGGGTTCCTTGCCCTTCAGCAGTGGTATGTTGTTTTGCGCCAAAAGTAAATCCATTGCAACTACTGTTCTCGGTAAAGTGCATCATCGATAGAGCTAGTTTACCATCGAGATCAACTCTAATAGCATCATTGCAGCACCCTAATCTGAAGAATAACAAGAGATCAAACCCAATAGCATCATGAATTACGGTAAGTCATGCATTAGAGTGTGATCCGATGTTTGTCCCTGTTTCGCGCCAAAATTTCGGTATGATGTTTTTGTCTAGCTCAAACTCTAACACCGTCTTTTTTCTATTGCAGGAATGGACTTTCAGGGCGGAGATTCTGGCGGAGGTTTCGCCAGCAACGAAAACAGTTATGGAGGTGGCTCCCAGAGCCCAAGCAAAGCACGCCGAAATTACGACGAACAAACCTTGATTCCGGTGACGATTGCCATGGCCTTCAAGGCGCGCCCCGATTCTTCGGGCGGAAACGATGTCTTAGCGTTGGAAGACGGACGTGCTCTCCATACCGTCAAGGTTGTGGGTGCCGTTCGCACGGCGGATGTCCAGTCTACCAACATTATGTACACCATCGAGGACGGAACCGGTGCTCTCAACGTCAAACAATGGGCGGACGACAACGATGCCGAAGCCATTGGAGAAATGAAGAGGCAAAACGCACGGGAGGGCATTTACGTCAAGGTTATCGGACAAATCTCGGATTACGACGGCAAGAAGCAATTGGTTGCCAACTCGGTCCAAGCATTGTCTTCGGGGAACGAACTGACCCACCATTTATTGGAAGTCATGTACAGCGCCGAAAAGTACAAACAGGCCGACAGCATTGTTTCGGCACCCATTATGCAGAGTAACAACGGAATGGCCTTTAACAACAATAGCGCAGCAAAGATAGAGGGCGGCAACAGTGGTTCTTCCATTCGAGACCGGGTCTTGCAATTCTTGAGAGAAAACGATTCCGAAACGGGAGCTTCGATCGACGTTTGCATCCAGCAGCTCAGCGATGTTGCGGAATCCGACATTCGACAGGCCGCCGAGCATTTGTCGGAAGAGGGGCAAATATATTCGACCATTAATGAATCCTATTTCAAAGTTGCCGAGTAGAACAAAGGGTACAAATATTATGCAAAAGCGACTACTGTAAGGATTTACTAAACTACGTTATACTATTATTCACACACACACACACACACAAGGTCTATTATTTATTTCGAGTTATTGAACTAGAAAATCAGAGATTCAATACGTTGCGTATTGCATTTAGGAGAGATTAGTTTGTTCTGGTATGGTAGAATTATCCGTCACCGCATTTATCGGCAGCGTTCAAAATTTCCATCAACGACTTTTTGTTGTTGACATCCTCCACGGCTTTCAGAATATCGTCCACGGGAGCCAGGGCACCGATTCCAATTTCGCCGCACGCCAAGGTCTTGACCTGGGGTGCAATAATCTTGATTTTGGTACCGTCGGAATTGCCTTCCAAGCCAGAAGTATTCCAAAAGCCTTGCACGGTTTTCAGCTGACTCTGTGTCAGCGGGTGCTCCCACATGGCGGTGTTCATGGCGGGAGCCAGCAATAGGGGTTTTCCTGGCCTTGAGCCATGCCCAAAATCCCAGGCACGAGCCACACACGATAACGTATCGTCGCAAAACCCGTGCGCCAACTTGGCGAGTGTGTGGGCGGACAGAGGTGCCACCAACATAATGTCGGCCCAATCTATTGTATTGAGAGAGAAACGGAAAGAGTGGCGTGAGACAAATCGAAAATACATCATACGAATGACTTTTCCCTTCCGATGGTTCGACACTGGTCAATTTGGTCAATTTGTTTACTCAATACATACGCACCTCTGAGATCAATGTGTAACACCGGATCCCCCAATCTGTTCCATTGCTTCCATTCGTCATTCGCAGCTGTAGGATAGAAAAAAATCACACCAAACAATATGAGAAAAACAATTCCAAATGGAATGCAATAGACAAGATAGCTCGAAACCAACTTCGAAACGATTCTTTCGAATAGACATTTTGATACAAACTTCTATGACTCACAAAGTATGGAAAGCCGCCCATCATTTGCATTCATAGAGTCTTGGAAGAGGATCTGGAAGACGGCAAAAAAGTACGAATTGTAGTCTCTGGCCTTGTGCCAAAAGGTTTCTCCACCCTTTGTCAGCAAGATTTTCACGTCGCACTCCAATTCGTTCACCAGGCGGTAGGCAATTTCGGGACCCTTGACGGCGGCCACCGATCCCGAAATGGCAAGGAGAATTCTGGGACGGGCCCTCTTTCGTTTGGCACCGGAAGTTGTCGACATGGTTGATGCGATTGTTATATTGTTCCTGGATTATATTATCGTTTAATTCCTTTATGGATTTGATATTCCGAATTGAGTATGACCTCCTTTGATTGGTACGTATATGCTATTTTTTGAGGAAGAGACTTCGATCATCTGATGTTTCTGCTGTAATCGTCACTGGTACCACCGAAAAAGACCGCGATTTCAGGAACGTACGTAGGCGGCAGTAAATATGATTTGTTTTGAGATTCATTTTCTCCCCGCGCGCTGGCCGGTCACGCCCAAAACGAGACTGATTTCAGGAACGTACGAAACCAGACTATGATTGGAACCTTCGTAGTGAAAGATCCAATCTCGCCCTACTGCGCTGTTTTCGACGTCATTCATGTTATCGGCAGATGATATTCTCAGTCGGAAAGAAAGAACTGAAAAAGGCCAACAAGGATAGAAATCAAACAATACGACAACGAAGTAATCAAGAACATCACAAAGAAAGAGAAAGGAACAACCACTGCTTTTGGTTTGTGAATCAGTATTCTTTTTGGGAAATTTGTGAAAAGAGGATTGGCAGAATCTACAAAGACTGTCGCCATCGTTAATTTTGGATCCGGCAAGATGTCAGCATTGCTGGTGGGGTCGATATTGTCAGCCCTTCTGATTTTCTCCATTGAGATCGATGCATTTCTTCCCTCGAATTCGCACGCTGGTCGCCTCGTGAAGAATGCAATGCCCTTGTTTGCAGCCAGTGCCGACAACGATAGTCCTCCTGACCAAATGAGAAGCTTTGGACTCGAATCCAGTTCTACCAGACGACAATTGCTCCGTGCCATGATTGCTGCGTCGGCGGGAGCGACACTTGCACCAATGGCACCCGCAGCAAATGCTGTTGCGGATGTTTCCGCGACGACAAGCGAACCCCCAATGAGTATCCCCAACTGGTCCGGAATCAACGTGGTGGTTCCTCCCTCGGACGATAGGGACTATCGGCTGCATGTTTTGGAAAACGGCCTAAGGGTAATCCTGTGTTCCGATCCGTCCTCGAACGAAGCGGGAGCCGCCATGGACGTTCACGTTGGTGCCTGTTCGGATCCCAAGGATATTCCCGGACTCGCCCATTTCAACGAGCACATGCTGTTTCTGGGAACCAAAGAATACCCCAACGAAAACTCCTTTGAGGAATTCTTGGGTGCCAACGGCGGGTCTTCCAACGCGTACACGGCATCGGAAAACACATGCTACTACTTTACGTTGCAAGCCGAAGCGGACGAAAAACTCTCGGAAGGTTTGAAACGATTTGGGTCCTTTTTTACCTCGCCGCTCTTTACGGAAGCCGCCACGGGACGAGAGCTCAACGCGATTGAGAGCGAAAACTCCAAAAACCTGCAAACGGACAGCTTTCGAATGTACCAAATCAACAAGGAGCGACAAAACACGGAGCACCCGCATGCCAAGTTTTTTACGGGCAACAAAAAGACTCTCTTGGACGATACAAAAAAGAAGGGAATCAATCTGCGCCAATCTTTGATTGACTTTTACTCGAAGTATTACAGTGCCGATCAAATGACGCTGGCCATGGTGGGACCCCAGTCTCTGGACAAATTGCAAAAAATGGCAGAAGATTCCTTCAGCAAGATTCCCAACCGCAACGGTGGTGCTCCCGAAGAAGCCTGGAAGGGAAGCATTGCACCATACGACGCCAGCAACAGCGTAATTCCGTCCGTTTGGGCACTGTGGTCAAGGTGGTGCCCGTGCAAGATTTACGACAGGTCACCATTACCTGGCCAGTCGTCTACAAGGACGATCAAGATCGTTTGGACGCACTTGCTTGACAAAGCAGGCTTCCTATGTGAGCCACATTATTGGTCACGAAGGTCCGGGATCTCTTCTATCGTATCTGAAGCGCAAGGGATGGGTCAACACCTTGTCGGCTGGTGGAGAATCAGGAGCTTTCGGATTTTGAGATCGTTCGAGGTCACGGCATCCTTGACACGACTGGGATTGGAAAACGTCAATTCCGTCATCGAATCCATCTTTTCCATGATTGCCATGATCCGAGACAAGAGCGTTCCAAAATATATCTATAACTGAAGTCTTGCAGCTGGAAGAACTCGGCTGGAGATTTTCCTCCAAGGGCTGGTGTTGGCAACTATGTTCAGGGGCTTATCGAATGCCCTGCAAGACTATCCTCCAGTCACTGTGTGTGGCTGGCCCTCGCCGGTTGGCCCTGTGTGAAGACGATTCTTCCAAGCTTTTGGCATCCAATGCGGCACGAACATCTTTTGATTCCAAGGGACAATTGGATTTTACCACCAAGCTTGTCTCGGACTTTACCGATAACCTTACGGTAGACAATGCCATGTATACCGTCTTGTCCAAATCTTTCAAGGGACAAACCGACAAGAAAGAATATTGGTATGGAACAGATTATAGTGCCGAAGCCGTACCTGCTTCCACGCTTGCTCAATGGAAGAATCCGAGCATGGCCAACGAATTAGGCTTGACATTTCCCAGGCCAAACGTCTTCATCCCGACGGAGAATGGATTGAAACTCAAGTTTCCCCCCAAGCAAAAGATCTTTAAAGCTCAACGCACATTTGAAGAGCGCATGACTCCCATTCCTCCACCCACGGTCATTCGTGACGACGGAGCAAACGGAAGGTGGACGGTATACTACAAGCCCGATGACGTGTATGGCCAACCCAAGGCATTTGTCATTTTCGAGCTTTTGACCAGCAAGGTTTATTCGTCCGCCAAGACTGCGGCGTTGTCGAACATGTACGAATTTTGCGTCGCGGACAAACTCACGGAATATGCTTACGATGCTGGGCTTGCCGGGCTCACCTATGATGTTCGCATCATTCCGCGTGGCGTCCGTTTGACCTTTGGGGGATACAACGACAAGCTTCAAGACTTTGCCAAGTATGTTTCGAAACAAATCACGACTGATTTGAAGAATATATTGCCAAAGGACGAGGCAGAGTTTGACCGATACAAGGACATTTTGCTCCGAGGTTTCGAAGGTTTCAACGTGAAACAGCCATATGCGCACTGTTCCTACTACACAGCACTATTGATGAAACCACCAGAGTTTGAATATGACAACGCGGACTTACTAAAAGCTACAGAAGAAGCAAGTTTGACCGACCTTGTTTCCTACGTCGATTCAGTGTGGTCGTCTGGGAAAGGTATTGCGCTGGTACAAGGAAACGTTGATGAAAAGCAGGCGCTGTCGCTAGTTTCTACAATTGATAAAACTCTTGGATTCAAACCCATTTCTGAAGAAGAGTACCCCCCTGAACTATCACCCGTACCTTTGCCGAAAAGCGCAGTCAATTCCATGGGCACTAAATTGGTAATTTCAGAACCGAATGCTGAGAACGTTAACGCCGCATCTTATGTTTCGATTCAGGGTTTATCAGAAGATCCAAAGGAACACGTGATGATGGAACTCGTTGGTAACATTATCGGAGATCCGTTTTACGATGAACTTCGAACGAAGCAACAGCTTGGTTACATTGTATCCTCTGGAGTTCGTGCAGTAGGCAAGACAAAGTCTTTGGGTTTCATCGCCCAATCCAGCACAGCAAAGAATGACAAGTTAACAAGTGAGATTTTTAAATTTTTGGACACCGTTCGTCCCAAGTTTCTGGAAAATCTTCGGGACGGAGACTTTGCTGTCTATGTCAAATCTCTGATTGATCGAAAGACCGAACCCGACAAAACGCTTGCCACCGAAACAACTCGAAACTGGGCTGAAATTTCCAGTGGACGATTGCAATTTGATCGTCCACAACGGGAAGTACAAGCGCTCTTAGATCTTACAAAAGAAGATCTCGTTGAGTTTTGGGATTCCCTTTATGTCAAAGATGGAAGGCGTATCCTCATCACAGAAATGATTCCTCAGGTGGGCCCTACATCTTCGTCAAAACCACCTACCTCGACGGGGTATGACACGTCGAATCTTGAATTGATAAATTCAAAATCTGCTTCCATGGTTATGGGAATTGACGACATAAGCGCTTATCGTCGAAATCGTTCGCAAATAGTGTAATAGCTTCGATAGACAAAACTAAGTTCTATAACATTTTTGTAGTCAAAATTAAATTTCTGTCAAATTACTGGTTAACTTGTCTTGAGCATGGAACTAAAGAATCCAAACCCGGTACGTACTGCACCACTTCCCACTGTCTCTGATCGACTATTCATTTCTTCCTTCTCCTTATACTTTCCGCGTGCTTGGACACCACTGAGCGTGCGATCGGCCTGTATTGGTAGCAACGGAAAACGGCAGGTGGATGCCAATGGGGGATGGAAAAGTGGAGTCTTGCCGCTAGTTTGCGGTGCAATCTCGCTGAATCCCATGAGCGGCACAGAGGCCGATGCAGATACATCCTTCCCGAACAACGAAGAGATGAACAATCCACATGCTTCAACTGCATATTCTTGCTTTCCTTCGATTTCCTTGACCGTTTGAGCGTTGCAAACGCGACGGAACAAAGTGTCCACCTTTCGGATAATATTTTTGAGATCTTGCTTCAAAGTTTCCATGGATTCGTCAGCTGGTTGGCCTCGATCGCAGAAACAAGTTTGTAGGAAGGTTAAATCGTTCTTGAGTTGAGCGATACCCGATGGTCCGCTCTCTCTGATTAGAGGGGCAGAAGTGCCGTCAAGAGCAGGTTTCACGTGTTCTCCGAGGACATTTATGATAGTTGTGAGTCCTTCTGCCAACAAAGCATCACGAATCACATCTATCATGCGTGGAATTTCTGCACCATCCACTCCCATTGCTACTGCGTAGTCTGTGTGTGGTACAGGAAGGAGCGAATCAGACGGACAAATGGAACGATTCAGGGCGAACGAAATGTTTGTCAAAAAGCTGGTAATGTGCGGTGACACATTTGTGACCATGCCGCTCGAACTGGAGGTTCCCTCGGACGGAATGAACAATCGCACAAATTCGTCCTCCGATACCGAGCATGCAACTTGCACAAAACGATTGGTTTGTGTCGATAATGCTGTAGAGTATACTTGTAGAATTTCTTCAGACCAATTTTGAAAGCTGCTCTTGATCATTCGATCGAGTGAATTTTGAATGGCACCCAGCGCACTGTGATTACCAGATTCGTCGTGACGAAGACCTCGAGCCTAGCAACAGCGTCAATTCATCGAGAGTGACATCCCGAGGCATGACTACTTCCCCAGAATCATCGCTTGCCATATCCTTTTCTCCCCTTGGCAAGAGCAATGTTTCGCGGACCATTTCGGCTCCGTGAAAATGCGTTCCCGAAAACGCACTGTCCACCGCTTCCATGGCTTCCTGGAAGGTAATGAATCCATTCTCGTTGTCATCGGCCAATTCGAACGCCGAGGATAACTCCATGATGGATATCATACCCCTTGAACTAGCACCATGGTGCAAGACAGCCGGTGACGACTTTGGATCCAAAAGATTCGATAGTGCCGTCAATCGAAACTTAAGAAAGTGACAGAGCCTGCCAATAATCAAGTGCTTGACACCATCGGTTTTGTCGTCTGCCGTCAAGAGCATGCGTCGGAGTTCACAGATCAGTCGACCCATGATTTCGCAGGTTTGCACATACAAAGATTGTCGCAGACGGCGTTCGCTCTCGACGCGTTCCTCCGCGTGCACCAACAGCTCGTGGGCATCATCGCTGACCTTCAACAAGGCACTGTCCAGCTGAGAAGCAATGTGAAGCGTGTTTCGGTACGCCTCATGAGGTAAAATCGATTGTAAAGGCGGAGCATTGGTCAGAGAGAGTCGGAGTGTCGACACCAGCTCGGTGTGAACCGATTGAAAAGAAGTTGTCAAAATAGAGTGCACCAGGGAAGAAAACGTGTTGGAGAACAAGACACCCCACAGAGAAAACCTCCGGCTCGCACCATTCAGCGTCGACGAGATTGTACTAGAAGCAGCAGATTCCGTCAAAGCCGTGCCTCCGATTCCCACTAGGACGCCTTGAACGTCCACGACTCCGCTCACCGCCTCGTCCCACGTGCAAATTCCATCGGAATCGTCCAGAGCTTTCATGCAGTCCACCCCATCGGTCTTGTCATACAAAGATTGCCGAATTTTTCCGAGTGCCGATGCCGTTGTTCCGGCAATATCCTGCAGGACGCTCTTGACCTTGGTGCGAATCAGAGGCAAATGGGCCGACAAGAAATTCGATGCCTTGCTTTGGACAATCGATGCCGGAAATAGGGGCAGGGACTTCATCATGTTGTCGTTGGTCAGGGTGGGAAACTTTCGCAAAACGAATATTTGATATGGATGCAAGACAATGTCGTATTGCAAAATCAAAACAATCTTGGAAAGGATTTCCTCGGCATTGATAGTGTTGCTTTCTTTTGTGGTGAGTTGATCCAGAAGCGATCTCAAGAGCTTGGCCTTGGCATCAAAGTACATGTCCAGCAATTCGATGGGTCTCGATGATTGCTGCTGGTGTTCGCCTTTTATCGTCAGCATGTCGAGTGCCGACAATGCCGCTGCCGATCGCTGGGCACCATGTTTGGGGTTTAGTTGCTCTGTTTCGGAACTACTAAACGAAGCGGCCGAAAATAAGATGTTCTTGGCGATTTGGGTGATTTTTACCGGCAGAGTTTGAACGTGCAAATAGGTCATTCTCATTTGCGACTGCAAGAGCACATCTTGCGATGGCTTGCTGCTAGACACAGGTGATGCCCCGCCCAGGGCCGTTGCCAATGGATATTCATCGGTTTGTTCCGCAATCAACTTGAACAATTCCATGAGCGATTCGGTGGCCTCATACACCCGGCTCTTATCCAGCGCTCGGTGCACCAAGCGGGGCAAATACGACAAATTTTGACGGAGTTTCAGGACGGAATCTATTTCGTCAGAGTCAGCAGACAACGATGTTTCCGCTTCTTTCTTTTCGTCATTCATGGTTTCCGTCTGCGACTTTAATAAAAGCTTTTCCATGAGCGTCGGAATGTTGTTGACCAAATCGTCGAGTTCTTGGGCGCGTTCTCTCATTTTAGTAACCTCGTCCGAGCTCCCCACCAGCTCCCGATACCTCGATGCCAAGACCAAACGAAGCTCCGTCTGTTTGGCCTCTGCCTCGCTCAATGCCCTGCGATGGAGGTTTCTCATTTCGTCAATGGTCATGCTGCGTGCCAAACTTTGTGCGTAATTCGTTCCACCTCCATAGGTTCCATTTGTAGAAGTTCCATTCGTCTGCTTTGTGGGAGTCATGTTGGGGGGTGGTGGAAGCGAGGAAGAACTTCCCGTGTTGTAAGACGAGGCCGAAGCCATCCTCGTGTTCTTTCCCCGCGGAGACGGAAGTGGCGGAGGCGGTAAACTCGACATTGCTGTGTGCTCCTCGTAAGTCCTTTCGAAGCTATCAGTTTCGCTTCCGATCAATGATTGGTGTTGGTGCCTATTGTTTCTTTTAAATGTAATGCCATGGTGTGAAACAAAACCGGTCATTGAAAAAGTTTTCGGTGTCGTTGAATCTTTCTCGGCTCTATCAAACTAGTATATGAATCATATATATTAAACATACTAATCCGCAAAAATGGTGCAGTGGCATAGGATTCGAAAAAATGCGCGACGATTCCGCGCGCGAGGCTCCTCATAATCTCCATCTCCAGCATCGCCAATCAACGGATGACTGAATTTTTTTCTGGTTTGATGGCAGGGATCTTTTTGTCGTGATGGGAAGAACAAGAGAAGCGATTCTCAACTCTTTTTCATTTGATGGACAGCACAAGCAGATGGCTGGTAACATTACAACAAACAGTTGATACTCAACATTGAACAACCAAAATGAAGAAAAAAGAGCCCAGAAAGGCAATGAAGCATTTAGCTGCTGTAGCAGTTCTTGGTTATTGTACAGTGGCATTTCAGACAATTCCGGGAACCTTGGCATTTCTATCGACAAATACGAGAAATAATGGACGATGCAATTATGTTGGCAACACAAAACAGTTCTTTGGCGAGAGAGGAGCTCTGGGAGACGAAGAACCGATATCTCCGGAAAAGCATCCGTCGATGAACATAAATGACTTGTCGGAAACAAAACGAAGGAGCAGGATAAGGAGTATTCGGTGCGAAAATTTCGCCGGCATGACAAATGGTCAAGGCGGAGACGAGGAAAACGTGATCAAGTTAAGTTTTGACGAGGCAGAGGAAGGCGATCCTGCTGCTATTTTGGGAGGAAATCTGGTTTGCGTTACCGGAGAAACCGGGAGTGGAAAGTCCCTGCTGGTATCCAAAATTGCCGATTTGTTGACGGGAGGAAAGGCCAGCCCTACCCTGCTCCAGGGTGTTCGCAGCAACTCCACCACTGACGAACAAGACTCGGATGCCAGCACCGAAATGGTACTTTCCTTGTTCGAAGAGGAACACTTGACCTTTGTGTCCAAAACTCTGACTCGAATGGGACTCGATCCGTCCGTCTTTCTCGAAAACGTCTTTTACGAAGACGGTTCCCAGAGCACGACTCTTTGGCTGAAACGCGTCATTTCCATGACTCCTCAACAACGAATGAAATCTGCCTGCTATATCAATGGCCATGCCGTGTCGCTCAAGGTTCTCAAGGCCATTGCTTCCCCGCTCATTGCGATTGTCAATGCTCCGGCAGCTGCCAGCGCACTGGGACGTCCCGCTCTGCGTCTCTCCATGATTGACAGTGGAATACCTTCCAGCGTCGTGGCATGGGTACATCATTTGCAAACGGCGTATCGAAAAGCAAAGCAATACCGTGTATCGCTAGAAAAGGAATTGGCGAATCAAGTCTTGCCGGCTTCTATTTCCCGAGGACGAGGCGGAGAGGTCGATACAAAAGCGAACGAGGAACAGTTGGAAATGCTCCGACACTGGATCGAGGAATTGGACGGATTTGAACGTCGGATATCGGAATTGAAAGACTCCCTTTGCTCGGGTAGTGGAGCTCAAGTAGGTGAAGAGGAGCTGGAATTCCTCTTGACTGATTTAGATGCATTGGATTGGAATTCCGATGATGCCGACGGCTCTTTGTACGAAACATTGCTGGATCTTCACGACAAACTCAAGTCGTTGGATGCCAGAATTATAGCATCCACGGAAGCCCGTGACGCGCTTGCGTCACTATCCGAATCCGATTCAGCTCGAGCGGCACTGGAACGCACCCGGCAGCTATTGATCGATGCCGCGGGAGACAATAATAGCAAAACAAACGGCAGCGCCAACTGTCGAGTGGACATTGCGGCCGAAAAGGCTCACGACATGCTCAATCTGGTGGAAGATGCACTTTTGGAGTGCGCTAATTTTATGGACGACGAAGAAAAGGGTCTGGAAGCAGCACTGCAAACATCCCGAAGATCGTGTTCCATTCCTACCGAAGAATTGTTGGAGTACATCTCCGAGTGGAATGTTTTGGCGCGAAAGCATGGAGTGACTCCGTACCAGCTTCCATCCTGTCACAATTCGCTAAAAAAGAGTTAACCGGAGGTATCGAAGCCGGAAAGTTGTTGCCCGAAGCAAAACTTGCCGAAGAGAAGGCGTTGGGTGAATTGGAAGAGGCCTGCAAGGTGTTGACAGAAGCGAGAAGCAAATTGTGTCGACGAGTATCGGATTCCATTTCGCGTCGTCTTCCTCGCTTGGGCATGGAAAATTCAAAATTCGAAGCTCGGTTACGAATCATCGACAATCCTTCGTATAGCCAATCTCATTTGGGTGTAGATGAAGTAGACTTTTATCTTCTCCACGAGGACAACATGGCAACTCCTGAAACTATTTCTAATGGCTCAGGGCACTGAAGATCGACAAATCGGTGGCAAGATTGAAAGCGTAGCAAGTTCGGGCGAGAAAGCGAGAGTATTGTTAGCGATCGAGTGTGAAATCCCAGGTTCCATCAGTGCTACTAGCCGCGAGAGTGCGATGGACGAAGAAGATCAGTCAGTCACGCATATTGCCCGTGGCTGTCATTTATGACGAAATCGATGCCCATGTCGGAGGACGTGCATCGGTTTCGGTTGCACAAATGCTCTTCGATCAGTCCAAAGGCATGCCAGGTTTTGTCGATCACCCACAGCCCTTCCTTGGCGGCGATTGCTGACACCCATATTTGTGTCCATAGAGGAAAAAGTGACTCGAATGGGAGAATGTTTGATGTTGTCGCAAATCGAGTCGATGGCGTAGAAAGACGAAAAGAACTTGCACGAATGGCTTCGGGAGACATGGTGATGGAAGAGGCCGAAGTATTTGCAGAAGCGCTTCTGCGAGATGCTACATCCATTAAAACCCGAACAGCATAGTTTTAGCTAGAATATGAATTTGAACAAATAGCAGAAAGCAACGTTTAAAATCATAGTTAAAAATTTCCGATAAATCGTATAATTCGAAGGTCGTCGATGCTTCAACAAGTGGGATCGAGAGGGTGCCGACACTCTTGATATGTTTCAAAATTCTGGATGTAGCTTCAGCACGAATTCTACGGAAGCGTGTGCCTGTGCGGCGTGATTTGCTGTCGCAACATACGAGAGAATCTGTTCCACCCTATATAATTGAATGCATAATGATTGCAAGCCTCTGATGAAGCAACTCGCGACTTCGAAACGAAATACCAGTATCAAGCCCATTCGGTGTAAATTTAAACACATAATACAGTCTCTATAGTTTAGGAACCTTAGCATTTCCGATTCGAAATCAAGTTCCATGATCTAATTCATCACTTGGCTGTTGCCGAGAGGCATTTCAACTTTTGATTCTCTCGGTGACATCACTCGTTTTGAGACAGACATTTTCTCTGCCCTGGGACTGTGATAAATGTTAGCATTCTGTTGATCATTTTCTCCATCAGACGGATTCGCTGGCTCATCAAAACTAGGGAAATCAGGTTCGTCAAAGCTCGGGAAATCATCCTCTCTAATGGCAATATGCCTATTGAAGGTCGGATAATTCTTTGCTGCGAAGTAGTTTGTGACCTTTTCCTTGCGATCCTCAACGGAATTTTCTTCTGTTCTTCTACGCTCTGCATTGTTGTAACTGACATATTCATCCTCTTCATCTCGAGTTTCAACTTCGTCTCGGCGATCTTCATCCTCCTGGTCTCGAGTTTCGTCTCGGAAATATTCTGCCTTTTGATGAAAAGCACGCGGAGTCAAGACTTGTTCTACAGCTTCTTCACTCGCAACTGTTCTCGTATGACGAGCATAGTCTCTTCTCATAGGCGGTTGATCTATGCCGCTTCGGTCGTCGATCGAATCATCCTCTTCAGGCGACAGCACCCCCAGTCGAAAGGGTGTCTTCACCATACGACCTTGGAGATGTTACTCTTGGAGGTGATACCCTTGGAGATGTTACATGATTCGTCTTCACATTATTATTAGGTTTGCGTTCTGAAATTCTCATGTTATTCAATTGGAAAGCAGCATCTACAGACTCATCCATATGCTTTTCGTTGTCTTCATTCTCTGATGACGCAGTAGACTTGGAGCCTCCTTCGGAATCGGTAGAATCGGATTTCGCCGTTTCATAGAAATAATCAAACCTTTTGCCCGGTCCACGAACACCGTTACACTGAAAGAGGTTTCTATGCTTCGCACGATGGGAACTATAAGACAAGGAATCACCTCCGAGCTCCTCCTCGTCATCACTGCTTATGGAAACGTTCAATGCGTTGCAATTCATCAAAGCGACTTTTCCTCGATCGTTGATTCTTGGGAGATCCGTACATGTCGAGTGAGGATCCGAAAATCGTATTCATGCAGGTTATCTTGGGCATTGGAACGAATTCCTCTTCTACCAACTTGATTTCTTCGTGTAGTGGCGAAAGTGGAAAATTTTCCGAAGGTTCAAAATTTTCTGGAGTTTCGACAACAACAGATGGGGGACCTCTTCGAACAAAATTCTCAGAAGTTCCGACAACAGATGGGGGACCTCCAAATCCAACGACAGAAGGAGGTCCTCTAAAGGCTGATGGGCCAACAACAGATGGAGGTCCTCTTGGTGACGGGCCAACGACCGGATGGAGGTCCTCTTGGTGATGGGCCAACGACCGATGGAGGTCCTCTTGACACGCCAACGACAGATGGAGGTCCTGCTCTTGATGGGCCAACAACAGATGGAGGTCCTCTAAAAGCTGGAGAGCCGCCAACAACGGATGGGGGACCTCTAAATTGGGCTGGGTTGGGAGGGCGAGGGCTCATTAACATTGGCGAAGAATTGATTACTTGAGGTACCGGTGGGTTGCTCATTGGGTTGAACGGCTGCTGCCCTCGATGCACCATATGAGCCATCGTAGGAGCGACTTGCTGAAATCCACTCGAAGGTGTCCCTTCATAGTGCGAAACATCGTCGCTAAAATAAAGATTGTCTTGTGCAGGTGGAGCGTTGAACCTTGCCCATTCATCCCTTTGCATCTGTTGTCGCATGTTCTGCTGCAGAGCTTGTAGCGTCGGCAAGGCTGGTGGTGGTGGCTGTGTGTTATACCCTTGCGGGGGTATCCACATCAATTGACCTTGAGCATTTCGGATATACATCGTAGCAAACGCCTTTTGCACACCTATCTGATGACTCTACCAAGGAACAGATTGCGATTAAACACAACAACTAAACCACGCTTTTGTCTGATAAATTGGAGACAATGAGAAAGAGGAATGTGGTGCGGAAAACGTCGATTCCCATTCACTCCACTCTGTGACAAAAATAACAAAATAATCATCCTTGTGCAACTTTTTTTAACGTTCGGATACTATGTCTGCGAGGTTTGCGATGAGGTCATTTAGATTGAGTGATCGCGTTTATGGTCGCGTTTCTCGCTTTATGAGCGTGCCGTGTCACATGTCGAAACCCGATAGTCACATAGCTGTTCGTGATTGAAGTAGTCGTGGGACTCAGTCCCGGGTGGCAAAAAGGACCTGGAAGGGAAGCAAGACTGAATGATTTGCCATAGATTTCGTTCACTTTCAAAATGCGAATGAGTTGGTCTTCATGCCGATGGAAGTGACCGATGGAAGTGACCGATGGAAGTAACAACGCTCACATCACATTGTGAGCTAAGGTAGCTCCCGTTTGTTCTTACGCGGAGCTCGAGGCTTTCGTTGCATTCCAATCGTCGTCTATCGTTATTCTTCGACTATTGCGGCAGCCTTCCATCATATTCTAACGAGATTGCACCCCAGACTATCGTTGGACGATGCAGCCTTCCATCTGAAATCGAGCTCCGCTTGTAATGCATCCGTCATACTATTCGATCTTGTCTCATTGTATTTGTGAATCTCTTTCTACGACACCAAAACGAATTCGAAATGCAGGCAACCTGTCCATCATTCCTTGTGCGGGGAGGAAACAATCTTCTCCAAATAATCGTTGACATAGGAAATTTGTCATGTGCCACACCCTTCTTCAATGAATGTAGCGTTATGATCAAGCAACGAGAACAAGGCCCCGATGATGGCTATGATCAACAGCGGGAGACGGCTCGCAGTAAATGCTCAGGATTTCTGGAAAAGATATTCTACACAAGGAGAAGAACCAAAAGCAATCAATACACTTGGCATTGAGAACCGAGAATAATGACGACTTTGCTCAATTACTGTAACATTTTTGGATTAGAACAAATGAGAATCTTCTCCTGGAGAAACCCTTCTTGATTCTCGAACTTTTGTTTAACAGAGGATAAGAATTGTGGACGCACATCATTCCCAGTCTTTGAAGACGCACGAAAATATTTACATACTTTCTCAATTCGTAGTGTACCAGTATGCATTTCTGACAACACCTGTTCTGGTCGCTTTCAACGAAAACCTTAAGTAATGGGGATTCGCATTTACTTGAATCACTCATTTACATCTGGTTTTGTCCAATAGAAAACGATCGTTTCAATAACGTCATTGGAAAATCTTCGATGACGGTTCTTTACGTTTATGAAGAAGCCAAAGAACACCCCTTTTCATTCTTCAAGCAAGGAGTTTGCTGTCATCAACGGTCTTTTGTTAGTGATTCTTACGCGACTACCGTTCTGACAGGCGTTTGCTTGTAGAAACAAGGAAGGTGATACAATTCTTGTTTTGAAAGTCTTTCTGTTGTGTGAAGACACACTCATTTTTCAGTGATCGAAACGCGACAACACGAGATTGTTTGCGGAATTCTTACTTTATCCAAACCACATTGGACGATAGTGAGAACTTTTGATTTTTTTTTCATCGGCTTCGGATATACCAGAGACGAAAGATGGTGAAACGAAACAAAGGACTGAGAACTCGGGGTTTTCGTTCCGAAGACTTTCGTTAGACAGAGCCGTTGCGCCGCTACTTAGTAGACCAATAGCTCCTTTCGATCGATCGGAACGAAAAAAGGCATACACATCGGCTCTGTTCTACAGCGAATGTTTTCTGCGTGGCATTGAGCCAAAAGTAGCCGATACTGCAGCTGCAGCTGCGCAAGGAGCGTACGATAAGTGGTGGGTCAAGAGCACTGCCTCCGTCTCTTTGGAAAGTACGAAAGAAAATGGGTCACGAAACGATGACAGCTTTGAGAAGCCTGAGAGATCACCAGACAGATCGCCAAAGAAAAAGAAGCAGAAGCAAGCACTTATCCGACTCGGACAACAAGGCATTTGAAAAAACTGATGCAGGATTCACAATTTCATCTCCTGCGATTGCCATTATCCCGAAGAAATCGCGGGATGAAGAAAAAGATGAGGATACCTCTAGTGGATGCATTGAGTTCATCGCCACTTCGTCGCAAAATAGAAGCCTCATATCAAGGTCTCCTTTGTCACCCCAAACTATTGATATTGAAGTCGTCAAAGATCTTTTGATCGAAGATTTGCGATTGTCAGGTGGCAACGTCAAAACTCCTGAATATTTGAGGTACCAAAGCATTCTCGAAAGATACTTTATACAAAACAAGCTGCCTAAAATAGATCTAGACGCAATGGAAGGGAACTGGTTGACCATATCAAAACCCACGTTCACGGAATGCACAGGGAAAAACGAAAAGGGAGAAGACAAATTCTCTCTAGGGCGCATGAGTTTTGATATGTTCAAACCCACAGGGTTGAATTGTTCCTTTCAAGCATCGTTCAATCTTATCCAAGAGATTGATCCAAACGATCCAGGTAGACCTCTCTATATCCCCCAAAAGCTGATGCAAGAAATTCAAAACGGGGACTGTATACTCAGGACTTACGAGTAAGTTTGGCTTTTGATCCACAAACTATTGTGCAAGTGATATTATGCATTCGATAGGAAGAAGGATTTCTCACTCAACTTTACAATTTTTTAATTCTTCCACTCGTCAAACAGCATTGTCAATGCTATCACTATCGAAGCTGGACAAGATCGGAAGGGGAATACCGAATGTCAACCAGATGGTGATTATATTGTGCCCAGGCCAATTCGTGGTATTTTAACGACACACGGCTATAGCATTCCGGATCCAAACCAACCGAATCGAATCAGCGTATGGTTTTCTGGTGGATCTTTAGAAGTCCAGGACGAAGAGAGTGATGTGGAGGAATGGAAAAAGATCTTCGATACTTCCTCTGCGCCCAACCGTGACATTCGAGAATACGCAAACAATCTTGCCGCAAGGCTACTTCTGGGAGCAAATATACCGGACAAACTGGAGGAAGATGGAACTCTTCGGTTTGATCTAAAACGTCCAATAGGGGGACACGGGTCTGTTTTCTGTGATATCGTTTACATGGACGAAAATCTTCGAATCATGCACGGACACCATGATTCTGTGTACGTTTGTGTGCGAGTATCCGACTCTGTAAACTAACAACTAGCTAGTATCTTTCACTACTGTAGATTGAATGGGCTTGAAAAGTACCCTTAAATTCTTCTTTCATTATCTTTAGCAAAAGTCAGCATTGCTGCATTTTCTCTCAGACACGGCACCGAGAATTTACTCGTAAATCCAGCTGGCGGCGCACGACTCGTAAGAGGTGACGCCCTCAGGGAACCACATACCGATTTCGTGCTTGGCGGAGTCAACAGAGTCACTTCCGTGGCAGATGTTGCGGCCGACCTCAATGCAGAAATCTCCACGAATAGTTCCCATGGCAGATTCGGAAGGCATGGTAGCTCCGAGCATCTTGCGTCCCTCAAGAACAACGTTCTTTCCTTCCCAGACCATGGCGCAGACAGGTCCAGAGGTCATGTAGGAGATAAGACCAGGGAAGAACTTCTTGCTCTTCAAGTCAGCGTAGTGGTTTTCCATGTGCTCCTGGCTGGGCTGGGTGAGCTTCATGGCGACAAGCTTGTATCCCTTTTGTTCGAAACGTCCGATGATTTCACCGATAAGTCCACGTTGGACGCCATCGGGCTCTGAAGAATGACGAGAACAGAAAAGAATCGGACCGCGTAAGATTACAACCCTGGAAATTTCACCGAAAGTACGATTCTCTGCTGATATTACTTACTGATCATAATGTAAGTTTGCTCCATCTTGATGTGTTGTTGGTTAAAGACTTTTGAAATAGGATAATATCCGAAGTAATTTATGAATTCACAAGGATCGTCCACACGAGAACGCTTCTCATGCTATCCGATGCCTCTTTCCGTCGTGTGATAACGAACTTTGCAGAGACAGAAAAAATCGCGATGACCGGATCTAACGAATATTTTGTGTGGCGGAGATTGCCTCCTTCGTCATTCGTGCCAGACATGTTGTGAAAAGGGGAATCTGTGAGACGTGGCAAAATACGACATCATACCGTTTTGTGTTAAACTTAACCCTAAAGCACCTGGAACACTATTCTGAGTTGCTTTCGCAACTTTTTTTTTGTGTTGTAAGAACTCTTTCTAGCACCCTCTTATTTCAACAAATTGATTTCAAGTAAGGGTTTGAGCTACTTTTTTTTGCTTTCTATTACAACTCGAAAACCCACAACATTGCATGAGCAGAATTCGTAACAAGAAATAATTACGAGAGACAAGGAACTTGTTCTCCTTGCTGTTCTCCTCCATGTTGGGATAGAAGCTTTTGCTTGTCGAGCAAACTACAGCCCTACAGTCGTACGTATTGGGTGGGAAAATTATATCGAATTTAAAATAAAAAATGAATCAAAAGATCTGATTCTCAAAATCGACTCTTTCAAAACCATTTTCTACATCAGATCGAGCAAGACCATTTCAACATCTGTTGTGCTTGGAAACTCGTCTCCTCCGTCCTGCTGATCCCTTAAAGAATATACATTCTTTCCTTCGAGCATTGTATTCTCGATGTATTTTAGTTGTCGTAGTAGACAGAGCTTTTTGACCTGTGGTTTCGTTTCAAGACTCTCCTTGATACGAGGATAGTAAGAAATTCGTTTTCTTGAATTTTTCGCTCGTTTGGCATTTCCTTGCTCAAATTTCAATTCCTCTCCTAAGGAACTTCTCTTGTTCGGACGTTGAACGGATGAATCGATTTCTGCATTGGCGTGTCCAAGAGTACGAAAGGATAAAGTTCGCCCCATATTGGATTTTACTTGTTCGGAAGACGGGGCGGCTGCCGGTGGAGGAGCCATTGCAGCGTTTTCCTCGTTCTGGTTATTCTTTGGTTCGACCGTCTCGGGCTCAAACTCGTCGGCATCGTCGGTATCATCGTACGGTGGTGAGAAAAAATATTGGTGAAGTTGCCAAAGGTCGGCGTCGTCGTATGCTAGATTGGCGATATCGCTGAGGGTTTGTAGATGGGATCTCAGCCAAGTCAGGTTTCTAGTACGGCGAAGCTCGTGTTCAGCGACAGCATAGTTTCTTGAGCTCACTGATGATCCTGTGTACGATGATTGTTCAAAGGAATCCATTTCAGAAGACCAAGAATCTTGAATTTGTTCCGCTTCAGCAGTTGGTGGGACTTCCTCGAGTTCGACTTCATCTGACGGTATCTGTAGATTCTTTCCCGACAGAGACCGTACGAGAATCGACGTATCAGGAGCAACGATTGGGTTATCGTCGACAAGATTTTGAAGTTCGTTCTGAAATGCAATCCTGGATTCCTCGGATTTGCTTAGAGACCCAAATGCTCGTTTTGCCGAAGCAGCTACCATGGATGGAGGGGCAGGTCCTCGAGACAAATCTTTTGCCTCGTCAATCTTTTTCGAGGGTTCTACTGTTTTTGTCAATTTCCAGTGCGCCCACATGAACCTGACAAAACTCAAAACCCTATCGTTTCCCCATTCCTCTGGTAATTGTGGCAAACCCAGCGTCATTATAATCGCTAAAGTGCAAACGATGGTAACAAATAGTGAGTAAACATTTCGAATTGCGTGGTCTCTGAATACAAGACGGTTCGTTGACTTACGTGCAAGTGGAAATCCGGTCAAACTTTGCAGATTTGTATATCGGTTGGATACAATACCAGCAACAATATGTCTCTGTCCGGAGAAGCCTATACAGCAGCTATCTATGTTGAATCGCTTGAGTGACTGATTGTAAGCGAGAGCATACGATATGGCCTTTGATGCATTTTGATCCATCGGAACACCACAAAGTGACAATCGTTGTAAAGAGTCATTCTCCGAAAGACTCTTCATTATAGCCTTCACTCCAACGGTCGATATTTTATTGAAGCTTACATCAAGCAATTCAAGACGTATCGAACCAAGAACTACTGAACAGAGTTGTGCGCCGCGATCTTTCATCATATTGTTGTCGAGTTTGATTTCTCTCAAAGTGGATGAGCCCCATACCGCATTCATCAAGCCTTCGACCCCAACACACGTTATTTTGTTGAATGAAAGGATCAACGACTTCAAAGGAACTTTCTTGTTTTGAGTGAGCGATTGAGACAATAGGGCCAAGTCGGAGTCGGAGAGGTTATTATTTCCTAACGAGATGTTCTTCAGGTTGAAATTCGTCATCACCATACTAGATAGCATTTCGAATCCTTTCGTCGTCATCGAAACGTTATCAACATTGAACTCTTCAATGGTCACTGGCTTTATGTTGTAACCTATCTTAATACCGCCTTGTCTCTGCAATAGTTGCTGCACCCTCGATTCAACTTCTCTTATCGATTGCACAAGAACATTTATCCCTTCTTCACCTAAATCGTTATTTGAAAGATGAAGCCGGGAAAGACTACAGCCATGTAGAATTGCACTAGCAAGTGCCATGGCACCCTTCCGTTTTATATTGTTCCCGGACAAAAATAAATTGCGCAGCGTGTGGTTCCCTGCAACAGCATGTAAACTCAGAGATGTACATCCATCGTCGCCAATACCATTGAACCCAAGATCCAATACCGTTAAATTTTGGTGGTGCCGTCCTTCTCTTTCACATCCGCACGCAATCACATCAACACCCCTATCGCCTAAATTATTGTATCCTAGCTTCAATACTGCGATCTGTGGGTTACTTCGAAGGGCGCTGCTTATTAATTCTGCATCATGTTCTTCAAGCCCCCTTCTTGAAAGATCGATCTAAGAAGATTGCGGTTGTTAGACAAAAGTTTCACGCAGGTGGATAACGCAACGCTCAAAAGATGCGTTGTAGAAATTTCAATTTCACTCTTGAAGGAGGAAGTAATAACAAAGAAAAACGACTTACCACTTGTATTCGTCCGACTGGTGCAACCAACTGTAATCTTGAAAGAAGTGCCTCCCGTAATCGTAAGCATGCCGGCGTAGATCGATAGTTTATGTCTAGCGGTTCTACTTCTTGTATTGCTTCATGTTGAGGAAGCGAAAGTTTCGTAACAGCAGATGCCGAAGATTGGTGGTCATCTTCTATAACTGGCCCTGCTCGTTTCATTGTTGGTTGTTCTTTTTGAAAACCATTCATGGTTTTTCCTGTCTCGTTGACCTCGTTCCCGTTCTCATCTCCTTGCCCGTGTTGACACTCCTGTTGATGTTGAGGTTGTCGAATGCTTTCTTCGTGTATTTGTGATGATTCACCTCCATTGGAAGGCTTCCCCTTTTCTGTGTCTTCACTTTCACAACTGTCATCAGTAACTTGTTTCGGTGAGCTTCTGCCCGTATAATTTCGTTTTTCGTTCTGCCCAGACAATTGATCTCCGTGTGATGCTTGATTTAAATAAGGGTCAACTTCCATTTTATCGTCACTTCCACCATTTGGCGTCGTATAGGACGTCCCATTCGTTCCTGTTTGATTTTCAACCTCCATTCCAACGGCAACCCCTTGCTCTCTCGGTCTTTTCGACCCCCCTCCGTTTCTAGTAGGTATATCGTGATGAACCATGAAACTGAGGCTGCTCATCTTCCTCGAAATAATATTCGAATATGACTACGCACTAGGAGGTTTAACCACCGCTGCCTCCTTTGTAGTCGCGTGTTGTGTTGTGGTGTTGATTTGTCTGCGAAAGTACTTGCACTTATCAAGAAAGAGTCCTTCAAATTAAACTGATTTTTACGACTGGAAACGTCACATATAATCAACACAGGAAGGTATTCATCAAGTGTAGGTTCAACTGCGACTATCAATCGAAGGGACTGATGTTCTTTCAACGCCCTCTTTAGAAATGTCGGTTAGTGTCTTGCCACAACAAAACGCAAGACGAAAACCTTCAATTGGTAATGGCAACAGTATCGTCAAGAAGAGGAAACAGCAACTTCAAATCATGCATTCCCTCCGAGCACTGTGCATGCCTTTCCCGAGCGAAAGGGGAATACGGAATGGACGATAAGCGACCGTGAGCCACAGGAACCACGCCAGAAATCAATTAAGGCAGCACATAAACAAAGAGAACCGCTCCCCAGTAGTGAATGTACAGTTCAATTCAATGTTGTAGATGACGTACCGAACCTTGTTAAGTAATTCCGTAAGCGATGAAAAAATATTTGTTAAGTGATCTGTCTTGGTCCGTTCCCGTTTAACGTAACTCATGTTTGTAAGTTTTTATCACATAATTCTGCCGGCGGAGGAGAGCAGAAAGTTATACATTTCAGCCAATCATAATCCACGATTCACGTGACCGACACCAACATCTTATTAAATAGCTTTTCGGTTGGCGTCTTTGACTTAAAGGTAGGTGACTTCAATTTATTACATAGTGTGCTCATTTTCATTGGTGGAAAGCTTGCGTTGAGAAAATAAATGTACTGCAATAGTGACAAAAGAAGATCCAAACGCTAACCCTAAATTAAAAATACATTCAACAAGACAACTTTTCAAGTCGACAGTCTCATCTTCCAAACCGAGACACAGACATCATCAAAAAATGCCACTTTTTCTCCATCGAAATAATCTTTTTTCACGGTCATCTCTTCATCTCTGTCAAAAGAATAATCATCGATTATTTTTTTCTCCAGAATAGGCATAGTAACGAAGCCTCCGTTGTTTTCTAAGATCTACGTCAAAAGGCTTACGAAATCATATTATATCCAATGACTGACGAAACTCAAGTGGTGTCGAGGTACAAGGCGGCAAATCAAAGCCATGTCTTCGATCATCTCGACGCGTTATCGGAAGAGGAGAAGGGAACCTTTTTGAAGCAACTTGATGGTATCGACGTTGAAAATCTTTCGAGTTTGCTCGGGGCAGCACTCGCCGACGCGGAAAATGAGGATGGGGAAGACGACGTTATTACTCCGTTTTCGAAAGACGTCGGAAGAACTGTGGACAAGGAAGATTCGATCGCGGCATACGAAAAAGGAATTAGCGCGATCGGCCGTGGCGAAGTTGCCGCTCTTGTCCTTGCGGGCGGCCAAGGCACCCGACTTGGTTTTTCGGGACCAAAGGGAATGTACAACATTGGTCTTCCGAGTGGCCACACATTGTTTCAACTTTTGTGTGAACGACTCAAAAAGCTCAAAGAGCTTGCATCTTGCGAATCTTTGCCTTTTTACATCATGACGTCTCCGATCAATCACGAAGAGACGACTGCGTTTTTCAAAGAGAATGATTTCTTTGGATTGCCGGAGAACGATGTCAAATTCTTTCAACAGGGAATGTTGCCATGTATGACCAACGACGGTAAAATTATCCTCGAATCAGCTGGTAGGGTTGCCATGGCACCCGATGGGAATGGTGGAATCTATCCATCGTTGAAAAATTCTGGAATGATTGACGATATGGCGACGCGAGGTACGAAATACATTCACGTTTTCAGTATTGACAATGCCTTGACCAAGATCGCCGATCCCGTTTTCATTGGCCATTGCATTTCGAAAGGAGCCGACTGCGGGAACAAGGTCGTGTGGAAAACGGGGCCTCACGAAAAGGTCGGTGTCCTTGCGGAAAAGGCTGGAAAGCCGTGCATAGTCGAATATTCCGAAATCACCTCCGAGATGGCGGAACGCACGGATGCGAGCGGACGATTGTGCTTTGGGGCAGGAAACATTTGCAATCACTTTTACACCCTTGACTTTCTACAAACAAAGGTCATTCCGAATCTAGGGAATCTTTACCATATCGCGAGGAAAAAGATACCCTACTACGACGCAGCATCGAAAAGCACCGTTAAACCCGAATCCAACAATGGAATCAAACTGGAATCGTTTATTTTTGACATTTTTCCATTGTCAGAACAAATGGGAGTGCTGGATTGCGAGCGAGACCAGGAATTCGCTCCGGTGAAGAATGCTCCAGGCTCGGCATCTGACAGGTAAGTACTAGTTGCGACAAAAAATGTGTCGCGGGAAAAAAATTACCCATTGCGAGTTGTGTCGGTCTATTTGGCACACCATGCACCCAGATCCTCTAACCCGAAAAATCGCTTTCTTTTTCTGATCTACAGTCCCGATACTGCTCGCGCATATCTTTCCAAGCAAGCCCAAAAATGGGTAACGGAAGCGGGAGGAAAATTGACCGGAGATTTGGATAGTCTGTGCGAGATCTCGCCGATGACAAGTTACGGTGGTGAAGGGCTTGAAGAACTTGTTGGAGGAAAGGAGATTCAATGTCCATTCACGCTTTGATGATGAAAATGCCAGATCAAGTAGTATATTGTTCAATACAGAGTTGAATTCTATAGAAATGTAATTATCTCTTCTATTATCAAAAGTTGACTAGATCACATAGTTTGTTGCGTTGACATTTCGAAAGTTCGCATGGGAAGAGACGGAATGTTGCAACGGAGAGTATCGAAGGAAATGACGAAAAGCGATGGGCTTTTGCAGGTCGTCCTCGATCCAGTTCTTCTGAATTCGTTTATGTCCGCTCAACGCCAAGAGCTAGTCGCCACACCATACCGAATCTTGTCGTGATTCTTTGTATAGTGAAAGACAAACACGAAACAGAATTTGTGTTGTATATTTTTGGAAGCTGTCAAAAATTCTTGTCACACATCGTCGTACTTTGGATCGTTCGCCAGTTTCGTCAAATGCTCCGCTTGTACCAGGACCGTGTCGAGATTCGTATCTGCCAACTCGAATGGCTTCGTTGATTTCTTCGGGGTCCGTGAGGCCCATTGCAGCCTTGAATTCAGTTCTCGGTCTTTCGAATGACAAAATTCTGTCGATTCGGCGTTGGCATTTTCATGGCTCCCCTCATGAGCTTTCTATACAATGATAGAGCCTTGGACCTTGTTGCTGGAGTTGCCATTGTGAGTGATCTTTCCAACTGAGAGGGCTGTTCTAGCTAACGGATAGATTCGTGCTGGTTGTGATTGCATTCAGTATGGTGAGTGAGCATCCATCATTCAATCCGATTTCGATAGAAGGCTCTCGACCGAAAGATGAACCACACGTAAAAAAGTGATGAGAAAATCCTCGTCGGTTTTTTCAACCTATGTATTGAAAAGTACGAACATAGTTTCATACAGATTTTTACCAAAAGCTCTGCGAGCTCCCGTGTAAACTGCGTTCGGATATCGAAGGTATGAACGTACGAATGCATAGATTTTCAATTCGATTAGAGCGACCAAAGACGCGAGAACCCCAGCCACACGCTCACAAAGAATACGCGCGCCAATAGAATCCCACGAACATCTTTCTTACACTATTACTTCGCCTAACAATTCGGAATGAACAACCTACCGAAACGCAACAAATGAGATTACTTTATAACTCTTACAAATAAGAGGTACATTGCTCGGCTGCATTGGAAGGCTGTGTATCTCATCGATTAGAAAAAGTAGAAGGAAGGGATTGGATTACAGTATCTAGCCATGGCACCTGCTGGCAACGACAATCCACAGGCCGGCCAAGGGAGACCGCTGCCGAAAAAGGAGAATGATCTCTTCAAAAACGTCGTAAAGCACTACGAACAAAAGCAATACAAGAAAGCTATCAAGCAGGCTGATTCGATTCTGAAGAAATACCCGAATCATGGAGAGACCTTGTGTATGAAAGGACTTGTCTTGAACAACATGGGAAAGAAGGAGGAAGCCCATGCTCTGGTGAAGCAAGGTCTAATGCACGATATGAGGTAAGGAATGAAATCACTTTTTCGTCACAGCATACTCGCTTTTTTGCCGGGCGTACAAGTTTTGCATAGTTGAAACCGATTCTTACCAAATATTTTCTCAATCTTATCGTTTTAACCAATAGGTCCCATGTTTGTTGGCATGTTTTTGGTCTTTTGCACAGAGGCGATCGCAACTATAACGAGGCTATTAAGGCCTATAAACAGGCTTTGCGAATAGATGCCGATAATTTACAAATTCTCCGGGATTTGAGTTTGTTGCAGATCCAAATGCGAGACCTTTCGGGATTCGTCGTCACGCGGCACAACATTCTCAACCTGAAATCGAACGGAAAAATCAATTGGTTGGCATTCGCTCTCGCGAAGCACCTCACAGGAGACTTGCGGGGAGCCATTTCCGTAATCGACATTTATTTGGGAACTCTCAGCGAGGGAGCCCCAGAACTATCTCGCGGATTTGAAGCTGGTGAACTCGCTTTGTACCGAAACCGTATCCTTGCAGAAATTCCCGACAATTACAAGGAGGCCCTGGATCATTTGGCTGTGTGCGAGAAAGTTGTTGTGGACCGTACGTCATTGCTTGCAGCGAGGGCTACTTACCAATACAAGCTAGGAGAATTCGCGGATGCAAAGAAAACAATAATGGAACTGTTCGACCGTGGATTGATTGAGAATTACAAAATCCATTCCATGTTTATGTGTGCGACTCTGGAGCTAGACAATGACATATTGGATGCGGCTATGAAATTACCCGGTACTCGCACGCTTGCTGCAATGATGCCCTTGACGGAAGAACAGAAAGAAACCCTCTTGGAAGCTTACAAGTCGGAGATATATCCTGCGTTCCCAAAATCGAAAGCTGCAGTGAGAATACCTATGAACTTGGTAGATGACGATCGCTTCAAAAATACCTTGGATATTTTCATTCGAAAAGGACTTGTGAAGGGCATGCCTTCTCTCTGCAAAGAATTAAGTTCTTTCCTGCTTGTTGAGAAGAATGGAAGGTATGAGGTTGCAAAGGATCCCGTTGATGTTAAGCAGCACCCCAAGTACGCTATGATTTGCGAGCTCGCCGACGGATACATTTCGACACTCAAATCCTCGAACAAGCTATTGCCAGACGATGAGGTCGAGGAGCCGCCATCAACGGAGCTATGGACGTTGTATCTAAGAGCTGGTCTCCACGAGTTGGCTGCCGAATACAACGAAGGCATTGCCCTTTTGGATCAATGTCTGGAGCATACCCCAACTGCGGTTGATGCATATGAACTCAAAGCGAGGCTTCTCAATGCTGCAGGTGATATTAAAACAGCGGTTGAAGTGATTGATCAGGGACGTGACTTAGATAGACAAGATCGTTATATCAATAACCAAACGACAAAATATATGCTTGAAGCAGGAATGGAAAAGGAGGCGTTGGAGCGAATTTCAATGTTCACAAAGCATGAGGGCAACCCAGAAGTGAATTTGTACGACATGCAGTGCTCATGGTATGAACTCGGCCTTGGCGCATGTCTTGCTGAAAAGAAAGAATGGGGCAAATCCTTGAAAAAGTATTGTACGTAAAAGATGAAGGGATTTGGCACCGATATTGCATCGAATGAACGAAGTTAGCATCAGATGTTTTTTGTTTTCGTGTTTACTGACCTTTTTATTGTTTTCGTGTTTACTGACCTTTTTAATTTTTTATTTTCATTCCGTACAGCTGCCATTGTAAAGCATTTTGACGATTTTCACGAGGACCAGTTCGACTTTCATTCCTATTGTGTTCGAAAGGTAACGTTGAGGGCGTATACGGATGTGTTGAAATTTGAGGATAACCTGTGGGGCGAAGACTATTATTTCACGGCCGCGGAAGGTACAGCTAGAATATATTTGCACCTTTTCGATAACCCCGAAATCACGAAAGAGGACGTGGAACCAGACTATTCGAAAATGACTGCAGCACAGAGGAAAAAGGCGAAAGCAATTGCTCGAAAGAAGCGAGCCCAGGCCGAAAAGAAAGAAGCAGCTGCAAAGAAAAAGAAAGAAGAGGAGGCCAAAGCCGACAATGGAGATAACAAAAGTGCACAGAAGAAGGGTTCGAAACCGTCTTTTATTGACGAAGATCCAGATGGAAAAGAATTGATGAAGGCTGACCCACTGGAGGAGGCGAAAAAATATTCTGCGATTTTATCGAAGCATTGTCCAAAACGCCTCGGAACATGGGCTCTTCAGTATGACGTTGCTATTCGAAGAAAGAAGGTTATGTTGGCACTCCAGGCACTTTTGCGCCTGAAAGCTCTCGACCCATCCAATGCGGATTTTGTTTCGCGTCTGGTTGACTTTGCACTGAAAGTTCCAACCTTCGACATGAAGGGTGCGGTCAAGACCGTGGTGACGGAAGAATGCTCAAAACTGTTGAATGGAGAATCCATTGCAAAGCTGGTGACAGATCTTGCAGCCAAGGCAAGATCAGACTCCTCCACATCATTGCCTCTCCGAATCGTGATTGCCGAAAGCCTTGTTAGCACAAAGTCTGAGCCCATAGATAAGGCAGCATCCGTTATCGTAGATGCGGGAGCAGACATGCGAGGATTCGACATCCAAAGTTGTCGTTTGGCTCTCACTACACTCAAAGGTTTCGGAAAAGAGGCATCTTCGGCTGCCGAAAAATGGAAAGCTTTTGTGGCACAACAATTTCCTCACGCAAAGAACCTGAGCTAAGTTATTAAAGTTAATGCTAATAATAATAATTGCAACTTTCTTGAAGCACTTTTTGAATATTTAGAGATCAAATCGCGTTATAAGGCATTCTCGTGTGGAAGTTTGTTGTTCGCTGCAATTCAAACTACGCCTCGCCTCTGTCTGCCAACCATTGCTTCCCCCATTGTTCCACCCTAACGACATTATTCTCCATGTCTTCAATAGTATTCGATGGCACTTCATGGACAATATCGTGCGAATATGATTCTCTGGCCTCCTCAAGAATGACCTGCATGATCTCTGCTTCCATATTTTCTGTGATGAAAAAATATTCAGTTGTGTTAGGTACGATAAAAATGCAGGTTCAATTTGTGTGGAATGACAAAAAACAATCCAACTCTGTAGCTTCAACAAATGAAAAAATTTACCTGCTCGTTTCTTTTCGCCATATCCTCTGGCAGTCAACCGATCAAAGAGTACATCGGTGGAAGTACGAAGACACAAGACCAAATCAAACCATCGTTCGGGAAATATTTCACAAACGTGGAAGTCGGCCACAATTCCTCGATCTTCCTCGGCAGCCTTGTCCAATATAATCTCCATGGCATCCAGTAATTTATCCTCGTCCAGAATGTTTGTGTTCAGGTCTTCGTCTCGACCGTCGTAGCACTTGTGTTCTTTGATCAGCTCTCCCACATTGACGTGTGTCATACCCGTACGTTCCGCAATCATAGATGCCGTAGTTGTTTTTCCAGTACCGGGGGTACCAGTCAGCAGGACAAATGGCCGGGATCTCTCTGGACCGTTCTCGCTCATGCTGTAATTATGTGACGAAAAAATGTAGATTGTGTGTAATTCTTTTGGGTGACCTCCTCTCCTGTTCGGTCAGATGAACGAAAATTATTGTTCTGGATATTCAACTGAAAGCTTAATGTGATGAGGGTTGTTGCTTTTGGTTTCTGCTTAGTGCGACGAGAATGAAAGGTTTCGATAGAGTTCTTCGTGATGGGTCGTTCGTCGACATCTGAGAATACATGGTTGATCCATAATTATTTCGGGTTCTGTGGTATTTTTGAGATTGTTTTTTCAGCCGTGGATCGATTGGACAACATGAAACGGGGATTGAATCAATCAATCCGACAATCATTTATCCCTAACCTTTTATGGGATTTAGGGAACTGTCGCCAAGTTTTCGTCTGTGCGTATGCCCAGTGGCGTTGTAACGTGGAAGTACGTACGTTTGTCGTTTGAAAATCTTGAATCTCAAGTTCGCTTTTTAACACATGGAACCCTTACTGTTTTCGAAAAACCGTTACATTCATTACTGACATCTACGGCAAATCAGATTTCAGAATCATCACATCAACTTGTTATTGTTATCTTCATCTCGTGCAGCAACAAAACAACCCAAGTTCCGATCGCTCGGCAACAACAACATACTACTTAACTCTTTAGAAGTAGAAACCTCGTCAACATTATTGGCCATTCAGTGCTGTGACTTGATATTCTTCTGGGTCTGCACATTATAAGCTCTGAAAGAAATTAGGCTTCAACAATGAAATTTTCAACGGGAGCCTTGTTGCTCTTTGTGGCACTGATTGCCGGAGTGGATGAAATTGTAGCGAGGAAAAGCACCTCGATCGGCTGCTTCGAGTCGTCGGGGTTCTGCTGGTAGACCGTCGCGGTCATCATCGTCCAGATCGAGACAACCGCCAGTTTCGAAACGGCGTACGGAAATGTACGAAGACGACGAGGATGATTATGATATGGGCTATGAAGATCCTGTCGACGAAGACGAGGATGAGTACGAGGAAGAAGAAATTGTAGAATCTGAGGAGGAAGAGGAAGAAGAATATCGCCCAAAGCGAAAATCGACCAAGCGTTCGTCTAAAAAATCTGCTCCACGCAGAAGTAGTAGATACGACGAAGACGAAGAAGATGACTACGCCCCACGCCGACCAAATAGAAGAGCCCCTCCCGGAAGGGGTCGTGGTGGCCCTCCTCCTCGGGGAGGACGACGACCTGGTCGAGGAGGAAGCCGAGTGGTTCCTTACACTAACCGAAGGCAACAACCGTCTACCTTTGCGCGTGGTCTCAGCGCTCTTCGAAGTTCGATGCCAGATCCCAACTCTGTCAAAGAGGCTGCTATGAAATCATTAAGTGTTGCCCGAGAAACGACGTCTGGATTGTCGGCGAATCTTTACCGTGAGGTCAAGGGTTTGACTAGTTCGGAGCTCGAACAAGTCATGCTCAAGGCAACTCGACCCGACGATACTCCTGTCAAGGGAAAGCACGCTGAACGATTGGTTGGAGTTACGTATCAAATCAGTGGGCGATACGACATTTACGATGCTGTCCTCCGCAAGTTGTGGGCAAAGATGGCCGAAAAAGACTGGCGAACAACGATCAAAGCTCTTTACATTCTTCATCGGTTCTCTGCCGATGGTTCACCGGAACATGCTCCTGCCTTGAAGGTAAGAATTTTCCTGTTCGAGTTCATAATTCTTTCGGCTCCATTCTTCTTTCTTACACATTTCGCTTATACTTTTTGTCGTCAATTCAACGCTATTAATTATAATAGGCCCGTGTACGAGAACTTCGTCGCACGCGTGATCCCAAACGCAAAGGCAAATTTTTCAGTTCGAAGTTGCTTCAAGCTGGCGATACTTCTGAGGAAACCGCTAAATTCCGTGCATTTATGGGACGATATGCTCACTATGTTCTCCTTCGTGCACAGTGTTTCGGAGGAATGTTCGACGAAATTGCTTCTCCTCCTCCTGCTAAAGACACCAAGAAAAAGAAGGCTGCACCAAAGCCCATTACCGCCACATCACTCAAAATGGACCATCTCGATGCTGCCAAACTTTTGCTCAAGACTGGTGTAGCGTGCGTACTAAAGAATGGCGAAGAATGCGAAAACACAGCGCTGGCGGTGGAACGAGTTGCGTCGGATCTTCTCGGTTTGACTACTGCTGTCTCTGGCGCATTGACCAAGTGCCTAAAGGGTGACGATCTGAATGGGGCAGATCCTGCTTTGATCAAAAAGTGGTGTGAATTCTACAGCGAGGAGCTGTTACCACAGACTCGCGGCATGGTCAAGAAAACAGCCCCTAAACTTGATGCCTTTGGTCTCTTTTTGCCATCCCGAATGGGCCCAACCCTGGACCAAGATCTGCTTCAAAAGGGATTGAAGCTCGACGAAACCAGCGCCAGTGCTGCTTCGGAAGAAACACCGAAGGAAGAGGCCGCCGAAGAAGAAAAAGAATCGGAAAAGGCGGAGGAAGAACCGGAAGAAGAACCGGAAGAAGAAGAACCCGAGGAGGAAGAAGTCGATGATGTAGAAGAGATCGATGAATACGAATACGATGACGAAGAAGAGTACTACGATGATGAAGACGAATTATAAACAAACATCAAATCATTGTAAAAAACTCGATGGCTAGTTCTAAATAACATGTTATTTATATTCTAAAGAACGCCATTATATATTCTGCAAATGTATCTATTTCAAAAATTTTAGTTGTCATTTTTTCGGTTGTCGAGGAGTATGTTACCATCTGAGCCCGTGACGTGAGATAAGTATTCGATGGGTAACACTCCATTTATGCCATCCGTCAGTACCACTCCGTTGTCGCTAATGAAGAATTCGATTTCGTCATTGGAAGCACATTTTATAGCATCCACGAAAATGTAGACACTGCAACTCTTGCGCATTCCCGAAATGACGCCATCGTCTGCTGGCAGCCCGGTGGCAAAGTGAATGTGTGTTCGATTCATTTTCTTGAGGCCACTCTTTTGTATACTTTCCCAGGCGTCTGGGTAGGTTCCGTGAACAATGCACGGTAACGATCTCAATTCGTCCTTGGAAAGCTTGGTGAGGAGTGATTCCTGGGTTGATGATGGAAATGCTGTGTCCCTGATTGGCTCGTATACAGAGTATCGTTTGCGTTTCATTCTCCGCTTGTTGTGGATAATACAAATTCGTTGGTCGTTCTTGTAGTTTGAATCGTTGTTTGTCACTGTTCTTTACCATTATTTGGATGTTTTCGAGGGTTGCACCCTTTAGCTTGGGGTGTTTGGAATCGAGGATTTCTTGGACGGGGACGTAGCCATCCTCCTTGATGGTCAAACCAATGTTGAGAGCCTGGTGCCGAAGGGCCCACGACAAGGCACGAGACAGTTTTTCCTCCGTCATGGGCTTATTGTTTCCAGAATTCCCACCACCACCACCCTTGTTGTTGTTTCTTCGCTGGTGTCGGCTGCGTTTGTTCTTTTTTCCTGGCGCATTGTGCGGGTTTGTGTTTTTCTTTGGATTGCGACTCGCTCCCGCAGAAGCATCCACACCTTGTTCACTCATTTTCTATTTGGTCTGTTCTATATGTGGTATCGGAATTGAGCACGAATGTCATCTACTTTTTGTTGTCATTTGATGCACAACAATAGATGCAAAACAAGATTTTCTCAAAAGTGACCGATTTGATTTTCGTTTCAAAAACAAGATGAGAAGCATACATCAGGACTGGCCTGCGTAGAGATCAGTACACTTTGTACGTACAAACCCAACAGCTTCAAACGTGCGTACAAAATCTGTTCGTCGACCGATTTTGCACATCCACACAATCAACAAGATTCGAGTTATTATTATTTTCTTTTCCTCCAAAATCCGGGAAAATGGAAAGAAATAATCGTAAAAGCTCAAACTTGCAGTAACTGCAACAATCAATTCAATTCAATTCAATTCAATTCCAATCGTTTACTATTCGATTCTTCTCTAACAGCACTTCCATTCTCCATACACAAACAGCAGAATGGCAGGACTCGGCCGTAGAACACATTATCGAAAAGCACCTGACGGATTCGGTTTTGTATGACCTCCCGGAACCGAACGAATACGAACGCATCGCCAAGGTCGTCGCGACACGGGGTGGGAACCAGTTCGACATTGTGCTGGCTAGAGATGATACCGATACAAACCCAAAGGGACTGGCGATTCTGCCCACAAAATTCCACAAGCTGGTGTGGGTCAAACGAAACGACTATGTCATTGTTCAAACGGGAATCGATCAAAACCAGGACGATGAAGACGAGGGACAAGACGATGACCCAGAAAAGACAGTCGAAACCAGTACCAGCAATGATGATCCTAACGAAGAAACCGGGATTCGATTCATAATATCTCACATTCTCTACAAAGATCAAGTCAAACACCTGGTATCCAAGGGATTGTGGCCAACGAACGACCCAGAGTTCTCGGACGACGTTGCATCAGATCCAAACCAACAGAATGACGACGAGGATGCCGATGACAACGACGATGGAATCGTGTATAACGACTATTATGACATGGAAAACGACGATGATTTGTTTGTCAACACGAATCGAATTGCCCGACTCGAGATTCAGGACTCGGAAAGCAGCGAAGAAGAAAGCAGTGACGAAGAAGAAGACTGAAAAGGACTGACTAGTCAAAGCACTTTCATCCCATTGAATGTTGTTGTTCATTAGATTTTTGCCGCTGGAAGAATGAATCGGCCGCATGAAACTCGAAAACATGCAAAAAGGCTATGCCAAAAAATACGAGGTAACAAAATATTTTTTGTTATCTTTCACGTGCTCTTTTTCCGATGATGGTTCATGCGCCGAATACAATTTCAGCACAAAGAAGACCATCCTATTCGTTCTTCCGAAAGTATGAGCATCAACGTTATAGATGGTTCATTCAGTCTATAGATGTCATGGGAATGAGTAAACACTCAACAACAACTTTTTAAAAATAGAACATTTTACTTTCACGTTTATACCTTATACATCATTTACAGACAATTATTGTTTCGTGCCACCATTGTCGGTGGTTTGCCTCCGTTCGCCTGCAACATACCCTCCCATAGCTTGTGTATGGCGAGTTTCCGTGAGGTTTCGGGATCCACGCTTCGCAAAAAATCGATTCGTTCTTGTATCGGCAATTCCATGCACTCTTTCATAAACTTTTTAGATTCTTCCGCCGCCTCCTTCAATACAGAGTTGCGTTGGTCTTCTGCCATGCTCAGCAAATCCCCCAGAATCGATTGTTGCAAGAGAGCCGCCTGGCTGGCCATGCGGAGCTGGCGCTTCTGATCTTCCTCACTCAATTGCAAACGCTCGTCGATTCTCGCTTCCGGAGCATTGTTTTCCGATTTGACTGGTGTTTCCGTGCTGATCGACCTTCGAATTCGGAATACTGCACCGAAACCACTCTAGTGTTTCCACCCTTGCCAAGATCGTTCATGAGTTGGGTGTCCTGCTTGGATTGAACTCTTAAGGTCGCCGCTCGAATGGCACTCTGCATTTCTTGAACCAATTGGTTAAACAAATTCATGACCTCGCTGTCGTAATAATCGTAATCGACGTCCGCTGGTCTTTCGACAAAAATCTTTTTGAGCTCGGCCGTGACAAAGACGGGGATTCCACCCCAGCGCTTTTGCGAGCAAGCGCTGGACGTGTTCCAATCGAGCTTGAGGAAACATCAATGCCGATGACTTTTTCGCTGTTTTCTGTAAAGATTTTATCCCCGCCCGTCATGCTCATAAAGTTTGCGACGCACTCCAATTTCAGCGACGACCGATTCAGGACAAAATACTCCATCAACTTCGTCCGATCGAGCTTGCCGTCCGCCTGCAAGGTTCCATTTGGCCTATCGGCATTTTCTTCATTGTACAAGACAAGCTTGCAAAGACCAACTCGTGCTGCATCGTTCATGTCCTCCATGGCAACCTTAAGTTTTGGAGAGAGATTAGGTTCCGAATTAAGCCCCCCGAGTCGTTCTTGGACAGCGTCCACATTCAACATAAGGCTGGCGCTTTCGTCCTCCTGGAATTTTGTCGTGACCTCTCTCAAGGCAATTCGTTGTTGATCCAAAACACACCGACGGCAGCCGGCAATATCGAGGCAGTCATCGCTGTTCTCCACGACTGCCTCGGGATCCATCTCCAGGAGACGGGAAGAAGACTCTCGGAAAAAGGCGAGAAGCAATTCGTCTGGAACAGTCGTCATGATCGTTTCTATATCGTTTTTGTTATTATTGACGATGGTTAGTTCCTAGTGCCTTAGTGGTTGCAAGATTATTCACGGGAGCGCTTTTGTGAATTTGCTTTCTCAAAACAAGAAGGTGAAAGATCTTGAAGGAAAGTCGTCCGTTGTGAGTCGTGAGAAATATTGCGCGCTGATTGGCAATAGGAGCTAAGATAGCCCTACATACCTATTTGTCATATTCTGCATACTTACCTCCCTTCCTACCGATTTTTTTTCAGTTGAATTTCAACCGAGACACCTCGTGGCAAATTTTAACTGCCTCTAACAGCTGTTACTTGAGAGTGACATGTCGGATGCTTTCAGCTTGAGAGATACCGACCGCCACGATTATTGGTTCTAGTTTGTTCGAAGAAATAGAACGATTCCAGAGAGGTCTACTCATGTGAAGAAAGGAATGAGAAGCACTAGCAAACCTTTGAACCCATCTACTATTTGTTTCTATTGTAAACGCACGCACTACTGTTACTTGAGCATTGGGATATGCGATGTGCCCCTTGACATTCGAGGTATTTTTTCCGATTATGATGCACTCGGCGTAGGGTACATCTTCTTCTTCTTCTTAGAACAACAAATAAGTGAGCCGTAGCAACTGAGCAGTTGAATCGATCGATCATGTCTACCAGTGGCTCCGATCAGGGGTTCAGCATACCGGCGGTCTCGTCTATATTGAGTAATCCGGATGCATCGAGCACTGACAACAAAGAGGACGAAGCGGCTCTTGTGGATTCGTTCTTTCTCCCGGGTGGTCTCTTTGCAGACGAGGGCAATGGCAGTCATGAAAATGAAAGCAACAATAATCTGCCGATGGAACCATCACTACGACTTCCCGTTCACCTTCCAAACAATCCTTGGGAAACTGGGACCTCAATGGCTGCACACAACAACATGACAACCGAATCATCTTCTATTGGGATTGGACCTTTATCCATGCAACAACTCCGATCCGAAAATCATATGGACCATAGGTATTCTGGATCTACAACCCAAAACATTTACAACGAAGGCACAACTACAACCAATCATTTTCCATTGAACAGCCAGTTCCGAAACGAAGGAACTGCATTGACGAGTGCCGAAATTGACCCTTTTCAACAGCTTCCAGATTTGATCTTTCATCAAAACCAACAAAAGAATGTAACTATTCCATCAACAACATCACGAATCGTTCGTCCACCACCGGGCTTTCAAGAGCCGACTCTTTCTCGGTCTATCGATAGCACAGAAACCATGGATTCTTCGAGTCCAAAAGAGCATCCAAGGAATGATGGAAACTCGATGGACTTGTTTGCGTCAAACATGGAACGCGAATACTTGTTTTCGTCAGAAGATCGCACGGGAAAAAGCACCAGCTATCGTGATGCCACAACCTCGGATCGATATTCGAACTGCACACCAACCACATTTCAACACAATAAATCACTCCCACCAAATCATACAAACGATTCAGCAATTAAACAAACAACAATGAATATACCCAGTGTCCAAAGCGATCAATGCAATAACGACGAAGAAAGCAACAGCAAGGAGCCGTCCAAAGCTACCCCGGATTGCAACAGTGAGTCAAACGAAGCAGACGACGCCGTTCTGATTTCCATGACAGATGCAGCATCCAAAGGAACAACGTCACAAATATCGAAGGATTGTACCGAAGGGGACGACTATGGTGACGAAAATGACGTCGTTGAAGACGAAGAAGAAGATGATGATGAAGGAGACGAGGAAGAAAACTCCATACCATCGTCCATTTGTGTGAGCATTGCAGAATCAAACTCCTCATCCCTGAGTACGTGCAGTGGTGAAGGCGATCATAACTCAGAATTATCTAATTCTTCTCATGGAAGTGGTCACTTACAAAACACCCATGGCGACGACGACTTGAACGAAGGTAACGATACCGACCAAGCACACGTCTCTGAGATAGTTGCTGAAATTGAAAACAGCTTGAGCACCTCGAATGGAATTCCCAACGACGAGAAGAGTCCAGCTCCAAGTGAAAATTCAGCGGAAAGAACGCCACCTTCCACAACCAACAAGTTTCTCCATGACGACGAAAACAAGAGCTCAACAACTTTTACTACCGAAAAGTTGTCGGCACTTGTACGTTCTGCGGTAGAAAGTTTGGAACGCATTGTGTATCAGTCCTTCTCCGCCATTGCAAAAAATATTGACCTACATCAGGACAACCAAGAGATACAAACGTTTCTCCCGACACATGGAACTTATACACCAGGATTTTCGAAGCATCCGAAATTGGCTAGTGGATATGAAGGAGGTCTTGTCGGTATTGATGACGCGACTGTTGGATGCTAGTCGGAAACACTCGAGAGGCATGATTGAGGTTATCACGATAATACTTTCGTTCCTATCCGAATTGCTAAAATTCGGTCTCATCGAAGCACTGGAGGAAATCCGTGGTGTAACATCCTGCTACATGGTATTCTACCTCATGCCAAAGTTTTGCGTTGCACTCATGGAGTACATAAATCTTCCCCACTGGACACCCCACACCGTGACTTGGCTAGGCGATTTTCTCTCTCTGCCAACAGGTGGAGGCCGGAATACTGCACGAAACGTCCAACATTCCAATGCCATCATTAATACGGAAGCTTGCGATCGACTCCTACTCGACAAAACCAGCAATCATCTCGGACGACGACGTGTTTTCCAAATCTGCAAAACTAACGCAAGCACGGGCCTCCGCCGCGGCAGCAACACGACGCATTGTCACGGCAGAAAGACATGCAGGTTTGTTTTTTGCTCTTGAAAACGATCAAAACCATTCTGCCCGTCTTGTACATGGTGGAAGGCTTTTCGTCCGAATTTGGATCGATCATTGGGGCAAGGGGTACCGATCTGCTGACAATGGCCTTTGTCCTCTCGATATTGAGAAAAAGCATCTTGTCGTCTCCGATCGCCTGGGTTAGCTGGGCTTTTCAAATTTTGTTGGCAACATTTACTCCCTCGTGTCTAGTTCTGGACATTTTGGTGTTGTTGATTGGTTTGTCATCGATACGGTTGATTCGATATCTGGACATGCAACGGAAGCTGGGGAATTCTGGGGTGCACGAACGATCAAACAAATGATAAAGTTGGGAACTCTAAATTATTATTTGATAACTAGATAAAACGCTATTATCGATCGCAATATCCATTATCCATGGTTTGATTTTTTCTTCGTTGTTGATTTTGTTTGGCTCTTTAAAAAGCGTTGGATTTGCTATTTTGGCTGGTGCATTGATCCGCATACCAAATGATTGACCTGGAATTACATCACGCCTTTCTATTGGCAACGCTCTGAAGGAGATGATGTCTTTCGCCGCAGTGAGGAATATCTTGGACTATAATTGGCGGAATCCAATGGGGGTGGCGAAAATGTTTTTCGGCCCTGTGCTCGAATGAACAACATTCGGCGCAACTGAAATGAACTTGAAAAAATAAGGCAAAGTCTCTCAGGACCTATTCATTTCCGCATGCAATTGATCGAGAATCATCGATGCCGACTGGATGTGCCCCTTGACCTCCTTGATCTCGGATTCTTTTTGTGTCAGTTTGTTTGCTTTCAAATAGGATACCCTCTTTTTGGAAAACTTGGAAGCTTCGTCCGGAGTCAATTCCACGTGAAAACCCATTCCAACCTGGACAAACAACCTTTTGGGATCCTTGACCTTGGCATTGCAAAAGATTGTCCTGTAGCCCAAGTCCACCATTGTATCAATCGATTCTTCTGTTGTTCCCGCTTTTATGCTCTCAGTCATGGTAGGTCGCTAAGTCTTCGTAGTTTGAGATCTCTTGCCGAATAATGTTGGCCTCTGATTCTGCGTTCAGAAGCTTTGGTTTGAGGTTTTTCTCTACGAAATGCACATAGTTTGACAGTTGTTCTTCCAGATCTTCGGAACTCATCGTGATTGTCTAAGATGGATCAATCAAGAAGCTACTGCTAATTGTGATTGTTGACGGGTAGTAAACTTTGTCTGTCCTCTTTCTATTTTTGGGAATTTTCGATTTTGATGTTTCGATCATGATGTGTGGTCCATCATCGATGATCACTTTCTACACAGCCAGTAGATTGAGCGCGCGAAAACTGCGATAAAATTTATCAATGAATTTCATTTCACATTTATTACAATGCTTGACATGAACTACTTCTTCCACGATGCTCGTTCCCGCATCTTAGCAATCATAGCTCGTTTTCACACTCTAAAATTGATCTAATAGTTATCTATAAGAATGAATGGCACCGGGATAAGTTTGTGAAAGATAGTAGCGGCTAATGCTTTCGCAATAAGATAGCGTCCTCTTCATGCTCCTTGTGGCCCGACGGTTGCCGAAGATTTCATGCTGCCCAGCAGTTTGTGATCCAGAGTTGCCATGACGAGTTCGGCACTAAATTGCTTCCCCCTTTGTTTTGACTAGAATTGGTTTCCCTCCCCAAAAGAATTGCATCGAAAGCTGGAGCTCTTGGTCGACGAGTGCCTGCGAGCAATACTGCAGAAACGCCTTGAATTCCTTGAGGGTAAACACCAAGACCACTTGTTCGTTCAAATCTTGCGGAGGTTCCACGTTGTGTGTCCTGGTTTTCGTCTGCACTCGTGACGTAGTGGACATCCACTAAATCGTCGTAGCTGACACTGGTTTCGGTTTTCAGGGAAGCATTCTGTTTGCGCAATGCTGTTGCTGCTTCGTCGGGTAAATCATCGTGGGCAAAGGATACGCTCGAGACCAACCGATGCGTTTCGTTTACCAAAATGGCAATCTCCACCGACCTCCGCAAAGGTTCCAACATGGTTTGCAGGAACGTTGGGTTGGATCACCATTTCCGATGCCCCCTCTGTTGCGGTGACGGCCGCAACTCCCTGTGCACTCGAGTATCCAACCTTATGGGTCACCCTAACAATCGATCCGCCATCCTTTTTGAACCTTGAATTCAAAAGCCAAATGGTCTCCTTGGGTCGTGATTTGTAGGTTTCAGGACATCCCTTCGTTGGCGAACCACTGCAGCCAATGCTTTCATGGCGATTCGTCACTGTCCATCGTTCGTCATTGCCCTCGCTGTTTTGGGATGATCCATCATCATTGTTTCCGCTTACGTTTCCTTCCGCCCGACGTTGGAGCCGAGGTACACCGAAAGAAGAAGCCCGGCTCAAAGTGAAAACTTCCAAAGACAGACTTGGAATCGTTCAGACTTCGGATCGACAAAGCCATCGATCGGGTCAAAGTCAATGTAGAGTTCCTTGCCAATCCTTGACAAGCAGCCAATGGCGGCACAGAATGGTCTTATGGAAGGTCCCGGAATAATGCAGTCCATCGTTGGATTCGATTTACTCAGTAAATGCTCGAATGCGAAGGGGAATATAACACAAACAATTGTTGTAGTGGCTTTTCGACCATTGTTGCTGCCGAGCTCTCAAAATCATTTTTTTCTCGTTTTTCGATGAGATTCTGGCGCGACTCAAATTGTGTTGGGGGCAATACTTTTCACCCCGGAATAATTTGCGGGATTATGAAAGGGGGATCAAAACGTGTCCTTGGATGACTGTGATATTTTTTGTATCGCAAGAAGAGAATTCCACGAAATATTGGTATTGGAACTACGTTTCCGTTCATTTGAATTTCTATCGTCGACACGATAAATTTTGTTAAAAATGCCACCAAAAATACCGAATTTACTGATCGAAAAACAAAACTGAACGTACAAACATGCCTGAAATCCGTTGAAGCATAAATTGCACATGCACTCCAACGTGGGAAGTCTTGTATTTGAAAATGCAGTACGAGCCAGCCCTCCGATTCATTTGAATTCTTTAACGTTCTAGCCGACGATGGAAACAAAGAACATACTACCCATACATCATCGATCTCACATCAAATCTAGGGCATTCGCCAAAACTTGATCCAATATTACTTAGCAGTCGCCAGATTCGATCCTCCATCCAACAGACCGTGACGAGCGTGACGAAGAACCTTTCTCTTACACAACAAAAAACTCCAACCGTTTCTTAACTCTCGACGAGATTCGAAAACATCCCTCTCTCATCCTGTCCCTGAATGTCTGACATCGTGGTTACTCGGAGGTAGTTGAGTTGAGTAGTATTTCTGATTTATATCCATCCATCCACACACCTATATTCGTTCTGTCGCAACAATCAGTGTAGGCAAGGTTTGTTTCACAACTTTCCTTTATTAAATCTACCTACATCAATCGAATAATCATGGTGTTCGGTAACTGGGGAACGATAAACAAGACGGACACGCAGGAAGATACTGCCGATCCAAGCATCGCGTCCGAAGATGCCATTGCACAGGGAACTACGGAAGATGACGATGTCAGCCGCAGTGGCAGAAGCCATAGAAACCTCAATTACTATGAAAATCGAATCGAGCAAAGAGGAGGGAAGGGTTCACGAAAAGCTAAACGAAGGACCGCCGAAATGGTTTGTCTTTTTACAAGACAACATCAAGTGGCTATTTGGGGCGGCGCTTGTGATTGTTGGGGTTTTGGTTGTCATTACAGCGTTTGCGGCAAGGAGCGATTCTCGTGCTGCGGGGAATTTAGAAGCAGACCGTTTTGATTTTTCGGAGTTTGAGACAACAGACTCTCCTACGATATCCCCATCCGGACGTCCAACGCCGAGGCTTCCGGTGTTTGTGCCACCGAACAACGATCCTTCAAATGATTATACAATTAAACCTACCAGCGAAAACACAATCGAACCTTCCAACAGTACCTCCGAATCTCCGACTCTCACTCCTTCCACATTAGAGCCCACTGAACTCCGACAACCGACGATCGAACCGACAGTATATTCCAACAAGAACGTGGAAACCGATTGCTAGACCTCCTATTAGACCCTTTCGACAGGTTATCCCGGATGATGTTTTGCAGTTTTGCGTGGTTGCCGATGCCCCCTACACAAAAGAGGAAGCCAAGGCGCTGCCGAAGCAGATTCAATCCCAAATGGAGGGATGCGAAGTTTGTGGTGCACCTTGGCGACATTTTCATTGGTGACACGCAATGCAACATCGAAGACTACGAAGTTATGCAAGACATTATGCTAGAGTCGCACGTTCCGGCCTTTTTGGTTCCAGGAGACAACGAATGGAACGATTGCATGCGGGGACACATCAACAAGGGATGGCAGCACTGGGAAGACCACTTTATCGGATTTGAGAATAATTGGGAACACGACTATTCGATACAACGCCAACCGGGATACAATGAGAACTTTTACTTTATCTCGAAACGAACTCTTATCGTTGGGCTCAATATTGTGGGTGGCCGCATACACAACGCAACCGAATGGAAGACACGCCTCCGAGACGAATATTTCTGGGTGAGAGAGGTCATGAAGGAAAACCTCTTGAAAAGCAACACGACGGACGGAGTGATTCTCATGGCCCATGCCCATCCCTCGGATCACCACACGGACTTTTTCAATCCCTTTCGGGTCTTTTTGCGAGACGAACTCCGAAACGAGTTTCCTGTCCTTGTATCTTCACGGAGACGGGCACAATTTCATGTACACTCCCCACTACCAGAACCAACCGAACTTTTTGCGGATCCAGCACGAGGGTGGTACTATCGAACCCGTGTTGAAAATTCTAGCAAGACCGGGGAGGGGAGAAGGAATGCGATCATCCGTGTACGATGCCTTTCAATACGATCGGCAGCTAGAACTCATGAAATAACAAGAAAATCATGGAATTTATATTCCCAAAGGTGTCTTTGTGCATCGCTATATGACAGACACCCTATTCAAACTACCGCTACAGAACTGCGATGCGCTATTTTCTAGGTTGAAAGGACGATAACCCTTTATCCCACCAACCCCAAAAGATAGAATAATAACAAACTTGTAAAACTAGAATGATTTTATATAAATATATTTATGTAAGAGTGTAACTAACTCGAATGAGACGAATGCTTCATGAGCTCATCTCTAATGTCTAATGGTTGTAAGATGGATGTCTTGTGGGTATTCCGCAGATATACCGCTTACCAGGTCTTGGTTTCGGAACTGGCCACGACAGAGTCAATCGCAAACGAGATGGATTGAGTAGCCGCGAGCTTGGTGCTGACCGAGTTTTGGATCTTTTGAAGAAAGATGCTTCTCAACGGCAGCCTTCTTTTCGGAATCCAACTTGAGCTCTTGAGCATTCACGAGGTTGGTTCCCATGGCATCATCGTCGGGGCAGTGGCGACACAAAAAGCCAGGCCACAACCAAATCAAAACGGGAGTTTGGATTTCCATGACGAGGGTATTGATGGAAGCATTTTCTTGACCATCCGAATTGGCGACAAAGGGGATTTCGGCATCACTCAAATAGTGGTTGGCATCCCAGTGGACAGTCAGTTGTAGGCAGAGACGAATGCCTTGGCAAGCAAAGCCTTTTCTTCCTGGGTGGATTTCGCCGGCTACCAGCTCCCTTGAGAATGATGGTGGAGCCAATGGTAGCGACAGGTTTCTTGAGCTGGCTTTTCGTTGTTGCTGGCTTCATCGTTGACATTGAAAGTAATCGAGCACGAGTCGGCAGACTTCAAATAGTCCGATTTTGCAGACTTGGATGCGTTCGCAAAAGTTGGATTCGAGCTCCTTGGTTGCCTGCTCGTGGCAGAGGCCGGCGCAGTCCTCGGTAACTGCTTGCAACAAGAGCGATTGTTGGGCAGCTCCCATGGCATCGTCATCGGGGCAGTGGCGGCACAAAAATCCCGGCCACTAACCAGATAAGAACGGGAGTTTGAACGTCAAAGACACCGCTGCTGGTAGCAGTTGACGACTCGAAACTGGCCGAGTCGACACCCGGTCATGTAGTGACCAGCCTCCCAGTGGACGTCGTTGTAGGAAGCGACCAATGCTCTGGCCAAAAAGTCCGAGTCTTCCTGGGTGGGTTCGCCGGATGTTCCCCCGAGAAGAATCTGGCTGCCAAGCATCTTGTGGTTGGAGTTGGAGTCGTTGTTCGAAGAAACAGCACGGAGGGAAGATCCCTTCACGAATCCGAGAGCGGAGAAAAAGACGGCAATGGAAAGTTTCATGATTGTGTTTGTTTGTTGGTTGGTTTTTTTGCTTTTTTTGTTTGGAAGCTTTTTGGAATTGTGAGAACAAAAGATGATCATCACAAAAATGTGCCATATCTCTCGAGATACATGCATTTGCTGCTAAAATCGATTTGCGATTGATTTTGAGAGAAGCTTCTCACAAAACTATGAAAAAGATATATGCACTGAGAAGCTTCTCACCAAAAGTTTGTGACTACTTGTCGTTACAATCTACTGGAAAGCTTCTCACGGAAGGTTCATAAAAACAAAAGCTCTGCTTTTCATTGATGAAAGGTTCCTTCAACTTCAAACAGATGAGAATTGAAACTTTTCGTTGAGAAGCTTCTCAGCGCCGAACTGTGATGTGAGTGATTCGAGAGGTGAGATTTTCGAGGGAAGAAAAATTCTCGTGACATAAAACTTCTAGTCGAATTATTCGAATATTCTCCCATCATAGAATTCGATTCATTCGATTAAAAATTTCTCACGGGGTTAGGGCATCGCTCGTTTACGTGTGAATCCCATTTTGAAATTCAAAAAATGAATTCTTATGGCGGCCAATTATTTACGTTTCGTGGATGAGAATCAATTGACGGCAATACAAACTTCAAATAACAACGAATCAATCCGCAATGGCGGATGACAACTGAGGACAACCAAACTTGTAAATGAATGTCATGACGACGTTACTGTCAAGGCAATTGGCCAGTCTTGGCCCTCCTGGCGATGGTTTATTGCTGCTTTTCGCAGGAATCTGTGGAGACAACAAAACCAATGCCCTTTTAACAGATCACGGGGAACGCTTGGAAAAGACACGCGTCGATTTTGGAGATGTTGATTTCTCGGGGGATGCATCGAAAGCGGCAGAGCTGGTGGTGAAGACAATTGCCGACGACTTTATACAGGCGGGCTCGCATAAAAGATTTATTTGAACACGCCCACACGGAAGAAGTGCCGTGCATTGAATCGCCGAGCACTTTGGCTATTTTGTCAAGGCGATTGCCACCGAAACCCCGCTTCCCTTTGCGAACTATCAGATTCGATTCCAGTTGCGAGGACGAGGAGCCCTGGGATTTTGACAATTTGCCCGAGGGCGTTCACATGGGCATTGTCCAAAACCGGACCTACCAGCCGCCGCGAAACGAAAGCGAGAGCCTTTACATAAGTTCCGAGGAGGTCAGATTATGCTACGGAATCCTCGCCCACGATAGCGCCGAGGCGGTCATTCGGATCATCGAGGCCGTCGACGAGCCGACGACTACCTTTGTGATTCACATTGATGCCAAATTCGAAGAAAACCATTTGAAACTCAAGGAATACGCGAAGCCAGCGGGACAGGGTGGTGGTGTTGGACCATCCCTACAGGGTTCGTGTCAACTGGGGTGGCTTTAGGTGAGTACAAAGATGTTTGATTATATTGCAAGGAAACAATTTATGCCTGAATGTGGCTTTTTGTTGGGAATAAATCATCCAAAAAGTATTGTATTGCTCACACACAAAATTCTTCTTCGGTTTTCGATCGCACAATCATTTTCTTTCGTGTTCTTTCATTTTTTTTTTCGTAGCATGGTGAATGCCACTCTACAGATATTGAACTACAGTTGATCGAGAAGAGATTAGATTTTACGCATTTTGTTCACATGGCCAGCACATCCTATCCACTTGTCAGTAACCAGCGAATCCGAAACAAACTAGCGGAATATCCAGTGGATGCCAACTTTCATGCACATCATCCTCAAACCCGCGAGACCCGACGAAGCCATTTGGAATTATTTTGTAGAATGCGACGATCGACTCCATCGAATTCACAGGCTGCCGATGATTACCAAAGAAATCAACAATGCGGATTTTTATACATCGAGTCAGTGGTTCATCATCAGCAAGGAATTTGCCCACTATCTGGCCAATCCACAAGGCAGAGGATGGAATCTTTTTGAGGCAGTATCTAGAGTATATCGAACACGCCGTAGTGGCCGACGAAAGTTTTTTCGGCACCGTCCTACGAAATACGAAATTTTGCAACAAGCATCACAACTGGAACTTTTTGTATCTGACCTTCGACCAATGGGAAAACGAACAAGATCCTTTCCAAGCGTGACCAGCGCAAATGCATGATGCCCGATCCAAACCATTGCGGTAGATCACCCGACTACCCTGGGCTTGGACTCTATCGATCTACTCGAAGCTATCCGGTGACCTATACGCACGAAAGTTTGTAGATTCGTACTGATTCCAGAGTGAAGGATGCCATTGATGCTTCCAGAAAAGCCGAGGAAGAGACGCTGAAAGCTGTCAATTCCGTCAATGCAACGAACAATACTACCACAGAGGGCAAGGCTACTAAACACATGGAGTTCGAGGGGCACGGAACGCTGATTGTCGCAACAGAAACACTTCACACTTCCGATCCGCTGTGTCTGGGTTTGGGCCCAAGATTCAGCAGTTTGCGGCTGGTACCGTGTTTTCAAGATGACGTTGTTCCTACGCTGGCGGCGAATTGGGAAACGGGAGCCGTCATACTAGAAGAAGTTCAGGATCACACACGATGGTCCATCGGCCCGTGCAGTTCGAATGGTGACCTAGAGCGCTTGGATTCGGGTGAAATTGAGGTGACGCCGGGATCGTTCATGCCTACAGGACCAAAATGTCTAATTAAAATGTTGGATGGAATCCGGGAAGGAAGATGTCTAGATGGCGAATCATTGGATAACCAACCAGGAGGGCCAGCAAATGTCTATCCATGTACGAAACGATGGAGTCAATACATATCGTTTGGCAATGGTGTGGATGTTCCTGCGGGAAGCATTCATACTGTTGTTCCTACGTACACGCAAATGAGAATAAATGCCACTGGACGCGAACAAGAACCTTACATGTGTCTTGGGGTAGCATATCGGGGAGAAAAGGACGAGGAAGATTGGTTTGAAAAGAGGAAAGACTTTGTCGACGGCTACGAAGATCTCGTGGAAGAGCTTGGACTCTTGGAAGAAGAATTAGACGGCGCATATGCTCCGCTATTGTATTGGATGGGCAAACAACTCATGATGACGCGCTGCTCCAACGAGGGTGCCGTTGTGGAATGGACGTTCGTACCATTCATTGAAGAAGACGAAGAGCAGGACGAATCCAGTAATTCAACCCTCGAGGAAACTGGTGATGATTCGAGCGAGGATGAAGAATTATAGGCTAACAATACTACCTAATGTACAATATCAAAAAGAAGTCCTTTGTCTAGTGTTTTTCTATTGTATGCAACATTATGTTGAATTTTCCAATTCGTTGCATTAAATTTTGCTTTTCGGAATAATTATTGACGCAACTCATATTTATCGTAAGCATCGTGTACCGCTCTTTTTCATCCAGGCGCCAATGATTTCCAGCTTGCCATCTTGAACACGATCGTGCCCGTCAAAAAATTCGTCCGTCAATTGCGCACACCCCCAAACTTCGATCTTGGTAAGTTGGTTGCCCATTTTGGATACCAAATACCCCAATCCTTTGTTGCTGATCAGAGGGCAATAGCTCACATTTATGCTTTCCAAAGTGTTTGCCGACGTTTCGACCAGTTGTTCTAGCATTTGATCCGTCACCAGTGTGCTTCCCTGAACATCCACTTGGACTAGGCCGCTTCCCCTTCCTTGGTATCCTGCCAAACGCAAGGAATCGTTGCTGGCACTGGAAGCACTCGCTGTCACGAGTTTGAGGACGTCGTCCGTCACAGCCTCGTGGTCGATGGAGGCTAGTCTCAATACCTTGAGTTTGGGTGGTGGAGGTAATCCTTCGAGAGGATGGGTAAAGAGCGTCAAAAGGGCAGCCCCCGAAAACCCTTTGATTCCGTCCAATACCAAGGTCTTGAGGCGTAAACTGCTGTATTGTCGAATCGACGACATGGTCGCATCCGTCAATGAATAATTGTAGGCAATGTTCAAGCTATCGAGATTTGGGGTATTCTCCAAAAACTTTTGCAGAATTTCATCGTTCAATCCGGATATCGAATTGAGTGTCAGGCTCTTGATTCCCTTGAGAGCATCCTTGGATTGTGCCAAAATGTTAAGCTGTTCGGCCGAAAACTTCATTTTTTGCAAGGACAATTCCAATAGATTCTCCCCCAATTGTGAATGATTGTAAATCGCATTCACAAACTTTGTCCCGAGCAGCGGACAGCACTCAAAAGCAATGGATTGTAGGGTGAATTGGTAAGCCTCGATGAGCCGTGCCACATCCTCATCGCGCAACAGATAGGCTCCGGCAATAGACAGACAATAGAGTTTCGCGTCTTTATTCTTCTCCAACAATGCATTTACTGATTTGGTTCCAAAACATCGTCCCGCGTGGGTCAACAATAAATAACGCAAATGAGGTGTCTTTGCCAATATCGAAGCCATGGTGTCATGGGGAATGCTGGCACAATCAACTACTTCCAAGGTTTCCATAGTCTCAGGTTCTACCAGGGCTTCCAAGGCCCTTCCGTCGAGCTCATTCCTTCCCACCAATTCCTTGGCAATCGCGACTCGAACCTCGTTGCCAACGTCGCCCACCGAATCGACGTATTCAAAATTATCGACAATGAAATTTACCGTCAGCTGAAACAACGAGGGAATCTTGCTCATGCTCCGATTTTTGTAGCTCCACTCGTCGTTGGCGCTTGGCGTACGTCGATGCAATCACGGGAGTCTTCTCACCGAGATTGCTTTTCCATTGCATCGATGGATGCATCTTTCGCTGCTGCTGTTCATTGACTTCCTCCATGATGGCATCGAGAGGGATGGTGTTCCTTTTGCTCTTCTTGTTCCTCTTCTCGTTTCCGTTTCGCTTCTTCCCGCTGGGCAATCATCTGCCTGGCCACCGAAAATGGACCAGCACCATTCTTCCTGCTTCCGGTTCATCTTTATTGCTGCTTACAAAGAAGCCAAACGGAGTGCTGCTGACAGCGGATAAGCTTTCTGATTGGCGTGTGCCAAGGACCGATTTGCGCGAATCGTTCGGGTCGAGCTAGCCTCGCTGCCTCACGTTCTGCCACGGCTCGCTGACGCTCTCGGACGTGAGCAGCTACACTGTTTCCTTCCTGTTGCTGCGGATTGTCATTGTTGCTTTCACTATTTTCGGTTCTCTTGCTTCGGCGAGGCATGGTGGCGAATGTAACTTGATGCCGACACTAGTGCATAGTTTTATGAAACAAGAGAGATTCTGAGAAAAAATAGAATCATGTGAGGGTGGAAGCCTTACGTGTAGGATTAAGGTGCGGAAAAAAGCATTCGTGATTTGATGAGTCTTGTATGACTCACAGAGAGATGAGAGGTGAAATCGACAAGTTGTTGTCAAAAAAATGCGGATCTTCCATGATTTTTTGAAGACACAATTCCATCAACGACGAGGTATCATAATCCAGACATTCATCCATGCAACCGACATACATTATACTGCTATCGGTAAACATAGCGCAATCAGAAGAATGAGTGAAGGGAATCCTGTTGTCTTTTTCGATATTTCGATCGGCGGTAGTCCGAAGGGAAGAATCGAAATGGAACTGAGAGCCGACGTTGTTCCGAAAACGGCTGAAAATTTTCGATGTTTGTAAGAAGAAGTTGGTTGTTTGTCTCTAAGTTTTCAAATGCTCACGGATACGAATAGTTCGTGAGAATCGTTGTGTCATACCTCTTTCCATCCGCACTCACAAGCTTTTTACCCTACTTTTTCTGTGACGTCGAATCGATTTTTGTCACTTTCTTCCAGGTGTACCTGGGTAAGGGTATTTGAAGATTTTGGCCGCGAGTGCTTGGATTTGTTCTTTTTCCCGTTTGAGACAGAAAACTAAGTTTCTTTGTTTATCTACTCATTGAACTATTATTTTGTGAAAGTGAGAAGGGCGTCGGGCGATCAGGAAAATTGCTCCATTTCAAAGGATGTGTCTTCCATCGAGTAATCACTGCATTCATGGCGCAGGTAAGTCCTTCCAAAAACTCGATTATTCATCAATTCTACCAGATAATGATGCTATTCTTTGGCTATCACACATTACTAACCGTCTACCTTATGTTGGATCTATACAAAACCAGGGTGGTGATTTTACAAGGTACGACATTTCACCCCAATTCTCGCGAATATGTTGTTTTCATGAAACTGAATGTTGCCATCCTTTCTCCGCCTTATCATTTCTTTTGCACTTCTGTCGTATCCAACTATAGAGGCGATGGGACAGGTGGTGAAAGTGTAAGTCTGTGGTCAACAATTTCCATCATAATTGTATTCTTGAAATGGAAGGAACGACGTCACAAGTGATGATGATGGGTCGCTATGACGGGACTCTTATCGATTTCTGCATCCTTCAATCTCCTTACTCTGCATTGGATCGATTCTCGAACACCTTAGATTTACGGCGAAAAATTTGCGGACGAAAACTGTAAGTCAAGGCGAACTAGTTCATAGATTATCATCGTATCTCCATCCTTTGGCGACGGAAAGACACTAATTTTTCACTGATTCTCACTGAACGCAAATATCTTTCCTGTTGTTATTGTTCGGTAATGACTACAGTCAAGTTGAAACATTCAGGACCAGGGTGTTTATCAATGTAAGTGAAAGTCTGCATTCGTTGTGGAATACTTTATGCAAGATTTTGAATTTTTTGGGATTTCAAACCTTTGAATTTCACATTGCGCTGACGTGATTCAATGCCGCAACCTTTTCATTTCTCTCGATTCGTTTCCTCCTAATTTGAAGGGCAAATGCCGGTCCCAACACCAATGGTTCGCAATGTAAGATTCTTCGAATAGTTTTGTGATTTTCGTTGTGTGGATGATAGTTTCACATTATGAAAAAGCGCATACTCACCTTTTCGATCTTTCACTCTTCCATAAATTCGAACTGAAGTCTTCATGTGTACGGCTGAGACTCCATGGCTAGACGGAAAGCACGTCGTTTTTGGCAAGGTTATTTCGGGTCAGAGCGTTCTTTCTGCAATCGAACAGGTGGGAAGCGAATCTGGTGCCACCCGTGTCAAAGGTAAGCACTGATATGTTTATTCGTTCAGTTGTCAAATGTAACAATGTACATCGAATCTAACAAAATACCCAAACAATTACGCATAATTGGATATATCTTTGACAAACAGTTGTGATTGCAGATTCGGGGCAACTCCGATAAATAATCAGGAAATGCAAAATGTCATTGCATGATGAAAACTATCTAGTCTGTCGCCCATAAACTCCTGCAAAGGGGCAAAATAATGCTTCGAACTTTCAGCTATTCTTCTTATAACTATTTTATTAACAAAATGCTTTGATACACTATTGTTTCTTTTTCGTATCAGAAACTTCGGTTTCTGCTTCCCCTACGCCGCCTTCTACTGGTCCGCGAAGTATCCACTGGGTATAGCCATCGTTGATAAAGGTATATGAAAAAGACAACATCGTCTCGGAAACAACTTATGCGAGCCATTGTAGGCATCCGAATGATGAAAGAAAAAAGATCGTCGATGAATGTGTTCAGACTTTTGTAGACAAGTACACGCCACGGCAAGTGAGCAACGCTCTTCATTTTGTAGTTGAGGAAGAGCTGAGGCGTCATGAGAACAAAGCCAAACGCGTATACGCCACTGCTGGCAGATGTCACAACCCACGAATACCAGGATACGTGTTCGTGTTTAACCAGAGAGTAAATTGTATATCCAACAACCAAGGGAAGCATTCCAGTGCCTAAATACACAGTGGCCTGACGGTCAGCTTCTTGAGTCAGTGTATTGAGACGCGATGATTCCTTTGATTTTTCATCGGTGGGTTTTGCGGAAGAAGACTCCAACCTTAATGCTTTGAACTGATATCCAAACATTCTTGGTACAAAGTTAACGAAAGAAGCTTTGCTCTTCTTATCTTTCTCCGAAAGTTTCACCAAAGCAAACCCTGCAGCCCTGTGGCATTTCCAAAGAGCAACGAGCAATCCGAAAAGACTCGTAATGGTCATTAGCATCGAGGTTTCTTGTTCAATCAAATACAGCAAGATGATAAATTGGCCAATCATGTCCAGAAACAGCGATCGCACCGACAATCCGGTCAAATCGGAATTGTTTTGCCAAAACGAAACTTCGTTCTTGAATGTCAGAAATTCGAAAAGCATGTGCAGGGCACTGGCAAGGACAGTGATGCCCAATAGCGTGACGTTGGTATCGGCAATAAGGCGGCGGAGATCATCGATATCGGATTGTTCGAATCCAAGTTCTTTTTGAGATTCAATGGATTTTGACAAATGGGTGAGGAGGCGCCAGCGTGCCGGGCTGATTCCTCCCGCGGTAGCGGTTTTTCCTTGCCCCTGCGTTTCGTCTTGAATGTCACTGCGATCAAAGGATATTCTCAAGGGAAGACTCGTAACGGTTCCGTTGATGGGCATGTATTTCTCGCTGGTCATCCCGATTTCATCAACGTGCAAGGCAGGGATATGCGCAATGCCCGACGGGTGGGATTGAGTCTTTCTGACACGCACAAAATCCTGTGTCGCAGAAGCATCAAATGATTTCAACAGCGTCGTTGGGTGAGTACATAAAGTTGAAGAATTCCACTTGTAAAAAATAATACACAATCAACGAAAGATATAAAAAATAAAGTACTTACCATTCCCGAACTAGTGGCAATGTCCATTGGATACGATTCTTCATCGATTAGGTACTTGACAGCAACCTCTGGTTTCCAGTACGGGTATCCCCTTCCTTGCGCTTTCATTTCTTGTATCTGCTGGTATGCCGCAAAATACTCTGGCTTGGTGACCTCCATATCCCACGGTGGTCTCTCTTTTCCAGCTGACCGCAGGACGTACTTTCGAAACAAATAATCTAAATCCCACAACAAGATTCGGTTGGGCTTTCCGAGATGGGTGGGGGTGTCGTATTTGACCAGATCTACCTTGCCCACTAACAACGAGTGGGATCCATACGCCTGCTCGAGTGCCATTCGAGCCTCCTGGTAGTTTGTCTCTTGATTTTTGTGGAGATAAAATTTCTCGCGAACCATCACCACGTGTACATAAATCGTAGAATTGTTCATGAGATTGGACCAGATGGGTGACGACGCCGGCAAGTGCACGTTCGATCTGTCCAAAACACCCTTGTTATCGCTTTTTTGTTCTGTTGTTACATCATCAACCAATCCGAGTGTTACCAGCAACGAATTCACGTTTCTTTGGCTAATTCCCTGACCGACAGGTCAAGAGTATCGAGGTAGATTCTATTCCCTGTCCCGGCTAGCCGATTGTATCGTGGAAAGGATGCTTCCGTCGTCTTCCAAGCAAGGCTTTGTCCTGGGCATCCAACCAATCTTTGGCAAACTGTAAGAGATGGGATCAACTTGCGTATTGTCGTCATTACCACAACTGTCGTTTCCGATGCAATCGAGGCTGGATATCAAAAAGGTTTTAGGAAAGCGAAGCCGCCGTGTTGATGGATTCTTCCCAAAGCAAAACAATTTCTTCCGGTCTGTTTTCTTCTCCTTCGAATTCAAATTCGGATTTCAAAAAGTTTTCAGTTGTAGGTGGCCTTTGTGCTCAAATAAACCTTCATGGCCATCTTCTCCTCCGTTTCCCAAAGAGGATGAATGAAGGAATGGGGTTCATAATCGTCTAGTTTGATTTTGGTCAGGGGATACATCAATCCGTAACTGGGAAAAACAAAAAAAGAAAAGTTGAGCTTTTGTATAATAGGAACGCGATAACATAGTAACGTTAGATTACTATAGCTTGCTACTCACAGATTGAAGATTGCAAACCAAACGTAAAAGGCCATAAACACGGATGCCCCACATGATGTCGAAAAAATTGAGCCGATTTTCGATTTTGCCTTTGTTTCGGATTTTTCCTTTGCAGGTTTCCGCCATGGCTGCGTCGTCTCTTCTCTGGTATCTACTGTTGCCTTGCGTCGTGTTTACAGCTGTCTTCTTGGTTTGGTCGATCTATCGCTTTTGCAAAACGAAGTCGATGGTGGTTGTGATCATTGTTGATACAAATCTAATCTGCCGATTTGAAAAACGACACTCGAACACGGGCCAAACATTTTTTTACGGAAACATGCGTTTTAATCGAGCTAATCAATTGTATGTGCTACAGGATTAGTTCGACTCAATTCAAAACCGGGGTCGTATGAACTCGAAATGCGTTCGTATGATCTGGAAAATGGGAACGATGCGTTTTAATCGAACTAATCCTGTAGCACATACAATTTAACGGCTGTTTGATTAGCTCGATTAAACTGAAATTATTTTAGTCGAACTAATCAAAAAGCCGTTAAATTGTATGTGCTACAGGATTAGTTCGACTCAACTCAAAAACGGGTTCGTATGAACTGGAAATGCGTTCGTATGAACCCGAAAATGGGAACGATGTGTTCTTAAAAAATCGAACTTTTCAGTGTACTCGTACATCATAATGGAATTATTTGAAAGGTTACACAAGACTTTGTTTGGATAGTATTCATAATTTTCATTTAGATTATTGTTAATTAGTTGCAGGTAAGCGGACTCATCATTTTCACTTCCATGCTTGGGCTAGGAACCAGACTTCCTAGATCGTAAACGACTTCTTCCCCGGCATCCAGCAGCATTTGTGTGGCTTCGGCAGCATCTTCCTTGGCAACGACAATGACCATTCCAACACCACAGTTGAAGGTGCGGAGCATTTCATTGTCGTCCAGTCCACTCGCACCCTTCATCCATGAGAAGACAGCGGGGAGGGGAGGGTGACTAGTAATCTCGGCTCCAATGCCCTTGGGCAGTGTTCGAGGAAGGTTTTCCAACAAACCTCCTCCGGTGATGTGAGACATTCCCTTGATAATACCCTTCTTGAGCAGGGGCAGGCAAGCCTTGACATAAATCTTTGTGGGAGTGAGCAACGAGTCACCAATGGTTTCTACGCTGGAATCCCATGGGCAGGCACTGTCGAACGTCAGACCTTCCTGTCGCGATGAGTTTTCGAACAAGACTGAATCCGTTGCTGTGAATACCGCTGCTTGCAAGACCTAAGCAGGGCATCTCCCGAACCAATATTCTGTGGCAAGATGCGATCTCTGGCAACAGCTCCTACGCTGAAACCAGCAAGATCGTAGTCTCCGGGGTCGTACATGGACGGCATCTCTGCCGTCTCACCACCGATGAGTCCACATCCGGCTTGCCTGCATCCCTCGGCAATGCCCTTGACGACTTCGGCAGCTTCTTCAATCTCCAAGTGTCCCTGTGGCGAAGTAATCGAGGAAGAAGAGGGGTTCACCTCCCGCCACGATGAGATCGTTCACGCACATAGCTACGAGATCGATTCCAACAGAGGAGTGTTTCTTTGTCGCTTGAGCGATTCGAAGCTTGGTTCCTACACCATCGGTAGCTCCAATCAAAACCGTCTCCTTGGCATCGTATCCCGCTGCAGCAAGATCAAAGAGACCTCCAAAACCTCCGAGGTCGGCATCACATCCTGTACGACGAGTGGCCTTGCAGTATGGTTTGATCATCTCTACCAAATCATTTCCGGCGTCAATGCTCACACCAGCGTCGGCATAACTAATGACCTTTCCTTTTGTGAAACTCTCAATGGCTTCCACAAAAGCAGGGCCTTCCAGAGGCTGAACCTTGGCTTTCAGACTTTCCGCCGTGTCATCCTTTGCAACAGTAACCTTCTTTTGGATAAGGATTGGTCCGCCGTCCACTGTTTCCGTCACTTCGTGAATGGTGCAACCGGATTCTGTTTCCCCTGCATCGATAACTGCTTGGTGAACCTGGAGGTCCATTTCTCCGGCGTGCAGTGGCAACAACGATGGGTGGACGTTGATGCAGCGACCCGCCCAGAATTTGCAAAAGGAAGCCGACAAAATTCGCATGTATCCAACACAAAGCACGTATTCCACACCAGCACCGACGAGGGCCGCGGTACACTCGGCATCGTATTGTGCACGAGACAAGCCCTTGGCCGACACAAATTTCGATACCACGGTAGCTCCGAGAGATTTTCCCTTCTCCAGAATTGGGGCTTGCGAACGGTTGCTAATGACGGCAACGATTTCGGCATTGATTGCGCCCTGAGGCACAGGCTTCCATCACCGGAATCAATGCGGTTCCCCTGGTAGAACCCAAAACACCGATTCGGAGCTTTTTCTGTGTAGCCTTTCGTCCGATATCTGTTCTGTTGTGCATCAAAAGTTCGTTGTTGTCGCCAACAAACGAGATGGCATCGACACCCTTGTATGCCGTCTTGAGCGCGGATTTAAGATCCGAACCAAGGCCTGTAACGGCCAAGACTCTTCCTCCGGAGCATCGTGTGACGGAATTGTCAATTTTGGTTCCCGCGTGGTAAACTTTGACACCTTCGATAGTTTTGGCGTTGTCAAGTCCCTTGATTTCCATCCCCTTGGGGTATTTCAGGGGGTATCCCTGGGCGGCGCAAACAACGGTGGCAGCAGAAACGTTTTCTTTGAAACGAACATCGACGCTATCAAGAGTTCCAGTGCAGCAAGCAGTCATGATCTCATAAAGATCGGTCTCCAAAAGTGGAAGAACAACTTGGGTTTCTGGATCACCAAAGCGGCAGTTAAATTCTAGTACAGAAGGTCCATCGGGAGTCAACCTGGTAACAAAAATTGCGATAGAGGCAAACACAAATGAGCTCACAGATTTGGGCACTTCACAAGGTTTCCTTTCGAATAACAATAATATACTTACATCATACCAGCGTAGAGGAGACCAACATACGGAGTTCCGCGTTCGGCCATTTTCTCCACAGTCTTGATGCACATGGCTTCGACTTCTTTCTGAATGTCCGGTGTAACGCAGGGAGCTGGTGCGTAAGCACCCATACCTCCAGTGTTCAAGCCCTCGTCGTTGTCCAGAGCACGCTTGTGGTCCTGTGCCGCGGGCATGAGAACAGCGGTCTTTCCGTCACAGAGCGCAAAGCAGGAGGCTTCCGGCCCAGTCATGAAGGATTCAATGACACAGGTGTCTCCTGCGTCACCAAAGGCCTTGTCGGACATGATTTCTTTTACGGCATCGATCGTTTCCTGTTTTGTGGTTGGCAACAGGACTCCCTTTCCGGCTGCAAGACCCGAGGCCTTGACGACCTGTCTGTCGTTGTCGTCCAGAGACTCGACGTATTTGATGGCTTCCGCAGAATCCGTAAATGTGCGGTATTTTGCCGTTGGAATACCGTGTTCCTGCAAGAAATCCTTCGAAAAGGCCTTGCTGGCTTCCAGCTCTGCTGCAGCTTGTGTAGGTCCAAAACACAAGACGTTGGGGCATTCGACGCTCATTTGGTCAACCAATCCAGCAACCAGCGGAGCTTCGGGGCCCACCACAACCATTTTGGCACCAACCTCCTTGGTGAGGGCAATAACGGTTTCGTTGCTCTGGTTGGCACCCTTGTTTTTGATTTTTGGGTTTTCCTCCGACGCGGTTCCTCCGTTTCCGGGACAGCACAAAACCTCGGCCACCAATGGCGATTTGGCCAGGGCCACTGCCAGAGCGTGTTCTCGTCCACCCGAGCCGACCACAATAACAGTATCCTTCCTCTTTGTAGGGTCCGACGGCTTGTTCCACGGCACTTCCGTCGAGCTTGGACAGAGCCGTCAAAGCAGCTCCGGCAAAGGCCGATTTGGCAGAATCGTTTCCGCAGGCAGCCTCGAGGGCATCGCTTACGGAACCACCCAAAAGGCTAGCGCTGGAAGCCTCGTATGCGACAACCACGGTTTCTCCCGACAAGATCTTTGATCTTACCAAGTCTGCCTCGGAAGAGGAGCCAATGTATTCCGTAACAGAATTAGGAAGGCAGTAGACCATGAGCGATGATGTCGCCTTGCTGTCTTCGCAGGCTTCCTCCAAGAAGGTGCGGTAGGGAGCTTGGAGGAGAGCAAATTGAATCGATTGTGATCGGTTGGGAGTGATTGTGTCAAATCCGCATTCCAGGCGAGCCTTGGAAAGCAAATCCAAAACCTAAAAGAACATACAGAAAAAAGGGGTAAGCATGCAAATAGCCAACTCACATTTTAGATAATCATCACCTCTTGAAATAAAGTAAGACGCACCTCGGAAGGGGCCTGCCCTCCAAAACCTAGAACCTCAATGCTAACCATTTTCTTCTTTTGGTGATTCTAAAAAATGCCGAGTCTAGTCGTTGATCAAGCAACAAGTTCTGATGGATGGCAAGTCGTCGTTGTTGTTTTGGGTTTTCAATAGTTTTTGCGAGCGGAACAAGAATTTTCAGCCATCAAGAATCGATCGATCGATAGATGATGTATCCTAAAGCCAAAAATTCGATCGTACAATTTTCTACAGAGCATCCGTGTCACAAAAACAGGCGCGAGCGATTTTCAGAACCCTCACTGCTGGGTGGCTCTCGTTTATCGTCTTGCATCGCGCGATAATCGCACGACTCGGATTTCAGTCCCGATTCAATTTGAATTTTGAAAAAATTCCATTCATCCAAAATAACGTCAAACGGATCATGGTCGAATTTGAAAATGATAACGATAACGATGGATTCTTTTTTCATGCCTTTTTCCATCGATAGACGAGAAAGACTAACTATTGCATTGGCGTTTGGCCTTGAAAAGATACATCACAATGACCTTACAACGAAACAAAAAGAGTCGTCACAATGCTATGAGCTTGAGATATGGGATTCTCCTTTCGTCGATTTCTCTCTTCGGCATTTTTTCGATTCTAAATTTCTATGGAAAACTGCAAGCCTTTACCAGTCTCCGAGAGAATTATAATAAGAAAGCAGTCAATTCGACGAATCCCACAGCAACAAACGCTGATGCTTCCAACAGAGGCAGTGATGATGACAGTTTGTCCGCAATCAACAATACAAAGAAGAACACTTTTATTGTTTCGGAGATCTTGCCGGAAAGCAACATACCGAAATTTCCTGTATCTACCATTGGAGTCGAGAAAGATGACGAGGAACCAGATAATGAAAGGAATGATTTTTCGAATCAGCAGCAGGGACAGAAATCTCTTGATGTTGCATGGTTGATGTCGTTTCCCAACAGTGGAACAACGTACACAAATCACCTCATCCAGGGTTACACAAACACGACAACGGCAACAAACTATGGCCACGAGCAAGACACGAAAAAGAACAGCATATCGATTTTTCCCGATTCGATAGATGGTCCGTTTTATCGGTATCCTTCCTGGTCATATCCCCCAAAGTACATTCTCACCAAAACACACTGCGGCGGTGAATGCGACGACTGCCAGATCCCTGGCAACGACCAATACATAAATTCCACACAAGATTACGAGAAAGCGTGTTGCACCGGCAAACGAATCGTCAATGGCACAAAGATCAAGACACGGTATTCTTCGGATATTCCTCAGAGGGCTGTTCATCTTATTCGTCACCCATTCGACAACATTGTTGCTCGATTGCACCTCAGAGAACGACATTGGGAGCGACAAAGGGACGATCCAAAATATCAAGAACGAGTGGCTTTGTGGAATAGAACCAAAGACGGATTTCGTGCCTACTGCGAATTTCGAGATACTCGCTCATTTCGACAGGAATTCAAGGAACGTTCGTTGAGCAATCAAGTGTTGATGCTTGCTAAAGATGTCCCGTGTTATCAAGAATTCGTTACTTATGTAAGGTGGCACAACTACGCGGTCGAACTATTGGCAGAAAAATCGATTCCCTGTTCTAACTCTATTCTACGAAGACTACGCTCTGGATTGGAACAAAACAGTTCAAGAATTAATAGACTTCTTATCTTTAAAGCCAGCTCCTAATGCCGAGCCGGAAGAATTTATTCTCGGAAAGCACTACGATGAATTTTACGACGAAAACGAAAAGCTAATTGCAAAGAAACTGGTACAAGAGTTGGCATCGGCTGAGTTATGGAAGCTACTGCAACGGTACTTTCCTTAGAGTTTCTTGTTGTCGACCAAGTCCAGAATCTGGGGTTTCAATTTTTCTACGACGGACTCATCTTCGATCGTCGGCGAAACCTTATATTCCTCGCCGTTGGCAATCTTGGCCATCATGCCTCTCAAAATCTTTCCCTGAACGCGTCTTTGGCAAGCCACAATCGATCACAGCCACATTTTTGAATGCAGCGACAGGGCCTAGTTTTTCCCGAACCATTGCCTACGAAGCTCCTTTCGAATTTGATCGTAGTTCTTCCGGTTCGTGTACCCTTGCTGCAAACGACAAAGCCAAAGGGAAGTTGACCCTTGAGATCATCCTTTACACCGATGACCGCACAATCTGCAGTTTTGGGGTGTTCCAACAGAATTTCCTCCATGGCACCCGTGCTAAGCCTGTGACCCGCGACGTTGATGGTATCGTCCGTTCTCCCCATGATCGAAATATAACCATCTTCGTCGATAAAGGCGGCATCGCCGGTATCATAATATCCCGGATACCTTGACAAATAACCCTCGACGTAACGCTCTTCGTCCAAATACAAACTTTTCATGGACCCCGGTGGCAGTGGCAACTTGAGTAACCATGTCTCCCAGTTCGTTCGGAGCGACGGTCGAACCCTCCTCGTCAAAGACCTCTACTTTGAATCCATGTACCGGCATGCTGCAGGAGCCGTATCGAATTGGAACCCTTCCCAATCCTACGGAATTTCCAACAGCTGGCCAACCCAGCTCTGTTTGCCACCAATGATCTATCGGAGGTGGGAGATGAGACAGAGTTTTCTCTAGCCATCGAATGGTTTCAGGATCGCTGTGTTCTCCGGCAAGAAACAAATTTTCCAGCGACATGTCAGGTCGTAATTTTTCAACAGACTTTCCTTCCGGATCGACCTGTTTGATGGCTCGAAACGCGGTTCGGAGCGGTGAACATGGTCTTCACTTTGTATTCTTCGATCATCCGCCAAAAGGCTCCCTCGTCGGGAGTGCCAACAGGCTTGCCCTCGTACATGATGGTGGTACAACCATGGAGCAGAGGTCCATAGACGAGGTACGAATGTCCAACGGCCCAACCAATATCCGACGCTGCCCAGTAAACATCCCCAGGACGGGCGTTGTAGAATGTGTCCATTGAATGTTTTAAGGCTACTGCGTTGCCACCTGTGTCTCGGAGAACTCCTTTCGGAAGACCCGTGGTGCCACTCGTATAAAGAATGTAATGTGGGTGTGTCGATCGAAGCGGTATTGCTTCTACCTGGGCTCGCAGTCTCCATCAAGTCATCATAATCCACGTCGATTGAAGTCATTTCACATGCCTCTACATTGTGCCGTTGCACCACAACCGCCTTTTCGATTTTGTGTTTGGAGAGTTCCAAGGCGTCATTGAGAATTGGTTTGTACGGGACGATCCTTGTCGGTTCTACCCCACAACTGGCAGTGATGACTATTTTTCGGAGTACAGTGGTCGATGCGATTGCTGAGCTCGTGGCTCGCAAAGCCTCCATAGACAACAGAGTGCACAGCACCTTGAAACAAATAAATATACACGGTTAGAATTTTTCTAAAGCAGAACATTTCCAGTGTAAATTTGATGGCATGGATCAAAATCAATACATACCAATACGTGCACATGCAAGCATGGCAATAACGGCCTGGGGGATGAGCGGCATGTAAATGACGACGCGATCCCCTGCTTCGACTCCCAGATCATTTTCCTAGGGCTCCCGCAAACAAGCTCACTTGCTCCAGGAGCTCGCTGTAGGTAAATTGTTGTTTTGTATCCGTCACGGGGGAATCGTACACGAGGGCAACCTGGTCACCTCGTCCGTTTTTGACATGGACGTCCAGACAGTTGTAGCTCGTGTTGATCATCCCATCCGGGAACCAGTCGTGTAGCATGGGATTGTTTTCGCATTCTTTCAAGATGGTTTGAGGTTCTCGAAACCATTCTAGAGACTTTGCTGCGGTTTTCCAAAAGGTTTCGGGAGACTCGATCGACTCATCGTATTGCTTTGCATACTTGCCATATTCTCCCTCGAGGGAATTTCGATCAAAGGAAGAAAAGGATCGTGCTGCGATGGCAGGTCTGTAATACTTGATGGGACGTACAACTGAGGGTGGTCTCCGTAGAAGGAGCCTCGTTCCGGCAACTGATACTCGAGAGCGAAGTCGATGCATTGTCTTGCGAGATTCTTTGGGTTCGTAGATCGAATAGAACAGATAAAATAGAATCGTTCGAAACGAGGATATGACTTTTCTTTTGATTGCCTTTCAACTTTAGTGGTGTCAAAACTTATGCAACTCCCGTTCTCCTCTTGTCCAAACTTTGCGAAGACCAACTTCAAAAATAAAACGAACCGGCTGCTGTGAATTATGTGAATGGAACAGACAAGGAAAGAAAGGATGAAACGAAAGATTTTTGCCCCCTATCTTGACACTTTTGTGTCTTTTTCCCGCTCGTTTGGAGAAGCTTTTCTTCTCACAAAAACCCAATGGAATTTAAATGTTTAACCCGAACTCTATTAGAATATCAGTTCTGAGAAAGCTTTTTCGTGATGACGTTGAAGTACGAATAGTTGCTCGTATTTTCTCGTGAAAGTGGTGTCAACGGATTTTTGAAATGTATTTAGAAAAAATCCAAATAAGAACCTCGCAGTTCCACATCATCGTGTCATCTCACTGGGCAGACTTGTCTATCGGATCGGATTGATTCTCCATCTCGGAATTAAATCGACAAGATACTATAGGCCTGTCTCTGAGCAAAAGCTGTCATTTATTCTTCCAATACAACAAAAGTCTGCTACAATGAATTTTCAACAAATCTTTCTGTTATGCTCCATGCTAGTCGTTAGCACGGCGGCAATGAAAGACGGTGCCACCGGCATCGCTTTCGACAGCTCCAAGAATGGCCTCAATATTTTTGGCGTCGGTGTCCGTCGCAAGGGACCTATCAAGTAAGTCCAAATGACATGGGAAATGTTACAAATGAATCGGAACTGCAGGCAGATTGGATCTGTTTCTACATTCCAATTCGATGATTGCATCGGCTGAGAGCCAGAGCCCTTGGCTTTCTCAAGGCGCAGAAAGAACTATCTTGTGTTTGCAGCAGAAAAAACTAACGATTCTAATCGACTCTTTGCCATTTCTGTGACTTAGGGTTTACTCTGTTGGAATGTACGGCTCCGAAAATGTCCAGGAAGAACTCGCCACGATTTCCAAAGCCGACAAAAAAGCAGTCGATACTCTCCGAAAAGGAGCTTCCGAGAACCCATCCGCCTTTGTTTTGAAGATGAATTTCAAGGTCGGAGCCGAGAAAATGGCATCCGCCATTGCCGACAGTGTCTCTCCTCGCCATTCCTCGTCGTCCGAAGTCAGCGAACTCAAGGATCTCATCTTTGCGGGTGTCTCGGACAAGGGTGCCGCCGTCAAGGGGACTGTCATCGAATTTGACTGCTCCGATGGTGTCGAGGTGACGGTAGATGGAACTAGCAAAGGAAAGGTTGAGAGCACCGGTTTGGCCAAGGCCTTGTGCGATGTTTACCTCGACGACAAGAGTGTCAGCCCGAAATTGAAGGAGTCGATTCTCGAAAACTGCTGTGCCGAATAGATTATTTCATTGAATCGAAAGAATATCGAAACGAAACGGAAATCCTGAATTTTCTATACCAAATCTAGATTTTAAATATGTCATTGGAATTCTCTAAATCTAATTTACAAAAAGAAAATGATTTACATGACCATTCTGCTGCTCCCCTGGGTCGAAGCAGCGGTTCGTTCGTCCTTCCACGCCGAGGCTCCAAAGAGCTCTCTGCGAATTTCGGGTGTGATCTTGTGATGAAAGTGAACCTTCATTACCCTTCGCAAGGAATCTCGCGCTTGATCCTTAATCTCGTTCTTGTACCGTTCACAGAAAGTCAGCAGTGCCTGATGCCACAACACAGGCAGCTTGCGTTCGTCATTGATAAAGGATGCGAAATGACGCACGAGCGATGCAATCACCGGAACCGGAAGTGCATACTTTTTGTTCAAAAGAGTTCGGATAAAAATCGATGCCGCCCCATTGTATTCTTTCATTTGCGCCAATTTGTGAATGGCAACCGCCGAGTGATGAACCGGAATGGAGACTCGTTGCAAAACCGATGCGACAATCGCAGCCTCGCGAAGCGTGCATTCTTCCTTGCACAATGGGAGCAGAATGCCCTTGAAAAATGCGGCGGGCTTGTACACGGCTTTCTTGAGCGAAATATAGTAGTGGTAGTTTAGCTTTTTGTTGGAATAAATATCGGCACGCACGGCATCCAGCAAGACCAAATAGTAAAATCGTTGCGCCAGCTTTGGACTAAGATTGGAAGCAAAAATACGGGTTGCCGCATACATAGCATGTGGCGTCCAAAGATCCGGCCGTGTCAGGTATAGAACTTGTTCCCAGTTGCTCAAGGACGGGATTACCTTGAACGCCTTCGGAAGCTTTCCGGAAGTGTATCGGCTAAGAATTTTTCCAATTTCCGTGTACACTTCGACAACTTTTTCTGGAAGGGGTGGGAGACCTTCTTCCTCGTCCTCGTCTTCCATGTCTCCATCGGCTTGGCCCTCCTTTTGGGCAATTTTTTCCATAATGATATCTGCGAGAGTCTTGCGTTCTTCGATGCCTCCACCGGAATTCATGGCTGCAACTATTGCCTCGTCCTCTGCGGACAACCCAAGTGCCCCGTCTTTGAGATTGACATATCCCTGGTCGTTTTCGATGTAACTGTGATTGAAAAAAATGGGAGAGGAACATAAGAAACAATTTTGTTGAAACACACATATTTTTTGTATAAGATCTGATTGGACTTACTCGTCATCAATTTCATCGATAACAATTTCCTCGATTTCATCGTCTTCCTCGTCGTCGCTGTCGCCGAGCTTGTTGAATTGGGCTTCCTTTTCTTTCTTTCGGTGCCACGATCGTTGTTCGTCGATTTCTTCCTCGATTTGTTGTTCTCTTGACATTTCCAAGATTTTTCTCGATGTTTTCTCGTCGAGATATTCCCCGTCGCCCGCATGATTTTTCGTTCGCTTGCGACGGCTGGTGCTGGGTGCGTACTTGTTTCCTCTCTGCGAATCGCCCTCGATGGTTTGTCCAAGGGGTTCATGGCGAACTTGCTGCGATGCAAGGGCCGGGGCTCTCAACTTTTTTGCTTTTGGCATGGTTGGTCTTTTTCAGTTGGCTTGTTTTGTCCGAGAAATCGAAAATAAATTCGATGTGTTTGCAAAGACAGGGAAAGTATTCTCGGTTATCTTTGCAGACGAAATCCCACTTTCTTCTTTAGATGCAATAATTCATATCGAATTCACTCCGGTTTTTCATCTCTTCGATGAAAAACTCTCGTCTTGTTGGCATGTGAAAAATTTGGTTTTGGTTGGTATTCTATGATTTGGTCGTCTGGGCGTCTGTTCTTCATAGTTTCTTGTATGCTTAACCTTAATACTGAATAATCTCCGGAATACCGCGTTTCACGGTTACTAATTTCCATAGGTGCGCGCGTGTACGAGACCAATTTACACGAAAACCACACGAGAGATGCAAGAATTTTTCCTCGATTTTCACGCGGTTTTTCATCGATCGGGGGCCGTAAAAGTGTGTATCTGCATCGTCCGTCTAACTATCGTCAACAAGCAACTGAAAAACTCAACCCTCCAACGTTACAATCGATTAATCCTTTGGAAAACAAGTAGAATAAAGATTTGAAAATGTCCGACTTGAACATGTCCATCCATTCTGTCCTCCTCCCCAAGGAGGAAGACATCCAGATGATGTTGTCTGCCGGTGTCCACACCGGAACCAGAAACTCTGACTCCGCCATGGAAGAGTACATCTGGCGTCGCCGAAACGATGGTGTCCACATCCTCAACATTGGAAAGACCTGGGAAAAGCTCATGCTCGCCGCCCGTGTTATTGTCGCTATCGAGAACCCCGAGGATGTCATTGCCATCTCTGCCCGCCCTTACGGTCAGCGTGCTGTCCTCAAGTTTGCCCAATACACCGGAGCCCAATCCCTTGCCGGACGATTCACCCCCGGTACTTTCACAAACCAGATCACAAAGCAGTTCAAGGAACCTCGTCTTTTGGTCATCACCGATCCCCGAACTGACTCCCAAGCCGTTCGTGAGGCTTCTTACGTCAACCTTCCCGTTATTGCTTTCTGCGATTCCGACTCTCCTCTTCAATTCGTCGATGTTGCCATTCCTGCCAACAACAAGGGTAAATACTCCATTGGTTTGATGTACTGGCTCTTGGCCCGTGAAATCCTTCGTCTCCGTGGATCCGTCAGCCGCACTTCCGACTGGGATGTTCCTGTTGATCTTTTCTTCCACCGTGATGTCGAAGAGCTCAAGAAGAACGAGGAAGAAGCGGCCCAAAAGGCCGAGGAAGCCGCCGCCCCTGTTCCTACTTACGAGGATGTCGAACCCATCGCCGAGGTTCCTGCTGCCACCGAAGAAGCTCCCGTCGCCCCTGTTGCCGGATTCGATGCTTCGTGGGAAGGTGGACAAGCCGCCCCTGCCGCTGCCGGAGACTGGTAAACAACAAATATTATTTAGAATTCAAAATATTTTGCTACCTTTTCATTCTATGATTCTTCTTTCTATATATATCTTACTGCAATAATTTATTATGCAATTAGGTTGAATTGTTCCATTTTGTGACGTAATATCGTGGCAAAACGACCCTCGGCTTGCACCATGCAATTGGTCTATTTGTTCTATCGTAATCATTGGTGAACCGCCACTTCTTGATTTCATCACTATCATAATACGTCTTCGTCTGGTTCATGGAGGATGGACGCTGTGATGTTCCACCCATAAGTCTGTACGATTAGCCGTTTCCTAGAAAATGTTAGTTTGATGTATCATAAAGAAGAATATTGCCATGAAAGCATCCAGAGGAGTAGAGACGAGGAGCTTCCTCCTCACCAGCAGCATCATGTTCTTGTTCCTCCTGCTCCTCCTTGATGAGCTCAAGGAGCAGCAGCAACCGCAAGTCCTGTGCCCTGGTGCCCAAACTAAAATAGGACCAATATTCGACATACGACAATCATTAGGATCATTCTCTTTTCAAAAGCATCTATGCATTCTGTGCTATATTTTCTTTGAGAAAAAGGAGGTTTCGACAGTTCTAAACTTCTCTAGAGGTATCGTATATGGTATGTATCATACTCATAAAATATACCATACATAGGATATTCCATTTCTTAGTTCCGCGTAGCTTTTTCCAGCGCGGTAAAAATTTAACGGTTCCGTACGAGTAGAGAAGTCATTTTCGTGTAAAAATATTACTAGAATCTACGTAGAAATCCGAGAGTATCGAAAGCAAGGTGCAAAAAAGTAGCGCGGTGGGAAAAACACGGCAGGCGCGCTCGCGATTTTAAATGGGAACGATTGAAAAAAGAAGAGCTGACATGTCGTAATTCAAATGCATACCTCTCTTATCGTTTCGTAACAGAGCCGTCATTATTCAAAAGCCTTTTTAAAGCGTTTTATCAAGAATTTAAATACATCAATACGACCATGGTAGGTATCTCATCGAATACGATACGCGGATAAGAACAACACAAGCTTAAGAGTCTCGACATGATACAATGCTGTGCAAAACGGCGAAGGAATTGCATGGGAATCTTGTAGAAGAAGGGGCATCGAAGCTGTCCGACAAGTTGTCAAGAGAAAGCCGAACCTTTTGCTTCGTGTCGTCAATACTATACTTGCGACACAAAGTTGCGATGCGTTGTGCCTTTTTGCTGATGATGCGGAGCTTCATTTCATTATTATTGATTTGACGACTAACACGAATTTGTTTCTGTTCGTCATTTTCGATCCATTCAATCAAAAACAGTCTGGCAAAGGTGGAAAAGGAGGAAAGGGTGGAAAGGGAGGAAAAGCCCCAACCAGCAAGAAGGCCCCACAGTCGCGAAGTTCCAAGGCCGGTCTTCAGTTCCCTGTCGGTCGTGTCCATCGTTTCTTGAAGAACTCTGTTCACCAGGGACACCGAGTGGGAGCCACAGCTGCCGTTTACACCTCGGCCATTTTGGAATACCTTACCGCCGAAGTTCTGGAGTTGGCCGGAAACGCCTGCAAGGATCTCAAGGTCAAGCGTATCACGCCGCGTCACTTGCAGCTTGCCATTCGAGGTGACGAAGAATTGGATGCTCTGATCAAGGCCACCATTGCCGGTGGAGGTGTTATCCCGCACATTCACAAATCTCTGATCAACAAGTCCTCCAAGGGAAAGAAACCAAAGTTCTAAGCTCATTGTAATACAGACCTAGCAAAACGAAAGCAGCGGAATGTGTACAGTGTGACGTTTGGCAATTTCCTTGTCATGCATGTTACGGACATGTTAGGAATCTTGTGCCATTTTGTCCAACACTTTCTGCTCTACTGAATGATACTTCCGGCCCATGGGGAACAAGCCGGGGGAGTTCTATTGAAATGTACCGTGGGCTTGTGAACAAACCGGATTATTGACTAGATCCTGTCGGTTTCTCCACCAGATTACTGTGCAACTGTTGTAAGCGTTTCATTGTGTAAATGACCTAAAGTAAACGAAACGTTCTTTTTTTAATCGAAATTCAAGTCCACTACGATAGAGTTAGCATTGTAGCCTTTAATGGTTTATTGATTAGTACACTACAGTAGCGCAAACATTCGTCATTGCGATTAATCGCAGTTACACTTCTCAACATCAACAACAACCCTTTTCGAAGTGTGGGTTATGGAAGTATATTATTTTAAAATGATTGTTTTGATAAAAATTGAGAATCGCTCGCAGAATTGTGTAGTACTTCGTACATATTAAACATACGAGGCCAGAAAACAATCTAAAACCGTTAGATGTTCGTTGACACCTAAAATCGCTTCACGGCTTTGCTTCTCAGTCGATCGATACGACGACAAGCAATTCACAATGGCTGCCTCCAACCCGCAGAATTCAGTTTCGTCGTCTGTTTCAAACCAGATTCAGTCTGTTTCAAACCAGATACCGTACGTTTCCTCGTACGTTTCTACGAACGTTTCAGAATGGAAACAGAAAACCATGCTACGAACCTCGTATAAAACCTCGTTACAAGCTGAAACCAAGTCGTCGAAAGCTGCTCTCTGTTAAAGTTGTACCAGCTTCTACAGAGCCAACGCGTCGGATGCAGTAAAAATGCACCCACTATCCCTTTTTTGCTCATTTCAGAATCACTTTCTCTTCTCATAATTCGCATTCGAAGGATAGAATAACCTAGTGTAAAAGCTTGAGTACCCGCGAGTAGCAGATGGCAAGAGTGGAGGTAGCAGCCCGAGGGAGAGACGCTATAGGGATCACCATGGTGGGCGCCCATGGAGATCCCCGAAATAAGCCTGCATCTGCTAAGATCTCGCAAGGGGAAAAGGTGAGTCGAAGTAAGCAGCAGTCACTGTTCCTCCGTGTAAAAAGCCAGGAACTCGAGACCGTTGAAGTGTGCTTAGCACACGCGGAAGATCTCGACTGAGCTCACGCTACGGCGGCATGGTGCCAGAAAGAGGGGGGAAGCGAACAAACTGTGATGCGGAAACGACAAGGCACCACGATGGTATTCTTTTACGCACTTCGAAGATGAGGAGACAAGTGTAACTCATAAACCACAAAGGAGGGAGCAGGATGGCTGACAGGAGGGAAGTACTCAACGGAGCGCTACGGGAAAGTTGTTGTGAGAATGCAATGGACCCCGGACAAATCCCTGACGAGCCTGCAATGATCTCTGCCGACTGGATCGTCCAAAGGACGCTAATCCGGGCTAGTTGGATGAGAACAGGTATAAGCGACAGAAGAAATCACACACAGTGGTCCCCACGGGGATAAGGCAGTGTAAGCCCGGTTAGCCGATGCCGAGGGTCCTTCGGGACCCAGAGCTAGGAACTGGGAGCACTGAACCAAACGATAATTGGCCACTGTGTGCCTGAAAATGTAGGGATGAAGCCACGAAGCTTCATTGACTGTCCATCGATACACGCGTCTCCTCCGGATCTGCCAATAGCAGATCCGCAACTTCCCATCACGGGAAAACAACCCCCCAAAAGAATCGCGAACTTTGTTCGATTCGCGACGATTTCTTTTGGGGGGTTGTACGATTTGGAACCAAACGGTTCGAAATCAAACCGATCATGCAAATGATCAAACCCAAAACAAAAAAATAGAACAAACTAATACCATATTAGAAAATGAAATTTTCTTCAATTTCGACTTTTTTTATCTTATACAATACAATATCAGTATTAAAACATGAGGGATATTTATCCATCAATACGCTGTCTTCGGGTCTACCATGATATTTCGATAGAAATTAGTAGACCCTTGTTATAACCAAAAAAAAAAACACCAAAAAATATAACAATCAACCAGTGAGCGGCGACGAATCTTGATGGAAATGGAATTGCGAAGGAGACGAATCTTCACGATAGCAAGTGGAAAGCGACGAATCGAACGAGGACGATGTGCTCTAGCCGGGAAAACAACCCCCCAAAAGAAATCGCCATAACCCACACTTCGGAAAGGGTTGTTGGTGTTGAGAAGTGTAACTGCGATTAATCACAATGACGAATGTTTGCGCTACTGTAATGTACTAATCAATAAACCATTAAAGGCTACAATGCTAACTCTATCATAGTAGATTTGAATTTCGATTTAAAAAAGAACGTTTCGCTTCGGTGTCGGCGTAAGCACTAATTCAAAATAAGAAGAAGATAAGAAGAGTCCAAATTGAAGAAATTGTCTTTTCTACTATGGTATTAGTTTGTTCTATTTTTTGTTTTGGGTTTAATCATTTGCGTGATCGGTTCGGAGGGCATTCTCCGCAACGAATGAAGGAAACAGCCCTCCTTGATCCATTGCAATACCCTTTCATGATTTCGTTCGCTTCCTCGCCTGTATTCGATCAATTACGGAGATTCTCTCTCGAGTGTTGTGCTCTCTCGATTCTCTCTCGATTGTTCTGGGTAGAAAAACAGTAGCTGGAGACTGAGAGTCTACTCAGTATTGTGAATAGGACGACCTCGGCATTCACCGAATCGGTGATCGACCACTGTGCTCTGATGAAGCACATGCTGCTGCTGCTGCTGCTGCTGCTGCTGCTGAGATGCATTTGCACATTTTCCGCGGGCTACATCCAACGAGTTGACCATCCGTTCTTTGTTCGCGATGACCGTCCCAATTGCCATTCACGAAAAATTAATTTGCGTTCGACATACCTCCGCCACCGTCGGTTGATTGTTATGTATGTTTTGTTTTTTAACATAACAAGGATCTAACAAAGATCCGAAGACAAGTGTATCGATGGATAGATCAATGAAGCTTCGTGGCTTCATCCCTCATTTCAAGCACACAGTGGCCAATTATCGTTTGGTTCAGTGCTCCCAGTTCCTAGCTCTGGGTCCCGAAGGACCCTCGGCATCGGCTAACCGGGCTTACACTGCCTTATCCCCGTGGGGACCACTGCGTGTGATCTATCACTTATACCCGTTCTCATCCAACTAGCCCGGATTAGCGTCCTTTGGACGATCCAGTCGGCAGAGATCATTGCAGGCTCGTCAGGGATTTGTCCGGGGTCCATTGCATTCTCACAACAATTTTCCCGTAGCGCTCCATTGAGTACTTCCCTCCTGTCAGCCATCCTGCTCCCTCCTTTGTGGTTTATGAGTTACACTTGTCTCCCCATCTTCGAAGTGCGTAAAAAGAATACCATCGTGGTGCCTTGTCGTTTCCGCATCACAGTTTGTTCGTTTCCCCCCTCCTCCTGGCACCATGCCGCCGTAGCGTGAGCTCAGTCGAGATCTTCCGCGCATGCAAAGCACACTTCAACGGTCTCGAGTTCCTGGCCTTTTACACGGAGGAACAGTGACTGTGGCTTACTTCGACTCACCTTTTCCCCTTGCGAGATCATAGCAGATGCAGGCTTATTTCGGGGATCTCCATGGGCGCCCACCATGGTGATCCCTATAGCGTCTCTCCCTTGGGCTGCTACCTCCACTCTTGCCATCTGCTACTCGCGGGTACTCAAGCTTTTACACTAGGTTATTCTATCCTTCGAATGTGAATTATGAGAGGAGGAAAGTGATTTCTGAAGGAGCAAAAAAGGGATAGTGGGTGCATTTTTGCTGCATCCGACGTGTTTGCTCTGTAGAAGTCAGTAGAGATTGTACAGGATGTGATTTTCAGAAGCAATTTCGTACGATCGAAGCTTGGTTTAAGTTTGGATACACGAGGCTATCGCGATGAAAGAAAACCAGAAACGGACATGGTTTGAAACGGATATGGTTTGAAACAGACGTAGATAAGAGTAGAAACGTCTCTCGAAACGACAGTCGGCGATTTCGAGGTTTCACATACTTCATCTACTCCTTCTCACCATCGATGAGGATGGTTTTGTTGCTAGAAGAGAAGCATTCGCTTATGATTGTTTTCTTCGCAAAATTTTGAAATTTTGAAATTATTTGATTGGACGCGTTCGTTCGAAACTGATGTTGGCTCGGCATTGTTGCGTTCGTGACTAACAGGCAAACACGACAGAACGATGGGAAGAAGAAAAAGAATGAAAACTCTTCGGAATCAATTTCGTCATGACTATAATACAATTTTATTTTAGTAAATACACACCCTTAGATACTTTGTTTTTCTACACTTTTCATGAAATCCGTTCAGTAACCTAATGATTAGTGATATCATTATATAGGTTTCACATAGTATTCTAGATATTCGTGTGCTGGTTCTCTTCTTTTCGTACATCAAAATTGATTTTGCTCCCCATCAACTTCAATTGTATACAGGGTTTGCACCATAACTTCACTTCTAGAGCCCCCTTTTTAGCCATGGAAGGTTTAAAATATATCTACCACGAGTGAAGAGGCTTTTCGTTGACCTTTAAAAAGGACTCAGAAGCAATTGACTCTTTCGTCGTCGGCTCAATAGTTTTGGACGCCTCCAATTTCTCTTTGGGCTGGTACGGACTGTTTATCACTATAACTTTGATTCCAGGGCTAGAATTTTAATGAATCGGCTTTTTAAACTCATCTCCTGTGCGGTTAGAAACTTTCTGCTGAAAGTGCGTATGTACAGTAATCGAAAATTTTTACAGAAGTCGCCTCCGTCAGAGATCGACGTACCTCGTTTGTTGAAGATAGCAGCACTTTCGAAAGCAAAAAGAAATCTTCGAAATCGCTTGCGCATGGTAGAGGAGATGTTAACATTCATCATGATATCATGGTCCTTTTTGGATTTGTCGCTTTCGTTTTTTCTTCTTCGCCGCCACTGGTTGATTGTTATATTTTTGGGTGTTTTCTTTTGTTATAACAAGGGTCTACTAATTTTTTGTTATCACAAGGGTCTACTAATTTCTATCGAAATATCATGGTAGACCCGAAGACAGTGTATCGATGGATAGATCAATGAAGCTTCGTGGCTTCATCACTCATTTCAAGCATGCATAGAATGTTATGATCATTGAAGACACACATAGTACTGGTTAATTTTTTGAAATTCGTTGTTCTATTTTATTAGGATTAGAATTTATGTGATCATTATTTGCATGATCGCTTTGATTCCGAACCGTTTGGTTCGAAATCGTACAACCCCCCAAAAGAAATCTATCGTCACAAATCGAATAGAGTCCGCGACTTCTTTTGGGGGGTTGTTTCCCCGGTTGTGTGGGGTTGTGGATCTGCTAATTTCTATCGAAATATCATGGCAGATCCGAAGACAAGTGTATCGATGGACAGTCAATGAAGCTTCGTGGCTTCATCCCTACATTTTCAGGCACACAGTGGCCAATTATCGTTTGGTTCAGTGCTCCCAGTTCCTAGCTCTGGGTCCCGAAGGACCCTCGGCATCGGCTAACCGGGCTTACACTGCCTTATCCCCGTGGGGACCACTGTGTGTGATTTCTTCTGTCGCTTATACCTGTTCTCATCCACTAGCCCGGATTAGCGTCCTTTGGACGATCCAGTCGGCAGAGATCATTGCAGGCTCGTCAGGGATTTGTCCGGGGTCCATTGCATTCTCACAACAATTTTCCCGTAGCGCTCCATTGAGTACTTCCCTCCTGTCAGCCATCCTGCTCCCTCCTTTGTGGTTTATGAGTTACACTTGTCTCCTCATCCCCGAAGTGCGTAAAAGAATACCATCGTGGTGCCTTGTCGTTTCCGCATCACAGTTTGTTCGTTTCCCCCCTCTTTCTGGCACCATGCCGCCGTAGCGTGAGCTCAGTCGAGATCTTCCGCGCATGCTAAGCATGCTTCAACGGTCTCGAGTTCCTGGCTTTTTACACGGAGGAACAGTGACTGCTGCTTACTTCGACTCACCTTTTCCCCTTGCGAGATCATAGCAGATGCAGGCTTATTTCGGGGATCTCCATGGGCGCCCACCATGGTGATCCCTATAGCGTCTCTCCCTTGGGCTGCTACCTCCACTCTTGCCATCTGCTACTCGCGGGTACTCAAGCTTTTACACTAGGTTATTCTAACCTTCGAATGCGAATTATGAGAAGAGAAAGTGATTCTGAAATGAGCAAAAAAGGGATAGTGGGTGCATTTTTACTGCATCCGACGCGTTGGCTCTGTAGAAGCTGGTAGAGATTTTTCGATGACTTGGTTTCAGCTTTGTCGTACGAGGCTATCGCGATGAAAGAAAACCAGAAACGGACATGGTTTGAAACGGATATGGTTTGAAACAGACGTAGATAAGAGTAGAAACGCCTCTCGAAACTGCCATCGGCGATTTCGAGGTTTCACATATTTTTTCTGCATCCAACGATTTTCCGATTTTTGCTCTAGTAGACCCTGGTACAGATTCTACAGGATGTGATGTTTAGAAGCAAAAATCGTGCGATCTAAGCTTGGTTTTCTGTCTTGGTTTTTCAGTTTCTCTTTACAACCGTTACGTAGATCTTCGTTGACACCAAAATTCGTTTCACGGTTTTGCTTCTCAGTCGATAGATACGAGTACGACGATAAGCCGTCCACAATGGCTGCCTCCAACCTGCAGAATTCAGTTTCGTCGTCTGTTTCAAACCAGATTCAGTCTGTTTCAAACCAGATACCGTACGTTTCTTCGTACGATTCTACGAACGTTTCCGAATGGAAACAGAAACCATGCGACAAACCTCGTATAGAGAACCTCGTTGAAAGCTGAAACCAAGTCGTCGAAAGCTGCTCTCTGTTAAAGTTGTACCAGCTTCTACAGAGCCAACACGTCGGATGCAGTAAAAATGCACCCACTATCCCTTTTTTGCTCCTTCAGAAATCACTTTCCTCCTCTCATAATTCACATTCGAAGGATAGAATAACCTAGTGTAAAAGCTTGAGTACCCGCGAGTAGCAGATGGCAAGAGTGGAGGTAGCAGCCCGAGGGAGAGACGCTATAGGGATCACCATGGTGGGCGCCCATGGAGATCCCCGAAATAAGCCTGCATCTGCCACGATCTCGCAAGGGGAAAAGGTGAGTCGAAGTAAGCAGCAGTCACTGTTCCTCCGTGTAAAAAGCCAGGAACTCGAGACCGTTGAAGCATGCTTAGCATGCGCGGAAGATCTCGACTGAGCTCACGCTACGGCGGCATGGTGCCAGAAAGAGGGGGGAAACGAACAAACTGTGATGCTGAAACGACAAGGCACCACGATGGTATTCTTTTACGCACTTCGAAGATGAGGAGACAAGTGTAACTCATAAACCACAAATGAGGGAGCAGGATGGCTGACAGGAGGGAAGTACTCAACGGAGCGCTACGGGAAAGTTGTTGTGAGAATGCAATGGACCCCGGACAAATCCCTGGAAAGCCTGCAATGAACTCTGCCGACTGGATCGTCCAAAGGACGCTAATCCGGGCTAGTGGATGAGAACAGGTATAAGCGACAGACGAAATCACACACAGTGGTCCCCACGGGGATAAGGCAGTGTAAGCCCGGTTAGCCGATGCCGAGGGTCCTTCGGGACCCAGAGCTAGGAACTGGGAGCACTGAACCAAACGATAATTGGCCACTGTGTGCCTGAAAATGTAGGGATGAAGCCACGAAGCTTCATTGACTGTCCATCGATACACGCGTCTCCTCCGGATCTGCCAATAGCAGATCCACAACTCCCAACAACCGGGAGAACAACCCCCCAAAAGAATCGCGAACTTTGTTCGATTCGCGACAGATTTCTTTTGGGGGGTTGTACGATTTCGAACCAAACGGTTCGAAATCAAACCGATCATGCAAATGATCAAACACAAAACAAAAAATAGAACAAACTAATACACCATAGTAGAAAAGACAATTTCTTCAATTTGGACTCTTCTTATCTTCTTATCATTTTCAATTAGTGCTTATGCCGACACCGAAGTTCCCCCACTCGTGTTGGCCTTTTTGCGGACTGGTCCCGACGAATCTCCCATGGCCGAGGAACCCCGTTTGCTTGACTTGCTTGATGTAGAAGACTTGCTGGTGACCGAGGCCCCCTTGATGGGACGAACAACCGGCAATCCGAGGCCCGGAACGACAATTCCAAAAGTTCTTGGCCAGAACAATTTGCAAGTCGCGAACATCTAGCGTCTTGGACTCCTCTATGCTGCGCTAGGCGCATGGCCTGCTTTCGTGACCTTGTCCAAGAAGTCGTCCGCCAGCTGCAGGACCTGCTCTTCGGCATCGGGTTCGATTCCATAGTTGGGGTCGATCGATTTGACCAAATCGGCAATCCTTGGGCCCACCAAGGGTGCCATATGAGGCCCACCTCCCTTGAAAGTCGACTTCTTGGTGCTTCGGGAAGCGCTGGAAGTGGCAGCGGCCAACGAGAGGCGTCCTTCAATAGGAGATGGTTCCGAGGTCTTGACGGGTTGCGTCTTGCTTCCCCTTCGACTGGCGGCAGTGCTTGTAGGGCGTTTTGCTTCCTCTTCGCTGGATCTGTTTTCCTGCTGGTTTGGAGGCGACGGGTTGTTTCTTGGCCGGAGTGGGAACCTTGATTTTGGGCTGTTGCTGTGCTGGCACCTGTTGTTGTTGAGGTGGCATTTGTTGTGGAGGTCTTTGTTGTTGCTGCTGTTGCTGCGGATGACGCCCGTATTGCTGTGGCGATGCCTGCTGCTGCTGTTGTGGAGACATGTAGTTTTGTGCGTATGGCGCTGGAGCTTGCGCCTGCTGTGGTGGCCTCGATTGTGGCTGCTGCATTTGTCCCGGCGGCGAGCCCCTCGATCGATTCAAAGGAGTGGGGGTAATGGGTGGAGGGCTCATGGTCACGGAAGGATTGGGTGTAGGCGTGACCAGGGGAGGAAGGCCGGCAGCGGCTCTAGCAGCTGCCTGCATCTGTTGGGCACGCTTGACGGCGGCAGCATCCCCATCCCCTTGGGGTTTCTGTTGTTGTGGAGGCATTCGTCGGGCCATGGCCGAGAAATCCTTGCCCTTCTTTGCTGCCGGGGCGGGTTTCGGTGCTGGAGCAGGAGCTTGTTGTGGTGGTGGTTGTTGTGGAGGTGCTTGTTGTTGCGGAGGCCTTTGCTGAGGAGGAGCGCCAGGTCGATTGGCCATTGCACTGAAATCCTTTCCCTTGGGACGGTTGGCCATGGCCGAAAAGTCTTTGCCTTTTGGCCGTCCTTGTTGTGGATTCATCGGTTGTTGCTGTTGTGGTGCTGCTTGTGGTGGTTGCTGAGGTATCATCCGTTGTTGTGGCTGGCCTTGCGGTGGTTGTTGCTGTGGCGGAGGCTGTTGTTGTTGAGGCTGTCCTGGCTGCTGTGGCTGATCACCGCTGCCTCCTTTGAGACGACGTTGCATCAGCTCGAGCGATTTCCCGGCTCCGCCAGACATCTTGGATTATTATTTTGTGGAAACGTACGCGCTGTTTTGTATTCCTAGTGATATATTGTCACACGATGGTTGAAACCTGTGCAATTTTATCTGTGCCTGTTTGAAAGAACGAGGGTTTCCAAGAGAGTTCTTGACCTCACTGATCTCTCGATTTGTCTATTGCCAAGAGAATCCAGGCACATGCGTTAAACTCACTCCACAATCGTTAAAAGAGAACTACGGTGCCCGAACTCTTCGCGAGAAACATGGTGCAAAAACTTTTGCTGTCCTATCCAAAACCGACGAAAATGTTATCGTATGTAACATATGTATCACATAATCATATAGGACTACTGTGATTTTAGAGAGAGCCAAGAAAAAATCATCGGCATGTGGAAGTGAAAATTAGGGTTAGAGTTTTAGTCACGCCCTCGGCGAACTCCGGCAGGCCGGCGAGGAGAAGCAGGGGAGGTTCCCGCACTTTCGAAACTTCAAAGCGGGAAGCGGCATTTTTCGGCGCACCCCGCCGGCAGGCACGGTTTCCTGTCCTTGAAATTTAAAAGTCTGTGCTGCGCACGATGGCGCGAAGAACGCATTCGGTGGAAGTGGAGAGAAACGAATCTCCCAATCAACGAGCATGAATCTCGTACGTACATTATTCTATTTGAAGAAATTCAAATAGGCGGAATGTGTTCGTTACAGATTCTTTTGCATTTTGGAGTCACGGAGTCTCCCATCCTCTCGAAAATCCAAAATGAATGGCGAAGGCAAACATCTGCTCCTCATTGGATGGGTCGATGTATTTTGCAATTTATGCTTTTTTCACTGAAACATCACGAGTGGACTACAGGAATTCAATCGAAGAAAGGATTCCAATATTATTTCTCCATAAAGTTCCACTAGTTGCACTTTCCATCCATCAATTGTATTTTCATACTTTCATAAAGTGGAAATACTTTAAAGCAATTGACACAAGGACACATAATTCATCTTGCGTCCAAGGATCATTGTTCCACAAACTACTAAACCAAAAGATCCTGTCATTCCGAGACGGAGAAGAAATCGAAACTGCATTGTAGAAGCATTGATAACTCAAGAATCTACTACAAATACAATGTCAACCAGCTATCAAAACGACGCCAGCAAGGGCGAGTACGAGCCCATCAAGAATGGCGACGACAGCATGGTCGCTTCGGGCAGCTCTTCGACCAAGAAGAAATGGTTGATTACGGGACTCGTCCTGGTGGTTTTGGCAATGTTTGTCTTTCGCCAACCCGCCGGTGCTTCCACCACGGACGCTGTCAAGAAATCCGGCATTCCATTGAACGAAGATGGATCCGTCAAGCTTTTTGACAAACTGAGTAAGTGAAAAGTGATGGCATGTGTGCCTGCAAAAATATTCATGTCTGTCACGACGACGAGACCTCTCGGTCATTTGATGTATCCATCGTCTCATCATTTTCTTTTTCACTTCGACCACACAGAGCGTTTTGTCATGGAAGATTACGATGCCAAGTCCAACTTTGCTTCCTTCCTTCCCGGAGTCGCCGGATACTTTGGAAAACCCGTTTGGGCCTTCTACGTCAATCGCGGCCAGGCGATCTCCACCTTTGGTGTCGAATCCAAGGACTACCCCCTTTTGGAATTCAACGCCGCCAACAAGGCCTACCAGGTCACCCCCTTTATCGGTTTCCGTACCTTTGTCCGCGGAACCCGCAAGAACACCGTTACCGGATCTTCTTTCCAAATCGAACCCTTTTCCAGCGCTACTTCCCGAAACCTTGCCGACGAAAACGACGATCCCGACAAGCCAAAGCGTGTCTTGTACGTCGGACAAAACGAGGTCGAAATCCAGGAAATCGATGGTGTCAATGGACTCTCGACCGCCGTCAAGTATTTCATTCTTCCCGAAGAAAATTTTGCGGCGTTGATTCGAAGAACCACCTTTTCCAACACTGGAGCTTCCGATGTCGAGCTCGAGATTCTCGATGGTTTGGCCAAGATCGAGCCCAGTGGAGGACGACTCGATGGCATGCTCAAGAGCATGGGACGAACCCTCGAGGGTTGGTTCGGTGTCTACCACGCCGACGAATCCCTTAACATGCCCTTTTACAAGATGTCTACCGAGCCCGGTGACACGGCCAAGGTCACTATCGAAGAAAAGGGAAACTACTGCCTTTCCTTTATTGAAAACGAGGACAAGCAGGCTGAATTGTTGCCCATTGTCTTTGACAAGGACAAGGTCTTCGGAAAATCGACCAGTATGGAATACCCTCGTGGACTTCAAGCCTCTTCGGTTGGAGAAATCTTGGATGGACCTCAATAGTAAGTAAATTTGATTTTGGAATCGCGGGCTTCAGAATTATTTTCGATCTTTTCGTCATTCTAACATTTTCATTCAATTTATCTTTTCTTTTCAGTGGTGACGCCAAAACTTCCTCTTCCTTTGCTGCTATCCGTTCCGTAACACTCAAACCCGGTGAAGAAATTACTATTGCTTCCGTCTACGGTCGCGCCGATCACGTCGACGAAGTTCCCGAGATTGCCAACACTGTCACCCAGCCCGGATTTGTTTCCTCGAAATTCGCCCGCGCCCGTGTCATGATCAACGAGATGACCATGGGAGTCGACACCAACACCACCAATCCTCTTTTCGACTCGACCGTCCGACAAATGTTTTTGGATAACTCTCTTCGTGGAGGTATCCCCACTATTTTGGGTAATGTCGATGCCGACACTACCTACGACGAAGATCCTGGTGTTAAGATCTACCATTCCTTTTCTCGTATCCACGGTGATTTGGAACGTGATTACAACGCTTTCTCGATTGAACCCGCTTATTTCTCCCAGGGACCTGGTAACTACCGTGATATTGCCCAGAACAGACGTAACGATGTCACCTTTTTCCCTCGTTTGGCAGGTTTTGATGTCAAGGAATTTCTTTCCTTCATCCAGGCCGATGGTTACGAACCATTGACCGTTGAGGCACAGGTCTATGTTTTCAGTGACCCAGACGTGGCAGAAGAAGTCGCCAAGTCTGTCACCGTTGATGCACGAAGTGCCAAGATCCTCGGAGAGGTTCTCAAGGGTGGTGCTTTCCGTCCTGGTCAGCTTTTCCAACTTTCCGACCAACTCGAAATCAAGCGCGTCGATGACGATGCCGAGTTTGTCAACACCATTTTGGCCGCCGCTGAGGATCATTCCATGGCCCTGTACGGACAAGGTTACTGGGCCGATCACTGGGATTACTACATTGATTTGATCGAAGCATACATGTCTATCTACCCCGATGGTGAAGAAGCATTGATGTACGACAACGAGCTCCGATATTTCTTTTCGACCGCCACTGTCCGACCACGATCCGAAAAGTATGTCCGTGACTTGACTGTTGACGGAACTTCTTATCACGTTCTCCAGCTCGAAGCCACTTATTACGATACCGACAAGGCAGAAGAACAAGAGGAATTCCGCAGCGGCAAGACTGGTCTTCTCGGAATCGAGGCCTCGTGGCAGCGAACCAAGGAAGGAGAGACATTTAAGAGCACTCCTATCGCCAAGCTTCTCCTTCTTGGTTCCATCAAATTCGCTATGCGTGATGCTTGGGGTATGGGTATTGAATACGAAGGTGGCCGTCCAGGTTGGTTGGATTCTATGAACGGTCTTCCAGGTATGGTTGGTAGTGGTATGCCCGAAACATACGAGCTCCTTCTTCTTTTGAAATACGTCAAGTCTGTCGTTGACAAGTATGATCGCGATATTGTTGTCCCCGAAGAACTCGGAACTATGATCACAACCGTTGAAGCTGCCCTTGACGAATTGAAATCTGCTTCGTACAAGGACACTTTCCCTCTTCCTCATGATGTTCCAGCTCCTCTTTTCGACTACTGGGACAAGGTTGCTACCGCACGTGAAGAATACCGTGAAGCTGTTGAGTATTATTTCTCTGGAAAGACTACATCCTTCACGGGCGCAGAGTTGTCGACAATGTTGGAGCGCTGGATTTCTGAGATCGAACTCGGAATTGATCGTGCCCACGACTTTGGAACGAAGGGATTCGGTGACGATGGAACTTCTGGAGTCCCTGCGTGCTTCTTCTCTTACGACATCACCGACTGGGAGGACACTGGAAAGACTAATTCTATCGGTCTCAATCTCGTCAATGCCAAGGCCATGAAGGTTGGTGTCTTCCCCATGTTCTTGGAAGGCCCAGTCCGTTACATGAAGACTATCGAAGACGACAAGAAGAAAATGACCGACATGTACGAACGAGTTCTCACCTCTGGATTGCGTGACGAAGAACTCAATATGTACTACTTGTCTGCCAGTCTTACTGGTCAATCTTATGACATGGGTCGTCAAATTGCTTTTGCTCCTGGTTGGTTGGAGAACCAATCGATCTGGATGCACATGTCCTACAAGTACTACCTGCAGCTGCTTCGTGGAAAGCTGTACGATCAGTTCTTTGATGAATACCGAGGAGGAGGTATTCTGCCATTCATGGACCCCGATGTCTATGGCCGACCTCTTACCGAGTGTTCGTCCTTCATCGCCTCGTCTGCCTTCCCTGATCCTACCGTTCACGGAGAGGGTTTCTTGGCTCGTCTCTCTGGTTCGACTGCCGAATTCATGGATATCTACCAGCTCATGTTCTATGGACCTAATATGTTCTACCTCAACGAGGACGATGAGGTTGAATTCAAATTGGTTCCTGCTATTCCCTCTTGGTTGTTTGTCGACGAAGATAGTGCCGGTGATGCTATTTTGGACGAGGATGGTCAATACACTGTTTCCTTCAAGCTCTTTGGAACCATTCTTGTTACCTACCACAACCCCGATGGCAGCAACATTTATGGAATTCCTCCCAAGAGCTACACAATTGTCATGAAGGATGGCACTGTCGAAGAAGTCGAGGAAGAATACGTTCCTACGGCACTTGCCCTCACGATTCGTCGCAACACCGAGGTTGCATCCATTGACGCCTACTTTTAAATGCACTTGTTTCATATGTCCACAAAACGAATTAGAGGATGATCGCTAATTCTATTCATTTACAACACAATTGAAAAATACAAAAAATACACTTGCATGTAATTACAATAAAATAAAGCATTCTATTATCAAATTGCAATTTCATACTCTATTATTAACGATGTACGATTTATCTATCAACCACCAATTAAAATTTTCAATCGTCTTCCTCCATACTATCGCTTGCTGGTAACCCATCTAGCTTTGTCTGAACGTCCTTCATTTGAACCTCGTTCATTTCCAATTGTTCCATTAGCTCTTGTTTTTCGGAATCGTCCACCCATTGTTCCTCGTCTTTCATAGCTTTGCGGATATCAGACAACATTTCCTTGGCTCGTTCGAGGTAAAATCGTGCCGTGTCCGTCAGCGGAGGTTTCTTTGCGCAAAAGGCACAGCCCGTCAAATACCAAATCTCAATCACCTCGTCGTTTTGTGCCAGGAGACTTCCCAATACCGAAATGGCTGCGGTAACACACTCGTCTTCCTTTTTGCTATCCACATTGCTTTCGCTCAACAAACCTGCACACTCCAACAGCAGCTTGGCGGTCTGGCACCGAAACTCAAATTCTGGCAAATTGTTGGCGGCCTCCACTTCGAGCAATTCTTGTGCCTTGTCGTCCTCCTCTGTTTCTTCGGATTTCTGATTCAACCCCACCAGTGCCGCTAGAGCTTCTGATCCGACTCGCTGTTTCTCGTAGGCACGCAAAATAAAAGGAACGGCCTCGAGTTGTCGCTCTTTTTGCGACAATCGCAAACTCGCCATGGTTTGCAGGGCATCGACCAGTGGCTCTCCGTCCGCGTCCTTCAATTGCAATGCTTTTTCGAGATTCATTTCGCAATCGGTTTCGGCCGTTTCTTCTTCGCACAAATCCGTGAGATAAAGCTCGGCAATATTACAATACGCACCCGACAATTTTTGTCGGAGCGAAACTTGTAGGTTGTTGTTGTTGTCATTATCGCCCATGGATGTGTCTCCGGTATCGTCCTGCATAGAATTTTCTGTTTCTTCGATGCGCTTGATGCATTCTTCCAGGCTAGAGATTCCCTGCTTATACGCATCGAGAGCTTCTTTTTCCAGAGACAATTGACCGATATAAAAACACAGGCTGGAATGGGTTTCGTAGTAGTTTGTGCTTTTTTCGGTGGCCGATTCTTCCAATAGCTTCAAACTTTGCAGAAAATGGCCTTTTGCAACGTCCTGATCCCCAATCGAGACCTGGCATTCCCCCATCTTTTCCAAAACATGAATCAATATTTGTCGCTTTTCGACAGCGACCTGATCGGTTTGCAACTGCTGCGAAGCTTCTTTATAGGCTTGGTAGGCTGTCTCGACATCCAAACTTTCCATGGCCGAGGAGGCGGCTTGCAACAATTCGGCCACCGAAGCTTTCGGAACCTTTTTCTTGGGCTTTTTCACCTTTTTTCGGTTCCTCCGAGCATATTGACCATTTCTCATCATTATTTTTATAAGATTTGCTTTACTTTGTTTGCACACTCCACAAATTATCCAAAAGGCAGCGTTTCTTATCTCCCTTCTCTCCGAATTGTTTTGTGTTTTTTTGGTTTTGATTGCGATCGTTCATGGAGATGATTGATCTCAGATCGCTTCTCGTCGAAAAATTCAAAATCGGTGGCGGAGATGAAAAATAAGCTAATCCAGTCCAGTCCCGCATCGCAATCAATAAACTTTAACTCTAAATCAGAAATCCAACGGACGGTCCAACCGAAACTGAGAAGTTTTTGCGATTTGCCTTCTCAAAAGCCAGATTTCACGATAATAATAATATTATGTGAAAGCGAAAAGCAATTCGAGAATACCATTTGCATTCCAAACCCAAGCGGGGAATGAAAACGACTGCAAGCTGTATCTCATTGACATTTATTCAGTTAATGAACACGATGAGATAACACAAGTCTAAGATGAAGTCGAAAAACGGAGAACACGATGGCTTTAAGCGATGGGTCACGTCTCTTCAACGAGAAGAATTGCTTGACGCAATGGCCTTTACGTTCAAACCCGATGCAACTCCAAGAGCTGCCTCTGCTGCGAAAGCAAACAGCCACGAATACGATTTACTATGCCGAATGGTAGAACTCCAACCACCTCCCCCAACGCCCGTTCATCCACGAGCCACGGGATACAAATCCAGAAGCCAAAAGGGTGCCAGACTCGATTATTTTTATCGAGAGGAAGAACACTTGCGATGGCGCAAGCCACGACTCTTTCAATTTGTGGAGCAAAACGAATCCATGTCATTTGGACGCTCGAAGAGACGCAATGCTACAAGCACGAAACGTTTCAGTGTCATTGCACGCAGAAAAGTTGCACCGTGGGGAGATGTGTACAGCTTGGGATGCACACGAGAACAGCAGGATGCCGATTCCACTCTGATCCAGGGGACTCGATTGGGGAGATTGCGGAGAGATGGCAGTTACCATACGACGGCATGTTTTGGAGAAGAAAAAGACGTTAAATATGGTGGCAAAAGGAAAGGAACAACAAAAAATTCAGCAAGATCGATTCTAAAAATGTTGCAAGTTGCGTCTCGGGGACATTTCTTTTTGCAGGATTCCAAAACACCAACAGAAGCATCCTACTATGCGCCTTGGCTGCAACCCACGGAACGATGGTTTTCACTGGGCATGTACCTAGCGAGTCGTTTTCAAATGGCACTATGGGATTCCTATCAAAAGGCTCAGAAACAACAACAACAATATGTGGTGGGACGTCTGATACGACAAGGAGGGGATTGGCAGTGTTACAAAGAATCCATGCTTCGAGATGCCATCCTGCGAGCCATCCGATCGGGGCTTCGGGATGTGTTGAAGGATGAAAAAAGTAGTTCCAAGCTAAACTATTTGCGAGATGGATTCCTTTGGTCAATGCTGATAGATGGCCACCAAAAAGACACGTTAAATCTACCGAATATCAATGAAGATGCCAAAGGTTATTGGAAAAACATTGCCAGCGCTTGGACGCAAGTTGAACTGGTTCAAATACACCTCCCGAATGGCCAATTCAAAAATATAATAAGTGCCAAGTTGGAAGAAGAATTGGTGGCACAAATGGAACATGCCATGTTTAGTGAAGAAAAATTGGAACAACAGCAGACTAAAGACAATGTGGGTACAAGTACGAAGAAAAAGAAAAAGAGCAAACGAAAAAAATCAAAGGGCAATAATTCTTCGAAAGTTTCCCAAAAAACTCCTGCTGTTCCAACTGAAACTCCATCTGGGATAGACAAAGAAGAAGGCGATTCTTCGTCGGAAGGGGAGAATCCATGCATGAAATACGAATTTCCACAAAGTTCGGTGACGGCACAGGAGCGAAACAAAAATATTGTGTTCGTCCTTGGTGTAATAGAAGATATTACAGAAAAGGTCTTTGCCAAAGTTGGATTGGAGGCGACGCCAAAGTTTGACGCTCCGGTTAAAGACGCAACAAAAACGGTCTCAATAAAGAAAATCAAATCGACGACAGATGATAATGCTAAGAACGCAGTTGCCAGAGCTGTTGCCAAAAATAATTTCGCCGCTGGAAAAGCTAAGATCCCCATTGCCAAAGCTGTTGACAAAGCAAAGAGCGCTAACTGACAAAGCTAATGGCGCACTTGACAAAGCTAATGGTGATGCTGTTGAGCCCTCCATTGTTTCGTCGCTCAGTCACTCGACCAAAAGTTTCCCTTCTATTTTACAGACCTCCCGAAGTTTAGATCAAGACCTCATGACGGAAAGCAACGGCAACGAATTCTCCTTGTACGCGGGAGAAAACGAAAGCTTTCAATCCCCAATGTATAACCCTTTCGCGGTCGGCAGTGACTTTTCACTGAACAACATTGATGATATCGGAGGATACGTGGACAACTGGCGTTTCAATAATCGTTTCCAATCGCGAGAGCGTAGTATTCTGACCAACTTTTTCGCATCGCAGAACGAGAAGCCAGACAATAACGAAGATGATGATGACGAAGAACGATTAATGGCCGCGTCTACAGCTGCTTCGATTGCATCTTCGTCCTACAAGGACACATCGTATGCTGTAGAATCAGAAGAACTTACTGTTCCAGCAAAGCTCGTCACAAGTCAATCGCCTGTACATCCAGAAATGGGTGCTATACGAGAAAGTGACGATGTTTCTTCGAAGAATTCAGACGAAGCAGAGAACAATAGCTACGACACCGAATCAGTTGGAAATGGAGAGAAAGCACCCTCCGTCAGCAGCAGTCTAGACTTTTCGTTGGAAATTAAAGCGGATAGTTTTGGCAATGATGAGCTCCATGGAGATTCAAAAGCAGTCGTTTCGATATCTGAACTTGGAAATGAATCGAACGGCAATGACTCAGGTTGTCTCTCCCCTACACTTCGAGCTCCAAGCACGCCACCGCCTACTCTTTCGCCCATATTGGTGTCCCTCGCAGATCTGAAGAAGGTAAAAGAATTTCATTTCAAAAATAGAACGCATAAGTCAGGCCCAGGTTCTCTTCCTCCCAATTCACCCGGTGATCAAAACGGCATGGTATCCAGCTGGTCTCGAGAAGATTTACGAATCGAATCTTTTCGTGACGATCATCAAATTAAAAACAAGCAACGAGATCGAATCAAATCAATGAGGGGACTAGAAATGCCAACTTACAAATCAGTTACTGTCAAGTCACTTCCGAAATCAACTCTTATGTTGAAAGAAGACTCTGGAAGCTTGGATCCTGAGTTGGAATTTACTGTGTCACTCGGGCGGAAAGAGCACGAAAACAAAGATTGCGCTCAAAGCGAAACCGCTATGGATGCTGGTCAAAGAGAGCACCAAGATTGGATAGAAGAGGGAGACAACACCTCTTTGATAAAAGATGAGACAACAACGATTATATCTGGTATTTCGCATCGAGTCGAGGAGGAGGAGCTTGCCGTCGTTCAAGAGGAAAGGAATAATTTCCGCGATATGTGCTTGACTCTGGGAGCAGAGGTATCAAAACTGAAAGTAATGCTTGCAACGCAGCAGGCTGCTGCTGCAGCCCCCATGGACTATCAAGATTCATCCTTTGGTTACTCCAAAATGTATGGTCACGGATCCTTTGATCCACATGGCATGCAACCTTTTTTCCATGGAATGAGTAACGGGCTCAGAGCTGGTCCAAAGAGTGATGCGGGTTTTCATCGTTACGGCGATCACGAATCGCTTTTCAGTGAAGACGAGATGTACGATCCTGGTTCGAAAACCCCTCAGGCTCGAATAGATTCTGTGCAATACATGGCATCAAGTCAGACTATTGCAAGCCACACTGTTGCCGAGTCCGATGCGTCGATTGATTTCAATAGCATCAAGGTATCAGTAGGGCAGATATCAGGAACAATACCCGCTTTCGATTCCTTTCACTTCAATGGCCTCCAATCTCGGTTAACGAAAGATATTTTGCAATTTTTGGAAGCCACGAACATTAAAATGAAGAAACTTGATGGTAGACGAAAGCTCGCAGTACAACGATTTTCACGATTGGTCAAAACGGTTTGGCCGAGAGCGCAAGTAAAACTTTATGGGAGCTATATTTCTGGGTTGTGTTTGCCTTCCAGCGACTTGGACTTTGTCGTGTGCTTGCCAGCAGTGCACAAAAAGGATTTGGCGCTCGCTCCGGGTGTATTAGAAGGCAGAAACGCCATCAACGAGACATCGCAAAAGCTTTTGGCACGTGAGCTGAAGGGAGAGTCTTGGATTGACCCAAGATCTATAAAAGTGATTGAACGCACAGCTGTACCAGTGATAAAAGTATCCACGAAGGATACGCGCGCCAGAATGATTCAGCTTGACATAAGCTTTGACGGTCCTGAGCATCATGGGCTAGATGCAAACCGGATGGTAGCCCAGACACTGGAAGAGCTGCCCTTGATACGTCCTCTCATGTTGGTTCTAAAGCAATTTTTGTTGCATCGAGGGCTCTTGACAGCTTATACAGGCGGTCTATCATCCTATTGCTTATTTCTGATGCTAGCGCGATATCTACAGGAACAACCGCCATCTATGCGCGACTGTGGCTCTCTCTTGATGGGTTTCTTGGATTTTTATGGAAACTTTTTTGACCCGAGGGCCATTGGTATCAGCGTGGGCAGTCGCCGGTACTTTGCCAGAGCCAATACTACGAATACAGCAGGATACGAACCAACTGGTCAACGCATGCAGAACAGATGGGTTCCGCCACATCAGCAGCATCAGAATCGCGTGGTGATCAATAATTTGCCACCCAGCAGCAATTCAGTCGTTTTCCGCCGGCGCAACAGCTTCAGCGATACAGGTAGCGTGGATGGTACCAGTCGACAGCGAAATCGATTGTCCTTTGCGAAACCTACCACTAGCACGACATCGGGACAAACGCCTCGCTTCGTTCCAATCAACAACAGCAATGATAACATCGATACTCAGTCGGCTCATCAAAAGGAAACGAATTACCGGAGCAACGGCAACAACCAAAATTTCTTTACTGGTTACGATCGTCCCTCGACGTTTGATCCATTGTTTGTGGAGGATCCTTTGAGTGGAACGAACAACGTCGGAAGAAACGCATTTCGTATCAACCAAGTTCAGAGAGCTTTTTCCGATGCCCATCGAGCATTGGTTGCAAGTTTGGATTGGGATATACAATCTGCCGAAGGCAATGGAAAATATCCTCTCCTCAAATGCCTATTGGGCAATCAGAGAGAGGACGTCCTGTATGGAATTTAATTTAGGCTAATGTCTTCCACTTTGTATTGAAAAACTCTAGATCTCTGACAGAGACAGCCTACGTACCGGAATTTTTTTTTAAATTCAATAGTACAGCTACGCTTTGCGCATAAAATAGTAGAGATGTTTACTCTTAATTTATGTGAAGAAAGAATCAATCGAACGCGTTCGATGCGTTTTGAGATCTTCAGAATTGCGGTTATCGGATTTTCATACGACCCCATTCATACGATCATACGAATAGTAAATTGTTTGATTCATTCGATTCAATTCGTGAATGAATAGACAAAACAATCTAAAGCCGTTAGATCTTCTTTGACACAGAAAATCGCTTCACGGCTTTGCTTCTCATTCGACGCGACGATGGCAATGACTGCCTCCAACCTGCAGAATTCAGTTTCGTCGTCCGTTTCAAACCAGATTCAGTCTGTTTCAAACCAGATTCAGTCTGTTTCAAACCAGATATCGTACGTTTCTACGAACGTTTCTACGAACGTTTCTACGAACGTTTCTACGAACGTTTCTACGAACGTTTCTACGAACGTTTCTACGAACGTTTTCGAATGGAAACAGAAAACCATGCTACAAACCTCGTATAAAACCACACGACAGACTACGGTAAAACCTCGTTTAAAGCTGCTCTCTGTTGAAGTTGTACCAGCGTCTACAGACCAAACGCGTCGGATGCAGTAAAAGTGCATCCACTATCCCTTTTTTGCTCCTTCAGAAATCACTTTCCTCCTCTCATAATTCACATTCGAAGGATAGAATAACCTAGTGTAAAAGCTTGAGTACCCGCGAGTAGCAGATGGCAAGAGTGGAGGTAGCAGCCCGAGGGAGAGACGCTATAGGGATCACCATGGTGGGCGCCCATGGAGATCCCCGAAATAAGCCTGCATCTGCCTACTGATCTCGCAAGGGGAAAAGGGTGAGTCGAAGTAAGCAGCAGTCACTGTTCCTCCGTGTAAAAAGCCAGGAACTCGAGACCGTTGAAGCTGTGCTTAGCATGCGCGGAAGATCTCGACTGAGCTCACGCTACGGCGGCATGGTGCCAGGAAAGAGGGGGGAAGCGAACAAACTGTGATGCTGAAACGACAAGGCACCACGATGGTATTCTTTTACGCACTTCGAAGATGAGGAGACAAGTGTAACTCATAAACCACAAATGAGGGAGCAGGATGGCTGACAGGAGGGAAGTACTCAACGGAGCGCTACGGGAAAAGTTGTTGTGAGAATGCAATGGACCCCGGACAAATCCCTGGACGAGCCTGCAATGAATCTCTGCCGACTGGATCGTCCAAAGGACGCTAATCCGGGCTAGTTGGATGAGAACAGGTATAAGCGACAGACGAAATCACACACAGTGGTCCCCACGGGGATAAGGCAGTGTAAGCCCGGTTAGCCGATGCCGAGGGTCCTTCGGGACCCAGAGCTAGGAACTGGGAGCACTGAACCAAACGATAATTGGCCACTGTGTGCCTGAAAATGTAGGGATGAAGCCACGAAGCTTCATTGACTGTCCATCGATACACGCGTCTCCTCCGGATCTGCTATTTCAATGGAAATATCAGATCCGCAACTTCCCATCACGGGAAAACAACCCCCCAAAAGAAGTCGCGAACTTTGTTCGATTCGCGACAATAGATTTCTTTTGGGGGGTTGTACGATTTCGGACCAAACGGTTCGAAATCAAACCGATCACGCAAATGATCAAACACAAAACAAAAAATAGAACAAACTAATACACCATAGTAGAAAAAATGACATTTTCTTCAATTTCGACTTTTTAATTCTGTACAATATCAGTATTAAAACATGAGGGATAAGGCCAATAAGCTTCATTGACTATCCATCGATACACTGTCTTCGGATCTACCATCGGAATCATCGAAGACCTCCAATCACACAACCGGGACATGAACTCGCTCAAGTTCAATCTCAATCAACACAAACACTAAATATAGTATTGCAAAAACTTTTGCACCTATTTGTGATTGCTTAAAATGCTCAATACTAGTGTTATTATTGATCAATCGGTTCTTCTTCGGGTTCCTGCCCGGCGCGAGGAGTCGCAAAAAGGCCTCCCAGTGCTGCAGCTCGACGCGTGTCGATTCGGCCTCTCTCCCCTTTAGTGCACGGAGCTGCTTGTATCCTTTGGACTCCCGTGGACGCTAAGTGTTGTTTGCGTTGCAAAAGAAGTGTGACTGCCAGCTTTCGCTCGAGCAATTGCGATAGAAGAGAAATGGCCGATTCTCGAATCTGAATTGCCATGTAGTCGTCATAATTTGTTGCCGTTTAAAGTATTCGGAATCCGTATCGGCAATTGTTGCAATCGCGTGCTGAAAGGCTTTGGCTCGTTCTTTTGTTCCGTGGTCGGATCCCAAAAAGGCCCGCAGAAAAAAGAGCGTCTTGGTTTTGAGGGATGCGCTCGACTCTTTGCTCAACCCATGCATCATCAACAGGGGCGCCTGGGGGAGTCCGTTCAAAGACAGGCCTCGGTCAGATCGTAGCATCTCACTATAGCACTCAGTGACTGCATGATTTTGGTCTTTGTGGAAGCCGGCGTCGATTCCAACAAGAATTGATCACTTAAAATCTTGATTGCCCCGAGTTCCAACAATTCCTTTTGCACGGGGGGATTGTTTTGGGCCAAGGTGGCCAGGATTCCCAGGCAAATGTTGCGAATGGGTGTAGGAACCACCGGTGCTTGTGAAGGTGTCATGGCAGCAATGGCTCCCAGCAAATAGTTGCACCCCTTGAGGTTGACAAATCCACGGGCGTAATCCACCTGTTCGACAATGTCGCGAAGCTCTTGCAGCAACTCCTCCAAGTTCGTCCTCAGTCGACAGGCGTAGGTGGTTCTTCTGATTTTTCTTCTTCACTACTACGTTTGTAGTATTCCATGGCCTTGCTGAATTCTTGCAGAACAACTTTCATTCGTTCTCCCTCGTCGATAATCCCCTCCGCCATGACCTTTTCCAAAAAGGCCTTGTCTTCGTCCGACATCATTTGCGGGCTTTCGCTGGAGGGAACCGTCCCGTCCTGGTGTGCCAACGTCCACTTGAGCAGGCCCTAACCAGGCCCACTGTTCGCCACCTCCACTACTAGCCATTTTGTCTATATCCTTTTTCTATTATATTAGTAATGCCGATTGGATTTCGGTTTTGGTCAATTTCAAAATTTATGAAAATACCTCAAATCGACTATCGACGCTCGGCATGAGATCAATATGACGTCGAAAAAGGCGCGAGACTTTTTTGTTCACGTTTGGATGGCGGAGCTTCGAAGAAATTTTTCGAAATTGAAAAAAATCCTTCACGAGTGAAATTGCCACGAATGAAAAAGAAGAACGCTCACTCAATGACGTCTATTCTGACGGCATCATTTTTTGTGTAAGCCAAGCAGGACCTTGGAGAGGTATGTAACACCAAAGAAAGAAGATAGTGATGGCGAAAGAAGGTGCTATTGACGCAGAGCCAAATTGATTGGGGATAATTGATCCGAAGAGTGAAGCGAAGACATCAAACTAGATTGTCATTGCTGTCACCACCCATCATACTGAGCAACCATAGTAATCGTGCTGCTTGACTCTCCAGTAATCATTGAACGAAACCTGAATGCCGTCGTCGCTTCCATCCTCCGCATTCGTTGCCGCTCTGTCCATTGTTCTTTGGATGTTTTGCTTTATGGAGTCGACAGCTTACACCAGCAGTCCGAGCTTTTGCCTTTTCCACTTCCAGTAGAAGCAGAGCCACTTCTTCTACTACTGCTTCCAAAGCCATTCTCGCATTCTCCAATTCGGTTGTTCCCAGAGGAGGCAGTTTAACCACACGGACTACAATCCACACTCATCAGCACCGGAAGACAATTCGACCGATACATTCACAACTCCCCAAAATGCAATATCCCATCGAAATGACAGAGGACGAGCGGTATCTCTTTGACCTGAATGGATACCTGATTGTCCGAGGTGTTTTGACGCCCGAGGAAGTCGAAGAAGCGAATGCTGCCATTGATCGCCATGCGCACGAAATGGTGGAACGATCCGATTCCTCTCTGAGAAATGCTAAGCAAGGCACACGATTCTTTGGCCAGGGCCCAGGACGAATGGATTTGGGCAGGTGTCTGGAATGGGGAGAAAAAGACTCCAAAGGTCTTCAAGAGTATTCTGGCCCACCCTCGTCTAGTGCCCATCTTTCACGGAATTTTGGGAAAGGGATATCGCATGGACCATTTGCCCATGATTTTGGCACAAAACGCGGGTTCCGAGGGATTTCAGCTGCACGGAGGAACTGTCGACTGCACCTCCGGCGAATACAACCCTCATTTGGCCTACCACTGCCACCATGGAACAATCCGATCGGCCCTGTTGGGCTGCAACGTTATTCTGCGAGACCACAATCCCGGCGACGGTGGCTTTTGCATCGTGCCCGGGTCTCACAAATCCAATTTCAAAATGCCCAAGGGCATGGTGGACGGAGAAAAGTACGAAGAATTTGTCGTTCAACCAGCTTCCAAGGCGGGCGATGTCATTTTGTTTAGCGAAGGAACGGTTCACGGAGCCAAGGTAAGGCTGCAGAAACAAGAAACAAATCATCCGACAATGTTATATCTTGTTGGTCCAGGGATGTATTGATGTATTGAATCCAACACAACAAATGATCAGACACACTCATTCATTTTTTCTTTCTGCTTACTAACACAAAACTATCAACAGGAGTGGACCAGTCTTCTGTGCAACGAAGAACAGCCCTCTTTCGGTTTTCTCCCGCAACACACGTCTATGGCCGCAGCTATTTTGGCCACGAGGGAGGTGGTTGGCCGACGGCCATGTACGATGACCTGACACCCGCGCAAAGAGCAGTTTTGGAACCCCCGTACGCCAACCGTTTGGATCGTCCCAACATCATGCCAGATGCCGAATCGGTGGAAATGACCACCCGCAATGCCCGCAAGAAACAGCACTGATCAGGACGTCTTTGGAACAAAATACTTTTAAATCACAGTTCCAACTATGAGCTATTGCATAATTAAAAACTAGATGCGCAAATGTGAAATTTCTTTTTGCAAATAATAATACGTGTAGTGTAGCTTGTTGCTTATTTTAAATTTTTGTCGCGTTTGCTCTCTATTGATAGGATTCTTCTTCTTCCTTGGCGTTTTCTTTTGCAAAGTGTGTGAGCCCTGCCGCACACGTGAGCAGTATTCGGTGCTGAGACCATCCGCAACGATGCTGCAAGCTGTGTGGATATCACTTCAAACGGTGAGGAAGTCAGAGTCATCTTCCTGTTTCGTCCAAAATTTGTTCGGGCTCTAGCAACAAATAAAAGGCAGCGTCGGCGATACGTTCGGCAATCCTCAGGGCCACCTCTGGAGTCAGAACTGTTGCGTCCATTGGACTATCATCGTCTTCTTCGTCCGACCACGGAAGTGGATTTGCATCGGCCACCATGTCAATGGGCACGGAATCGTCCGCAACTTCGTACCGTACGCCCTTCATGTAGACTTCGGCCAGATTCTCTCCTCCCTCGGCATCTGGCAAAGTCCGCTTGTATGAAGGGACAAAGCCATACGACAATAAGCACTTCCAGGCAGGGTCGAGCACTTCCCCCGTAATCGATTTTGACTTCCTCGCCTTGTTCCATATCCCGCATCGAACGGACCACCAAAAAGTCGTCTTCCAATGCAAAACACGCATTGGCACTCCCGGTGTTTCTCGATCCGTGATTGATGAAATCAAAAATCGGTGCCATGGCACGCTTGCAGTCGTCTGCTTGTTCGGTTGTTTGCAAGCGACACGATCTAGTTTGAACCAGATCTAAGGCATGGTGTGCAAGCTCGTTGGCGCGCTTGTCATCTACTTCGAGAGTTGTTTCATTCCTTGAACGAGATCGCTCACGGCTTCGGCACGGGCAAAAAAAGGCACTGTCGACGGCGAGTTCCAGCTGCGGTCGAACGTGCGTTGCTCACCGTGGTTTCCTGGCCAGTGGACGGGCAGGAGAGGCCCTCAGATATTCGGCATCCGGAAGCAAAGAGAACCAGACCTTGTTTTCGTCTTTCAAATAGGAATCGATGTAACTGGCGGCCAGTCTAGTAGCCCATCGATCGGGGATCGTCCAAGACATGGTCAGCAAGCCATTCCGGTGGCTCATCGTCCGTCAGACAGGAATCAACCGGGAGTTTCAAGACGATTTCATCCGCCTCGACATTGCGGTTGAGATAGATTCCCCGGACACCAGTTTCTTGTTCGGTTTCGAAACGCAAGAGATCTTTGGGTTCGGCACTCAAGATTTCTACGAGTTGAGAGAGCTTCTCCTGTTGTTCCCCTAAATCCACATTTTGTTCGAGTTTCTCCTGTTGTTCCAAGAGTTCCTCCACTTCGTCAAAATCGTCGTCCTCGATGCTCGCGTCTGTCATCCGGGGGGAAACAACCGAGGAATGGAGACAGCTAGCATGGATCGCGGCATTCTGGTTAGGTAACATCACCCAGGCTTTGACTGCCACCAATCGATCTGGCGACAGGGCCATTGTCCCCAACAGGAGAAGGAATACAGCTCGACTCAGAGTCATAATGTTCACAATTCGTTTGTTGATCGCGGGTCTTCTCTGATCGTAATAGTATGAGGAGGTTATAGGAGCGATCTAGTAGTAACGATATTGCAGGTGAGGTTTCTTGTTGTCAGAAACAGCGATTGCAATCGGAATCATTCGTTTTGATGAACTTGCAAGAAGGCGATAATGATAGATTCTGGTCGGCTGCAAAATTGACACCAGAACGTCAATCTGATGAAGTAGAATCTAACATCAAATGCAACGCGTGCCCATTGGAACTCTTTCTTCATGTCGTACGAATGTTCGGTACGAAAAAAGAAGAATTCGGGTTGTGTGATGTAAGTTTTCGTTTTGGTCCAATAGAAACGGAATTGAAAAATGGTTGAAGGTTAAGGATAAATTCGGAGTGGGCAGATGCATGTGGATCCTGTTCCCCCAAATACGTTGGATTAACCCTAATCCTATCTTTTTCCTTAAATTGGGTCGACGGGCGAACGTTGACCATTCGTTTTGTCGAATCGAAATAATCGGCATGAATGCAATCCTTGTGTTGTGCTTCCAAACTAGGAAACGATTCAATTCTTCCATCCTTTTGGAACATTGCTAAATCCCAAATCATCCAAGCTAAGAAAGCAAGAAAGCAAAGGAAAACGACCACCGTTTCCATCGCCAGCCTACTACTTATAGCGGTACATTCCATTCTTGATTTTCCAAATTAAAGTCTATCTTCAAAATGGTTGCCAAGGAAAGCACCAAGCGAAAGTCCTCGGGTGGGAAGGATTTCAAGCAAGGACAATAAAAAGCAAAAGCAGGATGAATCCGAACTCTCGGCCAGCGCTTTGAAGCGACAAGGTTCGAAAAGAACGGCCAGGCTACCCGCCGCCACTGCCGAGTCCGTCACGGAAGCCAAGGCTTCTCTGGAACAAGCTCCGAATGAAAACCAACACCAAAGAGGATACCAAAAAGCTCATGAAGGAAGTCATGGAACTGATTCGGGGAAAGGTTCGAGAAATTGCTTTGCAGCACGACGCAAGTCGGGTGGTCCAGGCAGCGATCCAATTCGGGAACGAGGAACAGCGCAAGGAAATTCTGGGTGAAATCTGCGAAACCGAGGGAAGTCTCTGGCGGAAATGGCCAAGATCCAGTACGCTCACTTTTGCTGCCTCAAGTTTATCAAATACTGCAACCGGGACGATGCCAGCATCAAAATGATTGTCAAGGTACGAAAAGGAACAAAACGAACGAATCTCTCGAGTTTTCATTGAAACTATATGCGTCGATGGTGGAATTGGTTGGTCGTGGTGTTGTATAGTGTTTCGATTTCTTTCATTGTCGTAAATTCTGTTTTCTCAGAATATTAGTTTCTTTCTATTTACAGTCTTTCAAGGGAGAAATGCCGAGACTCGCGGTTCACGGAGTTGGAGCACGTGTCGTAGGAATCCTTGTTTTCTCAACCTGCCACCCAAGCAAACGGCCTCACTGAAAGCAAGAATTCTATGGGCCCCACTTTTCGCTGTTTGCGCAGGAACAAACTGCTGTTCCGACCCTCGAGTCCAATCTGAAATTGGCCAAGACGGAAACACAGAAAAAGTCGGCCATTGATTTTGTGCATCAAATCATCAACAAGGGCATGACCAAAGCTTTTACGGATTTCACCTACTTTCAACAACTCTTTGCAGGAATACATGGACGTTGCCGAACCCAGTGAGATTCGAACGATGTCGGCGACAGTAGCCGATCACTCGATTCATTTGTTGTCGACGCGTGTGGGTACCCGTGTTGTGGCTGCCTGTGCCAGTTACGGAACCCCAAAGGACCGAAAACGGATATGCAAGTCTCTGAAGGGCTACACCAGCTCTTCGCTTCTTCACAGAGACGCATATCTTGCCTTGTTGAGATTGGTTCAGGTGACAGACGATACTGTTTCCATCCAAAAGAGTGTCTTGAACGAAGTATTGACAAAGAAAGACAGCAGCGACGAGGACGGCGAATCGGCAGACGGTGTTCTCGAACTTGCGACGAGTGACACTGGCTCGAAACTATTCCTTATGCTGCTGGTGGAAGACGAGGAAGCCCGAATGAAATATTTTGACCCCTACGAGCGCTCTATATTGGACAAGACTCCCTACGATAAAGGAAAACGGCAAGGAAGTCCCAACCTCCAAAAAGGACCCAGACACGCGACGAAAAGAATTGCTAAAGCACATTAAGGATGCTTTGCTCGAAACTTGCACCGCGAATGTCGAAGAATTGCTCAAGTCACTCCCTGGGGCACGTGTCCTGAAAGAAGTGTACGCGGCGACTGGTAGCGAAACGCTTGCAAGCGCTGTAGTCGATGTGTGTGAAGGATCGATAGAAATCTTCGAAGATCCCGTTGCGCATAGATCGATAAAGAATCTCATCTTGGTGGACGTCGAAAGTGAGAAACCCTTGTTCTCGAAGGTGCTCGTAGATCGATTGGGGGCAAACCTCTCGAAAATTGCCGAGTCAAACCGTGGCGCCTTTGTTGCGGGAGCTCTTCTCAAGGTCCCAAGCGTCAAGGCTGCTGCCAAGAAGACATTTTCTTCCAGCAAGAAGGGAATCGAGGCGAAATCGAAGCAAAAGGGAAGCACAGCTGGATACGCGGCTCTACTGAAAGAAATCTCGTAAGAAAAAGCTGCTACTCTTGGAAAATACCTAATGATAGATTTTGTAAAAAGATAATCTGAATTTAATACACAACACTAGATTGATAAACTTGTTACTCCATCGTCAAACCTTCATCTACATCTCGAATCTTCTTTGGTTTCCATCGAATCTTCTTTGGTTTCCATCGATTGTTTCCATCGATCTTCCTCAATTGTCATTGTTGAGATGTGGTAATGAAGGCAGCGATTCGATAAACTAAAGAGATAGGAAATGTTTACAGTGGAGAAAAAGGCATGGACTCATAGAAAAATTGACTTGCTAGTATACATTAAGGATATAATATACAGTATACAACGTTGTTACAACAACTAGCTGCTCGATATGTCTCGGATGCAAAAAGCGTGCATAACGCTCACCGAGAAACAATCGTAGTGTTCAGTGCAGGAGCATTGGCTCCATTGATCATAGAGTTGATCACAGTATAGATGTAGCTCTTCTTTGTTCGATGCTTTCAGCCTTCTGGAGGCAAAAAAGAAAACATTCGTTTGGTGAAACCCCATCAAAATTGAAGCCCAAGTTGGGCGTTACTTCGAGAACCTGATCGCCTTGGTGTTAGCTTGAGGGTTGGTATCGGTGCTTGCTCTATTGATCTGCTGGTCCCTACACCCTGGATTCCTCTCCCCAAACCCGATCCTTTTGGACAAGCTAGTACCGGTAATGAGACAGAAAACGGAAGCTTCGATGTAGGATTGGAACGGTTCGGATCTGCTGAATTCCGTAATGGCGCGTCCGGTGTTTCAAATGAATGTACGTCGCCATCGAAAGGAGTAACAGGACAAGGTGTCATGTGTAAGCCACGTGGTGCCGATGTTGTGGGACGGCCTCGTTTTGGATTGGGCATTGTATATCTCTAGAGTATTATTGTGTTTGCTGTTCACTGTTCTTTTGAAATTTCGATGTAATACACGCTGTATTGTATATACGGTGAAATTTCGATATTTGTCTACGTGGGGGCGAAACTACCTGCTATCGAAAATCTGAATCGAATTGTTTTGTGTTGACATGCTTTGGTGTCTTTGTTCTTTTACTTTCAGCACAACAGATGGCTGAGAAAAAGTTTCGAGATTGTTCTCGTTTTATGCCGAAAAGTTCCATCAGTGACACGGGAACGACGGTTCAGAGACATGAAAATATCAGCGAGCGAAGGCCTCTGATACGATTAAGAGACATACTTCCTGATAAAGATCAATCAGTAAGAGACAGTTCGCCGGAGGTGTCAAATCTACCGCGATTGAGTACCAACATTGAAAACGTTCCAGCTCATACTCCGTAGAAAATTCGAGAATAGGTGTCAAGCCTTGACACTTGGCATGCACGTTCTTTCGAAATTTTGTGAGCAGAACGGAAAACACATTCTGACTTACGTGAATTTTCGCGCAAAATTTTGATCGTGTGTGTGAATATCACACCCGCAAGCATGAGTTGAAACAAAATTCGTAGGTATAATCCGTTAAAATCATCCTTGACAACACAAATCGCGCTAAGCTTAGTAGTGTTCTAACACACCTGTTTTTTGGCAATTCACGCGCGCTTTTCATCATTATTCGGGGGTAACAGCTTTGTTTAATAGGGGTTGATAGAATATCTTGAAGCGTTCAACCGTCGTGGCAATTCTCACTCCCCTTACTTGGTACCTCTTTCACTATTACCCCTAATTTTTACATAGATGAATCTTCTGTACACAAAACATCGTTTGAATCTGTCAACTCAAGTTACGAATGTGTCCTCTATTTTTTTAATTATGATGACCAATGACAAAGAATGCTCAATGACGAAAAAAACGGTAGTAGGGTCTGATCGATGCCCAATAGAATCCGGCATTTGGTAGTTTACGATTACTTTTCTCAATAGGCCTCCTAGTTGAGAGAGTAATCGGGTACAGTACTGTAGCAGGTCCTCTTCGAACATGGAAAGGTATGAAACCAGCATTGTACAAGCTCGAAACATAAGATGCGTTTGGCTGGAAAAGGAGTAAACTTTCAGTTTGGCGACGCATTATTCGATCGACTAGATAGGAATTGAAGGAATAGTAGTATAACTGGAAGTGATGTTTGTAACTAAATTATATTTTTGTTTGGTTGCCGTTATCTATTTATTCTTCCTCGTCTCGAGACTCGTCTGTGTCGGGATCGGGATCCACCCATTGATAATCTATGTTGGTATAATCGATTCCCATTCCATCGTGTCGAAGGTGCGGCGTGAACATTTTGTGCATCTTGGCTCCCTCCATGACGAACTGGCACAAGTGTCCCTGTGTCTTTTTCTTAACGACATCAATACCAAAAATCTTGTAGAATTGCTCCGGCGTTCGTACGCCTCCCAATCCATATCGATCAATATCTACGTGCTCCCACTTCGCTGGGATCGACTTCGGGGTTCATGTGAACGATTCCCAATAGGCGCTTCATTGCCTTCTTTCCGGTTCCGGCATATCTGTTTCCGTTTTCCCAAAAGTGTTTGACCTTGTTTCGTACTTTTGCGTTCTTTCCGGTCGCGTAGTGATGGAAACACACGGATCGTTCGGGAGCATAGAAATCATATCCCACCGAGAAACCCCGGATTCCGATGCTCATTTCTTCGCCCTGGAAGATCATCGACTGCAAGTAATCGTATGGTACGTTGACAATAAAGTGACCCCGTGAAAAACTGTATCCTGCCGCCCACCAAGGTTGCAGTTGTGGAGTTCCATGAATGCTGGGCTGTCGTTCGGGCTGACTTCCGTGTCTCAAGTGCATTCCCTGTGGTCCTCCCTCATAGTAGGTGTTGCACATGATTGGTCTCGTGTTTCGCAAACTATGTCCATCCGGGTCGATCGAGCCCTGCACATCGGTCAAATACGTTGACAAGACCGCCATGTCGTTGTGCGTTGATTCCAGTTGTTGAATGATGTCTCGGTCCCAATTAGTCGTAAACGAAACGTGAGCGTCCGATTGGGTTGCATAGTATTCACCGCGGTATAGGCGATATCCCAAATGCCGAGCGAAAACTGGTCCAACCGAGAGAGGCGCATCCATCGTGTAGACATCAACTTGGTCCTTGTATTTGCACAATGCCTTAACGAAAGAAGAAGAAAAAATTGTCAAAGTTTGATTCAGCATCAGGAACAATGCAAAAGCAAAGAAACCAAAACATTGTAGCAATTCGTAAATAAATTCAATATCGCAGCCTTACCTGTTCTGGATCTTCTTCGCATGGTTTCACCGGTTTGTCGCAGGCAACGTCTTCACCGACGACGATTTGATCGACTACCCCAACGCGAACGCGCTTGGGATTGGCAGCCCGTTTAAAGGCGGATTCCAGCGTCAGCCGACACTGGTAATCCCTGTACGAGGCAATTCCGATAAAGATAGTTCGCTGGTCGGGCGGGCAGTCCTCGCCTCTTACTACAGATCCCGTGACGGGATCGGGTTCGGCACAGGTTCCGATTTTCATGGCCTGTTCTCTTGTAAATTGTTTGTTGTTGTGGACAGGAGGCGACCAAAATTTGGGGACCTTCATCAAAGTCTTCATGTCTCCGACGTGGACCATCATGTCCTGGGCTTCGTCCCTGACGCTGACGGGCCATTTTCCCTCGGGAATGGGAATATCGTCGCCGTCTTTTGCCTCACTGGCTTTGGTGGGTGGTGGCACTGCCTTTCCTTCTTTATTCTTTCGTGGCTTTTCCTCCACGCTTTCCTCCTCGGCTGCCTCCATTTCTCTGCTTTGGTTGTTGCTACTTTCACTTCCCGAACCCGTCGTTTCCATTCGAGCAAGGTTCAAGTTGCCACCCAATTTGTAGTGTTTGATTTTGTAGGAAATCTCGGGCATGGATTCCATCAATTGGACAAAGCCAAACAAGTAGAGGCAGACGACTGCCAATCCCAACAACAGTGCCAATTCCGTGCTCTTTTTGGAACGTTTCAGGTCTCCACTTGTACAAACAATGTCCGTCGGAAACAAAGAACCTGTTGATTTCTTCGTCGTGCCCTTTTTTCGTCGTCTCTGCTTGCCAATGGCTTGGCCTTTATCATCTTCACCGGACATGGTTCAGTATTATTTCTTAGCAAATTTGGTGGAGCTTGTGTTCTGTGGACTTGGGATATGAAGGATTGTATGAAGACGTAGTAGTTTAATTGGCTTTTTGGGTTTCCACCCGATAGAAATTTGAAAATGTTGGTCGAATTGTTTGTTGAGCCCTTTTACTCTTGTTTCATTGCCATTCCTCTTTCAGTGCCTTGTTTGAGAGGGTTTTTTCATTTTGCTGGCGTTTCCGAAACGATTTGAAATGACCGTTGCATTGGTGCGAATCTGTGCGTACATGATTGATTCGTGATTCACTGGACATAGACTAAAAAAGTCCTTTCAACTGAGCTGTCGTCATTATTTCACATGCCAACATACTTTTTCTTCGAAGCGAAAGAAAAATTATGGTATTCAGTGTTTCTCACAAGCACTTCAACAGTTGAACAACAACTAGCGTCGCATTTGATCAACGTAGAAAGAAATTCAGGCACCATGAATAAGATAAATATCAGCAGCAACAACACTGGATTCGTGCTTGTGTGTCTGTTGCTGGGTCTCTTGCAGTTTGCGGAATCCTTTTCTCCTGAATTTCCAACTCATCGTCGCTGTACGGTCCTTGCTTCCAGCGACAAGGATAACAACGAGCTGTCCAATTACAATGATTCTGACGGTGCCAGTAAGGGCATTGTTGGCTCCCTGACGGGACTCGTGAACAGGGTATCGGCAGCAACGAAAGAACCACCAAAAGTCGATACCACCAGCGCTACTGCCAATTCAGCAGCTCCCCAGACTCCAGAAGAGTTGCTGGAACGCATCCGAGCGGAATACGACGAAAAAAATTACTTGTGGACGGGTGATCTGGACCTGGAATGCTTTGATAAAGACTGCCAGTTTACGGATCCAACGATATCCTTTCAAGGCACCGACAAGTTTACGGAAAACACGCAAAACCTTGTTCCCATCGTCGAAGCCTTTGCGGAAGACTATCGATCCGATCTGTTGGATATCAAGCTGGGGAGTGGGAGCAACGAAAAGGGCGATGGTGTCTATGTCGAAACCCGCTGGAACATGGTGGGATCTCTTACGGCAAACCCCTGGTTCTTTTGGAAACCCAAGATTGATGTGATTGGGAGGACGAAGTTTTGGTTCCGCGAACAAGAGGGCGTTGGGTACAAGGTTTATTTCTATGACGAGTCCTGGGAAGTCGCGGCCTGGAAAGCCTTGTTGCAAATTGTTACTCCGGCTGGCACATTTCCAAGCACAAATTCTGCGAATTGAGAAAGAGGCTGATACATCCGGAAAAAGGGCAACGTCGATTTGGAAAGGTGGCAGCTATGCGCCGAATAGAATACTTGCCGATTTTGAGAGATGCAACAACTTTATGACGCCACAGTTCATCGGTTCAAAAAATGAACGCAAAAATTAGGGCAGCGTCGTTGCATAATATATTATGCATCCACTGTTAACGCCAGTGATTGAATTTTTTTCATCATCGTAGCGTCTACTTTCAATTAAAAAAAAAATCGGCATTGCAACAACGCTGACAAGACATAACCATGGGTTGTAAAATGCAAAATCACGATCTAACTCTGATTATTCTTCAGATAACGAAAAAATAGACCATAAACATCGATAATCTCCAATTGTAATAATATTTTAAGTATTTAGAATATTTATTCGTTTTGTGGCAGAAGCTCGGGTTTGTGAATGGCCATCCATTCGTCCAATGCGTTCCAAAAACTCGCGTACGTGACACTGTCCAGACCCCGCTTGTCCCGATTCAGCCTGGATTGGGTGACGGACCATCCCTGAAGCTCCTTGGGGATCTTGTCTCCCTCCATCCCAATGTAAAAGCCAAAGACCTTGTGGAAGAGCTGGACGGGATTCGAATAGAATCCCGGCCAGTCCTTCATCTGCCACGACTGACCCAGAGCCACCACGGCCACGACGCGTTCCCAGTCCTCGGGGCGGTGGAGCTTGCTTCGAGGATTGTCCATAAGCTCGTATTCGACGGTCCCACCACCCAAACGGGCGTGAACCTTTCGGGAAAACTGTGTCTGGGGGGCCTGCTTTTTCGTGCGGAGCTCCATTTGCATCTTTTCCCGTGTCAAAAACTTGGATTCGCCAAAAAACTTGTGGGCGTTTACCAGCGTAATGGGGGCTGTCATTCCCTTTGGCAAAATAATGATTGGTTTCTTGCCCACCAGATACGAACGCCACTTTTTCTGGCCCTCGGGTCTGCCCTTGGACGATTTGGAAGGACTTTTCGCCGACATGGTTTCGTTGTACAACTTCAAAATGCGAGAGAGATCCTTTCCGGCTCCCGCTTTGAGGATGGAAGCCGAGTTTCCAACGGGAATTTCATGGGCCATGGAGTTGTTGTTGCTGTATTTGGCAATGATTTCCGGCCCGAGTGCCCCAAAGCCATCCGTGGACAATGCTTGGTGAAGCTTGGCCTGTTCCGCGTCACGTTTGGCCTTGATCTCGCGTTTTCCGACGACGACGGAAAGATTCGAAAAGAGCTTTTCGGGGTCAATCGTCTTGTGGGCTTTTTCTTTGCGCTCTGGTGGACGAGAGGACGACCTAGATCGTTCGCGCTTTTTGCTGCGGTGTTTGTCGCTGCTGCTTTCTTTGCGGTGTTTCTTTTCTTTGTGATGTTTGTCGCGAGAAGGCTCGGCAGCAGCCTCTGGTTCTTTCGCCACGGGCTCTGCTGGCGCAACAGCTTCCACTGCTGCAGCTCCTCCGGTGAAAAAGGCAATAATCTCGGCCTTGTCAGAAGCCTTGACAGCGTCTTTGACCTTGTGTTTCTTGCAGGCTTTACGGTATGCCAACAAGGACTGGTTGACATCCAAGAGCTGCAAAAAGATGGATCCAATACTATAACTGCTACTTTGAACCGGCAAAGATTCCGATGCCTGAAGGCTGACATCCCCGAGTTTCAGCGTCCCGTCTTCTCCAAAGGATACATCGGAGAATTTGTTGGATGCCGACCAATCCTTGAGGATTGCAATGGAATCGGACATGGTTGTTGCGTTTTGTTTGTTCGCGTGTAGATCGACTCGGTTGTTTGTGCAATCCTTTTTTCTCTTTTCAATATTACGGGTGCCGATAGTTGTTGTGTCTTTCAAATAGTAAGTTCAATTCAATTCAAATGCCGTTGATAATTTCCTCCATCGACCATGGTCATGAATAATCATTCATCGCTCTCCGATCATTACGATCACCTCTCATTTGAATTTGCGGCACCGTTGTACTGTATCGTACGATTCTACGGTCCGATCGTACTACTGGGCGTGTACCGTTAGTTTTTGGGATGCCGATTTTCATCACAACATCATCTTTTTCACATAGCATTGCAAAAATAGATTAGGGTTAGCGTTCATCCATTTTTCATCTGCGAAAAAAGAAGTGCATCGTCGTCTTTAGCGCGGGAAAACCGACTCACTCGATTACATTTGTAAAAATCCCAACCGTACAAAATTTTGCCACCGACCATTCGCATTGAGCATTGCGACAATGCCGTTACAAAATTTTTAAAGTTTGTGTATCTCGACCTTTCTCATCATCATCATCAGCATTCCCACTCCAAACAGGGATCAAACTACTTTATCTTGAAAGTAGAATCGAATTCAAGTCACACACAAGTGACCTAATAACACTCTATTTGCCACAATGAATCCTGCAATGGGAGGAATGCGGCCTGGTATCATTATCCTTCGGGAAGGCACAGATACCTCACAGGTATGTAACAAAAACTGGATATGCAGCAGTCGCAACTTATGTGTGCTCTGCGCAAATCGCTTTGTTGGAAGAATCTCCAATAATTCCTTCTGCATTGTTCTTTGGAAGTTCGAAAACCGAGTCTCTCACAGTCATTGTTATGTTATCCACTTTTTCGTCACAACTTACAACAATGCTTCGGACATTCCTGCGCCTTTATTTAAATATTCGTCCTTGTTTTTTTCTTGAATGACAGGGCCTGCCACAACTCGTCAGCAACATTAATGCCTGCCAGGCAGTTGCCGATGCCGTCCGAACCACACTGGGACCTCGGGGTATGGACAAGCTGGTCGCCACCGGAGCACGGGCGACCATTTCCAACGACGGTGCCACCATTATGAAACTCTTGGAGATTGCCCATCCCGCCGCAAAGACATTGGTGGACATTTCCATGAGCCAGGACACGTCCGTCGGAGACGGAACCACCTCGGTGGTTTTGTTGGCGGCAGAAATTCTGACACGCCTCAAGACTCTGGTCGAAGAGGGAATTTCTCCCACCCGCATGATCCAGACCTTGCGAAAAACCGGAAAGTTTGCCGTCGACAAGGTGGGAGAGCTGGCGGTGGAAGCCGCCCAGGAAGAAATGTTGCTCAAGTGCGCCGGTACCGCACTCAACTCCAAGCTCATTTCGAGTCACCGCGATTTGTTTGCGCCCATGGTGGTTTCCGCCGTCACCAAACTCCACGAGGCCGGTGATGTCGACGAAATCATGGACTGGATCTCCATCAAACAGATTCCCGGTGGTGACGTCCGCCAATCCTTTTTGGTAGAGGGAGTCGCCTTCAAAAAGACCTTTTCGTACGCCGGATTCGAACAAATGACCAAAAGTTTCCAAAACCCTAAAATCCTTTTGTTGAATGTCGAACTGGAACTCAAGTCGGAAAAAGAAAACGCCGAGGTTCGCATTTCGAGCCCCAAGGATTATCAATCCATCGTGGAGGCCGAATGGCAGGTCATTTACGACAAGCTTGATGCCTGCGTCCAGTGCGGTGCCAGCATTGTCCTGTCGAAATTGCCAATTGGAGATTTGGCGACCCAATACTTTGCCGATCGCGGTTTGTTCTGTGCCGGTCGAGTGACCGACGGCGACATGAAGCGAGTCGCAAAGGCCACCAATGGAGCCATTCAAACCACCACAAACGGCCTGACCGAAGCTGTTTTGGGAACGTGTGGAATGTTCGAAGAGTCTCAGGTCGGTGACGAGCGATTCAATTTGTTCACGCAGTGCCCGTCGTCCCTGACGTGCACGATTGTTCTGAGAGGAGGAACGGAGCAATTCATTGCCGAAAGTGAGCGCAGTGTGCACGATGCTCTGATGGTTGTCAAACGAACCATCACGTCGGGATCCGTCGTGGCTGGAGGCGGTGCTGTAGAAATGTGCGTCTCGAACGCCCTCCGAAAACGGGCATTGGAAATCGAAGGAAAGGAGCAGCTGATTGTAGCTGCCTACGCCAAGGCACTGGAAGTCATTCCCCGACAATTGTGCGAAAATGCCGGTTTGGATGCTACCGATATCCTCGCAGCCTTGCGCCGAAAACATTTCGTCGGTACCGACCACGACGCAGCAGCATGCTGGTATGGTGTCAATATCGAAGAGGGTGGCATTACGAATACCTTTGATTTGGGTGTTTGGGAACCCAGCGACAACAAAATGAATTCCCTGCAGGCAGCTACAGAGGCAGCGTGCGTCATTCTCTCCATTGACGAGACTGTCATTAGTCAACCATCACAGGATCCAGGAGCGCAAGCTACGGGAATGATGGGAGGCGGCGGTGGCGGCGGCGGTGGTGCCAGCCAGATGCTTGGCAATGCCATGGATATCGCTAATAGTGGAGGTGCTAGGACAGGGCAATTGGCACCAGGAGTGTCCTACATGAAAGGAAGAGGAGGAGCTTAAGCAGCAAACAAATAAAATAAATTGTTTTACAAAAGGAAGAAAGAAATTGTAATCTAGGCTGCCATTATACCGTTCAATCGATGCAAAGGTTCTGGGCAACACTTATACTGGTTTCTTGATCTTTTAGCTTTCGTGCTTTCGATGTCCTACTATCTTATTTTGCTATTCGTGTAAAGCCATCACTTTCCTGTACACTCATGGCATGATTTGCAAGCCAATCGGCACGCTTGTTTTCTGCTCGAGGAATATAGCGAATTTGAAACTCGGAGAAAGATTTTGTCAGGCCATGGGCTTCTTCCCGGAACATGTCAATATCTCGTTCTCGCGTTTGAAAGTTGCTTGTCATTTGTTGGACTACCAGCAGGGAATCTCCCTCCACGAGTAGTTTTTTGACTCCCAGTGACCGAGCACATCTCAGACCGCAAATAAACCCCATGTACTCAGCAACATTGTTTGTTGCAGCTTTTGGATGAAAGTGCCATCCACACCATATTTCTGTTCCATCGTCATCGTATAGAACCATACCCGCCCCCACAAGTTCCCTAGCTGCCCCACCATCAAATTGCAATCGATAGAGTCTGGAAGGATCGATAGTTGTGGATTGAGCAGGATCATCGGGCTCTCTCCACCGTCCCATCTTGAGTGGATTCCTTTGCAACTTTAAGATTGGATCCTTCCGTTCTATCTTCCATTGTTCATCGATTATATTCATTGATTTTCGAGTTGCCAAGGCCTTCATCGCCTGAGTGGTAGCTTCGGAATTATCTATGGGTGGAATCTCTTTTACAGCGAAATGAAGAAGCTGTTGTTGGATGGACTTGATGATCTTGAGAAGAATTTCCATAGACGTATTGGTACTGGTAAATTTGCCTTGGACTTGGTTCACAATAATGTCGTTACAAGAAAGTATTGTCAATCGACGCACTTTCAAAATATTGGTAACATAATCCATCCCCAGGATTATTGCCGAATATTCCGCTTCGATGGGAGATCTATCTCCCGAAACATATACACGTCCCGACCATACTGTTTGATTTGTAGTTGGGTCTTCGAGAAGTAGCCCTATTCCAGCCCCGCCAATGCGGGAAGTGGTAATACCCTTGAAACGCAAAAAGTAATTTTTCTTTGGAGAACACAACGGTAATTGAAGCATCCCATCATTTCGTTTTTTATAGACAAAATGATTTCTCAAGATCCTGCCCAAAATATGGTTCGTTGTTGCTGTGTGTCCATCCTCTTTGTGCCGCATCACCTTCGAAGTTGTGTGCGATCGCTTGGTAGGCAATGATGCCCACGGCTGTCCCTCCATGATTGCAACACATCGTCGGTCTTCCAAAAATTCTTCAAAAGTTGAAGATAATATCGGACGAGTTGTTGCTATTCTTCTTCGAAATGTTCTTCGGAAGCAATCTTTATGATGAAAAAGAGGTATGTTCAGGAAACTCCGTGTCCTTGCCAACATACGGAGCGATTGCATCATTTTATCAACGCCAGCGAAGACGACACAGCCAAACAATAGAACACAGTAGCCTCGATCAAGTATCTGTCTTTTATAGTATCAGTTGGAATATCACTCAGACGCTGTTAAGGAATTGACAAGTCATGGTGAACGACGACAACGACAGAGAACACTCTAGGTGATGGCAAACTTCCGAAGATTTGAATATTCGAAAACATCGAAGAATCGAATTTCTGTCAAAAAACATCACAAAAACGCAGTCACGAATAATCCAATCACGAACGGCATGTTTACAAACGGCACTCACCGTGCGATGACGTTTTCCGCACAGACACATCAATTTCAGCGAACAAGAGGTCTCTCCCTCATCCGAGTTGATGTTGTAGACCCTCGAAGAGCCTTCTTCATGATTCGTCGTTAAGATTAGCTGCACATTTCTGTCGCCTGGTATTCGAATCTACAATTAGTTTTCATTTTCCGATTACTACAAAAACTAAAATGAAGTTGCAACTCGCTCTGCTATCGCTCACGGCGCTGCAAACAGCGGCCTTTTCTCCGTTGGGATTTTCGATGCCCGCATTAACGGAGCACGCCACCCGAGTCAGTCCATTGGAGATGGGACGTGCTGCTGCCGTGAGAGCCGCCACGAAATCCAAGACGGATCTCAAAAAGGCCAAGACCAATGCCCTCTACGGAAAGAAGATTGTCATGGCCGTCAAGGCCGGGGGATCTACATCCACCGAAGCTAACCGACAACTTGCCGAAGTTGTCAAGCAAGCGAAGGCCAACAATGTGCCTGTTGATGTGAGTGTGTGCAAAACCAAATGGAATCAGGAATTTCATGAATACTGAAGCATGGATTCATGCAGGCATATGATGAATCGCGGTATTTCGAGGCTGCTTCGAAGCCTGCGAGTTGGTAATACACGTTTGATTATTGCATTACATTTTCTAATGTTTTTTTGTTCTTTTGGTCGTTGTCGTTATTGCCACTGCAGAACATCAATCGTGCTATCAAACGGGCTGGAGAAACCGACACTGCGAATTTTTCTGAATCCACCTTTGAGGCATATGGCTTTGGCGGAGCCTCTATGGTCATCAACGTGTTGTCGGACAATCCAAATCGCGCCAACGCCGATGTGAAATCGACCGTGAACAAGAGAAACGCAAAGATTGCCGAATCCGGATCCGTTTTGTTCATGTATGATCGCAAAGGAAAGATCGATGTCCCAGATGCCGTGATTGACGAGGAGGCACTCTTGGATGCTGCCATCGAAGGAGATATCGAGGATTTTATTTTGGAAGAGGGGGAAGAAGAAGGAAGCTGTGTGGTTTTGGTTGAGCCGTCAGACGCCGGAAAAATGTTTGACGTGGTCAAGGAAATGGGATACGAGTCGGCGAAAATGTCGCTTGTCTACATTACCAAGGCACCCGTAGAATGCACCGACGAAGATTTCGAATTGAACATGCAAATCATTGATGCCTTGGAAGAACTGGATGACGTCGATTCTGTCGAACACAACATGTCGAACTAAAATATATCATTGTAGAACCATTCAATAATTCCTCGCTCAGTTACAGCAATACGCTAGTTGATGCAATATCGAAAGAAAGTTGATGCGCAACACTGAAAGAATGAAACCTATGCAGGATTCGCAGAAAACACTTTGACCGAAATGTTTCGATCATTGTTATAACATAATATTGTTTTAAGTTTTTTATATGTTTCTTTTCACATTAAAGCAAGGTTGATACGTTGTACTGTATTTTGTATTCCAAAATTAAGCATATTGTTGCTCGACACCTCCCGAGACATGGGTAATGCGGACTTGTCCACTGCTTTCGGAAGGAGCCACCAATGGCCCCTTGTGAGCAGGCTTTCCCTTGAATCCAAACCTCTTGAACATGGCCTGATCCTCATCGAATTCGGGGTTCGATGTGGTCAGGAGCTTATCACCATTGAAGATCGAGTTGGCTCCAGCCTGGAACATGAGGAATTGTTCTGCCTGGCTAAAGGACATGCGTCCCGCCGACAACCGAACCAGGGTACGTGGCATGACGATGCGAGCCGTTGCAATCATTCGGGCCATGTCAAAGGCATCAACCTGTCCAATGGCATCGTTGTCCTCGACATCTCCAAGAGGAGTTCCCTCGACGGCCACCAAGGCGTTGATGGGTACGGATTCCGGGTGGTAGGGCAAAGTCGCCAAAACGTGGAGGAGACCCACACGATCGTTCTCTTCTTCTCCCAAGCCCAGAATTCCACCACAGCAGACCTGAATGCCGGCATCACGGACGTTAGCAATTGTCTGCAAACGATCCTCGTAGCTGCGCGTGGTGATCACGTTGGGATAGTGTTCGGGAGACGTATCCAGATTGTGGTTGTATGCCGAGAGGCCAGCCTCCTTGAGCTGTTTCGCCTGCTCGGCCGTCAACATACCCAGTGTGCAGCAAACTTCCAATCCCATCCCGTTGACCCCGCGAACCATTTCTAGAATGTGACCAAAGGCGTTTTTCTTGTTGCCGAGCTCTCTCCAGGCGGCTCCCATGCAGAATCGTGTCGATCCGGCCTCCTTGGCTCTGGCAGCAGCCTCAAGGACCTCCTGGACCTTCATGGTGGGCGTGGGCTTGACAAAGGTCTTGTGGCGGGTGGATTGCGAGCAATAGGAGCAATCTTCGGTGCAGCCACCTGTTTTGATGCTCAGAAGCGTGCACTGCTGAACCTCCGAGGGGTCCCAATACATGCGATGAACGGTGCTGGCTTTGTACATGAGTTCGTGGAAGGGGAGCTGGTAAATTTCGGCAATCTCTTGTTTGGTCCAGTTGTTGCGAATGGAGGCGGTGACTCCTCCCATTTCACGGGCTTCTTCGTCAAAGTAGAGGGCGTTTCGGTCCTGGGCATCGTTCGGGAGTCGATCGGTCGTTTGGGAAGGAGCGCTAGAGTTGTATCGATCGACAACGACCTGCTCGGCTTTTTGTGGAGCCGTGGAGAAGGAGCGAAGGGCGATTCTGGAAGAAGACTCCAAAGGCTTGAAGCGTCGAGCAATCGTAGAGGCAACCGCCGTCAAGCGATGAGAAGACATCATCATACTAGTATGTATTATGCAGAGGTGGTAAAAACAAAAACGTTCAAGGCTTCACGAAGAATGTGACTTGCTGCGTGCTGGTTTGGGCTTTCTATCAAGGACTGAAACTCGAGACTACTGTGTTTCCAATTAGGGCCCGATAGAATCCTTTCTGTTGTAATAGTTACAATGAAAGGTGAATAATGTCAACTCGGTTTGATTGAAAGATTTTGACTTCGGTGGGCACGGTAATGCGCATACTCTCGTACGATTTTTCGCTGATGGCTGAGATCTTGTCTTGATTGTTGATGTTCTGATCGCGCTCGAGATATCAAATCATTGTCCTCCGAATGAGGTCACTTTATTTTTGGGAGTGAAACGATTGCCACCACTGACCCAATAAATGCGTTCGTGAGCCCGTCCTGTTGAACGTCTGTCATGCAAGACGCGTGTCACCTTTCAAAGCGGGGTTTTGCAATAATATTAGGGGAGTTGACCCCACATTTCTTAGGGATTCTGAAAATGAATGTGAACATGAACGAGGAAGAAGTAGATAATACTTTTAGGAGTATAGCAATACATATTAGCTAGTTCAGAACTCCCTGGTGCCCACCATAGGATCGACCAATTATAAGCATACTGATAATGATATGAATTCGTGGTTGGTCTGCTCCCCGGTGGAGTAGCGATGAGAGCGCTAGCAGCAGCTGCATGATCACGAGCGGTGCAGCAGACGACGAGGAGGAGGGGCAACGACGAGGTGACGCAGACGCCAAGGACGAAAAAGGTTGCGATACAAAGTATAGGACGTTACAAATTGTGATGCGAAAGTAGCAGAAGTGTGAAGAGGAATGTAGCTGAAAACAACGAAGGAGGAGACAAGAAAAAGAAGGAAAAAGTAGAATAAAGAAAGGCTCGTGTTCCTGTCGCAGCAGAAGAAATGCATAGCAAACCACTTCCTTATCATGTGGGCCCGAACTTCAAAGGCAATTAGCTTGTGAAGTAGCCACCCTACGTCTCATACACGTTCACAACAGGATGGTAATATGTCCACTTCGCTGCATATTGCAATGCCGTCTGGGCGGCAAATTACACTCCAGTTATCCCGTGCATTTCTCAAAACTAAACAGACAACGATATCTAATATGTCAAAACGAAAGAGGTACGGTAGGAAGTACCAATTTGATTGTAAGGGGTAGTTTTATAAAGATATAGCACGATTCTTTTAATCGGCACCTTCGGCACGCTTGGCCTTGTGCTTGGCGATACTCGCTCCTGTACCTCGGATCTTCTTTCCCTTGTTCTTGGCTTCCTTGATGGCCTTTCGGGACTTCTCCTTGTGTTCTGTGACGCCCTTTCGGACCATTCTGTGCTTGGGTTCGAACTTGATCATGGACTCTTCGTTGTCGTAGATCAGGCAGAATCCGGTGGACTTGCCGCCTCCAAACTTGGTTCGGAATCCGAACAAGATGGTGAGTTTAGCATCCCCCTTGTACATACCGGCCAAGAGTTCAGAAAGCTCGTCCTTGGAGACATTCGCCCGTCCAGGGTGAACGACATCCACGATCATCTATAAATTGAAACAACGAAACGAGAAAAAAGTCGATAGAGTGAGAAACATGGATTGCCAAAAAAGACCCCATCGTCAAAAACATAACTACAACATCCGAATCGGCACCACGTTCAATGCATTCTTCACGATAGCGTTGTCCATTGGAAGAAAAGACTTCGTCTCTACAGAGTTCATCTCTGCAGCTGCCGTCCGGAACATCATCGTCGTCCATGCATTGAACGGGTTTCCTGCCTCGATCCCAAATTCGTCAAAGCCTACACACCTGCTTTCGTGCGAGAAGCGGATTGCGCTTAAATTTGCGTGTCTTGATGATAACAGCGTCGGTCATGGTGAATTCTATATGTCTATTGTTGACGGTAATAAAGTTCAGTGTCCTTGTTAGATAGGCTACCACTGCTATGGGGATCAGGTGAGCTTGAGACGGTGGACGGACAAGGCGTTGTTATCGGGGATGACGGTAAACGCGCAGGAAGAGAAGTAAAATACTCGTGTTGGGTGGTCCAGCAATAATATTTAGTAGATGGGGGTAAAAGGTATGTTAAGTAGTCGGATGAAGTCCAATGAGCGACATGATTTTCGATCGCGCGATCGACGCATTGTTGCACGCGCGAAATTTGAACTTGAGTCGCGGAAAAATGACATTGTTATTCGAACTAGTCAACCCACAATCTTCTTCCAATTCATTTTTTGATTTGGAATTCCAAAATCATCAGTGCAGTTATTGATAAAAATAATGCTCTCAAGGAAAATCTCGGTCGGAAAGCCCACGTATACAATGTTGGTGACAATATTGATGTTCTAGCTTTCAACCCTGGTGCTCTTGGCACTACTGGAGCAATTGGTCCTTTCGGAATCACTCTGGTTCAGCACAGCAAGAATGGAACTGGTGTCTGAAAGCCTTTTTCACCTCTGACTCATGAACACTTGAGTTGATACATAAAAATGCGAACACCTTCAACACTTGAAAAGCTGATCGGCGGTTTACAAGCTTTTGAGTAGGATAGTTCACAAGAGGTCAAACATATTCACTGCAACTTCCTACTGTTCACTTTTTATGATCCCAATCATTATTTCACATAACTGATCCGAGACATACGGCACAGAATAAAGTTTGTATATCAAAACCTCTACTCGCTATTATTATTGTTTCAAACAATTATAGTTTGATATGCTGTGAAAAAAGGTTGTCGAAGGCAGCAAATTTCCTTTGGTTTTCTTTCCTCAATTTGTCAAATTCTCTTTGGTTTTCCGCTCTCAGTCTCTCCCATTCATCCAGCAGTGCCCTGTTCCTGAGATTCATTTCCTGCTCTTTGCTCATACTCTTTGAACGCGAAGTGGAGTCCTTCCGTTTAAGACGCTTCTTGGGCGACTTTTTCTTGTGCGACTGGGGTGAGTCACAATCCATCGTCGCTTGACTCTTTGGTCGTCGCGATTTCTTTCCTCGTTTGGGAGTTTCGTCGACCTTGAGACTCTTGCTGGATTTTGTCTTCTTTCGTTTGACAGGTGTGTCAAAACTGAGACTCGTGTGGGATTTGCTGCTGGAAGTTCGGTTCGACTTTTTACTGCCAAGAGTTCTGCTCGACTTCTTCTTTTTCTTCTTCTTCTTTGTCGACACAGGGGTTTCGCAATCAACGGGTTGTTCACTCTTTCGTCGCACATTCTTTCGCAGCTTGGAAGGTTCATCGACACTGAGACTTGTGTTCGATTTACTGCTGTGATTTCTGCTCGAAGACTTCTTCTTTTTCTTCTTCTTCTTTTTCGTCGACACAGGTGTCTCGCAATCAATCTGTTCTTGACTCTTTCGCGCCTGTTTAGGTTCCTCATCGCTAACTACACTCATCTTGGATCTGCTGCTCAAGCTTGCGATCGATTTATGAATAAAACCACTCATGTTGGATTTGTTGCTGATACTCATGAAGGCTTTCTCGAAGATATTTTTCTTCGACGTATTGGTCTCGTTGAACTCGTTCAATGAATCAGCATCGCCACTACGTCCACTCCGGTTAGTCAAGCTCCGCCTTGATTGTTGTTTGATCAAGACATCCGTTTCCCTCTTCTTTCTGAATTTCTTAGTGAACGACCCAGCAGAAGCGGGCTTCTCGTAGCCACTAGCTTCGCTAGCAGATTCCGGTTCAATCACTTTAAAGCCATTGATGGTACTTTCATCCTCTGTGTGTAATGCCTTGTTCTCTCCGGTACCAGACATATTGGTGACGGTGTGATCCCCGAATCCGTACGATTCTTCCGAAATGAATCCTTCCACGCTAGTAGGTGATAATGGTGATGGTTCCAAATACGGAATCTTCAAATTTCTATCACTCGTGTCTCTCGTATCATTGGACAGGTGCGCTATCAAGGGTGTAGGCATGGCATTGCTATCGTTTTGACGATCATTGTTGTTGTTGAGTTGTGGTTTTACTGACTTCTTCCCTACGTACCCCGGTGACAGTGAACCCTCGCGTTTCCTCGTGATTTCATCTATTGTTATTTCACTTCGACTTCTTCTGACCCAGGATATCGTGGGTGGTTCTTTGTTATCACAGATTTCGCTTGAGGTCTTCATCGGAGGCTCCCTATCGAATTCATCCAGAAATCCATATTGCATTTGCTGTGAATCTATTTTTGGCTTCCTCCTACCCGGTGCACTCTTCTGGATGTTGCGGGCCTCTATCGTTGGTTTCTTCTTGCTTGGCACACTCGTTGTGCCGCTGCGTCTGTAACGGGCAAGTTCCTCAAAGCTTCTGCGTTCTTGTTTCGGTGATTCAATGGAATCAAAGGAATCTTCATCAAAGACTAAAATCATACCACTCAGATCGTTTCGTTCTCTATTGCTGCTGCTGTTGTTGTTTTGGACATCGTTCAGCTCTATGAGTGCTGGTTCTTTCAGATTTCTAAGACTTGGTTGCTTTCTCATTTCCCCTACTTGTGAAGTTCCCCCTTCATTGAACGGCATGCCAAACATAGGGTCTGTCTGGTCATGGAGTTGCAATCGACGTTGTGATAAGCTCTTCTTTTGACCCTTCTTGCGAGACTTGGATTTGCTTCCCTTCGATTTACTCCCCTTCGATCTGCTTCCCTTGGATGATGATCGTTTCTTGAGTGGCTTTCCGGTCGTCTTCATCGGAGTCTCGCTTCGGTTACTATCGTCCCTGTCTGTTATTGTTCGAGTCCTACTGGTGTTTGTTGTGTTCCCTACGGTTGTTGAGCATCCCAGCGTCGTATCGTTTAATGAGTTGTCTTCGTTGAGGAACATTTTCAGCTTCTTTCGGAAAGGGTGCTGTGGGCGATGGTTTGGAGCCCACGGATGATTTGAGAGGTTTCAGTTTGTTGACTTCCGAAATGTGTTGATAATGCGCTCGTTTCCTATAAAAGTACAAGTCGACATATTTCTGTCGAATGAATCGTTCCCTTCTGGAAACCTCGGCTCCCAACGTTGGTTTGATATTGACCCCAGTCCATCGTAGACTTTTGCAAATGACCCTCAAAGATTTCGTTCACGACTTCGTTCCCAGAATACTCGGCACACTCCACGTCGTTCTCTTCGAACTGATCGTGACTAATGCTCCGCACAACGCAAATATGTGTTCCCAGCTTCCGATGGAGGCCGGCGCATTCCAAACAAACAAAGCTTGCTAAGACCTTGCTTCCGAGAGCGAATTGTTGTTGCGGTTTGATGAAAGAGATCCATGTCGGGCGCGTCTCGGGACAATCCGCACATGTCTTGTTGCTAGGGACTCTCAGAACTCGCGCGAGACGCTTCTTCAATTCTATTACGTCTTTGTCTGATGTTGGCTTCATGGTTTCATGTCATTAAAAGAGTGCCTTCTCTTCTCTTCTCGACTCACTCGGCTTAAAGGAGATGCCAGTTCCTATCTATCGGCTTCTTCAATATAGCAAGTAGCGTTGCGGTAACGGTGCACCTATTTCGCTTAGGTGCTTGAATACAAGCCAAGCGCTTTTGTTCTCACGCTGGTATTTCTTCTCACCTGCGGTGTTCGTTCTCAATCGGAGCAACTCTTGTTCATCCGAAAGGAAGGAAGGCGAAAACATATATCATCTGCATCTGCTCAAATTTGGTACCGTGAGTGAGTTACTGTGACAGGCATGATACTACAGGATGATGAGAGGCAAGGGCTCTTTTCCACACCGGTTCCCTCCTTGAAGGGCATTCAATTTCTTTACTTAATCGTGTACGACAGCTATCACGTTCGCCCATCGTGCTTTTCGCCGTAAAAACAAATAAGACCCAAGATATATCAAGAATAGAGGCATATTCTAGTCGTTGAAGCATTCAATGCCGTCATTCACTACGACTGAGAGGGTTTCCTTCTCAAAATATTTAAGGCCCGATGTCAATCACGACCGAACAAGACCGAAACATATATAGCACGAGTTTCAAAAGTTCCCAGTCCTGCCATAATTGTCTACCACGTCCGTTGGCTTGCTACCGTGTGCAACGGAAGGTGCTTCAATGTGGCACTTACGACCAACAATTCTGTTCTGGTACGGACACATTCTCCCGCCACCGGCGATTAAGAATTATGGTGGTTTCGGTGGTACACATTCGTTTTGGTAAAAACTTTCACTTCTCATGAAGGAATGAGACAGTACAGGTTCGGCGTACTATCACGCGTTCCCACTTCTCGCCTATCAGAATAATATACATGTATACTTATAGTATCTATTACTCAAGAGATCTGATTTCGGGGGAGCCAAACCAAATTTTTAAAAATGTGCCGAAAACCTCAAAAATGATGCAAAAATCCAATCTTGTAAGAACGAAGCGAGACAGCAAGATGAATTGAATGGCATTCACTCTTCGCCAAATCCAGAACACAATTCTCCCTCCGAAGATAGTGATATAGTAGCACCATCGAATATCGAAGATTGTCGAAACGCACACAGTAGTCTAGCTTTAAGATGGACTCAGCTCAAGCCCCAACCACAGCTAATACTGCCGCAGATTCCGATGTTGTGATGGCCCAAAGTCCTTCCTACACCGTGACGCTGATTGCGAAATGGGGAAAAGAAAAGATCGAGCTCAATGATCTTCCGCTGACTACCAACTATTGCCCAGGTAAAAGACTTGATTTCCGAAAAGACAAACGTATTGCCCAAGCGGCAAAAACTTATCGGGTTGGTGACTCTTACGAAAGGAAAGCTGACGGACGAAGTCATTTTGTCCGAGCTCAAACCAAAGTCCAAAGCAATGACAAAAACAGCCGGACGATGGGAGCATCAAATCGATAAAACACAATTTTATTCTCATGGGTACCGCCGAAAAAGACATTTTTGTGGATCCGGACGATCACGACAATCTTCCGGAGGTCGTTGATGACTTTGACCTCGATTTCAACGCCGGAAGCCAAGAATGGCTGGCACACGTTGCCACGGGACAAAATCTCAAGAAATTCACCGAATCCACCGCAGTCAATATCATACACGAACCACGACCAGGGAAAACCACTCATGGTCCTCGATCTGGATCACACGCTTTTGGATTTTAGCAGAAAGAGCATCGAACAGGCCTCCACCGCCGACCGAATCGCAGAGGCAAACGGAGCAAACACAAACAGTGCCGCCAGCACGCAGGAGACCATCGAGAGGATGAAACGACCCTTCATGGACTGAATTCCTTGCAAAAGCGTATCAATCCTATGATCTGGTAGGTATGGTCACAGACGAGCTGGCGGTGGCTCGAAACCAAGCTCATCGAGCTGGGAATGCTGGCCAACCCGCGGTATCGTTTCTGTTTTGTTCTGGACAAGACGAGCATGTTTGCCGTCACCTCTACGTCACGGTCGGGGAGAAAGGTCAAACACTACTGTCAAGCCACTTGCAGATCATCTGGAACAAGTTTCCGGGTGTGTGGGGACCTCACAACACGGTTCCATTTGGACGACCTGTCGAGAAACTTTGCCTTAAATCTGGGCAACGGTCTGAAAGTGTCGGCCTTCTACCGGAAGAAGCAGGGGAAGAAAGATGTTCGAGCTTGCCGCATTGTCCATATATCTCGAGAAAGTTAGCCACCTGAAGTGAAAGATTTCACCACTGTTGAGATGAAATACTGGCAAGATGTTGTGACGGGAAAGAAGGATCTGCAGAGCACGAAGAAGGAAGACGACAATGAAAAAAAGGCGTGAGAAACATTGTGCTTGTCGTGACAAAATGAGATCGCATAGACGCAATGCGATATCCATCATCTTCTTCTATATCGGTATTTCGAGAAGAATGTGCTATATTTAAATTGAATGACATGCCATTCATAAATTTTCAATAATAATATATAAAATTGTAATTTTCTCTCTCTACTTTGCTTGTGTTCTAAACTAATTTTCTAGTTATGCTACCAATTTTGTTTGTTTGGTGTGTTGTTCCCAAATGTCGGGTCGTTCGTGTTTCAAATACTCCTTCCACTGGAACACTCATCTCGGGTTCCTCCTCTTCGGTTGCGTGTAATATCCTCGAGAAGGAGGGATACTCAGTGGCGTAGTTGTGTGTGATTGCCGTGGAAAACTCTAGATTCAGGACCAGGTGTGGCCATCCAGCAGGGACGTACACTGTCTCTCCGGGCTTTTGGAGAATTTCAATGGCACCCGGAACCGACTCCAAGGAATTTTTGTAATAATCCGATGAGAACCAAATCGCAGAGGGAATCTGGGGATCCTGCATCCCAATGAGAGATTTGTCGGTGCCGTAGGGGAAGAGAACCCATCGCTTGGCGCCCTCTAGCAACGTGACCCACGCATGGGTGCCCAATGGATCAATGTGAAGGCCGGTTCCGGACCTGGGTGATCCAATCAGAATCCAGCGATAGGGAGGCATTTCGTCTCCATCGTCCATCTCTTGGAACAAATCGGGGGCATCAAAGCATTTCGGAACTGTATAATCCAGCAGGAGGCTCGATCGTTCGTCCGTGTGCAGCTGTGAATCATAGACCGCAAGTGGGGCATCGTCCAATTGTCCTTCGATGGAGGATGTGTATTTTTTGTACGTATTGAGCGTCATTGTGGCCCCGTGTGTATCCGAAAAACGCCAATCAAAGTCTCCAAATTCTTTGATCAGGCTATCGAACAAGCACGTCTCGTTTGCCTTCCAGTTCTTTGTGAGGCCCTCCAAGATGACGGGAACATTTTCCTTTTCAAACCATGGATAGTGTGAAAGTTTTACCGCGTCCTTCTCTGGAATGCGCTGTGCCGTCACTTTTGGTGGTTCCAACAGCTTTGCTTGCAATGCCCTCCAACGACTCTTGCTTTTGGAAGACACTACCGGTAACTGGCTTTCTCTTCTCATCAACGAACATCCCGAGCCCACATTCAGGTATCCTTGTGAAAAACTGGAATTGTCCACCAATTTCGAATGCCGCCATCCCTTGAGATCACAACCGTCTACCAGAGGAAGAATATTTTCGACATCGGAATCACCGTCATCACCACTGTCTACGTCTTCCTCATTTTCGATTTCCATCAAATGCGGACGTTCGACCCTCTTGATTTCCCATAAATCATATCGTTCGTCTTGCGTCAAAAGAATATCCCTGGCACTTTCGTTTTCCGTCATTTTCTGAATGAGGAGTGTTTGCCTTTCGAAAAAGAATTGGTGAAGTTTGAGAATGAAATTGATTTTGATAAAATGGGAAAACTTTTTGCGACGGAATTATTATGAATGCTACGACGTGTATTTCGATTTCCGGTTGATTGGCTATCGTCATACCCTATGCGTGTAATCATAACCCTAATGCGCGCAATAGTGCCCGCAAGACCAAGTAGTTCTTTGAGTTGATTCAATTCAGAGCAGACATAATATTATGATTGATTTGGTGTCAATTGAATTCCTAGATATCAAATTCATCTTTCTTTAGTCGAAACTACATTATTATAGAGAATAGTAATTTACAAGTTTAATATCGAAATGTCAAACTCGATTCTCCAGAGTTCACGCGCTGGGATCCGCAGCAACTATTGTTGGGTTGTTCTTGCCACCGTTCCTAGTATTGCGATCGCTGATGGCTTGCAAGAAAAATTCCCTTCCTTCACGGAGAAGCTTGTAGATGGCATCGTGTGGTTCGATTTTCGGGAATTCCTCATAGCAGTGGTATTTTCCCCCCTTCGGGAAACCGATCAAATGCCAGGGCTGCATTGCTCAACATTCGTGGCCACAAATTTTCAAGGCGGTGCATTTTGACGGACTCTGTAAAGGGGTCGCGTAGTTTAAATCGGTTGCATGCTAGAGTATACGTGAGTTCTGGCATTCCATCTTCGAGTTTAGCATCGACTTCTCCCAGGAAGGGGCAGCTTTGCGCTATGCCCAGCAGGCGCGCTTGTATTGTACCCAGATCCAAGCTCCCGTCATTAGTATACAAGGTATTACCATCCATATAAAGGTACTTCAGATTCTTCAGGTCTCCGAGAAACTCCGGGAACAAAACAATATTCATGTATACGCCAGTAGTAAGATCGAGATACTCCAAATTCTGTAGATTCTTCATGGAAGGAGGGAGACCATGGTGGAGCATAGCACCGTACACCACCAATTTTTTCAACTTGTGCAAGGACCCGATCTCTTTTGGAAGGCCATACATACCTAAATTATGGCAATCGCTGAGATATAGCTCCTCGAGGTTCTGTAACTGCCCAATTGAGGGAGGAATGGGTGCCCATTGAAAAAATAAGAGTTTCAATTCTCGGAGACTGGAAAGGTCCCAAAACTCGTCCGGAAAACTCGTCAAATGGGTGCCGCTGAGATCCAAATCTTCTAGGTTCACCAATTTACCAATAGATGAGGGGAGCGACGAGATCTTTGAACAAAACAGCTCCAACACTTTCAAGTTCACCAAGTCTCCGATCTCTTCCGGAAGACTCGTCAAATGGGTGCCGCTGAGATCCAAATCTTCTAGGTTTTCCAATTTACCAATAGATGAGGGGAGCGACGAGATCTTTGAATGTTTCAGCTTCAACTCATGCAAGTTCACCAAGTCTCCGATCTCTTCCGGAAGACTCGTAACCTGGGTGCCGCTGAGATCCAAATCTTCTAGGTTTTCCAATTTACCAATAGATGAGGGGAGCGACGAGATCTTTGAATGTTTCAGCTTCAACTCATGCAAGTTCACCAAGTCTCCGATCTCTTCCGGAAGACTCGTCAAATGGGTGCCGCTGAGATCCAACAAACGTAGGTTCGCCAACTTTCCAATTTCTTTCGGAAGACTCGTCAAATGGGTGCCGCAGAGAACCAACCAATCAAGGTTCACCAAGTTTCCAATTTCTTTCGGAAGACTCGTTAAGTGGTTAGCGCTGAGGTTGAGTAGCTCGAGTTTATGCAACAAGCCGATCGAGGGAGGAATCGCTTCTATCCTCGCATTCTCCGCCATCAGAATGTCCAACGCCGACAAACATCCAACTTCCTCGGGAAGCTCACCCGAGAAATCGAAACCGTCAAGCCAAAGAGCACGGATCCGTTTCTCCTCGCCGTCCGTATCTTCCAAAAATTTAATTTTGCGCTTCGGATATCTCTTTGCAGCCGAGCGTATTATTTTATAGACTATGTAGTCATCTTCGTCGACCTCAATCTCGAAATTCCGTCTACTAATTAATTTGATCACCCGGCGTCTTCTCTGCCTCTTCCCCCTCTGGTGGGGAGAGGTATCAGTAGTCCTAGGTATAGGCCTAGTCGACATTGTTGGTACTGGGTTCAGAATGTAAGTTGCAAAGATTCAATGATGTTTTTGTGTTGGATCCTCCGCTCGTTTTCAACGGCATGTTTGCCGGCTCACGTCGTTTGTCGTCTTTGGATGATTGCACACAATCCGATTTGAACGATGGATGTAATTTATAATCGCGCCAAAAAAATTGTCATTTTTGCAGATCTTGCGCTTGCGAATTCATTAAAAAGACTAACTTATTCCCCACATCAACGAAGTCCAAAAAGTATGATGTTGTGTCTGTCGAAGGAAAAAGGGAACAAAAAGTGCAAAAACATCATTACGGTTGGAAAGAGTTGAAAGTTTGTGAAACAAAAGCTTGCAACAAGCAGCGCTGCTTTCGCCCGACACACTATTTTCACCCAATATTGGAGTGTTGTTCGAAAGGCAAATTCCGAATTTCCCCAAAGAACTATGCGCCCCAGTCGCATACTCACGGCGTCAAAGATTTTCAGTGTCGAATGGAATCCAAACGTGGCAGCGGTTCAGAACCAGTTGCTTCCTGCGGCTTCGCATTTCGTCTTTCCGGACCTGCCAGACGTCTTTTCCGAACAAGATAGAGTCGAATTCACAAGCAAGACAAATCCAAACCAACGAATCCACACAGTCGCAGCATGCCAACACGAGACTGCAGATTCCCTGTTGAAGAGCGTATCGAATGTCGATCCAGCTTCCAAAATATTAGTGGTGGGGGGAAACCATCGCGGGCCAAACACCATGTCGAGCACAGAGGCTGCTCGGATATTGCAGAACGAAAAAGAAAACATTTTGTGGGGAGTGGCAAATCCCAATGATCCACAGAGCCTCGATGCCCTGGAAAAGAAATTGGAATCCGGCATGAGTGGATTCATCACGCAACCTCTCTTGTCCTCTCGTGCCACGGAAACACTCGAACTGTATCGAGAGGGTGCAAACGAAAACGTCAAGATCATTGTTGGTCTGGCCTTTCCCAAAACAATAAAGGGATTGCGATTCTGGGCAAAGTTGTTAGACCAGGAGGAGGAATTGGAAAAAGATCCGCTCTTCCAAAGCCATATTGCCTACTTTTCACAACCCTACGTCACTCCAATGGCATGGATCGGGCGGGAACTCCAGGACTTGCTGGTTATGAGCAATGCCAACGACAGTTGTGTAGACGGTGTTCATTTCATGCCACTGAAAAATACCGAGGATCTGTGCAGTATTTTTCAATCCTTGAACCATGCACATCGATCATCGCCGGAAGACGATGACGTTTGCTGATAAAAAGTACGATTGTCACTTTTGAATTTTGCTAGTATAGCATATACTGGTATAATAGAAGACTAAATTATAGAACAAAATTTAGGAAGCTCTAAGTTTAATCACTATCGGAATCACTCATTGCAACATGGCTTGCTCTTTTCAGAACGATACGGTTCGGTGCCAAGTCGGGAAAGTCGTCCTCCATATCATCTGATCCCATCCCATCCACAACAGCATCCGAAGTCTTTTGCTTCTTTGCTGGCTTTGGTGCTTTCTTCTCTGTCACATTCGTATCCTTGTTTTTATCTTTCTTTCGTCTCTTTCGCTTGGATTCGCCATCGACCTTTTTTGCGCCTCCGGGAACTAGCGCAATGAGATTTGGATCTACCCAGGCATTGCACGAACGAAGAAGATCTATCACGTCGCTTGCCATTGGCGCAAGCTCTCGATGAAAGAAACTGTAGACTGTACTAGCATTCGAAGTATCTTCTGTTTTGTTCTCTCCCGCGCGACCGCTAACTTTACTCCTACCAGCTCTCCCACAGCGATGAACATACTTTTGTTACAATTTATTTCATGACGAATGAAAAAGACAATAAGTTAGGGATGATATATGAGCAATCTATACTCGTATTTCCACTCGTCTTTCTCAACATACCTGTTCCAGTGAGCCCGGGAAATCGTAATTGATGACGTATTCTACATTTTTGACGTGGATGCCTCTCGCAGCGACATCGGTGGCCAACAGAATGGGACATTTCCCGCTTCGGAATAAATTGAGCTGCGTCTCACGTTTCTGTTGGTTCATTTGACTGTGCAAGGCGACACCCTGGATTTGCTCTTTTTGCAGCAAACCATGAACATCTAATAGTGGCAATGCATACATTCTGTGAGTAAATCACACGATGGCAACAAAACACTGTTCTTCTCTCAAATTCACAGCAACTTACATTGCAAAGTTTTGATTCGACCAAAGAATATAATCAAAAGCCCCCTGCTTCGTCGATTTCCTTTTTCTTTTTCTTCCTTGCGAATTTTTTGGATGGTGGTCATCAATTTCTTGGGCTTTTTGTGAGTGGCGCAAACATGTAGAGTCTGTGTAATGTGAGAAGGAATCGTAGATAAATCCAAGGGTCCCGCTCGATCGGAAGCTTTGTTCGCAGAATCTGAATCACCAGTCTCTTTAGCGAGTGCACTCCCCACCGTGACTGTGTCAACCTTGACCGTAACTCTGGGAATTTGTATCCATTCATTGCATTTTGTCATTGCTCTTTTTGGCAGTGTGGCCGAAAACAAGCACTGCTTATCCAAGTGAGTGCTCTTGCTCCGCAAAAATCCCAAAATAAGATCTACCTGCTGCGACATGTCGGACTTGGTGGCCATTTGATCCGCCTCATCGATCACTAGATACCGTGTCGACTCAAACAACCGCTGTATGCTTTCGTTGGGAACCGCTGGCTTTCCATTTCCGTCCTTCTCTCCAATCCCCAGGAGATCAATCAATCGCAAGGGTGTTGCCGCCACTATGTACTGCGAATTCTTGCTCAACGAATCGATCTGGTCCTCCCGATTCACACCTCCGTAGATTGCCAGAGCGACGATTTTGTCCTTTCCAGAAAGTTTGTTGGCCGATTTGGTCACCGCCTTGAGAACTTTGGACACCTGGAGTGCCAGCTCGCGCGTCGGGACAATCACCAATCCGTGGACGTATCTTCGACTCTTCTTTCCGTGGACCAAGGAACACGAATCGATCATCGGGACGGCGTAGCTCAAAGTCTTTCCGCTACCGGTAGTAGCAATCGCCATCAAGTTTTTGATGGAATCAGATTTTTTGGTAGACTTCAATATTGGCCACGATTGCAACTGAATAGGCGTTGGACTCCACTTTTTGTTGTCTGCCTTGGATGCCAATTTCTTAAAGGTGTGCTGTGCCAACTTGACCAACGAATCTGATTCACATTTTTCGTCAAGGCAGGATTCTGAATACGGATCTGGAAGGTCGGTCGTTTGAGAATTCGATTCGATTGTTGCGGTAAGGCCCAGCGCCTTCCGAAGTTTTGTGCCACTATCCACATCGTCACTATCGGATTCTTTCTTGCTATCGTCCATCTTTATCTAGCCGCACTTGTTTCTACTGTGATAAATCGAGGTAATAGCTTGGGAGTTTGCAGAAATGGTATAGTTGACTTCGAGGTTTCGAAAGAAATGAGAAATAATGATGTGAAACAAGAATCTATTCGGATTGAGATTACAGATTGTCGACCGATGGTTGGGAGATGGTGCCAGTTTTTGACGGGAATCGGGTTACTCGTGATTGATTTCATTTTTGACTTTCTGCAATTTTGCTTTGCTACATTGAAGAACCTATCTATCCTACTACACAATAGATTCTAACAATTTTGTTGTACGCCAGTATGAACTATTCATTACTATTCTCGTAACGATGATTCGATGATGCACAATCCATGATGTATAGTGGGCAAAGATGCCGATGCGTCACATTGTGAGGAAGTCTAGGCTGATTTTTCCTTCTTGGATTTTGTATGAAAGAGATAAAGTTCGATATAGGCGATACAGAAAGCGACGACGATGCTGGCGTCATACAAGACATGACCTCCAATCGATCGAAAAAAGGCATCGCAGAAGAGCATTTCCGTCCAGGCCACCCAAAGCGGAAGACTCATCGACATTGGCATCGTCATGTACTCCCGTTGACTCTTTTCCTCGGGAGACAGCATCAGCTGGGTCACGTGAAAACCCACGTTGACAATGGTTTGTACGTATGGAAATCCCAGTTCTTTCTTGACCATACTTCCTCCGTAGTGCACAATGGACGCAACCACCACCAAATTCCGAATGCCGACTTTGGGCATGGCCACCTTGAGCAGGGGACACCAGAATATGGCACACCCCACAACATGCTGCCACAGTGGCATTTGTTCAAAAAACTTGTCGTCTTCCTCCTGCTGATAGGATCCGTCTCGGAGCTGGACCGCCATGGCCCCGTGCGCAATCCCGTGTCCCAGGGTTGCCGCGATCAAGGCAGGGCACACCGTCGCTAACCGTTTCCATTCCAGGAATGTCTTTCCACTTGAGGTACAGGACGTAAATAATGACTGAGAACAAAACATCGACATAGAGGCAGGTATCAAAGCTGGACCAATACGGAACATTGGCGTTCTGAACGCAAAAGCCATCCTTCTTCCAATGCTCGTCGACGACTCCCTGAGCACCGGGCAGCGTGAAGTATATGGAAGTGGTAAGGTAGACTATCGACGCTACCAAGACGATTACGTTGACTGCGTCTCCTATCTGTGCGTAAGACTTGCTGCTCATGGTCGATGTTGATCTCGTATTCTGTCTATTACTTTCAACTTGAGTTGTTTGCTGTCATTCCAATCTTGTCTCCGTCCATTGTGTTGACCGAACAAAACAATCTGAATCTTTCGTCGAAGTTCGTCCCCACAGTTTTGAAGTTTTGACGGATTCTGACAACTTTTGATCGAACTAGTCAAACAAATAACGGGGTTGCGCGTCAAAAGGTCTGCGTGCGCGTTTTGAACGTTAAAAAGTGAATTGGGAACTTCCAACGACAAAACGAACAATCGAATCAATCCCCGACTAAAAATTGAAGTTTGGCAACGACTGTCTACAAAATTAGAATTCTATCAGCGACGATGATGACAACAACGAACGATTGATTGATTCATTCGGAAAAAGGGCCATTTGCATTCATTCAGAACCAATCAACTGAAGGGTCGGTATTAAAAGGAGATAATTCAAATCGCGATACAACCATGATTTATGGCAAGAATTTCCTTCTCACCCTCGTCTTGGGTGCTCATGTTGTTCTTACGACGAGAAGCGTATTCAGTCTGCCCCAAGAAGAAAGGAGCTTGCAACAAGATTCTGATTTTACAGACCAAGTCGGCAACTTCTCGAACAGCATACCCGATTCCACAGAAGAACCCACTACTTTTATAAACGATCAGCCCGATGAATCCGAGGAGGTTCCTTATAATTTCGCCCTGGGAGAAAATACCGACGATGTCGTCTACTATTCGGAGGAAGATGAACAGAATAGCGATGAAAGTGCGAACTATGATGTTACCCCTGTGGTTCCTTATCATTTGGAGAGGGAAGAAAATACCGATGAGGAGGAACCCTTGTTGGCAAAAACGACACCGAGTACTGGCCAGAAGCGAAATATTTCCTCGATTATCGGTTTGGCACTGGTATGCTCGATTGTTGGATATATGGTACATCGACGACGGCAGCGGACTCGGAGGAGGGAGTACCGAACGCATCGAATCTTGCAAGAACACGTAGAGGCCTTTGATCTGAATTTTCGAGACGAGGACGATGTCGAACTGTCTAGCTATCCGTAACAACATCAGAAGACATTTATTGGCAGAACGAACGAAAACCTGGGGCAAGCATGAGATCTAAAGACGTATTCTAGGCTGTGAGGAACGTAATAGAAAAAACAGGTCTATCGCATGCAATTTCTCGTCACACGAAAATTTTCCATGGATGTGTTTGTATTTGTAATAGACTACACTAGACATTTTGATACAGAGAATCGTATGTTTTATGTTCACCCGTACGATGAAGTAGTACTGTTTGAGCAGCCGAAAAAATTGTATTTCGAAACTTTTCTAAGCCACCTTCTTTACCGCCTCCACCGTCTTTAACGCCTTTTTGTTGGGTCGTTTCACACGGGCATAGGGCCCCATGTCGATGCGGAAAATGTAGTCGTAGATGACACCCGACCACGACGTGTAGCTGTGCAGGTCCTCGTAAAACTCGGGAGCGATTTTTCGTACCATTGGAAGCTTGAATCCGGATATTCGTGGAAAATCGTGGTGCTCGTTGTGGTATCCAACATTGAAGGTGACGAGGTTGAGCCATCCATAGTACGAATAGGTTTCCTGGTTGTCCACAAACGTATAATGTTCCGAAATGAAATGCCCGGCGACTGGATGGATTCCCATTCCCAAAAGAGTTCCCAAAACATTAAACAACAGAGCCTTGATTCCAAAAACGTAGGCAAATGCCGCATCAAAGGCCAGGGTAGATCCCACATTCACAATCGACAAGAGACACACCGGCTTGGGGTCGATGATCAGTGGTCGCAGCGCATAAAAGGCCGGTTGCAAAATCACCCACAGGACCTTTTTCGGTCTCGTGTTGAAGACTTCTCCCTCCCACTCGGTTGGAATATCCACGTCAATGTCATCGACTCCCTGGTTGTAGTGGTGCGGTATGTGGTATTTCTTGAAAGTAATCGCCGATGGAATTCCCTGGGCGCAATTCGAGACCATTCCGAGTAGTTCGTTGTAAAAGGTCTTTTTGAAGGCCAAATTGTGCGAAAGCTCGTGGTTTCCAAGGGACAACCAGTGCGTCAGGGTGCCGCCGATCGACCAGCACAAGAAGAACCACGCAAACCCGTTGTCGATTCGCGTCGAATAGACCGCCAGGGACAATTCGGCAACAATGAGGATCACCATGGTGTAAAACAGACGAATGTCTGGCCCATAGAGATCTAGAATCTCGGGATGAGCCTTGAGAATGGCTTTTCTTCTGGAAAAATGGGGCTCATCGGTACCAACCCTGCTGAAGGAAGTGGTCGAAACTCGCTGTCCCATATTGTATTATATTTCGATTGTCTGTGCTTGTTGTCGGCGTCTCTGGTTCCTTCGCAGTTCGGTTCTACTGCAACTGCGCAATGATAGGTCCCTCCGATAATTTCGATGTGGATCTGGTGTTCGTTAGCAACTTGTTTGCTACACAATACCTCTTCGGTGAATTGTGTTGTCGTCTACAATCTCTATTTCGGTCTATGTACGAAGATTCATCCAGCGGACATTCCAAAAGTGATGAAAGTAATCGGAAGGCGGCAAAAAGAAGAAGCAAGATGGTCGGTCACACAAGCTCTTCACATAAACACGATACAATCGAGTACAGTCGACTGGAACCAAAGTCGAAGGATGGATAATCCGAAAAACAGCGCGTTCCAATAAAAATCTGTACGAACACGTCAATTACGAAGAAAAACCATCAGTGTACGATTACTATGACGTTATCGTATCATACCAAAAATCGAGTCACGGATTGATTCGGGCCCCATTTGGGAAAAAATCCAGGTTTGACACCGATTTCATCGAAAAAAAATCGAAAACAGTCGAAGATATTTTTTGGAGATTTCTATCGTAGATGCAACCCTCCTTTTCATGTCACAACAATATATGGGCTGCCTTTGAGCCCACCACCATGGTTCAACAACCTGATGCTGAGGAAATCTTTCATCGCAACAGCCCCAACGATAGAGCCCGAGGAATTTCAGCAAGATACCACAACAAAAATGAACCATCGCGATCGTCGAAGAATGAATATCCTTTCGCGAATAATAGCGGGAGCCCTTCTACTCTTGCTACCCTTTATGATAGAAGGAAGATATGGGGGAAGGATTCAAAAGAAGGAGTCTGCCCAGCATCGCGTCTTTCCAGCGGCAAAATTCGAATCCTACAATCCCGACAATCTTCCACAAGTGCTTGGTGTGTTTTCGAGCGGCGACGAGATTTCCTTTGTCACATCGTTTACAAATGCGACGACTTCTTCCACCAGAGGCAGAGGGAATTACGATGCGGATGAGGTCGATAGAATTCTGAAACTCGCATTGGAGCGTTTCCGTGATTCTCTCAAGAGGTATCCAGACTTTTCAAGTGACTATCCTGTAAATCCAAAAGGCCTTCCCCTTGTGCCGATCGAAACGTCATTTCTGATTGAACTGGATTCCTCGGACATGGAACTATACCACGATGTTCCAGAAGACTACGAGATTCATTGTTATGGTTCATCGAGAGCAGACGGAGAAACTATCCAGGATGACAACCGCAAGCTCTCGAATTTCAACCGAACCTCGGGTATAATCTCCTTGAAAGCTTCAACCGTCTTTGGCGTTCTGCGGGCCATTGAGACCCTCGGTCAGCTGCTGGAATTCGGTTGGATGGACGACAAGAATGGTGGAGATGACAAAGTTGGCGTTTACGTCATTCGTGACTTGCCCCTTCACATTGTGGATGAACCAGCCTTTCCGTATCGTGGCCTGATGATCGACACGGCCCGTCACTATCTTCCAATGGAACTGATTCTGAACAATCTGGATGCCATGGCCATGAACAAGATGAACGTATTGCACTGGCACATTTCGGACAAACAATCCTTTCCGTACGCCCCAAAGAACATGCCAGAGTTGGCAAAGGGAGCCTACCACCCCAAGCGGATTTACACACCCCAAGACGTCCGAAACGTTGTCCGAGAGGCCTATTTGCGGGGCATCCGTGTGATTCCCGAGATTGACATGCCCGGGCACACGAATGCGATCGCTGCCAGTCATCCAGAAGTCATGAGTCACTGTCCGGATCCTTCGGAACCCATGAATCCGACGGTGAACGAAACCTGGCTTTTTGTTGACAATGTGTATCGGGATCTCGCTGCAATCTTTCCCGATTGGTTTGTGCACGTGGGAGGCGACGAGGTTTGGATGAGCGAAGGCTTGCTGGTTGCAGGATCCATCGATTGTAAAATGGATGAAGGGACCACGGGATGGACAGAAACGGTCGAACTCTACGAATACTTTGAGAACGAAAGCTACTTTTTCATGGTCGATAAATTTGACAAGACTCCGATCGTCTGGCAGGAGGTCTTTGATCTGAATCTGACAGCTTCCCAAAAATACCATTGTTGATGTCTGGAAGGGCTTTGACTAGATACTCGATTCAAAACGCAACCAATCAGGGATACCGCGTGATTCTCAGTGGATGCTGGTACCTAGATCATTTGACAGAAACCTGGGAGACTTTTTACGAGTGCGACCCTCTGAATTTCACGTCTGCAAACTAAGGAACTGATGATTGGTGGCCACGCTTCCATGTGGGGAGAGCACTGCGACGCCTCGAACTTTATATCGCGTGTCTGGCCCTCGAGCGTCTTCCGCGGCCGAAAAATTGTGGCACGGGACGTCGAAGAGTGCGGCATTCCACGATTGCCCGAACGGATTACCAACTTTCGGTGCCGAATGGTACAAATGGGATTTGCTGCTGGGCCCACCGGGCCGGGCGTTTGTCCCACCGAGGTGGCCTACACTCCAAGAGTAAAGAGGCAAAGTAGAAACTCAGATCAAGTAATGACAGAGCTGTAACATACATCATCATTGCACTATTGTATTGATGAAAATATTCATATTTTTGATGAAATAGAAATCTAGAGAAGAGAAATCTACATACCTATCTACACTACCTATCTATCTGTAGTACGAAAATTCCTGTTTGTGTGTGAAGTGGCGACGGAATTACATTCGCACGCGTTGCATTCCGAATTCCCAGCATACGCACGCGCATATTCGCAGAAAACTATCGACATCACCCGGTCCAAAATACCTTTCCTTTGGAGATGAGAATTCCTATCGTGATTCGATTTTCGCGTGATTGACTCGTTATCGAATCAAAAACCCCCAAAACAAGAATTTCGAAAGAGAACGAATTTTTCTTCCTTGTATTAGCAAGGAGGCGATGGCGTGTCGTGCAATTCTTTCGTTTTTTGGTGTGCTGTTGGTGTGTCTGTTCGAATGCGGGGTTCGGGAAATCCAATTATTGGATCCAAAATTTTCGATTCTTCTCTGAGTGGTCTGACTGGAAGGTTCTTTGGGTTTCTCATATGACTTTGAAATCAAGACCTGACACATAAATCATCAAAAGGTCTGTCAAAGCAAAAAGTCAACACAGATGCAACCACGGCCATCTTCGACATTTTATATTCTCAATCTCCAATTTTTTTTCTTCTGATCGGTCGTCATCTTTTTTTCTTTTTGTTCTTGCTCCATTTGGTTTTTTGTTCTCCCGTCATTCTTCTCCTCCGATTATAATTTCAGAACAGCCACAGAATCATTCTATCGGTTGGCAAAATAGTGTACCACAGCAGCATTGCAATCTTTCGGGCCTCTACCGACACCGTCTTCTCATTGTTTGGCTTTCGCGCATCAACACATCACATCATCATTGTTTTCGCCGCGAGTTCTATAAGTTTTGCAAAATGACAAAGCGATCGACACAAACGCCCGCCCTCTGGGTCGTGGTGGCAATGGCCATTCTCGCATCCAGCAGCGATCATCATTATGAAGCAGAGGCTCTCAATCTGACACCTCCCTCGGTTCGATCGGCATACAAGGCGCGGTCAAATTTGGACGGAAGACCGACCAGTGGCCATGGCCATGGCTCGCGGATACTCCAGCTCCAAACGCTTCGAAACGACGAAGAAACCTTGTCGGAAGCGAAGAAACTTGGCTTTCGAAGAGATCTGTGAGTTGTCAAAAAAGTCATGAAAATGTGTATTGTCGGAAGCATTGGCAGATTGTTTGCTTGGATGCGATTGGACGATGGATCTCATTCCCAATTTTTCATTTAATTTTTTCTTTCAAATTGCAGTGCTTCCAAACTGGGATTTTCTTCGTATGGATACTCTTCGCCCAAGAGACGATCCACGGAACTCGGCATGTGGAACAGAAACAATGACGCCGAAAAAGAAGACACAAAGGATGGCAAATCATCCAACAATTTTGCCAACTGGTTTGGCAACAAAAAAGAGCTGACGACCAACGGCGCAAAGAAAGACGACGACGTTGACGAAGATTCGGTTCGATACAAACTCGTTTCCAAATACGAAATCGCCAAGGAAAAACTGGATGATTTTTCCCAAAAAGTCTTGTCGGTTCTTCCGAAACCCCTGGTCGACTTTTTGGCCATGGTCATTGCCAAAATCCAGGCCGCTCTGCCGAGTTTGAAAATCGCCTTTTTGTCCTTTTCGACGGGAGCTGTCTTGATGCTGGCGGCAATTTTGGTGCCCGTCTATTCCAGCGTCGAAAACCTCTCGCAGCCCGTGACGCTCTTTGAGACGATTCTGGCCGATTTGGATGCGGGGTACGTCGACCCCGTCGACACCAACAAGCTCTTCGAGACGGGTGTTTCGGCCATGCTCAAGTCTCTGGATCCCTACACGGAGTTTGAGGCCAAGGAAGAAGCCCAACAAATGAACGAGGGCATTATGGGACGATACGGTGGTGTCGGTCTGGTCATTTCCGGAGCCACACCTCGGGATTTGACGGAAATCCAAAGGATAACGGGTGGCCCATCGTCAAATTCGGTGAGCAAACTCAAGCAAGAAGCTGCTCCCACCGGCAGCAAGCTTTTGCCCGCCGATGCCATTCAGGATTCCATGAACAGCTCCGAAGAGGATACCACTACCATCAATGAAAACAGCCAGTCGTCTTTGGACGACAAAACATCCAGCTCCAATTTCGCAGATAGCGGAAGCGACGTCGATGACGAGGACGACGAAGAAGAGAAATACATCAAGCAAAGACGAAAGGAACAACTCAAGGCTCTTGCCAAGGCCCAAGACAAGGGCATTCGAGTTGTCAGCGCCTTTGAGGGATATGCTTTTGATTATGGAATGAGAACGGGTGATCGACTGACCAAGGTCGACGACCTTGTCGTGCAAAAGGGTAAGACGACGGTCGAAGACGTCCGCAACGTCCTCCGAGGAGAGCCAGGAACTCTGGTCAGTATCCAATTCGAGCGCGATGGTGTGGATGGAATCCAGGAGGTGACAATGCCGCGCACGGTGGTCCGTCTGCGAGATGTCAAGCTGGCAACACTCCTGGGCAAGCCATCGGACGGAATCGGATACATTTCTCTGTCGGGATTTGCTGCAAACGCCGGAAACGAGGTACGGGGTGCCATCTTGGCCCTGGAACAGGCTGCCGAAGACGCTTCGAACGGAGAGCATTCGCTCAAGGGATTGATTTTGGACATGAGAGGTAATCCCGGCGGTTTGCTGACCTCTGCCGTGGACGTGGCATCCTTGTTGGTGCCAAACGGAAGCGACATTGTGTCTGCCAAGGGACGCGGTTTCCCAGGAGTCACCTACCGAAGCAGAGCGGAGCCTCTTTTGGGCAAGGACACCAAGCTCGCAGTCTTGGTCAATCGAGGGACGGCCAGCGCAGCAGAAATTGTTTCGGGTGCCGTCCAAGATTTGGATCGCGGCATTATCGTGGGAACAGACCGAACGTTTGGAAAGGGATTGGTCCAGAACGTTGAGGACCTTCCCTTCAACACCGCTCTCAAGTTTACCGTGGCAAAGTATTACACACCTAGTGGTCGATGCATCCAGAGCGTCAACTACAAGGAGGGTGATGCCAACGAAAACGACGGAAAGTATACATCGTCCAAGGTATCCGAAAAGGATCGACAGGTATTTTACACCAAGAGTGGAAGAACCGTTCGTGATGGTGGTGGTGTCGAAGCTGACTACAAGGTTGCAGCCCCAAAGGCATCGGCACTCGAGATCACTCTGCTGCGATCTGATGTTATGAACGAATATGCGGCCAAGTGGAGCCAAAAGAACCAGCTCACAAACAATTTTGAGGTGACAGACGATATCTACAAAGAGTTCCAGGAATTTGTCGATGTCAAGGCCAAGAACGGAGATATCAAACTGGAAGCCATCTACTCGGGTGCGTTGGAAGATCTCAAGAGAGTTCTTAGTCAGAGTGGCTACAAGGCATCCGAAAAGGAAGTCGAACAGCTCAAGACTTCCATCGTCAAGGAGGTCAAGAAGGACTTTGAAAAGTACAAGAAGGACATCAAGGAAGATATTGCCACCAGCATCCTGACGCGATATATACCCGAGAGCATGATCATGGAGCGCGGCCTCAAGAACGATGCTCAGGTTCAGGCCGCAATCAAGTTATTGGGGAATGACCAGTCCTTTTCCAAAATTCTCGCCAAGGGAAGCAACACGGAGCGAGCCGTATCGCAAGGGAATGCCGTCAAGGATAACACTATGAATTTATCACTGGAAGAGCGAGATGCGCAATCGCGAGAAAGCGGTACCCTAAAATTGGATTTTTGAAGCATCTAGATTGTACAAACATGCACTTCCATTCTAATCACCACTACTGTAAATATGAATTAATACACTTATCTTGGTATTCGATTGGCCAATATATAATGTAAGGAACGAGAACTTGGCATAAACAAGCATTGTTTATACTCCGTCTTCCTCGCTTTCCTCGATGTTCAATGAAGAGTCTAGTTGCTTTTGTTTCTTCACGTGCGAAGCTTTTGAGCTTTTCTCCTTTATCTTCGAAATGGTTTGCTTCGTCATGTCCATTAGCTCTTGTGGCCACTTGGGAGCCACAAAGCCCCAATACGTAGGGTATTGACGCTTGTGGCTCAAGTTGTTGATGAGCAATGCCGGGACAACCGTAAAAACGGTCGCAAAGAGGCCAACTCCATAAAATGCCCAGTTGAACTTGCCACTGGAAAGAATCACCGCGTGAGCTCCAGCAGGTGGATGCGTAAAGCCACATTTGACCATAAGCCCAATGGCAATGGTGGGTGAAATGACTTGTCGAATCCAAACCGGAAGAATTGACTCGGGAATATAGTTGAATGCAAGAGCCACAGCTCCAGCCAACGCCTGGCCACAAATCGCATTTCGAGGTTGAGAAGCGGGGGCAGCGGTCAACCCATACTGCAGCGTCATGAGAGCTCCAAAAGGCCCCAAAATCACGAACAAGTCTTCCGCTGACAAGTATTGGACATACTGGTTGATCGACGATAGTCCAAGCAAACCAATAAATGTACCAAACATGGTCCAGGCTACATGGTCCATATTCGGAGAAGGTGGGATTTGCAAACCTCCACCCTTCACTTTGTTCTTCAATTTCTTGACACGTTGAGGGACGAAATCGCACTTCTTGGTGCTAGGAGTGTTACTACTCTCCTTCGAGGTATTGATCACATGACGTTGTGATAGTCCCGTCTTGATTGTGTGTCCTACTGTTGCTCTCCTGGTCTTGACCATTGAAATACAACTTCCAATCATTTGCGCTGATTGTATCAGATAGGATTCGTTCGCCATGCTCTTCAATGTACCTTCATCGAGATCGTTTGCAACGTAGTAAATAACAATGCCCTGGCAAATTTCGTTGTTGAAGGTAACGCCGGCTGCTTGGTGAAATCCGGCCTCTTCCAGCAATGCCAAACGAGGACCTTTGGCGGTATAAGGGTCGACGACGAGAGATTTCAAGTCTCTCCACTTGATTTTTTCCTCGTGTTCTTGTGTAGCTGTGGAGGAAAACAGATTGGCTATGGAGGAACGACGGCTTTTCTTGCCTTGTCCACTGGAGGATCCCCTGCGCGAAGTAGAATTCCTGGGTAGAGTGGCATTGTCAGAAGAACCCCTGCGTCCGCCGAAATCAAAAAATGAACTTCGGTTGCTCGTTGGCGTTGCATTCGAACTTCGGCCTACGAACGAAACTCGATCCATGATGGATGACTTTCTGCTTCGCCTTCCTCCTGCGTCTCCACCTCCGGCCATGTCGTATTCGGATGACTCGTTCCACAAAATTCCAGCCAGATCCACACCCGGAAGAACGGGTTTCTGCGGTACGTAATTCGCTTTGGATGGATCGAAGAGACGACCAAGCGCTTTGGATTTGGGCATGGATGGCTCACGCCACCATCCTTTCGGGACGAGCTTGTCACTCCCAAAGTCGAGAAGCCACACGGATACGCCCAAGAGTTCGTACCCATGGGTGCCGACTTCGCTCAAGGTTCGTGACATGATTCCCTTGTCTTTTTGTTCCTCGTCCCTAGTCGAGGCGAGGTCCGACAATTCGCTAAGCTGCGATAGGAATCGTACCTGGCTCTTGCTCGAACCACCTCGACTGCGTCGTTTTGCCAGCAAGCTATCGTCATCTTTATCGCCAATGGCAAACGAGGAAGATCCCTCCACACTGAGTTTCGCGGAAAGTTCCATGATCGACTTCATGTCTTCGGGACTAAGATCCGACTTGTCATCCTTTTCGTCATCCTTTTCGGTTTCGAATACAATTTCTTGGCTTTCGTCCATGATTTCTTCTTTTTCGGTTCTTGGATTAGTTGCTTATGAGGTACTCCTCTCTTGATCAGGGCCGTTGTCTCTGTGGAATTCACAGAAATGTTTTCGAAATTAATGTGGATATTTCCAATGTGCGGTGCTCGTGTTCTCTCGGCGAAAGGGAGAGCGTGAACACACAACATTCTATTTTTCCCAATAAATCCTTTCAAAGCACATATGAATTACCTTAATTCCCAATACCGTATCATAACAATTCTTCCACACTACGGGAACAATGGGGTACATTCTTCCTGAACTTCATAGGTGGCAGGAATTTTCTACCGCATTTTCAGTTTCCGATTAGCTTTTCCCCTTACCAATTGCCACATTGTGGTCGCGAGGAAGGACTATGGCTATTGAGGGCTCTTTAGATAGTCGTATAAATCTAAAAGGCACTTCCTCCGTTTCCGATGTGTGACGTTTTCATTTTGGGGAGCATTCCTCCGACGTGACCAACGACGTTTCTTCAGTTAAACGTGTGAAATGAATTTCAGTGGTATCTTTCCTGTAAACTTAAAAATTCATCGCATTTATTCGAATGAGTCGATTTTCACAACAATCATCTCATCCACAAAATTTGAAATATCGGAAAAGGCATCAGTTTTTCAATTATTTGGTGGAGTGAAATCAAGAATTCACATGCGAAGTTATTTCACAAGTAGCGCTGACATTGCTTTACTCAACCACAACCATCATCGATTTCAGCAAATAAAATTCGGGGAAAGATTAGCAGCAATGATCTATCAAAGCCATTGGATATGACAATAGCGTTTGCGAGAAGGACAGTTCAATTTTCATCGTCGCAGCAGTTACTGTTTCGGCATCTGTCGTTCGCAAAGAGAATTCTACGCTTTTCTTCCAACAGCCACGAGTCACGCACAATGATGACAGAGTCTCACAACGACTCCTTAGATGAAAAGGTACCATCGACCGCTGTCTCGGGAATTCTGTTTTCGCGCTCTGTTCGATCTTCCTTTGCCAGTTTCACATTGGCACCTATTTCGTGGCAGGAACAAAAAGATCCATCAACAAAGGATCCACCCTTTCTGGTGCGTCTCCAATTCATGGATAGCATCAAGGAATTACGTTCCTTTTGTCGGAGACAGTACAAGATTGGTGATAAGATCGAATTTTTGTCCACGCCCAACGGACGATGGGAGCAATCTCCGTCCAACGAGAAAGCAGAGGCAGAAGCCAATGAATCAAGTTCACCGAGCTGGAGCCAACAACCACGATGGGTTGTTGATTTGTCCTCCGTTTCGGATGCCGAGAACTCTGTTGTGGTTCGTGAATCTCAACTCTGGAGCATGAAGGAGTGTCAGCAACATCAACTTAAATACATTTCACACGGGAAACAATCCAAACGAAAACAGGATGAGCCGTCTGCGAAAAAGCAAAAACGAAATAACCAAGGTGCGATGGATATCAATGTGGATGACGAAAGCAAAACCAATAATGATTCGGCAAACAATCATCATGGTGGAGGGAAAGAAAAACGATTACAGGCCCAAGAATTGGTTACCTTTTTTGTCAACATGGTTGGGAAGAAATTGGACGAAGCGGAACAAACGACCCTCGAGCAACGCATCAAACACCAAGGAAGCATCCGCAGCTGGTTCAACCGTGCCGATGGAGTCTTGGACGTTGCGGGGGGCTGTGGCCACGTCTCCATGGCGCTCGGAATGGAGGGAATCTCCAGCACGGTCGTTGACGCCCGAGCCAGCGTCGGGAAAACTGCCCAGACGCGACCGCAAAATCTGGAAAAAGGCCATGAGGCCGAAAGCATTCACAACTGACTCGAAACTTGTCGAAAAATTCGACTATTGCCAACCCGTACTTCCGGCACCGACCGTGGTTCCATTTCAGAGCCAGCAAGCCTGGTTTGGATCCAAGCCAGATGGTTATGACGCGAGTTTTCGCCACCCTGACGAAGACGATATTCCCGTTTTGGTCGCAACTGCTGCTGCGCCAAAAAATGACAGCGTTAATACAGTCGACAATGAACAAACGGACGGAGGGGATGTTTCAGACAATAACGTGAGCGATTCGGCGATATTGAGAAAAAGAGTGTCGGCGCTGGTGGCACTCCATCCCGACGAAGCCACGGGAGAAATCGTCCAACAAGCTGTGAAACACCGAATTCCCTTTTGTATTGTCCCCTGTTGCGTCTTTGCTAGGTTGTTTCCCGATCGCAAACTAAAGGACGACAGACCCGTGAGTAGCTACGAGGACTTGTTGGACTTTTTGCAAGAACAAGATCCAAGCATCCAACGGACGCAATTGTCCTTTGGTGGCAAAAATATTGCTCTTTGGTCCGTATTTCCGGAAGGATAGCATAATTGTTTTGAAATTGGTAATTTCTCTACTACGAATTTCCTTTATTCTAAGTTTTTATGTATCTTTTTCCTTTAGTAGCAACATGAATTCTTCTCCTTCCTGGATGTCTCGAATCATTTCCAACGCAACTTGTTTGCATGGTTTTCGTGTGTCTGTTTCGGAAGCAGCATTATCTTCTTCATTTTCTTCGCCTTGATCAGTGGATAGAAGTATCAGCTTGCAGTTCGCTTTTGATTCAAGAGGGGTGCGTCTTATTGTTGATGGAACCAGATAGTCGTAGCGGGAAGAAATATCGTCGTCGTCGTTAATGGTGAAACAATCCTCCACGTCATCTACCACCAAAGTTGTCCCCATAGGAATAAATCCGGAGGCCCAAGACACCTCTTTGTTGCCTACGCATTCCTGATCTTTTGTGGGTTCCGATTCGAGATTTTCGTTGCAGCCGAGGTACAAATCCCGGGCGTAGCTCACACTCCACCCGATTGGAATTTCCGTTTGGTGCCACCACAGCTTGGTGTTAATGACAAAGACGTCCCCCTCGTTTACCAAAATCTCGTAGCTGTCCAAAAGTGCCGTATCGTGTTCTTGATCGCAGATTTCTCGTAGTTCGAGTGTAGGACGGAGCTTCCACAATTTGGCACCTAACAGCTGATGGTGAAATGTTCCGTCGTGTTGGATCGAATCGGTGTGTTCCCTCCGCCCGGACAAACCACTTTTGGAGTGGTGATTCCGACCCACAAAAATCCAATAGTGGGGAGCTATCGTGAGCAGAGGAGTCTTCGATTTCCCGCGCGTTTCCGTCTCCTTCTTTGTACAGTTGAACAGCATGGAATGGGGTAACATGTTCTCGCCCGAAACGTTGGGTGTTCCTTATGCATTCTTTTGTAAGAAGGCTTTCCACTTTTTTTGTAAAACTCGATACCGCCTTGTCGGAATCGTCTTGAAGTATAAAGGAGCAATACCCATCGCTGTTGGCGAGATTGCCTTTATTTTCATTTTCCTTGGTGCTGCTGTTGGACCTCAAATTCATTTCTGATGAGAGAAACCTGGAGGGAGATGTGGAAGAAGCGAGTTTTCCCTTTCCTTCGTTCTCGACATTCCATGATTTCTTGTCTCGGGGAGACGCGGATTCGTAGGTTTGGTGGATGAGATTGAGAACTTCCTTGTGGCTGACAGAGAAAGGACAACGGCTTCTTGGTTTCCCCTTGCCGATTTCTTTTACTTCCGATCCTATCCGATTGGGCATCTTCTCGATCAGAGCGTCGGAAACACACGCACTTGACGACATCGTAGACTGCCCGAAACTCCTCGAGACTCACGGCTTCTTCGACAAAGATCGGGATGCGTTCCAACCGGGACATGAGACAAACTCGTTTATTTGTTCACACTCCAGATCAGAGAGTTGGGATCGAGCCTCGTGTCTTAGTCCACTTTTAAAAGGCAAGACATTTATGGCAACGCGATGGAGATGCTTTAGCAAAATCAAAACGAAAGAACGATGTTGACGACGAGATTTTTTCCAACCCATCAATTTTGAACCGGGACTCCAGTGAAAATCCAAGCAGTCCCGTATGGGGGCCGTAGAAGCTTGCACAGCATACATAGTCCTATGGTAGGACTACATAGTGTCACGTGACACGAATGGAATCAACGGAGAAACGAATTCCAATGGCAGTTTTGTCACGGCAACGAACGCGCACCTCTTTCCGAAAACTGGTCGTTCATCGTTGTGGTTCAGTTTTTCAATTTTTCAATCGTTTTAATTTTCGTTTCGAAGATTAGTGAAAAGCAAAGGCTTTTTATCTCTCACTTCATCTTCAATCTTGGTTGCTAATCCCCTTTTCTTATGCTACTCCATTCACTGCAGTCTTTGTTCTGATTCAAATCAGTTACAAAAGCCAGAGAGAGGATTGATTCATCACCACTATTCTTGACTACACAATCCTTTGAAACTACGTATCCATGGCCAAATCAACATCCTTAAAGTTCCATCAGCGGCTTGTTTCGATTGCGATACTCCTTTGCGGGACCTTTTTGCTGAGCATCAGCCTGGAAGACGTTCACACCTTCATTGGTTATTCGGAGGAGAAGACACAATCAAAACGGGATGGCGAATTCGATTGGATGGACACGAGAGGAATCACCCTGTCTCGCGTTGTGGGCAACCCAGCCACCTGCAAGGATGTGATTTACACGGGCGATTCACGCGATCCCTTCAAACGAAGACGAAGCGAATCCGAGGAAATCATCTATCAGGGCTGGAAAAGCTTGGCACACGTCGTTCATTTTTCTCCCCAACTACAGAATACCTGCTTTGTCTTTTTCCAAATCGAAAGTCCCTGGATCGATTCCATGAAACGAGAGCTTCATCCCGTATGGGGACGGCTTCCCGGCAACATCGCTGGTTTTCAATGCCTTCCAAAATGCCGACATTTTTCTATACATGGACACGGACGCTCTCTTGGCCTTTAATACAAAGAGCCCCACAGCGATGTACGAGGAACTGGCATTCGATGGGCAAGGAAAAGGCGCAAGCATGGAGCACCTAAACCCGGGACTAATTGTCAACAAGCCATTCAGGGGATGGCTCTGTGGACAATGCGAAGAATACGGATTGGGACACTGGATGTTTCAATTCCGGTGTTTTGCTCTGGCACCGAGATAGGACGGAACCCATCCTCAAGGCGTGGTGGGAGTCTCGCAACACGGACGAATCGCACAATTTTTTCAAAGACGACGACGACGAAGAGGGTTTTCACGGATGGACCAAGGAAGACCAAGCCGAACGCTTGGGCGGCAAAATGGGAGAACAAAACCGCTTAATGTACGTGTTTGGAACCAACCCAGAGGTTCGAGAGGCCGTCTGGCCCGTCCCTCGCGCACCCAACTTTGACAACGGGTCGACCTCCTGCCCCAACTCTCACGACAAAGACCACGTGCCGTGTCTACAAAACGACCAGGCGGCCTCAGGTCGCGTGGAATCCAACCACCCCCCACTGTTTTGTGAGTCATTTCGCCGACGACAAGAAAAACCTCTTGAAACACGCCCATGAAATGAAACACGACGATCGGCGGCGTCTGAGGGCAGTCGAAGAACCGGAATGGAGTCTTTTGTGATGGTAATGGGGGAAACGAAAAAAAGAATTTCAATTTACACAAGTCTTCCGAGCAAAAACACCTTGGAAACCAAGATGACAAAAAAAGGCTGTAACTTCTTTATAACAACTGTATTATTAGCTCTGAGTAATAGTAATACTCCATGAGTTTCTGTTTTCTTGATTTTGTCGTCGGTTTTTCCAAATTTTTCAACGTGTGGCAGTTTCAAGTCTTAAATTCCATCTACTGTACTCGTGACTGACTTTGATTCGGGAAATCATTTTTTCCACCTGGAAGATGTCGTTAAGGAGAGAACCCGCCAATCAATTTTCAGTTTCCAAAAACTCCTGCCTGCCGAATCCATCGATCGACTTCGGAAGCAAAAGCATTCGAAAATTTTGTTGCCGGAACAACCATGGATATCAATCACATGCATGTCAACTCGACGAAGAAACAAAAAGTGTGTCCCAACAAAGCAATCAGGTCTCGGCTTCGGCTAAGGTCGCCTTGTTGTTGCAATCTCGTCGACGATTTACACATTCAAGATACCAAACGAGAGAAGTAGTTAGGAAGGGTGACAGGAATGAATCTTCGATGAATGTACGACAAAACAATAATAATCTTTGACGTCAACAAATATCATTGCGTCCAATAAAAGCTCAATATTTTAAGCATTGGGAGGGAAAGCACGCAAGCTGTTCAAGGAATCGTAAAAGATGCGGCGCCTCTCTGGGAATTGCTTGTTCATTTGCGGGACGTGGATTTCGGTTTTCTTGATTGGATCGGATCCTACGAAAAATGCAGTGACAGCAAAGCGGTGGCGCATGCCTTTTGCAATTACTACTCTGCCCACCACAACAACTACGGTGGAAAAGAGGTCGTGGGGGAAACAAACATATCTTCTTTTAATGCGGGGAGGAAGCTCCTATTCGGATTCCGAAAACGAGAACGAAGAATTTGACATGCCGCCATCGATAGAAGATGATGAAGATATGGAAATCAACAATGACAATCAAATATCATCTCTCTCTGAGGAGCTTGTAGAAGACGAAGATGACGAAGAGGAATATGAAACGTTACCTCTTTTAGACTCACAGGAAGAACCCATAATTTCATCCAAAGAAGAAGAATCGGTTGATATCGATTCAAAACCTGCCAGTGAAGATGCAGAAGAAGAGGATGATGAAGAGGAATACGAAACATTACCTCTGCTAGACTCGCAGGAAGAATCCAACATGCCATCCAAAGAAGAATCCATTGACATTGATGAAAGTCTTGACAGTGAACCAAATGCATTGAGCGAGGACGATGTGGATGATATTCGAGCTAAACGCAGACAATGCAGAAAAGAAAATCGTCATACGTCCGACGTCATATTGGAGCTGGATCGACGATCCAGCGTCTCGGGGAACGAGGAATCACTGGCGTTGCGACAATTGATTACCACACGAACCTCGGAATATGTCTACGAACTCCAGGAGGAGGCGGAACATTATTTGGAAGAAACCGAGGCCGGATCGGACTCAAAAGTAAAGCTTCCACATCCCCGAAGGCTCCTTCACTTCGCTTGCAAAAAAGGTTCCTGCCATCAAGCAGAGCCCGGATGTCAACCTGAGAATCCATTCCTCGCGTGCGGACATTGACCCGGGTGTCGCTGCCTGCATCATCGGAAGGCTGGCCTTTGCTTGCGAACAATACGAGCAGGTTCAAAAACGACTGACCAACGAATACTGTGACACTACCAGTTACGATGAAGAGGATTCCGAACAACAACAACACCAACAAGATGAGGATAACAGCAACAAACCCGAATCCGCGGGTTCTCAAATCACAGGAGATCGCCGTTTCGAACAGTTGGTGGAGTGTGTCATTTCTGGCGTCAACATCAAAAAGCGCAAGGTGGAAGCCCTGGAACGAACGATTACAAAATCCACCGACGAGATTACTACCGATATCGAAGAAGTTTTGGACGAAGAAGACAACCACTTTGACGAAGGGTTTGAACATTCGCGATGCCTGTCGAGCCGCATGGGGGCTTGCCATTCTCGGGGCACATTACTTGGACAAGATGGGGGGCGTCAAGATCAATGACCTGTTAATGGCTCTTTCGTTGCGAATCCGAGAACTCTTATTGGCAGCGGCTGCAACTCTTGCGTCAGGGCGATATTCTCTCCGTCTGGCTACGGGATATATCACCAAGACTACGACGATGAATCGCAACAAATGCGATTGGTTACCGTAGAGGAACGACTCAACGAGTTGGCAGAAGAGCTTGCGGAAGATGCCGCGTCTGCCATGTGGGCCTTCGGGATGTGTCAAGGCGTGTACCGGAATGAAGAGCGTCCCATTGTTCGAAGCCTGCTGCTTCGATTTTGTGTCAGGATCCAGTAGATTTGCGTCGCAGGGCTCAGGAGGCGGAATATGAACCAGAGAAAAACGAGGAGGCTATTGGTAGCAGCGACGTTGTCGATCGACTGGCCCAATCGGAGGCTGCCGAAGGGGAAGCAGAATTATCTCCAAATGAAAGTGGCGAGATAAAAACAGAAAACGAAAGTGAAAACGAAACGTTTCCACAAGTTATCGACGGAAAAGACGCCTTTATTGATTGGCTGTCACCAGTGGAAGTAACCGATATACTTTGGGCGTTAGCTCTGCATGGAAGCAATGCTACATCCGGGGACAAGGATGAAGTGACACTATCGGAAACTGCATTGACTCTTCGAGAGACAGCTTATGATCGTTTGGTGGAATGGCTTGATGACGACCTAAATTACAACGTCGAAGAACAATCGAACGAGGAAACATCCGTAATGGAAACCGAGCCATTGGAAATGGAAGATGTGACTGTTGTTGAAGTAGTAGATGCGGCTGCCTTGCTTGCATCCGAGGCGGAATCATCTTCACCATCTGACTCAGCGACACCCATGAAGTCATTAGATTTTTCGGAGGAAACCAATTCCGTTCCGACAGAAAGTATGTCCATGACAACAAGCGCTATCGTCAATACCGATATAAATATTCAAGAAGTAGAAGTTGTTGATGCCGCAAAGTTGCTAGCATCTATGGAAAGCGGTGATAGCGAGTCTGTTGAAGTAGAAACTGAGGTAATGGTAGCTCCGACTTCTATGATTGAAGGAAATTCTATTTCAGATGATGTCGATGTTTCATATCACCCTCAAGAAAGAAAGACTACGCGGATATTTACCCCTCACGACTTGGCTAGCATTGCTTGGTCAGTGACAGAACTGAGAGATCCATTGAGAATTCATATTGTTGGAAATATTATCGAACTTCTTTGGAGGCTAGGACCAGATGGCATCTCTGGTTTGTCTGGTACAGACCTTGCAAATCTTGCTTGGGCAATTGCCAAATACGAAGGGGAGAATCACGATGCTTATTCATTGTCAATTACCCGATGGATCGCCGATCAAGCTCTTCAACGTACAGCAAATGACCAATTACTTGGTATTTTTCAGCCCCCGGAACTTGGTCGTATTATGTGGGCAATTGCGTGCGCAGCTTCTACACATGTATCTGCTCTTGAGGATGCTACTGGGCACCAAACTAGTAGTGTCTTCTTGACACGAAAAGCTCTCAAAGATGTGTCCGATAACCTGAGTCTTTTCTCCACCGAAACACTAGTCAGAATAGCATGGGCACACCTCGAGATCAATCATTCTGATTTATCTGCTCTCAACTCTTTTGAGACGATGGCTCTGGGTAAGATTCTGGCAGCTGCCGAGCATTCATTGCATCGATGGGAGCGAGTTGATTTTGCGAAAGACGTTTCTTCGGTCGAGTCGCATGTAGAAAGCCCATTGTTCTCGTCCTTTTTTGGAAGATCACGAACGAATCTCCCCATACTTGAACAAGCAATAAACGATGACGATGATGAAGACGATATGGCATTAGCGCCGATAGGTCGATCACAGCGCCCAAAATTGCGCGATCTGACAATTGATCCATCAACTTTATGCAAAGCTGCATGTGGCTTCCAGAGATTGTCGAAAGAACATCCGTATATCAAAGGAGGTTGGACATTTACACGAGTAGCTGTTCGTTTGTTGTCTTCCAAAAATGCACGTCTCATGAAAGAATGTTCCATACACGACATTGTACGACTCTGCGAAGCTGCCGTATTGAGTGATGTGGATGGACACGGGAGAGAGCTGATTATCGGACTATTTGCTCGTCAAGTTGTGAAGGTGTTGAATGAAGTTCTTGACGACGAGACGCAGCATAGCACTTCTATCGAAATCGAAAAGGCTTCTTCGACTGAAATAAGCACCCTGATTTGGACTTTGGGTGAGATGGGCGTTAAATATTCTCCTGGCAAAAGTGTAGCAGGTAAAAAAATGCGCTTGGAATTTGCCGAGCCTCTATTGCAAGGTATTCGACTGAAGTCATTGGATCAGTTGACCTTAGAGCGACTTATCCGAGGGTTGGTGTTGACGAAAATGACTTCGAGTCATCAATCTTTCGTGCTGGAAGTTTTGAAAAGGATAAGCGAAATTGTTCCAAACGTGACAAAAGGAGCAGATCTTTGTACTCTTGCCGAAGCTATTGGAATACTGAAGGAAACATCAAAAACCAATAGTGCAAAGAACATAGAACCAACTGACGAGGAGACACAGTCTGAATTAGTAGACGAAGAAGCTGCCGAAGTTGAGGAGATACAAAAACAGATCTCGATTATATCAGACCAAATGTTGAACTCTATTGCTTCACTCACCATCGACTTCGCAGAGAAGCTAACTGCAAATGAGATCCGACGTCTCCTTGAAGTATACTCGCTCTTACCTTTTCAAGCCGACGCTACGATCGCTTGCCTATCGGATGAAGTATCAAATCGATTGGAGGCTTTGGAAGATCTTCGAAAAGATACGAGTTTAATTACTCTTATGAAAGACGCCAGCCAAAAGGTCTCTGTGGTTAAAAGTTCTCTATTTGATGATTCGAATACATCTTTCTTTGATTCGATGAGGGTAAAGTTTTTCTCATTATTTAGGTCGTCAAATAACAACGATGGTGACGACGAAGAAGTTGTTCATCAAATTGATGACGAAGGCACAAAATTAACCGAAGAAATTGCCTCGGTCATACAGGACTCTATTTCGGCTACATCCAATGCTTCCAGACGGGCCAATACGGATCAAACAACCCTTAAAATTCCGTTGGACAGGGTCATACAAAATCTAGAGGAAGGCGCATCATTTGAACTTGGACGTTCGTCAGAACTGATTGAAAATTACCATCGTACCGAGTTCGCTACGGGTGAACGCAGGAGTCGATACAACAAAGATCGTAAGAACTACATCGCGAAGAGAGGTTTTGAGCCGGCTCCTTCCATAGAATTGGAAAAATACGAAATAACAATACTAAAGCATTAAACTAAAATCCTATTATTTGAGATCACAGTCACTCTTTCGAACAAAATCTATTTTTCTTTGTTGCGGTTGTTGATATTTAGCACTAAGAATTTAACTGTGTTCATCGCGCTTCTTCTGCTTCTGTATCGATAACTTCGCTCTCCCCATTCAAAAGGTTTTCGTTGACCCAGGGAGCTAGAGCGAGGGCAGCACCCAATCGAACAGGGAACAAAAAGTCTCGCAACGTTGGCACCAGCAAAGATAAAGCCTAGAACTGCTGCACGGTCTCCAGTCTCAGTTGATGACGTCTGGCCAGTGTCCAGTTGACTGGTAAAGGGCTGTGGCCGCCACGGGAAAGGCCACAATCCAGAACGCGAGCTCGGTCAGGACATATGCGACGGTTCCGGCGACACCGTACTTCTTGACGTCCGACATAGACAGGCTGGTGTCACCAAGTTGGAAGCTGAAGGGATTGGATTCTTCACCCTCAGTAGCGGAACCATTATCTCTTTGGTAAAAGGAATATGCCGTGAAGGGCTGGAATACCTAGCACCGTAGGCCAGTCCCACGAGACCATTCGGCTCAAATGGCAAGTCAATACCCAAAGATCCGTATTTAACCGCATAGCTCAGGAAAATTGTTGAAGCTGCTACCTTACCGATCAAAACAAGGTTGGATTCCGGTTCCCGAAGCACCAATGCCTCGCCGGCGATAGCATCTGCTGCCAACACATTTGGGTTGTCTTCACCCCTGAAAGGGTTGACCTCACTGAGGGTCCATCCGTTAGATCTGGCGATGCGGAAGGCAGCAATAGCGCAGGTGATGTTTCCTAGCAATGTGAACCCAGCCTGCATGGAAACTAGGAACTGCAAGCTCGAAGGGTTGTAGAAAAAGTGGTATGTGCAGGCGCAGATTCCGGAAGCGTGAAGGGGGAGCATGCCATAGGTCATGCCCTTCCATTTCTCATTACCAGTCACCTCAGAATACCTCCAGACGAAATCCATGGCGACGAATGTATTCGATGACCGAGCTAAAGTGAATAATCCACGTCGGAATGCTCAAGCCGTTGATGGGCTCCTCGTGGGTAACCCAAGGGAGAGATTGAACGGTAGCCGTGCTCAAGTCTCCGATGCCAGCCATGAATTCGGTGTGGGCCTCCCATCCAAGAGTTCCCGGTCCGAGGGCGGCACCTGCGGCAAAGAGCCCGAACAATCCGATACACGCCAAGCGGGTGATTCCCACGTCTGTTTGTTTTGGACTCGAGGATGCCTCCTTGAGGCCCCAAACAATCAAAATAGAGGAGGTGGTCAGCAACAACTCGGCCCAACCGTGGAGCCAATCGACGTTAGCCAGTGATGTTTCGTAGGTGCTTTTGGAAATGATTCCGGCTGGGATCGTCGAAAGCACAAAAAGCAAAACAAACTGAAACCCAAAGTTTGCGATAGCGGGAATCTTGTTCGCCCGGAAGGACAGGAAATATAGGAAGGCCAAATAGGGAAGAAGAGATTGTTGGAAGAAAATACCAGCAAGATTCTGCCCCTGATCCGCAAAGGAAGTTAGGAGACTGCTGCTCTCAACAAAAGACTCCATGTTTGCACTGGCCATATTGGCAAAATCTCCCATTGTCGACGAAATATCGGCTACAGCGTTTACATCGATAGGTGCCAAATTCAAAGAGCTAGGAGTGCTCCTTGATAGAGGAGAAGTAGGAGCAAAAGCTCCTGCAAGAGGAACTAGTGCAGCAACCTGTGCAAAATCGAGAGATGATTGTCATGTTATTCTGTTGTGAGGGTTTCCTGTATTCAGCAAATTCCCATTGTCATGCGCCGCATAAACAATATGAGGATATCCATCAAAATCCTTCGTTTCACACGAAGAACATATCAAGCCGATGAGTCTTCAATTTTCATCTCACGAGAGTTACCTTTTCAATATTTCCGCGTGTAACACAAAAAATCTCCACTTCAACCAAGAATTCTAATTTCATGATCATCTGTGACTCCATAAACCGCGAATTAAGGCACGGAGCAAAAGTACTTCCTTAGTGTCTAATTCAAAGCACCACATCAGCACGAAAGCAATCACACCATCAAATCTAGTTCATCAGTTCAACTTGCTATCGATCGCGGTATGTATTTGTATCATGTAAAAACTCGATGTAACCAATACTCATCAGATGTCGTTTTCTTCATCTCTGTTCGTTACGAAAAAGAATCCAATGGATATCTCCCATTCCAAAGTTCACACTTTGTTCGAGACAATTAATATTTCATCGAGTATTTCAACCCTTCGCCACCAGCACAGGCAATTGATACAAAAAGTGAAGAATCAATATCACAAGCATCGGTAGAAGCACTGTTAATCTGATCAATCACCAAGCAACAATATACACAAAATGAAGCTTTCTCTCGCAGCAATCGCCCTTGGCGACATCGGCTCCTGCCGCCCTTGGATTCACGTCGGTTTCCACCAAGGCATCCTCTTCTGCCCTCAGCAGCACTATGGAACCCCCAGAACGAGTTGCCCCAGGTGCCGGATATGTTCCAGAATGGGAAAACCGACCCGGTCTTTCCCCCGAACAATTCATGGCCAGTGACATGTCGAAACCCGACTTGGCAGGCATGTGGGAATGCCCTTTGACCCGATGGGATTCGGATGGGTACGTTTGGAAAGAAAGGATATTTGTCATGCGGAATAACACATGATTTCTGGATGATGATTTGGGGAATGGCGATGCACAGAGTGCAATTTCCCAGCGGTTGTTGAACATCAAGCTATGTGTCAAATCAGGAATCGACACTAACGTTCTTTTGATTTTCCCTTCTTTTCCTTTTTTCCAACGCGATTGAATCGAAACGTTAAAAAATATGATGATGACGAACCCTGCAAAATAACCATCTCAGAATCGATATTGAAGCCGCACAAAAGGAGGCCGCAAAAATGCCCCACTGCCCTCTTGAGATTCGTGCGTCCGACGACGACAATGCCAAGGGTGCACAATACTTTGCCGAAAACAAGGAGATGATCCGCGCCGAGCTTCTTAAGTATGGAGCCGTTTGGCTGCGAGGTTTCGACCTCATGAAGGGTGTTTCCGGACACCGAGAGAATGTACGAGGCCTTGGGATTGGATCCCTGCCTCGATCCCCTCCATTCCTCGGGTCTGCGCAAATTCTCCTCCGAACGTGATGCTTTGTACGAGGAGGTCAACAAGCCTTCCCTCAGAGGACACTACATTGGACTTCCACTGCGAATCCACCACAAAGCGAACGGCCGCCTACGCTGCCTTTGTCTGCTTCCAAAAGGCCACCGAGGGTGGAGGCCGCTTCTTGGTTGCCGACGGTGCTGCCATTTTGGCCGAGCTCGACACTGCGCTCTTGAAGAAGTTGTATGACCGCAAGATGCGCATTTCCTGTGCAGCAACATTCGATATTCCTCCCAGCTGTCCCAGAGTTTGCACAGAACTGGAATCCGGGATCTCGTCGGTGCTGCTGTTCGCCCCCAAATTCGACATGGATTTGGAAATGATGATTGGTGCCGACGGCAAAGAGGGCCGCCTCCAGGCCGTTGAGATTGCCGAATCTCCCATCAACAAGCACCCCGTCACCGGACTCCCCGTTTGGTTCAACAACGCCCACAACCACGCCCGAAAGCTCCGTGACCGTCGCCCATGTGGTGTTCCCGAGGTCGGAATGACAGAGGTCTTTTACGCCGACACGATGGAACCTTTGAGTTTGGAGGACTGCAACGAAATCAAGCGTGCGTCCGAAAAGCACATTACCGCCCTTGCCATGGAACCTGGTGACGTCCTTTTGGTCGACAACTACCGAGCTCTGCACGGACGAGACTGTCTTCCAGGGAGATCGGTATCACGCCGTGAGCTGGTTCACCTGGGACGAGAACGAAGAATGGCGTGGAGACGAACGCCGAATCGTGGAAAAGAACGGCATGAACAAGATTATCAACTGGTATGATGGACTGGCTTCCCAAGGATTTCGAGTCCAACCAGAGCTAAACAAACAACAAAATTTGCATGAATTGCGACGATTCATTCGTCTTTTTATTCCATATACATACACACACTATCTACAAGTAAATAGAAAGAAACCAAAATAGTGCTACTGAATACTGGTAATTATTTTCAGATTCAGCGATTCACCACACAGCATAGTCGCATTAGCACATTAGATAAGAACAACGAATAATGAAGTCTAATTCAAAAGCTGTGTGTTTGGAATCGAATCGCAAGAAGAAAAATAGTGTGTTCACAATTTGTAAATCTATTGCCCACGTCCTTGTAGTGAAACATCACCAGGTGCTGCTACGGCATCATCACCTGCTGCATAGTACCTACACTACCGTCCTTGTTGGTACGGCCAGGACTACTGTATGTCTCTGGCCATATATGTATCGAGAGATCAGTTGTGCTAGTACAACAATCAATAATGTACAGTCTACATTATTTCTTTGACACCATTTGGAACAATTATGTCAGGATGTAGCTAGAGATAATCTCAGATCATCTCTGAAAATCTTTTTCGTTCAACGTGGAGGCAGAATTAGTCGTTTTGTGTGAGTCACGAAGAATAAAAAGAAGAACGCAAATTCTGATTCTCCGGGTCCCTCCGATCTGACGTCTTCAAGTTTGACCATTCGGGTCTGAATCAACCCATCAACCCGAAACACGTTTCCCACACGAATTGCTGACATCATACACGGTGCGCCCACAGCGTTGCTACTGGCGATAATGAGCGCAAGTGAATGCGTAAACTGCTACTTGGAGCCCTCTCCAACAGTCGAAAACTCAACTCCAAAAACTACCGATGGAATTGTTTTTTCGCACCTTCTCCTCACGCAATACGGTAAAAAAATCTGTAATTCTTGTTCGGTTGGAAGGTATCCATCCATACTTCTAAGTTGCAGCACAACTCCTGCGACTATTTAAATTCTGAGAACTCTTTCCGAAAGAGAATAAATAACCTCGAACCATCCAAGAAGGAGAAAGAGAAAGTCTTCCGAATTTCTGGTTTTAGGGAATTAGCATTGCATACAACAGAACCAGAACACCAAGACAAGCGATTCTGTTGAACCTTTCCTGCATACCTCCAGCCTCTTTTCTAGCAAGAGACGACAGGAAATCGGGATATCTGTTCCATTCACAAGCCACAATCTGCATTCGCGTTTATTGGTTTCAAATTGATCACATCCGTGGCGCTCAATCACACTGCACAAATCACAGTTCGTTCACAACAACAGAAGCAAGAAGAAAGCATTCAACTCGACAATCATGAGGATAAATTTCGTAGCGGTATGCAACTTTTTGATCCTTGCGTCCCTCGAGGCGGACGCCTTTGTCCTCCCGAAAGGCCGTGCATTTGCGGTCAGGGAAACTTCTCTTGGTGTTTCCAATTTGGAACGAGAAAAGGTCAAGATTGACAAAAACCCAGACCCATTTGATGACGACGACGAGGACGATTTTGAAACCAAAATTCCGGACGGACTCCGCGTTGCCGGAAGCGGTGTCCCCAATCGCCGGGACAAGATCCAGCTGGTGGACACCTCGACGTACGAGGCCAAGCTGTTGGAGACGTGGGACAACGACCCCTCCCGGCAGACGGGATTCGACTGGGAGATTGAAAAGGCCAGACGGTATGCCGCCGGCTTAAGAATGCGGGAGGACGGAGCCTGGGTCAAGCAGCCCTCGGCCTTTGAGTTTTTGGTCAGCAAGCAGCGCATCAAGGATTTGAGCGACGGCCCACCCCCCACCAACGCTCTGGACGTGGCGATTTTGTTTGCCGTTAATATTCTAAGCTTTATGGGCTTTGGTTCTACCTTTGGAATGGCCGCCGTCCCCACTGCCACCATCCAAAAGTACGAGGGATCCTTCCTTTCCTTCATCAAGGGCTGTCTGGGTGGTGATCTCCAGACGCTGGCGGGAGGTCCTCTCTTTTTGCTCCTCAACAAGTACTTTTTGGAGTGTGGGCCAATCTTCAACCTGGCCTTTGGCCCCAAGTCCTTTTTGGTGGTCAGCGATCCCATCATGGCCAAGCACATTTTGCGCGGTGCTCCTCCGGACCAATACTGCAAGGGTATGCTGGCAGACATTCTTGAGCCAATCATGGGAAAGGGATTGATCCCTGCCGATCCCGCTACCTGGAAGGTGTGTATAATCTATGCCGTTCAGCAATTTTTCGTGTTTTTTCTATCCAGCATTTCACTCACTCATTTTTTATGCGTTATATCTATACTTTGTCATTTCTAGGTTCGACGTCGTGCTGTGGTTCCCTGCCTTTCACAAACGATGGCTGAACAACATGGTCACGCTCTTTAACGAACGTGCCGAAATTCTTTGCGACGATCTCGAGAAAAAGCAAGGAACAGTAGTAGACATGGAGGAGCGATTCTGTTCCGTCACACTCGATATTATTGGCAAGGCCGTTTTCAATTACGATTTTGGATCTGTCACCAAAGAGTCTCCCGTTGTCAAGGCAGTTTACCGTGTTTTGCGAGAGGCAGAGCACCGTTCGTCGTCGTTCATCCCCTACTGGAATCTCCCTTATGCCGATCAATGGATGGGAGGGCAGGTAGAATTCCGCCGCGATATGACCATGCTCGACGATATTTTGGCAGATCTCATCAATAAGGCCGTTTCCACCCGAAGCGAGGCCACAGCAGAAGAGCTGGAAGAGCGAGACAACTCCGACGATCCTTCCCTCTTGCGATTCCTGGTGGACATGCGAGGCGAAGATCTCTCGTCGATGGTTCTTCGTGACGATTTGATGACGATGCTGATTGCCGGTCACGAGACAACGGCTGCGATGCTGACCTGGACACTCTTTGAGCTTGCCAAGGCCGATCCAGGAATGTTCCAGGAGATCCAGAACGAAGTCAGAACCGTCCTTAAGGGTAAGGACAGACCCGATTATGATGATATCATGCAGATGAAGAAGATGCGATATGCCCTGATCGAGGGACTTCGGCTTTATCCCGAACCTCCCGTTTTGATCCGACGAGCACGAACAGAGGACACACTTCCCCAGGGAAGTTCCATAATGAAAGATGGAATCAAGATTCTGAGGGGGACGGACATTTTTGTGTCCACCTGGAATCTTCACCGCAGCCCCGACCTTTGGGAGAACCCCTATGAATTTGACCCAACGCGATGGGAACGGCCTTACAAGAACCCTAAGATCAAGGAATGGGCAGGATACGATCCAGACAAGGTTTCAGGCCTTTACCCCAACGAGGTTGCCACTGACTTTGCCTTTTTGCCATTCGGTGGTGGTGCCCGAAAATGCGTGGGTGATCAATTCGCCGTCATTGAGGCTGCCGTGACATTCTCTGTCCTCCTCAAAAACTATGATTTTGAGTTTGAGGGAAGCCCTGACGACGTTGGAATGCAGACAGGAGCGACAATTCACACAATGAATGGATTGAAGATGAGGCCCACGAAAATCGATCCCGATGCGCCTCTGGCAGACACCGGTGGGTGGTGGGAGCGACAGCACCTCAAGCGTGGCATGACCGCCAGCGGACGGCCCTACCATTCCAAGGAGGAGGTCGAACATCAAAACATGCCAAAGCGGGGGAGAGCTGATGATCCCGGAATCCCAATGTCCTAGATCCGCTCTATCGACATTATCGTATAGAACTCCTTCAAAGGAAGGGAATTACTTTTGATCAAACCGACGTATCTACCATGCTACAACACACTTGAACTACGCACACGCTCACGTCGGTTTGCCGTTTTGCAACATCGTACAATACAAAGCATTCGGCACGGCACAACAGCTAGCTAACTAACTAGAAAGAACGAGAGATGGGTGGAAAATAAAACACTTCATCGCTATAGTAAGAATTGGAGCTTCTCTTCCGAATCACGAGCCTCCAAGATTACTAGAACATTAATTTAAAACTCCCATTAGAAAAATCAAATTTTCTTCCTAGCTTGTGTGTTTCGTTCTTTTAATATGTTTGGGTTAAAATTGATCTAAATTGCTGCATTGGATTGAATGACTTTCTATCTCATAAATTAATCTTTGCACATGAGACTCATTCGCGTTTCGACACCGGTCACTGGGTTGGTTCCCTTTGCCGTGGGATGCTCACAGAGGTATTTCTGTTGATCTTTGCGAAGAAAGGTATCGCTCCAGTCGCTGCCTTCAATGTCCTTTACTCCCTCAAACAGAGTTGCACCGCTCACGTAAACATCTTTCATAATCGTGTTGTGTAGGTTGGCTCGATTGAATTGGGCCATTTCGACATTGGCAAGGGTCATGTCAGCGTCCTCAAAGTTGCTCCCGTCGAGCGTGGCATCAAAAAACGAGGCTCCTACCAGGTTGCTACCTTTGAAACTAGAATCCCGAACAATAGCTCTGTTGAAAGGCCACTCCCTTTAGGTTTTGATTGCTGAAATCCGATCGATCGAGGTTCACCCCGCGTGTAATAGCGATTGTTCGACCACTTTGAAGAGGTTGAGGCACCCCCAGTTGTGATCTTGGCGTTTGCTGCTGTCGTTGCTCCTCCTTCTGGGACGGCAAAGGAAGGCTGGGCAAATGAAAGTACCGAGGCAAGGGCAAATGCGGCAGAAAGTGTGCCTACCTTGGCCATCTGACCAAAGGATGACTCTGATGTTTGTGCGCTAAGGCTTGTTGCCGAAGGAGAAACATTGTTCGATGCGGGGACAGACTGCGAATCCATTCGCACTTCCGGCAGTGGCAGCAAGGACGGCCCCAACGCGGAGAAGAGGATTGTAGGATTTCATAGTGTAATTGTTGGGTTGATTTGACTAAGATACCAGATGCGCTTTTGCAATGCTTTATGATGATACGATGCCTTTTGACAGAGATAGACAAGCGGTTTTGGGATGAGTTGTGGAAAAGATTTAGTCTCCGAAACGTCTACAGATGCTTCATAAACCTACTTTTAACGTGGTGTCAGGCTGCCTTCGTGTTTCGTTGTCGATGATGCATGATGTGCTCATTCTTTGGATATTTTCTCATCTGGAGTCGGATTACGAGATCGAGAGAATCGTACGGGCTTGACACGTAAGAACGTCATTCAAATTTAATCGAACTAATCCATTATTGACAGATAAATATTTAATCGAACTAATCAACATATTTTGCCACCATCACTTTTCGCGGCAAAATGAAAAAGTGATCACAAAAGCATCGGTATTTTTTTATCACTCTTCGCCATCACTAAGAAGAAACGGATGGAATCATTAAGATTCATGATGTTGTGTGAATCTGAATAAAAGAGCACCACAAGAGCCGACAAACTCCTTTCACACTAGACGTGAACTCTGTATGGAGTGGCGATAGGAATGTTTCATCGAAAACAGCACCTAGCAAACGAGCGTCGGGAACTTCCGTAAGAAAAAATCATCTTCATTTTTGCTCCGTCTTAGCAATTGCTAGCAATCATTCGATATCCATTTGACACTTCCACTAACCATTTCAAACTTCTGTATTGTTCTCTATTTTTTGAAAGAACAATTGCATCCAAAACTATCAAGACAAAAACCAGATCCACTGGCAAGGAGGACAAGATGGGACAACACGACCATCCGGTGAGCTGCGGGACTCTGACAAGCGCAGCATTTTATGTATTATCTGGATGTAGCCAGCCTCTTATCGTGACACTACTGAAAGAAGCGGGACTTGCTGATTCGAAATGCCAATTTTACATGCTCTTTTACTACATTGGGCCGGCACTATTCATACTTCCTCTGTTAATCAGGGATAAGCAATCGAGCTCGCCTTCGCAATCCTCCGTCTTGAAAGCTTGCGGGTAAGTGAATGAAAGTTTTTGTCGAGATTGTATAATCGTTCATTAGCTCTTGTGCTTGTATTTTTCTTGGTTCTAAGCTTATCACACAATCCTTCTTCCGCATCGATCGAATTAGCAGAATTGCAGCATGGGATATTTTCTCCACGACACTGAACTACACGGGAGCATCCATGGCAGGCCCTACAATATTCGCTATCGTATATTCGTCGGTAACAATATGGACAGCTATTTTCTCTCAACTACTTTTGGGCAGAATCATGAATGTTTGGCAGTGGGTGAATGTCGTCACAGTATTTGGAGGCTTGGCAATCACGGCAACCGATTCCGTCAATACTGGGGACAACGTACTGAAGGGAACGTGTTTGGTCATCTTGGGATCCGGGATGCACGGATTGACATATGTCATGAGTGAGGCAGGTGATGACTGTTGGAGAAGAAAAGTTGAGCGTCTTGCAAAACAATTTTATACAAGCTGCGGTTGCCTCGTTCATGTTCTTGGGATGGCAGTTGTTCTACACACTGCCACATTTCAGCGAAGACATTTGGAAGCCTATGCAAACTGCCGAAACAACCATTTGGTATGCCTTTATCATTCTTGCGGGATTTGGCATATCGAATATCATACATTCCATGACAGTTTTTCCATACCCTCCGTCACTTTCCGGGAGGAGCTACGAGCGCTGGAGTAATGAAAGGAATGCAGGCAGTTTTGGTGTTCGTCCTGACAAACTTTTTCTATTGTGGCAAAATTGGAGGATCCGAGATGTGCTTTTTCCAACATCAAATTTGCTTCGTTGGTTACAGTTTGCGGAGGAGTCCTTGGATATGGTTATGCAACTCAAATTGTAAAAGCCAAGGCAGGTCAAATTCCTATAAGGACGGGCAACGAAAACCACCAAGAAAGTACGTCACTAATTTCATCTTCTCCGTGAGAATCTACGTTTGAATTGAAAAATAATAAATATACAACTGGATAGAATGACTAAACGTGGTCAAAATTCTTTGACCATTTTCTTGCGACGGCGATTTCATAGACGCTGTCTTTAACTATTAGACTCAACTTCGTAACAATCTGTTTTCCAAATGCTGTCTTTTGGTGTGATTTCGAATCATAATGCATTCCAATTTTGTCGACTTTCAAACTCCGTTGCGGATTGTTTCATGACACTCATGAAAATAACTCTGTGTGCTTTACATTCTTGCGCAAACTCATTTTGGTAAAACTGTTCCTTTGTTTATTCGGTGGCATCACAGACACCAGCATTCGAAAGAGGCAAACTGGCAATCGGCCTCGGGCAATGAAGGAGAGTCGTAGACGGACATGATTCGGTTCTCCCCACGTCCCTTGCGCAATCGCAATCGGGTCGTCGAGGCGTGGGCAATAATGTTTCCTCCAATGGGCTTGGTCGAGTCCTTGGCAAAGGACATGCCGTCGGGGTTGGCCACCACCTGGTTTGTGATAAAGACAGCGACCCCGAATTCTTCAGCCAAACGCGTCAGCTGTCGAAGAAACTGTCCCATTTGCATCTGTCGTTCCGAGAGTTCCCCCCGTCCGGTGTAATCCGTTCGAAAGAGCGCGGTAGCCGAGTCGACTACCAATAGAGCATATCGGTCCTGGGCCATGATTGCGGCTGCCACTTTCAAAAGCTCCATCTGATGCTCCGAGTTGTGTGCCCTAGCACAGGCAACATTCTCCAAGGCCACCGCCGGATCGAGGCCAAAGCGCTCGGCAATCGCTCGGAGACGCTCTGGCCGAAAGGAACCTTCCGTGTCAATGTAAATGGCTTTTCCCTCGGCTCCGCCCTCGTTAATCGCCATCTGGCAGGTCACACACAAGGTATGGCACAGCTGGGTTTTTCCGGTTCGAAACTCTCCAAAGACTTCCGTGATACTACCCGTCTCGATGCCTCCCTCTAACAATTTGTCGATTTCTACGGATCCCGTGGTGAGCATGGCAATCGATTGGCGGTCTTCCAGAGCGTCGGCAGCAGTCTTGAATTCCATCGAGACGAGCTGCTTGACAATCTCTTTGAGTTTGGCAACCTTTGCCTCCGAGATGCCTTTCACGTCCGACAAACGCCGGGTAGTTGCGTGGGCAATCGATTCTACCGTGTGATAACCCGCATTCTGAAGCTTTTGAAGATCGTTCGCTGCGATTCCGTGTTCGGAGAGAACTTCGAGAGGTTGGTAGACGGTTCCAGACATCTAGAATGTGAAAGAAAAAACGAAATGAAATGCATGGTATATGAGCAAAATCAGAAAAATCAGCAAGTCAATTAGTTGGATGCAAAACTGCGTGCCGACATTCCCTCGAACTTTCATGTATGTGTCTTTCGGACTACACTCACATCCTTCCTCGCCTTCTCCCATTTCCCCCTCGTCATAGTGTTGTTGCTCCTCCATGTGAGCCATGGGTTGTTCTGTTGCCATCATGGTTGCTGTAGTTGTAGTTTAGCGTTACCGCAAAAGAATCTTGTTGTGATTGATGATGATGTACAGTACTGTACGAGCTTGTTGTTGGATCTGACTCCTTGTTTCACAAAACAGCATTTAGGGAGTTTCTGACAGCGGCAAGGAATTTCAAGGAAGGTTTTCCGTCTTTCATTTTTCTGCATACACATCGCGTTGTTTCAATGTGATTTTTCTTTGGCGCGAACCGAGGAGAATGAACCGAACGGGCCGGCTTGGTTTTCAAAACTTCCGTGATTCATATTTACCGTGACTCGAAAAATGGTGGCCCACGTCATCTTCGCGCGCACTGCGCGGTTTTTGCTCCCGGTTCCATTGAATGATTTTCATTCGTCAGCAATGAGATCAGAATCGAATTTGGAAGTGAGAAAATCCTGTGACCACAACAATAACACTGACTCGATCGTCAATCCTTGCATCGAACTGCTGACCGAATCCCACCCTCTTCTTCAGCAGGACATTGCAAACAATAGTGCAGTGTCAATTGAGGAAAGATTAAAGTTGACTTGTGATCATTATTTTGAGCATTTGCTTAACACCCTACGATGAAATTTGGAAAATCCACCGTCTTGGCTGTGGCATTGGCCCTCGCTTCGATCGAAGCTTCGACGGCCTTTGTTGCACCCACCACTCTGAAAACAACAACAAGATCGAGCGATAGCAGCATCAAGGCTCTGCCTTCGGTCACTGAACATGTCGATGTTGCCAGCAACGCTTTTGGAAGCGCTTTGACTGTCGCGGGAGCTTCCATCGAATCTGTTACGTCCAGTGCCCTCTTTACCTACTTTGCCGAAAAGGTCATTGATGCTTCGATTCCCGCCATCTTTTCCGCCGCCGTCATTTTCTTTTTCTTTTCCCAGTTCAAAAAGGCCAAGGGCGACATGGGCGACGACGAAGCCATGGAGTCTTCCAATGCCATTAGCGAGCTCTACAACGATTTGTATTCCAGCTCTGCCAAGGGAGCAATGAAAGGTCCCATGAATCCCTTTGGACCACCACCTCCGCCGCCACTCCCCAAGAACATTGGTGTCCCCAAGCGTCAATACTTGAAGATTACCAACATGAACGAGCGTTTTGATGCCTACGACTTTTCGTTGACCAGTGCCACCGAGAGCAAGGCAAAGGCTGCCGCCGACTTTCGCTCCAAAGCATTTGACCGTGCCCTGGGATTGGCTTTGAATGCCGAGCCCTCGGTCGAGGGTTCGACCGTTGCGGAATTCTTGGCTCCTCGAGTCAAGGCCAAGTTGATTCGAATCGAAAAGAAATACTTGCAAAAAGCCAAGGACAAGTTTGCCGCTTTGCAAAAGACCGAAAGCACGCTGGCTGCCGTGGCAATGGATGCCGAATTGGCTAAATTGGGAGAAAAGGCCGATAAGATGGAGGAGGACGACCTCAAGGTCATTGACGTCGAGATCGAGGAGACTGCAAACAAAACCGAAACCTCTGCTTCTGATGGCAAGAAAGATAAAAAGAAAAAGGATAACAAATTTGGCCCCAAAAAGGAAGAATTGGTCAAGGAAGCGACAAAACTCTCGACTGAACTCAAGGAACTCGAGCTCGATTTCATCCAGCAGGTTTTGGCGGCTGTTGGCCCCAAGCGGGCTATTGGCCTCCGCAACGCTTTGCTCGGAGACATTACCGTCCGCGGCACCGGAAGCTTGCTCATGTCCATCGAGGAACGTCCCCTTTCTGCCCTCCTCAAAACTAGCGAACGTCCCAAGTCTGTCTATGTGATGGATTTCCCCGGTGATGTTCAGGCCTCGCAGCTCAACGAGCTCCGCGAGGAGGTCACAGGTGTCATTCGCAATGCCCAGCCCGGAGATGAAGCCCTGGTGATCCTCCAATCGGGTGGAGGAACCGTCACCGGGTATGGTTTGGCGGCAGGACAGCTTGCCCGCCTAAAGGAAAAGGGACTCAAGCTCACGATTGCCGTCGAGCAGGTTGCGGCATCCGGGGGATATATGATGTCCTGCGTTGCAGACAGGATTATTGCCAGTCCCTTTGCCGTGATTGGAAGCATTGGAGTGATTTCCGAAGTCCCCAATGTGTACGAGCGCCTCAAGGAAGAAGGAATGTAAGTACACATTTGGTTTTAGTCGAATACATACTACATGTTGTATTCGATGATACACCTATTCAATCGCATTGCATCGAATTATATTCGCATTCGTCGAATTGCTCTAACTTTTCTTCGTTTCTGTACTTGTTGTTCATCGATGCCTTGTTTAGCCAATTCCAAACCGTTACCGCTGGAAAATTCAAGCGCACATTGACACCCACCAAAAAGATTACCAAGGAGGATTTGGCCAAGTCTGAGGAGGACATTGCCGAGATTTTTGAGTTGTTCAAGGGCTGGGTCGCACAAAACCGTCCCCAGCTTAACATTGACGAGGTTGCCACGGGTGAAACCTGGTTTGGTCCCGCAGCTCTCGAGAAAGGCCTCTGCGACGAGATCAAAACCGTTGACGATGTTTTGTTGGATTACATTTCCGAAGGATGCAACGTCTACTCGGTCAAATACGACCCACCACCCGAGATTCCTAGCAATTTTCAGGCTTTGTTTGCCTCGGGAGATCAGACACCCAACGCGGATAGCTCGATTGGACGCAAGGCCATCCGCTGGTTGGTTCGAAGCTTTGCAGAGGAGGTCAAGGCGGCGACAACCTCGATGGAGAACACCCCTCTGGAACAGAAATACATGGCGAAGGATGATACTAGTGACCGCGTAAAGGCCTCATCGGACGACTCTTACTACTACTAGATAGACTGCTGCTAGATTGAACTTAAAAAACAACAATCTCAATGTAAAACATTTTGAAACAAAATAAACTTTTCGGAGGTTGTATAGACATGCATCAATCGTATGAGGATAAGATGCCTAGGATCGATGGAGGCTAGATGATTTCTTGTACAAGCACCATATCAGTTTTCTGCCGAAAAGAGGTCCTCTTCTGGTTCGGTGAAAAAGTAACTGCGACTTTCTCACGCAAGGTGATGAAATCAACACGTATGTCTTCGCCTCCCCAAAAGGCTTTTTGATGGTGGTGTAATTCTTGTGAACTAAAGTCCACTTTGAAGTCCAGCAGAATGGGTAACCCGTAGTTACTTAATGACCTCGTCAACATAAGTATTTGAATATGCTGTAGAGTGATGTCATTCGAGATCAAAGACGGAGAAGCTTTCTTACATTACAGTCCTGGTTCGTGGCGATGCTTTCCGTAGATTCTTCTCAAGTACATTGACATTTCAAACGGAATCCCTAACAATTGTGTCGAAGTCTAAACCGTTTATAAGAACGGGCATACGTCGAGTACAATATTTATTGGTGAGGAAGTTGTTCGCTCGGACTTATTTTTATCGGAAACGTACACGATCCTATGTACCACAATTTGTCGGACCAATAGAAAGCTTCTCAAGGGGATCAACAAGACCGCGCGATTCTTTACGAATTGAAGAAACAGTGTTCGAGTGTCACTCAAATCATTACTGCCATTATCGAATTGGTAGAATTCTTTCGAAAAAGTATTTTATCCGATTTGAGACCAACTTCACTGAAAATATGAAAGAAACCACGAGATTTCAATGAAGCGGTAAAAAGTGCCAACCAACAACACTAACTTCCCTTATTGTATGCTTCTCACGACACGTATAAGTTGTGACAGTCAAAAAGCCCGAACTTTTCTTACAAAATTCTCTCGACAGGTAAATTTTTTGTGACGATCACAAAAGAACAAAAGAGATGGAAACAGGAAAGAGAAGTACCATGCCGTCATCAAGATCTTCGAATGTGGAGGATAGCAGCCTTTTACATTCAGAACCACAACCTGAAAAAGATTCCCATCTTCTCATGCGGATCCTCGATATTCCACATTCATTGTTCCAGCACTCAGAAGATTCTTCGACGAGGATGGTTCCTGTGGTGGAGGTACAGGAGGAAGAAGAAGAATTCAAGGACGACGTATCACCCATACAACAGCAGGGTGAAACACCAATACCTTCGCCTTCAATATATAGGGCGGGAGAGCTAGCGGAAGAAGTTCTGGCAATGATCGAAAATGATCGCGAGGAGGAAGAATTGCTTGCTCGAATGCTACAAATGCCCTCATCAATCTTTCGCGTTTCTGAGGATCCACCATTGATTACATATCAACGCCAATTCAATGAAACAAATGAATCGAGATCTTCAGAGAATTGGTTCGTAGGTGTTCTAGATGAAGTTGTCTCTATTTTGAGCGACGATATTGACGAGGAAAGTAGCGCACAATAGGGAACGAATCAATCGACATACGATTTGAATAAAATAAAATAAAATTCGAAATATGATATGATATAGATTTATGTTATTGAAGTGGATTCGATGTAGCGAAAGGAGACCGACTACATAGATGTATCCCAGTCTATAGGCACCAAAGTATCCGCAAGTGATCAAGAGCGGTATATGTTTGCACCTATTTCAACAAATAGGATCAAACGAGGCTATTATGCAATCCTCTTTCTACCCCGCCATTGCTCTGGCCAATTCGATGGCGGGCTTTAGGCCAAACAGTAAAAATGTGTGCCATAGAGTTGATGTGCCAATACCTCCTGCGGATGCCTGAAACACGAATCCATGGCATGGAACACGTTGTCGATTGATTCCGGGTGAACGTGTCGATGCGAACATCGTGCGAATCTCGTACAGAGAATCAGTGGAGGCTGAGCAAAATAGTGGATTTCGATTTATACCAACCATTCTGCCAGAGTCCAGGCCGCAGTAGAAGCAGTAACAACCCTAAGAATGGTTCCCACGGGCCCCGCAAAAACTGCACCCGACGATAGGGGATTGCAGTTATACTCGAACACTTTGGTGGGCATCAAACATGTTCTTGGCAATCTCGCACGAGGCGGAAGGGGTTCCAACCCGTTCTTTATCGTTTCATTCCCCGTAAAGTTGAATTCAACAGTTGTGCAAGTCTGTTCATCCACAAAGTGGAAGTTCTTATTCGAACACTCCTCTGTGGTGAAAAGAAAAAGCGACCTATCGTCAACAACTGTAATATTGTCGTACTGTCCACTTACGGTAAGAACCTGTCGGAAGCCAATCGCCTCGATTGTCAAAGCAGCGATGGCTTCATCAATCTGAACCATAGAAGCACGCGTGTTGCTACCGTTGAGTTGGATCAAACCCTGGACGTGCGAATCGGTTTGGATCTCGACGCGTCCATTTAGTGAACGATCCAAGAACTCTAATTTCGTGTTGTCGATGCTTTTGGTATCATTGCCAATACTAGAAGCATTGATGCTTGCAATCACCCTTGTACCAATGCCATCGCTCCAAACAGTAACTTTCTGAGGCGAGCGCTTGGTCAAAAGCCGGGGAGCTGTTGCGGTTTCGTTGGTGGTAACATTGGCTGCTGTGATATCATCAGTTATGGGAGTGTCTTCCAGATCACCATTCACCTCGATCGCCAACGTGTAATCATACTTTGGTCCTAAAATTATCGAGGTTTCCAGGAACCTGTTGGGAATCCAGAGCTCTAGGGTGGCATCCTGTGAGTCAATGTCCTCACAGGCCAATCGCTTCCACCAGTGAAATCCATGTTGCGTTTCTTTTATGGCCGTATAATTCCAGACAAACTCCAGACCAGGAGCATTAACAAAGTTCCACCTTCCAAATGTGACATTGAAGCCTCCAAAGACAGGGGCGATAATGTTGCAAGGGTGACTCCGGTATCGGAATTCTCGATCGTCGTCGATCGCGTAGATTCGAATCTGGATATTTTTTGGGATGTTGAGCGTGACTCCAGGTTTTTTGTCTGCCTCCAATCCATTCTCAACTTGTTCGGAAACATTCCCAAGTATTTCGGAAACATTCCCAAGTATTTCGGAAACATTCCCAAGTATTTCGGTAAGATTAGAAGGAATCTTTGTCAAGTCCATCGTGGCATTGGTACAGACTTTCGCTTGATCGTCAAGACTATCGGTGTCAAGACAATCAAAAAGATTGCAGGCAAGGGAGCGGGCATCAAACGGCATGTTTTGGACCGTCTTGTTGCCCAGGAGAAAATCTATACTGCTCGTAATATTCATCCGATTTGGATTGAATGCACACGAGACCCCGGCAAACAGAAAGAATGGTGGATTCGTGTTTGGGAGATTGTCGGATTGAAGCGATTGAACTTCGTCCGCTGTAATGTTTATTGCCGACTCTATCGCGCATTGCATGTATGGATAAAGTGGGGAGGCAAGGGAATACGATCCGCACTTATAGTCCTGACATGAATCATTTTCATCCAAATCCCCGGGGCAAATTGTTAATGATTCGTTTCCTTGGGCGGCGACCAACGGGACAGTGCCCCATACAGTCGGCTCATCAAATAATACAAGGAAGAGCAACCACAAAAACGTTGTCTTGCTGCAGACTGAGTAGCTTTGATGCATTTTTCCGGTTGTTGCTCTGACTATTTGTGACACAGCAACTATAGATGGACGGTGTTGTGTTATATGCTTCTTGTGTTGCCATGGCGAAGAGAATCCCATGAGGCAGAAGAAGGTATTTTTGTGTTGATTGCCTTCGATATCAAAAATGGATCCAAGAATCGACTAATACGACTTAAAAATTACCAGCACCTTGAAGAGCAATCCAATTAGTCAAATAAGCGATCTGAGAGAAAACAGATCACCGCGTGTAGAATCAATATTTTTGTTCATCAGAAGATTAATTATGAAGTCGCAAGTCTAACTAATGCTGTGTTATTTGCGACCAGACTTCAATTCCTTTAGCTCATTGTACAGTTCGAGGTTGACAGTTCGGTAGGGTTCTCTGTCCCAAGGTGCCTCGTAGGTTACCGCCCTCCCCATGGTTCGTATGGCAGCATCTATATTTCCGTTATCCCTATGGGAAAGTGCAACATACTTGTGTACATTCGGGAAGCATCGATTCAGTAGGATGGCTTCTTCTCCATTCTCAATGGCAAGGTCGTACACTTTCATTTTGTAGAGGCACAGGCACAAGCCGTACTTGAGCTGAAACTGCTCAGGACCCCGAGCGATATTAATATTCTTGTCGTGTTCATTTTCGAACAAAAAGACACACATGGCCTTCTGCAATTTATGCATATAAACTTTAATCGCTCCCCTGTAGTCTTCCAATGCTTCTTTACACCTGGCCATTAATATGAATAGTCGAAAGACCTGCCTTCCTACGCTGGGCTTGTGTTGACACGGTTCCAACTGTTCCTGGATTTACCCATCGAAAAACGCGGCCACGTCGAACCGACCCTCCTTGAGAGCTTCCTTTTTTCTTTCAAATAGTTCGAGATCATAGAGTTTCAAATAGGCCTCGTCTCCTTCCCGCACGCAGTTTGCGATTGCCTCGCATATTTGGAGTGCCGTCTCCGGATCTTCGAGATCAAGTCGGAGTTCGGCCTTTTTGAACAAGTTTTTGTAAAATTGGTGAAACTGTGTAAATTGATTCGGATCGATTTGATCGATCTGGTCGAGTGCGAGTTCGTAGTGCCTCCTCTGTTCGTCCTTGTCGAGATCTTTGTCTTTGGCCCTACACCAGTGCAGGGACGCTTTCTGCCAAGTGGAATCGACAATGTCGTGTGTAACTATTCGACACGCGGGGCAATTATGATCCGGGGAAATCGATTGCCATTTTTGCAGGCATTTAAAACAGAAGGTGTGCCCACATTCGGGAAGGGTAAAGGGATCCACCATATTTTCCGCAAGACAGATGAAGCAGGATTCGTTCACGGGTGCTGGTTGGGAAGCTTGCAACGAAGACAAATATTCCGCGTTCGTTTTGCCAAAGGCTTGAATCTTCTTGACAACACCAATCTCGGTACAATGTTGTTTGTGCCACGACTTCCAGTCCTTTTTCTGGCATGCTTTGTTGCAATAAAACGCAGCGTGGCAGCGGGAGCACTTCATGGGTGGGCCAGGTCTAGAACATTCGTCACACAAAGCGTGCTCGCGGCCAACAGGTAGCTTTTTCTCACTCGAAGTCTTCGACATGTTGTTGTTGTACTTTTCTATCTTAGCTGTGATGATAATCGTCTTGTTGTATCGGAACCATTAGACGTATTGTTGAACCTACGATATTGCCGCAGAGCAGAATCAAGAAGGCTCTTGCAACAAGTGGGACCGCTATTGTGACACGAAGTTTGAATCGATCAACGAATTGAGAATCCAATTTTTCAAATTTGCATTTTGAAAAAAGTAGAAGTCTTAAAAATAAAAAAGTGCAACGAAGGGTTCTTTTGGTTGACGCCGGGCGCACGAAGAACGAACGTTATTATTGTGTCACGGAAATGATTCAATCACGAATTTGGTTCACCATGCGCGGCACAAAAGGCCATAATTTCTCGAAATCGTGCGCATGCAAGTGGATTGATGGATGGGGATTTGACCACATTCGTTAGTTCTGGACGGTATTTTTTAACGGACACAATACCGTCTTGCACGTCTGCCCAGCAAATGTTATGATTTTGTCTCGTCCGCTTCAAGCGCATTCTTTGTTTTTTACACTGTGCATACCACCCTCCCTCATTTACCTTACAAAACTTTTCATATCGTAAAATTACTGCTGGTTAAATTTTTAGAGACGACGTAGTGATTAAGACATGAGACAGGTCTACGCGGCAAAGAACAGAACGGGATTAATTCACATTCTTCTGGAAATCACACCGGAAGCAAGGCACACCAGTAATCGAACCTGTCGTAACTCCAAGAGCCTAATTAAAACAAAGCCTCTTCTTGTGCATCAGCAGGAGGCATCAAAACGGAATCGAACGGTCCACAGGTCGACTTTGCTTGCTGGCAAGACCCGTCTACATTTGGTTATACAGCTATTAATTTAACCTGTCGACCAGCATTTAATATCATAAAAATACCGGATCAAGCATTGTTGAAATGACGACGACGACAGAAGCTCCGGAGGTTCGGACGGGTGAGAGCAACGCGCACGAAAATGATCCAAACACTAGCCCGAAAAGCATAGAAACCAAGCTTGGCGGCGCTGAAGACGAGGGGAATGTTTCGCGGGCCACTAGGACACTTTCACATGAATCTTCCAAAACATCAGCAACGAAAACGAAAACGACCAATCAAACCGGCCAAATCATCCGGTTCTCCTACCGCTTCATCGAATGTCTTTGGGGACGAGGAAGACGAGGAAGAATCCAAAAACTCCCGTCAAAATCTCCTAACAATGTCCCTCTCGGCATCCTCCTCTAGCTCCGACGAGGAGGATGCCCTCAAGACAAGTTCACCGAACAAAGATATGGACGTGGAGTCGGACAGCAATCACAGTCCAGAAACCAGGAGGCCACAACACGAGATGGTTCAAACGAATAACAGTAATGATAGTGAAAGCAAAAATATGGCACAGGATGGACCGGTAGAACCAAGTGGACAAAACGATGACGGGAACAACCAGAAGTCACCGCCTTTGGGCAAGAAACTCTCCACTGCAGACTCTAATAGTGGGGGAAATGCTGACAGCAAAAAAACTCAACAGCATCAAGCGCAACCAGAAGGCTGGAGGGTAAAACTGTATCGTCTGAATGCGGATGGATCTTGGGACGATTGTGGGACGGGACGGATACTATGTTTGTACAAGCCGAGGCCGAATGATGGAACAAATAATGGCAACGATAACAGTTTAACGTCACCAAACGCACAATCAAATGACAATGATCCGAATAGCGACTCAGCGATATACGTAGAGCTTGGAGAACCAACTCTCTGCATGCATTCAGAAGTTTCCAACGCTATGAACAGAAATAACAATTCCATTCAACAACAATCTGGCATCAACAACCAAAGCAATAACACCAACCACGTTAACAATACTGGCAGCAGCAATCCACGAATTCTACTCCGGACACGAATACTGCTTCGGGACGCCTACCAACGACAGGGGGACAATATTATCACCTGGTGTGAACCCTACCTGGAAGAGGGAAATCCCGCCCAGGGTGTAGATTTAGCCCTGAGTTTTCCAGGACAATGCCGGTTGCATCGACATTTGGCGGCAGATCACGCAGGTACAATCCAAGGCCAACGAAAAATTCCGACTTCGGCAGCAACAACAACAAAGCAACACTAACATCAACGCTACGGGAAATGTCGAAACCACCAAGACGATTGGAGTTCTCGAGAACAACCACGGAAGATCACTGGCAGATCTCGCCCACAACGTGGCAGCAGCCCACCACGCCAATATCCAACAACAGCGACAGGAACTCTGGGCCAATGCCGAAGCAAGCCAACCACAAAATGGTATGGTCAACAATTCCCAAAACAACAACAGCAACAACAACGAGGCCCGCCACGCCTTTGAGGATGCCATGGGGGGCATTGTGGAGGCCTACAGGAATGCTGCCGGAGGAAATGCGGGTGCTAACGCACTGGGAGCACTCGCCTCGCCCCAGCTGCCCAATCCACCCACGGTAGAGTCGTTGGAAGAAATCACCGACACGATTGCCACAGTTCAGGTACGAAATAAGCTGTATTGCTTGTGATTTCTTACTTTCAATAAAGAACTGGGGATGACGAAGAATTTTCTTATTTTCCGTGCATTTTTTTCCTCTAACCATTTTTTATTCATTGAAACGATTTGTTTTGTTCGATAACAATCTCGACAACAGCATATGCAGCAACGAGAATCCTTGAACATGTTCATCGGGCAAAACGATTGCCATTACCTAAAATCGTTGTTATCCTTATTTCCGCCTGCAGAGGCCAAGGAAGACTACGGGTCGCTGGCAACGCTGGCTGCCTGCGTTAAAACCATTTTGTTGCTGAACGATCCTTCTATCCTCGATGTGATTGTCGAAAATGAGCTTGTTTTTGAGAATGTTTGTGCTGCCCTCGAATATGATCCAGATCTTCGAGACAAGGCCAACCATCGTTGGTTCTTGCGGGAAAGGGCAAAATTCCGGACAGTCGCAGTTATGGAAGACGAAAAGCTAGGTGGGAGCGATCCATCGATCCTTCCGTGTGAATTATTTGAAAGATACCCTACTAAGACCAACCATGGACTGAGAGCAGCCTATCGACGTTATCATCATTGCAAACTTTTACGCATGCCGAGGTAGTAAAGGGAGTTACTATGTCTCCTGTGGAATCCGATGATCGGGGTGATTTATTGCGGGACAGTTATCTGGCGAAGGTTATTCGGATACTGGGCCATGAGATGGACGAAATATGCAACCTCGAATGGCAAGAATTGGAGAAACTCCGAGAAGAATCTTCTGGGGATAAGGATGTTCGATTTTTGCTGGCAAAGCGCCAACGCGAAGAGTCGTTGTCGTCCTCATCGCGCGATCAGTCGACTATTATTGAAACTGGAAAGAATCCTCAAAAGGCATCCACTATTTGGAAACAGCATCTTGCCCCACAAGACAACTCCATGTCTTCTAGGCGGATACGACGGCGCGGAAGCCTGTCATTTCTGAGAGAACTCTTCAACATGGTTCGGGTTTCCCTCCACCAGGACGACAAGGACGACTTTTTTGCAGTTCTTGTATCAATGGAAGTCGATCTGACCTATTCCAAGGATGCACGAAACGCAGCAAAGGATGAAAATACTACAAAGAAACAGCCGTCGAAGCCAGTGAATTTCCTTTTGTTACTGGCCACCGTCCTGTCGGACCCCGAAACCGATGTCACAGATAAGGGCTTGGTTCTAGAGATAATTGCCGTAATCGCTATGCATGACCCGAGTCTCATACGGCGGAAGTGCCTCGACTTTTTTGCTTCTAGCAAGAATGAACGTTTGGCGCGACCAATGACGAATGAAAAGAAACAGGTTGTTTTTCAGTGTCCACCAAACGATTTACTAGCATCTCTACTTTTCCTTCTGGCGATGGAAACCGATGCAGGAGTACTCCTACAGGTATCAGAAATCATGAGAATAATTCTTGACACGGATATCATGGGTGATAATCGAACAATGAACACAGGTTTTGCAGATGAGGCTGAGGGAATTCCACCCAGTGGTGGCCACAATCCTCCCCATGATCAACACCCAAACCCGAATGGTACCGGAAATACCACTTCGACCGAACAGAACCAATTTCTTTCGGTATTTTACGAACACTACGTCCACTGGCTGGCAGCTCCGTTTCAGTTTACGATTCTTTACCCTCTTTTACGAGTTCCAACGGAAATATTTCATGGCACTAGAAAATCAGACATTATGCAAACCATGATTCGGAGATTTGAAAAGGGAGAGTATCACGAAGAACCTCTGTTGCATCGTGTCCCATTTAGTGCCCTTCGGAGCTCTTTCGCGGTTGAATTACTGAGTTTCTGCGTGAGGGCACATCAATATAGAATGAATGCTTACCTCTTGCGCTCTCGGGTGCTTGGAGAGGTCTTGAAGATGATCCAACCCTCCGCGCCACGAAATACGTCAGTCGATCGCTGTCTAAAACTTGCCGCCTTGCGATTCCTGAGGGCGGTATTGTCAGTCGACGAGGACTCTTACAACAGCCATATTATCAAGGATGATCTGTTTGGGCCGGTTTTCGAGGCCTTTCGGGCAAATCCAGTGGGTGACAACTTGGTTTCGTCCTCAATCGTGGAAATGTGCGACTTTATTAACTCGAAACAAATGAATTCGCTCATCGAGTATATTGTGACGAAGCACATATCGGTTACAGGTTCTGACGCACCCGTTCCAAGCCTGGAGGATGTTTCTAGTCCGTACGTCAGCACCCTCACGTGTTTGCGCCACGCCTACGAGACGCTGCAGCGAGAGCGGCAAGCCCAGAACAATCCAAATCAATCCCTTGGAGTAAGCGAAAACACGGGCATGGCGAATATGACGCGAGTGAATCGTGTTGTCACGAACGAAAAGGCCCTGGAAGACCAGCGGAAGTTTCGACAAGCTGATCAGGAGGAGTCGTACTTCGACTGCGATGACGATGAGGAGGAAGGTATGAGTGTTGGCGCTTCCACAATGGATCCAAACACGGTGATCAACCCTTTGCCAGTAACGCAAACTGGAGGGCAGCAACAACTCGCGAATGAAATCAACAAGACACCTCACATGTTTTCCCTCTCGAAAGCTGAACATTGACAATCGAATGGTTTGTAATGCCGTCTACCGCACAGCGCTGATCGTTAAGACAACGTTTGGCGTTCGCAAAATCGTCAAATTAGATTTGTTTTTCGTGCAAAATTTTGAGAGCTATAATAATTTAATTTATACGATAAGCAAACTCATTTTTGGATTTGTGTATAATTTACTTCTAGATAGATTGTAGTCCGGATCAGCAAGGCGTTGTGAAGAATTCTGCATCATGACGGAGAACAAAGAAGGATTATTTATTCCTCTCGTTACTCATTTTTTCATTCATTCCCGCAACCGCTCCCGGAAGTTCGTAACAAAAAACCCGGGTGATCACGAGAATTCCGTAATTTTTTCAAATGGAAGGAATACTCAATACGTTGAACGTCTCTCAATCGTTTGAGACATCAATCAAAGAGCTTGATTTCAATTCAACGAGTACTCTATTCCTGGAATAAGATTCTTGTACGCATTCTTCAAGTAAAATAACAAGAACGAGTAACTTTTGTTACTTTCCCCCTTCGAATTCAGTTTACCCGAGAGCTGCTCTCGACCGATAGAAAGCAAGCAAGAAGACCATTCGAAGATGTCCTTCTTTTATGGGAATACAAAGTAGTCCCGAAATGAGTAGGACAGGCAAAAAGAGTGAAAACCGATATAATCAGTGAATTGGTGAGAAGGTTCTTCTCGCTGGTGAGAGCTTGCTTGAAATTCTTCGCAAAGTGACAAATTTGACTGGTGCAGTAAGAACGGACGAAGACCGTAAGCAGCTGAGCAGCCTGATCCTCAAGCACTCATCAGAATTTCCAGCGAAAATCCGACACTATAATTCAGGATATTTCGGAAAGACCACCACAGGACGTCCCCTCTGATGCCTACATGCTGGTGTTGCGAACTATATGGGATTATTCTGACTCATCACTCGATGATCGAAATGTGCGTCGTACGTTTTGGCACGGGCTAGATAGCAATGTCGACACGGAAGATCAAATCGAGTTAACGCATCGTCTATATCCTTCTACGTTGACGCTGAAGACAAGCTCCTAGTTGGTCAGGATGGATTCGAATTGTATGGTCCTATTGAAGACTTGGCATCGTCCGAAAAGACGGTGTCGTTTATTCCATTCATGGTGGATCTGTCGACCGAGTTTGGTAAGCTTGGGATAGTAAACATCACCAAGCTCTCGAGTACTATTGTTGAACAACACTCAGCCATTCAAACAATTCAACGAACAAACTTCAACGAAACTCGATGAAGAGTCCCTAGCAGCGCTTGTTCGTTTGAGAGAAAAGGGCTATGTAGAAGACGAAGCTATCGGGAACTTAGTTTTGAACTTTCTCCGGGAGACACTAGGTTCAGTCAAGGAATTTCGGTTTCATTGAGAAAAGAATCCTGTCTCTTGATCGAATGGGAACCCTACTTGGTCAAAATGCAAGCCGGTAGTGTTCCTTCTTATTTATTCGCCATTTTCAGCGGCTTGATATGCGAAGGAACAAGCAAACTGGACGTTCGATTGTACGAATTAGCACTGGAACTGGGACTCTTGTATTACCCACGAGAATTGCTAGGATTCGGATTCAACGGATCTACTTTCCTACTCGCTTGCTCTTTATTCGGGGAAGAAGAGGTGAATCGAGCAACGAATGAAAAAATTGCGGGTGTTCTTGCTCAAGGCAAGACGAACGAGAAAAAGAATAAAATGCTTTTGGCTTGGATACTCAAAGCGGCAACGGACGAATCGATTTGTTTCGACGGCTTGTACACCCTACTTCGTTTCGATCCCATTGCATTGATCAACAGCAAAAAAGCTGTAGAATGGTGAACCAATTTATTGCACTTGGTGGGAAGAACAACCAATTTTCAAAACTTGAATATACATTTCTTTATAAGTTACATCTTTTCTAATTATAAATTGAAAACCTCAGTATTGGAGGAGCAACTCGTTATCATCATAGGCACGATTTTTATAGCGGGCTCTTAGCCCCATCATTGACCCTAACGAGTTAGTCCTCGCTCCAAAATCGGAACTCCTCCTCATTGGTTTATCTTGTCTTTCACCCTTTTTATTGAGAAGCATGTTCTTTCCAACGCTTCCGATCTTCTTTCTTCTCGTGCGGGGTGAGACTACTCCTCCAAGATTCCACTGAGCGTTTTGACCGCCCTCTTCCCCCTGCATTTCGAAGGCTGCTGCGAACCCTGCTGGTGATGTATTTACCATCGATGCCGATCGCGGATACATACCTTTCTTCGGGCTCATCTGGATCGTTGCGAAGAAGTCGGTTGGATCGTTCTTCGAAGAGCTGGAGCTCCTAGTTGAGCAAGATTCTTCCGTTGCTCCCGTTGCATCGCTCGTGTCCAGAACTTTCTCAAAGGTAGGCAATCCTACAAGCTCGGCAATTTCCAGCTTTGAATCCCCGTGCAAACCGTTGATGATTTCCGAGGTTCTCTTGGCCTGCTTTTGATCGACGCTTCGCACATGGCTGCTGCCACCAGTGGGGTCGAACTGAAGAAATTGAGGTGGGGCCTCCGATGATTGGACTGACTTTTCTTCCGTCACATGAGATAGATTATCGTTGTCAGCGTTTCGAACCTTGAGGCGTTCGGACTTCGAGAGAAAGCCACCAAGAGACGCTTCCTCGTCGCTAGATCTTTCAGAGGATGGTTTCTTAGTGCGTTTCTTTCCTTTCAATGATCCTGGAGAAACATTGTAGCTTTCTGTGCTGCTGTTGCTAGTATCCAGAGGGTTTAGCGAAGGCCGGCGGCGACCTTTTCGATTCTGAGAGGATCTAGGTGATCCTGTGCTTCTGGAAGAACGGGACTTCTGAGAAATATCCAAATCAGAATTAACATCGCTAACGATGGCAGGATCTTCTACAAGATTCTTTTGTGAAAGACGTCTTGATCTTCGACTGAAACTAGTGGAAAGATTGGCTTCGTCCTCGGCTTCGGTACCTTCGGCTTTGGTGACGCTAGACCTCCTCTTCGCCTTCGATTTCGATTTTGATCGAGTTTTACCCTTGCTCTTGCTGCGTGTCTTTTTCAGGGAATCTTCTGCTTCTACAGCTTCAGGATCTTTTCTCGAGAGCCTCTTTGAGCTCTTGCTCCTTGACCTTTGCCGACTCTTGCTCCGGCTTTTCGTCGTTTTGCTTGGTTCCATGCAATCATCACTTTCATCATCGGTAAAGCTTTGGCTGCCCTTCACTTGCATTGTCCATTCTTCTGTTTCAGAGTCAGAATGGCTTGATCCATTGAGATCAGAATAGTTTGCTCCCTGAAGACGCTGGCGGAATCTATTCTTAAGGGAATTTGCACTGAGGACTCGTTTCATGCCGCTCGGAGATTTGGGAGAAAAGGGGCTCAATAAAGACTCCTTCTTCTCGGATGGCTTCTGGCTATCGAGACCCTTTAACATGCGCATCTGATGTTCTTGGCTCACATCACTCCTCTTTCCGCCCCCAAGGCTACTGCGGCGGCGGCGGCGACCTCCTTTCTTGGCTTCTTCCGGGGAAATTGTTGCATCGTTCAGGGGAAGGGTGATGCTTTCCAGTTCTAGGGGAAGACCACTGAAGCTCTTGCGAGCATGTTTCTCGATCATCGGGGAAGCGTTGTCGAGACTCTTAGCGATATCCGACCGCCTCCGTTGCCTCAACTCTCGAGCTTGGAGGATGCTATGGATCCTGTCTTCGGCGTCTGCAATTGTTGGCGAAGAATTGATCGACTTTGAGCTCAAGGTTTTCGGGGACCTGATGGTCGGGGACTTGAGGAGCCGTCTAGGCGAGTGAATGTCGGTGGCGCTCTTTTCTCCTCCCATTAGATCTTGGATTGATATTGATTCGTAGACTTTTCGCCTGCTACCGGGGCTGATGCTTTTCAAGGACTGACTTGTTCGTCTTTGCCTCAAACTGTCGTTATTGATCAAGGACTTCTCCGAACGAGAGATACCCGGTGATTGTGTGTAAGTTGTTTTATGAGTCATTGTATTGGAACGCACTAAACACCAGTGTGTGGTATGAGAATAGTGAAATAGAGGACTAAGTATGTTTTGAATAGTGTGAAAGGGAAATTGTTCCTCTCTCGATACGTGTACAATACAAAACGGTATTGGTTGGAAAAATATCAATGATGATTGAGCGGCGATGAAAACTGCACGAGATATTCACAAACGTCTTGTTTGTGAGTGACGCAATGGGAGTTTTCTTCACATCCCATCACAAGGCGGTACATGAAGGCAGACTTCGTTCAAGTTTTTCCAGAAGGGTATCCGTTGCTAATTGTTCTGACATTCGGAGATCCTAATAAAGTTCGTTTTCCCGAAACATTGCGGGTCATAGGTCGGGATAAGTGCAATAAGAACATAGTCGTGGAATCCAGCACAGGTGATCTTTGCGCCACCAAAGATTTTGAAGAAGCATTCAGATTTAGGGGGCATATTGAAGTTTCGGTCATCTTAAGGTTTTGTCGGCTGGGATAGGTAGTTATCATTTTCATTCCTTCGATTGAACTAACCTCGGATTTTTTTGTCATAGGGCTATATTTTTCTCTTCGTGAAAAAGAATGGAGACGTTCGAAATCGCCTTTTTGAGAAGACACGTGCGGAAGACTAGTGTGAGAATGCTGTATGCCTTGTTGGTGTGCTCTTTCCGGCAGTGTGGGGTTATCAATACTGGGACGAATTGTGAGCAAGGGTTCGGAGTCACAGGGTTATGCAGTTTTGGTGGCGCAATATGTGTCTTGTCGAGGAGGGAGGGCTATATGAAATAATTCAAGCGTAAAATATCACTGCTATTGAATGATAAATCCTTAGTCTTAGGTATTTACTTCGATACCGTCGATGAGTCATTTCATCGGGTTCTCCAAAATTTCGATTTATACAACTTTTTGCTCTCCGTCTTCGAAGAGAGAGATTGATCACGTTCTTGTGAATTCTTTTCTAATCATAAAAAGTTGAGAAACAATTTTTTCTTTCTTAGAAGATTTCTGTGAAATTGAGGTTAGTCTTAAAAGCGAACAGTTGACAGAAATTGACCGAGGGTTATCTCAAACGGTATTGCCGTAGAAGAATGCGAGCGTACCGATGTACTTAAATCATCGACTCCTCCTGTATGGAGAAGAATTACCGATGCTTAAACAATGTTCTGGTAGTCTTAGAATCGACTATATATAGTCTTAGAATCGAAATTATATATACTAGAACAACTTTCAGGGGTTCTACAGCAACCTCAGGGTTATCTCAAACGGTACTGTCGTGGCGTTTCTATTCCTGATTGCATTATTTAATTCATCGACCATTTTTCGAACTCAAGAATTGGGGGAGTTTAAGTAATGTTCTTGGCTATTCTTTGACATCGAACTTGGATTGCAAGGGCGTGGAGGGGCTATCTCAAGCGGCACTGTCGTGGAAAATTATGTGCCGCCGATTATTCTATTTGATTCGTAGAACGTTCGTCTGAAGATTAAATAAATTTTAATCTACTTTGCGACTATTAAGTTATCCTCATGATTGCCATGGGCAACGTTTGTCCGACCAGATGCCGGGCAAAGACTCGAGCAAGATGTGTTGTTTGGAAATTCCGTGGCAAACAATTCGAAGACACAATTTGCTGAACGTATATACGTATGAACTGGAGATACTTTAGAAACCTTCGAATGACTTGTTGCTCGCAATTCTAGACACGATCTTGACAATGAACACGGCATCTCAGAAGGACTTCATCATAGACACTCCTTCACATACAAATTTCGTTGGCAATAGATTATAGTGCCTTGTCGCAGGGTGTAACTTTAGAGTGTCATGACGCACGTCATGATTTTGTTGTTTTTGTGATCCAGAGTAGACTTTCGTGAAACATCACGCTCCACAACTGGAAGCGATAATAACTTGTATTTCCTCAGTGCTATTGAGCACTTTGGAGGGCACCCTCCAGCTGTTTCATGCTTTCCTGGAAGGACGAACGCACGGTTCGGACTTGCCTCTGTGCTGGCTTGGGGCCACCGCTCGACAACCGTCGTCCGGCCATGGCCGCTGCGGCAATCGACTTTTTATAATCTGCCCGACGTTGCTTTTCGCGTTCTCCGAGCTCCTCCGTACTTGCGACGGCGATTGCAGCATCCATATTGTTGTGGTGCCAGAACCCTTGCGGATGTTCGCTCCGGCAGATAGGCGTGAAATAGTGTCTTTTGCGGACGTCGCAAGCAATCCACCGCTTCTGTTGGGTCGCAGATTTCCTCTTCGATCGTTCGTGTCATCTCCTTTTTCTCCTCCGGCAGCATCTTCCGCGAAAGGATCCCAGTTGTCGTTAACATCAAATGACTGGTGGAATGATTGGTGATAGGTGACCTCAAAAGGATTGTCGTCTTCTTCTTCTTGCTCGTGGCTTTCGAGGCTGGATGGGTCAGAATATTGTGTACGGGCCGTAGATCGATCGGATTTCTGCGTGAGCCCTTGTTTGCGTAGATAATCAGAAAAGTCGTTCGAATTGCTTCTCTTGAGTCCGTTTTGAAATCGTGCGTTCGACATATCATTGGATTTGGTTCGTCGTGGGGGTGCTCGGCGGGATGGATCTCCTAGAATCATGCCTCCATCAAGCACACCACCGGAGCCTCGTCGAGCGTGTCTCCGCTTTGCTTCCAATCCACCCGAAGAGGGAGAACGTGACATATTTCCTTGAGAGCCCCTTCGGCGCTCTACTGAATTGCTGTTCCCTCGGATGCTTCGACGTCGTGAACGAGACTTTCTGTCTCCGTCGTTGAGAGCAAATTCGCCTTCTTCTCCATCGTTTAGTTTAATCTCAACATCTCCTTCGTCTTCCGACGATGACCATCCATTGTTTGCAAAATCATCATCAGACCAGCTTTTCGCTTTTTGTTGTTCTTTCTTACTGGAGCTTCGTCTCGAGCTCGAGAGCTTTGACATATTTTCATCCCCAGAGTCGGGAGATTTCGCCCGCCTTCGATACGAGGCTGGTTTTGATGATCGCGAAGCCGTCTCGCTGCCATGATCGGATCCACTCCTTGGTTTTCGGTGGCCGCTTCTCCTAATAATTCTGGAACCTCTGCTGTCTTTTGATCGGTGACTCCTAGCGTCACGATCCCTTTCCTCCGGTGTTTCGGGCTCTGTGGATCTGTTGTACTTGATTTTTCGTCTCTCCTTTTTGCGATCCGGTTTTGGTGACTCAGAAGACGGTTTTGGGCTTTTGTCAAGATCTTCCTTCTTGTCGGATTCCTGAGTGGGCCTCTTGGTTATCCGTGTCGACCCTGCTTTTGATACCCTGCTGCGTCTAGACTGTTTGGACCTTCCCGATTTTTTACTGTTTGCGTCATCGTTGGTTTCTTTCGAATCATCGGTTCGTCGTGTGTACTGGATCTTTTTGCTTTTGCTCTTGCGGCGTTCGTCCTTCAAGGTTTCGAATCCTTCCCCATCTTCGGCCGCCTGCTCCAACGCCAAGAGTTCCTCGAGCTCCTTCTTGATTTCCGTTGCTCTGTCTGGCATATTACTTCGGCTGTATGTGCTTGGATTGGTAGGGATGGCTTTGGGATTTTTCGTGTAAGCGTGTCGAATGAAGATCGGGTGATAGGATTATTTGTTGTCAAGTTTTCTGGCTTCTGAATTTTCCTGCTGTCGAAGACGTGCATGTGCTTGTCGTGGAACGACAGGTGTCACATGAAAAGAATAGACCGATAAAAACTCTTCTGCCTTCTACTATTTTCATCCAGAAGCACCTACAATACCGATAGTTTGGTGAACATACTTGTGTTTTGTACGGGAAAAGATGGAATTGAACTTTTTTCTGAGAATAGAAATCCAATAGGCCTATCTTAAAAACATGGAGATGAAAATAAGAGTTCTCCTGAGAAACAGGACCTTAATATTTCCAGCTGTTTTATGTGTTCGCGTACTTTTGGGCAGTCATCAAGACTAGATTGATGAATTGGCGATAATGACTGAATCAACCAGAATGACTACTTTTTTCATACCAGTCGAATTTTGCTTCCGTGTTCGGAGTTGAGCGGTCTCTCACTCGATGTCATAACCCAAACCTTACGAATATTATTTGAAGAAAAAGAAAGAAATTGATCGGTTTCAAAACAGTTTTTGCGATTGCTCGCGCGGGATTTATCATATGAAAGTTTCTCTGCTTTACTTAGGAGATCCAGGTTGCGAGCTCGGCGTGACAACAATTTGAAATTCCTTCACATAGCTACATTTCTTTCGCCATCACAAGTCTTGGCCGTTGAATCGATTGGGTTCAAATAAGCTCCCACCGATCCGGGAATTACAAACTTCCCGCACCTCAATTCACAGGATAGAAAGAGGATATCATCGATGTGTTTGTGATACCTACCTGCCTCCAATATGCAGCTCATGACAACGATGGTTAGCGTCAAAGTTTGTCGACAAGAGGCCGGTCAACCCATAAAATCGCTAAATCTTGTCTCTTCGATAGATGGAAAGCGACAACTAACTTGTTGGCTCTTTCTCTGACTTCATTGCGCTCTCCTCTGCTTCCACATCAATACGGCGCACCTCTTTGGCGAATTTCAACGATAACTGGCGATGATGTCCCGAGTTGCTAAACAGATCGAGCAAGACTCAGATCGCCATGATGACCGATCTTCTTCAACGATCATAGGTGATACAAAACCGGAAGCGAACGAAAAAGGCACGAATGAAAGACTCCGTGACGCCCAGGTTCCCTCAACGAACAACAGTAAAACGAATGATGCCACCGAGAAGTCATGCGGTCGTGCAGCTTTGAAACCCCGTCAAGTGCGTGCAAATAATGCACATGATGGAAGAAAAGTTGATCTTGGTCCCTCCGACAACAAAAAGTCATCACATTACTTTTACTTTCCACAGAACTATCAGTTCCCCCATCATTATTCAAACTTCTACTACAAATCAAATCACCATCGTCGTAACATAAGTTACTATCACCGTCGACACTACTACCCGCATCACCGCCCTTATCCACAACAAATCTACTCTAGCGCCGATCACAACATGGCTCCATTCGACGACACTACCTTGGCTACCAGCAACATCTCCAAGAAGATGGAAAACACTGGAAAACGATTTCTAACTGTCGATACGACTCTCAAGAGTGATAAAAAGCAACGCAACGAACGCTACTCTCGTCCCCATCCTCCTGAATATTCGACTCCACGGTATAACGATTACTACCACTACCCGCCTCATTTCTTTCGCGACGATACTGTCAACAGACCTCAAGGACACTTCGAACTCTACGATAGTGAATCAGTGCCTAGATCACGAGTACCCATACTCTACTACCCCGATCGCCATCACTAATACTCCCCCTACTCCCCAGAGAAGCAACATGTCCTCTGGGTTTGGGTCACGCAATCGCAACGGGACAAACGAAGAAGAACATCACACTCATCAGAAGAACATCGATGCTGCCCGCGATGGCAGTCATTCCCAGACCACACGGCGCTCCTACTCATCCTCCACACGAGGATAGAAGACAAGCATCGTATTCTTCGACCTACTATCACAATGGATGGCATACTGCCTATGAACACTCCCAAGAGGCGTATCCTCCTCCAGAGCCTTACGATCGACACTACTTTTCCCCTTCTCCACCACCGCCTCCACCTTCCCCATATCCTGACTACTTTGTTCCTTCTTCGGAACCATTCGTGTCACGTGCTGCTTCCCCTTCCATGTCCTGGTATGAGGGCCGTCAGGGAAGTTACGACGAACACGATGTCCCTGTCAGAGCTCCAGTGCCCCACTACTACCCCAATCCGATGGGCGGATATCACTATCCCCATGCTCCACCCCCTCAACAGGAAGAACGGCAACGTCCCGGAACTCCATCCTCCAACGAGGCAGTGAAGAGAGTTCCCAAGGTCACTCCTAGGAAGCTGTCTGGAAGAAACTCTCCCAGCGTGATCAACTCTGATCAACCCTCGGGTAATGGCAAGGCTATTGTAACTCCTGGCGACAAAAATGGTGCTTCCACCTTTGCACCATCCTCTCCGTTCGTCAGCTTGCGAGATAGTGACATTGTTTGTGGCAGGGGTGCTCCAACGAACTTCCATATCGGCAACAGCCGATTTCGGGAATTGGTACAAGACTACAACAAGGATTATTTCATTGCCAAGCGAAGCGACAAACCCCGCATTGCGATGAAGGTTCTCGACGTGTTGGCTACACGTGGAGCTCGATTTGTTCGACGCATCAAGGGAGGTTCGTCTACCTCATCGCACTGGGAAGAAGTCGCACACAAGATTGCCTACGAAAAGGTTTGCCAAGCACTCAGGGATGCTGGTGGGCCCTCGCGTCAGATGATGTCGTCCGTGGCTTCTCCCGCGCTCAAGCGAAAGTCAGGCAACGACAATGAGGGGAGAAACAAACGTCAAAAGACGGCTGGGGGAGAAGAGGGAAAGGAGAACTGTTCTGTCGATCAACATTGAAGCTGTCCTGTTCAGGATTGAACGGACGTTTCTCCGTAGGGGATCTACAAGACAGTTCGCTTGTTTCGACAAAAGCCATTCATCCACGTTGGATTGCGGCTGGCTTTTTATGATCGTACATTATATTCATATTGCATCAAAATGCTATTGTTACAAGAAAAACAAGAGTAATACAAATAAATCATAAAGTTTTAGATTAAAAAATAAATCACGTGAAAGGCTCAAATCTCGGGAAAGGCGACTGTTCCATAGGGGGGCCAGTATTAGCATCCAAAAGTTCATATAATTCTTCGTTGTACGGTTTGAAGGCATCACTCAATTGCTGCCTTGCCTCTAATGATATCTCCTTGACCTTCGTTGTGCTATTATGAGAGTTGGAATGACCGAACCCCCCAGGAATGGTCCGTCCAAGAAACTTTTGCACCCGTTCCTGTAATCTCTGTGGATCTCTCAAGAACTCATCGTAACTCAAGACTAGGATTTGCTCACGGGAAAAAAGATTGAACCATCTTTTCAGGAACGTTGCATATTGTCCCCGATTCCGTAACTTCTCGATATCGGGCATTGACACGTTGCGTACGAATTCGTCGAACGTCATGATAGATCCGTCTGGTTTTCTTGCAAGATTCCACCATCCTGGACCCTGCTTCGTGCGACATGAATCTGCCATGTGGTTGTATATCGATAATTCGCGGCCAACAGGTTCGCGAAGCATCGCAATAAATTTGACTTTGTTGACTTGATTACCTCCGGCAGATTCGTAGACACTTCGCACTCGATCAGGTTAAAAAAAGGTATTCGGAGTTGCATCCAAATATGGGCCACTTTCGGTGTGATTTTGAAAGCGTTCGGCATAAAAGCTGACGCCCTTTTCGAATCGTGGGAGATGATCGAAAAAGTGTACCTCCTTATTATAGTATGTGGGTTCACTGTCAAAGACGCGAGGCCGTTGATAACCTCCGTTGAACATCCATGCTGCAAGAGAGGTAGTACCACCCTTTTGAACGCCAATAATATGCACTGGTGGCAACTGGTGTATCTGCTCTGGCTCATGCTCAATTTGAATTGTGGAGATCTTCTCTGGTTCACTGTTGGTATGAATGGTGGTGAGGAAAACGGCGAACGTAGAGAGAGAAAAATTGCTTCACACACATAGTATGAACGAGCAACTTACCTGTTGATTACGCCTCGAAGATGAGGAATGTCGACCCCCCCGCTTCGTAAAGAATGCCCGCTTCGTAAAGAATGTTGTTGAAGGCCATTACGAAGACAGTGGTCATCAGAAGAATCATTCGTCTACTACTGCACGTAGTAGTTATGGCGGGCATCTCAATTTCCCTTGAGTTTGTCATCGCTATCTCTGGTAGATTAAAACAAAGATTTTTCTGAGGCCTAAACGGCGATGATGCCATTCTCGAATTGTGAGAAGGACGAGCGAGAAGATGCGGAGAAATAATATTATGCACTACAATCCGTTCACCGTGCTTTGACCCAAATACCCAACAAGAATTGTAAGAAGAAACAAGGAGAATTAATAACGAGGTAACCTTATGTATCAAGCTGTGATAGGACTACCGTTAAAGAGGGCTATAAATACGAAAATGTGGGATTAAAATTAATGAATTCAATAACTTATTGATGGGATGATTGATTTGTTTTTGAGACGAAAATACTGTCCACTATGTATTGCCACTAGAATTACGATGTTAATAAAAATGATTACTGTATACGTCAGTATTCGCAAAATTTGCAACCTGTCAGTCGAACAATGAGACCGGAGAAATCTTCAGATCGTTTGGGTGGCTTTCCCGTCTGTCCATTTTCCGTTTTAGATGTAATCTTTCTCTTCTTTTTTTCTCAATACACCATTAGACTTTAGGAAAGCTTGTAGTGCTGGTGCTGTGGGATGGGGAGTACACCGCGTTGACGCTGCTGATGCTTCACACGGGATGGTTTAGTTTTTTCGTGGATCTGTGGGAGCGTTGTTGTGAGAATTGTACATAATTTGCAGTTTGAAACATACCACCACTTGTCGTCATGGACAGCAGCAGGCCCGGGATTGTTGTTGGGCCAACTACGTGAAAGCGTCTACCAAATTGACGTGTTCAAAAATTTGAAATTCGGAAGTGGCTTTGCTTTTCTACGATTGCTTGGGCATAATTCTCGTTCCACAAATCTCTCCATACTTAACAATCACGGAAACGCCGATCAATTTTTCTGTTCATACCACGATCCAAACCCAACGTGCGGAACGGATCGTGCGGAACGGTATTTAGATTCACTCACGGAACTCATCGCGCGCTTCACATTTCACTCGTAAAATATTCATAATAACATTCGACGTCCAGGTAGTTTTGTTTGGTGGGATCAGTATCAACGCTGATAAAAAATAAGAGAGATGACGAACTGGGATCCTTAAAACCAAAGCCAGGAAATTCACATCTCATCTCATAAATTTCATTCTCTGAAATTGTATTCCCCATCATCTGGATTTCTACTTTCCGCGTCGCAATTCCTCTTGTTCTCTGATCGGAGAGAGTTTAAATCACGATGAGTTTCTCGTCGTATATATCCTGTGGCCTATCGGCAAGTATGTGTAGTGATGATGAGAGCGAAAGCAGTTCTCACTTTTCTATCATGGATTTCTTTCAAGACTTTCCACTTTGTTGCCAAGATACCGAATCGGTAGAAGCCATTTTCCGCCCACCTGCCCTTCCCGAAGACTCCGATCGAGAAGGAATCACTCGCGCCAATAGAATAATGGAAAAACCATGGCGGCCACCACGTTACAGAGATCTAAGTCTCCTTGTCGCTCCTTTTGATGCGGAAGAAGAGAATCAATCGCCGTCATCGTCACCAAAGACAATCACTCCTTCGATTGGAGTCGTCTCACCGTGTGATGACTCTATTCCATCGAGATCAGTCGTCAAGAACAATGATGATATCCCGTTGCCTCCCGACTTTATTCCGCCCAAAACTCATCTTTCCCGTCCTCGATCATTTGAAGTTGAAGTCTTCGGTCAACCAAACAAGGAGAACTATCCAAACAACGACGAGAAAAACTGATATCTCACTTTCCTCCAAGTCACAATCTTCTGCCGCCTCGGCCACAACAAGTATGAGATTGGAACCCAAGGACGTCGTCTGTGGTCGAGGAGCTCCAACCAGCATTCATCCCGGAAACCTGGTCTTCAAAAAAGTCATCAAGAAGCACGAGATGAAATATCTTTGTTCGACGCGAAGCGAAAAACCCAAGATCGCAATGAAACTTCTGGAAGAATTTCGGACTCGTGGCGTCCGCTTTGTCAAACGGGAACGAGCGGAAGACGACCGTTTCGAATGGATCGAAATCGGGGAACAACGATCCTACGAAAAGATTTGCCAGTCCCTTCGGGAGGGAGCCCCAAAGCTGCGGCGACAAATGATGGCCACCGAGGCCAAACAGGCAAAAACGAAAAACGAAAAACAGAATCGTCAGTTGCATTTCCATCCGCAGACGAGACAGCAGCGTCAAGACAACGACACCGGATTCTTCGATGAGACAAAGAGGGTAGTCTGCGATGTAAGCCAAACAAATTCATCGTCGTCATCAAGTACAGTCAAGACGAGCAATGAGAGGTTTCATTACGATCCAATCGGAGAACAAAACCACCGCAATATCGAATGGCTGTATTACCAACAAGAACAATATCCTGTTCACAAGGGACATACTTTACGACACTGGAAGACATTGCGATATTCCATACTATGTCCATCTTCCTCCTCATCTTGGAGGAGAAAGATTGTTTCGGGATCGTATGTGATGACGAGGAAATCGTGGTCCTCGCCGTCCCCTCTTACTCCTGCTGGCAGCGTTGTTGTTCTTGCAACAATGCGCCGACCATCTTTTACATGTCAAACAACAAATAAGTACTTATCGTATCATAAGCCATAACATAAGTACCAAAAACTGTAGCGTATTAGGACTATAACTCTCTAGAGAATGGCAACTATTAAGTTGCCGAAATATTCGGGGAAGGAAAGGTCTTTCAATTTAGGGGATCGTAATTTGTACGAGAATTTATACGCATACCCTTTATTCTGCGAGCCACGCATTTCATTCGAAAATGAAAATTGTGACGATGATGGTTTTTCTTCCGCTTCCAAATAATTCATAATTTTGTTTGAGCGTTGAAAAGCAATTGACAATGAATCAATCAATCACAATCAAAAATCATCACAATCGTCTTGAAACAAAAGCTCGTCAATAAAAAGCCATTCATACCATCCTCTCAGCAAACACCCCGACGGCTCATATTTCTTATTAGGAAACTATTACCGTTTCCAAAATCGAAAATGAAAAGAGAAAAGATAGGAAACAGAAAACATCGCTGTAGAAATTCTTGTGGCAGATCATCATCATCGTCGTCGTCGTCGTCGAAAACAACAACAACAACTCTTTTACTTCTTAATGGCGGCTTCGTCGACTCGGAATTTTCTTTTCGGCTGTGATGCCTTTCAGAATGCTTGGAGAGGTTCAAGTCGACGATTTTCTTGCACGAAAAAGCGACCTAGACATGCGGTTTCCAACGATACAACAGCCAACGAGAATGCCCCAAAGCTGATCCTCCCGTCCCACCCAGAGTTTCCAATCACGAGCGTCATGGCACCCATGGTGGCCTGCATCCGATTATCCCTTTCGTGTGTTTTTACGGGAACACTGTGGGGTTGACCTCACCTTTACGCAAATGCTCTTGGCCAAGAGATTCATTGTCGACTCGACCTTTCGAAAAGCACATTTGGATTTATTGGAAACCACACAACACACCGAGACGAACTTGGAAGACCTCCTTCCCTCCCAGTTGGATTGTATCGGTGACTTGGAGGAACATCGCGAGCGACAACGTATGTTAAGAGACACCTCTAAACCCTTTGTGAGGCACCAAACAGCACCTCTGATGGTTCAGTTGGCAGGAGACAACGTCGACGAGATGGTTCTAAACCGCAATGATGATCTACGAGCACACAGAGGGAAAACTCCACGGAATTGATTTGAACTGCGGGTGCCCACAGAACATTGCCAAGAAGGGGAACTACGGAGCATTTTTGATGGAGAAGGATTCTGAACAGGTCAACAAGATCCTCCGGGCATTGCGAAAGAACCTTCCTCCCGAGGTTGCCCTGTCGGCCAAGATCCGGTTGCCCATGGACGACGACACGTTAGTAAAGGAGCGGATTCCGGGGCTTATCGAATCGGGAATTAGCTTTTTGACTGTCCATGGGAGAACCCTCAAGGAAAACAAAACAAAGGTCAAGGGTGCTCACATTGATCGCATCAAGCTGGCAATAGAAACAGCTCAGAACATCGATCCGAACTTTCCCGTGATTGCCAATGGCGGAATGGAACACTACGAGGACATCCAGGAAATCTTACGAGCGACGGGAGCCAGCGCTGCTATGAGTTCGGAGGCACTCCTGGAGACCCCGGATTTGTTTTGCAAGGATTCCATGGGCTTTGAAAATTTGCCGCAGGAGAATTTCCGTAGACACATCAAGTTTGCCACTGATTATCTGGATATTTGTACCCGCGTTGGGCCACCCCTCCCGGGAGTCCTGGGCTTCAATAAGGGTGGTTCCTTCAATGTAGTTCGTGGTCATTTGTTCAAGTTCTTGCATCGATACCTCAACACGGAGCACCAAGATCTCCGAGACAAGCTGGCCGCCAATGGCGTCACGACCATGAGAACCCTGGGAGAAGCACGGGAGTTGGTGGACGAACTGGAAACCCGGTATGAAAACCTGTCCCCGGAACAATGGAATGACCTCTCGTCGTCCTCGCCTCTATCCTCTTGGTATCGGAGACACCGAAAACCCGAACGAAGCGTTCACGTTAGGAATGCTGCCACTGCTGCTGTCGGAACCAGCGAGTTGAGCATTGAGGATCGAAAACGGGAAATCAGGGAGCGTCTGGCAAAGATGAAGTCTCAAAAGTCGCAACAAAACGCAAAGCAATTTGTGTGATGGAGCAATAGTTGCACAGATTGTGACGGAAACGCAGATTTATAAAGCCAGACGATCTTTCAGAATAAAGACACTAAAAAATGCAACGTGTAAAATTATTATTTGCAATTCTAATTTGACTACTATTATTATTATTATCATCAAAAAGATCTAATTGGGATAGAATTTATTGGTTTGAGTGGAAAAGAGAATATGCGAAAGAATGCAACGCTACTATCATGCGATATTTTTATTGCTTTTCCTTTTTGATACACAGTTCGAAACAGAGTAGTACTTTCAATGAGATTATTGTCATCTAAAAGATACCTCGTATGGGCAAGAATTTCTCCATTTTAATATGTAAAAGAATACAATGATTCTTGATGAAGAATAAGAAAAAGAAAGATTTGGTATGTAAATTCTCTGTTTTGTTGTTGTTTGGTAGCTTTTGGTAAATTTTGTTGTTTCTCCAATATGTACTAGTTGGATTTCATTCGTCAAGATTTCTAGTGTTTATTCGAGAAACCGCGAGACGTCGTTAGGCATCTGCCTCCTTTCCAGCCTGCCAGCCCCTCTGGCCACCCTCGGCAAAGGGAACAACTCGGACGACAATGTCCCGAAGCTGAAGCTGCCGGCCCAGTGCCAGACATTCTTCGCGGGGCCATACACCAACACAGGACATGCCGTGGTCGTAGCAGAACTGCGAGTGTTCGGTCGCATCGTCCAACGGCATCTGAAGGACGTACTCCAGGTTGGAGGCGACGTACGGCACGGTGATCTTCGGCTTTTCGTATGTCGTGTCCAGAATCAAAATGTGAAAGGGGTCTTCCATGTCCTCGAGATTCGTCTGGGTTGTCCTCGAGCCACTCCAGTGGACCCTGTTGCCTAATGGCCTCCTCGATGTTTTCCTCGGCATCTCCCAACAGATCATCAGTTGTTGTTTCCACGGCGTCCGGCCTTGCGTTGGAGGTCTTCCTTCGTGGGGGCGTCAATAACAGTGGAATAGAGCTGGCTGCGTTCTCTTATCCTCGCCGATGCTTTTGTGTTTGAGAACCCATGAGACGGTGTGGCACAAAGCGTAATCGGCCAAAATCGCTGCTACCAGAAGAGAGAAACGGATCATGATTATTGTTGTGGTTGTATTCTTCTTGCTACTGCTGAACCAAGAAGAAAAGGTTAGATGATATTTATGATATTGGTCGAGTGAGAATGTTGTCGTTGTGAAAAAGATGATGCAGATTATTTGGGAAAGAACTTTTGGAAATTTTTCGAAAACTGCCGTGGTCGAATCCTAGTATGGTTGCCGTTGGTTTCTACGCCACTGGCAATGGCATCACCTGTCGAGAAGGCCAACCGCGCACGCAAGGGGAATCGAGGATTTCATTCGAAGAAAAGAATTCTTGCGTGTTGATTGTGTGTGTTGTGGTTCGTGCCATCCGGTGCCTCGCTGTTTGCCATCTGGCGGAAATGGATCCTGTCGCACGCATGTATCGCGCGCAATCTGCTGACGCAGTCGGAATTCCTCGATCCAAATTTGACTCATTCGATTCTTGTGGTCAGAGTACGTCCGTCGGGCGAGAAACCGGAAATATAAAGTTTTGTACCATTAATTGTCCCAATGAAAATCACGATTACAGTACGTGATGCATTAATTAAAAATACATTTTTGTATTTATGAGTTTTGAGGGCCGAGTCGAACAAGTTGCTTAACGATTCGGGCAATGAAGTTCTTTTCAACGGATGCCGGACAACGCGTTATATAGAATAGACCGTTAAATAAAAGTAGTCATACTATTCTAAAGTAGCACACTGGCATAGTATTATGGAATTGAAAATGCGAAAAGATCATCAAATTCTCGCCAAGCCATCGGAAATGAAAACGATTTATTCGTGTTTTCGTGCCAAGGGCGAAAGAATTGTTTTTAATACGACTTTTATGCAAAGGAGCGCTTCTCATCCTGTTTCTACTTTTAATGTTACGATGAATGACATTCGAACAATAATTGATAATGCCTAGAGGGTTGTTTGGATTGGGATTACAAATAATGAGAAACTTTAATAAAATTTTCCCACTAAACCTCACTTATTGCTTTTCACTTTGCGCATTTGGTAAAGAATGTACGAGGAACGACAATTCAAAACAACCGATTGGGACGTTGCTCTGTGATGCTTTCGCGTTTTCGTACAACAGCGCCTTTGACACTTCTTTCCGCACAATTCATTGCACTAAAGTTTAAACCGGTATCAATATCGATATCGAGTCTATACAGGTAAGAATATAGATACCGAATCGAAACCGCTTCGAGCTTAGCTTCAATCTTCGCTCAATTGGTAAGGTGAAAGTGATCAAGTGAGCGAGCGTAAGCCGTATCGATATCGAGCTTTAGCATCGTTTCGGGCCTAGTTCTCACTCTTCGCTCGAGTGGTAAAGTGAAGTGATCAAGGGAGCGAGCGCAAGTGAAGAAATTCAATATTCGAATGTCAAAAGACAAGACTTCAACAAAACTTCCCCCCTCCATCTCACGTATTGCTCTTTACTTTCCGCATATCGATGGGACGTTGCTGTGCCAATATTTCGCGTTTTCTGGCGACACACTTTCTTCAACACTATTTATTGTCAGTTTGAAGAAACGGGTCGAAAAAACAGCCGGCACAAACACATCAAGATGAAACAATCCAAGAGCAGTTTCTTCAATCCACCCATCGAACCGGTGATTTCGTCCGGTGAGATTCGAGCTTACACGGCAATGATCGATGGCCAACTGGCACCAGAGAAGACACAGGTGCTCTCTGTCATCGTCGTTGGTGCTGGTCTGGCAGGTCTCGCAGCGGCACGGGAGTTGAAGAAATCGGGTGCCAAGGTCACAATCCTCGAAGGATCCGATCGGGCGGGAGGACGATGCCACACGCTATCGTCCAATTTTGATGATGGATTGTTCGCGGAAGCTGGCGGGTTGCGCATCCCAGATTCGCACAAGATTCTCATGAAATACGTCCACCATTTTGGTCTTAGCACGATGCCATTTGCAAACATGAAGGACAAGACGGGGCTTCTGTTCTTCGATGGCAAACGAGAGATGATTGATCGAAATCTCGGAGATCCAACGAGTGTGTTGGCTCGCGTTGTTGAAAAGTGGGAAGAATCGTAAGTATGAACCATAGTATCGGATCACGTATAGTATTGGATCACGTTTCATTGTGCATTCACATTTTTTCAATCCGCTCATTCCAATATTATCTTTTGCGCCTCCGAAGAATTCGCCCTATCCGCGAAGCGTATTCCAACGGAATCCTCACTTGGGATGAAATCACAGTCAGGTACGGTAGCATGAGCTTGATTAACTTTCTCCACCAAGAGAAATGGACAACAGAACTCATCGAGGGTTTTGCAAAGTATGGGATCGGATTCGGGGCGTATGAATCGATCCTAGGAACTTTCAGTTTCATGAAATTCTACGCCTTGTAGCTGTGAAGAATATGGATACCAAGAATTTCCAGATTGAGGGAGGAAACGAATCACTTGTCAATTCTTTTCTCTTTGATGATAACATTCCCTTGAACTCTATCATTGAAGTATGGCTATAAGGTTGAATCTATCGAGCAGAACTCCAGAGGTAGATATCTTGTATCCGGTGGCACGGCATGTAAAACATACGAGTGTGACCATGTTATTGTCACTGTTCCTCTTCCACAACTTAGATCAATCGCCTTCGATCCTCCCCTTCGCAATGAACTGAGCGATGCCATAAATAATGCCCACTACGTGAAAGCGACCAAAGTTTTTCTTCAAACCAAAAGTCGGTTTTGGCTTAAGCATGGTGTGGATGGGATGATGATATCAGATCTCAAGATCCAGAACACGTACTTCGCGCCTGCATTTCCATCGAGCACCAAGGGTTTGATTACTGCCAGCTACGTCTGGGAACATCAAGCGGAAAAGTTCTTTGCCCTTTCCGAAGAAGAAAAAATTAAGCTTGCGGTTGATGAACTCAAACAAGTCTTCCCAGAGATGGAAGAGGAATTCGAACTGGGAGCGGCGGTTGAGTGGAAGCAGGCATTTTGCATTTTTCGGCCTGGTCAAGGAAAAATGTATCACAAGACCCTTCGAGAAGAGGCTTTGCCAGGAATCTTTCTGGCAGGCGAACATTGTTCCGTCGAGCACGGGTACTTTGAAGGAGCACTTGAGTCGGTAAGTGTCACTTCTATGAAAATTCGAAATTAATCTCTCAATTTTTGTTCAAATCTAACATTGAAAATCCATTGTTGCTTCGTCGTTTCGAATGTTTGCATATACAGGGGCTAAGAGCAGCAGCGAATGTGTTCCGCAGCGTCGATGAAAAGTTCCTCGACCGATTTGACAATTTTGTCACTTGTAAGACACCAAAATCGACGGAAGATAGTGAAGTCGAGATCGGCAAGCCCCAATATCCAGTGCATACTTCTCCGACTTCGGTGAAAGATTCTTTGTTGCTCCCTGCAGCGGCACGAACCTCGTTCAGATCCGACAAAATCATTGAGCAGTCAAAATTGCCAATTTTCGCGAAACGATTGGATCATTACACATTGATCTGTAGCAATGCGAAGAAAGTTGCGGAATTTCATGTCAATCATCTTCAGTTTGAGCTCGATTCTATCAAGCCTGTCAATTCAGGGACAGTTTCAGAAGGAGAGCATGATATGCTCAATTACATTCTTCGTCCACCAGGCAACAAGGACATGGTCATGGTTGTAACAGAAGGACTGAATGATGACACCATATTCCGAAAGTATATGAAAGCACACGGCCACGGTGTCCATCACTTTGCTTTCGAGGTTGACAATATAGACATCGTTTTTGCTGCCATCAAGGATAGGGGCATTCAAACAACGTCCGAAAAGGTCACAACAGACATCATTAGTGGGCTGAAACAATTCTTCATAGCTCCTTCTCATGCCGGGTTCTTTATTGAGATGATCGAACGCCCCTCTGGGGTTGATGCCGAAAAAAGTCTTGCTAATACCGATCGCGAGGAGCTCTTTACGAGCAACAACATGGCTGAATTGGCTCAATCCATATCTAGATTTGTAACTCCGGAAATCAATCGGTCTTCGCAAATCTCCGACGTCGACAACGAAGTGGAGAAAAAGGAAAAGTGTGATGGGGAAGATGATATTGCCAATTTCATGACTCAAGTCAGTGTAGGGAAGATTGCCGCAGTCGAGATTACTGTTGAGGATATTATATCGTCGGCCTCGTTCCTTGTTGATACACTGAATTTTAGGTTCATAAGGCACACTGGTGACAAAATTTTCATCGCTCTCCCAGGCAAAAGCGACGATATCAATATTGTTCTCAATCAATCTAGGTTTGCCACGGAAGAAAGGAAGGCAACCATTGTGTTTGATGCTCCGACTTTAACTCGTCGGAAAGTGAAAGAAATGGCGCATTCAAATTTTGAAGAAGTAACGAAAGCCGGTATGGAAGGCATTCTTCTTCCAGATAAGCATACCACGTACAAAGTCCTCTTGGTAAACTAAGGGCGACCAATCTATGCAGAGTCAGATTGTGAGATCACATCCATCGTTTTTCGATCTCGAAGTTGACATCAAAGCAGATCAGGCTGAGCTGATAGACTTCCTCGCCGACCCGGAAAATCTTTCGACATGGACAGTCCATCGTGGGATTCATTATTCTCCGAAACGTAAAAGCTGGGTGGAAACAAGAAGTGATGGTGCTGGCGCCCTAACCGACTTTATCGTCGAAGTCGAGGTGATCGAGGACTCGAAAGTTCGATTTTGTTGGCCGCAGCGCAAGCTCGAAATCGTCTTTCATTGTTCCGAGATTGCACCTGGGTATTCTTCTGTTTGTCTTCGCTTGCCATCGAGTTTGGATGAATGTACTCTCGTCAGAACAAAGCGCATGCTTTCCATCGAACTCGATCTCTTGAAGTCAATTTTGGAAAGAAATACACAGGATGTTATTCCCGATCGATTCTTTCACCAGATCCATGCACAACACTTGAAAATTTATGGAGCTGAGACAAAGCATGTTCTACCGAAGTACGCCGCGGAAGAGTTTGGCTTTCGCGGCGAGATCATCACCAGTGGAAGTCTCTTTGAACAAATGTCTACTGATTTTGCTTTGACCATAAAGAGTCGGCCACTAGCGGTTCTTATCCCGATCGACGTTGACGATGTGCGTGCTGCCGTCAAGATGGCGAATGCCTACGACATTCCTTTGGCTGCCAGAGGTTCTCGGGTCTCGCACAGTGCAGGTGGACAAGCGCAGGCCGATGGAGGTCCTTGTTCTGGATATGTCACCGTTGTGCACGGTAGAATTTGGTGTCTGCGAAGGATCAAATGTTGTCAAGGCAGGAGCTGGAACTTTTTGGGACGAAGTCATCCGTCAGACTCTCCAACACGGTATGATGCCTCCCGTTGTAAACGATTACCAGTATTTGTCGGTTGGTGGAACCATTAGTATGGGTAAGTTACAGTATTTCACTGTTTCATGTGTTCCTTGGAACTTGAAATTCATTCTCAACTTGTTTTTACATATCCTTTCAATTTCTGTAGGCGGTGTCGGTTTCATGTCTCACCGATATGGCATTCAGGCGGGTCACGTTGACGAGTTGGAGATTGTCACGGGTAAGGGCGATCGCCTAACGTGCAGCAAGGAAGACAATAGCGACCTATATGACTGTGCACGAGGAGGTCTGGGACAGTGTGGCATCATTACATCCGTGACCATCCCACTCGTCAAGGCTCCAACGGCCATTTGCACATACAGGATCTTCTATCGGGCTTTTGATGCATCCATGTTCTTGGAAGATGTCAAGGATTTTGTGGAGAGTGGTCGCATCGATATGATCCACGCCTTTCTCAAACCTTGTACTAAAGAATGCATCGGATCAATACTTGGTAGCGATGAATTTGCTGCATCCTCCAACGAATTCAAGAGCCTTATCCAGCAGGGAGAATCCACGAAAAGCCTGGTGTATTTTTTGGAGCTAGGAAGTTACTCGTGGGACAACCGCAATGGCGATGAAACCAACTCGAAAACCATCGAGAATCTTCTCTCCTCCAAGCAGGATCGTTTCCTGAATGGCGAATACTTTACCGAGGAGAACTGACTTTGCAACCTACATTCGCAAGGATCCTCCCGTCGTAGAAACCAACAAGGAGCACGGACAAGTTCCACATCCCTCCTTTGCGACTCTTATCGATGAAACCAAAGCCCAAAAGCTCCTGGATTTTCATTTACATTCCAATGACCGCGGGGACGACAAGACCAACGAGATTTTGATCATGCCCGTAAAAAAGACTTTTGAAGTTCCCATGTTCTCCATGCCCAAGGACAGCGAACTTTCGTACTTTTTGTTGTTTCTGGGCTCGGTGATTCCTGGCCAAGGCTCCAGCAAAATGTCCGAGATTCGTGCCCACCACCGCAAGCTGCATTCGTTGTCCAGCAAACTCGGCGGGAAACGGTACTCGTACGACACCATCACGGCAGAAGTTCAGGGCCCAACCGCCTGGAAAGATCACATTGGGTGTGAAACAGCCTGGGAATCTCTCGTAAACGCCAAACGCAGATTCGATCCGAATCACATCTTGTGCCCGGGAGTGAACATGTGGAAAGAAAACAACGATGATCAGCACATCGGCAAAAACACAGAGGCTGCTGTCGTCACGGAGGTTGTCACCGTTGGTTAATTGTTTCAAAGCTGTGGTTCATAGCCGTAGTTACAAATCATGTTGAGAGGTTGTTGTACAATAGAACATGAATGTCACTCTCTTCGTTTAGGAGGGAAAAAGAATTGTGAAATCAGAACAAAGAAAAGATTTTTTTTGTGGGTATTTTCGAAGATCCTGTTGTAGTGTACATATTAATAATACATATGATTCATATTTTAGTCTGATTCCTCATCCATGGTACGAGTGCCTCGTTCGTAGTGCGTATGGTAGTTGGAGAGGCATGCATCGAGTCGCGTCACGAGTAAAATTTTTAGAAACCCGCGAACACGCTTGAAACCGTCTGTCCTTATACCCAATTTGCGGAGAATGCACATCTCGTTCCTACGAATGAAATGAACGGCAGGACGGAAAAGACGTGTAGGGTGGTTGTTGTTTGTTCGATGGTGTGGGTTTGTTGTTGCCGATACGAATACCGCCCTTTCCCGCATCGACGATGGTCCTCTCTGTCCTCACCCTACAACATCAACAACAACAATAAGAAGAAGGACAGCTCGGTTCCTCGGAAAGAACGCTATTGACCATAGAAGGAAGCATTGCGTATCCCTGAGAAATTGCAAAACATACCGCAAACCCAAACAACAAACAATACACAATACACAAATACTAGTTACTAGAATATTCTCAAGATGGGTGAATCCAAAAAGAAGTGTGATCACCTGAAAAAGCAGGATGCGTCTGCGGTTGATCCCACGAAATTGACGGCATTGAGTCCGGAGGTGGTGCGTTTCATTCATTTCGTTTGTCGGAATCGAATCTGTCTCATAGCAACAATGCATACCGTGGCAGCTTGCTGCTGCTCTTGCTGTGGAATGATTGGTGTGCTGAATCAATTCATCGACTGGTACAAGTCGCTTGTAATGTTAAGGCACTCCCATGAATTTCCATTGTCAAAGACAGACATGGTCACCTGTTTGGTTGTGCGATGAGAGGATGCAGCTGTTATTTGTTCAGTCGATGCTCTGTGCACAATGCTTGACAGATGTTACAATGCTAAGAATAGCATTCGTATGGATGCCATTGCATTCGCTATCAATTGTTTCATGTGTGAAACATATCAAAACAAACGATTCAAAACTCACAAGTATCCACTTTTGTCTTTCCATTCTCTTGCCTCTCTCCTCTTGAATATTCTCGTTTGGAACGCAACAACAAACCATATTTCATTATATCTGCTTTCGTCACATTCATAATGATTGAAATTCTATTTCAAATTTCCATTCGCTGTAATGCAATCAATGTTTTCAATTTTCTTTCTTGGAACACATTTCCTCTCGCAGATTTCTCGCCAGGCAACCATCAATATCGGAACGATTGGTCACGTGGCCCACGGAAAATCGACGGTCGTTAAGGCCCTCAGTGGTGTCCAAACCGTTCGATTCAAGACCGAATTGGAACGTAACATTACCATCAAGCTGGGATATGCCAACGCTAAAATCTACAAGGGTGATCCCAAGGGTGAAAAGGGTGGATTCTACACTTCCCGAGGATCGAACCATGCGGATGAGTTTGTCGATTCCGTCACTGGAGTCAACTTTCGATTGCGACGCCATGTGTCGTTTGTGGATTGTCCCGGTCACGATATTCTGATGGCCACCATGCTTAACGGAGCGGCAGTCATGGACGCCGCCTTTTTGTTGGTTGCTGGAAATGAAACATGCCCCCAGCCCCAGACTTCCGAGCACTTGGCTGCTGTGGAGATTATGCGTTTGAAGGAAATCCTCATTCTTCAGAACAAGGTCGATCTTGTCAAGCCCGACGCTGCACTGGCACAGCAGGAACAGATTCGCAAGTTTGTGGCCGGAACCGTCGCCGATTCCGCTCCCATCATTCCCATCTCCGCTGTTCTCAAGTACAACATGGACGTCGTCTGCGAGTACATTGTCCGCAAGATCCCCCTGCCAATTCGTGATTTCACCTCTGACCCACAGCTTATTGTCATTCGATCCTTCGATGTCAACCGTCCCGGACAGGACGTTGCCGACCTACAGGGTGGTGTTGCCGGAGGTTCCATCCTCAAGGGTGTTCTGAAGATCGGAGACGAGGTCGAGGTTCGACCCGGAATCGTCACCAAGCAGGAAGGCGAAGACGGCCAAACCACCATGGTGTGCTCCCCTATCTACAGCAAGATTTCTTCCCTTGCCACAGAAAACAACGAGCTTCAATACGCTGTTCCGGGTGGATTGATTGGTGTTGGTACCCGCATCGACCCCACCCTCACCCGTGCCGATCGATTGGTCGGGCAGGTATTGGGTCTCCGTGGAAAACTTCCCGATGTCTTTTGCGAGATTGAGATTTCCTATTACTTGCTGCGGCGGTTGCTCGGAGTCAAGACCAGCGACGGTGGAAAGCAGGCCAAGGTTCAAAAGCTCTCCAAGGGCGAGATTCTGATGGTCAACATTGGTTCGACGGCCACCGGTGGGCGGGTTATTGCCGCCAAGGGTGAGCTCTCCAAGATTGCCCTCACACAACCCGTCTGTACCACCGAGGGCGAAAAGATTGCCCTCTCTCGCCGTGTCGATAAGCATTGGCGTCTCATTGGATGGGGACAGATCCGAAAGGGTGTCAAGATTGAGGTTGCCGAGAACTAAGCAACGAAAATCCCTCTCAAATCACAAAATAAAGCGAGTGTAGGTTGCCAGCATGGTTATGTATTGGTTATGCAGAGGAGCTACACTACAACCAAGCACTACGTCACCCGAAAAAGTTTATAGAACAATGCACGCAAACACAAACCAAGAAGCACAACTGGGCGACTCTTCTCCCATGTCCTCTTCGGCACAATTAAAATTTATCCAAAACAAAATCGACTATTTCTTAATCTTTCAAGAACTAAAATTGAATTTTCTAAAATATGGTGTTATTTGTCCTTATGGAACTTACTAAGTGTGCGCAGTCCCACCATGTGTAGAAATAAAGAACTACTGTACACCGCTGTGGAGTTTTTCCCTGCTACAGTTCTAAATCGTAAATCAAATGTAATTTCTGCTAAATCGTTGTCGTAAAAGAAGCATTTATACTTCATTCTTCATGAAAATCGTGCAAGCAAAGAAAATCGCTACATGTCACCCCTGGCTCAAATGTAGTAATGATTGTCTTCAATTGTAATCAAATCAGCGGAAGTCACCCATAAATGGCTGTTGCAAGGCCGCTATACCTTTCGTCCCAGGGGGTATATTCGAAGGGTCTGAAACAAAAATAACACGAGATTGTGTGTGAGAAGGTAGAAAGAAAAGTTTTCAACGGGATCACAAAAAAAGGCTCAATTCGGACCACAAGGTCTTGGCCCAAACGTGGGCAATATCTCACCAACTGAAATATCATCCAGCAAAGTCAAAGAAGCCATCTCGATCGGAATAAAACCAGTCAGAGAATTATTGGCTGAAAAAATCGAGAACAAGAATCAATAGATCGTGTGAGTAGCCGGGACAATGCTGCTTCCTCGTCAAGAGCCGGCATAAGTCTGACAAAAGACCAGCTTAAAAGGGATCACTTACCTATATTGAGTACTTCGAGTGAAGTCAACAAACCAAGCTCACTTGGAATTGGGCCCGTTAGATTGTTGTCATTCAACTCTAGAATTACCAAATTTGTGAGGAATCCAATCTCGCTTGGAATTTTACCAGTCAAACGATTCGTACTCGAGACGAAGCATATGAAGGGAAGTCGCGAGCCCTATCTCACTAGGAATAGAACTATTGAAGAGGTTGTTTCCAAGATTGAGATCATCCAAATCAGTGAGCAACCCAAATTCGGTTGGTATAGAACCTGTCAGCTGGTTTGATTCCAAAAATATATTCTCGATCGACGTCAATAGGCCTACTCCTGTAGGAATCGAGCCCGTCAAATAATTATGATCCAATCTCAACCCGTTCAAATGTGAAAGTACCCCCAGCTCGGTTGGTAGAGAACCTGTCAAAAAATTATCGGCTTTAAATCATATTTTTTACGAGCGCGTATCGGAATTAGATGAGAAATTTGAAGAAATTGGGTAACACCGAGATAGTAGATAGATCAAACTTACCGGCATCATATTGAGCAAGAGTAGTCAACAACCTAATTTCCGTGGGAATGTATCCGGTGAGGTTAAGGTGAGAAATATCGACATATAGCAAATCAAGTTCGGTCGGATTCATGTTCTGAATACACACAACATTTTTCCAGTTGCATAAATCTGGCGTTTGTTTCTCTATCCACAACCCGCTGCTTTCGGGAGACACAATAGGGGCAGCAAAGTTTAGAGCTGCAAGCGCATATCGTGATAGCATAGAGTGCATATATAAGCATTGGGTTTCGGTCATGTCATTACCCAGCACCCAACGCACTGCTTCACCCTGTAAGTTCTGCCCGCCCTCATACATCGACGTAGTTTCGAGGTTCTCCTTGAAAAGATCATAGTAACATTTAGGCATTAGATCGAAGAACATAACACCTTCAATGAAGCTGGACTGCTGAACAAGTACTGGACCTGATCGTTCAAAATCGTCTAGTTCCGCACCACCATAATCACCTCCTTGATGAATAGTGTAGTTCAAATACCAAATGGCGGCGTCATCCCATTTTGGCTCTGAACTGGTTGAGTTTTCGAGGCGGAATTCACATCGTGCTCCGTCGGCAACCTGCACAGTTTCCATTGTGTTTTCCATGGACTTATTGATATAGTATTTCATTACCTTGATATTGTCACAGTACAGCGACAAAAGGGTGTCTGATGGCTCTGCATCGTAAAAATCAGGATCGAAATCGTCAATATAGTCGCGGTATTCCTCGCTCAGAATCACGAAACTTGGATCACGGCTGCTGATGAACCCCTCTAAATGAATTGTCAGATTCACCATTGATGGGTCAATGCAATCCGCATACCCATCGCCCGTTGTGTTGGTAGATCCGAATGCATTTTCAAGGCCTCCCACTTCGCAATTTGGAAGCGTGCATGTAGATGCACAGCAATCACCGTCATCGTATCTATGAAAAGCGGTGTTGAGATCCTTATCGCATACCCCATTGTTCAGGTATTGTCCGCAAAAAAGATTTGTTCCCATGTAATCATCGTCAAAGAAATAGAGTTCAGCCGGTGTGTGACTGGAAGTGAACCAGTCATCGAGGAAAACAGTCGCAATATCAAAGGCATCTGTATTAGAAGAATGGATGACTACTTCAACTTCACAAGGATCCGTGAGGTTGCCATGCTCGTCCTCATATAGCACCCATTGGCGATTCTCATTGCAGAATCCGAACTTGGCTTTCGTCTGTTCGTGTCTTGCATCGTCCATGCTTAGGTACAAATCTCGCTTGAACGAATCAGTCGATTCGTCAAAGTCATTCCGATAGCAACCACTGTAGCTCTTCAGAACAGGATCTTCACCAAATTCGACCCTAAACTTCCAAGTTTCCCATTTAGTTTCAGACTCTTGGGACCTTACAATGTAAACGAAGCCAATAAGTGTCAAGACCAAAATAGGAACGAGTGTGAACCAAAAGCGGAGATGTTGGTGTTTACGGAACATACAAACAGGCAGCGGTAGCTCTTCAATGCGTTTAATTTTTTCTTCCATTCTATGTCTGTTTGCGGCGGAGATGATCGTTATGGGAAAAGAGGGATGGTGAGCAAGAAGAATCACAAATCAGAAAAAAAATATTCCAAGGACAAAATACTCACCCATATTTTCCCGACTTTGCAAACTCAAAAGCAACCTCATCGAGGGCGGAAATAAAGTTCAGGGCCGTGAAATTAAGAATGACATCGATCACATTATCGCTGGTGAAGACCAAAATAAAAGCGACAAAGGTAGCAAAGCTTCCCTGCAAAAAACGCAGGGTGCAAGATAGAACTATGCACCAGATCTTGTCGTCAGTGGTGGCCAGCGCGAAGTTCGGAAAGGTATGAACGGCAGTGATGATGTCAAGCATACTCGAATCCGCAAAGAGCACAAAAGTGATCAAGGCCATGAACTGCGTCCATCGGAGCAGAGGACTTGCTTCGGTTGCGATGTAATCGGCTAAGTTTCCGTCCCACGGGTTATCATCGATCTTTCCCACTTTCCAATCCCTGCTCGTGATGCTACACAACATGAGCACGAGGAAACTCATTTGGCACGCAAAAACAAAGAATGCGAACCACCAATAAGCCGACATTGGCCCATAGAGGGACATCAATGAGTAACAATCGGGTGGGTAACTTGCCGTTTCGTCACCCCCATTCGCCATGATCTTTTTGATCCGGTGTTTGTTAATCTTGAATTTAGCTCTTTGGCCTTCTGGGCCGGCAATGAGGAAGACTACTCCTGCATCCGAATCTTTTCTATTACCCATAATTTGGTTTTCAAGGATGGAACGAGAACTAGGAATATCACCAGCAATTTCGGACTCAGGGACGAAAACGATTTCTTCCTCTGGCGCCGAATCATCCATCACGGGATAAAATCTAAAACTCTGTGATTCTGGAGGAACCTCAAAAGTTTCTTCTCCGCCCGCATCGTTCTTAGGGCTAGTTTTGGTTTCATCCGTGGAAACAGTAGTTATGAAGCTCTTGGAAACCTCGGTTTGAGGACTCGCCTTGTCATCGTCATCCCGAACCCCTGGATTAACTTGATCCCGAAAAATCACATCAGTGGGAGAGCCCGAAGCTATTCTCCCCTCTCGCATCCCGCTTTTCGTACTCATATTTGAAGAATCACAGGTTTTCGTTAACTCTTTTTCATCCACCAGTTCGGTTGCCAATGCCAAAATGCAAAATCCGGAACTGTAATGCCTTTCTTACTCAATCTTTTTTCCCCACGTGGAAAATCAGATCCTACTCTTCTCCATTCGATTGTACAATGCGACCAGTTCCAACACTTTTTGATCTGACTCGTCGCGCAAAAAAACAAGCATACGGTATTGATAATTCTTTTTCAATCGCCCATTCGAATCGAAGTTCTCCTCAGTGGTGCTATTTCTGGCGGAGAATCTCATCCTGATGTAGCACCCAAGTAATTGTACGTGGACATATGACGCACATGAAACACATGAGCATGGACCGTTCGTTTGCATGGATGTACATGTCTTTACTTCAAGCTTATCAACAAAAGAATGTTCCTATTTTCATGTATTAACGGATGCATGCCGATAGAAATTTCCTTATTCGTATTAATATGGCATTTTGGTGCGAAGAAATGAAATCTTAACGCACAGTAATTGAACATGAGTTCCTTAAGCAATACTTAGTTGTTTTCATAGAGAACACCTTCGGTTGAGGAATCGAAGAATGAGAAGGTTCATATGCCAACACGATGGGCGTTTAGGATAGGCGTTTTCTATTGGCTTTTGTTCTCTCGGGAATGAAAATATCCAGTCACGTCTGACACAACCCGAGAGCCAATGAAAAGTATGGTAATGAAAGTGGCTCATGCTTTTTCAGATTTTATTTTTCATCTCGAATTTTTTTATTCGAGAGAATCTTCAATCTTTGTTCCAAACCTGTATCATTAATTCCCATCCGGCAAAACAGAAACACAAGAGAACAATACGATTATCAACATGGAAAACAATGCCCATGCCTCTTCATCATTCGATAGTCCCTGTGACTTGGTGAGGATAACTTGCCGAACATGGATGGAAGACGAAGGATTGGTGGAAGGCGCGGACGACAAGAAAGATGCGGAGGTAGGCAGCCGCTCGGTCAGAATTCGGTTGGACAAGCTCTCGGAGCTGGCGGACGAAATTGCGGCCAGTACAACAGACTCAACTCGGATTCAATGGGATGAAGAAGGTTGGCACTACAATGGGGAAGGTTTTGAGGGAACCGAAGCCGAAAAAAGAGAGCGAATCGCCTTGTACTTGTTGGCACTGGATGCCATCAACTTTTGCTTCTGGCCACTGCCCGATATCGATACAGAGAGCACTGCTGCGAATACACTCGAATACGACCACCTGTCAATAGCAATGAAGAAAATGGCAGAGGCAGATCACGGCAAAAGCGACATTGGTTACGTCTTTTCACCCCAGAATCTGGCATCGATGGACGCTGACAAAATGACCAGCCTATTCGAATCCTGCCTAGACCACCCACTGCCGAATATTCAAAAGCGCGCAAGTCTCTGGAAGGAGGTGGGAGATATTCTCTTGGAAAAATTTCAGGGAGGTGCTACAGCTCTGTTAGAGGCTGCGGACAACGATGCACCCAAGCTCGTCGAGCTCATGGCCACTTCGTTTCCCGGCTTTCGCGATGAGGTTTACACGTCATCGCAACAACGGATTGTCTTTTTGAAGCGTGCCCAGATTTTTGTCGGCGATGTCAATGCCGCCCTGAACCTCAACCTTCAAAATATGGACAAGCTGACGACCTTTGCGGATTACCGCGTCCCTCAAATCCTCCGCCACAAGGGGGCCCTCGAATATTCCCCGTCCCTCGCTACAAAGGTCGATCAACTTGAGGAAATACCAAAATCTTCCAGTGATGAGATTTCGATTCGGGCAGCCACCGTTGTGGCAGTGGAGAAACTCGTTGGGTTCTTGAACCAAAAGAGTAGCGCCGATGCTGCTTTCAGTGATGTCACAGTAGATTGGTATTTGTGGCAGGTCGGCGAACGCATGAACCAAGAGGGCACCATGAAGCCCTTTCATCGTGCTCGGACACATTTCTACTGAATATCGCATTTAGTTTCCCACATGCGATGGCAAACCCACAGTGTCTTTCACTTAACCAAATACAACAGAATTGGGTGAATCGATATTAGTGGAAGGTGACAAAAACTTTTAAGTGTTGAATCAAAGCAAGGGGAACTAAGACATTTTCCTGGGTTTATTTCGCATCAAAGCGCCAATGCTCGCCATGTAACAAACTTCTTTTGAGTTGCCACAACGTGGCCACGTGCATGAGCAACAACTAGCAATGCGGATATCAAGTTGGAGGAAAACAAATCTAATGGAGCTATTTCCAATCTCTTCCGCAATGTCCTCATTTCAAAACTTTTCGGGTGCTACTTGCTTTATGATTTTTTTTAATTCAAAAAGTTTGCAACTGTTTGAATATCTCTTGTCTTTCGAAACACAACCGAAGCACTACCCATAATGCAATAACAAGGCATTGATTATTATTTGATTATTAGTTTTACAGAGCTAAAAGGAAAGGAACGAAAAAACTGTGCCGTTCGATTCCTTCCATTCGCAAGATAGCTTATGCCACTGTCGACGCTACGAATTTTCCGCAGGCCACCATTTGGCTCGCAATTCCAAATAGTCCCGTGCTCTTTTCGATGCGCAGGGCTCCCTCCTTTTCGTCAATCTCATAGGTTTCCGGTTTGCGTCCAGGAATAACTCTGACGTCCCCGTATACCAACCCGGGAGGGATAGAGTAGGTCGTTGACGTCTGGACGTTCTTTTCTTCCTCGTCCGTCCAGTAGACATTTTGGATGGATCCCTTGGTTTGCACCGTTCGGGTGTACCCCAATGCGTTGATGCTGAACCGTAAAATGCTTCCGTCGTCGCTCACTTTCCATTCGCCTTTTGCCTCATCGGACGTAAAGCCCGACTCGGAGGCACGGCAGATTCCGCCTTCCAAAAATTCCAGCTGGATGCTGACCGAGGGCGCCGATGGCAGGGACAAACCCGAAACCTTGTCTCGGGACGAAATGTTGACTTTGGAACCATACAAATCGTTGCTGGGATCTCGTTCGGGAACTCCCGACAGATACAAATCCATTGACAACGAAGAGCCGACGACCGCCTCGTAATTGACGACGCGGGGGCTGGAGACTCCGGATAATGTCTGTGATTCTCTCCATTTTCGTTGGACTTCTGTCAAACCATCGTCGGCTTTTGGATCATTCTCGATGTATTCCTCCCCAACATACATGTCGTCGTATTGTCCCTTGGCCTTGTCGGTGGAGAGAGTTCGGTCATTTGAAAAGGCATTCTCAAAAGCGTCCGAAAGAAAGTTGTAGCACCTGGTGGGTGACCGAACTGTTGATCTGTGGTTGTCTTCGCATCGGGAGTTCTTTGGCATGGACGCCAGTAGAGATGACGAAGAGGACGGATGGACAAAGGCATTTGTGTCGGCAAGACAGAGGCAAACGACCAACGGAAGCAGTATTTTGGAAGGCATTGTCGCGGAAATTCGAAACGAGAGAAGAATGTGCTAATAGCGTTGTTGAATCTGAGAATCAAGCTGAAGTTCAGTTTTCACACAGAGTAGTGACTCTAGTAGTGTCAATGAAGTGTTGTATCAAAGACCTCTTCCGGAATTATTGACATCGCATTTCAACAAAAAGAAAAAGCAGCTTTCTCGGAACGAACGAATGAGAATTTTTTCTCAACTTTTTTGGTCGAGATTGAAGATTATCGACGCAAACGGATACGTACACCGCGCCTTTCTTTGCACGCGCGATGCACGCGATTGAAAAAGGAGCTTTTTCTGTTCCAATACGAATGGTTCTTCAGGATTTTTTATTGAATTATTCTATTCCTCCATCGTCCATAGTTTGGTAAAGATAACAATTGTATGTTAAGAATTAATGTTACAGCACAACCTATCCCTTACTTGGCTGAGATCCAAACGAATGATCGCAATTCTTCCGTCACCACAGCAGGCTGCTTCTCAGTTTCTCAGTTTGCATCGACGAAATATGTGTTGAGCCCCTTGCTTGTCTGAGATCAAAAGGAATCATCGACTTTTTCTCCTTCATCGCTCTCAGTAATCTCTTCCGACTCTCCCATGGTTTCTTCGAGGTATTGGGATCGTTGTTCTTTGCTTCGGATTCTTCGATGGAGCGCCGGAACGTATTCCGTCATTTGTTCCGCCAGCGCTTTTGCGGTTTCAAAGTTTCCCAGCTGTGTCTGTTCGGATGCCACTCTATAAATGGTAATGTTGTTGACCGTATGCGCAAGATCTGGATTTTGCAAATAGTCCTCCACAATGGAGGTTGCCGTATCAATCTCACCGCCCATGCACAATAATTCAATATAATTCCGAATGACGTGCGTGTTGGGTGCCATTCCCGCGCCCTCCATCATCTCCAGCACCGTGTTGGCAATGGAAATATTCCGTTCGATATAGTCCTGGTCTTTGGATTTGAGACGCTTCTTGATGTCCCGTCCCAGAGCTTCAATGACAAAGGAATATGAGTCCGCGTTGGCCTCGATTTCGTTTTCGGCCATGAGCTCGAGAATCTCCACCGCATCGCGGGGATCTCCCCGCTCGGCATAGCTCGACAGGACAACGTTGATGCTTTCGAGAGACAACAAAGAGTGGTTTTCCAGGCGTGCCATTTCGTTGTGGTGGTCCTCGATGAGTATCCTCCGTGCTCTGCCAATCAGCGGTCGATTCAAACGAATCGCCGAGGAAAAACTTCGCAACAGCGGCCTCGAAACCTCAAAGCCATCCTCCTTCATAGAACTCATGGCGGCAAAGGCCTGTCGCAAACTTCCCTTTTCGTTGGCAAAGGTCATGATTGTGTTTTCGTAAATCGTCTCGGTGGGCTTGTAGTGACAGGCTTCCAAAATGTCCCACACCAGCAATATAAGGTCCGAAGAGCCGGCCTGGGAAGCCCCAATCGACACGCTTTCCAGCGTGGACAAATCAATCAGGGTTTCGGGATCTCTTGTAGTATCTTTGGGTTGCAAGTCTTGTTTATTGGAAAAGTCCGTCAGCCAGGCGCGAAGCGCCGTGCACACGGCATCCGTGTCCGTAAAGGGAAACATGTTCTGAATCGCTGGCAAGACGGATTCGGCATTGAGCTGGCCGCCGGGAATCTCCACCAATCGTGCCATAATGTCGTGAAAGGGAACATCCGCCTGGCGATTGTATCGGGACATACTGAGGAGTCGGTTCAACCAGCCAGCCTTGACTTTGTCAGGGTGCTCTTCCACAAACTGTTCGTACAACCCGTGCGCATAAGGTCCAATGGTGGCAATCCGCTGCGTCACGAGGGAGACGACAAGCTTGGGGTACAAAATCTTCTTGGATTCGTCACCCATGCCATCCATCTCATCGAGAAGTTTTTCCATAATAATGTGAATCTGCCGCGTGTTGTGAATTGTGGGATCCAAGAGGCTCAGGGAATTGGCGATGCGCTTGTAAAGGGACAAACGCTTCTTGGTGGACGAATCCAGGTCTGCATCGGTAGACTTCAATTGATCTTGGTGTGTAAAGTTTGCATTGTAGTATTCTAGAATCTCAAAAGCAGCCACCGGATCGGATTCGGACACCATGAAAAAGAGATTCGTAACGCAAGATCGAGGAAGAATTTGGTTGTTCTTTTGAGATTCTTGAAACAAAAACATGCTCTTTTTCAATTCCCTACGGTGTATCGAACGGCGAATTTGTGACTTGAGTTTATCAAATTCACTTTTCTCGGATGCTGTTTTGTGGTTCGTTGTTGTTGCTTCTTTTATCGTGGATTCCGATTGTGCGGGTTGTTGCTTAACTGTTGTTGTTTGGACTGATTCTGGCTCTATATCGTTCTCTGCCATGTCTACTGCAATGGGATTGTTGGAAAGAGTTGTGTTGGCCGTGGCAAGCTGAAGGGAATCGAGAAAAAGCCTCATAGTTGCCAGCCGTTCTTCTTCATCTTTTTCGAAATTGCTTGAAGAATATTCTTTTGGTGAATTGAAAAAGTCAGTTGCCGAAGCAGCATGACTCGAGGCAACCATTTGGTGCCCATTCCTGCGTTGGCGGATCTTGGAAGGTAGGTTTGTTGTGCTATCGGATGCCTTGAGGGATGGAGATCTCGATCGCCGGCGTATCGAGGCCATGGTGCTTTTTGATCTAGGACGCACCCCGCGTTTCGAGGCAGTGGCTATCGAAGTCTCCGCCCGGAGGGTGGCTTTCGCGGCGATGGACGACAAGGATGATCGAATCATGATGGTATTTTAGCTGGAAATCCAACAGGTCGAGTATACACGGTAGAAACTATATGCAATTGAAGCGGAAGAAATCGAAATCCAGTGGATGTCAATTAAGCTGTATTGGATACCAGCAATTCTTTCGAATGAATAGCCTGGAAGCTATCTTCTCTCAAATAATAATCGAAGGGTGTCCAAGATGTCGTTGATGATGATGATGAAGCCTCCTGATTTTTGGTTTCACATGCAGCTGGCTCAGAATAACTGACAACCACGTGTGGTCTTGTGTGGCAAGAAAAAACGCGAAATGGATTTTTTGATTCGTGGGTGTCGACGAAAGCTCGTCGTAACGAGAAAGGGTGCGGAAAAAATTACTGGTGCAACGACGGCCAGACAGACCTTTTTTAATTTTAATCCGAGAAACCTCTTGACTCTTCTGACTTCGAAAGACGGATCTTCAGTTTGCTTCTTTTTTTTCTCTTGCAGAAAGTCCATATTATATTTCTTGACATTCGAGTTCTGTCATAAGGCTAGAAGAGTTACCATATACAAACGATGTTCGGATCAATTGCACCGAAAACGAGGCATGTGCTGCGGCATCATCGCCTTACAGGAAGGAGATTTGACACACTACAATGTTATCACACTACGAATCGAGAATTTTCGACCATTTTGGGAAGGGGGCATTCCTGTACAGATTGTTCTTGTTGTAGCACTTCTATAACAGCAAGGCACCACGATGCAACAAGAACGGCTCTACAGTATCTAGATCCTCTTCAAACACGCAATGGTTCGCAAATATCTACACCATCATTTAGAATGCAGGCGCGGAGATCCAAGACCGATGCCACAACAAATTCGGGAGACGAAACAGACGAAATCGTCATCCCGGGAGCCGAAAAGGGGGGACGCAAATTGGCGATTGTCTACACATGTACGGTTTGCGACACACGGTCCATCAAACAATTCACCGAAAATGCCTACAAGAACGGTGTGGTAATTGTCACGTGCCCGGGCTGTCAAAACAAGCACCTGATTGCGGACAATCTGGGATATTTCGAGGATGGTGGATGGAATATCGAAAAAGCAAAATCCGAACTGGGAGAAAACGTAAAAGTCGTCCAGAATGATGACGTTTTAGAGCTGAGCGTGGAAGATATCTACGGGGCGGACAAGATCGAAAAAGCTACAAGCGGGGCAGCATCCGAGGAAAAGTCATCATGAAATGGATACTATGTATTCAAAAGAGACTGCTACTTCTATTTTTGATATTCACAAGGATATCAAATTCGAAAGGTATCGCAATCGCAATTGCAATTTCAATAAGTATATAGCAATCAACTTGATTTAAGTAGTGTACGTAGCAATTGTACAATATTTATTTATGTGTATGCATTTACATGTTTCATTTTCGTAGCGATGGTTTGTTATAATGTCATGCTTTCGTGAATATTTGGATGTAGCCGGCCTTTTAATATTCGATAGCTTTCTTGAGTTTCGTGGATTGTGCGCATGTAAATGAATCACTCGTCAGTTGGGCATTACTTTTGGGCGGATTCTCGTTCGGTAGCTTTACTCGTATGTTTATGAATGCACTTTTTACAGAGCAAAGGCAGCAAATTCTTTGCCTCCCTCTGCCAGCGCCGAGGCCAAACCGGGATCCACTGCAGTCAAAACCTTGCGCTCCGTGCTGGGCGAATCCATGGCTTTGACTACTAGGTTGGCGACGTCCTCCCGGTGGATGCTTCCAATTGCGGTTGTGTCTTCCGTCAAGATGGCCGTTCCTGTCGAAGGTTCCGAAATCAATCCCCCGGGACGAATAATGGACCAATTCGAGTTGGTATAAAAATCAATAAGTATGTTTTCCGCCTTTTCCTTGGCCTCCAAAGATTCTCGTAGCATCTCAAACACCTTGGGGTGCGCAGCCGCCCTGGATGATCCGCTGTTTTTTGTTTTTGAAATTGGCAAGAAACAATACAAGGGTGAAAAAAGTCAAACCATTAGAATATGCGAATGCATTGATTCATAAGCATACTTTCGCGTCAATATTGGCATATTAGAAAAACTTACCATCCAATGCTGGTGACCAGTAGGATTCTCTGGACGCCCAATATTCCCGCCGATTCGATCACGTTGTTATTTCCCTCGTAATCGACCCGCCGTTCTCCCGTTTTACCACCCAGTGTCGTAATGGCAACGTCGCATCCATCCATGGCATTTTCGACATCCTTTTGATCAAAGGCGTCACCCAATATCGCTGTAACGCCTTCCATTGCATCCAGTTCTTCTTTGGCATCCTCCCTTCGAACCAGCGCCACCACCTCGGTTCCCTGTTGTGAGAGTTTTTCGACAATCAAATGGCCGACGCCCTTGCCGCCACCCGCAACAAAGACTTTCTTGTAGTTCAACGCGGTTTTTGACGCCGAGAGGCCTCGATTTCCCGCGCGTGATGTTGTTGATTTGGAGGAGAGAAACCCGTCGACGGATAGGATCGACGAGAGACAGAATACGGCAACTGCAATCCAGCACAACATCCTCCAATTCGGTTGACGCTGTTTGTTCCCGTCGAATGTCATTATTGTTTTTCGTTTTGGATTGGAAAGCGTTAAATTATAGTTGGTGCTGTTCTGTATTCTATGGATTGTGGATCATTTCATGTTTTCGATAACCTTGGCAACAAGAACTCCATCGATCACAACATGGTGTGGAACAATCGAATTCCACAATCACAACGAGAAGAAACAAGGTGTCAAGGCAAAAGAAAGATTTTTGCAAGTACAAGTACGTGTTCTGACACTGGTTCACTGCCGCAGAAACATACTCATAATATGTATGAATTCTAACTAGAATATATAATAATATCATGTCTATCGTTGCTAAACTTACAACGACACACAGAGGAGACATTGAAAGAGATAAATGATCAAATCATTTTAATTTACATTATTCTAACCAGTGTACATTATAATATCGATCATAGAGATTGATAGGGAGGATTTTCAAACACGAAGAAGTGATTTTAATACGCCACCGCCTGCTGCGCCAAAATCAGGATTGTTGCCAGAGCGAAAGAAGTTTTGAATCCACGGAAGAGAATGCTCGGGGAGCTACTCTCGAGGAATGAAAAGTTAGAGGATGAATCTTCAGATGATGATTCATCGTCGTCTTCATCTTCCGAATCTTCATCTTCGTCATCGTCGTAATCTTCATCCTCCGAGTCTTCCTCTTCATCGTCGTCCCACCAGTCTTCACTTTCGTCTTCCGAGGCAGCCTTCACAATTTCCTTCGTCAAACGTGCCGGGCGTATACTTTAGTCCACACTCGCGGACAAATGGTGGGGCAACTCCTTGAATGACAGGAGCCGAACAGGATCCCCGGGGCAGACCTCCTTTCGCAAAGAATATTTCTTCGTTCACAATGTGGGCCCGAACATCAATGGGACAAATTTTGGCGGCATCTGCATCGTCCGCGTCATCCTCCATTTCTGGATCGACTAGCAGAGAATCCTTTAGAGTCAGAAATTCTTCGCACGTGCACTCGGGATTGTAGTCGCCGGGTTCATAACCGGGCACGGGCTGGCAATTCTCAACAATATCTTCCAATACTCCCTCCTCCCATCCGTTCATGAAATCGGCATGAAAGACCTCCTGCTCACCCTGGAATGTGGCGTCACTAAAGGTGTACTTTCCTCCCTCAGTAATTTTGAATACGCACAAAGAGCTGGATCTGCGGGAGCCGACGGTTGTATCCTTCCTGGACACTCGCCCGCGACTGTTCCATCGACCGTGTAGGCCATGTGGCCAAAGGGATCACCCGAGTCACCAATGCCCTTGGAATCGTCCCAGCACGTTGGAAAGGCCAGGGCGAATTCCCATTTCGCCACACGCATCCGAAGGAAAGAGTTCGGAATCCGATTCGCACAGGACCGTCGGCACGTGTACACTGGCTCTGGGACACAAACATTCCGAAAAGACATCCAAGCCCTCCAAACTTGGATCCATGCCGGCAATCATTTGAAAGCCAGGGGGAAAGGCTTCGACCATAGGAGCGGGAGCGTCACGGTCCCATCTATAGTAAGGACCCGAAAACGCAATCTCTGCCAGCTCGTAGGTGGGATTCTCCCGTAACGACATCCTTTCCGACTTTGTAGATGGATGGATGCCAATATAGAGATTTGTTTTCTTCGTAGACAGAAGTCGAAAAAATGTGGATCGGAATTCCTCAAATCTTCAGGGTGTAGTGCTGGGATGGAAGAGTTGTGGGCCGTAAAATGTGTGAACGTGGTCACTAATAGCAGAATAAGAGAAAAATGTGGAAGAAATGAAAACATGAATGAAAAATGAATGAGTGAATGAATCAATCGGCACATCGAAATGAATGAATACCAACTCGAACTTTTTCACAAACGATGACTTCTTTTTCTTCAATAACTAATTCACGTACGATACGCAATCCTTGTTCAGGATGGGATCGGTTCTCGCATGCCCCGCCGCCTTGTAGAAGAGACACATCTTTACGAGATCGGCATTCGCGGTATCGAGGACGACGGAAGCGATGATGGCCATCGCGGCTGCGATGAATGAAGGACGGGATCTTTTCATCTTTTCAAAGTTAGTTTTTGCTTTTGGGTTTATGGCGAGAGGAAATCAAAAGCCAACGAAGGTGTAGACTTTGTTGTCGTTGTTCTTGAATCGTGAGGTGATAGATTCTGAGGGAAAAAGTGATCATGAATGATCCTGAAGGGGAAAAACGTGTCTGCTGGAATGAATCGTGTCAAAATCACTGGGTCACGGATCCAGACCCACTTTTTGATAAAATTCGACCACCTCGACTAACAACAACATCGCCCTCATCTACCTCCATTGGCTCACCTCCGTCCAAACTAACTGAAAAACGGCCTCTTGAGTAACAGCATGTAACAACAACAACAACTCGCAACTCCTCTTTGTCGATCTATTCTAAAAGGCGGCCATCAAACCAAAGCAGCATTTCCTCTAGCTCCAGCAACAATATCGATTGCCATTTTTTCAATTTATCGCAATCAAATAATAAATAATATCCAATCATGCCGCCGCACAAGAAAGTAAAAAAGGTGATGACCCTGCCCATCAATGTCATCTTTGGCCATTTACAGGTACGACAACGTTACGACTTTTGACTCGATTCCATCCATCAGAGATGGGAGTTCCAATGATGTCTTTCTTTCTATTATAATTCACAAACAAATCATATATAACTCACACAAAATGCTTTTACTCGTTCATTCATACAACAGAAAAAAACAAGGGTTCGCATCTGGCTGTACGAGGACACCAAGATGCAACTCGAGGGGCAGATCATTGGCTTTGATGAATACATGAACATGGTCTTGGACGATGCGGTAGAAATTGGAAAGAAACGAAACGAGGTGGGCAGAATCTTGCTCAAGGGTGATGCCATTACATGCATACAAGAGGCGAATCCCGTCAAGAAGGAATAAAAAAAGGAAACAATACAATATCGAAAAATAGAAATTTAAAGTGCGCATGTGGGCGGGGGACTCCATGAATGTATATACTAATTGTGGTGCGACGAGGATGGCAATGAGGAATTTGCTGGTGTCGATGTTCGTTGGCGTGGTAATGATGATGATTGAATGAAAAAAGTCAACGATTGGCGTTTTGAAACCGATAGAGTGTTGTGCACTAGAACTCGGTGGAATAATGGTTGTTCGGGATGAGGGTATTTCACTGCTGGCCTATGAGCTGCTGCTATCACACAACAACAAAACGTTGAGGATTTAGTCGCACATATGGTGATTGAACACCAGCGAATTAACGAAGGGCATCGATCGATGATTCTACTTTTTCATTTCGATTTTTTAAGAGCCTCGGGATAAATACTGCATCATTAATGAATTGTGTAATGCATTTTTAGCGTGGCTTTCGTTGCTATTTTCAAAACTCTTATCTTCGATTGGTACCATTCAAAAACAATAATCGATCAATAATGATTTCTAAAACAGATGAGACCATCCTTTGCGTTGGATTACTTCCAAACATTTACTCCGGTGAAAATAGTTTCGTCGAAAACACAATCCATAACATTTTTTGTATCCACTCATTCCACACGTCTACTCCTAGTCAAAGATCATGTCGTCGGGATTGACTCCAAACGATCGCATCACGCTCTTCCCGATCGGGCTTTCCATGACGGTCGAGATTCCCCCGTCGGCTCCCTTTGGGGGGCGTTGTCCCACCGCTCGATTGACGTAGTACTTGACGGCCATGGCGCACATGGCATAGATAAAGAAGAAACTAAAGGCCTGCTTCGGATGCATCGATGTCGCCTCGTTCAGGGCCAGCGCGTCGACACTTCTCCAGTCAAGTCCCCGGGCCGATACCTTGGAAATAAAATTGGGAGGGACAAAGGGCAGCAGTCCAATGACCTAAGGATGAAAAAAGAACCAAAAGTGGTGAGAATGGATTCAAATATGATATCCATCACGCGAAATTTGAAAATGTTCCAAAGCTTACCTTGCCTTGGTTTTCAATTCCCAGGATTCGCAACAATATAATGAAAAAGAGAGATCCCATGATGTTAGGGGCAAAATGCCGCCGGGCAACGTCGGCGCAGGCACCCTGGTATTCCGCCTTGGCACGATCGAATTTCTTGCGATGTTTTTCTGACTTTTTCAAGTCGTTCTCGGCTCGATCGAGCTTGCCCTTGAAGCGTTCCATCGTGCGGAGCGAGCGTTGGTAGGGGTCCTTTTTGAACACCATTTGGTTCGACAACAAATCAATCACCAGCTGCCAAAAGCCGACCGTCAAGACGATACTCGAAATGTCCGCTGCCGTCATTGTTGTTGTTTGTTTTTCGAGTTACTGTGAATGAGACTTTAATGGGAACGGATGGCTTTTTGCAACCAAGGAGAAAGTCTTCATATAAAGCAATCACCAACGGTGATACGATCATCTGACATCTGCTCCACAAAATTGAAAATGCCGTAAAAAACTTGCGAAATCCTCGACAAAAAATCCTTTGTTGACTTTGCTGGTATGTATGATTACGTACGTATAGTAGGTACGAATGAATATATTCTAGAGTGTATTTTTCTCAAAAACACTGCTGATGGGTGCTATTTTCCATTTACAATTTACTAGCTTGTGTTACAAAGTTCGAAAGTCGAATAAGAAACCAGACTGATTAACTTATTTTTTGTCATCTAAATTCGCCGGCAAGTCCCCAGTTTCCGACGCGTAAAAGAGTTTGATGATCGAAGGCTGTGTCACCTCGGTCGTCCCCCGAAAGAAAAATTTGGACTCCTCGAGTTCTATGGTTTCGCGAATCCAGCGATTATTCGTACCACTACTGTTTGGCGAAGCTATGAGCGAGCCGTCACATTTAATCTTTTGGCTGTTTTCCGCGTACCTAGCTGGCAGCAAAAAGGAAATGACGTTGGCCTTCCATTCTTGGATGCAATGATCCACAAAGCGTTCTGGCAGGTCGCGTTTCATGTCGCTCCCGCTTCCCTGACCTGTGGTATACGGCGGTCCTCCCAGGAAACATACCAAAACATCTTGAGGTCTTATTGTACCATCCATCTCATTGAATGTGTCAAACTTATCGACGACACCTTCTCGAGAAGTTTCAAAAAAGCTTTTGCACTCCAAGAAAATAGTATAGTCGCTGCTGCATTTGTCCTCATTTCCATTCTTGTGAGAGCTCTTTTCTATGCGGGACAGAAACGTTCGCGGCAGATTTGGATAGCCCCGGGGTCAATATCGTAGCCCAAAATCCCAACTGAGCCTTCGAGGAATATGGCGAACTTTCAGTGCCTCTACCAAAGAAACAACAATGTCACCATGGCCACAACTGGGTTCAACAAAGATAATCTTTGTGGTTTTGTTTCTACAGTTGGTACAAGCGCAGAATCCTGTCTAGGGCACACTCCACTACCTTTTTAGAATTTTCTTCCGATGCAAAGTACTGCCCGAGGCGTGAAGACTCTCGCAAGGTCGTGGTTATTGTCGTGTCGACAGCATCGGCAGCTTCTACTGTCATTCGTGCTTGTGTTCGGAAGACTGGGAAATCTCAGAGGATCCCTTTCGGCGTGAAAACGTCCTCGGTATCGGAACTACCGACAAAATTAATCCCATGCATCCTGAATCGACCCCGCAGTTCGTACCATTTTTTTGCATCATTCGCAAAAAGCAATCCAGCTGGAAGATGGACTTTGTCATTCGCGGCGTAATAGTGGTTTGGCAGACTTTCATCGAAAAGGCAATCCGGAATAACACCATTCGGGTTGGTTTCACTGGGGATAGGAACGTCTCCACGGAACTAGCGCTTTCATCGACTACTTTTTTGAAAAGCCGCCTTTGGAAAATAGCGTCTTTTTTGTGACTCGCGCCAGCATCCAAGAAATCCTTCTTGGACCTCCAGGCAAACCGAACGCCCGGGCTTCCGTCCGAGCCGAATGATTGGAAATGCTATCAAAAGTGCTGGGAATGTATTCCCGGATTTCGGTATTTTGACTGCGCTTATATCCACATGCCACTATTGCGGGCAAAACAGACGGTGGTGGAGGACGATTCTTGTCGGGTGTGCTTTTGCATGCCGATTCTTGGGTGGCCATAATTGATCAGGCTTTTCTTCGTCTTGATTATTTTCGTGCCTTTTTGCTATCCCATATCGTTGTTTGGTTCACGCTCATGCAATGCCATGCTCCCTCAGAACGAGCTGCTTGTGGCTTCAGGCATCAAATGAAGGGCAGGGGTAGGTATTTCTGAAACGTCCCTTTCCCATTTTTTCTGCTTCTGTTTTTCGTTTTTCTCTTCCCAAAAAATTTCCTAAAATCGTTTGGTTGTATTTGTGCCACGACTCGCTTCATCCGTGACTGCGTCGATGGTTGCGAATGCGGAAAACATCACGTCAAAAACTTACGTTTTGCGAGCTTTCTTGCTTCCAACACATCAAAATACCTTCATGATGCCTGACTCGACAAGACGACCGGTAAATTGATCACACTTTTTTCATTCTCTGGGATAATTGTGGGAAGTACAGTTGCTTTACCATTCCAGTCACACACACTCATACCACAAACCAACATGGTGACAAGAATTCCGATCGATGCCTACCTATGGCTTCCATTATTGGTCTCGTCGCGATGACGTTGGTCATTGGAGACTGTTTCGCGTGGCAGGGAAATCTGCCAATCCACCAAAGCAGGAACGCAGCATCGATCCTCACAACTCATGATGTCATCCAGTGGATTGGAGGGAGTTGGAGACTTTGAATCGTGGTTTTCGAGCGTCGAGGGAGCCAAATCCAATCCCTACATCAAACATACTTCGTTTGGGGAACTTCGGGGACTCGGGACTTTAGACAAGAGCATCGGATCTAGCTCTGGTGAAAGCTGGATGACGATTCCTCGATCCATTACGTTACAAAGTGATTTTAGCCAACCGGATTGGGATGCAAAACTGGCCGAGTCTTTGTGGAAGGAAGTCGAAAAGGGGGCTTCGTCGTCTGTCCGAGGATATGTCTCACTTTTGACAAAATCCTGGACCACCAAAGATTTGCCAGCAGCTCCACCCCTTCCCGCTTCGGATGCCCTGCGACACTGGAGTGATGAAGAAAAGAGCGTCCTTTCAACACATCCAAAGGGTCAGGCACTGCTGGATCTGCAGAAACGACAGGTAAGTGGGTTTATTTTTCTTTCATCACTTTTTGCTGTTTAGATTTGTCCTCACTTTTCGCATATAAACTCCGCAGGAACAAGCCTGGAAATCCAAATACGAGGCCCTCCAATCTTCCATGACGTGGGAACAATTCGAGTGGGCCATGGAAGCCGTCCACAGCCGAGCCTTTTGCGGAGACTTTGGAATCGGCGGTGGTGGCCTCCCCACAGCGGTCAACCTCGGGGCACCAGCGCTTGCGGCAGTCGGATGCTACACCTATTTTGCAATCTTGCACGGACAAAACGATGCAATCTTGATTGCCCTGGCGGCCCTCGGCAGCCTGCCTACGCTTGTGAATCTGCTCAAGGACAGTCCACCAGTGGCTGTGCTGTTACCCCTCATCGATTCGGCCAATCACTTGGAGGAGGCCGATTCCTCCATTGAATACAGTCCTCTGACAGACTCCTTTGACCTCAAGGGAGGCCAGGGGTGTCTGCTGTCGGAAGGAGAACAGCAGCAGCTGTACATTTCGTATGGGAAAAAATCCGACGAGGAATTGCTGCTCAACTATGGCTTCCTCAAGGGAACTAACTACGATGTGGGAAGCGATGCTACGGAGCGACGAAGACAGCTAGCAGAACAATTTCTCTTCAAGTACCAATAACCAATACTTAAACGACCAAATAATAATGTCTATCGTAAACTTTTCGTAAATCTTGGTCATGCTATGTAGATTTTCGTCTGGAATATTTGCGCAAGAACAGTGTCACATTCTATATTTTCCACGCAAGTTGATATATAGTTTCAATGTATCTTTAGTTTGACAATCCTTTTTCTAATTGTTTTATGTTGCGCAAACCGCAAGCTGTCTTTTTATTTTACATACTCCCAGTTCTGTACCATGAGCTTCGATACGCATTGCAGGGCGTGGCGTTGGAGATCGACGTTTTCCGATTCGAATCAATGGCATGACCAATTCCTTGGCACCCAGTCTCTTGGTGATGGATCGTCCATTGGGGTAGAAACGAACAAATTCGCCAATGTCATAACAGGCAATTGCCACAACTTCCTCGTCGCTGCTGGAAAGCAGAGCAATCAAAACCTTTAGCAATCTAAAGTCTCCGTCGGGGCCCTCGAACATGCGGGCGTTCTCCTTGAAGAATGCCTCCGTGTGGGTGGATCCCCATTGGAGGTGTCCCTTTTCGACCTCGTTCTTGTAGACCTCCCAGCGGCTCATGTCCTTGTAGTTTTCAACGAGGAGCTTGTGGACGCAGTCAATGTCATCGACAATGTCGGGATCCGTGAACTGTCGGTCTTTCAAGAGCGTTATGGACTTCATGAGTCCGTTTCCGATCATTTCCGCCAAGAAGAATTTACCATCGTGTTTGGTGTATCCGGCAGGTGCTGCGTCATCGGTAGAGACACAGGTGGCAAGGTTGCTGAGCGCGGCAAGGGACACACGGACGACCTTTTCGCGGGGAGCAGCGGCAACCAACTCGCACAATGCTTGAACTGGGACTCCCTCCTTGGCAAAATCGGCACGGATGCTCCACGAGGTGTTGAGTTCGTAGGACAAGATCCACATACAGAAACTGAGTGCGTATAATTGTTGGACGGATCCCTGTCCAAACTTTTGTTGTCCATCGCTAGGGAACACCCGATTTGGAACCCGACAAGAGCTGGCGAGACATGTACTTGATGCCGCCTGCCTTTGCAAAGATGACACGAGATTCGAGAGAGCCCATCAATACAACCAAAGCGGGAATGCACAAACCAACCAATTTTCCAGTGGCATTCTTGAGCTGGCTCACAATCCACGCTACAAGAGCCTCCATGGGCTCAATCGCGGAAGCATAGGAAACCGGTCGCGATTTGGAATCGGATCGAACCTTGGAGGGGCACGAAGCAATCAAGATCTTTCCGAGGGAGCTGGACGCCGACTTTTGTGCAAAAATATCGCCCTTTCCACCCTTGTTGAGAATTCGCAAGAGGGCCTTCCACTGGTCAACCAAAATTCCGTCCTTTCCGACGTAAAAGACGGAGGAAATTGTCACGCCCGAAGTTCCTTCTACAAGCTTTCCAATGATTTGATTCAATTTTGTCAAAGCATAGTGTGTAACGACTCCCAATGGATCAACATCCAATGCGTGCAGTGCTTGTTCGGGTGTGCATGTGTTGACATAGGTAGAAACTTCTCCTGAAATTGGATGAAAACAAAAAAATACATAGTGAGTCGAATAGTTTGTTTTGGATCGATCTAACAAATCAAAAAGAACAACATCCCAAAACAAATTAGGCGGCAACAGGAACAGCCAACACCACGAGAATCGCAATATAATATTGTCTCTAACTGGTAGTTGGCTGCTGGTTTGCTGCCTCTCGAATTGTTGTTGTTGTTGTTTTGTCCATCGCGCAATGCTATATTCTCCAACAAATTGATTTGTCGTCACTGACCTGTGCCCGCTCCGGCGCCAGCGGCTTCCGCCAAGAGCTTGAGGAGGACGCGTGCGTACATGGAAGCATCCCGAGAATCGGCAAGGGTGTAATCGATCGGATTGGTTTCCGCCATTCGGAGGAGTGCCGTCTCTTGAGCCGTAAGCCGAAGAGATCCAAGGGCGTCCCATTGGATATTGGGAAAGGCCGTAGCCACCGGTGAGACCATGTTTTCAACACTCATGGTGATTATTGCTGGTTACTATTAAAATTAGGTTGTTTGTAGATTGCGTCGTCGTAGTCGACTATAAGTTGCTTCAGCGACGAGAAGGGGCGGGTTGCGCAAATGCTACTCCTAACGAAGAGGTAAAAACCCGTAAATCAATTCGATCTGCTAAATGTCCTTGTCGTCATCGATGTTGCCTTGTATCGTGTTCTCCTTGGGAAAGAGTTGGGCGATCGCTTCTTTCCTCGCTCAACGGGGCGAAGCACCTAAAATCTTTTGGCTGGCGCGCGCGTGCTAGTTCGGCAGACCTCTTCCGAAGCTCAACGGGTGGATTCCATGAGTCACGAGTCAAATCGCTGATTCCCGAATACTAGTTTGAGTATAAGGAAGATACGTATCATATGTATGTAGAGTAGTCCTATTCAATAACAGAACGTATCGACTTTCGAAAACACCCACCCATTTCAATTTTTCATCGTGGAGAAAGAATAAGAAGGGTCAAACTATTATTGTTTGTAATGCCTACTAGAAACTATGAATCATTTGCCAAAATTAACTATTGTATCACTCGTTATATGAATAACAGCAGCTGCAATGCCCCCGCTAAAGCTCCCAGAAACCCACCCAAAAGGATGAGCTGAATTTCGTCCTCCTCGAATGCCGGATGCAATACTCCCTCGAAATCTTGCGGGGGTAATTCGGTCATTTTTTCTCGTATGGTTCTCTCCATATCCATAGCCTGAACAGAACAGAACAGAACGAGTTGGGGTTGATGCGATGAAAAAAGTTAGAAAGCTGTAGTATGCAAAACAAATATAGAATTCTCGAATATCAATGAATCGTGCCAACTAGTTTTGTTGTGTCAACAATCTGAAAACCTTACCTTTTGTGTGTATTCAGTAGGACGAATCTATCACATCCGGAATCTTTCGAGTCACTTTCATGGCAATGCTTTCCTTCATTTGCAAGAATTGGTCCGATCCCATTGCGGCCACAGCGAGGGGTTCGATCTCGGACACCAGCTTGTCGGTAAAGACGAGAGTGTGTGCGCTCGTAGCATGGCGGTAAAAGTTCTTGGCTTTGGAGCCATTGAAAATCGCGTTCCATATCGCCTTGATGTGGAGTATATCGACGCATATTACGCGTGCAAAGGTTTCTGACACTTCGGCCTGGCGTCTGAGAAAAATACCGTGCATGGTAATCATTCCGCAAATTTGTTTCGGCTCAATGGGAGAGAAAATCACCTTCAGAGCGACATAATTGGTGGCAGTTCCCACAATCGCACCAAATATTGGCATAACCCAATTCGCCGGGTAAAACATATAGACCACCATGTGCACGACGCCAAACAGGAATCCAAAATAGAATCCACTATTCTTGATAAAAATGAATTCGTTTTCTCCACACTCTTGGAAAATCTTGACAATCAGGTGCTTGTTTTGGACGCAAGCGTTGACCGACATTTCCTTAATGTTCACAACATCATTTATATGGGCCTGCATGTCTTTCATGAATTCCCTCAGAAACTTGCCGCTCTCGTTATCGGCCGTGACAATGATATCGTCTTTGACGGCCTGCGGTATGCTTCCCCAGGTTTGCGGCATGGTGTCCATCGCCACCTCGTTGATAACCTTATCCATCAATAACAGAATGGCATCGTCCATGACCTTGGCAAATTCAACGGGATCCACTCGATCAAAAATCTCCTGTAATGTCCAACAGCTGGGTCGTCATGAGATCAAAGCACGTCGATGCCATCTTGTGGGCTTTCGTGGGGATAATCCCCTGCCATCCGAACAATCCCCAGGGCTGACCCGGTAACCGAAAGAGTTCAATCCCAAAGAATTCGAGCGGGGCAAAGGTCATTTGCAGAGCCAAAACATTCGTAAAGTAGCCCACAGCTCCGTCGATGAACGGGATTATTACATACTTCCACCATGCGTCGTCCAGCGCCATAGGTTTTTGAAATCGCACCGAAGTGCAGAGAAGACCTAAAAACGAAGAGTTTCACTCCTTTGTGTGGACGACAATGGTTTGTAACTGTCGGTTCTCTGTTGTGTAGAGATCAAGATCCTAAGCGTTCACAAAGAATTCGATAGATTCAATTGCCGATGGTGTAAAGAATGTGAAAAATACAATTCTCGATGCGTTGATTTTTGTTTTGGCATCCGACGAACAACGGCCCTGTAGAATTCACTACTGTGCGTACGTGTAAGTCGGCAATGGCATGAAAAATGGAACAAAATACCACCAAAAAACGGGATCAAAAAATTTAATGTTTCTAGTTGACTGTCAACCACCAGCACTCTAGTTGTAATACACAATTTGGAATACTGAGAGACAGGAGATAAAGGCAAGAAACGTTACTTGAAATTGCGCATTTTTACAGTCTGGAACAAAATCCAAATGGTCGTGTGGATGGATCTGTAGTGCTCTATTCTTGTTGTTGATAAGAATTTTCGAAGAAGGACGATAACCAACACTGGTATCCTTCTTCTGAATCGTCTCAATCGATAAACCCAGTATTGATGAGTATTGTTGTATTTGGAATAACTTCCGGCTTTTTGCCTGTCTCTATTCCACCTTTTTCTTTTTGCTCGACACCTTTCCTCCACTGGCGATGCTTAGGTAGAGTCCCCCGAATACCATCAGAACGGATGTCCACTGTCCCACCGTAAACGAATGCCCAAAATGCAGCACCGAAAAGAGAATGGTAAAGAATTTTCTCGTCGTCGTAATAGTTCGTCGTCACGAGCGAAGAATACCAAGCAATGCACAAAAAGATGAATATTTGGCCGACGCTGACGACTCCCGTCAATATCGTAATGTTCATTCGCAGCTGTTCGGAATCCTTCAAAAGCCGAATGCCTTGATTCATTTGACCCGTGATTATGGCCAGGGGAATCAAAAGAACCAAGGAATACGCATTGATGTAAAACATGGTTTCCACCGCCGTCGGTGGCCGTTGTTGGTTTTTGACGCTGCCGGGTCGTTTGAGCATCCCCTGGCAGGCTCCCAAAAATCCGTCCATGCCCAGCGACAGACACAAAAGCGCCATTCCCTTCCAGTATTGGTCGTTGTTGTCTTGACTTCGATTCGTCCTGGGGCGTCATTCGACTGAGGTTAAAGAGGGCAATTCCCGCGCTGATGCAAATGGCCGCCGTCCATTGTTGGACGGAATATTTTCTCCGCTCGATGAGGCTTCCCATGACCATGGTCGGAATGAGCTTGCACGACTTTGGCCAGGACCGCAACCGGATACGGAGACATATCGTAGACTCTCGTTGGAACCAATCATGGCAAAGACGTAACAGGCGCTCGTCAGAAACAAGAGTGGATGGTTCAATCTTTGAGTGGAGGTTATTGTTTCGTTCTTCATGTTCTTCCAGACGGCTGCCACAGCCAATATTGGCAAAGGTTTGAATCACGAGCACAAAGGTGGCACCCAAGTCGGCTCTTGGTGATTAAGCTTTTCCTGCAAGAATCCATAGAGCCAATACGAGCAACAAATTCCCGAAGCCACCATCAAGAGCCGCAGGGCATTTCGGTGTTTTTCGAAAAAGGAGGGAGGACCCATCTTGTCGTCTTTTGAAACGAGTGTTTCTCTGCACATTTTTGGTAGTATTGAATGGTTCCAATGATACAATTAGAGAGACGGGTGAATAGTCCTTTCGATAGAGAGAAGAAAGAGTTCTTCCGACCTTCTTGGATTGATTGGTCTTATCTCTTTCGGAATCACGACAAGAATAAAATAATATCGCGTCAACGTTTTTTCTTCTATTTCGCTCGCATGTCATTTTGAATCTGGGGTCGTGAATTCCAAAAGCAATCTGTTGGTTCCCATTGACTGGTAAGAAATCGTACAAACTGCTACGAGTTTTACGGAAGGCTAATTTACGTGCGTTGTTTCCGAAGCCAAAAAACAGAAATTACGGGAATCAAACATTCACATTCGTGAACGAAAATCTGAGTCAGTCACATTTCGGATCGTTGGAAGAATTTCATTTGCCTTTGTCAACTGCTCCTTTCCTTGAGCAAGAGCTGTTCATTCGAAAGCGTTCTGAGGTGACGGAAGACTATCGATCATCACGATTGGAATGACAACGTGACAGTCTTCCTCCACCAGTTCATGAAGAAATAGTACACTACCAGGAAGACAACCATAATTTCTCATTCGACAGAAAACGATCATGAAGCTTGCGGGCAACTATCTATGTTTGGCCATTGCGGCTCTTGTGCTACAAATATCATGGGACTCTATTGAGGCCTTCCAACCTTCCGCGCCAATCAGAGGACATCCGTTCCCTCTATCCGCATTCAAGGTATCCGTGGAGGAGCTCGAAAAGGACCTCACACCCGGCGAACGATCGATTACCGGTGTTGTCCGACAGTGTGGCCCATCGGTCGCTCTCATTCGATCGGTCCTTCCCTCGGCCAGCGGAAGCAGCCAAAGTCGCCGTCGGAGACGAAGCAACAGGAGAACTCCCAGGCGAAATAATGTTGACGACGATAACAACAACAACAATTTGCCCAGGGGATCGGATCTGGGTTCCGGAAGCGGATTTCTTGTTTCCAGCGAGGGATACATTTGCACGAATTTCCATGTCATTGAGCAAGCCTATTCGATTAAAAGAAATGCCGAAATGGCGGAGCACACCTTCGACGAGCTGGCGGGGAATTTGACGGGAGGTTTGATCAAGGACGATTTGCTCAACATCACCAAAACTATTCTGCAGCAACAATTCCAGGGACTCTTTGATGTAGATTCTTTACCTGTGGTATATGCCAAGATTAGTTCGTCGAATCGATTTCAAAAATGCCGCATCGTCGACGTCAATCCGGACATTGACCTGGCCGTTCTCAAAATCATGGAATCCAACACCACAACAGAATCCTCCATTGACTTTGGTTGCTCATCGGATCTCTTGGTGGGTCAAACCGTCGTTGCCATTGGGAATCCCTTTGGCCTCCAGAGCAGCGTGTCGTGTGGTGTCGTTTCGGCTCTGGACCGACAGTTGGCAAACAATCAGCGTCCCGCCAACATTCCCATTCGAAACGTCATCCAGACGGACGCTGCCATCAACCCCGGAAACTCGGGCGGGCCTCTATTGAATCTAAAGGGCGAGGTAGTGGGGATCAACACGGCCATTATTACCACCAGCGGAAGCTCAGCGGGAATTGGCTTTGCCGTCCCCTCCGATCAGATTCAGCCTGTCGTGCAGAGGATTCTCCAAAAGGATCGAATCGAGAACGGAAAGCGGCCCAACGTTGGTTGGCTTGGAATCTCCGTCGTGACGCAGGACGTCCAAATTCCAGAAGTCTCCAACAACAGCACCAATAGCACTTTGCCACCTGCTGGCTGCTTCTAAAAACTGGATTGCCAGCGTGGAACCAAATTCCCCCGCCCAAGCTTCCGAGCTGAAACCATTGACAATCAAAGATGACGGAAGTGTGGAATACGGGGACGCAATTATAGCTGTGGGAGGAAACACAGTCGAAAGCTTTGAGGATCTTCGAAAGGAGTTGGAAACTTGCGTCGCTGGAGAACAGGTAGCCCTGACGGTGCGAGATGCCGAGGAAAAGAAACGGGTGGTCTACGTTACGCTGGGGCGCAAGCCATAAGATGGAAGGAACATCCTGCAACCTCTGAATTTGTTCGAATTACCAAGTCATCATAATCCATAATGACTACTGTTATAAGTTTTTATTGCTTCGAACCATATTTTTAGTGTCATATGCTTTCCTCTAGCACAGTTTTTCTTGTCATAATTCATAATGGCTACGATAAAAAACCTTTTTTTGCTTCGAACTATATTTTAGTGTTGTATGTTTTCCGTTGGAACAATTTGTTTTCATCATCTTCGGGCCAAGCTTTTTTCTTCTGATGTAAGGTTCGTCGGTAAATTGAAATTTCGAAAACAGAAAAGTACTTAAAGCTAGGATAGCACTACTGGCTTGTGTATTTTTTTTACAATATTTTACTTTAAAACAATGCTCGAACACCATCCGCGTCGTATTGTTCTCCAGGGAACTTGATGACGTTTCCGTCGTCGTCGATGTATTCGGATTTCTTTTGGAGGACGAATCGTTCGAAGAACTTTGTGAGGATTCGATCCGTCGTCAAAAATTCGCAGCTTCCTCCGTTTGTGTTAATGGCAAGAATCTTAGGGACAAGGTCCGCTGCAACTTCCTCGGGCTGTGCCGCAAGGACTCCGAAGGGAAATTTGCGGAGCTCGGGTGTAGAATCGTCCAAGAGCAATTTGGTGAAGACCATACCAGGAGACAAGTTGTGGACCTGGATGGTTCCGGCAGTTTCCTTCTTTTGATATCCCTGGACTCCCTCATCAAGTTCCTTGACCAAACTGTCGGTGAGCTGGGGGAGACCACGCTTTGTCGCACCGTAGCAAGCATATCCGGGGGTACCGCCTCCCTTCACACCACTTCCGACGGTATTGAAAATGTGTCCAGTGACGCCAGGTTGATCAGCCATAACTTCCATGGCAGCCTTTGTGCACAGAAGAGTTCCCATAAGATTAACCTAGACATCAATTTTGAATTTGATACGAGAAAAAGAAATTTCGTGAGAATTTTGTAAACAGGATTGTTCGTCGACAAGCATTATTTTCAAATACACGACATGGCGACAACCATCGTCTCATCTATGGACACACTCACTTTCACAACCAATTCAACCTGGGAAATAGGAACTTCGGACAAAGCACGGCGTCCCCCGTTGACACCAGCATTGTTGATCCAGTGGGTGACGGTTCCAAGCTTCTCCTTGGCGAACTTAGCAAGGTTCGTGACGGATTCCGAATCGGAAACGTCGCACTGTGTGTGGTAGACCTTTGCCACCCTTGTGCTTCTGTTCGAGAGCAGCGGCAGCTACCGTGCAATCCTTGACATCACAGATCACGACATCGTAACCGCGGTCCATGAATTCTCCGGCGTAAGCCCAACCGACACCACCGGCGGATCCCGTAATGACAACACCGCCATTGGCAAACAACGAGGTCGACGATCGAGAGTTGGTGGAGGTAGGTGCGAAAGAGTTCACACCGGAGATGGCCAAACCGAAAAGAGAGAGACTTAGAATGCGCATGGTGGAACTAACAAGTATAATGACTGTAGTCAATATTAATGTTTGGTATTGTACTTGTATTGGAGGGGGAGACTACCTTCGAGAATGGAGTTCCCACTACAGACTAATAAATGCGCGTAGGATTCATGTATTTTCCTCGATCGCTGACGCCGATTACGCGAATTCAAAACCTGATTGAAGATTTGGGGTGAAGATTTTCTCGAAGGCATTCCAAAACACTGTGTCACCACGCGTAAAATTATTTTACACGTGGAATAGTACTGTTTTCCGCATTCACAGTTGTCGTTGTGTGTGCGAACATACGGCTGCTATTCTTACTACGCAACATACATATGATTCATATGGTACTAGGGAAAGTCGTCGAATTTACGCTCTCAAATTTTTGATCTTTCAGCTATAGCAGTATATTGTCAACTAGAAAGTAGTTAAAAACTTTCTCCATGTCCAGGATTGTATGGCTTCTTCTCGAAACAGGGTTGCTGGAATTCAAACATGATTTACTCCGGCGCACTTTTCTTGTTCCTACTCATGTGAAGGGACCCCTGAACGGGGAACCAGCTTCGCAGGTAGCTTTCGCTGTAAGCACTCATCCCTTTTGTTTCTTTGACCACCGTGACCCGCAAAAAATCACAGTGGCGTTTGAACCAAACCCGGTAGGGAACGGTCAATCCGAGGCAGGTAAATGCCCAAAAGACGGGCAGCCGAGCGAGCTTCTGTTTCAAGTCGTTTTTGTTGTTGCTTACTGCTATTGTCGCCGATGGCATCGGCAACCAGGAGCCGTGGGCGATATCCAGCCACCTCAATGTTGGTGGAGAACTCCGCAAATTCGTCCTCGCGACCGTATCTCGTCACAAATTCGGATTGTTGTCGAAAGTAGTCCTCTCTCGATCGCTTGTCCGACAAGACCAGTACCTTGGAAAGGGATATCTTTTGAAAAGGAACCACATCTTCGGATGGAGCCCGAACCCAAACTCCAACCATGGTCTTGTCGGTAAAGCTAGCGAAGCGATATATTGCGGAGGCCTCGTTGGTTACCACTCTGCGAGTGAACGGGAACATCGATCTGGTGTGCCGCGAGGATGTTCTTGGCAACTCCATACCGGCCTCCATTGCTGCTGCCGTTGGGTCCACCGTGGAAGCATCTGCTATTGGTTGTTGTATTTCCATCTTGGATTGTTTGACACTCCGCATCATTGCTCGAATCATCCGACGGATCCGCAAATAGTCTACGCAACTCATAGTGAAAGGTTTGAACCTTCCACGTCACCACAGGTGATTCTTGTTTCAGGCCTTCCAAAAAGGCATCCAGTTCTGTCGTATTCGATATCGCATTGGAGAGAAAGATTCGGGTGGTACAGTTGTAGGATTCGAAAAAGTACAAAAGAACAAATGCCGTAACCCACCATTTGTTTTCGATTTTCGGAAGCTTCAGTATCGTGAATTCCGCCAGAACCACCAGAATCGAGAGTGTCCTGGCAGACCACGAGGAACTAGGCAGCACCTGTCCGATCGTAACAACAATCAATAAGCTGCTTCACCCATCCCGAAAGAACACTGAGAAAGGCTATTGTGATCAATATTGTCAGAAATGCGGCCTGTGCGTGCTCAACCCCGAACTGATCCAGCTTGGGTGTCAGGCTCTCGTACAAGGTGTTCGAATTTCCGCATTCCCAAAAAACTCTACCCGTTTCCTGCACTCAATGTCATTCGCTATTAAAAACACACGTTCCAGACATAACAAAGAACAAATATACAACAATCATGATGAGTGTCAACAAAATCCGAGTACAGCAAAAAGAAACAAATGCTCACAGCACTGGCAGGGTAGCAACTCATGCACGACGTCGTAACATACCCGATCGATAAGCGCGGATTCCCCAAAGATGGAGGCCTCAACCCGCGAGGCTCCCATTGCGCTGGGGCCATAGGGACTCATGAGTGAACTCTGCGATGAAGTTCTGATGCTCGTTGTTGCATCACGGGCTGGATAACTACTTCCACGAAACAAAAACAACAGTGGATGCAATTGAGAATTCTCAAACGCGACGCGGTATCTTCCTGTTGTGACATGATGAGTTCCGATGTTTATGGGGATCTTTTTTAGTTTTTTTCTCTGATGTAGTGGCAGACGGATAGAAAACGATTTTTCAGAAAATTCTTCACAGCTCTATGCACCCCTCGACAAGCCTTCAGAACTAACTACCTTCACCATGCCTATTTCCTAGTTCATATCCCTACATACTCAATACGGACTATTAGTACAGTTTTTGGTTCTATGGTCTTTATTGCCATTGTATTCTACTACAACTTGCGCTTGTTCCGCTGCGAGCAAGAACAACAAAAAGAAGAAATCATCAATCGCAACCATTTCGTTCGTCCTCCCGTTTGCTTCTTCCTATTTGTAATATGAGGGATATTTCGACTGTTTGAATTTGCTTCTGGCAGTTGGAGCAAAATGATCCATCGCTATATCCACCACACTCCGTTTGAGTTTTTCAAATCTTCGTCTGCTATCTGAACAGAACTTCAAATGGACGGGAAGACCCAAACGTAGGTGAAGGTGCCTCGAAAAGGTATTGCTGGTATGTCACCATCCAGTTCGTATCCCGTCGAGGTAATCGTTGCATTAAAATACTTGAAGTTCGTCTCAAGCCGGGAAACAACACAAAAGCTAAGCTCTGCGGATTGAATTCCATTCCATTTTATGGTGTTTTGCTTGCAAGAAAGCCAAAAGTAGTGGTGCAGTTTTCTCGTTGCGAAGCATTCACGTCTTCAGGCAATGTCACCATAGGCCAGTAGCTGGACTTTCCCTTCAACATCTTTCTCTATATTGTTCTTGTCGTCGTCGTCACGGTCCCACAGCGATGGCCGGTCGTCCCGTCTTCTCTTGCGAAACTTGGTCGGCCGTTCCTTCAATTTCACCGAGTCCATCGTCACCATCCAATTCTGACCGTATCGATTGTAAAAGTCACATCTTCCCTTTAACAATACCCGGGGAGCTTTGCTGGTAGGAATGTGTTTTTTTGCCACGCTTTGTTGGAAGGATTCCAAAATGCCTCGCACGCACTCTCCGTTCATTTGGATCGTTGCTGTTGTGGCCACTTCTCGGATTGGGGGCTTTTCCTCTTCGCCTTCGGCATTCGCTTTGTCTGTTTCAACAATTTGCGTGTCTTCTTGTTCCAGGGAATACAAGGCATCTTGGAGAGTCCTGCCGATGATTGTCCCCGTGAGCACGGCGGATGCGAATTCTCTGGCTTCTTTCTCCTTTTTGTTGTCACCGGAGACAATAGACGCCATTCTTCTGTTGGATAAAACGAATAATTCGGTTACCAAGAATGGATTTATATGCCAGCCAGTTGGAGTACGGAAGACAAGCTCACCGAATGGTCGAATGATCTATTCACTCGGGAGAGATCCAAAAATACCCCTCTTGCTCTCAAAATCACATCATCGGCGCGCATTTTCCAGTCTGTTCCCGAGAGGGTTTTTTTCATTCTTCGATAGCTATCACGTCATAACGTCACGCACGATCAAATTGTTACGCGCGAGACGAGACTGAAGACTCACTCATTTCACCACAAAAATATCATTAGCTTCCGTTTTCCATCAATGAAAAATTCACGACTAACAAGTCTCGCTTGTGTCATGGAAAGTATTCTCGAATGCGAGAAATCGTATTTGCACGTTAATGGCAAACCAACACAACTTGCACAATTTCCTCTCGATCATGTACATTAGTTGTCGATACCAAATGCGAGGAAAGACGCACTACGATGTTCTCGGGCTAGATCCCAAGACGGCCGAGCTGGATGACATCAAAAAGGCATTTAGAAACTTGCCCTACAGCATCATCCGGATCGGGTTGCCCCCGAGATAAAAGAGGAGGCTGCGGAAAAGTTCCGCGCCATCCGTGAGGCCTTTGGCGTTCTTTCGTACGGGCCTAGCAAACTCAGATACGACAGCGAAAGAAGACAAAAGAACAACTACCGCAACGTCGCTGCGGAAGACGGATTTTGCTTCAACAAGAACATCGTTGCTGGCCGTGTCAAAAAGAACATAGATGGTTTTTCCGTGAAGCGACATTGGCGCAAGCCTGCAACGTTTCGCAAGAACCACTACTACAACGACACTGCGGAAGACGGATTTTGCTTCAACAAGAACATCGTTGCTGGCCGTGTCAAAAAGAACATCGATGGTTTTTCCGTGAAGCGACATTGGCGCAAGCCTGCAACGTTTCGCAAGAACTACAACTACAACGACACTGCGGAAGACGGATTTTGCTTCAACAAGAACCTCGTCGCTGGAAGTGCCAAAATACGTCCATGGGGTTCTCCGTGTAACCCCCAAGCGACCAAATGGAGAACATGATCTGGACACCCCCTTCGAGTCACTGACCAGCCGATCTTATTTGGCCTGCGCTTCCTTGCATGATATGGTGTATAGCATATGATAATTCTGTTGAATAATGATTGGAGAAAGAAACAATGCCATGCCGACACAGTATGCGATTCATGTCAATGTCATCACATGCCTCGCTACTGTTTTATCGAATCAGGACCAAGACTCTAGATCATTGTCACTATCGAAGATCATCTGTATATCACTCTTTCTGATTTAAAACATTTAGAATTACTTCGTTAACACGATGTAGATAAGATTCCTTTTTTCATACCATTACATTCCCATGTGGGATACTTTTGCTATCGTGCAATTTCCTCACAATTCCGCAAGAAATACCTAATGCTGCTGCGAAGAAGAAAATAGCTTTGTCAGATCCAATTCGTCAATTTTTCTTCGTTCTGTCCGCTTAGGTGGAATCGACGCAGTGCAGACTGACGATAATAACGTGTCAAAGCAATCCAAGAGTGCCACAAAAGATGTTTTTATCGGAGATTGTAGTTTCTTGTTGTTGATGATGAATGGTGTAGCTCCATCGTGCGGTCAATCCCATATCGTTTTTGGCATTTGATAGGGACTTTTCGGATGCACATAAAGATCCGAATGTTGTATCTCTCGCTCGTATCTCTTATAGCCTTCCGACTCCATTTTGGCTCGAACCTGTTTCCGAACGCGACAGTCGTCGTCCGTGCAATGTTTATTTTCAATCTCAATCATCAATAGGTTGATGCGGACGGCTTGGAAATCAATGGTCTCCAGAACCAAGGCTTCCGCTCCCTCAACATCCTAACGAAAAAAAGTCAACCGTGGGAAGATTGTCCGTGAGGTGATCGAAAAAGATGTCCTCGAGTATGGGTTGCAAGGGCGCACAGGGAACATCCACGGTCGGTTTTCCCTCGTAGGATTCGGCATAGCCGACCAGCCCGACATTGGTGATGGGATACCTGTAAAAAGGAATCGTTTTGTTGATGGATTCATACTCGACAGAGCATGAAGGGGAAAGACTCATCTTGTGGGCATATTGTCGATTCGCAAGGATCTGTTGGTAATTTTCAGGGATTTCCCTCAATTAACAATCCCTCCCACCCCAGACAGCTGTCGAAAAACCGCGAATTGCTTTCCTGCACTCCATTGTAGGCTCCGAGCTCGAGATAGGTGCCCTTGAAGCCCTGATCCCAAATTTTGAAAAAACGTCGTGTAAAAAAACTTGTCTTCGTTCGATCGGGATCGTTGATACTCGTCGAGTTTCCAAAAGGCTGCAAAGTTTGGATATTCTCCGCACTCGTCTGCGGGTATTTTCACGTCATCGTTTCGAGACGCCGGGCCGACGTAACTGATAGGTTTGGGAATATTTTGAAAATCTTTTGAGTTTATTGTCCTTGGAATCTTTGTGCGAAACATCATAGGACTTGACATCGATGAATGACGTGATCCAAATATTATAGGCGACACAAACAAGGACGGTTCCTGCAAAGATCAATTTTACTTCCATCCGAGGTGGTAGTGAGCTACTTGGCTCTTTTTGGCAATAACAATGTGGACCCTCGCTTGTATCTGAATTGTAATTCCCTGATCAAGTTAGATGCAATCGTTGAGCTATGACACCAAATGCATTGTGGGAACCATGCTCAATCATGTACGTACCATCGAAGAAGACGCTATTTTAGTTGTACTTGATGCCTTCCGGAAAAACTTTGAATCAAGGCGCAGTCATTCTGTCCTCGGGTAGTCCTCGTACATATACAATATACAACGTAGGTACTTGATTAAGAATCATATATACCATTCATATATAATGAGTTTCGAGCAAGATTTTTTTTCGAGAATCAAGAATGAGAATCATCGATCAAAAAATAATCGATGTGAAGAAAGAAAGATCCAATCGTAACTTGCACTTTTTCTATATTCATTGCAATCACCATCTCTCGTACGACATTGAGATATAATTTGCAGCATGGCTCTTTTGTTTCGACGAATGTCCCTTTGTTGGTTGGTGTTTTTGCTGTTGGGATACGAGGCTCTGGCGTTTCAAGGTTCCTATCGCTTGCCGGCACTTTCTCGGAAGCCTCCGATCGGTTCTGCAGTGAAATCGAGATTCGAGACTCCGCTGGCACTTCATTTGGAAACCTCGTCCCTGAATATTGCCGTGGACGACAGCCCGTTTGGCTTGCTACTCGGCCTCGGGTTTGTGGCCTCGATTGCCGCCTTTGTCTTTGCCAATGTGGTTTATACGCCCGAGATTTTGGAGGGCGCCAAGGATTTGCGACGAGAAGAACGTCAAGAGGAGATTTCCAAAATCTTGGAGGCTGTTCGAACACACGATGGTGACGTGTCTGAGCTCCGGGTGCCGCTGGAAACCGCTCTGGGAAAGTCCCTGGAAGAGTATATAGGGGCCGTCTTGGACGTAAAAGACGACGACGACAACGACGAGTATTCTCTCTACACGGCAACAGATACAGAGTTGGCAAGGCTCTTGAAACAAAGCATCGTTTCATGATCGCAAGTTTCAGACAAACGGTAGAGGAGGAAGAAGAACGAACAATGCAATCACCCGCTATTCGAACACATTGCACTACTACATCTTTCTGTGCATCCGAGAAAATCCCTTCTAACTGCCAGTACCTGCGATGCCAAACATTACTCGATTGTTCGATCCTTGGAAATGCGATGCAGCTTCACCATAATCGATAAACTTCAAGACGTTTCTCCAATGACTGTATTGCTGTTTGCGAGGGAAAAACGAAACGAAAAGCCCTATTTGCCATGTCATTTACTATTGTAATTCGCCTTGAAATGTGATAGATCAGCAGTTACAACATTATTTTATTATGTAAACAGTTATTTTGAGTTGTGGGGATAATTGAACATTTCGAAACAGCAATAATTGCGAGCAATGGCATTATCGCTTTTACCGTCTTTATCAAGGTGGCAGGAACGCGATCACAAAGTAGCTACTTGTTCCCCGTCGTATGTCCAACGAATGCAATCACCAGGGTCGTCCTTCATCAAAGTTCAAGCAGTACCGTTTCACCGCACAATCATTCGGTCATCGATGGATGGAGTCTATCGATGGATTATTCCAGTCTCCGACTCAGACGTTGGGCATGCAGCAGCAACTGTACTCCTCGCGAGGGTAGGTCTGGGGGCTCATGATTCCTTCCTTGATTTCCTTGATGAGTCCAGCCAAAGGGTAGAGAAGAAGGGCAGTAACGATAGTATTGATAGCGATCGAGAAGGTCAATTCCAATGTATTGGTGATAGTGTAGTCGAAAGCGATGGTAGTGTAAATTCTCGTAGGATACGCAATCGATAAAAAGACGACGGCAGCATAGAGCATGCAAATGTTGTACTTCAGAGCACCCAACAGCTCTATAGTGTAGAAACCAATAGCGACGACAGAATAACCAAGAAGAATGTAAGATGCGATGAGAATGGCTTCTCTCTCAGCAGCCGACTCGTCGTCGATGGCCTCGATTGTATATCCCGATCTAACTCCCAGATATCCAAAAACGAGCCCAAAAAGATCAAGGACAATTAAGATGCTGGCCGAAATGATGACGGCGCGACGGTAATCGCAGCAGCATCCGACTGCAAAATATTAATACGAGGAAAAAATATTGGTGAGAAACCATTCCACAAATCGATTTGAAAGCGAACTACCACCATGGGATCTATCTATCTCAACACAAAACTCACAACACTTTGCTCCTTGCTTTTCGCCGGTGACAACTTTTCCTGCTGTTGCTGGGACAGCAACCACCTCAGCGGTTTTCTTTTCGACGTCTTTGACTTCGTCGGTCATGTTGAAAGTTCGTTTTTCGAATAGTTGTTGTTTGTTGAAACGGGTGATTTTCGTTTTATGACATACTCTTGTTCTATACATTCAAGTTACACGCGAGAACAAACAGAGACCCGAAAAAATCTTTTTGAGAATTCCGCGTATCAATGCAAGCTACGTAAACCTAAGAGTAGTGACACCCGACTTGGGCTACACACACACACACACTTTACATCGAGATTGTGTTAATGGGAATTCGAAGAAAGTTCAAGCTTAATCTTAAGAATTCTACAATACTAAAGCGCAGAAAACCAATGACAAATCATTCGTGAAATGAAGAAATAATTAATTGAGGTCAAGCTTCCAAATACGGTACTGCAAAAATCATTTATTGCCGAGTGTGGCATGTCTTGGCATCGACGTCCTCCTCGAAAGGATTTCTTTATTTAGAGTGAGCACAGGGAACAGTACCAGTACCAGACTTCTTTCCATTATCAAATACATAAACCTATCAAAATATTTTCTATTCGTAGTTTCTAATTACTGTAATGGATTGCTCTGAAAGGTCCTGCTTAACGCAATCAACACCCCTCGATTTTCGTCGTTAATGCACTTCCCGAATCAATCCTCGAATACCTGCATGCACTATTGTTATGCGACCAGAGAAGCTCCATCGAGGGCGTTTATTATTTAAACAGTTTTTCTGTGTTTGACGCATACAGCAATGGGACTCATTTTTTCAAGCAATGAACAGCTGCAACTCATTTCGTCGCGCTCATCAAGGGCATTTGTTATATAATGAATTTTTCTGTGTTAAAAGTATTCAGCAATGGAACTCATTTCTTCACGCTATTAACGATTTCAAACCCTCTGGCCAGTCCAAAACGTTTCAGTCACAATGGCATGATATATGTACCTACGCTACATACCAAGAACAAGTAATAGGATGAAGGACACTAGATTTCTAGAGAAACAGCGGGGTGGCACTCTACGCCAATCTACTTTTTGATTCCATTGATTTTTTCATCAATAGTCTTCCTTTCGAATTGTTCTCGCCACTCAGATCGGCGGGTTTTCCCGCCTATGATTTTGTTTCTTGTTCACATTAGTTTCGTCAAACAAATCTTCCAAGTCGACATTTTCGTTTCGACAGACTTTCGTCATTTCCAAAGCATCGACCTCGGCCTCTCTCAAGATGTTTGAATTTTCAAATGGAAAAATTGTGAAACTATAGAATAGCTTCGCAACATTCTCCGTGCCTCTGGTGGGGCACATTTTGTATTTTCGTTGCACGAATTGGATTCGTTGCGCCATGATATTAGCGATTCTCCAAAGTGGGCATGGTATAAATCAACCCTTTCAACGAACTGAACAACATGGCAGTGCATCCCTCACGTGCCATTATTCGTTCCGAAACAAAAAAGAGCAGCAGCTGGGATATCGGAAGCAAGCGATTCGGTGAAAGCAATATATTCGGCTATTCTTCTTCTTCTTCTCGTTCTTGCTGATTTTCCATGGGGTCGATGCATGATTTGATTTTGGTTACATCTAAAGGGCTTGCTCCAATTCCGAATCGGACAAGGGACTTTCTTCCACAGGATTCTCGTCTAATGCTACTATATCCTCTTCTTCAATTTCTTCATCTTCTTCGTCGAAAATGCGAATCACACCTTTTTCAATGAGCAGCTTGTGATCGACGGTGATTTTCGTTCTGGTTTTTCCCGTTTGGACCCAGGTCTTTTTCCAGTGGAGGGATTTGCGTGCATGTTCCAGGGTTTCGTCGTGATCCGAATGCATTCCCCCGATTTCACTAGGAAGGTTGAGCATGTGCAGCCGGAGGGCATTCACAATGGCGTGAATGGACCACCGTGGCGTCCAGGACTCGGGGTGGTAATTCGAGGCGGACAAACAAATATCCGTAAACGGGACAAACCTTCCGCTGGGCGTCCACATTTGAATGCTGGGGGGAGACATGGGATAATCCTTGGGCAATAGTATCTGGCCGTGATACAATCCCTGGCTGTAGAGGCTTTCGCCCGCGCCCCTAAAGGAAAAGTGCCACTGGCGCAAATTGGTCGTGATGGGGCCAAGGCACATAATGGCGTGGTTCTTGCTGTACATTTTTCGTTGTTTCGTTCCTGTTTTTGGTTTCCGTTGAATGTGCTTTTGGTTCACCCAGTCATAGGCGATTCCCATGTCGACGGCATCCTTGTATTCTTTCTTGATTCGGCGGAGCGCGGTGGAAGTTCCTCGATTGCTGTTACTCTTGGAGGATGCATCGACCACGATTGCCAAGAGAACCAGCACAAAACTCAGGTATTCCTATTCTCATTCTATATATATTAATGTGGCGACGGGAAATGAAAGATGAATGATAAAGTGTGTTGCGGTAGACTTTGAAGTTCGTTCTGCTACACTATGGTGATAGAGTTCTCATCCAAAAGAGAAGTGAATACTCATCAATTTTTGGATGATGTGAACTAACAGAAATTGAATTTTCAAACGATGAGTGGAATCAGAAAAGCGCGTCACGTGCAGTTTTCGTTGGGTGAAACATAACGGCACGGTTTGTTTGAATGGGTATTCATAACTTTCATACTTATTAAAAATAGGAAGTGGACAATTACTCCACCGAATCACGGATGCCAACACACGCTGGTTTTTGATTGGTGCAACGGAAGATGCCACTTTCGGCTTCATCCATCAGTTCAAAACACACAAAAACAAAATTTGAGACGAAGCTCCACATACCGAGTTCAACGCTTGTTCCAATAACAAGAACACACACAACTCCGACGAAAAAGAATACTTCCTGCTTCCTTTGGAAGTATCTCAAGGGAAAGACAACAAAAAGACAAGCAACAACAGAAACAAGTCGCTGGTAGTGTACTGCCACAAAGGAAAAGACAAATCATTGCCGCTTGGAAGGAAAATTGCCAGACGCTTTTTCGTGGAATCTTCGAAAGTCGCAACGAATCCATCCATTTGTTGCAACAAGCTTGGATATGCAGCACTCAGAACACTACAGTGCAGATTCTCGTTGCAAGAAACGTTCACCGTTTTCGGCTATACAACGGTTTGCAGTCTTCCTGGTGTTGGCGGTGATCATTCCGATGACGACGACGACGACGAGGATATTTTCAAGGCCACTTTTTACCTGTCATGCTTTGATACCAAAGATCCACAACAACCAATATTCCTGTTACACGCAGCCATCGCCTGTGGCTTTCGTCAACGACGTCTCGACACACTTGCGCTTTTATTTACAATCCTGCACACAACAACTATGGCGTACGACAACCAAAGTATTCCACTACGACAAGGCTGCTAGCTTCACGTAGTAAAAGCACCTATTCCAAGAGCTATTCTCTAGTCGTCAAGGGCCCACCCTGGTTTTGAATATCCCGGACACGATAGGCCCTTCAAGCTGGTCATTGTCGAATCGCCCTCCAAGTGCCAAACGATTTCCAAGATTCTCCAGGAATACGTCAAAGAAAATCAGCTGCCATATGATTTCGTGTTGACGTCTTCCATGGGACACATCCGGGACCTGCCCAAAAAGAAAACGGACAAATCCCAAAAGATTGCGGGCATTGATTTAGGAGAACGATTATAGTCCCACCTATGTCGTCTTGGACGGAAAGGAGAATCTTTTAAAAGACCTCGAAGACTTGAGTGGACACGCCCAGCAGCTGATTTTGGCGACGGACGACGACCGCGAGGGCGAGGCTATGGCCTGGCATCTTTTGGAGTGCTTGGGTAAGGCAAACGAGGAGCCTCCGATTCGGGTGCGCTTTACCGAGATTACCCGCAAGGCAATCGTAGACGCTATCGAAAACTACGAGCCCCATCTCAAGGATAATCTTGTCCAAGCCCAGGAAACCAGGAGGATTCTGGATCGTCTGGCGGGGTTTACCCTGTCGCCAATCTTGGCAAAGAAAATTGTAAGTCTTATTCGGAATATTAAGATATGTGTGGGCTTGTTAGGGAAATAGCTCACACTAGTTTTTATCCTTGTCGTCATTATTATTGTTGTTCGTGGAATAACTCTAACTCTCAACAACAGTCTCCAGGATTGTCTGCAGGAAGAGTGCAATCGGTGGGTATGGCCATGACTGTTCAACGAGAAAGAGAGCGTTTGACCTTTCAGGAGACAGAATATTGGAGTGTAAAGGGTAATTTTAGTGTGGCAGGACGATCAAGGTTTTGACGGTTTGCTGGAGGCCCAATTGGTTTCCGTCAATGGACAATCGCTAGCATCTGGAACAGCCGACTTTGATCCAAAACAGTCGGGAGTTCTCGCGCCTGGGTCCGAAAACAAGCTACATCTGACGGAAGAATCCGCATTGGATCTCACTAACAAAATGGAAACAAACGAATTGGTTGTGGAATATCGAAAAGGTGGCTTTTACGGAACGCAAAAACTAAGCCACCCCTGCCCTTTATTACGTCTAGTTTGCAAGCAAGAAGCAAATCGGACGCTTGGGACTGTCAGTCAGTAATTGCATGCGATCGGCACAACAATTGTACGAAAAAGGTTTCATTAGCTATATGCGAACCGATTCCATGCATCTCTCCGAAGATGCCCGAAACGCGATTGAAACAGAAATCGTAAAGGATTTTGGCCAGGAAAAGTTTGATCCAGAAATTGGAAATGCCAGCAGCAAGAAAAAGAGCAAAAAGGATGACTGACAACAAACCCGATCCTCAGGCAGCGCACGAAGCGATTCGACCCGCCGTTCACGAGAATGGACGATTTCGAAAGCCAAAGGACCTCCCACCCGGTTTTGATGCAGCGGCGAATCGAGGTTTACAGATTGATCTACCAGCGGACAGTAGCATCGCGAATGATACCACAGGTGTCCAAGCAGACATCCATCACAATAATGGGAGAGAGCGAAGACACCGAGGTTTTATTTCGCGTGCAAGCGGTAGCATCGTTGTGGATCCAGGATACACAGAGGTTTATCCGCGCCAGGTGAGCTCCAAATCGCCTATTTTGCCAAATGTCGAGGAGGGACAAGGCCTCGATTGTGAAAGCATAAAGGGATTTTCGCATTCGACACAACCACCAGCTCGGTACACAGAAGCATCCTTCATTCAAGAGCTGGAGCAAAAAGGAGTTGGGCGTCCAAGCACTTATGCTAGCATTGTGCAAACCCTTCGATATCGGTCGTATATTGGATCTCCGGTGGTGAGTGATACCAGTCGACGAGGCGGTGGAAAGGAACTTATCGGGGCCTGCAATCAGTGCCCAAAGGGCTGCCGGAGGCGATGAATTCACCGGTGCACAAAATGCTAGAGGGCCACTAGTACCCTCGCTCTCAGCTTTTGTAGTGACCTCCTTGCTCGAAAAATACTGCAAAATGTACGTCGACCCGAGTTTCACGGCAAAGATGGAAGAACGCCTCGACATGATTGCCAATTCCGAGTTCAAAGTTAGCCATAGCGAACGCGTCTCATACTTGAATGAGTTCTACAAAGGAGAAGAAGGCCTCGCCAGCAAAATCGATTACTATTGATCAATTCGTGGATGCCGACGATGCACGACGTGCGGACCTTCCTGCCTTGGCATGGAACTCGACAGAAAATTCGCAAGACATTGGCCTATTTATCGGACCGTGGGGTCCATATTTGAAGAAAACTACGCTTGGTAGCGAAGAAGAAAAAGAAGTGAAAGCAAAATTGCCTCCTGGAATGGCAGCTGACATTTCAACCATTACGTTACAGGGCGTCGACTGCGGTATTAAAAACCAAGGAGGAGGATGGTTTGATCTTGGGACAGCATCCCGAAGATGGGAGAACTATTCGTTTGAAAGTAGGGACCATATGGGGGTTATCTTGTGTGGGGAGACGACGACGATGAAGTGAAACCAAGCACACACACTCTTCCACGCGAACTTCGAAACTTCAAAATGCCTGACAATTGGGAAAGCGAGGATTCCTTGGCCGACATGATTGGTCTCGATCTTGACGAAGCAGTCAAGTATTGCAGCTTACCAAGGACGGTTTGCATGATGGATGATTCACCAATCATGGCCTCAATCGGACCTTATGGGCCATACCTGATGTACAAGAAGAAATATGTATCATTGAGGCCAAAGGATGGTGATGTTTTCACTATTGAGGAAGCCACGGCGAAAGAAATGGTGATTGATGGAATTATCAACAAAAATTCCAAAAGTGCAGGTGCTCTTGCGGAAATTGGAGAAAAAGATGGGAGCATGATTACAGGTCAAAACAGGCCGCTTTGGTGACTATATCAATTGGAAGAAAGTGAACGCAAAGCTTCCAGCTGACTATCTCGATGATCCATCGAAACTCCCACTCGAGGAGGCATGGATGCTGATTCAAGAAAAAGCAGCATCGATGCCCGCAAAAAGCAGCAGAAAGAAAAAGGATGACCGTTCCCCCAGGGCCCAAGCGACCCAAGTCTTCGTATCTGATTTTTTCTGCAGGAAAAGCGTCCGGAGGTAGCTGCTAACTTTTCAACGCTAGGCGAGGTGGCAAAAGAACTCGGCCGGTTGTGGAATGAAGCTTTCAGGACGAAGACAAACAACCCTACGTCGAACAAGCCTGAGGCTGCAAAAGCTATCTATGAGGAGGAAAAAGCCAAATGGCAAGAGGAAACGAAGCAACTGCGAAAATCGAAAAAGAAGGCTGCACCCAGCGGCCCAAAACGCCCACGATCAGCTTATATTTTCTTCTGCAACACCGAGAGAGCCGAGGTTTCCAAGAAATTCGATACACTGGGGGAAGTGTCGAAGGAGCTTGGTCGACTCTGGAACAATCTCGATAACGATGCGAAAGTCCCATACGAATCCATGGCCGCAGAAGACAAGCTTCGATATACCAGGGAAATGGATGAGCAATCCCTCCCCACCTCCTCAACAGGCACCTCTGCCAAGACGAAATCCAAAAAGAAGAAAGCAACTCCAAAGGCTAAAAAGAAAAAGCGATCTCCCTCCGCCTACATGTTGTTCTGCGCTTCGCACAGAAGCCAGGTGCTAGACAAAGATGGCAACAAATTGGGTCTCGGGGAAACCACCAAAATCCTTGCGCAAATGTGGAGGGACTGCGACGAGGACACGCGGGCACGGTTCCTGGAAGAGGCTGATGTGCAAAAGAAGGCTTTGCAATAAATGCTAGCAAACTATTTCAATACAAATGTACCATAAATTTGTTTAACATTAAATTGTTGAAAAAATGATGATTGATCCTATATAGGAACACAAGTAGCAATGTCATCACAAATACCCCCACCAGTAACTAATCGTGTAGTTTCAATCTATGCTACTTTTGCGTTTCGTTATTATTCGTCGTTTAGCTATACACTATGTTTCTTTGGCCAAAAAGGCTTTGAATTTTTCAAAGGACCTGCCCCGGTGGCTGATGCTGTTTTTGAATTCCTTGGTCATTTCTGCATAGGTCTTTCCTTCGCCCTCGTCGGGCTCAAAGACTGGATCCCATCCAAAATCGGTAGGCCCGCGGGCGGCAACAATCTTTCCGTTGGTCCTCCCGTCAAAGACATGGACCTCTTCGCCAGGACCTGTCGTATAGGCGACAATCGTTTGAGCGTACGCGGTTCGGTCGTCAAAACCATCCAGCATTTGGTTCAATCCACTATGCCCACACTGATCCAAGAACCATTTTATGTAGGGCCCGGGTAGGCCATTGAGAGCGTTGAAACACAAGGACGTGTCCTCAGTAAAGACGGCCCCGTTGACCTTTTCGGCAGCCAGCTTGCACTTTTCCTTGGCAATCTCAATGGGATCTCCCTGGAGTTCGGGAAGATCAATCTTTTGGTTGGTCAGCTCAAAAGGAGCATTTCCCTCAAAGGCTCCCGCAAGAATCTGTTTGGCTTCTTCCAATTTTTTCTTGTTGCCCGTCACGAAACGTAATGATGGGTTTTGTTTTTGTCTTTTTTGTTGGCGGAGAACTGGCACTGCCAGCAACTTTGAGACACTCGGGAAGTTCCTCGTAGGATGGATAGGAGGTCTGTGCACCGTCCTTGCGGACGCTCATGCTAGGCCACACCGCAGGCCAGCTTGGCAGCATCCGGTCAGGGAAAGCCCTGCAGACCGATAGGCGGCAAGGGCTCCGCAAAAGGCATCTCCGGCTCCCACCTGTGTTTTTGACGGGAAGTTTTCGTGCGGGTAAATCTTCAGGAGCATCCACCAGAGAAGCGACGCTGCCATCAGCTAGATTTCTCCACGACCATGGCTCCCCGGGAACCCAGCGTAACAATGACTGCTGTCCCAATTTTGGGGAGCAACGGATTTGGCCAACTTTTTCTTCGGAATCTTCCTCGGTGCCCTTGGCAACCTTTTGGAGCTCTGTTTCGTTAAGAATCAAAATGTCGAACGTGCTTCCAAAAAGTTCATTTTGGGATCATCCAAGCTCCATCCCTCGGGGGCGGGTGCCGTGTTCAAGATGGTACATGCCCCGGAAGCCTTTCCCGCTTTCAATGGCTTCATAGGCGACTGGAGGGAGGATTTCCAATTGCACCAATACCTGGGATGGCTTGCTGTTTGCAATCGTACTTTGGACGTCCTCTTGCGTCAATTTATAGTTGGCTCCCGGCGCCACGACAATCATGTTGTCCCCGGAACTTTCGTCCACGATAATGCTGGCCACTCCCGAGGGAGCCTCTTGGGTAATGCAGGAATCTCCAAAGTGCTCGACACCGACCTTTTGGAAATTCTCCAACAAATTCTTTCCAAACAAATCGGTTCCGACCCGACAGAGCATGCTCACGGGTGCCAGTCGGAGAGAGGCGGCAGGCCACCGCCTGGTTGGCCCCCTTTCCACCACAGGCGGTGGAAAAGTCGGTTCCCATTACCGTCTCGCCCAGAGTGGGGACGATGGGTGTGTAGCTGACCAAATCTTGGTTGGCGCTTCCGACCACCAAAATCATATCCTTATCGTCTTTCGTCATGCTGGAATAGAGTTTAAGTGGATGCTGTTGCGGGTGCGTAAACGTTGTTGTGAAACTGGTGCTGCTGCGAGGAAAACCTTCTCGACAGTTGTGATGATGATGGAAACTGACCAAAGCGAAAGGAATGAACAGTCGAAGCTTTGAACGAGAGAAGAAATGCTGGGAGTACGGTTCGGACACTGGTCTTCATCGATGCAATTTTCAACGTTTCTTTGATGCTGCAACTTGTTGTTGTCGTTTGCAGCTTCGGTTTTTCGGAATATTATGGGAAACAATCTATCACTCCATGAAGACCATCATCAATCATAATTTTTCAACAAGAATCCTGTCAGTTCTCAGTTCCATCAATCAATGAAACATACTGCCGATCGTACGTCAAGCGTAGACACCGTATAACCTACGTGTAGTACTCTTTCTACAGTGGAAATCAAATCCAGAAAGATTTTCTCCTGGGTTAGTTCATACGAACATATTGTCATAATCATATGTACGGGCCTGGTTTTCGTGTGGGTAGACGGCAAGACGGTGCGTCATCACGGTACCCATCAAACGCTAGTTGCCCATCATCAGAATGATGTGATGGCTATCGACGAAAAACAATTAGCAGCACAACCGAAACGGAAGGTTCTCTACCCATCAAATTAGAATCACAGAAACGAAATAGTAGGCACGACTCTTTCGAGGAACGGAACGAACAAAGTATACTCTGACCTGTAAACACTTCTATCGATTGGGAAAATAGACATAAAATTGAAGGCAGGGGATTGATCATCGATTGAAATTCAATAGAAAATCACAAAATGGCCTCCCAGTGCAGCAGAACTGCCGTTGTGGCGACGGCCTGTTTTGCGATGCTCCAGAGCACTCATGCATTTACCAGTAGATCGCAACAATGCAGTACTACTCGGCTTTATTTAGTTCCTCCACCCGGATCCGGATACGCTGGCCCCGAGTACGAAATCAACGAAATGCCCGATTCGTACGAGCCCATGATGGAATACCCCGGAACGATGCGTCCCGGGCGAACGCCAGAGAACATGCCTTTTCACGATTTGCCAATCGGTGACGATGATCCAGATCCGGTGCCATGGCCCCATTTTCAGCAAATCGAGGTGCGTAAAGTGGAATTGTTGTTGAAGTAATGTTTTGTTCGATTGCCATTTGTGTCATCTAACGATATGTTTCCTAACCTCTTTTCTTTGTTATTTTTTCCAGTGGCACCACCGATGGGCTCCGCCTCATCCTCACCCCATACCCATGGAAGACTTTATTGAACAACAGGGCCGATGGGCCACACCGGAAATGGAGGCCGAGATGCGGGCGGGAAGCCGCAGAGCTTCTCGCACAAGACGACAGATGGAGGAGGACCAAAAGCGCGATACTCTCATTATGGACGATGACTGACGACGACGACTGACATGGCGGACGAGCTTCCACAGGAACTCGGAGAGGGCATTTTTGGACAGCTGGGATCGACGGATGACGCCAAGATTATTGCCGATGCCGTCAGTCCGGATCGCATGAACGACGACGACAAGAAAGAGGACGAGGATGACGACGACGATGTCGACGCGGGATTGGACGACTTTTTGTTGGACCTGGGACTGGATTCGCTGGGCGACGACGAGGACGACGACGACGATGTGGAGGAAGAACAGGTTCAACCCACAAAACTCAAGTCGAGTGGATTGGAGGACGTGGTCATTACCGAAGGACGGGGACGAAGACGACTATTGCCGAGGAAGAGAGCGTCAACCCGGACGTTACCGCTTCGATCGATGTGGACGACGACGATGATGATTTGGAGCTGGGATTGGACGACGACGACGATCTGGACGATTCGATGGAGGTTCCACTCGAAGACTTTGGGGAGGACGACAACGACATGGACGCGGACGACTTTTTCGATGACGGAGGCTTTGATTTGGGCGATGGCGGCGGTGATTTCGATGGCGGATTTGATTAAATTCACACGTGTGTGGAACAAACACACATGGTTCATCATCGAAGTCAGTACAATTTGATTTCTTTCGGTTGATGGAATGTCATTAAAAGAAAAATATTTTGCAAAAAGCAACAACAACACAATCACTCTGATACAATGCCAAGATCACACACCAAATTTTTCATCAACTTGGAAACAAATTCATCAATCCTTTACCATAAATTATCGAAAGCGATGATACAAAAAATATCACTAATTATTATTATTGATTGTCTAAATTGTCGTGATTGATTCCTTGTAGTATGGTATATCGTTTCGTGCTAGAAAATTACCATATTACAAATGACAACCAGCAGTGGTGTGCATCGTCCCTTACAAATAGCTGCTGAACGAAAACGAATTCAAACTTCTGACGAACAGTTTCGCTTATCATCTTTTAAAATATTTGAAATTTCATAAACTTCTCTTTCCTTGTTTTGATATAGTTCTCTATGGACTGTTCTAATTTCCAATGCCTTGCTATCATTGATACAAATGACATTAGCGATACTTTCGCAACTTTCTCTCCCCAATTTTCATTCTTTGTTTGTACCTTTCTCATTCCACAAAAGCTATTATTCAATATTATCCCTCTTGTTGCGTCCGGGAGGGCGCCGTTCCCACCACATTGGCATCGATCTGATCCAATCCCAGATCGTTCCATCCCTCCTCTCGCCGACGTCGCTCCGCGGCCGTGTTGGCCGCCGAGGCGGAATTCCCCGTGGGAGACACGACAATCGCGTCCGCATCCAGTTCTCCTTCTTCCAATAGGGGAGCAACCGCTGCCTCGTGGCGGGCAATCTCCACCTCGTCGTCGCTCAGCGTGTCCGAGGCCCACGTCTCGTCGACGACGTGCAGTGCGACCGGACGGGCGGCCTTGTTGGGAGCCCGGGTGTATCGTGCGACGGAAGAATAGTTGCTGTCGGATGGCATGATTACAGTGATGTATACGCTTTTGTAGAATAGTGTTTGGTTATGGCGTCAGAGTTTTGTCAATGATGTTGTTATTGTTCAATGCTCATTTTCAAAGTGTCATTTGCTGAAACTCATCTCCAACAGAAACGATCGCATTTTTTGTCATCGTTTTTGAATTATTTTTTATCCGCCATGAACCATGGATGAGTTGAGTCTCGGCATGATTTTTGAGTCACGTTTCCCAAAATTCGTTGCGATCCATCCAAAATTGCCAAAGCTTCTTTGATCTTGTCGCTTTCAACTTCGTTCCGATCCCATTTTTCAAAAACGTTTTGGAATTATTTTTTCTTTTTGACAAAGCATCCCATCTGGAAGATACAACCATGGACGAATGGACGACGGTTCAGAAAGTCACTCGGCGGCGTCGGCCCCAGCGAAGAAGGAATCGCACACAGCAGCAGCAGCAGCAACAGGAAACGCCAAAGCCAAACACAGCTCCGTGCGGCCATGACCACGGCAATCAAAACAACGCCACTGCCTTTTTCCAAAATGCCGTCGCCGCACAGCTGCGTGCTACAGTCAATTCGGATGACTCGGTGACTCAGGAACAAATCGAGGCCACCTTGGATGTTTGTCTAAATGAACTGAGAACCAGTCGATACTGGGATAGCCTCCGCAACATTCTGAACTACAAATTCGAATCGATTGTCTGTTATGGGATTGGAAACTTTGGAACGAAACGACCGTCGGCTCCCCTGTGGCAATTGGCACTGGCAATTTTACTGAGAGAGGAACAGCAGCAGGAAGAATCCATATCGATGCATTACTTTGAACCACTCATGACGCCAGAAGAATCCAAGGTATTGACCAAGCTGAACATATCCATTATACAAGAAAACGAGAGGGGAAAACGATCCATAGACAACAACAGCGACAGCGATGCCATGACGCTGTTTTTCATGCCCCATTGTCCACTACAATTGTACACAAATTTGTTTCACACCAACTGGAATGACTTGAGCAAAAATCGTCGTCTTTGGCAACTCGCTCAACAACTATATAGAGGGAGGAAACTGCCAATATCGTGACAGATCCCCAAAAGAAGCAGGCACTAAACATTTTGGAGACACTGCAACCGGTTTGGAAGATCCAAGCCGTGCCGATACAAAAGAAGGATATTGCGGAACTCTCGGCCTATTTCGAACAAGCCTTTAACGATTCGAGTCTTACATCCTTTGTCAAGCAAAACGATGATTCCAACTGGCCCGATAAACCACATTTCGAAACACCCATCGACTATGACGGAGGAGGCGAAGTCTTATAATAGTAATAATTACAAGCTAGTAAATCAGTTATATTATCGCTTCCCCATGAGCCAATCAACATCGAGGGATGCCTCGTAGAGCTCTTTGTGCAACTTGTTTACGCTTTGGGCAATTTGTTGGACAATCTTGGGGTTTGCCCATGCATCTTGGCGATTGCGGATGCAACGAATCATGGTCACCATGGCGGGCAGCCGTCCTTCCTTTAAAACAATCGACAAAAATTCCACCACCATGTCGATGGTGTTTGGATATTGCAAAGGACAATTGTCCTTGAGAAATTCCTTGAGTGGCAACAAATCTTCTTTCCACACGTCTACTCTATCTATGATTTGAAATGTTGTTTCTCTTGTTGTCGTTTTTTGTTCCACAAGAATCGGATTTGTTGTCACATTGATATCGGGAGGTCTTTTCGATTCTGCTCTTGTTGTAGTTTTGGGACGATTGGAAATCGCTGGTTTCGGAATGGAATGTTCCAAGTTATTTGTGTTGTTGATTTTCTTGTTTTGTGGCCGTTGCTGTTGTGACAAAACGCCAATTTGCTGATTGTCCTCATTCACTACTTGGAGTCGAATCTCCAGCGGAAGTTGGTCCAATTGCGTGAGGGAAATGCTGGTTTTTTCCTGGCCCGATTTTACGGCCGCCAACTTCATCATTCGCTTCAAATCGGTTTGTCGAAACCGATGCGCTGTGGGCTCGCTGATCTGTTGTTGTGGATTATGCAGAATTCGAGTTGTCGGTTTTTCTTCGTCTTTCGTCATGTCCACAATTTCCGGAGTTCGATTCATTCGGGAATAAATTTGTTCCTTCAGTTCTGGAGGAAGCATCTCGACCTGGGACATTTGGATTTGGCTCATTGGTGGCAATTCGATCAAAAGAGGAGATTCGATGCTAACTTCGGATTCTTTTTGCGCGTTGTGACCAGCTTTCGTTGATTGTGGAGTAAAGCTGTCCAACATGTTATCATTTTGATTCGGAGAATCGTTGCCGATGAATTGGTTTGGCTCGTGATTTTCTCCTACAATTTCCATAACGCTGTTCCCATTCAATAAATCTTCGCCTTCCCTGTCCACTACGCCTTTCTCCATTCTTGAGCGAATCTCTTGCTGAAGATCTGGAGGTAATGCTTCGACCTGGCTCATGCGAATCTGACTCACTGGAGGCAATTGAACCGCAAGCGGCGATTCTTCGTGCCGAACTTCTTTTTCAGTAGCAGCTATGCTTGTGCCACTGTCCGGTCCTTTCTCGATTTGATCCAGTTGATTCAAAACCGTTTGTAGCTCTAGTTGATCCAGAAATGTCTTTGCCTTCCTCCGTTGCCTCATTCTTTTTCACAGATTCCAGGTCAATGCTTTGTTGTAGCCAGTGCTGCATGCCAGAGGCATTTGTTTGTTTCCCAGAGTCATTGTCAGATTCGAGACTGCTGATTGTAATGCCCATGCCACGGATATCGTTAATATCTGCGATTGCGAACTCGTTAAACAGGCTTAGGCCAACTTTTGTGAAGATTTTAGAATCCCTTGTTGCCGAATTTCCAGGAATGGCTATACTTTTCGACCGATTGTGACAAGACCCGTGACCTAGCCATTTGTGACGCTTACTCGCATTTTCCTTCCGCTGCATGATTTTCAATGTCAGCTTTTTCCCCTTCATGGAAATCCCTTCCATGCGCTTTTGCACTTCTTTCGCCTAAACCCTCCATGAAATGATCGATTCCATACGGACCATCAAATCGAACACCATAGTTGCACTCTGCCCCAATCGTTTTTCGTTCCACAGGCGTAATTGTTCTATCGTCTTTGCCCTGAATGAAACTAAATATTTTCTTGCCCGTGCCGGGCCCCAAGATTCGAATGAGTTCCGTCTCTCCCCTTGAGCCCAAATCCCATACGTCTTGTACCGTGACAAGACCCTCCTCCGCTAATTTCTTTTCTGTTCGCCATGCCAACGCCATGCACATCTCGCAGGCTCAAATCCTTCATTAGGTCTCGGTAGTCGCGAACACAGTAGGATTTGTTGGGCTTTGCTTTGTCCTGTACCCAATTTTCGCCAAGAACTTGTTTTCTCCGACGCCAATCGAAGCAGTACATCGGGTTGTTTCAAAAATTTCATTCCGAATCGATTCTGCCACTTCAAAGGCGTGGTCAAAGAGCTTTTCTGATACTTCGGATGCATCGAAATTCAATTCGACATAGGATTCATCACAGGAAACTGTTTCCACTACGCCTGGATGGTTTTCCGAAGCACATAAGCGATCGAGAATTTCCGATACTTGTTGAGACACCTCTTCGTACCCCTCAAAGTCGTACATGAGTACAACAACTTCTGGACAGAGCTCTCTGGCTCGTCCCAAGAACATGCCTTTCTTGATCCCATACTTTCTAGCTTCGTAATTGCAGGTGGCACATTCGGAGTAAGAGTTCTTGGGAATATGCCCAATGGAAGCATTGTTCCCTCGTTCGTCGTCCTTGCTGCGACTTCCGTGGTGCGAAATTACCACCGGTTTGTCTTGATACTGCGGATAGTTGCGAAGGACAACCGCTGCAAAGAAACAATCCATGTCGACATGAAAAATCAGCTTTTTCGAATTGGAAAGAGAGGCCGTGCCATTGGAAAGGTGGGTAGATGCTGCTCTTTGTTTGAAACTTCCAATAAAACTCAGGCGAGACGAAGAAAAATAAGAATCGAGAAAATTTGGATCGGTGCCAATGGTTCTCACTTTCCCATTGATGAGTCGACTGTCATTCTTTTTCGGGCTTTCGTGGTTTCTGGCATTTTCAGGACTCTTTTCGGGAATTTTCGCTATTTGGTCTGTTTCGTCCACCAAAGAAAGCTTTCCGTTCGGTTTTTCGGGAGATTGCACATTATTGCTCTTCTTTGCGTAGGGGTTCTTGTGAATCATTGATGTTTTTTGTGGCGAGGTATTGGTTTTTGTAGGGCTACTAGTACTCTCCGTGCGTTTCTGGAACATGGATTGAATTCCCATTTGTTGCTGATCTCTTTCTTCGATGAGAAGGTATTTTCCATGCGGCAACAACTTTCCCTCCTTGACGCTATCCACAATCCATGACGGGCGACACACCGGTCTTGGGCGCCTGGCCTTTTTATAAAGATTTGCCTTTGCCGTCGAGAGTTGTTGAGCAATGATATGTGTCACCCGTTCGGTTTCGTAGGTTTCCAAATCACCACCGTGTTTCTGTAAGAGTCGCTTGATTGTTTCGTTGTCGGGATACGTATATCCGGCAACCTTGACCACGATCCCATAAAAGAACAAATCGGGGCGCAATCTTCGCATGGTTTTCGGGGAAGTAGGACGAGGTGTTGTCGCCTCCGATGATTCTTCTGTTTCCTCGTCGATTTCGGGAGACTTTGTGGTTTCCACGGGTTCTTCTTCTTCGCCTTGTTGTAGTTGCGGTATTATTTCGTTCGACTCGTTGTAATTCTCAAAACAGAACGAACCGTCGTCGTCGTCATCGTCGTCATCTCCATTCACTGTCGATAGTAGTTTGTCCTGCTTCTGTCAGGCTGTCGTGTTGCTCTTGGGGATCTTCTTGGTTGTAATCGCGCGAAGGAGAACCTCGATCGATTTCTGATTTTGTCGATGCAAACATTTCATCAAGTTCTGCAAGGCCATTTTGAACAATTGGTCCTTGTATTTCTTTCTTCTTCTGTACTGTTTGTATGTCTTGTTATCGCCAATGTTCTCTTTTCGGTTTTGTTTCCCTTTCATTGTCTTGTTCCTCATTGTTGCAACCCTCCTTTCATCCGCAATTGCAAAGAGTCTATCGAGTTCTGCCAAGCCATCTTGCGAAGGTGATTCCATTGTAACTTTTTCGTGAACATTCTGTGTTGCTGATTTCTTCTCGTTTTCTCTTCTTTGCATTCTTTCGTTCCAGCCTCCGATTCCCTTTTCCGTGTCGCTTCTTCAAACGACCAATCATGGATTCCATCTTGGTCTTTTTTGGTGGTAATATCTTAGGCAAAGTCTCTACCAGGTCATCCGCAAACCGCACGGAAGCGGTCGTCATTCTTGGACCGTGCTGGACTCGTTGTAGCCACCGACTGCGGCATTTGGGGCGCCAACGAACTTCGTTCCAATAGCGTCGGTCGCTTGTAAATTGTTGTGGTTGGATGAATTCATGATTGGAAAGTCTTTCCGTTGGTGTAGGCTTGGGCAGACTTTGAGCCCATTTCTCGGTGGAGAATCATTGGACGAAGGTTCTCGTTTTCGCGGAGGATCATTTCGTTTGATTTATTGGATGTTGGGGGAGGAGGAGGAAGTACCAATCCGAATTGCTTGGCGTTGTGTCGCAATCTTGAGTGCCATGTAGTTTCGAAAGGAGTCTTCTCCAAAGGCGGCTCCCTTTCCGGTTCGTTTCGATGCCTGCTGGAGATCGACAGTGCTCCGGTTGCATAGATTTGGAGGGTTTCACCATGATGAATATATTTTCAAGGCAATCCAGAGCCTCATTGGGTTTTGGATAACATCACCTCGAAAGGGAAAAGAACGACAGAATGGATCAAGGATGAATTCCCTCACACTTGCATCAATTCATTTCAACAACAGAATTAATTACGCGGCAGACCTTTGGAAGTCGATTGATTCCAGAAAGTCCTGCATTTCCATTTTCGTGACTGTTCTGTTAGTATGGATATGATTAGTAGAGGTGAAGAGAAAATGAGGATGGAATGAAGTTTCTCGACGGTTTCCTTTTTGCTTGTTGCATTCGTGTTACAATGCTGAATGCATAATTTGAATTCATACATGCAATAGTGGAGGGAGGGAAACATACCGCATCGAAATTTTTGAGATATTAGTATGAGCTCAAGATTAATCAAACTAGTCGAGTATCTGAACAGTAGAGAATTGATCTCAAACTCTCTGGGCAAGGAAGTTAAATAGTCTAGGTCTGCGCGAAATAATTGCCCTTTCTTCTGGGGTTCTCTTCGGACAAAAGTTTCTTTCGAATTCTGATGTGCCACTTCCAGCCAGAATCTCGAATCACCGGTTGCCACGGTAACAATGCCAGATTCGAAATGGGAAGCAAAACCGCAACTGCCCAAAGTTGACACGATATCATTTCCAGATTCGATATGGGAAACAGGCAGCTGCCTTAACAGACACTGCAACTCGCGTCCATGGTTGCTTCTCGCCGATAATTCTCCGAACTTCCCTGCATCGAAAGCATTCATCATGATTCATTCTTCTGACACAATTCACAATATCCAGCATTTTGACAACGAAGAATACATTCTACTACTAACGACCTATCTACCATGAGCGAGGCAGCACCCAAGGAAGCGATTCTCGTTGTACGACAAGATCGTCAACCCTTGTGCCCCCTACGCGATCCCTCTTCTGGGGGCCATTGGGCCATCTCTCCAGCCGCTGTATCAGTACTTTGACGGCGAACCCAAGAAAGTTGAAAGCCCTTCCAACAGCTATGTGCCTGTAGTCGTCTGGTCCTCTCGCACGGTCAGCGACCTCGAGGCCTACAAGACAGAGTTTGCCAAACACGCTGAAGCGGCCATGGCAACATCCGGTTGTCGCGCTTGCTTTTCAGTTCGTCGATCGCGACAAGGAATCCACGGTCTTGCAGTGGGCATGGTACGATACGGCCGCCTGACTATGTTGTCCCAGTCCTTCGTCTCTCGCAAAGCTGTATTCGGGATCCGAAGAAACCGACTACTGCGTCGTCTTTGGTGGGTGGGACGAGTCGACAAAGACTGCCATTTCCGGATTGGGCGACTGCCTCTATTCCTTTAACGAAGAAGCGGGTGGCTACCTCAAGGAGGCCAAAGGCGGAATTTGGCTCCGATTTCAAGACGGGAGAAAACGTCATGATCTGGATGTCCTAAGCGGACCATCAAGGAAGGGAAAGATGGCCAAAATGCGCGAATCCTTTCCAATACGGAGTCGACAAGATGTACTACAATGCCCCGACGGCCCTTGGAATCATGGAGTTTCCGGATCCTCATTCGGACAACCACATGTGGTCGTTGCGTGTCTTTGCTTCCTTTGATGGCTTCAAAAAGCACTTTCCGGTGCCTTCGGCGATTATGTTCCGCATGATTTTCAATGTCGTTCCCTGCTGGGCGGGATTTCCCATTGGATTGTCCTTTTCGGACGCCGACGAAATGGTCGATGTCATTGCCGCGAATCCCGGAAACAAGGCCTACACACAGTACCACTTTGAAACCGACCTCATCGGGCCAGTACCCGACTTTGGCAAGGGATTCTAACTTGTTGTCGTCTTGGACAATTTGAGTTTGGTGTTTGGTGATTGTATCGATTTTCAATTATTTGTGAAAATTTAGGATTGTTTTTGAATGAAAGAAGGATGAGGGAATTTTGCTTTCAAGTTTTGAATGGAGAATTGATTTTGGGACTGACTACGAAAGCGGGCGAACTCTTCCATTTTTTGGATGGAACGCAGTAATTAGGTTTTGTTAGTAATAAAGAAAAGAAATCAACAGTGAATATTTTATTTGCTTCCCTGTTCCATGCATGCAATAGTTCATGCGGAGGTAGGTACGTAGGTGAACTTTCCGCATCGAAATTTTTTTGACACAAAATTCGAAATGGAATTCCACGGCAATTTCTGTCGTATAATCTTTAACCCTAATAATGAAAGAGCCATCACAAAAACATCATCATCATCACCACCAAAATTGAAAAAGAAAACGAAAAAAACCATCGCTCCAATTTCAGATTTGTCTATTATCACTTCCAACGGTTGTTTTTGTTAGCTCTCATACTAATTTCATCCGGAAAACATGAGAACCTTTCAACCAAAAAATAGAATCAACATCGTTTATCGCTAAAATCAAGACTACCAGTACGTGATGCGCTTTTCGGTATCGCCGCATCTTTCTATTTTCTCGGCCGTCGTCGCACGACTGTTTTCTTCCTCTTTGGTCTTGTCGCCCTCTGTTTCGGCACTTGCTACCATATCACGAACATCCCTTGGATCGAATCTAAAACTTAAACAACGACGATCTATTCATTCTTCGGTTTTCTCATTGATATCGTCGAGAACGACGTCATCGTTGTTCTCTTCATGTCGATAATGTCGATTCCGAAACCTATTTGCTACGATGCGAGCGTTCTTCGATTACTTGACCAAGCCAACGTTGACTTGATCGAGTCCCTGGTACAAGAACGATCCAAGGCTCGGTGGGAAGGAAACTATGCTTTGGCTGACGACTTGAAGACCCAAATCACAACTTTCCCGGAAATTCCCTCCGGCTACGAGTTGGCGTTGAAAGACATTGCCCGTAACGAGGGCGGTGGAAGTCAGTGGAACCTTGTACACACGAAAGAAATTTATGACGAAAACATTTTGAGTGGCCCCTCGATATTACAGCTGGCGCATGTGGCCATGGGCCTTGCAGTCGAAAACAACCAGCAACAGCAGACGTTGGAAAGGCGGAACTACAAGCAAAAATCCCTCGACGAAATAGTCCAAAAGGCCAAATTACGACTCGAAATTTTGCTGGAGGAAACGAAAAAGATGGATGCCATCAACGCAGTCTTTGAGGTTTCGACCAAGAACACCATGGTTCAGAGCGAACTTGGAGGAAGGACGGCAGCCGATGCGGCATTGTGGTTTGCCTTTGCGGGGAGTCAAGATCGTGAGCTATTCGAAATGCTGGCAGATATATCCTCGTGGGAACTTGAGCGCTTTGGAAAACGTCCATCCTTTCGCAGTAAGTACACCCTGCAGATCTTGGAGAGATTTGCCGCGGCGGGGCTAAAGCAACACGAAAAACTGGAAAGAGTAGCGAGGGAAAGCTTGTCGGAAAAGCAAGATGAGAGTGATCAATCAATACTAGCTGGTTTGGATTTACATTCCGATCGATCCCTGTTGCTCATTTGGAAATTTGCATCCAAGCAAAAGAAGCAACGAGCATTTTTGCGTTCCGTCAAGAAAAACTGGGAGGAATACCATGAAGAAGAAGAAGAAATGCAAAATAATATCAACAGTATAGACGAAAACGATGTCATTGACAATGATGACGCAAATGATTCAATCATCAAGCCTTCTTACGATTGGAACAAACTGTTTCGAGATACCTCTCGCCCTCTGGTGGTCGATGTGGGCTGTGGGATGGGAGTATCCCTGTTGGGACTTGCTGCTTCGAAAGACGACCAGCAAAGCCAAGAATCCTCGCGTCTACTCCTCGAGAATGACTTGCATTGGTCGGATTGCAATTTTGCTGGTGTCGATTTGGGAGCCTTGGGGATTGACTATGCGCGAGGAGTTGCAAATCGTTGGAATATGGAGGAAAATATGCATTTTGCCATTGATGCCGCCGAAGACTTTTGCAAGCATCTCGACTCCTACCCGGGAGAGATTCGATGTTGTATGATTCAATTTCCAACACCCTTTCGATTGCAAAACAAAGACAATGGAAATTCCCAGCTCCCCGCATCTCAGGTAGAAGGTTTCATGGTAACCGAAAAACTCTTGGAAACCATTCGTTCGTCATTGAATGCAACAAAAGGAAAATTGCTTTTGCAGAGCAATTGCGAAGATGTTGCGGTTTGGATGCGCAATTTAGCGTCTAACAAAGTAGGGTTTGAGATTGTAGAAGACGAAATGCAAGACAAAGGCAGCGATATTTCTTCTGCATCCACCGCCCAGCGACTTCCTCAGAGAACTGCCGAGTGGATCAATATGGGTGGGGAACGCGCAGAAGGCAAGGGTTGGTTTCAACGGGAAATTTTGCATAGAAAAGGAGCCACCGAAACGGAAGTCTCGTGTGCTATAAATGGCACGCCCGTGCATCGATGTATATTGCAGGTAGGCAATGAATTGAAAAGCATATAGCACCTAATGTATAGATTATAATGGCAACAATTATACTCATTATAGCCAATATGATGGACGCGAATGGCAGTGCATTCTGCCAATGTGCAGCTATCTTGTATAGCATTACTGAAAGGCATCAGTTGTGTCTAGGCTAATCCCACTGGTGGAGTCAGTAGAAGGTTCCTCTGGATCGGTAGCAGTAGTAGCTTCGGCTATTTCAGGGACAGGTTCGGCAGGAGATTCCTCTACGGCTTCAGCAACAGGTTCCGCAACAGGTTCAGCAGCAACAGGTTCGGCAGCAGCTTCCTCTACGGCTTCAGCAACAGGCTCCGCAACAGGTTCAGCAGCAACAGGTTCGGCAACAGGTTCGGCAACAGGTTCCTCTACGGCTTCAGCAACAGTCTCAGCAACAGGTTCCACAGCAGCAGCAACTGGCTCTTCCAATTTAAATTCTCCCTTTTGGAGCATGGGCACGAGGCCCGGAGATCCACTGAAAAGACCCCCGATTGGTTTCCCGTTGACGAAAATGTGCGGCAACGACGACTGGCCGGTCATTTCCAGGAGTGCCGCCCGTTTCATGGCACCGCCCTCGGCAATCAGGCCGGGGAGCCACTCCTTTCCGAGTGAAATTTCTTTGTAGTCCACTCCGAGTCGACCCAGGAGCGCTGTCGTTTCCGAACTAAAGGGGGAAAGTTCGTAGGTATATGCCACCACGGGAGCAGAAGAGGTTTCTGTTTCAATCTGTTGTTTGGCTTGTTGGAGTTTTGCCTGGTAATCGATTTCTTCATCCTTTTCTCCTGCCTGCAGGGGTGCCAAAAACTTGAAGATTGGTTTGGCAAGCGACATGACATTGTTCGACGTCCATTCCAGGAGTTCACTGGGCGGCGCATATGATCCATACGTTTTGTAGAGATACTCACAAATGTCGGCACTCTCCGGCATGGATGTCCCCGTGTTGGGATCTATCAAATACGGGCACTGCGAGGATCCACCAGTGAGTTTGGCAAGTTCTGCTCGACGAGGAGACTCTTTTCCCGCGGAACGCAATTCATAGGTAATGTCCAGCTCGGTCAGAACCTCGCGAACAAGCCGGCAAAATTGGTTTCCTTCGTACGAATACAACACTAAAGGTTTCTTGGGCTCGCTGACCGCTGCGGGCGAGACGCTCGTTCCCCGTCCCTGTCGAAACAAGCTGGCCAAATACAGTCCAGCAATCTTGATGTACTCTTTGACCTGGGCAATGCTATCCTCTTCGTCAGAAGGTGGCGATGGGCTCGAATAGGTTTTTTCCAAAAACTCCAAGATGGCTTTTGTGCCTTGAACGGTGACTTGTTCCTCCTCGTCTTCGTTCGTAATCGTGGCCACCATAATCGGTGCCTCGTTTCCGGGCATGGTGTTCGTGGAGCCTTCCGCCACAGGAATCACCTGCTCGACCACGAGATCCAGCTCGGTGATGCGTTCTCGAACCTCCCGGCAGGGGTTGGAATTTTCCACGTCGTAGAGCTTAGTGATTTTGGTGTTGCTGCTGCTGCTTTTGGGCGACGTTACGGTGACCCCGCGGGGGAGACACACAATCGAGGCCAAGCCAGAGGTCAAAACGTCCAGAGAATTCGGAACGCTCATGAAGAGTTGTCCCTTCTGATTTGTCAGCCGAGAATTGCTCTTGGACGGGGCAAAGGCTGACGCCGTCGCTGTGAGCAACAGCAAAGCGCTGCAGAAGCGAATAGGCTTTGTCATGGTTGATTCCTTATTACAATGTCAGATCGATTGTTTGGAGGAATGTAACTGCAAGAATAGTAATCTCGACGAGTTCCCAAATGCATTTTGAATTTCCATGACAAGGTGTCTTTGGATTGGACAACAAGAATTCGGTAGTGTCAGCATTCAACCAACGGGTATCTTTTCTTTTTCAAAAGAATAAATCTTCGGACGAAGCACGTACGTGTAGGTACACGTAATTGTGATAAGAATGAGACTAATCAAGTACCATAACGCTCATTCCAAAACGAGACTAATCAAGTACTGTACCATGCATCGAAGATTCATTCGATCAAAGGTTTGCCCTCATCGTTCGAGAATCCGAACATCATCAAAATCAGTCATTTTACCATCAATTTGGCGAAATCCTTATCGAAAATCGTAGATGTGTGGTGTGACAGAAGTCATGCTTTCGAAATAAAGCACAAAGATTCGTCGTCGAGATTTATCTTCTGTGTCAATCTTGACTTTGGACAAGACTCTAATAATACAACGAAACCAACAAGAATAACCATGGTCGAACTCATCGATATTCCCCTCGTCAAGCCCGTGGCCGAATGGATTTGGGGGCCGGAAGACGCCTGTGACGTGCCTGTCGGAAGTCCCGTTCTTGAGCATGCCGTGTCTTTCCCAGCTGTTTGCCAAAGCGCTTGGCGTCGCCATCATTTTTGCATCGTGTCTCAACAAGATTCCCATCATGAAAAACTATGATTTCTGCTCAGAGTGCTGCCGGGATTTCACGGAATTCCCTGCTATGGGGAGGCGCTGGTCTACGCGAATTCCGCTCTGTATGGTCTTCTCTCGGGTCATCCCTTTACTGCATAGTGAGTACAACACAAATGCGACTACATCGTTCGTTCTGTTAAGGTTTATTCCATTTACGATTGATTCGTATATGAGTCTCATTTGTATCCTGCTACTTCATTCTCGAACAACCCATTCTCAAATTCCGAAACTCTGCCGATCGATTCGATTCTTTTTTTCAGCGGCGAAAACTGCTCGCTCTTGGCCCAGAATGCAGTCCTCGTATATTTGGCATGGAAGTTTGCGGAGAAAGCGAGCCCCGTACAATCCCAAGAAAAAACTGTTGGTCGTTGTCTTTGGTGTGGTATACGTCGGAGCCATTCTTGCAATTTCTGCCGGAAGAGTATCGCCACCTGCTCATGAGCTCGACCTGGCCCGTACTGCTGTACGCCCGCGGCTCACAGGTCTTTGAGACATTATTTGGCAAAACATACGGGAAGCCTGAGTATTGTGACCACCACCATGAATCTGGTCGGGAGTATCATTCGAATCTTAACGACCATCAAGGAAACCGGTGACATGGTGGTGATATCCGGATATCTTTTGGGTGGGGGTCTCAGTTTGCTCATGTTCCTTCAGTATTGGCTGTACCTAGCCAAGACAACCGAAATGACAAAGGCAGCGGAGGATGCCAAAAAGGAGAAGAAAGAGTAGAAGTGTACTTTTGTTGTGCGGATGAATTTTTGTCTCTTGAGAAACGACACGGCCGTTCCTTCCTACGACTTTATATCGGATGTCGGCAACGAACATCAGAAACTTTCCAGATTTGCCGATACCGTTTTATAAGGACTACCACTGCGTATAACAATTCACTCGGTTTTTGAGTCCACTAGAAAGAATGAAGCGAGGGGGAAAGACACCATTCAGCGAGAACAATAATTCGAGGAGGATTTGGTGAATCGCAGCAACAAAAATACGAACAAGAAAGAGAAATTCACCCACCGTTCTTTCTAAAGATATGAGTTTTGCTGTTATATCTCCTATAATCATTTGTACACAAGTATAATAGATGTTATTCCTTAGTTATGAGTGTTATTGTCAGCAATACTTATCGCTCGTTTTCTTGGATCGAAGAGTGAGCAGATCCGTCCGTGTTTTCGAGGATACCGCCTGCTGCTTGAGTCGATAGGATCCCGTTTCCGTCTTTTCTCGATACGTCACGACGCTGGTATTCCCGTATATGTCAAAGGCGTTTCGTTCGACAGCAGTGCTTTCTTCCAGTTCTTTTTTCCTTTTTTGTTCCAGTTCCGCGTTTGGGATTTTTGGGTTTGGGAACATATTTGAATTTTGTGGGCTTCCTTGAGACTCCTGGGAAAAGGCGCTAGGACAAATTGCACCGAAGGTGTCCGAGAGACGCATCGTCACAACCCGCATCTCGTCTCCCACCAACAGGGCGTCACCCACATCCAGCTCTTTGACAAACAACGTATCGTGGCCCGTCACGACGGTTACCCGAGGTGGTGATTTTTCCCGTTCCGGTCTGTATCGTGGGCATTTGTGGTGTAGAATTTGCCACCTTTTGTTGTGCCGTAACTCTTTGTTGGGTTGGAGCTGCATCTTGCTCAAGAGGAGAACGCTCCTTCTTATCGGTCTTTGATTTCTTGCTCTTCTTTTTCGGCCGCTTGTCGCCCTTGAACAAGAGCTGGCCCTTTTTCCCCATTCTGGCTTGTTTGGATTGCAATAATCGGTGCGATTTGATGACGCAGTGATTGTTTCTAGCTTGTTCTGTATTGGTTTTAGTTATACCCCGGCAGCGGAACAAGATGTTGTTGTTATTGTTGTTGTTGATTGTTGTTGTTATCGAAAGTTGAAAAAGGCACGAATCACGAAACACATCTTTACTATATATAATGCATATATAATACATACGATACATACACATCAATAAATAGTTGAAGTCGATCCGATCGCGCGGTAGAACAAGCTTTTTTGTGGAAACATACGTGTTTTGTTTTGTGATTTTCATACATCATCGGAAAATCCATACCCAAGCAACACGGTGGAACGCACCCTTTTGCCGGAAGCGATTGCCGAGGAATATTAGTTCTCATCCGCGCATCCCCTAAGCATGCCTATGACGTTCGGGAACAATCTGCCCCTGTTTTCCCTCGTTCGCACCACCTTCCACACAACACCAGCAGCTACTCTTTTTGTATAAAAAGCAATTCGACCATGATGAAATTGATCACGCTCGCACTCACGGCTAGTGTTGCCGTTGGATTCACACCCTCGGTTTCCCGAGTGACCCCTGTCACTTCGTCCACACAGTTGTACGAGGATTTCGGACTTGGATTGGGAGAACCTACATACGAGAACCAGCCCGATCTTCTCAAGGGAGAACAAGAATACAAGCAATATGTTAACAGAATCAACGAAAACAACATGCTCAACAAGAAGGTAAGAGAAGGCTGTCAACAATCAAAAATATTCGTTCGTTTCGATGAATTTTGATTTCGTCAATGATATTTTCTCGATCGATACTAACGGCATTATTCCACTTTGCGTTTCTACAGTACAACGTTGTCCAACGAGTTCGCGAACTCGACCTCCTCCAGGCCACCATCGACAACGGTATTCTTTCCAAGCTCGAGGCTAACGGCCTTGACTTGGCCACCGTAGAAAAGCTTCTTCCCGTCGCCGAAGAACTCGGACTCTTGAGCCTCGCCGGTAACAACCAACAATTGTTGGTCAACTTGGTTGCCCCACTCCTTGTCGAGGGTGCCCCCATTGCCCTTCCCCTTGTTGCCGGAGCCCTCGAGGCCGGACCTGTTGCATTCTACGGAGCTGCCGCAGCCTTGCTCGGAGCGGACGCCTTTTTGCTTGTCAACAATGTCGAAGTTCCTTTCCTCGGTCTTTCCGCCGGAGTCACCCTCGGTCTTCTTCCTCGTTCCTTTGGCTGTCGCTCTTGGCGTTGCCGGAACCGCTTTGGGATCCCTCAAAAAATAAACACAATTACTCAGACTTACGCGCTAGAGTCACATACTTTCGCGATGGAATGATTCCTTTTTTCTCATGATGGACTTCCACTACGATGTGTATTTATAGATCCGGTTACAATCTTGATTTTTCAAGCTTCTACGAATGTTCGAATTACTACTCTGTACTGTACATAATTTGCGAATTTCATTTTGGTTGACACATAATCCTCTTGCGCAAGAACAACTTCCGTATTCCAGATTTGACTGTTATCTGATTCTTGAAAGGAAGTCATTGTTGTTGAGGGGCTGTCATCGTGTGTTTACATTTGTCGAACTCTACAAGACACCGTAATTGTAGCAGGTACCCTACGAAATAGAACTTATCGATCTTTCTCAACGATGAAAGCATGAGCTTCTTGTTCTTTGTTCCCCTGCTCCTCGTCTTTTCGATTTTTTGTTCTTTCTGCTGGTGGCCGCGTCGCTCTTATTCTTGTTGGCTCTTCCTATTTGATATCGTAACTATGGGCACCAACACCAATGTTGATCTTCTTATTTAACACTCTTTCGATTATTGTCACTCATCATTATCGTCTAGGCGCAGCGCGCGAAAAAATCGGTGGTCAGACCATCGATTCTTATTTTAGGCTGGCGTATGTTGGAGAGATAATTAGTGTAGCCAGCAAGCTATATACCGTTATAAAGCTGTTAATTTACTCTTTCGTTTGATGTGGTTGGATCAAATTTTCGTCCAACGGTTGATTTTTTATGTGACTTTTTTTTTTGCAACCCTCGAAAGTATGAATCGCTGGTGTGACCGTCGATTTTTGGTCCGTGTTTTTGCCGTTGTAAATTGCGCGCGCGCCCCCGGATGTACGGTTTTGTGTCGGTTTGACAAACAAAAGGTGCGCCATAGTAAATTAACACGTAAAAAGCATGGCTAATTTTCGATGGTGTGACCACCGATTTTTTTTTTACAATTTCCGCTGCGCCTAGACGATAGTATTTTCTTTTTGTCAAACAAGCATGGTATAGCACAACATTTTCATTGTTCTCGTTCTTCCATTTTTGTTCTAGTTTCGGCGAGCCAAAACCAAAGGTCTTGCCGTCTTCCGGCAATGCCTTCCGCCTCCATCAGTCACGTGCGCGCAAGAAACGCGAACGGAAAAATCAGTTCCGACCCATCAATCACAACAAACAAAACATGCTCTTTTGATGGATCTTCTTTTTCTTTCCCCAGAAGACATCATCACACCAACTGGTCGTATGAGCTTCACTTCAGCAATACTACTCAATTAAGAATCTATTATTGTGGAAAGCAGAGTTTGATCAATTCCCTTATTTTCTCAAGAATGCCACGGTATTTTCCTCTTGCCACGCTGCTGGTCCTGCAGCTTTTTGCGGTCAATGTCGTCGTATACGCTTTCCTGCCGAGAATAGGCAACCTTGCATCGTGTCGATCAACGCGTTTGTTCCACGAACCCGAGGGTAAGGCAGCACCGTGTACAACCACAAAATCCGAATTCCAAGGTTTGGTGAACGAGGTCATGACGATATCCCAACCGGAACTCGTTCCAAGAATCTTGGCCAACAACATCCAATTGATCATGGGCCTCCAGGGCCAAGAGGGAGCACAGATAATATCCAGCATACTCGAGGACGCCAAAAACGATGAGGACGATGACAGCAGCTATACGCAAACGCTCCAAACGGTAGAAATGGTCCTGGGTTTTGCCGAGGACTTCGTCCAACAGGCACAGGAAATGGATGCCAACAACAAATTGCTGCTGGGAAAAATCATGAAGGCCATGGTGACGTCGGAAAACAACCAATCCGTCAGCGGAGGAGAGGGACGCGTCTTGGATACAGTGGACGACGCCAGCAGCCGAGAACGGGCACTCGATCAGGTCCTAAAGGAAGAAAAGAAAAACTTTTCGGCGGGCTTTTTGAAGCACCTGGAAGGAGAATGCAACCGCATCAGCCGCCAAAAGACCATGACCCCCGAAAGTTCAAGAATGCTGGAGATTTTATTGATGATCCAGACCCGCGTCTTAGAGGAGCTTGGACAGGATCTGGGAGAGGCTGCGTTAGTGTTGGGACAGCTTATGGGATACGACAAGGACGAAGAATTGTTGGGTGTATTGGACGCCGGTTTGACGGTGAGAGGCAACGAGTTTGCATTGGAAATGGCCTGCCCTCACCGAGGAAGCCTTGGATGGATTTAGCAGGGTTCCCGGAGGTGCGGATCCGGGACTCGTCGAAAAGGTTCGATTCATCGACCGGCGGCTGCAAGAATTTTTGAACGAGACGAACGAATTCCAATAAAATAGCTTGGCATTGATGATTGCAACAAGTACAATAATCTAGAAATGAATTAAAATATTTTAAAACAGCGCTACACGTTTAGTTTGTTCTCACTCAGTTCGTTTCATTGCGTATCTTCTAGTATCTTTTCGACAACCTTTTTCGCATTATCCTCGACGGAATTGAATCCGTCCAGAATGAGGTGTGGAAACTCTACGGGTGCAAATTTCCATTCGCTCATGTCTCGTTCCTCTTTCTTGGGTTCTTCCTCTTTAGTTTCGGATTCCACCTCTATTTCGCCCTTGTAAAAATGTCCCTCTCGTTCATTGATTCGTTTCGTGCATTCTTCCTCGCTGGTATCGATCAAAATCCACTCGGCGCTCGGAAACCGTTCTCGAAAAATGTCGCGTAAATCGGTATTGACAAAACTAAAGGAAATGATAGCGCATATCGAATCGGGTCCATCCTCTTTTTGCTCACAAATCTCTACGAGCTGTTTCTCCACGTAATCGCAGGCATCCAGGGCAAAGACCTTTCGTTCCTCCAACGTAGGATAAATCCCCTTTCCAAAATTGTCACGCATAAGTTGCGTCACGCACACATCCAAATCCAATGCAACGCATTCGATATCCTTGTCGTTTGAGTTCTTCAGCTCTCTGGATACAACGGCAAATGCTTCATTCGCAACAGTGGTCTGAACAAATGGAATGAAAACGGACAGAAAGAATTCGAACATGGTGTGAGTTCGTCGCAGTTGAACAATACATGGTTCAAAAAATATGTCAGTCATCCATTTTTGCCATAAAATATGCATACACAAGGGATGAAAGACAACCTCCCACGCCGATCGAATCCAACGCACCTTTCCTGACCCAGGCCGTCCAAAGACAACGAATAAAGATTTTTCGACGGGTCTCAATGCCTCCAACGTCGACAACGAAAGCAAGAGAATCGTTGCCCCAAGCAACAGGACGATCCCCGAAAAAGACTTTCTCAAAACCATCGTTACTGAAATATTATCGGAACAAGTACTGAAATTATTGTTGGCACGAGCTCAAATTATTGTCCGAAAGAGTCGGTGGTGGTTTCGGATGATTTTTGTGTCAAATCTTTTGGCAGAGGAACGATGATGAATGAAGACACGTTGTTTTGGATTATTTTGATCCGATTTCCATCAACAACGATCGTCGTGCTAACTTCAATGAAATGAATCCCGCGGGAATACATTATTTTGTTCTTCATGATCTAAAAAGAGACAGATAAATTGTGAAATCATTATTTCATACGTACAGTTTAGGGCACTGTTTATGCAGATTATTCGGATATTGAACTACATGCGATAATAACGTCTATCATGATAGGTTTCGAAAGCGTATTGCGATTGGCAATGATTACTGTATCTTCCTTTTTGCTTATTGGTGGATATCAAAAAGTCATGAGCGATGTGCTATCCAACCTCGTCTTTCTATTCATCATATGATCAAATCATTCATAGTATGGTCCACCACGATGCCCAGTTTCTTCAGGTCGCTTTTGCGCTCCGATTCGATCCTTCCACATTCTATAAGGGATGTTTGGCGGTCCACCCATTCTTTTAACAGGGAAGGCAAACCGCTCGTTGTGCTGGTGTATTTGCCTCCGTCCAGTGCTTCGGATAACTGGTTGTACCGCCGCTGCCACAGCCAGTCCTCATATTCCAAAGGAAAATTCAGGACCCGCAATCGCTTCCACCGGCCCTCCTCTCTTAAGCTGGCGATTCGATATCCGCAGCGAATCTCCCGAAAGAGCTGGCGCTGGCGCGAGACCCATTCGCAAAAGTCTGTTTCTTTCTCGAACAGCAAACTCACGTCCACGCCCGAGTGCCCGTGCTCCGAATGAAATTCCTGGAGTCTTCGGTAGTGCTCGTTCCAGGATTCGTCGTTTTCGGTAGTGCCCTTGTTGTCATACATGACCCAATTCTCCTCCTCGTCTTCCTTGTCGGTTTTGGATTTCTTCTTCTTCTTTTTGGTGGTCTTGTTGTTGTTGTTGTTGTTGTTGTTGTTGTTGTCTTTGCCGGTTCGTCGATACTCATAGGGGACATCCTTGACCAGTTCGACATTGTCATCCGAGGCTTCCTCATAATTGAAACTGTTGTTTCGGGTTCGTTCGCTCCGACGGTTCTTGGGTGGTTCTTCCCGTATCTTTTTCTTTTTCGTTGGCAACTCCATTCGTCTCCGTTTGGTGGGAGGCTTTTTGGAATTGTCATTTTTCTTTTTGATTAATTTTGCCGCCGTCGTCGAGGCCTTCTTTTTGAGTTTGGACGACAGTATCGCCTGGGAGGACTTTCTAGCAGTCACCCTCGCCCTCGCGCCTCGCTTTGGCTTGCTCGTCGACGCGGAGGACTTGATTGCGGTCTTTTTGGTCGATTCTCCATCGGTAGATTTCATGGTCAACTCAATTTCCTGTTCGAACAATACAGCAGGTGGGTTCGATCTAGTTCTTCAATCGATGCAATGGATAGTCAATGATAATAAATGATAATGTCTTCGAACAGACATAAAATGAGAAGGACTGGGTTTGGTAGTGTCAACATTCCAATATTGTTTTCAATTTCGATTTGTATCGGAACCGAATTTTTTGGACGAGAAACTCTTTCTGTCCCTTTCCGAGAAAAAATGTTCTCCGTGATTCATTCTCAATTCATACAACAGTGACTCAGTCGAATCGGCTAGTTTGCTAAACAACGCATCCTATCGCGATGATGAAGAAAACGACAACTTCATTTCTTTCTTTTCCTTTATTGGTACATCAGGAATGTTGTGTCAGATTGCGGAAAAGAGACAGGTGAACGCCAAAATCCAAGAAACGGTAATGAAAAGGTGCTGAAACCATTTATTCATTCATTTGAGATTAATATAACAACATGATAGTTCGATCCATCCTTTGTACTTCGCCTGCATGGCGACAGTGACTACCGCCTTTGTGGGAAATGCTGGACGCACTCGCACGATTAGAGGAACAACTTCTGGAAGCGAAAACATACTGACGATTGCGACGTTAGCGATTATGGGAGGAGGATTTGGCGGTTTGTACTACGGCTCTCGCGGTATCCAGAGAGGCCGAAACGAAAGGGAAAGCAGGTGGATGTCGCCCTAGTAGATCCCTCCGACCGTTTTGTCTTTTTGCCTCTGCTGTATGATCTGACCATGGGAACCGCATCGGAGCAAGAAGTCTGTCCCACCTACGAAGAGCTCTTGGAAAACACCGGGATTCGATACATCAAGGCATCCTTTGACTGGATTTGGTGATGATAAGGAGGCACTCTTGACAAAGGAGGAGGACGACGAGATTTGTTTGAAATTCAAAACGTCCGTCGTGGCCGTCGGGGCAACCCCCCAGTCGATCCTCGCTTCGGTTCCCGGCGCCATGGAATTTGCACAGCCCTTTTATACCAAGGACGATGCCTATTCCACCCGCGAGCTATTGTTCAAAATGGAACAAAAAATCCGGCAGGGAGAAACCCCTAAAATTGCAGTAGTGGGAGGTGGATACGGGGGTGTCGAGCTTTCGGCGTGCGTGGCCCGTCGATTGCCCGATGCCCAAGTTACTTTGCTGTCAAGAGCATCTCCCATGGCCGGAACCCGCGCTGAGCCTCTGGTGGGGCAGGCATTAAAGAAACTTGGTGTAGTTTGCGAGATTGGCAGCATCGAGGAGATTTCAGCTGCGGGGCAGAACAAATTCACGATTCAACGAAAATCCAGTGTTGACGAAGAAACGAATATTTCGGAAGAGGAGTTTGATGCCGTGTTATGGACGGCGGGAAGTGGTCCTGCCAATCCGGTGGGAAAAGGATTTGGGTGGAAACCTTGCTTTTTCACCAACGGGACGATTGAAAGTCGATAAGACGCTCCGGTGTTCTTTTGATGAAGGCGATTCCTTGCCCTCGGTGTGGGCACTTGGGGATTGCTCTGAAATCCTTCCGGCAGACGAGCCCGTTACCCCAAAGACGGCACAAGCGGCCATGCAGCAGGCTGATGTGGTGGCATCAAATGTCTTGTCGGCACTTTCGAACAGAGAAGCAAGCCTTGAATTTGAATTCCAGGATCTGGGAAGCATGCTTTCGCTGGGTGGCCCAAATGCCGCGGTTCTCGGGCCCAACAAGGACAGCCAGATTGCTTCGCTGCTGGTTCCCTTGTTGGATACGGCCCGCGTGGGACTTGGGGTGGCAGGACACAATATTTGCGGGAATTGTCAATTCCCCTCAGGTAGACAAGAATGGAGATCTCAAACCCGTCGTCGAAAATCTGGGACTCTCACTGGGTGGCTATGGTTTGGGGGTAGATCCCCAATCGACTCCCGGAACCTTGTCTGGAACTCTGACGGGTGCCACGAGGAGAGCCGTCTATGCACTACGCATGCCCTACAAACAAACAAAGGGCGTATGCGGGAGCTTCGGCCTTTTTGTCTTCTGCCGCAGCGCTGGCCAAGGAAACTGCCGATCAAATCGAAAAGAACAACTAGCGGGAGCAAACGGTAGTAACATATAGACGATAGTATATAACATAACTAGTAATATAGTATCATTTTAGTTTGAAAGTTGCTTGTTCTAATGAATTGTGTTGTTTGCTACAGTATTATTATTGTACAACGGGCTGTTGTTGCTGCTTCAAGCTTTGTTTGTATGCCTCGAGGATTCCGCCAACGTTTTGTTTCCACAGGTGAAGCCTCGATTGGAGAGGCCTTCCATTGTTCCATATCGAATTTTCGAACGACGCTGCGCTCTACCATGACCTTTTTGTTCAGCTGGTCCATTTTGGCCGACAAGAGTCCGGAACCCACGGCGGCAATGACCCACTTTTCCACCTCTCCGGCATCCGTCTGCAGTGTCTCGGCCACCACCGAGTAGGGAATCTCCTCGTGTTCTGCCGCAAGACTGCAGAGACTCAAAATCCGCATGTGTCGGGAGCAGTCGTCTGCCGACAATCCCCATTGGGCAAGGACGGAATCGCCGCCCTTTGACTTAATGTAAGCGTCATAGTCGTCCAATTTTCCCTCCTGGAAGACCTTCAAAAGCTCAAACAAGGGAGCTGCAAGAGAATGAAACAATAGAGACAACAATATTAGATGCAAATATCGATACAAATAAATTCAAAGCATACATTGACTCTACAAAAGGACGTTGTTCTTTCATTGAAACATGTGTTCCTTTTGCAATAACAATAAAATAGAAATCACGCACCATCGCTGGCCTCCAACGCCAGTATGGCGGGAAGCGACAAAATCTTTCGCTGCTGAACAAAGAGGGAGACGGGATCCTTGATGGCTCCAATGGCCGCCTGCTTGGCCGCTGCCAGTCCGGAAGCGTCCACGTCCGCATCCGAATACGTTTCCACCACCAACAAGGGTGAATTCCTGTCGTCCGGTGGCTTCCGCCGCGGCCATGAACAATTCCCGGCGTCCCGCCTTGGCAACCTTCCATTCGTCCAACATACTGACTAGTTGAGAAGGATCCATCCACTTTCCGAGGACCGAGCTTTCCGCCTCGACCACACCATCAGTTGCGGCCAGCTTGATCATTTTGACCAAAAGAGCAACCTTTTCGGCCGGGTTTGACCGCATGTTGTAGAGAGTGGCCAACAGGGAAATGCCCTTGGCAGGAGCAGTTGCGGCAATCGCAATGATAGAATCCGCGAGCTTGCTCAATAGAGCAGCGCTGTTGTCGGCACTGTCCAAACAGGCCGCCAAAAGAGACGTGGCCGAGGTGGCCTCTTCCTCCAGAGAAACAAGAGCGGCAATCGCTCCCTGTTCGTTCACAATGGTCTGGATCAATTGGGTGGCATCGGAGTGGGCAATGCAGGTTTCGCAATCCTGGACAAAGGCCGGACGGATCGAACCGGGTGGGGCTTCGTCGGCCAATAGCCGGACCAAACAAAGTTCTGCTCCATCGACCACATTGACGAGGGCGGAGGAAGCTGTGACGGATGCCATGATAGTATGTTGTTGTCTATAGTTTTGTGTGGTGGTGTTGTCGTGTGTGTCTTTTTTCCAACAATCCGGAAGGAACTTAGTTTTAGAAATTGGGTTTGGTGTTGTTCTTTTTGTAAACAGCAAAAAGCAAGATCTATAGTGCAATGATTAGCTTAGCTTCTTGTTGTTGTTGTTGCAATGCGATGCGATTCCCTTTTTGATTTGGCAAACCTACGGTTGGTCTTGTATCACACTCACTCACTCACTAAATTTACCATTCTAATTTGCGGGGTGGTGGTCTTGCATTGTTATTTTCTCGTTCCATCCACACGCCCTGTAATTTTTACCCGCGTTGTTCAGTTCGGGATTTTTCTCTTTTCGTCTCCACCTCGTATTTTGGTTGTGGTGTGCGGTGGAGGCCCATAACCTAATTTCGTGTCCAGTCCCGAAACAATCAAGTCACGAATAGTGCTTCCTCCCCTTTTTTTCACTCCCCATTTTTCATCAAGTCGCGATCATGATTCAATGTGAGATGATCACATCATCATCATGAATCAATTTTCGTCGATTGATTCTGTCGGTTATTCAAGCGGTTTGGAAAAACTAAAGTTGTTTAAAGAGACGGTATTTCTGAACAGAGGAAGCATATTTCAATCGTAAAAGTTATAAAGAAATCCCTTATGTACTTTATTTTCAATTACAGTATGGTTCTCAAACAAAAGAAAAAGACTCGTCCGAACATCCTGCATGCCGGAGTGAACATCAAAGAGAACCGTGTTGCGTGAAGGAGAAGGAACATTGTTGTTGTTGCTTTGTATACGAATAGCTAGGAGTCACATCAAGTTACAAATAATTTGTCGAAGATAGGTATTCAATGGCATTCCGCGTCAATGTAACGAAACGCATATTTTACACGACGTCCATAGCTGCGTCCACGACGGCTCCGACCTTGGCAGCTTCGTCCTCCTTGGACATGCAGCACAAAAGGTGCTTGTCGATGCACAATTTCAACTTGGCCAAGAAGGCACCCGCCTCGAGATTTTCCTTGGCTTCCTCGATTTGTTCCTGGATGTCTTCGACTTTGTCCATTACGTCTTCCGAAGCCGCTTGAACCACTTCGGCCGTGTCTTCCGCGGCATCCTTCGCTGCGTCCACGCTTCCTTTGGCACGTGCTCTGAGTTTCTTGAACATGTTGAATTTGGATAGGCTTTGTTGGTTTCCTTCTTGAGTACAGCAGTAGGCCGGTTGGTTTGGGTGTGTTATGTGAATCTTCGAAAGACGACGTGTGTTGTGAGTTGTTTCCGAATTTCGACTGTGAACTTGTCGTAGAGAAGAATTTTTGTGTCACACCATCGCAAGTTTGTGTCAGTTCTTGCGTTCACCAAAAAAACTAAATCTGTTCCGAAGATTCTCCGACAAACTCATTTCAGTCAAACGAGTCGATCGATTCACAGTCCCCAAAAAGCAAGGACCGACGGGCGTCATTTCAAAATGTAACGGCTGAACTGTTTTTTCGTTTTTTCCCGTCTTCCTCATTTTCGTTTCCACAATATCGGTATGTTTCGGGGCTTCGTTAGTGGTGTCGTTGGTTTTCAGAATACATACAAGCATACTGTAACAACATCAACATCATCAACATACCGTCGGTGGACGAAGGTACTCTGGGAAGCAAACTGAACCAGCACTGGAATAAAAGTCAGTCGTCGCAACCAAATACAAGAATACAATATGAGTACGAGTCGGAGATTCAAGAGTCGCGAAGGCATGGATCCCCCTCTGCGAAAGAGGCTTGCCGATTTAGAGAAGCGTCGAAACACGCTGATCCAGGCCATGTCCAAGTTCCAGGATGCCAAAAAATCGGCTCTCTTTCAATACTTGAACGAAAAACGAGACGACGACGACGAGGGAGTTTCGTTATCATCTTCGTGCCACGGGTTGAATCGACGGGACAACGATGCTTCGTTTCCGAGTCGCTACCGGACGGCGGTACACACGAATCATAACGAAGATCGGGATGAAGCTTCGTCATCGCATCAACGAGATACGGATCTGAGCTCCCGAACGACACGCTCGTTGCCCACGCCCGTAGACGAGAGTGTTCGGAGCATGGTTTCCAGCGACACGCTACGACGAGAGCAACGATCGATTTTTGTCAAGGATGAAAAATATTATCGGAGGCCTGACGAGACTTCCACCCACACTCTTCAGAGTCCTCCGTCTCGCAAGAACAACAATTATTCCGACAATGTGTCAGAAATTCGTGACACGTTTCCTCCGTCTTGCAAAAGCAATCATTCCGACAACGAGTCAGCAATTCGCGACAAGTATTTTTTGGAAGATGATGGCGATGCGCCTTCGGACGAGGTCAAATCACAAGATGGCGGAAAACAAGCCGAAACGCCAACCTGGTCTCGATTGTCGGAGGAAACTAGAAATACTCTGAGAAGAGAGACGTTTAATTACAGGCACAAACAACAACAACAACAAGCCTCGAAAAGGATAGAAAGCCCCACGATTAAAAACGAAAGCGAGTCCCTTCTGGAATTGAAGAAAAGCGTCAAAACTAAAGAATCGCCGAATCAGGAAAGGAAACATCCACTCATTGCAAGATTGCGGCAGCTGAAAGAAATGAACAGAGCATATGACGAACAAAAAATACTAGCTACACCATTGCATCGTTTGGAGAACACAGAAACGACATCTACAGAACCCAATATCGAACCTAATTCATTCGCTACGCTATTGCACAGTTGGGAAAAATCCACCGAACAGAAGCTTTCGAAATACGAAACCAAAATAATAACAAACGAGAAGGAACATAAAATGAATGCTACGTCATTGCCTCGTCGGGAGAACACAGAAACAATATCCACCGAACATAAATCAATCGCTACATCATTACCACGTCGGGAGAACACGGAAACTACATCCACCGATGACAAGCTTTCTACTTACCAAACCAAGATAACAGAAAACGATGACGAAGACAAATCTATTGCTACTTCATTGCATACTTGGGAAAATGGGGAAACGACATCGACCGAACACTATATTTCGACTTATCGAACCAAAATAATGCAAGAAGATGAAAATGATGATGATCCAAAAACCTATGCTACAGCATTGCCTCGTCGGGAGATTTCTGAAACGACATCCACCGAACGCAAGGCTTCGAATTATCAAACCAAAATAATGCAAAACGATGACGAATTTAAATCCATCACGTCTTCGCATCTTCGGGAGAACCCGGAAACTTCATCCACCGAAACCAAGACTTTTCAAACCAAAATAACGCGAAATCTACGAAGGAGCAGCAAAACCAAAGTCGATGATCGATTCCGAAAGCTTTTCGTTGATTCGCCAACCGAAGAGAATAGCGAACCAAAGAATTTTGAACGATGCCAAGAACTTTCGCATGGGGAATCATCTAAGGATTTGCCAGAAAGGAATGACCTTGCGGTGGGGAGCACAGCAAGTACACCAACAGTATATAATGGATCTGCTACAACAGCTATTGCTAGAATGGATAGCCATGATAGCGCTGATCGCATGGATCTCCTCGAGAAAAAGCTCAACATGATGATTTCAAAGAAACCTTTGTGGCAAAAAGCTTTGCAGGATTTATACCAAGAGCCATTCGATACTTCAATTGGAATAGCGGCATCCTCTTCCGGAAGCACAAAGAAGACATCGTCGTCGGGAAGCACAAATCAACGCTCCGAAGCAGATACAATTTGTTCCAGTGATGCTGAAAGCCTAAAGAAAAACAGTCTGAAAAGCGAAAATACAGCTTCCGTCGACTCTAGTATACAATCGAGATTGGATAGACATTTTGCGAAAAACAATTCAAACGACGAAACTATTTGTTCGACTGAAGCGTCAAATGTTGTAAGCGGAAAGAAGAAGAACCAGAAGAGTGAAATAACAACTCCTATCGCCTCTGGCGCAAAATCGAGATTGGATCGGTCTTTTTCGAAAAATAATTCAAACGACGAAACTATCTGTTCGACTGAAGCGTCAAATGTTGTAAGCGGAAAGAAAAACAGTTCGAAAAGCGAAAGAACTATGGACTCTGGTATTAAATCGAGATTGGATAGACATATTTCAAAAAGCAATTCCAACGACTCGGGTGCTGAAACAGACACACTCGATTCGTGGCGTATTCGTAACAGTTGCTCTGCCGACACTGTCAACACCGACATTCTAATCGAAGCTGCTTCTCGACATTTGAGAAATGATATCAATAAAACTGTGGATAACGACGGAAATTCTGCGAAGAAAGGGGAGGACTTGAGCTCGGATACCGAAACAGACACCATTGACTCGCAACCTATACAAAATGCCAAGAACTACCTCGATACCCTTCCCGAGTGTCTGTCCGATTTATACGACGGCAGCACCATTGGAGATAAAATTGATGAGGAGGCGCAGAGAGGGAATGACTCGGTTGCAAGTCCTCCACTTAATAATGCTAAAACTGTTTCTCTGAGACCAACTGAGAGCGAAGATAGTGTACCAAAAGGGGAAGTCCAGACGCTTTCTGCAGCGCAACTGAAGATCCGAACTACGTGGTCACAATCAAGTGCGACGGAAGACAATAACAAAGCTAAATGGGTCATGGAAGACAAATGCGAGAAAAATAATGCAGCGGTAGAACATATTGAGTCCCTTCCAACACCTGAAAGTGATGGTAGCAGTATTCCACCGGTAGAAGAAGAATGGGTGACATCATTGCGTGATGGATTCATGCGCTCTTTGAAGCAACCAGAAGCAAATAGTGAGCCACAGCAAGCGGTGGAAAGCCAAGCCACTACACCACTACACGAAGAGCAGATGGTGGAGCGAAAAGCCAATTTTTACCGTGCATTCACAATTATCTCAGAAAGTAGAAGTTGAAATTCAGTCTCCGAATAAAACCTCACGACTTCCTCCAGATTATACCCTTTCCGATCAGTCCGCTGTACAACACATTCAATCGTTGGATTTCGAATCAGAGTTTGAGTACAGAGATATACCAGTGACACCAGAAAACCAACAGGGCTTTTCTGGGGATACCGAATCAACAGCAAGATGAAGTTTTTGGATTGTGAATCGGATTGCCCATCAGTTGAACAAATACAAGATGATACGTATGATCGAAATTACTATGTGACAGAAGATTATAGCAAGGAACAGTCCATTGAGTCGTTAGAATTCGAAGCATACGAAGACGTATTCGAATCTTATGAAGAACTAGAAGTTGAGAGTTATTCTCTGCAAATGAATCGGATTGATGACGAAGTGAATGCTCAGTCGCACGACGACGAAAACATGCAAGTGCAAATTGAGGAACAACAACCTCTTCCTTCATTGGAAACTGATGGATCGTCATGTGTATATGTAGACGTTGAGATTGATTACCGGCACATAACTCAGATTGATGACACGAATGTATCGGTACACTGACGTTCGAAACCGTGTCACTTCATCTTGAGCAACAACGGACAGAAAAGTCATCGGAATCGAATCAAGTGGGAAACGCCAACCGTATCGAATGCCAGACAAGAATTTTTTCTCGCGACAACAAAATGAACAAAACGAAACCCGGGAACTCTTGGTTGAAACTGATAATTATTATGAAAACACGACAGAGGGAATATTTCGACAAGGATCCACAAGACAGACCAAACAACTTCAAACTTTTACAATTATTGTGTGGTCGATGCGACTCCGCAAGGCAGAGTAGACAATTCAAACTTTTACGATTATGGCATGGTCAGCGATCTCAGTGAAGGTTCTACAATGTCACTTCGAAGGTTTCTTCCTAGTTCGGGAGGTGGGGAAGACTGGTTTCAACAGTGATGGTGATGTATCCGAATCATCCTCCGCGAAACCAGCAGATTCCTAACGAGGTTACGAATGCTCACGGATTTTACCGTCCAGTCCATTACCTATGAATCCAATCAATCGAATGTCGAAAGCTTGGGCGAAGAAAGTGTAGTGCAAGAGTACCAAAATAATCGAAAAGCACATGCTTTCCGCATGATGAGCAGCAATTCCGAGAGCACAGGTAGTCGCTGAGAAACGAAAGAAAAAGAAAAAAGAGAAGAACGAGAGCACACTTGAAGTTGCCAAGCCTACTACAACATCGGTATCCGAGGGTTTGATGAAAATTATTGCTAATCCCCGCTCTACTCTGTCAATGCACTGGTCCTGTTGCACTCGAAGCAGTCATTTCCAGCTCGAAGAAATGTTCTCGCAGGTAGACAGTTTGTAAATTAATCGATCGATTTCCAAACTTTTTATTCTATTTTGGGGGTTTAAAATTATGAAGCATTTCTAGTCTTGACGACACTTTTTCCTCGTCTTCTTTTGGTTCGTCGCTACTTTTTGGCTTCTCTTCTTTTTCGTCAAAGCCGTCCATCCACCCGTAATCGATCAGATCGTCTGGGTGATATCCGGGAAGTGGGTCTTGGACAAAGGTCGATTTCTTGTTTTTGCGTCCCATATACTGATCCATATTGTCCGACGGAGCCATTCCTTTTGTTGGTGGAAGGCTATCCACTATGGAATCCGATGGCATCATCATGTTGATATCATCATTTCCCCAGTCGTAAAAGTGGATTGGTATGTCCAAGACGGTTTCGACAATCTGCGAGTCCCATCCGGGCATTGGATAACCGCAGGCAAAAATTTTGCACTTCTTTCCCCTCAGAGCTTGCTCGAGATAGGGTTTGATTTTTTGCAAGCCGTCCGTAGCAAAATACATGGTGAGAATCGTCGCCCTCGGGACGTGTTCCAACCAAGCGGGAGACTCGGGGTCCATCAAATCCGATACTATAAATTTTAAATTGGGCTTGGGGTGGATGCGATTCAGGCGTTCTTCTGCCAATTTCACAACGTCCTCGTCTACCTCAATTCCGATCGATTCACTCACCCCGTATTCAATGGCATGGAAATTCACACGGCCATCGCCTGATCCCAGTTCGACGTGAACCTGATCACGAAAGGAAAGGAAAACGCAAAAGGGTGATTATGAATTAGAACATCCTCCAAAAATACGCCACGAACTGTGTTTCTGCAATATCAAACTGAAATTACCCACCTCGTCTTGTTTGCTCTGGTCACTGTCATCGCCTTCGGGTATGGCCCGATCGAAAATCTTGCGGGCGACGGAATCTGGCACAGGTGTCCACGGGCTGAGTTCCGCCTTTTTCTTATAGTCTTCCAAAGATTCTCCCGAATTGTATTCAAAAGGCGAATCAAGGCTCGTTGTGGTCGGAATCAATCCCTGAGCGAGCTTGGCATCGCTGAATTGTTCGTACTTTTTCTTTCGTCGCCGCCTCTTCGGAGCATCAGTCGAAAACCGTCGTACACATGAAGCTGCTGCAACTGTCCGCCTCGTTGTTGACCGCACAGTCTGCAGCGAGAGATTTCGCAATAGACTGTGTGTTTTCATTCTCTTTAGCACGAGGCTCGATGTCACAATATAGTTGTGGAGACGACGTATTCCACACAAGTTGTTGTTGATGTGTTATGGCCTTTCGTAGTTTTTCATGAAATTTGATGATTGATGAAACAAAAATACCTTTGGTTGACAAATTGGAACGAATGAATCGAATGAATCATTTGGGGTTATGTTGTTTGGGAGATTTCCCCTCTTTGGGTTGTGGTTTTGATTCTTGGAGATCCGGAATCTTAGTCCCGCAAACATTTCAGTAGGCTGTGGTACACTTTCTACGCAGTTGCGCGACAACCCGTGGTACGCCGTATCCTCTGAACCCGCGGTTTCACGCCACGTCTCAACCTTGAAGCGCGATGTATACGCGACGACAACAACAAATAATAGTCTTTTTTTAACTCGCCGACCGTGGTCGCGTGTCTCTTTTCATGTTGCGCACTTTCATAACTGAAACTTTCAAGTGAAAGAATGAGGTATTGTACGTGAAATAGAAAGATCCTTCCGGAAGTACGGGTGGCACACTAAAATTCGACCAAACTCTATAATTTTGTTCGGAATCAAATTTGTTCACAAAACCACCACACATCGTGCTTAATCAGAATCTCAGAATATCTGGTGGCCATCATAAGAATACGCAAAATGTGGCCTTTTTCGAAAGCAACACAACAAGCAGCAGCAGCTAGCAAAAAAGGCATGGTTTCCTTTTACTCACTCGCCGCCACTAAGGGCGACGGCTCTATCCAAAAGATGGAAGATTTCCGCGGCAAGGTCGTATACGCTACCAACGTGGCGTCAAAATGAGGTGCAACCAACCGCGAGTATGCCCAGTTCGAGAAGCTCGACAAGAAATACGGCAATAAACTCGTGATATTTGGATTCCCCAGCCGTGAATTTGGTTGGCAGGAGTTCGACAACGACTCGGCGATTGCGGAATTCGCCGCCAAGAAGAATTTTCCCGGCATTTTGATGCAGCTGGGAAAGATCAAGGGCGAGACCGCCCCCGAGGTTTGGAAATTCTTCAAGGACGAGACGGGTGCCCCTGATCCCATGTGGAACTTCAAGGGCAAGTTCTTGGTCAGCAAGACCGGAGAAGTCTCCGTCCCAACCGACCTTGAGGCTGATATTGAGCGCCTCGTTGGGGAAGAATAAACACAACAACAACAACAACAATTCCAGATGAACAACGCGATGGTTTCCTGATTGTTTCTTGGACAGAAACGTCCTATGGAGCAGTTGAGCGTCCGAGGAATCACTTGTATTGGCAACCGTTAATGACAAAGAATGCAATGGTATCGAATGCAACAACTACAATGCAGGTATCATTTTATTTCTTTTGAAACACGGGACAATACGGTGCATTTCTTCTGGACGCCTGCTGACTCTTATTTTTTTCGAATTTTATACTATAGCTGCGCAAGGCGCGTGAATAAGTCGAGCTAGTTAAACCATTTATACTTCATTATTCAGCATGAAGTTGATTTGACAGAGTATTGAACTATTATATCTGCAAAGTGCCGTGCTAGTGTAGAGAGCTCGTGGAGATGGTTTTTCTTTTGCATCACATATTGCTCCTTCGAGCGAAACTCGCAGTTGCTTTTAGTTTTCGTAGCGCACTCCATCATCTTCTTTGCGAAGAAAGATATGATTGTACTGTCTGCAAGTGAGAATGATTCGATGCGAATCACATCTCACCAGGGCAATCTATGGAATTGGTCTGTTTTCTAACACTCAAGTCTTCAATGGAAGGGTAGACGCTACTGAACGCAATGAAGCATGAAGCAAATTGATGGTTGTTACCATTGAATTCTTTCATTGCTCATGACTCCTCCTCGGCAATGGCTTTCATGGCTTCCCTGACGTCCTCCTCTGGGACCAGAGACAGCCACCGATCCATGGCATCCTTTGCCAACACTAGCAGATCCAAGAGCTCGCTTCCGTCAAAGCTACTCAAGCCCAATTGGTATTCCAGTTCAGCCTTGACGTCGTCCATTGCCGTCAACACCTGATTCCTGTAAAGATACCGCATCCCCATGTCGCTGGTAATGACCTGCTTGATATCGGGAAGCCGGTCTTCCCGGACCATGTTCGACTTTGTCTTTGGATCCACTTTTAACAAATAGGAATCTCCCGAAAACGATAAAGCGTCCGTGTAGGCATTCAAGGCCGCCCGAATGCTGCTCGATTGTTCCAGTTTCTTTTCCTTGCGTTTCAGGCGTTTCCAGGCATCGACATCTCCGGATTGCACCAGGGCTTTTTGAAAGGGCAGGTCTCCCTGGATAGATTTATAGTCCTTGAGATACAAGTCGGCGGGTTTGGACGGAACGCCCTGTAAGGCTAGTGACTGAACGTAGCTGGTGGGTTTCAAGAGTAAGGTCTCGAGTTGTGCCAGAGTATTGTCCTTTGGGGTTGTGGTTGATGCTTCCTCGGGATTGACCAGAGATTTAGTGAGACCAATCGCCGCATCGATCGAGCGTTTGACGCGAACCGCCGGCAGCAGGTTTTCCAACGGAGCAAAGGGTTTCTTGTTGATGGTTTCGTCGGCTGCTATTGCCACCGACGGCGTTGATTGACCAAGGAGTGAGAACAACGGAATAGACACCATAGATCCAAGAAAATTCCTTCGTTTCGACGACGATTCACAATTTTCATCTTGCGAAATTGCCGACCTTGTTCGTCTTCGATTCAAGTTATCATCGACGTTGTGTAGCGCCAATTGTTGTTGTGTAGGGATTAGATTTCTCCGAAAGGCGGAAGAAGTTTCAAAGGAAAGAACACGGGAGTGCTTTTGCCAAGTGACAACGAAAATCGCTATCCACCCCGTGAGGCGAAAAACACCAGACCGCATAATAAATATTGATAATGGTGGCTTGTTTGCGATGTTAGTATATGACAAGCTGATGAAACTGAGGAATAAACTTCAAATGGAGTTCATAATCTCCTTCACCAATTATGGTGTTATCGGTTGGGAAGAGGGAGATGAAGAGTTGATGACGCATTGCTCCGAACAACGATGTGTGATTCATTGCGTTTTTTCCTTTCTGACAAAAAATGAGAAAGTTATCATTCCCGTCTGATTCATTCCCGTTTCAACTTTTCCATTCCCGTTTCAATTTCACTCGTAAAATTGTCCCGTTTGACGTCAAACCGACAGACCAAAAAAGGAAGCCGACCGAAAAAGATCGAAATGCTAGCGAATAACCGTTCGAAAACGCAACAAAAAGGCACGAGCGTCTGCCGACAGCATTTCAAAAAATCGGATTCGAACTATCTCTTCCGCTTTCATCTTCTTGTTCCAGACAAAGTCATCATCCACAACAAGATCACAGCAGAATCTGTTCACGACAAGAACAAACAACAACCCAACAATCTTTGAATCTAATATACAAACACAACAACAATCATGTCGAACGTCGGATCGTCGGGACGGGCCTCGGGCGGGGAACTCGAGGAAAAGGTTGATTTGACCCCCGAGACGGAAGCCAAACTCGAACAGAGCGCACAGTTGGCCGCGGGAGGACAGCTCAAGGAGGCTCTTGCCATGATGGCTGCTTTAGAAAAGCGGTGCCGCACCGGAAACGACACTCCCAATCTCGTCAAGGTCTGCGAGGCCTCCATTGTCTACTGCAAGGAAGCGGGCGACGACGAGATGCTCCGGACCACTCTGCAAACTCTGGCGACGCGGCGAAGCCAAAAACAGGCGGCCATCAAGGCGCTGGTCCACAAGGCCATTCCGTATTGTGTCGAAGGACAGTTCACACCTCTGCCCGTGTCGAACGAGACGGAAAAGACGGCCCGCGACAAGCTGGTGGAAGCCCTGCGGGAAATTTCGGACGGAAAAATCTTTTTGGAAGCCGAGCGGGCACGATTGACGCGGTGCCGGGCCATGATCCTGGTGAGTAATGAATGAATTGGTGGAATCGATACATGTTGGTCTATTTGTGAAATCCATCGCATTTTCAGTAACAAAGACTGGAACCAACTCCAGAGTGATTGACAATCTGAATGTGAATGTTTTTCTCACAATTTTTATTTTTTGAATCATCTCGAAAATAACTCAACACCAATCTTAGGAACAAGAGGGTGATGTGTCTCTCGCAGCCGACATTCTGCAGGAAGTTCACGTTGAAACCTACGGATCCTTGTCGAAACGAGAAAAGGTCGAATTCATCCTCGAACAAATGCGCCTCACACTGGCGAAGAAAGATTATGTGCGATCCGCGATTGTTGCCGGAAAGGTTTCCCGCAAACACCTCAAAGAGGACAACATGGAAGAATACAAAGTCAAATTTTTTACCCTCCTGGCCGAACTCCACCGCCACGAAAAGGATGCATTTGCCCTGGCACAGGACTATCACGCAATTTATTCGACACCTCTTATCCAAAAGGACGAAAGCAAGTGGATGGATGCCCTACAAAGCACGGTTGTATTTTTGGCCCTCTCACCTTATTCGAGCCAACAGCAGGACATGATGAACCGGGTTCGCGAGGACGGAAACCTCGAGAAAGTTGCCAAGCTTCTTTTCCGCCATCAAGCTCTTTTTGAAAAAGGAAATCATTCGTTATCCCATGGCCTTTCAGGCCGAGCTCGAGGCCATTCCTTCCGTCTTGGAGGACGGCCTGGTCGAATTCTGGCACGAGGCCTTTCACCGAAGGATCATCCAGCACAATGTGCGAGTGGCATCCTTGTATTACAGACGAATCCACGGGGCACGATTGGCCCAGCTGCTGGGTTTGGATGCGGCTCGCCTGGAAAAGGAAATTTCAGTCATGGTCAGCGACGGCTCGGTCTATGCCAAAATCGATCGCCCAAAGGATATTATTCGATTTGCCGAGAGCAAGAGTCCGGAGGCTGTGTTATCGGACTGGTCGGCGGATATCGACAAGCTCCTCATGATGGTGGAAACGACAACGCATTTGATCAACAAGGAAAAGATGCAAAAATAAATTCACTAGTAACTCTGCAAAACTAATAATAGTAATGAATGAATAGACCATTTTGGTATTACTTTTATTGTGCGTTGGAATAAATCTTGTTGTTGTTTGTAGCGCATTTAGTCTCCGGAATAGTGTTGCATTATTTGGTTTTGATTCCTCTCGTGGATTCTCTATAAAATAACAACTCACTCACTCACTACACAAGGTATGTATCATGCGATTTATCTATGGATTTTCCAATACCATGCTCGTGCTCTGGCAGCCACTCTCCGATAGGACCTCGAGTGTGGGTGCCCGTAGGCCATCCGTGGTAGCCCGCAAACTTCCCCAGGCCTGCGATTGCTGATACAAGACAGACGTCTGGGAAGGGTATACCGTCAGCTCGGACGGAGCGTTTCCCGCCAGCATGAGCGGGGCATAAAAGGAATACTTTCGCGGCCGCCACTTGGTTTCGGACGTTTCGATTTCTTTGCTCATATACCAAAAGACGTCCTGAGAATAGTAGGTATATGAAAACAGTAATCACAAAACAGCAAAGAAAGAAAAAGGGAAATGCGCAAAAAGTAGAATGAGCATTTTGCAATCGATACTATATGATTGATTCGGTTGAGATTGCTGTAACGAATCAATATCCGTCACATATTTACTTACGTGATTTGAAGTATGCCTTTGCAATCACACACCGAAGCGGAAGCTCTGTGGATTCGGCAGCATTCCGCTTGGGATCTTGTCGTGGTTCTTCCTCGTTGTGGTTGGCCAGGGGCAGGGGTCCGGCCCGTTGGATCACATTGTTGTTATTGTTATTGATTATTGTTGTTGTTAGCAATATTGTTTGGAACCACCTCGTCCAATACCATTCCTTCTGGTAGCGCTGGTGGTTGTTGCACATGTAATGTTGGACGAATATCGCGGGCTTGGTAAAGACAAAGCCGTTTCCGTTGCAATCCGTGCAATAGTATACCCCGTTGTACTCGGGATCTCCGGCGTTGGTCACCAATACCTTTCGTCCCGGCAGCAACATGGGAACCGGGAACGCTGTCTACGGGCATGGCCGAGTCGTGTGATAGATTTGTTCTCTCGCTCTTAATAATTGCAGGACGTTGCCCAGCTGTCGTGTCTTGGCAAAGGTATATGTTCGCTGAATGGCACTCTTGCCTACAAGCTGGCGAAAGCGGCTGCACGTCAGCGAAGGTCTGGAATCATAGCACCGGCACTTTCAAAAATTCCAAAATGCGCAACAAAATATCGTCCGTGAAGCGAAGGAGGTGGTTGCCGTTGGATATTGTTCGAAGTAGATGTCGTAGTAGTTGTTGTTGATGATGATGATGTTGTGGTTGAATTTGGCATTCTTTGGTTGTTGCATCGAGGAGAATGGAGGAACTCGATTTGCTTCCGTGTGCGTTTCTTCACTTCGTGAATCCCCGTTCTTGTTGCAATAGTTGCAAGAAATTTCAGTATGTTCCTTCTCTTTCGCTTGTCGTTGGATAGGTCTCTGGAAGCACAGAATTCCTCTGGTTGTTGTTGTTCTTGTGTTTGTTGTTGGTTGTTGCTCAAAGCCACGACTCCCAGATGGGCACGCCCTAGGTTCTCAAAAGCCTCTAAAAAGTCTCGGAATTCGGCTGTTTTCCGTAAGGCCACGACATCGTCTCGAGGAATGGAGGCGAGCCACCGTCCGCAGCGTTCGAGCTGGATCGTTGTTGGATTGCTGCTTTGTCCCTTGCTTGTTCTCGAATCTTCGTTGATCCTCATCGTCAGTCTCGTCTGCTTGTATTGTGGATGCGCTCATAATACTGAAATGTGTTCTATCTAATGTAATGCAACAGCTGTCTATGATTCTATTCCTGTTGTTGCTTATCAATCTTCCAGCTTGTGTGTGATATCCTTCCATATGTATTCCTGGGAAGGCGATGGATGAATCAAATAAGGTATAGGTAGCGGGGGATGGATATTCCTTCCCGGGAATAAAAACTCGCTTGACAAGTTGTTGTCGAAAGCCGGCAAACATACACACACACAACGAACGAGACCGAGACACAATCTTTTTTTCTGGACAAACATTGAATCCTCGTCGCGCGTTCCACCCGTTCTTCTTTTAGGGATAAGGTTAGGATCGAAACTTATCATGCCATCTGACGCCCGCGACTTCTCCTTGTAGACGACCAATCAGGGACAGCCAAGTCACGATCGCGCGGAAATCGGAGTCGACGTGCGCTGTCGACCGAATATTCTGCTGTGATGTGACGTTCGGATCGGAAGGTGAGCGAGTAAATTAACACGATTGTATACAGTGCGATGATAGATTCCCATCAGTTTTGATTTCTTTCTCCCGATTGGCTTTCGTACTGTACAATACTTCGGTGACGCCCATCCAATAAATAATTAACCATCCGAAGAAACAAAACGAGGCAGACACGTTAGATAGCCGTTCACCATCCACAAAAAAAGACGAGACCCATAATCCACTCAATTTAGTAGATTAGAGAACACACATCAACAACGATTCCATTCGACCTTGTTCATCATCTCGGGAATCAGGAGTATTGGATATCCCGGATTGGGTCAAAGAACAATAGAGGTGCAGGAAGAGACACAACATCTGTTTTGCTGAGCTGGATGAAATCGAGAGAAGGAAACAGAACTCCCATCACAATCTTCACTACAATCGGCATCGGATCGCCGATAGATATTATACAATTATTATGTTTCAGCCAGCAATAACACCGACCATGCGAATACCAATGAACGATCAAGATGATTGTCGGGATATCATGTACACAACAAAACCCTTTCGCAAGCGCCGGCGACAGAGGACGCGTCGTGCGATGCGGCAACGAACAAAAGGTCTTGTCGCAATGGCTCTTTTGTCCTTGCTCTTTTTGTCGACGTCGAGGCAGCAACACCCAAGGAAAAGCGCTCATGCGTTACTACCACGAATTGCAACGACAAAAATACGACAAACCACCACAACCACAGCTTTGAACGCTGCGGATGCTACCACTTCTCCCTTGTTTAAAGCCAATCGAGTGTACAAGACGACACCCACAAAATTTGAAAATCCGACAATAACGCCAAAATCAAGACAGTATACGCAACGGAAACAAGCTTTTACACAACAAAATCCTCTCCGGAGATCGAATGTTTCGCCCCGTCACTCTTCCACGGCACTGCACATGGTCCTGACGACGCCCCAGAGCATCATCGAACAGGCGTCGACCGTCAATTTGTTGGACGATCTCATTGACGAGAGTGTCCGAACGAGCGCACGGAGGCCCATTATGATGCAATTTGATCCCTCCAGTGGTTGGATCTGGAGAAGGTGGAAGGGAACCGTCTTTGCCGAAACATGGATGTCGTGTGGTACGTACAAATTGTGATGTGTTCGTCGATGAATGGTAATATTTGGTCGTATTCCTTCAATTCTCAACATTTGCTTGCTCTTATTGATTTTTTCGAATTCAGCTCGGAACATTATTTGGGCTCTGGCGATATTCATGATCCATAAGACGTATCCAAAAATCTTTGAAACCTATCTCACCGGGTTCAATACGCTGTGGGGACAATTGCTTTCGGTGACAACCTTTACCCTGACATTTTTTGTGAATCAATCGTACGCTCTCTGGCGAAAATGCATGGAGCTCAGCCGTCGTCTCCAGGGTCGATTGCACGATGTGAACATGAACATGGCCGTCGCACGCCGAGCGTGTGGTGCCCGCCAATCCAAACGACAAATCGACGTACACGGCGCCCGCACGACAAATACTCGAGCTGCTGAGTCGGTACACCCGACTCTTCAACTTGTTGACGTATGCTTCCTTTACCAGATCCCATCGGCCCATACTTGACACCGAGGGGATTGCGGCGGCTCGTGGAGCGGGGTTTGATGACAGGAAACCGAACGAGAGGTTCTGGTGGACGCGGTGATTCCCGCGACGCAGCGGCACTCTGTAGTACTAATGTGGATGATCCGACTCTTTGTCGAGGGCCGAGCCGCCGGGCACATCCAGGGAGGACACGGCTTTGAGTCGGAGACGATGCACAAGTTCCACATTATTCGTAGCCAGTACGGTGCGATTGGTGACGAATTGCAGGGACGCATGCCGCTGGCCTACGCACACATTGTGCAGGTTTTGGTCGATTTGATTTTGTGGATGTTTCCCATCATGGCCTTTACCACCGGCATGTCGCCCGTGTTGGTGGTATTCGGAACGGGATTGCTCACGGTCAGTTACCAGGGCCTCTTTGATCTGGCCAAGCAATTTTTGGATCCCTACGACAACGAAAACTACGGCCGCGGAGAGGATCCATTGTGCGTCGATACGCTGATTGCCGAAACCAATGCCGGGTCGATTCGATGGCTTTATGGATTCGAGGAACTTCCCTTTTCTGCCCAGCGTTTGAATGATGGAGAGCTTTACGAATATCTGCTACCAGTTCGTGGATATTCCGTAGAAGAACTCGACGAAATGGAACGGGAACGAGTCGAACGAGAAAAGCAACTCGAGGAGCAGCGCAAACGGGAGGACGAAGAAGAAGCTGAACGACTGAGAAAGGAAGCGGAAGAAGCAGAGCAAAAGGAACTCGAAATGGACGAAGAGGAAACGATATTGGCCGAGGATGAGGATGACATCGAAATGGATGCCGTCGACGAAAACGCAACAATCGCCGAATCCATAGAGGCGCTTGAAGCGCTAGAAGAAATGGTCGATCCCAGCACCATTGAAAATGCCGAAGCTACCGAAAATGCAACAAAAACAGAAATCGAAGAGGAGGTTGCCGAGGTTCCATCGGCCGAAGCTCCAGTCGACGCTGACGATACAGTGGAGACGGCAAGACCTGTTCACAAAGTCATGCGACTTGCGGATGGAACACCGATTACGGATTTCAAGCCGTCGTCCAAAGATTCGCAAGAAAAGAATCAGGTTATCGAAGAACCAGTTCCAACCGGTATGCAAACCAGCAATTACCTCGCAACTCTGAGAATGCAAACCGAGAGAATCAAATCTCTTCTGGCTGCTGCAGAATTGGAAGAAGAGGACCTGGTAGAAGAAGCGATGCTTGACCTGGAATCCTACGAAGACTTGCCCTGGTTCGACGAAATCGGTTCCGATGGCCAAGAATTCCGTCTGAGCCAGCAACTCGCAGACGAAGTCTGGGAAGAACCCGCGGACGATATCCAAACCTTCAACATGACCAAGGAAGAGTACGAAGAACGTCTGAAAGAAATCGAGCAGGATGCCGAAGACGAACTCAAGGCTACCACCGAGATTATGAGTGCGACTGCGGGTGCCGAAGGTCTCTACACGGTCACGGAACGACGAAAAAAGAAGGCCCCAACCTACGATCAGACACGCCTCGACGGGATTTCGCAATTGTGGGGTTTACCGCCAGAAGATCCATCATCGCTCAGCGAATACCAGCCACCCGAGAAAATCGACGATGTCGGCTTTGACGCGATTTCGCAATTGTGGGGAGGAAGCGGATTGTCGGATGCCTCCAAAAGCCAAGCAACACGCACTCAAAAGCAAGACGACTCAGAAGTCGTCGGGATGGGATCTTTTGCGGGAATATCGGAATTGTGGGGACCCGTCCGAAACGATTTCAGAGACGATACTGACATGGAAGGTGGAGACAACAAAACGATATCGGATTCGGGCGAACGAGACATTTTGGACGAAGACGTCGAGGAGTATATTTCCTTTGGAGGTCTTCCCTGGCATGACGAAAAGGGACCCGACGGACAGGATTATCGACTCTCACAGATGCTGGCCGACGAAGAATGGCCGACCGACAGCAAAACGGAAGAACCGGAGCCCATGACGCTGGAAGACTACAACGAACAAGTCAAAGAGATTACGGAGAAATTGGAAGAAGAATTGAGAGAGACGGAAGCCATTCTCTTGTCCAAGCCCGGTACCGACCCCGTTGGATGGGATTATGACGACGAGGATCTCGCTCCCATGTCGAATACCACAAGCACAGACGGCGAAGATGATGAAGAAGAAGATTCCGTCAAAGATTCCGATTTGTCTGTCCTTGAGATGGATGTCGACGAGGAAGAGGAACTCGCAGCTATGGTACTAGATGATAATATCGATGCCGATCCAGTGATTGCCAATGGCGATGCTACCTCGGAGGAAGATGCGGAAGTTTCTATTCCCGATGCAAATTTGGAGGAAACGAACGGTGATTTGGGAGACGAAGAAACCCCCGATGTCGTATCGTCCCCCGACATGTCAGGAATTGATCAAATCCTCAATGACGTCCAAAAACTCAGTGAATCATCATCCAAAGACGAGGAAACCACGCAAGACGAAATCAACGGCAAAAATGACGAATCGCTGGAGATCGAAAACGACTTGGAGGAAATCGAATCTACCGACGATGGCGATGACGACGAGGAAAGCAACGACGTGAAAGACAAAATAGAACCAATTTTGATTGATGAGGATGCGGAAGGCAACGACGTAAAAGACAAAATAGAACCAATTTTGATTGACGAGGATACTGAAGGCAACGACGTAAAAGACAAAATAGAACCAATTTTCCTGGAGGAACAAGACGACGACGAAGGAATACTACCGATTTCCGACGAAGAAGAAGAAGACGACATTCGACTATAGTGTAAATAAAATAAACTACAAACGTCATCTTTTTTGGATTCCAAATTAGAAATATTTTGATTACGAACGAGTATTCCATAGATACATGGCCTTGTCGTAAAAAGAACAGCTGGCGGCAGTTTCCACTCCGCTGCTCGTGGCCAGCCAATCGATCCCGTAGGCCATGCTCTTGTGCAACTTGAAGTCGCGCTGTATGTTCAATTTCACATTGCTTTTCTCTTGGAGCCCCTCGAATTCGCCCACGACACATCCCCCGTGCATGGCCGCTACCAGCAGTTTGTTTTGGTCAAAGGGGTGCCACTTGAGCCTCCATATGCCACCCGACAGGGATTCCGACTTGTACAATTGTTCCGGGCGACGATCGGAACTTTCGTTATTCACAGTCTTTGTGAGATCATAGATAGCTATCGTCTCGTCGTAGCTCCCCACGACCAGCAAATTGGGAATATGGGGATGGGGTGCCAGCACGGTGACACCGGCCTCAAAATCGCGTTTTCCGTGGAAAATTGGTGTGCTTAAATCCTGCCGAAGATCCCAAATCTTCCAGCTGCCCTCGTCTCCGCCTGTAACTACCGTGTTCTCGTCGATAAAGTTGGCACACCATACTTCGGCCGGACACCCAAACATGTTGTGGGCTTCCCAGTGGTGTTCGAGTTCCAGTGTCAGCATGTTGTCGTCTGTATTTTGCTTCACCGTGTGAACGGCAACGTGACCGTCGCTGTACGAGGAAATGATTCTTGTATCCAATAATTCATCACTCGAGTCTTTTGGGCTGTACAGTGGTGATTCCCAGGCGAGTGCAAGACAGAGTCCTTCGGCCTCACTTGGAGACTCTGATTTTCCAACCTTGCGTGCATCCATGAAAGTGTTGCTCTTCGTGATTTCGTGTACCCAAATCTCTCCATTAGCGTGTGCTGTCGCGTAGTAATTCTGGAATCCAGTTTCATCGCATTGTTTCGGATGATTGGACCACTTTCCGTCCAAAACTCCCGGTGGTGGAGAAGGTTCGTCGCCCCCAAAGATGGTAATATGTCGAGCACCAAAGGATTCAATGTCGTAAATGTCATGGATTGGAACATCGTAAAAATCCAATCGGCCCTCTCGCTTTCCTGTGCTCTCGTTGAGCTGATAACATCCCAGGCAGAGTGGAACGGAATCTTGGTTGGTGCAAAAGGTCTCGATGCTGCAAGCATTCAAGGGAGTCTCTTTGTAATCGAGGGCATCCTTCTTCCAATCATCGTTGCTGATATCTCCCTCGGTGGACCTCATGGTCGACTGTCTATTCTATTTCCGCAAGGATCTTTCGAAGGGTCGTTTGATCGTTTCCCTTCTTGACGATAATGATGATGACAACAGAGTCTCTAGATTTTGTGCGAAAAAAAAATGGTTTCCATGGAAAAAGAATGAACGGTTGTCAGATTTTGATTCACGAATGTTTTTCACTCGTGCGATCGTTTCGGAAGGACGATTTGGAATCGAAGTAGTCGAACATACCGCTAAGAATGACCGTTCTGGTCAGGTCCAAACCGATTTTTGAACCGAGCAAAATGACGAAAACCAAAACCGTCTCAAAGTGAGACTTTCTCAATGCGGTAAACTGCACAAAAAAGATGTGGACATAATTCACACGCACCCAGATCTGTCTACAATCCATCACTTTTTGAATTCCCACTTCGACTTTTACACACAACAAACAAACACATTTTTCACAATGCTCGCCCGATGGTTTGAGCGAAGCGGGATTGGCCAACTGCTGGCACCGGATCCCAACGCAGCACCCGTTTCGGAGGACATGGAATGTCGATCCGAAATCTGGCAGTTTTTGGCTCCGGACGAAAACTTTGTCGACCCCGCGGCACCGCCCGCTGAAATCTTTCCGCCCAAACTCGAGGGGAGAACACCGAGTCCTGGAACTCACAGTTATCCCGAGACTCCAAAGACTCCCGATACTGCAAATGTCAGCAACTCCTCGAACGAACACGCCGATCGGGATGCCCGGGTGTTGTCGGCGTGTGTGGACACGTCGAAATTCATGCGAAGTCCAATGCCGGAGCGCAAGGTGAACGACAAGTTTTTGCGATTTTGTGCCAGCACCAAGCCTTTGCAGAAGAAGCTCTTGAAAAAGATGAAAACCATGGTTTCGGACGACAACTTTCGGGATGCTTACCTATTAAAGGTCAGGGCGACGCGAATGGGAGAGTCGGCTCCCGACGGATACACGGCATTGATGGTGGCTTCCTATGCTAATCATGTCGAAGCCGCAGAGTTGATTCTGGAGTTGGCCAAAGAATACAATTCAAGTCATGAAGATGATGCCACGTATCAAGATTTACACTTGGATCGAGACATGTTTGGCATGACGGCCTTGCACATTGCCGCCGAGCGCGGGCACGTGGAAATGATCCAGTTCTTGTTGCCCATGTACAAATTTGGATCTCCCGAAGCAAAAGCAGCAGCAGCTACCAACAACTTGATTGATTTGGGAGGACACACAGCCTTTGGCCGTGCTGTCACATCTCCCGTCCCCAAGGCAAAAAACAACAAGCGAAGTTTGGAGAAACAGCTTTTTCGGCCCAACGACTTGAGCATTTTTGGAAAGACAAAACCAATGGAGGAGCGCATGGGCTCGAACGAAACTTTGGGAGTCAAGTATGGAATGGCGGACATGCCTGGCTACCGTGGGTACATGGAGGACGCAATGTGCGTGGAAACCTGGACTTCTGGAACAGAAGAATATGCACTCTTTTGCGTCTGCGACGGACACGGGGATAGCGGCAAGATTAGCGAGTTTTGTGTCACGACGGTAAAGGAAGTGTTGGAAGCCTGCAAGAATGACTATGACGAAACCAACAAGACGGTAGTAGTTCCCAGCGAGGAATATTGGACTACCATTTGGCAGACAACCTGCCTCCAATTGGATCAAAAGCTCAAGGAGGCACGACTGACCGAGGGAGGATCGACGGGAGTCTTTGCCTTGGTGACAAAGCAAGAAATTGTTGTGGCAAACGTCGGAGATTCCCGCTGCATTATCGCGAGCCGTGCGCCAACTATCGAAAATGCCGAAGCGGAAGCTGTTGAAACAAAAGAGGAATCAGCAGACGAAACAGCTGCCGAATCGACACCCGTCGAGGAGGGATCCTCATCCGATGAAAAGAAGGAAAGCACGGTGATCGTGACCGCACTTTCCGAAGATCACAAGCCCAACCTTCCGGACGAAGCAGCCCGAATCCGAATGGCTGGCTTGCAGGTGGAAAGCATTGCCGTGGAAGAAGAGGACGGAACCGAAACACTCATCCACAAGGTCGTCAAGAGCAACAAGGAACAGCTGGCCGTCTCACGAGCCTTTGGGGATTTTGACTACAAGTCAAATACGACGTTATCGGAAACCGAACAGGCCATTATTCCCACTGCCGACGTTATTGTGCACACGCGAACGAACGATGACTTGTATTTGGTGTTGGCCTGTGATGGAATTTGGGATGTCATGGACAACGATCAAGTGATGGAGGTCGTCCAGAAACAGGTTGAAATCAAAACCGAATACAGTCCCGAATCGATATTGCCGGACGTTGCCGATGTCTTGCTTCAGGAATGTCTCGGAAAAGAGTCCCGGGACAACCTTTCGGCCATCGTAGTGTCCCTGCAGGGCACAACCACACCTAGCAAAGAAAATAGCGACAACGGCGATACAATGGTGACACCAAAGGCACTCGACTTTGGATCTCCGACCGCTCCAACACCTGCCTTCACACCTGGCCTTCGAAACGATTTGGATTAGCGTAGCCACAACAAAAATGAAACCACAATAGACAAAAGAATAGTAATTATATTATCTTTATTTCGTTTATCATTGATTTAAAATTTTGTTGTCATTCGCAATAGTTGGAATTACATTATTATATGTCGTTTTTCTTTTCTTCCTGCATCATCAAAGACTCGAATGCTTTCAGGTCTGGAATCGAGGAACGACGGAATCCATCGGGCATGGTGATGGTTCCCTTGCGGCAACAGGCGACAAAGTGGGGGATGCGCACACCCATCAACTTCTTTTGCATACGCATGCACGTGTTGGTGTAAATGGGTTCGTTAAAGACTTTTTCGAAGATTGTATCGCGGGTCTTGGCCTCGATGCGGACTCCGTCTTGCTTGTACCAGGTGTGGATGATCCAATCCTTGAGAGTGTTGCCCTTGAGGGTGTAGGTATCGAAATCAGCAACCAACACACGTCCCTGGTCGGACATGAGGGATTTAGCTGAGTAGAGGGCCTTTTCCCACTCTGGGATCATGGTAATCGAATAACTCAGTGTGATTGTGTCGAAACCCCGATCAACGTGATGTCCGCAGACCTTGGCGAGTTCATTTTTGGCGTTGGGATCATTGACATCCAAGCAGACCCATCGAATTTTCTGGCACTGCTCTGGCGTGAAAGATTGTCGGGCAGAGTCCTCTCCAATTGCCAGCAATTCGGGGCAAATGTCCAAGACGACAATCGTGTCAAATCGATCGAGTTGGGCACGCAAATAGTGCAAGTTGCGTCCGGTACCTCCACCAATGTCCAACCAGGTGTGTCCCTGCTGGATAGGTCCAAAGGCGGAAATCATTTCCGGTCGTGAAACCAACATGTTTTCTCGAACAGCATCGTATCCCTTGGCCTGAGAGGCATAAAAGGATGACATTTTGTCGCCGTGGGCATCGACCCTTCCGGCAGTGAGAGGGTGCAAAATCATTTTGGCGGTCGTGCTGAGCTTGCGGCCGAAAGAAGCCTTTTGGCACGGCGAGGGTTCGTGGTCGATAAATGGGAAGGGATCCTTGGGCATGTACGACAAAAATGTTCCGGGGTACATTTTGACGCGATCCTTGGAATACCAGGTAGGCGAGAGATCATCGATATCCAAGTTATTGAAGAAAGTCTTGTCTCCCATGTGGGTAAAGGCGGATCGCCACAAAATCTTGGCACCGGGAACGGTGGCACGCTGCAAAGCGATCCATTCTTCGTGGACCATGCTGTTGGGCATCCAGTCCATGTGGTCCAACAAGACCAATTTGGTAAAGGTGTTTGGCTTGACACGTTCCATCGTTTCCTGGACGGAAAGATGATGCCATTCGAAGCATCCGGAATTTTTCTTGAGGGCATCAAAGTGCTCTGCCTGCAACGTTCGCGGGCAGCACGACTTGTCACGGTAACCCTTTTCGAGGTAAAATCGGTAAAAGTAGTTGGAGCTTCCGAATTCGGGATCCATAAAGACGGCCTTCAAAATGTCCTCGTAGAATTCGTGGGTGTAAAATTCGGGACCAATCTGGTTTGGCGGAACTCCAAAGAAGGGCGCAATAATGCTGGGGAAGAGCTTGCGGGACCACCAGGCAGCATTGTCGATAAAGTGGTGGTTGCTTCGGATGTAGTCATGCGAAAATCCCTTTTCGGCCCATTCCTTGAAGTCGAATCCCAAAAAGAACATCAAGAAGGGAATGAGGAACTTGGAGCAGAATCCGGTCGATCCGGTGGTGTAAAATCCCTTGCGGAAGACTCGCTCGATGCGGCCAGTCCCACCACTTGCGTCCGGTGGCGGACATGGTGTGGCGCATTCGCTTCCAGACCTTGAGAGGCAATGGTGACATCCGAGTCTCCCCAGATACCCCACCACTCGTCGTACGTCAATTTGGGGTCGTTGAGCATGCGAACCTTGAGCTCAAAGAGCCAGAGCTGGTGCTGGTTCATGTCGCAGACGACAATCTTGGAAGGTCCTTCAATGGCATAATCCAAGACAATATCACCGGCGGAACAAATTCGGAAGATGACATCATCTTCCGTAATTTTCAGGATTTGGTGGTCGACGGCAGGATCCTCCCAGCAAATGTTGTAAATGTAGGTTCGATTGCAGATGGTATCAATCATGTTGAAGGATTTTCTGACAATCATGCGTCCCAAATACAAACCAACCACGGCTCCGGCGGCAATGGTGAGGTGGGAGTCTTGGTTGGCCTCCATCATGCGGGTGCTCATTTGCTCCGATGCCTTGGAGATCTTGGCCATGGATTTGACAGCCGTGGTGCTCAGAGCATCCAGCATCTTGTCCACGGAAGACTTGTTGACTGCAACGAAACAATGATAGGCAACAGAAATAATCGTTAGCAAACCAATTTCGAATTCAAGATTACGCAAATTGCATTCTGACCGAAATCGACGACGCGAAAATAAATTTGCAACGACGGCGACAACTGGGATACGTAATGACTACAGCCCCCAAAATCCCTTTTACAAAAATACCACAAGACAAGTGATCATCAACCGCTTGTCCAATGCCATCATTTGCAATTTTCCCCCTTCCGAATTACGTCCACGACACAATAACTGAAATGTCGGCACGTTTGGAATGACCCATCTTCGCTATCTATTGTCGGAATGCAATTGCTACTCTATTGTTGTTGCTTTTACTCACACATCATCATCTTGTCGTATATTTCTCTCGAGCAATGCTAAAGCTCGGAAAGAATAAATTGTGTGGATGAGCGGAAGCAATGCTTTGCTCAACGAAAAGGAGAGGAACAAAAAATGATTCTGGCGGGTGAGTTGCGTGTTGCGGATGCAATGATTTTCAATGAATCTACGAGGTTTTTTAAAATTCACGAGTTTGTTGTTTCACATAAACCTCGTGCAAAAAGCCTTCTCTCCCTCTCTTCGGAACAAAACGGAGATTCGACTCGTGTGCCAATGGATTCCGAAAGATTCAAAAGCGGAAGGTATTTGGAATCTTCGTTGTGTGAACGTTGAAGAGTGTGACATCAATATCCTGGTCGCGCATTGGATTAATTTAACCCAATCAGAAGATGTAAAATTCAATACGTAGAAAAATTCGAGTTTTGTCATGCGCACGCCAGGCAATCCTACTTAAGCGTCGTTCAAATTGTCGCAGTTCCCGGTAACGGCCCCTTACGTGTGTATTGACCCGTTATTATGGACCACACGGAGCGGTATTTTGAGAAAGTTCATGAAACAAAGGAGAAGGAGTGAATGATCGAGAATCTTTGTTGCAAATCTGGGGTTTGGAACTATTAGAAACATCAAACGCACAGCTCAATGACGAGAACGCTTCACCCGATGAATCTTCGTTCGAATCGAATTAATTGAACGGTAGTCAGAGTTTCGAACTTTTCTTGGGTACCACCACCACCGTCATTGGAAATCCGAAATAGAAATCCATAGCTGAGTTATCCTGCTTCCGTTGTCCGGGATTGGCTTTTCGTGATCTACGCAGGGGTTCGAGTTGAGTTGAGAAGAGAACGATTGATCAAGAGTTGCATTGCTGACTCGTGGCTTTTTCTTTATCTTCGATTTTCTTCCGTCTTTTTTCCTTTCCATCGGCGATAGTAGTGTGTACCAACCGCGCAAGAGCAGAGAAGAGTCACTCACCAATACAGAGAGCAATATTGGCAAGACGAGAACAATACATACACACAACAACAACAAGTTGGGAGGAGCAACCACAATTTCCAACAAAAGACTTACACCATGAGCTCCGAGAAGCTACACACCCACGGTCTTTGGTCGATCTTTGGGTCGAAAGCATCCTACCACCATTTTGCTCATTCCTTTCACCAATATCACAAACACGACCTCAATGCGCTTTCCCACCTCTTCACCTCGGGACTCGGTTTTTGGGGTGCCATCCAGCTGGCGCTATTGGTGGCAGCAGAAGGAAAAGCCATCGTGTGGGCCTACGCAGGCCTCATCTTGGCCACGACCCCTCTGGTGACCGGAATTTTGCACACGGCATTTGTCTACGGATGCCTGCAAGTTCCCGTCCAAGACGTCCTCGAAACGATCGTTGCCACGATCGGAAATGATTACGGCATTGGCCCCATGGGAGGCTGCGCTGTGGCCATTGCCCTCGGCTTTGGACTCCAGGACTTGTCACACTGGTTGTGCGCCGAGCCGACCCTTCTATCGTCGTATATCTACACCGAGCCACTGACCTTGTTCGTTCACACCTTTTGGCTCATGCCCCTGGTGATCGATTCGATCCTGATGCGACACTTCTTTTTCCCGAAGATTTTCGTGTCCAGAAATCGCAACTTTTTCTGCAAGGTCGCCTCCACAAAAGCCGTCGAGGAATTGAGAGAATGGATCAACCAGGAAGTTCCCGAAATTCCGGTGAGTCGATGTATAGTTGTTTCGTTGAACACGTGTGCTTTGGTTTCGATTGTCTCTCACAAAATCAAATTCCATTGTTCCAATCACCTATTCAGGAAACCACACACATCTGGCCACACAAGCAATCTGGAACCGACGATCAGGTCACTCAGCTCGAAAAGGATTCGGGCATCATGGCGGGCTTTCGATCGATCTTTGGAGCACAGCACTTTGATATCATTCCGGTTGTGGAAATGAACGAGATCTACGTCACAGCCGTGGGTGCCATTCAGGAAATTCACCAGCGATGCCGTCTTTTACACCCCACATACGGATGGACCCTACTGGTGGTTGCCCGGAGCCTCGCTCTACCGCGTCTTGGTCGGTGTCACTCCCAACCAAATGGTTCGCACGAAATTTCAACCTCCAGCACGAATCCGAAGCCAAGGTTGTCGACACCTACGACTAGCCTTGGGTTTGATTACAACCGCGAATTGCACTGGATTGACCACGTCCCCGGTACGACTAACACCGAGCGTCGTTCGCTCATCAAGCTCCACTACATGGTCTATCCAAAGGGATGGCATAGCTATGGAAAGTTCTGCGCCTACCTCAACTACTCGTACAACACCTGGGCCCGCAACAATTTCCTCCGTACCTATCCGACCAAAATCGATGCTCGAACAGCTCAATGCCTGGTGGATCTTTGCTACCTACCTGGACCGAATGCCCTGCTCGTGATTCACGTCGGATGGGCCAACCTCACCTATGTTTTGGCGGCCTTTTTCGCTCGGAGAGACTCCCTTTTTGATCCTGACCTCCTTCCGCCACTATTGCGTCTACATTTCCACCTTTGCCTACCGCAGCCCACCCGTCGCTCACGGAGTCTTGATGCGCGACTGCAAGTTCTTCAAGACGATTGCCTTGATGCATTTGTCCAAGCGCCTCCTGCCCCTCATCGATATTCCCGGCGACATTCCCGGAGTACTGATGGCATTGTCTGGATTCTCCATCACGATCCTCGCCACGATTCAGCTGGGTATGGTCCGAACTTACTTTGGTTCCGAATTGGGCTTTGTCAAGCCCTCCTGGATCAGCGGCTTCCCGTACAACACGATTCCCCACCCCATGATCGTGGGGCAGCTCATTGCGTATTCCAGCATCCTCTATTGGTTCCACGACAAGATGGCCACCGAAACGATGGTCCTGATAGGCACCCACATGAGCTTTTACACCTTTCACATGGTCCAAGAAATGTTGACATCCAGTTACTAATCGACATAATCATAATATAGTAGTTTCGAAAATTCAGAACAGCTAATAGGAAATCATTACTAGTCACTAAACTATAAAACACTCTTCTCGCATTATTCCTATCGCCTTCCTCGTCCTCTACCACCACGGCCGCGACCATCCTCTTCCGCGTCCCCTTCCACGGCCTCTTCCGGTAGATGCTGTGCGTTCCTGATCCGTGATACACTCGGGAGGAATCTTGCAGGAGCTGGTCTGTGGGATAAAAACACGTGTGCTTTGGTTGCCCCGCCCTCCAAGGGTGACTCTCCTTCCTTGAATTTGACCTTGAGCTTGCGGCAACCAAATACCTCGTCCTTTTCGTCCAGAAGGGTCATCGTATCGATGCTCTTCGAAAGGTGGATGATGGTGGCATCACGGGTACCCACCAGCCGCCACTTTGGGACCAAAGTGGGGATCCAGAGTGAAGATTCCGTTGCTATCGGGATCTGGGCTCACATAGAGCTCATCGATGAGTGGGTGATTGTCCGGAAGGGGGACATTCGAGGGTAAGATTCTTTCCGGCAACGCGCTTGATCTGTTGTTCCTTGTTCTTATCCTCGCGATCCTCTTTGTTCTCTTCATTGGCGACATGATCGACTATCGACCACTCTGCGCTGTTGAAACAATTCGGGCAAAGGGGGAAAGTTCGAGGTGGAGCTCCGACAGAGTAGAGACAGAGCTCGAAATTACACCCTTCTACAGGGCACTTTCGACCCGACCATTGCTTGATTTGTCCTCCCACTGGCAACGGATATACACGCTTTCAGGTGTACTTATTAGTAGAGTCGGGGAGGTGGGCCGGGGATGAATGATAGATATCGATTCGATAATCCACATCTAGTATAAGGCTTTCCAACATCTTCTAGCTTGGAAAAACTCGAACCGAACAAAATATCCATGCGGCCAATGTTGTTGACAAAAAAATGAAATTTTTCTTCAAACACTTTGATGGCACGCTCGATGACAACGTCCTTGTCGAGATCACCGGTGGAAATCTTGTTGCACTGGCCTTCGATATCGGCTCGAACCTTTGGAAGAACCAATCCGCTATCGATTTGGTGATATCCCTGGCACAATACGAGGCCCAGTTTGTTGGGAAGGAGTCGTCTTCCCGTCTCGAGTCGGACATAGTTTCGATTCTGAATGTTTTGAATGTGGGTGGGGATACTAGCATCGGTTCCGATTCCGTGTTTTTCCATCATTCCAATCAGTTCGGATTCGGTAAGATACCCGGGAGCAGTGGTCATTTTTTCTTTCACATCGAGCGATGCCCATACGGGAGCAGAAGTAACAACATTGACCTTCGATGAAGATCCACCGGCGACATTGAAGATCTGAATAACCTCGTCTTTACGAAACTTTGGAAGCGTACGTTCTTCTTCGTCATCGTCATCATTTTTGTCCGCATCATCACCGTATTCCTTGTGTAATAGAATTTTGAGGAATCCTGGCGAAACAAGCTCTTTACCCGCCAGGTAGAAATTCCCCTTATCGCCAAGTGCCTCGACCTCAAAGGTGATCTTTGTAGATCTCCAGACAGCATCCGGACTCACCGAGGCAATGAAATGCCGAACAACGAGCTCGTAGACGCGGCTCATATCACCCGAGAGCTCGTAGGGACTCGCTGCTCGCATGGGAGTGATGGGAGGGTGATCCCCCATATCGACACCTCCTCTCGACTTGTTGTGGCCCATGGCAATCAATTCACGCACGTAGGCTCCCCACCGGGAATCGCCAGCCTGCTGCTGCAGCGTACCCTTGATATCGAAGGATTTTGGATATGCGGTAGATTCCGTTCTCGGATAACTCAAATATCCCGACAAATACAGTCGTTCTGCACTTTGCATGGCTTGGTGAGGACCAATTCCGAGAGCCTTGGAACAAGCTTTGAGCAAGGCTACCGTGTTGAGGGGAACGGGACGTCCTTGTTTCTTGTCCTTGATGACAACATTTTTGACCACGGCAACCGCATTGGCTTCGAGGGCATCCTGGACGAGTTTCTCTGTTTTGTTTTTGTTGAACGACCGTCCCGATTCCCACAAGGCACGCAATCGACGACCACGTTTCAGTATACCGAGTTCCAAAACCCAATACGGTTCTGGCTTGAAGGTTTCAATATCGACATGCCGTTGCACCACAAAACCCATCGTTGGTGTCTGACAGGGACCATACGACAAGACCGAAGAATCCAAATCTCCATATCGTCCCTGGAAGAATCGCGTCTGGAATCTCGAAAAGGCAACTCCCACTTTGAGATCGAGCTCTTGTCGGGCATCAACGGCAAGTGCCTGGTTCTTGTCGGGTTTTCCCAAGGAATTGTACGCCTTCATAATATCGGAGGGGTTAATGGCCGAAAAGTACGCCCGATACACGCGATCGTAATGGGCGACGCCGCCTCCTCCCCTCATGCAGTGCATACAGCAATCGAGGACCTCAAAGTTGATGTTTTCTCCCTCCCGATCGCAATCCATCCACAGGACGATAAAATCCACGCCCTTGGCCTCGTTCTGCAAATGCGAAACGACGGAACCCTTGCACGGCTTGCGCTTGATCGGAGCATGAAAGAGTTCGCCGGGATCGACAGACTCCCAGGACTGGTATTCTTGGGGAAAGTCCACCGAAAAGACGTGTCCGGCAACCGAGGTTACCTTGTGATTGACCTTTTTGGCGTGCGGTGCCTTTGGAAAAGACGGATTCGTAAAGGTGTGCACCGGCATGACACGTTTGTTCACGGTTCGATCGCCATGGCATAGGCCCTTGGCAATGGCTTCGGCAATGCTGGGTTTTTCGCCCACGTGCAAAATAGTAATCGTCTCGCCCTTTCCGTAATTGATGTCACTGGTTTGTTGCGGCTGATTCGGAGGAACGGCAGGCTTTTTGGGACCAGTAGTAGCGGACTTGGATTTTCCCTTGTTGTTATTTTTGTTGTTGTTTTTGTTTTCCTTCCCTCCCTTGCCGTTATCTTTCTTGTTATTGTTGTTTTTCGCCTTCTCGGATTTGGTGTTATTGTTATTCTTGTCTTGGTTGTTGTTGTCTTTTTTGTTCTTGTTCTTTTTGTCGTTGTTGCCTTTCTGTGGATTGTTCTCGGCTTGGTTGTTGTCGGGTTGATTTTTCTCGTTCTTTCCTTTTTGTTTGTTCTTTTTGTTGTTGTTATTATTATTTTTGTTGTTGCCCTTGTTTTTGTCGTTGTTCTTGCTCTTGTTGTCCTTTGGAGGATCGGCATTTTCTGTCTCTGCGGGTGTGTTTGGATCTGGATTGCCGTTCTTGCTATCTGCCGACTGTTTTCCGCGTCCACCACGTCCCCGTCCGCGTCCACCTCGGCCTCCACGACCTCCTCGTCCTTGCTTGGAAGATCCTTGGCTGCTGTTTCCATCGGTCTCCTTTGGTTTGTCCTTATTGTCTTGCGGTTTCTTGTTGGAGCCTCTGCCGCCTCTTCCACGGCCTCCTCCTCTGCCACCTCTCCCGCCTCGGCCTCTACCTCGGCCTCCCCGACCACCGCTTTTCTCCAAAGCTGGTGGTGCTGCCGGTTTTGTTTCGTCGCCTGCCATTTTTACAATAGAGTTGCTGTTGAATTGAAATAATGGTTGTGAAACTTGTGATTGGCATGTGACACAAACCTATGACATGAAAATTTGTGTCGGTATTTTTACCGGATGGATTTCGGTTACTACAAAGAGGTTCGTGCGTAATGCTATTATGTATGGAAAGTACCCTTCCGACCATACGAGGTTCTACTGCATTCGCGCAAAAATTGCCACCACCATCAAAACCATTTCGTTTCGACTCTTCGAAAAAGAAACTGAAAACGGATATCACACACAAGTTTGTTCATCATCGAACCAACCTTCTTTCAGCATATCTCTGCACCTACAATATAAATCAGGTCTGGGACATTATAAAAGGAACAGGATGTTATCCTGGTTGTCCTCGTCACCACGAGGCAGAACGACGAGAGACTTGGTTTCATATCTTGTTCTTCGACCCTTTTCGTCTCATCCATCACAGCCCGTCTCACTCAAGCGATTGATTCAGCCCTTTGTGAAAAAATGTCATCCCGACATGGCTCGGCAACAGGGCCTCTCGGATTCTGCCCGGAGTGTCAATCTCCAGGCGATTCAGAATTTGAATTCCTATGTCGATGGCGTCCAGAAACTCTTGACCGATCGAACTATGAACAGCAAGTATCCCTTTCCGAGCGAACAACACACGGTCGATATCGAATTTGTCATTCCCATGAGTCCAGAGTCCACAACAAATAATACGAATACCAAGCAAAACACCAACGAGACTTTTGTTGTGTCGACGAGCCGGAGAAAACTGGAATTGCTAGTTCCACCCATGGACATGCCCCCGAAAAAGGTCCAAAACTATGCGACCCGTCAATTTCTCAAGCTCTTGAGAATTTCCGATCTCCCGGTGCCCGTGGGTGTTTTATACGACGAATACGACGATGATGACGATGAGGATGAAATTGAACGAAACCAAGGTGCAGCACCTTTCAATCAACAAACTAGCATTCGCAAGCGAAGACCCGTCTCGGCCTGGGAGGCCTCGCGGGAACGATTCTGGAGACGGCATCGACAGAGCCTAGACCACCACAAATTCCAAAAAATGTACAAAGAAGCATTGCACGATGCCCAGATTCACGTTCGAACGCGCAATTGGATCCGCGACAATCCGAAACTCCGTCATAAGCTATTGGCAAATATTTTGAGCAATATCAAATTCACGGAAACGATAAGTCCGTTGGAACGACTCGTCGCCTACCGAAGATTGCTTCGATTTCTGGACGAGAATTTCGACCAACTCTCGTTGGAAGACTCGGGAAAATACTGGGAAGAGCAAGCTACGATATTAGTGGGCGAATCTCGAGGGTATTCGCCCGGAAGCCTGCGCAAGCTGCGGAACAAGAAAAAGCGAAAACACGTCGAGACGGGATATTCCTTTTCCGTGCACCACGACAACACGGTGACGGTCACGATTCCTATCGACTTTGAAAACGGAGAACTCTTACAAGAGTTGCTTCGAAACATGCAAGACTTTTTGCAAACCCAGGGGACGGGCCTGGAGGGGGACTACTACTCGGCCATGTATGAAGATTCTGTCATGTCATGAATAAATTCACAAAAGAACAGGAACAAAATAATGGATCATACTTATAGAGATACAACACATACACAACTCGAACTAATAGTAGCTAAACTATCCGAATACCACAACTCTGGCTATATTTATTCTCTAGAGTCTGAGATCATTTGAACATTCTCTCGGGTGGATGGTGGGTGGTTTTTTTCATCGTCGAAATCCTGTATTCCTACCTACCCTATCTACTATGCATATGCCATTTATACGTACGATGTCGTACTATTTTCTCAACAAATCCACGATGAGTTTTGAATTTTCTTGTTTTTGTTTTTCGGAAGACGACGACGATCAACGATGACACCATCTCAATCATCATCAATAAGATTATCCTCCGCGAACATAATCGATTGTGTTTGCCAAGTGAAGTCTTACTTGTTTCGTGATGCTACATCGGTGCCTTCGTACAATCTTTGTATTGTTGGCAGTTGCGATCATCCTCCTTCGATTGTTCTCGGCTGGTCGACGTCTCGAATTTCATCGACACGAAATCAACACACTCAGTTGCAAATGAGCAGCGATAGCAACAACCTAAAAGTCCTGGGCGTCTGTGGGGGAATCGGTTCAGGGCAAGAGCACGGCCTGCAAGCTCCTGGTGGATCATTGCAAGTGTTTGGCCCACATTGACGCCGACAAGGTTGCTCATGCTGTATATGCACCGGGATCCAATGCCGTCAAGGATGTCGTGGCCGAATTCGGACAGGAAATTCGCGTTTCTGACAGCGACGTATTGGAGATTGATCGAAAAAAGCTGGGTGCAATCGTCTTTTCGGAGCGATCGCAAATGGCCAAGCTGGAACAGATTGTCTGGCCGCACGTTCGGACGATGCTCACGGACAAGATTGACGAATTGAAAGAGGAATTTCAACAAATAGGTGACGACCAACAACCCGTCATTGTCTTGGAGGCGGCCATTTTGTTGGATGCCGGATGGGAGGACCTTTTGGATGGGGTCTGGGCCGTGACGGTACCATCCGAACAGGCCCTCAAACGATTGGTGGAAACCCGGGGGCTGACGTCCGAGGAAGCCCAAAAACGTATCGATGCCCAGGCATCCCGCAAGGGAATCGGGAGCAGTTTGGACAAGGAAGTTGAGGAGGGAGTCGTTCAGTGCGTTATTGTCAACGATGGGGGCCTGGACGATCTGAAAGCTACACTCCAAAAGTCTCTGGAGGATCCAAAATGCTGGAAATAATACTTCGTACTGAATATTACGAATACTTTTGCTATTTCGAATGCGTAAACTATAATTCTTTTTAAAGCTAAACCCCAAATGAACAATCGTATCATAACTGCTTCGTTGTTCCGTCCTGTTTGTTTCTTTGTTTGCCTGCAACAATATTCTTAATTGGCTTCTACTGGCTCGGCTTTCACCTCGCTCTCCTCCGCCGGAGCATCGTCGACGGGTTCCGTCTTGATGGGAGTCGATTCTTCCTCTGTTGGTTTGGCTTCGTCTTCTTCTTCAGCCTTTTCGGCTGTCGCTGGCTCTGTCTTTTCGGAATCGGCCTTTGGGGTTTCGACCTTGGTGCCGGGACGCTTTCGCTTCTTTCCAGCCAGTGGATGGGGCTTTTTGGATTTTTTCAATGGATTCTCCCGGGCCAATTTGTCGTCCTCCAGAATAGTGCTCCTCATCTTGACGAGTTGATCTTCGACTTCCTTCAAGCGTTTCAAGCGACGCAGACGCGAGGCCTTTCGGAGCTTGATTTCCTTTTCCAACAAGATCGATCTGTTGGTGCAAGAGCCCCGTTCGCTCTTCCGAAGTTTTCTTCCCCTTGATTCGAATCTTGTCCCACGGCTTGAGAACAGGTCTTTCCGGGCGCTCCGGTATCCTGCTTGGGCATTGGGATGAGGCCAGCTGCCTGCCCGAAAGGCCAGGGCCATTCCCGTAAGGTTCGTAGAATCGATCAGAGCACTCTGAATCCATCCGAATGTCTCCATTCAGTGCCAGCGTCTTGTAATCCCCCTTCTCGGCAGCACGGCTGACATAGCCACCCACAATCGCTTCCGCACGCTCGCGCTTGCTGACAATCTGATGGCGTCGGCCTGGTGCCTGGATCCGATAGCTTGCGGCGTTTCTTTTGGTGCTGGACGCCCTTGAGGGCCTTTTCGCGTTCCCGCATGCGCTTGCGGCGCTTCTTTTCCAAATCCCGTTTTTCCTGGCGCTTTTCCTTTTCCTTTTGCTTCTCGTCCTTGGCCTTTTTGGCCTTGTCGGCACGGGCCTTTTTGGCCTTGACGGTCTTTTGCTTCTTTTCGGCATTCAGCTTTTGTTGCTTGAGAATCTGGGCACGGCGTTTTCGTCCGGCCACAGAAAAGTCTAAAAGACCATTGGTGGCCAACAATTCGTTGCACTCGTCCTGGTCCAAGGATTCGCCGGTAGGATCATCGTCGTCTGTTTCTCCATCCGCTTCGTCGTCCGATTGCGACAGAAACACTATAGCTGTAGCCTTCCTCCTCGTGTTCATCGTCGTCTTCTCCCGTGGCACCTCCAATGTCCTGTAGCTGAAGCTCAAACTCCTCAATGGCCCACTGTGCTTCCTCAATGGCGTTCGCATACGTCTTGGAACCCAAAATGTTGGCCAGACTCTTCCTCGAGACCTTTTTGGAGCGACTTCCCGGGGCATCCTTCTTGTTGGGGATCTTCCTCCGGATTGAAATTTTCGACAATATCCGCCTCACGAACCCAGATGAATTCGTGGGATCCCAGAAATTCCACCAAAAAGAAAGGACTGTGGATCACTCTGTACCCATGCTCTTGTCGCTTGACAGCCTGTTCCGCCTTGCGCTTTCCGGCCAGCAGCTGGGATTTCAGCTTTTCCGGCAGGACGGGCTTCGTTTCGCTCCGTCAAAAACTTGTGCCAGTCCTCCTTTTGGTCGTCGGGGGCAATGATTCCAAGCACCAGCGCCGGCCAAAAGGGTTTCTTGCTGGACTCTCGTGCCCACACGGCAGCGGCCATGCAGCCCCAGATACTCGATTGGCTGACACCTCGGCAGGTAGCCTCATGGATGGGAACCGACCAGCTGTCCCAAATATCGATCCATCCGGCTGGCAATGCGAATGCGGAGCGTCGCAGACATGTTTTCGAGGCCATCTCCCTCCATGTAGCACTTTCGGCAGCTCGATTCGAGCTCGTCGACCCCCAGTTCCTCATTGTTGGCGAGGATTTCGCGCAGGGAAGATTCCAGTTTTCGAAAGTTCTCCAAAACAACCTCCAGATCGCCTTCAGTCGTCAGTCGTCCATGGCAATGCCATCTCCCCAAATGGGTTTGGTGTCCAGCGAGTCCACCAGACCCCCGTTTTCGATAATGTTGTGCAGGGCATCCGCCGCTCTCTCTAGACATTTTCCCGCCATGACGGAAAGTCCCGATACCACCAGTCGCTTCTTTCGCATCTCGACGCGGTCTTCCATGGCCGCCCGGAGTTCGGCATGGGGATCCTGTGGTTTCGATCGTCCGGTTCCCGAGGGCGCCGGGGGTGGAAAATCCGATGGCAAAATGTGTTCTTGCCACAAATCATTGAAAAGCTCTCTGAAGGTGCAAAGCAATCGACACAAACGAGGGGACGGCATCCTTGTTGCTGGGATGCGAATGGTACTTGAAGCAGTTGGCAAAGATCCTCCAGGCATCCAAACGAACGTCCCGAAGGTTCTCGTACTGGCGGCGACGAATGCGTCGGCACACCTTTCCCAGGTCAATGGGATGATCCACAATCTTGTTGTAGGCATTCATGAGCTGTAAATAATTCGAATTGTGAGGAAATGGTATCATTCGAAAAGAAAATAACAATATTGAGTGTAAGCACAAATCGTAAATCAACATTCTGCAAATAGATTCATGTATTGCAATACAATCGTTCGTTGCATTCCATATTCACTCACCTCCGGATGCAAGAGCGCCACGGGCCGGCTGAATTCGGCCAATAACGGAACGCGACAAAACTGTTCCATCAATGCCTCGAGCTTTCCATACTCGATTTCCGAAATGGGTTCGACGGGATCGTCCATGGTCGGGGCGGGAATCTTGCCATTGCCAAAGCCCAGAATCGCATCCTTTTTGGTGGGCGTCTTTTTTTTCTTGACGGGAGCCTTTTTCTTTGTGGCCGGCGCCTTTTTCTTTTTGGAAGGGGACTTGACGGGTGTGTCGGGCTTTTTGCGTTTCTTGGGTGCAGCCTTTTTCTTTGTGGCAGGTGCCGACGCGGTTCCCAAACTTTCCAGTTCCTGTTTTTTCTTTTCTTCTTCCTCCTCGAGTTCTTCCAAGATTTTTTGTTGGCGGACGGCCGAGGCCAGCTTTTTGGCCATGGCCTCGGGTTTTCCTCTTGGTTGTGGTGCTGGCTTTTGCGTTTCTTCCTCTTCGGGAGACGGAGAACGTGCCTGTGGTGTTTCTTCGTCTTCCTGTTTTGGTTCCTCGAATTCGGATGCGACGGCCGAGGCGACCGCCTGGACGGCCGCCACGGCCGACGTTCCCGTCGAGGTTCTCCGCTGGAGCTCCTGCAGGGCCGCCACCTGGTTGGCCTGGGCGTGCAAGGCCATGAGCTCGAGCTGTTGCTGCTGCTGTCGTGCGTTTTCCGCCGCCACCTGCTGTCGGACCGCCAGCGCCAAATGGTCCTCGACGTAGGCCTGTCCCAAGACGGGGGGTTGTTGGCTGTAGGCGGCCGCGGCCAGTTCCAAACTCAATCGCCTCCGGAGTTCCTGCTGTTGTTGCTGTTGGCCGTCGGATGGGTGGTGAAAATTGTTGTTTCCGTTCCACATTTGTTATAATATATATTGTTGTTGTTATGTTGTTTCAATAGCTAGCTTGCTTGGATGACTCGTCTGGAGTAACAAACGTACACTCCACGTTATAGTAGCGATGAATAATACGCAGCAATGAACGAATTCTCGGGAAATAACAACAATGCTTTCGTTGTAAGCAGGCAATGACAATCGATCAAGGGACAATTATTATAATTGTTTTGCCACCAACTGATGGTTATGATGACTGCTTGCTTGCTTGCTTTTCGTTCGTTCTGTTTTTCAAACCTCTCTCTCACTCTCCTCTGACATTGCCCGAGCTTGCTGCTGCTTCTGCTGCTACGTCAAAACGCGATCATTTATCGGCACAGATGATGATAAAACCTCCGTCCGAGGAGAGCGTGAATTTCTCCACGTTACTTCGTACGGAACAACCTCGTTGGCGGGGTTCGATGATCCATAGTTTTGGGAGAAAAAGCACATGCCAAAAGAAGTGCACCGAGCGAAGCGCGCGAAAGGATTTTCCGTCATATGTTTCATATCTTTAGTATATACAACTTATACATCACTCACAGAAATCTTCTGAAAGCAAGCGTAGAGATTTGGCACAAAGCGCTCGAACTGGAACGCATCGGTTGGCGCTTTGCTCAACGCAACGCGCATTGTGGAGGCATTGGTGAAAAAAAGAGTCTTACTTTTGAGTTGTCTTTTTGGATCGAGAAATTTAGCAATAATGGATTTTCATCACTGCTTTGATTGCCAACATCTTTGCTGACCATCCACGAGGAAATCACAAGCAGTTGGCAACGAAACTCATTAAAAGCAACAATTATATCTGGAGTAAACTAAGGAGAGAGAAAAAAATCGAAAACAATCGACAAGAGCGGGAGTAAGAAGCGACAACAAACAACAATTTCAAAATGAACGACTCGTTGCACGATATCAGCAGTGACCGCCGGGATCACACGGAGGATTCCAAGAACGATTCCGTCGGCAACATGTCGGGAGCCGGAGATGGTCCGCTGAGTCCATTGAAAAACAGCAGCAAGCAGCAGATCAACACCTCCCAATTGTCTACTTCAACGCCACAGACCAACACGAGGGCACGCCGCCGAAGAGAAGAGGCCGTGAGACGATTGGTGGCGGACGTCCAGGCCCGGCCCGACCGCAAGCTGGCCACGACGGTGGATTCGCATTCGCATTCCCAACAAACCCAAGTAGATCCAGCCAACGACGCTTCCACCAAGGAATCCCAGGACTGGATCATTGCTTCGACGGTGGCGATTGCTTTAGAGAGGGGTCTGGATCGGGATTTGCACCACGAGCTGGTCCAGGAGGCCAAGGAAAATGCCGGACGCATCGGACAGGTCTGCCACGACCATTCGGACGTCTTTTTGGCCAGTGTGGGAAAAGTCGTCGCCCTGGGAGGACCCAGTGGCGATTTGGCCTCGAAATTGCAAATGGCACAGGAGGAACTGGAGACCAAGACGGCCGGGCCCATGCAAACGGCAGCGACGCTCTGGGAGGAGGCGACGGAATCGCACGCCCGGGCACGGGCTTTGCAAATCATGGTCCAGGAATGTTCCAAGGTATCGATTTATTTGGACAAGGCCCGCAAACAGGCGGCCTTGGGACGGCCACGAGGAGCACTCGAGGCGGTCGACGATGCCCGCAACGTCTTGACGGCCCCCATTAACAGTCTATATGCCAGCGGCGGTGCCCACATGGAAAAGGCCGCCAAGATTGTCAAGGACGCCAGCAAGAAAAAGGCCAACCAGAATCCCATGAACAATATCGACGAAAACGGCAATGCTCTGCCCAGCAAGGGCATGGTGACTCTGGAAGACACACCCTTTGGACGACGGGCCTCGCTCATGCTTCCCAAGATTGAAAACGAGGTTTTGATGGGCGCCAGGCGCGGACTGAATCGATGGTTTTTAAGCTTAAGAAGCGGAGGAGACGGCGCCAAGGCGGGACGGGCCGTATTGAGAAGAGCTGCCCACAGCATGGCCGTCGGGCCCGGGAATTTGGGTCTGGGAGGGCACATGCCACCATCGTATTTATGGCGGGCCAAGGTCTGCGACAATTTGATTTCGAGAATGAACCAAAACGGAAGGGTGGTCCGATCCGTTCGCAATGGATACTGGTTCGAACGGGATGCTCCCGTGGAGGCCCAAAAGCTCGAATCGGCGGTTCCCGGCATGGAACGGCGTGCGGAAGGTAAGAGTTGAAACAGTGTAACAACAACAAATTGCCGCTGTGTATTTCGGTTCAATTTCAAATGAAAAACAATTCTTGTACAATTGCACTCACTCACTAACTAACTATTCTCCACGTTCGATATTAATTTCCCAGCTTTTGCTTCCGCCTTTGGTTGGTACCGCTGCTGGGATGCCAACATTGCCCTGTTGGTAGACCCCAGCGACTTTGCCTCGGCACCCGATGACATGGGCAAGGGACTTTCCAGCAGCCGTCACGGTCTGGGTGGAAGCCGCCACGGAAAGGGACGATCGTTGGGCTTTCGTGCCAAGGCCAAGGGAAACGTGGACGGATTTGACCCAGCAGGGAATTCCCAAGAACGGAGACGGAAAGTCCAAGTGGGCCACCTTGTTGACGCCTCCGGTCCTCTTCGACAACACTCCCACGCGCAAAAACGACGATATCACTTTCTTGGGACTCGCGGAATCCGTCCATCCGGTGCGAAGAGCCGAAATCGCCTTTAAGTTATTGGGCAAGGCGGAAGAATTCGTCCAGTACTATGAAATGAATCGATTCGGAGACGTTAAAATCAGCAAGGACGACGACAAGACTGCCTCGACGACCGCCTCCTCGAGTTCCCTCTCGTCGCTGACGGGAGACGATGTGGGAGTCGGGACGAATCGCATCTTCTTTGCCAAGTCCTTTGCCTCACTTGTGCGCAAGTGTTGTTGGTTTCAGTGCCGTCGAGGCAGCTTTGGAATTGGGACATTTTGTCGACGAGGACGATATGGACAAGGACAAGGGAGCGGACCCATCCGCAGCAGGTCTGGTGGCCGTGGCAACCCTCTTTCGGGAATCTTCCGAGAAATACGAGCGATCCCTTGTTACGGAGCTCGGGAATTTGTTGCGAAGAAGAGCCGTTGGTGCCAACCTCGCCGAGCTGGTTCGGGCATCGTGTCTCATGGCAGCCTTTCGATCGGCTCTCAAGATTGTCCATCCCAGTTCTACCACGCGGCGATTCGATAAGGAGCTTTTGGCAATGGACGTGGACATTCTCATGACAGCACTCAAGGTGGCTCAGGACGAGCAGCTCAAGGCTACTCAAGCCATTGTACAGGCCGATAGAAAGACACCCGTGGTCGCTCCGTACAAGTATCCCTCCAAGGCGGAGGGAGGAATTCCCAACCCGGAAGAAATCGGCCTTCCCTTTGGTCTTGCCGAGCTCAAGCAACAAAATCAGTCGAAATTCATGAGCAGCAGAGACAAGGGTGACAACGAAGAAACGTTGACCTTTTCGCAATCGGTACCCCTCGTGGTTCGATCGATTCATGCGCGGGCGATTGCCTGTGCCTCCTTTGCCCTCAGCCAGGAAGAGCTCGGACAGAGCTTTTTGCAAAAGAAGGGAAGCGGTTCTGCCTGTTATGTCTTGGATTGCGTGGAAGAATGCGTCAATGTCGCGGCGGTGGGCATGAAGGATTCTGAGGGCAACGCGGACGACCAAGACATTGACAAGGCGGTTCAGGTCATGGCCAACGTTGCGGCACTCCAGCACAGTCTCCCTCGTCTCTTTGGTACCCTGATGCGAGGAATGACCCACGTGGGCATGATTCGTTCCGATCAGCTGGCGGAAACCTTCCAGTACGCGGAGGCAACGCTTGAAGGGAGCCGACAAGGCCTGCTGACAACCAGGTCGGAACCATGTACTCGCGCGTGTACGAGTGTGCCCGTGGCAAGATCGATGGCCACCTCAACTACGCTTTGGAGGGCTTCAACTGGGTGCAAAAGTCGGTTCGGGAAACTCCCAACGCCTACTGCGAGGGTTTGATCGGTTACATTCGAAACGTGTTTGATTCTTTGGGACCCATGGACGAAGGGCTCTCGGGCGGGTCTCCACTTTTCGTGCTGTGGCCACGTGGCCGAGCGCATGGTCAAGATCTTGTCGGAACGAACTCTGGCAGAGGGAGCACGACCCAGCGCCGGAAGCATTGCCCCCATTTCGAAAATCGATGCCTTTGGCCTCAAGAATCTGTCCAGCGACGTGAACGAGTTCAAAAAGTTTGCTTCCGAAACCGGAGTTCCCCAGCTGGCGGACTGTTTCGACGAATTGAAATCGATCACGGATGCCATGCTGGATCCAGAACTCCCCGACCTCTTACGGCCGGAGAATTCCGATGCCCGCAAGCGCAAATATCCGTATGTGAGTTTGGAAAAGATTGGAAACATTCTCGAAAAGTATACGACGGGTGGAATGAGCATCATGGGTGGTGGCCGAGCGCCCGCAGGAATGCTTACCCTCGACAAGAAGGAAGTCGTTGCCCTTCTCAATCTCGTCCGGAGCTACAAATAAGAATTGGGCATGCATTCTGCCAATTCGAGAACGAAAATGACACTCTCGTTGCTCCAGTGACGAAAAAATAGGCATCGTAGTTCTCTTTCTATTTTAAAACAAAATGTTGTAATATCCTACGCATGTATACTACTTCTATAGATCTTTTTGTTTGTTTGCAATTTATAGTTATTATACAATATTCGCCACGTTCCGCATCATGGGTGTCATTTCCGTCTCGTCGTCGTTCCGCATGGGTTTTGTGCAGGGCTTGCAGAATCCCATCATTTCGTCCCGCAATGTAGTTGGAAAACATATCCGGTGAAAGGGTGACAACCAGTCGGCCCGAAAGTTGGTCGCCAACGAATCGAAGTCCCTTTTTGGGATTGAGGCCAAAGACCTCAATGACGCCCGCCAGCGATTTGGAAGAATCGTCCGGAAGGCCGCTCCCTTGAGGCCGATCGATATTGGTAATGTTCGAGGTGACGACTCCGCTCTGGATCAAACATCATGCAGCTGGTAAACAATCCAAACAAAATCGCCTCAATGAACAATCCCAATATGCTGAGCATCTGCGTGGGTTTGTCCAAACAGGTAAAATGGGAGGCCCGGACGTGTCCGTGTCGTCCCAGGCAGTCGAAAAACCGAATCGTCAAGAGGGTCAAGGAGTAGATGCACGACAGGCAGGTATAAAAAATAAACAACAAAAAGTACTTGTGGTTTCCAATCCCGACGCAATTGTTGACCCAGGGACAGTGGTCTACGAAAATAGCAAGTACATAGCGTGTACAATGATCCATTGGAGATGAAAAACACGAAACGAAAGAGGTTAGTACTGCGTCTGGATCAAAAGCATAATGGATTTTGCGATGGCGAGAAGTCGAAATCGAAGAATTCTTCCAAGAATCTTCACAATATCCTTTCGGCATTCCGCAATTTCCAAATCCAACACATTACATAATATATCGTATCGTTGTACTTACGATCCATTTTGATGATGCATCGTTTGCACACGGAACAGTGGTGCGCTCGTTTGGGTTTGAAGGAGTTGCATCGCCGGCAGAGCCGTCGTCCCTTGCGCGGTTTGTCCTCCTGCATGAGCGACGACGAATTTTCTTCTTGGGATTGCATCAGCATCAGATCCTTCATTTCTTCCAGGGGCACCGCGTCCGGTGGCACGGCCCCGGGATTGGTCGTCATGGCCTTGAAATGGGCAATCGACGCCAGAGCGGCAATCAGGGTAAAGCAAACGCGATGAAAGTGTCCCATCAGGCTAATGGTTCGCACCCCGTCCTCGTCGACGCTGGACATCCAGGGGGGAATCAAAATCAGGCACGACGGCAGTACACTCCATAAACGTGCAGCATGTACGTCAAGTCCGGCACAAAACAGGCCGCAGCAGTCCAGGTTCAGCCAGTTCTCGTCAAAGGGGCCGGTTCCGTATTTGTTCCGCTTGACCTTGGCCTCCTTGATGACGGCGGGTCGGAGTGTCCGGTTGGTCAAGCTATTGGTTGGAACATTGTTGTTGTGGTTGTTGATATTGTTGTTTGTAGAACTCATAGTGGCGTGGGCAATCGCGCTTCCCATGTTGGCGAGAGGTGCGAGTTCTCCGCTCTTGGGGGCCATTCCGCCTTTTCTTTGTCGGGTTGCCTGGGAAGCCATTGTTGTTGTTGTTTTTGTTGTTTCGTCGAATTATTGAATGCTTGCTGTTTTATAAATTATGAATCGATGCAATGGGTCGAATGGTGATAGTGGTGATTAGAATACTGTAATGATAGCTAGTGCCTATTGTTCATGAAAGAAGTTGTAGGTGTCATATCTCATCCTATGTTATTCACGTTTGTGTCTTTGGATGCATTATCAATTTTACAATCTTCCGCTCTTCTCGCGTCTCCAAGTTCTTTTTCACGCAGCTTGCAAGCCACGAACGTTTATTCTCAAGTCTTGCCAAAATGAAGGCACCCCGATCTCCGCGTAAATAACCCTAACTCTATCATATTTTGGTACTACATTTGCGAAAGGGATGGCGATCATAACCGTTAATTGACCAGTAAGTAACCGTTAATTTCACGCCAGTCGTTTTTCATAAACTTTGACTCGTTCGATTCACGTGTGGCGCGCTCGGGGGGAGTATCCAATAGAAACAAAGGATTTCATCGTCAATCCGTCGTCCGTCAAAATATTGGCCATCAAAACGCCACTTGTGTAAGAAAAGCAATGAAACACGCAATTGTTGTTCTTCTTCTTCCGACGACGACGACAAGCAAGAGATTCATTCCTTTCGTTTCATTACTTCGAACCAACGTTCGCATTATACCAGAACTCTTTCCTTGTCTGATCTTTGAAAAGAAGCAAAGCAATCCAAACCAAGCAACCATGGGAAAGGGAAGTAACGTGCAAAAGGCCCAACAGGCCCGTGAGCGAAACCAGAAAAAGATGGGCAAATCGGACGAAGGTATGTTTTGTTTGTTGGAATGGGATGCGATGCAATGCATGCATATTTGTTTGTGTTGCAATGTGCCCAACAAATTCTAATGATACCATTGCTTTTCTTTTTACTTCTTTAGAACGAAAAGCGGCTTCGGCCAAGGCCGCCAAGGATGCCGTCGCCAAGCGATGCATTGTTTGCCTGCAAACCTTCATGGTCAACTCGCGTCCCCCGCTCTTGTACCAACACGTCTTTGCCAAGCACCCCGACATGCTCAGCGATCCCACGAGATGCTTTCCGGAACTTGCCGGATACGATCCAAAGTAGGTATATATTATGAATATGAAATTGTCGTGGATGTTTTGTATGTGTGTGCATGCTGCGAATGGTTGTTGTTCTTGTTTTTTCTCTTTTGTGATGATGTGGTCTCGATCGACAAAATCTACGGAAATTCTTGTGTCGACGATACGCTTGGTGGAGATGAGAGTGTGGCAATGGATCCTTTTTTCTTGCGGCGTGTGTTGGTTTTGGAATCGTTGATTTTGTATTTCGAACTATACATTCTATTTTATTGGTATCGTTCCGAACGTCTTCTGATTCTGGATTTTCTTCGTTCGCTCGCTAAATCTACAGTGATCCCAAGGGTGAAAAGGCGGCTGCCAAAGCCAAGCAGGAGGCCGCTGTCAAGAAGAAGAAAAAGGCGGCAGCCGGCATGGATGCGATGGACGATCTGCTGAGTGCTGGTTTGTCCAAGGGAAAGGGAAAGAAGAAGAAATAGACACCTTCCAATCCACAAAGGCAACGCAACACACGCATTCCTCTTGTGTTTTTCGAACAAGAGATCGTGCTGGCCCATTGATTCGTTGATTCGTTCGTTTGATTGAAGCATGATGTGTCGATCAGACAAAGAAACGTGATTGAGAGGCATGCGTTGCTGGTGGAAACAATTACGGTGGTGATTGGTGATGAGGGTGGAATTTGGAATCACTCGACCATTGTAATTACAATCGTGCTTGTACGAAAGAGAGAGAGGGAGAGAGAATTTATTGAAATTCTGTGCAAGACTGTAACAATATTTGAAAGCGACGAGAAAACGGGAGAGCTAGGAATATAATTTGTTCGACTTCAATGTGAAACTGCCGGACATGAGATATAACCATCTTCCAATTTATTGCTTTCTTTGAATGTAGTGCTTGCTAATATTAGATGGATTGAGAGTAAATTATGTTTGGAGCAACGAAAGAATTGATAAGTGTTCTTGATTCTGTTGCATTTATTGTACATCGAATTGTCATTCTCAATGCAAGTGAAACTCTTCTATGAAAACAGGATCGATTCTATGTGCTTGTAGATGTCGCTATGAAGAGTAGTGTAGAGAAAATTGCGAAACAAATATAATTTATATGATCTTTTAAATGATATGGAACTAATGATGTTGCAATAGCATCATTTCGATAACCATTGCGAATGGATATAAATATTTTAATACATACGAATTGAGTATTTCGAATGATTTAGCGTGACAATTCGAAAATGAACTCATCTGGAATCCTCTATCGAGGAGGCATGGTGTCGGGATGGGGGCTGAACTGGAAATCACCATACATCTGTTGAGTACGCTGAGGTGGTGGTGATACTTGTGCCGCGAAGGCATCTCCCTGCGAAGACGTATCGCCAAGCGCCATTTCTCCCCACAATTCCATTCCAGACATGGACTTGGCTCGTCCAAATTCATTTCTTCGACCTGCCGTGGTGGCAGTGGTTGAGCTGGGGCGTTGCGCCGGCTCCTGCATCGCAGCATCCAGAGATGGAGCAGACGATAGATCACCGGTTGCCGGAGAAAGGCCCATGCTTTCGAGCATCTGTCCTTGTTTCTGAACAACCTTCTTGAGTTCGTTGACTTGCTCAAGCAAATCTTCATTGACTTCTCCTCCAGAGCCTCCAGAATCCTTCGACTTTCTGGCGTACTTCAAAATGTCACTGACAACAACATTAGTCGAAAGGGCATTGTGGTAAAGAAGCCAAGTCTGAATCATACCAGGTAGTTGGAGTGCTGCCATAACGAAGAGCGGAGCGAAAATAATGTGCGCACACACAATATCATGAATGCAGTAGAATCCCTTCACAAACTTGAAACCATAGAGCAATCCAAGCGTGCAGATTCCTCCCACTCCATAGTAACCGGCAAGGGCATATCGGAGATAATTCGAGTCCAATATGAACAAAGCAACGGATGCAATCACGACACCGACGGCCACAAGGATTCCGAGCGTTCGACGCACAGGGTAGGGCAATGAACGCTCGTTCGCCGACACAACACGGCTCAGAACGACGAGAATTGCTAGAATGAGAAGCACATCACTGGCTCGTAGAGTGTGGGTGGTAAGTGACATGTCGGAACGGAACAGGTCAGACGACCAGATTCCATCAGCGACGAGGAAAAAGATAGCTGCCTTGATGAAGTAGATGCATTTCGACGAGAATGGCAAGTTCTTGTAATATGCGTTTTCTTCGTTGTACCACATCGACCAGCTCTTGGTTGATCCGCCAGAAGTTCCCTTCATCCAGCGCACCCAAAGTCCATAATCCGTCACAACGGTATTCCAATCAAATGTCAGAGGATTGAACCAGAAGGGGCTTGCAAGGAATGAAATCGATGCCAACCACAATGACCAAGTTCGTCCTCCGTATTGGCCAGCTTCGGTGAAAATAGCCATCACAATTAACCCAGCAGCGAGTTCAACACCAAGATACAAGTGACTTGCGGCGAAGAAACGGAATTGTTCATCCATTGGGGTATGCTGAGTTACGAAACCACGACCAGTCGGTCTATACTTCGCACCGCCTACGAGAATCGTCTGCGACATGTAGAATGCTTTCGTTTGGATGTGGAACATGAAGTGCAAAGGACCTCCAGTCAAGAATACTGTCAAAATCTCTTGCGCACTTGCTAGCCAGCCTCTTTCGACTCCTAGAGTGGCGAAAAGAGGAATTGTTTGCAAGAGACCGAGACCTCCAAGCATCATTTGAATTGTTCCCATGGGCGTGATGACACGGTCGCCAATTTTCTCGTATCCAAAGATTGCAAGAATAGCAGTCAGGTACACAACAATGTAAACCGTCAAGACAGTTAGCACATTGGAAAAGTAGTGACCGATACCTCCGTAGTAAAAGGAAAGGAGACGGCAGAAATCCAAACGGTGACACATTCGATACACATCACGGGATAGACTCTGTTCACCGGCTCCTTGACTGAGCTTCGCTTCGAACTTGTAAATCTGACTCATTCCAACATCACGTCCCTTTCCAACCTGAAGATATTCTTTGAAACCAACTGAACCACCTCTGACGACGTTATTGTATCCAGCGAAAATATCTTCCGAAAGATTGATGCCTTTTGATGATTTACTGACTCCTCCTCTCGTAATGAAGAACAACTTATCGAAAACATCAGGGTGACCATAATGCAAACGAATATGAAGCGGTCTTGTCAAAACTCTCTGGCCCAGCGTCACGAAAGAAATCTCTTGCAAAGCCATATAATTCGCAAGCGAACTAACACTTCCAGTAAAGATGTGTTCTCGCAACCCAAGAATTGTTGTTGGTAGCGGTCCTTCTCGCTTGGCAAATTCTTGCAAGCAATTTCTCATCTTTAGCGCTTCCTCGAAGTATCCTTCTTGATTCATATCAATAGTTTGAAGGAATTCACTTCGTGTGAAGATCATGGCATGGTTCTGGTTCTCTGGTTTTCCTTCGCCAATTACGGGATTTCCTGGAAGCCTGACTCGGTAAACCTCGAGAATGTTGCCTTTCCCGTCGCTTTTCACTAAACAAGAGTAGAAAAGTGAATTGCCGTCTCTGTTGAGACGTACAGTATCAATGTATGCAACTCTCAGATGAGGATGTCTATGCATGAGTGCATCGATATCCTCGGCCTTGGGGTCCTGGTTTCTCTTCATGTTTCCATATACCTGACATGAAACGACGTAACCGAACTTCTCACCGATCAAATCGTTCGTAGTGTCCTCATCGAGACGTTCCATGTTGGCGAGAAGACGTAGCGCCTTTTCGTAGTACATCATACCACTCACAGTTCTGCTCAACGTTTGCGATCGAATACTAGCCCATCGTCTAGTTTCATCCGCGTGCTTCTTTGACCACAACTTTTCTTCGTCTTTGATTCCTGTTCGTTCCAAGTAGTTGGTCCACTCATCTCTGAATAGAGTTTGAAGATAAAGCATAGTCGAAACTCCAAGAGCGTCCGAACGACTTTCGAGTTCGCCCTTACTGTACGTAACAGTCTCGGAATAGTACGGAGTCAACACGTTCCATGAAAACATGTCATGAATAGACGGAGCATCCGGCATATCCATGAAAAGGGAGTTCGTGAAAAATGTCAGTCGACGAACTACTTCTTTCGACTTTGGTTCGACATCGTCAGGGTGCATGCAAAGCAAGCCGTGTAGCTTCTTGAGGACATCCTTGTAATTCGAATTTTTGCTGACATCATCTAGCATGTCTGAAGCATAAGCATCATCCCAGAAAAATCCATTTTCCATACTTGCGAGGAAAGTCAATCGGTCCATAGCATCTCTGCTTGCGGGATCACCCTGATCTGCATTTGAACATGGATTTAATTGCAGAAATGAAGTTGCGCAATTTATCACGGACCTGATCTCTGGTGGCATCAACAATTGGTGCCGAAGGAACATCATGATCCTTCGACTGTTGCTGATCAGTCACTTCCAACTGCCCAAGCGATCCTGCACTAATAGCACGACGCATTCCACTTCCTCTAGCGATAGGCTCCTGGACTTTCTTGGCCTTCGATCTTGGCTTTGATGCTGGTTTTCTCTTCTTCATTCCTTTTTCAAGAATTTTGATAGCATCGATCAAGCTCTTCAATGCGCCACGAGTCTTCTGTAGATTGATTTTCTGGGAGATCACACCATCTTCCGCCCACGATTGAATAGTAATACCAACTGCGTTGACATCCACGCTGTGAATAGGTCCAAGAGTTGTCTTGAGGAGGAACGCGCCTAGCTCCCAAACTTCGGAGACTGCTGTCTGCATAGTAATGTGCTCGCTAATCGGTTTGAAATAAGTTTCATCTGTGTACAAACCGGTCTTCAAATCAGTGTATTCTTCGGACGGTCTCTCTAGCTCCGACAACACGTCTTCGATAGCTCCCGCAGTTTGAAAAACGGGAAGATAGATTGCTTGGCTAAAACCATCGAATTGGCTGAACTTCAAATTGTCCATTTCCGCGTTCGATACAATATCCTCTTCTCTGAAATAATCAATAATTTCATTCCAGGCAGCACTGAACATCACCCACTTTTGAATTCTCACATCTAGCAATCGATTCACGTAGCTCTGTAGTCGCTGAGAATTGGAACCGAGCAAAGAAGATGATTCGGAGCCACGGATACTGCTTTGAGAGGAGGAACCAAGTAAACTTGCAGATGAGCCTCTGCGGCTACCAGCATCAGGCGACAGCATCTTTTTGCAAAAGAGTTCAGGCGCCCGACCAAAGTTCTCTCGAATATCGTCAATGGATCGGATGTCACCGAGGTTGTCCGAAAATCCAACAGCTGTTCCAGCAAATGCTTGCCACGCAGCATACCAAATACTCATGTCGATAATGTACACAATGAACTGAGGAAGCCATCTCATCGTCAAAAGAAGAAGCATCTTCGCGAAGCTTTGGTTCGGATAGTTAACATAATCGTCGGTCAACTGGAGAGATGGCTTGACCATCGAGTATACCTCGAAGACGTAGGAAAAGCCCAATTTCCAAATCATCAAAGTGATCCAAAACAAAATGTACACAGCAGTGTGACTGAATGATTCATGAACCTCCTTTCCAACGTAAAGCCTGCTCGATGGGTACAAAATGTTCAAGAACGATTGAACGTAATCATTTTGGCTTGTCAATATCTTCGTCGCGAGAGGTGGGTAAATCTGTGGAATCGTTTCCAAAACATAAGGAATCATGATCAAAAGAGACAACCAAACATATTGCCACCACCAAAAGAGGCTATCTTGTTCAATGCCCATGTATACTCCCTTTTGAGGGGAGAATGCCCACATAAGGTAAAGACTCTGGTAGACCAACGTAAGGAGTCTAGCAGACAAGATCAAGACGGATCCGCAAACCTCGGTTGCCGAAAGCTGAATACCCGGATATGTTCCCCACACCTCGATCAACTGCCAAAGAAGGAACAAAAAGTTGAAGATCCAGAAGACACCGCTTGCAAGCTGCACGGAATACACCCATCCCCAGACCAATTCACGAGAAAATGCGACCACGGCTAGGAGGTAGAAGGTGATAATGTGCCATTCAATGATTCGATTCAAAGCCAGAATACCGCGAAGCCAAGATCGCTTTTCCAAAAACGTTTTGGGAGAATTGGCCAATCCTTCCGAAATCGGAGCTAGTGCTTCTCCAGGCAGGGCGGAGACGAAGTTCATTCCTTCGGGATCAGCAGATAAATCATCATCGGAATAATGAAATCGCAAGCAGTTTCGAGACCAAAAGAATTCATTGAAATCGTCGTAGTTCTTCTTGTCAAAATGGTCAGATTTCGATTTAGTGCTCTTGGCCACAACATTATAAATTGGTTCAACAACATTGTCCAAAAAGTGACCAGCATACAAACTCCTGGTTTGGGTGTAGCCCTCGCTCTTGATGTACTCTTCCATCATCTTGTGGTAAAGGAACCAAACGCACTCGGCCATATGGCGGAGATTGCATCCTTCACCCCAGATGCAGAAATAGAGGACCAAATCGACGACACGGCTTGCCACTGCGGGGGGTGCCGACATGGAAGTGTTCATCTTGGAAAAATGAGGACGGACTCCCATGGCACGACACCACTTTACATAATTCGAAAATACCTTGGCGTGCAAGGCGTGAATCGGACTAGGGGGTTGGACAGAAGGCGGCAGGATGTGGCTGCTCATGTATCGACGGTTGTTACTGAGAAGGATGAGCAAGGTGCTCGGCCTGGTTGCGAACCGAAGAATCCTGGAAACCAAAAAAGTTGCCCAAATCTTCACATGCCGAGTACACCATGTTGGCGTATTCCGCGAGGCGAGGAGGAAGGTCGGCGGGGTTGAACATGTTGAAGGCCTCAGACACGGGTGGTGGGTCTCGGCGGTTCAAGAATCTGTCCTTCACCTTGCTTTTGATGTCTTTTCCGTTGTTAGCTGTCTGAGACACCGGAGAGTATCCACCAGGGGCAGTGGAACCGAATGCCTTGGCAAAGCTGAGGCGACCAAAGCCTCCATCGCGGTAAGCAATCAAACCAGCCACCAAGAGGGATCCAGCCAGCCACACCATTCCATAGACGATGCCGTGCGAAAGATCATCACCAGCAACAGCGATGCCATCGGGGTAAAAGGGATAGCCTCTTGCAATGTCCATAACATATCTATGGGTCGATTGAAGCACCAAGGATGCAGCGACGGCTCCGATTTCGAGAATCGTCGTGTAAGTCACGATGAATTGGACGCTCCATCTAAAATTTTATACGAAACAGAGAGTAATTGTGAGTGGGAAACGTCCACTTTTGCAAAAGGACAAAATGAGAACAAAAAAGTGCTTACCGGACCGACACGAAAGCTCCCGCTGCAGCCAAGATACCACCAAAGACCGGAAAGTACATGACGTTGTTGCTGCTGTTCACAAAGCATCCTCCCAAGAGGGCCAAGTTGACTCCAAAACAAAGACCAGGAAAGAGGGTTGGGAGCATGACCCCAAGGGACATACCAACAAACGCCGAGAGGATTGCTAGCATCCAGAGGACAACAACTGCTAGATTCAAACCGACGGGGAAGAAGAGGGGTTCGAGAAAGGCATAGATCAAGAATCCGGAAAGGATTCCACTCAGAATTCCCGAGAAGTAGCGTGTGTCCCTGATAGCGGAGAATACGTTTCAAGAGAAAAAGAAAAGAAATGGCAGAAGAAAAATGAAAGTGATGAGGATCCAGTTCGGCATCATTATTTTTCGATGAATCGATTTTCGAGGAAGGAGTACATGTAAAGTTCCAACGCCGAGGAAAAAGAAATGACATCCAAAATGGATAATGATCATCTCCATTCTTGTCGCTGTCGTCTTGAGATACAACAGCGTATCGGTTCTCGATAGAAATCGTGTTACTCACTTCGATCCAGCCGCTGAAAACCACATCGAAAGACCCGCAACGGAAAGCCGCGCCAATGGGTATGCGACGGACGAGATGGAATCCATCATCTCGCTGTCCGCAAACGCATTGCTTTGATCGGAGCTCATGGTATCAGATACTTAGAAACCTCCGATTGGAATCGTGAGTAACGATGTCGCTTCAACGACAGAGGTTCGCCTCGCTTCCTGACCGAAATACGATTCGAAACGTGTGCTGATAAATGAGATGCCCTAAATCGATTCTCGGGACGGTTCCAGCCTTGTTTGAAGCACTGTGAATACCTCCTGCTCTTGCAATCGCTTATCAGAGACAATGATCCGATACGAAAGAAAAGCTGTAGCAATCAAACAGGTGCCGGGCTAGTAGATCTTCCACTATTTTATTATGATTGAAGAATTGATTCCCAAACGTAATAAGAAAGCACGGAAGAAATCCAGAGTTCCAAACGCAACTGATCGGATCGTTTCCGAATTTTTTTCACGTCCGATTTCATCATTATTTTCATTGCACAAAAAACTCCTGTGACGTTCCAATCGACAAGTTCTCCCGCTACTATCAACATTGGTCAATTTCCGTGCGATGCGAACTCTGATTGGGCAGATCCTATCATACCAAATAGAATGGAAAGAATCCTTGAGTGTCAGATCTCTACTGCGTAGGGGCGTTCCACGATACCACACTCTCCGTGTTGGCCCTCGCCAACTAATTGTTACGCGCCAACGCGCAAATCAACAAGAAAAACGGAAACCGGAACACGCACTGTTCCTCGCATACGTACGTATGTGAGAACCTAAAGGTACTGAACTAGTCGCTGATCTCGTGTCAACGGATATTCTTGATTTATTCGAATGAATCAAAGATGAAAAAATATGAATCTTCTTCCCCTCACCAAGATCCGATGAGAATATTGCTTACGTACGTACGTACTCGTGAATGCGAAATCCCTTTTTAGTCACGAAATGAATAAAAACCAAGGGAAAATTGTCGAGAATTTTCGAGGAATTTCCTTCCATCTCTTGTCATTTTTCGTTGAAACAACCAAAACATATACACTCTGTCGCTATTCTAGTGCATCTCCATGGCTAGCTTTGAGTGTTTTCTCGTTCTTAGCTGCCTCTGTTTGGTTCTTGGCATCGTTTCCGGATTTGCGATGCAGAACGAAGGCTTTGTGAAAACCCCCAAGGCAATCATCTTCGACATTGACGGGACCCTGGCCGATTCATGGAAACTGGGATACGAGGCGACCCTGGTGGTCCTCAAAAACAACGACATTGCACTGATCGATGAGGCCACCTATCATGAGTGCACAAAATTCTCTACGCCTCAGCGCTTGGCGCGGCACGCTGGGCTGGAACCAGCAACGGATATCTTTGAAAGCACAGGGCAGAAACTTGCGGACGAGTTTGACGAATTGTACGTGGGCCTCGTCGACACCAAGACGGCAGGATTCTTTGAAGGGATTCGTAGCCTCTTAACTGCTTGCAAATCGACCAAGGTGGGCTGCCTGACCAACGCCTGTGTCGCGTATGCCCACGCGGTGTTGAAGGCCAACGACGATGACGAGCTGGGACTCGTCCAACTATGCCAATCTGTCCACGGGGCAGACACCGTTCCACATCCAAAGCCGGAACCGGACGGCCTGTATAAGGTTTGTGAGGAGCTGGGCGTTACACCGGAAGAAGCGGTATACGTGGGGGACAGCCCGAGCGATGGCCTAGCAGCAAAGAATTCGGGGATGCCCTCAATAGGGGTCACATGGGGGAGCCATTCCGAGGAGTCGTTAAAGGCTGCTCCCTTTGACTTTTATGCGTCGACTCCCCAAGAGCTCTGTCGGATACTCAATCTGCTGTGAACGTGAAAATGTTATCAAATAAAAAATATTGGTCATTATAGATTAGAACGTATACTATATATTCTATTTATGAGGATTATTTCAAGTTTAAAAGTTAGAAGTCGCCGCAGCGAGAACCTTTTCGTCTAGATTGCGTTCCATAATCCAGTCATCCAAACACCGCTTTCCCTCGGGATCTTTCAAAATAACACGTGTAACTGTTACATCGTATTTTTGGCCCTGTCTCATCACACGCCCAACAGCCTGCTCTTCCACGCTAGCATCAGCGACTGCGTCGGTGCCCGAATATACGGGATCGTACAAAATCACATTTTTACAAGCTTCTTGCAGGTTGTGACCCGCGGCTTGTGAAAATGATAGCAACAAGATGCGAGGGCGTCTGCGATCTTCTTCCGTTGCATCGACGTGACGAAACCACGAAATGATTTCATTTTGTTTTCCAACAGAGTCGTTCTCATTCACATTGCAAAAGGGCTGCTTTGATTTCTTCAAAGCCTCTAGAGCACTATTGTAGCCTCCGTAGGACGTATCCGCAAAAATGATGATCTTCGTTGATGGATCTTCGGAATGAATAGACTTGGTGGTGTCCGTCAAAGCCTTGTGTCTAGCCTCAGATGACGCTGTAATTGCAAGCACGCTTGGTACCTTATCACCCAATTCATCTACCGATAGGGCGAAGCTCTTGTAGCTTTGGAAGTCAGAGGTTTCCTTCAAAAAGGCATCCGCATCGCTCTTCCGTCATGTTCACCGCGACTTCTTCTCGAATCAGCTTGACCTCGAGTTCTTCACCGCGATTTCGCTGACATGCCTGATTAATGTAGGCATGACAAGCTTCTTGTACTGCGCAACGATATTCACGGCTGTGAAATCCTTCTTGCTGATTAAGGAACAAGTCCCTGCCCGATTCACGCTCTTCTTTTCGCCAATGATGGGCAGCTCCTGTCAGATAGGTACCACCCATTAGGTTCGCAAGTTCCGTCACGCGTGCCTCCGTTTCGAGAAGTGGGGTTCCCGTCAAGCCCCATACACCCGTGGCAGCAACAATTGGCCGCTTTTGAACATTCGTTTCCGCCAAACCAAGAAATTCTCTCGCTCCCCTTCTGGCGGTTTCCTTGAATTCGTCTTGCACCTCGTAACCCTTGTTTGTGACAAGTGTTTCAGTGGCATTCGTCAATTACAATTCGCTCCCAAGTGAAATATTCCAGTGGAACTCCTCGCTCTTTTGCACCAAACTTTTGCTGTCGTAGCTTATAAATAGCTTCTGCGTAGCAGTGCCCATAATAAGCTTGGTTGTCTCTATATTTTTGATTTCCCTTATTTCCGACGTAAATTTCAGGGCCAGACGACATATTTCTCACCCACCGTCCTTCGATAGTTGGCGCTTCTCTCTGCGCGTGCGATTTAGGCGCTGGTGGTATTGGCTCCGCTTTTGCTTTCTTTCGCAAATGTTCTGTATATGGTCGAAGTTTTCCTTTGCTTTCTTCAATGATTCCAGCAGGGACGATTACAATATCAGCATTGCACAAATCCTCCACGGAAGTCTTCTTCAATTTCTCGGTACAATCGATAATGATAGATTTGAGCCTGTTCTTGGTGAATTTCTTCCGTTCGTCATCCCATTGTTTCACAAGTCCAGGTGGGACAACAATCAAGGTAGCTCCAGATCTCCCCTCATCCACATTGCGATTGGCTCGAGCAGCTTTTGCTCCTTTCAATATCAAAGCAATTGTTACTACAGTCTTTCCACTACCAATTGCATCTCCTAGTACACCTCCCCGCAGTGGTGATGTTTTCGAAGCTTTGCCAATCAAACACCAACCAACGCCTGGAAGAACATGCTCGGAACGTTCTTCTTCCGAAAAATTAACAGATCCATTTTCGATATCCAGCATTCTAGTGAGTGCCTTCGCCTGCCTCGGATAAAGTGGCAACTCCAATTCAGGAATTTTGGTTGGATAATAATAGTCCGAATTTGGAACCTTGAAATCTTTGGTATCAGGTTCTCCCATTGATGAAAGCTCGCTCAAACAATAACCAATATCGATAGAGTCTGTTTCTTCACCCCCTAGTATCGCAGCAGCGCGATGAACAGCGACATAAGGATTCATACTCAACACAAGTTTTCCATCGTTTTGAAATACTTTTGCCTTGAAAGCAGTTGGGCGCTTTAAGAGCATGTGATAATACTCATTCGATTCCTCGGCATCATAAATTCTTTCAAAAGTGTCCCCTTTGACTCCCGAAATTCGTTTCCAGTTGGCGCTTGGACGTGGAGGGACGTTGATTTTACATTTTCCCAAGTTCGGTGTCACGGGTAAAGTATACCATTCAGAGAGTGTCAAGGGAAGCTTTCCTTCCGCAGCCCATTTGAGGAGAGACGGGGATGCAACAATTGAAAGCCGCTTTGCATTCCGCGTCCCTGATTTACCAACGAGGTCAATTTCTGACCCACACGACGAGGTACTTTCATTGTACTCCAGAAGTGTTTGAATCACTTGAGGCGACAAACCGCCCATTTCGCACAATACAGGATAGGCGTCAACGTGTGATGAAGCAGAATCGAGGGACTCCTGGAAGTTCCATTTCTGATGAATTATTTCCATGCTGGGATGAGGCACTTCTACCTTTAGTTCGTCATCAGCAATTTTCCATTCCCAAAAATTCGCTTTTGTTTCGTACGTTGACTCCTTCAAAGCATTTTCAGGAATCCAGTCCTTGAGTTCGCATACTTCTACACCATCACTATAGTTGGGGCTGGGACTAAACACAGCGGTATCAAGCTTCGCACGGACAACATCTGGACGTATGAAAAGATACATCTTTTTATCATCTCTACGCCAAAGTGCTGAAAGTACAACCGTTTGTTCGCACTTCATCTTGTGATAGATTCCATTGATACGATGAGAAGAATCTCCGCTTACTTCAATCTTTCCAGGCCTAGGAATATTCATAGAAGAAGAGTTGAGTAATAGCATTCCACAAGAAGACACGTAAAACAAATACTACTCCGAGAAAAAATCATTACACGCACCAAGTTTTCCATAATTTATGGTAATGAGTAAGTGGGTTCCGCGAAGGTACATCTGGCAAAAAGCTTTTCATGACTTTATGCGATTTTAAAGCATTCGCGGCATCATCGTTGAGTCCGATGCGGGCCCTTTGCGAAGGAAACTGGATCTGAACCGACAAGTTTCAGCGTGCGCAATGTAGGTTTCCTGTCAGGAATTTCCCACGATTTTTCGATATCGTCAACTTTCATTATCAGACGAGCAGAGTCTTTCAGCTTGCCTCGAAGTGGTTTTTCGTTCCGAATGGCAGGCGCAAAACAGCAAATGTACGCAGCAACCCCAAAGATTTCATCTAGGGCGTCAGTCTTCCCGATGCGTACTCGAATCTCCGCAACCTGTCTTCCTGCACCATGATCTTCCCAAGCTCCATATGTCAGCAACCAATGTCCTTTTTTTCGATCGACTTGTTGTAGCTGAAAACTATATGATTCAAGGCCTGCGCCATTCTCGATCAGCTCTTCACAGTCTTCGCCAAGCCTCAATATCGAGGGAACTGCGCATCTCAATTTTCGTTCGAACTCATGCGAGTCAGGTCGTACATTACCCGGGTGAAATTCAATTTCTTTCAGGTCGTGAGATGACACTTGGTACCGCCCAGAGTATTCATCACTAACGCTCATACCACAGGCTGAACACATCAAAATCCTCGAATCCTTGCTCATGGTTCCAGACGTTTCGGATGTGCATAGAACCGAAGAGTAAAAGGCGTCGCGTGCGAGTTCTTTCGCGATGTCAGAAAAAACATCCTTGAAGGTTTTCGAGCGTGTATGTACCGAGTCGTACAAATCGCCTCTTTCACTTAGCACTGCTCCCTTAGCGGAGTCATGCTGTTGGCTAAGAGCGAATTCAGATATCAGCATTTTCCTAGAAAGTTTCTGTTCTTTTCGTAGCTGTGGTGCACAGATAGCAGCTAGTATGGTAGCACTCACTACTGAAACTGACATGGCATTTCCCGCTAAGTCGGATAGTTGAACTTCCGTCTCAGGCCCAAGAAGTAGCCTTGAGAATGGAATTCCTTGTAGTAAAAGCTTTTCATATCCCATCACAGTTCGTCCTTTGTGTGGTAGCAATAACTCACCACCTGGTGTAACACAACCACTGACTCCGACAGTTGCCGTACGAAAAGGTGCTCTTGTGACATTCTGTGATAGATCCCAAGAGAAAGAGTGATGAAGTGGGTCTCGGGAGATCGCATCACGGACTGATGATCAACGAAATGGAATTCAATTGTGAGCGTTATAGAAACCGATTGAAGAATCAGGGTTGGATAAAACACTTACTTGCAGCACCTGCGAAACAATCAATCATATCAAGTCTTCTCATGTTCCAACAGTCGAATAACTCTGGCCACAGGCTAGGTGCCAATTCCTTCCTTCCACGAGTATTCCAACCCGTCAGCCATCGCGATCGATCTGCAAGCCCGATCTTCTCACGAAAAATCTTGTGGGCTGATAGATCTTTCACACGTGAAATTTCCCATTCCCAAAAATCTAGTTCCTTTGCACGATCGCGTTTGACCATGAGACCAGGTCCTGATCGAAGCGCTTCTCGAAAGGATCGAATTCGATCGTGCGAATCAGGTAAAAGAAATGCTTCCATACTATGGAGGAGAGGAGTTTTCAAATGATCAAGAATCTGTTGAAAATATTCTCCCAGATCGTCATCCGGATCATCCGTACGCCAAATGAAAAGATACTGTGAAAGTTCCGGTTAGATTCCCGGTACGTGTTGTTTGAAAACGCTTCGGTAGATTTTGTAACTAACTTACCTTTCGTTGCCTCGTCTGTGGAAGCCCATATGATTTCGTATCGACCTTGCACAAGTGTGTGCAGTATCTCGCCTTCTTTTCGAGGATCAAAGTGTCTTTGTTCAGATTTATCTTGTGTTTTTTTGCAAGCTGGCCCAAGCTAATGTCTTTGCCAATATCTTCATCCCCCGGCAGAAGAGGTACAATTTTCGACGAGGAATGCCCTGCTTTCACAAATCCTTCGACGACATCTCCAGCTTTCATTCCAACTTGAGGGGGGATAGATTTGGCTTCGTATCGTCCATCATCGTTGACTCGAAAAATCAAATCAGCATCCTGCGTCTATGTTTACAAAAAGGAATATTGAACATTGTGGTGAGCTTCGTTCGCATACCATTAGGACATGGAATATAGTCCAAATCAAAGAAACTTACTATTTTTTCGTTTCGTTGACGTGATGGCCTTGTTGTTATTTCTTTCAGCAAGGTTGATTCGGCCTTGTATATACTCTTGCATTTTCCCCCATGGAGCGCCATCTACATTTTCAAAAATAGCGAAAGGGGGTTGATATAGGTCAAGAAATTCCACTGCAGCGAGAAAGGTTTCCCCGCTCTGTCCCTTGTCTTGAATGTCTTTCCTCCGGGTTGTTTTCAACATTGAAAAATCCTTGCAAGACGTACCCGCAACAAAAAGATCTCCCTCGGGTATGTACTTTGGCCTGCCGTACACATCGACGACTTTGTCCCCCTCGCCATCTTCATTTATGGTCGAAAGCTTCGTAATGTCCGGAAATAGTGGAACTCCCGGGAAATTTCGTGCAATGTACGCTTGTTTGAATGGTTCGATCTCGCATGACATCATGTGCTCATAATCAAATTTGACTTTCTCGTTTCCTTCGCTTTTCGAACACAATTTGGAGAGGGATTCTTTGATGAGACCAAGAGCTATGGACGGTGCATCGGTACCTGAGCATGCTGTTTGCAACCGAATTGGGTACGAGAGCTCGGATTGGAAACCTTCGTCCGTTAGGATTTTTTGGACCTGCACTTTTTGTAGAAGTCCGCCCACCTTGCGAACCTGATCCGAGACGATTCTTTCTACGATTCCATGTGTTGGGTCGACACCCACGGGATCGACGTACGATCCAGCTTTTGGTAAGTTTTTGAGGATTGTTGTTTGGCTTTACGCGATCTCGCTCCGTTCGAAGTCGTTCCTCGAATTCTTCGTCCACCGCAGTTTTGTTTCCATCAGCATCAGATTTTCTCGTTTCGGATTTTGTTGATTTCTTCGCCGATGTCGTTTTCTTCTTGTCTTTGCTTTTTCTATTCGATGCCCGTGGCTTTGTCTTTACTTCTTCTTCGAAATCCTCTTCTTCATCAATAATCATGTCTGCAGATAAGTCAGAATCAGATTCTTCATCGACACGTTCAAATTCATCATCTTCTATCTCGAGCTTTTTCTTTTTTGGATTGTTCTTCGTCTGCTTCAGCCGTTTCCGCGTCTGTCGAATCTCTTCCTCGTCACTGTCGAGTTCCATAGAATCCTCCTCAACTTCCACATAGCTCACTTTAGCCCTACTCCGACGTCTCCTTCCACCAGTACCTTCATTATCCCCAATATCGTTGGTTTCTTCAGCAGGTGTGGTTTCTTTCTTTGCAGGTATGGTTGGTTGTTTTCGTTTCGGTGGCTTCTTTTTCGTCATTTCTTCGTTGTCCCCATTATCGTTGGTTTCTTCCGCTTTTATCTTTGCACGGGTGATTTCTTTCTTTACAGGCGTGGTTGGTTGCTTTCGTTTCGGTGGCTTCTTTTTCGTCAGCTTTTTGGTGTAACTTTCGGCCCGCTTCCAATTCGGATGCGTCGAAATCCTCGGAATCCCCGTCTTCGTACAAAATTCTGTAAAAGACCTCGTCGTCTTCCTCGTCTTCCTCGTCTTCCTCTTCTCCGGCGCTAACATCCACTACTTTGCCCTTAAAGATGCCATCCTTGCCGAAATCCTTCGAAATTTCCAGGCCAATCGAATCTGACAAGAGAACTGCCCACTCCACCTCCGATTCACTCCACAGCGACGACCGGGATTTTCCGTCGTCCCATTCGATCGTATAGGGTTTTCCATCTACGCTACTATCGTATTTCTTGACAACGCCATTCAAAAATACCGGAATGCTATCACGTCCGTTGCCTTTTCTCAGTTTCTGCAAACGAAAAAAATGTGAAAGAAGATGACAAATGCATCAGAAGGAGAATTCGATTTCAACAATCAACGCAATCGTCTGGGATCATTCCATTGGAATCCCCGTACGCGACGCACCTTCTTGACCAGTGTTTCCGTTGGGAACTTGGGTTTCTTCGTTTCCACAAGTACACTGCTATCGTCACTTGATGACTCCGTAGGACTATTCAAAGCGTCAAAGTTGGGTTCCCCTTTTTTGATTTTCTTGGAACTTTCTTCCGTCCTCGAAGAATCTCTCTTCTTGGGCTTGAAATACGACGTGATCATTGGAAATCAACAAAAGAATGAATCTTCGTCTGCTTCAATCAATCCATTCAAGATCGGACAAAAGAGCAATTGGCTATAGGAAGTTGCCAAGTCAAACCATTTCACAAACAATAAGAAAGCTGTGCAATAGCGATCTATCACGCTATAGGTTTCGAAGCATCGCAATAGTGCTGAAGCTGGGGTGCCAAAACGATATCAGGCACCGAGGGAAGAAAAAATGCCGCACAAGATGTTGTGCATTAAACTTCGTTTTGGTGATTGGCGCGCCAAATATTATTCCCGTCACGAGTCGATTATAATTTGACTCATCCGACTTGGAGCGCCGGGCGAGCTTTTCCGTTGTTTTGCGCAATCATTTTAAAATTTTCAGCTGGCGGGGCCTATTTCGTATTCCCGTTGATGCCATACAAAATGGGCAGAAAACGTTAACGTTGTTTCTTCAATTTGTGAGTTTGATCCTGGATAGTGGTGTTCCTTGTCAACAGTGGCTCATTCGATGGCTGATAGGGTTTTTGAGTGAATGAACTTCCTGAACTACCAAATCAGAACCAGAAACGAGAAAGAAGCTTGGTACATCAAGTGTAATCAATCATACAGCAATTCACAAAAGCAACCCGTTTCCGCTTAGCATATTACAATGGATCATTCAAATTTGGACGAAATTTTGTCCCCAGTCAAGGGCAACAACCTCTCCATGGCGGACCTCTTATCACCCACGCCTACAGTACAACAAAAAGCCACAACACCGGGTTCGATGAATAGGTCGGAGCTACGTCAAAGCCGCATGTCGGCATTCTCTCCGATTCAACCCATTCTCACTCCACGGGAAACCCCTCGCGGAACGAGCATGGGACTAGTCCTATTGTCGCCCTCTCGGACGATAACAGAAACTCTCAATGCGTTAGCTTCTACCACAGCGCAACAACTCGAGTCGATATGGGACGAGGTGGGATACACCCCACAAGAACGAGCTTCGCAACTCTCCGATTTGCTGGAAAAGTTCCGCAGCCAGTGCGAGCTAAAAATTTCTGAGGAGCAGGGAGTTTCCGAAACCTTTCGTCAGACCATTGTCGATGCCAAGGAGGAGATCAAGTCGATTTCCAAGGCTCTGAAGCATCCGGTGGATCCGCAACTTATGGGAGAAAACAATGGTCAGATGACACTGACCGATGAGCTTGCGAATCTGGAAGCGACCCTCGATGGGCTCCGCCTCGACTACAACGCAGCACGAGAGGACTTGCAAGAAAGCAAAAAATACTTGATCGAATCGCATAACGCACTCGGGAAAAACTCTGAATGGCACTTGGGACGATATCTCGACCGATTTAACAATGCGTCGCAGGGAAGATTTCCGTGAAAAGGTGGAAGAAACGAAGCAAGAAATGGCAACCCGAACAGAAACCGTCATTCAACTCTTGCGCGATTGCCAACATCTCATGAACGATATTGGTATCAACGGCCTAGCCGAGAACGCATCGGCTCTGGATAGACAGATTGCTGGCAGTCTGGTGAGGTCAAAGGACTCCACCTTAATGATGTCCGCGAAATTCGAAAGCGAATCATGTACCGGAATCAGTGAGAAAGCTCTCGAGGCCCTCACCGCTAGAGCATCAGAGCTCAAGAAAGAAAAGCGCCGAAGAAAGGACTTGCTTCAAGACATGGGTGGACAAATTGCAATGTTGTGGGAACAACTGAGTATCCCTGTCGAAGAACAGCAGGCATTCACAAGCAGCGTGAAGGGTCTTGGTATGGACACAATCGAAAAGGGGAGTACCGAATTGAAACGCCTGAAAGCAGGTCAAGAGCAAAATGCTAGGCGTCCTGATTGAAAAAGCCTAGGGAAAACATTCAGTATCTTTGGAAAGAAACAAACGGAAGTTTCGACCAACGCAAGTCGTTCGAAGCCTTTCAACGTTATTGACGAACACATGTACGATGATAAGTTGCTAGACCAACACGAGGAATACATTGCGGTCCTGCAAGATCGGTTGGAGAAAATGAAGCCGATAAATAAATTGATCGAGAGGCGAGAAATCATTATCCAAGAAAGGATGGACTTACGCCGAACTACAAAAGGACTCGGATCGACTGAAGCAACGTGGTGCTGCCATGGCGAAACAGCTTATGGAGGAAGGAAAAAATGGCCCGACGAATCAAACGAGATTTGCCAAGGCTTACGGAGAATGCTCAACGAAAAACTTATTGAATGGACCGATTCTCATGGTGAAGACTTCCAATACCACGGTCACATATACTTTGATGTTATGGAACAGCAAGAAGAGGAATGGGCTGACTACAAGAAAAACGAACAGCAGCTCAAATTAAAAAAGAAGCAAGACTACCAAAGGCAAGAAGCCGAAAACAGACACTTTGGAAAATCCAAGCCCGTCGTACGAAAGCCGCGCAACACACGGCCTCTTGGGGAATCGTCGCGGGCCAATACGATGAATACGACAAGTAGAGGTACAAAGCAACCTCTTCGACGAGCACCGTCTGCTCCTAGATCACGAACCTACGCTTAATAGCAGCTTCTGGGATTAGGCCGATGAACTATCATTATGTTTCCAATGAGACTCGGGGAATGAGAACGTTGAATAATTAAAAATTAGAAGTTTTATAAAAACGCTCCCGAGAGTATTGTAGATCGTACCTATTGGTAGAAGATTAGTTGTAGACTAAAAGTTAGGCTCGACGACGAAGAGCAGCTATCAAAGAACCGGTTACGATACCTGAAATAATAATGATCGTGAGAGCAGTTTTGGTGTGATCTTTCACTTCTCCAAAAATTAGGGACTAAGATAGTGCTTTCCATATCGTCTGGGAGAATTTTCTCGAGAGAGACTATCGAAGTACCCTACCCCAGATCCGCGATCTATTCTTTTTAAGTTCAACCACGTTACATGCATCGGTGCGAAAGGAAAATCAGATTCCAGAACATGACACGCCCTGACATCGTCGTACGCTGTTTATGCGATATGGGTATGTCGAAACGAACCAGATGATCGTTGCTCTTTTCCTCTCACCCGTTTGGACACTTTGAATTTGCCATCTTGCACTTTTGGTAAGTCAAGTGTGTATGGCAGTCTATGGTATTAGTGGGTAATGTTGACGATAAGAGATTTCCAATGCATCCTTTAGACCATGGCAGGCGACTAGCCTCATCTATCGAAGAAAACTTTCGTGGATCGCAAATGCGTGAAGTTTTATCGATTGGCTTTGTAGGGTCTTTGGAATCGAAATCGAAGAAGACCCGGGCTTTGGCAGATGATAATAAACTTTCCTGCGTACGGAGTTGATGCCCGTTCATCTCTCAATATTTCTAATTTTCATTTTTCCATTGTCTGTTTGTGACGTGATCATCGCTTGCCCAGAAATCTTTTACACATACAAAATGAAATTCTCTGTTATCGTTGCCGCTGTCACTCTTGCGTCCGCTTCGGCCTTCGCCCCTGCTCCTTCCCAGAAGGCTAGCGTCGCCCTCAACGCCGAGGCCGAACAATCCCGCTCTGCCTTCCTTTCGGTTGCCGGAGCCGCCCTCTTCGGAGCCGCTGTCGCCCCTGGTGTCGCCGAAGCCATGGACCAGGTCAACGTCAACACCGCCACCGAGCAATGGGAGACCGGAGCCCCCGACAAGGCCATCGTTGGAGAACGCATGGCTCTTTACACAAACGCACGCAACCAAAACAACTCCAACTTCCCTCCCATCAAGCGACTCACGCTGGAGCGCAAGAGTCCCGTCACCCGATTGGACATCAACGCTCCTTCCTTTGATGCTTACAAGAAGTCCTACCCTGGACTTTACAAAACCACCGCCAAGGCCGCCCCTGTCGAGGAAGCCCCTGCCGCCGAGTAAACGATGGATAGTCGCTAACCCTGGAAACACATAACAACACGCGCGCAACACAGTGAAGGGCCCTGCATTCGTCGGTCATTTTTTGGGATATTGTAAATCTAGTTTACCTGACTCGATACGCAAGACGGCAATCGCAGTGATCTTGCCCCATTGTGAAAGGTGTCAAAAGATATTATAGATACAACTTTGTAACGCCTTGCAATCGTTTTCGTCTGACTGTAGTTTGATAGAGTCTGTTCGATCGCTTCGAAGAACTTTGCTAGGAAAAAATCTGAAGTTCGACTTCGCATGTGTTCTCCATTCTACAAAGGATGCTACTTAGTTGTAGCTTCGCGATTGAATGCGATACAGTGATGCTCTAGAAACGCTCTGGCTAAGAATGTTCCAGACTTTGGCTTGATAGAAAAGGAAAAATAACCTCTCGCATGAAACTTTAGGTCGTGTATTGCTTTCACATATACGATGGCAAAGGGGAAGCCGATAGTGGATGCGGAGATACTTCTTATGCGGTCGCTCTAATCTAACTTTGACTAATCTTGTAAGAGAGTCCCACGAAAATTGAAGAAACGATGGGTGGGAAAAAGAGTTTCGACTCATGCCCTCCTAATCGCTTGCTCATGATGCGCATACCAAAAACAACGAAATTGAAACCTTTCGATTTCGAATTATAGAAAGTCATCTTTACTCATTACACTACTATGATTGGAACCAACATAGAAACACCAAGCTCTGTGTGTGCGCACAATGCGTTGTTTGGTCGTATTTGTTGGCAATTCTGGCCAAACAGGCATGCATCACACCGACAGTTCGCTCAGAAACCACCCAGAAATCCTTCAAACAGCACGCATCCACATAATGAAAATTGGAATTGGTAACAGTTCTTTTGCTTATTCGGAGTGTCCTTCCATGTTGAAATCGGTCTTCTTGTTTCGCTTTTTGAATTCCGCATCGTCATCTTCAAATGCCGTCATTAGAACATACGCAAGACCAAGAAGCGGTGACAGCGCGAAAACCATCTGATGGTATCGAATAGAAAAAAATACAGAGGAGAAAAGAATAAGGTGAGATTGGTCCGTCCGCAGTAAAATTCAATATACGACGGAATGTGCATCCCCGTAGTCTTCATCCGTGTTCGGAACAACTCATGCCGAGGCCCGAATCGCGCTATAAAGGAGACATCCCCGAATCAGGAACATGAATCTAACCGATTGAAGAATTCATTTCACTCTTTCTTCGTCCATCGATCCCTCTGTCACATCACAACGGTTGAAGAATTCATTTCAATCTTCATCGTCTATCAATCCCTCTGTCCCAAAAAATGGTCATTTCCACAGTGCGAGACCATCTGCCAAGTTGTTTTCCATTCGTCGTTCGTCGGCCTTGTTTCCCATCCTTGCTTTGTAGAGTCGCTTGCAGGAGATTCCGTACCTTAACTCCATTGATCGCCCATTCGACTGGGGTCCATGGTTCATCACTAGTTGTAGCCATCCTTTTTTTGTTTTTCGAATGACGAAGATCTCGGGTTTTGGTATTGGAGTGTGATTGTAGCTCGGGTGAAAGGCAGTGGATGACGTCTTGGAAGGCCCCCGAAAATAGCGCCCGAAAACTGCAGTATTCTAAAAAGGAAACTACCGTTGCGGCATCATTTTTGATGGAGAAAAAGTATGTGAATGAGAGCTTTGCGCTTTGGACGTCTGTACGTCTATACGACTGAGAATGAAAATCGAAACAATAATATTATTGGAATCTCGATTCCCGATTCCGTATTCAAAAAGCATGAAGCAGAACATCATGAAAAATGGATGATGTATTTTTTGTACTCTAGCTATTCTACATTGCAAAGCAATCTCTACTAGAAGGCAAAAGAGAGTAGAATGGTCGGGAAGAGCGGTGAATACGATAAAGAAAGGTGCTGGTATCAAGAAGCGGATGAGCAGCAACAAAAACAACAAGAACGACGAGGAGGAGGAGGGAGGCGCCAGCGGAGGAGGACAGCGAGCACCAGAATGATGATGTTCGATTCCGCAAAAGCCTTGAACATTTCTACATGAATCTTAGTGTGTGTGTTCGAACAGTTGATTCGTAGTTATCGAATTATGATTCGCACGGTTTTCATCGCAAGCCAAATGATTTCGAGTTTTACAAAATGAATTCCATTACATTTGGTCGTTTTGCTGCTAGTTGTGTGACGCCATAGATCACAAAGGCTCTAGATGATTGAAATAGATATCTGGAGTACATTGTTGTTGTATCAAATTCATTCGTTATTTTAGTTCGCTTGTTCTTCGTTCCGCTGCCGAACGGCCTGTCTCCGGGTCAGCTTCAAATAGCGCTTGATCTCGTGGAGCTCGGCCTCTTCGTTGGGGATTTTCCTCAGAGCCGCCAGACTGGGCTGGGGCTTGGCCAGATCGTTGACCCATTCCGGATATTCACTTCTCTCCAACGTGACAGGAGCTTCTTGGTTCTTGTAGACCGCCAGGTCCTTGAGCGGGGTTCCGGCCTTCATGGGCATTTCACGTGTGGACGAAGTGACAAAGGATCGCTTTGATGATCGTCTTGCGACGGCGGTAGCAATATTCCGAACCGGCAATCCGAGTTGTTGCATCATTTATCTTGTTTTCTTTCTTCAATCGAGTTCGATTTTAATGTTCGTTCGTTCTTCTTCCCAACCAATCCTCACGAGACTAGACGATTCTTCACGGTCGTTGTTGTATGTTGTCGTAGGTTTCTCTTGTCTTTCCAATCAACGCTTCGTCAACCCTGGATTGCGCAACTTTATTGGAACGTTGAATAATTGTTTAATTAGAGACGAATCTCGACGATTGACTTTCGTTCGATGGTCTCTTTTGTGATTGTCCCTCTTCCTTTTCGCAGTTGCTGTGGCAGCAGTTGTTAGTTGTGATGATGTCGAGTCCAAGTCTTCGTCAAATCGTCTCGCAGCCGTGGAAAATTCGGGAAAAGTGGCGTCCCTTCTTTTTTTCAGCAGAAAAAACGAATGGTGCCTACGTTTATTGTATATTAAGATATCTATCGTAAGTATGATCAAAATTGATTCATTGATTGATTGATTCAATCGTGATTCATTCCACGAACAAGAATCGATTACTTCGACTCAAAGAAAATTGACGTGTACTTCTAGTACGATTGATTCAAACGATGATTTTTTACGGAGGTTCAAAAATACCGTTGGCACAATCAACGAAAGAAGTCAGAACATGAAAAATAAGACCGAATTAAATTATTGTTGTGATGATGTGCATCATTATCGATTCGGTTCTTCACTGATCGCATCGCTTTCACTCAACGAAAGCGAGACTCTTTTGCATCGTCTGTTTGACCAACGTTCAATGTTCAATTACAATAAGCATTCACCATGACATCAAGAACAAACCGGCTGGCGGAAGAATTTTCCATTGCCGAAGACGTCGAAGAAGAGAGCGGGCAGTTTCAGGATTCCTTTTTGCGGATGAGATCACCCCTGTTGGGAGATAACAACGAGCACGATTCGGAGCTCCGACACCGCTCCACTGCTGCAGAATCACGACGACGATGATCGATCAAGAGCAACAAACACAGCACCGATACCAGCCACACCAGCAACGCATTTTGGATCGCAGCGGGGAATCGGGTCAATCCCGAGGCCGGTGGGGAGTCGAACGACGACTCACCCGGCAAACGGAAGAACGACGGCGGCGATCCCTATTGGTTCGCTGTTGGCACAAAAGTATGCTGCTGCTGTCGCAAAAGCAATTACGGGGTGGGAAAAGACTGGTTCTTTTGGTTGGCCTACAAAAAGACACCCGTTCTTTTTGTCCTCTTGTTTGTCTCGTACTGCCTTATTATTGGATGTTTTGGCTTCTTGTATCTGTCGCTGTCCATTTTTGGAAGCCACGCAGAGGTCAATCCCGATGGAAGCACAAAGACAATCGCCTTTTGTGATATGGGTGAGTAGTGACTATTGTCGATATTGATTCAGTGTTCTACAGTTTTGATTCCTTGCTCATTTCTTTGAATTTTCCATTTTCATTTTCTTGTCGTCGACTGCTAGATATCAACGACCACATGGAGGCCATGTACTTTTCGTTATCGACCATGACCACGATTGGATACGGTGTTTCCGATTACTACTTTGGGGGTTGCTATACACCCCTCCTTGATTGTCTTGTTGCAAATTTGTACGGCCATTGTCTTTGACGCCGTGGCGGTGGGCTTGATCTTTCACCGGATTTCGCGGGGGGCCTCCCGGAGTCGGTCCATTTTGTTTAGCGACAAGGCCGTGGTTCGTGTGGTCCAGGGAGTTCCGCATTTGATGTTTCGGCTGGGCGAACGCCGCAAATACCACTTGCTGGAAGCGTCGGTGAGGTGTTATTGCGTCAAGCACGAACGCATCCCGAATTACCATCCGCATACCACTAGGGACATTGAGGCCCATCTCAATAACAACAATGGCAACAACGAGGGAGACTTTTCGGTGCACGTGGAAACCACACCCTTTGTCAGCCGACAGATGCGATTGGTCCAACCCGACGATCGGTTTGGATGCCATTTGTGGATGGGCCTTCCACAGGTGGTTGTCCACCGGATCGATGAAAAATCTCCATTAATGCCTTCCAAGCCCCTGTGGTTCGACGCCAGCGGAAATGCCCACCGGTTCCCGCCGACGTCTTCCGGAGGCGTGGATTTGCTGCAAACGAACAACAATAACAACGGTAACAACAACCTGGCATCCCTGCAAAACTTTCTCCTGGACAGGGACGTCGAACTGGTCGTGCTGGTGGAAGGGACGGACGAGGGGACGGGGGCTTCCACACAAGCCCGGCATTCCTACAAATTGTGTGACATTGCCTGGAACCACAAATTTCAGGACTGCGTCCATCCCTATAGCCGCCGGCAGCGGAGCGGGCCGTCCAGCCTCGACCCCGTCCTATCCATCGACTTTGGAAAATTCCACGACATTTGTCCGGCACCCGAAGACTGCGAAGCATGTGCCTACGTGCCAGAGAGCAGCTGGATGGATTGAAACGTTCAATCGAAACAAAATAAAAACTAATTTCATAGTTTTAATGCTTGCTATTGTATTATATAGTAATAGTATCAATGCATTTGTCCGCATTCCGAAACCAAATTTATTTCGTCGATGGCAGAGGCCCGTCCACCCTCCAATCGATTGGTTCGTGTCCCATTTTTAAGAGGGCCTCATTGGCCTTGCTGAAACACCGACTCCCCATAAAGGGCGCCTTGGTCTTGGTAGCACCCAGCGGGCTTGGATGCGAGCTACAAAGAATCGTGTGCTTCTTGGCAGTCCCAATCAGAGCCGTCTTGGCCTTTTCGGTGGCCGGTTTTCCCCACAGCAAAAATACCAACGGACGGTTCTGCTTGGCGACGGCGCGAATGACGGCGTCCGTGAGATCCTCCCATCCCTGTTTCTTGTGGCTGTGTGCCTGTCCCTTGCGGACCGTCAGGACGTTGTTGATGAGGAGGACGCCCTGTTGGGCCCATCGCTCCAGGTTTCCATGGTTGGGTATCGACTGGAAATTATCTACGTTGGGATCGTTCATCAATTCCTTGTAGATATTTCGCAGGGAGGGAGGCGTCTGGATTCCCCGGCGGACGGAAAAACAGAGGCCGTGGGCCTGGTTGGGCCCGTGGTACGGATCCTGTCCGACAATGACCAATTTCGTCTTGGAAAGGGGGCACAGATTCAATGCGGCAAAGGTGTCCTGTGGGGGTGGAAAGATGGTGTGTTTTTTTCTGCAATATGATGTAGCAACAGACGAAAGATAGAAAGAAATGAATATATTTGAATCAATTATAGCGATAAGCATGATGGAGGCAAAATTACCAAAACACACAATTCAACATGACAACGACAACGACAACGACAACGACAACGACAACGACAACAACAACAACACATACCGTTCGGCTTCCACAAAGGAGGATAGTCGCTTGAAGGATGAAGACGAAAAGTGTTTGTCGAGAGCGGATTTCCACGTTTCCGCCGATGCATCGTTGCTGTCATCATCGAGGTACGAAACGAGCGCCGCTGCTTCCGTTGACTTTTCCGTCTTGGGCGTTTCTGTCGTCTTGAGCTTTTTGGGCTTTTGGGTTGTTTCCGCGTTCTCCTTGCCGGAAGCTCGGTCTCTCTTGGGCTTGAAAAAGGACGTAATCATGGTAGTTGGAAATCAATACAGTAGATAGATATTGTTTGTTGAAAACAGTGCAACTTGAAATCCTCAATCGAAATGGTAGAAGATGTGCAACAAGAATATCCGAAATCGATGTGTGACGAGTTCTGTACAATAGCTCATTCATTATTATTTGCTCCGTTGGTATCACAGAAATCCCAATGCGCTCGTTGTTGTTGTTGTTTCCAGTGTTTCTTTTTTTTGGCGCGTCAAAAAGACGTGCTTTTGTCACGACGACGATGATATGTTCCTATGATTTATAGATACTATAATGAATCCAAAGATCATTTTTCATTGGGTTTCCATTTTTGAATTTTTTGAAATTCGTGTTTCATCAGTCACACCGTTCGGAAACGGTATTTAAAAAACGAGGAAGCATTGTGGTGGCGTTAAAAGACGAAGATACTAATCATTGCACATGGTTGTCGGTGAGATTTATGTACAATACCCGTAGTTAATCCAACTCTCTCCGTAAAACTTTTCTGTCGTGATTGTGGGATAACACTGCTGAAGAAGTAGTCCATTCGTTGTTGCGTGGATTGCAAAAAGAGTGGAACGTGTGGGAACACCAACACAACAACAAGAAGAACAACACAAGACTCTTGGCAAAAGGCAGCTGCACATTCAAGCCATGACGCAGGTGCCTCCCGACAGCAAGAGCAGCAGCAACACAAACAGTAACAATAGCAACAACAACAACAATAGCAACCACAACCGAAGAATCCAATCCGCGTCGAGTTTTTCTTCCCATTCACGCAAATCGTTTCCCAGTGCTCCCGTCTCGGCACCCCTTTCTTCCTTTGGCAGCAGCGGGGGTGCCGGATTCTTGTCGCTGGGGGAGAGCAGCATTGCGGAGCGAGCGAGAAAGCTCAAGGAGGAACGCAGCACCAAAACAACCATGTCCGAAAAAGTCGGTCGGCTAGCACGGACGACGATGCGAGCGTCGTTTCGAGAGACGACGACGAAAGCCTGGCATCGTCGGTCTTTGACAAGGCCTTCCTTGCACGAATTCGATCATTTGCTCATTTCGAATCAGGCCGAAGAAACCAACAATGTCTTTCGGGAGAGTCTGGTCGGTGGCTTTCGGCGGCTCGCCGCACAGCGCATGGACACACCCGACGTTGTGACGGACGAACAGCGCAAGTATTCGGCCACGATCAATTTCATCGATCCCACCACCAAACCGAAAATTGCTCCCTCGCCGGCATCGGCACCGCCCATGTTGGCGACAACTACGACTACCAACCCCTCCAATTTGCTCCAGCAACAAAGCATGCTTGCCAAGCGGGTGGGGAGCACGATCAGCCAGGCTTCCACTGCTACCAACAGCCAACCGCTCATTGAAAATGTGTACGAAAAACTCACACACATTTTCGCACAGGAATACGGATCGACCCTCCGTTCCGTCCAGCACAAGAATGCCCGGACGGCCGAGGTCAACACCATTCGGAGTCTGCCGGTGCGTCCCGTGCTGACCATGGCGGGAACCAGCAAGGCCGTGGCGAACGAAGCCTGTGCCTGGGGAGGGAACCACGGGCCTGCTCCCCATCACCGATCCCAGCGAGTGGCACACGGGGCCTCTGTGCCATGTCTACATTGCCGGCCTGCGAGAACGTCGACCACTATCGTACCAAGGTTCGTCCCTCCCTCAAGGCGTTTGTGAGCCAGCTTGGAGAGTTCCGAGTCCAACATGACGGCGAACCAACAGGGCGGGCATTCGGCGGATTATCTGATTGTGTACGTTCCGATTGGAGACAGCAACAAACCCAGCACCACTCCCAGCACGCCCAGTGCCAGCAGCAAAACACCCAGCTCTACCGGGAGCAGGCTGGGATTTTTCGGGATTGGAAGGCGGACACAAGCGGATGGAGACAACGATGACCAGAGCAAGAATTCCATGGACAGCGGGGATTTGGACATGGGAAATCAAGACGACAGCGACAATGAAACGAGTGGTTTGAACGTCCTCATGGCTTTGAATCACCTGAGTAAAGTCGGAACGAGCTCTCTATAAGAAAATCGTGACCAACTTCCCCAATGGCAAGGTCTGCGTCCTTTCCACCCAATCCCTCGAAAAAGTCTTTGACTCGGAAGAAATGTTGGCCACCCGCGTCCAGGAATGGAACGTCTTCAATCGACTTTTGGGACAGGTCTTGGTCAATGGCTTTTACGACCGAGTGAAGCGGTACAAGGCCGAGCTCAAACGACTCGATGCCCAGCGCGCGAGTGCGGCCACGGCCGCCAAGAATTATGCTTCCCCCCAGAAAAGTGGAAGTCCCGTCAAACCCAATCCCTACGCCTTTCAATCTGAGCCATTTCTTTCTCGTCAAGGAATCCCTGGCCTTTTCCTACGAACAAATGCAGCTCCCTTCGGAAGCCCTGTTGCAGTACGATGAGTTTCGTCTCTACATGCCGGATCTGACGGACAAGGAGGAACGCAAGGTCCGAAGAGCCCGCCGGAAATCCAAGGCTTTGCTGGATGAACAACTGCCCAAACTGGCAGACGCCGGAGACTTTTTGGGATTCCGCAAACGGATTCGGACGGAATACGATTTGACGGCCATTTTGGACATTATGCGTCAGGTACCTCTTTGCCCGCGAATTGAGCCTCTTGTTTCGAATGGAAAATCCGGTCGAGCTGTTGGGCAGATGCCAGGCCTTTGTCAAGGTCATGCACTCGATCGTCCTGCGGGGAATTTCCGAGCTGGATCCAGGGGATCAACACGAACGAACCTCGAGGGCTGCCACCTGGGTGATTCAGTTTTCGTGGGATATTTGTTGCGCGTCCAAAGAATATTTGACCAGTGCCAATGCGGAGCAGCAGGAAGCATCGAAAAAGATGGACGAGGCGGTAGCAGCCAAGCTGAGCGATATTTTGGAAGTTGCCAGGCTCTTTTTGATCCAGCTGGCAAAGGACCATCCTTCATCTCTAAAAGAATTTACCCTGCGACGCAAGAATTTTCCAAAAGACTTGCTGCGTTCGTGGGAACCCTGGACGCCCATCGAACCCAAAAACAGCGACGAAAACACAGAATCCAAAGTTCCAGCCAACGCGAACGAACGCCAATTCTTGATTTCCTACAAAGACGTCCAGACTTCCCTCGAAAAATTCGATGAGGCCTACCTGAAGCTCTGCGGGGCTATTATTGATGCGAGACAGGTTGCAAAGCACCAACGGCTATCAGCCAGAATCCAGGCCGAAGTGGGAGAATATCACGTTTCCAAGGGCGATTTGGTTCAGGCAGCGGCAAACTTTTCCAAGATTGTCAAAATATATCGAATGGATCACTGGGATCGCTCCCATTTCTGGAGAGTCTTTTCGGCTTGCCTACTGCCAGCGGACGAGCGTCGGAACCGACGTTGTACCTGAAAACCTTGTGCTCGTGCTTTTTCGCCTCGCAGTGCCCTCGTGGCACCCAAGAAGGCACTCGAGGCACTCTTTGATGATTTGAAGAGAGTCATTGAGCATCCCAGCATTGGAAACTGCCCGATACAGTCGTCCTCTTGTTCATCGAGACAGTCCCTGTCAATCCAAGCCGGAAAATCTCAAACGGGACGCATCTTGGACCAAAAGGAAATCGAAAAGAGGATATGTTCCGTGGGAGAAACCCTGAAACTTCCCTTTTCGATCAAGAGCCATCTTCCTGGAGCCTATCGACCTGACATCGGTCAAGCTATTTGCGGTCACGGCCGAAACCTTCAAGAAAATTCTGGCCAACGGGGATGCCATTCAAGAGGAAGATGCCGCCAAGGTCTTATCCCTGAAGGCACCCATCCAGCTCAATCCCGGAATGAACGAGTTTGCCTTTGAATGGTCTCCCCCGAGCACCCGGGCAGTACATTTTGTCCACTATAGAAATTCTTTGGAAGCAGGGATACTTTTATTACGACAGCATGGACCTGCCAGGAACCTTTGATGAGCATCGAGGTAGAGCCCAACGAACCCTACGCATTCGATATCGATGGAACCCACCGAATTGGTACCGGGACACGACCAAGAGGTCAAGATTGTCTTTGAAGCAGGTGAGGATGTCGTGTCATCCGTCAAATTGATTCTGTCGGGGACGGAAGGCATCCAGCTGATTCCACCCGATTCCAGCGAGTGGCAGCAGGACTGGTTTGCCGATCTCGATCCGCTAAAGCCCGGAGAAAAGCACGAAATCACAGCACAAGTGCGATGCGCATTGGACTCGGGCAAGCCTTCCGACGATACGGTTCACAAGAAACGTGGGCTGTTTGTGAAGGCACTGACCTCCTTTGTCTATGCGCCAACGGTGGAGAGGAAAAAATCGAAAAGCATGGAATCGACGCTCGAGGCCTTTTCGCCCTTGCTGGAAAAAGCCCACGCTATCGGTCGAATCATGCGGATACACAGTGGATAACCGAGAACGAACGATTTTTGCTCAGCGTTGTGGTGGCTTCCAACACGCCGAATCGCTATGTGGTGGAGGAATGGAACGTTACGTTGGCAATGGCTACACTCGGAGAGACGGATCTCAACCAAGATCTACTCCAACGGAGTGTTTTGGAAGGCGATCAGCTCTCTTTTGTCTTTGACTGTACTATTGACAGCGAACGAATATGACTTCCGGAAAGGAGAACAAGATGCGTCTGAAACTTTCGGGCTGAGGATGGCACAAAGTTTTGGATCGACCTTCCGCTCAATCTGGATGACTTTGGCGCGGGTTTCAATGCTCCTGCTCCTTGCGGAAGCCTTCGGGCCAGCTTTGACACTCGAAACCGATCGAGGTCTGGTGGGGGAACCTCTTGCCATGACCTTTATGGTGGACACATCAAATCTGAAAGCAAAGAGTCTCGTGTATTCCATTGATTGTCCGGGGGGAAACTGGCTATTGGGGGGAAAAGTCAGCGGTTTGCTGGAAAATTCTGGGACGCAAAAGCTCTCGTGTTTCGGCATTCCCATAATAGCGGGCGTGTTGGAGGATTTTCCGGCGATTGTTTTGGAGGCCTTGGATGTTGCGGGCACCACTGCTCCCGTGAAAGTCGAGTGTCAGCACCCCGAAACCTTTCAATCGATGCCCATGACCAAGGTCAATGCCATTGCCATGCCTCGATACGAAGATCGATAACACTACTACTGATACTAATAGTACTACAATTAAAGAACAATGTTGATAGAGATTATACTCAATGTCTAGTTCTATATTTACCCTATCCGTATGCTTCTTCTAATCATACAAGCCGTGCTCTTTTGATCTATTTCTATAGTTTAATGTTTTTGAAACATCTTGAGCGCATTCTGTCGGTTCCGGACTCCCTCCAGGAGGCGCTTGATTTGCTCTTCCCGTTTCGAGGCGCCGACCGTCACCACAATTTTTGCGGGCTTGAGGCACTCCAGACAATCGACGAGCTCCGGAAAGGACGAATGTTCGCTGTACGGGACGCTATATATGCTGATATTCTTGCTCTTGCGGCAGGAAATGATTCCGGAACGCGAGAGGGACCATCCCGTGGGTCGGTATCCAACAATCTTTTCGTAGGGCTTGCAAAAGGGTTTGGAGTTGCAAATGGCAAAATAATCCGGGAGCTTTTTCATGTTCAGGTGGCCCATGGGAACGACCCAGATTTCCGCGTCTTCCTTGTTGGTCGTCAGCAGTTTTTTGTGGTGCTGTGGCAGATTCAGGACGGAAAGAATCTTGTACCGGCTCTTGTCCACGTACACCTGTTTCCCATAGTGTTCGGCCACCGAAAAGAACATTTTTTCCTTTCCGATCGTATACGCCCCAAATAGGTGCAGTGTCTTTTTGCCATTCTTCAGCTCGTTTCCAAAGGCTTCGATAATGGCTCGAATGGTTTTGGATTGCGGGGGCAATTGGTACTTTTCATTGCAATAGGTTGTGTCCAAATACAGTTCGTCCAGGGCCATTTTTTGCGACACGATCGGCTGCAAGGCAGCCTCGCGGAGCATTTTTGGTCGGGACCACCGGAAATCGCCCACGTGCAAAATAGTCCGCTTGCCGACTTGAAACAAGAACATGACGGCCCCCGGGCAGTGGTTTGCATCCACCAGGGTGACGGTTACTTGTTTTCCTTTGCTGACAATCGAAACGGGCGTGTTCATGGGCAGTGGGTGAATGTATTTCTTGTCCACGCCCAGCTGCTGGCTGACCAAACTGGCCGTGACGAGGGAACAGTAAATCGTCCCCACGTCCCACGACGAAGTGATGCCCCCGTAGTGATCCGAATGAAAGTGGGTAAGAAAATAGTTTTTGGTCAGGGATGCCTTGGCATAGTGAAAGCCGTCCACACAAAAATCCGTCCCCGGTATGCGTTTGTAAGCAGGGCAGTTCCAATTTTGAAATTTTGATCTCTTGTTGGCATTGTTGTTGTTGTTGTTTGGAACGACTCTGGCCCTGGCCGCAATCTCGAGCCTCCTCGATCCGGCCATCAAGACGTTGTTCAGGTTTCGTGTAGATTCCACCGAGGGAGTTTCGTTCAGAATCTCGTTTGATTTGGTCAGTTTCAGGAGTTCGTCGGCGTCTGCGTGCCATTTTTCGTTGTTGCTTGGGGCAATTTCCGTTGGTACAGAATCGTTGTTGTCGGCCTGCAAGACGACATCCTTTCCGGTAATCCCGTGTTTTTTCGAACAGCGCTTAATGTGATCGATTCTTCGCTTGAGCTTCGACAGATCCGCTCCGCAAATGAAGCAAATATCTGCTGCTGCTGCTTCTGTTTTGGCTTGTTCGGTTATTGTTGTTGGTTTGGTTTCGTCGTCGTCTTCTTCTTCGTCATCGTCCATGATTTGGGTGCAATGGAAATCATCCCCACCCTCGCTTGCACAAGAATCGGATTCGTCGTCTCGCAGATTCAAATTGTCATTCACACTGCCATTTTCCTTGTCGTTGTCATTCGGAGGCTCTGTTTTTCGGGAACAACCGAAACAGAAGCACACATTCTTCTCGTTTCTCCCTGTCCCGTGAAAGACAAACCTCACGCCGCATGCGGAACAGGTTTGAATGCTGCGGACCATAGTCCAATGAGACGCATTGTATTGTCGCCTCCAGACTATTTTTTGTGTATTGTATTCGATGCCTGGCTTGTTGTCTGGGCGATTTTGCAATAACAGTTTTTGTAGCTTTTTTCATTCCATGATCATTATTTTGGTTTTGCGATTTTCTTTTCGATGCTCCACACAAAATTCTACGACCAATGCGGTACCAAGAATTGAATTTGCCATGCTGATTTTCATCTGATCAGACTCAAAATTCTCGGTGTGAAACTTGAAATTCAGTCGAGGCAGTCGAAAACTACAAAACATAAAGGAATATTGGATTTGTTGTTGCTGTAATCTCTATCTATTTTACTCTACTGTGTATCTATTTTCTATTTCACTCCTAATGCCACACTCTTTCGTGTAGCACGTTTCGTTTCATCGCCGCGATAGTTTTCGGCGTCCCATTTTGTTCATGTGCACTGGCTAGTAGCGTATCGAGTGACCCATGGAATTGGATGGATCAAAGTTGATTGGCACACACGAGACTCTAGTCTACGGGCGTTCTTCCACCTCAGAAAAGCTAGCGTGCTTGGATTCGACGAACAGTTAGTCCTGTGGACTGCAATATAACTCTGGCGGGGCTGCGAGGAACAATAGAAACAATGCGTGAGATGACATATACGACAAGCATGATTTTTTGCGTTTGCCTTTTTGCTTTACAAGTTGCAACAAAATTGGTTGTGTGTCTCAGACAAATGCCTCGTTCTTATAATCGACATTGAACATTTCCTTACAAGACGTAATGAAATTCGGTCTCCGACTCGTCATCTAAAACGTAATCCTCACTGATACACAACCAAACAACGCAAATGCTTGGCATTCCATCGAATTGAATCGAATTGAATTTCGATTCGACTGTCTGCGCAATCCACATCTTGGAAACTTACGTTCATGGCAGAATTGTAAAAGCTGTCGCCGGGGGAGGAATCTATCTCATCTCGTCGTCATGGTTGTGCAGTGCCACTGCGTATCGCAAGAGTTGCGAATTCAGAATGGGCGTCTTTCTGTTTTGTGACGATGAACATCGGTCGAAAGAAGCAATGATTTTCGACCTCTGTTGATGGATTGGAGGAATGAATCCATGGGAAGGATCGTTTCATGTTTGTGGTCGATTTCATTCGATTCGTTGGTTGGAGGCATTTCTCTTACAAAATTTCGTCTTTTTAAAATTCTAGATTCTAGATTCCGTTGTGAGATTTCGGTGGCTGTAGAATGTGTAGTGTCACCTACGTACGTGTTGTACCCGTACCGACACATATTAGAATACGAATCATAGGTAGGAACCCATTTCCGTGGGAACCAGAGAAGACATCAAAACACAACAACAACCGCCACACGAACTTGCCATCAGACATCAAAAACTTCGAAACAAAAACTGGAAACCAAAAAATGAAAAACGAACTGAATGAATGAATCAATCAATTATTGATCAATCGCTCTTTGTTTCCATAAAACAAATGTCTGGGGAATACTTGTAATCGGAATGATTAAACAATAACAAAAGCCTTCAAGAATCACTTTTAGTGGCGATTGGAAACCACGAGTCTTCCAAGTCTATTATTGGTTAGAGTCAGTCCTCTATTGCGAAGGAAACGAAAACGATGGGCCGCTTCTTTCAACCCAAAACGAATTCTGCTGGCAGCGATCCTCGTATGTTTCGAAGGAATCTAGTAGAATCCACGATGGATCGATGCTGGCATCCTGCACTCTCCATGCCACGCCGGCCTCCCAGGATACGACCCAAGCGACAATCCACAATCACGACGGACGTTACAACAAACCAAGAATCGAAATCGCCAAATGAGACAAAACTCCACGAACACCAACAACAAACACCAACAAGCACTGGGAGATCCCTCACTTTTAACGGGAATTCGTTTTTCGGAACGGACCGATCTCTCTCCTTTACCAAGGAGGCCCTCAAGGATGGCTTTGGCCTCGAGACCATGACGGTGGTGCAGGCGTCTACCTACGAGGCGGCGTTATCGGGACGATCGATCCTCGCCAAGAGCAAGACGGGGAGCGGCAAGACGCTGGCCTTTTTGCTTCCCATACTGGAGCGGCTGGTGAATGTGAATGATAACTCCGCAGACTTGGGTTTTATTCCGGGACGATCGATTGGGTGTTTGATCCTGGCGCCCACCCGGGAACTGGCGATTCAGATTGCCGATCAGGCCGAGATTTTGGTGGACTATCACAACAGGCAGAGTGGAAAGCAAAGACAACTCAAGGTGGCCTGCTATCTATGGTAAGTGAAAGTCAAGAGCAGAGTAGATTTGAATACAATGCCATGTTACGAAACTCGCTTTGTTTCCTTTGAAAATTCCTATGCTAACACAAGCACACAATTTGTTTTCCAAAACAACGGTTGATGTTTGTTGCTTTTGTGTTCCAAAACAACGGTTGTTGTTTGATGCCTTTTTTCACGAAAATTCGAAAATCAGGCGGCGTCAAGATGCAACGAGACGTACGGCTTTTGACAGGCGATCGCCGAGGAACGGGAGATCTCCCCACTCATTTTGGTAAGCACACCCTCTCGTCTCTTGGAACATTTGGAGGGGAACTCGCCGCTTGCAGAAAAACTTTCGTGACGTTCGCGGAAAAGGTAACAAGAGCCGGTTTGCGACTGATTTTGGCACAGACGAAAATCGTGGTTCTGGACGAGACGGATCGACTCTTGCAAAAGAGCAACCTCAAAGAAACCCAAAAAGTTCCTGGGATATCTGGCCCGAACGGAAAAGCGTCAGACGCTTCTCTTTTCGGCAACCTTTCCGCGGGCCGTCCGTCGGCTCTTGCTTTCGCCGAGCTCGTCGATACTCGGAAAAGCGTCCGATTCGAAGGAGAGTGATTTTCTGGAAGTGGATTGTTACGAACAAAACTGACAAGGAAGCAGCAAACGACCAAAAAGCGCATCGAAGAATCCTTTGTGAATCTGGAAAACATGTCGCAATTTATACCGACTCTCCTAGACCATTCTTCGGAGAGAACAACAGAGGGACAGCCAAAACTACAAGATTTTGGTCTTTTTTCCGGCGGGCCGCCTGGTCCGATTTTTGTTTCAGTTTTTTACGATTGGAGGCCTCGAGAAACCAGAACACATCTGGGAAATCCATTCCCGAATGTCGCAGTCGAGTCGGACACGGGCCAGCAGCTCCTTTCGAACCGCCCGCAAGGGAATTCTCTTTTCGAGCGATGTTTCGGCCCGTGGATTGGATTACCCCGATGTTTCGCTGGTGGTACAAGATGGGAGCTCCGTCCAGTGATCAGGACTACTGTCCACCGCATCGGGACGGACGGGACGAGCGGGAAAGATTGGAAAGAGCCTATTGGTATTGTTGCCCTTTGAACAGAATGAGCGCAAGAAACCACGGCGAAAACGTGGCCAGGTCAGCTATCGAAACGACGATAGCCTCGAGCAAGACCTCGAATTGGCATCGTGGCTGCAAGAACAGATTCCCTCTATAAAATCCTGTCGGGACGAATTGGAACCCACTCTTTCGAAAGTAAGGAGTGGTCCATGTGGTATTGACACCCGGTGCTCAGGCCTCCTACAAGACCTTTCTGGCCCACTACACAAACCGAAAGGTCAATCAATCTGAAATTTTGGGTCATGCCCAAGACTTTGTCGAAGGTGTAGGCCTTGCCCAGATTCCCGAACTGGAGGAGGAATTTGCATCCAAACTCGGTCTAAGTCTGAACCAAAGCGATTGAAATTCACGCGAATGATAGTATATGAGTTTTGCATCAAAGTGCCACCTTCGAAATCAATCTTTATCCTTGTGCACATGCCAATGCAATTCAGAAATGACTCTGCAACACAACCGAGGAGATGCAGAACGCACTCCAAATTTTGCACCGAATGAAAGAATGCATCGATTTCGACACAATCATTTTTGGTTTCATCCATAGGCAAACCGAAGCCAATTCTCTCGGCAAAAGCTTTGAATTTTGGCAATTCACAATCACGATTCAAAATAGTTCACAGAAAACTTTCCAATGATACTTTTAAACGAAATCAACAGTGGCTCGTACAACAAACTAAGCATGGGGAAAAAGTTCTAATCATCAGTACCCGCCATCAACAAATAATGGAATTCCTTCTTTTTTACTCTAAAATATCTTGCTAGTGTTATATCTACTTTTTGTTAGAGCCAACCTTGATAGCTTATTCGGGTCATGCACAAATTTTCCGGACTCGTCGCCGCCTCCAGCAAGTTGTTTACGCGTTTGTCCAGGGGTGTGGCTGTACCATTCTTGCTGCCAGCATAGGATTCGTGGCTGTCTTTCGGAGAACATTCGGAAAAGCGCGACTGGAGGGTGTAGACGTTTTTCGAAACTCTCTCAATGAGCTGCTTTTCGAGTTCCTGGGTCTTGGAATCCGTCTTGGCGAGTGATTTGCTATACCACGCCAATATGTCGTCCCTCATCAAGAGGCGAAGAATGGGATCGAATTCCTCCTTGTGTTCTCTCACTGCCCCGGCGATCATTGCCATCGTTCGTACAAAAATTCCCCTGAATATAGTGTTCACCCAGGGCTCTCTGAATGTTTGGAGTCATTCGGAATGGAACTTGATTATACCCCTCGATAAATCCCTGGTTCGAATATGATATACGAAAGTCGGGGGACATCATTTTACCATTGCTCTGGAGAATGACAAACCTCTGTGGCGTGCGTTCGGCAACAGAAAACACGTATTGGAGTAAAGAATTAGCTGCCAGATGGACAGCAAAGGCACGGCGGAACAAAAAGAACGATTCCGGGCTGTCGAAAACCCTCATGAGGTACCGAAGAAGCACACGATCGTCTACCATGGAGTTGCATATTTCGTTATAAACTTCGAAGCGGACATCTCTTTCAGGCCTTGCGTTTGTGCTCATCGGAAGCATCGTGAGAAACAGCATTCTTCAATCGTTTTGTCAATTCTTTCGAGAAGAAGTTGGCAACGGATTTTCCGTCCTTTTCCTTCTCTCTGTGATTTCTCCATACTTCATCGAGTGCAAGCCGGCAGTCAGGATCGGGAGTCATTCGCAAGCCGCTGTGCTACCGGTATTGCTGCGGTTGGTTGAATTTGAATGTGATTACGTGCAGACACCATATTCTTGCGCAAGAACTTATCAATGACATAAGAAGTTTGAGCAGCACGTTCATCAGTTCTTGTCCAATATGGAATTGCAAATTGAAGTAAAAACTTGTAGGTGCGTCCATCGCTGCCGATCATTCCACACCGGCGTACCAACTGGTCATTCCGACGCAAGACTTCGACGAATGGTTCAAATTTAATGAGTTTCGCGTGTAATTCTGGGCAAGGTTTGATATCGACAGATGACGATGTGTTTGGACAATATTGCCCAGGAATTTCGATCGATGCAGAACCCCCACCATATTCCCCTCCAACACCTTCTCTTGCCGCTGCTTTAGCTGCCGTTACTGCAGCATTGAGCGCTGCTTTCCGCGCAATGGCGGCCGACGATGAAGCTGACGGTGGTGTCCTGCTGCTCGTCGTATCTTCTGACGAAGCTCCGGTTATTTCCATATGAGTAGCGTGTATCACATGAACCTGGCCATAAATTTGGAAAGCTTCCATGAAACATTGCGAGGGAATGGGATGATTCAATCAACGGCAGAAAGTTAGGTGTACGAGCCACCTGAATTTCAAGCTTCTCTTTCCACGCCTGGAGCTTCGTGATGTATTCTGCCAGTCGAAACTGCGCCTTCGCAGTTGTAGCCGAGGCTCCCATTTTCGCTTCAGGTGTTGCAACCTTAAAGTCTTGCTCGAAATCTGCTTTGTATTTGCGTTTGAAGTCCGCAGTCTTTTTCACCCTTTCGTCACGTCTATTCGATGAGCTCGAAGAATCAGTTTCTCTGAAGAACTTGGCGGCAATTCCGACTGAGCGTTTTCGACCATGATGCTACCATCGCTTCCTCATCCTCGATGCGTTTCTTGTCGGGAAGAGACTGCTTCTCGGCATGGGATTCGGCTCGCTCCAAAAGAGCAGAAATGGTTGCTAACAATTCTTCTTCGTATGATGGTCTGAATTTGACAATCAACTCTTCGAGTATTGCCTCTAAGGAACTCCACAAAGATGCATGCGACCGCCGAAGCGTGCTCATCATTTCTTCTGCGTAAGCAACAGAAGGCATATGCTGTCCAGGGGCAATATTGCCTCCTTTTGCCCGTTCGACGTCTCTTCTTTCCAAATAAAAAGCTCGGAGAGAATAGTATGCTGCTTGCGGGTACGCTTTAATAACGCGAGAAAGGATAACCTTTATCGCCCTTCCTTCCAGACGGCAAAGACCAGTAAGCAATTGGGGTATCCATGGGAGCCAGACCCAAGGTGGCAATTTTGTTCCTCGATTTTCGAGGGTTTGGCATAAAACTCCAGGCGAAGAGCCATCTTTGGTCAACATCCAAAGACACCTGGGAAGGTGAATTCGAGATTTCTCATTTGGATCGATCTGAATAGCCTCTATAAAACAACCCATCGCCTGAGCTAGATACTGGGCAACCTTTTTCGCATCAGCTCGCGAGTCACGCATTTTGTCACCTCCACTTGCCCGCGCTTGTTCGGCTTGTTTCTCTGTCATTGATCCGAGTGATGAACATAATCCACCCCAACTAATCCAGGATTTTGTATGGCTCGGACAAATTTGAACTGAATGACAATATGCCTGGTTTGACTTCGATGTTCGGCGCAGTGACGCCAAGAAGATAGCTTTCAGCCTAAACAATTCACCCTTCTGTGACGGATCGAAATATGACAGATTTGTTGTATTGATGAGATTTAATCCACCAGTTCTCTCGAGATCGTTATCAGGATTGTTGAAGAGTAGGATTTGCTCGCGAAGTTTCAGGTAAGCGTCTGAGACATCCATAGATCGGCTATCAGTGAGCCTGTTTAGTAAAAGAAATGCAGTCTAAAAAGAGTTGAAAGAAATTTAGCTGTCGTGTATCCATATCAGTAAAATCAACGTAATCTCTATGTGATTCTCACCTGTTGCATCCCTTGTTTTCTTGCTACCATTGACATTCGAATAGCTGCAAATAAAAAGTAGCGATTAGAATGTAAGAAAAGGGACGGAAATGTTCGAGACGAATTGTCGTTTGCAGCATATACTTACCAGTCCAAGGACGGTCATGCAATGTCGCCAGAGTACTAGGTTCGCTCCAATGAAAGTTTGAAGTGATGGCATTGAACATGTGCGCACGCCAAGTGAATATTTCATCCCAGACTCTTAGGTCTTCTTCATCGTTAGGCAGTCGATGCCTCCAGGCGCTGTAATGGATTCAATTAGATTTCGATTAGAATATTTCAAAAATGAACAACGATAAATCGAAACGTAGCATCGTACTTACTTCAGAAGGTTTTTCAGATCTGGTAGTGTTTTTCCGGTCGAATGATTATTTGTTTCAACCATGATTTGACCAGATTCTCGTATTTCAACCAATCGGTGGAAATAATGCAAAAGTTTTGCATGCGCAGAACTACCATCCAGAAAAAGCTGGGAGATTTTGCCATTTATAAAGAGCCAATTGTGAACTTTGAGCATGGAGATTCTCTACATCACCAAGTTTTCCGTCAGCTACTGCCGACAGCGCTTCGCAGATTTTCATTGCAGGGTTACCCGATTCCACAGCTGCGACGATACTAGGAGAAGAACACAAAGAGCGTACACTGTCCCAGTTTCGTTCACGCCAAGCACACTCAAGCATTATTTCGTCATTCTTCGAATGTCTTGCGTACTCCGAAACAACTTCGAGTTGTTGCTGTTGTTGTTGGAGGTCCACCCATCCTTTCTTCCCAGTAATCCATTTCGAAGTAAGTTGCAGTCGTTGGTTCTTCGGACTCTACTAGATCAATAAGCCCAGTGTACGCCTCTAACGCTTTGTCCACCTTTCCATAAATCTCAAGTGAGGTGGCATAGCTTGATCCTGGAAGTTCGCACGATTTTAGTGCCAGACTTGACCAAATTTTTGTTTCGCCAAGCTGCCGGTAACAGTGTCGCATTGCGAGGAGAACTTTGTCACAGGTGATTGATTCAGCTTTGGGCAACTTTGTTGATGATAAAACAAAATACTGACTTTCGAGAATCGTCAGAACTTCGTACCAACAATTGTAGTTTTGCGCCAACATCACCAATAAATCAATGTCGACGAATGGCAACGGGTCCAATAGGACGACACTTGAAAGGAATGATTTTATTGCGTTGGAGGGCAACAGTGTTCCGCCAATCTCTTTCTTGAACGCCTGAGCATGAAAAGACTGTGACAAGAAAGACTCTATCGCAGATACAAGACGTAGCTTATCAGAGCCATCAGAAATACTTCTCCACGATGCCGGTAGAAGCGTTTGCATTAGATTTTGGCATATGAAACTATCACCGTGAGCTAAATGACGCAGCGCTTCAAGTAGGGGTTTCGCGTCCTTTTCTAAGCTCGTACGTTCATTTTGAAGAGAATTTCTGAATGTATTGTAGGTGGAGTAAACTGAAGGGCACACATCAGAACTGAACGTTTTTGTTCCAATTATGGGTACCGGGAGTAGTTGTCTCACGCTAACTTCGGACAAAGATGCGTCTTCGCTTATTGAAGAAACGTTTCGAAGGAGAATCTCGACGAATACCACCACCCAATGTCTTGCGCCCAGCCCTTCGAAATCACTATGAACCAGTTGCCAAAGTATATCAATAGGCCGACGCGCGTGCTCATTGAATTGACACCCTGAGCCTTGGAAAAGAGATAATATATTCTCCCTGGCACAAATGTTAGCCGTCAGTAAGCATGAAATGAGAGAGCGGCTAGTAATCATTTCGTCACTATCACTATCATCATTCTCATCTTTCGACATAACATCTGGCTTGTTCAATAGAGCATTCACGTGATGACACACAACATCTGCCAATGGCTGGGAAAGGAGATCAGAGAGGCCATTGAAATCGAAGGATGATATTTGCCTGAAAAAGCTGTTCCGCTCCTTCGTCGTTAAAGGACCAGAAGTTTCCAGCCATCTTCCAACTATCCGAACAGAAGCAAGAAGAAGGTGCACATTATTGCTAAAGTCGAAAATAGACTGAATTAGCGATAAAAATGCCTTTCTGTTGTTCGAAAACGAGTAGACCGAATCACTACTCCCGAGAACGTCCAGAATGATGACAGCCGACTGCAACATGCAATCAAAGTCTTTCAACTCTTTCGACAAATCATGTTGCTTTCCCTGGGCACTCCGGGCAAGACCAGAGGCAGGCGACAGAACATTTTCCGGATACACTTGTTGAAGAATTCCAGAGATAGGCGTCGAATACATCTGGCGAATGCTTATTGTTCCAGTTTGAGAATTATACACAACTCCATTCTGTTTTTGTTTTGCAGCCGATTGGAGGGTATGCTTCTTTATGATTGTGCTCAACAGTGAGATCAACGAGCTCGTGAAAAGTTTCGGAAATGAATGTGATATCCTTCCAACTTTTTGGATGATTCCTAGACTGAATAAAGCGGCACAATCCTCAGCACGAATCTCTTCTGAGTGTGGAGATTGACGAAATCTGGCTTGCCGTGAACTTTCAACACCAATCTGATCGTGATTTTTGCGATATGCAGTATCAGCCTGAATTAAGAGTTTTTCAAGCCATACGGTGATTGGCTGTACAACTCTTTCATCTGCACGTGACCCAAGTATCAAGAAAGCAACCAGAAATTTCTCGAGTTTGCCTCGAACGTGTTTTTCCGTCGGTATTTTCGAATGTCGGAAGCACACATTCAAGATGCACTTCAACTGTCCCGGATTGTGGATCAAAAATAAATTGAGTGGGTCTTCTTCCGCAAGAATACAATACACGTCAAGGCAAGCTGCCAAAATCTCTGATAAACCTGGAACACTTTTTTTCGAGTCCTCCTCCTTCGAAGATATAGATGATGACTTTGAGCCTTTCACATGCGATCTCTCCGTCTCCTTTGTATTTTTCTTTTTCCCTTTCGTCTTACTATTTTGAACGTAGGTTTCGTCGTCATCTTTACACATCGATACAACTTTGTCAAAATATAATGGGCGTATTACAGCACCATTCCATCTTCTCATCAAATCCCGAAGGAGCAAATCAAGTTTCGGCTCAACATTCACAGAATGAGTGTCAACTTTCGGGTCGGCGAGAAGAATTTTCAATCGAACAAGGAAGTTCACCATTGTTTCAACCATCGATTTATCAATTTGGAGCATTGAATCATCAGGAGACGAGCTCTTCGTAGCATCCGTTGTCGGATCGTCGATTTCCATCGCATCAGGGTCGGAATCTGGTCCTTTTTCCCTATGATCTTTCTCCCATTGTAAAACAAGCTCGACTATGGATAATGCCAAAACGCGATTTTCCATTGGGCTGTTCGGGGGCAGTCCCAAACGGTTCAGAGAATTTATCATATAACGAACAAGCTGTGACCGCCGATGAACAAAAATAGCAGGGTGGTTCACCACCATATACCATACGTGCGCAAGCTGCGGTACAGAATTTCCTTCCTCGAACATCAATCGGTATGTTTTATCGATAGCTGTTTTGAAACCAGTCTTGTCTAATCTTTTTGGCAATGCAGATACCAAAAGATTGAGCCCGAACCTCACTAGATCTTTCCCTTCCTGTTGGTGAGCACGCAAAAGAGCATCATAAACCCGGAGAATGATATTTTGCGGCGTATCAATAGCGTTAATATACCTGCAAAGAACAACGTAGGCCCAATTTTTGCATGATGTATCGTCACTCTTCAAAAGCGACCAACAAAATTTGATCAAGTCGTTCCCTTTTTCGTTGAATTGTTCCGGAACAAATTCCAGAAAGAGCGCCGAAATTTGCAACAGACCAACCTTGAGTTGCTCCCCACATGGATTGATTTTGCCATTGTGGTACAAGACCTCCGTAACAAACTTTTGAATTACATCAGCGCCGAGAAATTCAACGGTTTCCAGGGTCTGCTTAGGTAGATTGCGAGTATCAACAGCGTCTTTGTCGTCATCGGTTGTTGGGGGTGCCTTATCTTGTTTGAGGCCAGTTTTGTGGAATGTTGAATGCAACATTGGATAGACCACAAGCTGCAAAGAAAGCAACTTTATTTCTTCTGTGCTTTCGCCAGCCATTAGGGCAAAAAATCTTTGCATGATCTGGTCTCTTTGTTCTTTCTTGAGATATCCTGAAGATGTCTCTTTCAAGAAATCTCGTACGAATGAGAAATCGCCACTGACCGGCTGCAAAAAAATCCGAATCAGCTCAAAAAGAAGATCTACGTCGTCGGGAGAGTTCTTGGAATAGTTGACAAGGAAATATGCCAAAATTTTACTTTCTCCTTGAAACCTGGGCGAAATTGATTCTTCGTGCTGCATTCGTAGATATCTACCTTTGCTCCTCCACAGCCAACGAAGTGCGCGAAGAACATCATTGTCCTGTTTCAGATAGCTGGAATCATGATTTACCAAGGTTTCAATCAGACAAAAACCTTGGAATTGCAATTCTAAGGAATCAATCGTCATTGGCCTCTTCCCGTCTCGACTATTGGGCGAAGATTCTTGGGACCTTTTCATTTTCATATTCGATTTCATAACCTCCCCTGCGTGAACACTTGCGTACGAATTCTTCGCATCTGCGACTTCCCTAACCCCTTTGTCGAACGCGGCCTTTGCCATGCTATACTTCTTTTTTGCTTCTTCGAAAGCCGACTTCGCGTCTGGGGTCGAGTTCTTTCCCCTGCCAGCCGCTGCCCTGGCTTGCAGATATTCTTTAGCTTTCAGAAACTCTTGCTTCAATATTTGAAGTTTCTTTTCTTTCAAACCGATATCCCGTAAAAGCATTACTTCTTTTGGACTCTGAGTCCTACTCGGAAAAGGGTGGATGCCATAAAGGGGCAAGGACAAGTCGCTCTTCAATGCTTTACTCGGCGATGCCCCTGTGACAGACGCTTTCTCTGAGCGAATGATAGCCAGAGGTCGTTCGAAAGAAACATTTAGAACAGAAACAGAGCATTTTCTTCCGCTGAGATAATTCCGGAGTTGTGCTGACTCCTCAAACTTGAGTATATCCTGAAACAGCTCGGTATATAGAGGCGTCTTCAAGCGCTGCAGGAAAAACGATACTGTGTATTGGCTGTATTTGTTCAAGTACAGTGCGAGTGACTTCCGATAAGGAGAATATACGTGGCGAGACTTGTACAAATGGAGACAAGCCTCAAGTTTAATGGTCGTCTTCACAAGTGGATCAACAAAGTTTGACGCGTGCGGAAGAAGCGTGAAGAGGCCAACAATTGAAGCAGCAACGTCGGGCTCTTCTCCCTCTTTCCAAATTTTGTGAGATCTTATCCTATTTGGATCAGTCCATTTTTGTAAGTGATCAAGCAATTTTTCACCCAACGTCTTGTTGAACCACGATGATAATAGGGATAGTAGCTGTGATAGACCTCTCAACAGGGTGGTTGACAATCGAGTATAATCCCTGAGATTTAGAAGGACTGGTCGTATGCAGGTTTGAAGTAGCTCTTTTCGAAGACGAGATTTGGATCTCGAGCCTTCTGGACCATCAGTTGTTACAACACTAAGTGTTAAAACGTCTCGAAGGGCGTCGTGAGCGGCAGTCACTGCCTGGATGGGTTTTGAAACCAACGACCGGAAAAGAAGGCTTATCACATGTGGTCGAATGTTTCCTAGAAGAAGAAAAAAGCAGAAAATAAACGATTTTAGACTCGAAACGATTGGCGCAATAAGTTTCCCGGTCCAAAAGTCGTGACTTACCGACTGGCGTTGAAGATTCAGAGTCAAAAAAGGTATCAGGATGACCACGAATTATTGATCGAAGTAGTTGAACCGATGAGACACGAAGCTGGACACCGCATGGTAATTCCTCTCCGATCAGCAGCTTTCGAGAACCGATTGTGAGAATACAGTCCCTTCGAAGAAAAAGCGATGAGGGTCGCAGGGCAGGGTCTACGTCTTGAACGTCATTCGTTTGAGAATGGTGCCTATGCTCAGGTAAAACAAATCCGTTCTTGTCCACAACACTACCAATGAGATTGTTGTCTGTCATCTCTCCGTCAGCAACAGATGCCATTTTCAAGAGCTCCGACTAGAAAGGCTAAAAGATGCTGATCTTCCAACGGAATCAAATCCGGAACCCGATCAACTAATACCGTAAGCGCTTCGACTGCGCCCACTTGTTCTTGAAGGGGAAGAAGTCTCAGTGACCGCGAAAACAACACTCTTCTGATAAGAACAATTTGCTTTTCGAGTATCGATTTGACGTCTGCTTTTGCTACCGCATCCAAAAAATATTGCTCGAAAATATAGCGGGCAGCAGCACTGCGAAACCATGCATTGACAATGTTAGAATCGATTCAATTGTACTCATTGAGCATGTTAGGATCATGGTAGTGATCGTGGTTCCATTTACTTGAGTAAAAACTTACCGCATTATATGGCACGTTGAAGCCAACTCGTTTATCAACATTTGCAAGACGTCATCGCATGGTTTGGAAACAGCAACTGGCTTCTCCGATGGAACTTCTTCTTTCGTTTTCAGAAGAGAGAGCATGTCGACGACGAAGGGCGTTTTGCTGCTTTGATTCGTATTTGGCGTTCCATAAAGATTAGCACAGAGTTGAACCAAAAATTCAAAACTTTTGATGCCTGCAATAGACATTTCGGCCGGGACACTCTTTACAGAGTACAAAGCAACGTTCATAATTTCTACTTCGTATCTTTTTGCCCAGGATTGACCGAGAATCTCAACCATCATATTGATACCTTTGTAGAGACCATTCCGCATACTCCAATCTGAAGCTACGCAACGAGTACATAATGCACTCAGTAAGTTCTCGAAGTAGATCATTGCCCCTCTATCGAATTTGTCTCCGAGGGTTCTCTTCTTGATCCTTCAAATGCTTTAGAAAGCTCGAGTACGTGCTTTAGTATATCCAAACCCACCTCGGACTAAAGCTGGTGATGGCTCAGACAGGAATTCCGCAAGTGCGTTATTGATTGTGAGCGGGTCAGTAGTATGCTTTAACCGTCCGTTCAGCTCGAAATATCCGAAAGGTTTCAATGATCCCAACCCCTCTTCTCCAAATTCATTCAATTCCTCTTTACTATCAGAATTTCCCATTGATAGAGATGATCCATTCGCATCCACACGAGTGATATCCGCCTGGTTGCTGGTAACAATAACGTAGACACTTGTCATCAACCCTTTCACAAAACCAAGTGCTTCCTCTCGAATCGGTGAAAGTGAACAGCCGAAACATGAGGCCAGATAGCAATGGTGCGGAATTCGCTGTTATACTTTGACAATCCTGATGCAATAGTTTGCATATCAAAGGTGCCGCTTCCGACTTGCATAGCCGCGTCCTCTTGATCTTGTGTTCCTTTGAAATCAATATTTTCAAGGCTACCATCCGGCATATTTATAATTTTTGTAAGCGCACTGCGGAGAACTTGGATCGCGGCATTAGCCTGGCTCAATGTTGTTTCCTTCGTTACATTCTTACAGTAACCAAGTAGATCAATGTTGCCGACTATCATTCGCTAACAAGTCCGTCACATTGAGCGATTCGACATCTCCCCCTTGTTCCGACAAAGATCTCTCCCCGGATGAAATCAAATCGGATTCAAATATTTGCACTCGCGAAGTTCTCTTCAACAGCTCAACACACCTCCGAATCGGAAGATTAATGTGAAACGTAGATGCAGGTTCCATATCAACATCCCCGTCACTATCTGACTTCGCTGACCACGCGAATTCCAAGCTCATTTTCTCAATAGCGTTTTGTGCAAAAGTACTGGGTTCAGGCAATTTCAATTGGTTCGCGCAAGACTCTTCTATTTTTCCCTCCGAGTTTCCCCAAAAGGCGAAGCGTCAACAGCCCATATGGATAAGGTGCTGGTCTCAAATGTATCGATAATGCCTTCATCAAGGAGACAAACACAGCCTTTTGTTTCGACAACTCGGGAAACAAAAACTCTGGATTCAAATTATCCACCCAAAACTCGAGTGTTCGCAATCTAAGTGTACACAAGACAAAGAAACGACGGAAACTTGTGAGAAACTACGATTTTGTCAGATCAGACGAATGCAATTCCGCAGCAAGAGACGTACCCAAGGTTTACAAGATCATCCGAATTGGATTTTAAGGCCAGAACAATTACCAAAAGGAGCAAATTCATGTGCGGGAGAAGCGACGACAGCCTCGCTGGGATTGTCAATACGAGTTCGATCAAGGTGTGGCGCAATGTAGTGTCCTCCGTGCTGGACAAGACGCGGAACAGCCCGTTTAGAACGGCAGGAATCAATGGCAAAAGTTCACGATAGGATTCTTCAAATTTTCCGGCAGAAATCGATCGAAAGACGTATCGCAACAACATGCAATAATTGTCGGCCTTGACATCCACCTTCTCTAGAGAAGAACGCAAGCAGGTGGAAACAATCTTCTTCAAGTGAGGCCGCAAGGCACGCTCGTTCTCGGGATAGGAAGACAAGGACTTGAGGATTCGTTCGTACAGCTGGAGGTACGCGTGCGATGTTTTTCTCATGTCTTCTTCGACAATGCTCTCCTTTTCCTCGAATTCGCTCTCAAATGCTTTCAAACGGTTGTTTTCATTCTTCGAAGAAACCGATACAAAGCAAATATTCTCTGTCTTGGCAAGAACCAGACGATCCATGCGCTCGACCAAGAAGTTGATCATCATGGTACAAAATTCAAAGCTCGTCTGAGGATTGGCACTCAGCAAATGCCGCGGAATAATAATAGCGGTAGGATCTTCCTTGATGGCATCCACCAGCACATTCAGTCGTCTTCCCATGATTCGGCGTAAGTCATCCCCTCCCAGGGTTGTAAAGGCTGCGGCAAAGTACGTCAGGGTGTCTCGAAATTGCTCCATGGCCGGCCGTTCTCCCCTCGGAAGGACTTCAGTCCTTTTCCTTTAGAATTTTGATGCACGGAATCCCCAAGACAATGTATTGGTCAATCAGATCGTGCTCTGCGTGCGTGATTTTCGCAAGCCCCGAAAAGACTTCTTCGTTGTTGACGCCAGCGCGTGGGGGTTGGATGTTTTCAATCTTTTCTTTTTCGCGTTGAGCTCGATAGTTGTTAATGTACCAAATAAGAGTCTTGGATCCGACCACAATGGCCCGAACCATGCATTTCTTGTCTTTGAGGGGCTCTGTTTTGGTTTCGAACCAAAACTGGTGCTCACTAGTCGTAGTAGTAGTAGTATCGTTCTTTGATGTTGCTTTGGAAGTATCCTCGTCGTCATCGTCCTTGTTCATTTTTTTGTTCGGCATTGTGCAGCGCCGAGAGTTTTTCCACCAGTGTTCTCAGAATTCTCACTAGTAAATCTCTTCCGAGCTGTGGATTCCGATCCTTGTTGGAGTATACCGCATCGAGAACACTCAACAGAGTCCTCACGGCGGTGTATTGGGTTGACATGGGCAGGGAAACATCGTGCAATACCCGCGAAAAGATCGTCACCACCCTCGAGATTTGCGCCAAACTCAGGACGGGTGTGTTTCGGGTTTGTTGGATCAAATCAGCTCAGGACGGTATATCCGAGTGGCCGCAAAACGCTCTGTTCCGCAGTAGTGCGGCAAGAGATACCGATGCCGGTGTTGTTGCTTTGGAGGACCAACCAATCAATATTTTTTCGTCCAAGCAACGAATTGACGTGCCGGAAAAACCCGTTTCGAAAATCGCTATTCAACAAATGCCGGGTGGCCTACCAGGAGTTCCTTGCGGGTGCTGAGCAATTCTCTGGGACAAATCGACATCAAAGCGACCACGTTGCTGGCCAGGACGATCTTCGTAGGGTTTCAGCTCGTTGGAAAATCCCCGGAGCAGATACGTCAAAAACGACAGAGTTTTGGCTTGTGCCGCCACCAATTCGCGGCTCTTGGAAAAGTAGAGGCGTCGAGCATTGTCGCTGAGACGTGGTGGTTGTGTGTTGTTGTTGTTGCGGTGAAGCCTGGATCGGCGGGTTTTTGCAAGTGCTGCTGAAGCTTTTCGATGCTATCGATGGAAGGCGCACGGAGACTCAAAGCTTCTGTCATGACCTTGATGAGAATTGAAATGTTTCCCTTGAGGAATTTTGGATACAGCTGGAACATGAGCATAACAATGAGGGGCCATTCGGTCAGCACCCGAAAGGATGAGTTGGATCGTGGAGACAATGAGATTTGTCGGAAAGACATGGAAGAATTTCGTAAAGGCGATCCTAAATTCATCGTGCTGTCGGAAGTATCCATGGGAACAGGTTCGTCGTTTGGTTTGGACGGAGAGGAAAGCCCCGAAATGTGATCGGGTTCCGACCGCCGTAGGGATGCTGCTGCCGATAAGGTTTGAAAGGAGAAGCTCCTTTGTACCTAATAGACCCCAAAAAAGTGAAACAAGAATACAAACATTCACAATCACGCAAAAAATAAGTGTCAATGGATAGGTTGACAAGAGAACTTTGCAGTTCGACACGAAATATCCATGATGCTGCAAGAATAAAAACAATAATGCATTCGAAATCAACAAAACAAAAAGTCATATACACTCACCGCCCCCGGCAGCGTCTTGTAGGCCGAGACCACAAAATCCAGTGCCGGCTGGATGTAATCCTGTGGCAAACTCCGATAGGCCTTGTACAAATCAAAAATAATTCTCGAGGCCAGCAGAGCATTTTCCTCAAAGTCTCGTCGATGCAACAGAACGTCCAGTGCGACCGCCACTAAATGCGGAGCGTGCGGCCGTAAGACCTCGTTGCTGGGCATTCGGCTAATAATCTCCAAAATCGTATTCCGCAACTGGTAGTGTTTGTGGTGTAAATTGTCAATGGTCGCTGGATCCGAAACAACAGGCTGATGTGGTTGTTGTTGTTCCGTTTTGATGACAGTGTTTGGATTTGGAACGGAAGGATTCGTCGTGATGGTTGTTGCTGTTGCTATTGGTTGTGTGTTTGTCGTCGTCGTCGTTGTGGTTGTTGTGGGAGTATGTTTTGCAACGCTATTGGTGGCCAGAATCGTCGAAAAGGCCGGGAGCAGGGCCGACAACATCAAAGGAAATTCGACCGTGTGGACAATTTCAATCCCCTCCCTTAGTTCCTTGGCGGCTTTCAGAGCATCGTCCAGATCTGCTCCCAGCAATCGGCTTCGAACGGGTTCCCAATTCATGTTGCCTGCCGTGGCAATGGCAATTGCTGTTGCCGGTGGTTGTGTGGATGTCGTCGTTGTGCTGGCGTTCCCGGTCGTCGTCGACATGATTCTCGTTAGCCTTCAACAAACTTGTTCTTGATAAAGCATGGATTGCCTTGTATTCTGCAATAGCACAAAGAGTTGGATATGGATAGATACGATAGTTGTGTTGTTGGATCCAATTCTGTGTGGTGGCCAATTACATGTTAAACTACATTCATTCACAAGCCATACATTTCCGCGACTGTTGTTCAGTTGGCGCTCCCCCTAATTTAAAATCATTATTAGAAATAGGGATATACAAATAGAGAAGCGCGCGATTTTTGGCCCGATTACAGTACCTATTTAAAATACTGATTATAACTATGAAACATACGTACGATATGAAAACGAGGGAACCAAGAAACCAAGGTTTCTTTTCGTGTTTTCGATGTCTTCGTTCGAAAGACGGTTCTATGAATTTTTCATTCTACTATAAAGTTTGGCTATGTTGAGATTTTGAGAGAGTAATTCGAGACTATTACTTGTATAGGGATGTATTAGTCTTGCCACTCATAGACTAGGGCATTAGCTGTAGCAGCAGCTTTTTGAGCAAAATTTGTTTCTTTTTCGTTCGACGACGACGACGTGTTTGCGAAGCAATCGACCATGAACATGACCCAGCAAAACGAAAACAGCACCAGATGTCATTCTCCAGCACGATAGCATCTTTGTCTCCTTCAAGTGTTTCTTTCGGAATCGTCTCTTGCATCCAGTCGATTGATTCACATCGTGCTGCATCTATCCATAGAACTCTTTTTCTCTATTTGCAGAATTGATCCATTATCATGTCGTCGTTTCGCGTTATATTGATTGATTGATTGATTGATTACGTACTAGCATTCATTCTTCCAGACACCCGTGCTTTGCCGCGTGTGCTCGGGTTTGTTGTACGAGGCCACATGGTCCGGAAGCGGATCGAAAAAGACGATATCGGCATTGGTGTTTTTCCCCGCTAAAGTGTTTTCCAGGTCTTGCCACCAATCGAATCCCCCCCGTTCCATGATTCCGACAAACCAGGGCGACCACGTCAAATCGGGCTGATTGTACAGCATGTCCTTGAGCTCGTCGATGGATACATACCGGACTTCCGCTACTTCTTCGGCATTCACGTTGAGTTCAAATTCCGCCAGAGGCGACTGCAAAAACAAAATGTAATCGACCTCGTGCTCTCCCCACGGCGTTTCGGGCCCGTGTGTATCCACGTCCGACGCCCAGTAGTGGAACCTTGAGACAAACTGCATGTCTCCCTGTTCCAGCGACAGCCCGAGCTCGTGCTGGGCCTTGCGGGTTGCCGCGTTCTTAATGCCCGGGAGTTCCGGATAGGCCTGTGGCCAGACGTCGACCTCCGATTTGGCCATTTTTAGGAGGGGGTGCGAACAGGCCGTGTTGGTCCAGACCCCGGGAAAGGTAATTTTGTCCGAGGCCCGCCGCGTCAACAAGAGTTTGCCCTGGTCGTTGAAGCAAAAGAGCGAAAAGGCCCGGTGCAATATTCCCCGGGGTTGGTCGCTGGAAAAGGAGTGGGCTGCCTTTTTCGAAACTTCTTCCGTGACTTCAATAACATTGTCGTTGTGATCCACAATGACCAAGAGGTCCGATTCCATCATGTCCTCCTGGTTCATGTCCGCTCCATAGGAGCTTTCCGCAGTGGGAGCCGAACCAAGGGAAAACGGTTCGTGGATTGTTGTTGTGGTTGGAAAGGAAACCCTGGGAGCAGCCCCCGAGTACAAGAAACAGAGATATCCTCAAGAGCAGCCTCATAGTTGGTTGTAGTGATTCAATGCATATAAGCTCACCGACAGAGAGAGAGAGAAAAAATGGGAGTGGGAAACGTTGCTCCTTCTTGTTTCAACAAAGATGCGACCGTGAAATAAATGTCAATATGCGAGAATTGAAGAAAATCACGGAAAGAAACTCATGCATGACACGTGAAAGACACGTCTTCTATGGAATGAAAGAAAAGAATGCACGGAATGGCTCTTTCTCGAGGAAACTGAAAACGTTCACTTTTTCAAACATCATCGGCGTCAAGTTGGTTCGTCATTCGTACGTCTCCACATGGAAGACATTACGCGCGCGTTGTTTCCTTACGCCTTACGGTGAGGAATAGTAGTAGGAGGAAATGCTATGAAATACGTAAAATGTAAAAATTGGAAATACACTAGTCATTCATTATTTATTAGTATCATTGTTTCTATTATACGCCACAACCATCATGCTTTTTTCATCGTGTCCGCTTCTTGTTCACGAAGCTCCACGGATTTTGCCATTTCGGGGGTGCTTTCTTTGCCTCGTCCTCTTTCTGTTGTGGACGAAAGAGGATCGTGGCCTTGTTCTTGGCCCTGTCGAGAAACGAGGTTTCCGACGTTTGGTCTCGCAAGGTGGTGGACAGTTCCTTGCCTTCCAGTGCCATGGCCCATAACTTCATAATCTCCTCGTTGGGATCGTTGCTGTCCCATTCGAAAAAGTCGGGAAAATCCTCGATCGTTGGCAAATGTGCAATGCCGTTGGCTTTCAAGAGTGATGCCAGCACATCATCATGTTTGCAAATGGGCACATCGATCGTTTCCCGAAATTCGGGATCCAGCGTCCGCGCCTGGATGCACGTCTGTTGAACGAATTCGTTGTGGTTCAGCAACTTGCTATTGCTGCTATTGCTATTGTTGGTGGCTTTGACCAAACAATAGGCGTTTGTGGTACACGTATTCAGCAACGGAACCATGGGCGGCAGGTGTTTCGCTCGATGGATAACCACGCGCCAGGTACCTTTGAGCCGCGAACTGCTCGGTAAGCTCTATATACGTCAAAGAACACTCCAGGGTTGCCTCCAACGTTGTCCCATTTTGGATCTTGTAGGATTTAGCCTTCCGATAGAGAAAAGAGGGCCCGCTTGTCGGAAGGATCTGGCAGCTCTAATTCGGAACGCTTCCAATCAAGCTATCCGTTGACAGGGAACTAAAATCCCAGAGTTCAATGGTAATCTCTGTCCAGCGCGTGCTTGTCGTGAATTGATGATAATAAAATCGTGTGGCATTGTAGCTCAGACGATCGATGCCTTTTTTGTACAACTCCCAAAAGCGATCCCGATCTCTTTTTTGGTGTGTTGTCAATTCTTGGTAACGGTCGTGGGTCAACAATTCGCTTCGTCCCCAATCAAAGATCCGACAAAGGACCTTGGAACGCACTTCGGTTTCGGTTTCGGATATTGATGAACGATTCGGGAAATAGCCCGCATCGTAGGCCACTGCCACGGAGCTTCCGATCCACTTTTGTGGGATTGTAACCTTGTGGCACAGTGTGGAAAGGCGAACCAATTGCGAGGCGTAATTCGTGGGCCACAATTTCGGCCACTTCAATGGGCAACAATCGATTCGTGTCTGGACTTTTGGCGCAGCGACGAAGATCAAAGAAATACCGAAAGGCATTCGTCCCGTTCATTCGCTTGAACATGTGTTTCTCGACCTGCTGAACTTGTGACTTTTTGATTTTGGAGCCCCACATTGTTTTGACATAGTCCTTGACGTTGTGATGGCCTTTGATGTTTTCGTCCCAAACCGTTTTGACGTGGTGTTGCTGCTCCAAAATTAGCTCCAAGGCGCTCTTTCGTCGCATCATTGACGGTTGTTCTGGAAATATGCTCTGCCGCTCCAGCATGAGTTCGAGGCGGCTCTTTTGTTTGCCAAACGCACTGGCATTTTTTTGGATGCTGTCGTCGGCCAAAATATCCAAGAGCGGATCCATGGAATCAATGACTTGTGGGCAGCCGTTGAATCCACAGAGACGATATCCCTCCAATATAGAATTGGTGAGCCCGTCCATAAAATGATGTTTGATGGCTCTGAAATGGGATTTTCCCTTCCAGCCTCCACAAGCCGTCTTTTCTCCAATCTTGAGATCCATCATTCGATACCACTGGCAATTGGTGCGCAGATTCGCCATTACCAAAAGATCGCAATGGGAATCTTTGTCGTCGTCCTCAGGGTCATGATTATCGTTGGTTTTGGTGCGCAAAATTCCCAGATAATCAAACATGAAGGGTTCCAAAAGTCCAACGCCCTGTGTCAGGTCTTTGTTCTGATTGGTGGTGTTGGATCGGATGCGAAGGATTTCCGCGTAAAAGTCTTTTTCGTCTTGGGCGTGGCTCAAATCTTTGCCAATCCAATAGTTGTTTTGCGTTTGCTGCTGCTGTTCCATGTTGTTGTTGTGGAGGCCACGGGAACGGGATTTCATGGCATCGATTCCATCTTGCGTCAGGACGAGCTTGAAAAAGGGAGCCGTTCCTCCAGAGGTGCGGATCCGTTGTGCGGGAGAGACAAACCAACTTGGATCGACGCGTTGAATATCATCGATATCGTTGTCGATAGCATCATCGATATCGATATCGTCGTCGGTGGGTTCCTCGATTGTTGTGGACATTTTTGACACGAGGATTGTTCGCTGTTCATGTGTGGACGAAAGGATTCGATTAAGCTCGTTTTCGACAAGAGCTGTCCATAAACGCACCAGCGTGCTGGTGACACGGAGAATCTTGTGCCACTGTCCAAAGGGTTGTTGCTGTTGTTGCAGTGGAAGGAAAGAAGAAGACAGGAGCATTCATAGAACATACAAAGTGCCATACAAGTACTACTATTATTTCCCCGAGCATGCGAAAATGGGGAAAACAAGATTGGAAACATTTTCCGTGAGTCTTGATTTCAAAACTGCGAAGAAATGGATTCCTACCTTACATACTTATTAATCATACATATAATATAGTCTCGGTACACTACGTAGGTGAGTGAGCGAGTTCGTTTTTTTCAAAAAGAGAAATTTGGCGTCCAGCCCGTGTCAACAAATAATTACGAGTTCGAGTACGAACTGAAAACGAACAGTGCAAGCCTGTTCACTACTACTTATTCTGTGTGACTCGTGACCGACCAAAAGCAAAAAGTTTCGTTCTTTTTTGAAACCATGAACAGGAACAGAAAACGATAACACAGACTATTATCATCCATCACAGAACCTTGCTTCTTGACAAAAACCACAAAACGAAACAAAAACAACAATTATAAAACAATGACGTCTTGGTTCACACAGTCTACGGGCTATGATCTCTCGAGCGCTTTCGATTCGTTGACGGAGACGGTCCAGAGCGTCACCGAACAAGTTTCCGAGGCCATTCCCACGGAGCACAAGGAATTCCTGGCAAAGATCACCCTGAACACGGACGAAATGATTTCGGAGCGACAGAATTTCCGAGAGGAGGCCGATCGAAAGGCCGAAGCCAAGGATCGCCTCAACAAGGTTCTCCCGTGGGAGACTCTCGATCCGGAGCGGGAGGTAAATTATATTGCATACATTGCATTGCATTATAATGCATTCGATACAACAATCGCTGTTGTGCTGTGTAGTTTCTGTTTCTTGCCCCGCTTTCTCACTCCTAATGTTCATTGATTTCGTTTGTGCTGTTTTTTTTCTTCTAGATTTTGGTGGAAGAATGCAAAGAAGCCATATTGGAACTCAGTGGTCGGGAAGAAACCTTTTTTGGACCCTACGAAATGCCATTGTTGAAGGTGGTCTTGGCAAACGACAACGAAGAAGAAGAAAACGGAGCCGAAGCGCCACCCAAAGATGCCGCCACGTCCCAGGCTCGTCGCCACATGGCACCCTCGGAGGAGAGTTTGGAAATGCTCAGCAAATTGGAACCACTTCCAACCCTGCTGGAGGACTTTGATCTGGATGCCCACGTGGGACTGATCCAGAGACTCTTACTGGAAGATCCCAAGCTGGTGGCCATGCAGGCGAGTTTTTCGGGTGGAGGACTTCGCGAAAAGACCTTTTGGCGCAACTACTTTTTCCATTGCGCATTTTCGCGATACGAGGTGAGTCACTACAGGATGTATGGTATGCTGCCATGGACATCTGTTGGAACTATGATATAATATTCTGGTTATGATTGCAGTTCCTAACCTTTCGCAATCCTAATGACAATCAATCAGGCTGGTTTGAGTCTCGACGAAATATGGTCCTACGGGGAGGAAGTCGGCTAACGCGACAAACTAACGAAGAAACGACAGCGACAAACGACAATCCATCGTCGGCAGACGGAGGCAGCGAGGATGTAGCGGAAAGCGACAACCTGGAACTCGTGGAAGAATCCGGAACGACGACACCACCGATAGAGGATTTGGATGATCCCGCAGCGACCACCGAAAGCCTGACGGAACTTTCCGAACTCTCACCGAAAAACGGCTTTGAACTGATCGAAGACGAGGATATCGACATTGCCGGAGATCCGGAACTGGACGAGCTCGAGGCAGAAATAGCAAGGGAACTAGAAGGTTTATAAAAAGCCTATACACGGAACATGGAACATGCATGCATACAATTATAAACAAACGTTGTAAAAAGTAGAAGGCATTCAAAACGACACAAAACAACTACGTATCATGGAATCAGTGCATTCGATTTGCACAGTGTGCTTTTACTATCTTTAGATTTTAGAACCATTTACAACTGCGCCAAAAGCTCCTCGTCTTTGGACAAATCGACCTTTGACGATCTGTCCCGAGCCTTGTAGTTTTCGTAATACCACACAATGTCGTCCTTGAGTTCGTTAGCCGCTCCTTTGTAGCCCAACTTTTCCTTGGCCATATCGGGAGCCACATAGAAATCCGTGAGCCGAAAGGGAAACTTGGCCTTGCCCAAGGCCGGGTCGTAGTGCTCAATCTTGGCTTCTTTGCCAGCGGCTTGGGCACACAGCATTGCGACCTCGTCGTACGTCACCAGCTTGTCCGGTCCCGCAGTTGAAATACCGCTGCGCGACGGCGGCTTCTTCGTCGTCCAAGGGTGCCACCAGCAAGGTTGCGACGTCTGCCGAGTTGGTCAAAGAGACCTTTTGGGTGCCGGGGCTGGGAATCGGCAGGGGTTTGTCGTTGGCGATCCGATCGAAAAACCAATCAATGTAATCGTGCTTGTTGGATTTTTCGCCGTAAATGTACTGGGGCCGGAAGCTAACCAGTGGCAACTTGCACTCTTCGGCAATGTACTGGTCCATCAGATTTTGTCCGGCGGATTCCTTAATGGGAGTGCTGGCCTCGGACATTGGGAACTCGGTCTCGTCGGTGGGTTGGTACATTCCTGCCGAGGAAATGAACGTATACAGCTTGACGCAGTCCCAGCCCTTGGCGATATCACACAACGATTTGCTGGATCCCTCGGGACCTTTGGAAAAGTTGTCGTAAATGTATTCGAACTTTTCGGCGCCCAGCAAGTCCTGCATGGCACTTTCGTCCAAATCGGCCGCCAGGTCGGCAAAGACTACATCCACATCGGGAATGTCCGACGCATAGGATTTGAATGGTTCTGATTTTAAATCGCAGGCCTTGTCCTGCAGAATAGTGATGGAATCGATCTTGTCGCTGGTTGCAAGCTTTTTGGCAAGCTGAAAGCCTAGCTCTCCGTGACCGCCTCCCTTGTTCTGCACAATCAAGGCTTTTGCCATGGAAAGAGAGACATCACCTCGGGCTGTTTTCGTAGAAGGAATGGCAATAAATTATACAATGTCGAAGCGTGCGTGAGAAAAACAACCAAGACTCGGAGAGATTACAGAATCTGGTATGAAAAATTCGACAAGCACCAAATGAATCAATCATATTCCGATGAATCAATCTGCTTCGATGTTTTTGAACGCACCATTACCGATCGCGGAAGGGGCAAACGCCGAGGCGCCCCCGACAAGCGCAGCTCCCGTGAGCAAGACAATCGATCGAACCATTGTTATTTTGAAAAGATGATATCGTTTTAATACAACCGATAGTGTACTTGTGGGAATCAATGTCGACAACAACAATGATGACACGATATAGAAAATGCAGCTGCTTGTTGCAAAAGCCAGCGTCATAGGTACGTGTAGTGTACACTGCTTTGTGGGAAAGATATTCGAATATTATTTGTATCTCGACGATCGTGTTGTTGTTGTGACGTAATAGTATGTGCAGGCATACCTTGCGTATGTAAGACGCCTATGAGGAATAGTATGAGTCAATCTATGATGATGATAGTGATAGATATGCATTCTACCTATGTCTGTGAGGATACACGTGTAAATGAAATACCGCATCTGCCGCCAATTATGGTTGAAGCCGTGAAACGTTTTTGATCTTTCTTTGAAACCACATTTTCGATACCCATGTGCTCGTTGATCGTCAATCGCACTTGGTGAGTGAAAACTATTCTGCGATTTTATCTCAATCGGGGTCTGTTTTTCCTCTCTTTCGAATCAATCGGTAGAACAACCCATTCACAGGAACGGATCGATTGGATAATACAAATCCTATTCCTATAACCGACAGAATATCTAACTACCATGAAGATTATCGCATCGTGCCTCCTGGCACTCGTAAGCTTGCAGGAAGCATCGGCATTTGTGGCTCCTGCACCCAAGGCTAGCGTCCAACAATTCTCTGCGTCGTCGGTCGACACCGACGCGGGTGCTTTGGACACGGTGGATCCTACCGACTTTGAGCTTTTGGGTCTCCCTGCGAGACCGGGACGTCCCCTGAAGGTTGCGATTGCCGGTGGTGGAGTTGGAGGTTTGACTGCCGCCTATTACATGTTGAAGAAAGTACGTCGAACAGAACCAATCGCTAGAAATTTTTCGCCTCTGTGACACCGAACTGGAGCCAATCAAAATTCAAAACGAATTTGTTCTTTCAAATCACAATTCACTCAATACTTGCTTGTTTCTCGTTTGGGTTTGTTGCCATGTCATTTCGTAGGGTTTCGACGTTACGGTGTACGAAAAGACTTCGGAATTTGCCCGATTCGGAGGTCCAATTCAGTTTGCTTCCAATGCCCTCTCGGTCTTGAAGGAAATTGATGACAATCTGTTTGATCGTGTCATGGAAAAATTCACCTTCACGGGCATTCGAACGTGCGGAATCAAGGACGGACTCCGATCGGATGGATCCTTTCGCATGACCGACGACTCGTTGGATTATTTGGTGAATCCGGATGCCCCCGCCGATTGGTTTGTCAAGTTCCCCCTCAAGGAGTGCGCCGATCTATTTGGTCTTCGTAAGTACAATAGGATTGCCCGATGGTTCACTCATTCACAACTTCCATATTTTGAAATCATCCCCGACTCATTTCTCTTCTTTTTATGAATTGCTCTTTGTATTTCTATAGCTTACACCGGAGTGATTGACCGTCCTGATTTGCAAGAAATTTTGTTGGACGAATGCAAACAAATTAAGCCGGACTTTATCCAAAATGGAAACCCTGTTGTTGGATACGAGAACCTTGGAAAGGGCAAAGGAGTTTCGATCAATTTATCGGATGGAGAAACCGCAGAAGCCGACGTATTGGTGGGATGTGACGGAATCTGGAGTGCGATCCGAAACCAAATGTACGACGAGGGTGGTGTCAAATCAATGAGCAAAAACAAGAAGAAGCGCCAGGGATGCGATTACTCTGGATACACAGTCTTTGCGGGAGAGACGGTGCTCAAAACCGACGATTACTACGAGACGGGATACAAGGTCTACATTGGTCCCCAGCGTTATTTCGTCACTTCTGATGTTGGAGATGGACGTGTGCAATGGTATGCCTTCTTTGCCCTCCCACCTGGTTCCAAAAAAGCACCTTCGGGATGGGGTGGTTCCGTCCGCGATGAACAGGCCGATCCCGGTGAAAATCTTGTCGAATACATCAAGTCGTTGCACGAGGGCTGGACAGATGAGATCATGACGGTTCTCGATTCTACCCCACCCGAATCTGTCGAACAGCGTGACCTTTACGACAGAGCCCCCGAATTCTTCCGCAGCTGGGCCGACGGAAATGTCGTCCTCATGGGTGACGCTATCCACGCCATGATGCCCAACTTGGGACAGTAAGTGTTCGTGAGAGATATGTTTGTACGAAAGAATAATCTCGGAGTTTTGTGACTAATTTTGTCTTTTTCGTTTTTGACAGGGGAGGATGCCAGGCCATCGAGGATGCCTACGTTCTGACCGAAAATCTCGCCAACACCAAGTCCACAGCAAAGATTGAAGATTCGCTCCAAGATTTCTACCGAAAGCGTATTCTGCGAGTCAGCGCCGTTCAATTCTTGAGCCGACTTGCCAGTGATTTGATTGTAAACGCTTTCGATACACCATGGAGTCCACACGACGACCTTGGAAAGTCTTGGAAGTCTTATTTAACATTCTTCTGGAAGCCTGTTTTGCAATACGCCATTTTCCCAGCTCAATTTGCATTCCTATATTCCTATTATCCATCGGGGCGGTAAGTGTTTTTCTGGCAAGAGTTTTTTTCGTTTTTTTGTCGGATAGTGTTTTTCTAATGAATGCTCTGTTTTTTCTTTTTCGATTCGGTAGAATGGATGATGTCGCCAAGAAACTTAGCGATGAATGGAAGACCAGACATTTCGAGTCGAGTGAAGAAGCCTTCAAAAAGGCCGAAGCAGGATTTGTCCGAAATACTGGGCCATCTTTCTTCCAGAAAGCGGAGGCCGAGGAACCGAAACCCGAAACCGAAACGCGTGAACCCGCATTCGCCGGCCTCAAGAGTTTCAAGCTACCTTTTTAAGTAAACAATCTAAACTCTTCTAGAATGCAATTATATTTATAACTTACGTTCTATGGAACCTATTTTAGGGGCTAATGCCCACCAAAGGTACAGATATAGTCCTAGTCAATGTGACACGCTTGGGTTTGTTCGTGATCCGAATGGATTTCTTGTCCATCCATCACGAAAAAAATCGCAATTGGACGCGAAACTGAAACAACAAGCAACTGTTCTTGAAATAAGAAAAAGCACACCCGACATTACGATACATACACAATCAAAACAACCGAAGAGCATCACCACTGTTATGTTCTTGGCGCAGTGCTACTTTCAGCCATGGAAATCGAGATTAATTTTCGGTTCGACGAAAACGGAAGAACCGCCAACACCAAGGTCAATAACAACGAAAACAATAGCAGCAATGGAATCGATTACGACTTCAAGGCCGAAATGACGGACCTGAAAGACTGGTGCGAATGCGAATGCGAATCGCCGTCAACTGAATCATCCACTGAATCATCATCCACTGAATCAGCATCCACTGAATCACCAAAGAAATCCATGATGGATGAGATCTTGTTGGACTGTGAAATCAGCGACAACATGATCATGCCACGGACCTATTGGATGCCCGCCGATGGAAGAACACAACCACGGTGTGCCCTCGAACAATTTGCCCTGGATGTTTTTAAGCATCACGTTCCAGAGGATCTTGTGTATGACAAGGAAACCAGCGGGGCGGAATGGTGGTGCCAGCTCCGGCCGTCTCCCGAAACGGGGCGTCACAAGGCTTGTGCAAAGGACAATGAGAATGACAATCAAAATGACAAGGATCCATTTGCCAACGGGATTTCGTTTCACGTCGACAAGGACGAAGAATTGCGAATATTGACGGGTGGATCCACCTATGTCCATCCCCATTTGTCGACAATCACGTACCTCACAAACCTGGGCAGTCCCACGCTCATGATGGATTGCCAGGTCCATCCACTGACGGGGGAATGGATTGTTCCCGAGGACTTGGTCGAAGGCTTTGTCTCGTGGCCGTCCGTCGGAAAACACACGTCCTTTGATGGGAGGTATTTGCACGCGTCTCCCCTGGACCTAATGGGAGAAGAGGACGCCTTTTCCAAACAGATTGCATCTTGCCAAGCACGCTTTGGAGGTGAGCCTAATCTCTCGAAGGCCCAGAAACGCCGGTGCCGAAGGGTGACCTTTTTAGTGAATATTTGGCTCAACTACAAACCCTACGATGTGAATCCCTTTCCGGAATCGATGCTCGACAAGATGAGTGGCATTCGAAAAGGCCTATCCTTCGGCAATAAACATTCCCCTTCACTGCACGTCCAAGAAACGAGTGTTCGAGCCGACAAGGCAACGGCAAACGATACTGCGTATACTGCCAAGGCCTTTTCGTGGCCACTGGGCGACAAACAGTCCGGGGAAAAGCTAGATTGCAGAGTTCCCTTTGAATCGATCACTGCAGCATCCAAAAAGGGGAGCAATGTTCGCATCCAATGGCAGAGAAAGTCCGGTTCAAATGACGACGACTGTTTTGTCCTTTTTGATGGGAAGGCAGCGATGGAGAAAGGTACGGAGAGGGGATTGTTTCTCTGGAGACGAAGGATGATGCAACCGAGGAAAGCAGAAAACGTCCACGTGACAATTGAGAAAGCTACAGTCTGAGTTGTATTCGAATAGATTGGCTGAAATAAATAGAGTTAGCTAGCTACTTGGGGACTTTTCCCCATGGAATTAAATCTCTGCCCATCGTCAAAATGCGATTCCCTTCTTTTTTCGTTTCGTCCTTGGTAGGTTCTGTTTGGCAAAATTGTTTGCTTTGCTGTCGATTAGCATTCCCTTGTTTGTGTCGACGAGGCTTCTGTTTTGGTGGCGAAGCATCGGCACCGACTCCAAACCAATCGTCAAAATCCCCGTGGTTGCTCCTCTTTTCGGAATTGCTGCTCTTCACGTTTTGGTCTTCCCAGTCTTTTCGAATGTTGAGATGCCCCGAAAGATGATCGATTCCCAGATTCTTGGCACGCTGAAAGCCAATTGCGGGAAGTTCCGGCAGCCCAAAGTCATGGATCAGCTGGTTGATGATCGTCACGGTTGCGTTGAGCGACGATCCTTCGTTTTGACTTGCGCGTTGACGTCGGGTTTGAAAGTAGTACGAAACCAACGAATGATAGGCGAGTTTCAGAGATTCTCCCATGCCCGTGTGGTCACTCCCATTCTGTAAATCGTGCTGGAGCATCCCAAGCTCGTTGTCAATCTCCCGGCGAACTTTGTTGGTAGCCCTGCTTCTGGAACCCAACTGCTTTTGGAGGGAAGCATCAACTGTTAAACCGAGTCCTTCCAGGTCCCCGACAAAGTCTCTCTCGTGCTCTGGAATTATCAGAAAACCGGCGCCCTCTTTTCCTGCCCGCCCAGTTCGGCCAAGCCGGTGAATATAAGTTTCTCTACTTTGTGGAGCACCCACCTGGACTACGTGCGTCACATCGGGATAGTCGACGCCTCGAGCGCTGACGTCGCTCGTCAATAAAACTCCGTGAGGAGCGTTCCGAAAGCGTCGTGTTGTCAAGGTTCGTTCTCGTTGGTGCATCTTTCCGTGCAGTTCCCAGACTCCCTGGGTGTGGCCCAACCGTAATGACAAGAACTTGGTGTACAGCTGGGCGAGCCGAGTAAGTTCGAAAAAGACAATTATTTTGGGTTTTTTCTTTTGGCTCTCGGTCAACAGCTGCACAATGAATTCCAGGCTTCCGGTCCAGAATCGTTCCGGAGGCAACACGACTACAGCTCTGAGTGGTGTTCGATGTTGGTAGTGCGTGGCGAGATCTGTTTCATCGACACAATCGATCGTTTCATAGTCTTTGTTTCCATTGGGCATGGCGATATCCACAACGTCCATGATTCCGGGAGAGAGCGTCGCAGAAAATAAGAGAGTTTGTCGGCTCTGCGCCGACGAGGTGTCATCGTTGAGACACGATACAATGTCTTGGACGTCCCTCCGGAATCCCATTTCCAAAAGACGGTCGGTTTCGTCCAATATAAGTGTTTGGAGGTTTCCGTTTTGAAGCAGCGAACGAAAGGGAACGACATGGGGATTTTCGGCACCTCGATCGTGTTCGCCATTGTCTGCAGGATTGTACGACAGTGTTAGGGTTGTGGTAGCTCTGGTAGATTCAAAACAAATACAGGAAGAGAAAATATGAGCAACGCCCACAAGGATACTCAAGACCCAACAATCAAAAGGCAGGAATGAATCGATACTCTTGTTCTTGTTCTTACAAATGATCCTTCAATCGCCCGGGAGTGGCCACGAGAATGGTCGGCAACCCCTTTTTGAATTTGGAAATGTCATCCTGCTTGGACGATCCACCATACACCACTTGGGAGGAGAGTTTGTGTGTGCTTGTGCATGGCTAATAGCTTTTCGGCCTCTTTGCCAATTTGTGCGGCCAGCTCTCTCGTGGGAGCTAGGATTAGAATGGGAATTCCCGGTGTTATTTCTGCTTTTGAATTCAAATAGCGCTCCAAAGTGGGAACCAAAAAGGCCAAAGTCTTGCCCGTCCCGGTCCGAGATCGCGTCACGACATTCTTTCCGCTTCGAATGGTGTCAAAGGTTTTGGCCTGGACCTCGGTTTGTTTGTGGATTCCTTGGCGACGGAGTGCTTTGAGGGTCCGGGGATGCAGGTCGAGGTCCTCGAATCGGGGTGGATTGTGTTTCGTTGTGTTGTTGTGTTTCGGAATATCCGACGAAAAGAAAAGTCTCGGTGTCAAATTCCATGGTTGCGTACGGTAGAAATCGATATGCATATGCACTGGTGGAGTGGTACCGACGAGGCCCGACCGCAGCGTTCTCTTTCCACATTGTTGCCGAAATCGGTCGTGTGCAGCAGCTCTTGTGGATTGCAATAGGCGTCGCCGAGCAGTGCTTCCAATCATGATTGCGACATTGTTTCAAATATGGTATTGAAAGATGCAGATGGAAGAAGTTGTATTGTTTCAGTGTTGTTGTACAACACAACAATTTTTTGTAGTTTCTGTTCAGGAAACAATTGGAAGAAAGTTGTTATGGGTGGTTTTGTGAAATCCCTCTCATTTTTTTGCGCGCCAGAAACTGGTTGGTTGTGGTAGATTTTTCGGTCCCATATGGTTTCATTCACGTTTCTCAATAAATCAATGAGAAGGAAAGAATGCTTATCCATCGCGATTTAGAATCATGCTCTATTATCATTACAACTCGCAGTAGGAAAATAATACATATCGTATACTAAGTATTTCTTTTTATAATACTATTATATCTTTAAAACAAAAGAGAAGGAGTGCTGCTGCTGCATACTAGAGAGCTTAGGTAATGGTCGGCAACATGTAGGTTCCGGCATTGTTGTTGGGGGTCGGGGGTATGCTTTCCACAGAGGAGTCATCCGAGTCGACGTGTCGAATGATGGCTCCGTCCGGCCCTATCACCGTTTCGCCGGCGCTCACACCGCTATCCACCGTCAGTTTCATTAAATATCCAAATAGGGCCGTGTTCATGATCAATAGCAGGGCCCACGTAATGTTTTTGAGTTGAAGTAGGGCAAACACTGTTATGACAATAATGAATGAGGAAGAAAATTCCGACAACGTGGGCTTGCTGAAGTCCAGCGGCAGGTCATGGCTGCTTGTTCCAAGAGGGCGTCCTTGTTGGACATGTTCTGTCGCTTTTTGATAATGGCAATCAACATTCCGAATCCAAAGACAGCCAGAATTGCCAACAAGACCTTGTCGGGTGTGTTCCAACCGTCCCTTGACTCCGACTCCAAAGCCAATTCGAAGACATTTGCCCTTGCATTCTTGCTTGTAGTTCCAAGCAGTTGAGCATAGCGGAGCGTTTGTTTTACGGTTCTCGTAGAACATATCATCGATCTCGTCGTCGTTTTTGTCTACCCACATGACACACGATTGGCATCGCTTGAAGGGAAGCTAAGAAAGCAATACAATACAATGGGATCCATTAGCGCGCGCAAGATGTATTAGCAAGCTGTCAAATTAGAACGAACATGTTCTTACCTGAATTTCCGAAATATCAATGTTGGCATCGTCGTATCCTCCTTCAATGGTGCTCCTCTGGGTACAAGTGTTGTCATCGTAAATGTTGACGGCAATGCTGAGAGAGCTGTCGTCGGCGCAACCAATTTGTAGCCAGCGTTCTTGATTTTGGATCACAACCCTTGTGCAATACGCGTAATCCGCAACTTCCGGAAGCTCGTAGTCCTCATTTCCCTTGTCCTCCTGGATCTGCATGTAGTATTGGAGGTATCCCTGCAAGAAATTCGGAACGGGAGTGATATACGTCCCTATGGGGCTGTCTTGGCATTGTTTGTAGTATTCTTCGTGAACCGAAAAGACAATTACATCCATGTTGTTGCTAACAAAGAAATTGGAAAAGAGAAAGAAGAAAAAAGGCGTGAGTCTCGTTCCATATTTGTTCTAGCGGCATTCATCATACTGCAATACTCTTTATTTCATGCACTTTGTTATCAGAGCAGACTCGTTGTTTCTCGGTCAAGATGTCTTTCCTCTATTCTTTTGGATTCCCAAAGGCATAAGACGTCTGGGGTTGACTTCATTTCATTTGATTTCTACTTACTAAACGATGCATCGCTTGGGAAGTATGGCGTAATCCGTCCAGTAGGTAATCGTATCGTCCCCGGCCGAAAAATCGCCATTGTCATATATGTTGTTGTAGTAGTAGGCCTGTTCTGCATCGTCTTCGGCCGCTCCATCGTCGTTCTGGTTGTAATTGTTGTAGTCGTTTTGGTACTGCCCGTCGTCGTTGTTGTATTGTTGGTACTGTCCGTTGTTGTAATCATCGACAGCATCATTGTACTGATACTGATCATAGTCTTCTGCCCCAGCGAAGGAAAGGAGGAAGGTTGCCAGCAACGAAAAACTCCTCATGTTAACAGCCACCATGATTGTTGTTTGTTACAAAGTAAGTTGTTGCGTTTAGATTTTTGCTTGTTGCGATTCAATTCGACTTGAGAATGCAGTAGCGTCTCGATCGGCCGTAAATTGTATTGCTATAGATATATAGCACGAGGAGAATGGAATGGCCAATGGAAGCACGAGAGGAAGAGAAACACAAAAATGTTGGAATCTTTGTAGATCAACGAGGATAATATAGAGTCGCTTCTCTGTATTCTGCAACAGTTGCTGTCTTTTTCACGATTCGTACACAACAAGAAGATAAATGTATCGATGAAGCTTCTATTATTTGGGGGGGAAGAAAACTAACGGCAGGATCGGAAGGAAACAGTTTGGTGATTTGAAATTCGATGGTGTATCGTACAAATTCTGTCAACGGTTGGATTCACCCAATGCTGTTGGCGTCCGCACGCGCGCCAGCATGTCGTAGATTCAAAGCAATCCGCCAAGCTATCGGAAACCCGTTTTTGGACAGAGTATGATGTGCATGAAAAAATGAAGGAAGGAACGAATCTCCCTAACGTTTTCTGTTTTTTAGAGTCAACCGCGAATCAAATTTAACGAATCCCGTACACATACCGAACAAACACCGAGAATCCACCAAAACCTCACTCCAACAATCTACCATTCGGAAACGACTCATTCGAATACGAAGAATAAGCAAATCCGTAAGGGATGTCGTCATTCATCCATCTTCTCCCTTCTTCCAGAATTTTTCTCCCAGTTCGGCAGATGAAGAAAGTTTTGACAACTCGAAAAATACTTTATCAAACGTATTTCATTCCTTCACATTCTTCATTCTCTCGTCATCTGACAAGAAAAAAGACACAAACGTTCGTTGCATCTCGAATATTCTTCCAACATCATCTCCAAATTATTTATTCATTATTCCTTGTCGGAGATTTAAAAGAGAGTGCTTTGACTCTTGCGCTGCGGAAGAACGATTCATCCATTCATTCCAAGCCTTGTGACTACAAACAACAACAACAACAGAATGACCAAACCAGAGAGCGAAAGTGCGTGTTGGGCCGCTTGGAAGCGATGCTTTTTCAGTGGGATGTCTGATGCTGCTGTCGGCAACCATTCGCTGCCAGGCCTTTACGGCCGGAATCCGTGAGGCTCGGGAGCTCGCGAGTGGGTAAACTTCCCAGCCTCCAGAGCACCTCGGCGGACGAAGAAACCAAAACCTACTGTGGACAGCGCCAACGCCAACGCGGACACCGAAACCAACGAATTGGACATGCTCGTAGAACGAAACGACGATTTATTGTCGTCGAATTCCAACGAGTATTTTGGACGAAACGGATACAGCATGACATCGGGGTATGGCCGCTTCTTGTACACGCAGGAAGAAAAGCCCTCGTGGCTGGCCAAGATGCGACGCCAGAAAAAGAAAATTCGGGAAGACATGAACGAGGACGGATACGCCGACCTGCGCCGGAAGGGACACAATCGTTCCTTTTTCCAAAAAATACTCCGATTGCCCGTCAGCACGGCCAAGTTGCCCTTTAAGGTCTTTGGGAAGAAAACCCGGGAGCCCGGTACGCTGATTCTAGTGAGACACGGGGAGAGCGAATGGAACAAGAACAAGACCTTCACGGGCTGGGCCGATCCGGATCTGACGGATCAGGGCAAACGGGAGGTCGAGCACGCGGCGCGATTGCTCATGGAGGGAGGATATCACTACGACATTCATGTCGTCTTTACATCGAGGCTGAAACGGTACGCTGAAACATTATATATCAACCCACAATCACACACTTTTGCCATTACATTTTTCTCACTTTTTATTCTCTCGTCGTCGCATCCATCTATTCATCCATTTCATACTCAAATTTGTCCAAACAGTGCGATTCGCTCGACCTGGATCTTGCTCCAAGAATTTAACGAGGTATATTTGCCTGTCTTCAAGAGCTGGCGCCTCAATGGTACGTTATAGCAAGGCTTGAATTATCGTTTTCTTTCCATTTCTTTGTGTTTTTTTCGATTTAGTTCCATTCATCCACCTCACACACGAGGCATGTATTGCACTCTTTCTTGCACATAGAACGATTTTATGGTGCTCTTCAAGGATTGAACAAGACTGCAACTGCCGAACAACTCGGAGAAGATCTTGTTCAGGGATGGAGAGCTTCCCTTCGAAATCGTCCACCAGCTATTACCGAACAGGATCAGTATTATCCCGGACGTGATCGTAAGTATGCGGATTTGACCAAAGACGAAATCCCTGTCACCGAATCCCTTTTAGATTGTATGGAAGAGGACCAAACCTCTTTGGGACAACAAGATTCTGTTCGAACTGAAAAAGGGAAGAAATGTGCTAGTCGTCGCACACGCCAACACCCTTCGAGGGTTGGTAAAGACCATTGACGATATCGCCGAGGACGAAATCCGGGACGTGGCGATTCCCACCGGAATCCCTATTGTCTACAAGTTTGAAAAGCTGGCGAATGGCGATCTCCGATCGGTTCCTGCTAGCGAAGAAAATTCCGTTAGCCAGTTGCACATGACGGGACAATTCTTGGAGAAACCCGGGCTTCTCAAGGAAGCATTGAAGATGGAAGAAGATTGGAAAAATCAGGTTCCTGGCTATGAAGGTACAATGTCGCGGCATACGAGGCCCATGACCGGACTCGAACGAAGTTTGTATAAAGCTCAATGCCGTCCGAGAACTTGGTGAATGGGCGAAACGAATTCATTGATCTCCATGCCGCAGAAGAAGACGACGGAAACGACTGGAAACTGGAGTATTCATCACGCAAGAGAAGGCCGGAAACAACCGTCTCGGAATCACCTACATTGAAGCCTAGCGTGGACACTAACGACAATGCTTTGCTCCTTGATGATGATGACTGACGACGATGACGACGAAGAAGAAGCTATTCCCACGTTTTTCGCACAGCCCTGCGTAACTCCCGTCCCCAATTCTGAAGTGGGACAAAAGAGGCAAGATTCCGTGATTGTCATTATCCGCCACGGCAAGACACAACACAACAAACTTGGTTTGTTTACGGGTTGGGAAGACGCTCCGTTGGCCGATGAGGGAATCGAAGAAGCCAAAATCGCGGGTCGCAATCTTCAAACAGCATGGGTTTGAATTTGATGTCGTGTACACATCGTGGCTGAGTCGAGCTCTTCGAAACGGCCTGGTACGTCATGGACGAAATGGACTTGCTGTGGCTTCCCTATCGTCAAGACGTGGCGCCTCAACGAACGCATGTACGGAGAACTTACGGGTCTCTCCAAAATGATGGTCAAGCAACGGCACGGAGAGAAGCAATTCAAGGCCTGGAGACGAGGTTTTGACGTTCGTCCCCCAGCCGTGTCGAGTTTTTCGCAAAACTACCCGGGAAACGATCCTCGCTATCGATATATCAACGATGTTCGGTATTCGGTCAAGGAGACGGCCATTCGGTCAATCGAAAAGGGCAGGCCAATGCTGGTTCGAAAACTCCCCAAGACGGAGAGTCTTCAAGGACTGTATGGAACGAACCATTCCTTACTTTGTCGAACGAATTGCCAAGGATGCGATTGACCAGAACAAGCGTGTATTGATCTCGAGCAGCGAAAACGCTATTCGTGGCCTGCTTATGCATTTGTGCGATATTCCCGAGAGCGAAATTACGGGATTGGAGGTACGAAAAACGCTTGTTGTTGTCGATTGTGTTGGTTGGAATGCACGTACAGCGAATCACTCACTCTTCTTTTCTGTCAATTTTTTTCATTTTGTTTGTACATCTTTATTTATACGCATTTGCTACTTCATAGATTCCAAACGGCCTTCCGCTGATTTACGATTGTCAAAGCAAGTGTGTGAAATTACTCGACGATGGAACCGGGCGAGATCCCTTGGAGGTCTACAACTTTGGAGCGGCCGCCAAGTATTTGTTTCGACCGTGCCAAAACGAGGACGGGAGTGCCGACGAGGAATGCACGATTCAATACAACAGTGGTGTGATTAGCAACACAAACGAGGACCAGGCAACCCTGGATTACATCAAGAGCAAGATGGGGAGGTAGTAACGAGTGTGCGTACGATAACACATAAGTTTCGTGTATTAGGAATTGGCAATATTAGTATCTTTTTAGCTAAAAGCAGTCGTGCGAAGATTCTTTTGAGAATCATATGACATTAGAGTGGATTGTCATTTTTCTTCATAAAATTTGCTTTTGTATAGTTTCCCCCAACTGCTTTTTGTTTTATCGTTTTGCAAACAGCCGCTTCATCGAGGTAGTTCCTTGTGTCGATGGTTCGGATTCGACCAGTGCTAGTTCGAAACGCGATCCTTTTGGCACAATCGTCGAATCCTCCGAGAGCAACTTCCACAAGTCTTTCACGACGGCATCGCTTTGCAGTTGACTTCCAATCCTTGCTCTGCAAAATCGAATTGGCCTTGCTGGAGCCCATTCCCAGCGCGTAAGCTCGAAACGAATAGGCCCCGGTCGCATCCACCATATACAGTTTGCCACACGTTGCCAGCAGGCCCGCACACGCCAGCGGCCTCTTCGAAGACACAAAGGAATTGGCCAAAAAGAGTGAAGCCTTGTTTTGCAATTTCCGGTGAGATCTTCCAAAGACGGCGGTTTCTTTGCGTCCAACCGCTAGCAAATGCTCCGCAAGTCCTATCCCATCCGTCCTCCAACCGGCACAGACCAGTGCAGAGCCTTCCAGCGAATGAATTCGAAAGGGTCCCCGGTACGATTCGGGTAGATCTAAAGGAGTATCGATGGTTGTGTTGTTGTTTGTTTTGTTCCTCAACAGCAGATATGCTTCGTCTTGATTCGAAAAGACCGAGTGAACCGCTAGCAGCAAGACCCCGTCTTTGCAAACAACTCCAACTACCAACGGAGAAGCCTTCACGAAGGGATCGGACGTTGTTCCCTCGAGGGGAAAGCCTCGATTGCCATTTCCGTTTCCGTTGGTGGAAGCAAGCGCCGTGCGGATTCCAAAAATCAGCAAGAGTAGCTTCCACAGGAAGTTCCAGAAGTGGACTCGTCGTGGCATTCTTGATATCTATTCGGGAGGGAAACAAACTGTATATGATTTGTCTCCGTTTGGGAAGAGTCGAGTGTCAAAATGTTCAAATTCAACTTGACCAAAATAATATACGGACAAGCTCTTTCTTGTAGTCGAGGTCTTGTGACTGGTCCGTGACTGAAATTTTTGACCGGGAAAGCACGGAGTTGTTCATTTTAGAACTGAAGTTTGCCCTCTCAAGGTAGAGATACTTCCTCCTCCTCTAGGAGCCAAATTGATCCCATTGATGAAAAGCGAGCCTCATACGCATCTTGACGGTGATGAGGCTGAAAAGAAGCCAGCCACAACAATCAATCGCCTTTCCCAAAAAAGTATAAGGAATGTGACTCAAAATGGAAAATAATGTCCCAAAACACTATACCAAATTCGCCGCCACACGCTACTGCCACTTCGAAACGATTGTGATTCTTTCTCGTAAAGCGCTCATGTAAGGGCAATCTAAAAGAAGAATGAGTGAAAAAGACTGAACATTGACCGAGTTCTGACTATTCTCGTGACAGACCCCGAGCATTGCCAAAAATGGAAAATGAAATCGCCGCTCTCGACCGGATTGACCGAATCGACTGCTGGTTTCTGCTATTCCATAGGATTCGATAACCTACGCACGGACAGTCATCCTAGTATTTTTTTGTGTAAATAAATGATACTTATCTAACCTTTTTTACGATATCTATCTACAGTTCCTCGTTCCATTTGGATCGTTCCATTTGGATCAAAACAGTTTTCAGTTCCACCAAATCTTCAATCGGACATTATAAACTGTCCAATTTGCAAGTCGGGAGACCGTGCTGTCTCGAGTTGTTTTATGCACGACGTTTCCATTCCGCTCTCATGCGTTGAAAATCTTGATAGCTTGATCTCGTTGTGTTTGTCGGTTTTGTCCCCAAATCATGGGATGACATTCGCCTGTTCCCTGACCGAATGTGACACAATGAAAGGATCGTCAGAGGTATTCACCTCCGCAGAGTCGATTCCACCATTTTGGTAGTTCTAGGAGCCCTTGACGACTCTCACTTTCTATTTTCGCATCAGTTTACACTTGACTAGATTGCCACTTCTACACGTTGCCTTGTGGAGCTTCGTGTACCTGTTCACACACTGCACGCATGGTCACTGACATTGCATCATTTCCACGCAGAGCATAGCGATGTAATGAGCCAAGATCATTCTTGAAGCGGATAAAGTTGGCTTTGCACCCTCGGTTTTGATTGAATTTTAGTTTACTCCGCCTCGTTCCTGATGCATCTCCCAATATGCCACGATTCGCAATGCAACGAGCCGAAACTGAAACGAGAAAACGCACAAGAGATTGACTCGAAAGCAAGTAGTCGCCTACCCCTTTTTGGTCTCGTCCTTTTGGTTTTTCGTTTTTCGTTTTTTGGGAATCGGTGGCTCAATCACGTCGTTCTGGAATCCACACAAGAGAGCTTCCTTGGCAAGGATGTCGAGCTGGCACTGGAGGTCGTGTTCCTCCTTTTCGAGGTCTTTCAAGAGAGAAATCATCGTCGAACACTCGGCCTGGATGGCCTGGATGTCGGAATCCGCAGCGTCTTTGGCTCCCATTGCGCGTAAGTGATCGATATGTTGTTGCTTGTATTTTAAACAGGTTGTATGTTTAACAGGTTGTGTTTCGACGATTATGATCTTCTCGTGTGAGAGAGCATGATGTTCAAAGTTGTGTACGGGTCAATTCTCAATTCCCATCTCGTACCCTATGTACCTATGGATAGCAGAATAGATAGGTACATACAATACAGGAGGTGGTGAAAAATTTCCAAACCCGAGTGGAAGGTGAGAAAAATTATTGAAGTTGGGAGGCCGCCGAATACGACAACATGATGTTCTATTCGCTTTACCTATATTGTATTGAAGACTAGTATGCTATTGGAGATGAAATGCAGAAGACATTTGTGATTACTAATTTACAAATACTGCAATGAGGCATAAACAGCCACAACGCAGAAGCAGTCCTCTACTAATTTACAGATATATTTCTTCTCGTCCTCGGTGACGACAGCAGCATGGGGAGCAAGAAGAAGAAGGAGGGCAGCAGCCTGCAGCAGCACCAGATATATACATCGCAAAAAACGATTTTTCTGCCTCGGAATCCATCATTCGAAACCACCATCGTTATGCAGCGTTCGAAAACGGCATTTGCATACAACACGATTGTGTCGCATGCACAATGCATGTATCCTCGGTAGCTTTTAGCTTTTAGTCCTTTTTGGGCATCCGTGTCGCCAGGTTTTGAAGGCCGCAGAGTATGTTGTCGCTGTTGATAATGTCGAGTTGGGACTGGAGATCGACCTTTCCCCATTCGAGACGCTGGAGAAGACGATTCATGTCCGCGCTCTTCGGCGGCGGTCGTGTCGATTTTCTTGACTTGGGCGGCCACCACGGGGGTACGTGGGTCGAATTGTTGTTGGTTCGTTGTTGGTTGTGGTGCCATTGTGATTGTTGCTTTCGGATCAAATTGATGTCCACGAGGGGTATGTTGGTGTTATTTATATTAGTTGATGCTAAGAACGGAATGCAAAGATCGAGTGATACCGTAATAACTCACAATTCTTTGTTCTTTCGTTGTTGCTTCGAATCGTTGGCGAGGATTTTGTGTGTACAAAATACGACAAAAAATTTCTGGTGGTGTTTGTTATGTGAAAAATTACGTGAGAAATCGATTTCTTGTTGTCAACGAATTTTTGGTTTGAACGAACGGAATGATTGATTGATTCGTACGGAGACGTAGTAATTCCACGTTGAAACGTTACGACGTACAACTACTGCCAGATGCAAATTCGAATCTCCTTCCGACAAGGCAAGACGAAGAAGAAATTCTTCGGAACTTGTGTACGAAGGGGAATCTCAAAATCAAAATGAGTCGAGTTCATAGGATTGATTCATTCGACTATTTCCTTCCATCGGCAGTCGCGTTTTCAGAAAAAAAAATCACTTCCATCGTGTTTTGTAAAACGAAACACATTCATCAAGCATACTAGTAGGTTTATTCATTCATTGCTTCTTAACCATATGAGTTATTCGTCTGCTACTACCTCGACAATGACATAATGATTTCCGCTTTCGTATCCGCTCTCCACAAGCCGTAGGCTGGGAATTTGCCGAACCAGATCGTCCAGTTCTCCCTCGCGATACATGTGACAATATCGCTGGAAGACCACCAGTCCCTTGCGTTCGTCGAAATCCGCCTTTTCGTAGGCCTCCGAATACTGTTCTGCAACGCTCTTGGATGCCTCGCTTGGATTTGTCATTGCGCCCGTAGTAGACTCGTTCACCTTGTCCAAATATTTGGGTTGGGCATTGAAGGGGACAAAGACGTCCGTTGCCGCAAATCTCCTCTTGCTGTTGGAAGCCTGTTCCATCGCCCACGCCTGGACGTGAATTCTCCCATTTCGCTTGACAATCCGGGAGAGTTCCTCCAGACAGCGGATCCGGCGGTCGGTTGTGCTCAGGTGGTGCATGACTGCGATGCAAATGGCAGCGTCGCAGCTCTTGGAACGTAGGGGGACGGACATGCAATCGGCGACGGCCACCGCCGGCCGTTTCTGCAGGCTCCTGCGGTGCTCGCTCACCCTCCTCGACTCGGGGACGCTTTCCTGTTCTGCCAACACCGATGTCTCGAGGAGGGGGAGGCTAATGTCCGTCCCAATCACGTACGAGCCGGCCTCCCAGATGGCCGGAAAGTATTTTCCATCGCCACAGCCCACATCGGCGACCAGAGATCCCTCCGATAGATTTTGAACGAATTGTGTGGCACTTGGCCAGAGAACTCCACGCTTCCCTCGAGTGTGGTGCCACTGGGTAGCAATCGCGTCGTAGACCTTGTGCACGTGATCACGTTCCGTGCTGGGTGTGACAAGAGCATTGCTGTTGCTGCTGCTGCTGTTGTTGTTGTTCTCATTACCCCAGACAGGTGGAAAGGCGCTGGATTCGTACCGTGCCAAGGGACTCCCGCCGAGCGACAGGGCTGTCCGCAGCGTCAGGCTGATGCGCGTTCCTCGGGGCAGAACTTTTCCGTTGTGAGTGTCCGTTCGTCGGGTGACAATCTGGTGCTCCCATTCGTATCGGGAAGGGCCCGACATGAGTACCACGGAACGACGGGGAAGATACACGAGCTTTTTCTCCTTGTCGGCCTTGGTGTTTGTGAATTCCATGACAATCCCACTGTTGAGGCTAATGCTGATGAGACCATCCCCAAAGGCCGACAGTTGTGTCAATGTGGGATCCAATCCCTTCCCCGGGCTTGTAGTGATTCACTGTCATTTGATTCAGATCTGGATAGTTTGTGGTGGTCGTCTTTTGCTTCTCTGCGGTATTGTGTTCAAACTCGTGATTTCGCGTTTTTTCCACAACCTTGGCCAGGACATCCCAACCCTTGCCCTCACGAATCAATTCTTCGGTTGCTGTGGAGCGTGAGCAAATAGGCAGAGGAGGACAGTCCGCAGAAAAAGGTGTCGGGGTTTCCTCTCGCCGCAGGACGTCGGCAGTTTGGTAATCAAACACATACCCAGTAATGCTGGACCGAGACGCTTGACGGCGCCTGTCTGGCTCTTATTGGACTGCTGCGGAGCCCAGGGAGCCTGTGGACCTGTCAGGACGGCCACCAAAATCTGCTCTTCTTCCTCCGAGAGAAAGTCTTTCCACGACCACCAGGCCTGGAACTTGTACATGCGCTGTAGCCGAGGTGCATTCTGGCCGGGTGGGCTCGCCCTTGCCCTTTTCGTATTCCCCCTTTTGTTTGGATTTTGACTTTTGGGTGATGGTTGCATAATCCAAAAAGAGCTGTCCGCTTTGCACCGTTTGTTGGCTAGACTCCCACACCACCGAGACTCCCTGGAATTTATGCACGCAGTCTTGGGCATCTGTCGCCGATCGGAATCCAATGTGACAGGATTGTACAAAGGGTTGCTGCTTTTTGTGGGGTTTGGGCAAGAAAACTTCCACGTCACTTCCAAAGACGCTCCGCAGCGAATGAAGTAAGCTGTACGGCTGGTACCACCAGGCGGGAATCGTGTTTGTTGTGTTGGTATTGTTGTCGACGAGCCCCGTGACATACACAAATCGGGTCTTGCTGCGTTCCTCTTGATCGTCTCCTCGATCGTGCAAGAGACGCCGGAACTGGGGTGGATTGGACCGCGGCCAGTATGTGGACGAGTCCTGTGGTAGTGGATGGGTCGTAATCATGGTGGCTTGGCATGCCCTGCCTCCAAAGACGGGTTTTTGTTTTTCGGTGTCCTCATTACGAAGGCCAATAAATCGCTGGGAGAAATCCGTTGGTCCCGAAAAGCTTGCTGGATTTGAAGGGCTTCATTTGGCCCAGCATACTCGATCCGCAGCCTTGTACAATGATTGGGATCCAAGAGACACACAGAAACGGCCGGAAAGGGCAATCTTAAGCGTTCGTGCTCGTCGCGAAGAACAGGCCAAGAGATTTTCTTCCAAAACATTCGCTGACTTCCAATACGACGACGAGGGAGCTTTCTGTTCCGTCTTGCGCTTGGGTTCAAAGGCGCCCTGCAAATGCACATAACCCGAATCGCTGCCAAGTTCGCCGATTGGAAGGGGTTCGTGGGGTAAGACGGAACGAAACTTTTGGTTGTCCGCTTCTTTTGGCTGGTTGTCCGCTTCTCCCATCGATGCTGCTCCTCTGGATTGTAATAATTGGTCGTTCTCTATCCTTTCGTTTGTGCCACAACCGAATGAGTCAGTCTGTTCACAGATGGTGCTCGGACTAGAAGCCAAAAGTTGATTGTGAAGGATGCTTTTGTTCCGTGGCTTGCAGGTTTGGATCGTCGATTGTTGTGAATCGTCGATTGTTACATTCCATTTTTTGAATTATTTCTCGCAACAATCACTCTCGGCAGAAAAAAACTTTAGATTCACAAAATCAAAAACACCTCCGATTGACTGGTTCCAAATCTGGGAAACATACGAACCGCATCGAAAATTTTGAGATAGTAGTATGAGCGCAAAAGTAATCAAACTAGTCGATTATTAGCTCACAAGTGATCCTACTCTACTGTACGTATGGTATTTTATTTCACATCATACAATTTTCGACTACTTTGATTATTTTTCGTGTTTCCCACTACATACAACATGGATATCGATGGCTTCACACAGAGAGAAGCGAACAGCAATGGTACTGCAGTGCAGACCAACATTTTAGGAATGTGTGGAGTAACAGGATGCCGCCGTTCTGCTTCCAGATCTGCACATGACCAAACACTGCTTTCTCGAATTTGAATGAATGAATCAATCGCTCCTACTTTATTTGACTTTTTGGGCTTCCTCCGAGAGTTTGATCATGTTGGCAAGACCACCTTCCGTGCCTTCCACAATCCCCTTTTTGTTCAACATGCTCAAGATAAATCCGAGGCATCCAGTCATTTCAAAGCTGAAAGATAAAGATGGTGGCAGAATGAGTATATTGTGAAGTTCGGTGGCGACACACGCACACAAGTAGGATACATTTTATTTATTTACCTGTAATCGATCTTGGAGGTCGTCGCATCGACAGGGGTGATCAAAACAATGCCCGTGGCTCCAACCGCGCCACACAGCATGCCACCATAAAAGGTGACCGACTTGTTTGGGACCACATCTTTCAGTGCAATCGGAATGTCGTTCCCGTCTTTCATGACAAAGATACAGGTTGTTCCGTCCTCGCATCCACCGCTCACTTCCTTTACCTCGTTGACATCGGGATCCCATTCCTCCCACTTCATGGAAACGAAACAAGCCTCCCAAATGGTTTCGGGAGTCGCGGAAACAGTGGAGGATACTGCGCAGGGAGCCATGGTACTAATATTTTAGTTATGGTAGTTGTGAAGGAAACGATGATATCGTTTCAACTATGACAACTTTGGGCAGATGCGGTGTTTGTTTTCTTCCCATTTCAAATCTGGCATTGTTGTCGTGGCAACCACGATTCGAGATTCTGGTGTGGCATTAGAATTCACGAGAAGATTATTTTGTCCGAAGAGAACCCCAGAAAAAGGGGGAATTCTTTATGGGGACCAAACTATTTAACATCCTTGCGTAGTTTGGGACTACAGTACGTACTGGAGGACTATGCAGGAACTGTAGCATACTGTACGTGTACTGCTGTAAAAGAAAAAGTAAATCGAAATCTGGCGCGACAAAAAATGGTTTCGTGACCATCCTGCTTCTTGTTTCAAAAAGCATTGAATCTCGTTGTTTAATGTTTTGCACAATAATTCAAATTGAAAATGGATTGCATTGCCGACACCAACATTCGATGTCTTTCGTATTCTATTATATTCAACAATCCATGGAAACGAAACAGCAATTTTACAAACACTACACGTAGCACAACAGTATGAGTAGTATCAGCAACAATGCGAGGTCGTCCCCCACGATTCCTCCGGCCGTCAGCAAGCAACTGGTGTCAACATCTATGGCCAGAGCAAGAGGCACTGCGAATACGAAGGCAACCACAAAACGGGTTCCGCCCGAGGCGGCGGAAGCTATATCGGAGGCACTCCGGTTGTTTCTAAGTGAAGCCCACCGGCGGGCATCGATCGAAGTGAGTTGCTTTTGTGTGCGTGGCTGTGCGTGACTGTGACTGTTTGGAAGGGAATCGAACAACACTTGAAAATTGATCTGACACGACCAACCACGTTTCTATTCTGCTATGCTTATTATTATTTTTCGCTTTGCAGGCGGAATGTGACGACGAAGGGGAATTCCGAAACATGAACGAAACGAAAGACAACAGCCATACTCCTATCGATGCCCAACACGTCACAAGGATCGCGGGAGACCTTCTCATGGACTTTTCGTGAGCATCATCGATGTTGTATTAAAAACCAACAACTGTGGAATCGAATATAATATAGACGTACACAAAAATAGATACGGATGCAGTCCATTGTAAATATACATTGTCTAACATTAAATTGAATTGTAGCTACTCATAGAATTAATGTCTCATGTCCATGATGTGGCAAAAGTGCTATTGCACCAACCCCTTGTTGCCCTTTTGGGTACTCTGGGAATACAACAACTGATCTAGCAATCCCATCGTCGGTCACCACCCCAGCCGACAATGGCGCAAACCGACGTGAAAAAGGCAATGTACCCCTTTCGATATCCCTCGACAATCTCGACGTGCAATGGAGAAATCTCGTAAAAGAAAAAGACACCGGGGAAGGCCTTACAACAGAAAAGCGATGTTGTGAGTTTTTGCACGACGGCGCAAGAATCCAATTTGAAAGACGCAATCCATACGAGTGTTCGTTCCAACAAAACCTACCTCTGCCACTGCCGGGATTGACGTGCCTCAGGATGCTCCGTGACGCTGTATTGGTTCGGTCTGGATGCTCGTCCCGTTTCGAAATTTGACCAGCGTGGGGACAATCTGATGATGGATATACAAAAGTTGAAAACGAAAACGATATCAGCCAGATCGTGACGAAAAACGTTGAAAAAAAAATCAATGAAAGAATCACAATCAGCACGTATTTTTTGTGGATATTGTTGCTCATCGTGTCGTTTCTTTCGGCACTCGATTTTGTTGTTGCAAAGTGTTCACACAGCACACTACGCACCTTGAAGTAATATTGATACATGCCGTATCCGTCGGCAATCACACGGTTCTGCCCGTCGAGCTGATTGGCGCTTCCGGGGTATTCGTCTCCGAACCGAATCTTATGGACTTGGTGCGTCACATTGAATTGTTCGAATGTGCTGGAAAGTCAAAATATTTGACGAAGAAAACGGTTTAGAAAAAACATAAACTCGACCATTTTGCGCGCAAGCCATGATGGTTCGGAAGAATCGAATGCAAGCATCATTTACAATTTACATTACATACCTCATGAGCATCTCAAAGACCGAGGTAATGTCCGACATGTCCGACGTGGAATGGTCCCTGCCGGGAGCCAAGTGGAAGCTCCCTCCGCCCGAATCCAAAGCGATCACCCCGTGGACGTTGCAGCCTTCGCCCTCGTCGCTGGATTGAGAAGTTAGTTCTCGAGAACATTGCTTAATGTCCTTGGGGTTCGATAAATGCCATCCCCTTGCGCTTATAGGCTCGCTTGACATCATCGCACGTGTTGCAGCACTTCTCCCTCATCTCCGGCCCCGTAACAGCTCCCACAGGTTTCCTGGTACTCGTCGTCGTCATCTTTTTCGGCTTCGTTCTGGTTGATCTGATCCTCGAGCTTGTCCAAGGTTTCCTCCAAGTGTTCTTCCTTCAAGAGAGTGCTTCCCTGCTCCAGCTTGCGTTTGTCTCCCACAAAATGATATTCTCTTCCGTTGGGGTCGGGCTTGAGCCTGTGCTTCCAGACTGTGGTGCCTTCTATCCAAATGCAAGGACTGGGTCTGGCCGGAGGGATCGTTTGCGTCAGATTTGGAGGAGACTGCAGGGCACCTGCAAAAGAGAAATGTCAAACTCAACATCCAACCCAGTGGGTGAGGTCGCATTGACATGGACGCGTTCGGTCATGACCGTCTCAAAGCAGTAATTCATTTCCTTCCATAATCAAATAAACAATGGCTGGCATGATAATATTACAAATTCAAAAGGAACCAATAATGTGACCCACACGAGAAAAAAGAGAAGAGGAATCATGTCAGAGTTCAGCTCATTTCAAAGACAAGTAGCCATAGTTCATTGCAGAACCAACAGAAATCAAAACGATTATTGTTTCCTGTCACGCACCCAAGCAGGTCACCACCGAAAGTGCGGCTCCAGTGAACCGTGTAGACCCGAAACTCCTTCGAGACAGGAACTATGGGAATCAAGTTTCCGGAGTCGTTCCTTGAATCCGCCCATCGTTGTTGTTTCTTTGCTGTCTTGTTGTTGTTGTTTCTATTGCTTATGTTGTTGGATTCAATCTCCTTCTTTGGTCGAAAGACTGCTTGTGTTGAAGATCGCAACCAACTCCCAGATAATGTTGTTATCGATAAGAGTCTCGTTTGTTTGAAAATAAAAAAGACCGATCGTTGTTGCATGTGTAATGTTGAATGTATTCGAGTATTGCATTTTTAAAATGAATGAAGTACTTCCTTAGTTTCCTTTCTTTCCCCCAAAGACGCAACAATGTCTCGCTCACCAATTGTCCTACCTACAACCGTTGGAACCGTATGGCTTAGTACGTTGTTGCAGTATGCCATGCACGAAAACATTCGGGTTTTAGGAGGTACGAAATCCATCGCATGAGATTGGGATCGTGAAAACCCGATCGAACGAAAACTGAAAGAATTAATTTCATGCAATTGAGCAAGTCGGAAAAAATCTCTGTTGAGTAGTATGTATTCGACGTTCTAATACAATAACCTCCACAAGAAACGATCATATCTGAAACCAAGGGTGGATTGTTCGTACATAGTAGTCGAATCAACCATCGTGATACATACAACAACAACAATTCAGTTTTTTTCGTGCTTGCAAGAGAAAACCACGGCATGATTTCCTCGATCGAATGGGTTCCAGCGGGGGTGGACGACACTTCATACGGGACACGGCGGTGTTCTATAGTAATGTCAAAGCTTTATTTCTCTAGATCATTGAGTTGTAGTTTATTCCTAAATTATGATCATCGACCGGCACGGTGAACCTTTTTCTTTTTCTTCTTTTTGTTCTTTTTCGCGGACGATGACTTTTTCTCAACGGCTTTCGGGTCGGATGCCATTACCGAATCAATGATGGATTCGGTCGATTCTTCTTTTTGTGGCGAAGATTCTTCGGTGCTGTTTGTTGTATTAGTATTTGCTATCTGTCGTCCACCAAAGCATTTCTGCACGGTAGCATCTTCTCGCATGTCCCAAATGGCAATTTCTTTTCCACCCCCGGCGCATCCCAACAGCCATGGCGAGGATGGATAGAAATTTAGGGTAAACAATTTTCCTACCTTCATGTCCTTGTTCATTTTAGGCCTTGGTGATCCGCCAGCGGAAGTGTCCCAGAGCTGTTACCGTTTTGTCGACGGCAGATGTTGCCAACATACCAGGAACGAGGCTGCAAGAACGAAAATCAAAAACAAAAAGTCCCAATGAGAAACGAAAATCATTCCAATAGTTCGAAAAAGATAATCAGCAATCCAGTCAGTTTTCCCTTCAAAATGAAACGAATCATGCTATCGTAATCAAGTTCCCGCTGTTGTTTAGGTTTGAACCAATTGATTGACCGACAATCTAGATCTATGGATCACTTACTCATTATAAGCCAAATCGCTGACACCTCCGAATTCGCTCCCCATCATCGACCATAGAGGTGTCTTGCTCGAAAAGCTTGCGAACGTCCCAACACGTGACTGTTCCATCCTTCGCTAGGCAGCAGTGAGCAAGTGCGTGTTGTGGGGATCCCACGCAAGGGCTTCGCAGTCTCCCGGAATTTTTACGGATTTGACGTTTTCCGTCGCCCGGGCGTCCACCAGAGCCACGGTTCGATCATAACTACCAGTGGCCAAAAGTGTCCCCTCCTGGGGATGCCATAGAACGGATTGAACTTTGTTTTTGTGATGACTCAATGTCGCGGCGCAGGCTTTGGAAGTATTGGCCAGCGTCACGTCCCACAGCTTGACGGTGCAATCGGCCGACCCACTGGCAATCACCTGTCGGTGGACCTTGTTCCAGCTCAAAGCCATGACGGCATCCGTGTGACTTCCGGGTTTGAGCGACGAGGAACCTTGTTTGGGAAGCATATTGTTGTTTGATTGTTGATTCATTACTGTGGAGTTCATCATGTTGTGTCTCATAATCTCGTCCGCCATGGTCGTGTCTTCTCCTCCGAGGACGCACGAGGGTTCCAACGCATTGAGGACATCGAGATTCCAAATTTCGATTCCTGGACCAAAGGTACCCACCGCACAGAAATTTCCGGCTTGTCCGCTTGGGCTAATGTCTCCGTGGCTCAAACACAACGGAAAGGCGGGCAGGGGAATGTCGTGGTGGACAAAGAGGTTTCCCGTGTCCTGTTCGTACACGTGAACCTCCAGGGAGGCAAACTCCTATCCACACAGAAACAAAAACACACACAACATATTTCGATTGCAGTTGGGTTGAGTTCACATTCATTTCAAACAAGATTCTGTACAGCGTGTCACAAGCGTTGCCGATTCATTCGAAACAATTCAATTTGTTTTTAATTCAAAATCAACATCAAAATCCTGCTTACCTCTTCCGTCTTGGCCACCACCACAATCGAATCGGTGCTTCGGATTCTCACGTCGTCTGCATCACTTGCATCGTCCTCTTCGTCATCGTCCTGTAGGTATGCCGGTGTATTCGTCCCGACGTGGCTGAAACCCATGGCATTCAACCCGTCCAGATCCACCGGCATGTACTCTCTGGTGTCGGGAACGTCCGCCAGATCATCGTCCGAGTCGACCGACTCATCGTCGTCGTTTTCCGGTACAGTGGTTTGGGGCTCCTCCGTGTCGTCTTCCACCAATAGTCGGCCAATGGCGGCACCCCTCGCCGCCTCGTTTTCTTCCTCGTCGCTCGAGTATTCGTCCATTCGGAGATCTGCGGGAAGATTGTTTTCGATAATGGGAAGTTTTGTTTTCTTTTCTTCTTTTGGAGGTTCGGGTTCATCCCCCACGGTGTGGTTTTCCATCATCTTGATGAGATCGAGTTCGGCCTGGCTGAATTCGTACTTTTTTGGATTGGGGTCGGCCACCCCCGCTGGAACCCATTCGATCGAGGAAATCATGCTGTGTTTTTGTTTTTCACGCACGAAAAAGACTGGATTCTTGTTGTTGTATCACGTGGTTGATTCGACACTATGTACGAACAATCCACCCTTGGTTTCAGATATGATCGTCTCTTGTGGAGGTTATTGTATTAGAAGGTCGAATACATACTACTCAACAGAGATTTTTCCGACTTCATGAATTGCATGAAATTAATTCTGTCAGTTTTGAAATAATCTGTTTCGATTCGATGCCTTTCTCGGATGGAAAAAAAAGCACAAACGACTGGCCCATAACCACCCTCTGAATTTTAATCGAATTATTCATAAGCGCGCATCGGATCCCCATAATTTGCGCGCCTTTACTCAGGATTGATTAAATTTCAGTCCCGTTGACGTTCGTCAAGTCAAACATTCTCGATCGGGAAGCCATGATCTTTCGATTAATGAGAATCTCCTCATCGAACGATGATTTGGAAAGATTCATAAAACACACAAAACCATCGAACTACATCATGTGATGTTACAACGTCACCACACTGAACGAGTGCCTCTTGCAATCACAACGATATATCACAGGGACAACAAATGGCTTTTGTTTAATGTTCAAAATTGAGTTTTCTAAAGCTAAAGTTGTTATCACTACTTTTTGTTGCTAAAAATTTACACGTGCGCACGAGCCACAAAAGCCAAAAAAGAAACAAAAATCCTCCAAGGTTTAGCGCCTAAATCGGCTCTTGCGGGTCAGCATCTTGCGGAGGGCCTCCCACTCACAGGCGCCGGGCAAAAATTCCGGCAAGACAGATTGTTCCGCCGCATGGGCCAAGACTTTTTCGCTGGGAAAGTTAATCTTCTGGCCCGTCTGGAGACAGCTCAGCTGCGTCTGGCATGCCTTGTCGAAGTAGTAGGCCAACACCCACGCTTCTCCCAAAGTACGACCAAAGGTGCAAAAGCCGTGGTTTTCCATGAGCAGGGTATTGATTTTTGTATCCTTGATGGATTCGCCAATCAGAGCCTGTTCCTCACGGTCGTTCGAGACCCCGTGCCAGGGATGACGGCTGACGCGACCGACAAAGGGAGCTGCCTCTTGCGCGAGTGGGACAAATCCCATTTCCAAGCAGGAGACAGCCACGGTGGCCGGTGTATGCAAATGAACAATCGCCCGGATATCGGATCGTTGCTTGTAGACGGCCTCGTGAATAATATCGGCAGTAACATTCCCGGAGCTCTTAACGAGGTCTTCGGGCCCAATATCGTCAAACATGAGGCTTCCGGGGGTAATCAAGAAACTTCCGTCCGACAGAAGAACCGAGATGTGGTTCCAGACTAGCTCGTCCATTCCGAACTCTCGGGTGATTCGGTAGGCTTCGCTCAGCTCGCGCCTCATGCGTTCTTCCTCGAGTCGCAAGATTCCCCGTTCCTCGAGGGTGTCCTCGACCTGATTGGGAATGTCTTCCACGAGTTCTTTGCGGACGTAGGTAGTGTTGGTGGCAAAATGCGGAGTAATAGTGCAATTCTTCAAATCCCACAAATCGTGGCCAGGAGGCAATGGCTCTGGATCTGTGGTGTCCAAAATGGCATGTCGAATAAGTCCCTCTTCGAGGGCGCGAAGCATCCCGGAAGTTTCCACGACCTTTCCGCGGGCCATATTGATGAAAATTGCGGTTCGCTTCATCATGGAAAAGGAGGAATAATTGATGAGGCTGGTCGTCGATTCCGTCAGGGGAACCATCGGAATAATCACATCGCAAGTGCTGATAAGGTCAGCAATCCCGACGTGATACATCTGGTGGGTGCCATCCTCGAAGCGGCACCGAATGTCACTGGGAACATGATAGACAAGTTCGCAATTCTTGGAGAGGGAACGAATTCGCTTGGCTGTTTCAATAGCAATGGCTCCCATTCCAATAAACCCAATCTTACTGCAATCGAGGTCAACGCCGTCCGAATTCCAGGTAAGATCCCAGGACTTTCCAGGAAAGGGCACCCCAACGTTCTGAAAGCCGTTGCGGAGGCCAAAAATCACGTTGGACAACAAATAGTCGGCCACAGATTTGACAATGGCGAATCGGGCAGCTCGTCGAATTCGGATTCCTCGCTCGTTGGCAGCATCAACGCAGATATGGTCAAGACCCGCCGAAAGGGTAACGATTAGGCGGACAGTGCTTGGAAGCTCCATAATTTTGGAGCGATCGAGTTTTTCGCCAATGTTGACCACCAACACGTCGGTTCCGTACCGCAAATCACCGTTCAACGAATGGACGCTGTAATTGATCATGCTTCGGGGCTCGGGAGCCACAGGTGGCTCGCTCAAAAACACCACACCGTAGGGTTTTCGTCCCGAGATGATTCCCCACTTGAAGATTCCGCGATCTGCCTGACCAATCTTTTTGCTCAGACGCGTTCTGTGCATCTTCAAAAGCTGGAGATTCCGTCCAGCATAGTTTCCGGATTCCATCATGGCCTTAATTTTCTTGAGGAGTCCATGCAATGACACATTGATTTCCGCAGTGCAATCAATGAAGCGGACCTCCGACCACCCGGCATCTTCGGCTAGCTTAACACACTCACTGGGTGTCGCCCAGCTGGTAATGTTGTGTTCCTTGACAAAGGCCTCCATTTCTTCGTTTCCATCCTTTCCGTCGCCGCGCATCAGATCCGAAATCAAGAGCCAACCTCCACCCTTTGTAACTCGGAGAGCTTCCGAAAAGGCGTGCTGCTTGGCAAAGGCATGAATAAAGGCGTCCTGGGACATGCAACCGTCGAAAAAGTTGCTGTAATCCGAATTGAGGCGCTCGTAGGTTCCCTGGACAACGTCAATCTGGCTACCGAGACCCTCCTCGTCCGACAAATTTCGGTTTTCTGCGCTCTGCTTGGCACAGACATCGATGCAGGTAAAGTGAATCTTTTTGGATTGCTTGCAGATCCATCGGGCGGCTGCCCCGTTTCCGGCACCCATGTCCAAATATCGAACACGGTCGGGCTTGTGTTCTTGAGATGAAAGTGAACGGTAGGAAGGGCATTGTCCCTTGGCCCGATTCCATAGCCAGGCAGTCATCCTGTCGGAAGACTGATGCATGATGGCACCGAGGCCTAGCAATCCTGCTGTCTCGTCCTTTTCTGGGCTCTGCTGCTCCATCAAATCGTGAAAGCGGCGCTTGTTTACCACGTCGTCGGAGTTCACGATTCCGTGCAGATGGAGTTTCTTTTGCATGACCTTGCAGCCCAGCTCAAAGGCATCATGGAAGGAGAGGGAATTGGATTTCCCTCCAGCCGCCAGACTGTAAACCTTGGCGATTTCTCCCAAGTCCGACATACCGTCAGCCACTTCGAAGATATTGGTCTGATCGAGAGACAGCAAAACGTCCTCACGATGGGCGTAATCGTGGGGCAAAAAGTCGTCCGAAACGGAGACAACTGCCTTGCTTCGAATAGCCGAGATGGTGTTCCTTTCCAGAGGAGGACAATCGGGGGAACAAAAGACGATAATGTCCCACTCGATGGGAGGGTTTTTGGCGGTTCCCCAGGGAGAAAACGCCGATAAGGGAATCTCCGCCGAGTTGGAGATTGCTTTGTCTTCGAGCTTCTCGATTGTCGTGTCCGGGTCACTCAAAACCACTGTACTGGTTTCCCGTGTCAGCAAATGATAGAGCTCGAGGGAGAGGGGGGTGACTCCCAGCAAGAGTATACGGGGATTCGTCCATTCCTTGGCCTTGTTGAGGGTCACAATAGATCCAAAGGAAGAATGCGCTGCACTCTTTACGGCAGTGTTTGTCTCATCTTCGGTCAGAGCCTTGGGGATGGGATAGTCAAAACATTCGGTGGCAATTGCAAAGGAACCCTTCTTCTTGCTTCGCCTTAAAGGGATGAATGATGCGTCTTCCTCACTGTTGCTATCGCTATCACTGTTGTGTTTCTCGTCACCAAACATGTAATCTTCTTGGTTGTCCATGTTTTCCGCTTCCGTGAGCCGAAAGTTGTAAAGCTCGTTTGTCTTGTATAAATGCTTCAAATCCTCCGTGGTCAGATTCGCTGGCAGGCACAAAATGTTGGTCTTTTCAAAGCGCTTGAGCTGTCCGACCAGGGCTGTAAGCAGTTTCTTTCGGTTGACCAAAGTGGCTTCTTCTTTGGATTTGAAGTAGAGCAAAATCCCAGCCCCGCCAAGAGACAAGCCAGTGGTGGCACATTTGGTGCTGGTGAGACCCGCGGTTCGATGCAAATACATCAGAGCCGAGTCCATGTCTGCCCAGTCGATTCCGAGGATTCCGACGTTGACTCTGGCTGCCGAAAGGCCGTAATCTCCATAGTGGTTGACGACCACAAAGCCTCCACCGATTCCTCCTCCAATCTCAAAGTCGATAATATGGAAGGGCACCGAGAGAGACGAGTGCCTCAGGAGTTCTGTTCCGCTTTCAGATCGAATCATTGTTGTGATTCTATTGTGATATATACGTAATTTCTGTTGTGTAGTCTTGAGATACTTGTTAGACGAGCTGTACTAAGTTGTCTTGTCTTCGTTCCCTCTCGGTTTGAAGTTGGTTTGTCTCGGATGCGGTATCTTTTTGTCTTGTGCCTGTAGACCTTGTTGACTTTTGGATTGTACTTTCTTGGTCTTCTAGAGTTGTCTTCGTTCGTCTGTTGTTCACGATTAGCAATTGTGATGGATTGTTTGGATGGAGTGTTGATTGAATGTATGTGCAATGAATTTGGATATGGTTCCTTGATTATTTCTATGGTTCCGTAGGCAATGCGGACGTTGAGCGGAACCTGACAGATGATTCTCGGAATGGGACAAGAAACCAAAACACCGATGTCTGCCTTGTCATTCTTTGAACTTTTCGAGAACAAGCGTTCGTACGTGCGCGATTGAATTGCTAATCGTAGGCGAAGATCTTTGGTCACGCTCGGAAGTAAAGGATTCACCGGAGGGAACACGTTGTTATCGGCAATTCACGAGGTCTCGATTGTTGTTTTGGAGACCATGTTTCGAGGAGGGTTGCTATGTCCAACACGTACTTGTCGCGAAAGGCTAATTACAGTTTTTGCGAATCGTAATTCGGAATGAAAATTTGGAGAAATTGCAGAATTCAAAAAGAGATTCCCTTGTGAGTGAATCTGATTGGACGAGATTCTGTGATGCGAGAATTTTGCGTCGAATTCTGACGCAAAAAATCGAGGTTCGGAATCTCGCTTGTTCTTAAAAACACTTTCCTCTCTCGTTCTTCTCGGGATTTTGGCAATGACGTGGGGAATTCCGAACAGAATTCACGTCTTCCAAAAATTCCTTGGGAACCAAAAATAAGTGTGGACCAATCCCGGAGAAGGAATCGTGGCTTTGCGCGTGACGCAAACATGTTTGCTTCCGCCATCGGCAAGGATCTTTCTTGTGTCGTGCACTAATAATCCATTGCACAACAGGATCATCACGAAAATCCATCCTCGAATGAAAACTCGTGGGCTCACCAAAACCTCGTTGCATGCGTACGAATAATACGCGCGACATACGTACATGTATTTATTCCTTGCGATTTTTGAAAATGTCGTCTCGGAATAGAATCGGATAGTTTTGTTTGTCGAATCCATTCGGTCATACTGTATTCAACCATATTAGCAACCGAGAAATCAAACTCGATCCAATATCAACAGCTCAATCTATTGCCCAAGCATCCAAGCAATTACTTTCCACTATGGCTCCTCTCTCCTCCACCGATGTCGATTCCAAAGGCGATTTCAAAGGCCAGCAATTTGCCGAAAATGAAGTCGCCGACAAGGTCGTCGAACAATGTGAGTTTTCGGTTGAGATGCAATGAATTGAACAGCATGAAATGCTGTAATGTATTGGATCGTATCGGATTCTGCAACAGTGGCAATTCCATCCTTTCGATGGAATATGAACGGAATTTCTGTCTTGATGAAATGCCGAATATTCTCGTTGCGACATTTTCTTAACCATCATTTTCTCGTCAACGACGACGTGTCGAAATTGTGTCTAATTTGTTGGTTCCAATAAAAAATCCTCTTTTGCTACCATTCCAATGTCAGACGATGAAAAGCACGCAAGAGTCTTTTACAAGTACGTCATGGGCGGCGGTGGCTTTGACATTCACTACGGGATTTTCCGAAAGCCAACCGATACCGTTTACGAGGCCTCCAAGGCGACCAACGACCGTCTCTTGACCTGCCTCGACTGGACCCAACCGGTCACCAAGGACTCGTACGTCCTCGATCTCGGATCGGGACACGGTGGAATTTCTCATGAGGTGCGTCCGAACGTGTGAAAAATTGTCGTCATTGTCTTTCAATGCTAGTTTTTGTTCTCACCATACATATTTCATTCATCATTGCGAATTTATATAATGTGACACTATCGAATTTTGTTCAGATTGCCGGCCGCTTTGGCTGCAAGGTCATGGGTGCCAACATTTCGCCCGAACAAAACAAGATGAATTTGGAAGAAGCCGAAAAAGAGGGCGTCGGTGATTTGGTGGACGTCACTCTGTGTAATTTTAACGATGGCCTTCCGGAGGAATGGACTTCCAAGTTTACCCACATTGTTTCCTGCGAGGTTCTGTGTCACGCGGCAGACAAGGCCACCTTGTTTCAAGATCTCAAACGCGTATTGAAACCCGGTGGTGCCTTTGTCTTTACGGACATTATGGGAGCCGACGGGGCCGATGAAAAAATCTTGAAGGACTTTACGGACCGAAATGCCACTGCGAAAATGGCCCGTCCCAGCGAGTACTTTGATCTTTTGAGAGAGGCCGGCCTCTCGGAGGGATCCTTTTTGAATTTTTCGCCCCACCTGGTACACTACTTTCAATCCATGGTGGACCAAATCACAAACCACAAGGCTGCCATGCTGGAGGAAGGCTGTTCGGAAGCCTATCTGGCCAAGTGGATGGAATCTCTGACTAGCCGCGTCGCCATACAACGCGATCACAAGGTCTTTGCGTGGGGAATCTTTACGGCAAGAGTTGAAGGCGACATTTACTAAAACGCTAGCATCAGCAGACAACGACAAAAACGCACAATCACGGGCGAAACGAACGAACGAAAAAATGTATACACAAACCCGACAATTTTGAATTTGAAGAAAAAGAACCAGGGATCTTTTGCACTTAAAATAGTACAGTACGTAACAAGAAATATTTTATGAATTTACATCTCTTTTTGCATGTGCAGAGTGTAGGTTACAATGCGTAATTATCACACTGCTTGTTCCGCTACGATCTCATCGCGGGAGGCAATCAAAATGCCAGTGCTGCACGAATGACAGCCTTTGAACAGGTGTTTGCTCGAGTGCAAAATTGGAAGTGTCCCTGTGCCTGGCACTTCTTGAGGGGCTTCCACACACCACAATCGTATTTCTCGAGGATGATGTCGATCTCATGCATTTGTTCGTCGGTCATCTTGGGAGTGCTTTTGTCATTCTGATGGCTACTGTCTGCCACAGGTGCAGTGTATTTGGGAAGAAATATATTTCTGTTTTCACAATACATACCAGGATTGAGTATATCGCATGCCTATTACCCCCTGCAAACCCCCAACCATGGTACCGTTATTCATTTCGATCGATTTGGTGCTGAGATTCTTGTTTTCGTAGAACCCTTTCATATCAATGATTGAAGTTTTGATGCCTTTGCGCACAAATTGAAGCGCTTCCGCTAGAGAAGTTCATCGAACACACATTCCCTTTTTTGTTTGAGTTATGCAGACCTTGCAAATACTTTCTAAAACTCAAGTTCTAAACGTGACGAAGTGTAGTATTTTCGCGTCTAACTTAAAATCAGCACAATGTGATACTATCATGAAGTAAAAGGCCATTCTACACCTGGTTTATTATCTAATAGGATTATTATCTAATAGGATTAGTGTTAGACAGCATTCGCATCTATACCAAACCGTTGTGTCGCATCAGGGCGTCGGGGTTAGGGTCCCGTCCGCGGAATTCCCGGAAGACCTGCGAGGGAGAAACCCCACCACCAAGACTTAGAACCGTCTCTCGGAACTTGCGTCCGACAGCCCGGACGTCTTCCTCGTTGTCGAGGCCGGCGTCCTCAAAGGCACCAAAGGCATCAGCCGACATAACCTCGGCCCATTTGTATGAGTAGTAGCCAGCGGAATATCCACCGGCAAAGATGTGCCCAAAACTGCACAAAAATCGGTCTTCCGCAATGGGGAGGCTGTGCGGTGTGTACTTGCTAGCGATTTCTTGCTGGAGTTCCAAGATGCTCTTGCCCTCTCCACTTCCACCGGCTACGGCATCGTAATCGGAATGCAAGGCAAGATCGAGCTGTCCAAAGTACAACTGTCGGCAGGTTGCCATTCCCGAGTTGAAGATCTTCTGGGCGCAGAGTTTTTCGAATTTATCCTCCGGAAGTGGCTCACCTGTCTCCCAGTGCTTGGCAAAGCCATATACCGTTGGTCGATCGTAGCACCAGTTTTCCATAAACTGGGAGGGGAGTTCCACAGCATCCCATTCAATACCGTTGATTCCGGCGACGTCTCCGACGGTGGCATCCGTTAGCATGTGCTGGAGGCCGTGTCCAGTCTCGTGAAAGAGAGTTTCGACTTCCTGAAAGGTCATGAGTGACGGCTGATCTCCAACTGGAGGAGATCCATTGCAAGTCAGATAAGCAACTGGAATCTCGTGGTTGGTTGCGTCGGACTTGCCAATACAGGTGTCCATCCAGGCTCCTCCCCTCTTATTTTCGGGACGCGAGTAGGGATCCAAATAAAAGCTGGCAATGTGCTTGTCCGTCTGGGAATCAAAGATCTTGAAGAAAGCGAACGTCCTCGTTCCAGACCTCGGCCTCTCCGTCGGCAGCCTTGACTGTGACGCCAAAGAGACGGTTGAGCAATTCAAACATGCCGTCCAATACCGCAGGAAGGGCAAAGTAGGGTCGTAGTTCTTCTTGAGTCATGTCGAATTTTGATTCCTTGAGGCGCTCGCTCTATTTTTTTTAAAAGTTAGACATAAATTCAGACAAGAACAAAATAGTCAAAAACACAGCAATTCATGAGTTGGTTTTATCTTTTGGAAAGCAATGACATCTCACTTTTTGTTTCGTTCTCTCGTTTGCTTACCCAATATGTTACGTCCCAGGGAGCCAATTTGGCAAGCTTGTCCTCCGCATATTCGTCAGCCTCCATGCGCTTCGGGCCAGAGCAGTCACTTCCTCGAGCTCCTTTTGGGCAGCCTGGAACGGCCTTTTCGGCCATGAGATCCGTCAATTCGGTCACGCTGTCGACACCCGGAGCCATTTTCTTGGCCAACGAAAGCTCGGCATAATTGGAAAATCCAAGCAACTTGGCCATTTCTTGCTTGAAGGGTCAAAATCTCGTAAATGAGGGGAAGGTTGTTCTTGCCGTCACTGGCTTCGGCAGCCTTTCCGACGTACGCCTTGTACAGCAATTCACGAATGCCCCGATCCTTCAAATGCGACATGGCAGGGGAGGTAGCTAGGAATGTCCATGGTGATTCTCCAGGGGCCGGATTGGGTGGCCTCTTCGAGGCTTGGGGCCTTTTCTTTTTCATCATCGTCGAGACTTCCGAGATACGAATTGGCCCACTGGGCTTTGGCGGATTCCGGAACCCCCGTCCATCATTGAAGCATCCTCCACCACGTGGCTAAAGGCCTTGGTGTCGTCCAAAACGTTGTTGGAAAAGGTCATGCTGAGTTTGGCAAGCTTTTGCTTGATCTCGTTGAAACGTTCCTTCTCGGCTCCCTCCAGACCAACACCGCCCCAGCTTCATTTCGAGAAGCGAGTTTTCCAGAGCCCGGCGACGCTGTTTCTGCAAAAAGGCATCGCATTCGTCGTCTTTGGATTCCTCCTGTTCCCACTTTTCCTGAATGGCCGAAAGCTGCGTCGTACAATGGTTTTGACTGCGAAAATTTGGTAAAGGATTCGATAACCTTGGGCTGGTTGGATTCGTAGGCCTTCCCGGAGTGCGTCTCCATTCTTTACGCCGTTCAAATGTCCGGCCACCCCCCAGACGTAGCCCAAAGGATGCTGCATTCGCTTCAATGACGGGAAGGACCTTTTCGTAATCGGCATCCTTGTCGGTCTCCAATTCTTCTTCGAGCTTGGCAAAATCCGTTTCCAATTTGGTCAAGAGTTCTTCCACGGCTGGGCTCAAGTATTCGGGTTCCAAACTCTCGAATTTGGGGAGGCCATCCTGTTGCAAAAATGGATTGGCGGCCGTAACAGCTTCGGTGGAGGCCATTCTCAACAATGCGGCAGTGGCAGTGGTACGAGTGCTTCGAGAAGTTGAAAAGGCTGCAACCTTGGCGGTAGTCTGCAGGGCAATCAAGTAGCAAATGGTGTTAGCGTTGAACCTCATTGTGAATTTATGGATTGTGATAGATATTATATTATATGAACACACAACTACAGTTTGGAGAAGGATGGATGGATGGATCTTCCAATCCAAAACAAAGTTTTTCTGCTACAGAACTGAACGAACTGAACTAACGACACGACAGACTCAGTCGCTTGACTCACAAACTCACTCTCGATTAGTCACAAAAAGATGAGCGAACGAACGAAGCGAACGAACTTACCCTCACAAGAAAGTTCACAGACATCTCACGGTAGCAACCATCTGGTGCAACGTTTCCAATATTAATTTTCATGCATTGCCTTGCATTGATTTGTTTTTTTCTCTTTCATTCGTCGTTCATGACACCGCCAACACCTGGAAGATGTTCTGACTAATCACGAGTTGTGACGTGTAGTAGAATTGTACGGTGCATGGTAAGATCCTCATGATTCATTATGGGAAGATAAATTAGGACTAAGTTAGTTTTATTCATCCTGTCGCAAGAAAGTTTCACATACCATAGCTACTTTCATATCTTGGGAAACATACCATTTCGATATTCGTACGTACGTGGAGGATATCGTACTGGACCCGCAAAACCCGAATCATTGTCATTTTTTTGCACGTGCTCTTGATGACAACAAGAACCCGAACGGTCGGAAACTGTAACCATCATGATGTCATTGTAATGGTTTGGCGTCCAACCGTTCTCATTTCGGACGGCGTTCAGACGTAATGACGGGGAGTTTTCGTTCGGAATTCTCAAGATTGGGCCCAATGGAACGTTGCAGTGATGATTTTGGTGTGAATAGATGATAGTTCAACAAACAACGTGTGTAGTATTCTTTTTCGTCCAACAGATGAGGAATTTTGTTGTAAAAATTCCCTTTCGGCGCGCGAACAAGATTCCAATGGCGAGAAAAATTTGCGAGTCAATTGCCTCTTCCAATCAGTTTCCCCAAATCGCTGTTGAATCGTGTTGGGCTTTGATGGGAAGAATGTGGGTCTTGTAAAAATGGGACCCGGAGCGAGGCGTCAGAATCCCAGATGGCGCGGGGTGGGGGAAGAAAAAATTAAATGTTCGGGCAATCCGCGCAAAAACCTTCGCTTTTTGCACGCGTACGTACGTCTGTCCTTTGATGTCGCTCGAGCTCGCTTTCCAGCCTGCGCGCTACGAGAGAGTCCAGCTTTGGGACACACATTCTCGCGACCTCGTATGCGAGTCGGAAATTTGTCTCGCGCCCACCCAAAAAAAGCCACAATTCTGCACAGGAAAAAACAACCAATCCATTTGGTTGGTCGCTTCCGCATTCATTGTGTACCATATCAGCCAAAATTCTGTTCGTTCTGAGAATACTTCGAGCGAGAGGTCCGGTTTCTCGCGCCGAAAGAGAGCTATCACGTGGTACAGAATTTAACGAGAATCTACAGAACTCTGTGACTACAGTACACAACCGGTCGTAGCGAACCAAAGACGCTAGGGATTATCGTTACGACTAGTAGTGACTGCACTTCTTGCCAATTTTTCGAATTTCCGATTTGCTAGAGAAACTATGCCGTAGAATCAGTCGAGATGGAATCCATCTATCGCGAGTCCTCACGAGAAAAATCACGACGGAACCGTGTGTGACCGATTCCATCGGCCTCACTTTTTCGCATAAATTTGATCCCACGATACATTCTCGGCACAACACAACCACTCTAGCTTGACATCTGTCGCTACAATTTTACAACAACACTTTAATCACTCCATTGCTAATCACCACCTACTACTATCACGATGAGTTCTATTCGAAAGTTTTCCGCCCAAATGGTCCGACGAAAGGTCTCTGATGGAAGCAAAACCTGGGTTCGAGCACTCCCTTCCGTCAACGTACGTATAACTATCACTCTACTTTCGAAACAAACGGCAATCGAAACGCTTGTGTCGAAATATTATTCTCCACGACTGACTCGAAGACCAACTTAGTGGTTGGAAAGCAAACGATAGACGACGAACAATCCTTGTCGATTGTTTGTATTCTATCAATTGGCATTTGTCTCTCTTGGATCGGCATTCTCTGGTGATTCAGCGGCTAGGGGTGAAAAAAAGTCCGCTCTGTCGAAAATAACTAAGAGATGACAATGTCGTTCCGCTTTCGACTCGGTCACTTGCCACTAAGACTTTCGATTTCGACTGCTATCAAATGCCAAAATGCAGTTTCTCACTTGTAATTCTCGCTAATTCTGATTCTAAATAATTTTCATTCTCACAGGCCAAAAACAATTCCGCAGACGTCACCCCCGAAGTCGACCCCGCTCACTTTAAGCCACTCGGAACCTGGTCGTCCGCCGATCTCGATAAATCAAGAGCCGAAAATCCCTTTGCCATGGGATGGGCTCCCAGCCAGGCCCGACACGCCGTCCCCAACATGACCCACGGAGAGGGCGTCTACTTGTACGACGACAAGGGCAACCGTTATTTGGACTGGACCTCGCAGGCCGTCTGCTCCAACCTCGGACACGACCTTCCCGAGCAGGTCATTCAGGCCGCAGAGCACCAGCTCCGCAACCTGCCATATGTCTATGGTGACATGGGACAGCCATGAGGTCAAGACGCGCATGAACCAGCTCATGAACGAGATTCTCCCCGGAGACTTGAGAGCAGCCGTCTATCCTTCCAGTGGATCCGAGGCCAACGAGGCCGGAATCATGATGGCCCGCCGATTCACCGGCAAGCAAAAGATTATCAGCTGGTACCGTGGTTACCACGGTGCCACGGCCAACTCGTCTGCCGCCACGGGAGATTCCCGACGCTGGTTTGGACAGGAGGCACCCAACTTTATCAAGGCCTTTAATCCCTTTCCTCTCTTTTTCAAGCCCGGTGGCAACAACGCCACCGAGGCCGAACAGGTCGAGGCCGCCCTGGTCATGCTGGAGGAATGCATCCTCAACGAGGGACCCGACAATATCGCCTCGATCATGACCGAATCGGTTCAGGGAGCCGGTGGATGCGTCATTTTCCCCGACTGGATTCTTGCAGGGTGTTCGTGCTCTCTGCGACCAATACGGAATTCTCATGCACGTCGACTGAGGTCATGATGGGCTTTGGACGCACCGGAAAGATGTTTGGTTTCCAAAACTACGAGGGAGTCATGCCCGACATTGTCACTTGCGCCAAGGGAATTTCTTCCAGTGCCGTCCCCATGTCCATGGTTGCCTGCAACCAAGAAATCTTGGATTTCTTTGAGGACAAGTCCATGGGATGGGGATCGACCTACGCCGGACATCCCGTCGCCATGGCGGTCTCCTACGAGAACACCAAGTACTTGCTCCAGAACAACATTGTCGGACGCACGGCCAACATGGCTCCCTTGTTCGAGGCCTGCATGCAGCAATTGGTCGAGGACCACCCCTCGGTCAAGCAATACCGTGCCATTGGTCTTGTTTGGATGTCTCGACATTCAAGACACCCAGGGCAAGAACCCCAAGCTTCAGCACGAGGCTCCCGGTGATGCCTTTTTCAAGTACAAGAAGGCCTTTTTGGAGAATGGATTGATTGGATTGCACCGATTCCCCCATGTCCACTGCGCGCCTCCGCTCAGCATTACCGGAAGAAGAATTGATTGATGGATTCGAACGCCTCGATCGTGCTCTGTACGTCTTGGACGAAGCCCTCGGATTCCCCGTGGCATCCACAGAAGCACACAACCAGAACCAGCAAGCCGTATAACACCCCCCAACCGCACTATAAGCAAAAGAACAAAAGCAAAATCATAGTTCCATGGCACCGTCAACGCCGTGGTGGGGTCATTTCATTTCATATTCCACCATTCTATTCACGCACACCCTATTTTCCACACACACACACACACACACTTGCATAATATAAGCGAAAACACTATCTACACACCCGCAAAAACGGACACACACAGATACTCTATAGACATCCTTGTATTGTAATCTTTGAAAGATAATAAATAATAATCCGATGTGTAACACGAAAACCATGTTAATGCAGCAGCACTTGGGAAAGGGAATAGTAATAATTCTAAGTAGAAATTCGAAAATAACCGATTGTTATGTTCCATTATTTCTTTCGTGAGGAAGACTTGTTTATATCAATCAATGTAGTGACCGACATAAAGAGAGCAATGATTACAAAGAGGAGATAAGAGAGTAATGGTGAAGACTCGAGCAGAAGAATTCGTTTCGAAACATTGAGAAAATCGGCAATGAAACTAAACTTTCATCACCGATTTTCGCAATGTTTCGAAGCGATCACGGCGCTTGGCAAGATGCAGAAGAATACGTTTCGAAATATTGAGAAAATCGGTGATGAAGAAACTTTCATCACCGATTTTCGCAATGTTTCGATTGCATTCTTTAGAGGCGTTTTCAAGTTTCTTCAATCGCTTTTGAATTTTCTGGATCAAAATCTTCGATTTCTGCGGGTTCACCCACGTCATGTCATTGAATTCCTCCACCATATTATTCAGCTTGACAAGAATGCGTGGCACGCCATTCTCGTCCAAGAACGGTTTTCAATTTCGCTTGGAGACGAGCTTCGAGACGAGCTTCGGGGTTTCAAACTTTCATATTCCTCCTTGACACGGACATTGGTTACGAAATTTTCTTCCTCCTTGACACGAATCTCGATTTCAGAAGTTTCTTCCTTCTTGGCCTTGATACGAATCTCGGTTTCGAAACCACTGCCTTCGTTCAGATCAATCACTGGTTTGCGTTTCTTGGATGGCATTGTTGATACTTGCCGTGTTCTGGATGACAAATAGTATCTGGGTGTGTTCAATTGTTTGGTATAGCGATAGGGTTGTGTTATGACACAAATATCGAGTTTCGATTGATGCGACGATATCGGAATTGTAAGCAAATCTCTTACAAACACCGTAGGCTTTCACATCGTGTAGGTGTGGATGGAATCCGTGGAGACGCAATACAAAGCAACAGGGAATGAAATTTCGACAAATCAACTCTTTTCGTTTCGGTTGGTGTAGTCTCGAACCAAACAATTTATGGGAATTGTCCCGAGTTCAGTTCCTCTATTCATAGTTCTTTCACCATCGAGTCAATCACACGACAATCTACCGTTCTCCGCCTATATATAAGTTTGGCCATTTTCCATTTTCCATCGACATTGTTGTTGGTTTTGTTTTTGTTCTTTGAAACATCAAAAAAAGCATTCGTTTTGGGAGTGGATGGAAATTTTGTGAATAATTTGATCAAAAAGAATTCGAAGTCGCGGTCGTATTTATAATTTTACAATTTTACGCAGTATGGTAATGAGTAAAGGGTCGACACGGCGCAGCTTGTCAGAATTCTCGGTTCTTTCCTTCTGATGGATTTTCGCTCGCAAGAAAGAAAGGGTTCTGAACGGCTTCGGAGAACAGCTTCGGTGAGAAAAAGTAGAGAAGTTTGCACACTCGTCCTTTGCATACCGTTTGTAGGTTCACATATTATGAATCTATGAATCACGAGTACTTCCAGTCCCGTCGTCAAGAAAAATTCGGTCACTCACGAAACGAGATTGGAATGAAAAAAGTCACGATGCATTTGAGATTGGTTTTTGCAATTGGGAAAGTGCCACTCGACAATGTCACCACAAAACAATCCTACTACAAAAGCAAAAGCAAAAGCAAAAGCATGATTTCCTTTCGATCCGTCGTCGTATTTCTCGCCCTTTTGGTGGCCGTCTCTGCCGGAACCTCCAAAGAGGGACTCGCATTCCTCACCAAGAAAGCCGCCGAGGAAGGGTGCGTACAATGTGATTTTTTGTGTCAGGAATCGTCTGTTGCAACTGCGAATCGATGGTTATCGAATGGTTTTGTGTGTCTGAGCACACTTCAATACGTCTCGTGTCAATGATTGGCATATATATCTGCTGATACGTGCTTTTTTTCTTCTCGAATGATGATTCCAGGGTTGTGAAGCTCGAATCCGGTTTGATGTACAAAGGTAGGATAGCCAAGAAAAGTCTCGCTTGTCAAAGAGTTTCGAGACTATAGTTTTGAGATGCAATAATCGATCTGTTGGTTTACAACGAACGTTATGCTCACAATCGCTACTTGTTGTTGTGCTTCGACATTACAGAAATTTCTCCCGGCAAAAACTCGGAAAAGAAGGCCAAAATCAACACCCCGTGCGTCTGCCATTACGCCGGAACCCTGATTGACGGAACCGAGGTGCGTTGCAATCTGCTGTTGTAAAAAAGTTGTCATTCGATTCGATGCGCCGATGGTGATTCCTTTTGAATCTCTCTCTCTCACACACACACACAAACCATTTTGATTGGCACTTGCTCGTTCTTTTTTTGCAGTTCGACTCGAGTTACAAGCGAGGACAGCCATTGACCTTTGCCCCAAACCAAGTCATCAAGGTACGAAACTATCGCACATCTCATCTCACAAACTGGCTATTTCATTGTTGTTTGTTACGATGGCATGCTTACTGGTGGAAGGTACAAAACAGTTTTGGAATGCAATAACAAATATTCTCACTCGAATCTTTTGTCTTGTGGTTGATATCTGTGTTGCGACGATAGGGATGGACCGAGGCCTTTGCAACTCATGGATGAAGGGTGCCAAGGTAAGTTTCGCTTTGCGATGAAAATTAGCTCTTTGCAAAAGGAAGAGGATTCCCAAACATCGTGTGCTCATCTGTTTTCGTGTGTGACTTGTGTGTTTTGAATTTCCTTACACCAGTGGGAGCTCTACATCCCCTCGGAACTCGCGTACGGCGATCGCGGTGCCGGAGGAGCCATCCCCGGAGGGGCCGCACTCGTTTTCAGCCTCGAATTGCTCGAAATCAAGCTGTAAACGAGAAGGGAATGAACGGCTGACGGTAGCGAGGGAAATTCGAGGACGACGGTTGATGTTGATTCATATATGACGATCTCGTCGTCGATTCTTGGCTGTCGATTGAATCAGTAAAACTACTTTCTATGCGGAAACTAGTCGCCTAAAATAGGACTTTTTCCATCGAAACTCATGTCACCTCTATATTTGTAGTAGCTGTAGTAATAATTTGTTCAGAACGAGGATGACTAGTTTTTGAGAAATGGAATTCATCAAAAAATAGCGTCTGTCCGTACATCCGCGTTCCATAAAACGTTTTAGGGTTTTGGCTTTTGAGGTGAAAAACGATCTAAAAAACCCGACGACCACAACTATTCACGTGCACAAGAAGTGATTTTGTGTGTGTACAACACAAGCAACTCATCGTTCGGACACAACCAAGTATTGCTGTTGCAACAGGGAGACCGCAAGGACAAGAACAATTTCACAATGGTGCTCGAGGCCGTTGATGTGGTGTATTGCGCCAAGTGCGGAATGCCGCCGGAGTATTGCGAATACGGACCCGACTACGAGGCAGTCTGTGAACCCTTTTTGAAGAAGAAGCATCCCGACATTTATGCCGCCCTCATGGCCGCAAAGGGAAAGGCCGAGGAGAGTGACGGCGAGGACGAAGCTCCCGAACGACCTTCCGAGCCATGGACAATCGAGGAACGCCTCACAAAATTCTATGAGGAGTATGTTCCGGAGAAAGTTTCGGACGTCCCCTCGCTCCTCGAGAAGTATGCCGGAAAGGAGGACAAGCTCTTTATGGCTCTGGTGAAAAAAGTACGGACCCGAGCCAGAGGATCCCTATTATGCATCCTCGGATGACGAGGACGAGGACGATTTGGCGGAAGGAGTCGCTGGCATGTCCGTTGGTAACAAAAAACGCCGGGGCATCAAGGCCAAAAAGGCCGTCAAGAACGAGACCAAGGTCTTGATCCAAAAACTCACGCGCAACAAGAAAAAGGCCACGACGGTGGTGGTGGGTATGGACACGGTCGAAGGCGTCAAGCTCAAGGACGTCTCCAAGGCCTTTTCGAAGCGATTTGCCGGGTCATCGAGCGTCAAGGACGGCCCCAAGGGCAAGGAAATCATCATCCAGGGAGATCACATGGAGGACGTTGCGGACATGATTTCGAACAAGTTCAAGGTGGATGGAACGTGCATCTTTTTGGACTTTGACGGGGAATTCGTTCCGTACAAATAAGCAAAAGCAACAAAATCATAATACTATTCATGAAAAAAAAATCACAAGCGATAGTACTTCTCGTCTAGTAGTAGTTCAAAAATAACGAGCGATTCGAATCACTCATTACAGTGTTTTTATTCTATTCGTCTATTGTGCGAATTCGTTTTGATGACCACGTGAATGTGATAGATATTCCTTGTCTGTGTCTTGATCACTTGTGCATGTATACAGGCGCACGTCAAACTGTTCATAAGATTTCTCATTTTCCAGCATTGCAGACGAATCGTGTGTTCGTGGCAGCAATACCGCCATTGGGCTATTCTATTGCTCACCCTTCCCAGTAGTCGCAAAGGATAAATCAATGTTTGAGTCTTCGCAATCGCCATGGATTATTCTGTTGGGGCGGGTTATTTGTTTGTTCGCTGTATCCGACAGGTCTGGTCAGCGCGGCCCGTTGCACATTTCACAAAGGCTTGCGCTCGCTCGATTTTGGTACGTACAGAGCCCACACAACCAACCATTCATGGACACTGTCAGATCAATGACAGGATTTGCTTGCTTCGTTTGGTTTTGGTTGCCACTCTTGCGTTTTCGATTCGGAACCTTTGGTTCGATTATTTCCACCACATCATTATCGATTTGTGCCACATTGACGTCGTCAATGTTGACATTGTCAATGATTTCCACCACCTCGTTATCGATTTTGTCGATAATCTCCACTTCGTCGTCGTCGTCGTCATCGAAAATCTCAATGATACAGGGCTCCTTGGAACGCTCAATCATTCGACGAATCTGCTGCAGCTGCCGTTTTCTGGATTCGGCGGCACGAGCGGCAAGCTCCCGCTGCGATTGTACGTTCTGTTTGCCTTTCTGGCCACCCAGTTCTTCCAGCAACCGACTGGTGCCTCTGCCACCACCACCACCCAGGCGATGACCACTTCCATTCACATTGATTGTTGTTGTTGTTGTTGTTGTTGTTGACAATGTGCTGGACGACAATTTCTGGGCCTGTAACAGTGCGTGTTCCTCGAGAATTTCTTCCATGAGTGCATAAAAGGCTTTTCCATGATTCTGATGGACACAATGGCTCAACTCGTGGGCCATGGTTCCGGCCACGTCCTCGTAGGATAGGAACCGATGGTGATGGTTGGGTTGTCGCAGACGCAAATGAATCGAATGCAAAGTCGTACGTTTGGATTTACTTGCAGCGTTGCTTGTAGTTTTTGTTTTGCGAAACATGGTGGTTTGGTTGTATCCCCATACGTTCTTATTCATTTTGCGGCATTTCTTGCTGGACACAAAATCGAGGCCGTCGCCGCAGCAGCAGAGCTCGCTGATGGACGTGATGGTATAGCCCCGGCGTCCCACAATGGGAACAAACTCAGTCGTGGATGCGCTGGAGCAGTTGGCGACAAGATTTCGCTCTGCTGCAAGACTTGGGAATGACGTACAGAGGAATCGGAGGACCGTGTCCATTGCCAATGGGTTTGCAGTAATTATTGTTGCTGCTGCCGTAAATACTGTTGTTCTTGTGGTTGTCTTTGGGGTATTCTCGTAGAACGAAAAGCGGCAGCAGCATTGGTGGTTCCTGCAGCTCCATCGAACTGGTGACGTTTACGGATATCGTCCAAAGTGACGATATTGTTGTTGTTGTTATTCTTTGGTGGCATGATACATGTTGCAGTTTAATTGAAATCAAGTGCGGGCCTCATCCACAACAACAAGAACTACGGTAGTCGACTTGCATTGTGTGGTATGAGGAGCAACGCAAAAGGAGAAATTTGAATTTTTTATCAGTTCCGAAAAATGAAAAAAGAGAGGACGATTCTCAATTATTCAAAAACTCGAGAACCGAATTTTTCATTCCCGGGACGACTCACGAACGAGAAACAAGATGCCATCAAAATGGAAAATGGAAAATGGAAAAAAAAAGACCAACTACTATTATTTGCTGCAGTTTTCTGTTCGAGTCACACTCCCACGTTGACAACAACAAGACATTTGTCAACCCATTCCCAAACCACACAACGAATAGACTATTGTTCAAAATCAAACGAGAGCAACCATGATCAAGATGACGTGTCATTTGTTTGCCATCCTGACGGCCGCATTCTCCAACAAAAAGTTTCTCAACATCGTGCAACAATGATGTGGCGACGGCAGCTGTCTCTGCCAGCGATAAAATCATTCGGTATAACAAGTTGCATTCTTATTTTACTCGAATCACTCGATTGTATTGTATTTACTTTTATACAAAGACATCGGCATCCGTGTTGATCTGGATTCCATAGTAAAAGCCCGTCGATCGCATCTCGGCCCGTCCCAGGTTGGTCGTTTTGTTCCACACCCTCAAGAGCCGTTCGATCTCTCGATCCGTGAGGGGATATTGTTCGCTGTCCGCCTGTCGATACTTGGCAAAGTATCGCCGAAAGGATTTCACCGACATCGGATCGATGGCAGTTTCCTCCCTTGCATCAGACGCTTTTCGGCAAACTCCTTCGAATTCGTCCTCCAATTGCACGGCGCGGTCGTTTTCGTCGCGGGTCAGTCCCTTTTCGCCACTGACAATTAGTAATAGCAGAGTGACGATGATGATGAATAGCAGTGTGATCAAGAACAAAATATCGTTAGAGGTTTGTAATATCGAGAACAAGTGTCATGCATTCTTTTTCATTCCAGTAGAGAACCAAAAACCAAAACAGCAAATTTTTACGTACGAGGCGATGCGTCCGATTTCAAAAAATCCCCCATTGATCAGGGCGACCCCCGCCAGCTGTCCGCAGACCACCGAGTCCCCGGACGATAGTTGCAGGAGTGCATATTCGGTAATCGCTCCCAGCACCAAAAAGACGACTCCCAGGAGCGCCAAAAACTCTACGGGAGGCGCCGAGAACAATCCCTTGTTGCGCTCCTCCAGCCATTGCTCTTTCTTTGGATCGTAAATCACATTGGCCAGGGGAGTCGCCAGGGGATTCGATCGACTTCCGGACGCAAAAAAGATGGCCAATGCCCAGGTGGCCGACGGCAACAAGGTCCTTTTTGAGGGAAAAAGACTCCAAGGTTCCGATCCATTTGTTGTTTGTTTTCTTCGGCCTGGAGCTTGCGCTGCTGAGCTGTCGATCGTTTTCCAATCAAGACTCCCAGCTGCTGACTGTCATCGTTGTCTGCCAATTCGTCGGGAAAGCTTCGATCAAAGGCATTCGAAGGCGATGGATTGACGACATTCACGGCGAGACCCGCCAACAGAAGTGATCCCATGGATGTAAGAGCCTGCTTGCGGCTCTGGACTGTGGTTGTGCTGATGTCAGGGACTCTGTCATGGACAATGCGATGTTGGATTACTGCCCTTCGTTGTAGTTGGAAGTATTTCGACATTTCGATTCGGAATCGAATTTCTGGAGAGACCATATGCGACTCGGCGTGTCGAGGCAGCGGCCGTCAGGATGGCAAACAAAAAACACCTCGTTTTGGTCATGGTTCGTCTCATTTGATTTGAACAATAGTGTATTATTTGTTTTGTGGTTTGGGAATGTGTTGACAAATGTGTTGTCCTTGTCAACGTGGGAGTGTGACTCGAACAGAAAACTTTCTTTTGGGAGATTTTGTGTTTTGGCCAACAAACTCATCCAAAAACCGAGAATCGACGCTGACTGTATGTTTCTCATCTGTCGCGACCATTGTGATTGGCAGACTCACTCCGACCACCACGACCGTTATCGGGGGGGCCACGGAAAACTCTCCATTTATGTTGTATTCGATTACTTTTCGTCGACCACTTTGATTCAAAACCAATCTTTGTGAATCCTTCGAACTCAACAATATTATTCCAAAATCCCCTTTTTACAATCATATCATATCAATTCGAATATACCAAAACAAGCAATCCACCATGACTAGCGACGACGAGGCCAAACGACTCGCAAAGGACCTATCGGACCAACATCCACTGGCCGTCTACGGAATGGCACAGCTGTTTGCCCCGAGTGGATTCAAGATCACCTCGGCTTCCGTCACTGCCGTCCACAAGGATGGCTGCCAGCTCCGCATCGCCTGTTGCCGGGGAGATTTGTGCCAAATGAAAACTCCAATCTACAAGTTTCGGACGCCCCTCGAGTCTTCCAATGACTTGGCCGACAAGATTCGAAACGAAATCATTCCGGACGTCTGTGCACCCAACCTGATGTGGCTGGTGACAGATCCCCTTGCGCTTTTGATTTTGGTCGTCTGCGGCCTGCTGGGGGTTGGAACGTATATGGGAGTCGAAATCATGACGGAGGGACTAATGGGAGCCCCACAGCTCGATAAAACGATTGGAATGATCTTTGGGAGTTCTCGGAATTTTGCCCACCTCGTCGTGGGTTCCTTTTGGTTTGCCATTGTCGCCCATGCCTTTGAGGCATGTCTAGGTGGTGTATTATGCCACGAAATGGTTGCCCACCATCCCAAACGTGTCGAAAGGAATCTGGGCATTACATGGTCTTTTTGGTTGGATATCCAGTCTTTTCGCGCTTCCAAGGTCTAGTGGCCATACAGCAAGAACACGCGAAATCCAAATAAGAAAAAAAAAAAAAAGAACGTAGTCGTGTTTCGAATACAAACAGTACTACGGCACAGATTTTTTTCAAGAGTTGTCATAGTGTATGCAATATGTTTGTTAAATCCCCGAAATTATCGTTCTCGATTGCGTATATTGGAAAGAAATCATTCGTATGCGCTGCAATTCTGATTCCAGTTGGGATATTTATTTGTACGCCACTGCATTCCGCACGAGGGCCTGTGGCTTATAAGGACTCCCATTTTGCCAAATCCACCCGCCGCGTGCAAAACGCAATTTGCGTAGCTCATCAGAAAGAGATCCACAAAGGTCAAATAAAAGCCAGAATGATCGTCGGGGGTGCCAAAGTTCAAGTGGGGTGGATCTTCCACGACGGTACCGCTCAGGTTTATTGGCGGAGAGTCCTCCGTTTGGAGATCCAGGCTCGTCCAAACATGTATCTTGTCTGTGGAATTCGGACTTTTCAAATTGTACGATCGATAGTTCTCGTGGATAGCTTGTAGCGCCAATCCCGTATCGGACATTAGATACACAGCAGTGGCCCCGGTAGAACTCGTCAAGGATCCAGCACGTGATTTCGTACACTCGACTGCGTGAATGGCGGTTTCCTTCAAGACTGTTTGATTCCTCTTCGAACGCAGATACGGCTCCCGTGGATATTGTGCCCGATAGTGTGCCACGGCGTATCGATTTCGTTTCATGGGAACTGGTAGCCGTAATCTCGACGGTGACGGAGCCTCGTCATTCTTTGGATCGTAAAAGTAGGAATCCAAAATCTCACCAACTCCGGGCGAAGGTTGAAAGGTAGCATGAAACAAGTCGTGGTAAAAGGTTTCATAGTTGGCATCGTCGGGCCTAAGTTTTGAAAATAGGCCAGTCGTGGTCCAGTCTTCCGTCGCGTTCATAGCATCATTGACGAGTTCCGTGTAGATTTCTCTTCCCCCTGTATAGTCGTTACCTTCCACCATCCACTCATTCTCGTTTCGTATTGCTCTTCGTAACCTTTTGGAACCAAATCCATCGAAATAGTTCCGCGAGAAATTCTTGTCGCCTTTTGTGTGACTCTCGAATTGATCAATTTTCCTCGACACATAATTCGGAACGGTCCAATTCCAAGTGCTCCCCGGCATCATAAATGCTTCGAGTGGCGCTGGTCTGTTCCAACGAAAGAACAAAATCCGGTTCGATGTCGCTGCGTACCAAATAAACAACGGAAAGGTTCTTATACGGTCCGATAATCCACCACATCGATCTTTGAACTCGCCGACTTTCGTCCCATCGTCGTTACTGCCACCGACACAGCGCAAGACCAAAAACCTGTACTTGCCAAGATGCTCATCGATTTCTTCGTTGGTGGCGTTCTTTCTCGATAACATATCTGCCTCTTCGTTCATTTGCTGCATTTGTTGCCCATGCCACTCAAAGTAATCCCTCATATAGGGAGGAATCTTGTCAAAGTCAACCAATTTCACGAGATCATCTTGATTTTGATCGAGGACGTCATGGGTATCAGATACTGCGTCCGGTAGTCCAATCGAGGGAGCGCTTTCGTTGTCAGATAATGGTAGCTCACTCGAGTTAGAGATAACACGTTGAGGCAATTTGTAGCTATCCAGGATTTTATATTTGCGCGTGGAAATCGAGTCAAGAAATATTGAGAAAAGAGACATGACCAAGATGACCGCAAAGGGAGCGGTCATTTTGACAAGGTTTCGGTTCATCGCTGGAGTAGTCATGGTATCGATGCTATTGTTGTTGTTGTTGTTGTTGTTGTTGTTGTGATAACTTGCTATGTTCGAAACTTCGTTCGAGATCGTGTTGTGTCGTCTCCCCAAATCTGAAAGATCAAGCGTTCATATCAAAGGTGCGCCCTCGTCGTGGATGCAAGCAATTGCATGCATACAACATAGATAGTTCTCCCTTCGATAAAACATAAATAACCCATTTTTTGAATGTTCTTTAAAAAAAAACGGGATCGAAGAGAGGAGGCGCTTAAGGTTAGGTGGCTATATTTGTTTTTGGATGTACAAACTTGTTTGATATACTAATTGTAATCTACCGTCCTCGATTTTCGAGGCACGTGTCCCTCCTAAGTAACGGGGTACTTAAATGATCGTGCCCATTATTTGAGAAATTGATAATTATTTGTCGTTGAGTTTGCATTCCATCTATAGTGCCTAGAGAGCCATTCGGTGAACGCGCTTTACACGTCTATTGTAACGTTTTGTTCTCTCTAGAGGCACGAATGGATTTGACTTGATTCCCACGTGTTTTAAACTTTTGTCACCGAAAAATCTTGTGCTATTGGTAGTATGTAGAATTTTGTACTGGAATGATCCGTACTCGTACGACGGAGTTTTCGTGAATCTTTGGTCTCACACCCACTCGAATCGATACTTTCCACCCGATGATAATATAAATACAGTATCAACGGATCAATTATCATCTGAAGATACTAGCAAAGACTCCAACCACATTCGCGGCATCGGAACTTACACGCTAGTATCTACCTATCCTAACAGGGACGCCTTTGCCGACGATTGTTTGTGATACACAATGATAACGGCAAAAGGGTAACCGGTGTAAGAAGGACGTGGATCAATCGTTTCTTCATAAAATCGGAAATGCGTGGCTCCATTTGTCTCCACGCATACTGATAGATTGCTGATGACAAGGGAGATGATTGGTGCTTTTAGACCAGCAAAAGCGATGGAAGATACAAATACCGATAAGGAGAACCACAAACAATACACTGATACGACCAATGTTCAGTCGAAATCGCTACAAAGTCAGGCAGGAGAACCACTGGACACAATAAATGGCCCTATACCGAATGAAAGAGCTAATGCCAAGAATCTGGAGCGCAAGAATGCAACGGACGCGTCATTCAACGAACACCAAAGCCGTCACCAAAGCCTCTTTCGTGTTTCTTCGGAAGACAGCGATGAGTCGCCCTTTGACGATTTCGACGAAGTGGGACGAATGATGCCCGGGGTTCTTGCCGAAGGCGTTGCATACACCGTAAAGGAAACCCTAAATCAGGGATATATCGAGAAGAAAGGATCGGGATTTGACTGGATAGGATCGAGAGCATGGAAAAAACGATGGGCAGTTCTCGTGGTAAGTTGATGACGATCTTTTCCGAGGAATATTCCATGATTGTGCGGATGCCAAATACGATACACTCACTCCTTTTTTTCGTTCTTGCACGTCGTTTTAGAAAGCAAGAACCGATGGTCAAGACGTGGATGTTCCGCTCCTACAAATATTCTGGGATTACCATTCGCCCACTCCTTCCACGGTCATATCATTGGATTCGGCAGTCCTCCTTCCCGAAAACAATGTAGATCCTTCCAAGCCCGACAGCAATCATCCGTATCGCTTCAAAATACGACACGTGAAAAAGTCGGTGAATCCGGACATTGATGTGCAGCTGACACGAATCATTGGCTGCGCAAAAGAGAACGAGAGAGACGAATGGGTCTATGCCATCAACCAGGCGCTCTTGCAGTACGAGAAGGAAAAGGCGAACGCAAAACTGAATGCGGTAAGTCCCCCGCGCGGTAGGTCCTGGGCGAACGAGGATGTCATGCCGAAAGCGAATCCAACTCGTCAACGAGCTGTTTCTTCTCCTCCCCGCATCCCATTGTCCGTCCGGAAAGAAAATCGATGACGAGGATTGGAGTGGACTATAATATTTGAATCCTATCCTAGACGTGGACAGTTTGGATATCTCTTTATATGCGCAGGGGGCACAGAGGAACACGACTGCTTTGATTTCGCATTCAATATGGAAGCGCAACTTTTTATCATGAAGATGATTATTAACAATCTTCACATACACAAAATATAGATTACAATTACGATTCCAAACTTCTATTGACACGTTTTTGAAATATACAGGAAGGGGTGTGGTGTTTTTACAAAAATAACTAGTATCGGTGTATACAGTCGTTTCGTTTTCGTTTTCGTAATTGCGGACACTGCCCCAGAAAACTCGATAGCTTCATGATTGGAGGAACAAAAAGTATCGTAAAGGCAATGCGTGTGTGGTTCCTTGTGCTTGCGCGAAACATCGTCGACTTTTTTGCTCTAGAGAATTCTTCCTTGCAGTTTTTCACAAAAGCGCATCGTCGTCATCATTCCTTTTCATTGGCAATCGAACGTGTGCATGCTTTCGTCGCCTCGACAGTTGTGTATGTATTCTGTTCCACCATTTTCGTGTTGTCGTTTTTCGTTCCAATGTTTCTCATCTCTGTGATTTTATTTATTTACTTCGATGCTACCGAATCGCCCTCGTCCGCATCGGGTTGTAGCATAAGTTTCAGAGGACATTCGTCCTCTCCCGGCCAATACTTGTGTGGCTTTCGACGACGACGACGACGATCGAACATTTGTACAAGAGCCGACTTCCCAAACCAATTGCTGTAGAGTCCCTTGTTTTCAATATACCGAATGGCCTTGGACTGGGACATTGTCCGCGGTGTTGTCTTTTCCCTTGCACAGTGGCAACGTGTGGACGGTGAGCATCTCGTACAAATTTCCAAAGACCACGTCCGTTCAAGAGTCGGTCCCCCACCATGCAGAGACAGGCCGGGATCTTGCAAGATCGAAATGCTCCAGGACGGAATCCAGACCACCGGGTTTCTTTTCGTCGTGTCGAATCACGGCAATTCCCAGGGCCTCCTCGATTTCGATCGCATCCTTGTAGTCGGGATCGTCCAGGGTTCCGGCCGAGTTGCTCATAATGGCAACGTTGTGGACACCAAAGATTTCCTTGGCGGATTCCAGGCCCTTGAGAGCATCCTTTGTGAATGACACTCCCGTAGGGTGCCGTCAGTGTGTTAGTCCTTGTCAAAGACGACGGCCTTGACGCCGGCTCGTTCCTTCATGGCTCGATAGTTGAGCTCCGAGACGTTGGCCACCGAGACGTGCGGAACGAGAATAGTCGGATGCCGAAGGACGTAGGCGAGAGTCGCCAGGGCCTTTGTATTGAGGGATTGGACCATTGTTGTTGTTGTTGCTTTTAAATTTGCTGTGATTGTGGTTCCACGCCGAACCACTAGTATCTATAATATAGAGTTGCGTAAGAGCAAGGGAAAGGAACTACTATGGATCTCTCAGCTTTGGTTGTTGTTAGTTGCTGTTGTTGTTATCTCAGGTGATATCATTTTTCGGTGGTCGAGGCACACAACATAGTCCTGCTAGTAATGTAACGAACGATACGTCATTTCCAATCCCGCAGCAATTTCAGTCTCGTTTGTAGGTATGATATACGACTCGGTTTGATTTGATTCAACTCGTGACTGTTCGTGATCGCGCCCGATTAACCCGAAGGATGGTTTCACGACAACGTCGAGCTGCGTGGATTCACGTAACACACGGTATGGTATGTACGAATGAAATGTTTGACACGGTCTGTTGTTCTCTGCGAAAATGTGAAAGCCGTGATTTTGAAAGTGATGGATTGAATTGAATCATGAAGGCATGATGGATTGTTTGTTCTTCCTTTCGTGAAACGAGATTTTGTGAATCGGATGTCAACTGAATTATTTGAATTGATTGTCATCAATCCTTGTTTTGAATCAAATTCGGCGATTGTGAGGTTTGAGCAAGAAAGAGGGATGAGAAACATACATATAACATCATGATCTTTTGAATTCACGTATTGTGACACGCAAACTCTTGAAACAACAACACCAGCAACAAGAGAAAGTTCATCTTTTCGATCTCTGTCCAAGACACTATCATCCTCTGTGCGTGACGTCGTTTGCTCTCTTTCGTGTCATTGCTCCAACTATAAAAGTAACACGCAACTATAAACAACTATCATGAGCCGGCATTCCCACTACCTCTTTCAGGTCGTTCCCCCTCTTTTTGCAATGCCAGGGGAATCTCAACATGACCCTTTCGCGGATTCATTTCTCACCGGGTCGATACGAGTCCTTGTACAGGCTCCAGAAGAGTCTCTCGGCCACCCAAGACTTGTTGTACAGTTACCTGTTGGAAGTCTTGCGCCAAACAACCGACGATAAGAATCACCACCATTTGCTGAGAATTAGCCAAAGCGAAACAACAACAACATCTCACAGCAAATCCCAAACCATGCTCCTGGCACTGGACTATCTCAAGCAGCAAAGCAAGAATGACGACGACGACGAAGATACTACCGATGGTTTTGTGTCATTAATGTCTCCATCTCCTTCTCGACGTTTGAATCCACAGGATGCTACCATATACACGACTCCACAGAGCCAGGGTGCCGAGAGCCAGCTATTGTTTCGGCTGATTGTGATTTTTCAGCTCTTGTTGGTGCGGATCGACGACGCGCATGCGGTGATTACGGGACATCGAATCGAAGAAAATGAAACTTGTACCAACACAACAGCAGCAGTCACCACCACCAAAACACGCAGGTCGCTGTACTTGTGGCCGTCGCTGGGTGTCTGTTGCTTGGGAGCGGTTGGATTCTTGGGGACGCCAACAAGACACGTTTTGCAAACAACAAGATTCTCCATGCGGTTGCGGAATTGCACTTTCCAACAGATCGTCCACTCTTCTTTCAAGATTGGAACCTCACTTCTGGGGCTCGTTCTCCTCAAGAGTTTCATGAACGTGTGCTGGATGACGGACAAAATCATTCGGAGCAACATGGAGCTCCTGGATTGGAATCACCAATGGGAACTAATTCGTTGCGAACCCTTTCGAAACGATCCCCTTCCCCCGTTGATGAATATGGACGAAAAATCGTCCAAAACGCTGATCGAATACGCCCGAAAGCACGGCCGGAGTTCTTATTTTTGGAGGTCCACCGGAGAGATTCGGTTCCTGGTGGTCAAACGGTTTATGGACATTTACTACGCCTCGGTGGGAGTTCGGTGTCCACTGCACCAAAAACGAGTTTTTCCTGCCGTTGGTAGCAGGTGCCGCGGCATCCTTTTACACCATTACGGGAGCGCCCACCCCGGCCATTGACATGGACGATGGTTCCTCGCGGGATTTGATTCAGCACGCGTGGTAAGACAAAAAAGAAGAATGCACAGACATTGGATTCTATTTTTCATTTCTATTCTACAAAACACGTATCTCATTCCTATTTCATATTCTTATTTTCTTTGCATTAGGGGCATGGTATCCCTTCCCCGTCCTCAAAAACCTCATGCTACAGGCCTCGAGGCTCGTCAAGGGAGCTGCGGTCGGCGGATCGCATCGTCTTGTGCGGAGTTCCCTGTTTCATTCTGTCCAAAGACCCCGCTCCGGAGCTAGCGGCCGTCCTGGCGCGAAAAGAATCCGTTTCCCAATTGTCCGACGATTGCCGAGACGGAAATTCATTTGGAGGACGAAGCAGCAACAACCACTCGGAAATTTGCCAGGGGACAATACCGCCAGCGGGACGTCATTTTGCATCTGACGGGGGGAGGCTTCTTTGCCCATACGATTGCCTCGGATCTTCCGTATCTGCTGGATTGGAGCTCTTCCACAGGTTCTGTGGTCATTTGTCCCGAGGTACGCAACTGTTTGTTCTTGTTCTTATGGACTTTTTGATGTCCTTTTTTTTCGAATCAAACTCATTATTCGCGTTTGATTATTTTGCAGTATTCGTTGTTGCCAGAGCATCAATTTCCAACGCAGCTGAACGAAATCGAAAGGATTTACGCCGCACTTTCGAGCGGCAACACCGGTGCAGAACTTGGCTTTGACGCAAATTCCATCATTGTCACTGGTGAGAGCGCGGGTGGAAATCTTGCGGCAGCATTGTGCGTTAAATTGGCAATGCAAATGCAGAATGAAAATGTTGGACAAACATTCGGAACAACCTCTCGATTCTACAACTCGCAAGAGCCGAATGCCAGATGCCATTATGCTTTCGTGTCCCGCCCTCAATCTCACCACCGAATTGTCACATTCCCGAGTCGTCGGGACGGAGGATCCAGTCCTTCCCAACGCTCTGATTTCGGCCATTTCCGAGGCCTACCTGCCGAGTGGAACCGACAATCGACATTGTCTGGTGTCACCCTTTTACGCGCACGATTCTCTGCTGAGGCAATTTCCACCCACACTTCTTTTTGCGAGCTCCAAGGATCCCCTGCTGGACGATTCGGTAACCTTCAACGAGCGGCTGCGGGTTCTGGGCGTCGATTCCGAGCTCATGGCCGTCCACAATGTTCCCCCACGCGTATCTGGGATTGGGGACGGCCGGCTTTCCCGAAGCCGTTCAGGTACAGCGATACGCAATGGATTGGCTGTCCTCCAAGTTTTCGTAAGCTATAGTATAGAACGTATTGTATCAATAGTAAATCCATAGTTTAGAGAAATTACTAGATCATTTTGATTGTTACCGCTTGTTTCTGGAGAAATCAGATATCCTTGATTGTTGCATCGTGATGATTGTTTTGAAAATTCAACATCAAATAAAACCTGCTTCCCTCGATTCTCAAAATGTCGCATCATCGAAACATTTCTTGAGGAAAAGAAGCATCCCCATTTTCAAGATTCACAACATTCCGCAAACACAAAACGAATCGAATCGATCAGCATCACATCATCGGTTGACGACAATATCTACGCATCTCGAAATGATGGAACTCGTTGTTATTGGCACGCGTCTTGGTCATCCCCACCAGAAGATCGCACACGGCTGCATTGGTTTTCTCCAATTTCGATTTAACGGACGTCACCCAATGGATATCGAGCCGAGGGTATGCGTGTTGGCAGTCTTTTTGTAGTGCAAAAGGGATTATTATATCGTATTTCCCCTTTCAGAAGTCTCGAATCGATCGATCGATCGATGGCACTTGATTCAGAGCATGAACACTCTATGGAATCGCATTGGAATGCACTGCATTCCACTGATTTGAATCCTTTTTCACATTTGTCGCTTCCAGACTTTTTCTCGTGGTACCATTTCCAGCTTGGGCCGCAGCCTCTGATATTCCTTGTCCCAAGGTGCTGGCTGTTCGAAGCGTCCCGTCTTTGGGTTCTTCCAGGCTTCGACGAGTGCAGTTGCACCGCCATGATGATGGTATTCGGGTCGTTTTCCCGTCACGCTTCCCAGCAAGGATCCCACCAGTGCGACGCCTCCCACTGCCACAATGCCCATGGCAAAGTACCGCGGATTGGTCAGTGTTTCGATAAACACGTGGCCGTGTGGTTTGGGAGGTTTTACATTTCTTCCCCATCCATTATTGTTATGTCGATTTCGATGATGCATGCCCTTTTTCCACAGCAAATCTTCGGCAAGTTCCCGATCGTATCGCTTTCGTTCTATTGTATTGGCCAAGACCGAATGGGCATTGGCAATCGCCTTGAATTTCTCGGCGCACGCGTCCTCCGTCTTGCGGTCGGGATGATACTTCATGGAGAGTTTTCGAAAGGATTTCTTGATTTCGTCCTGGCTGGCAGACTTTGGAACTCCCAGTGTTTCATAGTGTGATGCTCCATTGGTATCGTTCATTTTGGTAATCGATGATGTGGATCGATCGATGATGCTGATCGATTCGATTCGTTTTGTGTTTGTGGAATGTTGTGAATTTTGAAATTTGGGGATGCTTCTTTTCCTCAAGAAATTTTTCGATGATGCGTCATGCGAGAATCGAGAAAAGCAGGTTTCATTTGACGAATGTTGTTGAATTTTGAATTTTGAAAACAATTTTAAACGCTAACTCTGTCTCTAGGACCTAAACTACTCGGGAATCAATTCATTCTTACCATACACAAACAATGAAACAATGAAACAATCATCACACGACTTTTTCATCCATAAGGAAACAATAATCATCGTCGTCTTTCCGAAACTAAAGAGTCAGCATCTTCTATTGCACAGCTTCACAACATTCCACAAACACAACTACGACGACGACAATAACAGTAACAACAAGTTCTGCGGACCCAAACCGTTTCGCTCGGGATTTGCTGCGATTGGATTCCTCCCTCGAGTTTGGGAATGTTCGGTTGTCGGCATGCGGATCGCGGCCATCGATTGCTGCTTGGTTTCTTGCCACGGATGCGTCGAATCCATCGGCTGGGTCGACACGGATTCTCAACAAACAGCAATAACAACAACAGCAACAACAACATCAGCAGCACATTGCAGCCCGCTGTTGTCAAGGTGCACAATCTCTTGGACCATGGGTGTCTCTCCTATCCACAAACCTGGGCCTTTCAACAAATGGTCTTGCACAAGCGATTGCAGGAACGCAGGCACGGATCTAAACATGTGAATGATGATTGCGTGGTGTTTTTGGAGCAGTCACCCGTCTACACACTGGGCCGGGGTGCCGACGAACACCACCTGACCTTTTGCAATGACAAAGAGTATGCTTCCGAACTCCAAAAGCTTTCGCGCAAGGTTCGGGGGCCGGGGACAGCGCGCTTGTCGATGGACAAGGAGCTGGAGGCACGAATGACACAATTACTGTCGACAACTGCAAATACTACTAGTAATGACTCGGTATCGTCGCTGTTGGAGATTTCGCAAGACTGGACCGACTCGATTTCTCCCGTCGTGGCTCCCAACGGGGTTCCCGTGTATCGTGTCGATCGCGGGGGAGAAGTCACCTTTCACGGGCCCTCACAGCTGGTCGTCTATCCCATGCTCGATCTGAAACGCGACTGCTACAAGGCCGATTTGCACTGGTATTTGCGACAAATCGAGGAGACTGTGATAAAGCTGCTGAACCGATATGGCATACAGGGCACGCGGGATGACATCAACACGGGGGTATGGGTCGATCAAAACAAGATTGCCGCCGTGGGAATTTCCTCGTCGCGGTGGATCACAACGCACGGGTTTGCCCTGAACGTGAATCCCGATTTGGGGATGCTTTGACACGTCTTTGATTCTTCCGTGCGGCATTGAGGGCAGGGGGGTGACCAGCATGGGGCAAATATTGGAGGAGGTTCCGACACTTCAGGAGGTTGCGGGTTGCGTGACGGAAACAATGCAAGACGTCTTTGGCGTGGAGCTAGTGCAAGGCGATGATATATTGTGAGACTAGAAGTAATAATAGCATATAACTATGATATAGACCAAATTTTCAAATCCAATGAAAATCTACTATTAACAGGTTTGTTTTTTACAATTCATTCTCAGACTACACGTAGAATAATGACCAAATTTAATATCGACATGAAAATCTAGTATTAGCAGGGTTTAGTTTGAATTCGATGCACTACAATGCAATTTAATGCAATACAATGCAGTGTTATCACTTGAGCGTCCAACTCGATTCCGATGCCGTCGAATCATTGTCGTTTGGAGGCATTTTTTGGGTTGGTTTCCTCTCGACCACGTGTGATCGAATAGCAGCAGCAGCATGGTTGTCACTGGGTTTCCCCTTTTTTGCGAGTTTTGCTTCCTCCTCCTTGTCGTGTTTCCGCTTTTGTGGTTTCGTGCGCTGGTATTCCAGTCCCTGGTTGCGAATCTGCACCATATCGACGGCGTCGTGCAAGCGTTTTGGTCTTTTGCTAACAGGTGAAGCATCGAGTTTGCGGCCCTGGGCCAGAGCCACCACCTGATCGTTGGCCAACAAATCCCCGTGCTCGGGGGATGGTTCTCTTGCTGCTTTTGGTTTGGCTTTCTTTTTGGCGCTAGCATTTTCGTTTCCGTGAGCAGCAGCTGCTTGGAGTTCTTGAATCTCCATTTGGTGTTGCTGAAAGAGTTTGTTGCGGAGCGTGGTAAAATTGGCCAGGAGCGTGTCTTTTTGTGTCTGCTGCATGGTTTGTAAATCAATGGCGGTGGATTTCCAGTGGTCTCTTGCTTTCCGGAGCTCCCCAATTTCGTGCAGGGCTTGGTTCAACGCACCGCCGACGGCTACCGCATATTCTAGGCCATTTCCCAGAACCTCGAGCTTGCGCTCCAAGAGTCTTCGTTTCATGCCGTTGGTCAAATGTTCGTGGACCAACAGAATGATGTTTGGATTATTTTTGTTGTCATCGTTCTCGTCGTATTGAAAACTTGTTGTCGTCGGGTTTTGTGTTTGCACCAAGTCATCATCCTTTTCATTGTTGTTCTCTCGCAAGAGCAACTTTCCCAGTGCCAAGAGTTTCTCGGAATCCGTAGTTACAGTTTCTCCAAGAATGTTAATGTGAGCAACGTCCGAAATGGAGAGGGTACAGTGATACGAATGGCACGTGGCGGTCGATAGTTTGATCTCCAGACAACCCTGTTGGTCTGTAGTTGTTGCAGCAACATATTCCACCAAGAGGGTGGCCGTGGTGGTGTTTCCCAATGGCACGGCAAGACGGGTTCCGAGGCAAGTTCGCGTTGGCGGAGCCATGGTGACTTCTATCCTTTGAGCCACATTTGGAATGCAAATTCGGAATCGACACTTTCTTCTTGTCTCTCTTGCAACAGAGATGCTTTACAGTCAACAATGAAATGGAACTCTGGAAGATCTTAATTCATTTTTCGACCGATGAAAAGCCATTCGAGATTAGAGAAGGGAAAGAGAGACTGTTTTGATTGATTGTAAAGTACTTTCCCCCCTTTTTGTGAAAACACCCTTTTGGGGATTCTCATTCACACGATTGATTGATTCATTCATTCAATTCGAGAAACTTTCTTTTTTTGTGTGTTCCAACGCAAAATACCCCTTTTGAGTACAATTCTACACATCCGGGAATGAACGCCGGAGAGGCGCACGCTCTCGCGATTTCTGGCGAGCCTACCTATCCGAAGATCGGAGTATGTTTTCTACGGTAGTGGAAGCATTGGCCGGTACCACACGATCCAACTCACGAATGGGGATGGCATTTTTTTGGTCGAATGCTACCGTTACACAAACGATTTTGGATCCATAGGAGGTATGTTGTGTGTGCATCGTGAAGAATCGTGTTACTTGTGGTACGTGAACAAAATCACACATACACAAGTTCACGAAAAACGAAAGGAACCAATCTGCTGCATCTGCGATACTCCCTCCGATTCAATTCAATACAACAAGTACGACACAGCATACTCGTACGAATATCCAACGTTTGCTTGTTTCATGTCCAAGTGAAATAGTATATAACCTTTTTGCAATACGTAGTATCGTCCTCTTCCTTCTCGGACATTCATATCCTTCATAACACTATTGTTCATTCCTCCTCTTCACTACTACTACAAGAGAGAGAGAGAGATTCATCAACCTTGTTGGAAGCAGCAGTAGTACCGTAACCATCCTCCAACACCAAAAGAAACTGCTGCAACCACTACAACAACACTATTCTTTCAACGAAAATCAAAATTCAATCGTACCAAATACAATACTACAGGTATTCGAAAAGACATTCATTACAGATTTCAACACGAACAAATACTGTTCAGCCACAAGAATGATTCGGTCAAGCCTTCTTTTCGGTTGTCTCTTTCTTTGCCAGTATGTGGTGGTGGGACAAACGGATGGCAACCTCTGGTACGACGACAATGACACGAATGATAATAACAATTTTCAAGGAAGCTACAGCGTGGACACGGTCCAAGCATCCCGCCAGGACACTTTTCCCGAAACGGCTTTCAAGATTCTATTGGATTTGTATCAATCCACTTCCGGGCCCACCTGGAAAGACGATTCCAATTGGGATTCGTCCCAGCAAAATAACGATGTGTGCTTGTTCAAGGGCGTCTTTTGTTATGAGGAGTACGGGGACAAGAAGGGACACGTCCAGCAGATTGATTTGAGCCACAACAATCTGAAAGGAAACGTCCCGTCCAGTCTGTACGGACTCCCGTATTTGGAATCGATCAGCTTTGAGGGAAACCCCGAGCTCGTCGTCGATGCATCGAAATTGTCGAATGCCCGGTTTTTGCGCTTTTTGAATCTGAGCCAGACGCAGGTGGTAAACCTCGAAAGCATTTCTTCTGCAGTTTCTTTAGAGGTCTTGCACATTGCCGACACACAGCAGCAGCAGCAGTCGTCTGCCGGAACACAATTCCCAAATGCCCTGACCAATCTTTATGGGCTCAAGGTTTTGCACGCGAGCGACAATCACTTTTCGGGACCCTTGCCGGAATCGATTGGGAATTTGCAGAGCCTCGAAGAGCTCACGCTGAATCAAAACGATTTGACGGGACAGTTGCCAGAAAGTTTGGGACAATTGTCTTTGTTGCAAATTCTGACCCTCACCAACAATGCCTTGGGGGGAAGTCTTCCAAAATCGTTGGAACGGGCGACCAATTTGCGAACCCTGTCGATTCAGCGCATTCCCGTGGACGGGAACCCCAATTCGATCAAGGGCGAAGGAATCAGCGGGCCCGTTCTTTCCTTTGCCAACCACCGGCGATTGACCAAGCTGCAGCTGGAAAACCAAAAACTCAGCGGAGGACTCCCGTCTGATTTTTGTGCGTCTTGTCCGACGGGAGAGGCCGTCGAGATGGATTTGAGAAACAACCAGATTTCGGGTATTATTCCGCAGAGGCCTGGCCAGCAAGCGCTATCTCAGTTTGTACCTGGCGGGAAATCCCATTTCGGGGATTGACGATGAGATTTACAATTCCTTTAGCGACACGTGTCCCATGATTCAAGACTGGATGGGTGGGGACAGTTTCCAGTGCGGGATGTTCGGCCTTGCTCTGTCCCCCCGGCACGTGGGCATCCCCAGGGACGTGCCACACCGTCGCAGGCCTGCAGCCGGTGTTTGGACAATTCGTCGCAGTGGGGAAGAATCTCGTGTGCTTCATCGCAATCCGGTGTGGACAACGAACGACAGATTTTGGTTTCCTTTTACAATGCTCTGGATGGCCGTCAATGGAAGATTGACGACCACTGGCTGGATCCTTCGGAGGATATTTGTGCTTGGTATGGAGTGGGCTGCGATGCAACCAGTGGCCGTGTCACTTCTCTAGTCTTGAGAAACAATGGCCTCCGCGGAATGGTGCCCAATGAATTGTTTGATTTGCGGTTTTTGAAAAGTGTCAATCTGGAATCGAACCAAATCGAAATTTCCTTTTCGGATGCCAGCAAAGCCCAAAACCTGGAATCTTTGAATCTGGCGGCGACGGGACTACGTTTTGTCAACACGTTGCAGGGACTTGCGGGTCTTTCGAGCTTTCGGGTGTTGAATCTGGCCTCGAATGCAATTAGCGGGCCCATTCCGGAGGCTGTCTTTTCGATTTCGTCGCTGGAAGACCTGGATTTATCCTACAATGACTTTTCGGGAAGTTTGAGTAGCAAGGTGGGAAGCTTGACCAACCTCCAGCGCTTGAATCTCAACGGAGCGGATCTGACGGGAGCTCTGCCGGCGGAAATTGGATCATTGACCAATTTGCAAGATTTTTCGGCGGCCGAAAACAAGTTTACCGGAAACCTTCCCGTTGCCTTGAATTCCTTGACGAATCTCCAGACGCTGGATCTCCAGCAATCTACGGGGAATGCCGGGATTTCCGGGCCTCTTCCATCCTTTTCCAACCTCGAACAGCTCATGTCTTTGCATCTGGACGGAAATGCGCTAACGGGAACCCTGCCGGCAAACTTTTTGATCAACAGCCGGCGCCTCCAGGCCGGAATCGACCTTGGATTGAGCCACAACCAATTGAAAGGCACAATTCCGGATGGTTGGTCACGATTTGACAGCCTGGTGGTGGATCTGGCCGGAAACCAAATCAGCGGAATTGCTTCCTCGCTCTGCTCCAAGGCGGGGTGGATGAACGGAGCCGTCCAGAAATTCCAGTGCGATGCAATTTTGTGTCCTCCCGGAACCTACAATTCGGTGGGATACAAGACGGATGCTGTCCTCGGGCTGTGATTCCTGTCCCTCGAGCAAAATTTATGGTGCAACATCGTGTGGTGCTTCCACGGGCACGCTGGACGATTCCTCGGAATTGAGCATTTTGCAGAGCATTTTTGCCGCGACGCATGGCACTTATTGGACGACCAACGATGGGTGGGAGACGTCAACCGACTATTGCAACGGTTTTTACGGAGTGGAATGCGACGGAGCGGGACGTGTCACGAGCCTCAACCTTGCCAACAACAATCTCGTTGGAAGTCTTCCTCAATCCGTCTTTGAGCTCCAAAACTTGCGAAGCCTCGTTGTGTCGGGGAATTCGATCGAAGTAAGCTTTGGTTCCATTGGTTCCGCCGAAAAAATGATTGAGTTGGGCCTCGAAAACACGGGCATTTCTTCACTCCAGGGCATTGGCCAGAGCTCCAATCTTCAGATTCTCAATGTTGCAGACAACAATCTGGAAGGAACGGTTCCCGACGCAATTTATCGTTTGAAAACGCTCAAAACCCTCAATCTCGGGCACAATTCGTTTTCTGGGCAGTTGAGCGACGTCATTGGAGGACTGACATCACTGGAATCTCTTATTTTATACCACAACGAATTTACCGGTCGGATTCCCTGCTGCGATTGGAGAGTTGGTCAACCTCGAAGTCTTGAACCTGGCAGAAAACAATTTCGACGGGACGATTCCTGCCGAGCTCAATAAACTCACGAATCTTCGATTCCTTTCGCTCCAGCGGGAGGGTGGCATTTTTGGATATTCCGACGTTGGGATCAACCAGGGCAAGAGCAGTTTGCAGGGAATTGGTCTCTCGGGGCCACTTCCAGCATTTAACCAGCTGACAAAAATCACATCCTTGTTTCTGGGCGTCAACGGGTTGACGGGTTCAATTCCGTACAACTTTTTGGGCGGTGTCCAAAACAAGGCGACGGAAATTGTAGTCGACCTCACATCCAACACATTGACTGGCACGCTTCCGGCTTCGCTGACACAATTCGACAACATGTCCTTGTACGCTGCCGGAAATCGCCTCACGGCCATTGCCGATGGCCTCTGCAGCAAGTCTGGATGGATGGCTGGTGACGTAGGTTCTTACCGATGCGATGGAATCCTATGCCCCGCTGGCACCTACAATATCCTTGGGCGAAAGAACAGCAAGTCACCGGTGTGCCAGAGTTGCAGCACCAGCGATTATCTCGGAAGTTTTGAATGTTTGTCTGCAACTGAAGCCCAAGAAGGATCCAAACGCGAAATCTTGGAAAAGCTTTATTACGCCATGGATGGTCCAAACTGGATGGACAATACCAATTGGCTCGACCCCGACGTGAGCATTTGCGAATGGAATGGAATTCAATGCGATTCGCTCAGCGCCAAATCGGTGAGTTCGATTGACCTTAGTTACAACGGTCTCAAGAACGAATTCCCCAGCAGAATCTTTAAGCTCCCAAATTTGAAGGAATTGAATCTTCAGGGCAATTCGATCACATTTTCTTTCACTGGCATTGGAAATGCGGCAAACCTCGAATCACTAGATCTCGAAGATACCGGGCTTGTTTCCCTTTTTGGTATTGGTCAAGCAAGCAATCTCAAACTTCTTCGAGTCGACAACAACAACCTTGTCTCTTTCCCTAACGAGGTTTTCGATCTCTCGAATCTTGAAGTTCTTTCTTTGTCGAACAATGATTTTTCGCAACAAGATGTCCCCAGCAACTTGCAGTCCTTCACTTCGATGACGTATTTCGCTTGCGCGGGCTGTGGATTCACTGGGCCAATTCCTTTTTGGCTCGGGTCGATGCAAAATCTCCAATACCTAAAATTGTCGCAGAATGCTTTGACGGGAACTCTGCCCACGGTTCTCGAATCCATCGCGACACTCAAGCATTTGGATCTTTCCGATCAGGCTACCTTTGGATCCGGGCTTAACGGAAACCTTTTATCGTTTGCTACGCAAACCGATCTCACCGAAGTCTACCTCCAGCACAACAATTTCCAAGGTGCGATACCCGACACTTTTCTTTCCAGCGTTCGAAAAGATCAGCTCGTCACTGTGGACCTTCGATACAATGCGTTTGGTGGATTGATTCCAGCGCAACTCGCAACTTTTGATCAGATGAACTTGTATTTGGCATCGAATCTTTTCGATAGCATTCCACAAGCCCTCTGTCAAAAGGATTGGAACGATGGTGACGTTGCAGCAAATGGTTGCGATGGTCTTCTTTGTCCCGTTGGAACCTTCAATTCTTTTGGCCGTGCTACAGCCGGTGTCGACTGTTTTGAGTGCAACGAATCTTCGTTTGCCGTCGCTATGGGAAATACTTTCTGTGGATCTGCCCTGGAGCACCAATCGCTTCTTGTTATATATCGATCCTTCGGAGGCCCCAATTGGTCGTCGGCAAATAACTGGCTCGAAACCGAGGATCACTGCACGTGGGAAGGAATCACATGCTGGGATAGCGGAGACTACAAGGGACTCGTGAAAAAGATTGAACTCGCCGATCATAACTTGGAGGGAGAAATGCCGTTTGCTCTCATTTGGCAGCTCGAAGGGCTGACGCATGTTGATCTGCAAAAGAATGACATTTCGTTGCCATTTTTCATGATAGGAAACGCCATCAATCTCGAAACAATCATTCTTTCGTATACGAGAACCAACTCTTTGGTGGGCATTGGCGAAGCGAAGTCACTGAAAGAATTACATTTGACCAGTGCGCTCCTGACTGGCGCCATTCCTGACGAGCTGCTAACGTTGCCGAATTTGGAGAGCTTATTTTTGAGCAACAATGGATTTACGGGGTCAATTTCCGCTGAATTTGGACAATTGAAGCAGCTCAAGAATCTCTACATGCTTGGGAACCAGTTGACGGGAACCATTCCCCCGGAACTCGGATATTTGGCCCGTCTCGAGCACTTGTCACTCGGAAAAAACAAATTGGAAGGATCCATTCCACGACAGATTACATCACTTCCACTGCTCGAATTTCTTTCCTTAGAAAACGAAGCAGAATCTTCGAATAACTCTTTCACGTCTGGTTTGTCTGGTCCTCTTCCAGCTTTGGATGGCTTCCCTCGCATTCGAGAATTGTATCTCCAACACAATTCCTTTACTGGAACAATTCCCAATCATTTCTTGCAAGGCATTCATGATAAGGGCGCAAAAATTTCTGTCGATTTGGGATTCAATGATATCGATGGCTCGATTCCTGCCGAACTTTCGTCCTTCGACGACTTGAACTTGCTTCTTGTTGGAAACGAAATTTCTGGTATTCCCGCGGAAATTTGCAACAAGATTACCTGGATGAATGGAGAAGTGGCCAATAGTTGCGATTCCATCCTGTGCCCACCTGGAACTTTCAATGCCGATGGACGTCAGGTTGACAGCGCCAGACCTTGCAAAACTTGTACGTACGCAGGGTCAGCACGAAAGTTTGGTTCTACTTCTTGTGGCCCAGGCTCTGCCGATGCTCTCGACGATCGATCGATCCTTTTTGACATATATGATGCCACAGGAGGTGAAACCTGGACTACTTCCACGGGATGGAAATCTGATAAAACGCCCTACTGCGATTGGTATGGCGTAACCTGTACACCAACAAACTCAGGCGAACTTCGCGTTTCGGAGCTAAACCTTGCGAGCAATAATCTCAATGGAATAGTTCCGTCCACGGTTTACTTTCTTGATGGTTTGAAAAAACTGGATGTGAGGCAAAATCCTGTTTCGATCACTTTCCAGGATATCGATCGAGCATCGCAGCTGGAAGAATTATACATCGATGAAACTATGGTTAAAAATTTGAATGGAATCGGTGGCGCCCCAAAGCTAAAAATACTGCACGCGTACAAAAATTCGTTTGGCGGGCAGGAAATTCCCGATGAAATCTTCGACATTTCCACGCTCACAGATCTCAATCTTGCTGACTCTTTATTGGCGGGTCCTCTCAGCGGAAAGATTGGCAAATTGACTCAATTGGAACGAATTACGCTCAACGCAAATTTCCTCACTGGAGAGCTACCCTCGCAGCTTGGACAGCTTCTATCACTTAAAGAAATCGAGATGTCGAACAATAGTTGGATTGGAACTCTTCCCTCGACTTGGGAAGGTTTGAGATCACTTGAGGCTCTTTTCCTCAATAACAACGAGGAAAAGACTGCTGGTGTAACTGGGCCTTTGCCCGAGTTTGCAAACGTGCCAAATATGAAAGAATTGAGCTTGTCGAAAAACCAATTGACAGGGTCGATTCCGTCGAACTTTCTCTCCGGAAGCGCGGGAGCGAACAGTCTCATCACCGTTCGCCTCGATCAAAATCATCTCATAGGAACGATTCCATCGTCGCTTCAAATCTTTTCGAAGTTGAACATTGACGTAGCCGCTAATTATATTGCTGCGATCGGAGACGGTTTGTGCAACCTTTCCCAATGGAATGATGGAAATGTCGGAAAGTACGGTTGTGATGGTATTTTGTGTCCAGCGGGTACCTTCAGCCCGTCGGGCCGACAGACCAGCTCCTCTGATTCCTGCAAAGCTTGTCCCGGCGAAGAAAGCTCGTCGTACTTTGGAGACACCACTTGCGTAACGCTTGTCAAAGAACAGGAGAAAGAAATTCTGGGAAAGCTTTTCCAAGCTACCAATGGAAACAACTGGAAATCCAAGGATGGGTGGACGGATGCAAGCTCTGATGTTTGCTCGTGGTATGGAATTCAGTGTGGGGAAGGATCAAGCATCGAGTCTGTTCATCTTGGTAGTAATCACCTTGTGGGATCAATACCAAGAGAAATATTTGGGCTCCCTAATCTGAAATCCTTGTGGCTCTACTCGAATCCTGTCCAATTCAGCTTTGATGGCATTGGGCAGGCTACCAAGTTGAAAAGCTTGCGTCTTGATTCAACAAAGCTAAAATCTCTCGATGGAATCGGAGATGGCTTATCTCTAGTTGATGTCGATATTGGATTCAATCAACTCGCTGGTCCACTTCCTACCGGTATACAGAGTCTAGTTAATCTCGAGAATTTAGATGGCGCAATCAACGCCTTCACTGGATCGGTTCCCGATTTCTCCAATCTCCGAAAATTGTCCACGATTCGTCTGGGTGGGAACAAATTGACGGGAAAACTCCCATCGTTTGCTCGCCATTCCAACATCAACGCAGTCGATCTTTCCGATAACAGCTTGTCCGGACCAATTCCCGCAAACTTTTTGGAAACCGTTAACGAAGAAGGAAGTATTTTTGTGGATCTATCCGACAACATGCTTGCAGGAAATGTGCCCGGAAGCCTCAGCCGCGTCAAAGACATGACGATATACCTGCGAGACAACCGCATCGCTGGAATCGATCCATCGTTATGCTCCAAGGATGGATGGAACGAGGGCGACGTCGGCTCGTTCCAGTGCGATGGAATCCTGTGTCCGAGCGGAACGTATGCGATCCACGGGCGTGCCTCGAGGACGGGTTCCTCCTGCGAAACCTGCAACAAAAACAAATTCTACGGCGGCACTACCTGTGGTGGCCGAAGCGCCGGGGTGTCGCAAAAGTCTGTGGCGACAACCCTTCTGGTCGTCGTTGTCACCACTGCAACAGCACTTTTCCTGTAAAGTCGTATTTTTCATTTTCGCAATTTTTATGCAACAGTTTCGAAAACAAGTTGCAATAAGCAATACTAACCAACATCACGAGCAATATAATATATTATATGTTGCATACATAAATTTTATAACTATCCGAATCATAGACAATCTAAAATCAGAATTTTTTTCACCGTTGTAGTTGTGTTGCTGAATCGATGCAGAAGAAAAATAATGCACAACAAATACAGAATTAATTTTTCGAAGCAACAAAATCCGACACAACTTACCCGCATCGATGATGATGGTGAACCGGTGATTGATGGAAATGATGATCTCTCCACTGCTGGAAGAATTTCACGAAGAATCACCAGAAATGGATTCGCCGGGTAAGCCACAGCTACTCTACAAACGATTGATATTCGCCCTCTCACGTATCCATAGAAGGCCAGTCTGAAAGCAAAAGCAGAGAAAAAGATTAGAAATTGAGTGAGATATCGCTATTCTAGCACCGGACCCCAGGAATCATGAAAAATGGATATGCGCAAAAAAGCAACACCGCATTTTCCGGGTAAGCCACAGCTACTCTACAAACGATTGATATTCGCCCTCTCACCGTATCCATAGAAGGCCAGTCTGAAAGCAAAAGCAGAGAAAAAGATTGGAAATTGAGTGAGATATCGCTATTCTAGCACCGGACCCCAGGAATCATGAAAAATGGATGATTGGAAGACAGCGAATCGTAACGAAACCCGAATCAAAAAAATCAGCGCAATCGAAAAATCAGCGGATTCACTCGAATCGAAAAAATCACTCCAACCGAAAAAATCAGCGGATTGATTCACTCGAATCGAAAAAATCACTCGAACCGAAAAAATCAGCGGATTCACTCGAATCGAAAAAATCAGCGGATTGATAGAAATCGGAAAAAGGCACCCGGACCTTCAAAAGCCCGAATGAATCGAATCGAAGAAATCAATTACATCATCACAAAAAATCCCATGACGAAAAAATAATCAGATCACAAAAAAATCAGAACAACACGAAAAAATCACATCACATCACAACACGACACCGGGTACCACTGTCTTCACTTCTACTTGTACGGTTGATTGTTGGATCTTCATTTTGAATTTTACACCCGGATATGTAAATGCAGACGCAAGTAGCCCGATTCACAACGGATTTCTCTCGTACTAAGTTGGATTACTGTCTCGACAACCAACTCATCAGTAGGGTAAAACTAAAATGTCTGACGACGGTCTAAACCCAGCTCACGTTCCCTGTTAGTGGGTGAACAATCCAACATTTGGTCACTTCTGTGAGAGAATGCTAGGAAGAGGCGATACCTAAGAATCAAAAAGCAACGTCGCTATCAACGCTTGCAAGGAGATCACAAATAGCGGCTGTGTCATTTGTGACGTATTTGGAAAAAACTATGCCTTCGTCCAGACCGGTATGACCGAGCTCATTGATGTTCGCATCCCCATGACGTTCACAAAGATGGGATCTGGCATTTGAGACTCGATGGTAGCGATGGTGATGGTTTTTGTTTTGATTCGCCTCTCAACACACCAACGAATGAGTTCGACACTAGTTGCTCGAATGGGTACTGTTCTTGTCCACTTGCGCTGATTTAATCTCCAACTCCCTTCCAAGTCAAGGCCAATGACGGGACCCCCTTTCTGCCCCTTGAAAACACGACTCCCCCGGCCAGCGACGAACGACGAGTTTTACTAGCCTCTTTTTGAGTTCTGACAAAATGTATTGCTAAACATGAAAGTATCTATCCTCGATTTAATTGTAATGATAATATAAGAATGATGTTGCGCCGACGGGGTCCATGCCTAGTAGACTCACACACGACTTGAACGTTGAAGTGTTAAAATATTTCTCGGGTGATTTTCCAGATGCCATTGAACCCGGTGAGCCAGACGTCTCCGTTGGTTCCAAAGGCAAGATTGGAGGTGTTGATTCCCAGCAAAATCTGACAAATGACTTGTTGAGAAGAAGGATCAATGACCGCGAATCCGTTCGTCACGGATGTCCAAATTAATCCCTGCTCGTCGATCTTGAAGCCGTCCGAAGTACCCTCGCCTCCTGTCAGGGGTTGATCCATTTTTCCCAGATTCACTCCGAGCGATTGTCGATTGATCACGTTCGATGCCTTGCTTGTCAATGTGTCACTGACATCATAACTTGTCCAGCTGGGCATAAAGTTGGTCGAATCCGCAACCCACAGGGTATCTCCAAACAATCCGATTCCATTTGGGCGGTGATGCAAATCTGTGATGAGCTCCACTTGCTTCGTTTTTCGATCCACCTTGTAGACGCCCAGGACTCCGCTTTCCGAAACCGTGTCTAGATAAGCCTGTCCCGTCTCGCACGAAAATTGGTCGCAAAACCGCGATTTTTCCAGCATCCCGTACGTTGGATCCGTGAAAAAAATGCTCCCATCGTCTGGATCCAAGACCATATCATTGGGAGAATTGTAGGGCAATCCATTGTAGGAATCTGTAACAACCTCCAGATCGGGACACTCCGAAAGGGGGGCCCCGGGAGTGTGATCATCCAAACGACACCGAATGACGCGGCGCATACCGTGCTGGTTGATAATGACAAAGTTGGTATCCAACAAATCCGTCGCCATTCCATTACTACCAGTCTCGGCTAGATTTGCGTGCTCAGGCAAAGTAGGATCGATTCCCCCTGCCTGGGTAGCCCAAACCTCAAAATTGTACTTCCCTTCAATTTCACTGATACGGTAGATTTGTGCACGGACTGTATCCGAGGCGTAAAGGACTCCATTTCTCACAATAGGGCCTTCCGTCCAAAATACGCTATCCGGAACGGGAATCTTGGTAATTTTGGGAGACGCCAAAACCCTTTCCCAATCTCCCGTCAACGTAATGGGGAATCGGGCAAAGTCTGAGATGCTGTCGCCGGGCGAAAGGACGACAGTGTTGGAGTAACATTCTTCCGCTGTGGCGATTCCCAGCAGAAATGATAACCAATGTGTCAAGGAACAAAACATAGTGGTATATTCTAATATGATTGTACTTGTCGATAAATTTTTGTGAAAAGGCACAAGTAGAGTTGTTCCATGTTCAGGTTCCGTACGACTACAATTGCGTTCTTTCGTCTTCTCTCGGTATTTTTGTGTTCCATTATTTCAATCAACAGATCTGAATACGTACGTACGTACTGAAGAAAAGCTGTGTCAAAGATGGCAGAAGTCGAAGTGTTCCCCGTTTCATTTCTTGTGTTCTTCGTGTTCTTTGTTCGGTCAAATACGTTGATCGAATGGGTCAACGGATGATGAGTAGCGCGCAAAATAGTTTCGTAGGTACGAGTCGTAGTTACCTTCCAGCAGTTGGAGAATGATATCACCGTCACGTCGTCAGAAGTGTTGAAAACACTAGATATACGGAACTCGTCAGGTGATATAGCTAGGGAAACCTTAAAGAACACACAGCTGGTTGCTAATCTGGTCCTATTTGTTATCTAATAGACAAAGTACGAGCACATTAGCTCACTTGTCTTATGCTAAGTGTTTTAGTAAGTGAATAAATAATGTAAAATAATTGAGCGGTCTGCGAGTCATGAGTGATCAGTCACGTGGTTAAAAAAGTATTTGTTGAGACCCATGTAATTCTAGTACTATCGATCACGTAGAAAAAAAGTGACAAGATTATTTTGGAATATCGAAAAACTCAAATGACAAGATTATTCTGGCACGGAGTAGTACCATACTACTTATACGTAAGAATGATGTTGTGACGACGCCGAGGAGCAGCAATTTTATTTTGTGGAAACGCCAATGCCTTGAATAGACTTGAATTGCGATCAAACTCTCTGTGGATTTAGAGTTTCGATAGATTTTCGAAGGATACTGGTTGTGATGGGCATTTGTAATATGCACGGAGACAATCCGCGACGACAACGAAACTCTATTACTACATCGAGTGACCCAGCAAAAGAATAGTCGGACGCCTTTTCCAAAATACCGTAGTATTTGTTCTCTATTCTATTATTTCTACGTTTCGACTAGTATAGTATAGTGGCTTTCCACATTGCACTACTGGTTCTCATTGTTGTTGTTCCTGTTGTTGTTGGTTTGTGCTCCGAGGGCCTCGATGAGTTCCCGCAGGGGTGCCAGGGTAGCCCACACTGCGGCTCTTCCACACCGCATCAACAACCTTCGACCCTTCCACCCCGCCCAAAAGAGGATCATTGACAGGAGGGCCTGCTGGAGGTGTTTTCGCAGGCAGACTTGGTGGTCGCTCCAATTCCGATAGTTGCACACAAGACTTTGGAGCGTGGCGGACAATTTTCTGGGCAGCAAACGAAGTATGCTTGTTGGTGGTGTGATGGAACCAACCCGCAGCGTCTTCGGCAAGAATCCTTGCGTTGGATTCGTTTTGGGTATTATTATAGATTCGTCGTCCTTGCGCTTGTTGCGTTGGGGTGTTTGCAGGCTCTCGTCCTGTTTTGTTCTGGTTGTTTGCTGCTGTTGTTGTTGTTGTTGTTGTTGTTGTTGTTGTTGTTGTTGTTGTTGTTGTTGTTGTTGTGACAACCAGCGACATGCCCGAAGCATGGTCTTTTTCGAGACACGCGCGTGCCGAATCGGAGCACTGGCTTTGGGAGTACCTCTCTGGTCGTCGAGATACGATTCCAAGCCTTGGACGAGGGCACAAATCACCGAAGAATCCTGCTGGTTTGCCTTGTCCGAATCTATCGTTGCATCACTGCTGTTTGCATTCATTTCCTTCCAGATTTCTTCCAGAGAATACTCTTCTGTTGGTTCTTTGGTTACCACATCCAATAGCTTCTTCGCCAGCCCACTGTTGTTTGCGTGAGTCGGAATCTGGTGACAGACGCATCGGAGCCAGACATTTTCTTCTCTTCTCTTGCCCCCGAGGCATTGTATCGTCCACAAGAGAGCCTCTTGTTCGTGGCCATTCGACTCCCAAAAGGGAATCCAAATCGTGGTCAACAAATCGATCGAAAGACTGGTTTCCTGTCGTGCATAGTAGTGGAGGATTCCTTCCAGCCATCGGTAGTGGGGGCTTTGAAGCTTGCGTTCCAGTTTGGAAAGCTCGTACCAGCTCTGGAGTCCAATCGCTGCCAATTGGTCGGAACATGTTGGAGAAGTCTTGTATTCCAGGTCTGCTTTCAAATAGACTCTCGTGACATGTTCGTTGTTGCTATCGTTGTTGTTGTTGTTGTATTGATCGCATGGAATCCGAATTGGTGGAAACAATCGGATGACGTTTTTTGTGCCCGATCTCGGAATTTCCGCTGCTGTTGTTGTTGTTTTCGCTGTTGTTGTTTTCGTTGCCGCTGCTGTTGTTATATGCGATAAATCCTTCGTTGAGGACAGTCCCCTTTGATTCTTTTCGAACCAAGAATGAACGAGAAGAAGGGATCGCTTGTAGTCGCGTTGTAGAAAACAACGTTCGGCTTCTCGCAATACCAAAGAGGACGCTTCTCGCTCGATTGCCACCTCCGATCCGTACCTCTGTTTGTCCCTACGGTGCTTCAAGGCCATTCTGTATTCGAGCGTCGATCATTGGATTGTTTGGATTGTGAGTTGTTGTAGTTTGTTGTTGTTTGTTATAGTATTTTTTTGTGATGATGACGGTTGTGTCGATCGATGAAGAGGGAGAGAGGTATGATTGGAACGACTGGGAAGAGGCCTACTTTAGTCCCTCATTTTTTCTCATTCGACAAAAAATAATCCGAACGACGATTTTCAAAAAGAATTCAAAATCGTCGGACTTTTGAATGGAATTACATACATAGGATGAGGAGGAATCGATTCTTGGTCACACTTGCATACATTGTAGTATACTAGTAATAATAAAATAACATAAATACACACACACTGCCGTTTGTTGCTCCCTGAATATTTACGAGATGAATAGTAAAAGAGTCATGATCATGAGGAGGAGGAGGACGACGACGAGCTGGATTCGTTAGGGTCTGTGATTCTCGCAATCGGGTCACCTTTTGTCGACTATGCGGAGATAATCCTTTATCATTGATTTATTCTAAACATTTGCTAGCACTTGAGTTATCTATTGCGTTTTCGCCGAGTCAGGAGTGCATTGATTCGCTCTGCGCCTGCTCATGACAAATATTTTCCAAGACGAAGAAGCTACGTCAAACTATAGTACAACAAAGTTGTTCTATTTATTCTGTGGTGCACCCGGAACACATAACGGTACTCCGCATCCAGCACCATCAATCTTCTGCGACTATGATGTATGCCGATAACAGATAAGCCATCCTAGCATTCACTTTGACTGGAAGACAGAAAATCGCTTGCGAGAAAAACAACATTCCATGATGATTGTATCGCCGTAAAAAACTCTAAATACTGAATTCAATTTCATTCGATATTACGTAAAACTAAGCTATTATTGAGATTATATATTGAACTGGGACATTCATTGATGAACAAGAACAGGAAATGCATCACAAGATTTTTCCTTTCATTTCTTTTTTCTTCTTTCTGAGTAGTTCGTGAATCGTATTTGGACGCAAAGACGACGTCGTCGATAACTTTTCGGATTCCTTCAAAGATCGCCCTTGACGATTAAGTTCCAACATCGTGCCAAGAGGATCTTCGATCACCAAGATATCACTTGCATTTGAGGGTGCGCAGAACAACTTTGTGCCATAGCAAGCGATTCCAGACCACTTGAAATAACCTTCTTCGCCACATGGAATTGTGTGCGTCTCTTCTGTCACGGCATCGATCACCAATATATCACTTGCCCTGTAGGGTGCACAAAACAGTTTCGTGCCATAGCAAGCGATTCCAGACCAATTGGAATAACCCTCTACGCCACACGGAAAGGTGTGCGTCTCTTCTGTCACGGCATCGATCACCAAGATATCACTTGCATTTGAGGGTGCGCAGAACAACTTTGTGCCATAGCAAGCGATTCCAGACCACTTGAAATAACCTTCTTCGCCACATGGAATTGTGTGCGTCTCTTCTGTCACGGCATCGATCACCAATATATCACTTGCCCTGTAGGGTGCACAAAACAGTTTCGTGCCATAGCAAGCGATTCCAGACCAATTGGAATAACCCTCTACGCCACACGGAAAGGTGTGCGTCTCTTCTGTCACGGCATCGATCACCAAGATATCACTTACATTTAAGGGTGCACAAAACAACTTTGTGCCACAGCAAGCGATTCCAGACCACTTGGAATAACCCTCTACGCCACAGGGAATGGTGTGCGTCTCTTCTGTCACGGCATCGATCACCAAGATATCACTTGCATCGAAGGGTGCACAGAACAGTTTCGTGCCATAGCAAGCGATTGCAGACCACTTGTATACACCTGTTACGCCACACGGAATGGTGTGCGTCTCTTCCGTCACGACATCGATCACCAAGATATTTTTTGCATAGTAAGGTGCACAGAACAGTTTCGTGCCATAGCAAGCGATGTCACACCACTTGAGTTGACCTCTTACGTCACACGAAATGGAATATCGTACGGGCGCGACATTCGCAGGAGGGATCGCGCCACGGGAAATTAGAAATTTCCCCATCTCGTAGTCTCTGTGCTCCAATGCCGCCTCGAGTGCATCCTGTTCCGCCTCGAGTGCATCCTGAGCATCCTGATTTTTGAACACGAACACAAAGATATCACTTGCATTGTAGGGTGCACAGAACAGTGTCGTGCCATAGCAAGCGATTCCAGACCACTTCTGTCCACCAAACACGCCACACGGAATGGTGTGCGTCTCTTCTGTCACGGCATCGATCACCAAGATATCACTTGCATCGAAGGGTGCACAGAACAGTTTCGTGCCATAGCAAGCGATTCCAGACCACTTGAAATAACCTTCTTCGCCACACGGAATGGTGTGCGTCTCTTCCGTCACGACATCGATCACCAAGATATCGTTTGAATGCAAGGGTGCACAGAACAACTTTCTGCCATAGCAAGCGATTCCAGACCACTTGAAATAGCCTTCTTCGCCACACGGAATGGTGTGCGTCTTTTGGGTCACGGCATCGATCACCAATATATCGCTTGCATGGTGGGGTGCACAAAACAGTTTCGTGCCATAGCAAGCGATTCCAGACCACTTCTGTCCACCAAACACGCCACACGGAATGGTGTGCGTCTCTTCTGTCACGGCATCGATCACCAAGATATCACTTGCATCGAAGGGTGCACAGAACAGTTTCGTGCCATAGCAAGCGATTCCAGACCACTTGTATTCACCTGTTACGCCACACGGAATTGTGTGCGTCTCTTCCGTCACGGCATCGATCACCAAGATATCGTTTGAATGCAAGGGTGCACAGAACAACTTTCTGCCATAGCAAGCGATTCCAGACCACTTGAAATAGCCTTCTACGCCACACGGAATGGTGTGCGTCTTTTGGGTCACTGCATCGATCACCAAGATATCGCTTGCATGGTGGGGTGCACAAAACAACTTTGTGCCATAGCAAGCGATTCCAGACCACTTCTGTCCACCAAACACGCCACACGGAATGGTGTGTGGTGCAGGAAGGACACGGCTTGCCCCGCTATAGATCAGAAATTTCGCAATCTCGTAGTCCTTTTTGAGTGCTGCTGGGAGAATGTCTGGAGGGACGGAAACACCAAATTGCATGAGCAGCTCAATGGCGGGTTTGTGACCATTCGTTACGGCTTCCTGGAGTGCGGATTTTCCGTCTCGTTCGGAATTTGGGTCCGTAAAGTTGCGCAGCAGGTCCGCCATCTCTTTGACGTCTCCCGAGGCTGCATGCTTAACAAGGTCTTCCCTTTTTTTCAGCTTCTTTCGAAGATCGTTTTGGAATTCGATCGATGTTTTCTCCACTTCGCTCACGTCCATATTTTGAATCAGTGTAGCGATTGCCCGTCTTGATTGTTCGGAGGGCTGGGTGTAATGTTGGATATAACCGCGCATCAATGCAGTCTCTTTTTTGTTGTTGTACAAATACAGGTCGCAGTTGTACTTATCCACAAGGAGCCACACACATCGCTCGTGGCCGTTAAACACAGCGTGATGAAGCGCTGTATTCTCGTCCTCGTCAAGCGCATTTACATCAGCGCCGTATTCAACCAAACGGTCCAGAATGTCAGCGTCCCCAATTATCGCCGCCTCGTGAACAAGTTCATGGCATATTTTGGGCAAAACCTTTTTCGACTTCGATTGGTATTTTTTACCGAGCTGCTCTTGAGAAAATGCCAGAGTGGATTCGATTTGAGCAAGATCGCGGTTTTGAATGGCCGCCTTCAATTCACGATATACCTCATAATCACGGTGGCCGTAATGTTGTTTTACGAAAAGCATATGCTTTGTGGACATCTGTAGCTCACACAGGAATCCATTTGCTTCTAGGCTTACGGTGAGCTGAAGGTCACGATAGCCGCCAGCATTAGGATTCGGTTGTTGGAATCTATCGTTGAACTCGACGATCTTAAAATCCTTGCATTTCCGAACAAATTCCAAGCCTTGGTACATTTTTTCAAGGTCATCATATACCAATGTTGCGCGGACGATATCGGTCAAACGATAATATGCCACGCCCTTGCCGTCCTCGTCAGAGTACTTGAACTTTGCCTTGTCTTCAGCTCTTTTCTTATCCTTCAATGGTGGTACAACTGCTTTGGCTTTCGGTTTTGTCTTGGCGGAGATAAGCTGAATCGCATCTTTAAAAACTACGAAGGCTTCGTCCGCATTTATGTACAGTTCATCAATGGATCGGACGTACGATTGATTGACGAGAAACTTCGACATTCCATTCCAGGTCATGGATGAAGGCAACAATTTCTCTATTTCTGCAACGATGATCTTGTCAACAGTGGCACTGTGGAGGTTGTCACTCGTGCCCTTGCATTGATTCAACGCGTCTTCTCCCCCTGATTTCTCGAATGCTTTCTGGTACTCATTCTCAGAGCCTTTGGGATCTTGGGTTTCGTTCAAGTCTTCCTCCATTTCTTCGATGTCTTCCTCCTCTGTTTCGTTGCTGTCTTCCAGCGCGTCGGAATACTCGTCTTCGGAGGAGGAAACTTTCTTATTTGCGTCCTCTTTGCTCTCTTCCATTTCTTTGCCCTCTTCCATCTTCTTGAATCGATTATCGATTTCTTCATGCAGAATTTCTGAGAGTTTTTCAGTCAGTTTTGCAAGCTGAGATTGGTGTTTCGCGATCTCCGACTCAACGTGCTTCTTGAGCTCGTTTCTCAGGTCTTCTACAGAATGCGAATGCTGAACTGCGACCGACATGGTGTTTTTGTTTTCAAATTCAAATACGGAGCTTGATTTGCTACACCAAGACTTGAAGTGTCAATCGTCATAGAAAGTCAAATCTTGGAGAATTCTATGAGGAGAAGGCCTACCTCTCAAGATACAGAATTTACGAACGAAATACAGTGCACAACTATCGTGCGGGAAGATGCGTCCCAAGAGAAAAAGCAAGACAGTCCTGGTGTCTTCAGTCAGTACCTCCTCGTACGAATACCAGTATTTCTTATGGTAGTCGAGTTAAATGCCAGAGGAATTGGAGGATCAACAACAACAGCGTCTATGGTTGATGCTTACAGCCGAAGTACGTACTTAACAAAAGAAGCTTGAAGAACGAGTTCTCCTCTCAAACTTAAGCCATTTTGGATGAATAGGTTTGATGATAAAAAGGAAATCCTGATCGTTAAAAGAAAATTTTGTTTCGATGACATAAAGCTAAGACGAACCCGTCGTTCCTATGGAGACAACAACAGTACTGCTCGTTTGGGTGCTCTTCTCCAGCCAGAAAAGGAGGCTGTTGTTAGTATAGTGGTGTTCTCTTTCAGCAGGAACTATTATACGCGTATTGGCTCCGGTGCACTTCATTCGATCTGATTGGTTTACAGGAGCCCGTTAATGAAGAGAGCACTTCACTGCAGATCCACCTCCGCGAGAAACAAAAAAAATACGTAGGAAATACGTAGCTTTGGTAGCAATTTTACTAGGAATATGTTAGTACCTCTGCGTAAAAACAACAAACACGCGCATGGAAAAAACAAAAACAGAGGACCAGAATTAGGTCTTCCATATTCCCCCCAAAGTGCCCGGTCATCCCTGTCATGGAAATGCACATCCTTAACCTCGGTCATAGAAAAATTGGCTCCGGTGCACTTCACTCAACTTCACTTTTTCACAGGAGCCAGTTAATGAATAGACCACTTCACTGCAGATCGACTTACGCGAGAAACAAAAAAAATACGAAGGAAATACGTAGCTTTGGTAGCAATTTTTCTAGGAATATGTTAGTACCTCTGCGTAAAAACAACAAACACGCGCATGGAAAAAACAAAAACAGAGGACCAGAATTAGATCTTTCATATTCCTCCCAAAGCGCCCGGTCATCCCTGTCATGGCAATGCACATCCATAACCTCCCTCATACTTTAACCCTAATTCATATTATTGGCTCATTGAGAAGTGGATGTTATTGTTCTAAACTGCTTCCGCGACAGCTTCAAAGTAGCCCTCATTGACCCACCATTACGGATGAAACTTCTCCGCCATCCAAGCGCTGACCACCAAACACACCAAACACAAACAAGTATGATTTGTGGTCAATTTGAGGTTGTTCTTTCGCTTCGTTTACTCTGTTTTGACACTAAAGCTTAGCCGAGGCGCTACGGTTGATTACGATCAAGGCGCGAGGAAATGAAAAATCCCAACTCGGCGCGCCGCAACTTCCTTTGCTCCGTTTTCAGTAAACATTAGTAATACGCAAACAAGGATACACTTAACCGGAAAACGATAGTCTAATTTCGTATTGAAGTACTGGATTTTGGGATTGGAGTTCCTGTCACTCTGAGAAATGAGCCAACAATTCACAACGGACTAAACCCTCCTCCCCAACGTCTGATGATCTTTTCTTCACCCCTTTCACGCGTTTGAAAAAATGATACCAACTCTTTCTCTTAGCCTAGGCATAGAAGGACAGCCTGAAGCAAGAACGAGGGCCAAAGCTTGAAAATGGACCAAGATATGACTACTCTTGTGGCAGACCATGAAAATCTCACAAAAGGGATAGGTGCTAAATCGGTAGACCAAATTCGCCGGGTCAACCACATCCACTGTAGAGACGACATCACTTGGCCCTCTCAGAGTACTTGTAGAAGGACAGCCTGAAACAAGAATGAGGGCAAAAGCTTGAAAATGGACCGAGATATGACTACCCTTGTGGCTGACCATGAAAATCTCACAAAATGGATAGGTGCTAAATCGATACACCGAATTCGCCAGGTCAACCACACGCACTGTAGAAACGATACCATTTCTCCCTCTCAGAGTACCAATAGAGGGACAGCCTGAAACAAGAATGAGGGCCAAAGCTTGAAAATGGACCGAGATATGACTACCCTTGTGGCTGACCATGAAAATCTCACAAAATGGATAGGTGCTAAATCGATACACCGAATTCGCCAGGTCCGCCACACGCACTGTAGAAACGATACCATTTCGCCCTCTCAGAGTACTAATAGAGGGACAGCCTGAAACAAGAATGAGGGCCAAAGCTTGAAAATTGACCGAGATATGACTACCCTTGTGGCTGACCATGAAAATCTCACAAAATGGATAGGTGCTAAATCGATACACCGAATTCGCTTGGTCAGCCACACGCACTGTAGAAACGATACCATTTCGCCCTCTCGGAGTACTAATAGAAGGACAGCCTGAAACAAGAATGAGGGCAAAAGCTTGAAAATTGACCGAGATATGACTACCCTTGTGGCTGACCATGAAAATCTCACAAAATGGATAGGTGCTAAATCAGTAGACCGAATTCGCTTGGTCAGCCACACGCACTGTAGAAACGAAACCAATTGGCCCTCTCAGAGTACTAATAGAAGGACAGCCTGAAACAAGAATGAGGGCAAAAGCTTGAAAATTGACCGAGATATGACTACCCTTGTTGCTGACCATGAAAATCTCACAAAATGGATAGGTGCTAAATCAGTAGACCGAATTCGCTTGGTCAGCCACACGCACTGTAGAAACGATACCATTTCCCCCTCTCAGAGTACTTGTAGAAGGACAGCCTGAAACAAGAATGAGGGCAAAAGCTTGAAAATTGACCGAGATATGACTACCCTTGTGGCTGACCATGAAAATCTCACAAAATGGATAGGTGCTAAATCGATACACCGAATTCGCTTGGTCAACCAGAAGGACTGCAGAGACTATACGGCTTCGCCCTTTTTTTTATCGATGGAAGCACAGCCTAAGAGAAGAATGAGGGCCAAAGCTTAAAAATTGACCGAGATATGACTACTCTTGTGACAGACTATGAAAATGTTTCTCAAGATGGATAGGTGCTAAAACGCTACACCGAATTCTCAGCCTCAACTACTGATACAGTGTTATCTGGCTATTGTCTGCAATATCATTATCAAGCTGTGATTTTCAAAACATTTGTTACAATATTGTAGAAAAGTAGAATGTGTAATAGCATTGTTCATTTACTAAAATAGACAGATGAGTGAAGTAAAATCCAGAAAATATTACCATATTGTGTGCGCTTTCGTCGCTTGCAGGGAGTACGTATAACCCTAACCTCATGCGAGTTCAAATTTTTACACAACTTCTTCAGGCACCGACACCGGAGTCAGCCCGTGCGTTAGCAGCCCAATTGGAAAGTTGTTCATAGATTTTTGTAAGCGCGAGGAGCACCCATGAAACTCATTAAGGTTGAGATTCAAGTTCGATTTCTCTTGGCTGGATTGATTCAAACACACACAAAAAATAAAAGTATCGTCTCAAATCAACAACAATACCATTTATTCAACTCGTCACAAAACAACAAACAGAGCATTCGATACAATCAAAATTTAAAAACAACAAAAACACGAAACCACTGCCACCATTATTGTTCAATTGTCCAATTCGCTTGTTTTCGATTGACATTGTCCAGACACACACGCCTCGGAAGCAGCAACAGCAGCAACAGCAGCAATAGCAGCAGTGAGAAATGGCCGATCCCAACGTCCTGGCCGCCGTCGAACAACGGGGAAACCCCGTCGTCTTTTTCGACATCTCTCTCGGCACCGAGGAAGCACCTGTGGGACGCATCAAGATGGAATTGTTCGCCCAAGATTGTCCCAAGACGTCCGAGAATTTTCGACAGCTTTGTACGGGAGAATTTCTGCGATTCGAACAGCCAACCGGATACAAGAACTCGACCTTTCACCGGGTCATCAAGGGATTTGTCTTGCAGGGCGGGGATTTTGTCAACCACGACGGTGCGTGCGAAACGTATTGTATACCAAAACTATGTGTTGCCACGATGATTGGTGTTTTTATGTTTGGAGGAACAAAATCGTATCCACGAATTGGATAGTGTATGTCATGCTCACAGATTTTTGTTTGTTTGCAACTTTTTTTTTTTTTTTTCGTTCTCAAGGTACGGGAAAACTCAGCATCTACGGTCCGTCCTTTCCCGATGAAAATCTGACGACCCACAAGCACAACGGTCCGGGACTCTTGTCCATGGCCAACAGCGGTCCCGACACCAATGGATGTCAATTCTTCATTACGTGTGCCGCTGCTCCTCACCTGGGTAGGTTCTTGTGTCTGTGCAACACAGCATTATTTGCAGGATGGTTCTTTCGTATGGCCACGGTCGCTCACACTTTCTTTTTTATGTCTCTGTTCCACTCTATAGACGGAAAGCACACCGTCTTTGGTCGAGTCCTGGACGACGCGAGCATGCTAACGGTACGAAAATGCGAGGCGGTGCCGGTGAATGGATCGACACCGAGGTTGCCTCTGACCATTACACAATGCGGGGAACTATAATACTACACGTACTACTAGCACTATAAATACACAAAAACTGCCATGACTACACTCCTTTTCTATTGTGGAATCAAATCACTACAGTAGTTTCGAATAGCAATAGTAACTGCGTGATTATCACGTACGCCATGTGCGAACGAAAAAAGAAAAAAAGCCACGTCCACTCGATGCAAAAAAGGTCCTTTTCACCTAGGCCGCATTTACTTTTTCGTTTGCTTCCGTGAACCCTTGGCAAAAATGGCCACATCTCCATCGTCGTCGTCGTCGTCGTTGTTGTTGTTGTTCTTTTTCTTTTTGCTTCCTCGCTTGGCAGCCTTTTCTGCCTTTCGTGCTTCGGCCGCGAGTCGTTCGGCCAACCGTGCCTTTTTCTTTTGAATCTTGAGATCCTCCGCCTTTTTCTTGGATTCGGCGGTATCGTCCTCTCCCTCCAGTTCCAGAGCCAAATCGTCAATGTCCGTCTCGTCCATGTTTTCTATTTTCTTTTGGCGGACTGTGAGAGTCACAATCATAACAAGATCAACAAAAACAACAGCAACAAGAGCAATTTGACGCGAAAGCAAAATCCAGGGGAGAAAAAGAAAATACCATTCGTTAGCAGAGGTTCGTTTGCATCTCAAACCAACAGATTTCATTGTATCCAAACAAGAGACTCCAATCCAAGGGAAGGAAGTCGTTGCAATATCCATATTATAGATTGTTTCACTCACGTGTTTTGATTTGGCTCTGTATTTGCAAAATCACCACGAGGCCCGCCAATGCCGGTATCCCGTACTCGAGTGGGACAAATTTAAAAAAGGCCTAAGAGAAAGTGAGAAAGAAACATGCAAAATCAAAATGAGTTTTCGAATTCATAAAAGATTTCGTTCGTCCGCGACAAGAGTCCTTGCGCTTTTGCAAATCAAAAGTCGAAATCCAATCGAACTCGAGATCGATCGATCCATCCATCCATCCATATACTTGAGATGCATCCCCCATCACTGTCTTTCCCATCACGCTCTTTTTCTTTTTTAAATGTATATTTCGTCTCTTTGAAAACTGCGACAAGACTCTACTCACATAGGAGCTGCAAACTAATATGAGGGGCATGGAGAAGGCCTGTTGGTTTGATTCGATTTGATTCGATTCGTGTGCAATGCAATGCAATATAGTGGCACAAAGCACAACGACAAACAATAGTGAGTTTTGGAGTTTATTGGACATTACAAGAGAACAGCCAGAGAATAGAATGAATGCAATGCGTCACGAGAAGCCTTTGCCGCTGTCATGATCGTCATGTCATCGAGGGACAAAGAAGAACTCACCAGATTCTCAGTGGTCAAAAAGATGTTGCCCTGTGGATTGTTGTTGGCGTTACTGCTGCTCATGATTGTACTTTATATTTGCGAACGTTTGGTGAATGGACAAAGATGTCAATTTGTTTATTTATACTGCTTTGTATTCACAACAAAATCACAACAAGATGTGACACAGCCAGCGAGCGAGAGGATGGGTCTTTCGGTTTTTGGGGGCGTCACGAAAGTCGATCACGAACAGCTTGTGATTGTCGTCGTCGTCGTCGTCGTCAAGTTTTTTCACAATCCAAAAAAAAATCCAAAGATCGCTCGCGCCGGCTGGACATGGTAGGTACTACTACAATATAATATACATACCATCCTGTGTGGAAGGCTTTTTCCTCCCCATTTCCGGAACCGCGCGGAACGAAATTTAATAATTGAATGGCTCTGCCGGATATTTTGGAAAGTACGTAATCGTGTCACAAGCGGGGATCAAAACTACCGGCACTGCACCATTTCTTCTGAACCACGTGTTGTATGGTACACTACGATGCTTTGGGTTCTTTCTACGCTACGCTACTATATTTGTACAGCAACTACAGCAACTTGCGCATCCCACCAGCTGGCCCTTCCCGTCCGCGAGGCTGTCGTCATCTTTCATTCGTCGAGAAAACGCAAAACTCCGGGCAGTATGGAACGATTGTCTGTAGTGCTGTCTGTCTGTGTGTCCGACAAAATTCTTTTTTACGGTGGATGCAATTGCATCCATTCTCATCGTACAATCGATAGAAAAATAATTACTTTTATTTGTTTGATCGAAAGAAGCCAAAATTCACGTCACGTCACGTCACATCGATCTACAGAAACAAATCTCATCCATCTACTGTCTGTCTACTCAACACGAACAACATACATACACCTTTCTTTTTTCCTCCGATAGATTTGCAATAGTGCATTTTTCCTCAGCTCCAATCAGTTTCACAAATTAGCAAGAACGCTTGTTTCGGATATCATATCCATCAAGCAAGCAAGCAAGTTAGCAAACAAGGAACAGATTCAACCCATATCTTTCAAACTGGGGAAACAGAACAAACATCAACCACTATAATATCAAAAGAACAACCACAATAGCGAGAGGAGACGATGCAATTATATTTCGGCAAGACAAATGTTCTTTTGTTGTGGCTATCGACACTAAGCCCGTCGGTGGCCTTTTTGCCATCTCATACGGTGGCGCCAGCAACAGCAACACGATCTGCAACACGATCTGCTAGTTCTCTAAGCATGGCCTTTGATTCATCGGTACAGAGCAACATTTACGACGGACCCATGGCGCTCACCAAGGAACGTGATGCCTGTGGTGTCGGTTTTGTTGCCAATCCCACCGAGGGTGAGTGAGAAAACAAAAACAAAAACTGTCGTCGCGTCGAGTCAATTCGATTCCAGTTGCCCTTTTGCATTTGTGCAATATATATTTCGATGGTATCGAATTCGGTCGAATCGAATATGCACAAACGACGGACGAAGTCGTCCACCCATCCAATCCATCGATCTCTCTGTGCATCTACTCTACTATATCTTGATTTTTCGAACGCATTTCTCATTTTCTCTCTTGTTTTGTCAATCAATCAATTCCCTCTCTATAAACCACAGAATACGGAACCAACAAAGTTGTTCGGGATGGTCTCAGTGCCCTCACCTGCATGGAGCACCGAGGAGGATGCGGAGGAGATTCCGTTTCCGGAGACGGTGCCGGAGTCATGACGGACATTCCCTGGAAGATTTTCGAGGAATACCGCTCCGAGTCCTGCCCCCGACCCGGAGTTGCCCAGGTCTTTTTGCCACGGGACGAGACACGCCGCAACGCCGTCAAGGCGGTCATGGAAAAGGTCTGCAAAGACAACGACCTGGAATGGTTGGGATGGAGAGAGGCTCCCACCAACCCCGATGTCTTGGGTCCTTTGGCACTTGCCAGCATGCCCAGCGTCTGGCAGTTCTTTGTTAAGCCCACGGAAGACTTTGATGACAAGGACGAGGAGGCCCGTGACGCTTTTGAGCGCACTTTGTATTATGTTCGACGAAGATTTTCCATCGAACTCGAAAAGGAGGGACTCGAGTGGGACGACGAGGATGGTGTTGTCTACCTTCCTTCCTTCAGTTCCCGAACCATTGTCTACAAGGGTATGGTTCAATCCGAAGTTCTCGAACAGTTTTATCTCGATTTGCAAAACCCAGACTACACGTCCAAGTTTGTCATTTACCATCGTCGGTTTTCTACCAACACGACTCCCAAGTGGCCACTTGCCCAGCCCATGCGCACGGTAGGACACAATGGAGAAATCAACACGCTGCTCGGAAACGTCAATTGGGTTCGTGCCCGCGAAAAGTCCAAGTCCGCCGAGGCCTGTGATATCGAAGACTGCAAAAACATTGTCGATGCCTGCAGCGCACAGGATGTTCCCTCCATTTTGGAGCCCGTTGTGAGCCTCGAACGATCCGATTCGGCCAACCTCGACGGAGTCTTTGAGCTCATGTGCAAGGGAGAGCATTCCGCACCCTGCGCCCTCATGGCGATGGTCCCCACCGCGTACATGGAAAACCCCGACCTGAAGAACAACCCAGAAATTACCGATTTCTACAAGTTCCACGGAGGTCTTCTCGAGGCATGGGATGGACCTGCCCTCTTGGTCTACTCTGACGGAAAATCCATTGGAGCTTCCCTCGATCGCAACGGTCTTCGACCCGCCCGTATCTCGCGTACCAAGGATGGTACCACGTACATGATGAGTGAAACCGGTGTCATTCCCGACCTCGACGAAGCCGATATCATTGAAAAGGGACGATTGGGCCCGGGACAAATGGTCAACGTCGATCTTGCTTCCGGAACCTTCAAGGACAACATTGCTATTAAGAGTGAAATCGCCAAGAGTAAGTGCTTACAACGAAATGTGGAAATCCATTGTACAGAAATCCCGGAATGAATTCTAACCTCGTATTTTTTCTATTTTTAATTGCAGAAAAACCTTATGGTGAATGGATCGCCAACAACAGAAAGGATGTCGAAAAACTCCCTGCTTCCGATGAGCGAATGTACGATGATGAAACTGCCACCTTTGCCCAGCAATCTTTCGGATGGGGACTTGAGGATATTGGTATGCAAATCCAGGACATGGCGGGTGCCGCAAAGGAAACTACTTACTCCATGGGAGATGATGCCCCTATCGCTGTCCTTTCCGAACGTCCACACACCGTGTACAACTACTTCAAACAACGTTTCGCTCAGGTTACCAATCCCCCTATCGATCCTCTCCGTGAGGGCGTTGTCATGTCTCTCGGTATGACTCTTGGAAAGAAAGAAAGCATCTACAAGGTCTCTGAAGCAGGAGCTCGTCTTATCCACCTTTCTTCGCCCGTTGTGAACAGTGCCGAAATGGAAACCATCAAGGAATTCGCCAGCAACGAGAATGGCGGATTCGCACAGGATACTTTGTCGACTCGATACGATATTTCTGCTGGCCCAAGCGGACTCAAGACTGCTCTTGACGCCCTTTGCGATGCTGCCGTCGAGAAGGTCAAGGCCGGAGTCGAAGTTTTGATTCTCAGCGATATGGCCAAGGATCAAGCCGAATTGGATGAATCGACTTACATTCCTCCTCTTGTTGCCGTCGGAGCTGTCCACCACAGACTCATTGACGAAGGTCTTCGTTTGGACACTGGTCTTCTTGTCGAAACTGGTGCTGCCTGGTCTACCCACCACTTTGCCTGTCTTGTGGGATACGGTGCCAATGCCGTCCACCCTTACATGGCATTCGAAACCGTCAAGCAATGGCACGGTCAAGCTAGAACCCAAAAGATGATGAAATCCGGAAAGCTGAAGGAAACCACCCTTGCCGAAGCCCAAGAAAACTACAGAATTGCCGTTCAAAATGGTTTGTTGAAGATCTTGTCCAAGATTGGTATTTCTTTGCTCACCTCGTATTCCGGAGCCCAAATCTTCGAAGCTATTGGTCTTGGCGAAGAAGTTATTGACACCAGTTTCAAGGGAACCACCAGCCGAATTGGTGGTATGAGCCTCGAGGATATTGCTTCCGAAACTATTCAGATGCGACCCGAATCTGTTGGACAGAAGCTCATCAACTACGGTTACTACAAGCCTGTACCAAGCTTGGGAGAATACCACGCCAACTCTGCCAACCTCGCAAAGCTCTTGCACGATGCCATTGGTCTCGATAAAACTGTCAGCGCTGCCAAGGGAAGAGATGACCTTCCTAACGATGGTGTCAAGCCAAAGAGCGTTGCCAACTACGAAATCTTCAAGGCAAGCCTCGATGAAGCACCTCTCGCCAACATTCGTGATCTCCTTGACTTCGATTCCGACCGAGAACCTATCCCCATCGAAGAGGTCGAACCTGCGTCCGAAATCATGGCACGTTTCTGCACTGGTGCCATGTCTCTCGGAGCGCTCAGTCGTGAAGCCCACGAGACCCTTGCTATTGCCGTCAACCGTATTGGAGGAAAATCCAACTCTGGAGAAGGTGGAGAAGATATTATTCGAGGAAAGCCCATTACCGACGTCGACGAACGTGGACGAAGTGCAACCTTCCCTCACTTGGCTGGATTGAAGAACGGAGATTCTGCCAACTCCTTTGTCCATCAGGTCGCCAGTGGTCGATTCGGAGTCACCCCTGAATTCCTTGTCACTGCCAAGCAACTCGAGATTAAGATGGCACAAGGTGCCAAGCCTGGTGAAGGAGGTCAATTGCCAGGCCCCAAGGTTTCGGAATACATTGCCGGATTGCGTGCCAGTAAGGAAGGTGTCACTTTGATTTCGCCTCCTCCGCATCATGATATTTACAGTATTGAGGATCTTGCTCAATTGATTCATGATTTGCACGCCGTGAACGAGTACGCCGGAGTTTCTGTCAAGCTCGTCTCTTCTATCGGAATTGGAACTGTCGCTTGTGGTGTTGCCAAGGCTGATGCCGATGTTATCCAAATTTCCAGTGGTGATGGTGGTACTGGAGCTTCCCCTCTTTCTTCTATCAAGCACGCTGGAGGTCCTTGGGAGCTTGGACTTGCCGAGGCTCACTCTGCTTTGATGGAGAATGGACTTCGTGACCGTGTTACCTTGCGTGTTGATGGTGGTATCCGAACTGGACGAGATGTTGTCATCGGTGCTCTTCTTGGAGCAGAACAACTTGGTTTCGGAACCATTGCCATGATTGCCGAAGGTTGCGTTATGGCCCGTGTTTGCCATCTCAACACTTGCCCAGTTGGTGTCACAAGTCAAAAGGAACAGCTCCGAAAGAAGTTCCCCGGAACTCCCGAGCACGTTGTTAACTTCTTCGAATTCGTAGCCGAAGAAGTTCGTGAGCTTTTGGCTCATCTTGGTTACAGCAAGGTCGATGACATCATTGGACGTGCCGATCTTCTCAAGACAAGCCCCAACCAAAGCGGCCGTGTTGCCAAGACCAAGAACGTTAACGTCGACCAATTTTTCTCGGGTATGCCCAACTCGAAGGATGATCGCAGTTTCCTCAAGGCAACCATGGAAGGTGGAATCCAAGTCAACAAAGAAGAAATTGTTCACATCAACGGATTCAGTTCTGAACTCGACCGTGAGCTCATCAGAAAGCCTGAGATCGAAAAGGTTATCAAGGAGAATTCTGGTTCCTGTGCTGTGACTGTCCCTATCATCAATACGGACAGAAGTACCGGAGCTATGCTTGCCGGAGAAGTCGCGCGTGCTCATGGTAACCGAGGCTTCAAGGGACAAATCAACGTCCAATTCGAAGGAAGTGCTGGTCAGTCATTCGGAGCATTCACACTGCCCGGATTGAGCCTCAAACTTGTTGGTGAAGGTAATGACTACGTTGGAAAGGGTATGCACGGAGGAGAAATCATGATCGTCCCTAGCGCCGATGCAGGCTTCGTCGCTGCCGACTCCAGTATCATTGGTAACGCCTGTCTTTACGGTGCTACCGGAGGTGATTTCCACGCTAACGGAAGAACTGGAGAGCGATTCTGTGTCCGAAACAGTGGAGCCTTCGCTGTCGCTGAAGGAGCTGGTGATCACTGTTGCGAATACATGACAGGAGGTGTTGTTGTCATGCTCGGAAGTGTCGGCCGAAACGTTGGTGCTGGAATGACTGGCGGTATTGGGTACTTCTACGATAACGATGATTCCTTCCAGGAGAAGGTCAATATGGAAATTGTCAAGGTTCAACGAATTGCCACTCCGGAAGGCGAAGCGCAGCTCAAGCACATGATTGAGCGTCACTTCGAACTCACTGGAAGCGAGAGAGCCGATGAGATTCTCGGTAACTGGGAGGAAGAAAAGGGCAAATTCTGGCAAGTCTATCCTCCTTCAGAGAGCAAGACTGCTGTCGTCTCGTCCGCCGATGATGCCACTGCCGTTCTTCGAGTTTCTGCCTCCGCCCCTGACGGCGACATGTGCTTTTTGCCAGTAGGCGCCCAAATGACTGCTGAGCAGACTCAACGATGTGCGGATTAAGCGCAATGGATTAGCCATAATTTTGATACATCAAACGCTATAAGTCTAAAAAATCCTTTTTTACTACAAAATCCTACAAGTCTGCACCTCGATAATTGAACAATATTCTTTTTTATTTAGCATCATACCAATTCTTGTGCTTCCAACTTCCCATCCACAAGCAGCGGAACAGCTGTCTTCGAAAGTCCTAACACCCAGGGCGATTCCATGCACTCGATGACTTCTTCAAAAGCCTCTTCCGCTGTTTCCTCTGGCCCTTCAAGCATAACTTCATCGTGGACCTGTAGCAAAAGAATCCATCCCAGTCGCTTCAGTTTTTCACTTCTATTGATTTTAATCATCGCCATCATTGCTACATCCGCGGCACCACCTTGAATTGGTGTATTGATACTTGCACGTTCTGCGTGTCCAATGAATCGTCTATTTGATCCAGTCGCCTCTGGAAGCTGTCTGTATCTCCCCATGAGTGTCCGCGTAAGGCCAAATTTCCTGGCATAGGCCTTCGTGTTAGCCTGCCAATCACGAACTTCAGGTCGAGCATCATACCATTTGTCGAGCATTTCTTGAGCCTCAGTCTGTGAAACTCCCCAGTCCTGACTCAGACCATGTGCTGTTTTTCCATAGGCAATAGAAAAATTCAACGTCTTCGCTTTTCTTCTTTCCGAAGCATACTCGTCTTTTAGCAATGGCTTCGGGAGGATCTCCCTTCGAATAATCCCATTCAAGAAGTACTTCACCGTCATCAATCTTCTTCTTCACGTCATCGAACATATCCATGGCAGTTCTTGAGTGAAAATCACCCCCAGATTCGAAGGCGTCGATCATTGATCTACAATTTGTCATCGAAGCAAGCAATCGAAGTTCAAGCTGTCCATAATCGGCAACAATCAACGAATTTCCGGGCGACGATTGAAAAGCTTGTCGGATTTTGTACTTGTCCTTTTCGAGTGCCGGTTGATTTTGAAGATTTGGACGACGAGACGAAAGACGTCCCGTTTCTGTGTTGAGATTCAACGAACAATGTACCCTGCTCTGGTGATCTGCGAGTGATTGCAAGCTTGTAAGGAAATTCGCAATCATCGTGTCAATCGATCCAATGGCACAAAGACTGTAAAGCGCTACACACGCGTCATGTCCTCGTTCCCTGCCACCGAAAAACTCGTATGCCTAAAACAAAGGGAAAAACAACACAATATATGTCAGCGACGAACAAAACAAATGCAAAATCATGGTATCGAAATTTCACACAAGAATATAATTCGTACCGTTCCGTATCGTGGAGGATCTTCGAATGGATCTCCGGCGAGTGTGCGGAGGACATCCGCAGTGACACTCGGAGCTCCACCCGCGGTATGTTTGATTGCATCCATTCCCAAACTTCGTACGGTGACTTCCACATTTTTGGGTTCCGCCGTCGATTTGTCCTTGATGGTTTGCAGAATTTCTTCCGCAACACCACCCGCTTGTGCTGCCGCCTCGAGGGCTTCAATGATGGTTCTGTGCCCCATCGCATCGGGAGCAACTGCCGTTTCCAACTCGTGCATGTATTGTATATCGTCTCTCAATCGTTTCAAAAGATCTGTTCTATCACCAGTGTCGTCTAGACTTCTGGCAATGAGAGATTGACGCAATTCGTCGTCCGACATTTGATCGAAATCGTCCTCCTGTGTTTCCACTGGTGGTGGTTTGAGGAGATGTTCCCTCAGACGCTTCTACCAAAAGTGCTTTTTTGCCCGAGACCTTGAGGACCATTTTCTTTGCAAAGTGCCTTGAGCTGGACAGCCGTCAACTGTTCCAATTGATCGTCTTCCGTTTCGGTTTCTGGAAATTCAAAGAAAACGATGTAAGAAAACGAACCATTGGCACACAATAACCACACAATATATCCCACTCTTCGATACTCACCTTTCCCCCCCTTGCTAGCTTCGTCTCGTTTCCTGTACGCCTCCATGGCTTCGTCGGGAATTTCTTCTCGTGGCACCTTGAAGACTCGCACATCCTCCGTGCGCTCCCGTGTCTTGATGTTCTGTGATCCACCAAAGAGGAGGGTACATAGCTGCGTCGAACTCGCGGGATTGATGGCCAGGCCAGTCGGGACCAATTTCGGTTGCAACCCACTCTCGAAATGCCTTGACGTGGTCCTCTCGATCCTGTCGTGCCTGGAGTTCCACCGAGGCAAGATAATCCTTGGCATCGACGCGGACCCCCCGTCGCTCCATGTCCGTCAAAACCTCACCAAACTCTCTCATGTTGTGCCAGTAATAATCGTACAGATTCGTGTCCTTGGAGATCCAGGGCAGCTCCTTGAGGAGATTCACGAGCTCCTGGTGCAATCTCCAGGTGCCCACGGCATCGTAGCACGAATAGGCAATGAACTGTTCGCGAAATCGTGGATCTCTTTGCAAGACCTCAATGGGCGGAATGTCCAGAATGCTCCCGGGCGTTCCGTCCTTGCGGAGACGGGGAACCCCAAAGATTTCCTTCATGGGACGTTTTCGCATGCCCAAGAGCTCTGCCGTGAGGGCCTCCAGGCTGTATCCCCCTCCGTTCTTCATGCGGCTGGTATCCTGCAGGCGGGCCATGTGCATGGTGTCTCCCCCAAACCCCTTGCAATCGATTCCCTCGTTCCACAAAACGTGTCGATCAAAGCCGTAATTGTGCCAAATCTTTTTGAAGCGCTCGTCTTCCAGCCATTCCTTGAATTCCTGTAGAATTCCGTGGGCCTCATCGAGATTGTCCACCCACAGCGTCGATCCGGGTGGAGCACCGAGGCCGTAATCAAAGTCGGGACCCGAATAGACACTCAGACACGTCACGTATCCGTTTCCCACGGGCCCGACATTCTTGAGATCAATGTCCATGACCTCGGTATCGCAGGCGTGAAAGATGCTTGGATCTGCAGGACATGAGTTTTTCCATGACGATTTTCGCCTGTTCTCTTGTCCGGACGATTGTTGCGTTGGCAATGCTGGCGTCGATTTCGGTAACGTCAAAGTATCCCTCGTCGCCAGGTCGGAGTTTGGCAAAGGAATCTTCGGCCAGGCATCGTGCTTCGTACTCGGGAGATCGTCGGCCAAAATCCTTGGCCCATTCCAGGCTTGCGGTTGGATCCCAGTTTCCACCGTCCACGGGCCTCGAGGAAAGTCCCTCGAACAACAACCTCATCATCGTCATTGTCATTTTCGTCGGCAAAAAACAGTTTCGGTATCGGATTCTCCGTCCAAGGCTGCCACCTGCAACGGAGGTGCGGAAAACAATCGTCTCCCGCTTGCAAATGGTGGATGGTCTTGCGATTCGTGGCCCAGCAAATCGTTGTTGGAATTCCAGTGACGATGACGACGACGATGTCAGTGGTCGTCGCAATCGACGCCTCAGCGCCGAGAACGCACACGTTCCTCCTCGCAGTTGCATCATAGATTGTTTTGTCCCTTCCAACGCAAACCCAAAAACCAGCATTCCCCCGGCGAATACTTGTACAACGAGGAGCAGTATTCCTATCCGCAATCGCCACGATACGATCCGGCAACAGGGAAATGCAGTAATGGTTCCCATTCAATACGTGTCTGTCGTTTGTTGAGTGTTGTAGTAAGTGAGTGAGTGAGTGAGTGTGTGAGGGAGTGAGTTTGTGTGCCAGGTTGTCTGTCTCTTATGTATATATATTTTGTGGAAACGACTTGCTGCTGCTGCTGCTGCTTCACAAAAAAAATGAAAAGATATTCCAGGCCATATCGAAAGTCGGATGGACGGAAGCTTTACAGTAACCTTCTTTGTCAATTCTTCTTTCGACTGGACCAAAGCTGGTTGTCAGTCAGCAAGTCTTTGGGTCTGTACAATACTGTACTTCCACAAACAAACTGCAGATGTGATTTTTTTTGGATTCGAACCAGACACAACCACAATCAATGAATGGTCAATCTTTCTTCCGCATTTTTTGGTTGACACACTCTAACTGCAAGAAGCAGCGCTTACATTGATCGAAAGAACAAAATGCCATTCTTCTTCGATGGAGAGCGCGCGCAAATGTGCGGCAGGCGCGGAACGTGCCAGTTTTGAGGAAGATCCACACAAAGTATGAAGGTATGTAGGTCCTACATATGAATATAGTGTATAGTAGATAGGATAGTATTCTACGATTTTTTAACGGTTAGACTTCTGCGGTTTGCGGATAAAAGATGGGACTCTTGTCCATCAACAAATTCTCAATGGGTTCGTCAATCCCCGGAACAAAGCCAAATCGCGTAAAGAATCGCGAATAGGGCATGGATTCTTCTTCTTCGGATCGATATTGGTTGTAGAGTTCCGATCCGGCGGGAATCGGTATGCGTGCCCGAACTTCTACCGCCTCGTTATCGTTCTCGCCCATATTCACGACGCTGTGTCTCACGTTGGGTGTGTCCGAGTGCTGGAGCAAATCCAGCAGCGGGACCAATTTTTCGGAATACTCGTCATCATCATCATTGTTGTTTTCATCATCGCTGTCGTCGGCAAAACTCCGGGTCAAGAGTGTCACAAAGGCACCCTTGATGGCAGTCTCCGAATCAGCTTGTCGTCGTCTAGAATCTCGTTCAGATCTTCGTTGTCGTTTTGGAATTGCTCCCACGGAAGCAGGCTTTTGAATCTCTCTAGATGGATCCGTGCTCAAATCCCCGCGGGCCATGCGAACGGACCGTCTTCAGCAGAGGCCCCAACACCGTGATGGAGAGGGCCGACCTCTTCGCGCAAACTCTTGGCCTCGGAATAGCACATGCTGCCCCTCAGCAATTCCTCGATCTTGCGATCGTTCCAAAAGAGAACGTGTTCCTGGTTGTTGATTCCGCGTTTCCACGGCAAGTAGTTCCATGTAGGGTCCCCAGAAACTGTCGCTAGAAGGAACTTTGTTCGTGTCCCTTCGCTCCAATACCATCAAAATGTATTCCTTGGCCAGATACCCGGCCATGGCCACGGTGGATCCACCGGGCCCCGCCTTTTCCACAATCGTGGACAAACCATTTCCAAAGGTTCCAGTCGTCGTCGGTCGAGCTAGTGGCCTTTTCGATCGTCACGCAGAGATTGCGAGGGAATCGAAAAGAGGAGCTCGCCCTCCTCGGACGTCCTTGCGACAAAAACGCCCCGTAACCGGCCGAAGAGGACTTGTCGATTTCGAGGGACTCGTGGACGGTAGCTCCCGCTGGTTCGGAGCCATTCCAAAAAGGAAGCGTATTTTTCCAGTTTCACGGATCGGGGAATCAATTTGGAGCTGTAAAGAGGAGGCAATTGAAAGGCCCTCGTGCTTGGTGTTGTCGTCGTCGATATTCGTTCCGACAACAAGGGAGAGGAGTTGCTTGTGGTCGTAGGTCGGGAGACAGTTGTTGTTGTGCAGCTGGTGGCACGTCGTCCTTGTCGACACAAACAAGGCGAGTAGCGAAGAAGCTGCTGTCACGTCAAAGAACATGGTGCAAAGAATATTCGAGAGTACGGTAATGCTTTGTGTTGAGCAATACACTACGGAGTATTGGAACTAGACCAGTTGGTTGTGTTTGTTGAGAAGAAAATTATTTTAATTGTCTTTTTCTTCAAGCGCCGAACGAAAACGAGTTTTTCCTCGTGCAAGGCCTTGTCGTACGCATGCGACAGTGGCCGACGCGTGGAATCAATCATTCAGGTCCCGCTTCGCGCGATTTTCGAATTCTGGTCCTCTTTTCATGCGCGTATTTGTTGTTTTTAAGCACAGGTACGTACTAGTGTAACATATTCCTAGTAAAATTGGTACGTTAGCTACATGTTTTCTACGTCTTTTGTTTTGTTTCTAGGGCGGGCAGTTTTCCATAATCTGTTCCAAGTTTTCTCCATCTAACTGGGTCCTGTGGCAATGTGATGATCGCGTGAAGTGCACCGGAGGCAATACTTCACTCAAACTTCTTGACGGAATTCCGAAATTGTCCCTGATTTGATGGCGTTACACGTACCATAATTTTAGTCGTGCTGTTCTCCTCACTTGATTCTTGTCTCGAAGTGATAGGAAGAACTAATCGAACACGAATCACCTTGCCTTTTGTGAGGTTGTCGGTTCGACAGTTCTTATGGCCTTCGTTGATAACATAATTTGGAATTTCAGTTCGAAAATAATTACAATCCTTTCACCATGTCGCATCTTGTTGTCATCAAGCCAATCGAAGAAAAATACTTTGAGGACGTGGATAGGATTCGGAGAACCTTTCTCAACTCAAAGCACTTTTGTCTTTGCGTGAATGGTGGTTTCTATTCGGAGAAACAAGCTCGCAAAGAGTACAAAAAATGTCCCGATTTGATGAACGTCTGCGGAGTGGCCATGTTGCCAGACAAGGGAGTTGTTGGATACATCCACCTCGTTTTGGAGGGCATGCCGTGCGAATTCCACAAATCCAAGCCAGGAGAAGTCTACGTTTCTATGTTGTGCGTGGAGGAGGGATGCCGAGGCATGGGGGTGGGCTCGGCGTTGTTGCGATGGGCGGATGGGATTGCCAAGGAACGGGGCTGCACGTATTTGACCCTCGACGTCCTGGGTGGAAACCCAGCGATTGACCTCTACGAGCGAAAGGGCTACGTGATAAAACCATGGCCCATGTGGAAAAGAATGGCTTGTGCCTTTCCATTGATGTGTTTGATGGGCTTTCTGATTTGCCCCAAGGGTGCACCGAACTACTGTACCTATGGGCAGATGTACCATATGGAGAAACAACTCGAATCGGAGAAACAGAGCGAATGATGGAATCCCAACCAAGTCTATTCTTATCCTTTTCTCGCACTAAACTATGCAAAACGAATACTTATATATTTATCATGAAATCTAGACAGACACTACCGCTTCGTCCTCGGTAATCATTTCCGAGGTCGACGAGGACGTGTAGTCAGACGTGTAGTCAGACGTGTAGTCAGACGTGTAGGGAGACGTTGAGGTGGACGTGGGTGGCAGTGTTTTTCCGCAATCGGGATCACAGATTGCGGGACAGTTCACCGCTACTGCGTCTTCGGAGCAGCGATACGAGGTGAACTTTAGGCTCACCCAGTGGCAATCCTGGTCTGGCTCGCCCTCGAACCGGAAGTTTGGATTGTCGGTACACCCGTCTTGGTGAAATTCAACATGGGAAACAACTGGTTGGGACTCTTCTTCTTCTTCTTCTTTTGGCTCTGAAACTGGTTGGGACACTTCTGCTTTGGGCTCTGAAACTGGTTGGGGCTCTTCTGCTTTTGGCTCTGAAACTGGTTGGGACGCTTCTGCTTTGGGCACTACTTTGGACTCTTCGATGACAACGGAGGTCGGCTTGCAGTCGGGATCGCAGATTGCGGGGCAGTTCTCCAAGACTCCGGACTCGGAACAACGAAACGAGGTGAACTTTAGGCTCACCCAATGGCAATCCTGTTCGTCAACGTCTTCGAATCGGAAGTTTGGGTTGTTGGTACACTCACCTGGAACGTAATCGTCTTCGACTGGATCGGTCGGCGTCGACGTGAAAGTTTCCGTTGGCGTAAAGGTGTTGCTACCGAGGCAATCCGGATCACAGGTCGCACGGACAGTGTTCCATAACCTTGGCGTGATTGCAACGGTTTGCCGTGTGCATGTCTGCTACCCAGGCGCAATCATGCTCTTCGTTACCGAAATAGCGATAGTCTGGATCGTCGATACAGTAAATCATCGTCTTCGCTTTCGTCTTCGCTTTCGTTGGAGTCCTCGTCGGTGGGCGTCATTGTTCCGGTGTAATCTTCCGATTCGTCTTTTGATGATTCTTCCAAACCTTCTCCCATGAAGATTGCGTTTTTCTCACCAGTCCTCAGGTTGTTTGCCACGGCCTCTTTGTTGCTGCTGCTGCCGCCCGAAGTTGCAGCGGTGGTGGCAATCAAGACGAATCACTGCGATGGACACAGCAATGATGAGGGTACGACTCTTTCGGAGACGCGAGGCAACCGTTGGCTTGGGCGGATCCGTGCGCATGAGACCCGGGAATTCCTCGTTTCGCAGGGCCAATACCTCCATGGCTCGCTCCCTCGCCTTTTGAGCGAAGATTTCGGAATTCGTTGGACGAGCGGAATGCAACGGCATGGTTGTTTCGAATGTGTGGTCTCTAGTAGGAACTGATACTTTTGGCTATCCAATGGATGCTAGTGTCATCGGATACTGGAGGTGCAGAAGTTTCGGAATAGGTTTCAAACGAACTTCAGAGAGTGGAATTCGAAGAGAACACTATGAAATGTACCCCTACGTTTTCATCAAACAACACACACAAGAAAAATAATGGAACTTTGTGTGCGACACGGTATCATGCTCAAAATTCAAAACCCGCTTCTCATACTATTTTCTACAGAAACTTTGCGTTTTCTGGTTTCACGCCACCAGCGCGTTAACACTAATATATATGAGACTTTTTCTCTCGTGCATTAATACAAAGGAGGAACGCGTCAGTATCAAAAACGGTATGTTTGTTTCACAAGCGTTAAAATATGGTTAAAATCTAGCCGTAGAGACGTATCAACAGCTCTTCGTACTCCGTAGCTCTCATTAATGTTCTTAAGAAAAATTCATTCTTTGTTTTTCAATCATCTAGCATGCGATTTCTGTCACACAATGATAAAAATCACACATATGCCAGCCAAGATTGACTCCTTTTGATATAGTGCCCAAATTCTTATCGCAATTTGAATGCTACGGAGTGACTTTGGTGAGTCAGTCGAATCAGTCGATGGCGAAGGAAGAGGAATGTTTCAAAAATAATGATTCGAAATCCATCTTTCTCAATTTTGAATTACACGACGAAGAAGAAGACGATGATCATGACGCGACTACGAATATCCAAGAGGACCATTTGCACTCCCTTCGCACAGAAATACTAACGAAAGAACACTCATATTCGTGGACACCTGTATCTAATCATCGCTTCGGCTAAGAGGGAGAGGCAGACATGTCTTTCATTTTCTCGCGTTATTCCTTTGCGTCCACGCAACAACGATTGTTTTCGTCAAGATTGCAACGGGCTCTTGCGTGCACCTCTCCTTCTGCTGGTAGGGACTCTTTGCCAATCCAGCAACAAGACTTCGGTATGGATTCGCAAAGCATCTACCTTGAAAGCTCTGGAAGAACTGGTTCGAGCCGGAAAACTCGAGCCAGATCGTGCCCAAAAAGCGTGTCGCAAAGCGACTGACACGACTCCAGGAGGCCCTCGTCGATTACGATAATTCGATCCTCTTTGAGACCAAAGAGCAGGAATCCGATGAAGACACCCCAAAAGACGAAATTATCTGACGAAAAGGAAAAAGAAAAGCCCACACTGGACATACCACGAGGACTCTACATTCATGGCAAGGTTGGAACCGGAAAAACGATGCTCATGGACTCCTTTTACGAAACCACCAATATCGAGCCGAAAACGACGGTTTCACTTTCACGACTTTTTGTCCAAGATCCACGCTTCGGTTCACGATCTGAAACAACAAGATCTATTGAAAAAGGGGAGAAATTTTTCGGTGGACACCTCCCTCGCCAACAATCCGATTCACAGGGTGGGTCTGGAATTTTCCAGAGACGTAAGCCTCTTGTGCTTGGACGAATTCCAGGTGACGGACATTGCCGACGCCCTTATTTTGTCGCAGCTGTTCACGATACTCTTTCAGAGTGGGACGGTGGTGGTGGCCACGTCCAACCGCCCACCGCAAGACTTGTACGAGGGAGGCCTGAATCGTTCGTACTTTTTGCCCTTTGTCGATTTGCTGCAAACCCATTGCATCACGCACCACATTCCCTCTCAAACCGATTACCGAAGGCTCGTCTCCAATTGTTCCTCGTTTTTCTTGGAGCCGGGAAGGAATCTGGAAATGCTGGTATCCGCGTTGGCCATGGAACTGGGCGAAGAGGAACCTCGCTCGATGGAGCTGCCGGTTGGTTTTTCACGGAGCATTTCCGTCAACAGGGTGTATGGCAGCAGCAGCAGCAGCAAGCCCGTCATGGCTTGCTTTTCCTTTCCAGAACTCTGCGACACCGAAAAGGGTTCTTCGGATTACCATGCCATCGCCTCTGCCTTTGATATTGTCGTCTTGCAAGACATTCCGAACATGGATCTGGAGGGACACAACCGAGCCCGGAGGTTCATCACGCTGATCGATGAGCTGTACGAGGGAAAATGCGCGCTGGTGTGTTCGACGCTAGAGGCCAAGAGCCCGGGCGATTTGTTTGCAGTTATGAACAATCCACAACAACAAAAACAACAACAACAACAACATGTCAACGATGATGTGGATGCGCCCGAAATTCCTCTCGGCATTGACGTCGCACAGGAGGGGGGAACCCCCGTCGGAGCACTGGCGAGTGTCCGGGAACTTTCTTTTGCTTTTGAACGATCCTCCAGTCGCCTGTTCGAAATGTGCTCGCGATCGTGGTGGGATAAGGTTTTGGAACTATGAATGAAAAAAGATGACGACGAGTCGACTGCTGTTGCGATGCCACTCTAGTTTTATAATGGTAGTATTTCTTGGGATAGAAAATAGATAATTACGGGATAGAAAATACTTCTACATCGCGGTGAAATCGATTTCCTCGTTCTTGTATTTTCATTACGATGGAAGTCGATGGCAACAAATGAAGTCTATTCCATGCGCGTTGACTATTGTACAAGGAATCCGATGATTTCCATTTCAATCAACTTGATTCTGATAGTTGTTAACAACGTTTTTGATAGATTCCTAATAATCGAGTATTTACAATTAGATTGTTGTGCTATTCGTTGGATAATGGCTCGTGCGTAACTGTTACCATACCATACTTACTATGATGTGTTACAAAAACAGATTGCAAATGATCGATCGATCGATTGCTGTCCTCTTGGTGGATTCGAATAATGCATTCTCTCGCTAGCTCCTAAAGATAATCTGGTTTCGTTTGCAATCGTTGTTTGTTTGGTCATTATATTTTTTTAACTTGCTATTTTATTCTCAAATCTGAAATTCCCCTCGCACGCCAAGCATTCCCTCTTTTACTTCTTGGCGCCGACGGTTCCCGCCCGTGCCGGATCGTGGCGAATCAGATAAGAGGCCAGATACTCAATGGGATTGGCGGGGCGTTCCTTGACCAATTCCGACATGCCTGTTTTGTAATGTTTGTATTGTTTGCGTGGAATGTATGTATAGGTGCCGAGTCAAGATAAAGAAAAATGAACATCGTCATTTGTCGTTCGTTCGTTCATTGTATTGTATACAGTATTGTACGAACCAAAAAATCAAAAGAAAGTTGTGTGTGAGACACAGCAAAAAGAAGAATACAGTTTATTGAATCATTCATTCATTTGTTATTTATTTGAAAAAACACGTACCATCGAGTAGAATCGGAACGACCGTCTGATCGAGATAGGCCCGAATGGGCATGGACTGGAGCTCGGGAGCCCGTTGTTGTTGCTGTTGAACTTGTTGCTGGGGCGGTGCGCTCATGACGGGAGCTCCGCCTTGTTGTTGTTGTTGCTGCGCAGCAACCGCGGCGCGTGCGGCCGCCAGCTGCATGGATTGTTGTTGTTGTTGCTGTTGCTGCTGTTGTTGTTGCGGAGTCATGACCATGGGTTGCGTCATTTGTGGAGCCTGTTGTTGCTGGGGTACAACAACGCCCATGTTTGGAACTCCTCCGGATTGTCCTGGTGTAGCCATCTTGTGAGAAATCAAATGTCTTATATACTATAACTGCTATTCAAAAAGTCGACAGAGGGTTGCTATCGTTTTGTGTAACACGTTAGGATGTGATGTTATTGTTGTAAAAAAAATACATGCCATTGCGCTCCTCGATTCCATTCTCGGCGGCAGCACTCGAAACCGCGAAAAAGTCCAGTCTGCGCGGAATCAATCCTGCCAAGTATAGTTAGTACTGAATTTCTGTACAAATCTACAAGATCGATCCACGGAAAAAAGCTTTGCTCGTCGCGCCGTCTTGCGTACCTTATAAGGTTTGTACAATAGATACAAAGGGTATGAAACCACAATTCGATTCGCGCCAAATTGGAAGGCTCAATCTGAGTCGAACGAATCAATCAATCGGAAAAGGATCCAACGAGAAATCATACATTGTTGTTGTTGGATTCCAATAATATAAAATCGGTATTCACAACTAGCATACAATACGACCACTAGAGAATCAAACAAAAGATCCCACGATCTTGATCTGCTAGCTTCATCTTGCCACAGATAGATCCCCTACTCACGTCGGTGCAATCTATGTACTATACAACTCGTCTCTACTAGAGTACAGTAATAAAAATAACAGTAATAACAATGATACTATTAACAACCTATATTGTCCACAAAACACAACTATGGAGGAAAAAGTATTTCCTTCCCCTGTCGCCGGCACTCGTTGCTCGAACAAGTGGAGGTTATCTTGTTTCATGTTTCGTTCTCGTCTTGTTTCGTGAATTAACCTTCGTCAACAACAACAACAACAACAACAAGCCGATGGTTTGCTTATTCGTTACGTCGCCTCTATCGAATCCAGAGATCCCCTTGTTGGTGTAGGGCATTGAGAATAATACCGCAGTTAGTAATCACAGTGCAATCCATGCGCAAAATCTTGGAAAGTAGCGACAAGGTTCTTGGTGCTGCTCACGGTCCATACTAGTAGACTTTTGCTTCCAAAGGAGTAGCTTCTTCTTCTGTTCCGGGTTCTTGTGGCGCAGCAGCAGTAGCAGTTTCTGCTGCTGGGCTTTCCACGTCGTTGTCTTTTTCGTTATCTTTTTCGTTTTCGTCGTCGTTTTCTTTTTTCTTGCAACAACACTTGACGGTGACGACGTACCAGGCCCCCACAAAGAACAATCCGCAGGCAATCATGGCAAAGAGGGGCGAGAGAATCGACACTATCACACACAAACACACGACCAATAGTTCAATCGTGGTGATGCAGGGCTGGCAGCATCCGGCGGAACAGGTCAGCGAGGCAATCCGAATGACCATTTTCAACAAATGAATCAACAGACTCAGAACCATTCCGGCAATCACCAAGACGACCTTGGTGGCCGTCAAAAAGGCGGCTCCAAAGTCTATTGTTCCGTCGTCATTATCGCTTGCAGTTGTAGCAATTTCTTCCAACATTCGTTCTTCTCCACTACTTGTAATGGATGGCGACGGCAGCATTCCGAGCGTCGAGAGGGTCGCCAATACACTCAGAATCGGCACCACAAACAACTCAAAGGTATCGACAATCTCGTCGAGTGCCGGGATGCACTTGCTCAGAATTTCGGCCGCGGAAAGAATGCCCAACAATATCAGAGCCCACCAGCTCGTCAAGATATTTTCGGCCACGTCTCCCATGTTGAGCCATTCGGGTTCGATCTTTTCGACCAACGCCAACAAGAACAAGGTCAAAAAGGGAGAAATTCCCGTGTTTCCGGCCATGGTCAGCGAGAGGGCCGACGAAGAGAGGTAATCAAAAATGGTGGAAGATGATGACATAATTTATTGTTTGTTGTTTGTTGTTGTTTGTTGTTGTTTGTTGTTGTTTGTTGTTGTTGTATATTGTGTTTTATATATATAATAACAACACCGAATATATCTTGTTGTTGCTGTTGTAATGGATGTGTTATTTCCGCTTTTGTCGTCAGGGCATGTCACTGGATCACATTTTTTTCTCTTCTCTCTTTTTCGTTGGCACTCTTTGCTGCTGGTGTCAAGAAAAATGGAAAGAATCGGAACTGGTATCTTGAGACAGACCAGAAAAAAAAAATAGCGCGGTGGTAGATTCAATTCCAAGCAACGATGGATTGATTGATTCATTCGATTGGCTCGATCACAACAGGAACATTCTTGGGGGTGCAAATTCCAATGCCATCATTGGTCATTGGTCGTCTTGTTTCGAACATAATAGTACACTTTTTCTCGGAGGGAGGTCGTAGTAGTGTACGTACGATACGTAGGGTACAACACGTTTCCATACGTAGGACCGGTTTCCGTCCGATGCTTTCTTTTGAGATGAAAAAAATTGAGAGTGTTGTTTTGAATTGGCGGAACGAAAAAATCAAAAAAGTAGGTGACCATGAAAAAGCAATTGACAGTCCTACTCTACACAAATCCGATATCGAACAAGGCAACAGCAACAACAACAATACACAATAACAATAGATACACATCACAGCACAGCGCAGTTTGGTTCGTTCGCAATACACGACTTTTTGGATACCACGATAGGAAATTTCTCTCAACACAACAAGAATGACACGATAGTTCTATCGCATTGGTATGAAAGAGTCGTTTGGAACCACAACAACAACAACAAGAAGAAAAAGGCCGCCACCATCCAACTTTACATTGTTATCCAATCAAAATGGCGCTGGGAAACAACAACAGCAGCAGCAGCACAACGCTGTTGCAATCGATTCGGGACAAACTCTTGGAATCGCTGTCGGTCGATTGTTCTATGGACTGGCTCTTGGCCTGCCAAAAGCACCTTGCCAAACACAACAAACCGTTTACGCTTGATGCTGTCTTGTTGGAACTCTTGTATGCCGATTTGAGGGATGTTGTGGGGTGTCGCAACCGACCCACCCAGAATTCTCAAGCACTTTGGCAAAGTTTGGTGGCCTCGCAACAGCCTCCCTATCACGATACCAGCCCTTCCTCGGTGTCGCTCCTGTGTCAGCTCGAAGAGGCCGTGGACGTGGCCAAGAGCACCGAACAGCGGCTGGGGACGAATTCGAATAACGGAAATGCCTGCTGCAAGGTGTGCCTGTCGGATGGTTATTCTCATTCGGATTCGAATTCGAATTCGGATTCCTCGTCCACAACAACAACAAACAACAACAATTGTTGTGATTATTATTATTTGGGCATGGAGAGCCTTTCCATTTCGGGTCTCAGCACGCTGCTTGCCGGTTGCAAGATTTTGCTTCAAGGACCAATCCAAGCACGCCACGGAATTCTCATGCTGCAGCCTGGAAATTTTGTCGTCCTGGGAGGATGTTGTCCAGAATTGGTCCAACACCAACAAACTTTGCTACGACAAAAACAAGAGGGTGTCGGAAAAGATCCCACCATTCGTGCCCTGATTGGAAGTACTCTGGAAGAAGAAGAAGAAGAAACAAACGACGACGAAGCCTTTTCGGCAAGCGGAGACGTGGTCGTCGCTGTGGGTGACAGAACTATTGGACGCTTGGACCAAGGACAATCCATGGAAGGACGAAAACGAACAATTTCACAGATTTCGAATCCTGTTGTGACGACTACGACGACGACGACTATGAATAGACCTCAACAACAGCAGCAGCAACAGCAGCAGCAGCAACAACAGCAGCAGCAGTTACAGCCATTGGCGCAACCTCGCAAAACAGGGAATCCCTACGTACGAACCGTCCAGCAACAGCAATCCACGGAACGACGACATGCCGCACGAATCACTCCCAACCACCAACCTTCCAAATCGTACGACCAAAACAACACAACATCGACGAATAGTACTATGCAACCACCACCACCACCACAAAGGAACAGCCCACCGAGCGTGACGACAAGAACAACAACAACACCAACAACAACATCCCTGGCAGCATCGTCTCCTGCCAAGGTCCAGAAAATGACTTTTGGCAATCTGCAACGACTTTTGCTCGAATTGGTGAAGAATCGAGACATGTACGAGTCGTATTATAACCGGAAGATTGTCTTTTCGGTTGTCCTGTCGGTTCCCGATCAAACCCGGTACGACTTTAATGTGGTCAAGATTCCCAAAAAGGAACAACAACAACAACAAAAACAACAGAGTAAGCGAAAGAAATACGAATACTTTACGTCGGCCCTCTTTGGAAGCAACAACAACAACAACAACAACAACAGCAGCAGCAGCAGTATGCAAACGATTGCCTGTCGGATCCATCCGGACCTCTTGGAATCCTGTTTTGAGGTTTCGGCGAACGATCTCCGGGCCCTCAGCCGCACGAATCGGCCGAGGTGCACGGCCATCACCAACGGCGGTGGGGAGGCCGTCCGAACCACCTATTTTGCCCCGCGGGAATGGTTTGCGACGCTCACCGAACCGTCTAGCGGCATGGCAGCAGCAGCAGCAGCAGCGAACAACGAAAACAACTGATGCGCTGCTGCTGCTACAGGATCTCAAAAATCCCATTTTGCTGTTGCGGAAGGATTTAGAGAACTAAAGGATAATTTCAAGAGGAGTATGGCTACCTAGAATGCATTCAAATGACCTTCCATCGATATAATTACACTATTATTATCATTAAATTAAAAAGAAATAACATTCATCACCGGCACGAACCATCCTCGAATACGCTTGGACACAAAATTGCTTTACTACTTTTTCCTCCGTGTTTACGATAGCAACTTTACCTGTATCGCTTTGTTGCCAACTGCCCATCTTCTGCCGTGACCACGTGCCACTCGGCCAAGCCAAACAAAAAGAAACGAATGTTATCGAGGAACTGGGCAAGTTTCGGAGTACTGTCCAAACCATTTTGATAGCAGAGTGTTCGCAAGCTGTTCCAACTCGTACACTGCTTCGTTCAATGCATCAATGAAAACATCAATGGTGCCCATGATGGACAAACGGCGAAAGCCCAATTCCGCTGTAAAAATACTCCCGGATTCATCAAGGATATCTTTGGGAATAGAGGCAACCTCGTTGATCATGCGAAGAATCTTGGAAAAGAGAAAGCGAAACTCGCCCAATTCGCTATACAGTTTTTTGCTTGGACAAAAATTGATTGCCATGAGTTGGAGTTCAAAGGCACAGAAACCTCCCATGGTCTCAATTAAATTCCCCCATAGACCTTCGAGGCTCTTTATTGTTGGATTTTCTAACCCATAGAGAAATGCTGGTTCCTCTTCAAAAGCCTGAAATAATTCCCTCAATTGCTTCAGGTAGCGGTTCGTGGATGTTCTGCTTTTACTCTTAGCGATGACACTATCGATGTGTGCTTTCCACCATTGTACGAAGTCTTTATCAAAATCGTCTGCTTCTTCGACAATTCTCTGGGCCACTTCAGTGTCCTTCGCCATGATTGCAGAAACAAGATAGCCGAGACGCCTTGCAGATCGAGTGCCCTTTGTTTCGTCTCCTTCACGCACATCATTCCACAAACACAAAATCGTTGCAAACTGATGAGAATGAAATTGTCTCGCGGTAGATTTTCCGGGAAGAAGGCGCGCTCGACCACCAAGTTCGTCAGTGTTCATCTCCTCAAAAATTTTCTCCATCTTTGGGCGAGAGGCAACGCCAAACTCGAACATTTCGTCCAAGAGTTGCATCTTGACTGCCATGGCATATCCCTCCTTGTAGATCTTCTTGGGAACCCAGTTTGAGGGAAATAGCATGCCCACTCTCTCGACCTCATATTCGTTGGGAATTCTTTTGGCTGACATTATCGTGAGGCCTTCCGACTCTAGAAGGCTGGTAACAAACGAGGTCTCACTTTCCTCGGTTGCGGCGGTGTGTGTGGAATCGTCCACCGTGACGATCTTGTCTGGAGTGTGGAGATCAAGTTGTAAGTAAGTCGTTGTGTTTTGGAACTGGGTCATGTTGAAATTGGTGCTTTGTTTAGTTCCGATTTTGGTGTTTTGGTATTATTGAATTTGTGAGTGGATGAATGGAACTAGAGATTTCTGTTGATCTCTTGAAAGATTTTAAATTTTACAATGATGAAAGATTATTTTCAAACCAGATTTTGGTTGTACCAATTTTTTGCACGAATGGAATTTTGCACGGGCGCGTTTCATTTCGTAGCCATCATTTTTTCAGGCTGCTGGGGCTAGAGGTGCAAATTGTTGGTATTTAATTTTCCATTTTTCTTCCACCATTTGACACAGAGAGCAAGAAACTCAAGTCGAACATTACGCACGATTGATACGAGTCGAAGGAGTCAAACATCTCTGATTTGGGGAATAAGTTCAACCATGCGGTTGAAGATAGTTAGTCATTTTAATTTAGACACGTATGTTTCTGATTTCAGTTTGTCGTTACAAAAACTGTTGATTCTTTCCTCCTCGATGAATCAAGGGTTCGCGACCAAAGCGCGAGCGACGGAATTTTGCATATCGGATCGAGAAAGTCGCTATCGATCGTATTTCTATCGATCGCTTCAACCTAATGACGATTTCTACTAAATACTTTGGAGGTGGTGGAAATTCTACATCGTTTCAAAAACTTTATCGCGCGCTTGATTTTTCACAGTCTGGTGTAATGGTGGAGAAAATTTGAAAAATATAAAATAATTTACACCAGCCCCAGAACCCCGAAAAAATGACTGCTGCGAAATGAATCGCGGCCCGTGCAAAATTCCATTCGTGCAAAATTGAAAATAATCTTCCATCATTGTAAAATATTAGAATCTTTCAAGAGATCAACAGAAATCTCTAGTTCCATTCATCCACTCACAAATTCAAAAATACCAAAACACCAAAAGAACAACAACAACAACCAAAAACCCAAACAATTTCAACATGAACCATTTCCAACACAAAAGAAAGTCTATCGACGAGGAGAATGGGTGTGATCTCCACACTCAAGACAACTACATCGTCACTGATGATGATGATTCCATGTACAGCATCACAAGCGATGGTGACGATTCCGTGTACAGTGTCACAAGCGAGAAAAGCGAAACCTCGCAACATGACAAAACAGCCCTCAAGACCGTGTTCCAAGTAATTCTGTTACTCCTTCTCGTGACCGTGGGGATTGTCTTTGCGGCGACCAAGACGACGACGATCACAAGCCCGTCATTCGATCTCTTCGATGCCATCAGCGAATCATCTAACGTTGACGTGGAGCCAAGTCCGTGCCGAGAATGCGTCGATCTCTGGGGTGCCCTCCACGAGTCTAACGTTGACGTGGAGGCTTGCACGATCGAATGCGAGGACAATGACAAGGACGAGACCTTCTGCGAAACTCTTTGCAATATGAAGGATTCCTTTGTCGCGTGCCAAAAGGTTGGAATTTGCACTCTTCAAGACAGTCGATTCAACAAGTTGCCCCCCGTCATCGATAGCGATTCTATTTCCAGTACAAACTACGTGGGTGGCGTTCACAAGGATATCTTCCCGTTGCTCCCGGAAGATTTTCTTCCTCTCGAAAAATCCAAGGCGATGATCTTGAAGCAGGAGACCAAGGCAGATTCAGTCGTCATTCCGGGAGATATGCAACTCTATGGGAGCGATGGTGACGTCGACCACTGGTTGTCGGAAGATCCCATTACCGGAGCTACCGTCAATCCCGTCTTTCCGGGAATGGAAGGCTTTTGGGACGAACTGGAGGAGGTCGTTCTCGCCCAGATTGCCCGCGAAGAACGCCAAGTCGCTCAAGAGGGTTGGCCCGAAACATGGAGAGACCGCTCCATGGTCAATCTGAGTCCGTGGGAAAGTGACCAGACCTATGGAAACTTGACATACGCCGATGTAGCACAGGCCGTCAATGGGGAATATCCGGCCTACCACCAACAAATCTTTTTGAAATTGCTCTTTTCACAGGGAGTCATTTCCACCGACCTGGGCCAGCCCTTTCGAAGCAACGTCGACTTTGTCGGAAAGGTCGTCCGCCTGGGCGAAATCAACACGTGGGCCTTCGAGGTGGTTGCTCCCGTGAACTTTATGCTGAAATGGCATTTTGGCATGCCCCGGCCGGAAGAAATGGCCTACAAGATTTCCATGGGCGATTACACCGAGGAGGACAAAGTCCCTTCGGATTTGGTCGACCTCATTCGATCGATGAATCTCCAAAACGCCCACGACTTTACGGCGTACAAGAACAAAGGATCGCCCTTTCATCCATCCTTCCCGGCCATGCATTCCGCGGGATCGACCTGCAGTTTCTGGTTGGCCGCCCTGTGCGAATTGTCGGGAGAGCAATTTTTGGAGGCCCTTCGTGTGGACTATGCCGTCGCCATGGGACGCACGGTTGCCGGAGTTCACTACGTACAAGACAACCTGGTCGGTCTGAACCTTGGTCAGCGCATCCTTCGCGAAAAGTTGCCCGGGTTCTTGTCCGAAATGTACGGATACGATCCCGAATTGGTACAAGAGAGACTGAATCGTCTTTCCTTTGACTGGAAGGATTTTGATAGCGTACAAGGAACCATCGCGGGAGTTCCCGTGGCTGACTTTTTGAACGAGGCCATGGCATAAGATTCTTTTTCCTCTTGTCTCGAATTAGCATCCTTGTTGCAATTGTACAATACCATAAACTAAACATCCATAATTACATGACTCATTTTTTCGCAATCCATAATATTTTTCCATCGCTGTTCTATTGACTCCAATCTATCTATCTATCTATCTATCTATTGGAGTCAATCCAGTATCGATCGATAGATTCCCGCCGAGGCCCAGACGATTGCTCCCCCGTAGTAAAACGGCTTGTTGTGTTTTAGTTCTTTCGCCAGTTTCAAACAGTAGAGCGAGAGTCCCGCACAGACTGTCATTCCTGTGTACCGACAGGTCGAGCAGGGTGGTTCTTGTTGTGGTAAAGAAGAAGAAGAAGATCCTTCGCACTGAGTGGTTGGCATTTTCCCAAACAACCTCGCTTCGTGCTGCAACGAGAGACCAGCGATGAAACTGTGGTTCCACTGTCGGGACAGTTTCGACAAGCGGGGGAGTCCCACGAGACGTGGGTTCTCGGTGTTGTTTTTGTTGTTGTTGGAAGGATAATTGGGAGACTTCATGGATGGTTAGCTTGTGGATTTGTTTTTGATCGAATGCGTACTTGGTTGACACTCAATAAAATAATACGAACCTCCAGTAATCGATGGATGTGCAGTACGATGGGAATCGAAAGTCGAATCGACACAAAAACTTAAATAATCATGTCAAGATCCAATTGGAAATTGGAATGAATCGAATGAATCGAACGCCCACCAAGCCATTGTATTCGAATGGGTCGGCAATAATTATCCTCTCGTGGTGTCGTCGTACAGACAGACGATGTGTCGTCATCTTTCACTTCTTGAAAAATTGCATTGAAACAAAAAGAGAACAACACTCGGGATTCCAACGTGGTCCCCCACCGTAGTACTGACCGAGCCCGAGCATGCTTAACTTCGCTGAGCAGACGGGAAGCGGTGCTGTCATGCTGGTATGGTCGTTCCCATCGAATGGTGAATTTCTGGGGTCTATATAATTGTGTCTGCGCCAGTATCAAGAACAAAACAAAAATTACCTTGTCTATATTGTAGTTTTAGTAAATGAGCTTACAAATGAGCGAACATGTAGTAGTCAGCGCGTTTGATGTTCTTAATCGTCGATTGCGTCGTCAAAAGTATTGTCTGTTACACAAAAGGTCGAGAGGAATGCCGTCGTGAAAAGAAATTGTTGTTGTTGTTCTCGGATCGATTGATTCGACTGATTTTGAAAGACCCTCAATCCGTCTCTACATTACTACACTGTATGGTTTCTGGATAGGAATAGTCTGTGCCCATGTTCCATATCGTACCCAGACGTGAACAAAACCGCACGACTCAAAAGTGTGTCGCGTTGACATCGCGTCTTAGGATGCAATCCCGCACAGAGGGGTGATTATTATTTCTATGAATTATTCATCATTTTATTTGCTTGTGAACAAAATTTGCTTTCCCCATTGGATCTGTCATAAAATCAGAAGATACTGAAAGCAAACGTAACAGCCAATACAATAGAAATTAATCCATCCATTCATTGAACTACGACCATGGGTTGCTGCAACAACAACAACAACAACAACAACAACAACAACAACAACAACAACAACAACAACAACAATAATAATGAAACGAGAAACGAGAACCGCGAGATACCCGAAGGCATCGAACCGTGCTGCAATCTCCGCGGCAGGGTCTGCATGTGCTTGTAAGTTGCCATGATTTGTGAGGAGGTTCCATTTTTTGGGCTGTTACGTATTCTTCCTATTGCTCACGTTTTATTTCCGTCTCTTTGTGTTGCAATTCAGGCCCTACAATGACGGACTTGTCATCGCTTCGCAGGTCATGGCAATCGTCGCTTTCGGCATCTCGTTGTGGGCATCATGGTTTGTCTCATTAGTCATTAGTTCCATTGGGATGCTATTAACACAGATTCTTTGGTGCTGCCGCCAGAACAAGCATTCGGTCTATGCCTCGGCCGCGATAGCTTTAGTTGCCTCTGTCTCGTCCCTCTTCGCCGGAATCTTTGCTCTCGTCCATTGGAAAGACAAGATATGGTGCGATCCGTTTGTTCTCGGAAGCAGAAAATTACTATCGGTAATGCAATCGGACGACGACGAATATTTTCTGGACTATTGTCCACAAAATTCATGGGGGGCTATTTCCATTGTATGCGGGATTCTCTGGTTTGCTGTTGCCATTTGCATGTTCTATTTCGCCAAGAGCGGAAGGCATGCCAAGTGGGAGGAACATCACAGCGAGACTGCTGCGAATGCTGAAACCACCGACGAAAAAGACCCTGTAGCAGTTGAGATGGGAACCGTTCCGCCAGCATCCGCATTTGTCGGGAAAATGGATATCACGGATTGGTCATCGTCGGTAGAATATGAGGAGAAAACTACCGAGGAGCAGAATATGAGGACGATCATTGAAGAAGAAGAACAAGGAAACGATGCGATGGCGACGAGATAGTGTAACAATTGATGCCAATGTCATCACAGATCTCTATGCTTTGTATGTAGTCAATAACATAAATTAAGATTCTAGGCATTGTCGAAGATCATCTTTTGTGTGCACATCCTTGACGAAAATGTTTTATGGATAAATAATTTACACCTCTTTTTGCGTGAGCTCTAGCAGAGTGACGGCTACAATGCGTGTATTATCACACTGCTTGTTGCGGTACGATCTCATCGCGGGAGGCAATCTCTGAAATTTTTTTCGCCGTCTCATAAAGAGAAATGTCGGGGCTGTTTGCATCACAGTTTTCGAACAGGTGTTCGCCCGGGTGCAAAATCCGCAAAAGTCCTTGTGCCTGGTACTTCTTGAGGTGTTTCCACACACCACAATCGTATTCGTCGAGGATGATGCCGATCTCATGCATTTGGGCGTCGGTCATGTTGCGAGGGCTTTTGTCATTTTTCTTGTTCTTGTTCTTCACTGGTCTGGTGTAGTCGGGAAGAAATATACTGCTGTTTTCACAATACATACCAGGAACAGGACTGTCAGTGCCCATCTTGAGTATATCGCACGCTATTACCCCCTGTAAACCCCCAACCATGGTACCGTTGTTCATTGTGATCGATTTGGTGTTGAGATTCTTGTTTTCGTAGAACCCTTTCATATCAATGATTGTAGTTTTGATGCCTTTGCGCACAAATTGAAGCGCTTCCGCCAGAGAATTGATTGACGCAAGATTTATTGGTTTCTTTTCGGGCTTATCCAGCAGGTCTTCCAAAAACTTTCTGAGACTCTTTCTGTTTTTCGTTTCCGTCTGATCTTGATGCCAAAGCGATGCTAAATGATCGACTCGCGGAGTCCGATAATTGATTTGAACCTCAATATCCTCTAGTCGCAGCGGTGGTTTTGTTGTAGAAGTATTTGTTGGGTTTTCCCACGGTAGAAGATCCAAAAGAGCGTCAATCATATCGCCCGAACGGGGCGCAACGTGAGTTTCTTCCCCGCTATTGCTAGCCCTAACGGAATCAAAACCGAGGTCTCTTGCCACCGAATCGAAGTTTTCGGCCGCAAAGAGGAGTTTCTTTCCCTGCTCCCATGGCGGTCGATATCTATTTCGACAAGTATCTGCGAAGTCGGCACGCGATTTTTTACGTTCTTCTTCTGATTTATTAGCCAAACCTTTGAAATGTTTATCAGTTCTGAACGAGACGTAGTGTGACAGCAACGAGTCTGACTTGGGACCAATCCATCCATCTTTCGGCCACACCCACTCGCTGTTTGCGTACTTGGGCGTGATATTTGCTTTTGTGCCATCCTTGTTTTGCAATTTCAGATGAAGAATGTCATCGAAGAAAGTCTGGATGGTAGTGGAACCCGTCTTGTGGGGACCGGCCAGCACAGCGATCCGCGGGCTGTTTTTCTCCCAGCGCTCACGATCATAGTCAAAATTTTCCTTGGCTTTTTCTTTCACCGCGATTGTAGAAACAGCAATCTCCGACGAAAAGTTTGGTAAAAACTTTGAGTCGAAAAACACCGAGGCGGCAGCTGCTAGGACTAGGACGACAACCGGAACAATGGTTACAGACCGATTTCTTCGTGATTTCCCAGTTTTCTCTGTCATTCTCTTCATGATTGTTTGTAAACCGATTCCTCTTTACGGACTTGAAATGTCTCTATCTGTGTAATCGTTGTCTTGCGCTTCATCACAAAAGATTCTTCACAAAATGCGTTGAGCCTTCGAAAAATAATTACCAGTATCGTACAACGTAGGAACAGGCACAGTTCAGAGAGTATGTCATGGGCTAAAAGAACCTTTCTAACATACTCTACGAGGAGAAAATCGAATTGCGCACGCGCATTTGAATTTTGTACGGTGGAAGTATGTGCCTATTATTCACCTGACTCGATGACTTCAACAACAAGTAGAACAGAATTCTTGCTCTTGGTGAAATAAACTGGAATGCTTCTTCTATTTATTTATTTATTTATTTTATTGTTCCGCAACCGCCTCAAAGAGGTGAAAGGGAAAATTCTTCATGATTTTCATGGCATAGTCCGACCGATAGGCGTAGGATTTCGTTTCCGGCACTTTCAGATTGGGATCCGTGATTACCTTTTGAAAATAAAATTGGTTGTCGATGGGCCTTCCCTCGTGCCGAATCCCAAAGGAAAACCCGTAATCCAGATACTTGAATGCGATAATGTTGGAGGTTCCCCGGATCCACCGCGCGGGAATCCCGTAGGCGTCCGCCAGAATCAAACCGTGCAGGCTCGAGGAGCTGACGACGCGGCACTGGGTAATGTTTCCGACCATGGTCTGCCACGGCTGGACGACCGGCAGGATTTTTGTGGTGAGATTGTTGGGTGTGACGTTGTATTTGGTCCACTGTGACGAGTCGTAGTGGTGCATAATGACGCAATCGGGTTTGTCGCGTTCGCTCGAATAGATCTCGGCGTCTGGTGAAACGTTTGCGGCCTCCAAGATTTCCGGAAACAAAAAGGGGACCAAAAATCCGGCATCCCCCGCCGGTGTGAGATCGTCAAAGTCTTTGGTCAGATTCAATGCCAGGTCGTCGTATCGACCACCGTACTGCTGGTGGCTCGCGATTTGCATCCTGTCCGTGCAGTGCTTTTTCAAAAAGGCCACCGACATGGGGCCCCGAACGCTGTAGACCGTCACGTTTTTGAATTTTTTGCCGTGCAATCTTTCTTTGGTGCATCCACCATTCCCCTCCGTGAGTTCTTTGATTTTTCCGAGCATCCCCGTCCCATAGATATGATCGTTGGGTCGGACGTTCCGCATGACACTTCCCACCGTGAACAAACAGGGCCCGGGATACTCTTTTGCGATTGTGTTGTTGTCAAAATCGACAATCTTGAGATTGGAAGCGTCGCATCCGAATCGATATTCCACGGCCCGCTTGATAATGTCGGGTCCCAACAAATCTCCAAAGTTTCCCCCAAATGCCGCGAGGTGACAGGTCGCCATGCTCCTGTCCTTGAATTCGACCCTGCATTTGTCGAATTGGGGAAACAATTCGTGGGGTGGTTTGGTCGGCCAAAAGGTTTCGGGCCACAGCGAACCAAAGTAGGTCTGGGGAAAGACATTGCCCCACGATGGTTGTGGTGGTGGTGGTGGTGGTGGTGGTGGTTCTGTTTCTGTTGTTGTTGGTTGACAGTGGTATTTGCGATGCTTCTGGCGCGTCGTAATCTTCGAAATCCTTGGATTCTTTCAACTCAAAGGTGATTTGTCGGGTAATGGAGACGCTTGAAAATATCGACACGGAGAACAATCCCACCAATCCCAAGAGCATCCATTGACTCCAGGGAAGGTTGGCTTCGGGTCGTTTGTCAAGCGGAGGCATTCTTTGTTGTATACAGTACTGTACTGTACTGTAGTATGCAGTTTCTTGTTGGTAGTTCTATGGAACTGCCATTCGTCCATTTTATGTGGGGAGGGTCCCACATTTTAAAATATCATGCAGTACGTGGGGGTACGTACACTAAAGTACTTGTTCATACGTGATCCAATGAAATACTAGTATCACATTCGGGTCTTTCATTGTTATTCATTCAATTTGCTAGTCATTGCATTACTCTACATGAGCGACCATATAATTATTTATTTGGTCATTTTCAGATGTTCGGAAGTCTCGCTATGGGTCCCGTTTTTCGGGATGCGTTATTTTACATACATATAACGTCTGGCCTTTGAAATATTGCGCACCTCTAGTTGATTGGGTTGAAGCGATGGTCATCACCTTCTCGGTTTTTAGAGCGTTCTCTTTCGGTAGGGGTTGGAAGAGAACGTGGGAACGAAAAAAAACACAAGTCCCGGCTAGTCGCGAGTAGATAGGGACTGACTAACCAAGACGTCGTCGCCGCTGTTCACTGTGTTTCCCAAAAAAGAAAAACAACATTAATCATTCATTCCAAAAACATACACACATGCATGCATGCATGCATCATCCACTGTGACAATGGTGTCGACTCTGGTTTCTTTTTCACAAAACAAAACAGGCATCTCTAGCTATAGTGTACGATTCAATAGACACTATCGTTTTTGATTTGATTTGATTGGACAACATTTGCTTCCTCTTCTTGCGCGCACAAGCATCAATGACATGTCGTCCCTCTCGGCGACCCAGAGCGATGGGTATTATTTGCCCCCCGAGTACTTTGAGAGCGGAAAATACAAGACCGTCTCCCGGAATAAGTTTGCTTCGGAAACTTTGAAAGCAACAAACGTTGGACACAATCAGTGGTTGAAACACGGAGTCGTCCGGTTCGAACTCCCAGAAAAGGCAAGTAGCACGTTGTGTGTGTATGTGTGTTTGTTGTTCTTGTTGCGAACAACCATCCATCTGTCATCCTTTCTCACACTCTCCTGCTCATCTATTTTCGTTAGGTGGTCTGTGGTGGCTGCAAGCACTCGATTGGGAGGGGAACTCGGTACAATGCCAGAAAGAAAAAGACCGAGCAAATGTACTTTTCGACACCCATTTTCGAATTTGCCCTGAAATGTCGGAATTGCAGCGAGTGAGTTTTCTTTATCTGTTGTTGTTGTAACTGTGAATACTGCATCGTGTTTGTTGGAACGGAAATTGTGATGCAATTCATGTGGACACAGTACTCACTTTATGCCATTGCGTCTGTAGACCCTGGGTGATCCGAACCGACCCCAAAGAACGAGGATTCGAGTATGTTTCCGGTGTCAAGCGTCAGGCGGGACAGGATCGTAGATTGGTAACAGATGAAACCAGCATAACAAGAAGTACTACTAGTAATGCTGCTACAACAACTACTACTAGGAATGAATTGGACACGCTCGAAGCCTCCGTAGTGGCAACCACGAACGGACGCACCGAACGCGAGGAGCTGGAAGCTTTGCTAAAAATCAACAAACCGTTGGAACAGGACGCCGACCACAACGCAACGATTCGAAAGCGCTTTCGAAAGGATCGACGGGAAAAGCGTCGACGGTTGGTAGAAGGCAAACAACGAGGTTTGGGAATGGCTCTCCTGCCGACCAACGACAATGATTTGCTTTTGGCCAAGGAAACTACTTATGGAAGGGCTGGTTCGAAAGAAGCCTCCAAGCTTGCAAACGTGAGGAAATCGTCCATCTTTCAAAACAAACCACAAACGAAAAAGAGGAGGAGGAAGAGTACTGCCTCGACTCCCGATACGGTGACTTCTGCTGCTGCTGTCAATGTCGTCGCATCTTCTTCTCGGATACCACCGCCGCAACCACCACTATCGTCATTGGCTGCTTCGTCCATGCCCCGAAAAACAAAACTCAAAATCTCCAAGCAGGGGACTATTCTTTCGATCCAAGGCCAAGAATCGAGCAAAGCAAAAGGCGGCGGCAAGACGAAGAAAGAGGCTTTGGATTCCAGCAACAGCAACAGCAACAGCAACAGCAACAACAGTAACAACACAATAAAAGCTAACAACGACTCTCTTTCGTTCCTGCTGGGCGCGTACGGTTCTTCGGATGACGAAGACGAAGACTGAACAAAAGGTAGAAACAATTCCAGTCGTTTTTCGAACACAAATTGGATCGAATTTATTTCGAGTACACGTTCGCACACTCGAGGAAAGAATCCATTGGAGTGAAAACGATAGCAGACTTTGTACTACGCCTCCCAGCAGGTAGCAAATCAACGATTTGCAGCAGGACTACGACACACACGAGACGAAACAGTGCAAGTCTCTTTCGCGATGGACGATAAGAACAACAACAACAACGACAAGGACTTTTGACTGTGCGCTTTTTGGAAGAAACAAAACGAAGAAAGCTTTCGATCGATTCCAATGCCAATGTTGTTGCGGGAAAACACGCCGTACGATTCCTTTGGCATTCTTCGGTTTGTGCAAGTCCAATACGAATCCAACACATCGAAATGCAATGCGCAATGGAATGAAATGCAATGCAATGAAATTCAATGCAAGGCAATGCAATGAACCAACCAGGTCGTGAGGCATCCTCGGAATGGATGGAATGTTATTCACGAACGAATCAAATCGAATCGAATCGACTTGGAATGCTCCATAACAACAAAACAATACAATACAATACAATGCAATGCAATACAATAAAAAGATTGTGGTTGTTTTTTATTATTTCTGTGGGTTTTTAAAAAAGAATTACAGGAGCGTAGGACTTTAACTTATGATAATATACTCGCTCGTTGTCACGTACACACCGAACTGAACTGATAATCCAATGAAAAATCTAGTCGTAGAATTGTAAAATCACAAATACTCTCTATCCATTTAGCTTTGCTGTTGTTGGATGCAATGTGTGTTGGGTTGCGTTTGTTGTGAACAATGGAAAGAGAATGTGTGAGTGAGATGGTGAACGAAACATTGAAATAATTGGACAGATTGTTGCTTCACGAAAAGTCCTTCGCAAGAAGCGGAAAACAAATTGTTTTTCCAGAAAAATCCAAAACACAAAAATCCAAAAACAAAAACAAACACACACGCATATTACGCACCATCATGTACTTGAATTCCTCATAACTGATTTCTCCATCTCCGTTCGAATCGACCTCGTCCATCATGGCATCGACCTCCGCCTCGGTGAGGGCCTGGCCGAGCTTCTTCATGAGTCGTTTGAGTTCCTTTCGGTCGATCGATCCGCTTCCGTCCGTGTCAAAGACGGCAAAGGCGTCCCTCAGTTCTTTCTCTGGGTCCTGTTCGAGGCAGCGGGACTTCATTAGGATCAAAAATTCCTCAAAGTCAATCTCCTTGTCGCCGTTGTCGTCCACCGAGCTGATCATTTCTTGGAGTTCCTCCTCGGTGGGGTTCTGTCCGAGCTTGCGCATGACCTGTCGGATTTCGTTGAGCTCAATGGTACCTGGAGATTGCGATGACGCCGACGACGATTGATGTGGTGGAATCGAGTGTAACAGGGAAAGAAGAACAAGAGACGGTTCGATAAAAAGGAAAAAGTACACCAGTGGTCGCGGAAAAGATTCGTCCCAAACAAAAAAAGAGAGAGAATGAGTGAGTTTCGCGGATTGCATAATACAAAGATAATCCTACAATCACATTCTAGACGATACAACTGTTCTTGTTCGAAAAGAATCCAAACAGCTATACAAGACGCCAAACGACAACAGACGGCGATACAACCGCCAGCCTTGGTCATCGCGCAAACCCAGACAGCGAAAAACAACGATCCAAAAAGCTTACCATCGCCGTTAATGTCAAACATGGCGAAGGCCTCCTTCAAGTCGGCGACTTCTTCTTCTGATAATTTTTTGTCTGCCATGGTTGTGTGTTTTTGTTGTTCTAGAATGAATACTCAAAAGTAATAGATAAGATGGCAGGAGAAGTCCTTGTTGTTGTTGCAAACAGAGACTTTTGTTTTTTGTTTTGGCGTTTTTCGTCTCCTGCTGCAAATCGTTGATTTGCTACCTGGGAGGCGTAGTACCAAGTCTGTAGTACGAGTACCCTTTTTTCAACTGCTACGCTATCTTTTTCACTACTACCGGGAGTGCTACACTGCACACACACACACACACACACAAGTGCCTGTCGTTCGAATCCCGAGATTGTTCGGAAGACTCGCGGTTACAAAAAGGCGATAGTTTTGGTTGCGTTGCGTGCCTGCCCGCAGTACAACAAGTACTTGCAGTACTTACAGACATCTCTTCCGGTTCCGCCAGATTCGCAAGAAGAACAAAGAAATAATACTCGTATACAATACCAAGTACAATACTGTACGGCGCAGACCGGCAATTGCGCGATCATGGTCATTCTTGGCGGCTTTTCCAAATTTGTGACCATTTTTGGCAAGATTTTCTTCCGTAGGAATTTTCTACGGGAGGAGATCCGTGATTCACGCGCGCGGTTCGCTGGAATGATAGAGCATGTTGTATGGATTCTTTTCCACGAACAGAACAAGAATTCGGCCATCACGATCCATTGTATTGTTGTCATGATGTGGATTGTGTTACATGTCATATTGAGTTCAGATCCAAAACGAATTCGGCTATGCCTCAAGGAATGACAGCCATTATTGTGAGTCACGCTTCTGCATTGCAATCATGAATGAACTCATTCCCGAACGGAGTAGTACTCCACCTATTTTTTCATTTAATGCGCTCCCGTGGAGGAAAAAGAATCCCTCTCTTTGATGGCTCTGATAGAACAAGGCTACAAACAATTTACCGAAAGATCATGTGCGCTTTCGCTGGAGTCGGACATCGTGTGAATGTTCGATTCAATTCGGATATGAATAGAATTGAACGGATCACGGTTTACGATGATCTCAAGGGGGACGTCATCGAAAACGTCAAATCCAACGACGAAAAGGATCTTGAATATTATGCGAGCTCTGCATTGTACAATCTCTTCTACTATTCGTCGTGCATCCACACCTCGATTCACGTCCTCCACTTTTTCCTCACGGCAGCTCTTGATCACTGCTCCGAAGACTTTGAAGAATTGAATCAATGGGCCAAATTTTACGCCACGAACGTTCCGTCAAAGTACGCATATACTGTAGAATTGTTGCTTACGGAGGATCCAAATCCAGTATCGACAATCTTCCCGCAAGCCTTGGGTGATCAAGCGACGGCTGGAATATTTGATTCATTCGAACGAAATAGTTTGTGAGAATGAGGAAACTCCTTTTGGTGATACTTGTAGTGAGAATGTATATGATTGCAAACACACTAAAACTTTGTCAAGATATACACCTACATGCAATCATAGCTTCAATGGGTGCGTTATAGCTTTGTAAAGTATGATAGAAAAAAAATGGATTTTAAAGATTTTGTCGCAGGAGGAACATTGAGTGATACGAAGTGTGGTACGTAGAAGTAGTTACGTGTAGCTACAACAATTTCCACATTATTATTTGATTCATTCGAACGACACAACTTCAGGCACGATTTCATTCGAAAAATTCAAATTCGATTCCGTGAACTGCGCATGCTCGAAACATACCGTGGAGACAGATCTACCAATGATATTTCACTATCAAACCCGCAAGATTGAGTCTTAACAATGGATGGACTTTTTGACTTCGGATTGGGGGGTACGTGTATCGTACGATGAACGAGTACGTGTAATGTTATTCACAATTCATATTCGTCTATGAGTCAACAACAACAACAACAACAACAACAACAACAAACAACAGCAACAACAACAAACAACAAACAACAAACAACAGCAAGATCGAAGCGAGAGAGAATGACAGTGTCCGCTTCGCAAGTGCGATTGATTCTGATGGGTGCCATTGGTGCTTTGTTCATCAACAATCTGATGATCACGTCCAATTTTAATCGTCAGCTACAATCTCAATCTCCTATCCATGGCGAGTCTTCATTTCAAATGATTCCATCTGGCTTTTATTCCACTACAAAAAACAAGAAGGACAGCAACACAAGCAATAAAAGCAGCAGCAACAACAACAACAACAACAACAACGCCAACAACCAGTTGCTGAGAAATCCTAGAATCCTCATGGGAATCTTTTCCAGCGACAATATGTTCGATGCAACACATAGAAAATGGCACCGTCGTCTCTTTAACGAGATCTGGAAGGACGAACGTGTTTGCACCCTCAGCGAGTTTCGTTCTGCATCAGCAAACGAGTTTGACGCTACAGCAACAGCATTAGAAATAGCCAATAAAACTTCTCTTCGGGAAAACAAAAACTGCCAGCTGATTTACACATTTGTCACTGGAGCAAACCAAGACCCGGAAGCCCCAACGGAACGACTCGAGGATACGGACACAAAAGAAACCCCAATTGAATTGCCGGGTGGATACAAGGATCCGATGAAGATTGATGTCAACTGGTCCGATGTAACGCATCTCAACATTCGGTGAGTTATCATGTTAATGTGTTTTGTTCACAATGTTTTCACAATGTGTTCACAATGTGTTCACATTGTCTTGCGCTATATTGCTATCACCATTCATTCGATTCATATTCATTCCGATACTTCTTCTTTCTTTGGTAATATTATCGTTAATCGCATTGAACTTGTACAGAGAAAACATGAACGATGGAAAATCCCAAACCTGGTTTTATTTCGGCAGCAAAATCGCAAAGCAGTTCGAATCGACAACCACGCCCATTGACTATGTTATGAAATTCGACAGCGACTCGATTCTCAAGCTCCACGAATTCCTGGAGTTTGCCCATACGAGGCTTCCGCCCGCACCCTACAACAAAAACTTTTTTGCCGGTGCCCTTCGTGACAAGGGCCCCTGGTATTTCAAAGACTCGGATCTGGGGCATCCCAAATCGGAACTTCCCCGCTACGAATCACACTGGGGCAAAGAATACGATGGCGTTCATCTATATCTTGCTGGACAGTGCTTATCTCATGTCGACGGATCTTGCCGCATTTGTGGCACAGGAGGCACCGCTATCCAAAGTAAGGGTAGGCAAGGGTGGATATATCGAGGGACACGAAGATCACGACATTGCCGCAATGGTGTACCACAATCCCGCGCCCATCACGCTCATTACAATTGGCAAGAAACAGCGCTTCTGGGAACACCCCGTGAAGGGTGCACCGAGGTATCTCAAAATCGTGGATCGGGAAACCGCAAGGGTCAAGAAGGAGCCGTTTGAAGGAAAAATCTTGAAACTCTACTAAAGATAACCGCATGTTATGATCGACGATCATTGTCGATCGACCATCGAAATTCTTGAAGCTCGAATATACGTTGGTGAGACCAGCACCGTAGATATTGCCAGTGACGTCGTCAAACTTTATATTGTCAAAAGTCGCATGGGGAAATCTCACAGTGACCTTATTCGAGAGTTCGTTCGTGGATGAATCCCGATCAAAGACGGAAATGGATCGTTCGAGAAAGTCCGCAACAAAAATCTTGGAATAATCCGCATTGTGGGTGATCCCATTGGCCACGACGAATCGATCGGCGACCTTTTTGCACTCAAGAGACGAACCGATACACGCGGATACACAGCAAATGGAATTCGTCTTTCCCGTAGCACTCCAACTTGTACCCGAGTTGATGGGAAAATCCAAAGATGAACCACTCACGGCCATTCAAGAAACCCTCAAAAGTGTTGAGGGATTGGGAGAACAGCTCCCTAATCCCGAAGACTACAACTTCTTCGGCGTCACCGACCATGCGAAGAATCTTGTCACCTTACTCTAGTCAAATGCATTCTTTGCCACAGCTTTGACCGACAGAAAAGACGGGTTCGAACTTCTTGCTTTTGACCCCAGAGATCCAGACTGCCTAGGATTCGCCCGCTCTTTACCGAAAGATCATGTGCGCTTTCGCTGGAGTCGGACATCGTGTGAATGTTCGATTCAATTCGGATATGAATGAATAGAATTGAACGGATCACGGTTTACGATGATCTCAAGGGGGACGTCATCGAAAACGTCAAATCCAACGACGAAAAGGATCTTGAATATTATGCGAGCTCTGCATTGTACAATCTCTTCTACTATTCGTCGTGCATCCACACCTCGATTCACGTCCTCCACTTTTTCCTCACGGCAGCTCTTGATCACTGCTCCGAAGACTTTGAAGAATTGAATCAATGGGCCAAATTTTACGCCACGAACGTTCCGTCAAAGTACGCAAATACTGTACTAGTACAATTGTTGCTTACGGAGGATCCAAATCCAGTATCGACAATCTTCCCGCAAGCCTTGGGTGATCAAGCGACGGCTGGAAAAATTGTTTTGGGATCCCTCTTTGATACTTATTCCGTCATTTCAGGCACGGAAGGTTTTGGCGGAAGAGGACCCGCAAATCCGTCCGATTTTGCACGAAATGTTGGATTTGTGGGTTGGAGATCCAGCGAACGTTATGAAAAACATGATGAAACATTTCCGACGAAAAGAGGAAGCATGCAGGGATCCTCACCGAGTTTGACAAGCATCAGAGTCTGGCGGCACCCTTTGGTTCTGCCGTCACCGAAGCCCTGCGAAGCCCTGCGCTCTATCGATGCCAACAAGACTACCAGTGTCGAGATCAAGACCAAAGACTACCTCAAGAAATGCGGTTTGCCCTCCAATGTTGATACTCTCGAGGACTGGATCAACATCATGGCCAACAACTGGTATCATGCACGGGAGCACGTTGAGCTATACTCGTTTGGCCGCCTCGAACGAAGTCATGCACTGGCGCAACATCCAGAACCCTGTCTGGGAAACGGGTGATCTCCGCATCGTCACGATCGGGCTAGCGACCATTGTTGGAATGGACGAACATCGCCACGTCTTCACTAACAGTACGGACACGGAAGGAACCACCTACGCAGAAGGACTCCAAGCCGTCCTCGACGAGTATGATGGCAAGTCGTCTGATCTCAAGGAAGCCTACAAGAACAAAATCACGGAGGACAAGGAAGAGTTCAACAAGTTTGGTTGGATCCTCTCCGACTTTTGTCCGGATGGTTTTGACGGAAAGCAGCTCACCATTGCGGGTTACATTTAGGGTGAAACAAACATCGGTACATTCGCTGCGCACTGCTGTCGATGGGGTTTTGATCTTGGGATGGGGTGATTACGAGGAGCAGTATCTGTTTTGTGGACTTGCTGATCATGATCCTTCTAGAGGCAATAGTAGTACACTGTTGATAGTATATTCATCTTATTCTGCTTCTTTTAAAATTTTGCACATTGTAAAAATAGTTTCAGTTTCATTCTAATTAAAAAACGGATGGAACTGCGATATAACTTCCATTTCAGTGTCGCGAGACCGTTATATTTCCCCATTTTTGGCTGTAATTTTAGGCTGTTGGATGGCTATCAATCTTATTATATTAGAGATCCGGTGCTTCGGATGATGTGCCTTGTTTGTCTTCATCTTCAACGAGTGGGCACACCAGTATCCCATTGAAGCCAACTCCAGATCCCATAACGTAATGGGAATTCATCCGTATGCCATTGGTGGCCATGTTGAGTTTGTTTGTGGACAAGACGGTCTTCACCATCCATCCCGTGTAGTCTTTCAGGTGTTTTCTCTTGTGGTTGGTAACGTACGAAAGTTCGACCAAACCGCTGGTCGATTCCTCCTTTTCTTCTCCATAATACAGGGCAAAATTCTTGAAGCTCGAATATACGTTGGTGAGACCAGCACCGTAGATATTGCCAGTGACGTCGTCAAACTTTATATTGTCAAAAGTCGCATGGGGAAATCTCACAGTGACCTTATTCGAGAGGTTGTTCGTGGATGAGTCCCGATCAAAGACGGAAATGGATCGTTCGAGAAAGTCCGCAACAAAAATCTTGGAATAATCCGCATTGTGGGTGATCCCATTGGCCACGACGAATCGATCGGCGACCTTTTTGCACTCAAGAGATGAACCGTATTCGCAATACCACACATTGGTGGCTTTGGGTTGGAAATACAGCAACTTCAAAAATTTGATGTCCGTCTGCGTATCACTGACGAGGGAGCGGTCTTGGGCGTGGGCCTCGTATTGCGTGACGTAAAACTTGTTGGGTTCCACGACCACCAACGAATTCAAGATTCCGTTCATTTCGTTCTTCATCCATTCGGAGGTAATGCTATACTTGTAGACTAGTTTGCTTGGAACCGCATTGTCGTCGTTTTCGTCTTCTGCAGTCTCTGCAGTAACAACAATGTCAAAGACTTCGATTCGTTCTCCGCCCTTTTCGAACGCGTGGTTGACAACGTACAGAGTGTTATCGGGCTTGTGGATGTAAATGCCGTGGGGATGAAAATCAACGTCCTCCGGAAAACCGATAAGAGGCAGCTTTTCGATGGAGAGGTGCTTTTCCACGAATTCCTTTGTGTTTTTGGCTGTCTTGTCGCTGTGTTGGAATCCGCTTGCAACGTACATGGCACCCGGTCGATCTTCTCCAGGTTTGTACTTCAGAGTATCCCATTCTGTCATCAGAATGGAATTGTTGTTGAACTTGGTTTGATCTTCGGAACTTCCAAATGAAGAAACGCGGACGCAGTCCATCGTCGTTATATACAAGTCGATCCTTGAAAAAATCGATTTCCACCAAGAAGGTCAAGAGGGAGGCAATCGAGCATATTGTTCCCAACGCAAGAAATGCGACGAGGAGGACTTTGTTTTCGGCTTTCATTGTTGGGTTGATCTAGAAATATGTCGAAATGGAATGAGAGTTATTGTTGATAAGGCGATGATAATATTTTATGGCAGGAAATGTGATAAGATGAAAGTTCATTATCTCCATTCTCAATTGCCTCCGATCTATCCGTTGAATTCAATCTTCGCCCAAGAAATCTTTGCTTCCGAGGTCGATGTGAGATGTTTGATGTCGTAAACGCGAACATAAAATAGTCCCAAATTAACTTAAAACCCTAACATCAACATATGTGTGTTTGTTGTTTAAGGTTCATCTCCATGGAGTGCTCTCCCTCTAACGGCCTCCTGTGAAAAAGTGAAGATTGAGTGAAGTGCACCGGAGCCAACTTCACTTCCAGAGCTAGCAATCGAAAGATTCAAAGCTTAAAATCCTACTCCTGTAAGTAGATATAATTGTCGTTCGCAAATTGGAAGAATTCGGAAGCGATTGTAATCAAAAAGTTCATAATTCGTGTCTCGAGGCCCCTTTCATCCTGATTTTTGGCTATTTGAGGCTGTTTGTTGCCGTAACTTTGCTTCCAGAGCTAGTAATTGAAACGAACAAGACTTCAAATCCATCTATAGTACATGATCATGCTTTTGGTGGTATTTTTATTTCTAAAATGGATGGAATATCGGCCATAGACGTCATTTTAGTGCTGCGAGGCCCCTTTAATCCTGTTTTTTTGCTATTTGAGGCTGTTTGTTGCCGTAACTTGGCTTCCAGAGCTATTAATTGATACGATCAAGTCTTCGAACCCATCTAAAGTACATGTTCATGGTTTCTGTGTCATTTTTATTTCAATAATTGATGAAATTGCGGCAAGAAATTTCATTTTAGTGCTGCGAGACTGCTTTCACTGTGCTTTTTGCTATTTGAGGCTGTTTGTTGCGGTAAATTGGCTTCCAGAGGTACTAATTGAAACGATCAAGACTTCAAATCCATCTATAGTACATGGTCATGCTTTTGGTGGTATTTTTATTTCAAAAATGGATGGAATATCGGCCATAGACGTCATTTTAGTGCTGCGAGACCCCTTTCATTGTGATTTTGGCTTTTTGTTTGAGTATGTTTGTTGCGGTAACTTTGCATCCAGAGGTACTAATTGAAACGAACAAGGCTTCAAACACATCTTTGAATAGTCATATTGATTCTCGTTTCGTTTTATTTCAACAACGGATGGAATTGTGGTCATTAACGTCATTTTAGTGTCGCGAGACCCCTTTCATCCTGATTTTTGGCTTTTTGAGTATGTTTGTTCCCGTAACTTTGCTTCCAGAGATAGTAATTGAAAAGATTAAGACTTCAAACCCATCTATAGTACATGTTCATGCTTTTGGTGGTATTTTTATTTCACCAACGGATGGAATATCGGCCATAGACGTCATTTTAGTGCTGCGAGACTGCTTTCATCCTGTTTTTTGGCTATTTGAAGCTGTTTGTTGCTGTAAATTGGCTTCCGGAGGTACTAATTCAAACGATCAAGACTTAAAATCCATCTATAGTACATGGTCATGCTTTTGGTGGTATTTTTATTTCAAAAATGGATGGAATATCGGCCATAGACGTCATTTTAGTGCTGCGAGGCGCCTTCCATTGCTTTTTTTTTGGCTATTTGAAGGCTGTTTGTTACTGTAACTTTGCTTCCAGAGCTATTAATTGATACGAACAAAACCTCAAACCTATCTATAGTCAACATGAATAATTTTTGTTTTATTTTATTTCGACAACGGATGGAATTGCATTCATAAACTTCATTTTAGTGCTGCGAGACTGCTTTCATCCTGATTTTTGGCTATTTGAGTATGTTTGTTGCCGTAACTTTGCTTCCAGAGGTAGAAATTGAAACGAACAAGACTTCAAACCCATCTATAGTCAACACGAATAATTGTTGTTTCATTTTATTTTAACAACGGATGGAATTGTGGTCATTAACGTCACTTTAGTGTCACGAGGCCCCTTTCATCCTGATTTTTGGCTATTTGAGGCTGTTTATTGCCGTAACTTTGCTTCCAGAGCTATTAATTGATACGATCAAGTCTTCAAATCCATCTATGGTCAACACAAGTAATTGCTGTTTCATTTTATTTCAACAAAAGATGGAATTGCGGTCATCAACGTCATTTTAGTGCTGCGAGACTGTTTTCATCCTGATTTTTGGGTATTTGAGTATGTTTGTTGCGGTAACTTTGCTTCCAGAGATACTAATTGAAACGAACAAGGCTTCAAACCCATCTATAGTCAACACGAATAATTGTTGTTTCATTTTATTTCAACAATTGATGAAATTGCGGCAAGAAATTTCATTTTAGTGCTGCGAGACTGTTTTCATCCTGATTTTTGGCAATTTGAGGCTGTTTGTTGCCGTAACTTTGCTTCCAGAGGTACTAATTGAAACGAACAAGGCTTCAAATCCATCTATAGTATATGTTCATGGTTTCCGTGTCATTTTATTTCAACAAAAGATGGAATTGCGGTCATCAACGTCATTTTAGTGCTGCGAGACTGCTTTCATTCTATCTTTCTGCTATTTGAGTATGTTTGTTGCCGGAACTTTTGCTTCCCGAGGTAGTAATTCAAACACTCAGTACACTACTTCAGATCCATCTATGAATAGTCATAATTATTTTCGTTTCATATTCATTCAACAACGGATGGAATTGCATTCGCAACTTCATAGCGAGACCCCATCCATTCATCTCAACGTACAACACTGTTTGGTTCTTGGTATTTTCTTAATGCTGCTATCCACAATAGAGCACTAGCTACTAGTGTGCCACCACCACTATTCGATCGATCGATCGATCGATCGATCGATCTATATATTCTGTTTTGCCAATGCAACTGTTCCTCAACATAGCTGCGATCTTCCTCACTCCGCAGGCGCCAGCGCTCCTGCTCGTCCTCTCCTCCTCCTTTTCCTTTTTCCGTCATGATGATAGTTCCAATCGTAATGTATACAAGACTTATTTACAAGAGTCTTTTTCGCAAGTTAAGTCATGGAACCTTTTGTGACTAGCAAGTACAATACGTATTGTACTTCGTTGCAAGAATGATATTATAGTTTTCTCTAGCATTATTATTTGTAGAGTCACACACACGTCCAGGTGACTGGAAACATTTATCGCATGACTGACTCATTGAATCGTGGGGTATTGTGTCTCTGTACAATGATACTCCGATCTTGAATTTGTAACGACTCTTTTGCGGATCTGGCATTGCGCGTGAATGGGCTCGCTCGCGCCAGTTAGTATTTTGTGCAGCGCTACGATACCTGTACAGTACTTTATTATTTTTTAAAATCCGAGAACGAGGCCGCCAGTAGCTACGCGCGCAAGGTCGGTAGGACATGCGGTCATTTGTAGGTGACTCCTTTGCGGTGTTTTTTTGAATCCATGGCTCTCGCAAGGCTTCTCTGCCAATTACGTAGTAGTAGTAGTAACGGTAGTAGTAGTGCAGCGCGCCGAATGGGATCTGGTTGTCGTTGTGGTGGTGGTGGTGACTTTCTCTCTTGTTACAGCACTCACCCACTCGATTCGATCATATAACACAAAAAGACCCTACCAAAAACAACTTTCAAAAACTTTCCACCATGGCTGATCAACTTACCGAAGAGCAAATTGCTGAATTCAAGGAGGCCTTCTCCCTTTTCGACAAGGACGGAGATGGTACGTATTGCATTGCGCTTTTTTGTTCCGGCGTATGACGAGAAACAGACGAGAAGCGATTCGCAAACGAGAATAGGTGCAATTCAATTCAATTGAATTGAATCCCATTCAATTCAATCCCAAGGCATCTCAACAATCGCAAGCGCAATGAATAGGTTGATCTTTCGGTGTTGGCAATGCCATTTGCGGAGTGGATTTATATTTGTAATTCCGAGACATTTTGACTCGTTGCGAATCGGCGGGTCACGACATTTATATTTTGTACACTACGAAGTAGCAAGCTTCCTTCTCTCTCGTTTTCTCACCATGTTCTTCTTGTTTGTCCACCACAGGTACCATCACCACCAAGGAATTGGGAACCGTCATGCGATCCCTCGGACAAAACCCCACCGAAGCCGAATTGATGGACATGATCCAAGAGATTGATGCCGACGGCAGTGGCACCATTGACTTTCCCGAATTCTTGACAATGATGGCCCGCAAGATGAAGGACACCGACTCGGAGGAAGAAATCCTCGAAGCCTTCAAGGTCTTTGACAAGGACGGAAATGGATTCATCTCTGCTGCCGAACTTCGTCACATCATGACCAACCTCGGAGAGAAGCTCACCGACGAGGAAGTCGATGAGATGATCCGTGAGGCCGACATTGACGGAGATGGACAAATCAACTACGAAGAATTCGTAAAGATGATGATGTCCAAATAAACGGGAAACCTTTTTACGTGCTCCTAAGATAGATCGCGCGAGGCTGCCGCCAATCACCATGTTGACATTTGATTCGTGGCGCCTTTCTTTGTGTTGTCAATATTACATAACAATAATGCAAAAAATCTGGATCGTGCCAGGCTTTTTTTAAATTAGCGCATGGTTTAGTAACTACAATCTTTCTCTATTACGTTGTTTGTCCTATCGTTTCAGGCCATACTTGTCGGGTTCCAGTAGTTTGTCCAGAAGTATCGTCTCGCAGTATTCGAGTTCTTGTTGGAGACTTTCTCGGGCTTGCCCCGGCTTGCCCTGCATTTCTATATAGTACTTGAACTTGGGTTCCGTCCCGCTCGGCCGCAGCTGGATGCAGCAACCATTCTCGAGTTGGATTTGCAGGAGGCTGGATTTGGTGGTGGCAATGGAACGAATCATTTGTATGTTTTGTATTGTTTCGTTGCTGTTCAATTTCAATTTCTTGTTCAATTGCCCCAGTATGTCCATGCTGGGATTCTCCATAACATAATAACCATTCTTGGAACAAAAGAATCCATACTTGGAATAGAGATGGTTCATGTGCTCCTTCAGAGTCATCCCCTTCGTTTGGTACAAACGAATGGCCATTTCGGCCAGGACGACCATTGCCGAAATGCCTGCCAAATGAAAAATGAAAATGTAATATATTCGTGTGTATAGTATGATACAATAGAATTTGCGACATTTCAAAACGAGGGGTGAGAATGAAACATGTGATGTTTCGAAATAATACTCATTATTTGTTGTTGCTTACCATCCTTGTCAAAAATAATGTCCCCACTAAATCCATTTTGGTAGGACGGAACGGAACGAAACGAAACAATCGAAGAAAGAAAAAGAATGGAGAAAAGAAAGATATCCATCGCCCAATGAATTGAATTCGTGTAAGAATCTTGTTGTTGTTATCATGAAAAGGAACGATTGATTCATTCATTCATTCCAGGTGTCTGCAAAAAATACAATTTCCATTCCTTACGTACCACGCAAATCCAATCGCCTCCTCGTAACCAAAGACATGGTGATATCCCTCGGCCTTGAGTTCCGCAGCTCGAGAACCGATCCACTTGAAGCCAGTGCCAGTCTCGTCGACGCGGAATCCCTCTCGCCGGCCAATTTCGGCAAGCATCTTGGAGGAGACAATCGAATGACACATGGAAACGGGTCGTTTACTTTTCGAAGTGGTTCCAATCGTTTCCCAGATCCAAAGGCCGAGCATGCTTCCAATCTGGTCTCCCGAAAAAATCGTCCAGATTCCAGTCGTTCGATCTTTCTCGGCCACCGCCAGTCGATCCGCATCGGGATCATTGGCAAGGACAATATCGCAATTTTGTTCTTGCGAAAACAACATGGCCAAATCCAAAGCGCCAGTCTCCTAGAATTGAATTGAATTGAATTGAATTTCATTCCAGAAGTAAGTGAGTGAGTGAGTGAGTGGGTGAGCAACAGCCAGAAACGAAAATAACAAAAAATCACAACCTTCTTTTCCAATGAATCAACGAACGACAAAATGCACGGCTCATCTCGATCGTACCTCGGGATTTGGAAAGGGAACTAAAAGTAAAATGGATCGAAGAAGTGAAAAAGATGGAATCGATGCAAACAACAACATATCAGAACAAAGGGAAGCGAAATCATTCGATTGCTTCCATCCTACTGACGCAGACAAAAGGAATACAACAAAAGAAATATACAACTTACCCGTCGGAAAGGATGGATCGGGATCACGTTGCTCTGGTACAGTGAAAAAGGGGGCGAGCCCACAGACGTCAAAGGCCCGCTTGGCAAAGGGATATCCGATTCCATGCATGGCCGTATACGAAAAGGAAGGAGTTTTCATTTGCCCAACGCCTCCAGGAGGAGGCCTTCGGAGATCACTCGATTTGAGCGATGAAAAATAGTCCTCCAGGAGTTCCTGGGTGGCCTCGGGGTTGCTCAGCCCCAACAATGGGTCGTTAGGATACTGCTTTTGGCGTTCTTCCAAAATACTGCGATAGTCCTTCCAGGGTTCCAGATTCTCCAGAATTTCGTTGGCAATTTCCTTGTCCACCGGGGATCGAATCTGGCAGGCATCTTCCCCATATACCTTGTAGCCATTGTCCTGGTGAGGGTTGTGAGAGGCCGTCACCATGACCCCGCAACACGCTCCCAGTTTTTGAATGGCAAAGGGCACCAGCGGCGTCATGACAAAATTGTGCAACAAGAGGCAATCAATCCCGGCCTCGGCAAAAATCAATGCCGTCAAGAGGGCAAAGGAAAGCGATGAAATGTTCAGGGTTGGGTGGCTCCGATGGTCGTATCCCACGACGGCACAGAGTTTGTTGTTGTTTTGTTGTTTCTTCAGGCAGTAGCTGGCAAGCCCCTGGGCAGCTTGACACACCGTGAGATCGTTCATCCCCAAGGGACCAGGCTTCATTTCCGCTCGTAAACCGGCAGTCCCAAATCCGATGCGTTTATTGGAAGGAAAGAGTGAATCCAACAACTCAGAATCGCCATTCTCAATGGCTTGGGAAACGAGATCGAGTGTGTGCTCGGCAGTTTTGGGATTGGGGTCCATTGCTGCCCATTTTTGAGCAGCTTCGATGGAAGCCGAAGCCGTGGCCACAATCATTTTCGATGAAGTTTGCTCCAAGACGGTTGTAGTGGGTGCTAGAACCGAGTGTGTATGTATTAGCTATGCTTTCCAAGTTGCAGTGATTGCCTTTTTTATGAATTGGTGGCAAACTTCATTCACAAGAATGAAAGGATCATCTCACGCGTTCGCTTTTGATGTGATTTTACCATTCGTACGTACGTCCAACGTACTGTACGTAGAGCACAGAAATCTGCACAAGAAACCACACAAGACCGATTTCGGTCCCGCAAACTTTCGTGACTGAAAACAGAAACGGGGAAACGGGGAAACGTGTAGGATTTCGACGCGGAAAAGATAGATGATCCCAGAGTAGAAAAATGTTTGTAGCGCATTATTTTATCAAAGTTTGATGTTCCATCTTCGATTGGGCTGCTAACGCACGGGCTGACTCCGGTGTCGGTACGTACCTGAAGAAGTTGGGTAAAATTTTGAACTCACATGAGGTTAGGGTTATACGTACTCCCTGCAAGAGACCAAAGCGCACACATTAATATTTTTTGGATTTTACTTCACTCATCTTTCAATTTTAGTACATGAACAATGCTATAACACATTCTACTTTTCTACAATATTGTAACAAATGTTTTGAAAGTCACAGCTTGATAATGATATTGCAGAAAATAGCCAGTTCACACTCTATGAGTAGTTGAGGCAGAGAATTCGGTCTAGCGTCTTAGCACCTATCCACTTTGTGAGATTTTCATAGTCTGCCACAAGAGTAGTCATATCTCGGTCAATTTTCAAGCTTTGTCCCTCATTCTTGCTTCAGGCTGTCCTTCTACTGGTACTGTAAGAGTGCGACTCAGTATCGTCTCTGCAGAGCATGTGGTTGACCCAGCGAATTCGGTCTACCGATTTAGCACCTATCCACTTTGTGAGATTTTCATAGTCTGCCACAAGAGTAGTCATATCTCGGTCAATTTTCAAGCTTTGGCCCTCATTCTTGCTTCAGATTATCCTTCTACTAGTACTCTGAGAGGGCGACTCAGTATCGTCTCTGCAGAGCATGTGGTTGACCCAGCGAATTCGGTCTACCGATTTAGCACCTATCCATTTTGAGAGATTTTCATGGTCTGCCACAAGAGTAGTCATATCTCGGTCAATTTTCAAGCTTTGGCCCTCGTTCTTGCTTCAGACTGTCATTCTACTAGTACTCTGAGAGGGCGAAATAGTATCGTCTCTACAGTGCATGTGGTAGACCAAGCGAATTCGGTCTAGCGTCTTAGCACCTATCCACTTTGTGAGATTTTCATAGTCTGCCACAAGAGTAGTCATATCTCGGTCAATTTTCAAGCTTTGTCCCTCATTCTTGCTTCAGGCTGTCCTTCTACTGGTACTGTAAGAGTGCGACTCAGTATCGTCTCTGCAGAGCATGTGGTTGACCCAGCGAATTCGGTCTACCGATTTAGCACCTATCCACTTTGTGAGATTTTCATAGTCTGCCACAAGAGTAGTCATATCTCGGTCAATTTTCGAGCTTTGGCCCTCATTCTTGCTTCAGATTATCCTTCTACTAGTACTCTGAGAGGGCGACTCAGTATCGTCTCTGCAGAGCATGTGGTTGACCAAGCGAATTCGGTCTACCGATTTAGCACCTATCCACTTTGTGAGATTTTCATGGTCTGCCACAAGAGTAGTCATATCTCGGTCAATTTTCGAGCTTTGGCCCTCATTCTTGCTTCAGGCTATCCTTCTACTAGTACTCTGAGAGGGCGAAATAGTATCGTCTCTACAGTGCATGTGGTAGACCAAGCGAATTCGGTCTACCGATTTAGCACCTATCCACTTTGTGAGATTTTCATGGTCTGCCACAAGAGTAGTCATATCTCGGTCAATTTTCGAGCTTTGGCCCTCATTCTTGCTTCAGGCTGTCATTCTACTAGTACTCTGAGAGGGCGACTCAGTATCGTCTCTGCAGAGCATGTGGTTGACCCAGCGAATTCGGTCTACCGATTTAGCACCTATCCATTTTGAGAGATTTTCATGGTCTGCCACAAGAGTAGTCATATCTCGGTCAATTTTCAAGCTTTGGCCCTCATTCTTGCTTCCGGCTGTCCTTCTACTGGTACTCTGAGAGGGCGAAATAGTATCGTCTCTACAGTGCATGTGGTAGACCAAGCGAATTCGGTCTACCGATTTAGCACCTATCCATTTTGTGAGATTTTCATGGTCTGCCACAAGAGTAGTCATATCTCGGTCAATTTTCAGGCTTTGGCCCTCATTCTTGCTTCAGACTGTCATTCTACTAGTACTCTGAGAGGGCGAAATAGTATCGTCTCTACAGAGCATGTGGTTGACCCAGCGAATTCGGTCTACCGATTTAGCACCTATCCATTTTGAGAGATTTTCATGGTCTGCCACAAGAGTAGTCATATCTCGGTCAATTTTCAAGCTTTGGCCCTCATTCTTGCTTCAGACTGTCATTCTACTAGTGGTACTCTGAGAGGGAGAAATGGTATCGTTTCTACAGTGCGTGTGGCTGACCAAGCGAATTCGGTGTATCGATTTAGCACCTATCCATTTTGTGAGATTTTCATGGTCCGCCACAAGAGTAGTCATATCTCGGTCAATTTTCAAGCTTTTGCCCTCATTCTTGTTTCAGGCTGTCCCTCTATTAGTACTCTGAGAGGGAGAAATGGTATCGTTTCTACAGTGCGTGTGGCTGACCAAGCGAATTCGGTGTATCGATTTAGCACCTATCCATTTTGTGAGATTTTCATGGTCCGCCACAAGAGTAGTCATATCTCGGTCAATTTTCAAGCTTTGGCCCTCATTCTTGTTTCAGACTGTCCTTCTATTAGTACTCTGAGAGGGAGAAATGGTATCGTTTCTACAGTGCGTGTGGCTGACCAAGCGAATTCGGTGTATCGATTTAGCACCTATCCATTTTGTGAGATTTTCATGGTCCGCCACAAGAGTAGTCATATCTCGGTCAATTTTCAAGCTTTGGCCCTCATTCTTGTTTCAGGCTGTCCCTCTATTGGTACTCTGAGAGGGAGAAATGGTATCGTTTCTACAGTGCGTGTGGTTGACCAAGCGAATTCGGTGTATCGATTTAGCACCTATCCATTTTGTGAGATTTTCATGGTCCGCCACAAGAGTAGTCATATCTCGGTCAATTTTCAAGCTTTGGCCCTCATTCTTGTTTCAGGCTGTCCCTCTATTGGTACTCTGAGAGGGAGAAATGGTATCGTTTCTACAGTGCGTGTGGTTGACCAAGCGAATTCGGTGTATCGATTTAGCACCTATCCATTTTGTGAGATTTTCATGGTCCGCCACAAGAGTAGTCATATCTCGGTCAATTTTCAAGCTTTGGCCCTCATTCTTGTTTCAGGCTGTCCCTCTATTGGTACTCTGAGAGGGAGAAATGGTATCGTTTCTACAGTGCGTGTGGCTGACCAAGCGAATTCGGTGTATCGATTTAGCACCTATCCATTTTGTGAGATTTTCATGGTCCGCCACAAGGGTAGTCATATCTCGGTCAATTTTCAAGCTTTGGCCCTCATTCTTGTTTCAGGCTGTCCCTCTATTGGTACTCTGAGAGGGAGAAATGGTATCGTTTCTACAGTGCGTGTGGCTGACCAAGCGAATTCGGTGTATCGATTTAGCACCTATCCATTTTGTGAGATTTTCATGGTCAGCCACAAGGGTAGTCATATCTCGGTCAATTTTCAAGCTTTTGCCCTCATTCTTGTTTCAGGCTGTCCCTCTATTAGTACTCTGAGAGGGAGAAATGGTATCGTTTCTACAGTGCGTGTGGTTGACCAAGCGAATTCGGTGTATCGATTTAGCACCTATCCATTTTGTGAGATTTTCATGGTCCGCCACAAGAGTAGTCATATCTCGGTCAATTTTCAAGCTTTGGCCCTCATTCTTGCTTCAGGCTATCCTTCTACTAGTACGCTGAGAGGGCGACTCAGTATCGTCTCTGCAGGCCTTCTGGTTGACCAAGCGAATTCGGTCTACCGATTTAGCACCTATCCACTTTGTGAGATTTTCATGGTCTGCCACAAGAGTAGTCATATCTCGGTCAATTTTCAAGCTTTGGCCCTCATTCTTGCTTCAGGCTATCCTTCTACAAGTACTCTGAGAGGGCGAAATGGTATCGTTTCTACAGTACGTGTGGTTGACCCAGCGAATTCGGTCTACCGATTTAGCACCTATCCACTTTGTGAGATTTTCATGGTCCGCCACTAGAGTAGTCATATCTCGGTCAATTTTCAAGCTTTTGTCCTCATTCTTGCTCCAGGCTGGCCTTCCATGCCTAGGCTAAGAGAAAGAATCGGTATCGTTTTTTCAAACGCGTGAAAGGGGTGAAGAAAAGATCATCAGACGTTGGGGAGGAGGGTTTAGTTCGTTGTGAATTGTTGGCTTATTTCTCAGAGTGACAGGAACTCCAATCCCAAAATCCAGTACTAAAATATGAAATTAGACTATCTTTTTCCGGTTAAGTGTATCCCTGTTTGCATGTTACTACCACTTGGTAATGTTTACTGAAAACGGAGCAAAGGAAGTTGGGGCGCGCCGAGTTGGGATTTTTCATTTCCTCGCGCCTTGATCTTAATCAACCGTAGCGCCTCGGCTAAGCTTTAGTGTCAAAACAGAGTAAACGAAGTGATAGAAAGAACCACCTCAAATTGACCACAAATCATACTTGTTTGGTGGTCAGCGCTTGGATGGCGGAGAAGTTACATCCGTAATGGTGGGTCAATGTTGGCTACTTTGAAGCTGTCGCGGAAGCAGTTTAGAACAAGAACATCAACTTCTCAATGAGCCAATAATATGAATTAGGGTTAAAGTGCGAGAATTCCCCCCCCTGCAGCGCGCGCGCCTTCGGCGCGCTCGGCGCGCTTTCGGGGGGGAAATTCTATGCGTAGGTTGAAATATCGAAGAACTAAATCTGGTCCTCTGTTTTTGTTTTTTCAATGCGCGTGTTTGTTGTTTTTACGCAGAGGTACTAACTTATTCCTAGTAAAATGGCTACCAAATCTACGCATTTCCTACGTATTTTTTTTGTTTCTCGCGCGGGTAGATCTGCAGTGAAGTGCTCTATTCATTAACGGGCTCCTGTAGACCAATGAGATCGAATGAAGAGCACCGGAGCCAATAGTATACCTGATAATGGCAAATGCAAGTCCTAGACACGACTGTTAATTAAATCGCTTGATTCGGTAAACTCGCTTGAAGGGCACAAATTGAGGGTGGGAAAAAAGAATATGAAACATCCATAAATAGTACTGAAGTTGAACCATAGACTTGGCTCTCCCCATCTCCTGCTGTTTTCAATTATAGTCCTTTAGAGAAGCGAGACCACTTTGAGGCAGTAGCGCGGCAACCCGCACAAAAGTTGTAGTTGCAGAACGCACTAGTCACTAGATAAACTTCTTCACCTTATGTCACGCATTCTTTCTGTCAAAATCCTGCACGGAAGGGCTGGGCTAAAAAAAAGCCTTTCGCAAGACTCTTCATGCACACACCATTTTATCTGCATACCGAACTATAAAACGATGCAACGAATCACCAAAACCTTGGGCTCTTGGAGCGGGCCTGGAATGGTCTTCATGATCCTTTCGATGACATTGTCGGCACGAGTGATTTTGTTATGGGAGTTCCACAAACACGAGGCATCGACAAAAATGTTGGATTTCGATCAACCACGAACCGAGGCATCCATCGCGACGACAACAACGACAACAGCAACAGCAGAAAAGCGCAACATACAGAACCACAACGATGCCGTTCTGGTCATCGCTGCAGTGCCCATCGAAGAACGCAACATCGTCGCTCTCTGGACCGAGCTCGAATGCTTTGTAGTTGGCTCGGCGAATCATGTCGTAATTTCATCGCCATACTGGGCCAGACCCATCATGAATCGTCTGCTTCAAGAAGTCCGCAAAAGCATACCACACTTTGCCTCGGGAGATGTCCAGATCGAAGCCAGGTTCTTCGAGAATGAGCGTTACGATGCCGGGCTTTGGTGTGACGGGTTGCAGGGACTCGATTCCAAGTTTAAACACTTTCTTCTCTTAAACGACAGCGTTTTTGCTCTACGACAATTCACCGGAATCTCGGACGCTCTTCGATCCAGAAATCATAAAGTGGTTTCACTCAATTACAACGAGGGGTGGTTTGGAGAAAACAAGAAAATATGGATCGAATCCGTCTTTCGTGGATTCAATGCCCATGGGTTGTCGGTCTTTATGAACCATTCCTGCGTTCCCGCATCTGATCCGAAATATTGTAAAAAGGTTACTGGCTACAAGGGAAAAAAGCGATGTATAGTGGACAACCACGAGATCGGACTTGCATGGGAGTTTCCACCAACGCTATTGAATCGAACAGATAACGAAATCAGCGGACTATACGACGGAATGGTTCCGGCTTATATGATTCCGCCGAGAAAATTCACATTTCCCACATGGGTCAATAATGAACGTTACTGGAAGTTTCTTGTCGAAGAGAAAGGATTCCCGGTCGCAAAAGTCAACAACTTCAAGCATGTCAATTCCATCGACGACATTGCTCTACAAAACTGCACAAAGTATCTGAATCGGACGTTGTATCTGAAGGAAATCAATTATGATTCGGCCGAACGGTCGTTGTGGTATTAAAATGAAAATTGGAAGTTGGGCTAGGCACAATAGGAATAGCAATAGGAATAGCAATAGGAATAGGAATAGCAATAGCAATAAAGAGACGAAGAGCAAGAATTAATCCAGTAGATATCAAATTGCTGCCGGATAATGCTTGTATCGGACAAACCACAACCAATTGATCACTCGCTTGAAGGGCACTGTAGAGGGTGGGAAAAAAGAATACCCTGTTATGAAAGATTTATAAATAGTACACGTTCTGAAGTACCATAGATTTAATAATGCGCTACTAGTACCTCCAACAGAACGCACACCCCACACGCCCCACACGCCCCACACCCCACTCGCCCCGCAAAACGATAAATTCTCAAAAATCGCGCGCACCTAAATAACACGGAGTTTTACACACAAATTGGAAAAAAATGCAATTGAATGGCCGTTTTCGACCATGGTGCAACTTTGATCAGATCCGAATCACAAAGTATACGTCACTTAGTATTTTTATCGATGCCACACTGTAGCGCTATATTTACTGTAAACATTTATACTAGTCATCGGTTCAGGGACCCACTGAAACTCGAGTTATGCGTGTTTTACTGCCAACAGGGGTATTCGGTCTCGAACTCGTTATCGACGATGATTTTCTTTATCTTCGAAGAATTCTGTTCCAGCCATCTGTTTGTGTGCTATAATACACTTGGTTTTGTCATGGTAGTACCAAGCTTTCTTTGCTCGGTCAAGGGGCTTGTCAAGGGCGCACAAGTTGGGCAATACCACGTAGATTTGGCTTGGCAACCTTGGCGATATCCTCGCCCTCTTCTCTTCTTCTGATCGCCTGCAACCATCTCTCCCCTACTATTGCACTCTGGTTGTTTCGTGTTGGAGTATTGTAACTCGTCATTTAGTTGAAGAGAACGCATTTCCGGCTCATCCTTGAGACTGGCTTCCTCTTCTTCCGGATTAGGCGCGGATGTGAATGTGTTAATGGTGAGCGCTGAAATGACAGACTGCTGATCGAAATTTCCACCACTCTTTCGGACACGCTCTTGAGCCAATTCAATCCATACCCTTGTTGGAGGGCATTGCGGTTGCGGATCGATGGAGAAAGCAACATCGGATGGAGATTGTTGATTAGACAGTCAGTTGCCATGATACTGCAGAAATCTTCAGAATTCTTCCATCGTCTACCCCATGATGAAACTTCAACGCCTTCCCAACATCAGTAGCACAAATTCCAAACAATGTAGCAATAAACCCGAAGTACCCATCGCAGGTCATCCAAGGGTCTAACTCGGGCGCTAACCCTCATTCCGACACGGATCTTTGACGGCATGGTAAGAATATCGATCAAAATACCGAAAATCGGTCAAAATACCGTTGAAATACTTCGTTTGCGCCTCAGTCGACTCAATTGACTGATTTGTAATTCATGATTTTATGCTTCTGACCAAAGAGAAATCGTGAATTTCTCAGCTTCCAGAAGCTTCCGGAACTTCCCAACGATGTCACAGGCTGGCTCTTGAGAAGATAAAATAGCAAATTCGTGATTCGGATTTTTTACGATTGAAAAATAATACGTAAATGTTTTTTGTTTCCGATGCCTCGCACGATGATGTGTCATTTTCAATTCAGTAACCAACGTTGTCAAGGCCTCTCTCTAGATTCAATCGAAACCTCATAGCAAACCATCCAGGGTAAAATCCTCAAACGCAGGGGATGGAGGAGTCTCCCTTTAACAGCGGCAACGAAATTGGAGCATCGGCGGATCTGACTTTGGACGGCGAATCCTTTCGAAAGGATCTCTCTCGCCTTTTATACAGACCGCAACCGCGATTGGATGAGAATATTGAATCGTCGTTGTCGATAATTCCCTGGAAGCTTCGTTTGCTGCAAGATGAGACCAGCAGTTCCGCTACAGCACCAAACGATAGCGGCGATTCCAAAGAGGCGAAAGCTCTGTCGTTTCCGTCTGCTTCGTATCTTGATTTGAGGCGACATCAAAATCTCAAGTTTGCAGACGATCAATGTTCCAAGGCCAACCCCAGCGCATGGAAACAGGCTCTCCAGCTGGTTCCCGACCACGTGCCATCTCTGGTGGGGTATGGAAAATTTTGCCTCGCAAACGCAAAGCTGGAACAGGCAGAAAAACTTTTTGAAGATGCTCTTTCGATAGATCCAAACCACAGTTTGGCAAGGAGGCTCCTGTCGGAGCTTTCAGAGAAACGCCACGAAAAGAATCGGCATCAACCCTACACTACAACAACTCGCCATGCAAATAACTTTCAAACGTCCACAAAGCCAAACCTCAAAACTCGAGAATCTTCGGCCTACCAGGACGCCTTGTTGGAACGACAACTGCTGGCCTCGCCGAAAGACGATGGTTCCGAACAACAACAACAAGAAGAAGAATCGCTCGATCGCAAACACCACAAAAAGAGTCGCAGGCACCACAAACGAAAAAAGGAGCGAAAGAGGCGCCGCAAACACTACCATGACGATTCGTCGGCTTCGCAAGGTAGCGAAAGCGACGACGAATCCAGGAGACGAAGGAAACGGAAAAAGCGCAAAAGAGAGCACAGTAGACGCGAGGAACGGAGGCGACATCACCGGAAACAACACCACAGGCGGAGCAAAAGCGGTGATTCCTCGAGCTAGCAGGGCGCGCAAGACAGACGATGGCAAGCGATGCAATCAGTAAAAATCGAATGAATGCTGTATTCTACTAGGGGACAAATAATAATAATAGGGGTTGAATATTCTTTTTCGATGGATGAATAATGTATCGTTCTTTTGCTAGTCTATATACTTTATGAACTAAATTTTGTAGCGAATCATCTAACTCCTCTATTGTGACTTGTGTGTGTGCGCGAAATCCAACAGCGCTTCGAGCTCCTTACCAATCGCAATTGTTGTCCCTGCATGCTGCCAGGCGCTGTTCGATTCTCGCCCTGACAAAGGAATCAATCGATTCCTTGCCCTGTTCGTCGAGTTTCTTCTGGGCGGGACGGCTTACCAGCACTAGGTTGTCGGAGGTTGCTGGCTTGGAGGTATCCCAGCGAACCAATCCCAAAACGGCACCAATCTTGGCCCCTGTGATGGCACACTTGTTCCTCCAAATTCCGTACAAATATTCGACGTCATCGCTATCGATTTCAATCGGGCCAGTGTGAGAGGCACCACCGTAGATGGTAAGAGCACCGCTAGCGAGTCTTTGCTCTCGCGTGTTAAACTGTTGAAATACCTTGTGGCGGACATTTCTCCCAACGCGCTCTCCGGCAAGAGGGTTTTCAATAGGCTTGTTTCCCAGTTCACAAAGGGCAATCGATGCAAGCGACTGGAATTTCATAGATATAGAGCAAAGACAAGGCAAACGGATCGGAGTGAGAGAATCCAAAAAGATCATTCACGAAATCGAAAATAATATAAACATATGAGAAAAATACTCCAACGTCAAATTGCCACTGGAAATCCAACATACCTGTCCCATAATGGCGGGCAAAGGCCCTAGCACCGGAAGAACACGTATCCTCATCCCGTCAACAGCTCCGAACTGCGTCTTGTCGGCTTCCTCTTTCTGCTCATCCGTCAGATCTGCTAGTTTGGCTACTGTTTTTTCCGAGCTGTAAATAATTGTCAGCTGGTCGGTATCGTCGAGGTAGGAATCGTCTCTGTCGCCTTCGCTGGATGCCTGGAGTTTGCGCCTTCATTTTTTTCATAGTCTTTTTGATTGTTTGACGAAGCTTGCTGGCCAATGGATCCCGTGAGGCTGTTCGCAAGTCGGAAACGTGTAGGCGAGTCATGTCGGATTTTCCACCAGCTCCCATGCACGAGAGGACCCGAGTGTTGGTGGTGATGCATTTTGCGAGAAGGGCCGCTTTGGTAGGAACATCATCGATGCAGTCAATGATCATGTCCCACTTTTGTCCATCGGGCAGCGCCAGCAGGCCCGGTCCCGACTCGGCCGTGTACATCTCGGTCAATGCTTCGACGTTGGACGCTTCTAGCCCCAGCTCGAGACAGGTGGCCTTGACGGCTTCTACCTTGGGAATTCCCACGTCTTTGAGTGTAGCACAGGCGTGTCGATTGAGGCTGGAAAGGGTTACTTGATCAAAGTCGATGAGACGCAAAAAACCAACGCCTCCTCGGGCTAGCATGATTGCAGTGTGTGATCCGACACCACCGAGGCCCACGACGCAGACCCTTGCCCCCTCAATGGATTCCATTCCGTTTGTTCCAAAGTAGAGTTCGTGCCGGGAAAGTTGCTCTTTCCGTAGAGCTTCCGGAACAGCCTTTGAGGAAGACAACTGCTTTGGAGATTTGGAAATCTTGTTCTGGCTTTGCCTTCGATCAATAATCCAACGAACCAAAAGGGCGCAAGTCGCCCCGGCAAGAAACGTTGTCGCGGTGGTGGCAGCAGCTGTACGATGATGGCATTTTTGATGTATCTCTGTGCGTGCTGTTGTGAGTTGTTGCGTTGCTTTTTCGTGTCAGAAAAAGAGGCAGGGCGATGATTCGTTTGACAAGTACCAGTAACCAATACAAGTCGGGATTCTCTTCGTATTTGTATTTGTGATGGTAGGATGGGATAGGGATTTGAATTGGGCGGAAGACATTGATTTTTGAGAATTATTTCTGACTCGCAAAACATCACGTAAAAATTCTCGGATAAAATCATTCAAATGGATGGTCACGCGCCCGTCTCAGTCGTGCCAATGTCACGAATAGAGAAAAACTAATTTCATAAGGACAGTATGCAGTAACGATACTCCTTGTGCATAAAATGCCGATGCCAACATGGTTCAAAATTTTGGGAGTGTGAAAAATCGAATCTCCCCCTTTTACCAAGAAACCCGAAGGTTAATTGATTGGCTGATTTTCAATACGTATCAGATTTTCATTGATCGTTTGATTGGGCATAAAAATATTCTGACTCTTTTTGTTTTTTCAAGTACTGCGCAGTAGGTGAAGTTCCAGTGTTCTCACTCTTCTTGAAGAATCAAGTGCCTCCCAAAAGCTTCCGGAAGAATGAAGGTTAGGTTCAACAAATTAAAGTTGAGGTGAAGATCCCATGTTTCATAGATTCGATTCTGATTGGCTGGAAGACTCGCTTCGTGGGAAGATGCATGTCAAAAGATCTCGTGTCTCCTGAGATTCTCGTAAGTGCTGTCAATTCGGAAGAGGACACGGCAAACGTGGAAGGAGCTGCTGTCAACATGACTTTGGACTCAAGAAAGATCTTGCGACTCACTCTGACTAGGTCCTACTATTGGGCACGCATTCCCTACGCTGACGAAACTGACTAGAAGCTGAAAGTACGAAAAACCTATCCTCATTTGGACACTTTTTTCACTCGAAAGATCTCTCGAACGAAAGAAACGAACGAAACAAAATACGATGGCCACTTCTTATGGATCGATCTCTACTGACCCTAAAATCAGCACCGTTTCCGGTGGTGACGAAGGAGCAGTCTCCAACCGCAAGCTCTACGTCGCTTTGGCGGTATTCGCTGTTCTGGGAATCTTTCTCCTCGGAGGCAAGACGGACAATGTCTCTACCCCCGCTCCAACAGCAGCTTTGGTCGAAGATCCTCCAGCAAAACATTGGCCAGAGGTACTTGTAAAGATTGATGCAGCCCTTGAGTTTCCCCCCGTGTTGCCAACCACAACGACAGCTCTATACGCGAAGGGCTGGAGAAAGACCGGGGAGCCGTGCGATCCGATGCTTGGTGAAGCGTGGACGTATCAGGGTGAGCGTTCACTCAACTACTCTGCTGCTGTTTACTTAACCCCTCAAGTGGGAGACGTTCCTGGCGTGGTCTCGGGAATCGAAGTCGACTATTACGGTTATACCCCGGAAAAACAGATTGGTACATTTTATGGCGAGGAAAAGACCTCCAGCGATGGGACGTATCGCAGTATCTCTGTTGCTCTTCGCAATGGCGAGGTAGAAAACCTTTGTGACACAGAGAGCCCCGTTGCCCCCGGGAATCCCGAGTACATTATGGTGAGTCCAGGTATGGCGAACCTTCCTGTGCCGGTTACAGAGGATCCGGAATTGCTCAGTGACTGGAAAGAAGGATCGTGCCTACCGGGTATGGGGTATCATTGGTCTACCTTCGTGGACGGAGACGATGAACTTCCATACAAGGCCGAAAATTTGGTTCCCATCCAACCAATGTACACCAGTTCTGAAGAGAAAACAATCAATGGTATCTTCTTTAGTGCAGCCGACAGAATGCAGCCGTCTTATCCCGCAGACTGCGAACCAGCGACCGAATGTGCCGTGGGCAAGGTAAACTTTTGGGACAATAGCCCTGGTCTCTTGGAAGAAACCATTCTGGCAAAGAGATTTTTCATGTGCAGCAACTTTTGTGGCGAATGCGAGTTGACGGGTACCGCAAATGAGTATTATACGACCATGCACTGGTTTTTCAAAATGACTTTTCCATCCCCTGCTGGCCCGGGCGAAACTTGCGGTGCTGGTAAGCCTAATTGTCGAGAAGGACTCTGGGCTGGCATTGACCCTCCGCCATTTTGAGCTCGAAGTCTCTATCTGTCATCGAAAGACCTTGTGTGAACGAAGCGAAACTAAAAATGAATATCATGTTATGATACAAATTATTTCCGATTCTATGAGTTCTTAATGATGTTATAGTTGCAGTAGCAGTAGATATTTTTTGAATCGAGACTTGCATGGGTTGAACTTTCTATTATGCACCATCTCGTAGCTCATGACAAAAGTTTGATATTTCTGTTTTGTCCGTCATCACATTTAATCTTGAGCTTCGCCTTCACATCTCGGGGCGAATGTTGTTCGTCATGTATCTTGATTTCCGTTTGCTTTTTATTCAGTTCGGCATTATCGAGAACCTTCTGGTACATCAGGGCACCCTTGGTTTTTGTCGAAGTCGCATCGATAATGGTTTGAAACTTATTTCTACTCTTGAGCGTCCTGTAAATCTTCTTGATTACCCTAGAGAGGACCTTTGGCTCTTCCTCCTCTTCGGCCATTGCCGATAACCGCAACTCGAACGTTCTGCGGAGGCGTTTTGGAAGTTTTTCATCCGGAACAAAATCCAATGCAACCATCATGGCGGCAAGTCCCTGGATACTGGGACAAAACTTGATGTATCGTTCGTCCAGTGTCATTTCTTCTGAAATGATTTTTAGCACCTTGTGGAGAACTCTGCGGGCCGAATCCGTGACCGAGGAGGGCGCTAATTCTTCATACTGCTGCAAGAAACAGTACATGGTGGGCGGGTGGAGATACCAGTTGAGTGAGGAGATGATTTTCATCTCCATCGTGGCAATGTCATCTTCTGTGAACTGCCCGCGGCCAAGCTTGACCAACTTGTCGAGTTTGATTACCGCTGTATCAAACGTTTTCAAAGCCATTTGTAGGGCAGTGGCGGCTGCGAGTTGGTGATCCTCTCTGGTTTTGCACAGGTCTCGGAGGATCGCGACGTCCAGAAAATAGGCTGCTACCGCGACGGCGTGACGTTGCAGCTTGCAGCAGTCTACCACATAGAACATCCACTTGACCAGCATTTGCCTCCACAACGACACGAGTTCGTCGTCTGCAATGTTGCAACGTTCTTTGCAATTGATGTGGTACACAATCGTTCCCTTTTGTCTCATTATGAGAATTTTCTCTCGTATATCTTCAACATCGACATTGTCTGTAGAATGCAAGTCGATGGCATTGCGCTTCTTGCCGGGGCTTCGACTTTCTCTCGTTTCTACAATTTCTGTCCCATCGGTACGCTTCACGCGATTTTTCTTTCTTGGTTGGATCGCCATGGTGAGAATAAATGATTGTGTGCAATTCGGAAGTAGTGTTTCCGATTCGAATTCTTGACAGTTATGTTTTTGCAATACGGATTTCGGGAAAAGTACCTTCTAGGAAATTCGATTTGAATTCAAGAGAAAGATGATCATCGTATTCATGAACGATTTGTGGACACACATGTTTTTTGAACCAATTCAATTCAGGCGATGACAAACACGAACAAACAATTTTGTCTTGGGTTTTCCTTTGTACAACATGACGTTATGGTAACGAAGTTTTCCCGCCATGACCTAGAAGTGATAAGTGTAGCGTCATGTTTATGCGCAGCTGTCTCATTCGAACGGGGAATTTGGCCAAAAATCCAAAAATCTCGTAACGTTCCACAGTTTTACAGTTAACCTTCCATTCACTCGGCGCGCGAAGCTTTCTTCGTTTTTGAAATAATAATGGCTCGTTTCAAATTTATTGGCATTACTCGAAATGCCAGGAATGGTGGTATTTTTCGTGATGAGATTTTTAAATGAATCGAATTTTTCGTCGAGAAGCCCTTAAATGTTGACAATCACTCTTGATCGTGCCAAATTGGATAACCACGACCAACTAAAAGCCAGTAGGATAGAGAAAAGAAAGAAGACCTACTAGTTATAGTATGAATAATATGTTTTAGTTGTAGATAGTATCTAAGGAGTACTACTTCGGAGCAAAGGAGCTGTTAATTGTCTTTGCGGCTTGCTCCGGCAGCAGCCAAAACAAGATTGTGGTTGTTGGATACATTCGTTTGGCAGACAAAATCACAGTGTACCCGCCAGTATTCAATAACGTGCCACTAACTAGCCATCCCTTCGATTTGAGATCCATATCTGGGGCGCCGATACTTCTTCACAAAGGCGATACTCAGAAGGATTCAAACAAGCAATCTAGATTTGATTCTCGTCTTCCAGCAACACAAGAACATTGCCATCGAACGCATAAATTGTCGCAAATAGTCAACCAAAAGGGCTAGTTGTTCGAAGAATGAACAATATCCCTACGAAAGATTGTTCTCGTTCCTATGCGCGAATGAATGAATGAATCAACCTTTGATCGTCTCGTCCATTGATAGTTCAAAAATCACATCATACAAAAACAGACAATCGTCGAACTCAGTCTTCTTACGAGAACTACTACCATATTACATTTGACAGCAGGATCGGATGCGATGGAATCGCCTGCTATTGTTGGCATGATCCTTCTCGGCTGCAGGAGGATTCATTCTTTCGTTCTCCGATGCAAAAAAGAATTCATTGTTTCTTCGTAGCTACTAACAAGGACAACGTGTGACTGACTTTTTGTGTTTTTGTATTCTATAATTCTGTCTGTTGTAGTTAGTTTTATGCATGCTGTCCTCATTGTTGCGGTATTCTTTCGGTGGAGATACACAGTCGTTTGTTACGCCTGCCCGGGACGCCGCCGCAATTCTGGTTCCACCTTGGAAGCCGTTCGAGCAATGTATGGCTTGAGCTGTTGTTTGTTGGCGTGGAGATGGAAGCAAAAATAAAAATGAAAGGAAACAAATGTTTGAGTTGAAAGGTGGGAAAACTCAATGGTGGATCAAATAACCAAGACGTCACTTTGGTTTCTCCAGCCCACACACAAAACATCCGCGAATGACATGTCAACTCCCGATTTCAAAATCACACAACACTCACGTTAAATCCCTCCAGATCTGGGACGACCAGCTCGAGCTTCTTCTTGGGATCCGAAAGGAATCGTGCCTTGCTGGTCAATCGTCCCTCTTTGGTTCCTCCCTTTCCCTTATAGTACCCTTTCCCCGCCCGTTTTGTGGTCAATGGGATGCGCTTTTTGGCCGACTTGGAAATATACTTGGAAATGAATCGGGTTTGCTGTGTTGTCGTCGTCGTCGTTGTGGCGGGGACGTGTCTTGCACAACCCCGGGCGAGACTCCATAATGCATTCATTTTATTTTGCGTGTTGTATGTATTTCGAAGATTTCTGGATGGTTTGGTATTCTAATAAAGCTTGCTACAGAACGAGAAGCTTGCTTGCTTCGATTGATAGATGATGATTGCGTTGTTATGGTAGGAGATCTCGAGAACGAGTTTCTTCCAAAACATGCCCAAGTTCACAAAAAGGGTGTGCAGCGATCGAAGCACAGACGGACGGACGGACGGTGGATGGACATCTTTATCTTGTCAATGGAGGAATGTTTTTGAATTCATTCGTGGTTCATTCGTGATTCGTAAAAAGCCAACTCGATTTGTTCCAGTCGCTTCCGTTGATTCTCTACGTTGCTGTATATGATCATAGCACTACATCACAAGAAACATCGGCTGGTTTGTTTTTAATGTCCATATAATCGTAATTTTGATCGGCTTGTGAACTCTTGATGAATAGCAGCACTAATTTTCTTCCTCTTCCAGCGCTTTTTACGACTCCTCCACTATGATTGGATCGAACAGATCCGAAGCTCAATAGTTTCGGCCTCGGTATCTTCGATCGGGTCTTTTGCCCACACGAATTTTGGCGACTGCGTGCGTTGTGCGTTGTTTGCGTTCTTTGTTGCTCCTGGAGTTAGTTTGGTGGGAGACCTTTTTTTCGTTTGACACGACACTACTTCCACTATTCATCTTCTTCCAAGAGTAGTAGTAGTAGTGAACAAACCAGTCTTTCAATAAACCTTTGAACATTACACCATGAGAGAAATCGTTCATATCCAAGCCGGCCAATGCGGTAATCAAATCGGAGCAAAGTTCTGGGAGGTATGTTGTTGTTGTCGTGATGAGATTCCATTCCTGCCGTTGAGTCTTTTTCGCCGACGAATGAATCCATTGTTGTATTATTTGCACAATCGCGAATGCCTCACATTTTTTGTTGATACATTGTACATCTATCCTTTTGGCAATTATTTTGTGGCACCGAAATCTTTCTATCGCAATCTTATGACAACAACAACCCTATAGAACATTTGCGGCGAACACGGAATCGATGCCAGTGGTTCCTATGTCGGAGAAGAGTGCGGCGAATTGGAACGTATTAGTTGCTATTTCAACGAGGGTTCATCCGGAAGGTGCGTGGCGATGGATTGTGGGATGACATGCTGGATTGTTGATTAAGTTTTTGGATAGTCTTGTTTTGTCAAGACTCTTGCGAGGAGCTGCAAGGTATTCTGTCATGGATTTTTCAGAAGAATTCATATCGTGGCCACTTGCTACTTTCTCTCGATCGACGGGCGTTCCATTTCATGTCAATGCTTGATGAAAGAGAAGACCAATCGTAGCTCCCAACAACGCATGGGCCTCTAGGCTTGCGATCATAAGAGCAGAAGGCGACTGGCAGTGACTTCCTTTTTTTTGGTGTGTATTCACATAATTTTTTTCTTCCCCGACTCAGATATGTTCCGAGAGCCATCCTCACCGATCTGGAACCCGGCACCATGGATGCTATCCGATGTGGAGCTATCGGTGGAATTTTCCGCCCGGAAAACTTCATCTTTGGACAGAGCGGAGCAGGAAATAACTGGGCAAAGGGACACTACACCGAAGGAGCCGAACTCGTAGATGCTGTCATGGAATGCATTCGAAAGGAAGCCGAAACATGTGACGTCCTTCAGGGATTCCAACTCACCCATTCTATTGGAGGAGGTTGCGGATCTGGTATGGGAACCCTTCTCACCTCAAAGGTCAAGGAGGAATTTCCGGATCGCATTATTAGCACCTACAGTGTTATCCCCTCCCCAAAGGTATCCGATACTGTTGTTGAGCCTTACAATGCCACACTCTCGATCCATCAACTTATCGAAAATGCCGATCAATGTTACGCTCTTGATAACGAGGCTCTTTATGATATTTGCGCCCGCAGTCTTAAGATTGACAATCCCACGTACGGTGATCTCAATAGCTTGATCGCCAACGCAATCACCGGAACGACGTGCTCGCTTCGATTCCCCGGGCAACTCAACTGTGATCTCCGCAAGCTTGGCGTTAATCTTGTTCCCTTTCCACGTCTCCACTTTTTCTTGGTTGGGTTTGCGCCCCTGATGGCAGATGCCGTGAAAAGTTACCGTTCCTTGTCGGTTTCTGAGCTCACCACGCAGGCATTCAATGCCAAGAATATGATGTGCGCTGCCGACCCCCGTCACGGACGATACCTCACGTGCGCAATGATGTTCCGAGGAAATATTTCTAGTGAGATGGTTGTCGAGTCAATGAAGGAAATCGAAGACAAGAACTCTGCTTACTTTGTGGAATGGATCCCTAACAACATAAAGTCATCCATTTGTAATATTCCACCCAAGGGACTCGATATGTCGACTGTCTTCATCGGTAACTCCACTGCCATCCAAGACGCATGGAAACGTGTCGCCGATCAATTCACTGTCATGTTCCATCGTAAGGCTTTCCTCCATTGGTACATTGGTGAGGGGATGGACGAGATGGAGTTTACCGAGGCCGAATCTAACCTCAATGATCTCATCTCAGAATACCAGCAGTACCAAGACGCAACCGCCGAAGAGGGAGCCGATGACTTTGACGAGTAAACTTGTTGTTGTTGTTGTCGTCAAGCAAAGATGCTTTTATGTCAAGCACCCAAGACGCTTTTTTTGGAGAATAATAAGAAGAACAAAGTTCAATGCATTGGTGTTTCTGTTTCTAGTATGAAGCAACCCCAATGAGAAAGAAAAGCAACAAGTATAACAACGACGCACACATTCGCCAGCAGAAGATGTTGTCGAGATGCTCGTGTTCGTTGTGTTCTTTTGAATGTTGCCTAGATATAGTAGTAATAAAGATTGCGAGTTTACGTACACAATGAATTTATACGTAAGAAAACTACACTTGCCCAGTTAAACTAGTCCATCCAAAATGTACTACCGAATTTTTTAAAAAGAGCGAATGTGGAAGAAAAACTGTCGTACAGACGTACGTACGTTTTTCTACTGCTGCATCTCTTCTACCGGAAACATAATATATATAGATATGTACTGTATGTAAAATACCTATTCATACAACCTACTCATCATCAAAATCCCAAATTTGTTTTTAGGCGATGATGCAAAATCGCAGTCGTTGTGTGAGAGGTGTGACATCACCCCTCTACCATTCTTACATTTGACTCGCTATTACAGTCAGGACAAGGAGTAGGAAAAACAAAGTAAGTCTCCCATTCCATCAACCTACCTTCCCGTCGTCGTTTTGTTGATCAATCAGCCAAGAAATTGTTCTTCAAAGCAAGGAAGCATAGGGTGGTAGTTGCATTTACATCATACAGTCTTGTTTCAATATATACACCAATTGTGCCAAAATGACGAAGCAATCACAGTTTGCTACGACCTTGTTTGCGGTTGCTGCCGCGACAGCGGTCGCAATGCTTTCCTTGGGTATTCACCGAAGCTTGGGAAATTATCGCGGCGAAAACACCAAACCAAAACCCGAAGAAGACAAGGAAGAGAACAGCACAAGCAATATCAACGAAGATGGCGAAGTCCGGGATTCGTCGGAAGAAACGGCGAGCGCAGCAGCGCAACGTGAAGGAAACGAAAACGAGACAGAAGACTCGAATGCTTCAAAGTTGAACGAAAGTACCCCGTCGACGCCCGTGAAAACAACAACCGCCAAGGGCAAGAAATGGAGGGATCGTCTATCGGCCAAGAAACAGCTCAAGCTCAAGCAGCACCAAAAGAATCGAAGCACGGAGCTTCGGAACGACAGCGTTCGAACAGAGTAGTTCGACAACGAAAGCAAAACGAGTGGGATGATCCGGCGTGGGATCGTCTTTTATCAAATCGCTGAATCAATCCACAACGAAAAGGGGATATTTTGCCCCCATAGGACGCAATGACATATTTCTGTTCCCGTTCTTGAGCACAACCGGATCTGATTCTGAATTTTTTGTCTGATGCAGGCGGGCTATATTTATCGAGCAAAATTCTGCATTTGACGCTATATGCTGTCTGAACACACAGCCAGCAGCCCATGCAGTTTGTTCTCCTCCATTCTTGTGGGTTGAATTGTACAACATCAGCAGAACTCGGACGAAGGAGGTTGTCGCTTTCGACTAGTTTCGCTATCAGCATTCCGTCGTTCCTCTATTTAATCTTCGGCACGCTACTTTTTCGAGCACTTATTTGCGTTCAACGGCATTGTTCTCCATTGATTTTCAAGTTTTCGAAGAAGGAAAATGTGAGCATGCGACGAACATAAAATTGCAACCCCTTCTTCACATCTGCTTGCAACATGGCAATAGTACTACAAGTATGTACTAAGATTACTAACAAATAAATCAATTCTTTTGCGTGACGTATAATTATCGGGTTCTTTTTATTGATAGCCATAAATCTTTCAGATGCCCACGATCAACCGCAGGAAACCGAATACAATTATGTCATCCACCCAATGGTACTATTACTCTTTTGTTATTGCCTTCCGCTCAGATTAATGGTATTTTATTATGGCCTTCCACTCCAAAAACAGTTTTCGAAGAAAAAGGGCATTGTCATAGGCCCATAAACAGGCTTCAAAATCATTTGCAAATTCAACTTAAAGTTCCGGAGAGAGGAATGAGTCCTTCAAAAAAATTCACGAAAAAAGATTCTAATCTCCCCGACACCCTTTGTGGCACCGCCCGCAATATTTATTTTTTTACACGCGCATCTCTGTTTCCGGACCTGTCACAGCCGGTCTCTATAAATCTTAGAAAAGCAATAAGTACGGTCTTGTTTCTTTTTTTTTGGCTTCTTAGTTCTTAATAAATATTTCGATATTTCATTAACGGCACCCGATAGCTCTGCGCTAATGACATTCTTCTGAGAATTCTTTTTCACGTGGAGAACAATTTTTTTTTATCAAATATCGCATCTGCCATGCATCCTCGACATGCATCCACAAAAATTCAAAAAAATCGGGTCATTTTCGTCCCGTATTCTTTGTACAGTTGCTGTCACAAGAAATCGTACTTATGAGGGGGACAGCTTATCCGCATTTTGAGGCATTAAAGCAACCGTCAGCTTTAACAGACTTGGCATATCACGACCAGGCAAACAATGGTCGTCATGTAACGATTACTTAAATTTCAGAGTGACACATAATCACAAAATTCGAAAAACTTAAAACGCAACGATGAAATTTCGATTCGTTTCATTTCCTTCCGCTGCTGTCGCGACAATGATAGCATTGCCGCAGAACGGACTTGTTTTTGCCGAGCCAACTGCTCTTCCTTCTTCTGTTCCCTCAAGGGCTCCATCGGGTGCTCCCTCAGGGGCTCCATCGGCTGCTCCCTCGTCCAAGCCATCAAGGACTCCATCGGGTGCTCCCTCAGGGGCTCCATCGGCTGCTCCCTCGTCCAAGCCATCAAGGACTCCATCGGGTGCTCCCTCATCCAAGGGACTCCATCGGGTGCACCCTCAGGGGCTCCATCGGCTGCTCCCTCGTCCAAGCCATCAAGGACTCCATCGGGTGCTCCCTCAGGGGCTCCATCGGCTGCTCCCTCGTCCAAGCCATCAAGGACTCCATCGGGTGCTCCCTCAGGGGCTCCATCGGCTGCTCCCTCGTCCAAGCCATCAAGGACTCCATCGGGTGCTCCCTCAGGGGCTCCATCGGCTGCTCCCTCGTCCAAGCCATCAAGGACTCCATCGGGTGCTCCCTCGTCCAAGCCATCAAGGACTCCATCGGGTGCTCCCTCAGGGGCTCCATCGGCTGCTCCCTCGTCCAAGCCATCTTCTCATCCTTCTTCGAATCCGACACTATCAATCGCTCCTTCTTCTGTTCCCTCAAGGACTCCATCGGCTGCTCCCTCAGGGGCTCCATCGGCTGCTCCCTCGTCCAAGCCATCTTCTCATCCTTCTTCGAATCCGACGCTATCAATCGCTCCTTCTTCTGTTCCCTCAAGGACTCCATCGGGTGCTCCCTCGTCCAAGCCATCTTCTCATCCTTCTTCGAATCCGACGCTATCAATCGCTCCTTCTTCTGTTCCCTCAAGGACTCCATCGGCTGCTCCCTCGTCCAAGCCATCAAGGACTAAATCGGGTAAGCAAGGAAAAATTGGGAAAAAGGCTAAAGCAGGAAAAGCTGAAAACAAGCAGACCAACGAAGATATTGATGAGAACGACGCCGATACAGACCCACTTCCACAGGAAGCAAAAGCAGGGAAAGCTGGGAGAAATGAAAAGAAGCGAAGATATCGGTTTTAAAATAATATTAGAACTACTAACTGAATACTTCAATGTCCACGTTGGTAGAAAATCTCTCTGATTCATAGGAGGATGACCAATACAAATGACTCGTACCGATTTGGGGCTGTTCGACGTCGTCGTTTTTGACAATATTCGTGGAATATCGAATCCTTTTTCATGTAGTAATATTCAATTTCTAGAGTGATCCTCTGCACTGCAATTACCCTTGTCCTTCTTGGCATCCTTTTTTTGTTTGCCATTCTTCATCCTCTTTCTTCTTCCATTCTTTTCCATTTTCAAATCGGTACGTGGAAAAAAGTGAATTGAACACGCGCGAGGTGGCATGTTTACTGCGTCTACACAATCGAACGTAACTTGGTAACCTTTTTATAACTGTAATGACCACTAAGTATGAGATTAAAGTGCTTTGAACAAGCTTTTGATACATACCATTCTTATTAAGAATAACCTTTTAACCGCCGAGTTATTGTAATTCAAAAGTGACGTAAATTTGGTGAAACAATAGGTGTTGTTCCTTCCCCGCACCTCGCGCGAAATTACTAGCAAAAGGGCGAGGAAAATCAGTGGCATGTTTTTTTTCACGTGTAATAGCACGAGAGATTTGTATCCGCGCATACGGCGGAAGCCAAATGAGGGGAATTTATTGGAATAGAGTTATATGATTGGTCCATTCAGTCACGTTTGACAAGGCGCGCGCTCGAAAAATGCCTCTCTCGGATTTCTGCCGATCCAACGCTTATCGAAAACTGGCTATCTACAGACACGAATATCTAATATGACGACAATTCCTTGTAGGGCTTACTTCTACATGTTAATAGCTACAAACAGATATATTTTTTACGCCGGTCGGGTGTGTGTGAGGATCCTGTCTTTGTGGACGGGTCTTTGCAAACATGCCACTATTTCTGTTCTTTTCGGTGTGCGTGCGCATTTCACTTTTTTCCTCGTACGAGTCATTTGATCAATTCTTTTGCGTGACGTATAATAATCGGGTTCTTTTTGATAGCCATAAATCTTTCAGATGCCCACGATCAACCGCAGGAAACCGAATACAATTATGTCATTGCGTCATCCACCCAATGGTACTATTACTCTTTTGTTATTGCCTTCCGCTCAGATTAATGGTATTTTATTATGACCTTCCACTCCAAAAACAGTTTTTGGCCCATAAATTTGTTTTGATAAGTAATATGCGAGGAAAATTCGGTTCGATGGCTCAATGGAACATTCCTTTCTGTCACATACTGATACTGATTCTTCCCGAAGCGCGAAGTCTCATGTTCGGATTACTGTACGATGGGATCGTTCAGTTGGACATGTTGTGTAAATAATGATATTATATTACCCGCCAAAAATTGATTATCCACACTGTCTGATTGCTGATATCAAAAACATTCTTAAAACGCAACGATGAAATTTCGATTCGTTTCATTTCCTTCCGCTGCTGTCGCGACAATGATAGCATTGCCGCAGAACGGACTTGTTTTTGCCGAGCCAACTGCTCTTCCTTCTTCTGTTCCCTCAAGGACTCCATCGGGTGCTCCCTCAGGGGCTCCATCGGCTGCTCCCTCGTCCAAGCCATCTTCTCATCCTTCTTCGAATCCGACACTATCAATCGCTCCTTCTTCTGTTCCCTCAAGGACTCCATCGGCTGCTCCCTCGTCCAAGCCATCAAGGACTCCATCGGGTGCTCCCTCAGGGGCTCCATCGGGTGCTCCCTCGTCCAAGCCATCAAGGACTCCATCGGGTGCTCCCTCAGGGGCTCCATCGGCTGCTCCCTCGTCCAAGCCATCTTCTCATCCTTCTTCGAATCCGACACTATCAATCGCTCCTTCTTCTGTTCCCTCAAGGACTCCATCGGGTGCTCCCTCGTCCAAGCCATCTTCTCATCCTTCTTCGAATCCGACGCTATCAATCGCTCCTTCTTCTGTTCCCTCAAGGGCTCCATCGACTTCTCCGTCGTCCTCTCCGACCAATGACCCATCCGTGGTATGTGTCGATGACGAAGACTTTCGAGTGAACGACAAACCTTTTCTCACCTGCACCTGGGTGGGAAGATGGAATACCGAAGAACGTTGCCAACTCGGAAAGATAGACAAGGTCTCTGATTTTTGTGTTGCAACCTGCAATGTGGCGTGCCAGACCCCTCCAACGATGGGTCCCACCTTTATTGGTAACAACAATCGATGCCAGAACGACGTTGATTGGCGATTTCAATATCCTCAAAAGGATTGCGACTGGGTTGCCCTCAAATCACGCTCACGATGCAAGAAAATTGACCGTAAGACTGGCGTCAAAGCAAAAGACGCGTGCAAGGGAGCCTGCGACCTTCGGTGTATCTGCAAAAACACCCGGAAACAATTCAATTTCAAAGGCTACGAAGATGCGGGATGCCAGGATGTCCGTAGGGGAGATTGTTACAAGCCAGCTGGATACAACGGCAAGAAGATTGCCGCGGATCTTTGTCCCGCGAGATGCGATGATTGCTATCCCGATGAAATCAAGTAATGAATGGCCGAGAAAGAACAACAACAGCAGCAGCAAGCCGACGATTGCAAATGTCGTGTGGGAATTTTGTCATCTTTTATATAAACTATCTTGATCTCAACCTTGTATCAATTGTTAGAAGACACAAAGTCCAATGTGGATTATAACTCTAATATTCTTTGACGTAAATAAGAACATTGCTATAGTTACTACGTTTTAGAGTATTGGCGTCAATGATCACATGCGTGAGGATGCTACGAAGAAGAATCGAAGAATGGAAAAGTACGGATTTGAAAAAATGTGATCATACCTCGCCTACGTAGTCCATTAAGGTATGATAGCATGCGCATGTCTCAGTCGCGCTTCTCCTGATTTCAGAGGCGAAAAAAACACGACAGAAAATTTTAAAATGACGGCATGCAAGTTCTCACAAGTCTTCTCCAAAAGCCGAAAGCAGAAAATGGCGAACGGTATGTGCGCGTTTGACTTTTGGTTGGAGAATCACACGGAAGCGCAAAATTCCGAATGTAGAAAAAGAATGAAAATGAATCAAAATTGAATCTTGGTCTCAAGTGTTCGTACGCGTTAAAAGACACAGGTCCCGGGAAACGGTGAAAAAAGACACATAAAAAAGAACACCCCACTAATGCACATAACAGAAACTTCCGAGAAGCAAATCCGATCTATCGAGCATCGGACGTTACGCACGAATTGAAATTTCAAAAGCAAACAACAGCGTCATCAACAAACGCTTCTTCACTCCATAGCGCACACGGAACTTGTCATTGTATATTGCCAAGTGTTGCACCTCTTTGGCCAAGAATCGACGCACAACGTTTGTGACTTTTTGTCATACGATTTTTCGCTCGAAAGAAAATTATCCATTGCTGAACTACTGTACTATTCGAAGCACAATTCCATTGTTTCATTTCCTTGAAGACGACAAAAAAGAACGGGTTGGATTGAGAATCGAACCAGCGATACAGTTGTTTGTGGGGAATTATAATTGGATTCGAATTCGAACCATGAACAGCCAGGCCGAAGAATTCCTCGACACGGTTCTGACCACCTTTTTGGCCTCTATCAAATCCGTCGGGACGGCCTGTACGCTTGCAAGCGTCGGCATTTATCTGCATCAGCGCGGATTTGTCGTCGGCAATGGCAAGCGAACCCTGGCCTTAATCTCCCAACAGGTCACGATTCCTCTCCTGTTTTTCACCAAGATTCTCTATTGCAACCAGGATTGGAGTCCAGAGCCCTGTCCGAATGTCACGGATTCTTTGAGAGATGTATGGATATTACTGGTGTGGCCCCTATGGGTCTGTACGGCTGGAATCTTCGTAGGACATTGTGTTACAATCCTAGCGGGCGTTCCCTCCCACCAGAGGAATTCCATTCTGGCCAGCGTCGCCTTTGGAAATTCTACGGGACTTCCCATCACTTTGCTGACAGTCATTCACACCAATTTCGGGCCCTCGAGTGCCCTCGGAGCCGTGGATCCTACCCTCTTTCTGAGTGTCTACCTGGTCATGTATCCAATCTTGCAATGGGGAATCGGCGGGATGCTGCTGGCGCCTCATCCGGAAGCCGACAAGAGCAACAAGGACAACGCTGCTACCTTCAAAATCCAAGAAAACACAAATCGCGATGGCGATGGCTACGAAATCGATAACAAAATGCAGCCCGGAATGAAACACCAGCTCTCCTTCAAATCCACCATCAAGGTCGAATTCGACAAGACGCTTGCCAACACCCAAAAGACACTCGCCAACAACGTAATCCATAACAAGGAATCCTTGGCCGACCAGATTCATCACCGTGGCCTCGGCTCTACCGACGCATCTTTGTACTGGAGCGTTTCAGAAAACCTGAATCGATGGGGAAAACCCTTGTATGGGACAGCTCCCACAGGAAGCGGGGTGTTTGATACGAGCAGTGAACGCCCGAAACTCGTCAAGAGTGCCCTCACTACCAGCGGCCAAAGCATCGGAATGGACATTAGCGGTGGAGATCACGACGAAACTGCGAATCCTACAAGCTTTTTCGGAAGTATTCAAGAGGAACATCCCTTGACACCAAGATCACTGCCGGATGAAGAGGCAGCAACTACAGAGGCCTCGGCTCTTCTTGGATCCAACGATTCCGGTTCCTCCACGTCGAAAGAGGAATCTTTAAATTCCTTTTCCTCGCATGACGATCGAGACAAGCTCCTGGCAACAATATCCAAGGTTCTCAAGAGATGTTTGCAGCCACCCGTCATTGCCGCCCTATTGGGCTTGCTTTTTGCTTCCATCCCGACAATCCGAGGGATTTTGGTCGACATTGACGACCGAGATGGGTCGGCTCCCCTTCAGTGGTTCTTTGACGGTCTCTTCGAGGCAGGTCGGGCAGCGGTACCCATCAACATGATCATCCTGGGGTGCAACCTCAGTGCCTCGTACATGCTCCACTCACCAATGACTTCTACTACTCCTGTTGATACCAACAAGGGTGATATGGAAAGCAGCAGCAATTCTTTTGGAACAAAGGCTGCCCTCCTTGTCGTGGTCGGAAAGATGATTGTCATGCCACTTTTGGGCTATGCTTCGACTCTGGTGCTTTCGACGTTCTATGTCGTTCCACACGAGATTGCTGGGAGCCTATACCTGGTCCTTTCCATCGTCTTTTTGTGCCCGACGGCCAACAACGTCATGGTTATGGTGGAGTTGAGTGGAGGCGGCACTGGTTCCAAGGAATCTATGGCACGAATCATTGCATATCAATATGCTGTCGCACCCATCGTGTTGAGTGGCACTGTGACTGGAGCCGTCCTGATGGCATCATCAATGGCAGAACACTACCGCCACCTACCGTCCTGAACGAACCAACATGGAAGGCTTACTACATGGAATCAAAAAGCAAGAGCGCACGCCTTTCCATTCCGGTGCTAATTGCGAACTACTGATGATTTTTCATTGATGCTCCATTCCATCGTTCTCTTCGAACCTACATCCAAAGCAGATCGATGCAAGTCGAGAATCCAGGCACCGTGTGGAGCTCATTTGTACTATTCTTTCTTTTGTACTACGACAATTGCAGTGCAGAGGATCACTCTAGAAATTGAATATTACTACATGAAAAAGGATTCGATATTCCACGAATATTGTCAAAACAGCCCCAAATCGGTACGAGTCATTTGTATTGGTCATCCTCCTATGAATCAGAGAGATTTTCTACCAACGTGGACATTGAAGTATTCAGTTAGTAGTTCTAATATTATTTTAAAACCGATATCTTCGCTTCTTTTCATTTTTCCCAGCTTTCCCTGCTTTTGCTTCCTGTGGAAGTGGGTCTGTATCGGCGTCGTTCTCATCAATATCTTCGTTGGTCTGCTTGTTTTCAGCTTTTCCTGCTTTAGCCTTTTTCCCAATTTTTCCTTGCTTTTCTTTCCGCTCCAAAGCAGAATCGAACTGTGCTTCCTCCCCGAGAAAGTCCGAGAAACGGTTCTCGTCATTGTTTCCAGCGTTTCCCTTGTCCTTCTTAGCATCCTTATTTTGTTTGCCATTCTTCATCCTCTTGGCATCCTTATTTTGTTTGCCATTCTTCATCCTCTTTCTTCTTCCATTCTTTTCCATTTTCTTGCCCTTCTTTGCCTTACCCTTCTTGACCTTGTCATTCTTCTCTTGTATCTCAACACCGTCTTGGTCAACAATTTTAATTTCCCTAACGGAAATCCTGCATCTGCTATCACAGGTTGCACGACATTGAGCAGACGCTCCTTCCCTATCACATCGATTCTCGGGGGAATTTTTCACCCATTCACAACTCATAAAATCGACGCCATCGACCAAGAAATCTGAATTGTCGAGACAAAACCTCGTGGGCATTGCGGAAGGCAACGAGCTTGGCATAAAAGATACAGTTGGCCCAGGCGAAGGATCTGCGGAGGGCATCATTGTTGGTCTCCATGATGGAACCATAGAGGGGGCCGATGACGGAGCTGAGCTTACAGTTGGGGAAAAGCTAGGCGTCATAGAGGGGGAAAAGGATGGCATTGTAGATGGTCGTAGTGATGGCGAAGCAGAGGGTGATACTGACAAGCTTGGACCATAGCTCGGAGATGTACTTGGCTCCGACGAAGGAATACTGGATGGCGTCGTAGACGGAAGAAATGAAGGCTCTGATGATGGGACTGTACTAGGCACATCACTCGGGGATTCACTCGGTTCTAATGATAAGCTTGGCTCAATAGAGGGCAGCCTAGATGGGATGACGCTCGGCGTATCACTCGGAGATGAGCTTGGCTCCGACGAAGGAATACTGGATGGCGTCGTAGACGGAAGAAATGAAGGCTCTGATGATGGGACTGTACTAGGCACATCACTCGGGGATTCACTCGGTTCTAATGATAAGCTTGGCTCAATAGAGGGCAGCCTAGATGGGATGACGCTCGGCGTATCACTCGGAGATGAGCTTGGCTCCGACGAAGGCTCCGATGATGGGATTGTACTAGGTACATCGCTAGGAGACGAACTTGGCTCAAGAGAAGGAAGTGACGACGGAATAGTACTCGGCACATCGCTAGGAGACGAACTTGGCACCGACGAAGGCTCCAATGATGGGCTTGTACTAGGTACATCGCTTGGGGATTCACTTGGCTCCGACGAAGGCATACTGGACGGCGTCGTAGATGGAAGTGACGAAGGAGCTGATGATGGGCTTGTGCTAGGTACATCGCTTGGGGATTCACTTGGCACCGACGAAGGCATACTGGACGGCGTCGTAGATGGAAGTGACGAAGGAGCTGATGATGGGCTTGTGCTAGGTACATCGCTTGGGGATTCACTTGGCACCGACGAAGGCATACTGGACGGCGTCGTAGATGGAAGTGACGAAGGAGCTGATGATGGGCTTGTGCTAGGTACATCGCTTGGGGATTCACTTGGCACCGACGAAGGCATACTGGACGGCGTCGTAGATGGAAGTGACGAAGGAGCTGATGATGGGCTTGTGCTAGGTACATCGCTTGGGGATTCACTTGGCACCGACGAAGGCTCCAATGATGGGCTTGTGCTAGGCACATCGCTAGGAGATGAACTTGGAACATGAGAAGGTTCTGAGGATGGAGTCGTGCTAGGCACATCACTTGGAAATGCACTTGGTTGAGTGGAAGGATTCGCAGAGGGATCACTGGAAGGTATTGAGGACGGAATTGAGCTCGGATTTTGAGATGGCATATCAGATGGAGGCATCATAAATTTCACGAACTCTTCTTTATTCAGTTTTCCATTTTTGTCTTTATCGAATCTCTCCATCCTTCGAGTAGGGCTATGGGAAGGTGATGACGATGGAAGCATCGATATTGTAGGAGACAAAGTGGGAGATTGACTTGGAGAGGTTGTCGGCGCTATCGTAGGATCAAACGATGGTGTAGCACTCGGAGACATACTAATCGATGGTGACATAGAGGGGTCAGATGATGGTTCGTTCGAATGCGACAAAGAGGGATACGAAGATGGCTCATCACTCGGTAGTGAACTTGGTTCGAAGCTTAGACTAGGCACGGAGGAAGGGGCATCACTTGGTAATGCGCTCGGCACAATACTTGGAGATATGCTTGGAGTAGAGGAAGGGAAATCACTTGGTGAAAAACTAGGTTCATCACTTGGTGGCATACTTGGAATCGTGGAGGGCGTTTCACTTGGCGATGAACTAGGTATATCACTTGGTGAAGTACTCGGGATGGAGGACGGTATATCACTGGGTGATTCGCTAGGAATGGTGCTCGGAGCATCGCTTGGTGATTCACTTGGCAAAGTGCTTGGGATATCACTTGGTGATTCGCTCGGAAGGGAGCTCGGTGATTCGCTAGGAAGGGTGCTCGGAGCATCGCTTGGTGATTCGCTCGGCAGGGAGCTCGGTGATTCGCTAGGAAGGGTGCTCGGAGCATCGCTTGGTGATTCGCTCGGCAAAGTGCTTGGGACATCACTTGGTGATTCGCTCGGCAGGGAGCTCGGTGATTCGCTAGGAAGGGTGCTTGGGACATCGCTTGGTGATTCGCTCGGCAAAGTGCTTGGGACATCACTTGGTGATTCGCTCGGTAGGGAGCTCGGTGATTCGCTAGGAAGGGTGCTTGGGACATCGCTTGGTGATTCGCTCGGCAAAGTGCTTGGGACATCACTTGGTGATTCGCTCGGCAGGGAGCTCGGTGATTCGCTAGGAAGGGTGCTTGGGACATCGCTTGGTGATTCGCTCGGCAAAGTGCTTGGGACATCACTTGGTGATTCGCTCGGCAGGGAGCTCGGTGATTCGCTCGGCACGTCGCTAGGAGTTGCACTTGGGATATCGCTAGGAACATCGCTCGGTGATTCGCTCGGGTTACCACTCGGATCATCACTAGGGGATTCGCTCGGCACGTCGCTAGGAGTTGCACTTGGGATATCACTAGGAACATCGCTCGGTGATTCGCTAGGCATTACGCTAGGGACATCACTCGGTGAAAAACTTGGCAACGCGCTCGGTAATGAGCTCGGAGAGAAGGAAGGCATATCACTCGGAGACGTACTAGGAATGAAGGAAGGGACATAGCTCGGTGAAAAACTTGGCAACGCGCTCGGTAAAGTACTAGGAATAGAAGAAGGCAGTTCACTTGGTGATGAACTTGGCGCATAGCTTGGAATGTCACTTGGATTGAAGGAAGGGATATGACTCGGTGAAATACTCGGCTTGGAGGAAGGGACATCGCTTGGTGAAAAACTGGGCGAAGCACTTGGTAAAGTACTCGGAATAGAGGATGGCCTTTTGCTTGGTGATGAACTTGGCGAATAGCTTGGAACATCACTTGGATTCGAGGAAGGGGTATTGCTAGGTGAAATACTCGGCATAGATGATGGCCTTTTGCTTGGGGATGAACTTGGTGCATCGCTCGGCTGGGTGCTTGGACTAGAGGAAGGGGCACGGCTCGGTGAAGCACTCGGCGTAGAGGATGGATGTTCACTCGGAGATAAGCTCCTACTTGGAGACGAACTCGGGAATAACGTGGGACTCTCACTTGGGCCTGAAGCAAGCGCGTCACACATTTCTTCCATTTCATCGCTGCTGAGCTCTTCATCGCTGTCACTGTCGAATTTGTCCATCAACGCTAGTAGCTGAGCGAGTGTAAGTCGTGGCATACCGTTGCCGTTGTTACAGGACAACAAGAGACTGCGTCGAAATTGATCGGGAAGTGGAGAAGCTTCTGTATCTTCCGTGACCTTCACTCCCTCAGAAACTGATGAAAGAATTGAATTCAAATCGTCTTTTGTGATAAACACGGGTTCAATCGTATTGTCAACAATGCCATGTTTGTACTTGTTACCAACGTGCGTAGCGTCGTTTCTTGTATTGGCGTTTTTCGAGGCTTTCTCGTCAACCTGACATTTCAGAGTAATCATTCGAGTCAGAGTCGTCATTGGACCGTATTCTCACACGCGGCATTTTGATCTTGTCCACAATTCCCTCGGATCTCTCTAAAATGGATCGCGAAGACGTATTTGGCCGTCGACGGGAATTCAATGCATCTACGGAGCTTTCAGAGTTTCCAGTGGTAAACAATGTCCCCTTTACATGTGAACGCCTTAGAGAATCTCCATTGCTCGAGGATGAAAGATTTATCGACGAATCAATGTCACTTGGAAAGACAAATGGTTTCGACGGAGGAAAATTTGCAGACACCGTTGCAAACACGGCTGCCTCTCTGACCATGGCAATCGCCGCGATTGTTGCCGAGAAAAGACAAGATTTTTTGATCCTCATGTTGGTACGATTTTTCATTAAGGTAATGAAAAAGTTGACGGTGTCTCGAGGAATTGTTTGAAGACGACAAAAAAAGTAATTGAAAAATTTGCATCTGTTGTCGAAAAGATTCGGGAGCTTGCATTTTAGGTCTCAGGTTTTGTCGAAAATCCGATGAAATCGTGACGCGATTTTCCCCTCCAAAATCATTGTTTTCGAGGCGAACTCGATAGGATTAAGCTACTGAAGTGTTCCGATAAATCTTACCAACAGCCCCTCCGGTGGGTCAACGATCCTCATAGTACATAGATGTTGGTAATGTGACGATAGCGAAGCTATTGAGTACCACGGATAAATTGTCTCACAAGGTCGTCGTAATTTCCTTAAAAGCTGGAAAATGCAATTTTTCGACACTTAAGGTTTTACGAGTTTTGAAGTTTTGATAGTTTTTTAGATACCATTTTATTTGAATTCCCTTCGAGTTTTCAATGGGATGCTTGACGTGGAGGTAAGTGTACTACTTAAGAGCTTACCAAAAAATATTCCGATGAGTCTATTCCACTCAAAAATGTCGTTTTAAAAACAGAAAATCACATTCCTGGTGTGACATCAATAATATGCCTATTGTCGAAGGCCGAACCGCGTTTTTATTCATTATGGACGATGAACGACGCGAAGCAACCTTTCTCGAAATGGTCGCTTGACGATGCAAACTGGTGGGCCTCTTCTTTTTGATAAGTGCTACTTTGAAGAGACTGTTCATTTAGTTTGTTGTTACACACCACCAGAATGATTCTATCACGATTAGCATGGCATGCATCCTCATCGAACCGAGTTTGCGGGAAATAATAAGTAACGCATTCCTCTTTTCTTCTACGTCATGTTCTTCTCGTTGTAACCATAAATGCATAGTGACTAACATCACGAGTCGTAGAATTACTATTATATGTCCTCCCACTATAAGTGCTATCTTGTGTTCTTCTTTCCACCTTTTGGGAGGGTATAAATAAAATAATGGAACAGCAAGTAGGACCCATACTATCAGAAGAACAATGATACTTCGAACGCATCTCCAAGAATATCAAGAGGAGGGAGAATAGAAGAGAATCCTACTATTAGTACTATGACTAGATAAAATCGACATTCTTTGATCAATCGATCAATTGGAGATTTGCGCAAAGACAGTAACATGCTTTTTGTCATCCTTTCGCCACAATTCTAGGCGGAACAGCAGAATAAGAACAAAGTTGAGCCGAACAAGAAGAAGGCGATGTTCTTCATCGTTCTTTCGCCTCATCAATGCTGTCATTGTTACGTTTTCTCTCCGTGATGTTGGTTCCTAGGAATGGAGCTTCGAACGATTTTGGGAGCATGATGTGTGACAATCATTCCCATTCAAAGTACTAGTACTATTTGACCAAATCCAAAACTATAGGCATTATTCGAATGGTAAAGTTCTCCGCACGGCATATTCCCCGGTGTGTGTGTGCGAAAAAAGGCGAATGGCTGTCACGCTCCGCGTTGGTTTGCAATCACATTGCATTGCATTGCATTGCATTACATGGCATCCAGCAAATAATGGAGCTGCTCCATAAACCTCTGGGCGTCCTGACTGCATCGACTTCCACCACGTTGCTGTCAAAGCTGTCAAAACGGAATCGACCATTCATGGATTTCGCCGTCGACTCGAAATGTTTTCCAAAGGCATTTCGGAACAAAATCCCCGGCCCGCTCGGGGTATTCGTAGCCCACAATCAGGCACGTGTTGGAATCTTGCCGATCGGCAATCAGCAATAGTGGTCTTGCCTTGCTTCCTTTCCATTTTCCGTTTTCGCGGTTCATGTCCATGAGGAAATGTGCCAATCGTGTCAGTGCCAGCGGCTTGGAAAACAAATTGTGCTTGCTGCTATTGTTATTGTTTTCGTTGTTGTGATTCCCGCTGGTTTTATGGACGAGATCGTTGTTTCGGAGGTGCAGGTGCCCATTCCCGTTCGATGTCGACGAGGTGACATGGGCATACCGGAAATGCCGGAGGAGCGTGATTCCTCCCCGTTCCACGAGTCCAATAGCTGTGTGCAAAATGCTCTTTTGGAGAACCATGGCGTAGCGGAGTCCCGCACCGATTCCAAAGGTCGTCGACAGTGTGCCACCGTTGACGAGGTTGGAGGAATCGTATCCCTCCGTTCCGTTTGTGATGCTGGTGGTTCCCTTCAATGGTTCGGAACAGTGTGATCCGAGGGCGTCATAGGCATTGTGAAAGGCCTCGAGGCTGCTGTGTTCGTTATTGTTGTTGTTGTTCGTCCCATCGGAGGACGGAGGCTCGTATTCCAAGAGTGCAGTAACTGCGTAGGAGGTATCGCTTGCCGAGAGCAGCGAGGAATATCCCGTCACGCGGGTAAAACTCGTAAACTCGAAGCGATCCAAATTGTATTCCTGAAAGAAGAAAAAAAAAGAAGAGTAGATTTGAGAAACATATTTGTAACTTGCGCATTCTTTTTCAAGTCATTCTTTGTCGTCACAAATATTATAGTTATAGTTACCTTGGCATGAGTCCCCAGTTTTTCCTTGAGACGCCGACGAAGGCTCGGCCGCATGAAACAAAAGGGCTGTTTGCACTCGTCCAGCGGATATCCCATCTTGGCCAGCATTTCTAGGAGTTGTTGTTCCCCCTGCTTGGTGTAGAGCTGGAGCTTGGTGCAGACGTATTCCGAATACTGCATGCTGTCCAATAGGCTCGAGTGCCGCAGCAAAAAGAAGCGAAAATCCTTTTCGGAAACGATTCTGCCGTTTTCGCTCAGGGCAATCTTGGTTCTTTGAGCATTGTTGTTATTGCTGTTGTTGCTGTTATGGTTGTTTGTCGCCAAATCTTCCTACATACACCGTGTTCAGTAGCCCGGTCCAAAAAACTGCTGGGATAGAGCTTGGCGCAGATTCCCGACAGGTCCTTGGCCAATCGCGCATACCCAATCAGATCCAGCCGCGAGTGCAGATAGGCGTCCGTGACACCGACGCAGGCCAGCCACAACAAAGTCTCCCTGCTCCCCGTAGCGATTTTGGGAGGCCAGGTGGTAGGCCACAAAGGAACTGGGAGATCCGTAAAAACTTCCGTCCTGATAATACTTGCGGAGGCGGTTCTTGCGCAGGCGGTGGAGTTCGCGGGGGGAAACAAACTTGCGACGATGGTTGTGGTTGTGGTTGTTGAGACGACGACGAGGATGGTTCCTCCTCGACAGTATCCGTCTTTTGTCGTTTCGACTTCCCGTGGAGAAGGATCGTCAATGTTATCGTTGTTATTCTCCTTGTCATCATCATCGTCATCGCCATTCTTGCCATTGTCCTTCGTCTTCGGCATCGTAACTCGGATCGTTGATTTCGCTTTTTTGTTTTTCTCCGATGACATCGTCAAAGGCAGCCTCTTCTTCGTCGCTGTCATTTTCGCTGTTATTCTCGGAATTGTTATCGTCATCGCTGTCACTATCATCGTCATCACTGTCATTATCACTTTCGGACGAACTACTACTATCGTCCCCGCTCAGATTGTCTCCGTCGCTGGGCATTTCCTGCAATTTTTGGGTGGAATCCAAAAAGACCACCACGGACGATGGTGCATAGACATTGGCCAAATGAATCGGCCGCCGGCAGTCCAGGACGTATAGTTTTTGTGGGTTCCTGCAATAACTCTTTCTTATACAGTGCGGCCAGATTGTAGGCCGCCCCGAAATTCAACAAGACGACGGCCCGTATTTCGTCTTTTAATTGATCTTTCATTTGATGCAGACGCTCCTTTAGGTCCACGTAATTGTGGCAGGGCAAGAGTTGGTAGTGGATTCCGTCGGATCGCAGCATGTACGAAAGGATTCGGGCGGACGACAGGGCATCCACGTCGGCGTTGCACAAGAGCAACACCGATTTGGAAGAAACAGAACCATCACGATCCAAGTTGGGCCGACAATCCTTGAGGATTTGATCGTATCCAAAACACCACTGTTCGTGTTCCAATATCATGGTAATTGAATTGGTAATTGAATGTGGAGTGCACTCTTGATAGTTGATACGGAATAGATAGATTTGGATGTGAATGGAGTGGATGTGATTTTGGAAAGAAGCAGTATACTATTATGCAGTCTTGTTGTGTTTGTGTACGAAATAATCTACGGCAAATTCCGTACGATAAATGTAGTGGCATGAAAACAATGCGCAAGGAATGACATCCCACTACGAGTACTTGACCCGTTGCTTTCCCTGTGGTCAATCCATTTTCGCGCCAAAATCGAAAAAAGGGTTCTACTACTAGTGAATTGTACGATGAAAATGAGTACGTGTAGAGAGAGAGGTGACGAACCCATTCTATATAAATCAGTCGGAGGAGTCGATTTGGAGGTAGGTTTTGGTTCGCGCATTCCCATTAGTTCCATTTTCGCAGAAAAACGGTAGGTAGGTAGGTTTGTGGAGTTGTTGTGATTTGTTATTATTTGTCGTACATTCAACTGCTTCCGTCAAGTCCTCCATCGCCATCTGTCGAATCGCAGAATGCGGTCTCGGTTTATGAGGAAGGCCCGCGCGAATAGAAGCAATGGCTTGGTAGATATCATTCCTACCCTACGACAATGTAAGGTGGCCTTCGCTATCTCGCGTAAGTGAAATAGGAATAAAGACCATGCGGGCGCGCGCGCAGGGGCACCAGCGAGTTTTTAGTATACATGACTGAAGAATTATATATCATCACTCGGCGATGCGACTCTTGGAGGAGTCGATCGGCACACGGCGGTTACCGAACCACCGAGGCAGTTATCCCACTGCTATTCGTCCATTGTCGCCACAACTCACATTCTAACATTGGTGGCTTGATATTTTAGTTACTAGTAGTAGCGAGCCCACTCACGTTACTGGGAGTAGGATTTTTCATCATCATCATTGTTCATTCTCCTGCCTCTTTTTTTATTATCGTTTGGTGTTATTGTATCTCGTCTCGAATGATACAAACACACCTGAAACGCAACAAACAACAACAACAACTACGTTAACAACTACGCATTCTAAAGTTACTAGACGGATAGCAGTTTCGAGCGAAAAAATAGCCCGAAAGCAGCAGAACGAAAGTCGTCATTTTTTGTCATCGGAAGAGAGACAGAGAGAGTCGATCGAACATTTCTTATCGATTGACATTGAAAGACACGGAAATTTGAGAGTTTGTTTTACTACAAATCTCAAGTCTGTTGTAAAAAGTTTCGGTTTGAAAGTCGGTTTCTTGGAAGAAACGGTTTCTTACACAAAACGAACGAAATACAAAAAAATCAGTCAATTCTGGACAGTTGAAAAAGTTTGGAACAGCTTTTTCATATTATCCTTTTCACGCATCTGAAAGAACGCATTACAACGCATTTATCAAATTCATTTGTAATTGCATATGGTAGGATATCAAACCCGCAGCACACCACCAACTTCATCAAGAGCAGCAGCAGCAACCATGGACATTGACAATCAGAACCAGCGCAAATACGCTGGCGCCCCGTACGGGTCGTCCTCTTCGTCGAAACCCTACGAAAGCCGGGGAAGCCGCTCCAACAGAGGCAACAACAACAGTGATTTGATTGAAAACAACGAGCCACGCCGGGGGGGAAGCAGTGCGAGGCATTCGTCGTCCAGAGGAAGCCGGACTCGGTATAACAATAGTGGCAGTCAACAGCAACCAGCGTACGGAGGCAGCAGCAGCCACCACCATCAGCATCACCAGCAACCACACTACAGACAACAACAACCGCAACCACAAACACAATCAGGGACCAACGAATGCTCCTCCCACCTCGATGATTGCGCCAAACCAGCACTTTACTCCTCCACAGAGCAGCAGCGCCTACGGACAACAACCCCGCAACAGCAGCACCAACGAAACGACCCCCTTTCCACCGCCGGCCGTCACCTCGGAGTCGCCTCCCAGCGAGTCGTCTCAACGACGACCCGCGTATCTTTTGCACCGAGATTTGGTCATTGGAAAAGGTTCCTACGGACAGGTCTGCATTGCCTCGAGAGGAGAGGCCGAGGGGCATTTGGGTTCGTCCAGCAACAGATCGGGAAAACGAAAAAAGTTTGCCTGCAAGTGCGTCATGCTCCGAAACGACCCCAAGTACATTTCCAAGCTCCAGGAGGAGGTCAATGTTTTGCGGGAACTCCGGGGACACGACAACGTCATTCGTTTGTACGACGTCTTTTGTGTGGACAATGAGCTCTTTATAATAACGGAACTGGGACGCGGCGGGGATTTGTTTCACCTCTTGACCACACACCCCAAGCACGGTGTCACGGAGGCATATGCTGGTAAGTAACTACAAAAGTACAACAAGTACACAATGAATGAATTCAATGAATGATTCATATTTACAATTGTCCAAAACTCACATTCCTTTCTTACCATTCATTCTTTCTATTATCTACTAATATTACAGCCAAGACTGTATCCGAAATGCTTTCGGCGGTCGCCTTTTTGCATTCGCGCAGCATTTGCCACCGCGATTTGAAACTCGAGAACTGGGTCTTGGAATCCGGAAAGGACGTCTGGAGTCCACTCAAACTCATTGACTTTGGTCTCTCGACGCACTACCGCTCCGGAGAACGACTTACGCGCGTGGTTGGTTCCTCCTACTACGTCGCTCCCGAGGTTCTCAAAAAGTCGTACACGGAGGCCTGCGATTTGTGGAGTCTGGGTGTCATTGTCTACATGCTCTTGAGCGGAGCTCCTCCCTTTTACGGCAAGAACGACGAGGCCATCAAGGCATCGATCGTTCAGGGCGAATACACCTTTCCCCACGAGCTCTTTCGGGACGTGACCGATCAGGCCATGGGATTTGTCGGAACTCTGCTCTCGTACACGATTGAGTACCGGTACACGGCGGCACAGGCACTGGCTCATCCCTGGTTGGCCACCCACTGCGATCCAGAGGCACTTGCCCGAGCACGGGACGGTGCCCGAGGGGTGGGAATTGTTTTGGACGGATCGGGCAGCGGACGACCGGAACCCATGCAGCTGTAGAACAGAAAACGCAAAACGTTAAAAAGTTTTTTGCAATACATTGCTGCAATGCTGCAATTCATTGCAACCGTATAGTAGTAGTAGTAGCAACGCAACGCAACGAACACTACTACATTACTACAGTATGCTAAACCAAAAATACCATCGGCATAAAAAAAAGATTCAAGTCGAAAAAGGAAGGAAGGAACCTAACTAACTTTTAGTGGATGGGAAACGAACGACTGTTGGAGAAACAAAATCTTTTTTGCTGCAAGCTGTTGTATTATATATAAGTGTTAATATAACAAAAATTAAAATCAATCTTCTCTCTCTCTCCTACTGTATGTGTAGAATAGAATCCCCAGTAACCAGCTTTTTGTGTTGGATGTATTGACATACATGATAAACATCATGCGTAGTTTGCTTCCAACCACGTCCTAACCCTAGCATAGGATGACGATGTTTCGTTTCGAATGGTTGCTGCCGCGGCGAGCCTCTGAATATTTTTCGTGGTGGGATGAAAGGATCCGTGGCGATGAACGGAAACCAAATATACAAACTCAAAGACCAATTTTGGATCGAGTGTTTCTTGTTTATCATAGTCCACACCGTAAGCATCGCAAAAGCCACAGGTCTTTCCGTAATCCTTTCCGCATTGTATCAAAGAATCGAGGATCTTGGGATCGTTGTGCTGCTCCTGCTGCTGCTGCTGCTGTATCGCTTGTTCCAGAATGTGCAAAAAGGCCTTTTGCAGAGAAACAATGGACGATTTGCCAAAATACTCCATCGAATGGATCCACGAAAAGGCGGTGGAAGAACTCGCGGCACAATACAAGCGTTCGCCCTCGGCGCTCAACAGGGCAGAATGATGATAATGATGACGATCATCATCATCATCATCATCGAGTTGTAGGCCCTCTTTGAGGTGTTGGCGAGATTCTTCAAAGAATGCCCGTGTCCAGGCTATTCGCTTGCGGACCCTTTTCTTGTGAAGCCACGAAATGCTCACCCATAAGCCATGGGATTCGGCAATCATTTCCGGTGTCTCGCATGGGATTGGAGAGAGGTTGTGCAGATTCCAGGATAGTTCTGGTGACACACCCAGGGTATCGGGCTCCGTCGCCCCCAGACCAATGTGCTGTGCGAGAAGCGAAAGGGCCTTGCCGAGGGCGAGTTTGGCGTGTACCAACCGATCTATATCGTTCTCAAAGAGGGATTCCATGGGCGGGGGTGGCAAACGTTTATGGATATCCGCTGATGACGATGATGATGACAATGGCGATGATAATGATGACGATGATGTGATGGTGGAAGAAGGATCATCGCTTTCGCATCGCTGTTGGGCCTCGTTCACGGCCCTTCTCCCAAGTTTTACCGCTTTGGCCAGATCCTCGTCGTCTCTTCCCTGCTGGACATAGGTCTGCGAGTACATGCGATCAATCAAAAAGGTGGAAACACAAATTCTTCCATCCACGGAAAGAAGACTATTGGATTGTTGTTGCTTTTGTTGTTGATGATCATCTGTAAGAAGAAATTGTGGTTGGAGAATCGCAGAAGCCTCGTCCCAGAATCCCTCGTCGGCCAACAACAGTGCCAGCTTGTAACATCGTCCCCGAGACGGAGCATACCTTGTCGTATTCGTATTTGCATTCGTGTTCTTATCAACAATTCGTGTGCAGGCCAGGGCCATACACTTGAGCTTTTTTCGTTGGTGTGGATCTAGGCGCGAAAAGCAAGGAGCTCCAAAGACAAGTCCCACCACGAGGGCAATGGACTCTCCGTCGTGATGATGATGATGATGATGAAATGTGTCGTTGTGATGCATCTTGTTTGGATTCGTTTCGTCGTCGTTGCTTTCGTCTTGGTTATCATAATGTTCGTCATGATTATGTTCGTCGATATTTTCTTCGTTCTGTGCTTGTTCGTAATTGTACGCCTCGGACAGGAGACTGTACAAGAAACCATAGAGATTCTGCCACGTTTCGTCGCGAAACCGAGTCGGCATTGTTGTTTCATGTTGTTGTTGTTGGACGTTTGGAGTCCACAACAATCGTGCCAGAATGCTGCAATTCTGTGTAGTGTCCTCGCAAGAAACCAGTCTCTCGAGTTCGAGGGCCCTTGTGTCCACTTGATTGTCATTATTGGAATGCATACTAGTAGTAGTAGGATCACTTATTGTGTTTTGCCAGTGCTGTTTGGCAATTTGTACCATGTACAAGACGGACAACCAAGCGGCGTGCTCCGCATCCTCCAGCAAGACCTCGGACGCCGACGAGAGTTCGTTGGGTGCCAGATACGAGAGGCATTCCGACCATAAATCGGGCAAAAGATTCTGGTGCGACGATGTCATTTTATGGTTGTCGTTGTTGTCGATTCATAATTTGCATAATAGTTGTGTATGTGGTCTTACGAGATGATGGTGTTGTTCTGATGTGATGATTTATAGGATCGACTGATGAGTCAATGAAAAAAAAATCGAAACTTGGTGATTGTTATTCTTCGAGGCGCGGGTATTTTGCAAAAATCTTTTTGGACGAGAAGCCTTAAAACTTTATTATTAGCGTTCGAGTTGGATTGATTGATTCATTCCCGCGCGCTGCAATGTTTCCGGAAGCATTCCAATTCAAATCGTGGATGAAAAAAAGAAAAAGCTCTATTACTACTGGTAGTATCCAATGTACGTAGCGGAGGTTGCCTGCGTACACTAAGTACAAGCTATCTACGGTAGATCTTCTACTGGTACCGTTTTGCACAATATCGATCGAACCAATCATCTCTCTCTCTCTTCTCTCTGCTTTCACAACTCTTGTGAAGCAAGAGGAAAAGACATTTTCGTTACAGTTCTTTTGATCCGTTGGTTCGTTTCAAATATAATGTTGTTGTGTCTTTCTTTTGGGAAGCAAGATTCTTATCATCATCACCATCAACACTAACGCTTCGGAAAGCATTCAACAACACTTTTGGAATACCATCTTTGGAATCATTGATTTTGGGATTTATTAGTTTTCAAATACATACATAATTGGATTGTGACGATTCATTCGGTATCATCACATCCAATTGTTGTTTGTGAACAAACATTCCAAGGTGAATTATTTTACGGACAACGAAGACGACAACAACGAGGCCGAGGCCCTGGCCACGCCGTTGTTGGCAGCAGAGCCAGAAAGTTCCGACGTGGACGCCTTTGGAGCCCAGTTGAGGGAATACGCCCGAAACAACAATTATAATTCGAGTGTTGGAATGGCGGAAGATACCAACAACAGCAACAACAACAATAGCAGCTCTGGATTTTCGTCCATGATGTTGTCCATGTCAATGTCGACGTCGAATTCTGCATCTCATGGACATGTTGGGTCTACGAGAGGAACCTTTGCCTCGTGCCTCCGGATACGAACGGTAGCCGATGCCCTTCCCCCGATTCTCAAACCAGTCATTGCCAGTGGAAAATTGTCGGTTCTTTTTTTCCTGGGCGGCCAGATGATTTTGTTTTTGCTGTGGCTTCCCTTTTGGATTTCTTCACTTGTGGTATCGGAAGCCGGTGTGTATCTGGGATCTTTACTGGTGATTGTCTTGGTCGGAAGAGGCGTCTTGAGAATGATTGCCTTTCCGGGATCCTCGCACCGGGTGGTCAGTGAGATGGAAAAGGAATTCACAAAGTATTCGGTCCGGGTGCTGACGTCTTCTTCCAACAGCCTCGTGGAGCTTTCGGAAGCCATTTTGGCGCCTTCCACGTCGACACATTATCTCTACAACGTCAAGGCGTTATGGAAACGAGCCAATTCCTATCGGCACAGGGTGTTGGCCGTCTACGAAGTGGTCTTAAAGGCGACCTTGCAGGAGCACTAGCGGCAGCGGGCAACCATCACCACCACGACAAGGGCCTCTGGACAAGCACGGGAACAATGTCCTGGTGGGTGACGTTGGGAATCTCTCGGGACTTCACCACGGAGGCAATTGCCGACTGGAAGGATTCTTTTGAACCACCTGGAAAATGCCATTGCAGGAGTAAACGCGCTCGAGGACCAAGCCCGGGGAATTCTGGAAGGTCCCGAAAGCACGCCCTCGGAAGAAGCCCGACAGGTTGCGGCATCTCTGGTGAAGTCCTGCGACCGAGCTCCGGAATTTTGTCGAATCCTTAAAACCACCGTCGTCGTCGTCGTCGTCCACAACAACACTAGAGGGAGAAACGAACTGAAACACGACGCAGCAGCTCCGAGGAACAGCAGCAACAACAACAACCACCACAAACCATGATGGACACGATTCGGACGGGATTAGCGGCAATTTTGCCCATGCTCGATCCACCACCCCACACTTCGATTTTTGGCTTTGATGTTTTGCGTGGATGTGTTTTGTCACGCTACAAAGGCGCGAGGCAGCTGTGGATTCCCAGAAAAGGCGGCGGGAGGATCGATTGCCTGCACGTGCCATCCCCGAAATCAAGCAACAATAACAATAATTCGAAAGCGGTTCTGTATTGCAATCCCAATGCTGGCCTGTGTGAGGTTGCCACCGGATTGAGTCTGGCGGGTGGAAACACGGAAAACTATTCCAACGACAATTGCTGGACGGATTTTTACACAAACGAGGGCTTTGACATTTATCTCTTCAATTACGCTGGATTCGGACGGTCTTCCGGGAGATTGGCATGTTTTGGATTGTGCGGAAAGGCGCGGGAGGGAAGCGCAAGTCACACCCCCGGAACTCTGGGGCGAATCAAACGCATACTCTATGGACTCGTCTTTGACTTTCGACCCACTCCGTCGTCCTCTTCGGGCGGACGGCCTTGCCGTGGCAAACCACATTCTGTCGCTGGGTGGTGTAGAATCTCTGGTCATTCACGGGGAAAGCATCGGGGGAGTGGCTGCCTCGGGCACGGCACGGGCACTGACGGAATCCAATCAGAGAAGCAAGATTTCTCTGCTGCTGTGCGATCGAACCTTTTGCAACCTGGAAGCGGTGGCGCAGCGTCTGGTGGGTGGGTGGTCCGGATACGCCATTCGAATGTTGGCACCATTGTGGTCGACGGACGTTTTGGGAGACTTTTCTGGCGGCATCCTGTTCCAAGGTCGTGGCCACGGACGCTGCGGATGCCATTATTGCCGACACTTCTTCGCTCAAGGCCGGAATATCCTTTTGGAAAGAGTTCAAGAGCGCATCGACCACCAAGGGAATTGGTTGGAAGATGGACGCTCCATTGCACTACAAAATGGCCGACTGGGAAAACGCGAAGCGTGACCGGATCGAAGGTATGTGCCCTGCTCCCGCATAAAACCGCCCGTCTGGCCTTCCGATAAGCACGTTTCGTTGGACGAGGCCTTTCACTTTGCGGCGTGCGCAAAGCGCATTGGCAAGCTGGCAAGCATGGAACGAAAAAAGGCGTCTTTGCTGACGACATCGACGACGACGACGACGACCAGCAGCGAGGATTCCGACGAGGCTGCTGCTGCATGTGATTCGCCCATTTATGCCGTTTGGAAACACCTGGGCTGTTGCGAGGGCCTCTGTGGATCACCTCTGGGAGTTGCCGTCAGGGATGGCTTTGACACGACCGTCTTCGTGGCTCTCCTTGTGTGTGTGTCTTTGGCGGACAGACCGGTTCTAGAAGGCATGGAACACCGAACAAACCAATTGCAATTGCAATTGCACGAGATTGCATCCCCGGTAGCATCGGATTTCGATTGCCGTCCTCCCAATTACGAACAACAGGAAACCGATGTTGTGGTACATCCCAAACCCATCCCGGAAGTCTTGGCAAGCCCTGAAAACCATTGTGCAAGAAAATCCCAACGATGTGGTTCTGAACAATGGTAAGCCATTTCAATTTTTTTGTGTTTGCGTCAATTCCACTGAATTTGTTGCGTTGCTTCTGGAAAAAAACAATGAACTCAACCAAACGATCTTTTATTTTTGTTGTTGTTTCTCTCTCTTTCAGCGAGTCACGAAATTGCCTTTGTGATTGGCACACTCGAATACGTCATGCTTCGATTATCGGCACCCACCACAATCGAAACAAGCTGGAAAAATCGGCATTTGAACAACACAAATGGCATCGTCCTTTCGGAGGGTTCCTTTCTGAATCTGCATTGCTGGGCACAACAATCCGTATTCGCCCGAGGAACGAAAGAGGCTGAGAGCCCTTTTAGGTCCAGGCCACAACAACACGAACGCCTCTTCCGGAAGTGGTGTAACAACAAACATTTTGTTACGCATGCTTTTGGAAAAATACTATAACGACTAGAACGACTCGAACTAACTAACTTTTTCTTTGAAGCAATATATTGCAATCGTTGAAATCTAGTAGCCCTATTTTGTTATATTTTATGGATTGTATAGTGTAGTAGTTGTATGAAGTTCAAAAAAGAGAGAAACACGCCATCGCGCAATGATTGCGATAGTATATGTATGTAGCGAACGCTCATGTAGTTGTTCGTCTTACACAAAATGCCGGAGATTTTCGGCCGACACGGAGATCAATCGGGCGCTGCTAATTGCCAGTAGTAGTAAGGTTGGGATCGCTGGCCCTCTGGATTCTTTTTTTGAAGGACCCTCACGTCCCAGCTGTTTGGAATCCTGGAGGATTTGCAGACAATCTCTACGGTGGCACCGTTGAGCGAGCCGGTATAATTTCGAATCTTCATGAGATCTCCCGGATCAATGAGATTGGTGAAGCAAAACATGGTCGACGAGACCATGGAAGATTCCTCCCATTTTTTGGGATTGATTGTTCGGAGGCGTTCTCCGAGCAGTCTCCTCAAGCTGGTGGGTGTGGTCGTTGTGTTTGCTGTTGCCGACCTGATGATCTTCCATGAGCGTCGACATGGACCGCCGGGCCCATGGATTCTCCACCGAGGAACAATCGTTCATGGTGGGGATTGTTGTGTTGTTGTGCTTCTTCTTGTTTTTCTGTAAAACTTTCCTCAAATCGACGAGTTTGGACGATACCGTGTCGTAGTGTTCATCGTCGTCGTCGTCATCACTGACAAGGGCGGAAGGTGCCTTGTCGTCGTCCAGCTTTCGGTTGCTAATGGGGACAAATTTCCCATCCTCTTCGGTCATGAGGGCCATGAGGTCAAGGGGGTTGACGGAGACACGATTTCCATCCTTCATTTCGAGCGTCACGCAACTGTTGCTGCACTCGACGCCACGAATCTTATTATTATTATTGTTGTTGTTGGCTTGTTGTTCTTCCGTCTTTTCTCGTTTCTTTTTCTGGCTGTTGGAAGAATCTTTGGACTTTTCTCGTTTTTTCTTGTTGGTTGTTTTCTTTTTGAGGCGGCCGGGGGAGGTGGGCGGCTTCTTTTCTTGTTGTTGTTGTTCGTCAAAGGAGACGGTCTTTTGGAACGACTGACTCTGACTTGTCCGGCTGTGGTTGGACGAATCGTCTTTGTCTTTGCGGCTGTGGGTAGAACCCGGCCGCCTGCCCCGTCGTGGGCCATGCCCCGAGGGCGTAAGGCTTCTTCCGGAGGGCGTTCGGCTTCGAACCTCCCGAATCAGCGAACCCAGGGATTCTCTCGACTTTCTCCGGCCACGTCGTTTTGTGGTTGCACCACCAGCACCATTAGGTTGTGGTTCGTGTTGTTGTCCCGAATGATCCACCAAGGGTTGGTCACCTTCTGTAGACAGTCTCGTCCGTCCTCGTGACGAAGGCAATGTTGGTGTCTGCGGCAATGCAGCTGCTGCTGCCTCCGAAGAAGGATCATCATCGCAAAGACTGGAACAGCACGTGCTCACGGTTTCTTCCGTGGTCTGGCTGTTGCCACAAACACTGTTTTGGTGGTGATTTCTTCCCACTCGTATGTTGATGCTCCACTCTCCTTGCAGGAATTTCTGAACATCCTTGAGTCTGTTGGGGAATTCCACGATTGGTATTCCGTTGACTTCGAGGAGTTCGTCTCCTTTTTGAACTTGTTGTTGTTGTTTGTGCTTCAAGAAGAACAGGCCATTTGAATTGACAATCTCCGCCGCCACGTAAATCCGCCCATCAATTTCTTCCAGTTCGAGGCCAATGCTCTGCCCGGGCCTCGACTTGGTGGCCGAGGCTTCGACAATCTCGTCGTGGTAGAACATTGAGGCTGGCTGGCTACTGTTGTTGCTGCTGTTGTTGTTGTTGTTGTTGTTGCTTGAGCCAATGGATAGTGATGCTGCTTTCGCAGTCTCGTTTGGGTGAATCGTTTCAAATGCTACGTTGGAACTTGGGAGATGTGGAAGCAGCATTTATATATATGGCAGTGCTATTTGTCGTTACAGTTGGATTTACGACTACAAATGCGAATTTGATTCAATGCTGCATGTGCGATTTTGACATGAAATTGAAGCCAAGATGACATAAATAACATTTTTCCTGCCCATACTTGTGCACAAGAATTATGGTTGCGTGGAATTGTACACTACGTGTAGAGCAACCACGATAAAGTAAGTCATAACGGGTCGTGGAAAACTCGTTGGGGTGATTTTTTGAACCGAAATGCGCTTGGACGACAGTCACTGTCAGTGACAGTCACTGCACCATGCATGTTGATTTCAGGGGTTATATTGAGTCCAAGAAGACCATGAGGTTTTTTTGGCATTTGAAGGGCAGTCAGGCATAATTCCATCCAACACTGGGTCATGACTCTCACGTTTCAGAGGAAAGGTTATTCTTGGCTCCGGTGCACTTCATACGATCCCTACGTACAGTAGCACATTGAGAGGGAGCGGATCCAAAAAACACTTCTAAACACGTAGAAAACACGCACTGTAGATCTCGTACCGATGCCGTACCCATCGCCTGTCCCACCGGCCGTTCCTTCATGACGTGTCTTTCCGCGACGAATACGGATATACAGACAGACCATTTTTCGGAACGTCAAAATACATTTTCTGGATGCATCGCTGCCTGCCGACGACACGGCACTCACGAAAGTTCCGAACGGCTCCAAAATGAAACTCAACGGTAGTACGAGGGGCGTAACAAAAGATCCTTTTACACCAGATTGGTTTTTTACATTAACCGGGGAAATGTTGTAATGTGCACCCTAAAAGCACTCGAGAATTTCGCACCACACGTACACATTACCACTGCAATAATGACTTGAGCTCAACCCTGTTCTGAAATTATTATTTCGTAAACGAAGAAGTCTTTCGCTTAACAAAGAATCCAATTGCAATTCCTATTGACCATGAAGAGGCTCAACAAGAAGATTCCAAAAAAGGACAAGACGTTTTCGAACTATGCGTGCTATGCCTTTGTGTGCGCTCAGTTGTTCGGATTCACTTTCATTTACCATTCCGGGACATTCAAGAATTTCGATTTCGATTTCGGTTTGTCGGGGGCACTGGAGCAGCAATACTTTTTTTCTCCCGTAGCACCAAATAGGAAAGGATTGCCGTCGCTACAAGAACTCACAGCCATTCCAGCAAATTATTCCTGTCCAGAAGGCACAACAATCTTTGAAAACGTCGTGCTGCCGACAGAGATTACTCACCAGGGGCGAAAAATCCCACAAGTCGTACACATCACCGCCAAGACTCGTTGTGTCACAAATGGTCTCCGGCAACACATCTCGCAATGGGTCCTTCCAAACCATAGTCTCTATTTTCACGACGACGAGGCTACCTTCAAACTCTTGGATTATGCCATTCGCGATGCCCAAGGACACGAACTGGTCAAGGGGTTGTCCAAGTCGTTGCTCTGCATCTCCAGTGGTGCCACCATGTCGGATTTTTGGAGGCTTGTGGTCCTCTATCACTACGGAGGAATCTATACCGATTTGGACAATTCCCTCGGAAGAGATTACAAAACAGATTTAATCACACCCGAGACTGACGCCTTTTTCCTGGTCGAGTACATTGGTGTTCCCTCCCAGTATTACATGGCGTCTTCGAAACACCACCCGCTGCTGCTGCACGTTCTCAACCATTGCTGGAAAAGCCTCTACCATCGCGGGAACAATGTTATGACGAACAACCCAGCGGGCAACACGGGACCCAAAGCCGTCAAAATTGGATTCATTATGTTTATGGGAGCCCTCGGCACGAAAACGGATGGATACCTACCGGCGGGAATTTACCACGGCGGAGTCGGTCCCCATTTGCATTCGAGACTGGTTTGGTTAAACGAAACAGAAACAACTGGAGGCAACAACAGTGACGAATATCCAAGGGCCTCCGATCTGGTTAACCGAAGCGTGACGATCGTTGGCAAGAACGGTCGCGATAGCAATTTGATTGTCAACCGCATGGGGCTCAACACTCACGAGAAGAATAAGAATTACAAAACGATGAACATGACGCATTTCCATAACGCGAGAGCGCCGCGGGAACAACAAATCAGTTGCGCACAACACGTTGCGAGAATGAAGGATCTTCACCTCCAACGAAACATCCTTCTATTTCCAAAAATCAAAACTCGTCGATCTTTTACCGCGTTACAAATTCCGAGACCAAGGACGCCACTTTTTCGATGTCAACACGAACGAAATGCTGATACCCTGGAGCAAAGAACGAATGGAAAGCTTTGATCAAGAAGATTGTGCAAAATATGCAGCCGGACACAAATAAGACTGACTGACTGACTGACTCCTGTGCAGTGCAGTGCAGTGCAGTGCAGTGCAGACCAATACTGTACGGTATTGTTCGATACGGTGTAACAGTAACGGCCGATCCAGAAATGGATTCGAACGATTGGAGGCGCGAGATTATGCATCGAAAAATAATTCGAACAAAGCAATTCGAAAAGCACTTTCCAGGGGTATCATCACATCACACCCAACGCAGCAAGACTGCTCAAACGATACAAAATTCCAAAAGAAATTAATCGTTAGTTACAACCCAAGAAATAAATGCAACAACGCTTGGCCGTTAGTCATTCCAAGTCGAACTCGAAATCGAAATCGCTACCGTCGTTACCATCTTCTTCGGTGCTGCTGCTAGCTGCTGATATAATCCTGGCACAGCCAAGGTCTTGGACGAATTGGCTGCCGGAGGATTCCTCGTAACACTACACTATCAATCTTGTTAGTGTTTTCATTGTTGCTTCGGTTAAGTTCTATTTTCTTTATTTGGCGATTATGTATAAATACAAATAATAATAGTGTATCTATCTTTTTCTCTCTAGATACTTGTATAGTTTCTTCTGATTTCCTTGGGTATAACAACTGATTTTGATTTTCCCGCTGCCGAGTATCGTTTGTTCGCCAGCAGCCAATCCGGAACCTGAAAGGGACTTTTCGGATGTACATGGAGATCAGAGTGTTTTACGAGACCCTGGTATCGTTTGTAGCCCGCCGCTTGCATTCTCGCCCGAATCCTCGTTTTTGCAGAATTCACTGTAAATCTCAATGATAATGATATTGATTCGGACTTTTTCAAAATCAATCGTCGACAACACCAAAGGTTCCGAGCCCTCTACATCCAACGAGAAAAAGTCCACCGTTGGCAAACCCGAAGGATCAAAATCACCCACCGTGCGGTTGGCCTCGTCCGCAAACACATCCTCGAGTATGGGTTGCAAGGGTGCACACGGAACGTCCACCGTGGGTCGGCCCTCAAAGGCCTTGGCGTGACCGACGAGTCCACCGTTTGCCCACTTTTGTCGATAAAATTGAATTTTATGGGGGCCAAGCTCATTTTATGGGCATAGGGACGATTCTCGATCGTCTTTCGAAAAACGATCGGATTCCCCTCCAGAAGCAATCCCTTCCATCCAAGGCAATCGTCAAAAAACGAGTGTTACTTGCTGTTTTGCCATCGTAGGCTCCGAGCTCGAGGTAGTTGCCCTTAAAGTTGGGCCCAAGGTCCTCGAAAAAGGTTTCGTAAATAAACCGATCTTCATCCAATCGAGACCGTTCTTCTGATCCGAATTCCCACCAGGCATCAAAGTCGGGACTGATTCCGCACTCCTTTGCTGGTAACGGACTGATATCCTCGTATCGAGTCGCCGGGGGTATATATCGATAGTTCTGGAAATATTTCGAATATCGCTTCAATTTTTCCATCACTTCATTGCCAATGTGTTGGTCGCGTGGATTGACTGCGATGGGATTCTCCGATTCCGAAACAGTATAGGAAAGTCCATCGATGTGTGTGGATTCTATCATCATGTGAATGGCATAAAGAGAAGCAACGCATAAAAGGATGAACGCTACCGTTGGCGAGCTACTCATTGTGGATTTCGTAGAATAAGGTCGTTTTGGATCACGTTGGTCGTTCCGTTGGATGTGTGACGATTTCATTGTTGCTGTCGCTTGGCCGGTCAGAGCCAAAGTCTGTTTCATTTTGCACACTCGAACTGTCGATGTGGAGAAGTCTGTATTGGTCTAGTTTGATTTGTTCTTACACAAAATGCATTGGAGGTTTATCAGAAGTAAGGCAGTCACAATGATGATGCTGGATATTTTTAGACGTGTTACGTATGTAACGAACTTGACAGATAAGGAGACATCTCAGGAAAAGTAATCGAACTACGTGTAACTGTCCTTTGTAGGCGTGTTGATATTTCGAGCGTGTTCGATAGGCATCTGAGCGATAAGTGCCAACGGATGTTCAGAACTGATCTTCTTCCTCGGCTAACGTATGGTTACTTAGGAGGGACACGTGCCTCGGAAAATCGAGGACGGTAGATTACTATTAGTAGTAGTACTTTTTGCGTGTTCGATCGATAGAATTGGGATTCGTCTTGGACACCACACTGCAGCTGTGGTTGAATCGCAGCTTGCCTTCACGATCGATCGATCGATCGATCGCTTCGATGACAGCTTGCTTTCACGATCGATCGCTTCGATAATTTCGATCACTTAATTCTTTTCAGGTGTGTTTCCATCATACAAAAGGGGCATTGATGGAATGTTTCTTTCTTCTGTATCGTAGCCGATTGCAAAAAGTCACTCTTCCAACTCGAAATCGCTATCGTCGCTGTCTTCTTCTTCGGTGCTACTGTCGCTACTTATATATTCCGTGAAAATTGGTTTGGGTTTTGGAACATCCGACATTTCCTCCGACTTTGACCCTTCCTCCGAGGAAGCTTCTTCTTCTTCTTCTTTGCTGTCGGATGAATTCTCTTGCAGCTTGGAATTGCGGAGGAGCAAGTTGTGGCGGATATCTGGAAAATCCGGAAACTCTTTTGCTCTAGCGCCTTTCTCCGAGGCATTGTCGGGTTCCTCTTGCAGCTTGGGTGATTTGTTTCGGATGGAAGGATTGCCTCCGGGAGATACAAATGCGGAAGAGTCTCCTCGTTTGGCAATCTTGTTTGGGCGGGATGATTTGCAACGATTGTCTGTCTGGGTAGGCTCGCCTTCGGAATATTCTTGTGTGGAGATCTTGCAGGGAGATTTGAAAGGATCATCTTCTCGCTCTCTGCTAGATTCCTCTAGCGATTTGGATTTATCATCATCTTCTTGGCAAGATGCCCTTGGCGATTTGGAAGGCTCGTCTCTCTCTTGGAAATTCATCGTTGGACGCTTGCGCGCTCTGTAGGATTTATCGTCCATCTTGCGTTTGTCGTCGTGGTCGCTTTCCTTTTCGTTCGAAGCTGTCAGGTGACGGAGCTGATGGATTTCGAGATCCAAGTGCTCGAGCTTTCGCACCATTTGCTCTCTCTGAAAGATTCGGTTTTTCAAGAGCATGCCAGTCAAATCAGGAAGGGAAGGTTCTTTTGTCTCCAGAAGATCCAAAGTCTTGCTGTTCTTATCGCTGTTGTTGTTGTTGTAGCTATTGTCACAAGTCTTCGCGACAGATGACTTGTTAATGACTTCGTCGGCGTTGCTATTGTCGCTGCTGATATTGTCACAAGTCTTTGCGACAGATGGCTTGTTCTTGGTACTGCCATTGTCGTTGCTGTTGTTGCAGATGTTCTCAGAAGGCTTTGCGACAGATGGCGTGTTGGTTTCCGAGGCCTTCAACTTTTTACGATTTTTCTCTTCTTTCATCTTCTTGCGCTTAAGCTTTTTGGCTAGCTTTTTGGCCAGCTTCTTCTTTTCCTTTTTTGTAAGTTCGTTTGGTGGGGATGGTTCCGTCGATACCATGATGGATGATGATGATGATGATGATGATGATCGGTTGAATTGATTTTCGATTTTGTGTTTTGTGAATCAATTGTGGAGGATTGTGAGTTTTCGTGTAGATTGTTGTGTGGTAAAACCAAAACAACAACAACAAGAAGAACCTATTCTTTCTTTGTGGTTTGACGATCATCGTGGTTTGGTGTCTCCACGTAAAGGCAATCACATCCTTGCAGGTCACCTCAAACAGAACAGATTAGGAAACATGTTATATTCGATCGGAGTGGAGCATGGCGTCACACTTTCGAACATTTTCGTTTTAAACTTATGGTTCGTCTCTGTTTTTGATATTGTGCTGTCGTCGACACGCTGGCTTTCGTTTGTCGTGTTGTGTCTTCCTCCAAAGCATGTGGCGTCAACACGTTCACAAACGATCATCGTTGCGTCCTACTATTTTTCTCTGAAGTATTTTTGGCTTGACATTTTGAGAAGCTCAAACATCCGTTATGTATTACTGTACTATCAATCAATCAATCAATCAATCAATCAATCAATCAATCAATCAATCAATCAATCAATCAATCAATCAATCAATCAATCTCAAAATCCTCCACCGAAGCTTCATACGTATATGATTCTGATATGAAGGTACGCTACCAATCTCTCTATCTCTCAAAACAAAAAATGTCATCGTAGTATTTTTGATGGGAAGAATTTTTATGAAATAATTTTTAGAAGTGTTTCACACTATTGATTACAACATCATTGTTCTACTACATTCGACCTATTGTTCGAACACCCATAAATAATTGATCATACGATTGCAAAAGGTGTACTACTCCGTGCCAGAATAATCTTGTCATTTGAGCTTTTCGATATTCCAAAATAATCTTGTCACTTTAATTTACGCGCTAAACAGAAAGACGTGCGTGGCTTTTTCCGTGTAAAACCACAAACGAAAGGTGCGCGCAAGGGTTTTGCACATACTTTCCCATTTAATGCGGTCAACTGATGAAAAATACCCTTCTCTTTCATAACTTCAATGAACCTGATAGAACGATGTTACAAACAAACTGAAAACAAGGTTTGAATCGACTTGATTTTGGCTTCTTATCGCTATTTTCAATTTTTCAAATGGACCACCGGAAGGCTATAAATTTTTACTTTAAAAATTTTCGAGAATTTTCTGCGACTTTAAAGGGCATTTTAAAATATATCTCATCACACTCAAATAACTTAAATAAGACAAGCACATTCGTTAAATAGTAATGAACAAGTTTCAAAAAGAACGAAGAAGAAATTCGATTTTTTGATGATAATCGAGCAGAAAAACCGAAATGACAAGATTATTCTGGCACGGAGTAGTACACGTTTATAATTGGTGGAGCCTTTATTAGTATGTTGGTTTTCTACTTTTCATTCACGACGACTAGCTAGAATAGAGAATTTCATCCAAGACTTTCTGGTTCTTCCTCATAACTTCCATAATCATTTTCTCTCTTCTTCATCCTCACTTTTTACATCAAAACTGGAGGTGGTTAAAAGATGAAAGTCATAACGACTGGATAAAATAGAACCTGCGACCTGAATTAATCCGATTCCCGGTTGTCGATGATTCTGAAAACTGAAAGATGGACATTAATGATTAAAAAACAATTAACATTAAGTATTCGAAATCTTGAGAGTCATTGATGAGAATCGAAGCCATCGAAACCAGGAATAAGATTACAATACAATACTACTCCTCGAAATGCGTGACAAGACAGTCACAGCTTCAAGAATAATTCTCAAATCTAGTCGATTCTCAAAAAATCGAAAACATCAATCGCGCACATTTCTTACTTTTCCACAGCGAAAAAATTCTTCTCCGCGAACAATAGATTCATTTAGTGGTCTTGTCCTATGTATGTCGGGTTTGTTCTTTCACTCCGCTTTTTTTTATCATGATTTCACCGCCACAAAGTACCAGAACAAGGCTCGATCATCATATCAATCGCATTGGAAGTACCGAAATGCGATCAACTAGCAGACTGACTCTTTCCATTGATATAAGAACATCCATTTTGCGATGACGAGTACAATGCATTCTTCCATTAGGCCTCCTACTAGCTTAGTGCTGGTTTTGTTGGTTATCATATCCTTTCCTGATTTCCAATGCATGTTCACAAATGGCGAATCATTTGCAAATAGATGGGCCATCGAGGGTAACCCACAATCATTGATCGAAAATAATACATATTACCTGACCTTCGGCGTCCACGATTCTATTACAGCGGCCAACATCGTCGGAGAATTCCGGGAATTGAGTTGCGACGAGAATGGAACGGCGTTGTCTGCGGCGGATGGTATATTGGAATGGGGGTCAAATATCACTGCACCCGGGAAAGGAACCCTGTACTTTCACTATGATATTCCCCTTTTCAGAAACAACAGCAATATATTTCAGGTAGATCAGTTGGGACTAAAAGCGGGTTTTCATTTATGTGTCTCGTATATATTACAGACTGCCGACGGAAAAAACACCCTTGTCAGCCGGCGTAATTTAGACATCACGATAAGTCTAGAAATGGAAACTGGCCTTTCGCTAGACATCCCAGACCCTGGTGGAACAGTCGGTGATAACAGCAACGGTCCACTAAGAGGCGTGTATGACTTCGACGACGGTTGGGGCGTCGAAGCATACTTGTGCGACACCGCATCCCCAAGCGTACCGTTGACTGGTCTGACGTTTTCTCAGGGATCACTCATATCTGTTTGCATAACACCAACTGCAGACTCACTCTCAAGAGGCCTTCTCATGGAAAAAATCGAATGGTTCGTATGGACCCGCGGCTCTGCTCAACAGCCTGCCGTTGAAAAAGGTCTTGCAGCATCAAATGCGCTCACGCATTACGATTGTTCACCTGGTGCGTTATATTGCACTATTTCTAGCATTCTGATTTGCGGATTTCTACTCAAGGCGAAATCTTCGATTCGCATTACATCCGAATCTTCGACCTGCAACCCATCCCGATGCTAGCCCTGGCGATGCGGTTCAAATCGAGCGTGATCTCTCGGAGGCTGTCGCGGCTGTCGGTTCTGGACAGGCTACAACGTTGTTTTCTGGTGACAATGACCGGCACCTCATGATGGAGAGACGTGGCTTGCAGTCAGACAGTGAAACGTCCTATCTCGAGTTATCGGTGAATATACGGACGATAGATGACAAACTTCGTCTCATTCACGACGATAGTAGCCTTTCTGAAGCCTCCGGCGTGTCATTCGTACATGTTGGATTACTCTCTTTCGGAATTAGTCTTCTTATCAACGGAGCTATGTTTTTGGCGTGAAGCAGTACGACACGTGAAGCAATACGACAAAAATGACGAAATTGCTATGGAAGAAAATTCTGCCGTAGAACAAGGAGTAACACTATAGAAAACTAGCATTTAGTAGGGCTGTGATATTGCATCTTGTTTCTGCGACATTCTTGCGTACTAGTAGTAGATGATTTATTCTTGATGAGCAATTTTTGTTGTGGAGGATGGATCTTTATTTTACTACTGCTGAAATAAATGCGTCCCCATGCTGGCATCTATTGAACATTTAGGTGGGACAAACACGAACTGCTGAATCCTCGAATACTTTTTCAGATCCTTTTTCGTCGGACAACACCATTCGATCACCATCCTGCACGTGTCTCGGAACTGCGAATTATTGTCTATAAGCACGCTAGAATTCCTTGTTTGCCGCAGAGATTGTCCACGAGATACTGCACATTCTGGTGGACTTCCAACCCGGCGTCCTCCCCGACATCCTCCAGGAGCAATCGCTCGTGTTGGATCCCGTCCTCCCAGAGATATTCCAAAAGGCGGACCTTTATGGATGACCGGAGGGCTTCGTTCACAAAAGGTTCCATTTTGCTGCTGCCATCATTCGTGCTTGTTTTGGGAGCGTATAGCATCTCGTGCGGAACCCGTCGATCGGCCTTGAGTTCGAGTCGATATTGATATTGCTTCGAATCATAATCGAGAAACCACGATCCGATCCAGGCCTTGAAGTACCGTGCTGCCCGAAGACCGAGAGAAATGTCGTCGTGCATTGTCCTTTTCCCGATTCCGCCCGAATGAATGATCACTGATACGCTTTCTTCGTCCACCACTAGTTCTTCAAAGTAAGCACCGGACCATGTCGCGAAGGGGATCAATCGCTTGTCATTGTCATTAAGCCACACGGCCGCAGTAAAACCTGGAAACTCGAGCTGTGGCAAGAAGCGAGAGCACCAACCAAAAAGACTAAAGCTTGTTTGTTGTTGTTGTTGTTGTTGTACAAGCAGCGGAATCCGGGCCACCGAGAAAAATAGAGACGTCCCTTCGTTTTTTGAAAAGGAATTAGTCTGCATCCATATCCACAGCGACGGAAAGGATCGGCCACGATCCTTTTCGACGTAGCCCCTCGAGGTGTTTGCGTTGAAGATGATTTCCTCCGTGTGCTGCTGCAAGGAATCCACCACTTTTAATTTGCCCTCGAGGCGGTGGTCAAAACTCAAGACGTCGTGATAACATTCCAAAAAGGGCGCGGTTCCCACTGGTCCCATGGCTCCCAGATTCCAAACCGAAGGTATGGGCCACGGCGAAAGATCCAAATATTCGACAGAGCCTTGGATCGAGACGGAGGCATCGTCATTCTGTTCGTTGTCACTGCGTGGATATAAATCCAGCACCATTCCGTTTCTAGAAAACGTATTGTTTCCAATCTTGATGTAATAGCCAGGTTCTTCTTCTTCGCCCGCCGCCACCAAGTTGGTAATAGTCGAGTTCGGTTTCGAGATCGAATCGATAATAGTGTTGTTTCTCGCCATTGATGGTCACAAAAATGAAGGCGTGCGATTCGTTGGTGCTCTGGTGGCCGCTGTCGAAAAATACTCCGGGAACCACCGCCATGGAGAGGCTATCGTGGTTATTATTATTATTGGAACAAACTTGTTGATCTTTACAATCGTCTTTCCCGACAACAACAACACTACTTTTTTGGACCATCTTGTGATACCATCCCTCGAAAAATCGACTCGTCTTGCCCGTTCCGTGATACAATTCGGGACGAAAGAGCAACTCTTGGGCGTGCGAACGAAGCAACCAGCAAGCCAACAAAAGGACGATTCTCGACAAGGCAATTCTCTGGTTCTTGCGACGCGGACGAAAAGTGCGAGCAGCGGAACCAGCTGAATGAGAACAGCGTTGGTTGCTCATTAGATTGTTGCTTTCTAGAGTTATAAACTTGCTGTGGTGTTGGCGTTGTTGTGTTTGTTGGTTTTGTGACTTTCGTCGTCGTACAGAATTTTTTTTCGATTCATTGTTATTGAAATAATAATCAAGATCGCTTTCATTCCGCTCAAAAAAATCGTCAAAGATTGAGAAAGTTTTCCGAATCACCCCACTACGAACGTGTGCGCTATGACATACATGCATATGTATGAGACCTATACTATGTATTAATAGTATGTTCTTTAAAGGGATTGGAAATTTTATCATTTTGAACGTGGAAATTTCTTGGAATGCACAAAAACTCGTCGGCATTCCCTTGTGACATTTTTTTTCTCTCCCTCACTCGACGGCGATTTCCAATCTCCGAGACATTCGAAAAGCATCTCATCCTCACAAAAAGAAAAAGAAACGTTGCGACAGGATGAAATCAAAACTACAATCCATTGGCTGGCTCTCGTTCTGGAAATTTTCGTTCGGATTGCGAATGGAAAGTGTCAAGAGTGGAAGGTGAACAATGCGAACTCCTCCCCCAACACCATCTTCCAGGAATGTGAATGCTGGAGCGTGACCTTCCTATACGGTGTTTCGACTTCGATTGATTCTATGCACCAACAAACGAAAGGATACATTTTCTCCGCTACAACGAGAGAGACTAGGCGTCAATCGATGACGGGACATGTGGAGGAACGTGGCACTTTGGAAATTCGGGTGCCGAACGACCGCGGAAAGAACCGACTTTATCATAGAACTTCAAATAAAATTAGAACCACGACCATGCATTTGAAACGAAGCAGAACTTTTCTGTATTACGAGTCTCACCAATCGTGGCCACCATTTGAAATCTCATTCAAAATGTCTCAGATAATTGCGCTCTAGAATAATTTAAAGTGTGTAGTTGTCATGACTAATGTATATTGTTATTATGGTATACTGTATTTCTGTCTAATTCTTGTTGTGGTGCTCGCGAATCTATTCTTCTGTCTTGGTGATATCTATGATTGAAACTGCTCTTGGCTCTCCTAAGACGATTCTTCAGTAGTCGTTGAGGTATCCGTTGCGGTAGTCGAAGTCGAATCTGCAGTGCTCGTTGAAGTGCTATCGGCATCAGTAGCAGCAACAGTGGGCACCCCAGTTGGCGAATCAGTTGGCGAATCAGTTGGTGAACTAGTTGGTGAACTAGTTGGTGAACTAGTTGGTGAATCAGTAGGGGCTTCGGTTGGGGCGACGGTAGGGGCGACGGTAGGGGCGACGGTGGGCGAATCAGTAGGAGAAAGGGTGATGTCGTCGGGGTCGTCGAAAGTAATATCCTCGCCCGTCGAATCATAGCTTCCGCCGGGAAGTGAGATTTCGACTTGCTCTATCAAAGCAGAGGTATCAATGATAGTATACGAGGCTGCTTCTTCCATAATGGTTAGTTGTGTGTCGAAAATTAAACCATCTCCATTTGTGTCCTCCGCTCCGGAAGAAAGCGTAACCCCACACCCTGTAGCAGGAATATCGGTGGCTACATAACAGTCACAATCGCACATATCGCAATCCAACACGATGTTGTTGAGGGTACCGCCGACTGAGGTGATATCATAAGTTCCACAAGTTGCCAAGCGTCGTCCTGTGGAACCGTTTGCTTGTGCTGCAATAACATCAAGTGCTGCCTTGATTAGGCCTTCGTTGACAGTGCGGATCGTAGTAGCTGCTAAAAATTCGACTTCACCCATAAATTTACTCGTAGCAACCTGAGGTGCCTGCGCAATTGTAGGCGCAATTGTAGGTGCTTTGGTCTTTTTTGGTGCTTTGGTCTTTTTTGGTGCTTTGGTGGGAGTTGGAGCTTTTGGCAATTTTGGCGGTTTCGGCGCTTTCTCATTCTTCAGACCTCTACGAGGTTTGTTGTTGCCTCCGTTTCCCGATCTTCTTTCAACAATAGGAGCATCGTAGGCATCGAAGAGCGCACGGTCGTCTTGTCTGCCTAGCCGAGCTTCGGTGCCAGAAGAAAGCACGAAAGCGATGCAGAGAGCCAAAGCGATCTTGAATTGGTTGGTGGAAAACATTGTGAAAAGGTTTTTTGTTCTGTTTTTGTTTCTGTGCGTTTTGGAACGATGAAATTCGAATTTATGAGAACAATCGATGGTTCGATTGCAGATTCTAAATTTTCGTGAGCGTCACGAAACTGCGTAGAAGTCCCGTCTTTTTCTCGGTTGATCTTGGCTTCTTAAGAATAGTCATTGCGAACCTTATTTTCAGGGCCGATTGAATCCATGGGTTTTTGTTAAGTACGCAACTTGTATTTTTTGCATTGCGAACTCCGATGACTTCTTCAACGCATAAGAAATAACAAACCAGAGTCTTGGTTCGCTTTACGTCAACGCTCGCTTGGGCAGGAATGTACGAAGAATTCCCGAGCCCGTGAACGTGATTGAATTCAAACCTTATGTTTTTCGATGGTATAAAAGTTCAATAAAATGCCGAAAAAGTCCGGCGTTCGTTATATAACCCCATTGAAAAAAAAGTGGTCTCGGATTGAATTTCTAGTTTAATGGTATTCGTGGAGTCATTAATTTCTTTTATTGGCATAGACGGCCTTATTATTTCTTTTTTGTTCGTAGAAAATATGTCAAGAATGGTTCGGTAGTTTGGGCCCTTGAGATGTTCTTGGAAGAACCACGTATCACGGAACGAAGACAAGGGCGGTTTGAGAAGCAAACTGTGTTCAACATTCGCATATGTCGAAATTCGCACATTCTCTTATTTAAAATATACAGGAAACCTGAGAATCGAATCGGAATTCTGGCCATACATGTTTGAATGGGATTGTTCAATGCAAAAGAGAATGTGGTTCGCAAGACACTTACACATAAGAAAACCACGATGGATTGCAACTTCAATAGGGTGGGATAATACTACCTGTATGCATCTCATATAAAAGTTCGATCCCGTCGGCATTATTTCGTATTGCTTGATCGTAAAGTTTCGAAAGATTGGTTCGCAAATTTCCAAAAAGCGTGACCATTCGTGGATCGCAAAATAACAATACTTACGCTGAACGGTTTCAAGAAACAGAATCATCGCGGCACAGGCATTTTCACAATACAAGTGTTCAAGAACCCATCAACAACTATGGCGAGAACCCCATCGAGGAAGTCTCGAATCGAATGCGAATAGCGGTCAATTCTAGTGCCAGAGCGTGCTTGCAAGAATTCGCAACAAAGGTCATCAGGGTGATACACGCGACTACTTCCAAAGCTTTATTTTCGGTAAACAGCAGCATAAGACGGATATAAGCTCTAAAACAATTAACGCGAGTTCGATCTTGCCTCAAATTGAGGAGGAACAGCAACCGAACCGAAGGCCAACGATGGTATAGATTGGATAGGGTTAGGGTGGTATGTAAGATATAACACAATGATATTCTTCCGATGAAACCGTAAAACGCACAACTTTCCTTGAGCTACGCGCTGAGAGCGAACGCGAATGAAAAAGGAGCGAGACAGTCTGAAAATAAAGTGACCGAGTTACGACTCTCCTTGTTGTTACTGTGGCTAATTGAGGGAGTCTTGTATCTGCGACTACTTAATTTGCAAAAAGGTCAATCGTTAATGATCAAATCCAACCGATTTATTTCTAGTCTATCGTATGAAAGCATCGTTTTCAAACGGTGTGTGTAGGCGTCAGCGACTGCGTCCTCAAAGAATGAGATTGGAGGCGATTGTTGTTGTACGGTATTCATCTTCGGGGGAATGAATCAATCAATCAATCGATCATGAACTTTACATAGACAGTAAGGATCTCTTGTTTTGCTATGCATGTTTAATTGGATTTCGGAGCTTCCATGTGATAGGAGTGAACCCTGTTCCGAATGAGAGGTGAAACAGAAACTGCCTTCCGCATAAAGAGAAAGAGATTTTAGTCACGTTTTCATTTTTGTGAAGAATCCAGAAAAACTGCGTACGAACGTACGTACGGTAAGTTCCGTGTAAGACGATGATTTTATATGTTTCGAATCAATCGATCGTGCATAATGATGATGTGGGACTGGAGATTTTTTGTCGTGTTGTTCTTTCTATTTTCGTCCTTTTTATCGACCAATCGACGACTCCCACTCTTCCGTCTCACACAATTCTTTTGGCCTCGCAAATGAAACTCGAATCCAATCCATTCCATTGAAAAATGATGCTCTCTTCCAATTCATCTACTTTTTCGTCGGCGGTGTTCTTCCTATGTTGCTTGGTGTGCTTCGGTGGAAACAACAGCCATCGATTGGTAACAGTATCCGCTCTTTGTGACACTAGCGCGACCGCACTGACGGTTGCGTACGGGAAAAACATTCCACGAACCTGTATCAACGTTCCGTTGGGAGATGACGACGACGAAGGAAGAGAACGTTGTTTTTATACATATGTTCCGAAAACTTGCAGCAGCAACGAGATCACAAAAGCTCCCCTCGTTGTGGATGTGCACGGAATGGGAAGCTGCCCCTTGTGGTCGGCCGGATACACGGGATGGATGCAAAAGGCCGAGGAGGAATGCTTCGTCGTCATGTGGCCAAACGGCAACGAACACCCACTGATGCCGCGCTGTTTCAACACTCCCGGATTCTTGACAAGCGACGACATGGAAGGTGACAAAACCAACAACGAGAGTGGTGATAACGATGTGACGGCCATGCCCTGCTGTTGTTTGGACGATACGACCTTCAATCCCCCGGAAAAAGCCTGTCGATCCCCTGTTTTTGAAAATGGCCATTGATACGGTCATTGCACAGAGATCGGAAGAAGCTGTCATGTCGATCGATACCAACCGGATTTACATGGCCGGACATTCCAATGGTTGCATGATGAGCCTCGCCATGGCGGCACTGTACAGTGATACGATTGCCGCCGTCTGCTGCCATGCCGGGGCTGTTTTGACGCCCGTTCGACGAGGATCATTATACCCCCGTGCCCATCTGGATGGTGCACGGAATGAAGGACGAGATTGTCCCATACGAGGGAACCACCATGTTAACACTGCCCGGGATGGGCCCACTCGGATTCTTGTCCATGAACCAAACATTCTCTTATCTGGGAGACAAGAACGAATGCTCTCAAAAGGAGGAAACGGATGTGTTTCGATGACCACGGAATCGTCGGAAAAGTACATCAACACAAGAACTGCAAAGACCAGGCCACCGTGGAGATTGTCGCCCTCTTTGGCGATGGACACGAACCCTACAGTTCCCCCGTGTTGGGTAAAAGGGCCTCGACGATCGACACGACTGCCATGGCAGTGGGACTTTTGTAGCGCGCATACCAAGGGCCAGGAACCTTTGACCACCACAATTTCGAAGGAGAAGAATTATTCCATGCAGGTTCTTCGGGATCTTTCGTTCGATCGTTCTCCGTGGGATTGGTTTTGGTGCCATTGTTGGTTTTCGCCCTGCAGTATTAGCAGGAATTGCCTCTACAGATCTAATGTCTGTCTTTATCGTTCTGGATGTAAATGTGCGGGTTCTTCGAATGAGTAAAGAAGTATTAATTATCGATTTTTACTATTGAATGCTGCCAAAATGATTCCTAGAGAGTTCGATCGCCTCGCGTTCATTTCTTTTTTGCTATTCGGAGATTGTCGTTTGCAACTTCGGGTCGTGCCATACAAAACGTTGAAGTAGAAAGCAAAATCCATAATTTTGAATTCATGAACCTAATAGAAGGCCCTCCTGAAAGAAACAGAAGTAAAAAAGATTGAAAATTGAGTGAACTATCGCTATTCTAGTGACAAACCACCAATATTGGCAGAAATGGATTGGTGCCAAGACATACATTCCACCAAATGAATTCGCTGGTTTCACTAGTATAAGAATGTACACTCAACTCAGCTGTATTTTCTTTAAGGTAGAACCAATGGTTTGGTTGTAGAACATTTTGAATATTGTAGAAAAATGGAATTGCCAACAGTGTATTGTAATTGCTAAAAGAAAAAAAATCCTGTAGCAAGGCCAAAAAATTCTAGTCCGGATGTTGATGAGCACCTTCGGATGCAATTTCCCCAGTCTTTACTATTTACTCAAAAAATAATCCCCCAAAGTAATTCTGATGTGTTCGAACAAAAAAAGATAATCCTCTCACGAGGTGCGCTTGCTTTGTTCGCGCGGGGTGAAACATGCGCGACAATACCAATCCTGACAGCAATCGTGATCCAAGATTCCGATCCCATACGTACGAGTACTCAAAAAGTCCTTCGAAGAAAAACGAAACAGAACAACTCGTAGAAGTTCCGTACAGTACTGGTACGTACTCGTACGTAGAGACGATTCGATTTGTTCTCAACCGAAATCAAGAACCAAAAAAAGCAAGAAAAAGAAGAGCCAACATCACGACAATCGACACGACAACAAAAACAATACTAGAATCGATCAACAAGCAAGCAATCCATCTGTCCATCTGTGTTTACAAACAAACACAAGAGAAAAAGACAAAACTGGCTAGTGTATAACTACTATATACATTGAAGATCAACAAATCATGACAGAAGAAGAAGACGCTGCTCCGGTGGAGACCACCATTCCGAACGGAGAAGAAGAAACTGCAGAAACCAATCAACAACACAATAACAATCATCAACACAATAACAATCAACACAATCAACGCATTGGAAGCATTTCTTCGGCACGCTTCAATATCTTATCGACCATGGTGGGAGGTGGATGTCTCTCGCTTCCACTGGCCTTTGAACAATCCGGAAACGCCCTGGTGGGACCACTGATGCTGTTGCTGACGGGAGGCATTACCAATTTTTGTTTCCAGAGATTGGTATTGACTTCGCAGCAGCATTGAATCCGCCGCATTCCACTCTATCGGGCAAGGATACCTTTGAAAGCATCACGGCCGAGGCCTTTGGTCCGGTTGCCAACCTGGTATCCATGGGATTGGTGGTCTTGATGTGCTTTTTTGGAACGGTGGGATATTCCGTCTTGTTGCGGGACATGGTGGAACCCCTGAACGACTGGATCGTATCGACGGTGTTGTCAAAGACAACAACTAGTACTACTACAACTAGTACTACGCATGGGTGGTTGGACAAGAATTTTACCATGTTTTTGGTGGTATTCCTGGTGACTCCCTTTTGTACCCTCCGTCGATTGACGGCCTTGAAGGACTGTGGGGCCTTGTCCATGGTGTCCTTGCTCATCCTCGGAACCTGCATTGTCATTCGGAGTGTCCAGTGCAATTTAAATCTAAATACAAACGATGATTTCAATTTGGGCGGCGGCGAAGATCCCTGGTATACGCACCTCAGGCTCTTTCCGGATTCCTGGCACGATTTGCTCAACGCCCTTCCGCTCTACATTTCGTGCTTTGTCTGCCACTACAACATTTTGCCCGTCCACAACGAGCTCACCGAACCGACGGAGAAACGTGTCTCGTGGTGGCTAACGTCGACCACCTGGTTTGCGGTGGGCCTGTATTTGGTCATGGGATTTGCGGGATCGGCATACGCCCATTGTACACCGACGGGAAAATACAAGGCAGTAAGTACATGTACAGTACTATTTGTATTTGTATTAGTGAAATGAGAAGCGATATAGTTATTGCTTTTTTTGGTCGCTCATTTTTTTCTTGTTTCCAATATACAAACTTATTGTTTCTATAATAAACAACAACAACAACAACAGACATTTTGTTGGATTTCGACGAGCACGATCCCCTTCTCATGGTTGGTCGCATGTGTCTGGCGGTCACCATCACCCTGGCATTTCCCATGCTGGTGATTCCGGGACGCGATATTGTCGTTCGATCGATCATTTTGCCACGAATGCAAGCATTCCAATTCCAATCTACGCAACAACAACAACAACAAAGTGACGTCGAAGAGGAGCTTGCGGAACCCCTGCTGGACGAAAATGAAAATTACGACAATGAAAATTACAATGACGACGAAGTCGAAACACTGCAAGACGACAAAATATCCTTTGGGGTCTTGCTGTCGATTTCCGTCGGACTCTTCTGGTCGGCCGCGGCACTGGCCAGTCTTGTTTCGTCGATCGATGTGGTGTGGGATCTGCTCGGATCGAGTTTGAGTATCCTAATGTCGTATCTGATTCCAGCGGGAACCTACCTGGTAATCACAAAGCAGCAGCAGCAGCAGGAGAGTGATACTACCTCGAACGAAAACAACAACAATGGCGAGGAAGATCCTACCGAAAGCACCGCGACGACGACCAACAATAACAACAACAACAAGGCAGCTCGCATAGCGTGTTGGTTGCTCCTTGGTGGATCGGTTCCGCTCATGATTGTATCGACCGCCAATGCGGTGTACAACACATTCTTTTAGAGACTACAGAAAACCATGATTCGAGGCAACATGGAATCCATGGCATGAAAATAAAAATTAAAAAATAAATTATTTGCTTTACTTTTACTTTAGATTCCTATTTTCTTTTTTTCAAATGTCTTGAAACATGACCACCAGAAGTTGCTTCGTCGGGGCATGCCACTAGTTTCTCTCAGCGTTGCCTGGCACGACCAATCGTTTCACATTCCTTTGTCATTCATCGCAAACGTTTCTGTGTTAGTTTGCTCCGAAGTTGTAATCTATCTCGGAAGTTTATGGAATGGCCTGTTCTGTTTGCAATGCCCAAATAATGATCTAGGTCTGGAGCATTTTCGCTGATTTCTCCCAATGGTTCTGTTCACACCCCAACACATCATATCGTCCGACTGCAATCTTGGCACTTCTGGTAATCCTAGCCAATGACAGGACGAAGGTATTGTTTGTTCTGTCCATCACTCGACCGTTCCTTTTAAAAACTGCTGTTGTGAGAATGAAACGGGTCGTCATTTCTTTTTTTCTTCTTCCGATTCTACAAGAATAGTGCAAATTTCTGCGAGCTGTAAGTAAGTACAAGATCCAGCCTCAACAACCAACCAATCTCGCTCGCTGACCATCATACAATCTACAAGGCGTTTCTTCGAATTCTCAATATCATGGCTTCTCAAATACGATGTTATTGTTGAGATTATTTATATACATCAAACGGGCAAATTCATTCACAAAGAGCAGAAATACATCACGAGTTGTTTTTCTTGATTCGGAGGTGGACCTGATGCGTGTCTTTTGGGTCATCGCATCGATCACCAAGATATCACTTGCTTGGAACTGTGTACAAAAGAGTTTCGTTCCATAGCAAGCGATTGCATCCCACTTCCATTCACCTTCTACGCCACACGGAATGGTGTGTAGAAGGTATAGACAAGTGGTATAGAATCGCTTGCTATGGTACAAAACTCTTCTGTGCACCCTGGAATGCAAGTGATATCTTGGTGATCGATGCCGTGACAGAAGAGACGCACACCATTCCGTGTGGCGTAGAAGGTGAAGATAAGTGGTCTGGAATCGCTTGCTATGGCACAAAACTCTTCTGTGCCCCCACGATGCAAGTGATATCTTGGTGATCGATGCCGTGACCGAAAAGACGCACACCATTCCGTGTGGCGTAGAAGGTGAAGATAAGTGGTCTGGAATCGCTTGCTATGGCACGAATCTCTTCTGTGCACCGTTCATAGAACGAACTCGGTTAGTCGAGTTAAATATCAGAGAAATTGGAGGATTGACAAGAACAGCGTTTATGGTTGATGCTTACCAGTACAACCGAAGTACGTACTTCACAACAATCGAAGATTTAAAAAGGGGGTTCTCCGCTCAAAGCCATTATATGAAAAAATAGTTTTGATGCGTTGAAAGTAGTTTTGCTAAGAAACAAAAATCTCGAAGTCTTCCTTTCAGTCGTACAATAACAGGACTGATTGCATCCACCGAGAATGAATCTCCCGAACAGAGATACAATCTACAAGAATTTTCCTCGAATTCGAATTAACATAGGTGCATGCCCAAATTGCGTACAATCGTTCATAGAAGCGTGTTTGGTAGATTGGTAATAATAATTGTGTATTTACAATGAGATTGCGTTATTAGTTGTCCACTTGGCACCAATTCCTCATATTGGTGCCAGATTATGGAGAAAGATACCCATTGTGTTAAACTTGGTACTTAGGGTGCGGTGGCATGTGCCAGCGCACATCGGACAACCCTATTGTATGTTTCTTTCTCAATCCTCGATCTCATCGTGATTGCTGTAGTCTGCTGCCTCTTGCTCGGCATCGGCCGTGGCGATGGCTTTACGGGCCATGTCGGAATCTTGATTGGAAAACATCATCGTATGCCGTTTCTCCTTTTTCTGGGACCAGGGCCCTGGTTCACCCCTGGTGATCTTTCCGAGGACAGAAACCAATTTCACCGAAGAACAACCAATCAAAACCACCTGTGGGACGTAAAAGGCACCAAAGTAGGCAATAGCCTGTTGCTGGAAGTCGAGTGGAGCGTACTGAACAATGGCAATGGCTGGAATATACGAGATTCCAGCGGCGATGGTAGCCTTGACCATGAAATCGAATTCAAGACAAATCAAAAGAACGGATCGGACGACCAGGAGAATAGTCTCGAGACTGGAAGCAAGTGGAAAGATGGTATATGTGAATGGCAAAGTAAAAATACCACCCTGACCATTTTCGCCCATGACTCTGTCGAAGTACGGGAGGCACTCGGAACTTGAGGCGTAGGCACAAGCATTCTTTCCCGAGGAGATCGCGAGACCGTCAAAAAATGGGACGGTCACACTGATAATGAGGATCACCAATCCTAAGGTTGCCCACAGGTTGCATTTGATGAAGTCCACAAATACTTTGGGTGTTCCGTCCGTGAGCAGCATTGGTCCCACAATCTTGATGACCAAGGCCATTCCATACGCATAAGCGTGTCCATAGATGGGAAGCTCGGACTGAAGAGCAGTTATTTTATAGGCGACGGCGCCGTCTGCGTTCAGGGATAGGTAGATGGAGCAAGACATGCAACCCTGGAGGATGATTTCGATGAACATGAGCTGGATACCCTGCTTGACAAGAGCTGAAACTTCCTTCTTTTCCTTCTTTCTTGCAGCGATTTCGGCGTCCGATAATTCGTTTTCAACGTCATTTTGTTTTTTGCGGAATGGCATAGTCATGTAGGAGAAGACTTTTTTGATCGATAATTCGAGACCACTAAAATTCAGCACGAACATCCAGAAAGAAAGTTAGAATCGTGTTGACAGAGAAAAAGGTGCGAAAAGTTTCGTTGTGGGAGAAAAAGAACAATACTCACGTTCGCTCGCGAACCTGCGCTCCCATGGGAGAAAGCAAAAACCCAAGATACAAGAAGGGCATGAGCCAATCTTTCGAAAATTCGGCTAGCCCCAACAGCGTCAAAGGATTCGGATATGTTGTAACGTTTCCAAACCAGATCCAGGAAAAGACTCCCCACGAAATCAAACCAATCCATCCCATCAAATCGTATTCATATGCGCCCATCAAAAAGCCAGTCAGGACACCGCTGATCTGTGTGCCCATGCATCCCCAGGATTCCATCATCCAATAGGGAAGAACCATCGAAATATCAATGCTCTCGACAAAGGAGCATCCCGGATACAAAAGCTTGTCATTTGCCAAACCGGGAATGGTGATTCCTGCGAGGGTTCTCTCAAACGCTCCCAGCAAAGTTCCCACGAGGCCTGCCAGTGTTCCGGTAACAATGACGCCCGCGAGTCCCATGTGAATCAGACGATCCGTGAGCCCCTTGTCGTTTTGAACCATGGCATACGACACCCGAATCAAAATGATGTCCTCCACAAAGGTAAAGACGGTATAGAAGGGTTCCATAAAGGCCTCTGCGGCCGCCAGGCTGTTCCGCTCCGTGACCGTCATGTTGGCCTGTTCGCTCTGCTTGAGATAGATCCCAATACAAATGGTGGCTACCACGAAACTCATTAGACCAAACTCCCAAATTGTCAATAGCGTATTTTTCAAAATGCTTGGAAGTTTGCGGTTGGTAATGAACCTTGGCCTGCGTTCTTTTTCTTCTTGGGACATGATGGCTTTTTCTTCGGGCGACATGGATTTCCAGAGTTGCCAAATCCCCCAATACAATGGGGTATTACATAAGACCATTCCAATGAGCATGTACTGCCACGCAACGCCGGGAAAGAGAGCCGAGTTGACATCACAACATTTCTTGGTGGGGACGCCTGGATTGCAGTTCGCCTCCGGGAAGATGCACGAGTTTCCCACCAGAGTTCCGTTTACCAACTCGTCGTTGGTGTCAAAAAAGACAAAGGGGTAGTCGTCGACGGAACAGACTGTTGACATGTTGGGATGCACGTTCGTAGTAATCGATAAAAGAATAGGGATGTGCCTTTTTTGAATCAATGATAGAAGAACAACTACGTGTAGTAATTCTCTTTCTTGATTGCGGAATTCGAATGATATTATAATACCACTCTGATTTTCATCAACAGAACTGTTGTCAAGCCGCTTGCGTTCAACAAGAACCTTCCCCAGTGACTATCGATAAAAGTAGGCTTATACGGAGAAATTCAAAATAGCATTGGGTATATGTGTGCACGTGCGATTGGTTTGTTTGAACGTAAAAAAATCTTTCTACACGTTTTTCGTAGGATGTTCCACGTTGTCTTCGAAAATTCCCGACCGGCGCAATTTCCTTAACCTGCGTCATGCGTTCGGAGAAAAAGCGGGAAAATTCATACGCTATCATCCAATAAATCCACAAAATTCTGCGAGGTCGTTGTTTGCAAACCGACCATCCAGACGACCAGTTCGAATAAGATTTTGAATTGTTGCAAGCATCCCGACGACCAGTTCGAATAAAAGATTTTGAATCATCATCATCTTTCTCCTCATGAAAAAAATCCCCCAACATCGCTTTCACTCGTCGAGAGTGGTTCTATCTACTAACAATACTACGAATGGGATTCTTTTTTCTCCTTCTTCCGGGCAGTTTTGATGTATCTATCCGACAAGCTTGTGGATTCGTTCGTCGATTTCATCAAAGGTTTCTGGTTGCGACGGACTCGAAGAGCTCCCGGAACACTGCATCTTTCTGCAAGGCCTCCTTGAGACGCCTCGAAACTCGAACAGTGTTCTTCTGGGAAGCGGATCACTGGAAATCGATCGTGTGAAACCTGGTAGATTCGTTCGTAGACAAGGATTTTTCACAGTAGCATGCGATTAAAGTGCAACTCTGGGACAACCTGGCGGTTGGAAAAAATCGTTCGTGGAGTCACGCCACGATCGTTGTCGATTGCCAGCACATAGTTTGTGTTTTGTATTTGACTCCCAGATAATGAAAGAGGGCATTATTCATGGCACTTTCTCCTTCTGCATGGCCCTCGATGCTGGAAGTATGATGTTGTCGTGCTAAACGATTCTACAAAAAGAAATTGGGGTAACATTAAACAACTTTCCTCGTATTCTTTTTCGGAAGAAGGTTCGATAATTATTCAAATTGAATTGAATAGTACGATTACAAAATATTATTCCCCTGTTCTACCCTGGGACACTTCGAATTCCTCCGTTCTCAGGATGCCAGACACAAAAACAGACAATGGAAACCTGGCTTCAAGTCGATACATACAAAAGGCCTTTAGAAGTACTTTTGACACCCAGCTTTCTCGTTAGCTTATTTAAGGTTGCACGAGTTTTTCTCCGCATATGTCGGTTCTCCAGTGGTTCAGTGGTGGCAGTCTCGAGAAGAATGAAGACCGAAATGGTTCATTCACATTTCTATTGTTTCTTCTACAATAAATTGCGTACGAAATGCAATAAAAACAACGAGGAACAGAACTCATACCACCTCGATTCACTTAGGCTCGAAAGAAAAAGAAGCATTCTTCTTGCTTGTTTCCAAAACGAAACGAAACAGCAATCAGGATACACTACCACTAATCTGTCATCGGAGAGAAACAACAGTTTCCGACACAATCATGCACATCTTCCGACAAACAACAGGCATCATGCCGAAATGTGTGTTTGTCGCTCTCTTGGCGACGACGACGACGACGATTTCGTCGTTGGTGGATGCCCTAGATCCCCACGAAATCCTCCGTGCCCGATGGAACATGGACGAACCCAACATCACTTACTTTACGGAAAATAACACATTCGTCCTCGACTTTCCTACCGCGAGCCCAAACAACACCTTGAATGGTATGCAGCACGAGTTCTACGATACAAATTGCAAGTTCGATGGCTCGAATTTCACCGAATATATCATTCCCAGTGGCATTTATGGACCCGATGGAGTTTCTGCGCCACAAATGACCTTGGATGGCCTAGGCGGCCTGCCCCAACTGCAATTTACGATCGACCCAGCGGTTCTCTCCCAGGACGAAAAAATTTACATGGTTATAAATGCGAGTGATGTGGATAGCAGACGTCAGTTGATATACGGTGATGGAGGCTATGGTGGTGGCAGTGGTGGTGGAAACGGGACCTACAATGGGGGAGGAGACAACAATGCTGGTTCTAACGGGGCCGACACATCCGTGGAGGATCTTTTCGGAAACAGCACCAGCACCACCAATGACACCTTGAATTGTCCAGCTTTCAACAATACTTTTAACTTTACTAACAGTATTAGAAAGTTGAGCGGGGGCAGGGAACTATACGATTTTCAGGCGAGCGATGTGGGAAAAGGTGTAATGAGGATGTGTCTTCGCTCCAGTCTCGGCTACCCAAAAAATGCTACATATTTCCGAGAAGTCAATTTCATCGAATCTCTCATCTACATATTCTATGACTTGACAGCTGGATTTTGCGTGTTATCTGTCAACGTCGAACCGAAGCTGCGACTGATCACGTCGGTGCAGAAGGACACCTATGAACTTGAGGCTTGGTTGTGTGATTTATCCCGGAGCGAGAGTCGCACGAATTCCGATCGCTCTCTTCCGGCACCCGTTGCATCCACATACATGGCGGCTACTTCCAATGTCACGAATGCGACATACTTCAACCAGGGAGACCTTCTCACAGTGTGTGTTGCACCTGATGACTATGCCTACAACGAAGGCATTCGTATGGATGGCCTTACCTCTTTCACTTGGAAACGCTACGATCAGAATTTCACACCAGAGGTGGTCAGCCAACCAGCTATTACAAATGGGACAGCAGCAAACAATCTTCTCACATATTATCCTTATGCAGAATGCATAGGTGGTTCTGAATACTGCCGTTTTTCATCGGTACTTTTTGCAGACTTTTACCGTTCCCGTGGTGTCGCCTACGGAGAGGGCATTGGAAAAATGACGTTCGCTACGACTCGTAGACGACTTGGAGAACCCAAAAAAGAAGAAGCGTCCTTTAGTCGGTTTTTGCAGGAAAGTGATTCCCCGTCTTCATTCGACGTTCTTTTACCTGTCGATTACAACGACGATGGCCCTATCAGCCTGAAAACGGCTGGTGCTGCTTCTGTTGGATTCTGTATGTTGGTAGCTGCGATTGTCTATCTCCTCTGCTGCGCTCTTCTTCTGGCATGACGAAGCCATTTTCCTACGGACAAATTCGGAACGAATTCCCATTCCAACATCTTCTTGGTGGATTCCACCCAACCCTCCACGATACTTGTAGTGGTTAGTCCGACAAGAACAAGAATATGAATTGCATACTCTAGTATTGACGAACTTGTTGCCAATAACTTTCTTTCGGCCACTATTCCCTTCATGTCGATGTAAAATAAAGTGTACTACTATTATTTATTAGCTAGTACGACTACCTACTACTTTGTCTGCGGGAGGCAATCTCTGAATTTTTTTTCGCCGTCTCATAAAGAGAAATTTCGGGGCTGCTTGCATCACAGTTTTCGAACAGGTGTTCGCCCGGGTGCAAAATCCGCAAAAGTCCTTGTGCCTGGTACTTCTTGAGGTGTTTCCACACACCACAATCGTATTCGTCGAGGATGAGGTCGATCTCATGCATTTGTTCGTCGGTCATCTTGCGAGCTTTTTGGTCATCTTTCTTTCTCTGGTCCGTCACTGGTTTCTTGTAGTGGGGAAGAAATATACTGCTGTTTTCACAATACATACCAGGAACAGGACTGTCAGTGCCCATCTTGAGTATATCGCACGCTATTACCCCCTGTACACCGCCAACCATGGTACCGTTGTTCATTGCGATTGACATGATACGCTTGGGAATTGAGTTAGAATCGTCGTCGTCGTCGATCCTTATTCGTGTACTTTTGCTTCCAATCGGCCAGCAGATCTGTCATGAAGGTTTCGACCGGAACCGTGTCGTGCTTGGCAAAGACATCCGGCAAATTTCGAAGGGAATACCTGTTTGGGATATCTCCGCTCCAGCCAAATTCATACACCGCGTCGTTCGCAGGGACACGCGGGGAAGCAAGTTGAATCGTGAGCGGAAGTCCCGTCACGGGATCTGGCACACGTTGCCGCCCCAAGGCCGGAATTCTCGAAAAGGTTCCCCCCACCACCAAAATGTCGGCTTGGACAAAGTGCCTCCAGTCCCTTAGATTGAGAGACACGTCCATATTGTGTTTGTTTTTTTCTTTCCGCATATCGGGAGCCAAATGGTAGTGTTGCACGAGGCCCTCGTACATGGTCCAGTTGCGGGAAATCTTGCGCTTGCGATCGATCATTCCGTAATCTTCCGAAAACATGTGAACCTCGGGAATTTTTCCGGCCTTTTCCAGTATGGATCGAAGATGCCTCAACAGATAAACATAAAACTGATCCAGGATAACTTCTCGCTGCCAGTCAAGGAAATCGCCACGTCGTACGTTGATGGCCACTGTCACAACCCTTGGATCCTTTGTGTTTTCAAAGAGGTCTTGCGCGACAAGTGTTTTGTTAAGCCTTGGATTGTCACTCGAGGTGGCATCGACAATCATTGTACCCCATTTCTTCCGCATTTTGTCATCAAAGGCACATTCTTTGTCTTTCTCGAACCAATTCAACAAAAGTTTATCGTGTCTTTTAAAGGCATAAATGCCTTCTTTTGTCGGCGGTGATGCATCCAAGAGGTGTTTATAGAGGCCAGACAATTCTAGCCTTTTACCCAGGCCTTCCGGACATGTTTGATTGACAAATCCTGGAAAGTATGCTTCCATTCCGAGACGGCCTTTTTGAATGCAAAAGTTGTGGCCATAACAATGTGCGTAGCTCATGAGATATAGTGGACGTTGGATACTACTACCAAGGCGATCGCCTCGAGGAAATAGATTCTGGATCCAAATTTCTGCTTTGACGCTGCTGTTGGATGCCTTCACTTTCTCGTCGTCATGTCTGCTTTCGTTCTTGAGTGATAGAAGTACTTCTGTTTCCAGTACGATTTTGTCGTCTCCGGCGTCACCCGATTGTGCGCCTATTGTTGTGAGGTTGTTCCCATGTTTGTCCTTCACATCATTGAGTTTGGGTTCAGGGATAGTCTTATTGTGCGAACTTTGCGGGTAAGTTTCGTTTCCGTTGAATCGACTGGGATTTTTAAGGTTGGAGAGCGAAAGAAGGGAGACGAGGACAATAACCATGACGTTACTTGGAATTCTTGGACAATCTCATGGTTAACAACAACTGGTGGTCGAGTTCATTTTATTACTACTTGCGTTTTTGTGGTTGCTATATTCAATGTGTGTTCAACTTATTCGGAACTAGTCGCTGAGGATGATGAAACAGAGTGTTTTCTTGACGTTCAACAAGTTGATCGAATGAAGTGCACACACCGGAGCCAACTGGGACATCCTATCCCTTAAAACGCGATACTTGCACGAGGAATTAATTGAGTCAAGCTGGTCGAATATATGAATCAAAGTGGTCGAACATGTGAAGATGTCCGCTATCCGACTCGCTCGCTATTCCTCATCACCTAAAAGAGAAATCAAAATAACAAGCCTAACGATCAATCGAACCATCCCAGTTCGGATTCCTCAATTCTCTTTCTTTTATGGTCCTCCGTTAGCCGAAGTCACAGGAATTCGCTCTCGACTATTGCTATTTCACCATCTATTTTATTTTTACGAGTATGCTCCCTATTTACTTGAAGAACTAACATTCACCGCCACCAAAGTTAGAACGCTACCAAAGTTCAAAAATGAAACGCCGAAAGTCGCCGACGGGAATAGATTCACGAAGACAGAAAGAATAATAACAGTATCGTACGATATGAATCTGGAAACATTCTGTTCTGTTCTTTTTTGCAATTCATTCAAACGCTGTTCGTTCGTAGACAGTACAAAAAAATGAAACAAAAGTATCATTCTTTTTCATTTTTTTCATAACAAAAAGAGAAATCAAAAGTAGAAACCAAAAATCAATCAAAGAACGAACAAAAGATGGGTATCTCCAGCAGCAAGTATTCCAATGTTTGTAAAGGATCTTCCGGATGTTTCCGGAAAAGTTTTTGTCATCACGGGTAAGCAGCAAGTCGTACTACGTATTGTGTTTCTCGAGACGAGGACAGAACCAACATTTTCTGACGAAATTCTTGTGAACAAAATTCTTGTGAACAAAATTCTTGTGAACAAAATTCTTGTGAACAAAATTCTTCTCTATATTTCTATACGAAAATTCATGCCACGATTGTACTTTAGGAACGACATCCGGAACGGGATTCGTAGCCGCCAAAACTGTTGCGAAGCTCAACGGCGAGGTCGTATTGCTAAACCGTCCTTCGTCGCGGTCGGTCGCTTCCCTGGCAAAACTCAAGGAGGAAGTTCCGGATGGCAAATTCGTCCCGATCGATTGTGACCTTCAGGACTTTGTCTCCGTCCGCAAGGCATCCGAAGAAATCAAGTCCAAGTACACCTCTCTTTATTGCCTGGCGAACAACGCCGGAATCATGGCGACACCCGACGAAATCACTAGTGATGGATTTGACAAACAGATGCAAACGAATCACCTCTCGCACTTTTTGCTTACCAAAGAACTCTTCCCGTTGCTCGAAACTTGCTCGAAAGAGAACGGCGACGCTAGGATTGTTCAGCATAGCTCGGGGGCTCGACAATGGACCATCAACAAAACACTCGAAGAAAAGTATCTTTCCAAGCAAGTGAAGGATGGCATGCTGGGAGGATTCGACGAGGGGATGACTGGACCCCAATGGGAACGATACTCTCAAACGAAGCTCGCCAACTCTGTTTTTTGCCAAGCCCTTCACAAAAAACTTTCGGCCAGCGACGACGACGACAAGTATAAAAATATTATGAGCCTCTGTGCTCATCCAGGTTTCTCCACGACAAACCTGAGCGACCACATCAAGTTGAGTATTTTTGCCAAGATCCTTGTAGCTCCTCTTGTCTTTTTTCAGGCTCAATCGGCTGAAGACGGTACCATGGGACTTCTCAAGGCAATGGTGGACAAGAAAGAGAACCTCGAGAGAGGACTTCTCTACGGACCTTGGGGCATGAAGGGCTACCCCATCGCACACCCGCCGAAGTCGTACGAAGCGGACCACAAGTCCCAAGGCCATGTTGTGGAAGAAGAGTGAGGAGGCGATCGGTGCCTCATTCGATATTTGAGGTGTCTTTTTCGAACGAACACCCGATTTTTTTCGAATGTTGTGAACAACATGACACGGGCCTCTCCATCCCCCAAACAATCTCAAGCCGTCGTGATCTCTGACAGAGATACATTTTCTATAGTGTAGCTGCGTAATTCAAGTGATTCTAATTGCATTCCATTGAACAAACAAACTCAAATGACCTTGCTTCTTCTTCTGCTCTTGTTACAATCATTATCGATCGTGGATGGTTGAGCGTTGATGAAATCGTTGCCGATTTTCGGTGAACACAAAAGACAAAAAAATGATGCTGTATGTTCCTATTCCTACGTAGGACTAATGGAGTATCGATTGCAAGGATCATATGTATTCTGCGTGCTCCATTTTCGTCTGGACGTCCCTCGTTTGTTCACTCCTTGTCTCGTCTTTATCGGAGTTTTCCGATTCCAAATTTCCGTGTAAGTACACAACTTCGTACGTCAATACGGTATTGTACTTCATTGATCGAGGTGCAAAATACTCAGAACATTGTAGCAACATGTTGCTTCTCTGGTCCTATATTTTCATGCTCCAACATGTCAAATAACACCTCCCAAACTTCCCGATACCGTCACCTCCTCTTCTTTTTCTCCGCCACCATTATTTCGTTCTATGCTGGACTTTCGAAATGTCTTTATGACGTGATTGATTCACAAAAGCCGTTGTGGCGAGATGAGCCACAAGAAAGGCCAGCACAACTACAGCAACACAATCCACACCCACAAGAGGAACAACCAAAGCAGCAGCAACAACACAGAGACAACGACTGGAATTTGTTCACATCCCAAAGACGGGCGGAACCGCTATCGAATCGATTGCCAGCCACGCCAACATCACGTGGTCAATCTGTCATTTTGGAATCGCCAAGAACATGGCAATCAACAGCAACAATCTCGTACAATGCGGACCGGACGACCTAAAACACAGCTGGCCAAGGGTACCCAAATTCAACCAATGCCCGTGGTGGCATGTCCCCCCGGCGTACATCGAAGCCTTCTTCCCGGAACACAATCCTTACCATGGTGCCGATCTCTTTGCGGTCGTTCGGAACCCATACGATCGCATCATTAGTGAATACTACTACCTTATCCAGGATGTTGCGAAACGAAAAGACGACGACAACAAAGCCAACAATGCAGAGCATTTCAATCAAAAACTCAAACAGCAGCTCTCCAAATTTGTGTCCGGAATGCGACGCGGGGATCTCTCGTCGAGAATACCCGGAAACAATGTATACTTTTCGAGCAGCGGGCACTTGATTCCCCAGTACGATTTCATTTACGACGATAAGCATCGCAGAATCGTAGAGCACGTCTTGCGCTTTGAGAACCTACGAGAGGATTTTGCGGGCCTCATGGCCAAGTATGGCTTGGGCATACGATTGCCCGAGCGGAAATTTCGTCACTCTGTCGGAAAGGAATTGGGTGTTCAGAATCTTACAAGAGAGAACCTTCTGTTGATCGAAAGTATTTATTGGGACGACTTTCGAGAGTTTGGCTACGAGGTACTTTCGCTGAAGGAATAGAATGGCACAGATAGTACGATGAATCACAACAAGAGACAATTCGCGCATGACCCTTGCTTCGGAAGTGTCTATTCTCGACGTGATTTGAAAGGAATGGGATTTGATGTGATTAGAATGTGCAAGAGACTCGATTTTCAATAATAATTTCCATTGCCCAAGACTGTTGGGACGAATTCAAGGAGATGACGAAAGAATGAGAATGACGACAATGATCTATCGTTGCTTCATCACATCAGACGCTTCCTTCCGCAACTACAATATATCCTAGCACCATTCCTATAGAAAATTCCGACAACAAATAGAAGGTATTATTATTAAAAAGTTGGACTTTCACAAGTATATAAAAGGATGATGCAACAGATTGTTTCTTTGAGTTTTTGCACTGACATTGGACAAATAGATTAAAAGCAACCACCCGTACTAAAAGTCAGGGTGTTATCTTTGCACTGGCAGCGAGCACTGGCGCTGCCCAGACCTTCCTTGACACCGCTCTTGCCCTCAGCGCCGTCGATTTTTTTGCAGGAGTCGCACTTATCGTCGGTACTGGTACCGTAATAACCTTTCTTGCAGACGCATCCATCCTCGTCGTCGTCATACTCCATACCCTTGTGCTCGCACTGGCACCTCTCCTCCTCGTCGCCAATGCCGGGCCCGACACCGTCCTTCTCTTCCATACCATCCGGGCACTCATCGCAATCGTCGTCACCGTCGCCATATGCGCCAACGGAGCAAACGCACATCTGTTCTTCGGGACTCCACTCTTCGTAGTAGTTCTCACACTCACAGCGCTCCTCGACGGTTCCAAGGCCTTCGTAGGATTTATACTTGGCGTCCGTGTAAGGGGGGCATTCCTGGCAAGTTCCGTTGCCAAAGCCCCAAGCACCCTTGTTGCAAATGCAAGTGTTCTCGTACTTGTCGTAGTGTTCGTTGTAGTTCGTACACCTGCACGAATCGCCATAATTTTCGGCACCTGGTGGGCAATTGATCACGCAAATGCCCTTGCTGCCCTTGTGCATGTCGATCTCCTCACACGAGATGCATTCACCGGCGTCGTTGAAGCCCAGATCGCCATCACAGGCACAGCGTTCAAGTAATTCGCCGAGATCGACGACAGGAATATAAGGGGTGAGGCCATCGAGGCTAGCCTTGCGCGATGGGTCAAATAACACACCCGCAGGGTTTAGAGGCTTGGGGTCAATGACGGCAGTCGAGTTGGCAGGGCACGCTTCGTCGAAGAAGTTGGAAACATCAGCGCCGAGGGTAATATCCCACTTGCCGAGGTTGTGATCAAAGTCCGAGGTATTCGCAAACATGCCCTCAAGGCTGGTGGCGCCCGATACATCCCATCTCTCGACGTCGGGGTTACAGCCGGAGGTGTCCGCGAAAAGGCGGTCGAAGTTGGTGATGTTAGTCACTGTCCAATAGCGGATCTTTGGTCCGGTCCAATTACCGTTGCAGTACTGGGAGGCGGCGGCGGCAAGCTCTTCCGTTGATTGAGGGATGAATTTCTCTTTTGCCTGGGCCGAGTTCATGAGGAGAGCCCCCCCAAGGATGAGGGCTCGTGCGTCGATTGAAAACTTCATGGTGGTGGTTGATCTGCTTGATTTGGAAAGTTTGGTTAACTTGTAAATTCAGTAGAGCAATGTTCTTGTTCTCCGAACTTTTATTGTGTGCTTCGATCGCATCTGACTGGAACAGCTCACAACATGCGTTTTTGCTAGGAAAAGCAATGAAAAAATGATTCTTCAACGTACTCTCGTGGGAATCAATCTTGCACATGCATTTTCGAGCGAAATCGAAAAAGAGAAGTCGAAGAACAGAAATCTTCTCTGACATGGCGTCTAAATTCTTTGTGTAGCGCCAGCAAGGCATTCTGCTTCGATTCTTTTTGATAGTTAAAAATAGCATTGTCAAGGATGTCATCCCATTGGCACGTTCCATCTATGGGAATACCGTTGGTCTCGTGACACTTTCTTCTCTCCTCTCCGTGAAATCGTGCTCGGCGAAGTATGTCATCACTTGGCTCGGCGAATTCATCGGAGGTTCATATGTGTGTCATTGTTTGAAACTTTCTTCTGTTCTCTTTTATTTCGAATCCGAGCCAATCAAAATGCTTTTCAACCAAAGTTCCGGAGTTCAATATGTGTGTGCTTCCGAGTTCAATATTTGTGAGCCGTTGAAGTTTGTTAGCATGACGGTTTTTCAAAATTCTGATAGCGAACACGTGCCATTGTTTTTTAGAATTGTTTAGAGAAGTCAATGTATACGCGAATTCCAGGTGAATGTATACGCGTATACTCCAGTAAGAATCGTACAGCTGAATGCGAAGAAGAAAAACTCTGATCCATCGAAAAAGAGAAGCCGTTTCGAAATTGTGAATGAAAATGGTGGGGGAAGCTCGTTTTGGGGGATTGCCCCAGCCGATATTCTACGATCTGATTCATTCAAGCGGAAATCATGAGCATCTTACCATTGCTGGCTCCTCTGCCACTGCAAGGTAAATATGTTCGCTTTCCACATTGAATTCACATAGATTTTTTCGGCGGATTCTCTAGAGAGAGAAGATTCTTTGGAGAAGGGGAATAGCGGTAAGTTCAATCTCGCACCATGTGCTTTTCTATCGTTGGCTCCTACACCCATTCCCATCCAACTGAAAACAATCTATCACCATGTTCGACTTGCGTCCCACAAGATATCTATTATACAACCTCAGGACCGGGACCAACAAGCGCTAAAATTCCACGGCCGGTCCTGAATGATTCTGAGAGAATGGCGCAAAATTGAATTTCGAGAATACTCGTACAAATGCGTAGATACCATCCATACCCTCTTCTTTTAGAGAAGGAGGAGTGCCCACTTGGAAAAAGAAACTAGGGGGGTGGAATACAAACTAGGGAATGCCTCCCCCAATTATTACTGCGGATGAATTGAATCGATTGGTTCGAATTGATTCCAATCGGTCGAATGAGTCGAATGAATGAATCCAAACGTTCAGATCAACCAGACGTGACGTACACTACGTGTACGAGTGGTTGTTGACTCTTTTTTCAAAAAGAGGGCTTTTCAGCGGAGGTCCGTCGCGACAGCGCCTGCATGTCCAGTTTGGACTCCAATTTTTGAATTATTTTCAAACATTCCCCGACTCACAGACACCAAACCTAAACAAGCAGTATGCAAAATAATACGAACGGTTTGATTAACCTATATCCTATCAATGTTGGCTCTAAGGAATAGAAAGACAATTCCTTTCGATTGGTTCCACTCATATAGTACATCCAAGAACGATGAAAAGTGACCAACGGCACATATCTGAAAGAATGCCACCTTTGAGTCCGTCCAGTCAGTGGAATGTGCGCAATTCAGAAAGCGTTCACGCTGACACTATTGCTTGGCCCAAATCGACAGGTTACAGTTTTACGAGAGGCAGAAAGGCTTTCAAAGCGCCGATTTTTATTTTACTTCTGTTCGGTTTGATAGGGCGTTCCTTCTTTGATTCCCGCAAGTTGATTTCGTCTGTACTCGACAAGACGGTCAACGACAGAAAGAGATCGCCTTTGACAAGCATTCCGATCCACCAAAATTCGAGCCAATCAGTGTTTGATCCCGATGAGTCGATTTCATCGCTTTCTATTCCCAATAGCTCAAAAGAGGAAAACACGACAAATCAAACGCCTTGGACAAACATTCCGATCAACCGAAACTCGACATACGTTCGTTCGGACATCTCCAAAATCGTCCATATTCCTTCCGAGACTCGCATCGAAATTCATCTCAACTCCGCACGAAAATGCCAGAATCCGCTCTTCCAGGGTCGAATATCGGGATTGTCGCTGTCGATGATCGAATTTCGCAATGTCAGCAACAATGTTGTTGTGGGGGACTACGATCTCTTTCACATACCAAAATCGGGGCAGTACTATGTGGAAATCCTCGTTGTTTTGTGCGAAAAATACGGCGATGGATATCGATCCATGAATCTCCGCGGGGAGCCCTGTCTCCAGATCCAAACCGATGACACACACCAACTCACCACCGGAAACGGGACAGCCACAATTGATATAAGTCTTTCTACGCAAGAAAATGTGAGCGACAAAAAGGGCCGGTGGCTGCACAAGAGCTTGCTGTCGGAAAATGTACAACCACCCCAACCCTTGTTTACACCGGTCGAAGCCGACGGAATATGGTGTCGCAATAAAGAAAACAAAGCCTTTTGTCAACGTCTTTCATCGGATCGGAGAAAACCCATCTTTGACTACACGTTTCGCTGGCAACCCGGGCCCGACGTGATATTAAACAAACCCGCATTGTCGGGGATGCTTCCAGTGAAACCACAAAACACCACCATTGCGGCTAACGAGCATCGCATGCATATTTGTTTTTTGGGAGCAAGCCATTCTAGAGAACTCAAGAAAGGGTGCGAGTCCGTGCTCCTCGAGACCAAAAAGCTGGCACAGCGCCAAAACCTGGATGCATCTCTCGTGGAGGGTCTCACCTGCTCGCACGTCGATGCAAAATTTCCGTTCCTCGACGGATATCCGTCGGATTTGGCCTTCAATGAGACAACCATTGTTCGAATGGAAGAAATGAATTGTACCCATGTCGTAGTGGGCTTGTTTCAGTGGTACTTTAGCTATGAAAACAAATGGAGAACGAACTTAACCTTCAACGAATGGAAATCCGCAATGACCAAGGTAGCAAGAGCCTTTCGGGACGCTTCTTCCTCTACCATTCGCAGGGTATTCTTTCGGTCGGCACACCCGAATGGATTCAGTCACAGACATATCAAATGCCCTCAAGATGATTCCCGGACACCCTCTGAACGCGAAAGTGGCAACACAAACACTTTTCGAGATTGCGAACGAAATACCTGTCGTCTCGGTACTCGATACGACCTTTCTTATGGATGCGATTTGGGACTCGGCTCGGGACTGGAGTCACTACCGAGACCACAATCGAATCATTGAAACCCAATTTGTTTTGTCGCAAATTTTAAGGGAAGAACAAGAACACGCTGAGCGAATTCTAAGGTTTGCTGTTTCTTGTTCACGACGTTTTCGACAATTCTCATGCACCATAGGAATACCAGGTTTGATAAGGGATGGAAGCTGTATACGAATTGGAAGGTTTACTTGGAATGCTTCGAAAAATCGCCCATTCGTATTAGAAGTGGGAATGCGGAACGGAGAATAATTATTGGTTGTGATGCATGGTACACGACTCAATGGTACACGACTACCATTCAAGTCGTGGACAAGTATTAATAATACTTCAAATTTAAAATGCTTATAGCTCATATACCTCTGGTAGTGCATTATCAAAGTTTATAGCCCGCTGATTTGGTTATCTGTTCGATTCAATGAGGTTACGCACTATGCAGCGTTCAAGGTTTTTTGGGACGCTCTTCTTTTGGGCAAGAGGCCTGATGAGATTGGGACACGTAGGAATTGTTCATAAATACCAACCACCCATGGACGTTGAATCCACGAAAGACTGATTCAAACTGTTACGTCTAGTCTGTTTGCCTCGCGCTGTATTTGAGTGAAACCAACATCTCGATTTTTGGATTGAAGATCGTCGAAGATTCCGGTGAACTTTCGTAGAGCAAAAATGCTGTCGTTTAGGAGAAGAAAGTGTTCATACTTGGAAGACCAGGACCAGCAGATGATAGCGAAGACCATTCCTCCTCTCCGTAAACAACAATATGTAAAATTGTACGCATGTTGATTTTCCATCTTACACTCGTTTTGCCACCAATACTGTGATTAGCCTTCTTTTTCTCCTCCTTCCGGGCAGTTTTGAAGTATGTATTCGGCAAGCTTGTGGATTCGTTCGTCGATTTCATCAAAGGCCTCTGGTTGTGACTCGAGGAGCTCCCGGGACAATGCATCTTTCTGCAAGGCCTCCTTGAGACGTCTCGAAACCAGACTATTCGCAGTAACATCTCGGACGACTCGTATCACTGGAAAGCGATGGTGTGGAACCTGGCAGATTCGTTCGTAGACAAGGTTTTCCCACAGCTTGATGCGATTAAAGTGCAAGTCTGGGACAACTTGGCGGTTGGAAAAAATCGCTCGTGGAGTCATGCAACGATCGTTGTCGATTGCCACAAAGTTGTTGTTTTGTGTTTGAAAGTGGTTGTGCTCGGATTTCATGCAGGCGCCCAGATAATGAAAGAGAGCATAATTCATGGCGCTCTCTGCTTGGCTCTCTTCCTCCATTTGCTCGGAGGAACTTTCGACAATTCGTTCTTTCGATACACCTTGGATGCCGTTCATCCAGAGCATTATGGACCCTTCGACGGATGTTGTTGTGGTTGTTGTTGTGTCTCCAGTGGTCACACACTCCAGATTTTTGGAAATCGTTGACCACTGTTTTTCGTTTGGAACTTGACCGCGATCAAGGCGATAGCCAATGCAGGGCAAGACGACATTTGTGTTTAGGATTCGATCCAGATAATAGGCCTTGACTTCGCGGAGGTGCGACTCCGCATCGTAATGGGACATATCTGCATGGGATGCCTTGAAAAAGGCTTTGGTAAAAGAAGGAATCGGATCAAAGGTCGACCGCGTCTCGAAGAGGAGCTGCATAGAGATTCCACATCCCCAGTCGGTGTGCAGAGACGTGGGCTCGAGTTTCAAAATGCTAACATTTGTGTGGGTGCTGTTGCCGTGGTCTTCCAGCCATTGACGCCAGGTTGAAGGTTGGATGACCTGTTGTTTATTGTGTGGTTGATCCATCGCGCTCCCATTCTCGTAGTCGTAGATGAAAAAGGGAGCTTTCTGGATTCTCGACACGAGCAATCCCAGCACCAAAATGGCAACAAAACGATGCAGGGAAAGGCGAAACCTTCGTTTGTTCCTGCTTCTGGCAGTTCCCGTCTCGATATGCTTGCTTTTCATTGCGTTTTTAAAATTTTGAGTCTATCGGAAGTGATGGAAGAATGAAGCGTTGGTGGTGTTGACAAGATCATAATTTTGAGTGAAGAGAGAGAGAGAGAGAGAGAGAGAGAGAGAGAGAGAGAGAGAGAGAGAGAGAGAACTCGGTCATCGCATGTGAAAGGTGCGCGAGAGAACAAAAAGCATGTTCGCATTGTTTGCGCGCACCTCTGAATTCGTCGTCCTAGTATTAGGATTCAGAGGTATTTATTGTATCCATAAACGGTAAGACAACATGATTCTATCCGATTTGGGAGTGCCGCTTCGTTTCAAAACAAAAAAATATTTGATCGAGCTCACAAAATTACATTTCGATATCGCTGAATCTACGTCATGAGTTCATGATGAAGCATCAAGGAAGCAAAAGGCATGGGTTTTTTGGTTGTTTTCCCTTATCAAGAGTAAAAATGGTTTTTTCGATTCGAGTGAATCAATCCGCTGATGTTTTCGATTGATTCGCTGATTTTTTCGGTTCGAGTGAATAAATTGATTAAAAATCGAGCGGTTATCTCCGCCCCTTACTGTACGCGCGCTCACAATTATTTAAGATTAATCCATATATCGCAAATTTTGCGATTGGCGCACGACTCGGTAAACTCGCTTGAAGGGCACTGTTGAGGGTGGGAAAAAAGAATACCCTGTTATGAAAGATTTATAAATAGTAAAAAGAAGCCTCAATGCCGACAAGAAAATTCTTTCGTATGTCTCGCATGATGAACTATAAGTAATCTGTCTTATTTAACATACTCTGACCAACATTGATTCCATCACCTGATCCCCAAATGAATTGGAAAAAACAAATTATAATACCCAACAGTTCGATGTAATTTTAGGGCTGCGATGTGGTAAGGTGTTCTGACGAGTATTCTCTCGGTCGTCTCGCGTCCATGTCGATTTTGAAAATATTACCAGTCTGCTACTCTGCGATCAGCAAGTTGCAAATAGACTATTGCTACAACTACGAGTACTGCAGCAACATCAAGATTCATTTGCCTGCCAAGATGGCCATCAATCGAATGTCGAAACGCGGCAGCAAACGATTGTCGTTGGGGGCATGTCAACGTCCAAAGAAAACGAAACGCCTCAAAAGCACCGAGTTTATATTTCTTGCGTTGCTGTCCTTTGTGTTGATATCGGCGATACTTCAATTTCGCTACTACCGGCCATTTGTTCCAGTTCCATTCGAAAACATCTTGCAACAGGAAGTTGCCTCGCCGAGGATTCCCACAACGAGGAATGAGAGTGTGTACACGAAATCGAGCAATGCGCCAAAGAGTTGGTGGAGAGGAAAAGGGAAGATTAAAAATGCCACCCATCCCCACCTTGGTGCCCGTGATTGGGATGAACAAAACCGACCAATATATCAACTGATCGTAAATCCGTCATCCGAACGACTTAAGACGTCGGAAAAGAAATTTGTCGATACCATAAGACCAGAAATCTTGTGTCCAAACAATGGTGATTCTGGTATCGAGACCGAAATTGGAAACGAGGTTCTGAGTAAGGCCAAGATTGGGATTCAGAAATACAACAAAAGGGTTCCAGGCGAAGACGGCTATCGAAAAAGGAAAAGCAAGATCCTCTGCATGGTCTACACCGTTGATCTCCCGGAACAAAGGGCAAACTTGAGAGCCATTTCCGAGACGTGGGGTCAAAAGTGTGATGGATTCATTGCCGCATCCAATGCAACGGATCATTCGATAGGGGCAATCGATTTGACGCATAAGGGGCCCGAAGAATACGGAAACATGTGGCAGAAAGTCCGATCCATGTGGGCGTACGCATACGACAATTACCTTGACGAATTCGACTTTTTCCACATTACGGGGGATGACACCTACATTGCTGTGGAGAACCTCCGATCCTTCTTGGATGGCCCCGATGTCCTTCGGCTGGAAGATGGATTCCTCGACGCGATAACAAGGAATATATTACAAAAAGAAAAACCTCGTTTCAAGTACAAAAATGCGACCAAGTGGGCTGACCGTGACTTTTATCATGATGTCCACGGATTGTCGGGCAGGCCACTCTGGTTTGGTGTTCCCGGCCGATATCATGGGATTATCCCGTGTGGAGGGGCAGGCTATACACTCAACCACGCGGCACTGGAACAGTTTGGGAAGAAAATCGACACCTACCATGCAGACATGCATGATTCACGAGAAGACGTTTTCATGGGAGGTTTCTTTACAGATGAAAATATCATTCTCAGCCACCCGAATGATCGCCTCGGCGGAACGAGGTATGGAGAGAGCGCCCACTTCTCCTACCGGGGCGCAGACGACCCATTTATTTGTCCGGGAAGACGCCAGTTAATTCGCACGTACACCGACCTTCAACCGGCGGAATATCTCGACGGCATTTCGGAGGAAAGGTCCACTTTTCACCTCAAGTGGGATGCGAAAAAACTCAGGATGCAGGGCCATACGATTGCTGAAGAGATTTATCGGTATCACGCCGTTCTTTACGATAAGTGTGATGACAAAAATGTAATGACAAAAAATAACTGACTACAGGCAATCCTCGGCAACCGAGTCATCTAGCTCCCCGACAGTCATACAGTCTTCACGAATCTTGTTCGAATTCTCATCAACATAACAGCAGCACCCATCGCGTAAAATATTTCAGTTTATTATTTTCAGGATTTGAATAAAAAATGTTTGTCACAAAACATGCAGCAAATATAACGCGTCGCTTAGCGCGTGCCAAGAGTTATTTGAATAGCTTCGTTTCTACCCCCAATGGTTTGTCGAAATTTCCAACAAAAACTAGATCCGTGTCCTTAATTATTGGGTTAATAAATGGGGTATGGAATACCTAGTTTTTCTATTGCTTCCATGTGCTAGAGGCCCATGCTGTCAAATGACAGATTGCCATCGTCGATTTCCCCTACTTCTAGTAACGGCGGCGTAACAGTACGGATACTACGTGGTCGCTCATTTTGTTCAAGACGGCACAATTGTTGTCTCGAACACGCAGACGCTAGATTGAGCTGCCGAAGAAGGGGCACGGCTTCCACGTTGCCTTCCCGAGAAGGATGAAGCCGTCTCTTGAACGAGATCAATTCGCTTGATGCAACGACAGTGTGAGGACACAGGAGATGCGAACGAAGAAGTAGATATGCCTCCTTCTTTGTAGATGGACAAGGCATTGTGCGACAATTGATCCCACTGGATGACATTATTGCGGCTGCCATTGTCCGATCGTCGTGGACGATTGTCCTTGATTGGAGCGTAACTGCAGTTTGGAAGTGACAGCATGTGCCACTGCTCTTGAGGCAAAGTCAACGTGTCGTGCTCCCGAAACACCTGATTCGGCTCGAGTTGTTGCAAGAATTCTTCTTTTTGCTGTAGCCGAAGAAGTTGCTCCTGATTCTGTTTCATTTCGTGCTCCACGGCGTTGAGCTTCAAGGCGTCGCGCTCTTGCTGCTGCAGGAGCCACTGATGTCTGTTGTGATTCCGTATCAAAGAATCAGATGGAAAGCAAATTGCAGTTGTTGAGGATCTCTGTTGGCGTGAGAAGCACAATCCACAATGAAAGCAAGATGGGATCCTTACCGTTTGTCATTCGCATCGTCGTTCATTGAGCTTGAGATTGCATTCGTTTATGAATGTGATGCAACAACAACAACAACAAAAAGAAGAAATGATGCACCGACGTGTATTGCTTCCGAAATCGAATGAAATCAAATCAAATTCATTGCATTCATTGCGAAAAAGAAAGCAGTCGTGGCTTGAGAAAGTTGAAATCGGCCTTGTTTCTGATTTCGCGCTCCGCGACAAACTGCTCCACGCACGATTCGATTTCTCGGATAGTATTGCGAAAACTCAACCGGAAGTGTGTCTGAAAAAAGTTGGTCCGGTTCATTTCTGTAATTCAGGGCATGCACGAGCAAATGACAGACACAAAAAACAATTAAAGTGAGCGCGCGCTGTTTTTGGTATCTACTCGAACAAACAAACATCGACATCGACTGACTGACTCTTTTTGAGTTCGAGACCGATAACCGTACTACTATAGACCTTTCTCCCTGCGGACTAGAAGCCACACACAAATTCGGCCGCGCACATCGCCCACATCGCTTATATCTCATCGGGGATTGATTTTTAAGGGAATCAAAGGTTGGGCATCGAGTTGGTGAGTTCCGACCCAAAGAAATTCCGATCACCGAAAATGACCCTTTGAATGGTGCGAACACGTGCTCCAACACGTAGTTCGCAATAGGCATCCATTTTTCAAACCATAATCGAACAAATATGAACAATAATTATGGCTTAATCGGGGAAAATGTACAGCCCAAGAAAAACTGCGAACTATTATGGAATGAAGATGACTTTATCGATATATGTATGCCATAATAATATGAATAGACCATTTGACTTCAATCCAATCCATGATTGGAAGACACAAACGCAACTATTATGGATTCCATCGTAGAACTTCAACACTCAATCTTATAGTATCCCATACATACGTCCCGTTTTACAGTACCTGGCCATCGACGGGAACAAAAGAATTTCTCATGGTCCCAATCTCTACTTAGTCCTTATGCAATGACCCAAGAATTCGCCTCGGTTCTAATTTGAATTATATATTTATCACCCCCCATTGAATATTGAAGACGGGGCGCTCGTAATTCGTGCTTGGGTGCTTTCGAATAAATACGAAGCCATAATGGTCATACCACGATCAATCAAGAATGGGATTACTGCGTTCGGTTCGGCGCCGATAACATCGTTCACGATAAGATATATTGCATGTGCTTCTCTCACCTGCCTCACTCGAGAAGCCTCTTATTTTGGCGTGCTGAATACGCTGAAATAAGTTTGGATTTTTTTTGGGCAAACTGAAGCCCTCATAATCTTCACAATTCGTTTTTGCGCTATCAAGTTACACACACACCCAACAACTACGCTCTGCTAAAACGCAATTGTAACAACAACCAACTCTGACAAACCAAGCACAAACCATGACTTCTTTCAACATTGGTCTCTTTCTTCTCGCGGTACCGGCATTCTTTGCCCAAGCCGAAACCAAACTTCGAGGAAATAACCCTCCAGAAGAATTTGTCCAGCGTGATCTTACAGTTGCCGGATGGGAACGAACGTCTCGGACAATGCAGAGGAGCCACATGTGGATTGTGGGGAGATCCGCACATGATCACCTGTGATGGTGTGGGATACGATTGCCAAGGAATTGGAACCTTCAACATCATGTCTAACCACATGTACGAAGTCCAAGGTCGCTTCGTTGACGTTGGTGCCCACGAACACACCTTGATCCAGGGATGGGGTCTTACCGAAGGAGCTTCTTTGACCAACGACCTTGCTATTAAATTCAAGGGCACGCTTCCCGATGACGAAAAGGCTCCGCTCTTTCAATTTGGTTTTGGAGATCTCAGCAGACACGATGGTACCTTCCTCTCGGAGGATGATTGCGAGGTCAACAAGTACTACGTTCCCTCGGACATGTCGGGCCAAGTACGAAGCTGCGAGAAAAGCCTTCAGGACTGCCAAGAGAGATGCGACGCGGTCGATGGTGCCACCTCTTTCTCCTACTGGGCCAACTGTGGTTGCCATTGTCTCGACGGAAAGCAAACTCAGTTTCCCGCTCCCGCTGGCTGGGCTCGTTCTCTCTCGGGCCCCGTCGACAAATGCGGTGCCCCTCATACCGAAGCGGAGTTGGCTGATCCCGAGGAGCGATACAAACACGGAATCATTGGACCCCGATGCCCACTTTTGATGCACCAGGACGGTGAGATGATTGACATCTCTGCAGTCGGAACCTGGGAATTCTATTATGGTGACGTCAACAGTAATGTCAAAGTTCAAAACATAGCTGGTCGTGCCATCCTGCTTCAATACAAACTTGCGAGTGGCGACGTGGCCGAAATCCATCTCGTCAACCGAGGAAAATGGGACCCGGAGAACTCTGGTCGTGCCACTGGGACTTCTGGATCTGCCTCCCAAGCTCCGAACAGACTCAGTTCATCGATTCCAGCGGAGGATTGATGGGAACACCAAATGGTCAAGGATGGGACGATTTCATCGACGCTGATGGAAAGTACATTGGACTTCAATTCGACACCAACTGGCACAAGACTCTCTACAATTACTGCTACAACAACCATTGCGTCGAACAAGATGATCTCCTCGTAACTCCCCCCAAAGGCCAGACCTTCGCAGACATCAAGTGTCAACACGTGGAGTATGAAGAGTTCGATATCGAAAACCCCGCCTGTGTTCTGAACGCGGATGAAATGAAAGAACAATGTGATAAAGTTCCTTATCTCTTGACCAATGCCTGCCTTCTCGAATGCTGCGTGGGTGGTTGCGGAGCGATCGAAGAAGTTGTAGAAGAGATCGAAGAGGTTAAGACACTTAGCGAAGACCCCGAGAAAATCTTCTACGAAGTTCCAATGGTTGAAGAACCCGATTGCCAAGGCGAAGAATGGAAAAAGACCTCGTCCGAAGTTTGCCCCGAAAGCGATACCGAAGTCGTAAAGCTCCTCAGCACTTCGGGAACCCAAGAGCTTCCGGGCGACGTCTTCTTTGGTATCGATATGGATACCGGTGACGACGAAAAGGGACGAACCATCCGATTCAAGATCCACAACCCCTTCGAAGAGGGAGCGAACGTCTACGTCAAATACGGAAAGTCTGTCAAGGGACACGCCTTCATGGACCCCAAGTGTGATGGATTTGAAGTTCCCACCGGTTGCGACGAAGGAGCTACCGAGATTGAGGTTGCCTGTCACGATTACACCGACGTGGATGCCTTTGCCCTTGTTCAGGTATACTTTGCTTCCCCATCCGTGGAGGGAACTACGGATATCGATAACTGCTGCAAGGCAGATGTTACCGCGGACATGGGTGTCGTCATGTACTCCTTCGAGCTCCAGTGTGCGTGCCCTTCCAACACCCTCGCTCAATAAACACAAACCAACCAACCAACAACCTACCCACCAACCAGCTACCAAGCTACTCCCTCCGTTTAGACACAAGAACCAAACGTGTCAACGATTAGAACAGCCCTCGGCAACTCGACACTATCGAGCCGACCTTCTTTTGCGTATTTTAAAAACTACTAAACTGCATATTTTCTACAAGTCAATTCATTACTTCTTTGTAGTACTGCAATAAGGACTCACCGACAGACCTTCAAATGAATCAATCAATCGCATTGTTCGACCGCTCAATACCGAAAAAAAAAATGTAGTCAAATGAGTCAAAAATGGTTTCAAACTCAAAAACTGCATCTATTTCGGGCGGCAGAAAAAGAATTGGGCTGCTAGCGCACGCACAGGCAGACTCACTCACTCCGGTGCCTGAAGAAGTTGGGTAAAAATTTGAACTCACGTGAGGTTATGTACTTCCTTCCTGCAAGCGAATTGAATGAATCATTCGCGGAAACATAAATGAAAACACTTCTTTGCTACGAAAACGGAAAACAAGATTTTCTCAACGAACGAGGAATTCTTGCCCCCCAAGCATCGCAGAAATACAAAGCAAACCGAAACAAAAAACAGCGCAGTGATTTCTACGAAATGGGCGTTTTTGTTTTGCAATGATACGGCAAGCTGACACGTGACAAGGTTGAACTGTTATTCATTCATTCATTCTTTTATCTGTGAGAGAATGCATCTTATTTACTATTCGGAGTGAGTCGCTGTGGATTCGGCTTTGTGTCTCTTGATTTTTGCGCATCCCCAATTTTAAAAGACTAATTCACTCGAGAAAATTTCTACGACGTCGTGCTGACTGAAAAGATCTTGATCCACCATAATATTAGTGCTTCTTTCTCTTTCGTTTGTTTTCGGGACTGTTGCTTCTTTCGTGCCATTCCGATAGAAACGAGTATATTGGTTGGTCTTGTCTTTGTATATTGGTGGATTGTCATTTCTTTTGATTTCGTTACATGATAATATTGATATTGCCCAATCGTTTCATGACATCTTTCTGCAGTGCATTCCCAAATATAGTTCTCGCATGCAACGTCTATTCGGCATCGTATATAATATGCTGATTCTGTTGGGATCCCCTTCCATCCATGTGTGATCCACCATCGCTCCACAAGAATCTGGAAGCATGGCAAATCGTTTCGAGTTCTACTTGAAAACTCAAATTCTGTTCTAGGTCTCGCTTTGTTTTGTCTCGCTTCGTGGAACGAGAGAGCAACGAACCACGACCAACTTCTTCGAATGTGAAAAATGCCAGATGAAAATATAAATATACGGACAAGGACGAGAACAGACTCACGAACGGAACAGAACAGAACTCATTCGCTCGGGAAATAATTTGGTATGGACCAAAAGCAGCCCATGCACTCGAAAACCAATTTCCTGCGAACCCCGAATGGGTCAATCATCCCATCGAATTTCGTGTGTGATTTGGGCTCGAGCCCATGACTGCATTCGAAAGCAAAACGTCACGCGCGTCATGATCTTCAACCGTGTTCCTTAAGTCGCAGTCGTAAAGCGATCCCGAGGCACTTAAGGATCGAGCCTTCGTTCCAATAAATCCGATCAACGTACTATTCAAAACAAATTATCTATTGGATTTTGTACCATTGACGAATCGACTATATGTAATTGAGTATTGTGGAATCAATTGGAACATGGGATGAGCTCTTTTCAATTTCGAACCATGGAACCTCCGTCCCATTGAAACAATGCCTAGGCTATCGCTCTATAGTCGCTACGGATTCGGTCCTTCCTTTAATCCTCGCATATTATTTATGAATATCGGATTCTGTTCTTATGTGAATCAATCGGCGGCGCGATCAAAAAGTAAATGTCCCAAGTGTAATAGAATCGCCAGACTTTCACAGGTTGGTCTTGCGGTTCTCTCTTTTTTTTTTTTCTTCGAACCCATGCTTTTTCGTTTTTGATTTTCGAACCCATTGTCTTCATAATTTCAATCTCGAGACAAATCGATCACAACAACGAAAACAAAAACTCATTCACTACAACACAACAACGAGTTTCAAACCGATAAATATGAATACATCCACGCTATTACTAATCATCGCTGTTGCGACATTGGCAACACTTGCCAACGCATCCACCACTCTTCGAGGCACTTCACAAGAGCAATCATCATTGCAAAACAGCAGATACGAACATTTTTCACACAGACGCTTGCAAGAATCCACTTGCACATTGTATCGCAAATGCGTTACCTTTCCGCCCTCAAAAGAACATCCACATGGTCATCATAAAGATTCATGGGTTTGCGAATTATCCAAGGAAGATTCCAAACAAATGCACGTCCAATTTGTTGACATTGTCGAAACGCAAAGTGTCAAGACTGCCATTGGAAATGTCACGTCCGGAACATCCACTCTAACCATGAGCGAAGCGATTATCGACACCAAGAGTCCACGAATGTTCATTCCACACGATGCCAGTATGGTTGTGATGAATCAGCGAACCAAAAACCGTCGATTGTCCACGGCACCTCCGACCCAGGCGTCCTCAAAACCCTGGTGATTCGCGTCTTGGATCGAAACAATCTGGCTCCCGATTTGAGCATCGATCAACTCCGAGACGACGTCTTTCACGATGCAGTCTCGCTCAAATCGCAAACGAATGCCTGTTCCTACGGCAAACTACAGATCCAACCATTTGAGGGCAAGACCCCCAACAACAAATCCATCAAGAACGGAATCGTCAATGTACAAATGGACTATACCATGGGCAAGGGAGAAGAAGGCATGGACCAAGCCGCCATGACGGCAGCCACGGAACAACTGGGGGATCTCAACGACCCCCGGTTCGATTTGATCATGTTTTGCTTTCCACCCGGAAACAACTTTTTGGCCTTTGCCTATCCCAATACCAAATACTCCTTTTACGAAAACAAATTTTGTGGATACGTCGGAGCCCAAATGCACGAAGTCGGGCACAACCTCGGCCTGGCGCATTCGGGCCAAGAAGGGGAGGATGATTACGGTGATGTTTCGGGTGTCATGGGGGCAGTTCCGGGAAAAGACGATCTCCGAATGTGCTACAATGCCCAAAAGAATTATCAGCTGGGCTGGTACCAAGACAAGACGGAGACGATCAATCCCCTAGATGGCAAAAGGCGCGAATACGTTCTCAACGGGATTTCGGACTACAAACGCAACAAAAATGCCCTGGTAGTTCTTCGGCTGCAACAAACGAGGCTCCAGACGGACAAACAGGTCCAACAAGATTTTTACGTGGGCTTCAACCGCAAATCGGGAATCAACGCGGATGTCGCGGAAGACGCGGACAAGGTCACGATCATTCGAAAAGAATCGGGAGCTCCCGAGGACTATGGACAATCCACGAAAATTGCCGTCCTGAGTCCGGGAATGAAACACATTCTCAAAAATTTCAACCAACAGGGCGATGTCTCTGTCGAATTCGTAGGCATCCAAAACGGGGAAGCCAAGATCATTGTCAAAGCAACCAACGTCAACGGGCCCATCGACGAGCCAATCGACGACGGAAACTGCCAAAAGTTTACCATCGAAGTGACTACGGACGACTATCCCGAAGACAATTCTTGGATCATTGCAAGAACCGATGGATGGGCGGGGGCACCAGTGGCTTCGTCTCCGACATTTACCGAAAAGAAAAAGAGATATGCCCAAGAAGTTTGTTTGCCAATGGATACGAAAAACGATCGCAAATACAAATTTACCATTGAGGATACCTACAAGGATGGAATAACCGGAGAAGGGTCCTACAAAGCGTTTGACGACAAGGGAAAACTGCTCTTTGAGGGGGGACAAGATTTTCATGTCAAGGAGCACATCATCCAAGTATCAAAAGACACGAATCAAAGTCCTACCAGAGCTCCAACCCTTGTGCCCACAAAGAAACCAACGGAAAAGCCCACCAACAAACCCACAAAGCAACCCACAGCGCCACCCAAGGAACCAGGATCGTGTGAAAATTTCACGGTCGAAATCAAAACCGATAACTTTCCCGAGGACACTTCCTGGAGCATCAACGATTCCTCGGGCAGCAAGAAATTCAGTCGCGAATCCTTTGACAACAAATTGACCGTGTATAAGACAGATGTTTGCCTCGACAGCGGTGCTACATACGAATTTGTAATGGTCGATTCCCATGGAGATGGAATTTGCTGCAGCCAGGGGAACGGATATTACAAGGTCAAGGACTCGAACGGCAAGGTTGTCATTGATAGCACCAATGGTGGATTCCAAAAGAAGGAGCATTCGATCACTGTTGGCGGATCAAACTCGCCACCTCCCAAACAGTGCAAAGACAAGAATGGAAGATTCAAATGGAAATCCTCGAGCAAATCTCGAAGCTGCGCGTTTTGGTCCAAGAAGAAATGCAATGTCAAGAATAAATTCACGGGACTGCCCATTTGGCATGACTGTCCCGTATCGTGTCAGCGATGCGACGATCTGTGATTCCACCAATCATTCAAATAATCAAACATTGTAAAAAGTACCTGTAACAGTAATATGAAGTTATTGTATATAGCATACTAGTACATATTTTATTTATCAATTCCGGCATGTACTCGTGACGACAATAACAATTATATGAATAAAGCAAATGCAATTGTAAGCTCAGTATAGAACAAAGGCGGAGATTTTGATAAAGTTCTCGTGTTCGTTCACCCGGAATTCTAGCCTGTAAACCCCCTCGTCATTCGGATCAAAACGAATCCCATCCGAGTGCTCCAGAAGTATCGCTTCGTGGCCGATTTTGGTCATCGCTGTGACACTTCTTCCGTTGACCTTCATGCTCCATTTTCCCTCGTTATACTCGTCGACGCCCAGAAATCCCTCTTCGCATTTGCCAAACCCGCAAAACCGCGGAATCATGACTAGAAATCCTTTGTAATCGTCCTTGTGCTGGTGGTAACCATATGCATCTTGTTCGGCCTTGTTGGGAAATTCGATTGTCGTCCACCCCTCATATTCTTCCGTCATGAAATAGTCGTGATAGTCTGGTTTGGCCAGGACATCTCCACAGGTTTCCTCTCGCTCTTTATCCTTCACCCACACCAACTGCATATCACGGGGCTTGGTCAGATCTTCGGTGGTTAGAGCCTTGTTCATTTCGTGGTACTCCTTCTCTTCGATGCCCGTAAAGTACGTCTCCTTCCCAAAGACTACCTGCTCTCCGGTAATCTCCGGCTGATTAGTCAAGTGTCCAAAGAACCGCGTCTGCGAAGGTAAACGCGCCGTATGACAAACACTCGGCCCATGAAAGAGGGCTTCGCGGTCCAAGTCACTCCAACGTGCTTTGAAGTCTTCGCTACCAGTGTCTAGCCCCTGTCTTTCCGCCTCGTCGTAAAACTTCCAGTCGTCACTAGTGTTGTTGTACCAATAGACTTTTTGGAATGATTCGGGAAGCTGCGAAGCTTGTGCCCCAAACAATCGGTCCCGGTGGAAATTTTCTTCTTCCATTAGATTGGACAGAAGTTCCTCTGGGCTAACATTGTTGTCGCTGTCATCGGAATGTATTGTTTCTTCGATTTGTCGCACTGCGCCTACCAACATTTCCGTTAGAAATAGAGCCATCGAGTTCCCCACCATTGCATTGTACTTCCATCCCGGATGCCAGCTGGCTTTTCCCATCCGATCGGGGCAAATCTCGTTGCTATATTTATAATCTTCGCAAAGTCCCTTTTCGATCGCCCCATCGCACTTGAAATGCTTGACAAACTCTGGGAGCTGATTGATTTCGTCCGTGCTCAGGTCAGAGTTCTTTTTTATTTTTTTTAAAAATAACAGGTTGGATTTTTTTTAGAAAAGTATCATTCATAGCAAACAATTGTTTCATTTTCACATTGGGTGTGTTTTGAAAATCGGATAGACAAAAACTTACGTCGGGAATTGCATTCTTCATAATTTTCCAATAGTCTTCGTCCCGCAGAAAGAGGGCCAGCCCGTTGTTTTCTTCATCCCCCTCGTCGCCACGAAACGCAATGTGGAGTTCCTCGAGCATTTTCCTGCGCGCGCTGCTTACTTCCTGCAGCCCGACAAAGGCCGGGACAACTCCGCGTTGGTTGGACAGGAGCCCCCGCGTCACGTAGTGCAAGAGACGTCCCGAGAGGTAGTCCCGGGCCTCGAGCATGGCAAAATCCCATGAAAAGATGTCTACGTCGTCCCCGTATACTTCCCGGAAGCACATGGACATTTCTGCGGCACTCGAGGTCGCCCCCATGGCGTAATTGCGGGCCTCCAGCTGCAGGCCAGCGGCCTGGAAGACCTCCGAGGAGGTCGCCTCCATGACCTTGGTGTAGGTTTCGTGGAAGAGGTTTCCGTGGCCGGCAGAAGCGGAATGCCCGCCGGTAGCCCAAACGTATTTTGTTGTGTCCTTGGCTGTGAGAATCTTGATCATCATCTTGCGGCGGAGGTTGACAATGGAGTGGTAGTACCTGGCCTGAGTCTTGGTTTCGTATGCCTTCTGGGCATCCTCGCCCCAATGGTTCGTGTGGTAGAGGTCCTTCGGCCCAAAGGGGCGGATGGGCAGATACTCCATCATGAGTTTTTCCGGAGTGAGATCGTCGTCCTTTGATTCTTCGCCGCTTCGGCGAAAGATTTTTTCGAAATACTCATCGCCATATTCCTTGCGGAGTTTCTGGATCATTGCCGCGTGGGCATCGAGGACGGAATCTAGCATTTTTGGAACCACCAATGGCATCTTTTTTGGTAGTATCGTTCGTCATTTCGGTAGTAGTGTCATCGTTGCTTTGTTTTTCGTCTTTCGTATTGGGGAATTCTTCCTTCGAGGAAGCCTCCTCGTTGTTGGTGTTGTTTTCGTCTCTGCCGTTGGCCCGGAGATTGGAATTCGAGGCTGTGGACTGTTCTTTGGGGTTCGTCGTCTTGGTCGAAATAGAATCGACGGTGCGTATATCGATTGTCGAAGCAGATTTGGTGTCCCATCCCCCAAAAGAAGTCTCCATGTATTTGACCGAATGCAGGGTCAGAATCAGAACGGTCATAACGATGGTTCCAATAATAACAAGATAGGAACTAAGTCGTGATTCTCCAGATGGTGCCCCTTTGGCATCGGGGAGATCCCTCCTGTTCTCCTGTTCTCCCCTCATCGTTGCTTGCCTTTTGGTTCCTGTCTGCGTGCCGTCGATGAAGTTGTTGTCCAACGACGAAAGTCACAACTGCTACAATAGAAGGAATGTTGATGGATGCAAAAGTTCAGAGCCTGTTATGTGAATTTTTCCAAACGGTATGATTTTGAGACATGGGAGGTGCGCGTGTGACACGTAAATAGCGAGTTGGACGGAATTCATTTTTAAACAAAATCTAACGCATTCATAGTTATTGTATAATATGTATGATGTATACCCTGATTACTCCATTTTTGTTGGCTCCGGTGTACTTCACGCGATCTTCACTTTTTCACAGGAGCCAGTTAGAGGGAGAAAACTTCATGGAGATCTACCCGCGCTAGAAACAAAAAAAACAGACGTTGAAAAAACGTAGACTTGGTAGTGTAGGTATTTTACTAGGAATATGTTACACGTAGTACCTCTACGTAAAAACAACAAATACGCGCATAAAAAATAGGATCAGGATTATGAACCTTTTGTTGGAACTTTCCCCCCCCCATCGCGCGCCGAGCGCCTTCGCACTTTTAATAACGCACCGGAGTCTGCCCGTGCGCTAGCAGCGAGCGGGCGTAATTGTGAAGTTGCTGTCACCCTCTCGAATTTCTGCGCTGGCAAAGTGTCTAAAGATGTGAGGAAAAATTCGACCAGATTTCATATTTTGTTCGTGTTGCAATGCTGTACACATTTCATCTTTCCATTTCGGTCCAAGTTTATAATATAATCTCTCGCGGACGATATTTCTAGTTTGTTCGACTTTTTGTTGGGGTAATAGATTCCACGGCCTCATTCCATCAACGTTCCTCGATCCTGCGATTTTGATCTTGCACATCAATACGCGGCTCATAAAACCCAACCTGGTTGTTCAGCGAAACGCAACAGGAGTTAAAAATGTCGTGGGCTCAAAACCCTCGAAGTTCCTTGTTCTCCATTAATGGGACCGCTTCTGAATTACTTTCTCAAATCCTTGCTCCGACAATGGACGAAGAGGGTTTCCATGCTTCCGATACCATTCAGGAAAACCCGGGGGACGAGAACGAAGGCGACGACACCGTAGGTGACCCCGAGCCAAGCAACTGGTTTGACGATAAAAAGGGAGAGGGCAGAAACTCCGAGGCCTCTCGAATCTCCAATGTGGATAATTTCGATGAGGAAAAGGGGGACATGAGATTCTGTCTCAAGGAGATCCAAACATTGCAGGAGAAACTCGAAAAGCTAGAAGAAACCAAGAAAAAGACTGGCAGGACAAGCCGATACAGGACAAGACAATACAGGACAAGCCAATATGACCTCAAAGGATATCCTCGCGATTGCTATTCTCTGATCGCTCTCAACGGGCCAACTGGGAACAAGTGGCCTATGAAGAGGATACTGTTCTTCGGCCTTGGATTATTCGTCGTAGTTTTGCAGCTCGCATTCCTGTTTTTGACGATTCTGAGTAGAGTTCTTCCATCTGTCGGAGACGTTGATACAGACAATCCAGGAAATCGTGGGAGCAGTTTCATCAAGACACTCAGTGGTGAATGGATCTCCAGATTTGCCCCAGCAAATTCAAGTACTATTGTTGTGGCATCTCAATATTTGTCACTGCTTGTGTACGTGATCTTCCCTGAATCAAGCATTGAAGATATAGTTCAAGCACTGTACTTTTTCCCAATACCCTCCAAGGCCGTACATGGAGATCCTGTTTGGTGCATGGGAATCGCATGTTGCCTTAGGGCGATCCAAGGTGTTGTTGCAAGCATTACTGTGTTTTTCGTGGTTGTCACAACAGATACTGTCCTTGACATCTTTTTAAATTTTGCGGCCCTCAATTTTATTTCGAAAATTGACGACGCCTTTTTTGGTTTGGCAAGGTCTGGAGTATTTGGTCCAGGACTAGAAGCGGAAGCATCCAGAATCGAGAACTTTATACTTCCTGCTTGTATGCAACATCGTTCGCATCACCTTTGTTACAGATTTGCGATGTGTGCTGTGGCTCTCATCCTATTTCCATTGATGCTTTTTGTGACAGTTTGCCAATTGAACTCGGTGTTGTGGACGACACAGTCATTCAGAATGGAGTTTTCACAAGAGGCGTTTAGAAGCTACAGTGGATGCTACGAAATAAACCAAGACAAGGTCAGGTTCACTAGAAGGTATAGCTACGATAGCTTCGATACAGGCAAAAACGTTTCGCTTGGTTACTGCAGCGAAAATCATCGGTGGATCCTTCACCATGGTGATTCGAATGTTGATCCTTGCAAGTCAAAAGCCGTTGGGATCGAAATTGCAAGGTCTGCGACGACAAACGATTTTGATATTTCTTCCTCTTTTGGGGTTCCATGGTCCTCTAGTGGCACGCCTCTTCAACTATACTTCGAGAGTGACGAAAATAAACTCTACTGTGATCTCCACGTGGGAGACGGAATCTGCGATGTGGTATTTAATGAACCAGGTTATGCATATGATAAAGGGGACTGTTGTTCAGCTACTTGTATCGGATCACGCTGTGGTAAAGGTGGTCTTCAAAGCGTGTTTGGAAATCCCAATGTTTCTGGGGTCGGTTTTCCACTTTGCAAAGACCCTAACATGGTAAATCTTACCATTCACTTAAATAACATGACAAGCAGTCGCGAATCGGTCAATACGACTGATTGGTTTTTCGTTCGAAGTGAGATTGAATGGAGAAACGAACCCCCGCCGCCAACGTATTTCGCTATTGAATGTAATGGCAAACCTGTTATGACAGTATTTATCGATGGGTCAATGGTCAACAAATCGGAAACTATCCGAGTTGAGGATGGAAGTGGTTGTGAAGTTGTTGTAAAAAATGAGACAAAACCTGTCTATCTATCAAAAACTTGGTTGAGGGACAATCCTGACTTCCTTGGAAGTGATTCGACATCTGCTCACCCAATCTGGTATATTGATTATACTATCGATCATCGACAAGATAATTCAATTGAGAACGAGGGAGTTGAAATTCTGAGAGCAGAGACCAGCCACGAGGGGAATGCAAACTTTAGACTCCTCCCCACCTGTTTTTTTGAAGAACTCCGCAATTATACAAATACGTCAAGATTTTACGAAATGAATACAATCCAATTGTTGGCCACAGCGTCCGGAACAAGTCCGCAATGTGGAGAAGATGATTTCCTTGAACGATATGCATTGTTCCAACTGAATGTTAGCGTGAGTGACATTACACGGAAACCGTGCAATTGGCCTTTCGTAGACTGCAATGAGGGGAGGGTGATTCGACTAGATCTGAAGAATGAAGGATTGGTAAACGTTCAAAGTGAAATTAGTCTCCTGACGGAGCTTGAGGCATTGGACATATGTGAGTAATATGTTGAAAATTAAACTTTCTCTCCTTCTCTCAGCACACAACCTAACACTTTACATTTTCTGAAAAAAAAAATTAATAGCCTTCAATGAAATAAGTTCCGTCCCATCAGAAATTGGGCTTCTGACGAACGCGAAGGAACTAAATTTGAGTAAGTGTTTTTGATCGAAGAAAGGCATTGAACTCTGCTTGTCGATACTGGAAATCTTGAGCTGATTTATTTTTTTGGTACACGTAGACAACAACCATGTTTTATCCAATATTCCATCGGAGATTGGCCTGCTGACGAGCTTAACGAGCCTTCCTTTGAGTAAGTACCTCAAGCGGGGCTTTTGAAAATAAGGAAGCTGAAATTCAATTCGAAAGAAAGATATCTATTTGATTGTCGACCCTTACCCGTGTTTTCGGCTTAGATTCCAATGCCTTGTCACATATTCCATCGGAGATTGGCCTGCTGTCCGGCTTGACAGAACTTCCTTTGTGTAAGTACCCCACATGGAGCTTTTAGCAATGCGGAAGCTGACATGCAACCACAACAGAGATGTCCACTTGATTGTGAACTCTAATCCGCGTCCTTCTAATTATGCATTTCCTCAGATTTCAATGTTTTGTCGGAAGTTCCATCGGAGATTTTCCTGCTATCAAGCTTGACGTACCTTAATTGGGGTAAGTACGTCACGGGGAGCTTTTGCAAATGTGGCATCTGAAATACCAACATAAATAGAGATGGCCGCTTGATTGTCAACTCTGATCAGTCTTGTTCTCGTCTGAATGTATTTCCCAAGGTGACAATTCTTTGACAGGCATTCCATCAGAGATTGGATTGCTGACAAGTTTGACAGATCTTTATTTGTGTACGTACCTCATATACAGCTTTGGCGAAAAGCAATCTACATTTATATTGTTGAAAGCAAGAATGTTCATTCAACTGTCAATATTCTGCTCACAATCGTTTTTCTCAGCGCAAAATGCTTTGTCAGATATTCCATCGGAGATTGGCTTAATGACGAGCTTGACTGCGTTTGGTATCTGTGAGTACATCACGTCGAATTGAAGATATCCTTGTCAGTTGCAACTCTCACCCGTCTTCTCGTCACAATGCATTTTTGTCAGGGTCTAATATTTTGTCAGATATTCCATCGGAGATTGGCTTGCTGACGAGCTTAGAATTGCTTGCTGTGGGTGCGTACATTAAGTGGAACACAGAGATATCCATTCAACTGTTAAATCTGACCCGCGTTTTCATGTCACAACAAATTTTTTCAGATATCAATGTTTTGTCAGATATTCCATCGGAGATTGGCTTGCTGACGAAGTTGGCGCAATTAAGTTTCTGTAAGTAAATCAGGCAGAGCCGTTGAAAATATGGACTCTGAAATACAGCCAATTGTTTTCATTTCCAACTCTGACTTTTTTCCCGTCACAATTCATTTTCGCAGCTTTCAATGCTTTGTCAGATATACCATCGGAGATAGGCTTGCTGACGAGTTTGACAAGCCTTTTTTGCTGTAAGTGCATCAGGCAGAGCTGTTGAAAATATGGCATCTGAAATGCCTCCCATCTTTTTCATTTCCAACTCTGACCCGCGTTTTCCTCGCAATGAGTGTCTTCAGCTAACAATCCTTTGTCAAGGTTTCCGTCGGAGATTGGATTCTTAACAAACTTGGAATGGCTGGATTTGAGTAAGTAGTACATCATGGTGGAAATGGGGTTATCCTTTTTCATTTTCAACTCTGACCCGTGTTTTCCTCGCTTTGAATTTCTTCAGAAAACACTTCTTTGTCAGATCTTCCATCGGAGATTGGCCTGCTGACGAGCTTGGAAACTCTAGAGTTCGGTACGTGCTTCAATCTTGTTTTCTTCAAACGTCGAATGAGGCCAGAATGGCATTCAATCTGACCAGCGCAACTCTTGTTTTCCAGTTGGAAACAGCATTTCTTGCGCAGACATTATTCTCCCCAATGGAACACAATGCGTAGATGATTTGTAAAGGCACAAGAATTGATTTTCAATTGTACCATGTTATCGATCCAAGTCAATCTCAATGTGGGACCATTTTTCGACCATATATCAGGGATTTTAAGGTCTCGTGGGTTCGCAATAAGCTGTTTTTATGGCAATATGCAACTTCAGAGCACACGAGAACGAGTATTTTGAAAGACGGCCGAAATAGATCCACCGACGAAGAATGTTTTCCCTATATCCGACGAAGAATTTTTTCCCTATACAATAACCACGGGAAACAAATGACTCCAAATTGCAGACTGTCCCTGAAATACAAGAACGAAGGAAAAGTGGATGGTTGTTAGCGAAAAGAAAGATCGTGTTGTTTCGGAAATCAAGTTGCAGCAGCACCGAAGCTGAAAAAAGGCATTTTCTCGGGTAGTGTATCCTTACCGCTTCTAACTTAAGCTTTATAGGGATTAGCTCAACGATTCTTACATGTAAATTACAAGCATTCACAAGGGGTGTTGTCCATATCGTCGTATTTTTGTTGGTGCTGTAGTGTAGTTCTTGAGAATGAAATTGAACAACAAAGTACCATGGTGAAAGACCATTTTTCTCTTTTTTTCGATATTTTTTTTGTCTCAGCAAAAATCCTGTTGTTGAATCAATCGTGTGCCTTTCCGCGACCCAGGTTTCTTTCAAAACACGCGCTAATTGACTTCCACGTGGATGCAAATGATTGAAATTTGATCAATCCGAATGAATCAATCCATCCATTCATTTGGATTTTTGAATCATCATCATCATCATCTCTCTCAACAGAAGATTTGTTTTTGATGTTGTTGTTGTTGTGTTGTGAAAATGCCCCAAGACAACTCATTCCCATCTCCATTGTTGTCAAAGCCACTCGACACAGCACAACAACTCATCGAAACCACCCGAAACGCGACCCACATGCTCATCTGCTGTTGCTTCAACCGGCAGCTTTGTATGCCATAAAAAATATATTAATAACCATGACGCGCCTTCTCGTTCGCGGCAACGCCCTCATTGGACTGCGCACAACAAGACAAACACAAGGACAACTGCTGCCAATCATTGGCGGGAAAGCGCGAAGCTTCTCCAAGAACCCCGATCCTTCGCTGGTGGACGAATCCAAAGCACCAGCGGTCTGGAAACCGGGCTCTGTTTTCGTGTATCCCGATATGGTCACGGACGAACAAGCTCGAGCGATTTCCGACGAACTATTGGGCAAACGAATGCGCCGCCGGAGGTACGAACAGGGGCACTGGGATTCGGTCATTACCCACTACCGAGAAATCGAGCTGCTGGACCTTCACGAATTGTTGCTACAACAACAACAACAACAAGAACTGCCCATTGCCAAAGCCCTGGGGGATATTCGGAGGCACCTCCACCAGAACCACGGAACTCCGACTACGAAATGGCTTCCGTGTCACGCCATTGATCTCCGCAAGGACGGGGAGCTCCGGGCACACGTGGATTCCGTCCGCTTTTCGGGACATATTGTGGCCGGCCTGTCACTTTTGTCTCCGGCCATTATGCGTCTTAGGCCCAAAGAAGAAGATCAACAACAACAACAACAACAAGAAGGATTCGTCGACGTCTTTCTTCCTCCAAAGAGTCTCTATGTTCTCACGGGGATTGGACGCTACGAGACTTCCCACGAACTCCTTCCCGATGGTTCGGTGTTTCGGGACAAAGTCGTGAATCGGGACCAACGTCTGAGCATCATATTTCGGGATGCCAAGGATTAAATCGGCCCATGCTAACGATAGTAAAAGATCATATGTTCGATGATTTCGCTTTGATCTATGTATGCCCTATTGGGTGTGGATGGTGGCGATTTTGACTTGCTTTTATTCGGTAAGTTATAGATTTGTTTGTGCTTCGCTGTACCTGCATTAAATTTCCGAGCGACCGACTGAGTAGCCTCAAACCTATCAATACACCATCACAAAACCACAGCTACTAGTGTAGTGTAGTGTAGTCGATTGACTCAGCTTTTTTGGAATATTCTTGAGCGTAATATTGGGGATAAGTAAGCTTTTCTCTGCATACCCGTCTGCCCGACCCATTTACAACATTCCCCTTTGTAGTATCCCCGTTTGGTTCTGAACTGAAAGGCACTCTCAATTCACGTATCAAAGCATTTCTGAAATCTCCAGAGTATGCCGCAAAGTGTGGGGAATGATTCTCTTCGGCAATCATTATAATATTGCTTCCCCGACGAAAAGCAAATTTGCATTCTTCACCAAATTATTCTCTTGGTGGAGAAGAAGATTGGGTGACTACTGGATATCGCGCTTGGCACATGAATGAAATCGATCAAGTACGGTTGATTCCACAGTATTCGTATCGTTCCAGGATATTGTCGGTTCGATGCTTTTAGTATGAGATTTTCAACCATTTCTTCCATTCTGTGCATTCTTCAATCCGGATCAGTCCCACACGAACAGGAATCAAATTGCAGCACCAAACTGAATTCTTCCGCCAAATAATATTATAGTATTGGAATTGCTGTGAAATTCTGTGTCTGTCTTCGAAATAATCCTACAAGCTCTTGCAATCACCCGGAAGAACGAATATCCCATCTACTAGGCAGGGGACAGCTCCCCGGTCATATACACCGTCAATCTCGACAAAAGCTTTTCCCCCTTTTTAGAATAAAAATCCCTCATGGAATCGATTTCTTTGGATTCGAAAGCAGCCTCCATTTCCGCCCTTGAGTTATACAGTGACTCGAGGACAACGTCGATCGATTCGCTCCGTACATGGACTTTGTCCTCTACCTCCACGAGCCGTTCGTTGAAAAAATGAATGTGTTCCCGAAGCAGAGTGCTCCGGAGCTCTTTTTCCGCAGAGACAGCTAGGAGTTCTTTCTCTTTTTGTTCGTCGCTTTTCCACCACCCTAACCCGGCATTGAAACCACCCTTCCGTTCGCGTTTGTTGAGAGTGCCCAACATGTCCAAAATATCCGGCGATTCCACAACCTGACAAACCATTTGAAAATAATCTCCCAAGACCCTCATTTCTTCCTTGAAGGAATTCATCACCAGAACGACAAAGCGAACCCAGTCTTCGTTGAGCTTGTGGCGGGCATAGTTCGCCTTTTCGAGTGTCGCCTCGTCTCCGCGAAAGCCCGTTTTTTGTTTTTGTGTTTCCATAAAGTTGGCCAGCTGTTGGGCCGCCTTCTGTGCAGAATCCTTATCGGCTCTAGCCTCCCCCAGTTGCTTTCGGAGCTTTCGTGTTTCGTTTTCATACCACTTGGTTTCGCTGAGAGAGTCTTCCAGTTGCCGGACGCGCTTTTTGAGTTTCGGAAGTTCCACCGCCGTGTCTTTTCCCAACGCCAAGACGTCCTTTTGGGCCAGAAGCAAGCGTGCCTCCAGCTCAACGTTTTCTTCTTCGACTTCTTCGATCGTCCGGGAACTACTTACGCTTGCTCGGGAACTATTCACGCTGGCCTGACGCCTCAATTTGGGTTTGAAGGACCTCAATGGAGACGGGTTGGAAAAAACATCGTCCACCAGCAAGGAAACCGAATCCTTAGTTTCATCGTCATCTGGTTCTGGACCATGCTCAGATCGATGGAAATGATCCCCCAATGCAATATTGTTGTTGCTGTTGCTGTTGCTGTTGCTATTGTTGTCGTCGTTGTTGGGCTTTGCCTTTTCCGCCTCGTTGCTGCCATTTGTTTTCGACGTAGGAACTGCGATATTTTTGCCTGTGTCTTGTTGCGTTGTTGCGTCCAAAAACCCATTTCCATGTTGAAGGACCGACAAACTTCGCTCCAGATCGTCCGGCGTGACATCCTGCGTGAGTTTCTTTATGGTTTGCTCCAGCTCCTCGATTTGTTGTTTCAGCAACAAGTTTTCCCGCCGAAGCTTGCGGGCTTCATCCTGGCTGATGGTCTCCACCAGATTGGCAGTGGTGGTATTGGAAATCTTGCGCGCCTGCGTCGCATATCGCAGCGTGTTGACGGTTTCTTCCACATTGAAATTGGCGGGGCTGATGCAGGCAATCATAATGGTGTTGGAATTTCCTCCCAAGGAATCTTGGAGCAGCCGAGTCAGCTTGGAATCCCTATACGGAGGCTTTTGCACCAGCTTTCTCTTTCGGGTTTCCTGGTCGGCCAAGGCCCCAATGACCTGTCCCAGAACAAAGAGTCCCTTATTGATGCTAATACCTTCTTTGGCGCGGCTTCCTTTTGCCTGGGTCTTTTTGAGGCGTTCGCTTCCGGCCAAATCCACCAGCGTGAGCTTGGATTCAAATTTTTTGGAGCTTTCCACCACCCCTTTTACCTTGAGAACGCAAATCGCGTGACTCCGGCTCGAGGCTGCGTTCATTTTGGTGGAGGCGACGACGCGTCGTCCGTTGGCCTCTTGCATAATGTTGTAAACGTCTTCCGGGGATGTGATTGGACGCTCGGTCATGCCGCGGACATATATTTGTCCGTCCAGGGTTTCGCGAATCCGCAATTGCTGCTGTGGATTTTGTTTCTCCACCAGCAAATCGCGGATTTCTTCGTTGTAGACCTCCATGTAGCTACAGGTGACTTGGGCTTGGTTGTCGCATTTCGTTTTGACGTTCTGAAACAAATCCCGACAGGCCCGGGGAATGACTCCGTCGTTTTCGCCAGAGGTGCTTGGGCTAGTGCCCATGGTAAATGTTTTTCCGCTCCCGGTTTGCCCATAAGCCAGAATGGTGGCATTAAATCCTTTGAAGAGGTCTTGGGAAATGGCCTTCTGGGCTCCACTCTTGCTGTAAACGTCTTCCTGATTGGAACTTTCGTCTAGGACAGCGTCGAGTGTGAACCATTTGTGTTTGTCGGCATCTTCTTCTACTTGAAGCGTTTCGACACTTCCACTATTCCCGGGAACCTTGGATACGACGGCTTTGGACCCATTTTGGAGTTCGTATTTGGCCAGGGGACGGATGCGTGCGATAACACGAACCTTGTTGGTAGCAGTTGTGTTACTTGTACGTTTCGGCTTAGCTACTCCGTTTTGGCTCGGCCGAACTTCTGGCTTTATGCTCATGGCGGCGGCGGTGGAATTGATTCGTTGGCTGTTCAATTTGTTGTTGTATGCTTGTGTCTACTTGTTGTTGTTGTATTATTGTTAGCTACCTTACACTTGCTCCTTTCTGGCTTGTGTCATTTCAATGTCGGGTACGAGATTTTATGTTGTACACAACATTATATATATATGTGTGTGTATGGGTGATAGTCCTACGAGATTTATGGGTCACAGAAAAAAGAGCCCAGCGAGACTGTTTGACGAGTTCTACCTCCGTGACTCGTTCCGCGAATCGTTCGAGCCTAATCCCTGAGAACCTTGAAGAATGATTTGTTTCTTCGGTGAAATTATCAAAAGGCGTTGCTCGCGCTCGTGTTCGTAAGTGAACTTACAAGAACTTGAGACGATAAATAATCGCCGACTTGAAACATCCCACTGAGTGAGTCGCTCAAAAAATTGTTCTAATAATTGTCAAGTTGAATTGGTGGTCACGTAAAAATTTGTTATGCTCACACACACAAAAAGTAATTAATCCTCGTCTCGATCGATTATTTCAGCATCCGGGGAAGACTCAACTTGAGAAGGGCGTGTCGTCCAAAAACAAATCAAATTTGACAAACGGTATTTTCTTTTTCGGGTAGTACGTATAGTACGTAGGATGGAGCCATTTTTCAAAAAGGCCCAATCCGATCGATTAGAGCATGACTCAAAACGGGGTCACGACTGAAAGGGAAAAAGCTTTTTGACTCCGTTCATACCTCTGCTTCTCACGTATGAAACCAACAGTTCTACGCAAAATTGTAGACTTCCCGTCCGACTTACGAGTAGCGCTTTTGAGTATGCGCGGAGGCGCGCATTGTGAGTCGCGTATTCGAGAAATCATGGGTGAACATCGTTCTTATGACCAGGATCAGTCCGCGCGAATGAAAGCTCAATTGAGAGGCAGGTAATACAGTATGCCGGAACTTGATGCTGTTCATTTGAAGTTCTTCAGATACCGGCATCAAAAAAATCTTTTTCAAATTCTGTTTTGGAACAAAGTAAGAGCCCATTGGATGATTTCATTTCCAAAGATGTCAAGCTCGAGAACCCGACGTTTTCCCATCACAATGGACGATTTTCATTGGTGATGAAAACTTTTTCGTGCGTCCTTTTCTCATAATGCCGAACGAATCGCAAGCAGCTGCCATTGGATGAACAGCAGTCATTTGTTTTTACGAATCTGGCACATGCTGATAGGTACTGGCACATGCTGTAATAGTAGTATCTGACAGTATGTCGCTCACGACACTCCACATGATGTTGAACATATCATTATTTGCTTCTCGATATCTTGTGGATACTATGTCACTCTATACTTGTTGTCAACCAAAAGCGATATCGAAGAGGAATTTTCATCGGGTGTTTCACGAGCTTGTTCAGATCGACCCATAAAGCATAATATTGGCATTACACAGTACTGTCAATCGAAAACTAGAAAGAGATTCACTAGAACCATTTTCTCATGACGAAACTCACATACGTCGCTTTGGCGCTTTGTTTACTCCCGAGTTCGCTCGCATTTGTCCCGTCGAGCTCGAAAACCAAACGTCAAACTGCAACGTCTCTAAATGGCTTTTTTCAGGACTTCGTTCGTCACCGCAACCGCACTACGGAGAAAGAAAAAGAAGAGATTTTCAAACGCTTCGAAAACCCGATCAAGAATGGCATTGTAGGGGACTTCTTGCCACCAACCCCAGAAGAGGAAGCGGAGGCAATGGAGAACGACTTGAAGACTGGTGTCGACTTCAAACACATGCCAACCCATTCGCAAACTGGTGTTGACGTGCACATTTGCCGTCTTGCTGCAACGCTTTCAAGACAATTATACCATATTCACAATGGAAAGAAGGAAAAATTGATGCTCAGCACCGATAAGGACGAGACGGAGGTTGTTTTGCTTGATAAGCAGGGCGTTTTCGGGCCGACAAATCCTACCTTTGCAGCTTGTGTGAGTGGCGATACCATGCTTCTTGGCTGGCGTGGAACAGCAACACTCCCAGACGGCGTGAATGATGTTGCATGGTCCCCTACGTCATCTGTTGCGTGGAGAAAACACGCAAAGAACCTCAAGCTCCAGGGAGCGATGGCCTCCCTATGCCTCAACGATATTGCCAATCACGAGGACATGATTATCAAAGAGTGCAAAAAGCGCGGAATCAAAGAGATCGTTACCACTGGGTGAGTAGTACATATCGATATTGATGCGTTGCCATAGCTTTTCTCGTGCGCTTTCGTACTAAATAAATGTTTTTCTATGTTATCGCATTGGCAGCCATTCTCTTGGAGGCGGGCTAGGACAGATTGGGCATACGATTTTGCGAGCTCAAATTCAGGACGAAAACAGCCCATGGTCCGAACTGAAGGGTATCAATGTACGATCTATCGTTTTCTGTGCCCCAATGACCACGGTTATTGTCGAAGATGGCTGCTCGAAGGAAACCGAGGCTTTTATCGACGAACTCGACGAGAACTCATGCAATATCGTTTTCTATAACGATCCTGTTCCACGAGGTTATGGATACCTCACCTTCATCAATGATTTTGTGGATGATGCGATCCCCGCAATCGGGCCATATCTCATAGAAGGGAAAAGATTAACTTCGATGGTCATCAAACGAAAGATCGAAAGGTTTGCAAGCCTACAACAAGAACAAATCATGAAGAGTGAAGCCTTCAAAGAACTTGTTGACGTTTTGTGCCACTATGTTCATCCTGGAAAAATTTGTTTTTATGCCGATGAAGAGGCCAAGCCAAGAACCCTGAAAGACTTGGGTGCGTTTGATGACAAGAAGGGAAGGAGAGGTACTTTCAGATCCGCGAAGTACAAGCCTATCAAACGGTGGGAAAAGAAGAACCCGATCGATGTAGCACTTGCCTGTCACGGTACAGGCAGAAATGCGATAGCATACGAAGATCAATTCATGCACTGAAACTTTTGTATACGCAACAGCAAGGTTCAGATGTACAACGTACAAGAAATGATGGTGTCTCAACGTACGGAAAGGCTTCGATATATAACAAACAATCCAGCCGAGAATTTATATGCTGGCTTTAATTAGTGTTTCTACTTCAAGCGATTTATACATCATAATTCATAAATCTTCATTTTTGGTTATCCAATTTCCAATGAGTGATTCATAAATCTTCATTTTTGGTTATCCAATTTCCAACAGCTATTGCTATTGATATTGCTATTGATATTGCTATTGATATTGCTATTGATATTGCTATTGATATTGCTATTGATATTGCTATTGCGCCTAGCCAAACTTCCAATTTTCATTTTAATACCACAACGCCCGTACGGCCGAATCGTAATTGATTTCCTTCAGATACGTCCGATTCAGATACTTTGTGCAGTTTTGTAGAGCAATGTCGTCGATGGAATTGACATGCTTGAAGTTGTTGACTTTTGCGACCGGGAATCCTTTCTCTTCGACAAGAAACTTCCAGTAACGTTCATTAAGGACCCATGTGGGAAATGTGAATGCTCTCCGCCGATACATATAAGCCGGAACCATTCCGTCGTATAGTCCGCTGATTTCGTTATCTGTTCGATTCAATAGCATTGGTGGAAACTCCCATGCAAGTCCGATCTCGTGGTTTTCCACTATACATCGCTTTTTAAACTTGTGGCCAGGAACCTTTTTACAATATTTCGGATGAGATGCGGGAACGCAGGATTGGTTCATAAAGACCGACAACCCATGGGCATTGAATCCACGAAAGACGGATTCGATCCATATTTTCTTGTTTTCTCCAAACCGCCCCTCGTTGTAATTGAGTGAAACCACTTTATGATTTGTGGATCGAAGAGCGTCCGAGATTCCGGTGAATTGTCGTAGAGCAAAAACGCTGTCGTTTAAGAGAAGAAAGTGTTTAAACTTGGAATCGAGTCCCTGCAACCCGTCACACCAAAGCCCGGCATCGTAACGCTCATTCTCGAAGAACCTGGCTTCGATCTGGACATCTCCCGAGGCAAAGTGTGGTATGCTTTTGCGGACTTCTTGAAGCAGACGATTCATGATGGGTCTGGCCCAGTATGGCGATGAAATTACGACATGATTCGCCGAGCCAACTACAAAGCATTCGAGCTCGGTCCAGAGAGCGACGATGTTGCGTTCTTCGATGGGCACTGCAGCGATGACCAGAACGGCATCGTTGTGGTTCTGTATGTTGCGCTTTTCTGCTGTTGCTGTTGTCGTTGTCGTTGTTGTCGTCGCGATGGATGCCTCGGTTCGTGGTTGATCGAAATCCAACATTTTTGTCGATGCCTCTGGACATAGGACTAACAATGTCTGTTTGTGGAATCCCCCTAAAATAATCACTTGCGCCACCAATGTCATCGAGAAGATCATAAAGACCATTCCAGGTCCTCTCCAAGAGCCCGAGGTTTTGGCCTTGTTTTTTTTCTTGGAGCGCCTGGCAGAGAGTCGTTCCATCGTTTTATAGTTCGGTATGCAGATAAAAAATGGTGTATGCTCGAAGAGTCTTGCGAAAGGTTTTTTAGCGTGCCAGGTTGCTCAATTATCATCAAAAAATCGAATTATTATTTCTTCTTCGTTCTTTTTGAAACTTGTTCATTACTACCACTCCGTTTCATGATACGTGTCCTAACGGCCGCTTTTTTTTGTTTCATGATAAGTGTCGTAATTACGTAGAATTCTACAGGCTTTGTACTGAGAAATCATTTTTCCAACAAATAATAATTAATTTCCGAATATGCCGTAAGTACAAGGAGTAAGGGTGCATATTAACCGGATTTTTTTCGTGTCCTGCCCGGCAAAAGTGTCCTCCAAACTAATCGAAGTAGTCAAAAAGCGTCCTGCGAAAACGTTTGGAGGACGGTTTTGAGAGAAAATTCCGTCCTGCGTGTTTTAGGTGTCCTGCGACCGATTTTACGTTCATTTTCTACGTTGGTGGTAGCGCTGCCCTACAAACTTGGGATGCATTGGGAACCAGAAAAATTCCTTTTTTCGTTGTCATTGCTCGAAAAAGCACAACAACAAAAAGTGTTTACCTCACACGACATAGATAAGATCCGAAACAAATGTCTCCCTCACTCAGTAGTTTCACCTCGTCCGATAAATGTTCTCCGAACAGCTCTGCGAAGACAGCGAAAGAGCAGACGTCTCTTGCAACCCTAGCGCCATTGCCTGAGCAAGACGCAAGCGTTGTACTTGTTCCGAAATGGAATCAACTAATATATTTTCTCGTCTGTTTGTCATTTCTTGATGCAGGTCATCCAGGGAAGAATCCGACATGTTTTTGTGCATTTATTTTTCAACTATCGCAATATCTATTCGAAGATACCAACAACACAACCAGAAAAACGATTGGTCGTGATTCGGAAAGAGCACCTGTTGGAGGATTGGCGGTGGGTTGATGCCATGCTAAGAGTCGAAGAAAATCAACGACCGCCACAAGAGCAACTATTGCCTTCCGAGGGTTCTTTCGACGGTATTATAAAACGAAACGTTACGGGAATCGATCTTCCTGTCTCTGGCGAAATCAGTGATAGTGGAAGAAGTCGGATATGCAAGGCTGTCGAACCAGATTACAGAACATACTTTCGAATCCTGCACAGGGCTGAAAACATGGGGACGAGGGAGCTTGAAGATGCGAGGAAATTGGCCGAGAAAAACTGCCCCGGCCTTGATTTCCGTTCCATGCTCGTCGATCTTACGTAGACGTCTACACACCCACACTCACTACTAGAATTTTGAGTTGAACTTATTTATTATATTGACATAGTGCAGCATCTTCGTCAGCGAGTTTTTGTGTCGTGTTGATAGCTACCCAATGGCCGTCGTCAGGACCACGCTCGAATAGATGCGGCACGATCGGAGCCGGCCAGATACCTCGACCTTTTCCGTATTTCAATCGGTCAGATCCATTTTCATGAGCTGAACGGGAAAACCTCCACTAAGAGCTCGTTAACCTCCGTTAGATCGGACAGGTCCTCCTTGAGAGGGATGTAATGCACAAAAGGTTCCATGTATGCAACAAACCATTCTTCGTATATAAAATCTTGCAACACAATGGCCTGACCAGCACTGAGATGCCTTCCGGTTCGAAAGGCTGCTCCGATTCCACCAAGAACCAGTACGGTTTGATACTTTGAATAGTAGTTTTTGGCCGGTACCTTGAAGGCGACATGTTTTCTTACGAACCTAGTCGAAAGATGCGGTCAATGCCGTTGGTCTGTGTCTGATTTTGTGTACAACAAAAGTGGTTGCATTTGTCGTTATGAAACGAGACCACGGCATCAAGAAGATGAGGACAGAAGAAGGAGAAATCAGCCGCCTTTATTCTATGTCCCATCTCGGTCACGTTGGGGCAGCCGTGTTCTTTCCATTTTTCAATATTTCTTCTATTGTCTGGTATTCTAGGGTTACCACGGAATGAGGCAAATCATGCTTGATTGTGTAGCCTTTGGCAGCACCTTTTTTCTTGTTTTGGTCCATCATGTCTTCGAAGTTCGCCATGGTGAACGAACCCTTGGCGGCGCTGCTGCTTATATATATTCCCCACTCTCTCAACCCTTTCCAGCTCATGTCCGCGCTGCAACTACCAACGGATATATTGTAGGGTAAAATAGTTGTGTTGGAAGCGAAAACTTGCTTCAAAAATGTGCAGAAATGGAGCAATGTCCTGTATTCAATTCGAGATGGTGCTATGAAGGGATCATCGACAACAATGCGGGCGCTTTCAGAACAGTACTTTTCGGGCCAGTAGCCAACCTGATCTATGACATTTTTTGGAAGAGTGGTGTTTTCGATGACGCCGACGACTTCTCGAACATGGTGAGTGAATCTAGTCTCTGGAAAGGAAATCTCCGGAAAGGAAATCGCTGCCTCGAGATTCGAAAATTGTTGATTCGATAATGCAAGGTCATCGAGATGCGATCGGATCAATCGCAATTGAGCCAAAAGAAAATGAATCGCGACGGCGACGGCAATGAACCTGATTTGTACTTTGTATCCGTTGAGGAATGACTTGTGATTGTGTGCATCCCTCATCTTAACTTCTTTGCTGTTATTTCATCCTCAATTAAGTGATAACTATAGTGGTGAAATGAAAGCTCTCGGGTGTCGAACACGAAGTCGTACGTGGAGGATTGAAATGAGAACGACATTCCTGTTATTTTCCATTTTGTGGAGTTTTCTTGGAAACCAAGATTCAAATCAATACTAGTACTACTAATAGCCGATTTCGAGCTTTGCGCGTCCTCACCACGACTGATTTATCTGGCACTATTAGTACGATGGTCAAAAAAGAAGGCGTATCGTACGTATTTCCGACACGCGCGCGGAGTTGATGCTTTTTACCAAGCTCCTATCAGTGCACGACTGAATTGTGTACGACTGACATGTCACGAAAGTTTGGTCGAACAACAATGAGGAGAATGGAAGAGTACGAATGAACGACGAACGACTCTAGAACAACACTGTCCATTGTAGCAACACCTACCAACCAATAGGATTATATCGATAGAGGAAGGCTACTAGACTAGACACAGTACACTACAGTACATTACAATCTGCATTCCTGAACAGTCCTAACCATTCCAAAAACAACCTGTTCCAAATTTTTATCAAGCTATTCTTGCCTTCCATAAAGCTCGCCGAGGACCATGAACGCCTTTTCTCCGCCATGAAATTGGACAAAACTGTCGAGCCATCCCCCGATCCACCACCGCGCTTCAACCTTGTCAGGAAAATTCTCGTCCCCCTTGGCGAAGGATCCCTTTTTGTTGCTTCGCCTGTGGATGCTTGCTTCCCGCCGGGCGTCGTTGCGAGCAAGATATCTCTCCATACTTCCTAAATAATGGTAGACGGCGATTGGCTCGTGGAGCTGATTTTCATTTTGGATGCGCAAGGGTTCCGCCGGGCATGTGTGTCGGAGAGGCCGGTGAATGCTGACGGCGAGCTTGGTTTGAAAAATGCTTGCGTCTTCCTTCAAAACGGCAATATTGACCATTGATTTGGGACGTGCCTTGGACTCAAAATCGGCGTGATACTGCCAACGAAGGGATTCAAAGTTGCTGTGGTTCCAGGTAAACATGGAAGACGTTTTGTTGTTGGTGCTGTCGTTTTCACCGGATATTGTTGTTATTGGTGATTCGTTCTTTTTGTCTTCCTTTGCGCCAAACAGGATTCGTGGCATCATGACACATCCAGTGCTGCTGGCCGAATTCCCCATAAAGTCTGAAAAGAGCGACCACAAAGATCCCTCCGATGGTTCTGTGGGAAGCATCGCTTGAAGCGCGTCCTTTCTCAAGTCATTGTTGGTTTCATTCGAGACATACGAGGCGATCCATGGATTGGGCACCAGATATTCGTCGGTATCAATGTGGACTACCCAAGACATGGGTTTGGGGGAGAACCAAGACGCCGACGATGTTGGCTGTTCTTCTTTGATCTGTCGAAAGCATTCACTGACAAAATTCTTTTGTCGAAATCGATGGTTGTTGATTTTGAAGACCTCCTTGCGAACTTGTTCCTGGTTTTCTGCGACCCAAGTGGTGTTCTTATGCCAATCCGTTCTCAAAATTGGATCGTTGAGCTGGTCCGAATTTAATTTCTCCGAAGGATTCACCAGAAAGACGCTACTCTTGACCGAATTGGGCAATTTCGAGTAATCCGCAGATTTGGAGTGAAAATAATCCGGTGTGTAGTCTTCGTCGTTCCAAATGGTAAAATCCAAATCAAAGTATCCCTTCTCAGGGCCCCAAGCTTCCAGGACGTCCAGAGGAGATGTTTTGCTATCGGGATCGACGGCCACAATCAATCGGCGCATTTGAAAGACGTGATAATGATAGGCGACCCATTCCGAAAGTATGTCGTTGTCATCCTTGATGAGCAGACAAAAGGCAGAATGAGAATCATCACCGACGTCTGTGTATGATTTTTCATGTTGTTCGTGTTGCTTCAATGGATCTCCAACCATATTCTTATTTATAGACACAAACCAACTAATATTTTCCGCAAGATAACAGATACCAATGACAGCAGACAAACCCAAAAAGACAACATTGCGTCTCCTCGGTTTCCGTTTTCCGCTATTGCGTCCATTCGGGGGTGACTGCGTCTGTAATATAGTTGTAGTTGCTTTCGTCATTGAATCTGTTGGCGGTTCTCCCGGCAATGATAAATTGGTTGCTTTCATTCGTCGGAAGCATTGCTCCTTCGCTATGCCGGGTGTGCTTGTTTCACATATTTTTCGTCCGTTCCTGTTTCAAAATTCAGAACCTTTTTTTGGAAATACGAACGAGTGAGGTGTGAAAGACAGACCGAAAAGAGAGAATTCCAGCAGCATTTTATTTATAACACGTATCGCCCCCAATCCCCTTTTTGTAGAAAACACTATTATAGTCCTAATCGTGATTACTATAAATCCTTTGTCGAGAAAAATCTTTTGACCAAGAAAAACTCCGCATCCACTATCTACCAAACCAAAAAAATCGACGGAAAATTCTTCATGAGGCACCGACGTCTCAATGTGGTATGCGGACATTCCTCTCGAACAAGATTTATCAATAGTAGATGAGGTGGAGCTTTGGACCTTTGTTATATCTTCGACGCAGCTATTGTACGAGTATTCGCGGTCTGATACAATCATGACTTCAATATTTCCGACGCGGGTGTTCTCTCATGGAACGTATCGCGTGTCGATCGTACGAGAGAAGACTCGAAAGATTTTACCGTATTTGGTTCTGTTCTCATATCCTTGAAATTACACACTTGCGAGTTGTGTAAACATTTCAAAACAATAACGAATGCCTTTGCCAGTCAGTTCCAATCCAAACGAAACCATGTCGGACATCCAGGAAGCAAAGAGACGCAGAGTGGATTCTGGTGCAGACGATTTGTCCAACGCCGACGTCATGTCGGGCCTCGTAAAATTCGTCAAGGACAAGAAAGCGGATCCGTCGCTTCTGGCAAAGCTTTCGGAATTTCTTCTCGATGAATCTCCCGATCCTGTTCCTGTCACCAGAGAAACCCATCCCGTGTTCTGGCATGCTACCAAAAACGAGGGTACGTTGTTCGTTAGGAATAATTTTCTCGCGTGTTGTTTCTTGTTTCCAGAATGTCTCATCGTTTCCCTGTCCATATCGGAACCTCCGCTGACGTTTATTCATTCACAGAAATGTATCATTTTGTTCCTAAGAACGGGATTGGTATCCAAAAGGACGGAACCAAACTTCACTGCTTTGACTATGAAGCATCGTTTCATAATCGCTCCAAGGACTTTTACGACGAGGATATCCAAAAGGCGATTGACGAAAACAATATTCATCGTTTGTCGGATCTTCTTGTCGCAGCGTACACGGATCTTGTCCTGGACGGCAACTCAGACATGACGAGTTACATGTACTTGATGGACAAGGCCACCCATGCACTCTCCGAGGCCGTGATTACCGAAATTGGTGAGGACAATGCCAAACACGGTGGGGTGGCCTTGGCCTTGGTGACAGAACTGGTTGCCACGGGAGATGCCGCTTCTCTTTTCAAAAGAGCAGTTCTTTCGAGGGAAGATATGGACGACCTCGAGGGTTTGGAGGGTATCAATGAATCCTATGTCAGAAAGGTTTTTGCTTACATCACTCCAATGGTGGAAACCAAGGGCGTCCTTCTGAACAATGGAGTAGATATTACCCAAGGGTGGGGGAAGGAATTAGCTGAAAAAGCTCCTTCGATTGATCAAGTGGTGAAAATGGATTTCGAGGACTTTCAACAAACTGTGAATCCTTCTCCGGAGGCGTATAACGGGACGGATACGGTGGCGTCAATCAATGCGCCGACGGGTGATGCACTCGTTGCGCAACAGTTGTACGCAGGAATGCTCAGCTCACCCGGATCGAACATATCAGCTCCACCGCTTCGAGCCTACATGTTGGAAAACAACATGAACTTGCAGGTTGCAAACGAGTTTGAAAAGGTAAGCCACGAAAGGAGAGCACTACTTTGGATCTATCTGATTTCTCTCTAACACACTTTTTCGTCCCAGCTTGGTTTTGAGAATTTATCGGAAGTCGAGGACAAGGATATCTATCAACAAGCCCAAACCATCCTCGAAAACTTGGACGGAACGCTCAGCAGTGGACAACCGAATAAACCAGGTAGTGATGGGGTAGGTCCGAATCAACCAGGCGGTGACGGAAAGCCCAGCAGTGGACAACCGAATAAACCAGGTAGTGATGGGGTAGGTCCGAATCAACCAGGCGGTGACGGAAAGCCCAGCAGTGGACAACCGAATAAACCAGGTAGTGATGGGGTAGGTCCGAATCAACCAGGCGGTGACGGAAAGCCCAGCAGTGGACAACCGAATAAACCAGGAAGTGATGGGGTAGGTCCAAATCAACCAGGCGGTGACGGAAAGCCCAGCAGTGGACAACCGAATCAACCAGGAGGTGATTCTGGTGAACTACCTCCCAAAAACAACACTAAGGATAAGGCCAAATATCATCAAGGGAAAATTGATAAGGAGACACGTGACGTCGAAGAATATAAAAAACAAGTTGAATCGCGGAAGAGATTCAGAGATAATAACTTCAAACAAAGAGTGATGAATGCTCGTCAAGATTCTCTCGTAGACAAAAGGAAAGGAACCTCCCCAAGGCAAAGATGGAGAGGTGCATCTTCAAAAATGCGTGCTACTCGAGCCCTTGGGGCGACTAGTAAAGGCGTTGGAAGAGGGATCGGGAGAAGTGTCGGGAGCGGTGTGGCGAAATCTTTGGGTGGTGGCGTAGCTAGATCTGCCGCTACGGCTGCCCTGTCAGGCGGTGGGGCAGCAGGTGTTGGTGCAGCTGGAGCTGGTGTTGGTATGCTCGGTGCAGCCGGGGCTGGTTTAGCTGCGATTGCTGGGCCTTTATCCGTAGCCGTTGCTCTGGCGCCGCTTATCAAAGATCTTGCTGCTGACTCGGACAGGAGAATGAATGAAGACATGGACGCAGCCATTGCGGAAAGAGAAAAAATTTCAGCCTGAAGTATCTGAACTCCTTGAATCTGTGAAGAGCTTCACAGATAATACGGAAGGAAACTTGGAAGAAGCGCAACAAAAAGCCCAAGCCCTCCTTGATAGGGTTAGGAATCCACATGCGTTGGCATTGTCCAAACACCAAGGTTTGGCACTGCAAAAGCAGCTCAACGAATTTGAAACGAAATTCAGCCCAACGAGTATGCCTTCTTTAGTACCCTTTACCAGCAACGAAGAGCTTGTCGCGGGTAAGTATTTTTAATCGTCGTTTTTCGTTCATCGATGAATCACAGTAAATGTTCCTAACTAAGGAAGATTATTTTTGTCCCATGCAGCTGTTGATAGCGGCAAAGCACTCGCCGCCGTTTCTCTTTTCATTGATCCCGAAGAAGTGATTACTACTCCCCAGCGACAACTATTGCAAACGCCGAGATATGGTAAGTTCTTGATTTTCGAATACATGGAAGACGATTTGGTACTTTATTTCTCATTTTTTGTACTTATTCTGGCGACAGTCAGTTTAATGGGCCCATCCCGGCCTTTCCAGTCATTTACCAAACGTGCGACAACCGAATCGGAGTCAAAATCTTTCGAGAACTCAGTTAAAAGTAGTGGCGTCAGTACAGCTAGCAAATCAGTGTCTACCAGGAGCCATAGTACAAAGGGAGGGTACAACGCCATTCTTGCCGGAGCCAAAGCAAATAGGAGTTCGTCTACACAGAACACAAACGAGCGTAAAAACGAGAAAGTCGACAGCGCTGAGCGGCAGAGCGAATTGAGTTCGCAGGTGACGCAAGCCTTCGTTACGGAGTTTACATTCATGCCAATGAAAACATTTCGTCTTCAAGAAGGTGGGCTGGCCCTTTCGCAGTATTCATATTACAGATTGCGTAAGTAATTTGATTTTTCTCCCGCATTTTGTCCCAATATTGGATATACTTCAGAGCTCAAACACTTGTTTTTGATTCACAGAGAGGATTACCGCAGATAAAGACTCAGAAGGAAAGAAGATCACGGACGCTTTTTTGAAAGATACTACAAGGCGACGCCGTGCCCGTGAATTTCTAAGGAATTTTGGTAGCCACATACCATTCGGTAAGTGAAAGGAATACTAAGACCAACCCTCCTGGATATTTTGTTTGGCTCTAACGCATTTATTCGATCGTATAGGTGTACAAACGTTAGGCGGGGTATTCCTTCGGAGGATGAAGATGACAACAGAAACGAAGACATCTTTATCATCAATGTATGAAACAGCAACATCTCAGCTGACGCAGACAAATTCAACAGCGTCGAAGACAACTACAACTGCCACAGGAAGGGTCGGACTTTTTGGTCTTGGTGGAAGGTAAAGAACACACTGTTTCTTTTTGGTTCTCTGAAATTTGATTGATGTACTTACAAAATTTTGAACGTCGCATTGCTCCTCGTTGAATTGTCATATCAGTGTTACATCGAGTCAGGGTCATTCCAATGCCACATCGAGTGGTTTCACCACTGTAAAATCAGAGGCAAAGGGTACAGGAGAGTCAGAGAAAGAAACGAGAGCACACTTTGAGTCCAACGTGACATGTTTCGGTAAGATTTTCAAGGATCTGGATGGGATTCTTTCTGTATGGGTTTTGCTCATAAAACGTTCCTTTAATTTTATGTTTTACTCGTACAATAGGTCCAAATGCTGCAACACAAGATGACCTATATCTTCAGCTCATGAACAACAATGCAACTTGGACTGTGATCGATAGAGGTGAACCTGATTCATATTTTGCTATTTGGGATCTTGTTGATTACCTTGGATCGGGAGGTATGCTTAAGGATGAGTGCAAACTCTTACGAGAAGCTTGGGAAGAGATGGCTCTAACAAACAGTGCAGTTGCCAAGGGAGCGAGCGGCTCAAATGAGCTTCTCGAAATTGTCATGAGGGATTACGACATAAAGTTAAAGATGTACAACTTTGTGCAAGCTTTGATCTTTTGTCTGGTTCCAAAGAGTGGTTGTCGCTACGATGCCGACTTAGCGGACAATTTCGAGAAAGTATTAAAATCAGGGTTGCAGTGCAATCACCTCAAATGGCGGGATTTTCGATCCAAAGCAACTGATTGAAAAAGGAGTTGAGTTGCTCAAGGAAAAAACAACCAAAGGTGCATCAGCAGCTGTCGCGACCGTGGCGATGGCTGAAATCAATGCAAAGGGGGAGACGGATGTACATATGTCTGAAGCAGCAGAACCAACGGAATCTGCGAAGAAGAGAGATTCAGGTCAAGTTGATAGGCCGAATAAAAGACAAAGAATGGAGCAAGGAGAGACTATTGTGGCAAAAACGGAGACTGAAAATGAGTTCAAGGTCAAATTCGACTTGGTGCCAGGAAATGAAGGTTACAAACTTGCGACAGTTATTTTGAACGAAACGATGAGTACGGAATGGACCAATCATTTTTCGTACTACAGCGACACGTTCAGAGCTGCTATCATTGAGAAAGGTAGGCATTCGTACCTGGTTCGAAGAATATTTCTCAATCGTTTCTATTTCTCAAATCTTACATGATGTATTATTTACTGTTCTCTCAGGGAAACCATCGTACCTCTTTGATGTATGCACCGTGTGTTGCGCGTCCGAGGAGAAGGAAAGTTGGGATCTTGTCGATAAAATTGTAAATCCAGACTTGTCGAAGGTACAAGATGGTACAGAGAAGCTGTTCAAAGAAGATCTCAAGAGGTATCTGACGTACAAAGACGAAGAATCAGGCAACTATTGTCTACACTTAGTTCTCCAATCAAATAACCTGCAACTGGTGAAAAGCGTTCATCAAATGTGTCCTTCCATAGCCTCAATCAAGAACAAAGAAGCCAAATCACCAAAGGAGCTTGCCAAGGATTTCACCAATCTTAAACATTATTCTTTTCCGAAGAACATTCATGAGGGAGAGGCGAAGGTGTGGGCTATTGACAGTGATAATAATGTGTACTATCTTTCCGACGAAGAAACAAAAACGTGGAAACGGTTTGGTGACATTGAGATTAAGTACGTGTCTACAAGTAATAATGGCGAACATGTATGGGGGGTTGGAACCACCGGTAGCGCACATTATTTACCTCGGAAGACATCTTTCGAATGGAAAACAATTGAGTGCTCAGCAATTCTAGACAGTATTGCTGTTAGCGCTGATGGGTGCCATGTTTGGGCAATCGATGTGGATGGTAATATATACCGGGCTGTTCTTGTTGAAAAAGAATGGATTTTTCAACCCGATGATGCTTCCGTACAAATGAAGTTGAAAAGTATTTCTGTCAGCGGAGATGGATCAAAGGTATGCGGCATAAATCGAGCGAATGGCAATTGTGTGATGAAGATGCCAGGGCATCCAGATTCAGAATGGAGACCACACGGTGAAAATGAGAGTAGTGTTGAGACGGTATCTATCAGCCCAAACGGCAAGTTGCTCTATTTCACTGACTGGGATGGTAAAATTTATCGTTACTTCATGGGGAAAAGGCTGCTCGAGGAAGGCAAGCAATTGAGACACATTGTGGTCGACAATGGAGCCAATATATGGGGTACAGGCCAAGACGGCGATGGCGCAGTTTGGTATCGCAATCGCCAAGGCTCCAATTGGATGAAGAAAGTCCCTAGCGGTCCAATCAAATTCAAGCAACTTTCTTCGTGCGACTTGAGCGTACAGCCAGAAACTCCTTTCCAAGGAAAACATATTTGGTTGGTTGGTAGCCTAAAGAACACATTATACCATTTGAGTCACGAAAACTCGTATTTGGCGGGAAACGTTGCTTTGCCAGGTGGATGTAAGTCAATCATCTATATCGCAAGCAACTCGACTGGTGATGTTTGGATTGTTGATAATCGAAGGAAACTCTTCTATCGTCCGAAAAACAGTCCAGTCTGGCATTTTTTGCGGAAGGATGTTGGTCCGATTGCAGCAGGTAAAAAGGGTGGCCTCGTCTGGGTTTCGGTTTTCAATTTCGGGTCTTTGAGGCCTTTCAGGGCGCATGGCATATTGGCCACGATTCCTGCTCCACCCACTCGCCCAAAAACTTATCTTCATTATAGCGTGGATGGGGAAGAGATTATAAAGCACGAAATGGCAACCATTCCTCTTTCCGTGGCCATTAATGACGACGAAACTTGCATCTGTGTCACTGATTCTCAAGGAAAACTGAGTTACGCAGATTTATCCTCAAATCCTCAAGCCAATTATAGCTTCCAGTCAACAGGAGTTCATCTTGGCAACGGAGCCTTTTCTCTCAGCAACAACGGCACACCTCTCGGATCACGACCACTTCTCAAACCTGATGCATCTGGAGCGAAACAGCTTACAGCTCCTGCGAACGTGTCCGATTTCTCCGGATTTCCAATGCCAGCCCCCTTCTACGAAGCCGACTTTTCATTGCAAACACAAATTCATTCGTACACATTGCTAGGTGGAGCGAAAATTCAAGACAATGCGCCAGGCGGTATTCAGAGAGCTTTGAGAATCAGTAACGGAAAAATGGTGGTGAAATTTCCTGTAAATATCGATCCTACAAAGATGCCAGATTGCACCCTTGTTGTTGGAACTTATCTTGAAAGCATTAGTGGCACGAGAGGTTGGATTCTGAATTCTGATTCTGGCAATTGGCAACGGGCAATTTGCTTGTACGATGATGCTATTAAAGGGATGGGAATGGGTCTTGGCGCTGCAAAATCTGTTTGGCGGAAAAATACAAATCCGGAGGTGAAAAAATGGCTCCACGTTGTTGCTGTGTTCCGACAAGGAAAGGCAAGTTACTTTTACGTAGATGGGCAACAGGCTCCTTTGACTCCTACAGACACAAGTTCAGGCAGTACAGCGGATCTGTATGGTGGTCGACTTCCTCCAGAGAACAAGTTCCCCTGCAACTGTTGGATCAAGGAGGTCAAGGTTTACGATCGGGCTTTGAGCAGCTTTGAAGTGAAGCGTCTATGCCATATTTTCCAAAGCGAGGCGTCAGGATCAGGGACTGTGAATCAACGACTTCCATTTCCATTCTACGAAGCCGACTTTTCTTTGAAGACTAAATTGTATCCATATACTTTGCACGACGGCGCAAAAATTATGGAAAATGCTCCGGGGCCATTCCCTAGAGCTTTGAGAATCAACAAAGGTAGTCGCAACAGAGCAGTCTTACCTGTAAACATCAATACTTCGGCGATGCCAGCCTGCACGCTTATCATTGGTGTTTACCTAGAATCCATTGCGAACAACCGCGGTTGGGTGCTTACTATTGACAATGGTGGATATGACCGGAGCATTGTTCTACACGATGATCGATTTAAAGGGATGGGAATGCCTAGTGGTAGTGATAGACCCGTCTGGAGGAATAGTACGGAAGGGCAACCCCGCCTGAAGGAATGGATGCACGTTGTTGCAGTGTACCAGCAAGGAGGGCAATGTTTCTTTTACGTGGATGGCCAAAAGGCTCCACTAACCCCCATTGCGACCAACAACACCGGACTAAACACAATAAGCGTTGGCGGTTATCCCAAAGATGGAGTGACGAATCATCACTGTGATTGCTGGATCAAAGAGGTCAAGGTGTTCAATCGAGCATTAAACAACAGCGAAGTGCAGGCCCTGTTCACCTCGTTTAAACAGAACTTGGCAGACGTCCCGGAGGACCGATCGAGTAGTCTTCTTTACGGAAACGTCCCGATAAATGAAATGAGCGATGCAATGGACAAGGACTCCACTTTCAGCCATATTCAAGGTTCTGATGAGTTCGAATGGGGAAGTGCACAGTCAGCCTCGATGACAGGCACTGGTGAACACGTTTGGGCAGTCCGGGAAGATGGAGATCTTTACTACATGCAAAACAAAGATGGGCCGTGCGTTAGAGTCAATGTTCTTGCTGGTGATGAAAAGGTATCCAAGGTGTCGGTGAGCTAATGTCTCATTATCGCTGTTCTAGGACTCCTTTTCGATGTCAGCATATTGAAGTGACTTGTATTCAGATGATATGCATGACGATGGAAAATAAAATTCGAGCCAAGTCGATTGGTCCTACACGTTGTACTATATATAAAAATCAGTTTCATTGTTATATGAATGTCCTTGACTCTATGCTAGAAAATAGTAACAAGAAGTTCTTTATGTTAAAGTTCACACGATGTGGGAAGTGAATTACATCCTAGAGTACTACCATCGGCACCTCTGACATCTAGAGAGAATGAAAACAAGTCCCAGTAGAGAGAAAAAATGCATGAGAGATTCTTCGCACTTGGGAAAAACGATTCTTGATTCATTCGATCACGACTACAATACGAACCACGTCTGAGGGGGAAAAACTAATTTATGTCCCGTCCTAATTGTTCTGGCAGTCTGTCGTATCAAATCACGTACGTAGATTACGTTTTTCCTCTTTTCCAAAAAACTTGTTGTCTCGTCAGACTCGTGTTGTCGAGAAGCATCCTTATTTTTCTCTCGACTCATCATAGTTCGAAAACAATGGTGCCGAGAAAGATGCATGCGATAGTGTTAGCGGTGGCCTTGCTGCCGACAGCCTTTGCCCTCTCGACGACTGCAAGCAGAAAATTTTTGATGGAGGACGTCCAACGCGCCATGATCGACATTCATGCTTCCGAGGTCACAGGCGGAAGAGATGCCTTTTTTGAGAAATCCTTCGCCGCCGAAAGTTCTTTCTGGGGCGACGAGGCCTTTCTTGGCCGCAATCTTGGTGTCAACAATGCCGGAACCGATGCCAAGTGCCTACCCAAAAACGGAAACATGATCTTTGAAAGTGCATCGCCCGTCCTCAGCGAAAGCGAATGCTCCTTCATTGTCGAGGAAGCCCGCGAAACCATTCTACAAGGACTCCGATCGGAAAACGAATCAAATGACCAATATTCCATGTCCAACAGCCAACTGGGAGAAGCCAGACTCTCAAACATGCCCAAAACAAGGGATTGGCTCAAGGAGACACTCCCGACACGGTTTTATCCACTCCTGAAAGACCGATTTGGCGTGGACGATCTAGTATTGTACGATGGCCTCGTCCTGGGAAATCATGCCCCGACGCGATCCCAGCCCATCCATCGGGATGCTTCTCTGTTGACCCTGAACGTCGCCCTGAGTGCTCCCTCCGAGTATGAGGGAGGGGGAACCTATGTCGAAGCCCTCGACGAGACGTTGGTGATCGACAAGGGACATCTGTTGTGCCACGCTGGAAGCGCAATGCACGCGGGAAATGCCATTTCACAGGGAGAACGCTGGGTCTTTGTCTTGTTTCTCCTGGGAGAGAACCAGCCACAGCTGGCCCGGCGGTGCCATGCCAGGGCCATAGAACACATGCGTCGCGAGGAACTAGACGAGGCCGAAACCTGTCTGCAGGCTGGTTTGAAGAGTATTGCTCCCCACCACGACCACCTTCTTCTTGGGACGCTGGGACGCTTGCAGGTACAAAAGGGCGAACACAAGCGTGCATTTCAAAGCTTTTCCATGGCCCAAAAGGCGTATCCTCTCTGCCAAAATGCCCTCGTATCGTTGGCCCAGCTGCTCATCGATCGGAAACGCCCGCGGGCTGCCCTGCGGCGATTGGACCAAGCCCTGGAACAGATCAACAACCGCGATTTGTCGGAGACATCACAAATGTCTCTCAAGGCATTGACCTACGGTTGCCGGCGGGATGCAGCACGATGTGCATTGCTCTGCGCCGACTATCTCTATCAGCAAAAAAGCGATACATCTTGGAGCAAAAGGCACCTTCCCGCCGCGATTTCTCGCATCGAAACCTGCCTTGTTGCAGCTCCCAACGAACCAACCCTCTTGGGCATGTTGGACCGTGCAGAATTCCTCTTGGCGGAGGCCAACCAGTCGTGAGAGAGCTTGCGTGCAAGAAATCAATGTGCGATACGCCCTGGCTTTTACGCCAGCAAGAAACTTGCAAAACCGTATGACACTCTTTGAGAATCGCAGACACGAGGAAGAAAAATAATCAAACGAACACAAACTTCTTCCATTCTCAAGGCGCGCATGTAGGGTCATGGGTGTGTCCAATTGTTGCGAGGGATGTTTCCACGCTAGCTTTCTCGTCAATAGAAGATGAAAGAGAGAATTTTGGCACCCAAGGTTCCAACATCAGTGTCTTCTAGGAATCGTATTCTCGACGAATTCTTTTTCAGAATCGAAGAGAACTTCTTGTTCGAGGATTGACTCACATTAAAATGAAAAAAGAATTCTAATGGAATATTATGATGAATGAAAAATGACTTCTCCGCACAAAAAAATCCGTTGTGAATCAATAGTTTTGATGATAAAAAAGAAATCCTTAACATTTAAAGTTACTTCTGTTACAACTGAGTGATTTCTATAACTCTGACGCCAGTCGTGCACCTGGGTCATCAATTCCATGCACTTTCGACATACGTAGTTGTTTCCAAGAGAGGTTCCGATTTACAATTCCCCCGTGACAAATCGCTCGTCGGCCTCTATCTCTGTTCGCGTTGGCAGCGAGGGTTCGTAGAGATTTTCCCGGGCGTTGGAAACCATCCGTGCCACGTATTCGGAAATTCCTCGCTTGACCGGATCCCCCGAGAGGGGTACCTGAAAGGCTTCCTTGGAATCCACCAAAAATTCCACAATTTGCGACCAAAGGGTGGAAGGGGTTTGTGGCCTGTGGGCAATGGGAACCTCATTCCATTCATTGTGTGGATTGCACGTCTTGGGAGGCGAGACGTTTTTTGTAGGCGTGCCTTTGTAGCAGGTCGTTCGGTCGGCTGGAAAGATTCCATCCCCGCAATCTAGGATCTTGTCGACCAAGAGAGAGTCGTGCTTCCACAAATTGAACAACAAGACTGAACGCTCCGTGTCCTCGGTGTGAATATGGTTTTGAGATTGATCCAATGTCCAGTAGACGTCGGCCGGACGGGGCACCGCATGCAATCGATCCCCCGGAAATCGCAAGAGTCTGCCTTGAAAAGCGGGGACGCTGACCATGGAAGTGTTTGAATTTTTCATTAGATCCCTTCCATTGACAGCATCAAAAATCACCGTGGGCCCCTGAACCCGACTTCCAATCCGTAGATACAAGACCTGCCCGGTGATGGGATGTCGAAAGTTGTTGTTGTTGTTGTTGTTGTGCTGGTGTTGGCAGTCCTCCTGACACTCCTCGCGTCGTTTTCGTAGCTCTCGCTCCCATCCCTCGTCCATGTCCTGGTGGGCAAGAATGTGTTGCCATTCTTGCCGCGTCCAATATTCGACATAATATTTTTGGTCTGTTTCGGTGGTCATTTCCCAGATCAACTCGTTCAAAAAGCGCTGAATCGGAACATGTTTTTCGGGATTCTCCAGAGGAAACTCAAAGATTAGATCCTTCGGATTGGGCGAATGTCTTTCGTCGAGGGTATCCTTCTTCCAATCGAAGCACACGCTGTGCAGCCATTCCGCGTTGGCTTGAGACAGGACATTGTCGTAGACTATTGGTTGGAAGGAATCATCGGCTTGTGCACCTAAGATCCATAGCAATGTTGCCAGGAGGACTTTCTTCATGGTTCATTGTATGCGAAGCGGAGCTTGAGAAAGTGCTGTCATGGTGTAAAATAAATGTTACAGACTCACCTCCATCCAAAAAACAAAAATCGCATCGAAGATTCATCTTGGATTCCATCAGCAATCATCAATCATGAGGATGTCTTCGCAAATTCATGTTTGACTTGATTGATTCACGTAAATTCCATCCAAAAAAAGGCGCAAAACGAGAACAACACTCGGGATTCCAACGTGGTCCCCCACCGTAGTACTAACCGAGCCCGAGCATGCTTAACTTCGCTGAGCAGACGGGAAGCGGTGCTGTCATGCTGGTATGGTCGTTCCCATCGGCGCTGTGAGTTTTGATTGTATTTAATATTGAGTCTCATAGAGTAGAGAACTATTAGAAAAAGTTACGATTTCTACAATTTTAGTACATTATGTTGCAAATAATGCAATCATCCACTTTTAAATTGATTCTCTCCTTACAGCCTACTCACCGAAGGACAACTTGAAAGAAGAGGGAGTGAGATATATTTAAAATTAGACAGATCTATGACCATTTTTGTGACAATCCATCATTTTTTCCAAACTGGAAATGAGCAAACGCACTAGACCCAATTCGCTGGTTTCACAACAGCCACCACACAAACGAACCTGATTCTTCACTCTTTCATTATTTAATCAAGGTTAATCTGAAAGAAGAAGGAGAAGAGAGATTCGAAATTGACCGATTTATCACCATTTTTGTGCAGAAAATCGACTATATCTCAAAATGGGCTTTAGGCACTGCTCTCGACCTAATTCGCTGCTTCAACAATAGTCTCCTCACAAATACGAGTGAGCCACCTCCATTGTCTATGTATGGAAGGTCACTCTGAAAGAAAAGGAAGTGAAAGATATTGAAAGTCGATCAAGATATCACCATTTTTATGCAGAAAATCACCGATTTCTCATAATGGGGCGGTAGGCGCTTCTTACGACCCAATTCGCTGCTTTAACCACAGTCTCCACACAAACGATATTGGTCCAAACTTATTAGCTACTCATGGAAGGACACTGTGAAAGAAAAGGAAGTAAAAGATGTTGAAAATTCACCGATCTATCGCCAATTTGGTGACAAAAAACATCGAAAATTTCTCAAATTGGCCTTTGGGCACTGTTCTCGACCCAATATGCTGCTTCAACCACAGTCTCCACACAAATAATATTGATTCACCCTTATCACCTACTAATAGAAGGTCAATGTAGACGAAAAGAAAGTGAACAATATAGAAAATCGACCAAGTTATCACCATTCTTGTGGTGTACCCCATCACCCTATTCTGGAAATTGGGAGTTGACACTGTTCTCGAACCAATTCTCTGATTCGACACCAATTTTCTGCTCTTTAATATTGATTCACCCTCATTACCTACTCATAGAAGGGCAACCTGAAAGAAAAGAGAGTGGAAAACGATGAAAATTGACCGAACTATCATCAATTCGGCTTCTATAATGGCATAGCGCGCTACACTGTTGCATTTGGAGCAAAAACAAAGGGTTGAAAGTAACTGTGAACACACACACGCAAAGAATGTCCGCATGTATCCATTAGTAGCTTCTATCGATAAATTTTGTATTCATTCCTACTGATTTGGCTTCTGGTGTGCTATTTCTGGATTTTTTGCTATAGAATGAAAAATTTCCTCTCGATGAAAATAGGATTTCGCATCATTGCGATCACCGTAAAAATACTCACTACGAGGAAAAACTCAGTTACTATCCGAAACACAATGTATACTATTGGAGGCATGGAAATTACTTTGTAGAGCGCAAATGAATGAGAGAGTTGAATAGTACTACTAGTAGTAGTGTATAACACCATATCATGATATTATTATGTGCGAGATGTGATGAAACACTAATTATGGCTCAACCCTTTTTTAGACGCACCCCGAAAACTTCCCCACAATATAACGCATGCATCGCATTGGATCCACGCCGGCGAGCTCCGCGTACCCGTGGAACAGCTGGCGAGGTTGAACTTTTTCTATGCCTGTACTTTCACGAGTGATTTTGATTCGATGGATTCATTCATTTTCACTGTCGGACACGAATAGTGGTGGTTGGCCCGAGTCGAGTCAGTCAGTCAGTCATTGCAGACGCAAGCTGTCGTTGCTGCGGTACTACGTCTTTTTGTTGCTGGTACGAAATACACGTACAACCAACACGTCCAATACAATCAACCGTGTTTCGGAATGCAATACATGCAATCCGGTTCGTGTTTTTTTTGCCAGTCATTCAAAACGCAAAGAGCTAAAAATAATTCAAAAAACTGTGACATCGCATGCACTCGTACGAATACTGCGTACATCGGTGGACAAACGAAACGTTTGTTGGTTTTGCCTCATCGGAAGTGAAGCGGAAACATCAATTACGACAAGAAATAATAATCATAGTATCATCCGTAGAATCACAACTTGCACAAGCCATCTATCTACTAGCGACCCATTCGTTATTTGCTCTCTTTTCAATAAGAGAGTTTCTCGTGGTAGACAGAAACCCGAGGTCGACGAAAATTGGTTTTGCAATTGCAGCAGCAACAATGGCCAAAACGAAAACAACAACAATGAGGATTTGGAGTTCGCTCTTTCTCCTCTATTGCTTCGGAACGACGGATGCCTGGATTCCATTGTCTCCCAGTGTTGTTGGATCTAAAGGCAGGATTCCGACGTGCCGAAAGAATGAAATTCGACACACGGGCCAGTTTCCTGCAAACCTACACAGTGGAAGAAGCAGTGGCCGACACGAACGTCCAAACGGAACAAAGAATTATTCTCTTGAACGAAATCGAAGGCGGAAACAGTACTATGACTGAAACTATCAACAACACGATGATCAATGCTACGATATACGACTCCTCGATGGAATCCTCCAGCACCCAATCCGCTGCTTCGAACCAGTCTTTTACCCCCGAACAAAAATTCACCAACCTAGTGGTCCTGTCTCTGGCTTTTGGCTACGCCGCGTATACGATTTTCGGTATTGATAGCGGAATGACCCGGGGTTGGAGTGCATCGGAGATTGCCATGCGAATCCCGCTCGACAACTGGGGGGCCTACGAGTCCTATCTGGCCAACAAACCCATTCTGACAAAATCTCTCATCAACGTCATTATCTATTTGCTGGGCGACTGGTTGAGCCAGACGGCCTTTACGAAAACAAACAATTTGCTCGAGTTCGATCTCCAGCGGACCCTGCGGAATGGCTTTATCGGCCTGTGCTTTGGGCCGCTGGTGCACGAATACTACGAGTTTAGCGACCGAATCCTCCCGCCCGAGAATGGCCTTGTCACGCGGATGGAAAAGATTTTGATGGACCAGACCATTTATTTGACCATAAAATGCAGCTTGTACATTGGTGCCGTCGGGCTGCTGGCCGGGGAAGACCGCAAAAGCGTCGGCCAAACCATTCGGGACAAGATTGGGGGCATTGTTGTCACCGCGTAAGTCACCGAAATAGAAATGGCGCTCTTATTTTACATCGCAAATGATCGAGAATTGTACGTACAGTATTGTTTTCACTCACACTGTTTTTGTCTTATCGATATCTCGCAGTTGGAAGTTCTGGCCCATTGTTCACTGTGTCACGTACAGCGTGATTCCCGCCCAGCACCGCGTCTTGTGGGTCAACTCGGTCGATCTGGTTTGGAACGCGATTCTGAGTTCGGCGGCACAAAAAGGAGAAGAATCCGAAGAGGCCACCACGACAGCAGCCGTCGTCGACACAACAAACGGACAAACTAACACAACGAACACCGTAGCATGGGTCGCGACCTGAACGCAGGTTTGAAAATGAAAAACGCAACTCTGTACAAGCGTGGTGTAGGACACCAGGTGCCTTCTTACTTAAGCTTCGAAGCAACCCGTCGCGGCCAGGAGTATACTCCGGACAAATAGAGAACCAAGCAGGAACTATCAAGAAGCTGCTGACGGTTACAGCTAGTCGTGATCAATCGACTTACTTAAAGTTACAACACACGAAGCTGCTGACGGTTACAGCTAGTCGTGATGAATAGACATAAATGTTACGAAGGTATGGCTCTGTTTTACCGTACCTACAAGAAGAACTGTCCGTTCGCTCGCTGACGGTTTCCGGATGCCTTACCAACATACAAAAAGTTCCGCACAAATAATTACAGGAGCATGGCTCTGATTAAGGTTATAGAGATATTTTGGAGAACGATTCGAACCGTAGTTATAGATGAATTTGAGTCAGGAAACCTCTTTGGAATTAGGCGAATGTAGGGATAATAATACATAGGCGGAAGTGTTTTTAGTCCCACCCAAAGGGATTTTACCGTATCAAAAATTAATTTTTTATGGAACGCATTTGAAGTTGTTCACATCACGGTGGAACAGACACGATTAATCCGCTCGGACGAACCGAGGTTTGTCTGTACGTAAGGAGTTATTTTCTCCGTCCACAATTAAGGATAAAATATATATATTGAAGAAAATGCGAACTTAGAGTTCGAGTAGGATTGTGTCACTTAAGGTTGCACGACTTTCGGAAGAGAGGCACAATTTTACTTAAGGTTGCACGAGATTTTGATTTTTCTGTTCAATTGAAAATGAAACAAGCAACTGAAATGAAACAAGCAACTGAAACTACGAAAGCATTATGGCGCTCTATTTTTCTCGGATCAAAATTCTTTCTTCTCACAAATTCAAATTCGAGAATAACGAAAACAACTCGAAAAATAACAGAAACCAAATCTCATCGATTGTCATCATGAAGTTTCTTTTCTCCGCTGTTCTGGCATCGTGTGCCGCCACTGCCCTGGGTGTTGTCAATAACCCCGTCGATACCCCCGGTGTCTATTCTGATGAAACTGAACTCGAATCCGCTTGGAACATGGACGAGCCCGCCGTTGATTACACCACGGCCAACAACACCTTCCACTTGACTTACAACACCACCACATTCTTCAGTAACTTCGTCTCCGATACTCATTTGAACGAAGAATTCTACGACACTGATTGCAAGACCGGAGACCCTAGCACCGAGAAAGTCGTGACCACTGGAATTAAGGGTATCAACATGTATTCTTCCCAAATGGCGCAAGATTCTGGAGGTATTCTTCACCTCGACTTCCAAATCGAACCTGCTATTCTCACCGCGGATACTGACCTTTACACCTCCTACGGCAACGGAACCGGTGCATTGGAGCTTTGCGTCCGAGCTGCCATTGGTTTCAACGGTACCGCCGACTCCAACCTTACCTTGCAAGAACAGATCGATGCTGGATACAGAGAGGTCAACTTCATTGAATCTCTTCTTACCGTCGTATACGATTTGCAGAACGATTTCGAGATTCTTACACTCAACGTTGAGCCCAAGGACAAGGTCACCACCACATTCGCAGAAGACGCGTACGGAATCACTGCTTGGTTGTGTAACATCACCACTCCCACGAATGACTTCTCTACATACACTTACACCCCCACTGGACTTAGCGCAGTCACTCGCTCGTGGCCTCCCGCGATTGACGATGTCAATTTCTATTTCAACCAGGGAGCTTTGATTTCCGTCTGTGTCCGTCCCGTCAATGAATCCTACGCCGAAGGTATTGTCATGGACGAGATTACCAACTTTACCTGGTCTCGTACCACCGGACCTCTCCCCGTTTCTCAGAAAGCCGTCGATGGAGGAAGTGCCGCGGACAACTTGTTGACCTACTACCCCGGCTGCTCGGGTTCTGATTACTGCCGATTCTCTTCCATCCTCTTTGCCGACTTTTACATCACTCGAGGTTCGGCTTCCGGAACTGGTGCCGCCAAGACCAAGTTCGACGGTACCCGTCGTCGTCTTGGCGCTGCTGCCAACGATGAGGGCCGTGCCTTGCAGGAGGCTTCGGCTGCTGGATCTGCCTTCGATATCTCTGTCGAGCTCGATATCACCGACGATGGACCTGGTGCCCTCAAGACTGCCGGAGGTGTTTCCGTTGGATTCACTGCTCTTGCCTCTTTCATGGCTCTTGCCGGATCCATGCTTTTCTTCTAAGCAATGAACCGGCCCCTTTTGCACCATCGCAATCCATAATAAATGTCTAACCTCATTAGTCCCACAAGAACAAGGACTCGGGTTGCCCCTTTTGAAGCAAACCGTTTACTTCCGACTATCAATAATTAATAATATGAAATTTAAACTGTGAAAATATTTTCTTCTTGTAGTAACTCTATGATTCACGGATTACAAATGTTGTTGCGATGGTTTGTTGGAAAAAAAATGTCAGTAGTCTCTATCGTTTTCGCGTGTGGTTGAAGGGCTTGTTTCGATTCGAAAAAGCACTACTGTGCTATACCAAGTGAATTCTATGTTTTGTGTTCGTTCGTTCGTTCGTTCGTTCGTTCGATGCCACGTTTCTCTCATCTCTTTCGACTTTCTAGTAGTTTACAACGAGAAACAGTTTGGAAAATACGACGTCGGTTGGCGTTGCGTCCGATGAAATCATCTACAGTTTGAGTTGTGTGCGATGATTGGGTTCTGTTCATTGTGGTCGATTCGATTCGATACTACAGAGTGTGTGTGTGTGTGTGTGTGTGTGTCTTTTTTTCGCAGGCATTACAGTCTTGAAAGTTTCTACTACAACACACGATGAATACAAAATAGTGGTGTTCGTTTGGATTGATTGATTCGTTCGCAAAAAGTTGAAAAGTTGGACCAAAAAGCAAGCAGGAATCGAAACAACACTAGTGTAGTTAGTTAGTTGGTTGGTTTGTTTTCCCCAAACAAATTGACGCTATAGTTTTTTTGTTATTTAGGACAAGAAGGATTCCCACGTCTTGGCCCAGGCCTTGAGTTCTTCCAGGCCCACGTACAATCCCTCGTCGCCCAGGGCTCCCACCATCCACTCGACCATTTGTTGGAGCTGCGACGTTGGAATTCCCAGCGATTCCGAGAGCTCTGTAACGGAAGGAGAGTTCCCGTTCATGGCCGATTTGGCCACCACCAGGGCCGCCAGGCCCAGCCGATGGACGGTCCGTGGCTGCAAAAAGGGCAGGTGGGCAATCCCATTGCTCCGGGGCGTTTCCAGCGAGCACGCGCGGTCCAAATAGACCATGGCCAGCACTAGTTCCAGATTGTCCTTTATCTCTAGGACTTGGGTAATGTGCTTCAAATACGGCAAGAGATCGGGGCCCCAGGATCGGGCCGCCGTAGCCTTTTTGGCGTGAAAGAGGGTCAGTTCTTCTTCCTCGAGGGATCGTCCAGAATTTGATCGGATGGGTGGCTGCCAGGTTCGGGAGGGATGAACATTCACGGGAAGGCTTCCGTATGATTGTTGCTGTTGCTGTTGTTGTTGTTGGTCATTGTTGCTACTGCTGGGAAGAGACTTTGATGCGAGCTGTAGGCGTTCGCGTTTTCCCCAGTGTCTCACCCCGTTTAACAATTTCCGATTCCATTCGCTCGTGTGCAAGAGAGCCTTTGTGATTTGTTCGAGTCCAAGCTTGGGCAAAAAAGCAGTGGGACTATTGTGGCTGTTGTTGTTGTTGTTGCTGTTGCTGTTGCTGATTTCCAGTTGTTGTGGATGCTCTTGTTGTGGATAGTGCATCGGCCGTTGTGAAAATTGCGAGGATGGTTGTTGCTGCTGCTGCTGCTGTTGTTGTTGATCCATCGGCGGCGGGGGTGGTTGGAGTATTGTGCTTCCTCCCCGGAGTGTACGTACGTGTGTATCGTGTGCAAGGTTGTTCTCGTGATAATGATCGTGATAATGATCGTGATAATAATGGTGGCTTGGATGATGGAGGGGATTCCGCGTTGCAGTCACCGTCGAAACGTCAATCGAAAAGAGAACCAGAACTACAATTCCCCACATGGCGATCCATCGCATCATGGTTTTCGAACTCAGACCAATTCCCGAAACTCGTTTCGTCGGAGGCACCAGGGCCCTCCGCGAATTCGATATCATGGTACTAGAGGTGCAAAAGAAAAAAGTGTCGATGTCTGATGATTGTGAGAAAGTGAGTTCGAAAGGATCGCGTCATGTGTCAAAAAGTCAGTTCATCGCGCTGACTAGCATGTTAACATAACAATCCAAAATGAAAAACAACACGAACCTTCGAAGGGGATCGGAATTTGTATTGTTGCAGTGAGCGCAGAAGCATGTTCGTCGGAGAAGTGTACAGTTGGAAGCTCGCCGTTGGGATGTGCTTTTTGGAAACAACAACGCTTACTCGTGCTGATTTGTTTTGTTTTTAAGGAACACACACCATCACGGGTGATTGTCGCCTTGGTAAGGTTCCACGTCATAACATTTTTTACGGACGACGTACACCCGACGTGGTTGTCTTCGTCACTTCCAGTCGGGTGGCAGCAGGTTCACGTCTCATCATGTTTTTGGGGATGCTCATCGTAATAGTACCATTGTGATATATAATGAGTATGTACATATGATACTGACCTACTCTTGCGAATTGTACACTAGTTCGCGTAGAATACGAGGTCACACTTCCAAAAATCATGTGTCTTTTGGAAAGAAAAACTGGCGCGAATGAAGGCCGGCATGCGATCGACCATCGGTCCTCCTCCTCGGAATGCGCGAACAAAATCGTAACAACCAAGTACTGTACACTACGTGTACTGAGTTTGGGTCGCGTGAGAAGACATCCAATCGTGAATTTTTCCCGCTCGATTTTGGGAAGACCGTGAGAAATTTTTTAGGGAAGTAAATTACGTTCACATCCTGGTGGTACTTGTTGTGCATTTTGATATCAAATTGAATTCCATCGTTCGTCTTGATTCTCGTCCATTGCAATGGCACAAAGGATCCATTATTTGATTGGAATGCAACCATTTCGCGATAACAAGGAGAATCATCTGTGACCGAAGGTACTGTGATAGAAGAAAGTATAGTACACGTAATTGGAGGCAAAAACTACATAACCATGCTGGCCGCAGAATTCTTTGAGAAAACCTACCGCAACGACGATCATCCATCAGTCGCGGCACCATTGGCAGCAGGAACAGAATCGAAGAACGCCAAAAACGTTTCCGGTGGTGGGCGCCGTCGCAGTGTCAATGTCAATGCCAATAGCAGCAGCAATAACAACAAGAACGGAACTCATCGAGATGGATTGACAGAGTTTGCCGTCCTTGTTTCCGAGGCCTATCGTAACGAGTGTAGCATCAACAATCACGCGCGTGAAGAACAGGAACACACCATGACAACTGCCGCTGTTGGCAACACCACCAAGAGCCCAGGTACTGCAACAGCAACAACCCATCTCTCCGACCGCAAATCCCGAATCATTCAACGTGGGAGCCCAAAGACAACAGCAGCACAGAACAAGAACCAGAGCAAGGATAGGTCCGTCTTGACACGGAGGACGAAAAACGTGCATCACCAACAACAGTACCAACAACAGTACCAGGAACGGCATTTGCTAGAAAGAAAGACCTCGCCTGCGGTAAATCCCGAGTACAAAACACCCGTCAAGGCGCATCAAAGGCAACGGAATAACGACCACTATTGTTCGTCCCCAGAGACCTCCCCAATCGGTGTCATGGACGAATGGGTGTCATTGAAAGGCGTTCTCTCAAAGCAGCAGCTTAAGAAAAAGAAGAGAGAAAAAGAGGTGCCTCCAAGCACTATCGAGGTGCCAGTGACGGGACTCCTCGATATCCGCGATCAAGTGTTACTCCAGGAACGTTGCGAACAAGAGAAAATCGCAAACCGTGAGCTGAAACAAATGGTTCACGATCTCCAGAACCAAATCTCCACACTCCAAAAGAAGCGCGGTAATAAAACGTCAAAGAAGAATATCAACCAATATGATGAGAGCAGCAAGGAGGACGATGATTCCAGCAACGACGGTCCAAATGTATCCAAGGATTGCTCTGGGATTCTCGAGGATTGTTTGCTCCCGATTTCGTCATCACCTCAGCCCATTGAGACTCTGAGTCCAAAAGATCACCCAAATCTCCACAAGAATAAAGACAAACGACACAACAAGGCCCAGCTCGAGGAATCCAAACAGATCATCCAGATGCTCTTTCGCGATCTAAAGATTTCCAAGCAGAACGAGTCGGATTTGGCAACCAAGCTCAAAGCCGCAAACATTGCCCTCCACAAAGAGAAGCAGAGATCCCGAGAAAACACGAGGATTGCCATGAAATCCGCGGACGACGTTCGTGCCAGTCTCCGCAAATCGTTGCGATCCAGCAACAACAACAACGAGACCGAGCAGGTAGAACGATTAAAGCAGGAGCTCGCGCAAGCCAGGGAAGAATGTCTTCGATGGAAGCGGAAAGAACAGCTGGCGCGAAAGTCGGCAGAAATAAAATCCAAAAGAAAACTGTACAAAGAAGAAATGGAGCAAGAGAAGGAGAACCAAAACAGTACTGCCCGTCGTAGACAAGAACTTTTGGAAAATCAAACACCAAATGTACCGAATGAGGCTGTCATCCAAACTGGTCGCATGGCCCATTGCGATATTCCCAAAAACGATGTAGCACCAACAAAATCGCAACCAAACAAGGAGATGAACAGCTCGGAAAGGCTTGATGGAGTAAACAACAAACTCGAACCTGGTACATCAAATTCAATTTCGTCATGCCATGCAATTTCTCAACCGAACAATACAAGTCCCAAGGCTTCTGTGCTGGAGGAGAGCAACCAGCTGCCAATAGCCGAAAGCAAACCGAAAGACGACAAAAAGCAGCAACATCGCAACCAGCAAAGCAAAATCTTGGGTGCATGCTCTACATCCGAGGATTCGCTGTTGCACACGCGAAGGCTCGATTTTTTCTCGTGCGTAGCAAAAGATCAAGGTGTTGCACAATCGAATTCTCCGAGGCCAACGACAAAAGCACCGAGCCATTCGGTCGGTCCCCAAGACAACAAAACCAACGAAAACAGTACGCTGGGCGAGTTGATGATGGAATTAAAAGCATCCAAGCAACGGTTGCAAACAGCGGACGAAAAATTGAACCGATTGGTGAACAAAGACGGTCTTCTCCTCGATTGCAAAGTTGTTCGAAGTTGTGACAACCCGAAAATCGACGGAGCCATCGATGTCGTGAACAGCTCGAATGATGTCATTGAGGTCAGCCACCGGAGTTTTGCCTATGTCTAAGCGTGATTTTGTAAAAAATAGAAAACGATGTTTGCAAAACTTTGCACGGAACGAATTCAATTCATTCCGTAAAAATTACACAAAAATGCAAAACGGTGATTGCAAAACCTTTTATTGCGCGTTAGCTTCGTCTGTGCTTTCTTTGTCCGCAGTTTCTTCCTCTTCTTCGTCTTCGGTGTGATCATAGTTTCCCATGCTGGACCGAACATCATTGATGGCCTCGTAAAAGTCCTTTTGGGTCACGAGGCAATTCATAATGTCCGTGCCTCCGTTTTCGTCTGAAAATTCCTCCACCGCCCGCTCTAATGCCCGGCTTGCTGCCGCTCGTGCGGCACCAGCAATTGCAGCGCCGCTAAATCCGTCGCAATCCCTGGCCAGGTTGGCCAAAAGCTCTTCGTACGATACAATCGATTCGGAATCCTTGTCGTTCTGCAATTGTGAATCGAAATGTTAGTTTTTGGAGGAGAAAAAAAATCATCGAGAAACGCATGTTCGTTCTAGTGAACGTACCTCTAGTAGTTTTTCGGCTGTACTGCCCTGCGGTGGGTCGTTTACCTGAAGCCTTCCGGCAGCAAACATGTGTTTGGTGTGAACCTTGAGAATGCTCACACGTTGTTCGGTGGTCCTTGGCGGTGGAATCTCGATCTGTACCTCGAATCGACCAGGTCGCAAGAGGGCAGGTTCGATGAGACTTCGTTTGTTGGTAAGCCCTATCACCAGCGTCGGCACGCACAAGGGTTGTACTCCGTCCATTTTCGCTAGCAATTGATTGACTACGGAATCTCGACTGATGAATAAGTTGCAAAACGGGGTCAGTTCGAAATTGCGTTCCAAAGCACAAAAAATATATAGTTGCAAGAGCAACGACACAAACTTACGCTACGCCGGCATCTCCCTGTCCACCCTTGCCATCGGAACCTCCCCGACTCCGGGCTACCGCATCGAACTCGTCCATTACTACCACGTGTAGGGCGGCACTCGCCAGCGAATCACCCCCGTCTTGTTCGTTCTCTCGGAATTTTTCATAAATCTCTGGGGGATTGTCAAAAATATCTCGGAGGTTTTTTTCGCTGGATCCCACAAACTTGTCGAGAATTTCCGGTCCGCTCACGACCGTAATAGGTCGAAAGGGTGAGAGCATGGAGCCGAGGGCAGACGCCAACAGGCTCTTTCCGCATCCCGGTTTACCGTAGAGGAGCAATCCTCGTGCCGGATGAATTCCCAGTTCTGTGGGTTGGGCCAAATCAACAAAACGAGAATTTCCTGTCAGCGTGTGTGTGTGTGTGCTTTCTCTAGAGCATAGTACAGATACCCAAAATATGCTTACCTTTCAGCAGTTGTGGAGGCGCTGCGAGGGGAGTCCAGATCCGTCTCTTGACCTGCAACAGGACATCGTCCAGTCCCCCGACCCCCAGAGTCTGCCCCTCAAAGGCCTCACCCGAACCCGCCGTCGCAATGATCTTGGACACGCGTGCGGCAGCTTCCGCTGTGACCACCCCAGGAGCTTTATCGGGAGGTGATTCGCCATTCATGGCCTGTTGAAAACTCGTCTTGTCGTTTGCCATGGCCGCGATCGAATCCGGATCGACGACCGAAGAAGTCAAAAGATCTGGCTTGCCCTGACTCATTCGTCGAGAAAAGGCCGATTTTCCATTTGGCGAGTCGTCATTTTTGGAGGCTTCCCATTCCTGTCGCTTTTCGGCCTCTGTCTTTCGGGAACTCGCATCCGTCTTGGCCAATTCGACCTGAAACTTTTCCAGGTACGATTGGTGCCTACAGTTTTAGAAAAGAAAAAGAAAAATGGTGTCAGATTTTTGTAATTTTGGATTCCATCCGAAACGATCCACCTTCATAAAGACCAGTAGTTGTCCATACAATGAATCTATCTATTCCTTTACATACATTGGAACTCCCGCCCGCTTGACCATCCGTATCGATTGTTGTATCATCTCTTTGTCCACTGCCTCGGCCGCAATTTGATCCAAAACATTGAAAACCTGCTCTCTGATTTTCGGAGACCCGTTCATAATGTAACGATCGCAGAGTTTGGAAAGATTGTTCATGAGCCCCTTGATAAAGACCGTGTTTTTGTGTGTGTCATAAGTGCTGCTGCTGCTGCTGCTACTACTCGAATACCTCGCCGAGTGCTGACACGCATGAGCTTGTCGCAATTGAATTTGCAATGGAACCAGCAGGGCAGTGCTCCGAAAGGGATCGAGCATTGCCAGTGCTACCAGAAGCGCCGATGATTTCCATCCAAACATGATTAGTTTGTTGTTTTTAATTGATTTCTGTTGCAATGACGAAAAGGAAAATGTCGCAAATTCAATTCTGTTGTCTTGGCAATCCTTCTCTTTGTTGGGTGTGATCCGGGAAGTGTCTCTCAATCAATACTTCTACTCAGAGTTTTCTGTCTGAGAAATCGGCAACGGAACCTAAAAGCTTCTCTTGAAACAAACGAAATACTCGGCTGGCCTCTACGATTGTTGATTGTTCATCCAAACTGTTTCGAAGATTACTTGATTGTTGGTCTCCCGTCTTTTTTTTATTATTATTTCCTTCTCGGCTGTTTTTCAGAATCAGAATAGGAAAAAATTCACATCGGTCGGAGGAAGCTTTTTCATTCGTCGCCCATCAGCCCATTGAATAGGCGTTGGTTGATATCGCTCCCCAGACGTGTGTCGACACTGCCATCAAATGCATGGCTTCGTACGAGTACAGTAGTACGTACACGTACGTAGAAACGAGATGTACAGTACCAACAAACATCATTCACACACGAACGTTGCTTTGTTCTTCTACCTTCTTGATTCGACGGGCAGACCGAAACACAAAGAGAGACTTGTTATTTAGAGTTAGGGTTCTAATATACAATCATCCAGAACAGGCTCATGAGTCGAGTGAGTCATCCAGACACGGGAACTGCTTTGAAGAACATTGTTGGAGGTGGTAGGAGTAGTGACAGTCAGTACGAGTGGTAGTAGTCCTTGAAGTCGCAAAATAATGTGAAACGATTGAATCATCTTCAATTATTTTGCAACGAGACAAAACAAAACCGAGAAAGAAAAAGTAGTCAGTCGTCGTCTGTTCACATTATTATCAACAACCGTTGCTACTGTAATCATTGCACTGCGCAGATATCTACAAAACGGCAAACCAAGCATTATTTACTACTATGAAACAGCGGGATCCTCAATAGCTTTTGGTTTTCATCGATTCATTCTTCATTCGCTGCCACGAGGACGAAAAAACTATGCGGAATTCACAATCATCGACACGGATTGCAATTGCGCCGTTCCTCCTTCTTTTGCTGTTCGATCCTTGTTGCGATGCATTGGTTCCACTTTTTCCGCAAACACATGTGGGTCGTTACGGAACGAATTTGAAATCCAAGGAATGGACATCGGATTTTGAGGACTTTGTCGGGGGAGACGAAGCACTCGACTATGACGATGAACCCAGCAGCATCGACACGAGCAACTTTTCGGAGTTCTTGTCCAGGAATCCAAAGAACCGTGATCTCACCGCCGTTCAGACCCGATTGTTTTCTCTGGGCCAGGATTTAATTGTCAATGACTACATTGGAAACATGGGATTCGAGGAGGTTACCGATTGGGAATACTACTATCAAGACGAGGACGACAACCGAGACGTTGTCAATCCGAATCCCTTTGATGCCTCGAAACCCAAACGGACCCGCACCAACAGCGGCTCCGTCATCCGTGTCTTTCGGGGGAATTTTGTTGGGCGCACCGGAAGCAGTATTCGTAGCAAGGGCCTGGACAATCGAATTCTGATCAAGGAATTTACCGGAGTCTTTGCCCAACAATTGGCCAAGAACGAGCAGCAGGCAATTGCCAAGCTCCAAAGCAAGCTGGTGGAAACCAAATACTCCAAAGCAAAAGACGGCGATTGGATCCAGGCCGCGGCCTCGCGGTCCGTCCTGGGCCGTACCGATGATACGCATCTTGGTGTCCTGCTGCAAGAGCTGGGCCCTGCTCCGCATCTGGGGATTCTGGGAGAAGTCAATCTGGCCGAGCTGGAGGACGAGGAGGACTTTCCCAACGACTTTTATCGGGCCCTGGGGGTTCCCCCGCCCCAAACGGGAGCCATCTGGATCGTCTACGACTATCAGGGACTCAACACCGTTGCGTCGTACACCAGCATGCCGCCGGAAAAGAAACGGTCCAAGCTGCCACCAAAGAAGTCCTTCTTTGGTGGATACACGGAACCTCCGAGGCTTCCCTCCTTTCCAGAGCGAACAAAGTACGTTGTTCAGGGAATCATGGCGCAGAGTCTGGCGGCACTTGCAACGTACGTAACAAGAGCAAAAAACTGAATTTCATTGCAAACTATAAGTATTGTCAGAAATCTGAGCATCGCATTCAATTCTCACGCATTCTTTTGTTTTCGATTTCGATCAGCCTTCACGAGGCAGGACTGGCGCATCGTAGTATTGGGAGAAACTCTTTTGTAATCACGAGCCCGGCACAGGACAAGGCGGAAGCCTCCTCGATGTTTGCGACCCGCCTCACGGGGCTTTCCGTCAAGCTCTCCGACTTTGGCTTTGCGGGCCCCCTAGAGGAATCCGCCAATGATCCGGAGTTTTTGGCGAGGGCACGAACCTTTGGAATCTCGCTGAAATCAGGCGACAACTCTCTGGTAGCGACAAATTTTGCCATGGCCGAGGACCTGCACGCTCTCGGATTTGTCTTTTTGGGCCTCCTTCTGGTGGCCCTTGCGGATCTGCGACACGCGGGCGTCCCCATGCCGGCGACCGACGAGGACACGCTGCAGAAACTCTTGTCCGAAATTTTTGGCAACGACTTTGGAGCCTTTCGAGAGTACGTTGAGGCGGATGACGTCTGGACAAAGCTCGTCGAAGTCCTGGACGAGAAGGATGGTGCCGGGTGGGAGGTTCTCGAGACCTTGTTCCAAGCCAGAGAAACGATTGCGAAGAACCAAAACTCTCTGGAAATAGTCACCGCCCGGGGGCTGCTGTCCAATCGGTTCTTTCTGGATTCTTGAAAGGTTCAAATGTCGAACAATAAATATTAAAAAATGAAAAAGAAATCGGTTTTGCCTCCCACACGTATGCTTCGTATGTAGGTCCTACTTTACCAGACTCACGTATACGTAAGAATACGTACGAGCCCCTGGATTTTTTTTTATTCCCGAGCTGCTCGGGGTTGATAATTTCACAATGAAATTATTCACAACACGTCAACCAAATCTCCAAAAATCCTCCTTGATGTTCCACGAATCATCATCACAATCATCATCAAGACTTATTGTGTTGCAACTTGAAATAGATGATCATCGGTTCATTCGGTTATTTAAACGATCTTTCTTTCCCCTAGAAAGGTCTTATACACACACGCTGTGACCAAGACGTTTTGAATTATTCTAATTCGAAGCTAGAACAACACCTGATTTCTTTCAGAATCTTTCGCAACTAAAGTCATAATGAAAAATACTATTCGTATCGGCGTCAGCGTCGTGGCATTGATTCTTGTCGGCAAGCGCATCTCTCGCTTCGTGCTTTGCACCACCCAGTTCTGCGATTCTCTCCAGCAACAATGTTGTACCATCGAGGATATCGGATATTGCACTGGGAGCGATGAAAAACTCAATGGACGATGAGGCCTTGTTTTCGCGAAGATCGATGGTTGCCAGCCTAGCTGCTTCGGTCGCCGCTTTTTCTGCCAAGGCCGCGTTCGCCGACGAATACGGACGTGAAACCGAAATGGCCTTTTTGTCGACGGGAGAGACCGTCGAAATCTGCGTCAAACGCGGACCCCTGGGGAGGTGCGAAAAGACGGAACGCCGGACGGCCGAAAACGAAAACGACAAATCCGAAAAATACTTTCGGCAACCGACCGAGTTGGTCAAGCGCAAGGACGACGAGGCTCGAACGGCCGAATCCAGCGAGGGAAACATCCTAATCGAACGTCTCAAGAAACAGTCGGAAGAAAACAGTGAAAAGAACGAATTGCTCGTCTACCAGAGAACTCTCATGAATGATTCTGTAAGTGAGAGAAATGTCGTGTCCTCCTACGTCGTCCAAAGTGCTCGGTTTCGGATTGCTGACTTGTCCTTTGTTTGACTCGTTTTCATTGTTTGTGTACCAAACTAATTTTTTGTTTCTGAATCCGTGTTTTCGATTGGCGTTGTTCTCACCACGAAAAAAGTCTGCGAGCTTTGGTCCCTTCGATAGCCAGGTGCTCATTCTGAACGAAGATGGAAAGGTTTCACCCTTCTCGCCAACCCCCAGGCTATGCGATTGAAAAAGGCCGGATTCATAGAGAATAAGAAATTCGTGAAGCAGCCGACACAGGAAGAAATAGATGCTGCTCTCGAAGCAGAACCCAATCTTTTGGATCGATTTTTTGGAAACTAATGTAAATGCTACGTAGTAGATTCTTGTTTTTACCAGCAGTATAACTGGCTCGGCTAATTCACACGCCATGTGCAACTTAAGTAGATATTTCGATTGTCTCTCGCAGTCTCTGTCAGAGATCTAGATGACACCGTGTTTGTAGAGACTAGGGAACAGTTTGAGATCCAAGAAAAGAAACAAAATGAGAAAAAAACGAAAATTATTCGAATGACAGGATTCATTCGATCAAATAAATGCGTCTGTCCTCGAACGGGAAAGAAACAAATGTGGCTGAGTTTGTTTGTTCCTTCGATCCAGTTTTTTTTTTTCAACGACGACGACAACGTGAAAATCAAAAACAGTTCTTGCAACCGCAAAAATAAGGTTTGACAACAACGACATCATTGTATCATCAACGACTTTTGACCGGCACAAAATCTTTGACGGGGCTTGTCGTCGTCTTCATCGTCGTCGTCGTCGTGAAACGAACAAGAATCATACAAAACCATTGGCACGAAAAATTATCAGCAGCAAATAGAACGAACGAACGAATCAATCAATCGATCGATCAATCAATCGAAGTATCTCCTACGGTATTAATTTATTTACTCTTGCCATGTTTCCGCAACGCGTATTGACACGCTGCTCTCGATCGTTGGCGACGAAACGGCAGTACGCTTCTTCGGCGGTCGTTGCCACTCCCACCGAAGACATGCCCTTTGTACACCACGGCAATCGCCCCCGGTGTCGGGACTATGAAAAGTTCCGGTCGCCCCGCAAGCGGGCCTCCAAGCTCTTTCACGACTTGAACCAGGAGGCCTGCGACAAGGCCAAAGAGGCGTTTCCGTCCCTGTGGCAGGAGACCATTGAGGTGGGAGATTCCGTGGAACTCAAGATGGTCTCTCAGGGGGGCATCGCGGACAGCGACAAGCAGGAGCTCGAAAAAATCCGCGGCGTCGTGTTGGGAATTGTCCACCGGGGGCTTGGATCCTCTCTGGTGTTGCGGGACGTTGTGTACGGGCTGCCGATAGAACGGCGGATCCCCATGTATTCTCCCATGATCAAGGAGGCCAAGGTGTTGGAAAAGAATTTTGTCTTTAAGGACAAGAAGAAGGTCAAGCGGGCCAAACTTTACTACTTTCGGGATCGAAATCCCCTCTTGACCAAGGTGTCCAAGTACTAGAAGTTGTCTGCAAGACTATAGAAAAGTGCACGTGCTATGAAGCATCCCGTCAGCATTCCGCAAAACAACAACATTAATAATATTATTCTCTAATAGTTTTAAAATCCCATCTATCTTGCCCATGAAAATATACTGCTGCCCAATTAAAAAGTGTAATTTTGCTACAGCCGCTGCGCTAGTTCGTTACAAGTCAGCATTTGCCTCATCCCGCATATGATATTTCAGTTTGTCCCAATGCCTGTCAATGATAACGGAGAGAGGTACACTGTGCCCTTGGTTGATCGTCATGAACTTGGACAGTTCCTTCGAAACAATAATTATCGAAACAAGCGATGCAATAGTTTTCGTGAGAATCTAATGCACTGAAATGCAAAGAAAAGGCAAACAAGCATCGATCGATTTAGGAAACCACCAAAACTTACCGCAACGAACTTTATTCCCGGTGTGAATCCATGGCCCGTCCTGCTTTGGCGGAATGGGTGTGGTTTCGAGTGTGTTCTCGTCGTCGTCGTCGCGAGGAATGGTAGTCAAGGAAGAGACGGTAGGTTTCATTTCGTCGTCATAATAACTACTATAATGATGATTCCGTTCGGTTCTGGGAGTTGGATCGTAGCTGTTGCGTTCCGAGGTAATGATCATGAATAGTACGGGGAGTGCTGTTCTTTTGACGATTGCTGCTTTCGAAGATTGGTTCGGGTGGATCCCTGCCTTTGGGAGCGTTGTTTCGAATACTGCGGCATGCCTTGCGACAGACGTTTCCGCAAATCATTGTTCTCTCTCTGCAACCGAAGGATCGTAGCACTTTGCTCGTTCATAATCTCTTTCATGGCTTGGATCCTTGTCTTTTCGGCTTTGGCTTGGGAACAGATTTCGGTCTTGGAAGTCATCGATATCGGCATACCGACGACGACGGTAATCATGACTTGTCGTCGAATATCCCGTTGAAAGCACCGGTGTTTGCTACGGGCCGAGGCTCATCGAATCGCTGTGGTGGTAGTGGCTGTTACAAAGGTTTCGTCGGCAGCAAAACGAGGATTCGGACTTTTGGGTGCTTCTGCTATCCGTGTCGCTCTTTCCTGCAACTTGTGTCATTGGTGGTGGTGGTGGTGGTGCCGCAGAAAACTCGCTTTTCGACGCAGCAGGTGTGGAATCGAACAGAGAAAACGAATGACTCGATTCATGTCGATTGGTCGCCGGCGTCGTGGAGGATTTCTCGGATCGCTTCGACCGGCTGGTAGCCATCATGTCAAAACTTCGACTCAACGAATCGAGTTCTTTTTGAAACCCTTGAATCACGCTATCGATATCGGGCGACGCGATTGTAGCAGTTGCAGTAGTTCCCGTTGGGTCGGCTTTCACTTCCGTGGCATAAGGACTTTTGCTTTCGCCTATGCTAGTATTATGGTCGTTGTGGTTGTCGCTGTCGCCAACTCGAATAGGAGGACGGAGGATTCAAACGGCTGTTGGTCGACGACATTATCCAGTGTTGATTGATTGGATTCATTTGATAAGGAATAGAAGAAAGTCGTTGAAATGTTCCTCGGAATAAAGAATACTATACCGAAGTTGATGCTAATGATGGATCTAGAAGCTTTTCAATTATCTTTTCGTCACAGATCGGAACCGGATGTGAAGCTTCTTCTATTGCAATCATGTTGTTGTTGTCATCATTATTTTTCAATTTTTTTGAATTTTTTTGAATTTGCCAGGAACAATGCCTTTCTGGAATATCCGACTCAATCGACTTGGAATTCACTTGTTGTTTCCTCCGTACGTAGTATCCTACGTGAAGTCCTACCCTCGGCCCACTCGCGACCCACTTCGGCCAACTTCGACCCACTTCGACCCACAACCCACTCGACCCACAACCCACTTCGACCCACAACCCACTTCGACCCACAAAACGATAAATTATCAAAAATCGCTGCGCACCTAAAATAACACGGAGTTTTACACACACAAAAAGTCATCATATGTACCATATGTAACCCACATATGTAGTACCCGAGGTCTTAGCCTATGTGAAAAAAGGGTATGAGGATCTTCTTTCCCACACATGTCATGATCAAGTCAGTAACAATGAACAACGTCGTGCCAACTTATGTTATTCTCGATCCCCAATTCTCGTACAATAACAACACAAGCAAAAGCTTTCACAAACATTGCTCTTTCCGTACTACTTTTAGAGGAGAAGGCTTTGTTTCGGTTCTCAAGAAACGAACTGCTGCCAATTCTTTTCTTACCACACAACACTTCGGCATTTCTCCGAATAGTAATGCAAGCCTTCCGATAATTGCGAGGGCCATCTATGAACGCACGAGATGAACCGCCATTTCACGAGGAAAACTACAGTGTTGAACAATGTTCGACCGAGCTTGGTGGTGATTCGAGATGTTCTCTCCGTCCCATTGCCCTCACGACAACGACGACAAGATAATCGTCGGAGCCATTCACACCGTGTCATTTCATTCGCAAATAGCAAACCAACAGTGCTGGTACAAAATGGGAAACATTTTCCCATCGGATTCCGTGAGCAACCTCCAATCCAATCGCCATGCTCGTCGGCACATGTCTTCCTGGTTTTCCGCCCCCGAGTTTCTCCAAGATTTTACCATTTGGGGAGGAACGGGCGTTGTGATCAAGTCGCTCCATTCCGATTTGGGTCTCCCATACTGGTCCTGTTTTTCGGCCATGAACGCGATGGTACGAACGGCGCTTTTGCCGCTTGTCATTTTTGGCGCCCACACCGCTGCCCGGTACGCGAAGGTGGCACCAGAAATCCAAGTTCATCATTACACTCTTTCAGAATGATTTGAAGAAAATGAGGGCTGAGGGAAAGTCGCTGCTGGAGCAACGATATCTCTTTACACAAAATCTCCAGACAGTGAGAAGCATCTACAAGCTCCACCAGATCAATCCGCTCACCGTCTTTCTCAGCCCATTTCTGCAGATCCCCTTCTTTTACTACGTTGCAACCGATCTGCGCAAGATCGTCAACGGATCCGATCCAGCCCTGGCTCAGGAACTGACGGAAACTAATTTTCTGTGGCTCACCGACCTGACCGATCCCGATCCATGGTTTGGGCTGCCGATCGCTGCCGGAGCGATGCTGTATTTCAACGTCGAGGTGGCGATCGGCCGCAGAAGTTTGACGGGTCCCGCCGCCAGCAAATCAGACTTTGCCGGCCTTCTCAAGGACGGTTTTCAGACGCTCGCAGTCTTTATGCCGTGCTTCACTGCCCAGTCGCCGGCAGGGTTGCAGATCTATCTGGTGTCGAGCTTTACCTGGACGCTCTTTCAGAGCGCTGCCCTGCGAAACGATGCCTGCCGGGGATTTTTGGGGCTACCACCGATTGGGATTCCACCTACCGAGCCCAAGTTCGCCAAGGAGTTTATGGAATTCAAAAAACTCGAGCAAGAGGCAAAGGAAATCCGGGGAGACGGCCCGGTACTTGGAAAGAACGTCCTGGCGGTGGGCTTTGAGACATCCTTCCCCGGAACGAACCGACCAAGCACGATTGTGGGTAGCAGCGACGATGTATTGGACGAATTGCGTCGCATCGAGAAGGAAGACGCGGCGATGAAGCTCTCCCAAAAACTTCCCAGTGTCTCCATGGAACAGGCTTCCGCGGCATGGGGTGGTAAGTATATTCACGGAATATCGGCACCCATGGCCGAGCTGGAAGATCGGCTCATGGAAGGTCTGCGGGAAGAACGCGCAAGGGATGTTGCTTCCCAAAAGCTCGACTCGGAACAATCCAGGGAGATGGATGCCGCCAACCTGGGAGTCAAAATGGCAACAACGACAACAACATCGTCTTCGGAAATTTCCACGAAACCACTCGATCCTTCGAAATTCAAACGAAGAAAAGGCGGTGGGGGCAAGAAAAAGGGCGGCAAAACGAAGCATAGAAACAACCGGATACGATAATCACGCTCCCGATTTTTCGCTTTATTCGGTTCGATGACGATACAATGTGAAGTATTATGCTCCTAATGATAGAAAACTTCCCCCAGAGTAGACAATAAAATCTAAATTACACCCACAGACACGTTACGAATACACGCATGACTTGTAAACGACTTTTAATTCGGATCCAGATTTGTTGCATTTTTAGTTAGACTCTGTCTCGTCACTATAGACCCACAAGAAATGAAAACCATTTTGGAATTTCTTTTTTGCTGCCCAAGTCAATAGATGCTACTTGTACTTCCAGCTCACTTTTCGAATCATACACATCTGAGTTCAAGGCCATACAAGAAATCTATCCCACAGAACACGCCACAAGGTACAGAAACTAGTCGCTGGTTCGGATGCAATTTATCGATTTTTTTCAATGTTCCGTGATATATACAATTGTTTAGAATTCGTCTCCGGCAAGGTGCTCGGTTTCTTGGACCTTTTTGATGAATTCTTCCTTTTCGAGAAGTCCCTTGTAGCTCACTCCGCGCTCGTCGAGAATTTTCTTGAGTTGCTTGACTCTCAATTTTGTCAGGTCCTTGGCCTCCATCTTGTCGGTCTTGACGGGGTATTTGACCGAGCAAATCTCGGGGTTGGACTTGGTGATGCGCTTGCACACCCTAAGAGAGTTCATTCCGAGCGAAAATGGTTGGGCAATGTCTCGCTTGATTGGATCAATGTAGTAACAGATCTTCTTTTCCCGTGCCGAGAGTGTCTTGTCCTTGTCGGCGCAGTATGTTTTCATGGCGGCTTCAATCTTGGGTTTGTCCTTGGATTCTTCCTTCGACAGCATCCCTCGGATGTCATCCATGACCTTGACACAAACTAACAAATCACACGGAACATTTGGTGGATGGCAAAAGTCGATTTTGAGCATTGGGACAACACAGAACAGAAACAACAAAAGACCAAGCACAACGATAACAACATTCCAATGACCCTGGGTTTCGTCCCGAACGGAGCAAGGTGGTCTTCGTTCACTCACCTTCACATTCTTTCGTGTCATCTGCAGCAAGAGCAACTGCTGCGAGGCATGCGAGCAAAATCGATACGAACTTCATTTTGATGGTTATAATTGTGTATTTGCTGAACAAGGACTTGTCCTCTTCTATTCAAACTAATTGTTTGGAATTTACATTTCCAATTTTTTCAGCAAACAAACGTACGAACGCAACAATAATTAATTCCCATCTATTTTACGTTCAGATGGGTCATAAATTCACGTATGTACAGACAGACAGAACGGGTTTTAAGATAAGACACGAAAAGCATCGTTCACTCACAAAAAAGTGTCGGAATGGTTTCACAACTTCTCCGTCTGTCCTTCTCCAGTCTGCCACGTTTCAATTTCAATCATACCCATCCACGACCACGACCACAAAAATTGCATCTCGTCCATCTTATTTAGAATCTTCCACGTTTCCTTCCCAAAGCCCCTGTTTCGAGATTCGTAAAATACCATACCAATCAACAACAACATAGCAGCTGTGCACTACTCGTTGAGTTGAATATATTTACTATATTGGCATAGTACTTATTGCAATCGAAAATCCTAAAAACACGCAGATACAGTACTAGAATAATATAAATGATTGGTTGTCCCTACTCGTAATTGCTCATATTTTTGAATTGTAACCAGCAGATGCAACAACAACAACAACAACAACAACACAAGAAATGGAAGTATATTCTAATACGACTTTCTTCTACACTACTATTTGATCCGTGTGGCCGTAAACAGCACGGGCGGGCGGTCCATTCCCAGCTTGTCATGTTGCGAGACCCTCCAGGTTTGGTTTTTTGGTACGCCCTCCATGGCGGATCTTACAATGGTTGCAACCGCCGCGGGCCCTGAAAAGTCCTCGATTTCCTCCTGCCAGGTTCGAGTCCGGCTCGACAAGAGCCCCAGGCAGGTGACAAAGAGCCGAACGGCAGTGTCCTCGTCGGGCCCCGTCTGGGGATAGGTGATCACGCTGAGCATGCCCCCGACGCGGAAGAGCCCTATCGCATCGACCATCGAGGCAATTGTGGTTTCCATCGTTGTCACGCAGTCTTTCCCATCGCTATCATCCGTCCCGGGAAGCCATCCCAGGTTGTAGACAATCAGACCCACAGGATTGGCTGGCCGAGGGAGTCTTTCGTGGGAAGCATTCAGGACCCGAACCACCTTGTTGCTGTCGCTGTCATCTTCGGCCTCTGGGCCAATGACTCGAATCGACGCAGGAAGAACCTCTCTTAGCGCCTCGGTCGTTCTTTTGCATGCCAGCGATTGGACGTCCAGACACAGCAGCTCGGAAGGTGTGTCGTCGTTGTTTTCATTCTGAAAGAGAATCTCCGCCAAGACTATGGAATCGTTTCCATTTCCGCAAGTCGCATCAATGAATGGTATCGGCATTCGGTCGTACCACGGAAGCCCAGAGTGCGTGTGCCAATGCGACGTTGTTGAGGGCAGGATGGGACTTGTAAGATGTCGCAAAGGGGAACTCGTAGCGGCTCGGCGAATCGTTCTTCTTGGAGTGGTGCTCTTGGGTCTGGCGCTGTTTTTTGGTTTCGGTGCGCCTCGAATACTTTTCTTGGGTGTTGACAATTGTGGCATCCAACACAGAGTTTACGGTAGATGCAATGGCGTCTTTTCGTTCCTCTCTGCTTGTTGCTCTACTGTCCTCCGTAGTTCTTTCGACGACAGTGGCATCCAGGATCGAATTGATGGCGGGCGAAACGTTCACGGAATTTCCGTTGGTTCTGGAATTTTCTTGGAGATCATCGGATGTTGCATCAAAGTCTTTGTTATCTTTTATGTTTCCGAGGGTTGTTGTCGTCGAGTAAGCCCTCTGGAGAGTGGATTGAAAGAGCTTTTCGAATGGCGTAGCAGCTTCGGTTGACGCGCTTTTTGTTGCTGCTGCTGTTGTTGTCTGTGAATCACCAGCAATGATATTGTTATCAAGACTGTTGTTACTGCTATTGGCATCGGTTTCATCCTCATAATCCTCGCTATTTGATGCCTTGAGTGTTGTTGTCGTCTTCCTTGAGTAGAATTGTGCGCCTTCTCGGGGTAGCAGAGGTGCATAATATAGATTCAATGTGTTTGGCGGAAATGCTTTGGGGCTGTACGTCCTACTCGGTACTCTTCTTGGAATTCGAATGGATGAAGACTGTTTCGTGAAAGCCCTTACAAGTGCTAGAGGAATTTGTGATCCCATTGTGTTTGTCCTCGATATCGTTGCCGTCATCATTATCACCATCACTACCGATACAAAGAAGGATGTTTTCCTTCGTGCAGCTGCCCTGGTCACTGCTGGTCTCCCTTTCGCCGTCCTTTGGATCATCGATGGGTGGGACGAAGATAAGGAGAAAAATCCGGTCATCGGAATGAGAGAATTGTTGGGTTGTGGTACTGTGAACACTTTGGTGGGTAGAATAATGATGATGGTGGTGATGATGTTGTGTGTCTTACAATCAAGATGAAATAATGAATGATGAAAAAGAAGTAAAAGTTCAATCGATCGAGTCAAAAATGGAATTGATTCGTTTCTTGTTTCGTACGTACAGTACATACGAAACATTATTAGTCCTACTACACTACGTGTACGTATCGGGTTGGGGTTAGGCCCTTGAAAAAGGCCATAGGAGTAGACCCGTGAATCGCCCTTAGTCATAATAATACCATATAATGAGACGATTTCACTGTTTGCGTTCATTTTAACGCGAAACTGTAGTACTTCACGTAGATTTGATTGATAAATAATGACCGAGATTTCTGAAGTCCTGTCACATATTTTTTTGAATTGACAACAACTCACTGCATCGCTGTCATCCTTTCATAGATAGACAAAAGCATGGCAACAACCCAAACAAAACAACACGGACCGAATTCGGACGGCACTTCCAAAAAGAGTGCGCGGCATATCATTTTGATTGTCCTGTTGGGCGTTTTTTGTCTCTTTCAACTGGTGGGCGAAGGGTGGTCATTGCACAATTTGCGGGACCGCGATGATATCCCCAAGGCTTCCGAGCAGCTTCTCAGGCTAGAACATGCGGAGGAAGAAGTCAACAAACTGAAAAGTCAGCTCGAAGAATCAAAAGAACAAATCGAAAAACTACAAAACGAGTCAGCAACAATGACAACAAGAACAGAAACAAAAACAAAAACAACAACGAATTCCACCTCGGCCTTGTCCACTTTCGATCCGACTAATATTTGCTCGGTTTTTCCAATTTCCGGAGGCCCCAGCGCGACGCGATTGTGGAAGGAGAACCTCCCGGCAATATTCGAAGCTGCAAAGAACCCAGCACTTGAGCCGGATTTCCATCTCGACGGGGAATGGGACCGGCTGAAAGTGATGGTGGAGGAGACACTTTCGCCGGCACGAATGCGCCGGTCCATTCAGCACATGCCAACCTTTAGCCACCACATCGTTGGTCATGTCATGGAAATCATCCAGAAGCGCTTGGTGGACCCAGACAACAATCCGCCCCTTCAGATTGCCGTCTTTGGGGGATCCGTAACCATTGGGCGGGATTGCGCTAAAACGTGCTTTGATAAGAGTCGGAAGTGCGCTAAAGAGGGTCTGATGAATCACATAGAATGTGCCTGGCCGTATCGCTTCGAACACTTTGTGAACCAGATTTTTGGGCAGGAACTTATAAAAGTCCACAACCTGGCGATTGGTGGGACTGCTACCGGCAGCGCGACAAACCGGGTAAAGTACTGGATGTATGGACCCGAACTCGACAAGATGGGCCCCGATGTAATCATCAATTCGAAATCGACAAATGATGCCCTGCCCCCGTGGGGGAAAGAGTGGCCAAAAGACGATCTCATCACCCTAGTACGCGAAAATGTCCACAACAGTAACCAAAAATTTATACGGGCGGCTCTGGAGACAAAACCCTGTGAGATTCCGCCCCTGGTCGTTCACGTCGACGATTACCTAGGTCCGCAGCAGCCAGCCCTGCTCGGAGAACTTTCATACGTTAGCGCAATAACCCAGCTCGCAAAGGTATGTTATTAAATTCTTGGGTTCGTTGAGTCTTCTTGTGTTTTGGTTCATTCTCACCAACTATGTCGTTTCTATATTCTACTAGTACTATGATACTGTTGCCATCAGCTATGGGGAAGTCGTGCGGGATATTGTGTATCAGGATAACAGCGAAAGAACATTTCACAAAGAGAATAATGTCCACTACGGCCGTTTTGCCCATACTACCATTGCTTTGTCGGTCGCATTCGCATCGCTGGAGCTCTTTATCAACTACTGTGATGACGAGTACAATAAAAACAGTGGAGGATTTATCGCCGCCGGGGAAGAAGAAAAGAAAGATCATCCAATCACCAAAGACGAAATGAAACGGGACAAACTATTTCTTCCCCCGCCCCTTACGAAAGAATTACTTCAACAAAATGCCACGATTGAATTTGATGCCGCCATCGATGCATCGTATAAGGCCTATGTCGACAACGATTGTGCGAGCAAATCGGATGGAAACGTGAAGGATAGGAATCCGTGCATGATTTCTTGGATTGCCAGCCCTGGTCTTTATAACGAAAAAGATATAAAGAAATTCATGAACAAATACCAGATTCAGAACGATGGATGGGGTACGGAGCATCAAACGTCGGAAGGTTGGAGCGTAAAGGACGGCTGGATCGCTAGTAAAGCCGGCGCGACGTTTACGCTGCAGTTCGCTGCCACTAAAAAGCTAAACACGGTATCGATATATTTTCTGAGGTCCTGGGGAGAAAAGTGGAAGGACAGCAAAGCGAAATTCACAGTGTCACGCGTGCTTCCAAACGATGAATCCGATGGAAAAGTGATAGCCGAGCTGGAAATTGACGGCGTTCACGCCGATGAGGATTACCACTATTCCTTGACTCAGTCGGAAAGGATACAACTCGGGGAAACAGTCGAAATAGGTGAAAAGATCAACTTGCGTGTAGATCTACTTTCGGGGAGCCACTTCAAGATAATGGGACTGATGCTCTGCAGCAAATAAAATTCGCAGCACAAAACAGCCACGCGACATCGATGGCAAAAAATGATAATACACTATAGAATGTACACGCACTACACTACTAAGACTATTATTTCACGCAAAGTCCTCGGCGATATGGTAGTAAGTTGCAGTTATTATTGCAGTTCTCTAAAGATACATGTTCATTAGATGTGGCAGATTGTTCGACTTCTCCTTCTTGATTTCTCCATATTCATCATTCCATTCCCAAACCCTGGCGAGTTCGCGCCCCTTTTCCGATACACTCCGTTTCAGCTTGCTTAAAGCAGTCTCGAAATCATTAACTGTCACGGGGCGCAATCTTTGAAGTGATCCCTCTGTTATGTCCTCTCTGGAGTTAGAAAACCCTTGGTCTAATAACCGAGCTTGTTCGTGACTGATTTGAACGACAGCTTCTCGACAAACCTCTTTGATATCCGATCCTGTATAGCCTTCGAGCCGCTCGGCAATTTGGGTTAAATTCACCGCCGGGTCCAACCGATTCTCGGCTAGTGTAACCTCGAGGATCTCTGCCCTGGTATCCAAGTCGGGAAGATCGACTAGAATGCGCCTGGGGAACCGTCGGAGCACCGCTTCGTCGAGATCGAAAGGCCTGTTGGTAGACCCAATCACAACAACTCTGTCGCCACTGCCGTTTGTTCCGGAGTTTAGGCCATCCCATTCACTCATCATTGTCGTTTTAACACTTGTTAGAGTGCCGTGGGCAGAGTCATCGGAGCTACCTTCTCGACTCGACAACAAACTGTCGACTTCGTCAATAAAAACAACACAAGGTGCCAATCTTCGTGCGAGAGTGAAGACAGCCTTGGCATTCTTTTCCGACTCGCCAAGCCACTTATTCTCGACAGAAGAAGCATCAACACTCAGAAAACTTGCACCTCCTTCGGTTGCAACCGCCTTCGCTAACATGGTTTTTCCCGTACCTGGTGGTCCAAACAAAAGCACACCCTTGACGGCTTCTCTAGCAATTCCCTCGCTATACAAATGTGGGAATTTTAGTGGATACGTGATACTCTGACGAAGCAACTCCTTGACATTTGAGAGTCCGCCAACCATGTCGTAGGTAACTCCAATGTCTTGAGGGGAGACCACCTGCGAGACAAGTGCTCGTTCGTGCTTGTCTTGGGCAAGGGCCATAATTTCATCCTTCGTTCGGTGTGACACGGGAGCATATGAAAGAGATAGGCCACCTGATGGAGACGGGCTCAATTGGCACTTCATGGATAGTGCAGTTTCGAGACTTGAAGGATGAATATACTGGAAACTAGGAATGTCTCTCAGGTTTTTGTCATCGATTGAAATCGCGTCCGCCTCCACAGATCCATCTTCGGTTACCATCAACTGACTCAAGGAAATATCGATATCAAGATTCATTTCTTGTTCGTGCATTTCTTCGGATGTTTCGCCCTGTCGCAGGCTCTTTGCTGCTTCGAGTTCCACGGCACACTTAATTGCATCCTCGACATCATCCGCAATGTCGCGGACGCTTAGCATCTGCCGGAGAGCGGATCCTGCTCCCCGGGTGCCGGTGTGTTGCTGAATGGCAAGATTTCGGGAGGAAAGCTCTTCGTTGAGGATCTTTCGATTTTGGCGGAAGATTACCGCACCTCGTTCACGATTCACCCAAAAGTCCCAGGATTTTGCACGGACGGGGTCCTGGGGCAAACCTACCGGTATCGGACGGCAAATCGATTCGAGCTTGGCTAGATTCCTACCGGCCTTGTTTTCAGATGAAGATTTGTCCTTACCTCCCTTCGAGCCGGTATTGTTCTTGGCCTTGCTCGCGGCCATGACCGCTGCGGCAGCTGCCAGTGTCCGAACACGTTTTTGCTTGTTCTTTTGGTTCAAATCCTCGTCGCCGGTGTTACTGACACTGTCTTCCGAGTTTCCCTCTTGGCTGCTTAGAATTTTCTGAAACCAACCACCCATATTATTGTTGTTATTGTTGTTGTTTTGCGGACGCCCCTGAGTTCCATTAGAAGGACCCGGAAGCTGACCCCGGTTAATGTGGTGGGGTGGAGGTGGCACGTAAACGCTCAACATGACTCCCTGGCACTTGGGATCTGACAAGGCGGGCGCAGCCCGAGAAAGATTCTCGGCTACACCCCGCCTCAGATTTTCGCTTCGGAGTACCTGTCCAAAAGCCTTTTGGACGTCAGGAGAGATTTCCGATTGATTGGGGTTGCTCTCATCCGATATCTGCGACATGCGATCCAGAAGCTCTGACATGGCCTGTTTCAAGACCTGCTCCACGAATTCTGGTGGAGATGCCATCCGCATTGGATCGTTTTGTTCGTTGTTGCTTTCGGCACCTTCTGGGCCGGGAAATGCCAGGCTAACGTTGAAGAATTGTGGGGGTGGCATGCTCGTGTCCTCCTCAGAGTTTTCATGGAGCCATTGCTCGAGCTTTTCGAGTTCCGCTCGTTCGGGGGAGTCTTCCTCCTCGTTTTGGAGGCGCTCCCGCGCTTGGATGGCCATCATGTGTGGAAATAAATTTCCGGCTTGTGGTGTTGCAATTGCTCCCACAATTCCGGGTTGCCCGTTGTGGTCCTGCGTCCGTGTCAGAAAAATGTTGAATCGTTGTGATCCCTCTGGGTCGTTTTGGCCCGAAGCATTCTGGTGTTGGTTCGAAAACCCAAAGAAGGGCTTGGAACCTCCGATTTCGGAAGGGTTGTCGTTCCGGAACTCCTGCGCATCTTCAATTTCCTCCTTTGGAAGCGATGACGTCGTTGCGTCAATTCCCTTTCCAAGAGTAACAAGGTGGATGCTGTCATTTGAGGCGCACTCGTGTATTAGTAGTTCCATTGCCGATTTTGACTTGAGCAGATTGGTGGAGGTATTTGTGCGGATGAAAATAAGGAGGGGGAGAGGCTTGTCGGATTCCTTCACAGATGGAGAATCACCAGCGCTTCGAAGATCTTTTTTCCATTCTTTTTCCCACGAAGACATGTCATCGCAACTCATAACCGCACGCTCGTCATATGGATCATCGAGGCCCAGCAGCAAATCGCGTTTCATGCACGCCGAGATGGATCCGGAATTGTCTCCCTCGGTAAGTTTTCCCTCGTTGGCCAAGGATAACAGCGATCGGATGAGGGCAGCGGGCTTCATGGCCCCGTCCGACAATCCAGAGTTTGCCAGTTGGTGACGAACCTTGTTGATGACGTGATCGTCTAGAATGAGCATCCCGCAACCCAGTGAGTGAGCCTGAAGATTTGGAATTTGAACGAAAAGGGTGAGAACGAGAAAAATCCAAACATGACTACACTGCACGGAATCCATCAAGAAAAAATACGTACGAGTGCCATGGCCACCGTCTCTTGCATCCCCAGCGTCGATCCTTTGGATGATGATTCGTTGTCGTGATACAAACGGATCCCGTTGGTCCGCGGGGCTGACATCCGCCACATCGGTTGGGTCGCCATGGAAAGAGCGGCCTGGAGTGCCTGGGAGGAGGACACGGGCAGAAACCGGCGAGTGGTGCTAGAAAGCTTGCTGTCCGCGACACCCCATTCTAGAAGCAGACCTGCGTACAGCGTCCGTCGGTCCAGTCTATTTTTGGAGGATGCATCCAGCATACGTGCATGGTCAGACAAAAACTGCAGGCCCGATTTCGAGGGAGGAAAGTATACAAAGGGGTTCCAGGCATGTAGGAGACGCGCCGAGTCTACAGATGACGATGACGAGGATGATTTGGCAGACGACAAGTTCTTGCGCTGTTTCTGGTGCTTTCGGCGGTTGGCGATGCGACCCAGTCGCACGCCTACGCCTCCTCCGCTTCCCTTGGGCTGCCTGCGGGGTTCTCGTCGATCGACAATCGTTTGTTCTTCCACCAGTTCCACTTCAACTTCCACCTGGGGTTCGTACAAATCCGAAATTTGGTCGTAGGACTCTTCAATTTCTTCCCATTCTTCACTATATTCGGTTTCTTCATCCTCCTCAGTCATCGGTGTCATCGTCTTCGGTATCGTCGTCATCGTCGTCTCCGTCGGGATCACCCACTGCGTTTGACTTTTTGAGAGACTTGAGTCCAACCACCGAAGGATCCTCGGTCATAGTTGTCGCCGATCCTTTTTCTTGCTTGGTCAGAGTTACCGTAGACGAGGAGTGGTTTGTCGATGACTGCTCTTCGTCGCCGTCCTGCTGCGCTGCCGGTTCCTGGCCTTCGTCGCGTTCTCGCATCGCAGCCACATATTCTTCTACGGTAGAATCATTGTTGTTGTCGTTGTCTATTTGCAATGATTTTCCTGTATTCCTTTTCCTTTTGCCATTTCTCCCTGCGTTTCTTGCTTCGTCGTTGTCGTTGTCGCTGTCGCTGTCGTTTTCGGTGCTGTCGTTTTGGCTGTTGCCAAAGGCTCCAGCCCTCCATCGCAGAAAGGGAATGGACGGCGATGCAAGCGCCTCCGCTTTTTTCGTAGATGCAGTGCATTGAAATTGAATCAAAGACGGAGAACGTTCCGAAAGGACAACTGCCGAAAACGAGAGGCAAACCAGAGCGAAAGAGATCCAGCAACTTTTGCTCTTTCCTCTCCGTTGTTGAATATTAACCGCCATCGTATTCTGTGAGTTATGCTTCCTCTGTCTGCAATAACGTCAGTTGTGTGTAAGACCTAGACGTAGATAGATCTGTGTTCAAAAATATTAAGGTGATAGTATTCTGTGTGTGCTTGTGTCAATGATGATACAGTAGATCCGAAATTGAAAATTAAAATAAAATTAAAATAATGAAAACGTGACAACGATGCTCAATGCGCCGCGTTGCACTTTTCGACTTTGGCTGCAATACTCAGTACAGTATTCGTTTTCCTTAGCCAAATCGTCGTGCTTCCACGATATTCGTAATTCGTCGGAACGATCGACGGACGAAACCGAAACACGTTCGAGTTCGAGTTCGATAGAACCAGAACACACGAATGGGCAGGAGGCAGAGGGAGCGTGTCGAGACTGACTCTTTCATTTGATTCACTCGAATAACTCCTCTAGAGGTTGACCTCTTCTATTTAAAAAAAGAAGCTGAGTTAGATCTTCCAAGTGTTCTTCCTTCCCTGTGGATAAATTGGTCGCGACGCGCGTAAAAAACAATTTATTCCCGTGTGCCACCACGGTCATTTCCACATCACGATTCGTGTTCGTATGGATGTATATATGGTATGGGGCAGTGCAACATCTATGGATGTATCACTGATATGCTTGAAAATCTAAAGACTCAACGCAGACACGAAAGAAAAAATTCCGTGTTGTTTTTCAACCGAAACGGACAGTAGGAGTTCAGAATATTGTACAAACTGCTTCAACAACTACTTCGTCGACCATATTTTAATGTCGGTATGAATTTGAGAGTGGAGGTGCCTTCATGTCTATACAGGAATTGTTGCGATCACAACAGTGGAAGAAATATTTTTACGAGGACGTGCACCTCTTTTTGTACATCGATACCTGCACCAGATCTGCCAAGAAACGAACAATAGTAACTATGGGAATGTTGTCAAGCGCAAGTGGAAGTGCAACAATATGACTGACGACACAAACGCAGAACGCGGAGGCGACTTACTTAGAGGTTACAGCTTCCACGATGTATCCGAATCGATTCCCGAAGACGACGAAGATTATAGCAGCACAGACGGAACCTACTACAGCGAAGAACTCGAAGCAATCATCAGTCCAAACGGCAGTGGAATCGGAAATGGAAATGGCTACGAACACAAGGATGACGAGACGACGGATGATTCTTTCGCAAACGATTCATACGACAATGACGATGAGTTTCATATGGAAACTGTGGACAAGAGTTATCCTCGGGGGAGCTCCTACGGATTCGAAAAGGACGATACAGTCATCTCGGCGTCCTTCAAAACGCGCTCTTCCGAAGAATTTGGAGATTTTGCGTCTGTCCAATCACACGATCGATCGCAAGATTCCTTTGATCGCAAAACCTTTCACTCGGAAGAATATAGCCAAGATCAAGAAAATGATGATGATTCGTATACTAGGAGTAGTACAGAAAACGATACCGTATCAAAGACAACGCGTTCGTCCTCCTACAGCGCCGGAAAGGGAGACAAACACGATATCGAAGGAGACACTCCGAACTATTCGGATGCATCGACGTCATCGTCCAATTCCAAATCTTCAAACAGCGGTTTCTCTTCCGCAACACCAAAGCAGGGAGAACAACTTTCCGAGATACAACCCGATCTAATGGGCAACACCGAGTCCAAAACACACGAAAGGAGCCATTCATCCTCAAGTCGGGAAAGGCTTGTTTCTGGTTGCGAAGCATCAGTTGATTCCAACAAAAATGAAAGCGACAATGAATCCCATTCCAGTAGTTCAGAGGAAGTCGTCACAGCATCAGACAACGAGCAGAGTCATTCGATGGAAGGCGGGGAATCCCAGGACAGCTCGTTTCAGTTTTCGTCACAGTGGGGATCCTTCGGTAATTTGAACGAGAGACAGCCTGCCATTGTCAGTGGAGACGCCTTTCATTCTGAAATGGATACAAAAGACGATAATAGTCCATTTCGCTCGAAACCAAAAGATGACAAAAACACCAATAGCAGAACAGAAGATCTCTTCATGAATGGTTTTGATGACGATCCATTCGGAGGAGATCCTTTTTCTATGGTAGCTGCGGAAGCAACGCAAACGAATAAAAAGGAGGAACACGAAGAAGAAGAAGAATCCAAGTCGTCACATAGCCCAAAAAGCTCTAGATCCTCAAAAGGTGATGACGAAGAATCAATGCCATCTCGTCACGAGAAGAACGGCTTTGATCAAAAATCCAAGGATGCCGTCGCCTCTGATTCAGTTTCTCGAGATAGCGACGAGTCTAGATCGTTCTACTCAAATGTTGACTCAATGGAATCTCGTGAAGAAGATTATTTATGGCGAGTGACAGAAGATTCATCCTCGTCGGTTGTCGAAAACGTCGATTTTGGTGAAAGCTCCAACAATGATGATCGATCAGATTTTGATCCTTTTGGTCACGGCAACGATACGTCCGTTCCTTCAAATGAAAATGTTATGAAGTGTCACGATTTAGAAGACAAACCACAGGGGGGAAGCTTCGATGGTTCGGATCCATTTGCGTCGAGGTTACCCAACGAGGAGGCGGTTGTTGAAACGTCATCGAGCGGTGAAATTTTTGAATCAAAGCGACTCGTCGAAAAGAGAAAAGAGTTGTTCCAAGCATCTTTTGGGAATAACAACGAACAGTCTGCTTCGAAAGATACGTCCAATGTGACCAATGAAATAGGGAATTCTACTTCTGAAAATGAAACAAGCCGAAACACGGAAGCTCCATATGAAGATGCGAACGAATTATCACGTGATGTCGATGTCGATTTCGATAGCAGTGACGAGCCTTCCGACTTAATCAATCGAACCAATACGTCCAACGGTGATGTTTTGAATGGGCAGAATAGCTCTTTGGCAAAATCAGCAAGAGATTTGAAGGATAACTCCGGAAATTCTGTACCTGGTAGCTCTTGGTATTCCGATTCAAAATCACAGGGAGACAATGTTGAGGAATCAAAAACTACATCGATCCAAAGGTCCGACGAATCGTTCAATTCCAAATCAGATGATAACGATCGCTTCGAGGAGAAATTACTCGAAGAGGAAGACAAAAAGTCAGCCATTTCTTGTTCTACAAGTACTGGTTACTCTGCATTTCGATCTTTTGAGGATGATGCTGATTCATCATGGAATTCTGATTTAGATCCTTCAAATCGTTCCTGCTCGGATTCTTCATTTCACGACTCTGAGCTCTCAAAATCACTCCGGCTGGATTTCCAAGAAGCATTCAATCAACCATACGACAATTCTGATAATTCTCAAACCGCGTCTCCTAAACAGGGGGTAGAAGAATCAATGTATCCCGAGTTCGATAAAAATGATAATTCCGAGGAAAGCTCGCATGACGAAGAGGAAGGGGTAACGTCGCAGCACGGTTCTTCTTTTTTTGACGAGTCGCAGTCTTCAACCTCCGTTTCGCTAAAAGGAGACACTAACGAATCGTGCAATGCATCTGCGTCTGGTCTTGATAGTTCTGAATTCTCTAAAATCGCTTCGAATAGAGGCTAAAGAGCCATTCAAGCCAGGACAATCGCCGAACTCTAAAAGCGGAAGCCCTAAGGCTTCTGGTCCAGAATCTACAGAATCGCACGACGACTTTACAAGTGGATCATGGGATGCGCCATTTGACACATCCGAGGCTTCGAAATCAGAACCAATGAGAGAAGCAGCAAACGAGGCACACTCTTCATCCGTTGATAGTTCTGATCATCATGCACCGACGTCGGTCGAGGATGAAGCCAGTAGGCCGAAATCAATCGAAGATGAGGCCAACGCATCAGAGTATTCATCTTCATCTTTTGACAGTCACAAGGATTTTCGGTCAAGGTCATTTAACAAACGTACTGTTGACGAATCTTTCAATTCTGCCTTCGATATTTCTAGGTCAGAATCGCTGGGGGGTCCAACTAGTGGATCATCTTTTCACAACTCTGAAAGTTCCCTATCAAAACCAATCAAAGAACAACCCGATCAAACATTTCAAGCATCTCCAGAGTCTGTTTCATCTAGTGATCACAGTAAGGACTCAATTTCACGTGAAGGAATTAGGTTATCGAACAACGATGGAAAGAAAAGTGATCGAAAAAATGGTAGCTCGTCGACACATCGCGGAGAGAATGCTGAGATCAGGACTGGGACAGAAGAATGATTCTTCTTCTAGCAATATAGAGCCACAACAAGAAACTGAAAAAGATAACGGATCAGTATACAACGAACCAGGTGAAAACTCGGAAGTTTCGATGGTGATTGGAGACGTTTTCGGACAACCTAATAATGAACTTTTTGAGGATTCAAAAAAGCGTGATCGCTCATCTAAGTCTGCCGGGATCACGGACTATACATTACAGAGGAAAGAGCAAAAGGACATACCTCAAACAAAAGAAAAAGATAACTTTGGTGACAATCCCTCGGAAGCATTGAAAATAAAATTGGAGAATGAGGGAAGTACGCAAAATGAAAATACCAAAAGAAACAATGGCACAAAAGGAATTTCAGAGAAGGAAAGACGGCGGAAAAAAAGAAGAAGAAAAGAGCGAAGGAGGAGGAAAAAGGAAGCCAAAAGCCCCGCTCTTTTGGATTTTGCAGCCAATGTTAATGAGGCCATTCTTGATCTTGAAGATCGATCCGAGTCTGAGCAAAATATTGATTCTTCTGCAAATAGTCTACTTCATGGGTTTGATGCATTATTGGGGATATTTTTACAATTATCTGACGAAGTTGAACTCATCGCAACCTTTTCGGGGCTAACTAAAGACGAGGGATCAGGGGTACACGTTAATGCTCTCACAGCGATTCTTGACTTTGCGGAAACTTTTGATCAGTTGTTTTCCGACCTAAAGCCAATTATATTTGATTCTCTCGAAGAAGGAGAGGCTGATGAATACATGGAGGATATTTTTGATCGATTGGACGCCCTCGTCGATCTTTTGTGTGAGACTACTCATAGGGTTGGAGAAAGACAGGAATGGAATTGTAGAGCAGAAACGACATATGTCACTCTTTTGGAACTGATTGAACGAGATACTCTTGATCTGAGATGCTACTTTGATGACGTCACAACACCAGACCCTGGAATATCAGCAAACGTACACGAGGCGTGGTCGGCGACGGGACATATAGAAGAACTCAAAGCCCTCCAGCTTAATACCGATCCAAAATTATTTCGCCAGATTTGTTACGAGGTGATGGTGAGCACGGACCAATGGTGTCCTGATAGAGATACGTTGATGGAAATTTGCGATATCGATCCTGAGATACTTAAGGAAGAATACCCGCAAGAACATATCGACGAAGAGGATCTTGCTCCTATTCCGCAAGCTGCAGAACACATACTTGACAAAGTTAATGGTGAAACGCTGCGTCGACTAGATGTGTTTGCAAGTGTTTTGCGACGGATTCTGCCACCTCATGCGGTGACTGACGCATCTCTACGTAGTCGGTTTACCAGTATTCGCAATTCGATAGATAGTCCATTGGGACTTTCAGCTACGAATGTCGTGTCAATATCATCTGTCCCAGAATCAATCAATGATCCAGATGCCTTGGGAGTTGCTGGGGTTGGCAAAACAACTCTTGCGGCGATGGTTGCTGAACACCGTGACGTTCGTCGATATTTCATAGATGGCATTGCGTGGGTACATCTCGGAGATGAGGAGTTGAACTACAGTCGATACACCCAGTGTCTTCGAGAACTAGTTGCCCAGCTTGACTTTTATGATGGCATCCCTTTGTTTGCAGAGTTATTGCATACGCCAGGAGAAAATCCTTCCAAACGGAAGCGGCGCGAGGAAGGTTTCATGATTTACGCTCGTGATACAATTGCTGGCTTACTGGAGGATAGAAGTGTTTTGATCATTCTCGACGACGTATGTTTCGAACCTGACATGGACTGGTTTGATTTCGCACCCATGCCAGACGAATCAACAGCTATTCAAGGCGAAAATTGTGCATTGGTGATCACAACTCGTCGTCGGTTTCTACTTCCAGCCTCAGATACAGTCGAAATCGACATGCTTGACGAAGCGGATGCCATAACGCTTTTGATTCAAGAATCTGGACAACTCTCTCAAACATTGATGTCGGAGTCAAAGGAGGCAAGATCCCTTGTTAGAGAGTGTGCAAATCACCCTCTCGCAGTAAAAAGTATTGGTCGTTGGTTGAATCTCAAACATGCAACAGCTGGTGTTGTGAGTAGTGTTGAAGAGATACACTCCGAAGTAATTAAATCAATGGACAAGATTTTGAACGCAGGAGACAATACTGGAACTGATATGATGTATGAGATCCTGAGTACGAGTCTCTCGCCAGCGATCAATGGTGGACCAACAAACATCATAAAGTTTTGTTTCGCAGCATTTATAATGGTCTTTTGTGATCGGAACCACATTTCTGAATTTGAATTGGCCGAACCCACCCCTATTATTCCAATGGATATCGCAGAACTTCTCTTTCAAACACTTCTGGAGATGTATGAAGTTTCGTTGCTTAAAAAAGGAAGTCTATTCTATGCGCAAAAGAAAGAAGCAGCCGTACTAATACCTGAAGCACTGTCGGCATTGGGCGTTTTGAAAGTTATTACTTACTCGGATACCGAGGAAGAAGAGAATGCAGAGGACGAGCAGAAATTTCTTCAAGTCATGCACTCTATCCACCATGAGTATGGAGTATACTTGGCAAATGAGGATAGATCACTAAAAGATTTTACAAAAGATGCCGAGAGACAATGGAATCGTGCTCTCGTTGACGCCTATTTATCTCGTGTGAGAGAATGGGATTGGGATCTCGAGGAAGCTGCTCATTGTTATGCACTCGAAATGATTGTTTCTCATATGATTCGAGGTAAAATGTACAATGCTGCAGCGAACCTTTTGACCGAAAAATCCTTTATCCGAGGAAGACTCAAGTCCCTCGGACGCGAAAATTGTACGAAGCGATGTATCAAAGACTGTGAGTTATTATTCAGAAGATTGGAAGAAAGAGTACCTCGAGAGCCGAAATTGCGAGCCCGGGGCGTGATGAAACGTGCATACCAGGCATTGGGAAGAGAGCTCACAATAAATGTCGAAAAAAATACTCAAGATGCGAGGGTGAAAAATGTAGAAGTAGCCAGGGCTCACTACGAAATCGGCTTTTCTTTGGCAGAGAACAGGTGCTGGGATGCTGCCGTTGCTCACTGGGAAACAAGTCAGGAGCTACTTTTATTAGCCCTGGGACCAGTCGAAGTCGTGGCAGGAATTTTATTCAATATCGGAGCCGTATACTCCGAACTTAATGAATACGAGCCATCGCTGAACAGTTTGAAACAGTGCCTGAAAATCCGAGCAACGGTTCATGGAGGTAGGTTCGGAGAAACTAACTTGTTTGAATTTATTGTTCGTTCGGAATGATTCTCACTTCTTATTCGCTTCAGAGGAACATGTGCTTTATGCACAGACGATTCAGAAGATTGGTGATGTGCTCTTGGATATGAGCGATTACAAAGAGGCAATGGAAAGCTACGATTGGGCACTCGACGTGATGTACAGGGAACCAGACCACCACTATATTGAGATTGGTGAAATTCTTGACAATAAGGGGAAAATTCATTATAGCAAAGGTGAGGTTGACGAAGCTTTGCAGTGTCATCAAGAAGCCCTTCGATCAAAACAGAAAGACTTAGGAGAAGATCATCCTGAATTAGCGGAGACGTTTCATAATATTGGAAATTGCTTATCTGATCAAGGAAATATAGACGATGCAATCGTTTATTTTGAGGAAGCTGTAAGGCTCAAAGAACTTGACCCAGAAGGAGGCCCGGAAAATGATGCAGATGTTCTTACTATTGAGGGCATTCTCAATAACCTCGAGGGGAATCAGAAACAAGGCCTTGAGTGCTACGAAAGAGCATTGCAAATTCTTGTAACAAAGGTTCCGTATCGAAAAGAAAAAATAGCATCACTTCTTCACTTGATTGGTTGTGTGTATCTCATGAGCGGGGAGCAAACTAAGGCCATGAAGTTGTTTAAGGAAAGTCTCAAAGCACGACGGAAGGTTCTAGGTTTCATTCATCTTGACGTTGCAAGTACACTATTTAACATGGCGTTCCTTCATCAAACTCGAAATCGCTTTGACAAAGCTCTTAGATGTCTGGAAGGTAAGTTGGCACCATCATGAAGTATGAGTCTCGAAATTCGAATGTTTAACTATGACTCGTATTCAATCAGTCTCTCGCACACACCCTCATATGACGAAACTTCATATCGAACACTTTACCTTATGCGATTGAAATGTCGAACTTGATAGAGGCCCTAAAGATTCGTCAGTTGCGCTTGCCAGAAAGTGAGAAAGTCGCAGTGACTCATGAGAAGATCGGTTCACTGGCCAGAGGAATGGGGAAGGCAAAAAAAGCGCAGATTGCATTCGAAGGTAAGAACCGAACCGCCAACGTCTAAAATCGAGTTGCCCCTTCCTTCAATTACTCAACACTGTCGATCGATTAAAAATTGGATGCTGAAATTATTCAATTGAATCATTTTCACAGAGGCATTGAAAATTCGAAAGTCTATACATGGGCAACAGCATGAAGCTGTTGCTACCGTACTGCAAGAGCTTGGCGACCTTATGGATGATCTCGGCGAATATGAATCTGCTATGGCTTTCTACATTGACGCCCTTGAGATCCGAAGAAGTCTTTTAGGTCTTGAAGATATTGCCGTGGCAGAAACATTGTACAGGTATGCTAGGTTTTGCACGAGTCTTTTCTGTCAAGGAGACGACTGATGAACTAGGGTGTGTTTCACTTTACTATTTTCTAACATTACATTTTTCCGCAACTGCAAAATTTAAACAGTATGGGTTACACTTTGCATAATAATGATGAACCAGATCGAGCTTTGGCATGCTTTGTAGAGGCGCTCAGTATTCGACGCTACCAGATTGGAGAGGATTCAATGGAAGTTGGAGATACGCTCAACATGATGGGTTTTTTGAAAGCTAAACGAGGAGAACTAGACGAAGCTCTCACGTTATTATGGGATGCTCTTCGTATTCGAAAACTCCAGGATGATCACATCAAGGTATCAGAAACTTTGAAAAATATAGGGAATGTGCACCGCGAAAAAGAAGAATTAGAGCTATCCCTAGAGTGCTACGAAGAGTCATTGCGAATCCGCCGATTCGAACTCGGAAACGATCACGAAAAGGTCGCCGACGTTCTGGTCGCGATCGGAAATGTATATAGTGAAGATCCATTGCAAATGACACAAGCGAAAAAAGCTTACCAAGAAGCAATGGATATTCGAGAACGCGTGTTTGGAGAGCATGACGAAAGTGTCGCTGTGGTTTTGCGATACAT